>CM057347.1:394772470-397272470 GCA_030015575.1 Agapanthus africanus | reverse complement strand
CAACAGACTACTCTGTACCAGTGTCACCAGAGAACTGCCATCTGACGTATGGTATAATACCATCTGGGAGTTCTCGGCGAGTCCGTCTAGTGTACCCAGTCTCTACTGAGCACCCGTATATCTCCTCTGATGTCAAACACCAATGGATATGGGATCATCCATCGCCCATCTGTATGGGTCGAGAAGGTACACGCTAGTCTACTCTGGTATATTGATGCCCCGTCTCGATACACCCACGACTAGGGACTTTGAAGGATGTACTTATGGACTACCATGTCCCCACTAGTATGATCCGCATCATAGTCCAGGTAGTCAAGTACAGATCCTAAGGGCTTTACCAACATGTAACAGGGAGACATCCATTGTACACGTTAAGGTAAAGATTAACCAGATAGCATACTATCATGTCAAGCAAGAAAGTCCTCCCTATATATGTCCCAGCATCCACTACAATATGCATCCTATGTATAGTAATGGCCTCTAGGGCATACATATAACTAACAATCTCCCACTTGCACTAGGGCCATCTGATAGCAGTGGTTGCAGTATCTCATACTTAACCATCCCATAAAAGTCTCTCTCTGGGAACAGGCCTTTGTGAGTGGATCCGCTGTGTTGTCCTCTGAGTCTACTCTCCAAACCTCGATCACCCTGGAGATCAAGCATCTCCATGATCAGGTGACACTGCCTTAGAATATGTCTGGATCACTGATGGGACCGGCGTTCCTCGGCATAAGCCACAACTCCATTGTCACACAATGGGAGGAACATAGTTCATCTCATGAACCAATATACACCCAAACAGCATCTTTGGTAGCATCTTAAGTAGCGATGTATCCTGCCTTTATCGTCTAGTATATCACGGTATCTAGCTTGGAACTCTTCCAACATACCGTCCCTCTACTGAGGGTAAAGACAATGCCTGCGACTGACATTCAGTCGTCTTTATCACCCTGGAACACTTCCAGTGATTCTCCCCAGAATCGTTTGATATCATCTCACTACAACTAGTGAGAATCCTAACATCCAATTAAATCTATCTCATAGATCTAAAACTCAGGATTTAGGAGGTATCATTTTGATCCTACACGGAGAATCATTGTGATAAACGGAGATTGATCGAGCGTAGCATAGGAAACTCCTTTCCTATCAAGAGTATGTCATCCACGTACTCTACGAGGATTACCACCATACTCCCTACTACCTTTTTGTATATACAAGGTTCATCTACCATTTTGATGATGTCAACTTCTTTGACTACTTCATCAAAACAGATGTTCCAACTCCGCGATGCCTGCTTTAATCCTATAAAGCATCTTACACACGTTTCCGCTGCTCCCACTGTTTACGAAGCCCTCTGGCTGTGTACTTATAGACGCACTCTTCTAAAACATCATTTAGAAAAGCAGTCATGACACCCAACCGCCAGATATCGTAGTCATGGTATGTAGCCGTGGCAAGTAGGATCTGGATGGACTTAAGCATAGCCACTTGAAAAGGTTTCATCATCATCCACGCCTGGTCGATGACGAAAAGCTTTAACAAGTCTAGCTTTGAAAGTCTCAACTTTTTCATTTACACCAAGTAATCTTCTCAAGATATACTTGCTCCTGATGGGGATTTAACCCTTCAGATATCGCAACCAAAGTCCATACTTTGTTGGTGTATAAGGATTCCATCTCAGATCACTAAACATCCAGCCATTCTTATAGAGTCTCACTCCTGATGGCCAGCTCGAAACTAGTTAGGTCATCATCTCATGACGCAATCCTCGCTCCCACTATCATAGAGAAACAGAAGTATCTCTCAGGTGGGTGAGTAACCCTACTAGATCGGCGGAGAGGCTGAGGTTCATTGGTAATTATTGAATCCTTTGGTTCTGTCAAATCTTCAGCTGCAGTTTTGTATAGCTGGAACATTTCCAGTTCTACATGACTAACCTTGTCTCGAGCTTGTCCGGATTTTTCTTTTCAGAGATAGGCCGGACAACCCCAAATCTTAACTAACTTAAGAAATGGGCTCTTCCTTTTCCATATCACATATGAAGTGGTAGGCAACTGATTTGATTTGAACCCTATTCAATAGGTATGCAGCTTCTCAAGCGCATAACACCCAAAAGGAAATAGGTAACTCAGTATTACTCATCATAGAGCACACCTTATCACATAGGGTGTAATTGCTCCACCCCGATATACCATCGTGCTATGGTGTATACAGAGGAGTAATGCTGAGAGAGAATCTCATTCTCCTTTAGAATAGTCCAGTAATTCCATGCACAAGTATTCTCCTCCCTGATCTCATCATAGGACATAATACTTATACCCGTATTTTGGTTCTCTACTTCTCGCTTATATTCTGTGAATATCTCAAAAGGCTCGGACTCATGTTTCAACAGGAACATATGTCTGAATCTTGAGAGATTATCAGAGAATGTAATGAAGTACAAAGAACTAGTCCTGGCATGTGTAGACAGGGGACCTTACATACATCAACATGTATCATCCCAAGAGTTCACTAACTCTTTCTCTGTTTCCAATAAACAGAGCTAGTGTCATTATATCTTTATGACATGACTGGCAAGTTTCACAAGATGTAGATTCAAACTGATTTAAATATGCATCTACATGTAACTTCAGCCAGTCGGGTCACATTGATCTGACCTAGTCTACAATACCTTAAGAAGGATCCGTTCATTTCTGAACTCTTCCTCTTATGTGTGTTCCATATACTAAGAACTGTAGTTTGATTTAGAACATCAACGCTTTTAGATAACGTGCCTGAACCGATCAACTTTTGGTATAGGAAATGTTCAAAACATTATCCAACAATACAAAATTATATCCTTTCTTTACTAATAAAGAGACTGATATGATTTTGTATATCAGGTTCGGTATCTAATAACATTCGTTCAGAATCAATGTATTGGTAATACAGGGTGACAGTGACCAACAGACTTGGCTGCAACACTTGCCCCGTTTTCTGCCTCATGAAACTTATCACCCGTTCTCAGTTCTCTACCTTTCTGTAGCCCTATGTAACAGATTACATATCTGGGATCCTGATCTGGTATCACATACCCAGGACGTAAAGGACACTGAGAAACAGTTCTATATAATGAACACACCCGAAGATGATGCATCATCATGCACTCTCCTCGTTTGGGCGGCACGGGAAATCTGGTATTCCCCAATTTCCTGCTCTGTCTTATAACAATTATAAGTTGGAGCGGGACCAACGTTCCCCAGCTCAGTATAACAAGCGGGTTCGGTCAAAAATCCGTATTATTATCTTGATTAAGGCGTGATATGGTCGCTACCTGGAGAGAGAGAGAAGAAAACACTCAGCGTGCGCTCTTGCAAGAATAGATTGGTTTTTATTTTATCTAATCAGGATGGCTCCCACTGCTTTTTATCAAATCTTCCTTCAAACCCTAAAAGGAAAGACTAGCCGGGATTAATTACACACTACAAGTTCGCCAATCTTTCAGCCAGGCCAGTGTCGGTACTTTGAGGAAGGTCCCCCGTGCTTTCGCACGAACCTAATTAATGTAAACCTCGTTTTTCCAGAGGCGTAACCCCGTTGACACCTTTCTAGACACCTACTTGATCGGCTAATTGTAATGTATAAAACTCTCCCAGGAGTAACTCTTACTCGCAGCGGGTATCGGGATCCAACTATCTCATAGAAGGTATGCAATCTCATTGCAAATTTCAACACTTGAAATTCCCGATAATATTTTGCCCCTAACGTGCTATGACCTTGACGAAAGCCAACAAACCATAGCCCGCTAGTCAAGTTCAACCCGTACATTTCTTGATTGAATTAAACCCACCCGCACGACCCTTGACGAAAGCCAACAAAGCCGCACGACTACCCTAATCCAATCGCATCGTATGCTGGCAGATAAGCAGCATATAGCTACCGCACACTGCACCTTGACGAAAGCCAACAAATGCAGCACGAATACTATATACAACTTATCTGAAATGACGGAGGGCTACGACAGGTTTTTCTGAAAACCTATTGCGTAATGAACTTGATATCGTTGTAGAATCAAATGATTTTAAAATGGAACTTGATATCGTTGTAGAATCAAATGATTTTAAAATGGAGTGTTTTTTAGGCTTTTCTAGTTTTGCTAAAGGAGTCACTCCCGGTGAAGGGATCGTCGGTCCTTTCCTCGTCGAATGAGGTGCGGGATATATCACATATATCGCTGTGCAAAGCAAAAAACTCTTAAAAGCAATCAAAAGACAAACCGAGTGTGTAGCATCTGCCAGTTATTGCTAAAGGAGTCACTCCCGGTGAAGGGATCTCGGTCCTTTCCTCATCGAATAAGGTGCAGGATATATCACATATACCTCTGTGCAAAGCAAGAACTGTAGCTATCTGTTTTATTTTGAAATTCGATTCTACAACATCTTAGGTTTCTTTTATTTCATTAATCACATTAATGAAGTCCCATCATTTAAGTACCTAAATATCACAGATAAATACGACGTACACTTATGCCATCCGCATTCGCCTCGATGTCCCCTCGTGCACCGTTAGGTTAGGTAACTAACGGCAGAGCGGGGCGGGGCTAGCGCGGGTGTAAAACATAAGTAACGTCTATATAATATATCATATATACTATATACTGTATCTATCACAGAACATCACATGATCACATCACAGATATCGCAGCAGAAGAATCATATGAAATATTGGATATACTAGGACGTCCGTGTTTTCAATACGAGCCAGTATAAAACACGGATTCCACGGTCGCGATGAATAGCCAAACCCACACCCCTAGACCCCTACGAGAGCGGCAAGCAACCCTACCAATTCTAGAGTTAGGAGACCCGGACTCTACTCCTCGAGTTGGTCTCCCACTGGACTCCAGAACCCGGTTACTTGTGCTCTCCTCCTTGGGTCTATCCTAGTGCAGAAAAGTAAATAATATACAAAAGGTGACAACTTCCGCTACCTGGAAGTGCCCCAAATAAAAGAATATTACATACAAGTTTTTACATGAATGAAAATGAAAAACACCCATCTCACATAAAAACCCCCGGCTATTCAAACACGACGATCCAATATAACATATCCAGCAACACATAACATCACATGTCATCATCGTAAGTAAATATGTCCATCCCAATTGTCGTTGACATATAGCAACGAAACCGGCGATATCACATATTACACTTACGGTCACAGAAAAGAAAGTGTAAAACTACAACAGTTGGAATCCGCAACCCTTTTAGACATTGCATGCCTAATCAAATGAATTACTTAGACATCACATGCCTAACAATTATAAACCCCGCATTTTATTCTCATTATCGAAAACACTTTTCAATATCAAGTCGGGCAATTCAACAAGATTCCCGACATCCTGATCGAATGCTCGTCGCAAACTTCAGTAGACGGCCGCACCCCCGATACCGTCGACGAAGTGCACCAAGGCGGAACACCGCTACCGCGAGCACCCGAACGGATGCTTTCGGCGATGTGGTTCTCCTACAGTCACTTGGTCGGGGCTATGGAGTGAGGCTGTCTATTAAGTTTACCCGGCGAGTATCCGCGAACGCTACGTGATTGCGACGGACTTTTGATCACATCAAAATTCCGTGGCAACCGATCAAGTGAGACTAAAGTGCTATGTTTATAACATTCATTCAGTTATCTCATAACTATTTGTGAATTCCAATTATTGTATCCCATTCCGGATAAACAGAAAATGTTAAACTTTCCGATTGAACATTCGAACACCCAAGTTTTCCCGAAATAGGTCAACACATGAAATAAGTCTAACAACATTCAGTTCGTGCCTCAGTACCAACGGTCCAGCCGTAGAAGGGTCAAGCCAACGCCTCACATGTGGCAAGCCGTACTGCCCCAAACCCGAAGGTTCAAAGGGCAGTTCAAGACGGTCACATAATCGAGTTAAGGTTTGTTGTCTTCTAGAGGGTCCATCGCGTTACTTGCACTACTTAGAACGTCGTTAAACTACGGAAAAATCCAACACTTGGAAATTTCCCGACAGGGGAAAAATTGGGTATTTATATCCGGTCGAACTTTTTAACATATTCAAAAAATTATCCGGAAAGCCACTTAGACAAAATCTGATACTCCGATCAAAACACCGAATCCCCAAAACAACTCCAGAAAATTCAACTCTTGAATAAATTTTAAAAATACCCAGAGAACTCAGCACCTGAAACAATGAATCACTGTGCAAACAGTTAGGGCTGACGTCACAATTCTGCCGCGGAACCGCCGCATAAGCTAGGCTTATGCCGCGGTTCCGCCGCCGATTGTACTGTTCATGCAAAACTTTTTGCGCCGTAATTCTTATATTTCCCTGCTGAGTTTTCTGCATATTTTTAATTTGGAAAAATCCACGATTTTCAAAAAAGGACAGAGAGCATGTTTGGAATTGGGTTTCGGGTTCGTTCGGACTTCAAATTGCGTCTAGACTTCGCCTAAGGATCTAGCTAGGCTCTGATACCACTGTAGGGTTCCTAGGCACTCTCAAGAGGTCTCACAAGGCATCAACCATGCCAATTTCAAATTTTAACGGTGCCGGGAAACCCTAAACTACGGATCGTTGGCTAGATGTCTAGGCGAAAAAGAAACTAGTTAACAACTTAACTAAAGTTTAGACAGAAATACAACCTTTGTAGATCCGGTGCTCCACCTCCATAGCTCCGCAATGAAGTCCTCTTGCTGTCCAAAACAAATTCCGGGCTCCAGCATCGGCTTCATCGGAGAATAGGTGAGCTAGGTCGTCGATGTCCATGCCGAAGATGATCTACGTCGAAGCATCGCTAGATCAAGCTCCAACTTCACCAAGTCAAGAAAACATGAGAAGGAAACACACTCTACTACTTGGAAAGAGGTAGAGGATGAAGAAATAGGAAGTGAATAGACTTTAGAATTGGATTTCTCACTTGTTTTCATCAATCACCATTGATGAAGCAAGCTTCTTCATGGAAGAAGAAGATGAAGAAGAAGAAGAATATTATGATAAGTCTTTTTCAAAAAGGAAATAATAAGAATACTTATCATAATGTAACCATGGTGAAGTGTAGAGAATCAACTAGGGTTAAGTGGAGTGGTTAGGGTTAAGCATGAGACAAAATGGTGACTTAGTCAAAGCTTCATGAAGCTTCAACATACAAGTCCAAAATGAGCCACCATTTCATTTCTTTATGCTTAATATTTTTCCAAAAAGAATAAATAGATAAATAAATGATAAAAAGAAATGAAACCCTAACCACTTAAGTAACCATGGTTTAATTCTTTACACAAACCCAAACTAGCATGTATCATCAAACATGATACAATCTTGTGCACAAAAAATATATCATATATACAATGTGCACAAACCAAGTGAGAAAAACCATTTAAAGTGAACCAATACTAGTTAATGCAAAGTAATATATCAAATATATAATTATGCATTAAATCATTAAATCAACACTTGATTTAACGATCCGGTCATATCGCATATCACCGACTAGTATCCAATGTATCGGCTTATCGAATCAACCCCCGATTCGATAACTAGGTTATATCGCATATAACCATTCGATACATTCATCGCGAGAATAGAATACAGTATCACATACACACATTATTCTCGGTCCCGCACATATCTCATATGCGCTCCTATTTCGTTTCGCTTGAGCCAGGAAACCTCTGTGTAGGACTCTAAAGACTCGTCAATACGCCGGCAGCAGATGATGATCATATCAAACATCCACAAGCCCAAGCGGTCTGCTAAACGTAACGGCCACCCGGGTATTGAGCGATCAGAAGATCGACGAGCAAGCCCGCTCACACTCCAGTGAATCCAACCAGTAACACTACCGTACAGTCCGGTCTGATCGTCTGATATGTCGCATATCTCGCCTAGGGGTGGTAAACGTCAGACCCCAATAGCTCGATAAGTCGTGTCGATATGAGGTCTATAACAATTCGAGAAACTACTGGTAACACTTACCAGTAAATCTCAGCAACCCTGGCCAGGGATTTCCTGTTATAGCCAATCGAACACAGTGCAACATCAACTCCCTATACCGGGAGAGACGAATCCCCTCCTATCGCTCATTGCCTCCATGTGACTCAGGACTGTACCCAAAAACCACCGTTTTGCACGCCCTTTTGGACGTGGTAAGATGGAAATCAAAGCACAGTGGGAACCACACAAGACTCTATGACGATCTCGGGTCAACAGACTACTCTGTACCAGTGTCACCAGAGAACTGCCATCTGACGTATGGTATAATACCATCTGGGAGTTCTCGGCGAGTCCGTCCAGTGTACCCAGTCTCTACTGAGCACCCGTATATCTCCTCTGATGTCAAACACCAATGGATATGGGATCATCCATCGCCCATCTGTATGGGTCGAGAAGGTACACGCTAGTCTACTCTGGTATATCGATGCCCCGTCTCGATACACCCATGACTAGGGACTTTGAAGGATGTACTTATGGACTACCATGTCCCGACTAGTATGATCCGCATCATAGTCCAGGTAGTCAAGTACAGATCCTAAGGGCTTCACCAACATGTCACAGGGAGACATCCATTGTACACATTAAGGTAAAGATTAACCAGATACCATACTATCATGTCGAGCAAGAAAGTCCTCCCTATATATGTCCCAGCATCCACTACAATATACATCCTATGTATAGTAATGGCCTCTAGGGCATACATATAACTAACAACATGCGGCCTAAGCCTTCGCTACCTCTTGAAGAAGCCAAGACAGGATGTTCGCTCTATCATCTGTCGACCATGTTTTCTAAAGTAACGTGCTGATAATAAAAGAAAGAAGAAAGCGCAGAAATGACACAAGACATGGCAAAAAAATGTGTATATCTTTATTCATGAATTCAATTAAGTACAAGGAGAATCGTATAAAAGAATAAAGAATGTGTACATTTTATTCAAAGATTACAAGTGTATAATTGATAAAAAAAAGTGGCTACTGAGAAGGAAGTGTCTTCAACAAATCCGCAAGCTGCTCTCGCACTTCTTTCAACGCCTCCTCCTGAGCGGCTGCCACCGCCAATTCTGCTTCCACCTGAGTCCGCTGCTGCAGGTAGGCTGAAAGTTGCTCCTCAACTGCTTGCTGGGCTGCCTCCTGGTTTGGTGCATTCCGCTCGACGACATCAAGCTGCTGCCTCAATATTAACCCTTCGGAGATGCATCGCAGAAGGCCTTCAAAAATAACCTTCAGCTGTGCAGCGTTTGCATCCACCTGAGCATGCAGTTGGGCCGATTTGCTCGAAGTTACGCCGCGCTCCTTACGCCTTAAAGCAACTTCTTGTTCGAGACGGCGGAAGTAAGGAGCGCTCTGCTCGATCCATGCCGCCCGTTGAGCGCTCACGGCCAAGATCTCGGGGGCAGGACGCATCGACTCCAGCTGATGCAGGCGGGCCTCGATTTCCCTGCAATGATTAACCCAAAACTCGATGACGCCTTCATTATGAAAATTTACAAGCGTCGCCAGCATCGGATTAATCTCCGCAGCGAAATCTACGGCAGATGGGGGAACGTTCACGTCAAGCTCTTCAACGTATCCGCTCAGCATTCCCAAACTCATCGCAGCATTCTTGGAAGATGGACATCTCAAGAAGAGGCCTGCCGGCATTATGATGCGAGACTCGAAGGGCGCCGGAACCAGAACGACAGCTGAAAAAACAAAACACAATCAGATGACGGTTTAAAAAAAATGAGAAAGTCATCAATGGGAGAGTTTACTATACCAGCTGCAGTAGGCGGAAAAGCCAGGAGGGCTGGTGGCGCGACCGATCTTGCATCTCCTCCTTCGATTTGTAGCACTACAATCAGGGCGAGAAAGAATCAAAAATAATTCTATTACTAAAAAGAGGAAGGGTATTAATTGAAAATCATACTCACCAGCGCCACTGGAGGAAGCGAGCTCCAACGGGAAGGAGAAGTGTGGGCGCAGCACCTGATAGAGGTGATCAAAAAGCACTCCTGCAAAGACGCAATAGTATGACATTAGTACATAAATTATGCGGCTAAAAGATGAAACTAATGGGTTATAAATTCATACCTTCCAACATTTGCAATGGCGCGAGAGAAGGTATAGAGGTGGCCATCGTCAAACCAGTAGTTGACGGCGCTCCCTCGAGCAGTGGAGCATTAGCACTGGCCGCACCTGCGTTAGAAACAAGATAAGCCCTGTCAGGAAAGGTTGCAGAATAAAAGAAAGACGGTAACCCGAAATTTACCTGATGATGAGCTGGCTGAAAAGGCAGCGTCTCCCTCCATTGACATGAGACCACCTCCCAACGCCTCATCACCCGACTTTACGGGAGCCGTCGTCGTGCTCGCGAGACCAGGAGATAGCGGAGGACCGTAGGCGGGGAGAGCAATGATTGGAGCATTGCCAGACTCTTGAGAAAGAGCGACTGGCTTGTCCTCGGGAGTCATGCCCGTCTCACCTACTACTCCCTCGGGCTCAGCGGTCGCTGCTATCTCGTCCGCCGTCGCCATGGGGTCACCGGTCTCAGGTGCTCCGTCCGCTGCTGCCCCAGGTTCGGTTATAGCAGCCGTCTCATTTGCCGCCACCTCGGGCTCGGCATCGACAGCCTTCTCCGGCATAGTTTCCTCAGCCCCTACCTCGGGTCCAGCAACCTCGGCGACATCGCCCACCGTCGGCTCGGGTTCAGCCAGTACCTCCTCCACTGTACCTTTAAGCTCGACGGTTTCCGCCGCTCCTTCAGTTGGACCTGGCCCTGCAGGAAAAGATGTATGAGAACCGATGGGTTTACAATTCTTACAATAAAAACTCTCGAAAGACACATTACCTGAGGTGGATCGATCGTTCGCCTCCCGAACCGCACGCGCCGCCTGTCTATGAGCGGTAAACAGGCCGACCGGGGGCTCCTCGGAAGGATAAGCAACGAGAATAACGGTGCTTGGGCCCGCTCCCACGACCAAAGCAGCTCTACGCTCCTTCGCCTCGTGCCTCAAGCGCTTCCTCTCCTCCCGGGCCGTTACGACGGACCTCTTCAAAGCTTCCTTCATTGAGGCATCATCATCCGCGTTTAGAGTTGCCTCCAGAGCCATCAAGGCATCCCTCATCGGCTTTTCAATTCGGGTCTCTCGCGGCTGCCCCGAAGAGGCCGGGACTTCAGTAGTTGGCCCGGGAAGAGTCCCCGCATCGGCTTGCGCAGAAGATCCCACGACCCCTGCAAAAAGACAGAGGGAAGATTAGATTGGCTAAAAAAATAAAAGGAGAATAAAGACTTAGCGAGCCGATACATACCAGCGCCCGACAGAGCACGTTTCCTTTCCTCCTCCTGGAAAGTTTGGAGGGAAGCAGCGATAGCCTCTTCAGAGGTGACGCCTGTTAAAAAAGGGGAAAAGTATTAGTCAGAAATAATGACAAAAGTGCGATGAAATGACGAAGAATGCAACTAATGATTACCTGATTGAGCGAGTTTAGCCAACAATGCTTTGAGTCTGGCTGTTCGCTCAGAAGCCGCAATGGCGGCCGCCAGATTGGTGTTTGCTGGATCTACCAAGAAGCCCTCATTGCTGCCGTACTCGCTTATGCCTTCGGTGAGAGGGGCCTGAGGCTCTAAGCTGAGGATAGCATCGAGAGAGAGGAGCGACTTCTTCTTCCTCTTCTGCACGCGAGCCCCAGGTGCACCCAAGATCAACTTGCGCTTTGCAGGCACCTTAGGGCGGCGGGTCCCGATATCCGCGCCCACGCCGAACTCCAGCGAAACCACATTTACCGTCTCCACTGGAGCACAGGGCGCTGGTGGCACGTCTGCAGTAGCACGAGGTAATCCGCGCGGAGGGCTCAACACGCGCGGTGGTCCAGCTCCAGCATCTTTCAGTGGAGGAACGATCGGGGTCCTTGGCTTCAGAGGAGCCTTACGGTCGCTGCCGGGAGGCGCACCCTTGCGGTCAACCAACACGCGCTTCTCCTCAGGGATAACTGCACCCATTGCGTGCGCGTACCAAGCCACGTACGCGTGGAGGACCCGGGGGACGCAGCTTAGCTCGCTGATGAAGAAGTGGGAGCCTGTGTTCAGCTGCATGAAATGGTGCATCGCGCTCCGTATCCCCTCCATGGTGGCCGCGGGCTCTGCTAAAAACGCCTCCAGTGGGACCTCCTGGTTATAGCTTGATTGTTGGGCGAACCGGTGGGGGTTGTACCTCATGAAGAGCGCCATCTCATTCTGCCTGAACACCAGGAAGCCCGGCCGGATGGAGTAGAGGTAAAGAATCTCCCGGGCTTTCAGTACGGAGGCCCAGTCCTTAAAGTCGTCACGAAGCGCCACCACCGCCTTGGAGGTTTTTGAGCCGATAGTCACGACTTTATCCATAAAAGAAATCCTCGCTCCGACCAGGTGTGGACGGAGGAGCAACCCCCTAGCCTCCCGCGGAGGCGGATTCACAATCGAGGCGCCGATCAACCGCATGACTCTTGGTAGTTTGCACCTCTCGAAAAACGAAGGGCTCTTATGGATGCCGAATACCCCGAACACATGCATTTCCATCCATGAAGTGAAGTAGTGCATCGGGAAATCGGCAGGCTGCACCCCAGGTTCATTGGCGTCTGCCGCCATGCTGAGTCCATTGTATAGGTGGGCCAACCAGGCGATTCCGATTGACAACTGCAGGCTAGCCACCATCCGATGCGCTGGGTAGAAAACGGATGGCCTCATGTATCACGGGTGCATGGGGAGCGCAAACCAAGACAGCCACAATCCCAGGAACCCCAAAAAGAAGGTCTCCTCATCAATGCCCGGGGCGGCGATTTCCTGATAAGGGCATGATAGCGACATCGGGGAGATAGAAATCCTTTTGATCGTCTTCCGATACCGGTTGACGATCTAAGCCAAAGCCGAAAGGGTCGTCGAGCTTGGCGAACTTTTCACTCCGCTGTGCTAAAATTTTCGGTCGAAGGAAGCGGGCGATAAAATCTGCGAAACTGACTCCCCGGACTCCTGATTCCAAATAGAGACCTTCATATATATTCAGCACCTTCACCAGACTCGGAAAATGGTGCTGAATAGCATTCTCCAGCGTCAAGTCAAATACCAGTGACTTGGTGGCAAAGACGTACTCGTCAGGAGGAAGCAGCTCCTCGTAATGCTCCCCCCTCACCGGCAAACACGAGATCTCAGCGAACTCTTCCAGGGAGATGGAAACTTTCCTGTCCAATAGAAGGAAGGTGTGAGTGGGGATGTTCCATTGTTCTATGAATGCCTTAACCCACCACGTCGGAGGAACCGGGTACTCGAACAAAGAGACGTAGACGGCGGAGTACAGACCGATCTTCATCAGAGGCGTCCTCTTTGCTGATAGAATATACCTGGCCCATTGCAAGTATCCGGCCGGTTGTCGAGGGCTCAATCCAATATTATAAGGTTGTCCCTAAGGGCGTGCCTCGCCCTGACATATGCGCCGCCCCAAAATGTCCACGACCGGTGGCGGCTGCACGGGAATGGCGCCAATCGAAGGCTGAAGAAGATCCTCCAAATTCCAGTTCGAGACCTCCACGGCATACTTCACCAGGGGTTCATCTGCATAGGGGATCGATGAGATAGGCTCTGACGGCATCGCGCAACTAAAGCTTCGGCACCCTTGATGATCTCATTGTACCACCTACCCCACAGGTGAAGGCTCTTATATATGCTCTGGGTCATGATCCTTAATCAGAGCAAGAACCTCCCGGTCTACTGGCGCCTCAGGGAATCCTTCCTCTGAGCGAACGAATGGGAAAGACAGATCAGCAGACATGATTGCCTGTAAAGAGAAACGAGATTTAGCCGTCAGTATCTTAATTTAATTTTTTTTTTAAAAAGAAAAAAGGACCTGACACTTGGAACTTCGAGATTTGTATCATACTGCAATGTAGTGGATAGGAGACCAAAGGGGGACCCACAAAATCTAGATGACAATTCATCAGTTAATAAGACAGCCCCATCATTGGATGGGACTGTCAATTAATGAGGAGATCCCCAAAAGAATATTCTCATTAATGAGAAATCCCTAGAGACAAGGAGAAAATCTCCCCTTTCAGAGCAAAACTCTGTCACAGAGTGACACTTGTCAAACTCTGGTCTCAAGGGAATAAAATTCCTTAAAAGAGCCTAGCTCTGTAATAATGATGAGAAAATCTATTAAAAGAAAAAAATTATTAACTCCTAAAGATTAAAAAATTTGGGATCTTAAAGATCCATGAAAACTTTTAAAAGATTCTTCATTTTTAGATCAAAAGGATCTATGTTTGGTCCATGAGCAAAGCTCTGTTCATGGGTTAAAAACCCTGAAACAAGATCTCTTTAGATCTATGGATTCTTGAGAGCAAGGCTCTGTTGATAAAACCCCAAAGGGGTTTTCTTTAGATCAAAGATCTATGAGAGCAAGGCTCTGTCTATTAAAATTAATTTAATTTAATTTAAGTTAAATTTTACTTAAGTTTTTTGCTAAAGTTTGAACTTTGAAGTTCTTGAAAAACGAGAGCAAGGCTCTAAAGTTCTTAAAAGCAAGAGCAAGGCTCTGAAACTCAAATTCTTGAAGATGGTGAACATCTGTTGCGGACCAAGGGTCCTATTTATAGACGCTTGCGCCCCTTCAACTCCTGAGTTGATCCGACGGTTGGGATCTTGCCACCGTTGCACTCACATGTGCGCCATGTGAGCGCAACGGTGGGGGGCATTTGTTTCCCACAATCAGAGCAAAACTCTGTTTGAATTTAAAAAATTCAAAAATTGAAGCAACGCTTCAGATCACTTGCGCTGCGCGCAACGCGCCACATGTCAAAAGCAGACACGCCAGCGCAGCGCCCAAGGCAGCGCACCCAATCAGAGCAAGTCTCTATTTAAAATAAAAATAAAAGAAGCAACGCTTCAGATGATTTGCGCTTTGCGCTGCGCGACACGTGGCAGCGCAGTTGTGCTAGCGCAGTTGCGCTGCGCCCTGCACTGCGCGACACGTGGCAGCGCAGTTGCGCTAGCACAGTTGCGCTGTGCGATACGTGTCAGGCGCAGGTGCACTTGCGCCAACTGTGCCAGCACTAAAAACAGAATTAAAATTCCAGAAAGATCATTCTGATCTTATTAAAACAATAAGATTCTCTTCTGTAAAACAGGAGCCCTTGGATTAAAGATCCAACGGTGGGGAAAATCCCTAAATCACTCAGAGAAAGATCTCTTTAACTGATTTAACAAATCAGTTGGCCCTATATAAAGGCCCCTAGACTCCAAGTCTAAAACACAGAGACAGAGAAAGAACTCAGAGAAATCTTCTGAAAACTTTGAACTCAGAAAAAGAAGAAAGGTAAAACCTCTGGAAAAAAGAAGAATTTTCTTCTGAAAAGATTAATGATCTAAGAACAAGATCAAAGATCTTCAATAAAAAATGATAATATTAATAAAAAGAAGTAATTTACTTCTTTAGATCATTTGATCTACATAAAGGCGTTGCCTTTTGATGAACCATTGATTTTGGAATCTTAAAAGATTCTTTTCTTTGATCCAAAATTGGATCAAGAGATCAAGCAGTGCCCCGCACTTGTAAAATTTGCACTGTTGCGCTCTTAGGTTGGCGCAAGCCACCAGAGAGCGCCACGTGTCAGCCCCAGAACAAACCGCGCCTTGCGCTTTAAAAGCAGAGCACTGCACTTTTAAATTGGCGCAAGTCATCAGAGCGCGCCACATGTCAGCAGCGCAACAGCGCAGCGCACTGTCGCAGCGCATTGCGCTTGCGCTCACCAGAGTGTGACACGTGTCATCTCCACATGCGCTTGCGCCTTGCGCTCCTCAGTCGGCGCAAAGCATCTGACAGAATAATAAATGCAGTGCATTATTAAAAGGCAGAGCCCAATTAAGAGGTCCAATGGACCAAAACAAATGCTCTGCATTATAAAAAAATGGGGGACAGAGCCCAATTAAAAGGGCCTAATAGGCCAGAAAAAAATGCACTGCATTATTGAATAAAGGGCAGAGCCCAATCAAAGGCCTAACAGGCCAGACACAAATAAATAAATGTTGAACATTTTCAACTGGACTTAGCCCAATTCTGACCGTAAGTTCTCAAATTAAATTGACTGAGCATGACTGCTCTCTTAAATCAATTTACACCCGGTTCAAGGGTACATCTCCGAACTCCTCTGACATCTGTCGTTGTAATCCTTCAACGTCGTCAGAGAGGTGACGGGTCCCGACAACCACATATCAATATGGACTGCGGGGTCCTTAAACTCATGGACTGACGCGTCCTTAAACTCATGGACTAATGCGTCCCTAAACTAACATCCGTCCCCAAAATGGGAATGTTAGACCACTATGTCCCTAAACTGGAACAATAGAGCCCAAATGCTCTTTTGTCGGATCTAAACGATCCTGTTAAGTTGATCTTAGTCTCAAATTGGACTACATATCCTTAACAAACGTTTAAGTTGATCTTAGCCTCAAATATGGCTAACGTATCCTTAAACCAAAACCCCAAACCCAAATCTAAGAAAATACGGATTTGGACTAATCCACGTCCTACGGGCGACGACATAAATTAGTCTCCGTATATTATCCACAGGCAACCACAAACAAAACAAACACCCACGACACGAAGTGAACATCTGGAGAAGGAGAAAGTTGTTACCGTGATGCGGTAGCATAATTAACTGCAGGGGCTTGCGCCTGCAGGGAAGAGCGTCCCCACAATCAAAAACCCCTCGAACGAGGGGAAATCTGACGAAATCTGCTACATCGGCCGCATCCGTTTAAACCTCCGATACACGGTGCCATAAATCAACTTGGCATCTTCGGAGAGGTGGACGGATAAAACCAAATAGCATCTGCCCCGAATCTCAGGCAAGACGTCTCTCGTCGCGCCGTCATATGGAGGGGAACAAATACAAGTGTACATGTTAAGATAAAGAGCAACCAGATAGCATACTATCATGTCGAGCAAGAAAGTCCTCTATATATATGTCCAAGTATCCACTATATCATACAATAATGGCCTCTAGGGCAACATATTACTAGCAATTACCTATCACATAATTAACAAAGAAAATTCTTGGACTTTGTGACATAACTCGTCTAAAAGAAGAACCGAAATCATTATATCTCTCAGTGGATGACACGTACTCATCGCGACTAACTGCAAGTGACACCATACGGATTGCGGTAAGTAGAACATCATAGAACAAACAAAAATAGATCAATCAAACGGCGCCGTTGCCGGGGAGACGGTAACATATTTCTTCTTGTTATTCGGGTTATTCTTGTTAAAACAAAAAAAAAACAAAAACAATAAAAATCCATCTTTTTATTTTTCATAAGTTTTTGTGCAAGTGTGTAGGGAATTCTGGAGCTATTGGATTGACCAAACAGAGAACCAGGGGCCTTCAACCTGAAGAATAAGAGAAGAGAAGTTCAATGCCAAAGTCGTGGGTAGTTTGGCCCATATTCCACCACGTTTCTGTGGTCATTTGTACTCGCACGACCATGTTTGCCCGTCCATCTGGTGTCTTCTCGCCCCTAATTTTTCTGATGAGTTCCTTTCTTCATTTCCGCACCTCTGAAGTTCTAATAAACTGCTTTTACCTGTAGGATTCTTTGCAAATTTGTACCGCCAAGAATAAGCTTTTTATTGTTTTAGATTTTTTGATTGTTTATGCATTGCGTATACAATAATACAGACTCAAGGGGAAAGAAACCCAAAATAAGATTAGGTGGGGATTTCATTACCCTTCTTAAACCCCAAAAATCACAAATCGGGCATAAACATTCACCCTTCATTAACTAAAAAAGCTCTAGACAAAAACCCCCTAAGGACATTCGCGCTCAGTTAGGACAAGAGAAGGTTATAGGTAATCTATCATTTATCCGCACTAATCTTGTGATGTCTAGTCAAGTGTTTAGAGACGAAAATCTTTCAAAGTGAGAAGGTTCTTCATAATTAAGAAACTTGGCGAAAGTCTTAGAAATCTCCCTACCTCACTTGCACTTATCTGGCCACTTGGTTAATAAAGAGACGGTAGAGGATTTATCCCGCAACTTGTCCCTTGGAAGTCTAGGAGCGGTCTAGTATCGGACTTAGGTGACCCTAGTTCTGGAGATTGCTTATGCATTTTTTACTGTGATTGGTTGAGTTGAGCCCATTTTCCTATTCTTTCAAAAAACAAAACAAAAATTTCAAAAAAAAAAAACAAAAAAACACCTAAAAAACCATCTCCATTTTCATCCCCTCTTCTTTTCACCTCTCCTATCCATGGGTAACTCAAATCGACCAACTCTTGCTGAGTTTTGGTACTCTCAACCAGATATTTCATCATATCATTCTTGTTTTGGTAGAACTTCCAACAATATATCCATGCCCAAAATTTCTTTGAGAGATCAAATAGAACCTTCTAGAAAAACCAATTGGATAACACACACAAATTTCCATCAACCGTTTCAAATTGTCCTACCTTCCTTTGTTGATATTGCTCTTCAGACTAATGTGGCAGCTTTTAAACCTATGTCCATCGCTGATCATATTGAAAAAGCCCGTAGCCAACAGTTCAACACTTCCAATCATACCGAACTTTCACGTCGTCCCTAGACATTGTTTCTGGACATGAATTAGGGAGTTTCACGTATCCAAATGAATTCGAATCTTTTATTGAAACTCTTTCACAAACCATGTCTAATCTTGAAAGATCATTAGAATAATTTTGGGTAGTTTCTTGCCGACTGATAGAGGAATTGAATTTATCCATGGCCGCACTCATACAATCTAGTAAACCATCGACTAATTCCAGATTAGCTCAAGATTTTACAATGTATGATGTGGCAATAGGACAATTTGATGATCTGAGTTGTGGAAATAATCCATGCACCCTTCAAAATCAAACCTATCCATTCCGAATTGAAGTCCACATCTCTAATTCTGAAAATCTATCAAGTAAACCAAATAATTCACCAATTGAGGATAACATGTTTGATGAGTTGTGCGACTACTAAAGGTTTGATCTACCCGATTATGAAGGGGCCCTTTCAAGTGAAACCAGAACCACTCCTTTTGATTTCTACATCTCCAATTTAGAAAACAACCGTGTGTGATTTTTAATCCACCAATTGAAAGCCATGCTTTTGATAAGGTGTCTGAGAAATTTAAGTTTGACTTTATTGAGAATATCAATATTAGGGATAATTTTGATGATGAACCCATAATTTTGGATGAGCTTTTCTCACTAATTCAATACTTTTCTTCAAATCAAAGTGAGCATCATCCCGAACCTTTGACTGCTTTTCTCGAACCCCGTTTGCTTCTTGATATTATTGATGATGATTTGAATGAATGCATGGATGGACTTAATTTTGAGGAGAATTGTGAGGATATTTTTGAAGATGAACTCGTTTTATTGGATGAGTCGGATTTTCCGATTCATCATGTCCCTTCCATTGACCGTGAACATCCTCCTGAATATTTAATCGATACAGTTCCTCAATTACTTCACTCCATATTTTCCATCGTTTCCAAATTACAAGACGACTTGTCACATTCATCTCCTACATCTGGTTCACCAAGTTCGGTCGTCCCATATTTTCTTGCAAATCTTGAGAGGTTTGACCTCATTTCTTAAAGTATTGATAAATTAGTACAGTTAGAAAATTCCAGTTTTTAAATATTATAGACTGTACTAATTTATTCAATCAATTTACAATCTTAAGTTCGTGTTCCATTTCTTTCTCTCTTTCGTTCATCTTCTCATTTCTATCTACCGAGACCTTATATCGCTCCGTCCATACACAGTCTCGCGTATTCTTCATTTCCTTCCCCTACACATTCTTTCACTAATCCTGGTCTCATCACGATAAAAATTTTGAATGGTTGGTGTGAACTTTTGGCATGTGTAAAGCCTTGTACATATTGATGGTGTTCTCCCCCTAATTTTGAACTTCAATGCTTAATAGTGGAAACACTGTTTCATTTAAATTTGGGGGGAATTTTTGTGTGTATATTTTGTCTTCATTTTCTTGTAAAAAAATAATAAATAAAAAAATCCGACAATTTTTTTACTCCCAACAATTTTGACCTCTTTGTGTGGCATGACAGTGAGGGCACTATCCAGTTTAAATTTGGGGGTATGCTCGGTAAGTTTTCTATCCTTGCATTCATTTGTAAATTCTAGATTTACAAATATATTTGAAAACCCATAAAAATTGAAAAAATTTCAAAACATAAAAACTTTGTCGTCAAATTAGCTAGTGGGAAATCATAGATTCGAATTACCAACAGTTTAGTTTGATAAGATAGAAACAACTAAATCATATTTCCAGAAATTGAAAACCCAAAAGATAACCCTCCTTTGAGTTTAACCGTAGCTAATATATGTCTTTGTATCATACTACATGTGTCGTGAGTTTTGAAAATTAAATCACAAGTTTGATATGCCTTTAAACTTTTAAAAATTTGATAAACTTTCTTAAGATCAAATATGTTTGTTCTGAAATAAATAATATCAAGAATAGTCTATATAGTGAAGTAGACATGAAAGAATATTATTAAAAGGTTTAATGGAGGCTAAGTTTGAAAGATAACCGATCTAAAATTTGATTGGAGTAATTACACACATGATCTACATAAACACGTTTTTGATCTTAAAAATAAAAATGAACAACTGACTATATCTCCGTTCGCATTGAATTCTTATGATTTTCACGCTAAAATGAGTCTTTTTGTTTTAGGGCCTAGGTGACTTAGGTAATTAAGTCCGCTGGGGTGTTTTTATATTTAATGCCCTAAAACCAACAGGTCGGGTGCATTGGCCCAAATCTCGCTAAGAAACCTAGAAAATCTGATATAAATAAAGTCAAGAAAGTGTTCTCTCCGAGTTAAAATTCCTCACGGTTTTTTGTGTGAGAATAATATTGGGTTAAGACGAGTTTTTTATAAAAATATTTTTAATGGAGATATGAAGCTTTTACATGATGATAAAAACTAATGCACGTTCAAGAAGATGTGTGTGAACGAAAACAAGTAAAAAGTGGAGTGAAGAATAATGCTTAGTTTTATGTTAAAGATGATAAAAATTCTAGATTTGAGACCTAGCTGGAGAATGAAACTTGAGAAAAACTTAACTCTTTACAAACTCGTGTGATCTTTTTGAAGTTTTGTCCGGTCCGTATTTGTAGGAATGAAGACTCTAATCGAAGTTCTTAAAACGTAACGACGCTTTTTGCACAAGTACGTAAAGATGTATAGGATCTTATGTAGAAGAGTAAAAAATAAGGGTTCGATATTTCTAAGTTAGGATGATAAAATTTCTAGTTTAGATACTATACCTTAGGATTATAATCGATCATGATTTCATGAAATTAGCTTGATGGTATTTTGTGGGTGTAATCCGCTGAAACCCTCAGGAGACAATACCCCTCCTACTAGAGACACCTAGAGGTTGAACGGCTTGTTGCACGAGCTCATTGCAATCGCGTTCCCTGTGAAAATGAGGTTAGAATTTTGTTTTGCTTGGTACGAGCAAAAGATAAGTTTGGGGGTATTTATTTATATCAGAATATTGCATTTCGATACCACTCATTCATAATCACATTTGCATGTAGATATGTTCTTTTGATCCATATTTACTACATTATTACAGATTACAGGTTCTCAGGTGCATTAAGTCCAAAACAACACAAATCACACGCATTCTCTGCAGAAATGACGCTTTCAGAATAGATGGCTGACAAACAGTTAAAATACGGATTTCAGTCACTCAAATCTATCTGGTGTCGTCTACCAGTACAAGAGACAAGACAGAAAAAGCAGTCATTCGTATCTCAGAAAAATACAAAACACTAGGAAGGCGCATTAAATGAGTTTTGAAAAATTAAAAGGAGATATGATGCCATAAGAAAACAAAATTAGTCATAACATTGGACTGCTAATTATCTGAGACAAAATCTAAATAATTTCGTAAATGTTCGAAAGCCAAACAGCAGAGTGGAGCACCAGAAGATCACACAAAAAAACCTGATCACTAAATCCAAAAACAGGCGGCGTATCCACGGTGGTAAATGAAGGATCGACGGCGGTTCCGCAATGGACTTTTATTTGCATACATTGAATTTTCATGGGTGTTTTGGTAACTTTGTATAGCTTCAGAAGACAACCCTGGGTTTTCATTCCAGAACCTATAAATACTCTAGATCAGAAGCAAAGTGGAGAGATCATACCTTAGGCTAAATTTTGTTAAACTAGGAGTAAAATTAGTTTAGTTTGCCTCATTCTTCATCTTTCCTCCATTAAAATTGTAGTGAGAGCATTTGAGGGATGATGAATAAATATGAGAGTTTTTATTATCATGCAATAAATGTTTGTTCTTATTCTTTTATTAACTTGCAATTTCTTATCTTGTTATGTAATTTTAATTCATTAGATAACTTGTTTTTAATTTGTTAAAGTAGATGAGTTTTGTTTTCTTGATTTTTATTCATCCTTTTTCCTTAATCTCTTAATCCATTCTTATCCTTTGATTTTATTCTTAATAATGAAATAATAATTATCATTTGTTGGATTAAGAAGAGGGTAGTTCGAGAGACAGAAAACTCTCTTGTTCTTTGCCCACATAATTAAATTGAAACTACGTCCTAAAGAAACGTAACTCTCGGTTTTAGGCACGCTATAAGTGATATGTAGTTGCGACCTAAATCGACGATTAAGTGCGTTTTTTTGATAGAAGGTTGGAACTAAGAGTATAGAACCAAAGGACAAGGGTCAATTAGGACATACTTAGCAAGGTGTGACAACTTGCAAGTACCCCTTTTTAAATATCCTAAGTCACGCTGTTTCCGATTACTCTAACATCAACTCCAGTTTTGGCAAAAAGAAGAATATGGAATTCCTAACTAAAACTAGCTAATTCGAAATCCTACAAGTTTGCTTGGATATACGTTTGGACATATTACATATCACAGAGTTAACAAAGAACATTCTTGGACTTTGTAACATAACTCGTCTAAAAAAAGAACCAAAATCGTTCCATCTCTCAGTGGACAACCCGTACTCATCGCGGCTAATTACAAGTGACACCGTCCTGATTGCAGTAAGTAGAACATCATAAAACACAAAAAAAATAGATCAATCAGCGCTGCATCAGCCGGCATCGGCTAATGAGGTGAGGACGCTTTGGATCGAAGATATGCAGTATTGGATGGATGAATCTTATGTTACTAGCTGCTTTTCTTATACTGGGGAAATTGTTTCAGTGAAACTCATCAGAAACAATCAAACTAGGCAACTGGAAGGATATGGCTTTATTGAGTTTACAACTCGAGTCGCTTGAGAACGGGTTCTTTAAACATACAATGGAACTATGATGCCCAACATTGATCAAACTTTTAGGCTAAATTGGGCATTGTTTGCAGATTGTTCACTATTTTTTCGTTATTGTAAGAAAAAGGGTCACTTGATTGCTACTTGTCCAATACGGCCATCTTGACTAGTTGCTTGCTATCGTTCACCACATTCATCCACCACTTCCGTATCTCCAGCAGGCTCTACTACAGTCTCATCAGGGGTTTTCTCCTCCGTGCAAAGAGCACAGATAACATAGATCATTAGTATCATTGCATGGAGGCTTGGCATCAATGGAGCTTTCGAGAGATTATCATCAACATTTTTTTGATTACACTGTCTCAATTGCAAATTCTGGTATTTATATTCCTTGGATATTTGACCAGGTGCCTCACATCTTATGACTTTTGATAAATCTTTTCTTGCAAACTGTTTTACCATTCCTATGTCATACATACTGTTAATGGATCATCACTTGCAGTTACTTAGTGTGGTGATATCACACCTAGTTCATACTCTCCTGACAATCTTACTTTTTCATGTGTATTGTATGTGCCCAAACTAACAATGAATTTTCTATCTGTTAGTCAGAATGCTGATTCTGGTTGCACTATCATTTTCTCATCTACTTCTTGTATTGTGCAGGATTCGAGCACTAGTCAGAAGATTGGGGCGGGCCGCAGAGTGAATGGCTTGTATCAGTTGGAGTATTTTCATTTACCTGTCTTGAGTAAAATTGTTGTTGGATCGGTTATCTCTGATATATGGTATCGCTGTCTAGGTTATATTTCGCATTCTCGTTTTAACTCCCTATCTGAGTCTGGAGTCATAGGGTCTTTTCGTGCTACTGCCTTAAATAATTATGTTGGATGTCAATTAGCCAAACAAACTTCCTTACCATTTGCGTCATATAATAAAACTTATTTAGGACCTTTTGACTTGATTCATTTTGATATTTAGGGGCCTGCTTCTGTGATATCTAAGTCTGCTTATTGATATTATATTTGTTTTATTGATGACTACTCTCGGTTATTAGTGGGTTTATTATATGCGTGCCAGATCTGAGATTTCATCCATTTATACATAATTTACAAACATGATTTATACCCAATTTCAAAAACGAATTAGAATTTTCAGATCTGACAATGCTTGTGAATATGTTTCATCATCAATGCAAGCTATCCTTAAAATCTCATGACACACTACCCCAACGGTCATGTCCTCATACTCATGAACAAAATGGTATAGTAGAGAGAAAATATCGACGTATCCTTAACACCACACGAGCCCTTTTACTCTCTACATCTGTTTCTTGCTCTTATTAGGCCGAGGCTCTCTTGACTGTTGTACTTCTCATCAACGTTACTCTATCTTCTTTATTTCCTTATGCCACTCCACACTCGAGACTTTATAAATTCCCCTTTGACTATTCCATTTTACACATGTTTGGTTGTATTTGTTTCATTCTTCTTCCTGCTCATGAACGAGATAAACTTTCTTCTCGCTCAGTGAAGTGTTTTATAATGGGCCATCTCACAAAGAATACAAATGTTATGATCCTACTAGTAGAAGGCTTCACATTTCTCGAAACGTCACGTTTTTCGAGAATGTGTCGTATTTTGCTTATTCTGAGATAGATGTGTTCTTTCTTGATTCTTATACCTCATCGTCGGTTGCATCCACTATTGTGCCTACATACACTCCTGTTCCATCTCCTGTTACACCTACTGATACTCCTACGCCTTCTACTGTTCTTTCCACTGATACAGTGATGATTGGGTATTCACCTATGCCTGTACAGTCTTCTCCGAATGCTATTTATCCTCCCCTACGTCGTCGGAATCCTCCACAAGAAAGACGGCCACCTGCCCATTATAGCTTTTGCATGACTAACAATTATTCTTCTCGGTTTGTATCTTTTCTTTCTGTTATTCATTCTATTCTGGAACTCAAGTCATATACCGAGACTGTGAAATCTTCATAATGGTAGTAGCCTATGCAGGAAGAATTGCAGGCTTTCCTTGATACTCACGTAGGATCTTGTTCCTTTACCATCAGATATCAAGCTCATTAGTTGTAAGTGGATTTATAATGTCAAAACCATGTCAGATGGATTAGTCGAACGTTACAAGGGACGTATCGTGGATTTTCTTAAGAATATGGTATTGATTATGAAGAGTCTTTTTCTCCTATTGCCAAGATCACTTCTATTCGCACGCTCATTGCAGTTGCTGCAGCCCGTCACTGGCCTATATTTCAGATGGACGTTAAGAATGCTTTTCTTAACGGTGATCTTTCGGAGACGATTTATATGGAGACTCATCCCGGTGTCTCCGCTTCCCCTGAGTATGCAAGACGTCTGCGTCCTACTCTTTATGGTCTTAAGCAGGCACCCCGACTTGGTTTGAGCGATTTCGTCAAACTATTCTCACAGCAGAATTCGCCGAGAGCCTTGATGATTATGCACTTTTCTATCGCTCTTCGTCCAAAGGCTGAGTTTTTCTCTTGATCTATGTTAATCATATGATTATAACCGGTGATGACACAACAACTATCACATATCTAAAGAAACTTCTTCAGCAGCAGTTTAAGACGAAGGATCTTAGATATTTATGCTATTTCTTGGGGATTGAAATTGCTTACTCACCCCGTGGTTATGTTATGTCACAGAAGAAGTATATTTCTGATTTTCTTGCACGAGTCATGATTGATGATTATGCTATTACTGCCAGTACTTCTACAGTTATGCCGATAGAGCTTCATCTGAAATTTCGTCAAGCAAATGGAGAGACCCTACCGAACCTCACTCAATATCGTGAGTTGGTTGGTGCACTTATTTTCCTCTCTCTTACCAGGCAGACATGCACATGTTGTTTATGTTCTCAGTCAGTTTATGAGTACTCCTATATCAGTTCACTATGCAGCTCTCATACGGGTTCTTCGATACCCTCGCGGAACTCATACTAGGTTACTATTGTTTCCTTCCGATTCTGACCTTACTTTACGCGCATACGTTGATGCTAGATGCGCTGACGAGCCTGATACTTGTCGATTTACCACTGGGTTTTGTGTCTTATTGGGTACATCTTTGATTTCCTGGCACATTAAGCGTCAAGATATTGTTTCTCGCTCCAGCACTAAAGCTGAGTACCGTGTAATGGCTGATACTGCTACAGAGCTTAAATGACTTCATAATTTACTTGCTGATATAGGTGTTGTCATTTCTTCTCGCGTTCCACTTTTTTGTGACAACAAGAGTACTGTTCGTATTGCTGAAAATTCAGTTTTTCATTAACGTACAAAATATATTGCGGTGGATTGTCACATAGTTCGCTAAAATTACGACCGAGGTCGTATTTTACCTACATCCATTCCAATAATCAAGCGGTCGATCTCTTTACAAAGTTTCAAGCACGTACTCAACTTTCGCGTTTCTTATCCAAACTCTCAGTTTATGATCTACCGTGAGTGTGAAGGAGGCTGTTAAGATATTCATAAATCTTTCATATCTATCTTTATCTTTTTCTATAGTGATTTAATTTTATCTCTTGGTATTGGAATTTAATTTTATAGGTTACATATAGACGGCACATTGTATATTGTATCTTGATCAATCTTTAATAATATTTTCTTCCTCTCTCAATTTCAATAATTCTTAACAAATTTAATTAGAATATAGAATCTTAATATAAATAAAATATCTTTGAGTCATTAACCGATCCGGAAAGAATTTATAGCAATTGCCCTCTAGATCCGGGCCGCTTGATTTCTCATTTGAGGCAGAAGAAGAAGGAGACCGATCTTCAATGATGTGGCAAAGGAACTCCGAGAGCATTTGAACCACCTCCCTCATTGTAGGCCTCTCGATATTGTTTTCTTGAACACATAACAGCGCGACGAAAAATACATGCATTGCTTCTTTTATTGGGATTGTGCTTAGCCTCGGGTCGAGAATCACGTCAACATGCTCTTTGCAACCGGAGGTGATTCTTTTGGACCATTCGACTATGTCAACGCCATCTCCGAAACTCCTACTGGATGTCTTTTTGTGATGAGTTCTAGAAGGACTACTCCGAAGCTATAAACATCACTTTTTTCATCCATGCACAAGCATATTCTGCATAAAAAAATAAAAATATTAATAACTATAGGTTAATATGATTTTTTGTGTAATTTCTGTATCCTACCTTGTGAATTATAAGTATGACCAAATGGAAGAACCATAATAAGGTCATTGTTCTTCATTACTCTTCATGTACGCATGAGAGTGTATTTTTTTTGCCGAAAAAAATAAATTGTCATGTGTGAGTTGTACATCAAAGTAAATGGAAGGATCCTTATTCATTGATGAGCAACAGTTTATTTTAGTTTTCTTGGAAGCATGTCACTCACTACTATATTGTGCACATAAGAAGAGACTATTTCTAATTATTTTGAGCTACTAGACACCATTAAAGTATACAAATAATTATAAATTGGCTATATATTTCAGGAAACAAAGAAAAAGGAGAAAAAAGATGAAATATAAATCATCGATCAACTAAACCCTCTCGAGGGATTGTTTAAGATTAAATCGGGATCTTTTGGCTCAACTTTATCCTAGTTTTGCCGGATCTGCCACCGATTGCTAATCTTCATCACATATATTAAGAAGCTAGTTTTTTTTATAGCCTACCAGAAATAATCAACTTGACCAGAAATAATCAACTTGACACTCGATTATAAAACTTTATAATTTTTTATATTAGAATCCAAACCAAGAAAAATATTTAGATATGCCTAATGATTACACTTGCACACCATGCATTATGCATATATAGGGCCAATGAATGAATGCTAGCTAGACCTAGAGGCCCCTTCAATGATATGCTACCATGCCCACATTTCATAAAAAACATCATGGGCCAACATAGTCACTAGCAAATAGCTAATCAAAATTATTAGTATGTTCTTAAGCCCAACATAGTCATTAGCAATAGCTAATCAAAATCATTTTGCCCTTATGCAAACATTCCCTCTCAAATCCCAAAAAAAGCATATCCACCATCAAATCAAGAAAATACAAAACACAAGGACATGCAATCACAATGTCTAAGCCAAAATATGTGTGCATGCTCTAGTTAATTAGTTTGGCTTTTCCTAGAACAAGCTTTCACGAGGACCTAATGATCTCATTTGGGTAATAACTTTGCTTAAACACATAGTATACCTAGTCAAAAGTTAATTACTTATCATCACTCATCTATTATAAATTTAACATGGCTTCATTACTTAACCAATCATGATTAGTTTAATTGCTTAGATCGACAACTTTAGTGAAAACGAAAACCTGTAGATGTCGTGTGCACCTTGTATCACTTATAGGGAAAGTTATGCGTTCATAGTCATTATCACACTCTAATTCGAACAGCTAAATGCAATTGCAACAAAATTTTCTTTAATATTATGTGTTTGCATGACCTCGAACAAGATTTAGAATAACTAATAAATTGAGAAGTGACATTATGATATAAAGTCATGGGAATACCTTAGTTATCCTGGTGGTCTAAGAGGAATACGGCCTTGATCATGTGCGCTTATGGATAATTCCTGTGAACGCGTCTCACAAGAGTTAGCTCCCACCCACATGAGTGGGTCTCACTCTCGCTCTTGTGAGGCGGTTCATAGGGAACGTTACAATGCATGTGCACATGAACATTTCCCTCGTAAAAGAACCCAACACAAATAATGTCATAGCTAGCTAGGCCAACATGGTCATTAGCAAAAACTAATTAAACATTATTATGTCCCTGAGGATTCCCTCTCAAATCCCAAAATAAGCATATCCACTATCCAATCCAAAAAAATAAAAATTAAACACAAAAATACGAAAGAACATATCCTAATCCCTCAACATTCATACATACATGCTTTATTTTACTAAGTTTTTGGCATTTCCAAGAACAAAAGCTTTCACAAATTCATAAAGATCCCCCTCTCCCTCTCTCCCCCTCTCATTGGGTAATCAACAACTTTGGCTAGTGATAAACACATGCATGCTACAGCAAGTTAAAAGGTATTAGTTTTGCAATTCTAGAAAAAGATGGGTCCTCTTTAATTTATTAAAAGCCGAAACAGTAAGCTGCAAAAATGTCCGAAGTGTCGGCGTGTCGCTGACTCGGACTTCCATTGCAGGCGGTACGAACTACCGGCACCGAAACAGGTGGGGAATCTCTGTAACACTGCCACTAGACTGCTACCGTTTTTTATGCACTTTACTACACATCTTTTCTCCTAATTAGATCATCAATGTTTTGTTTTAGGATAGATTTCACTAGACTACCATGAACTTTTGGTATGCACAAGAGAAATAGAATTGCAAATTAGAAAAATAAATAAGTACCGGGAGCAATGTAGCCATAAGATCCGGGGAGATCGCCGACATGCTCTGCGACACGCCACCGTCGATCAAGAACTTGGCGAGGCCGAAACCCGCGATGTGCGCCTCGAACTTGTAGTCCAACAAGATGTAATTGGACTTGACATCCCTGTGCACAATCATAGGGCCACAGTCATGGTGGAGGTAGCATAATCCCCTCGCCGCCTCTATGGCTATCCGGTACCGGTGGTCCCACCTGAGGAACCCCCCTCCTTTCCCATTCAGCACCTCCCCTAGGCTCCCATTTCCCATGTACTCATACACCAGCACATTGGTCTCCATGTTGGTGCAAAACGCTAACAGCCTCACAATGTTCCTGTGCCTGATGTTGCCAAGTGTCCGGATCTCTGCCTTGAACCCGTGCTCGTGGCCGTTGGATCTAGGAGCCTCTTCACCACGATGTTCTCACTCCTAGGGGTCGTGCACATGCACACCACCCCGGGCCTGCCTCGGCCGATTACGTTGGAGTCTTTCATGCAGTCGGTCACGTTGCTCACCGAGAATGCCACCTTCCGGAACGCGGTGAGGTGCCATATGGCGGCCCTGCCTGACCGCCACATGTACAACTACCGGGTTTTAAGATGGTCACCAGGGCGATGAGGAGCGAGCACAAGAGGAGACCGAGGGCCAAGAGGAGCTTGAACTCGTACGGGCTATGGCGAGCCGGGCCGGCCGGGCTGAGGCCCGTGTAGTTGCACGGGTTTTCGATGACCTTCCCGCAGAGCCTCAGGTTGCCCGCGAAAGAGGCGGCCTTGAAGTCGGCTAACCGGCCGGTATCGGGCAGCTTTCCGGACAGTTCGTTGAAGCTGAAATCCACGGAAGTGAGGCTTTCCATTGTACTGATGGTTCTGGGAATGGATTGATTCAGATGATTCCGTGAAAGGTTCAGATAGTTCAGGTTTCCGATTCGGGAAAGTTCGGACGAAATCTGACCCGAGAGGTCGTTCTGGCTAACGTCTAAGTATGTGAGCTCAGAGCAGTTACCGATCTCGGACGGAATCATGCCCGAAAGCGAGTTATGTCTGAAGTCGAGTTTCACGGCTTTCTGAAGCTGTCCAATAGAGTTTGGAATCAGACCATTGAACTCATTATCACCAAGAAGAAGGGACTCGAGCGAAGTGAGACCGAAAAGCGAAGCGGGTAAAGGACCCGAGAGCAGGTTGTTCGACAAGTTGAGCTGAGCCAATTGCGTCCGGTTTCTACCCGGGTTCCGATTCTCCGAAACCGGCCCGGAAAGATAGTTGTTGTGGATCTCAAGAAAGTTGAGTTCCGGCAAGTAAATCAAACCTGAAGGAATGGTTCCATTCAGATAATTTTCGCCTAGTCTCACCCTCACTAAACTCAGACAATTCCCTAAATTCTCAGGGATGGAACCAAACAAGAAATTTTTGAACAGGATGAGAACCTTAAGCCGATTCGACCAGCAGAGTTTTCCAGGAATCGTACCCGTAAGCTTGTTCGAAGAGAGATCGAGAAGCTGAACTCTGCCATTCGAGCCGAGATTCTCCGGGATGACACCGGTGAAGTTGTTCATGAACAACTCCAGGGTTTCCAAACTCGGAAGCTCGGCGATAAATTCCGGTATCGACCCGTGCAGCCGGTTCATGAACAGGTTCAGAAGGACCAGTTTCTGCAGCCGGATGAACTCGTTCGGAATTTCGCCTGTCAGCACATTATATGACATATCAAGAGAGGACAGCATCGTCAAATTCCCGAGAGAAGCCGGAATTTGCCCGGATAAGTTGTTCTGGTGAAGGAAGAGAGCATCGAGGAGCTTCAAATTCCCCAACTCACTAGGGATTTCTCCGTCGAGGCCGCAGCTCGATAAATCCAAATGATGCAAGTTTCTCAGTTGGCTCAGCTCGACAGGAATTCCTCCATCAAACTCATTGAAGTAGCCCAAATAGAGTTGTTTCAAGTTCGTCAAATTCCCGAGAGAAGCCGGAATCCTCCCTTCGAGATCATTGCCATTCAATGACAGGTACTCCAATGTAGCCATTTCTCCGTAACTCGAAGGGATTCTCCCGAAAAAGTAGTTCCCGCCGAGGTCTAGATACCGAATCTTTCCCAAGCCGGAAACCCCAAGTGGTAGCAAAGAAGTGAAGTTGTTGTCGTAGGCGTCGAAAACTTCCAAGCTCGGCAAGCTTGAATAGTCCCAATCTAGACTACAATTAAACCCGTTGGTCGATATGTTTAGATACCGAAGACTCGGCAAGTTCGATACTTTTATAGTGCCCGAAAACTCGTTTCCGGCCAAGGAAAGGTTTACGAGAGACTTGAGGCCCGAGATTTCGATGGAAGAGGAAAATGTGATATTTGAGTGTGAGAGATCAAGTGATACAACATGAGTGTGATGTGTGTCACATTGGACACCAATCCAAGAACAAATCGAGCTCGAGTTTGAATTAGCCCAAATGGGCAATGCAGAGGCTAGAGAAGCTAAGGCGACGGCGTCGGAATCTAGAGAAGAAGAGATTGCGTGAGTAGATAGAAGAGAGAAGAGAGTGAGGAGAATGAGGAAGGCCATTGTTGAGGCTTTGTGTTTAGAGATTGAGTTGAGAGAGAGAGAGAGAGAGAGAGAGAGAGAGTTTAGAGATTGTTGAGGTGAGAGTTTAAGGGTGAGTTTTTTGAGAAGGAGAGGGAAAGGAATATGAGAAGCTTCTTCATTGTTGTGAGAAATGGAGGAGGCTTCACATTGAAGAGATTGGCTTCTACTTTTTATTTTCATGGATACGACTTCTGGTTTGGTGCAAAAAGCAGAGAGAAGACGAGAAGGGCCGGGTGTTTAAATTTGGGTAAATTGTCAAAACCATCCATGCAAGCTTTACCGCTGACAAAAACCTTGGTCCATAGCGGTTGTCAAAAACCCTTTGCCTGACTAGTTGTCTACTATATCTAGTTTTTATGCGAGCTACATGCAGTTGCTTGCGATGTGCATGGAGTTGCTTGCGATGTATGAGCTAATTAGAAACAACAAACAACCATTCAGGCACTGCATGAAAACATTTCAAGGGTGTTTTGACAAGCGCTTTGGGGAGAGGGGTTTTTTGTAAGCGTTAAAACCTGCCGGTTTTTTTTTTTTGACAATTTACCTTTTACATTTTGTATAAAACAGTAGTTGCTTAAGAGAAATAATTTAAAGTTTGTAGCATGGGAAAAAAGTGTTTAAAGGTTAAAGTTGCATGTAAGTACCATTTCTTTTGCTTTTTATGAAATGAATATTGATATTATTGAGGATTGCTAGATTATGTTGTTAGTTCAGAAACTATATAATTTACACCGGGCAAAATTGCATTTTGCCACTTATTTTAACGGCAATTAATTTTTCCTGTTTTTATAAAGTATTTATATCTGAATTGCCTATCGACGAAAGCAATAATTGTGATTGATGGAGCTCCTTTTCGGGCTTCCGTCAGATGTTGCCTTCCGTTGATCTCAACGTGAACCGGGTTGATTGTCCTTCGTTGTGTGTGGGTCTCAATGGATTTTGAGAGGACGAAGTGGGATGAGGAGGTTGTCGCCGGGTACTTGCAAGGATGTCCTGAGGTGGTTTGGTACCACCGAGGACCCTCCGACACTCAAGTCAGTGACAAGATCCGAGCAGAGTAACGGCGTAAGTGTCCAGAATGGCTTACTTGACCCCTCTATGATGGGGGTTTATATAGCGGTGGATCATGCAGCAGCAGACGCGAGAATCTCGCCGGCAGTTACGCTCCCGACGTCACGCCCGCGTAAAGAGCGGATTGCCCATTGATGGGGATCGTGATGGCGTGGAACGTGGGACGTTACTGGCGGAGAATCTGCGCGTGGCGAGATTTGCGGAGCGGCGGTTACGCCTGTGAGTGGTGGAGTTGGTCGGTCGGAGGGACCGAGGAATACAGCCTCGGCTTGGGAGCTCGGAGGCGAGCAAGAGGGCCGAGGAGTCTTGGTCCTGTGGCAGCTCGGGACAAGCTGAGGGGCCGAGGAGGGCCAGCTTGCGCTTGCAGGTTGGGTACAAGGGTGGCCTGGTCGACCTCTGTGGGCCCTTTCTTCTAGGTCTTGGGGCACGTCACCTGCCACGTGTCACGATCTTAGGGATTGCCAATATCGAGCATCATCATTAGCCCCCCACTCTTGTCCCGACCAGCTAGCGGGTCGGGTCAAGAGTGGACTGCCGGGCCGTCTGGGGTAAGATCCCTCCTAAGGTTTCGTCGGGACGCGTCCCCAGGCTGTCAGCTGTCTTTTCTTCCAGTTTATCGGGACGAGATCTCTGCGTTTAGGGAAGGTGCGCCGGTTCGTGCGTCCTGCCACTGAAGTGACGGTCCACATGTCGAGCGTCGGTCGGCCGACGCGATGTGTGCAGACCTGTGGACTGATGGGGCGTAGCCCAGTTTAGGCGTGACTGTGGGGCGACCGGTCGTCAAGTTGATTTCGATCACTTGCCGAGTGTGCCAAGTGCTGCTGAGAAGGAGGCATCTCCGTAGCCCCGGAGTCGAGGGGGGATTATTCAGATTTGGATAGACCTGGTGTCTCTTGTTGGGGCTTCGGATCCGCTGCATATGATGGGCTCAGTGGCCTCGTTAAGAAGGCTACAAACCCGCAGCGTCTGTTGGGCAGGAAGATGCCTGCTGGGGATGACCGAGTAGAGAAACTGCTCGGTTGATCTTGGCGAGGGCCTTGACCCCTGGCGTTGCGAGTAGGGAAGCTACCAGCCATGGATAGTCGAGTCTGGAAGGACTTTTATCCTTGTCTTTGTTGGGTAGGAAGCTATCCACCGGGATGCGTCGAGTAGAAAGGGGCTCGGCGGCCTCGCGAAGAGGGCTTCAGATTCTCAGCGTCTAATGGGCAGGAGGATGCCCGCTGGGATACGCCGAGCAGGAAGGAACTTGGCGGCCTCACGATGAAAGCTTGAGACCATCAACATCTAATGCGCAGGAGGATGCCCGCTGGGGATGGGCCGAGCAGGAAGGAGCTCGGCGGCCTCACGATGAGGGCTTCAAACCATCAGCGTCTGTTGGGCAGGAGGGTGCCCGCTGGGGATGCGCCGAGCAGGAAGGAACTCGGCGGCCTCGCGGTGAGGGCTTCAGACCATCAGCGTCTGATGGGCAGGAGGATGCCCGCTGGGGATGCTCCGAGCAGGAAGGAACTCGGCGGCCTCGCGGTGAGGGCTTCAGACCATCAGCACCTGATGGGAAGGAGGATGCCCGCTGGGGATGCGCCGAGCAGGAAGGAATTCGGCGGCCTCGCGGTGAGGGCTTCAGACCATCAACACCTGATGGGAAGGAGGATGCCCGCTGGGGATGCGCCGAGCAGGAAGGAACTCGGCGGCCTCACGATGAGGACTTCAGACCATCAGCGTCTGATGGGCAGGAGGATGCCCGCTGGGGATGCGCCGAGCAGGAAGGAACTCGGCGGCCTCGTGGTGAGGCCTTCAGACCACCAGCGTCTGATGGGCAGGAGGATGCCCGCTGGGGATGCGCCGAGCAGGAAGGAACTTGGCGGCCTCGCGATGAGGGCTTCAGACCATCAGCGTCTGATGGGCAGGAGGATGCCCGCTGGGGATGCGCCGAGCAGGAAGGAACTCGGCGGCCTCGTGGTGAGGACTTGAGATCCTCAGCGTCTGATGGGCAGGAGGATGCCCGCTGGGGATGCGCCGAGTAGGGTAGCTGCTCGGTGCCTCTTGGCGAGGGCTTTGATCCTTGATGCTAGAAGGGCCGCGAGAGGCCTGCGAAGAATGGCCGAGCAGGGTAGCTGCTCGGTGCCTCTCGGCGAGGGCCTTTAATCCTTGACGTTGGAGGGGCCGTGAGAGGCCTGCGAAGGATGGCCGAGCAGGGTAGTTGCTCGGTGCCTCTCGGCGAGGGCTTTGATCCTCGACGCTGGAGGGGCTGTGAGAGGCCTGCGAAGGATGGCCGAGCAGGGTAGCTGCTCGGTGCCTCTTGGCGAGGGCTTTGATCCTTGACACTGGAGGGGCCGTGAGAAGCCTGCGAAGGATTGCCGAGCAGGGTAGCTGCTCGGTGCCTCGCGAGGGCTTTCCGATCCCTGGCGTTGTGGTAGGGATGCTACCCGCCACGGACAGCCGAGCGAGGGATCCTCGGGCTCGACTGCCTCTGGGAGGACTTTCTGATCCCTGGCATTGCGGTAGGGAAGCTACCCGCCAGGGATAGCCGAGCGAGGGATCCTCGGGCTCGACTGCCTCTGGGAGGGCTTTCTGATCCTTCAGGACGGGGACCGAGCAGGGTTGCTGCCCAGTGCCTCTTGGCAAGGACTTTGATCCCTGTCGGTTATGGTAGGAAGCTACCAGCCGAGGATAGCCAGACAAGGACCCGGCTGCCTCTGGGAGGACTTTGGTCCCTGGCGCGAGAAAAAGCTATAGGACTGTAAGAAGCCTACCAAGGACCCTTGGCTGGGTAGGGTTACTGCCCGGTGCCTCTTAGCGAGGGCTTTTGTCCTGAGGATAGCCGAGTGGGGGAACCTCGGGCCTTGACTGCCTCTGGGAGGGCTTTTTTGATCCCCGGCATTGTGGCAGGGAAGCTGCCCGCTGGGGATAGCCGAGCGAGGGAACCTCGGGCTCGACTGCCTCTGGGAGGGCTTTTTGATCCCCAGCGTTGTAGCAGGGAAGCTGCCCGCTGGGGATAGCCGAGCGAGGGAAGCTCGGGCTCGACTGTCTCTGGAAGGGGCTTTTGATCCCCAGCGTTGTGGCAGGGAAGCTTCCCGCTGGGGATAGCCGAGCAAGGGAACCTCGGGCTCGACTGCCTCTGGGAGGGCTTTTTGTTCCTCGGCGTTGCGGCAGGAGAGCTGCCCGCTGGGGTCGACCGAGCAGGGTAGCTGCTGGGTTGAATCTTTGACGAGGTGCAGCCCGCCCGTCCAGCTGGGGCTTTTTGATCCCCGGCGTTGCGGCAGGGAAGCTGCCCGCTGGGGATAGCCGAGCGAGGGATCTTCGGGCTCGACTGCCTCTGGGAGGGCTTTCTGATCCCTGGCGTTACGGTAGGGAAGCTACCCGTCAGGGATAGCCGAGCGAGGGATTCTCGGGCTCGACTTCCTCTGGGAGGACTTTTTGATCCCTGGCATTGTGGTAGGGAAGCTATCAGCCAAAGATAGCCGAGCAAGGGATCTTCGGGCTCGACTGCCTCTGGGAGGACTTTCTGATCCCTGGCGTTGCGGTAGGGAAGCTACCCTCCAGAGATAGCCGAGCAGGGTAGCTGCTGGGCTGCCTCTTAGTGAGGGCATAGATCCTTGGGTGAGGTGGCCCTCGAGGCACCGTGGCAAGCCCCCTCTGTGCGACCCCGTCAAGGGAAGGGGTGTCAGTCTATTCGGCCGGCGAGGGCGTTGATGACGGTCGCCGGAGGAGGTTCACCCATGCCTCCGGTGAGGGGGAGGCGGCGGCTGGTATCTGAATCTTCAGGGTGATCTCTTGCTATGGGGATGGAGATCGGAAGGCCAACTTTATTTTTTGTCGAGTTTCGGTTCCCACAGACGGCGCTAACTGATGGAGCTCCTTTTCGGGCTTCCGTCAGATGTTGCCTTCCGTTGATCTCGAGGTGAACCGGGTTGATTGTCCTTCGTTGTGTGTGGGTCTCAATGGGTTTTGAGAGGACGAGGTGGGATGAGGAGGTTGCCGCCGGGTACCTGTAAGGAAGTCCCGGGGTGGTTTGGTACCACCGAGGACCCTCCGACGCTCAAGTCAGTGACAAGATCCGAGCAGAGTAACGGCGTAAGTGTCCAGAATGTCTTACTTGACCCCTCTGTAATGGGGGTTTATATAGCGGTGGATCACGCAGCGGCAGGCGTGAGAATCTCGCTGGCAGTTACGCTCCCGACGTCACGTCCGCGTAAAGAGCGGATTTCCCATTGATGGGGATCGTGATGGCGTGGAACGTGGGACGTTGCTGGCGGAGAATCTGCGCGTAGCAAGATTTGCGGAGCGGCGGTTACGCCTATGAGTGGTGGAGTCGGTCGGTCGAAGGGACTGAGGAATACGGCCTCGGCTGGGGAGCTCGGAGGCGAGCAAGAGGGCCGAGAGGGCCGAGGAGTCTTGGTCCTGTAGCAGCTCGGGGCGAGCTGAGGGGCTGAGGAGGGCCAGCTTGCGCTTGCAGGTTGGGTACAAGGATGGCCTGGTCGGTCTCTGTAGGCCCTTTCTTCTGGGTCTTGGGGCACGTCACCTGCCATGTGTCACGATCTTGGGGATTGCCAATATCGAGCATCATCAGTGATCTACCGTTAAAATAGGATTATAAAAAAGTTGAACGAAAATCAAGGTATTTTGTAGATAAAATTACAATGTTTGAAACAGAGGTAAAGCACAATTATGTTTTTAGCGGAGATTGTACTCTTGCAATATGAGTGATGGAGCTCCTTTTCGGGCCTCCGTCAGATGTTGTCTTCCGTTGATCTCGAGATGAACTGGGTTGATTGTCCTTTGTCACGTGTGGGTCTCAATGGGTTTTGAGAGGACAAAGTGGGATGAGGAGGCTGCCGCCGTGTACCTGCAAAGAAGTCCCGGGGTGGTTTGGTACCACCAAGGACCCTCCGACGCTCAAGTCCGTGACAATATCCGAGCAGAGTAACAGCGTAAGTGTAAAGAATGACTTACTTGACCCCTTCGTGATGGGGGTTTATATAGTGACGGTAGCACTCAATAGCAGGCGCGAAGGTTCCGCCGGCAGTTACGCTCCCGACGTCACGCTTGCGTATGGAGCGGATCGCCCATTAATGGGGATCGTGATGGCGTGGAATGTGGGATGCTGCCGTCGGAGAATCTGCACATGGCGAGATTCGCGGAGCGGCGGTTACGCCTGTGAGCGGTTGAGTCGGTCGGAAGACCGGGGAAGACGGTCTCGGCTGGGGAGCTGGGGGGCGAGTGAAGGGGCCGAGGAGTCTCGGTCTGGTGGCAGCTCGGCATGAGCTAAGGGCTGAGGAGGTCAATTTGCAGGGGGCCCCGAGGCGAGCCAGCTTTGTGCTTGCAGGTCGGATTCAGGATGGCCTGGTCGGCCCCCGTGGGCCCTGTCTTCTGAGTTCTGGGACACATCATCTGCCACGCGTCCTGATCTTGGAGGTCGCCAATATCGTGCGTTATCATTAGCCCCCCACTCCTGTCCCGACCAGATAGTGGTCGGGGTAGGAGTGGACTGCCGGGCCTCCTGGGGCGAGATCCTTTCTATAGTTTCGTCGGCTCGAGTACCGTGTGACTGAAGCAATGGACCACGTGTCGAAGGGCGACTGGCTGGTGTGACGTATGCGGGCCTACAGCGCCCGATTGGGTGCAATCCAGTTTAGGGCCGACACGTGGGTCGATCGGAACCGCCAATCGTGAGGAGTCGTTTCCGCGGGAGTTGACGGGCGCCGCTGGACGTGGCGATAAAACGGTGGCGGGGCCCGCCCTAGGGCCCCCAACCTTTCATCTCCTTATTCCCTTGAGTAGCTATCGCCCGGCGTTCTTCCTCCCTCGTGAGACATGGTTCGTTCCCATTTTTCGGGCGGCTCGCGCCGGGGGGGGGGGAGCCAGTGGCGTGGCCGAGTCCCCGGCTAGCTTGCGCCCTCCGCCTGATTCTCCGCCGACGGCCGGGCCGTCCATCTCGTCAGCGGCACCTGGGAGCTTTTCTAGTGGCGGCCGGAGTCGTTAGCCGTCACCTGAGTCCCAGACTGGTGACGGGAGGAAGGGCGAGGACCGTCCTCTTTCTAAGAGGAAAAGGACGGTTTCTCGTGCGCCGCCATTGAAGGCCCCCGGAGGGATTCCCGTGCGGGAAGGGGGCTCCGTCTTCACTGTTCCGTCTAGGCTTTCCATGGCCACTGGTCTGCTCGTTGGGATGGAGGAATCGGCCGGGGGAAGGCTCCCTTGTGGCTCATTGAGGGATCAATTGGAGACCATGGCCCAAGGGGCGGTCCAAGTAAGAATCCTTCTACGCGCATTCGCCTTGGTATGCCTTTCCTTGGTTTCTCACTGGCTTTCTGTCAGGTTCTTCAGCACTGCGCCCTCGCCGTTCGCATGGAGGCCGAAGGAGCGTTCTACGCCCTGAGGCCAGTGGAGTCGTTTCCTTCGGAGGTAGAGATCTTGCAACGTGACCTTCGCTGGGAGAGGGATAAGGCCGACGTCGTGGCGGGCCGGGCGGAGGCCGCGGAGCTCGCCAACTCGGTGACTCGGGGTGCCATCCGTCGTCTGATCGCGTCGCTCCAGGTCGCCGCTGACCGGACACTTTGTGGCTCTGGAGAAGGAGAGGGATGCAAGTAGGGGGATGCTGAGTCGGCGCTGCTGAGGGCTCAGGTTGCTGAGGCTCGGGCCAAGAAAGCAGTGGCCGAGTACAAGGCATCGGAGCAGTTTGACGCCGAGCTCGGGGAGTATTCTACCGTTGCGTGGAATAAGGCTTTGGACGCCGTGAAAGAACAGCATCCCGAGTTCGACGATGGTGAACTCCCCGCTCGGGTCCCTCTTCCGGCGACGAGGTCTCCGGTGAGGGATGACGAGGGGAGCCTGGCGTGTCCTTGGTGGCAAAGTCTTCGGTGGTAGGGCCTTGGGCCGTGACGCCGACGACGAAGTGGCCGAAGTAAGCCTTCGGGCAGTATGTAGGGCACCCTTTGTAAAGGTCTTGATTTTGGCAATAAAAAAGGAACCTTTAACTCGTCGGTTTGTGTCCACCTTTCTCTCTCTTTTTTTCTTTTTTTTTCTCTGAGGGACACCCATAGGATGCCCATGCTTGTAGCGCCCACTAGGTTGATGGGAGACCGTTCAGATTTAGATGAACCAGCCGTTCTTCCGGGTGTCTCGGATCCTTGAGCGCGGCCACAGGGCAGACGCCGGGTTCGGCCGGGCAGGGTGGCCGTTTGGTTGCTGCTCGGTGAAGGATCCGATCTTTGGCGTCGGGGTCAGGCAACTACCTGCTGGAGTTTTGGACGAGCAGGGCAGCTGCTCGGTTGCCCCTTGCGAGGGCTCTTGATCCTTGAGGACGGTGGTAGGAAGCTACCAGCCATCGATGGTTAGGCAAGGACCCGACCGCTTCGGGGAGGAATTTTGATCCTCAGTGTGTGGCAAAGAAGCTGCCCGTTGGGGATAGCCGAGCGAGGGAACCTCGGGCTCGGCCGCCTCTGGGAGGGCTTTCAGATCCTTCAGGACGGGGACTGAGCAGGGTTACTGCCCAGTGCCTCTTGGCGAGGACTTTGATCCCTGTCGGTTGTGGTAGGAAGCTACCGGCCGGGGATAGTCGGGCAAGGACCCGACTGCCTCTGGGAGGACTTTGGCCCTTGGCGCGAGGAAAGCTATAAGGCTGTAGGAAGCCACCAAGGACCCTTGGCCGGACAGGGTTACTGTCTGGTGCCTCTTGGCGAGGGCTTTTGTCATGAAAGATAGCCGAGCGAGGGAACCTCTGGCCTCGACTGCCTCTGGGAGGGCTTTTTTGATCCCCGGCGTTGCGGCAGGGAAGCTGCCCGCTGGGGATAGCCGAGCGACGGAACCTCTGGCCTCGACTGCCTCTGGGAGGGCTTTTTAATCCCCGGCGTTGTGGCAAGGACGCTGCCCGCGAGGGATAGCCGAGCGAGGGAACCCCGGGCCTCGACTGCCTTTGGGAGGGCTTTTTGATCCCGGCGTTGCGGCAGGGAAGCTGCCCGCGGGGGAAAGCCGAGCGAGGGAATCTCGGGCTCGGCTGCCTCTGAGAGGGATTTCGGTTCCTGGTACCGTGGAAGGGGAGCTGCCCGCTGGAGATAGCCGAGCGAGGGAACCTCGGGCCCGACCATCTCTGGGGGACCTTTCTCGTCGTACAGAGGGAACCCTACAGGGAATAAAGGTTTGAAAGTTTCTTTATTCGCATGAGTAGGAATTTTAGACAACGCTATACATCACCATTTCAAAGGGAGACCTCGAGCGGTAGCCGGGGCACGGCGTTTTGCTGGTTTTGACCTCAGAGGTGTAGCTTGAGCTTCTCCATGTTGTAAGGCCGAGGTAGCTTCCGTCCGTCCACATCTTGCAGGCGGTAGGCTCCGCCGGGGAGCGCTTCGTAGACGAGGAACAGACCCTCCCACTTCGGGGAGAGCTTATGAAGCCTGCCTTGGTCGATGAACTCATTCCGCTGTAGTACTAGGTCCCCGGCCTTGAAGGATCGGTGTTTTACCCGAGAGTTATAATACCGGGCCGTTTGCTGTTGGTAGGTGGCGGCTCTAATCTGGGCCCGATCCCTTTTCTCCAACAATATTTCGAGGTTGGTTCGTAGTGCCATGGTGTTTTCTTCGTCGTCAAAATGCTCGACTCGGTGGCTGGGTAGCCCGATCTCTGCTGGGACCATTGCTTCAGTCCCGTAGCAGAGGCTAAAGGGGGTCTCCCCGGTAGGGGTCTTCTTTGATGTGCGCAGGGCCCATAAGACCCGGGGTAGTTCCTCGACCCAACTGCCCTACCTCCCTTCCAGGTGGGTTCGGAGGCCCCTGAGGACATCCCGGTTAGCGACCTCGGCCTGCCAGTTATATTGGGGGTGCGCGACCGCGGCAAACTTCATGAGGATGTGGTATTCCTCGCAGAAGTCCCTTACTTTCTCGTTCTCGAAGTTCGTTCCGTAGTCGGTGATGATGCACCTTGGCATCCCGAACCGGTGGATCAGGTTGTTTTGGAGGAACTTGATGGTTGTGGCGGCATCTGGTTTCCTGATGGGAACGACCTCGATCCATTTGGTGAAATAGTCCACCGCGACGAGGACGTACTTATGTTCGCCAGTCCCCGTGGGAAACTGGTCGATCATATCCAATCCCCATTGGGCGAATAGCCACGGGGACGCCAGGGCCGTTAGCTCGGTAGCTGGGAGGCGGGGGATACTGCCATGGAGTTGGCAACTCTTACACCTCCTGACCAGCTTCAAGGCGTCTTCGTGCATGGTGGGCCAATAGTACCCTTGAAGTAGTGCCTTTTGGGTCAGGGTTCGAGCCCCCTGGTGTGCGCCGCCCACCCCTTCATGGATTTCCCGCAGGACTTAGTTGGCCTCGTGGGGGTCAACACACCGGAGCAGGGGCTGAGTGAAGGCCTTCTTGTAGAAGTTCCCGTTGCTCCAGACGAAGTGGGTGGCTCTGGCCCGGAGGCGGCGGGCGGCTGCCCTGTCTTCCGGGAGCGTGCCATCTTTCAGGAATTCCATGAGGGGTTTCCTCCAATCTGGGTCACTCTCCTGTGTTGCGTACACTTGGAGCGTCGCTGCCTCGTCTTCAATGCTGGGTTGGGCCAAGGTTTCGAAGAGTATCGAGCGCCTGTTGCTGGCCGAGTATGACGAAGCCAACTTGCTCAGGGTGTCTGCTTGAGTATTCATTTGTCTGGGTATTTGTTCCACCTGAACTTCGTCGAAGTTTCTTCGGAGCTTTCTCACCTCGTCTAGGTATTTCATCATCAGGGGCTCCCAAGCCTCGAAGCGGCCGGTTACTTGACCGACGACCAGGGCCGAGTCGCTGCGGACCCGGACGGTCTTCAACCCCAGCCCGATGGCCATGTGCAGCCCGGCTAGGAGGGCTTCGTACTCCGCCACGTTGTTTGATGCTTTGAAACCGAGCCTCAAGGAGTACTCCATCTCGGCTTCGTTCAGACCTCGGATAATGAGGCCGGCACCACAGCCTTCCTCAGTGGAAGACCCGTCGATGTAGATGATCCACTCCGGGGCTGAGCCACGACCTTTCTGGTCGGGATGCCGGGCTGCGAGGGGCGGCGCGGGATCCAGCTTCCTGGTGGGGATGGTGCATTCGACGACGAAATCGGCCAGGGCCTACGCCTTGATGGCTTGCCTCGGGCGATACCTTATGTCGAATTGAGACAACTCCCATCTCCATTTCTCTAGGCGGCCAGAGGATTCTGGCAATGCCAGGATAGCCCCTAAGGGGCGCTCGGTAAGGACGAGGATGGTGTGTGCTTGGAAGCAGTGCCGTAGCTTCCTCGAGGTTACTACGAGGGCCAGGACGATCTTCTCTATGGCGGGTATCTCGTCTCCACGTCTTTGAATACATGGCTCACATAATACACTGGCCTCTGCACCCCCTCGGCCTCTCGGACGAGCACCGACCCAGCTGCTTGGTCTGACACCGCCAGGTACAGCGACAGCTCATCCCCTTCAACGGGCCGAGTGAATAGGGGTGGCGTTGCGAGGTGCCTCTTTAGTTGGTCGAAGGCGGCTTGGCAATCTTCCGACCACTCGAACCTTAGGATTTTCCTCAGCGCCTTAAAGAATGGGAGATACTTCTCCCTCGACCTGGACATGAAATGGCTCAGAGCGGCGACCCGCCCCGTGAGCCGCATGATTTCGACGTTGGTCCGGGGTGCGGTCATGTTCAGGATGGCGTCGATCTTCTCCGGGTTAGCTTCAATCCCGCGGTGAGTGACCATAAACCCGAGGAATTTCCCTCCGGTAACACCGAACGCGCACTTGGCGGGGTTCAGCTTCATGTTGAACTTGCGGAGCACCTTGAACGCCTCGCCCAGGTCCTTGACATGGTCGGCAGACGAGACGGACTTGACGAGCATGTCGTCGACGTAGACCTCCATGTTTCTACCGATCTGCGGCTTGAACATGCGGTTGACCAGCCTCTGGTATGTGGCTCCGGCATTCTTGAGGCCGAATGGTATCACCCTGTAACAGTACACCCCCCGGTCCGTCGTGAATGCGGTCATGTCTTCGTCATCAGGATTCATGCGGATTTGGTTGTAGCCGGAGAAGGCGTCCATGAAGCTCAGGAGCTCATGCCCGGCCGAGCTGTCGATAAGCTGGTCTATGCGGGGGAGTGGGAAGTTGTCCTTGGGGCATGCCTTGTTGAGGTCGGTGAAGTCGACACACATACGCCACTTCCCACTCGATTTCTTGACTAGGACCACGTTGGTCAACCATTCTGAGTAGGGAACGTTCCTGATGAAGTTGGCGGCGAGGAGTCGGTCAACCTCTTCCTCGATGGCCTTTTGTTTGGCCGGGGCGAAGCTTCTCTTCTTCTGCCTGACGGGTCGGGCCGTAGGATCAACCCAAAGCTTGTGGGAGATGATTTTGGGGTCGATCCCAGGCATGTCGACTGGGGCCCAGGCGAAGACGTCGGAATTGCTCCGGAGGAACTCGGTCAGGTCATCCCGCTGGGTTCCCGCCAGGAGTGACCCAATCTGTACGGTCTTCCCTGGGTCTCCTTCCGCAAGGGGTACCTCGGTCAGTGGTTCGACCGGTGCCCCACGGACCTCCTTCCGCTCGTCCCGGGTGTCTAGGGACCCCTCCATGTCGTCGCATGCATCGGCGCTATCAGCGTGCTGCTCGAGGGAAGATGCGTCTGCCAGACCCACCTCCATAACCCGTTCGCTCCCGTAGGCCCGGCCCACCCCACCTTGGTCGAGGGGGAATTTTATCGCTAGGTGGTACGTCGAGATCTGGGCCTGGAGGGAGTTCAGAGTCGGCCGGCCGAGGAGGACGTTGTAGGCCGAGGGGACCCTAGCCATAATGAAGTCTACTGGCAGTGTGCACGTGTGGCCGGGCTCCTCGATCGTGAACTGCAGGGTGACCACCCCTTGCGCCGGGATGAAGTGGTTGGTAAATCCCGAGAGGATGTGGGAGGTTGTTCTCATGTCCGCTGGGGCCAGCCCCATCCGCAGAAAGCAGTCGTTGAAGAGGATGTCCGCCGAGCTGCCTGAGTCGATGAGTATTCGGTGGACCTCGTATCGGTGAATCCGCTCTACGATCACCAGTGGGTCGCTATGGGGCACAGATATGCCGTGGAGATCCTCGTCGCCAAAGGTGATGGGCTCCCGACCCTTAGCTCTTTTGGTGGGCGGCCACCGAAGCGTGTGGGGAGGCAGCCTGCGGGGAGGCCGACGACCTCGGGCGAGGGTCCGCCTGCGCTCCCGTTGCGAGGGAAGCGGCAGCGGGCATTTGGATCCTTAGGGGAGTCGGTTGCCATGCGGGCAGAGATTGGAAGGCCAACTTTGTATTTTGTGGAGCTAAGTTCCCACAGACGGCGCCAACTGATGGAGCTCATTTTCGGACCTCCGTCAGATGTTGTCTTCCGTTGATCTCGAGGTGAACTGGGTTGATTATCCTTCGTCACCTGTGGGTCTCAATGGGTTTTGAGAGGACAAAGTGGGATGAGGAGGCTGCCGCCGTGTACCTGCAAAGAAGTCCCGGGGTGGTTTGGTACCACCGAGGACCCTCCGACGCTCAAGTCAGTGACAATATCCGAGCAGAGTAACGGCGTAAGTGTAAAGAATGGCTTACTTGACCCCTCCGTGATGGGGGCTTATATAGTAACGGTAGCACTCAATAGCAGGCACGAAGATTCCGCCGGCAGTTACGCTCCCGACGTCACGCCCGCGTAGGGAGCAGATCGCCCATTAATGGGGATCGTGATGGCGTGGAACGTGGGATGTTGCCGGCAGAGAATCTGCGCATGACGATATTCGCGGAGCAGCGGTTACGCCTGTAAGCGGTTGAGTCGGTCAGAGGACCGGGGAAGACGGCCTCGGCTGGGGAGCTCGGGGACGAGCGAAGGGGCCGAGGAGTCTCGGTCTGGTGGCAGCTCGGCATGAGCTAAGGGCTGAGGAGGTCAATTTACAGGGGGCCCCGAGGCGAGCCAGCTTTGTGCTTGCAGGTCGGGTTCAGGGTGGCCTGATCGGCCTCCGCGGGCCCTGTCTTCTGAGTTCTGGGACACGTCATCTGCCACGCGTCCTGATCTTGGAGGTCGCCAATATCGTGCGTTATCAATGAGCGAAAAAGAGAAAAGAAGTTAATCCCTCCTTCAATTTAGCATTTTTTTATTGAGTAAATTAGTTATTTCTGTATACTAAATAGGAATGCTGGTTTTTTTTGTTTTAAGATTTTGATTTATTTTTTCTTATTTGTTTTTCGACATAATTTAGGAGATAACTATATGCAAACTTGTGAAGGTCGATCAAGCGAATGATGAGGAGTCTGAACAGATGATTTCATGGTCAGATCAGGTGAAGATATATACAATCCGGCAATGTAAATGTCAGATCCAACAAAGAAGAGCACCATCCGACAATGATGTGGAGGTCGGATATTGTGAAGAGGAGTCCGATCCGACAATGTGGAGGCCAGATCTGGAGAAGAGGAGTCCGATCCGACAATGTGGAAGCCAGATCTGGAGAAGAGGAGTCAGCTCGATGAAATGGAGGTTAGATTCACCGAAGAGACTCGGTGCGATGTAAAGTCCGATACAAAGGTATAAGAAGGTGGATTCGGTCGTGTGAAGCACAATTTGGCATTGAGGAGGCCTGATCGGAGAAGTAGAGTTGGAGCCGGTATTGTTGAGGCCAGTCCAGGTAATGGCAAGCTTGATTTGGCGAACATGATGACGAGATCGGTTCCAATTATGTGATGGTAGGATGCTGCAATTAGGAACTTGATCCGGTGGCGTAGGTTTTGAAATGAGTCATGAAAGTCATTCTGACGGAAATGAGCTTGGATCAACGTTGTGGAGACAAAGAGGAGTTTCAATTTGGAGTTGAGGACCATGATTAGGACTAGAAGAGGGAGCTATATTTTTTCAAGTTTTAATGTTATTCGTATGAATAGTGAAGTTGTGCTATTTTTGGAATACTTGATTGATGAAACTCTTTGAGGATTTTTGTAGTTCATTAAATATTTTCTAATAAAATATTATGAGCTTAATTATCCTATCTTTTTTTTCTTTTGTATTTTGAACCGACTCATAAGCTAACCCACAAACATAACACACCCACACACACAATCACACAGTAAACACATGCAACTAGTGGATCCACGAATTTTCCCATAAAACATTAAATTATGGTCCCTTTCTCTTCTTGAGATCGAATCCCGTGCTTTTCTCAAGAACGGAAGTGCCATACTGATGGAGCTCCTTTTCGGGCCTTCGTCAAATGTTGTCTTCCGTTGATCTCGAGGTGAACTGGGTTGATTGTCCTTCGTCGCGTGTGGGTCTCAATGGGTTTTGAGAGGACAAAATGGGATGAGGAGGCTGCCGCCGTGTACCTGCAAAGAAGTCCCCGGGTGGTTTGGTACCACCAAGGACCTTCCGACGCTCAAGTCAGTGACAAGATCCGAGCAGAGTAACGGCGTAAGTGTAAAGAATGGCTTACTTGACCCCTCTGTGATGGGGGTTTATATAGCGGTGGTGGCACGAAGCGGCAGGCGCGAGAATCTTGCCGGTGGTTACGCTCCCGATGTCACGCCCGCGTAATGAGCGGATCGCCCGTTAACGGGGATCGTGATGGCGTGGAACGTGGGATGTTGTTGGCGTAGAATCTGCGCAATACGAGATTCGCGGAGCGGTGGTTATGCTTGTGAGCGGTGGAGTTGGTCGGAGGGCCGAAGAAGATGGCCTCGACCGAAAGCCGGGGACGAGCGAGGAGGCCGACGAGTCTTGGTCCTACCGCAGCTCGGGGCGACCCGAGGGGCCGAGGAAGCTAATCTGCAGGGAGCCCCGAGGAGGGTTGGCTCGGGCTTGCAGATCGGGCACAGGGTGGCTTGGTCAGCCCCGGTGGCCCCGTCTTCCGAGTTTCGGGACACGTCATCTGCCACGCGTCATGATCTTTGAGATGGCCGATATCGGGTATTATCATTAGCCCCCCACTCTTGTCTCGACCAGATAGTAGTCAGGTCAGGAGTGGACTGCCGGGCTCCCGAGGTGAGATCCCTTCTAGGGTTTCGTCGGGATGAGTCCTCGGGTCATCGATTGTCCTTTTCGCCAGCGAATCAAGACGAGATCTTTGCATTTAAAGAAGGTGTGCCGGTTCGTACGCTCTGCAGTCGAAGCGAAAGTCCACATGTCGATCGTCCATTAGCCGATGCGACGCGTGCGGGCCTGCGACGTTTGAAAGGACACGGCCCAACGCTGGGCTGGTACGTGGAACGATCGGAGCCGCTGGGCGCAAGGGTCGTTTCGGCGGGAGACGATGGGCGTCGTTGGATGAGGCCGTATGCAGCAATAAATTTATATGGGGCCCGCCCTAGGGCCCCCGCTCTTCATATTTTCCTCTCTCAGGCCCCAGCTGCTCGGCACTCGTCTCCCCTCTTTCGCTTCAGCCCCTGAAGAATTTCTTTCCTAAGGTTAGATGTCGTCCTCTTCTATAGAATCAGTAGACGTTGTAGGAGTAAGTGCTAGGTCTCCTTTAGTTGTGTCTGAGTCCCCTCGGGGGGCAGGGGCCGATCCCTTCCCCCGGGGCTGTGAGGCGGGGGCCGCCTCCAGGGAGGAGGTGGCAGAGATGGCCCCCAGCACCCCGTGCTGGATGAGGAATGAGAACGAGCTCGTCAACGCTCAGGCTCGCTTCCACATTCCCCCGCGCTACACGCTTCGCCTGGCTAAGGAGGGAGAGAGGGCTGATCAGGTGCGGGGCAGGGAGATCGCCCTGTACTTGGAAGCCTTTTAGGGCGGAATGTACCTGCCCTTCTCTCCTGAGGTCATCGCCGCCCTAAACTTCTTTGGTTTAGCCCCCGGGCAGCTAGTGCCGAACTCATGGAGGATTCTCCTTGGGTTCTTGATCCGCCTGAGGCTGCAGGCGGTTCCCTTCAGTCTTTCCCTTCTCGATTCTTCCCTTGCATTCAAAAGTCACCCCGGCGGTCGAGCTGGTGACCCCAGGTGGGTGTATTTCGCCTTTAGGAAGCGGCCCGGGATTGCTGCCGGTTCTGGTGTCGTGGCCTTGCCCTCCTCCATTCATGATTGTAAAAAGAAGTTTTTCTTCGTTCCCCCCCCCGAGGACGAGGACTGGCCAGTGCCTACCAAATGGTTGAGGGAGAAGTGCTTGTCGGGGAGCCTGTCCAACGACCCCGCCGCAGTGAGAGTGTCGTCATAGGAGCCCATCCCCCGATATGACGTGTTACTGTCCGAGAGGGTTTTGAGCTGGGCCGGGCTTAGCCCCATCTAGTTCGTCGGTAAGTTAGGCTTGCTTTCTGGGTTTATGTTTTACTCGCTTTACTGATAAGTGGGGTGTTCGTTTCGTGCAGGATCCATGGACTTTGAAGCTCTCAGGGATGTTATGCGCCAGCCGAGGTAGCCCACCGGGGCCGAGGGCGCCGGCTCTTCCTGGGTGCAGCCTGCCCCGACCCGTATCGCTCCGATGGCGTCTCCCCGAGGACGATCGGCGGCGGATCCCGCCCCGGGCCCCAGCCGAGCGTCGGGTCGGAAGCGGGCCCTGATTGCGGAGGACACCGCCTTGGAAGAGGAGATCGGCTCTCCCTCGGAGCCGCTCAAGAGGAGGTCTCGGAGGCCATCCGGGCATCGGTCCTCGCCGACCGTGGTGGAGGAAGGGGGGCGCTGGTTCGCGGTGCCGTCCGGACTGTCAGTCGCGGACAGCCTCCTCCACGAGATAGAGACCTCGGCCGGGGGTCGGGTTCCTGGGGGGACCCTCAAAGCTCAGCTGGCGTCGATCGCCCAGGAAGCCGTGCAGGTAAGCCCTCATTACGCGATGAGACTTAGTGTTTTCCTTCATGTTTCTAATCCTCCTTCTTTTTGCTCCTTCCCAGACTCTCCAGCACGTGGCCCTCGCCCTCCGTATAGAGACCGAGGTGGTAGCCCCGGCAGTGGAGGCCACGGGCCAGCTCGCCGCGTTGTAAGAAAGCTCCAGGCGGGAGCAGGAGGCGATGTCGGCGAGGATCGCCGCTTTGGAGGGTGAGGTGGCGTCCGAGAAAAGGGAGGCCGCTCGGCATTGCAAGGCTGCCGCGATCGCCGAGGGCAAGCTAGGGGACTCTCAGGTACTCACCGGCAACCTGAAGAAGACGGTGAAGACCTTCCGGAAGGAGCTGGGGGATCGGCCGAGGCCCTCAAGTCGGCTGGATCGAAGGCCGTGGCAAGATATAAGAAGTCGAGGGATTTCTACGATGACCTGGCCATGGCCACGACCCGCATCTGGCACGACGCCCTTCATGCCGTGAAGTCCAGGATGCCGGAATTCGACGACACGGACCTCCAGGCCGAGTTCCCCCTCATGGGCACCGACGGGCAAGGGGGAGAGCTTCCCGGCGAGGCGGGGACCGAGGACCCGGTGCCCCCAGTGGTGGAGGTTGAGGACCTCGAGGCTGTGCCCGGGCCCGAAGAGTAGAGCCTCCACTTCCCTATCTTCATTTTGTTTTTCTTTTTGAATTTTTGTAAGGCTGAGGAGCCAGAAAACACCTTCTGTAAAAACTTATCTTTGGCAGTAGTAAAAAAAAGTTTCTCTTCTCCGGCTGTGATAAATTTTTTTTCTGGCATCTGTTTGTGAGGAATACTTACTTGGGATATTTTTACCTGCGCTGTTGCGCTTTCATGCCAGGTTGGTCCTCTGCTCAACGATCGTCTGTTGAGCTGACTGCCGTTGCTTGTCGACGAGCTTCTCCGAGGAGGTATCTCCGTGTTGGGCCCCGAGGTCGAAGGGCGATCGTTTAGGCTTGGACAGACATGATGTCTTTTGCTGGGTAGGAAACTACTCGCCGGGATGCGCCGAGTAGGAAGGAACTCGAGGCCTCGTGACGAGGGCTCTGACCTTCAGCGTTGGAAAGGCCGGGAGAGGCCCGCGGTGGGTGGCCAAGCAGGGTAGCGGCTTGGCGCCTCTTGGCGAGGGCCCTTGCTCTAAAAGATAGCCGAGTGAGGGAACCTCGGGCCTCCACTGCCTCTGGGAGGGCTTTCTCGATTCCCCAGCGTTGAGGCAGGGAAGCTTCCCGCTGGGGATAGCCGAGCGAGAGAAGCTCGGGCTCGGCTGTCTCTGAGAGGGCTTTTCGATCCCCGACGTTGAGGCAGGGGATCTTCCCACTAGGGATAGCCAAGCAAGAGGAGCTCGGGCTCGGCTGTCTCTGAGAGGGCTTTCGATCCCCGGCGTTGTGGCAGGGAAGCTGCCCGCGGGGGATAGCCGAGCGAGGGAATCTCGGGCTCGACTGTTTATCTCTGGCCGAGCAGGGTAGCTGCTGGTTTGCCTCTTGCGAGGGCTTTTGATCCTTCAGGACGGAGACCGAACGAGGTTACCGCCCGGTGTCTCTTGGCGAGGACTTTGATCCCTGTCGGTTGTGGTAGGAAGCTACCAGCCAGGGATAGCCGGGCAAAGACCTGGCTGCCTCTGGGAGGACTTTGGTCCCTGATGCGAGAAAAAGCTATAGGGCTGTAAGAAGCCTACCAAGGACCCTTGTCCTGGTAGGGTTGTTGCCCGGTGCCTCTTGGCGAGGGATTTTGTCCTGAAGGATAGCCGAGTGAGGGATCCTCGGGCCTCGACTGCCTCTGGGAGGGCTTTTTTTTTGATCCCCAACGTTGTGGCAGTGAAGCTGCCCGTGGGGGATAGCCGAGCGAGGGAATCTCGGGCCTCGACTGCCTCTGGGAGGGCTTTCTCGATCCCCAGCGTTGAGGCAGGGAAGCTGCCCGCTAGGGATAGCTGAGCGAGGGAAGCTCGGGCTCGACTGCCTCTGGGAGGGCTTTCTCGATCCCCAGCGTTGAGGCAGGGAAGCTGCCCGCTGGGGATAGCCGAGCGAGGGAAGCTCGGGCTCGACTTCCTCTGGGAGGGCTTTTTCGATCCCCGGTGTTGAGGCAGGGAAGCTACCCGCTGGGGATAGCCGAGCGATGGAAGCTCGGGCTCAGCTGCCCCGGAGAGGGCTTTTCGATCCCCGGCGCTGTGGCAAGGAAGCTGCCCACGGGGGATAGCTAAGCAAGGGAACCTCGGGCTCGACGAGGCGCAGCCTGACCGTCAGCTGTAGGCATGGGATGGGAACGGTCGGGGCAACGGCGTTTGCAGCCTCACATTGAATGTGGGGGAAGGCGAAGCGACAGGGACGCGTCGCTTCGTTCTCACCAGATAACGCACGATGGACGCCGCGTGGCGGAGACTCCCTAGGCGAAAGCGGGCGACTGTTGGGCAGTGCATCGAGCTATATAAGGAGTACTAGCCTCCCTCCTTTTGCAGACAGGCCATCGGGAATGGAGGACTTTCCGTTCACCATCCCCGACATCGTCAGCTTTGGAGATGTGTACCTCTACGACCCCTATTGCACTGAGGACACGGTGCAGTTGGTTTACGGGTGCATTGAGGATCACTTCGGCCGGTTGCTCCCCAGACGCTCCTCCCTGCTACAGCTACTGATGTACTCCATCCGGAGGGCATCACCGGGGCTTCACAACCCCGTGTCGGAGCTGCTCTTCGATGAGGCCGTGGGCAAGCTGCGTTCTTTGAGGCACTTCGGCCCAATCTCTGCGAACCGGCTGGCCCACTCAGAGGCGCTCGTCCACGAATGCTACGAGCTGAGGCTCGGGGTCGATGCCCACGGGGGGAACCAGAGGCAAAGGCTGGAACTTGCGAGGCCCCGGCTGTTGGAGATTTTCACCGAGTACCACGAACAGTGCTCGCTGCACCCCGTTCCCCCACTATTGTAACTCCCCCCCTTTTTCCTTCCTTTTTTATGTATATTGAATAAAACAACGCTTTCCTTTATTTTGCGCAATGCTTCATTGATCTTTATCAAACTTAACAGTAGATCTTGGGAAGAACTCGCGCTAAAAAAAAGAAAACAAAATAACAAAGTAAAAATAAAAAGGGGTATAGGCTAAAAGATGATTTTATTGGCATGGGCCGAGCTCCCTGGAGGGCCGTCGGCCCCCACGCTGGGCATAGGGCATGGGGCTCCCTAGGTCCCGGGTTGGCCGTCCGCTGAAACAAGCATGATCTGGCCGATGGTCAGGTCGGTGGGAGGGTGAGGCTGCTCTTGCTCACGGTCGGCCTGCCGTTTATCCCATAGGTAGGAGGCGAGGTGCCCAGACCGGATGAGCTCCTCAACCTAGTCTCTCAATTGTTTGCAGTCCTCTGTGGCGTGGCCCGGCACCCGGTGGAAAGCGCAATAGGGGCCCCGGCCTCGCTTGGCGCCCTGGCGTAGGACCGGGGGAAACTTGAAGAGCCCCTCATTCTGGGTCTCCTCCAGTAACACCGCGAGGGAGACGTTGAGGGGGGTGTACTCTTGGAATTTCGGGTGGTAGGGCTGCTGATGCTCCGGCCCGTTCTCCCGAATCCTCTTCTTCTGGTCGGGTCGATCCGCCCGAGGAAGGTTGGCATTCACTTCGGATTCCAGCTGGACCTCGCGCTCGGTCCACGCCATGACTTCGGCCATGGTCTTAGGTTGAGCTAGCGCGAAGGAGCGCAACCATTCTTTGCGCCTCAGACCAGACCTGAGCGCCGTTATGACGGTCTCGTCCCGGTGCTCGGGCACTTCAAGGAGGGCTTTGTAGAAGCGGGTGATGTAGGCCTTGAACGTTTCTTTGTCCCCGCTATTGACCGTGAAGAGGTAGTCGACTGTGCGTTTCTGTCGACGGTTTCCCACGAAATGGCCGAGGAACTGGGTGGCTAGCTCGTCGAAAGTTGATATTGAGTGGGGCTCGAGCCCCCGGAACCAGTCCCGACACGCGTGGATCTGGGTGGCCGGGAAGGCCCTGCACTGGGCGGCGTCAGAGTGATCTTGGAAGCTCATCCCTGCAGTGAAGGCGTCTAAGTGGTCCTTCGGGTCGGTTTTCCCGTCGAACAGAGAGACCTTTGGGGGCTTGTTGCGCGAGGAGACGCGTACGGCGAGCAGTTCCTCGGTGAATGGCTTCGTGAGCGAGTCGGAGGCGTATTTAGCCCCGTCGCTCGAGAAGTGAGCTTCTCGGCGCATGCCCTCGATCTTCTTCTCGAGGGCGTCGAGCCGACCGTGGTACCTTGAGAAATCGGCACCTCGGGATTCCCGGGCCCCGCTGCGGGCGGACTGTGTATGGGAGCTGTCCCGGTTTCTCCCGATGAGGTGCCTCAGGTCCCGTGACGGGGAAGCCTTCGAGTCGCCGGGACGGACCCCTTCCATGCGCTCCGGCCGACCATGATGAGGTCGGCCACGCTTGTGGATAGGAGAGGTGACCGACATCTCCTCAGGAGGGTAAGGGTCGCGAGGAGGCTTGGGGCGAGGCTCCCTGGCGGCGGATCTCGGCGTGGAGCCCTGGGGCGCCCAGCGGGCCTCAGGGAGCACCGGTTCGAGGGACCGGTAGCAAAGGGATGCAGCCTGCTGGTGGTCGGCCGTCCAGACAGGGGCGAAGCCTTCTGGCGGCGGGGGTGCAGCGATCTGGGGCCCGGGCGCGGTCGTTTGGACATGGACGAGGTCTTCCACGAGGGATTGCAGGCGATCTATCCGGCCTGCGAGGGCGTTGATTACGGTCATGGGGGAAGGTTCGTCCCCGCCTTCGGTGAGCGGAAGGCGGCTGCTGGTTCTGGGATCCCCAGGATGGTCGTCCGACATGAGAGAGGAGATAGGAAGGTCAACTTTGTATTTTGTGGAATTTGGTTTCCCACAGACGGCGCCAACTGATGGAGCTCATTTTCGGGCCTCCGTCAGATGTTGTCTTCCGTTGATCTTGAGGTGAACTAGGTTGATTGTCCTTCGTCGCGTGTGGGTCTCAATGGGTTTTGAGAGGACAAAATGGGATGAGGAGGCTGCCGCCGTGTACCTGCAAAGAAGTCCCGGGGTGGTTTGGTACCACCAAGGACCCTCTGACGCTCAAGTCAGTGACAAGATCCGAGCAGAGTAACGGCGTAAGTGTAAAGAATGGCTTACTTGACTCCTTTGTGATGGGGGTTTATATAGCGGTAGTGGCACGCAGCGGCAGGCGCGAGAATCTCGCCGGCGGTTACTCTCCCGACGTCACGCCCGCGTAATGAGCGGATCGCCCGTTAACGGGGATCGTGATGGCGTGGAACGTGGGATTTTGTTGGCGTAGAATCTGCGCAATGCGAGATTCACGGAGCGGCGGTTACGCTTGTGAGCGGTGGAGTTGGTCGGATGGCTGAAGGAGACGGCCTCGGCCGGAAGCCGGGGACGAGCGAGGAGGCCGACGAGTCTTGGTCCTGCCGCAGCTCGGAGCGACCCGAGGGGCCGAGGAAGCTAATCTGCAGGGAGTCCCGAGGAGGGTCGGCTCGAGCTTGCAGATCGGGCACAGGGTGGCTTGGTCAGCCCGGTGGCCCCGTCTTCCGAGTTTCGGGACACGTCATCTGCCACGCGTCATAATCTTGGAGATGGCCGGTATCGGGTATTATCACATACCAAGCTACCAACAGAGCTATTGCTCATTGGTGCCCGCATCTTTTTCTTCACCCAAAAAAAAAGACCGACATGCAAACTTGTAGCAAGACAAGTTCATGCTCGAGACAAACAACTGCGAAATAGTTCAAATATTATCAGTAAGACCTGACTTGATTCACTTCAGTCCAAAAGGCGATGCTGTGACTTTGTGGAATCACATTAAATATTTTTTTGTGCATATCCAAAGCCATAGTCTCCTGTACACTGCAAATTAAAAGCACACTCTTTCAAATACTGAGCCAATGCATCCACCTTGTTATCTTGTATTTCACTTTGGCAGATCCAGAAACATCAAAGAAACCGAAAAAGAAAACAAAAGAATTAGAAGAATAAATCATGCATGCAAAGTAATAAGAATCTAATTATGGTTGAATCATTATGTTTTGACACCTTTGATCATACTCTTGTAACCTAATGTTCCAAGAATGCCTATATGCCTTCGTTTTTACTTTTGACTAAATCGAAAGTACATATCCCCACGTTTCATTAAATAGAAAATTTGATGAAACTAGTAAAAAAATGTCTTTGCCGTTACAAATCTGCCAATATATTTTTCTGTATGTTTGGTCTTTTAGCTTAATTTATATTATTATTTTCAAAAGCTCCACATACGTCAAAATTTAATAAGGGTTGTTCATATACTTCATTTTCTACAACTTTTGTATTTTCGTCTCTGGTCTGAGGTATAAAATATGCAATTTCCTGCCGCGCGTGCTCCCTACAAGTAAATTTAATCATCAACAAAAGAGTCGCAGGAAAATGGATATAAAAACAAGGGGTATTCTGCAATTTATATAAATAATGGTACTCAGCCTTTTAGGAATAGATATGATTGTAATTATAACTACAATGATGGCCATAATAATGGGTGTAAAGGAACCAGTAAAACTTTTGTCTACTTTATTCTTTGCCGCCCCCCCCCCCCACACCCCCCCCCAACCAAGGCTACCTAAAGCAAAGGAGAGATGGGTATTAGATGTTGTGAAAATAGACAATAAAGTATGCGGCGGAAAATCGATACGCGTGCATCGGAATTACTAAAAAAGATCAAACGCGATAACTACACAATAACAATAAATAATAAAGAAAAAACACCAAGCAAAAAACACAAGATATATTAAATAGCCTCAGAGATAAACATGTATTTTAAAATAGAGATTAGTTTAAAATAGAGATAAGTTTGAAGATTTAATTAATTTGATTAATTAAATCATCTCTAAACATATCCCTACTCAAAACCCCATAATTGTCTCTTGCCCATGTCTAGCCGCACGTATCGCGTTCCGCACGTGCTGCACTTGCATACACTATGCACGAGCCTCCGAGTTTTGGGCTTTTGGGCATTTGGTTTTGGGCTCCGAATTTACAATCAATTTCAAAAATCTCCACCTTGATGCAAATTCGCAAAATCTCTACACTTCTATGAAAATACTTGGAATTCTGCAATTTGACGTCTCTAGCCTTTATCAAGCAACTTGGCAAATCAAGTCCAAGCAAAACTTGAACTTTGAAACTGGGACTACCTTCGTAAATGTGTCCACCGGATTTTCATGGGTACCGCGTAAGCGAAATAGGCTTCTTCTCGTTCTCCAAAAAGAAATATTTCACCTCGTTATGCTTATTTCTCGAACTATAAGTCCGATGCCCCACCATGTGAATCATACTCCGACTATCGCAAAATACCGCCGTGAAATCCTGTGGAACACCCATACTATCCATCAATCCACGCAAATATATAGTCTCTTTGACAGTCTCCGTAGCAGTTATCAACTCTACCTCTGTCGTCGATAATGCAACGATCGACTATAACGTCGATCTCCATGACACTACGCCGTCACCAACGTAAATACGTAACCCGTTGTAGATTTTCGTCTGTCCCTATCACCAGTAAAATTTGAGTCACAAATACACTGTTATAATACAATCATTCGTACTTCCTCTGCTGAATAACAAGCCGAACTCCGTAGTGCCCCTTAAGTATCTAAGAATTCACTTCACAGCCTGTCAATGCTCTTTGCCCAGATTAACCATGTATCAGCTGACCATCCCTACTGCATGTGTAATGTCTGGACGCGTGTGACCTACTACATGTGTAATTTCTGGATGCGTGCAAACCATCGCATATATCAAACTTCCTACTGCACTCGCATATGACACTCTAGACATGTACTCCTGTCCATATTCGACTCCGGTGATAACTTCACCGAAAGCATGAAGCGCGTCCATAAAGACGTAGACACGGGATTTGTGTCACGCCCTGCTTTCCAATATACGGGGAGGGGACGCGGCGAGGCCCGCTACGTATTTACTCAGAAATAAACACACTAAGTGTATCTAAGCAATATAAAGTAAAGTACACAAGAGACATGAATGTAAATGAACAGCAACTTTATTTATTAAACATTCTTTTACAAGTACAACGGAAATGTAAATACATGAGTAAAAAGTAATGCCTAAACAATGACATAACTGAAATGAAATAAATATATACAAGTGTTTAAAGCTCCGGGTCAAAAGCAAACTGCTCCAAATCCTCAGTGCTGGGCTCGGTCTCTAATGCGTCCGAATCACCTGACAACATTTCAAAGAAAGAAGAAAGGAATGTCGTCAGCGAACAATCGCTCGGTAAGTCCCAAAGATGAGTAGAGATAGAATAGACAGAAAGAGAATATCTCTTATTGTAGAGTTCCTATCGACGGCAACAAGGTTTCGAGAGGCACCATTTTCAAATTTTTTGCCATTTCAAGGAACTCTAAACTAGAATCGATACTAGAAATTAATACGGAAACATATGTAAAGTATTTACAACTAAGTGAAAACGAAATACAACCTTTGTAGATCGGTCCTTCACTTCATAAGCTCCTTGTTGTAGTCCCTTCGCTGCGATCGTGATTCTCCCGGACTCTTGCATGGCTTCACGAGGAGAAAGGAGCGACCTTGCTTGAAGTCTTCGAGGCCGAAAATGATCTACATCGAGGGGATGCCAACTCAAACTACTACTTCACTAACTAAAGAATTAGTGAAGCAAACACCCTATATTAAAGTGCTAATTTAGTAGAGGATGGAGAAATAGGAAGTGAGCTCACTTTAGAATTTGTTTTCTCACTTAATCAAAACCTAGAGAGCTTTTGAGCTCAAGGAAGAAGATGAACAAAATGAGATGAGGATAATGATCAAGTGAGTGAGCTAAGCATGGGTGAGTGGGTATCATATACTAACCCATGTAGAGCCATAACCATGGCTAAGTGTGATGGTTAGGTTACTAAATATTTAAGGTAAAAACAGAGTGAGTGGACTTTGTCAAAGCAAACCCTAGCTTCTACAAGCTTCATGCTTGTGACAAAACCTCCACTTATTTTGTAATTATCTTAAATAATAAAACCCCACTATCACAATTAGAATGGTGTATGTCTTACACACCCATGTATGATGTATCAACAACCATGATACAATAATCAAAACACAAATTAATATATATATCACATATATATTAAATTGTGCATAGGTGAGAAAAACAAATGCTTAAGTGAACAATTGTTAGTTAATGTAAATTAGTATATCACATATACAATTATACACTAAATTATTAAATCAACACTTTACTTAATAATCCGGCTATATCATATATAACCGACTAACATCCAATGTATCGACTTATCGAATCAACACTTGATTCGACAACCCGGCTATATCATATATAACCGACCGATACAAAAGTTGCGAGAATAGAATACGGTATCTCATACACGCATTATTCTCGGTCCCGTACATATCACATATGTGCTCCTATTTCGTTTTTCCTGAGCCAGTAAAACCTCTATGTAGGACTCTAAAGACTCGTCAATACGCCGGCAGTAGGTGATGATCATATCAAGCACCCACAAGCCGTCAGCGGTACTAACTGGACATAACGGATACCCGGGTATTGAGCGATCAGAAGATCAACAAGTAAGCCCGCTCCAACTCCCGCAAAAGCCTGACGATAACACTTGCCGTACAGTCCGGTCTTCTCGTCTGATATGTCGCATATCAAGTCTAGGGGTGGTAAACGTCAGACCCCAATAACCGATAAGTCATGCCGATGTGAGGCTCATAACGGGTCGAGAAACTACTGGTAAAACTTACCAGTAAATCTCTAAATCAGCCCTGACCAGAGACTTCCCTGTTATGGCCAATCGAGCACAGCGCAACATCAACCCCCAATACCGAGAGAGACGAAACCCCTCCTATCGCTCATTGCCTCCATGTGACTCGGGACTGTACCCAAAAACCACCGTTTTGCACGTCCTCTTAAACGTGGTAAGGTGGAAATCAAAGCACAGTGGGAATCACACAAGACTCTATGGCGATCTTGGGTCTACAGACTAACTTGTACAAGTGTCACCAGAGAACTGCCATCTGACGTGAGGTATAATACCATCTGGGAGTTCTCGGCGAGTCCGTCTAGTGTACCCAGTCTCCACTGAGCACCCGTAAACCATCTCTGATGTCAAACACCAATGGATATAGGATCATCCATCGCCCATCTCATGGGTCGAGAAGCGTATACGCTAGTCTACTCTGGTATATCGATGCCCTGTCTCGATACACCTACGACTAGGAACATAAGGATGAACTTATGGACTACCATGGCCCCACTAGTATCATCTGCATCATAGTTCTGGTAGTCAAGTACACATCCTAAGGGCTTTACCAACATGTAACTATAAGGCAGTATCAAGAGACTAGTACACATGTTAAGATAAAAAGCAACCAGATAGCATAATATCATATCGAGCAAGAAAGTCCTCTCTATATATGTCCAAGCATTCAATATAATATACATCATCTGTACAATATTGGCCTCTAGGGCATACACACAACTAACACTTATAATGTTTGATTATATTGTTAACACTGTTGATTGTAGCTTGGTACAGAAAATGCCAGTGTATACGAGAGGAGTCCCACTATTCCGAAGACTACGGTATACGGAGCACAAGGAACCGTTCAGCCACGGTACATCGACAATGAATATTCAGGTTAGGTGTATTATGGTTACAGTCTCGTGCCATTTCTAATACCTTCCGTACCAATCTACCCCTTATAAACCCCGCGATGTCTTTTGTATTGATTGTATTATTTTGTTATATAGATAGTTGACTTGCCGAAACCATGATATCAGTAAATGGAATGGATATAAATGGAGAGTCGTGTAAACGGAGTATATCCATGGTTCGGTTCGGTCAATATAGATTGAGATAGATTGAATAAACGGATTCATGGATTCATGTAGTGTTGTAGTTTATACTTGAATCATATTCAAGTCAGATTGATTAGATTAAGACTCAGTCTGAGTCAGATACTTTGAAAAGAACTTGAAATCCTGAAATAGTTTTGATGTTATCGGTAACTGCTGTATATGGATGGCAGAATTTGTGTATTTTTCCAACACAATTACCGTGTTGATAACACCGTTTGTTAGATTGTCTACCTTAGATAGGCAAGCACCCACATTTTCCGGCTCCTTGAGACTCAAGAGAATTGGTCCCGCTTTAACCTATATTTACTAGGGTCTTTATTGTAATTTAGTATAACTTGAGGGGGTTTTATGAAAAAATAGTTTCAATATAATTTCAAAATACACCTCAAGCATTTAATTATCGTCTTTATGGTTTAAATAAATGTATATTTTATAAATGTGAAATTTCTAGTGAGTAGAACCTAGTTTTCATAGTATATGGTATTTTATTGAAATATTGGAATTGTTTTGTATTTGGATTGTATTTTCATGTAATGGTGATTCCTTTGATTTAGAAAACTTGGAATATTTATATAATATAATTAAAATAGATATTTTGATAATAGTTATATATATATTTAATAAAATAAATTTTTATTTATTTTTGTAGAAATCTCATTTTCTAAAGAAAAATGCATTAAAAATTCCATCGAGATCGAATTCTCCTTTCGGAGGTCTGCATCTCGCTCTACTAGGACTGAGGATATGCGATAATCCACACTATCCCAAACGGGGTCCCCAAAGGTGAGTTGTAGAGGCACAATTGTAAGGAATTGTTTGATACACTATTTAAAGAAATTGTTTTGTAAGTTAATGGTATTTATTTGTAATGTCGTATTATCCCATGAATATATTCCCAAATTCACATCGTTCTATGTAAAAGATGTGTGTTGTGATGAGATAGATCATTACCTCATGAGTTATCTAAAGGCAATACAAGTATTATGTTATTTTATGTCGGAAATGAAGTATGTGGTATTTTACCGTAAAAATACGATAAAAGTTGCAATAAAGATTCTTTTGAAATGAAACTTATTTTAATATATTTGTTAATATTTGTTAAACAGTATATGAGAGTATAGTATTTTCTTGTCTAAGAAAAATAAAGTTTTTAAAGAAAAACCGAATCGGAAGTCGGATTAACTCCGCTTCCGTAGGGTTTTAGAAATGAAAGTTTTTAAGATAGTAGAAGAGAGGGGGATAGGGGAATTACTGGCTATTGAACAAGAGAAGGGAGATAGAAAACTAAGGAAAGCTTCGGGGCGTCGTTTCGTCGCCAGAATCTCCTTGAAACGTCGCCGGAACTTCACCCTTCGCTAACTCCACTTGCACACTAAAAGGACTTGAGATTTTTTAAGTGTTTTGACATAGAATTTTTGAGTGAGGATGAGTGAAATGGAGTATGGTATTTATAGGGAAAATTAGGGTTTAGAGGGTTAAAGAATGTATTGAAAATTTGCATTAAAATTGGATTAAAGGTGATTTATTGTTCTATGCAAAATGTGCAGAGAAAACAAACAGTCTAGGAGAAGTGGGGTAGGCCAAGAGGTGCATGGGGAAAATTTCGTGGCAATACTGACAGGCTAAACCGGCGGTGTCGGCTTATTTGGCTTTCTTGCCTGTCCATTACCGTCGGATGGGGTTGGGTTTGCTGCCACGTGTTGATATCGTCTCGTATACCCTCGTGCACATGTTTAATTAATTTATAACTTAACATATTACGTATAGTGCACATGCAAAATCTTGGGCTTCTAAAATATTAAAAGAAAATTAATTAAAAAGATAATGTGGCTGGGGGGATTCGATCACAGGGGCTACATCACAGCAGTGCAAGGCTTTACCAATGTGCTACAAGTACTTTCTTGCTATTCTAAATTAAAACAACTACATATAGTATACACAGGATTGCAAATACTTCATTTATACATTAACTTTTAAACAATTTTCTGTACATTGAAATTAGCGTTGTTATAGTCTACCCTCCTACATAATTTTCTTCCTCGAAATTTACAATTTATTTTAAGGACTGGTTTACAAATAAATGAGAGTATCTTACACGCATCCCATCTTCCCTTTCCCATGTTGATTCTCCTGGTGTGTCTTTTCTCCACATCACTCGAACCAAGTCGACTTCCTTTTTCCGAAGTGACTTCACCTTTCTATCCAGGATCTCAACAGGTTGTTGCTTACAGGATAAGTCTGGCTGTACAGTGAGCTCAGAGTGATCAAGAATATGGCTGGGGTCACTCACATACCTTCTGAGTTGGGATATGTGGAATACATTGTGGACTCCTTCCAATGAAGGTGGAAGTGCCAAGCGATAAGCCGCTTCACCGACTCGTTTGAGTATGCCGAACGGTCCAATATATCTCGGACTAAGCTTACCCCGTCTTCCAAATCTAATCACTCCATGGTTCGGAGATATCATCAAAAATACGTGTTCTCCCGGTTGAAACTCCAAGTGACGGCGCTTTGCATCAGCTCAGTGCTTTTGTCGATCTTGGGCTATGCGCATTTTTTCCCTGATAGTGCGAACCACGTCGACAGTTGCTACTATCATCTTAAGTCCAAGGAGTTCCCTATCTCCGATGTCGTCCCAACATAATGGCGATCGACACTTCCTTCCATACAGTGCTGCAAAAGGTGCCATTCCTATACTTACTTGGTAGCTGTTGTTGTATGAAAACTCCACAAGATGTAGATGATCTTCTCATGATCCTCCGAAGTCTAGATACACGCTCTTAGCATATATTCTAAGATCTGAATAATTCGCTCAGACTGACCATCTGTTTGTGGATGATAAGCCATGCTGAAATTCAGACTTGTTCCCAAGCTCGCTTGCAGACTTTGCCAAAACTGCGATCGAAATCTAGTGTCACGATCGAAGACAATGCAAACCGGTACTCCATGTAATCTAACGATTTCCTGCATGAGTTCATGGGTATCAGAGATAGTACATTTTTGAAGAGTTTAAATCTTACTTAGATTCTTACCTCCATGTACTTCTTTGCTGCTGTCTAAGTAGATTGGCCAATTCGAAATGGAATAAAGTGAGCCAACTTTGTGAGTTGATCCACGATAACCCATACCGCATCGTTACCTTTTGTGCTGCGAGAAAGTGCAGTCACGAAATCCATTGTGATGTGTTGCCACTTCCATTCTGAGATAGGTAACGGTTGAAGTAATCCAGCAGTCCTGTGATATTCAGCCTTTACTTGCTGACACACCAAGCATTTAGTGATGCTTCTGGCTACTTCACGCTTCATTCCATGCCACCATTAATTTTGACGCAGATCATTGTATATCTTTGTACCTCCAGGGTGTACTGAATAAGGAGAGGTATGGGCTTCTTTCATCAACTTTTCTCGCACAGAACTGTTCCCACCAAAAATTTCTGCGCAAAAGAGCCCAAGATATCAAATGGCAGTGATACACTTAAGAAAATATGAACCAGTATTTTCCGGGATATATTTTGACAAACTCCCGAATGAGAAACAGCTAAATTCTGACGGTATCAAAAGTGTCTTGAAAAATCCTTCGTTTTGATATATTATGGGCCTTATAATTCATCCGGGATCAAAAGTTATGAGCAAATGTTTTCCCCAATCAGAGCAAAGCTCTGTTCAAGTCTTGAAATTCAAAATAAAGTTGCGCTTCATAAAGTACTAACGCCAAGAGCACCAGCGCTGAGACTCAAAAACTTTGACTAACGCACCACGTGCAAAGCACGAGTGCGCTAGCGCTAAGAACGCTGCGCTCCAAGTAGCGCACCATGGGCAGAGCGCATAAGCGCTAGCGCTGGAACTAAATGTTCCTCCCCATTGGATCAAATATACAACGGATATGATTAAATCATCAATTAACAAAAATGAAATTCTGTTGAATCTTTCCAAACAGAAAAGATTGTGCCCTGAATTTGGAACACCGTTGGATCAATGATCCAATGGTGATTAAAAATCTCTAAAATACAGAACAAATTCCGTAAGGGGGAAAGATTTCTCAATCTTGTTAAAACAAGAAAATTATCTTCTGTAAACCAGAAGCCCTTGGATCAAAGATCCGACGGTGGGGAAATTCCCAAATCAATTGGAGAAAAGATCTCCTTAACTGATTCAACAAATCAGCCTCCCTTATATAAAGGACCCAAGACTTCAAGTCTCACACAGAGAGGAACCCCCCAATAAACTTTGAGAAAATCTCAAGAAGAAGAAGAAGCTCTCGGCAAAAGAAGACAATTTCTTTTCAAGGTAAAAAGAATAGAAAGACGAAATCGTCTCGATATAAACAGAAGTACTTACTTCTTTCACAGATCATAGATCTATAAGACAAAGTTGTATTTCACAAAAGAGATTATGAACATCTCATTATAAAGGGGAGGGGAGAATTATTCAATTCTCTTAGGATCATAGATCCATAAAGGCAAAGTCTTTCATCAAAAAAAGATTGAAACATCTCCTATGAACTAAGAACTTTATTCTTAGAATCTTAAGACAAAGTCTCTTATCAAAGAACATATAATCTGCAAAGCGCAAAGTTAACCTAAGAAGAGCCTTAGCGCTCCTAATCTAATAAGAGCCTTAGCGCTCCTAATTTAAAAGTGCATTACTGCTCTTCACCTAGCGCAAAGCGCTGCAGTGCCATAGCGCTTCAAACACGGCGCACTGCGCTCATTGGCTAGCGCTCAGCGATAAGCGTGCCACGTACTCCTCACTTGTACGCTGCATCACTAAGAGCGCTCTACGCTCATTATATGGAATCAACGCCAAACGCCTCAACACTTCAACTAAAAGCACATCGGCGCTCCATATCTAGCGCAAAGCGCTAAGCGCATCAGCTCTCTTCATTTAGCGCAAAGCGCCAAGCGTATTAGCGCTTCGTATCTGGCGCTAGTGCCAAGTGCACCACATACTTTCATGTGCGCTTGGACGGAACATAAACTGTTCTTTGAATAAGCATGGAGCTATGATAAATGCACAGCATTCAATTAAAGACAAAACATTTTCAGAGACTAAACCAATGCTTCGCATTTTTAAAGGGATTGGGCTCAAACAAACATCTAACAACTCCAAAAACAAATGTTGAACATTGTAATTGAGTGTGCTTAGCCCAAATTGGCCATAAGTCCTCAATTCAGATTAATTGAGTTCATATGCTCATAAATCACAGATCTTAGTCCTAATTGGATTACAGATCTCTCAACTCACATCGGTTTAAGGGTACATCTCTGAACTCTTCTAATATTTTTCGTTGTAATCCTTCAACGTCTTCAGAGAGGTGACGGGTCCCGACAACCATACATTCCATGGACTATGATATCCTTAACCTGGACTGTGGGGTCTTTAATCCCATGGACTATGATGTCCTTAACCTTGACTGTGAGGTCTGTAAACTCACGGACTATGATGTCCTTGACCTTGACTGTGAGGTCTTTAAACTCTCGGACTATGAAGTCCTTAGCCTTGACTGTGAGGTCTTTAAACTCACGGACCATGACGTCCTTAACCTTGACTGTGAGGTCTTTAAACTCACGGACTATGATGTCCTTAACCTTGGACCAAGATGTCCTTAAACTAACAATGGACCGTAATGTCCTTAAACTAATCGACCGCAATGTCCCTAAACTAACAATAGAGCCCAAATGCTCTTTTGTTGGATCTAAATGATCCCGTTAAGTTGATCTTAGTCTAAAATGAGACTAACGTATCCTTAACAAACGTTTAAGTTGATCTTAGTCTCAAATGAGGCTAACGTATCCTTAAACCCAACCCCAAACCCAAATCTAAGAATATACGGATTTGTACTAATCCACGCCCTACGGGCGACAACATAAATTAGTCTCCGTATACAATCCACGGGCAACCAAAAACAAAACAAACGCCCACGACACAAAGTGACCATCTGGAGAAGAAGAAAGTGGTTACCGCAATGACGTAGCGTAATTAACTGCAGGGGCTTGCGCCTGCAGGGAAGAGAGTCCCCACAATCAAAAGCCCCTCAAATGAGGGGGAATCTGACGAAATCTGCTACATCGGCCGCGTCCATTTAAACATTCGATACATGGTATCATAAATCAACTTGGCATCTTCGGAGAGGTGGAGGTATAACACCAATTAGCATCTGCCCTAAAATTCAGGCAAGACGGATCTGTGTTGTCGCGTATCCGTGTTTCGGTGGGGAACAGATTCTGGCACGTCCGGTGGGGACTTTTCCTCTTTCCACTCCATACTTCGTGTGTCGTGTTCACGAACGAATCGCGGTTTGATATGGTTGCCCTTGGGTTCGAGGTACTAAAATTTGGTTTTGCTCCGTGCAGAAAACAGAAGATCAATGGTTTCAACCTGCACTAACTGCAACTGCAACTCTCGCTCCGTCCCGTCCGGGGGAGTGACTTATGGGCCCCAAGCGGCCTCCTTGTTCAAAATGCCGCTGGAGAAAGTAACTCAGACCACCACTGGGCTGTTCTTTGGGACTGTTCTCCTCCGAAACACAGAGACGCGACCGCTTAGGTCCATCTTTCCTGAATTTCAGGGCAGATGCTAATTGTTGCTATCTGTCCACCTCTCCGAAGATGCCAAGTTGATTTATGGCACCATGTATTGAAAGTTTAAACGGATACGTCCGATATAGCAGACTTCGTCAGATTCCCCCTCGTTTGAGGGGTTTTTGATTGTAGGGATGCTCTTCCCTATAGGCGCAAGCCCCTGCAGTTAATTACGCTACCGCATCGTGGTAACAACTTTCTCCTTCTTCAGATGGTCACTTCGTGTCGTGGGTGTTTGTTTTGTTTTTGGTTGCCCGTGGATTGTATACGGAGACTAATTTATGTTGTCGCCCGTAGGGCGTGGATTAGTCCAAATCCGTATTTTCTTAGATTTGGGTTTTGCTTTGAGTTTAAGGATACGTTAGTCTCATTTGAGACTAAGATCAACTTATACGTTTGTTAAGGATACATTAGTCTAATTTTAGACTAAGATTGACTCAACGTTTGTTAAGGACATGTTAGTCTAATTTTAGACTAAGATCAACTTAACAGGATCATTTAGATCCAACAAAAGAGCATTTGAACTCTATTGTTTAGTTTAGGGACATTGCGGTCGATTACCCGTTTAAGGACATGGTGGTCTAAGGTTAAGAATATCATAGTCCGTGAGTTTAAGGATCCCACAGTCCAAGGTTAAGGACATCATAGTCCGTGGGCTTAAGAACCCCACAGTACAGGTTAAGGATATCGTAGTCCGTGAGTTTAAGAACCCCACAGTCCGGTTTAAAGACGTCATGTCTATGAAATGTATGGTTGTCGAGACCCGTCACCTCTCTGAAGACGTTGAAGGATTACAACAACAAATATCAGAGGAGTAAAGAGATGTACCCTTTAACCGGTGTGAGTTGGTTGAAAGATCTGTAGTCCAATTTAGGACTAAGATCTGTTAAATATTCATGAGCAGGTGGGCTCAGTTAACATAAGTTAAGGACTTATGGCCAATATTGGGCGAAGTCCAATAAATGTTTAACATTTTTTTACTCTGGCTATTGAGCATTGATCAAAGCTCTGGGCTTTATTAAAGAACAATTTATGTTCTATTGGCACGACACGTGGCGCGCTAGGCGCTTTGCGCCAGTTAAAGAGTGCAGTACGTTTCTGCCAAGTAGCGCACCTGTGAAGGACACGTGTCGCGCTTGGCGCTAAGCGCCAGATGATGGGCGCATTGCGCCATTTTATGAGCGCTGAGCGCTAATCCAAGAGTGCATTGCGCTTTCAATTTAGTGGCACACGCGTGAGTGACACGTGGCGCATTTAGCGCTGAGCGCCAGCCCAGAGAGCGCAGAAGCGCTATTCAAGGGCGCAAGGCGTAGTTCTTGAGAGCAAAGCGCATTTGATCAATTTTATGATCTGTGAACAAATTTATGTTCTTCTTTTTTTAAAAGAGACTTTGTCTCAATATTCAAGAACAATAGTTCTTATTTTTGAAAGGTTTTGCCTTTATAGATCAATGATCTGTGTGAAGAATATGTTCTTCTTTTATTATGTGATGAGATCTTTTGATCTTTTTTATGAAAGAATTTGGTCATTGTAGACCTATGATCTTTTAAGAAGATAATTTTTCTTTTTATGAGATGATTTCATCTCTGTGTTCATCATTCATCATCTTTACCTTGAAGAAATAATCTTCTTTCAAGAGCTTACTTTCTTTCTTTTTGAGTTTTCTTAAAATTTATTGGGGGGAGGGGGGTTTCTCTATATCAGACTTGAAGTCTTGGGGCCTTTATATAGGGCAAGTTGATTTGTTGATTCAGTTAAAGAGATCTTTCTCTGATTGGTTTGGGGATGTTTTCCCACCATTGGATCTTTGATCCTAGGGCTTCTGTTTTACAGAAGGCAATTTTCTTGTTTTTAACAAGATTGAGAAAATCTTTCCATAACAGAATTTATTCTGATTAATTAATGATTTATCATTATTAGATCTTTTGATCAAAGGGTGGGGAATTTTTTAATTTCAGCGCTGGCGCACTCATGCTTTGCACGTGGTGCGCTGCTCAGAGCATAGCGCACCCTGCGCTAGCGCACTTGTATTTGACACGTGGTGCGCTTCTCAGGGCGAGGCGCAGCTTGTGCTAGCGCACTCGTGTTTGACACGTGGCACGCAGCGCGCCTAGCGCTGGATCTGAAGCGTTGCTTCAATTTTTGAATTTTGAATTTCAAAACAGAGCTTTGCTCTGATTTGGGGAAACAAATGCCCCCTACCGTTGCGCTCACGTGGCCCACATGTGAGTGCAACGGTGGCGACATCTGCGCCCTTGGATCAACTCAGAAGTTGAAGAGGCGTTTCAATGCTTATAAGTAGGACCTTTGGTCGCTTAGATGATTTTCATCTTCTTCTTTGAGAACTTTTATTCAGAGCATTGCTCTTTTGTTTAAGAACTTTTCAAGAGTAAAAAAAAACCTCTGTTAAAATTTTAGATAAAATTTAAATCTTTTAATAAACTATGGTCCTACCCATTAACAGAGCCTTGCTCTTCATAGATCTTTGATCTAAAGAAAACCCTTTTAGGGTTTCATTAATAGAGTTTTGCTCTCTAACAGGATTTTACTTATGATTTCTTAATCCATTAATTGAACTTTTCTCCTTTCAAATCATATAGAAGAACTCTTAAGAGTTTGTTCATGGACCTTGAAAATCAAAAATGAAATTTTATTTTTGATGAATCATCTTCTCAGAGCAAGGCTCTTCTTGAGGAATTTTATTCCTTTATCATTAGACTTTGACAGATGTCTGTCTAGTGAAGAGCGTTGCTCTCAATGGGAGTTTTACTCCTCTGCCCGAGGGATTTCTCATTTAATGAGAATCTCTTGAGGATTTCCTCTTTTAATGACAGTCTCATCCAATGATGAGGCTGTTTTATTAGTTATGAATTGTCATCTAGATTTTGTGGGTCCCCTTTGGTCCCTTTTAACTGCATTGCAGTACGGTACGGATTTTAAAGTACCATGTGTCAAAATTTAAATTAAATTATAGCACTGACAGTTGAATTTTGTCCCTTTTTGCACAGGCGACATGTCTTTCGACACCCGCTTTCCGTTTATCCGATCAGAAGGCGGATTTCCTGAGGCGCCTGTAAACCGAGAGGTTCTCGCACTGATCAAAGACCACGACCCGGAACACAGAAATCTTCACCTGTAGGGTAGGTAGTACGATCAGATTATCAGAGGCCGCCGGAGCTTTTCTTGTGCGACGCCTTCAGAGCCTATCTCGGCGATCCCGTATGCAGATGCACCCCCGGTGAACTATGCCGTGGAGGTGGTTAATTGGACTTCGGAGGGTCTCCTTCAGCCTTCGATTGCCGCCGTACCCGTGCAGCCGGCGGCGGCTTTGGACATCCTAAGACGGCGTATATGTCAGGGTGAGTCACGCCCTTGGGGACAGCCATACAATGTAGGACTAACTCCCCGTCACCCGGCCGGGTATTTGCAGTGGGCTCGGTATATCTTATCGGAGAAGAAATCCCAGTCTATGAAGCTCGGATTGTATCCCGCCGTTTACGCTTCTTTGTTTCAATATTCCCCGCCTCCTACATGGTGGGTCAGGGCCTTTCTGGAGCAGTGGAATATTCCGACCCACACATTCCTCCTATCTGATCGAGAAGTCTCTATTTCTTTGGAGGAATTTGCAGAGGTCTCGCGTTTATCCGTTAGGGGGGAACATTATGAGGAATTGCTTTCCCCGGATGAGTATGTTTTCGCTACCAAATCCATGGTAATGGGTCTTACTCCCAAGAATGCTATTTAACACCAGTTTCCGAGCTTGATAAAGGTGTTGAATATGTATGAAAACCTATCTCTCGCATCCGAAGGTCGTGGAGTTAATTTTATGGCTTTTATCGCTGATTTTCTTCGCCCGGAAATATTGAAGGAAGAAGTCGATAAATTTGCCAGTCTTGACGACCATTTCGGCTTGGTTTTAGGCAATCTGCCAGCGACGGAGGTGGATCAGAAGAGCTTCTTTCTACCTGATACCCCGGTCATCCCTCTTACAGAGCTCGCGGCTCCTGGGATTGACGAAAAAACGTTCTTTTTAGGGTTCCTTAGGTTGTGGCTGAGTTGGTTCGCGCTTCCCATGCATCCTCGCCGCATGAGGCCGTCCGTCTTCTATCCTGCGCATCGAATGGTTGCCGGGATACAAGTGGCTGTGGGGATTGCTGGGTTAGCCCATATGTATCACGGTCTCAGCTTGGCAGCTGATACCACTGAGCTAGGGGTACAGTCGGTAAATTTCCCGATGCATTATTTCACGTCATGGCTCGAGTTATACGTGCTAGGCGTCTTTGGCATCCACAAGAGGCCGTGTTTTTATGACAGGTGCAGGTTCCCTCGGATCATACGACTGGTTGGCGCTTCTATCGTAACTCCGATGCAACGGGAAGCTAGAGGCTTGCTTCTTCGCCCGCGCACAGTCGGGGCTGACATGTCTTTTACTGATAAAGTTTTGACCGTCGGCCAAGAGTCGGGAAGACGGTGCTGCCACTGCAGGACATATTTAAAGATGGGGTCTCCATCTTGAAGGCTCGGGAGATTCTTCATCTGTACTCTATCCGGACGGGATTTTTCGTATTCAGGAAAAATGATGCGGCGTTATTCATGAGATACAACCTGCATCGTTTCGCCCAGCAGCTGAGTTACAATCTGGGCGTCCCACTTGAGGCTTTCTTGGCCGAACCTGCCGCTGCCGAAGAGAGAATGCTGGGCGCACTGCATCACTTCATATGCTTGAACACAGGGTCCAACTTATTTATCAGTGAACCGAGCTGCGTCCCAAAGGCCCTTAATGTGTACGTGGCGTGGTATCAGCATTCAATGGGCGCCGTCATCAAGGGAGGAGAAATGATTGTTGCTCGATCGCAAGGGTGCAGTGCCGGCTGGTGATCGAAATGTTCCTTTAAAGCGACGGAACATTGTTCATCCTCCCCTGAGAGAGGTCACTGTAGTTGAGCCTCCATACGTGCTAAGCCCTACGTGCGGGTTGCCCCCATCTAGCGCACCTGAAAAAGAGGTGGCTGCCGCGTCCTCCGAGTCGGACGTAGGAAAAGAAATTGGGACTCGTCGTCCAAAGGCGTCTACCAAACACAAACTCGTGTCATCGGCCACCGGCCCCGTCCTCAGAAGAAAATGAAGCAAGTACTTTCTTTGGACACCATAATAGGCTCGACGTCCTCTGCTCCGTCTAGCGAAGGCTTGAGCGAATATGGGACCAACGAGGGTTTATTCGGGATGCTTGATGATACTGATTTGGAGGTTGCCATTGAAGCTTCCAAACAGTCGGTCTCCCTCGAAAAAGAACTGGCCGCCCTTGCACAGTCAGATATACTTTACCCTTATCTTTCCGCTGTTTATTTCACTCTTCTTTTATCATGCTTTGACTGACGCTTGCTGTTTCAACAGATGCCTCTACAGAAGAAGCCATTGCTGTTTCGCTTAAAACCTTTGAAGAGGAGGAAAGGCTTCGCGCCTCATTGCCAACAGAGGCTCTACTTGAACGACCGATGATGGATACCGTAACGGTTCCGGAGGTAAAACCCGGATCTGATGATAATGTTCCCTTGGCGGAGGTCCTGAAGAAGTCTTCCTTCTCTTTCAAAACCGAGAAGCAGATTAGAAAGCGGGCGGCGAGGGGAAAGAAGCGAGCTTCTACAGTCACTGGCTCTGGGCCAAAGCGGGGGAAGAATACCACTACTAATCCACCAGAAAACAGTCTTCTTTTTTCGGGTTCATCTGCCGAGGAATCCGCACAATTGGCTGAGGCTATAAGATGCTCACAAGACGAATCCGAGAATGTAAGGATCCCGAAGAGGCCTTACCCTGCCGTCATCTTTTATGAAGACCCTCCGTCGATACGGCGGCTATTCATAGGCTCTTTGGAAGAATGGGGAGAAAGGGCTCTTAAGCAGGCCGTTTCAGCCGACACCGAGGACGCACTTTCATTGTGGACCGGTGGCCACGAGTCTACTCTCAAACTTCGACTAGCATACCTCCTCAGGAAGGAGCATCGGCTTGAACAAGCCATACTAGAAGCTCCTGTTAGTTATATGTATGCCCTAGAGGCCATTACTGTACATTGGATGTATATTGTAGTGGATGCTGGGACATATATAGGTAGGACTTTCTTGCTCGACATGATAGTACGCTGTCTGGTTGCTCTTTATCTTCGTGTATATTTTCTGTCTCTCTGTTACATGTTGATAAAGCCCTTAGGATGTGTACTCGACTTCCAGGACTGTGATGCAGATCATACTAGTGGGGCCTGGATAGTCCATGGGTACATCCTTTCAATGTTCCTAGTCGAGGGAATATCGAGACGGGGCATCGATATTCCAGAGTAGACTAGCGTATACCTTCTCGACCCATGCGATGGGCGATGGATGATCCCATATCCATTGGTGTTTGACATCAGAGATGGTATACGGGTGCTCAGTGGAGACTGGGTACACTGAACGGACTCGCCAAGAACTCCCAGATGGTATTATACCTCACGTCAGATGGCAGTTCTCTGGTGACACTAGTATAGCTTAGTCTGTTGACCCGAGATCGTCATAGAGTCTTGTGTGTCTCCCACTGTGCTTTGATTTCCACCCTACCACGGCTCTACTGAGTCGTGCAAACAGGTGGTTTTTGGGTACAGTCCCGATTCACATGGAGGCAATGAGCGATAGGAGGAGATTCGTCTCTCCCGGTATTGGGGGTTGATGTTGCGCTATGCACGACTGGCCATAACAGGAAATCCCTGGCCAGGGTTGCTGTGATATACTGGTAAGAGTTATCAGTAGTTTCACGAATGTTATGGACCCTACGTCGGCATGACTTATCAAGCTATTGGGGTCTGACGTTTACCACCCCTAGGCGAGATATGCGGCATATCAGACGAACATGACCGGACTGTATGGCAAGTGTTACTAGTTGGATTCACAGGAGTGTGAGCGGGCTTGCTCGTCGATCTTCTGATCGCTCAATACCCGGGTGGCCGTTACGTTTAGCAGACCGCTTGCGGCTTGTGGGTGTTTGATATGATCATCATCTGCTGCCGGCGTATTGACGGGTCTTTAGAGTCCTACACAGAGGTTTCCTGGCTTAAGCGAAACGAAATAGGAGCACATATGGGATATGTGCGGGACCGAGAATAATGCGTGTATGTGATACCGTATTTCATTCTCGCGATGTATGTGTCGAATGGTTGTATGAGATATAACCTGGTTATCGAATCAAGGATTGATTCGATAAGCCGATACATTGGATACTAGCCGGTTATATGCGACATGACCGGATCGTTAAATCAAGTGTTGATTTAATGATTTAATGTAGAATTATATATTTGATATATTACTTTGCATCAACTAGTATTGGTTCACTTTAAATGGATTTTCTCACTTGAATTGTGCAAGTTGTATATGTGATATACATTTGTGCACATGATTGTATCATGTTTGATGATACATGTTTACTTGGTTAAGTGTAAAGAATTAAACCATGGTTAAGTTTATGATTAGGGTTTTCTTTTTTCTTACTTATTTATTTATTTATTTATTTTTGGAAAAGATGAGAAAAGAATGGTTGCTATTTTTGTTTTTAGTTGAAGTTTCATGAAGCATTGACTAAGTCACCATTCTTGTCTCATGCTTAACCCTAACCATCCAAGTTAACCATGGTCCATTCTCTACAATTAACCAAGGGTTAATATATGATAAGTATTGATTTATTTATCCAATTATTCAAGACTTATCATATCATCTTCTTCTTCTTCATCTTCTTCTTCCATGAAGAAAAGCTTGCTACCCCAATGGCAAGTGATGAAATTGAGTGAGAAATCCAATTCTAAAGTGAACCCACCTCCTATTTCTTCATCCTCTACCTCTTGCCAAGTAGTATAGGGTGTTTCTTTCACAAGTTTTCATGGCTTTGTGAAGGTGGAGCTTGATCTAGTGATGCCTCGACGTAGATCATCTTCGGCATCGAAGCCGACGACTAAGCCCGTTCATTTCTTCGATGAAGCCGATGCTTGAGTCCGGAATCCGATTTGGACAGCGAGGGGACTTCATCGCGGAGCCTAGGAGGTGGAGGACCGGATCTACAAAGGTTGTAGCCCCTTCCCTTTAGCTATATTTCCGTTTACTTGCTTGCATCGCCTATATATCTAGTTAACGATCCGTATTAGGGTTTGTAGGCACTTGTAAAATTTGAATTAGCTATGCTTGATCACTTGTGAGACTTCATTAGTGTGCCTAGGAACCCTACAGTGGTATCAGAGCCTAGCTAGAGCCTTAGGCGATGCGTAGACGGAGTTAGAAGTCCGATCGACCCGAAACACCCCGACTTTAAAATGCTCTCTGGACAATTTTGTAAAATGTGGATTTTTGTAAATTAAAAATATGCAGAAAAATCAGCAGGGGATTGTAATATTTACTGTAAAATTCGATGGCCTGATTCCTTAAAGTCACCGCGGATCCGCGGCATGAGCATGCTCATGCGGCGGTTCCGCGGCAATTTTGTCCTTTTGTGCATCTAATTTTACACAGTAATTCTTAGTTTTCTGTGCTGGTTTTCCTGGGAATTTTTAATATTTTTTTCCAGAGTTGTTTTTTCTGGGTTGTATTGGGGATTCGGAGATTCGATCGGACTGTCTAATTTTGTCTATGTGGCTTTCCGGATAAATTTTAGAATATGTTAAAAAGTTCGACCGGATATAAATACCCAAGTTTTCTATTGTTGGGAAATTTCCAGATGTTGGATTTTTCCGTAGTTTAACGACGTTCTAAGTAGTGCAAGTAACGCGATGGACCCTCTAGAAGACAACAAACCTTAACTCGATTATGTGACCGTCTTGAACTGCCCTTTGAACCTTCGGGTTTGGGGCAGTACGGCGTGCCACATGTGAGGCGTTGGCTTGACCCTTCTACGGCTGGACCGTTGGTACCGAGGCACGATCTGAATGTTGTTAGACTTATTTCATCTGTTGAGCTGTATCGGGAAAACTTGGGTGTTCGATTGTTCGATCGAAAAGTTTAGCGTTTTCTATTTACCCGGAATATGATACAATAATTGGAATTCACAAGTAGTTATGAGATAACGGAATGAATATTATAAACATAGCAGTTTAGTCTCACTTGATCGGTTGCCACGGAGTTTTGATGTGATCAAAAGTCCGTCGCAATCACGTAGTGTACGCGGATACTCGCCGGGTAAACTTAATAGACAACCTCACTCCATAGCCCCGACCAAGTGACTGTAGGAGAACCCCGTCGCCGAAAGCATCCGTTCGGGTGCTCGCGGCAGCGGTGTTCCGCCTTGGTGCACTTTGTCGACGGCATCGGGTGTGCGGCCGCCTACTGAAGTTTGCGACGAGCATTCGATCAGGATGTCGGGAATCTTGTTGAATTGCCCGACTTGATATTGAAAAGAGTTTTCGATAATGAGACTAAAATGCAGGGTTTATAATTGTTAGGCATGGGATATCTAAGTATTTCATTTGATTAGGCATGCGATGTCTAAAGAGGTTGCGGATTCCAACTGTTGTAGTTTTACACTTTCTTTTCTGTGACCGTAAGTGTAATATGTGATATCGCCGGTTTCGTTGCTATATGTCAACGACAATTGGGATGCGCATATTTACTTACGTTGATGACATATGATGTTATGTGTTGCTGGATATGTTATATTGGATCGTCGTGTTTGAATAGCCGGGGGGTTTTATGTGAGATGAGTGTTTTTCATTTTCATTCATGTATAAAACTTGTATGTTATATTATTTTATTGGGGCACTTCCAGGTTGCGGAAGATGTCACCGTTGATGTATATTATTTAATTTTCTGCACTATGATAGACCCAAGGAGGGGAGCACAAGTAACCGGGTTCTAGGGTCCAGTGGGAGACCATCTCAGGGAGTCGAGTCCGGGTCTCCTAACCCTAGAATTGGTAGGGTTGCTTGACGCTCTCGTAGGGGTCTAGGGGTGTGGGATAGGCTATTCATCACGACCGTGGAATCCGTGTTTTATACTGGCTCGTATTGAAAACACGGACGTCCTAGTATATCCAATATTTCATATGTTTCTTCTGCTGTGATTTATCTGTGATCATGTGATGTTCTGTGACAGATATTGTATATGGTATATATGATATATTATATAGACGTTGCTTATGTTTTACACCCGCGCTAGCCCTTCCTCGCTCTGGCGTTAGTTACCTAACCTAACGGTGCAGACGGGACATCGAGGCAAATGCGGATGGCATAAGCGTACGTTATATTTATCTGTGATGGTTATTTGGACTTAAATGATGGGATATTCATTAATGAGATTAATGAAAGAAAATAAACCTAAAAGATGTTGTGGAATCGAATTTCAAAATAAAACAGGTAGCTACAGTTCTTGCTTTGCATCGCGGTGTTCATTATAGAACATCCTGCACCTTATTCGATGAGGAAAGGACCGAGATCCCTTCACCGGGGGTGACTCCTTTAGCAATAACTGGCAGATGCTACAACCCTCGGTTTGTCTTTGACCGCTTCTATAGTTTTCGCTTTGCACAGTGATATATGTGATATATCCCGCACCTCATTCGACGAGGAAAGGGCCGACGATCCCTTCACCGGGAGTGACCCCTTTAGCAAAACTAGAAAAGTCTCAAAAACATTCCATTTAAAAACCATTTGATTTCGCAACGAGATCAAGTTCAAAGCGTTAAAGGTTTTTACAAAAACCATTCGTAACCCTCCGTCATTTTAGAAAGTAGAGTACTTAGTATTCATGCTGTGTTTGTTGACCATAGTCAAGGCACAGTGTACGGTAGCTAAGTGATGTCTTCCTACACCGCATATAATGCGATTAGTTAGGACAGTCGCGTGACTTTGTTGACCTTAGTTAAGGGTCATGTGGGTGGGTCTAATTAATCATGAAATGACGGGTAGAACTTGACTAGTACTTATGATTTGTTGACCATAGTTAAGGTCATAGGTGCTAGGGGTAAAAATCTTTATCGGGTGTTTCAAGTGTTGAAACTTGCAATGAGATTGCATACCTTCTATATGATAGTTGGATCCCGATACCCACTGCGAGTAATTATTACTTCTGGGAGAGTTTTGCACTTTGCAATTAGCCGATCAAGTAGGTGTCTAGAAAGGTGTCAACGGGGTTACGCCTCTGGGAAAACGAGGTTTACTGTAATTAGGTCCGTGTGAAAGCACGGGGAACCTCCCTCAAAGTACCGACACTGGCCTGGCTGAAAGATTGGCGAACTTGTAGAGTGCAATTAATCCCGGCTAGTCTTTCCTTTTAGGGTTTGAAGGAAGATTTGATAAAAATAGTGGGAGCCATCCTGATTAGATAAAATATATAACCAATCTAATCTTGACAGAGCGCACGCAGAGTGTTTTCTTCTCTCTCTCTCCTGGTAGCGACCATATCACGCCTTAATCAAGATAATAATACGGATATTGACCGAACCCGCTTGTTATACTGAGCTGGGGAACGTTGGTCCCGCTCCAACTTATAATTGTTATAAGACAGAGTAGGAAATAGGGAATACCAGAATTCCTATGCCGCCCAAACGAAGAAAGTGCATATGATGCATCTCTTTCGGGTGTGTTCATTACAAAGAACTGTTTCTCAGTATCCTCTGCATCCTGGGTATATAATACCGGATCAGGATCTCAGATATATAATCTGTTACATAGGGCTACAAAAAGGTAGAAAAACTGAGAACGGGTGATAAATTTCATGAGGCAGAAAACGGGGCAAGTGTTGCAGCCAAGTCTGTTGGTCACTGTCACCCTGTATTACCAATACATTGATTCTGGACAAATACTATTAGATATCGAACCTGATATACAAAATCATATCAGTCTCTTTATTAGTAAAGAAATGATATAATTTTGTATTGTTAGATAATGTTTTGAACATTTCCTATATCAAAAGTTGATCGGTTCAGGCACGTTATCTAAAAGTATTGACGTTCTAAATCAAACTACAGTTCCTTGTATACTGAATACACACAAGAGGAAGAGTTCAGAAATAAACAAATTCTTCTTGAGGTATTGTAGACAAGGTCACATCAATGCGACCCGACTGGCTGAAGTTACATTTTAGATGCATATTTAAATCAGTTTGAATTTACATCTTGTGAAACTTGCCAGTCATGTCACAAAGATTAGATGACCATAGCCCTGTTTACTGGAAACAGGGAAAGAGTTAGTAAACTCTTGAGATTGATACATGATGATGTATGTAAGGTCTCCTGTCTACACATGCCAGGACTGGTTCTTTATACTTCATTACGTTCTCTGATGATCTCTCAAGATTCTGACATATGTTCCTGTTGAAACACAAGTCCGAACCTTTTGAGATATTCACAGAATATAAATTAGAAGTAGAGAACCAACAACCGGGTATACATATTATGTCCTATGATGAGATCAGGGAGGAAAATACTTATGCATGGCATTCCTGGACTATTCTAAAAGAAAATGAGATTCTCTCTCAGCATTACTCCTCCGTATAAACCATAGCACGATGGTATATCGGGGCGGAGCAATCACACCCTATATGATAAGGTGTGCTCTATGATGAGTACTACTGAGTTACCTATTTCCTTTTTGGGAGTTATGCGCTTGAGAAGCTGCATACCTATTGAATTAGGTTCGAATCAAATCAGTGCCTATCACTCCATATAAGATATGGTGTGGGAAGATCCTATCTCTTAAGTGAGTTAAGATTTGGGATTGTCCGGCCTATGTCAAAAGCAAAATCCGGACAAAATCGAGGCAAGGTCAGTTCTGTAGAACTGGAAAGGTTCCAGCTATTCGAAACTACAGTTGAAGATTTGACAGAACCAAAGGATTCTATAGTCCCCAACGAACCTCAGCCTCTCCGCCGATCTGGTAGGGTTCCTCGCCTGCCTGAGAGATACCTCGGTTTCTCGATGACAGTGGGAGCGAGGATTGCATCATGAGATGATGACCCAACCAGTTTCGAGCAGGCCATCGAGAGTAGGGACTCTGTAAGAATGGCTGGATGCTTAGTGATCTGAGATGGAATCCTTATACACCAATAAAGTATGGACTTTGGTTGCTATATCTGAAGGGTTAAATCCCCATCAGGAGCAAGTATATCTTGAGAAGATTACTTGGTGTAGATGGAAAAGTTGAGACTTTCAAAGCTAGACTTGTTAAAGGTTTTCGTCATCGACCAGGCACGGATAATGATGAAACCTTTTCCAAGAACTATTCTTAAGTCCATCCAGATCCTACTTGCTACTGCTACATACCATAACTGCGATATCTGGTGGTTGGGTGCCATGACTAATTTTCTAAATAATGATTTAGAAGAGAATGTCTTATAAGAACACAGCCAGAGGGCTACGTAAACAGTGGGAGCAGCGGAAACGTGTGCAAGATGTTTTATGTGATGAAGCAGGCATCACGGAGTTGGAACATCTGTTTTGATGTGGTAGTCAAAGTATTTGACCTCATCAAAATAGTAGATGAACCTTGTATATACAAAACGGTAGTAGAGAGTAAGGTAGTTATCCTCGTATTGTACGTGGACAACATACTCTTGATAGGAAAAGAGTTTCCTATGCTACGATCGGTCGATCTCCTATTATCACAAAGATTCTCCAATAGGATCAAAGTGATACCTCCTAAAATCCTGAGTTTTCATCTATAAGATAGATGTAATTGGATGCTAGGATTCTCACTAGATGTAGTGAGATGGTATCAATCGATCCTGGGGAGAATCACTGGAAGGGTTCCAGGGTGATAAAGACGACTGAATGTCAGTCAAAGGCATTGTCTTTACCCTCAGTAAAGGGACGGTATGTTGGAAGAGTTCCAAGCTAGATACCGTGGAAAACTAGACGATAAAGGCTGGTAACATCGCTATTAAAGATACTACCAAAGAGGCAGTTTGGGTGTATATTGGTTCATAAGATGAACAAGGTTCCTACCATTGTATGACAATGGAAGTGTGGTTTTGGCCCTGGAACCCTGGTCCCATCAGTGACCCAGACATATTCTGAGGCAGCATTACCTGATCATGGAGATAGTTGATCTCCAGGATGTTCGAGGTTAGGAGAGTAGACTCAGAGGACAACACGGCGGATCCACTCACGAAGGCCTTTTCCTAAAGAGAGACTTTTAGGGGATGGTTGAGTATGTAATACTGCAACTACTGCTACAGATGGCCCTAGTGCAAGTGGGAGATTGTTAGTTATATGTATGCCCTAGAGGCCATTACTGTACATCGGATGTATATTGTAGTGGATGCTGGGACATATATAGGTAGGACTTTCTTGCTCGACATGATAGTACGCTATCTGGTTGCTCTTTATCTTAACGTGTATACTTTCTGTCTCTCTGTTACATGTTGATAAAGCCCTTAGGATGTGTACTCGACTTCCAGGACTGTGATGCAGATCATACTAGTGGGGCCTGGATAGTCCATGGGTACATCCTTTCAATGTTCCTAGTCGAGGGAATATCGAGACGGGGCATCGATATTCCAGAGTAGACTAGCGTATACCTTCTCGACCCATGCGATGGGCGATGGATGATCCCATATCCATTGGTGTTTGACATCAGAGATGGTATACGGGTGCTCAATGGAGACTGGGTACACTGAACGGACTCGTCGAGAACTCCCAGATGGTATTATACCTCACGTCAGATGGCAGTTCTCTGGTGACACTAGTACAGCTTAGTCTGTTGACCCGAGATCGTCATAGAGTCTTGTGTGTCTCCCACCGTGTTTTGATTTCCACCCTACCACGGCTCTACTGAGTCGTGCAAACAGGTGGTTTTTGGGTACAGTCCCGATTCACATGGAGGCAATGAGCGATAGGAGGGGATTCGTCTCTCCCGGTATTGGGGGTTGATGTTGCGCTATGCACGACTGGCCATAACAGGAAATCCCTGGCCAGGGTTGCTGTGATATACTGGTAAGAGTTAACAGTAGTTTCACGAATGTTATGGACCCTACGTCGGCATAACTTATCAAGCTATTGGGGTCTGACGTTTACCACCCCTAGGCGAGATATGCGGCATATCAGATGAACATGACCGGACTGTATGGTAAGTGTTACTGGTTGGATTCACAGGAGTGTGAGCGGGCTTGCTCGTCGATCTTCTGATCGCCCAATACCCGGGTGGCCGTTACGTTTAGCAGACCGCTTGCGGCTTGTGGGTGTTTGATATGATCATCATCTGCTGCCGGCGTATTGACGAGTCTTTAGAGTCCTACATAGAGGTTTCCTGGCTCAAGCGAAACGAAATAGGAGCACATATGGGATATGTGCGGGACCGAGAATAATGCACGTATGTGATACCGTATTTCATTCTCGCGATGTATGTGTCGAATGGTTGTATGAGATATAACCTGGTTATCGAATCAAGGATTGATTCGATAAGCCGATACATTGGATACTAGCTGGTTATATGCGACATGACCGGATCGTTAAATCAAGTGTTGATTTAATGATTTAATGTAGAATTATATATTTGATATATTACTTTACATCAACTAGTATTGGTTCACTTTAAATGGATTTTCTCACTTGAATTGTGCAAGTTGTATATGTGATATACATTTGTGCACATGATTGTATCATGTTTGATGATACATGTTTACTTGGTTAAGTGTAAAGAATTAAACCATGGTTAAGTTTATGATTAGGGTTTTCTTTTTTCTTACTTATTTATTTATTTATTTATTTTTGGAAAAGATGAGAAAAGAATGGTTGCTATTTTTGTTTTTAGTTGAAGTTTCATGAAGCATTGACTAAGTCACCATTCTTGTCTCATGCTTAACCCTAACCATCCAAGTTAACCATGGTCCATTCTCTACAATTAACCAAGGGTTAATATATGATAAGTATTGATTTATTTATCCAATTATTCAAGACTTATCATATCATCTTCTTCTTCTTCATCTTCTTCTTCCATGAAGAAAAGCTTGCTACTCCAATGGCAAGTGATGAAATTGAGTGAGAAATCCAATTCTAAAGTGAACCCACCTCCTATTTCTTCATCCTCTACCTTTTGCCAAGTAGTATAGGGTGTTTCCTTCACAAGTTTTCATGGCTTTGTGAAGGTGGAGCTTGATCTAGTGATGCCTCGACGTAGATCATCTTCGGCATCGAAGCCGACGACTAAGCCCGTTCATTTCTTCGATGAAGCCGATGCTAGAGTCCGGAATCCGATTTGGACAGCGAGGGGACTTCATCGCGGAGCCTAGGGGGTGGAGGACCGGATCTACAAAGGTTGTAGCCCCTTCCCTTTAGCTATATTTCCGTTTACTTGCTTGCATCGCCTATATATCTAGTTAACGATCCGTATTAGGGTTTGTAGGCACTTGTAAAATTTGAATTAGCCATGCTTGATCACTTGTGAGACTTCATTAGTGTGCCTAGGAACCCTACCGCTCCCTTGCGCATCGGTATGTTCGTGTATCTCATTGTAATATTATATATATATATATATATATATCCTTATCCTCATACAGACTTTGCAGGGACTTCGGCGATGGCAGAAGAGCTGAGTCCAAGTCGCGCCCTGACTATGGACTTCGCAGATATCCCCGATGAGGCACTAATCAGTGTGGAGGGGTTGATGCAATTGTTGCTCCTGCGATGGAGCTTCCCTTGGTGATTCCTGCTCGCCAGGTGATTGCTCCTTCGGAAGAAGCATCTTCATTGGCCGCGGGTTCAACGGGTCTCTCTGAGGATGGCCCGGAGACTACGGGACAGGTAGTCAAGGCTACCGTCCTTCCATTAGAGCCTGTAGCGATGGTTACTGCTTCTCTACCGGAAGTTATTATACCGGCCCACATCCTAGATGATGTGCTCGGGAGCACGGAGGAGGGTGAGGTAGTCGCTGCATCCAGTGATGCCCTTGTTGTGGTCTCGACCGGTGACTTACCAGGTAAATTTCAGGTTGTTGCTTTCTATTTTATTCTGCAATCCCTTTTCCACCTTTTCTGACAGTACTTTTGTTTTGCATGCAGCTGCGGTGGGCATTGAGGTTGTGCCACCCGAGGAAGCGTCACCAGTTACCGCTTTGATGGTGACCGCCCCTCCCTCTTCTCTTATATCTCCTCAAATGCTGGAAGGTATGGGTTTGTGATAAATTTAAATCGGGGACAGCTTCTTTCGTGTACTGACTATGTATCATCGTGATCTCGCAGGAGTTCTTTTTGATCATTTGTATCAGGTGCTGAACCCACACTTATCTTTCCCGTCGGAGATTAGTCCGCCCGCTCGTGTCGGTGAGTAGCTTTTCTAACCGACGTTCTTTCTTTTCTTTAACGGGCAGTTACTTTATTGCTAATTCTTCTTTGCATTGCTCGTAGCCTTACAAATTGAAGGGGGGGTCAAGGGTATCGCCGCGCCACCGGAACTCCCAGCTTTGCCCCCTATTGCAGCAGGTATTATAGACTCTTTTATTCATATATACTTTTTATTCCTTAAGCCGACATCTGATTGTGATTTATTTTGCAGCAATCATGTCGACTCTAGCTCCGTTTGAATCTCGCATCATTATGCCGGCAGGGCCCTTTTCTAGACGTCCATCTTTAAAAGGTGCTGCGAATAATCTGTGCATGTTGAGCGACTACATTGAGGAGCTTAACATGGAGACTCCCACATTCGTTGCGGATTTTGCCGCCGAGGTTAATCCCATTCTGGCGACGCTCGTGAACTTTCATAGTGAGGGCGTCGTTGAGTATTGGGTTAACCACTGCAGGAAGATTGAGGCCTTCCTGCATGAGCTTGAGATTATGCGTCCTGCCCCTGAGATTCAGGCTTTGAACTCCCAGCGGGCCGCATGGGTCGAGCAGAGTGTGTCCTTCCTCCGCCATTTTGAACAAGAAGCTACCTTGAGGCGGAAGGAACGCGAGGAGGCTTCGGGTGAATCTGCTCGGCTGCGCGCCCAAGTTAAAGCGAACGCCACGCAACTGAGAGCTATTTTTGACACCTTGCAGCAATGTATCTCGGACGGGCTTGTATTGAGGCGGAAGCTCGACTTTATCGAGTGGGTTACACAGAGTCACGAAGATGCTCAACGGGAAATCGATGAGAAGATTTCATCATGCTTGCAGCAAAGGGCTTGAATTGAAGCAGAGCTGGCCGCATCGGCTGATCACGAGAAGGCACTGAAAGGAGTACGAGAGCAACTGGCTGACTTATTAAAAATGCCTCCTTCTCAGTAGCTGCCTTTGTATCAATTAAACACTTGTAATCGTTGAATAACATGTATCCATTTTTTTATTCTTTTATATGATGTATCTTGTATTCAATTAAGCTCATGAATAAAAACACATTTTTCTTATCTCCCACTGTCGTTTTCTTCTCTTTGCTATGTTGTTAGTATGTTACTCTGGAAAGTGCGGCCTGTAAATAATAAAGAACATTTCATTTTGAACTCTCCGAGAGGTAGTGATGGCTTAGGAAGCAGGTCCAGATCTGCTACCTAAGACTTTTCAACTTCATGAGCCGTAAGGGTCTCATGAAGACTTTTCTCCCTACGAGTCGAGAGGATCTCGTAGGTATATTTTCTCCTTAGGAATCATGAGGATTCCTAAGTGTGTTTTCTCTTGAGAGTCGTAAGGATCTCACAAGAGAATTTTCCCTCTTACAAGTCGAGAGGACCCGTAAGTGGTTGTTTCCCTCCTTGTCGAGATTCGACTTTGGAGAGTGTGGCCTGTGAATAGTATGCAAGAGTCCGTTTTGGACTGACCTGCAGGGGCCCAGTGCTTAGGAAACAGGTCCTTATCCTCATTGCCTAAGGCTTTTCCCTACGAGTCGAGACGAGTCGAGAAGTTCTCGCAGGAACATTATTTTCCCCACGAGTCGAGACGAATCGAGAAGTTCTCGCAAGGATTTCCTAACGTCACAGTTAACTCCTGCTAATAGAAGTACATTAGGGCCTGTGGTACTAGGGTTTTATACCCGTCGCACCGTCGCGTTGGCTGGTGTATTCTTCGACGCATAATCTTGTTGTTCGAGTAGCCCCGCGACTGCCATGTCTTTGATCCCTTCGGGGGCTGGACAAGATGTCTTCAAGCAATCTTCCAGATGATATTACCGTCGAAAGAGCAAGTGTTAGGGATATTCCATGTCGCTTTTTACTTGAGGTTAGGCTCAGTTTGGGAACCCCGATGAGTCATAACCACTCCGCGCTAGTGTGGGATGATCTCCGATAGTCTTTCAGGGTTTATATGAGTTGCTATCAAGACCCTGAAGCTAGGAATATTGCCTTCGCTTCGTTTACTGGCATTGCGTCTGCTGTATCGAGACGAATGTTGCGGTTTGTCTCTAGGTTGTTGGTGAACCGACGGGACCTGGAACTAGGGACTTTGCCATGGCTCCGTTTTGCTGACTTCGTATATTCCTGCAGAGACACTGATTTCTATGCGGGTCAACACGAATTGAGATGCTCTCGTCAAGGATGCTGATTTCCCTGAATCGAGATTTTGCCAAGGTCACTGATTTCCGGGAGTTGAGATGAATCGAGAGATTCCTGCAAAGGCACTGATTTCTCTGCGAGTCGACGTGAATTGAGAGGTTCTCGCCAAGGATGCTAATTTCCCTGAGTCGAGAAGTTTTTTCGAGGACACTGATTTCCCTGGGGTTGGTTGACTTGTTTTCGAGATGGAGCGTTGATCCAGCGGGGAAGTCATTGGTTGACTCTAGGTCGTCTGTGGACCTTAGAGTTTTTGGAACTAGGACTTTGCCGTGGCTCCGCTGTTGGATTGTCGCGTCTGAATCCTGCTGGAGGAAGAACACTGTGGTGACATCTCGTCTGCTGTATTGAGATGAATGCTGAGGTGGAGCTGGGATTTTTCCGTCACTCCGCTTTGTTTCGACCATTGGGTCTTTTGTTGACGTCACGTCTGCATCCTACTGGAGTAAGGAGAAACACCGTTGTTGATTTCTAAGTTGTCGATGTTTCCGTCGAGACCCTGAAGCTAGGGATATTCCTTCACTTCGTTTGTTGACATTGTGTCTGCAATATTGCCACAAATGTCGAGATTGTCTCTAGGTTGTCTATGAACCGTTAATATTTGGCTTCACTTCGACGAAGCCGGGTGGGACGATATGATTCCTTTCTTGTTTGTGCCCATGAATTGTATACAGGGGTCAATGTGACCTCACCTCCAGGGCAAAAAGTTTCATTTCAGTTCATCATCATTTTTTTCTTTCCGCGATGCTCTATCATTTCAGCTTTTATATCGCGAAGGTCACGATTGCCCAATCATTTCGGCTATTTTTCGCGGCGCCCAATCATTTCGGCTATTTATTTTATTTTTACTCGCTGCTTTTTATTGCGAGTTGCCCAATCATTTCGGCTATTTTGCATCCATATATTTTTACTTGCTGATTTTGTTGCAATTTGCCCAATCATTTCGGCTATTTCGTATGCATGTGTGGCTCGCAGCTTCTCGCTGTAAGCTTGGAATTAGAAACCAATTTCGGCATCAGCACCGCTACAACTCGGATATTGCCAGGAGCGAGTCATCATTTGCCTCTGTCGATGACGAACAAAGGTGGCTTAGCAAACAGGGTTAGGATTCTGTCTACTAAGGCTTTTAACTTCATGAGCCGTAAGGGTCCCATAAAGGTATTTCTCGCATTTTCTCCTTAGGAATCATGAGGATTCCCAAGTGTATGGCTTCTGGTAAATCGTAAGGATCTTACAAGAGGGCTTTCTCCTTATAAGTCAAGAGGACTTATAAGGGCTATTCACTGTGTAGACATACCCCTAGTCACAGATGGGACTTTTGGTAGGGAAATGTTCATTCGCGCCCGTGGATTGTATACAAGGGTCAGCATTGAGCCATTTGTAAGGCAGCATTGGAGGTTGTGGTGGCTGCTTAAGAACAGGTTCAGATCCCTGTAGCTTAAGACTTTTGAATCTTATGAGCCGTGAGGGTCTCATAAGAGGGTTCTCCTTACGAGTCGTGAGGATCTCGCAAGTGTAATTTCTCCCTAGGAATCGTGGGGATCCCTAAGTGTGTTGCTCCCTTGTGAGTCGTAAGGATCTCACGCAGGTGGTTTCTCCTTACAAGGTCGAGAGGACCTTACAAGTGTCTTTTAACGAGATTGCGCCCTTTCAGGTTTTCACAAAACTCGCCGGTAGCTCTGCTGTTTTTACTCACGGAGCCCTTTCGGGTTTTCATCCGTGCCCTTTTCTCTTGTGGACATATTGTTTTTCTTTTTTTTTCCTTCCTTTTTTTTATTCTTTTCTCTTTTCTTGTGTCAGCCTTGGGATGCTGCAGTCTACAGTAGTTTATCGACGTCTCGGTCAGCAGCTAGTTTTAGGACATAGTGGTCCATCGTTAGTTTAAGGACGTTTCGGTCCGTTGTTTGTTTAAAGATGTTTTGGTTCGTTGTTCATAGTTCGGACATGTTTGAAGATCTTTCAGCATTCTTTTAGTTTTTGCCGAAAGAACAATTTCTTATGGAGCTTCCCCTATAAAAGAGCATGATGCCCCCGGCGTGTCCATCTTTTTCTGAGCATGTGGTTTTGGTGGGTTCACCTTCCAGTTGTTAGACAACGCGAACTTGCCCTGTTGGTATTCATCTTCAATTCGGCCTTTGAAGACGTAGCAATTTTCGAGTGGGTGACCCATTACTCTGTGGTAGGGACAATAGTTAGGATGGTTAACGTCACCCGGTTGAGACGGATGTTTTGGATCTGGCAGAGCGATGAGCTCGTTGCACGCTGCCAGTTCGAACAGTCTCCTTGTTTTATCAATGGAAAATGAGTAAGGACATTTCAACTTCTCATCGAGAGATTGCGGCTTGTTGCTTTGACGAACAGATGGTCTTGGGTTACTCGGCTTTCGCTGAGCGTTGGCGACAAAGGTTGCTTTTCCATTGCCTTTTTCATTCTGAAAACCCACTTTTGAAGGGAAAGGCCTATGGCCCATCTGGTCCATTTGGGCCAGCTTGTTGATCAAGGCCTGAAAGGTGATCGGCTTGAAGAACATCATGAATTGGGAGATAGTCGACTGAGGGTTAAGGGTCCACATGAATATGCCGACGGCAGGAGCTCTTCTATGTGTTGTTCGCATCTCGACTATAGGTTCCGCCACCGTATTGCGTATTGAACCCATGTCTCACCTGGCTTCACCCTGGCATTGATCAATGCTGTTATTGGGGTGCTTTCACTAGCACTCGCGAATCGCTGGGTGAATAATAGTTCCATTTCTGCGAAAGTCTTGACGGAGTCGTTTGGAAGTTCAGAATACCACTCGAATGCCGTCTCCGACAAGCTGCCGACGAATTGGCGAAGTAGCAATTTATCATCACCTCTGGTCATATAGAGCCCTGAACTGGGCGACATGCTGGTGGGGATTGCCCGTCCCTTTGTATATATGAAATTTAGGGATCGTATATCCCGACGGGTACTTTATTTGATCATACCAGCCTGGATATGGTCGCCCAGTTTTAACAACTTGGCCGGCCGCTTCATTCGCCTGGTGAGCTCGTATTTGCTGAGCAATGTAGTCATCCAGAGCGGCCTTGGAAATGATTTCCTCTTTGGCTGCTGAAAGAGCCGGAGGAGGGTTCGATTTCTCCCCTCTGTCGTCTTCAATGATGATAGGAGGGTCTTCAGCTGGATGTTCTGGTTGTAATATCATCCCGACCATGTCTTAGAAGAGAAGCGTCATTCATTTTATATTAGCCGCTTGTTCTGCTGCTTCTCTGTCCCTTTTTTCGAGGACTCTGCGGAGGAAGTCAGCATCGGTTTCTTGTTCATGACGCTGCTCCGATGACACCTCCGGGCTTTCTTTTGGCCCGGTGAGTGCGGCCATTTATGTTAGCATTTCCTGAAGCTTCTGTTGCTGCTCCTGGGTTTTTGTCACGGATCGGGTGAGCGGTCGGTGACCCGTAGAAGCGCGGCTTTCCTCTTTTTCGGAAGCCATATAAACAGTATGCACCATTATGCCCCCAAACTTGGGGCGTTTGGGCTCAACGTCTTTGTGGTTTGTTGCAGTCACAGGGGCTTTCTTTGGCCTCCTTCTCTCTTGAGCAGTTGAAGTCGAGGGGGCCATCGCAGCGGGCACCCAGACAGCTGTTGCCTTTTGTGGTTTGGCAAGATGGTTCTCTTCTTGTTGAACCTTCACCTTTTTCTGTTGGTGAGGGTACTCTTGATCAATCACCGACTCTTGGACCTGTCGCCAGACTTTATAAATTTTGGATGAAAACCGCCGAGGGGGCTGCTCCGGCTTCGTTCCTGTAACATTCTCCACGGGTGGAAGAGATCTTTTCAGTACGGCGGTAGGAGAGTTCCTGCGCACCTTGTTCAGCAATTCAAAGTTGTTCCCAGTTGGAACAGCAGCATCGATCTCCACCGTTGGGGCTGGTGGAGTTAGCCCAGAGGGGGAGTTGCCCCCGGCCTTCCTTACACGGCACCAGTGGCGACGTCGAGCGTGTCGAGCCGTTGGGATTGTTTCAGTTTCAGGGGTGACTTCGTCATGCCCCCTGTTCTGGTGAGACGCTGCTGGTACCAGCCTCTTGAAGACTGACGTCCGTCGAGCAGCAGTATCCTATCTGTCAAAGACAGACCTTTAAGCAAGAATGGGAGCGGGATAGCCAACCTCGTAAAGACCGATCCCTTGACGGGAAAAGCTTCGTTAGTGGCCTCAAGAGCAGGAATGGCTATCCATTTCGGGATGGCCGCTTCAGGTATCGTGGGCTTCTTGACGGGTCCATTGGAGTTCAGGCTCAACCTATCGAAGACTGATACTGTTGGCTTGACATTGGACGACCCGTTGAGAGGGGCCGCGGTAGGAGTGAGCCGATCAAAGACCGACTTCTTTTGCACTTCTTACGGCAGCGGGATATTAATGTTCACTAGTGGGAGCATGATCCCGAAGAATAAACCGGTGGTAGCTTGTGTCACCTGCTCTATCGGCATTGTGAATAGGGAGGCCGCATGGGGCCCGTAAGCTATACCTCCAGATGAGGTGGAGCGTGAGTTGCAGTTGTAGCTGGAACACTTCGTGCAAGTAGAAGCCATCGATCTTTCATTTTCTACACCAAGCAAGACACCACATCTTAATACCTCGAAACTAAGGGCAACCATTAGCAAACCGCGATTCGTTTGCGAACACGACACACGAAGTGTGGAGTAGAAAGAGGAAAAGGTCCCACCGGGCGTGCCAGAATCTGTTCTCCTCCGAAACACAGAGACGCGACCGCGTAGGTCAGTCTTACCTGAATTTCGGGGCAGATGCTAATTGGCGCTCTCCGTCCACCTCTCCGAAGATGCCAAGTTGATTTATGGCACCATGTATCGAAGGTTTAAACGGATGCGGCCGATGTAGAAGACTTTGTCAGATTCCCTCTCGTTTGAGGGGTTTTTGATTGTGGGGACGCTCTTCCCTGCAGGCGCAAGCCTCTGCAGTTAATTACGCTACCGCATTGCGGTAACAACTTTCTCCTTCTCCAGATGGTCACTTCGTGTCGTGGGTGTTTGTTTTGTTTATGGTTGCCCGTGGATTGTATACGGAGACTAATTTATGTTGTCGCCCGTAGGGCGTGGATTAGTCCAAATCCGTATTTTCTTAGATTTGGGTTTTAGTTTGGGTTTAAGGATACGTTAGTCTCATTTGAGACTAAGATCAACTTAAACGTTTGCTAAGGATACATTAGTATAATTTTAGACTAAGATCGACTCAACGTTTGTTAAGGACACGTTAGTCTAATTTTAGACTAAGATCAACTTAACAGGATCATTTAGATCCAACAAAAGAGCATTTGAACTCTATTGTTTAGTTTAGGAACATTGCTGTTGATTACCAGTTTAAGGACATGGTGGTCCAAGATTAAGGACATCATAGTCCGTGAGTTTAAGGACCCACGGTCCAAGGTTAAGAACATCATAGTCCTTGGGCTTAAAGACCCCACAGTCCAGGTTAAGGACATCGTAGTCCGTGAGTTTAAGGACCCCACAGTCCGGTTTAAAGACGTCATAGTCTATGAAATGTATGGTTTTCGGGACCCGTCACCTCTCTGAAGACGTTGAAGGATTACAACAACAAATATCAGAGGAGTAAAGAGATGTACCCTCGAACCGGTGTGAGTTGGTTGAAAGATTTATAGTCCAATTTAGGACTAAGATCTGTTAAATATTCATGAGTAGGTGGCCTCAGTTAACATAAGTTGAGGACTTATGGCCAATATTGGGCTAAGTCCAATAAATGTTTAACATTTTTTTTACTCTAGCTATTGAGCATTGATCAAAGCTCTGGGTTTTATTAAAGAACAATTTATGTTCTGTTGGCGCAACACATGGCGCGCTAGCGCTTTGCGCCAGTTAAAGAGCGCAGTGCTTTTCTGCCAAATAGTGCACCTGTGAAGGACACGTGTCGCACTTGGCGCTAAGCGCCAGATGATGGGCGTATTGCGCCAATTTATGAGCGCTGAGCGTTAATCCAAGAGCGCATTGCGATTTCAATTTAGTGGCGCACGCGTGAGTGACACGTGACGCATTTAGCACTGAGCGCCAGTCCAGAGAGCGCAGAAGCGCTGTTCAAGGGCGCAAGGCGCAGTTCTTAAGCGCAAAGCGCATTTGATCAATTTTATGATCTGTGAACAAATTTATGTTCTTTTTTTTTTAAAAGAGACTTTGTCTCAAGATTCAAGAAAAATAGTTCTTATTTTTGAAAGGCTTTGCCTTTATAGATCAATGATCTCTGTGAAGAATATGTTCTTCTTTTATTATGTGATGAGATCTTTTGATCTTTTTTATGAAAGACTTTGGTCTTTGTAGATCTATGATCTTTTAAGAAGATAATTCTTCTTTTTATTAGATGATTTCATCTCTGTGTTCATCATTCATCATCTTCACCTTTAAGAAATAATCTTCTTTCAAGAGCTTACTCTCTTTATTTTTGAGTTTTCTCAAAGTTTAGGGGGGTTCTCTATATCAGACTTGAAGTCTTGGGGCCTTTATATTGGGCAAGTTGATTTGTTGAATCGGTTAAAGAGATCTTTCTCTGATTGGTTTGGGGATGTTTCCCTACCATTGGATCTTTGATCCTAGGGCTTCTGTTTTACAGAAGGCAATTTTCTTGTTTTTAACAAGATTGAGAAAATCTTTCCATAACAGAATTTAATTCTGATTAATTAATGATTTATCATTATTAGATCTTTTGATCTAAGGGTAGGGAATTTTTTAATTCCAGCGCTGGCGCACCCGTGCTTTGCACGTGGTGCGCTGCTCAGAGCGCAGCGCACCTTGTGCTAGCGCACCTGTGTTTGACACGTGGTGTGCTGCTCACGGCGCAGCGCAGCTTGCGCTAGCGCACTTGTGTTTGACACGTGGCACACAGCGCGCCTAGCGCTGGATCTGAAGCGTTGCTTCAAATTTTGAATTTTGAATTTAAAAACAGAGCTTTGCTCTGATTGGGGGAACATGGACTATGATCCCACCGGTGAGCTTCAATGACCCGCTGTTATCGCAAGAAGCCCCAAAGAAGTCGGTCTTTGATCGACTTACCACTTCCGCGGCCCCTCTCAACGGGTCGCCCAATTTCAATGCCTCAGTTTTCAACAGACTGGGCCAGAACGTCAACAAGCCCGCGATACCTGAAGCAGCCATCCCGAAGCGGATAGCCATCCCGGCTCAAGCGGATGAAATCATCAGAGAGGCTTCTCCTTCCAAGAAGTCAGTCTTCACAAGGCTGGCCATTTCGGCTCCTGTTTCGGGTGGAATCCTCAAAGCTGCTTCCCCTACCCAAAGGTTTGTCTTTGACAGATTGGACATTGCTGCTCAATGGAAATCGGTCTTTAAGACGCTGACGCCAGCAACAACCCTTCGCCAACACAGGGGGCATGAGGAAGTCACCCATATAGCTGAACCAACTCCATCTACAAGACACGCTCAACGTCACCACTGGCGCCGAGTAAGGAAGGCTGGGGGCAGCTCCTCGTCGGGACTAACTCCACCAGCTCCCATGGTGGAAATCAACGCTGTTGTTCCAACTGGGAACAGCTTTGAACCGTTTAGGAGGGTTTGCAAGAACTCTCCGACCGCCGTGCTGAAAAGATCTCCTCCACCTATGGAGATTGCTACAGAAAATAAGCTGGAGCAACCCCCTCAGCGGCTGTCCTCTAAAATTTACAAAGTCTGGCGACAGGTCCGAGAATCGGTGACTGACCACGACTACTCTCGCCGACCAAAGAGGACTAAAGCTCGGCAAGAAAAGAGCCATCCCGTGGTACCACAGAAGATGTCATCCGCCTGGATGCCCGCTGCAATGGCTCCCTCGACTTCAACCGCTCATAAGAGAAGGAGGCCAGAGAAAACCCCTGTGACCGTGGCGAACCGCAAGGACGCTGAATCTAAACACCCCAAGTCTGGGGGCATGGTAACCCATACCCTTTATATGGCTTCCGGAAAAGAGGAAAGCCGTGCTTCCACGGGTCATCGACAGCTTACCCGATCGATAACGAAAGCTCAGGAACAACAGCAGCAGAAACTTCAAGAGATGCTGACTGCAATGGCCGCACTCACTGGGCCGAAAGAAACTCCAGAGACCTCAGAGCAGCGTCGGGAACAAGAAACTGATACTGAATTCCTTCGAAGAATGCTCGAGAGGAAAGAAAAAGAGGCCGCGGAACAGGCAGCTAACATCAAACGAATGGCTCTTTTGTTCCAAGACATGGCCGGGATAATGTTACGGCCAGAACCTCCAGCTGAAGACCCCCCGATCATCATTGAAGACGACAAAGGGGAGACATCAAACCCTCCTCCGGCCCTTTCAGCAGCCAAGGAGGAGACCATCTCCAAGACCGCTCTAGATGATTACATTGCTCAGCAAATACAAGCTCACCAGGCAAACGAAGCGGCTAGACAGATCGTTAAGACTGGACGACCTTATCCAGGATGGTATGACCAAATAAGGTACCCGCCGGGATATACGATCCCTAAATTTCGTGTATATAAAGGGATAGGGAATCCACATCAGCATGTCGCTCAATTCAGAGCCTTGTGCAGCAACACCGGGAGTGATGATAAACTTCTGTTTCGCCAGTTTATTGGTAGCTTGTTGTTCATACCATAATATTGCATTATTATATTCCCCATTCTTATTCGTTTTATAAATAAACAGGTGCTTTTGACGCATGTCTGCTACATGTTACAGGTTACAGGTTCTTAGACAGAAAACAATGAAAACGATGTAAAGACGATGAAAAAGTGGACTTTGACCAACAAATAGAAGACTCTTGATCAAGCCTACATCAAAGATAAAATTCACAAAGTACAAGGCAATACAAGGTCCAAGATTATAAAGCGAACGGTTAAAAGTCCACCGCAATTATTCACTGGAGATCTGGAAGAAACATAGAAGCTATTTTAATAAAGAACCAAATAATAAGGAAGCCCAAAGATCCAAGGCCCAATACTTTCTTTTAAAGAGACATAAAATTTTACCAAAGCTTGAAGTCTACTTTGACTAGGTCTTCCTAAGGATATTTTGGTAAATGTAGACATGCAAATCAATTGTAACCTAGGGTTTCTATCTCCTATAAATAGAAGCCCAAATCATTGTATTCTTTTCATGCCTCCCTATGCCTCCCTTCATTAATAAATTTCAGCATTCTTTTGGAGAGCATCATTTTTTGTAGGTAAATTATTTTCTTGCCTTAGTTTAGTTTAGTTTAAGAATTTTATTAACTTGCAATAGATGTTTCTTCTCTTTAATAAAATCATGTCTTTCTTCATCCCTTCAATGAGCGAGTAGTTTCCTCGCTTGTTAGGGTTAGGAATAGGGAAGGATTTGAGAGATGAAGATCTCTCATCTCTTTTCTTTGCCAATCTTTTATGAAAATTAGAACTCCATGCATACCTTCTTATTCCGCTCCCTACGGCACTCTACCCTCGAGGTAACGGTGATTCTGTAGTCTAAAGGCCCGGATTTTAAGGTTTTCCATGGAGGTTAGGGTAAAGATTAAGAAAGGAAGGATAAGGATCTAGAGGAAGAATCAATCTTCCCAATCATCCTAATCCCCTTTGTTAAGATTTACCATAACACTAATATGATATCTTTAATTAAAGGCAATGGAAAGAGATGTAGATCTTTGTTTACCAAATTTTCCCTAAACTTAATCCTAGCAAGTTTCTAATCCTAGTATCATACAACTTCAATTTTTAGATTTAATAATTAATCCGAACACCCTTCGGAATTAACCCGTTAGCGCGATTAGGAAATTCACAACATCCCTGTGGACCGACCCGTACTCACCGGCTAGCTTCAAGCGACGCCGTTCTTGATTGCGGTTACAAATATTTTTGATCTATCTTTTAGAAAACGCAAGCACGCTAAATCACATTCAATCAAATAGCGCCGTTGCCGGGGATGGCGTAGAAATTTCCTTTTTGCAATTTCGGGTTAATCAAAATTAAAAAATCATAAAAATCTAAAAAATCCAAAAATTATAAAAATATATCAATTGTTATTTTTTTTGGAAAGGGTACTTTGTTGTGTGAAATCTTGCAGGAACAAACTCGGATCTGGAATTTTACAGAAAGCCAAACAGAAATCAGAAGATCAGAACAGAGGGGAATTTCAGAAACAGAACAACAGAAAAAATCCTGAGACGCAAGCTGCCCATCACACCGCGTTTCCGCAGCATAAGTCGACTTCTACCGCCCATCCGCGGTCATCTGATCAAGTCTCGGGATCTGCGCCCACTCCGCCGCCGCGTTTCCGCCGCACCTACCGCTTTAGACCGCGGATCCGCGACTTCCGTGTGCCTTCAGCGGAGAAAAATTCCTCTGTAAGCTTCCCTGTACATTCTCTGGAAATCTAGATATATTTTTCTGAAAAAATTCCTGCAAGATTTTGTGCACTTTAAAAATCTTTATCTTTCCAAATAATAATTTGTAGGCCCTCGTTTAAATTAGAAATAGATTGCAAGTAAATTTTCTGTTGCATATTTTTCTCGAATATCTTTTTGCAACAAATTTTTTCCAAATAAAGATTCTTGTGATATGCTTAAGATTGTAACTGATTGCAGGTAATATTTTTCTGTTGCATATCTTTTATCAAAAATCTTTTTGCAACCATTTTCAAATAAAGAAAAAGAATAAGGAAAATTTTTATTACAAGAACTTGTAAACTTTTGCCGCAAATAAATCCTTGCACCAACAAACTTTCTTTCTTTCTCCCTTTCTTCTAACATGGGTACCCCACACAACAAATCACTTGCCGAACTTTGGTATCCCGAACCTAATTTTGCGTCGTTCGGCAATTTGTTCAATCAATTTAAAGACGATCCTTCTATGCCTAAAATATCTTTGAAAGATCAAATAGAGGCGTTTAGGAGAAACAATTCGACTTTTCAACCCACTTTGTGTCAACCAAGTCAATCTTTACCACCTCCATATGTTGATACCACTTTTTCAAGTCCTTCTGTCACTCCTAAGCCGATGTCCATTGCTGAGCATATTGCTCAATCTCGCAGCCGATCTTTCACCCCTCTCCACACATCTAGTTATAGGGATCCGCACGACTATTCATCTTTTTATCCATATGTTGACCCTACCCCTGTCCAATCACCCACTTCCTACCAATCCTACCCGACTTTTCCACCGTCACTAGACAATGTTTCTACACAGCCATTAGGGAGTTTCACATATCCAAACAATTTCGAATCTTTTGCCGAAACCCCTTTACCACCAAAGTCTAGTTTGGAAGAGGCGTTGGAGGCGTATATCACAGCAACAAACAAAATGGTTAGGAATGTGGAAGCGTCCGTGGCCGCCCTTATGCAACCTGCTGAACCGGTAGCTAGTTTCCCGCTAGCCCCAAATTTTTCAATATATAAAGAGGCGGTTGGACTGAGTGAGAATGGGAGAGGATTTCCAAATCAAACCTACCCATACCCAATTGAAGCCCACAACTCCGGTTTTCCATCGATTTTCCCAAATGATTCATCAGTTAAGGATAAAAATGAGTTGTGTGATTTTGTAGTGTTTGATTTGCCAAATTGTGAGGAACCCCCTTCGAGTGAAACAGCACCCAATCCGTTTAACCTTTACACTTCCACTCTAGAACCTACATTGATAAACATCCATGCTTTTGAGGAGGTGTCTAAAGAAATTGACTTTCACTTGATTGAGGATATAGACGCCGGGAATATTTCGGATGATGAACCTGTTGATTTAATTGAAATTTTATGTTCAAATCATCATCCCGAGTTATTAAATGTTTCTCCCGAATCTCATATGCGTCTTGATTTTGATGATAATGGCATGGATGAGTTGAATATTGAGGAGAATTATGAGTTGAATATTGAGGAGAATAGTGAGGATCATATTGAGGTTGAACCATTTTTCTTTGATGTGTCGGATTTTCCAATTCATCCTCTTGAACCTTTACCTAAATCACCTTCCCTCTTTTCCATCGTTTCGACCACTCCTCATTTCACGATTGACGACTGTGAGCTTGAAAACTTTTCCTTTGAATCTGACACAGTCCTCACAGATGAAAACACTTACGAGTATTTTACTTTTTCGGACGATGTTGATGACTCACCGCCCGAGTTTGAGTCCTTTACATTTTCAGATGAGTTAGTTGAACCATCAAACTCGGTTGCTTACAGTAGTTTCGAACCATTGATGGAATCTTTCAAGTTCGATACTGATTACTTAGGTGAGAGTACGACTATCCCTTAATCACTCCCTTTCGTCCTTCCTGTTGTTCCGGACGTGCAAGTGACCATTACGCTGTCATCTCCGATACCAAGTTCGGCATACCCATGTTCTCTTGCGAATCTTGAGGGATTTGATCCCATTTCTCGACGAGTTGATAGGTTAGCGCAATCGCTTTTAACACATCGGTCATCATAAATTGTGCTAATTTATTCACTCAATTTACATCCTCAAGATCGTACTCCACTTCTTTCCTCTTTCCAACATTCTTCTCCCCCACCGAGACCATATTCTACCATTCTTCTTTCAACACGGTCTCGCGTGTTTCTCATTTCTTTCCTCTACACCTCATTCTTGCACCAACTATACCATTTCCACGATAAGATTTTTGAATGGTTGGTGCTAACTTTTGGCTTGTGCAAGGCCAAGCTTAAGTTTGGGGGAATCTTTGTATATATGTATATATTTTTTGTTTTCTTTTTCTATAAAAAATAAAAAAAATTCAAAACATTAAAAATATAAAAAAAAATTATTATAAATAAATAAACAGGGAAGGACCGGCATTTTGATCCTCTTGGTTTAGCATGACAGTGAGGACACTGTCAAGTTCAAGTTTGGGGGTATGCTCGGTATGTCTTCTTCCTTCGCATTCATGTGTACATATTTTTGCATTTGCATACTTATTTGAAAACCCATAAAAATTTGAAAATTTTGAAAAATTATAAAAATTATTGTATTCAATTTTGGCCTAATTGACTTGAGTTTGACAAATATGTTAACTAGTTAGGAACAACTAGATCTTAGACTTAGTGAATTAAAAACCCTAAAAATAACCTTCCTTAAAGTTTAACGGTAGAAAGTATATGTCTTTGTAGTTTATTTAGAAATAAGCAAATTTTGGGTTCACTTCTTGGGCTAAGTCAAAACGAAGGAAAAGTATTGAAGCTTTTATTAGAGTATAAGTTTGAAAAATAGTTCCTAACTTAAGTCTAAATTCTGAAAATGTATACCCTACAAAATGCACAATCATGCACCTTGAAACTTGGAATAGTAGAAGAGACATTGAAATGCTTTTGTCTAAAGTCCTTAGTACGAAGAAAAGAAAATAAAAAAGAGTGAATAAAGAAAAGAAAAAAATGAACACTGGTTTTTGTGATTACTTAAGGCTGTAAAAATAGAAAAATATTTAGCGAAGGTGCTTCATCACCTAGTGCCTTAGACCAACTGGTTTGGGAGTCACTGCTAAAAGCCTTGGGTGTTGCAAGACTAGGAATTACGCTTTAAAGTGCTAACGCATCTTGTAATCGGTCGTTGGTACCTCAAGAAGTATTAACGGTCGCATGAAGGATGTGTAAGCAAAATTCAATTAAAAAAATTCACAAATTAATAAGTGCTTTGGACGATGGACTAGAGTACGATTGCTTGATTTGAATTTCCAAGTGTAGGGGTGATCTATACATACACGTGGGGATATGTGATTAGAGTTTAGATAAGAGAAAGGAATGAAGAATAGAACTTGTATCTTTAATAGAGTTGATAGAAATTTCTAAGTGGAGATGAAACTCTAGAAGGAAAACTTAAGAAATGCCGAAAGCTAAGTAATTCTATAGAACATGTATAATCTTAAGTTAAATAATAAGGATGTGTGAAGAATATGGGTGGATAATTTACAAGTAGAAGATAATAGAATTCCTTGTTAGAAGACCTAATTGGAGAACAAAAGTAAATGGGCCGAGTTGATAGGATTTTGTGGGTGTAATCCGCTGAAAACCCTCAGGAGACAACACTCCTCCTACTAGGGACACCTAGAGGTTTAACGGCTTGTTGCACGTGCTCAATGCAATCGCGTTTCCCTGCGAAAGTGCGGTTAGGTAAGGATTTTAGCGAATAAAAATAAGTTTGCTCGAGGACGAGCAAAAGATAAGTTTGGGGGTATTTGTTCATACCATAATATTGCATTATTATATTCCCCATTCTTATTCGTTTTATAAATAAACAGGTGCTTTTGACGCATGTCTGCTACATGTTACAGGTTACAGGTTCTTAGACAGAAAACAGTGAAAACGATGTAAAGACGATGAAAAAGTGGACTTTGACCAACAAATAGAAGACTCTTGATCAAGCCTACATAAAAGATAAAATTCACAAAGTACAAGGCAATACAAGGTCCAAGATTACAAAGCGAACGGTTAATAGTCCACCGCAATTATTCATTGGAGATCTGGAAGAAACATAGAAGCTATTTTAATAAAGAACCAAATAATAAGGAAGCCCAAAGATCCAAGGCCCAATACTTTCTTTTAAAGAGATATAAAATTTTACCAAAGCTTGAAGTCTACTTTGACTAGGTCTTCCTAAGGATATTTTGGTAAATGTAGACATGCAAATCAATTGTAACCTAGGATTTCTATCTCCTATAAATAGAAGCCCAAATCATTGTATTCTTTTCATGCCTCCCTATGCCTCCCTTCATTAATAAATTTCAGCATTCTTTTGGAGAGCATCATTTTTTGTAGGTAAATTATTTTCTTGCCTTAGTTTAATTTAGTTTAAGAATTTTATTAACTTGCAATAGATGTTTCTTCTCTTTAATAAAATCATGTCTTTCTTCATCCCTTCAATGAGCGAGTAGTTTCCTCGCTTGTTAGGGTTAGGAATAGGGAAGGATTTGAGAGATGAAGATCTCTCATCTCTTTTCTTTGCCAATCTTTTATGAAAATTAGAACTCCATGCATACCTTCTTATTCCGCTCCCTACGGCACTCTACCCTCGAGGTAACGGTGATTCTGTAGTCTAAAGGCCCGGATTTTAAGGTTTTCCATGGAGGTTAGGGTAAAGATTAAGAAAGGAAGGATAAGGATCTAGAGGAAGAATCAATCTTCCCAATCATCCTAATCCCCTTTGTTAAGATTTACCATAACACTAATATGATATCTTTAATTAAAGGCAATGGAAAGAGATGTAGATCTTTGTTTACCAAATTTTCCCTAAACCTAATCCTAGCAAGTTTCTAATCCTAGTATCATACAACTTCAATTTTTAGATTTAATAATTAATCCGAACACCCTTCGGAATTAACTCGTTAGCGCGATTAGGAAATTCACAACATCCCTGTGGACCGACCCGTACTCACCGGCTAGCTTCAAGCGACGCCGTTCTTGATTGCGGTTACAAATATTTTTGATCTATCTTTTAGAAAACGCAAGCACGCTAAATCACATTCAATCACTTGTCGGAGACGGCGTTCAAGTGGTATTCGGAGCTTCCCAACGACTCCGTCAAAACTTTTGCAGAAATGGAGCTGCTATTCACCCAGCGTTTCGCGAGTGCTAGTGAACGCACCCCAATAACGGCATTGATCAATGCCAGGGTGAAGCCAGGTGAAACGTGGGTACAATACGTGATACGATGGCGAAATTTATGGTCAAAGTGCGAGCAGCGCATCGAGGAAGCGCCGGCGGTGGGCATGTTCGTGGGAACTCTCGACCCTCAAGCGACCATCTCCTAGTTTATGATGTTCTTCAAGCCGACCACGTTCCAGGCCTTGATCGACAAACTGGCCCAAATGGACCAGATGGGTCATAGACCGTCTCCTCCAAAGCCGGAGCCGCGGAACGAAAAGGGCAAAGGGAAAGCGACTTTCGTCGCCAATACTCAACAACAGCCGAGCAACTTAAAGCCGGTTGTTCGCCAAAACAACGTGCGTCCATGCCCATCCCTTGAGGAGAGATTGGGACATCCTTACTCATTTCCCCGGGATAAAACAAGGAGACTGTTCGAGCTGGCAGTGCGCAACAGACTCATTAATCTGTCGGATCCAAAACGTCCGTTGCAGCCAGGCGATGTCAACAATCCTAATTACTGCCCTTACCACCAAGCAGTGAGCCATCCAATCGAAGATTGCTTCATCTTCAAAGGCTGGATTGAGGATCAATACTAACAAGGCAAATTTGCATTGTCCGAAAACTGGAAGGTAAACCCGCCACAACAAGGTAAACCTACCACAACCACATGATCCGAAAAAGATGGACATGCCGGGGGCATCATGCTCATTCATAGAGAAAGCTCCATGGACCAAAAAGTCCGTAAACTAGAAACTCACCTCAAATATGGCAACGGCGGACCGAAACGTCGTTAAACTTACAATAGACCACTATGTCCTAAAACTGGCTATGGACCGAAATGTCGTTAAACTAACAATGGACCACTATGTCCTAAAATTGGCTATTGACCGAAACGTCGATAAACTACTACGGACCGCAGCGCCCCAAGGCTGACAAAAAAAAACGGTACGTCCATAAGCAAAATGGGCACGGATGAAAACCCGAAAGGGCTCCGTGAGTAAAAACAGCAGGGCTACCGGCAAGTTTTGTGAAAACCTGAAAAGACGCAATCTCGTTAAAAGACACTTGCGAGATCCTCTCAACCTTGTAAGGAGAAAATACCTGCGTGAGATCCATACGACTCACAAGGGAGCAACACACTTAGGAATCCCTACGATTCCTAAGGAGAAAACACACTTACGAGATCCTCACGACTCGTAAGGAGAATTCCACTATGAGACCCTCACGGTTCATAGGATTCAAAAGCCTTAAACTACAGGGATCTGAACCTGTTCTTAAGCCATCACAACCTCCAATGCTGCCTTACAAGCTGTTCAATATTGACCCTTGTATACAATCCACGAGCAAAAATGAACATTTTCCTAACAGAGTCCCACCAGCGACTAGGGATATGCTCACACGGTGAACAAACACTTGTAGGTCCTCTCGACTTGCAAGGAGAAAACACTCTTGTAAGATCCTTACGACTTATAAGAGAACACATACTTTGGAATCCTCATGATTCTTAAGGAGAAAACGCACCTACGAGATCCTCACGACTCATAGGGAGAAACACCTTTATGAGACCCTTACGGCTCATGAAGTCAAAAACCTTAGTCGACGGGATCCTAACCCTGTTTGCTAAGCCACCTTTGTTCGACATCGACAGAAGCAAATGATGATTCGCTCCTGGCAATATCCCAGTGGTAGCGATGCTGATGCCTAAATCGGTATCAAATTCCAAGCCCTTTCACGGCAAATGATGATTCGCTTCAATATTCCAGTCGCAGCGATGCTGATGCTAAGATTGGCACCAGATCCCAAGTTCCATACTCGTGGCGAAAAGTCGACGAGCCAAAAATGCATATGAAATAGCCGAAATGATAGGGCAACTTGCAACAAAATCAGCAAGTAAAAATAGATGCATACAAATAGCCGAAATGGTTGGGCAACTCGCAATAAAAAAAAGAAGCGGGTAAAAAGAAAAAATAGCCGAAATGATTGGGCAATCGTGACTTTCGCGATATAAAAAGCTGAAATGATAGAGCATCGTGGAAAGAAATAAAAAAAATGAAAGAATGAAACTTTTTGCCCTACAGGTGAGATCACATCGATCCCTGTATACAATCCAGGGGCACAAACAAAGAGGGAACCATACCTTCCCAACAGACTCCATCATAAAGCGAAGCCAAATCTCGACGGTTCATAGACAACCTCGACATTTGTCGCAATATTGCAGACACAATGTCAACAAACGAAGCAAAGGAAGATCCCTAGCTTCAGGGTCTCGACGTCAACATCGACAACTTAGAGATCACCAATGGCGTTTCTCCTCACTCCAACCAGATGCAAATGTGACGTTAACAACTGACCTCAGAGTCGCAACGAAACGGAGTCATGGCAAAGTCCCTAGTTCCAAATCTCAATGGCCACATCTACATCCTGGAGACCAACAACGGTGTGCCTCCTCATTCCAGCAGGACACAGATGTTACACCATCAAACAGAGCTACGATATAGTCCTTAGTTCCAAATCTCGACGGTTCACAGACAACCTAGAGACCATCTCAGCATTCGTCTCATTGAACCAGATGCAATGTCAACAACGGCGTTCCTTCGCAGTCCAGCAGGATGTAGATGTAACGTCAATAAAACACCTCACGGTCGAAACAAAGCGGAGTGATGGAGAAATCCCAGCTCCACCTCAGCATTCATCTCGCTACACCAGACGCAATGTCAACAATGGCGTTCCTTCGCAGTCGAGTAGGATGCAGATGCAATGTCAACAAAAGACCTCACGGTCGAAACAAGGCGGAGTGACGGCGAAATCCCGGCTCCACCTCAGCATTCGTCTTGTTACACCAGACGCAATGTCAACAACGGCGTTCCTTTGCAGTCCAGCAGGATGCAGACGCAGCGTCAACAAAAGACCCCATGGTTAAAACAAAGCGGAGTGACGACAAAATCCCAGCTCCACTTCGGCATTCTTCTCGTTACAGCAGACGCAATGTCAATAATGGCGTTCCTTCGCAGTCCAGCAGGATGCAGATGCGACGTCAACAAAAGACCCCATGGTCGAAACAAAGCGGAGTGACGGCAAAATCCCAGCTCCACCTCAGCATTCGTCTCGTTACAGCAGACGCAACGCCAAAGAAAATGAAGCAAATGCCAAATTCCAAGTTTCAGGGTCTTGACGGTAACTCATATAAAACCTGAAAGACTACCGGAGATCATCCCACATAGAGTGGTCACCACCTCGACTTTCATCTCGATACATCAGACGAGATGTCACCACAGCGTTCTTCCTCCAGCAGGATTCAGACGCGACAATCAAACAACGGAGCCACGACAAAATCCCTAGTTCCAAACCTCGACGGTTCACCAACAACTTAGAGACAACCGCAACACTCGTCTCGATACAGCAGACGCAATGCCAGCAAACGAAGCAAAGGCCGAATTTCTAGCTTCAGGGTTTTGACGGTAACTCATATAAAACCTGAAAGACTATCGGAGATCATCCCACACCAGTGCGGAGTGGTTATGACTCATCGGGGCTCTCTAAATTGAGCCTAACTTCAAGTAAAAAGTGGCATGGCAAAACTCCTAACGCTTGCTCTTCCGACGGTCAGATTGCCTAGGAAGATTGCTTGAAGACGTCTTGCCCAGCCCCCAATGGGATCAGAGACACGACAGTCGCAAGGCTAGTCGACGGTCAGACTGCCTAGGAAGATTTCCTATCAAGGAATATATCAGCCAACGCGACGGTATGACAGGCAAAACCCTAGTACCATGGACACTAACGAACTTCTGTCGTAAAGAGCAGAGGTTAACTATGACGTTAGGACATTCTTGCGAGAATCTCTCGATTCATCTTAACCCCAGGGAAATCAGTGTCCTTGGCAACCTCCTCGATTCAGGGAAATCAGCGTCCTTGACGAGAGCATCTCGATTCGCGTCGACCTGCAGAGAAATCAGCGTCTTTGCAGGAATACCTCGATTCGTCTCAACTCCAGGGAAATCAGTGTCCTTGGCAACCTCCTCGATTCAGGGAAATCAGCGTCCTTGACGAGAGTACCTCGATTCACGTCGACCTGCAAAGAAATCAGTGTCTTTGCAGGAATACCTCGACTCGTCTCAACTCCAGGGAAATCAGTGTCCTTGGCAACCTCCTCGATTCAGGGAAATCAGCGTCCTTGACGAGAGCATCTCGATTCGCATCGACCCGCAGAGAAATCAACGTCTTTGCAGGAATACCTCGATTCGTTTCAACTCCGAGGAAATCAGTGTCCTTGGCAAAACCTCGATTTAGGGAAATCAGCGTCCTTGACGAAAACAGCTCGATTCCCGTCGACCTGCAAGAAAATCAGTGTCTTTGTAGGAATACCTCGACTCGTCTCAACTCCAGGGAAATCAGTGTCCTTGGCAACCTCCTTGATTCAGGGAAATCAGCGTCCTTAACGAGAGCATCTCGATTCGCGTCGGCCCGCAGAGAAATCGGTGTCTTTGCTGGAATACCTCGATTCGTTTCGACTCTAGGGAAATCAGTGTCCTTGGCAAAAACCTCGATTCAGGGAAATCAGCATCCTTGACGAGAGCATCTCGATTCGTGCCGATCCGCAGAGAAATCAGTGTCTCTACAGGAATATACAACGTCAGCAAAGCGGAGTCGCGGCAAAGTTCCCAGTTCCATGACTCGGCGGTGCACAGACAACCCAAAGCCAACCCTCGATCTCCCTATCGAAGCAATGCTTTGATTCGGGAGTAGGTCAACTCATCAATCACTTACGAGTCCTCTCGACTTGTAAGGGAGAAAGATCCTTACGACTCTCAAGAGAAAACACACTTAGGAATCCTCACGATTCCTAAGGAGAAAATACACTTACGAGATCCTTTCGAATCGTAGGGAGAAAAAAATATTTATGAGACCCTCACGGCTCATAAAGTTGAAAAGTCTTAGGCAGCAGATCTGAACCAGTTTCCTAAGCCATCGCTTCTTATCTCGATTCAAGGAAATCAACATCCTTGGCGAGAACCTCTCGATTCGTTTCGACCCGTAAGGAAATCAGTGTCTTTGCGAGAATCTCTCGATTCGTCTCGACTTGCGGGGAAATTAGTGTCCCTACGCATAAAAAAAATTCTTTTGTGGGATCTTTACGATTCTCAAGAGAAAACACACTTAGGAGTCCTCACGACTCTTAAGGAGAAAAGACACCTACGAGATCCTCATGACTCGTAGGGAGAAAAGTCTTTATGAGACCCTCACGGCTCATAAAGTTTAAAAGTCTTAGGCAACAGATCCTAACCCTGTTTCCTAAGCCATCACTACCCTATAAAAAGTTCAAGATGAGCTGTTATCTACCATCTATGAGTCACACTTGCCAAACCTACATTGCCACTGAAACGGAGAAATTACTCATGAGCATATAAACTATTTCATGCCAGAGTAAGACATAAAGAAATAGAAGGGTGCAGCTCATGGGGGATGAGAGCTTGGAACTATATCCCTTAAGAGTCAAGATTTGAGTTAATGATAAATGACGACGCTTGTGTCCGCTCGTTATGTTCTCAGATCAAGATTCTGAAAGTTATATACCAACCTGAAACTGGTCATACGCTATGAATTAATCTGCACTACTTCACCCACGTATATACTTACGTGGGCAAAGTAGTGGGGGGCATTTGTTCCCGCCAAAAATTTCTGGACAAAAGAGCCCAAGGTATCAAATGGCAGCGATACGCTTAAGAAAATATGAACCATTATTTTTCGGGCTATATTTTGACAAACTCCCGAATGAGGAATAGCTAAATTCAGATGGTATCAAAAGTGTCTCGAAAAATACTTCGATTTGATATATTATGGGCCTCATATTTCATCCAGATCAAAAGTATGAGCAAATGTTTCCCCCAATCAGAGCAAAGCTCTGTTCAAGTCTTGAAATTCAAAATAAAGTTGCGCTTCATAAAGCACTAACGCCAAGAGCGCCAGCGCTGAGAGTTAAAGACTTTGACTAGCACACCACGTGCAAAGCACGAGTGCGCTAGCGCTAAGAACGCTGCGCTCCAAGTAGCACACCATTGGCAGAGCGCATAAGCGCTAGCGCTGGAACCCAATGTTCCTCACCATTGGATCAAATATCCAAGGGATATGATTAAATTATCAATTAACAAGAATGAAATTTTGTTGAATCTTTCCAAACAGAAAAGATTGTGCCCTGAATTTGGAACACCGTTGGATCAATGATCCAATGGTGATTAAAAATCACTAAAATATAGAACAAATTCCGTAAGGGGGAAAGATTTCTCAATCTTGTTAAAACAACAAGATTATCTTCTGTAAACCAGAAGCCCTTGGATTAAAGATCCGACGATTGGGAAATTCCCAAATCAATTGGAGAAAAGATCTCCTTAACCGATTCAAAAAATCAGCCTCCCCTATATAAAGGACCCAAGACTTCAAGTCTCACACAGAGAGGAACCCCCCCATAAATTTTGAGAAAATCTCTAGAAGAAGAAGAAGCTCTCGGCAAAAGAAGACAATTCTTTTTCAAGGTAAAAAGAATAGAAAGACGAGATCGTCTCGATATAAACATAAGTACTTATTTCTTTTAAAGATCATAGATCTATAAGACAAAGTTGTATTTCACAAAAGATATTATGAACATCTCATTATAAAGGGGGGGAGAATTATTCAATTCTCTTAGGATCACAGATCCATAAAGGCAAAGCCTTTCATCAAAAAGAAATTGAAACATCTCCTATTAACTAAGAACTTTATTCTTAGGATCTTGAGACAAAGTCTCTTATTAAAGAACAGATAATCTGCAGAGCGCAAAGTTAACCTAAGAAGAGCCTTAGCGCTCCTAATCTAATAAGAGCCTTAGCACTCCTAATTCAAAAGTGCCTTAGTGCACTTCACTTAGCGCAAAGCGCTGCAGTACCATAGCGCTTCAAATACAGCGCACTGCGCTCATTGGCTAGCGCTCAACGCTAAGCGCGCCACGTGCTCCACACGTGTGCGCTGCATCATTAAGAGCACTTTGCGCTCATTATATGGCATCAGCGCCAAACGCCTCAACACTTCAACTAAAAGCGCATCGGCGCTCCATATCTAGCGCAAAGCGCTAAGCGCATTGTTCATACCAGAATATTGCATTTTATACCGTCTATTCTTACGCTCGTTTGTTTATAGGCAGGTGCTTTTAATCAGTGTTTGCTACATATTTACAGGATACTGGTTCTCAGCTCTAGACAGTGAAATTCATAGAAAAGTACGTCAAATTCCGGATTACTGCCAACAACAGATAAAACACGGGTCTCCGCTCTCTATCCGTATGTTGCCACACACCAGTTTAAGGGACAAAATGGCAAATCGATATCATTTTCGTGCACAAAGCTCAATGTCAACACAAGATCCAACATATCTACGCGGAGCTCGAGAAAATCTTGGCAAAAGATCCACATCACATCACCTTTTGATCTACTGAAATTCCGGAAGAAATGGGAAGAGTTTCTGAGAAAAAATTATATACCACACTGAAGAGTACTAAAAACTAGGGAAAACCACCAAATTTCATGGCCTAACTCCTCTAAACGGCCGCGGTTCCGCGGCCATTTAGTCTCCTTTCGTTGTCGTTTTTCAGGGGCATGTTGGTCTTTTCTTGTAGGGGCAGATTCTTGCCCCAGGTTTCCAGTTCCCCTCCTATGAATACCCCAGAACTGAGCCAAACCAATAGGGGAAATTCTTAAGCCTTTTTTTGCTAGTTTTAGTTTTCTTTTTCTTCTTCTTCATCTTTCCTTCATGAAAATGTAGTGAGAGCATTGAGTGGATGATCAATGAAGATGAGGGTTTTTGTATCATTCTCTTTTGTTTAACTTCCCCTTGAGATTTTTGCTTTCTCTTGATCTTTCAACCTCTTCATTGAGCTTGAAAGGTTAAGGGTTTGTTATTGATCTCAAGGGTCGTATTTTTCTTATGGAATTAGCGCTTCATTTCACATGCGTTCTCTACCCTTCTCTTGATCTTGCAACCTCTTGATTGAGCTTGCAAGTTTAAGGGTTGGCTATTGATCCCAAGCTTGTCTTGAGTTCTAGTTTCTAATTCTTTTTATTGCTTATTTATTACTTGATTTTTATTATCTTGCTTTACTTATTTGCAATTTAAATTCATGCACTTACTTTTTTGTAATCTTTTCTTTTCTTTTGCTCTTTTTGGTTATTTTTGTGAATGGTTGTAATTATTGTTGTTGTTAAGAATCAATACGATATTGTAAGTTAACGTTTCTTTGCTCATTTCCTTTTCCCGTTATTTTTCATTGAATTTCGCCCAAACAATATGCAAGCGCTCCGTTAGGCACTCTACCCTAACAAGGTAACGGTGATTCCTAACCGCGACCGATTGCGTTCGGTTTGGCCGGAGGCGAAGGCAAGAGACAAGAATGGAAGGACAAGGGTAAATAAGCCGTATTCCACGAATACCGCGCTTAAATCCCCTAATCCTCGTTGTTGCCGATTGCTCTAACTTCAATTGGTCAAGACTCGGCTCAAAGGTTTTGAGTACGGATTTCTTTAGCTTACAATCTCGTATCTTTTTCTTAACAACTTTATACTTGCAAATAAAACACATAGGTTAGACTTGAACAAACATATACTCATTCTTTATTGACTCGTCTAAAACAAGAAAGGACATACAATCTTCTCCTTGTGGATCGATCCGTGCTCAACCGGCTAGCTGCATAGCGACACCGTCCTGATCGTGGTAAACTTTAGAACTTTGAACATCCGACACGCCAAAAGCGTGCGACCAAATGGCGTCGTTGCCGGGGAGACGGTAGCGTATTTTCTTTCTTGTTATTCGGGTTAATATTCATTTTGTATATATTTATAAAAAAAATCTTTTTGTTTTTTTTTGATAATTTTTGTGAGCAAGTCTGCAGATTTTTGCGGATTTGCAAACGGCGATTGTGGGGAGCAAAGTGTACGTTCAAAGCTAAGGTGATTGCAAAGTAGAGTGCCAAAGATCAGGGTAGTTTGACCCGCGCAAGCGAACTTTTCAAGCTTACCGGATTTGATTCAACGGGGGTTTCCTAACCCAAAAAATTAACGGTACGTACTTTACTAACACCTTCTTCTCAAATCCGACGCATCCAATATACTATTATTTGCAGGATTCTTTGCAAGTTCGCTAGCAAACACTAAAAATTGACCAACCCGTATTTGTTGCAGTGCCGTGCTTAAACTAAAAAACGATTGTTTGATTCTTTATAGAATTTTTATTGAATTGCGCATTGCATACATTAATACGGACTTAAGGGCAAGCGAACCCCATAATATACGGTAAAGGATTTCATCACCTTTTCCGTGGCCCAAAAATCACGAACTTGAGCATAACGTTTACCCGCACAAATTTTAAAAGAAATTAGACTTTAAGCCTTAAGGACTTCGCGTTCATTAGGAGAAGTTAACCATGTTTAGAACCTCGCTTAACGGTACATTGTTTACGGGGTGTCTAGGAAAGTGTTAACGGCGAAACCGCCAAAAGAGAAAGGGTTATTTAATTAAGGAACTTCACGAAAGCGTTGGAAAACCTCCCCTTATCTCTGCACTTACCTGGCCTCGTGATCAGTGTATCTTGAGCCCGTTTCTCGACACAGTTTTACTTCGACAATCAAGTTCTGGAGCAGGTCTAGTTGACCTAGGTGAACCCTAGAACGATTAGGTGTGTGGTATTTTTGTGTCGTGATTGTTTTTGTCCAGATTCTTTTTGTGTATATATTTCATTCTTTTGTTAATATCTACCTAAAAAAATTATAAAAAAAAATCAAATTTTCCCCCCTCCTTTTCTCTGCCTTTCTTTCTTTCTCTCTTCATATCATGGGTACCCTACCTCGCAAAACTCTTGCCGAACTTTGGTACCCACAACCAGACATTACTTCTTACGGTTCTTGCTTTGGCCGAACATCGAACGACCCCTCCATGCCCAAAATGTCATTGAAAGATCGCATAGACGCGTCTAGGACAAACACTTGCCCTCCGCATTCCACTTTGTATCAACCTTTTCAACCTCCCGCACCCGCTTATGTTGATACCACTTTTGCAAGTCGTCCTTTGTCCATCGCTGAACGTATTGAACAATCTCATAGTCGATCATTCACTCCTTTCACCACTTCAAATTCTTGGGATCAACACTTCCATTCACCTTCGTATCCAAATGTTGATCCTACCCCTGTCCAGCCATTCAATTCCTACCAGTCCTACCCGACTTTTGCACCTTCCCTAGACATTGCTTCTGAACAGCCATTTGGGAGTTTTCAGTATCCAAACAACTTTGAATCTTTTACTGAAACCCCGTCACAACCCATGTCTAGTCTGGAACAGTCGTTGGAAGACTTTAGGGTAGCGTCATGCCAACAGATGATGGATTTGAATGCGTCCATGGCCACCCTCATACAACCTACTGACCCGGTAGCTAGTTCCCAACTAGCTCCTAATTTTCCAATGTATGATGAGGCGGTTGGACAGATTGAGAATTTGAGTGGAGAGAGTGAGCTGTACCCCCTTCCAAATCAAACCTACCCGTTTCAAATTGAATCCTACAACTCCTGTGTTGAAAGTCTATCAAGTGTCCCAACTGAATTATCAATTGAAGATAGAATGTTTGATAAGTTGTGCGACTTTGCAGTGTTTGATTTACCTGATTGTGAAGGGACCTTGCCAAGTGAAACCACACCCCATCCTTTTGACCTCTACACCTCCATCTTAGAACCAGAATCGATTGAAATCCATGCTTTTGATGAGGTGTCTGAGAAAATTGACTTTCACTTGATTGAGGATATTGATGCCGGGAATATTTTGGATGATGAACCTGTAGATTTGGCAGAGTTTTGCTCTCCAATTCATCATCCCGAGTCATTAACTGTTTTTCCCGAACCCCTGATGCGTCTAGATTTCGATGAAATTTGCATGGATGAGCTAATTTTTGAGGAGAACATTGAGGAAATTTTTGAGGATGAACCAGTTTTAATTGATGAGTCGGATTTTCCAATTCATTCTGTCCCTTCTATTGACTGTGTACCCCCTCCCGAACCTTTACCTGATACCCCTCCTCGATCACTTTCCTCTACCCTTTCCATCGTTCCGACCCTGTAAGTAACTGTATCACTTCCATTTCCATTGTCCGGTTTACCAAGTTCGGCATACCCATGGTTTCTCACGAATCTTGAGGGATTTGACCCCATTTCTCGACGGGTTAATATATTAGCACAATCGCTTTTCACACATCGGTCATCACAAATTGTGCTAATCTATTCACTCCATTTTCACCCTCAAGTTCGTATTCCACTTCTTTCTCCCTTCCGCCATTCTTCTTCTCATATACCGAGACCGTATCCCGCTTCTATCTCCATACGGTCTCGCGTAATCTCCATTTCTTTCCTCTTCACCTTCTTTCACCAACCCGCATCTTACAGAGATAGAATTTTTGAATGGTTGGTGTTAACTTTTAGCCTTTGTAAGGCCTTGTATAGCTTGATACTATTCTCTTTCCCCCCTAATCCTGAACTTCAACGCTTAACAGTGAAAACACTGTTTTACTTATGTTTGGGGAGGACTCTTTTTTTGTATATATTTTTTGTTTTCCTTTTTGTTTTGTATATAATTTGTTTCTAGGGAGCGCCGACAATTTTGACCCTCTTGGTGTCGCCTGACAGTGAGGGCACTGTCAAGTTTAAGTTTGGGGGTGTGCTCGGTAAGCTTTCTTCCTTCGCATTCATTTGTATATTTTGCATTTGCATACCTTATTAAAACCCCACAAAAATTGGAAATTTTCCAAAATATATAAAAACTTTGTCGTCAAGTCAGCTAATAGGGTAACTTAGATTTTTATTCCAAAGTTTAGTTGATATGTTAGAAATAACTAAATTCTAGACTTAGGAATTGAAAATCCTTAAAATAACCCTCATTCTGTCTAACTTTGTTAAGTATACGTCCTTACAGTTTTTTGAGTTCAGTTCTTGAGTTAAGTCAAGATGAAGGGAAAGTATTGAAGCTTTACTGAAGGATAAGTCTGAAAAATAGTTTCTTTTCTTGAGTTCAAATTTAGAAAGTATATACCCTACAAACTGCACTTACACGCACCTTGAAACTTGGGATAGTAGAGTATACCTAGAAATACTCTTGCCTGAAAGCCTAGTATGAAAGAAAAAACGGTATTTAAAGCTAAACACCAAAAGAGCATATTGAAAAATATATCCGGTCTTGAAAAAGAAAAAGAAAAAGAAAAATAAAAATAAAAAGAAAAAAAATAGAATAAAGTCAAGACCTGGAAACTGCTATTTACGCTTTAAAGTTCACACATTCAGTAATCGGTCGTTGGTGCCTCAAGAAGCATTAATAGTCGCATGAAAGGTGTGTGAGCAAATCCGTCCATTCTTAATGAAAAGAAGTAGTATTAGGTATTAGGGCAAGGGTATTATAGTTTGAATTGAATTCTTGAGTGTAGAGGTGCAAATATACACACACGTAGTGGTATACAATCGATGTTTGGATAAAAGATAGAAATAAAGAATAAGACTTGTGTTTTCCGTAAAGTTGATAAAAATCCCTGATTTGAGGCCGCACTTTAGAAGGAAAACTCAGGAGATCCAAGGTTAAATAGATAGGAGGTGTGAAAAATAAGGGTTGGATATTTCTAACTTAGGATGATAGAATTTCTAATGTAAATACTAAATTGTAGGAGTAGAATCGATGTTAACTTATAACACTAGCTTGACGGGATTTTGTGGGTGTAATCCGCTGAAAACTCTCAGGAGACAACACTCCTCCTACTAGGGACACCTAGAGGTTTAACGGCTTGTTGCACGCGCTCAGTGCAATCGCGTTCCCTGCGAAAGTGCGGTTAGGATTTTATTTTTGTGAATAATTGGTTTTGCTCGGGACGAGCAAAAGTTAAGTTTGGGGGTATTTGTTCATACCAGAATATTGCATTTTATACCGCCCATTCTTACGCTCGTTTGTTTATAGGTAGGTGCTTTTAATCAGTGTTTGCTACATATTTACAGGATACTGGTTCTCAGCTCTAGACAGTGAAATTCATAGAAAAGTATGTCAAATTCCGGATTACTGCCAACAACAGATAAAACACGGGTCTCCGCTCTCTATCCGTATGTTGCCACACACCAGTTTAAGGGACAAAATGGCAAATCGATGTCATTTTCGTGCACAAAACTCAATGTCAACACAAGATCCAACATATCTACGCGGAGCTCGAGGAAATCTTGGCAAAAGATCCACATCACATCACCTTTTGATCTACTGAAATTCTGGAAGAAATGGGAAGAGTTTCTGAGAAAAAGTCATATACCACACTGAAGAGTACTAAAAACTAGGGAAAACCACCAAATTTCATGGCCCAACTCCTCTAAACGGCCGCGGTTCCGCGGCATAAGCGCGCTTAGGCCGCGGAACCGCGGCCATTTAGTCTCCTTTCGTTGTCGTTTTTTAGGGGCATGTTGGTCTTTTCTTGTAGGGGCAGATTCTAGTCCTAGGTTTCCAGTTCCCCTCCTATAAATACCCCAGAACTGAGCCAAACCAATGGGGGAAATTCTTAAGCCTCTTTTTGCTAGTTTTAGTTTTCTTTTTCTTCTTCTTCATCTTTCCTCCATGAAAATGTAGTGAGAGCATTGAGTGGATGATCAATGAAGATGAGGGTTTTTGTATCATTCTCTTTTGTTTAACTTCCCCTTGAGATTCTTGCTTTCTCTTGATCTTTCAACCTCTTCATTGAGCTTGAAAGGTTAAGGGTTTGTTATTGATCTCAAGGGTCGTATTTTTCTTATGGAATTAGCGCTTCATTTCACATGCGTTCTCTACCCTTCTCTTGATCTTGCAACCTCTTGATTGAGCTTGCAAGTTTAAGGGTTGGCTATTGATCCCAAGCTTGTCTTGAGTTCTAGTTTCTAATTCTTTTTATTGCTTATTTTTTACTTGCTTTTTATTATCTTGCTTTACTTATTTGCAATTTAAATTCATGCACTTACTTTCTTGTAATCTTTTCTTTTCTTTGTTCTTTTCTTTTGCTCTTTTTGGTTCTTTTTGTGAATGGTTGTAATTATTGTTGTTGTTAAGAATCAATACGATATTGTAAGTTAACGTTTCTTTGCTCATTTCCTTTTCCCGTTATTTTCCATTGAACTTCACCCAAACGATACGCAAGCGCTCTGTTAGGCACTCTACCCTAACAAGGTAACGGTGATTCCTAACCGCGACCGATTGCGTTCGGTTTGGCCGGAGGCGAAGGCAAGAGACAAGAATGGAAGGACAAGGGTAAATAAGCCGTATTCCACGAATACCGCGCTTAAATCCCCTAATCCTCGTTGTTGCCGATTGCTCTAGCTTCAATTGGTCAAGACTCGGCTCAAAGGTTTTGAGTACGGATTTCTTTAGCTTACAATCTCGTATCTTTTTCTTAACAACTTTATACTTGCAGATAAAACACATAGGTTAGACTTGAACAAACATATACTCATTCTTTATTGACTCGTCTAAAACAAGAAAGGACATACAATCTTCTCCCTGTGGATCGACCCGTACTCAACCGGCTAGCTGCATAGCGACACCGTCCTGATCACGGTAAACTTTAGAACTTTGAACATCCGACACGCCAAAAGCGTGCGACCAAATGGAGCGCAAAGCGCTAAGCGCATCAGTGCTCTTCATTTAGCGCAAAGCGCTAAGCGCATTAGCGCTTCATATCTGACGCTAGTGCCAAGTGCACCACATACTTTCATGTGCGCTTGGACATAACATAAACTGTTCTTTGAATAAGCATGGAGCTATGATAAATGCACAAAATTCAATTAAAGACAAAACATTGTCAGAGACTAAACCAATGCTTAGCATTTTTAAAGGGATTGGGATCAAACAAATATCTAACAACTCCAAAAACAAATGTTGAACATTGTAATTGAGTGGACTTAGCCCAAATTGGCCATAAGTCCTCAATTCAGATTAATTGAGTTCATGTTCTCATAAATCACAGATCTTAGTCCCAATTGGACTACAGGTCTCTCAACTCACATCGGCTTAAGGGTACATCTCTGAACTCTTATGATATTTGTCGTTGTAATCCTTCAACGTCTTCAGAGAGGTGACGGGTCCCGACAACCATACATTCCATGGACTATGATGTCCTTAACCTGGACTGTGGGGTCCTTAAGCCCATGGACTATGATGTCCTTAACCTTGACTGTGAGGTCTTTAAACTCACGGACTATGATGTCCTTAACCTTGACTATGAGGTCTTTAAACTCACGGACTATGACGTCCTTAACCTTGACTGTGAGGTCTTTAAACTCACGGACTATGACGTCCTTAATCTTGACTGTGATGTCTTTAAACTCACGGACTATGATGTCCTTAACCTTGACTGTGATGTATTTAAACTCACGGACTATGATGTCCTTAACCTTGGACCGAGATGTCCTTAAACTAACAATGGACTGTAATGTCCTTAAACTAATCGACTGTAATGTTACTAAACTAACAATAGAGCCCAAATGCTCTTTTGTTGGATCTAAATAATCCCGTTAAGTTGATCTTAGTCTAAAATGAGATTAACGTATCCTTAACAAACGTTTAAGTTGATCTTAGTCTCAAATGAGGCTAACGTATCCTTAAACCCAACCCCCAAACCCAAATCTAAGAAGATACGGATTTGGACTAATCCACGCCCTACGGGCGACAACATAAATTAGTCTCCGTATACAATCCACGGGCAACCAAAAACAAAACAAACACCCACGACACGAAGTGACCATCTGGAGAAGGAGAAAGTGGTTACCGCGATGCGGTAGCATAATTAACTGCAGGGGCTTGCGCCTACAGGGAAGAGCGTCCCCACAATCAAAAACCCCTCAAATGAGGGGGAATCTGACAAAGTCTGCTACATCGGTCGCATCCGTTTAAACCTTCGATACATGGTGTCATAAATCAACTTAGCATTTTCGGAGAGGTGGACGGATAGCACCAATTAGCATCTGCCCCGAAATTCAGGCAAGATGGACCCGCGCGGTCGCGTCTCCATGTTTCAGCGAGGAACAAGAACCTTTAGGCACACACAATCTACTGCCGTATCTCAAAAATCCATCTTCATGGATGATGAAATCTGTTCGAAATTCACTTTCCACTTGTTCTCTGATCTTTTGCAACTTAGCATCACCTACTTGAGCTGTTTTGATCTAATTGACAATGGTAAATTAAACTTGTAAGTTCATCAAACTTGAAGCATTAGCTGGCATGACCACTTCAATCTCCATTTGATGCAAGTGTTGTTGAATTTTCCACTGTGCGGTGAGATTCAGTGATAATGGTTGGCGACTAAGGGCATCAAGTACTACATTCACCTTCCTTAGGTGATAATGCAGATTGATATCAAAGTCCGCTATGAGTTCTAACCATCTTCTCTGCCGCATATTCAACTCCTTCTGAGTAAACACATATTTTAGACTCTTATGATCTGTGTATATGTCCACTCGTTCACCAAGAAGATAATGGCGCTAAATTTTAAGAGCAAAGATTACGGTCGCCAACTCCAAATTATGCATCGGATAATTGCGCTCATGAATCTTCAACTATCTTGAAGCATAAGCCACAACCTTACCATGCTGATATAGAACACATCCTAATCTCTTACCGGATGCATCACAATGCACTTCAAAACCTCCAGATTGGTCCGGTATGACGAGAATAAGTGCTGATATCAATCTTGACTTGAGTTCTACGAAAGCTCGCTCGCATGCTTCTGACCACATGAATTCTTCATCTTTACGTGTGAGCTTGGTCAGGGGTGTTGCAATCTTCAAAAATTCTTCAATGAACCTTCTGTAATATCCTGCTAGACCCAAGAAACTTCGAATATCCTTCACTGATTTCAGTGTTGGCCATTCGCTTACTGTTGAAACCTTAGCTGGATCCACGGAAATTCCATCGCCTGATACAATATGTCTGAGGAAACCAACTTGATCTAGCTAAAACTCGCATTTGCTATACTTGACGTAGAGTTGATGTTGTCGTAAAGTTTCCAGGACAATTTGTAGGTGCTCAGTATGTTCTTTCCAACTCTTAGAATACACTAGGATGTCGTCGATGAAGATGACAATAAACCTGTCTAGGTACTCTCGGAAAACTTGATTCATTAAGTTCATGAATATAGCCGGTGCGTTGGTCACTCCAAATGGCATCACAAGAAATTCGTAATGTCCATAGAGAGTTTTGAATGGCGTTTTATGGATATCAGATTCTTTGACCTTCACCTGATGATAACCCGAACGAAGATCTAACTTGGAGAAAACACAAGATCCACTTAGCTGATCGAACAGATCGTCGATGCACGGGAGTTTTAGGTATAAGAAAACCAATATCGCGCTAGCGCTCACTCCGTCGTTAGGGTCAGGCTTCATGGTCAGATATGAATTCCAAAATAAGGCTTGATAGGGAAGTGTTACCAGTAATGACTTGGCCGGTGGTTTCAGCCTCTTCCACAGTCATTGTGAAAGCCTGTCTCCTCGGCACATTCCTCATTGCTGGAGGAGCATTCCTCTGTCCGTTCCTTTGTCCTTGAGGTATGTTCCGTTGAGCTTGGTGGAACTGACGGGGAGGAGGTGCAGTCGGTCCACGAGGAGGTGGAGCAGGTAGTGCGAGTCATGGAGCAGGTGCCTGGATGGCTGGGCACTACTGATGGCCTAGGTGCAGCATTTGGGTTGTGTCTGCAAGGACAAGACCCAATGTCATGAGTAACTGAGCTACAGACTAAGAAAAAGTGATTTGCACGCCGGCAGTCTTTCACCAAATGTCAATCTCTTCTGCAGTAGGTGCAAAAAGCTGGGTTGGGCCGGTTGTTCGGTACTCCCGGTCTCCTGGGAATAAATGGTGGCCTTGAAGAGGCTCCTCCTGCCATCTGAGTGGCATGGCGCTTCATCCCGGCAGATTGAGGTATGCCCCTCATTTTCACCATTGCCTCATATCGGCGGGCAGCTTTCAGGACCATCTCGTGAGTTTAGAAATCCCCTGTAGCTAAGGCAGCTTGGATTTCTGAGTCTAATCCTTGCTGAAACCATCTGGATCTGATCTCAGCAGTTGGTATCAAATGTGCCGTGAACCTGTTAAGGTATTATGTTAGCTATGTAATATGTGATATTAGGAAATCGAATATTGAGACGTATCTTACCTACTGAGTATGGTAAACTCAGTATCATACTCATCTATTGACTTGGTCCATATCAAACCGTGTTGTAGATGAATAAATTGTTGCTCCATGTCGAATCGGGCAGTCTCAGGGAAGTATTTCGCGTCAAACATGTCGCGAAAAGTCCTTCATTCGATCGATTGGTCAAGACGGCTTTCTTCCACCTTCCACCAGACCTGTGCATTGTCAGTGAGCTGCAGCTTCGCAACTCGAACCCAAGCAATCTTTAGAACTTGTGTCGCTGCTAGGTCATCCTCACTACTCTGAGCCCATTCCTCAACTTTCAGAGGGTTCTCTTTTCCTGAAAATTGTTTGGGGTGTAAAGCTCGGAATTGCTTTACCCCAGGTGCTTCTGCTTCTAGACGGTTCATCAGAATAGCAGTCTGTTGCTGCTGTTCCTCCAAGAGCTTGCTAATCGCCTCAAGCAGTACCGTCTGCTCATTAATCGGAGCAGTGACGGTAAGTGTAAGCAGTAGAGGTGGTGGAGTGTTGTTGAAGTTGGTAATCCATAACTTTGAAATAAAAATTTGGGAATGACAGATTCAAAGTATATGAAATTGTAATATTCAAGGAATATGACATGTAAAGAATGTTTTTAGTTGATGATTCTTGTGTTATATTGCTTAGGACTTCATGTAGAATTGACCCGCATGTCCATGCAGAACTGAACTGCATGTCCATACAGAGCTGACCTGCATGGGCCGCCAACAAAACCTGTCACGCCCCGCTTCCAAATATACGGGGAGAAGACGCGGCGAGGTCCGCTACGTATTTACTCAGAAATAAACACCCTAAGCGTATCTAAGAAATATAAAGTAAAGTACACAAGAGACAGGAATGTAAATGAACATCAACTTTATTTATTAAACATTCTTTTACAAGTACAACGGAAATGTAAATACATGAGTAAAAAGCGATGCCTAAACAATGGCATAATTGAAATGAAATAAATATGTACAAGTTTCTAAAGCTCCGGGTCAAAAGCAAACTGCTCCAAATCCTCAGTGCTGGGCTCGGTCTCTAATGCGTCCGAATCACCTGACAACATTCCAAAGAAAGAAGAAAGGAATGTCGTCAGCGAACAATTGCTCGGTAAGTCCCAAAGATGAGTAGAGATAGAATAGACAGAAAGAGAATATAACTTATAATATTTGATTATATTGTTAACGCTGTTGATTGTAGCTTGGTACATAAAATGCCAGTGTATACGAGACGAGTCCCACTATTCTGGAGACTAAGGTATATGGAGTACAAGGAACCATTCAACCACGGTACAACGGCAATGAATATTCAGGTTAGGTATATTATGGTTACAGTCTCGTGCTACTTCTAATACCTTCTGTACCAATCTACCCCTTATAAACCCCGCGATGTCTTTTGTATTGATTGTATTGTTTTGTTATATAGATGGTTGACTTGCCGAAACCATGATATCAGTAAATGGAATGGATATAAATAGAGAGTCATGTAGACAGAGCATATCCATGGTTCGGTTCGGTCAATATAGATTGAGATAAATTGAATAGACGGATTCATGGATTCATGTAGCATTGTAGTTTATACTTGAATCAAATTCAAGTCAGATTGATTAGATTGAGACTCAGTCTGAGTTAGATACTTTAAAAAGAACTTGAAATCCTGAATAAGTTTTGATGTTATCGGTAACTGCTGCACATGGACGGCAGGATTTGTGTATTTTTCCAAGACAATTACCGTGTTAATAATACCATTTGTTAGATTGTCTATCTCAGATAGGCAAGCACCCATATTCTCCGGCTCCCTGAGGCTCAAGAGAATTGGTCCCACTTAAACCTATATTTACTAGGGTCCTTATTGTAATTTAGTATAACTTGAGAGGGTTTTATGAAAAAATAGTTTTGATATAATTTCAAAATACACCTCAAACATTTAATTATCGTCTTTAGGGTTTACATAAATGTATATTTTATAAATGTGAAATTTCTAGTGAGTAGAACCTAGTTTTCATAGTATATGGTATTTTATTGAAATATTGGAATTGTCTTGTATTTGGATGGTATTTTCATGTAATAGTGATTTCTTTGATTTATAAAACTTGGAATATTTATATAATATAATTAAAATAGATATTTTGATAATAGTTATATATATATATATATATTTAATAAAATAAATTTTTATTTATTTTTGTAGAAATCTCATTTTCTAAAGAAAAATGCATTAAAAATTCCAATAAGGTCGAATGCTCCTTTCGGAGGTCTGCATCTCGCTCTACTTGGCCCGAGGATGTACGATAATCTGCACTATCCCGAACGGGGTCCCTAAAAGTAGGTTGAAGAGACGTAATTGCAAGAAATTGTTTAATACACTTTTTAAAGAAATGGTTTTCCAAGTTAATGGTATTTATTTGTAATGTCGTGTTATCCCATGAATATATTCCCAAATTCATATCGTGCTATGTCAAAGATGTGTGTTTTGATGAGATAGGTCATTACCTTATGAGCTATCTAAAACTAATACAAGTATTATGTTGTTTTATGTCGGAAATGAAGTATGTGGTATTTTACCGTAAAAATACGATAAAAGTTGCAATAAAGATTCTTTTGAAATGAAACTTGTTTTAATATGTTTGTTAATATTTGTTAAACAATATATAAGAGTATAGTATTTTCTTGTTTAAGAAAAATAGAGTTTTTAAAGAAAAACCGAATCGGAAGTCGGACTAACTCCGCTTCCGTCGGGTTTTAGAAATGAAAGTTTTTAAGATGGTAGAAGAGAGGGGGAGAGGGAACTTACAGGCTATTGAACAAGAGAAGGGAGAGAGGAAACTAAGGAAGGTTTCGAGGCGTCGTTTCGTCGCTGGAATCTCCTTGGAACGTCGTCGGAACTTCACCCTTCGCCAACTCCAGTTGCACACTAAAAGAACTTGAGAATTTTTGAGAGTTTTGACATGGAATTTCTGAGTGAGGATAAGTGAAATGGAGTGTGGTATTTATAGGGAAAATTAGGGTTTAGAGGGTTAAAGAATGCATAGAAAATTTGCATTAAAATTGGATTAAAGGTGATTTATTGTTCTCTGGAAAATGTGCAGAGAAAACAAACAGTCTAGGAGAAGTGGGGTAGCCCAAGAGGTGTAGGGGAAAATTTCTATGGCAATACCGACGGGCTAAACCGGCGGTGCCGGTCTATTTGGCTTTCTCCCCGGTCCATTACCGTCGGATGGGGTTCGGTTTGTTACCACGTGTTGATGTCGCCTCGTATATTCTCGTGCACTTGTTTAATTAATCTGTAACTTAACATATTACGTGTAGTGCACGTGCAAACTCTTGGACTTCTAAAAGATTAAAAGAAAATTAATTAAAAAGATAATGTGGTTGGGAGGATTCGATCACAAGGGCTACGTCACAGCAGTACAAGGCTTTACCAATGTGCTACAAGTACTTTCTTGCTATTCTAAATTAAAACAAATACTTATAGTATACACATGATTGCAAATACTCCATTTGTACATTAACTTTTAAACAATTTTCTGTACATAGAAATTGGAGTTTTTACACTTTGCCTTCTCTATCCCATACTGAGCGAGAACTTTCTCGATATACTGTTTCTGTCGCAAACGCAATGTCACGACCCATCCCCAAACATAGACGTATTGTCCGCACTAGCCGAAACCGTACGGTTTTTTCCCTTGGAATGAACTGGACTCGAGAAGGCGAGGCTTCCCAGGAGGTCACATCCCAGAATTTCCCTATCTCGAGCACGCTTAACTATGGAGTTCTTCAAATTCCGGAGTTCCGGTTCACCCAAAAGGTGCCTCTCTGTTATAGGAGCGTTATCATTCCATTTATAGTTCTGATCGTACTCTCTTTCGGAATAGAATTCAATACTCCGCATTGTTCTACAGTGGGTCCCCTTATGTCTCCGTATCGGTTACATCTCCACCTCGATACCGAATAACACCTCACTTCTCACGGGGTAGGTGGTATACATCCCCAACTCCATAATGGCTCGTTCTCAAACCACAGACCTAATTTTGAAGAACCGACTCTGATACCATATTTGTCACGACCCACCTCTAAACACAAACGGTATTTTCCGCTCTGGCCGAAACCGCACGGTTTTGTCCTTTAGAATGAGCCGGAATTGAGAAGGGGCCACTTCCCAGTGGGTTCCCGTATGTATCTGTATTGGTTACATCCCCACCTCGATACCGGGTAACACCTCAGTTCTCACAGGGTAAGTGGTATACATCCCTAAATTCCATCCGGGGTATTACATTCCCCCCACTTAGAACAACGGTTCGTCCTCGAACCGCGGACCTACTTTTGAAGGACTGACTCTAATACCATATTTGTCACGACCCATTCCCAAACACAGACGGTATTGTCCGCTCTGGCCAAAACCACACGTTTTTGTCCCTTAGAATGAACCGGACTCGAGAAAGGGCCACTTCCCAGAAGGCCATCCATCCCAGAATTTCCCTAGCTCGAGCATGCTTAACTATGGAGTTCTTCAAACTCTGGAGTTCCGGTTCACCCAAAAGACGTCTCTGTATTATAGGAGTTGTATCATTCCATTTATAGCTATGATCGTGCCCTCTTTCGGAATGGAATTCGATACTCCCCATTGTTCTACAGTGGGTCCCCGTATATATCTGTATCAGTTACATCCCCACCTCAATACCGGATAACACCTCCCTTCTCACGGGGTACATGGTATACATCCCTAACTCCACCTGGGGTATTATATGCAACTCACCACGCTTTCTCTCTCTGACAATCTCTATGCCAAATATTTTCTTCTTGGACCCTAAATTTTTCATCTCAAACTCTTGACTCAACTGCTGTTTCAACTTGTTGACCTCTGACATGCTGCTTGATGCCACCAACATATCATCCATGTACAATAAAAATAAATCCGGGACCCATTGTCTAGTAGCCTCACATAAATGCACCGATCCTTAATATTCCTTATGTACCCAATCGTTAACATAAATTGATCAAATAGCTTGTACCACTGTCTCGGAGACTGTTTCAAATCATAAAGAGACTTTTTCAATTTGCAAATATAGCCATCCTTACCATCAATTACGAACTCTTCTGGCTGTAAGAAGTATGTCTTGATATCAAGCTGCTCTAGCTCCATATCATAAACCGCAACCATGGCTAATAAAATACGAATCGAAATATGTCAAACCACCGGAGAAAAGATCTCATTGTAGTCTTCACCCTTCTTCTGTGCAAAACCCTTAGCCACCAGTCTCGTCTTGTATCTAATATCATCTGTCTCTAACGAACCCTCTTTAATTTTAAAGAACCAATTGCAGCCGATCGTGCGCTTGCTCTTTGATAGAGCACCTAAATCCCACGTATTCTTCTGATGAAGAGATTCTATCTCGTCCTCCATCGCAACTCCCCAACCAAGAAAATCGGTAGACTGCATAGCCTCTCTGTGACTGGACGGTTCATCGTGCTCAATAGTCAATGCATATAATGCCACGTCATCAAAACCAACTACGGTCATGTCCTCAAAACCAAGTCTGGCCGGCAGATGCCTAACTCGTGTAGATCTCTGCCCCTCTGTCTTTACTGGACCATCTGACTCTGTCAGGCTCTCTGCCTGAATCTAAATATCAATCACCTCATCTCTCCTATTATCCCGAACTGGAATATCGATCTCTACCTCGCTTGGTGGCACAAGCGTTCTCTCTTCACCATATGATTGAGTCTATTTTCTATGAACTATCGTAGACTCGTCGAATGTAACATGCTGGCTGGTTACTATCTTATAGCTCTCAGGACACCCAGCATGTACCATTTGGCATCACTTCTATAGCCGAGTAGGACACACTTCCTACCTTTCGGCACTAGTTTATCGCTCCTTTGCAGAACATAAGTTGGACACCAAAATATACGAAGCCTTCTGTAATCTCCAGGCTTCCCAGTCCACACTTCCTTAGGAATTTTCTTATCCATCGTCGCCGATGGTGATCTGTTGATGAGGTACACGACGATAGATAGACTTTCAGCCCAAAACTCCTTAGGAAGCTTAGCTGTAAGCCACAAACATCTAGTCTTCTCCAGTAGTGTCTGATTCATCCGCTCTGCAATGACGTTTGACTGGGGGTCTCCCGGAGAGGTGTAATGGTGCACAATCTCCTCTGACTTACAGAACTTTACAAACACATGCGAAGTAAACTCTCCACCATTATTGGACCGAAGAACCTTTACGTGCCTACCAGTCTTCTTCTCCACTCTGGCTTTCTATGTCTTAAACTTCTTGAAAGTCCCGAATTAGACTTGAGAACGTACACCCATACTTTTTTAGAAAAATCATCAATGAAAGAAATGAAATATCTGGCTCCACCTCGCGAAAGAACGAGTGCTGGAACCCAAACATCAGTATGGACATAATCAAGAATACCCTTCGTATCATATACCACTGTCCTGAACTTCACCTTTATCTGCTTTCTTAGGACACACTCCTCACAGAAATAAAGACTTCCAAAATCACTATCTCCAAGTAGCTGCCTCTTACAAAGCACCTCCAAACCCGACTCCTTAATATGGTCCAACCGTATGTGACACAATCTAGTCGAATCCGAATCACCTGAACGAGTAGATACCGCAGCTATATCATCTATAACTGACTGCATTTATAGAAAGTACAAGTTCCTCACCTTCTTTCCTTTCATGACAATAAGAAACCTCTTGGAAATTTTCATGGAACAACCATCGACTATGCACTTGCAACCGATTCCTGCCAAAGCATCTACATAAATCAAACTCTTCTTCGGATCTGTCACATATCTGACATCCGTCAAAGTCCGCACTGCCCCATCAAACATGTGTATCTGAACAGAACCAATCCCCTTGATCTTGCATGCCGCATTATTCTCCATCAAGCCTGAACCTCCATCAAGAGAACGAAACGTCGCAAACCAGCTCGGATATGGAGGCATATGGAAAGAGCTCCTCAAATCTGGCATCCATAGATCATGTACGTCGTCGACTGCACAAACTGATAATACGGAACAATCACTGCCATCATCTAAATCATCTATGACAACTGCAGTATTAGAAGACTTCTTAGTATCCTCCTTAAACTTCTAACAGTCTCTCTTCCAATGACCTTTCACCTTGCAATAATTGCACTTGTCATTAGTGCGATTTCTCGATTTGGATCTTGCTCTATTCTTGTAACCACCATATGACTTATTTACCGCTGGAAATCGGACTGAACCACGGGAAGCACGTTCTGAAAGTGCGCTAGGTAACCCTAAAGGGGGTGAATAGGTTTTTACAAAATTTTACTCTAACTTATAACAATAACAGTATATTGATCAATTTTAAGCACAGTTAAAACTAATATCAATCGTAACACTAATATATAAGCAATACGATAAGTCAAAAGATAAGAAAATGCAAACTGTGACACGATCGATTTTAGAGTGGTTCGACACCCTCCGTCTAATCCACTACTTAAGGCCCCGTCCTTAGGACTTTTCCCTTTCACTATAACCATTTTTCAACGGAGCGGAGAAACCCTTACAAACACCTCATTTTCTTGGTAGTGGAACACCTTTACATGGATAGTGGATCACCCTTATAATATTTCGATTTTTTTCTCTAAATAGTTAAAAGACAATGAAGCACGTACAAATATTCTATAGGATGTTGAAGGTGATGAGCTTGAGAGTTTCTTTAAAATGATTTGAGCAAGTGAGATTCATGGTTTTTTCATAAAAACTTGCAGTATTTATAAATAATTTAGTAAATACTTTGTGCATAGAATTTGAATTACATAAGGAGCAGAGTCTATGATGAAGTGTATTACCAAATAAATGCAAATAAATGCAAACGGTCGTGTCCTTGATTTTAGTCAAAAGATTACATAAATAAAAATCAATTAAATCAAGGATGCATCAAGATACTGTGGTCATTACTTGCAGTTTGCAAGAGAGAAATTAAATATCAACTATAATTTTGACCACGTAACCTATATGTAGAAACGGTATGAGTATAAAACATGATCATACTTAGAATTAAATCATACCTTATATGATCCAATAAAATATTTAATATGATTAGAAAAATGGTGTGATATTTTGCCTAGAGAAGATAAAAATATTATGAATGTGATGGTATATCAAATTTAGCTCCTTGTTTAAATATAGAAAAGTATAGATTAACTTGAAACCAATTTAAACATTTAATTTTAGATTTAAATTATTATATGATGCAATATGAAAATTAAATGTGTGTTTTTCTCAAGCTCATTAGAATCTAACCCCTTTTACATTAAGGTCCTTATAAAAATGAATAGAGAAATAAAAAAAATAAAAATAAAAACAAAACCCCCAAAACATAACTACACGTTAGCCGATCTTTGAGTGTTATTTTTCATGTTGGCTTCAAATTTGATCATGAAAATATTGGTTAGTGAAATCGCAACATTTGCCTCCATCTTCCATTTGGATATGACATTTGCAGTACAATCCTCCGACCTCTACTCATTGTTCCATGATATATAATAGTCTTACAAATGGTTAGTTCAGAATATGGAACAAGTTGTTTGGCAATAATCAAAAATACTGGGGTGAGTCCAACAATCTTCCCCTTTTTGATTATTGACAAACTATTAATACAATACATGTTAAATGGATATAAAACTAAAAACAACATATGTATCATCAGTTTCTCTTCTCTTTTGGCAAAAATCAAAATGGGGATGCGATTAAAATAGAGGAAAGGCAATGCGTCCCCTATCAACATGCACATATCAATCGGGAAAAACTAATCAAAGGTACATGAAAAATAATATGCTTTTCTCAAAAAATATCTTCGAAATAGAGATTCAATCGCCGTTATGAAAATGAACCATCAAAGAAAATAGACAATTCTCAACCAATTTATGATCATCATAATATTTTCAAAAAAAATTACTAGTCATGTATACAAGATCCAATTTTAGAAACAAAACTAATTCAAGCGAATAAGAATAAACTAAACAGTTAATCGTGCATTTATAACAAGTAAAAGTTTACATTCAAAAAAATTTATATTATAAATAAATGTTAACCATTACTCTCAACATTATTCATAATAATAATATTTAAAGCAAAATATCTAAAAAGTAAAGGATATAGATCCACTTAAATATAGTATCTTTATTTTCATGAGATTCTCCAAGTTAATATAGAAAACAAAAGTTGCACAAGATAAATCAAGTATGGTATGATATCAAAGAAACAACTTTTTAAAATTATAATTAAAATTACATACCAAATTATTGCTAAGGAAATATATTTCCATAAGGCAAACTCCATACACATTTATTAATATAAATCAAAACCATAAAAATATATTTAGAAAGATATGACCTAAATAAATATGGTAACTTTTCAAAAACATACCATATAGTAGTAAGGTCATGAAATTTACAATAATTTAAGCATGATAATAAATTTCATTCTCAAATAGTTTCCAAATGAATATGTTAATTGCATGATCAAATTAAAAATTATATAAAATATCATGAATACATATATCCAATGAAAATTAAAATAAAACCTCATAAATTCTAATTGAATATCTATAAATAATTTAAATCACAAGATGAAAAATAATAAATCAAGATTTCATTATAAATTCATAAGAAATTGAGTCAAATACTTTTTTACTAAATAATTATTCACCAAGTCATTCGATAGGATTGCTCAAAAAGATTTTCCAATTAGTATTTTGCAATAGCTATTATGGAACCATAACTTTATTTTGTTGAATCCGGCCCACCTACAAAAAAAGAATGTGTGCATTTTGGTACCCAAATTTTCTTGGGTCCTTGCAAATTAGTTTTTGGAAGCCATTATATGTTAGCATTTAAATCACTATTATTTTTATAATAACATGAGTAAGATATATGTTCAAACATTTCACAATAATTACAAATAAGTTGAGATGTTTGTAGAGAATTACAAGCATGCAAATGGTATGTACTTTGGGAACAATATGCATGTAAAGAGCATGTAAATCAAGAATTAGAATTAGGCAAAATCTCATAGCAAGATTTACTTGATGAATGAAAACATGAATAATTCGTATTATCTCTCAATATAGCATACATAGAACGTCTTGGTCTCAAACTAGATTTATATATATAAGCATAATTCGGCCTTGTAGAATTAACACTAATGTTTTCCTTATTAAATTTAGAATTGAAAGGACATAATGAAATATTATTAGTGCGGGCATTCAAAAAATCTGATTTTTCAAAAGTTTTGAAGGAGCATATACTAAATCATCAATTTTCTTTTTTAAACATAATAACTCATTTTTTAAAAACTCATGAGAAGAAAATAAATATTTACTACTAGAAATAAAATTTTCTTTCTCTACATACAAAGTATTCAAATTATTTTGCAAAGAAGTATAAGAGAACATCAAATTCTTATTTTTCAAAATCAAATCCTCATTTTTACTTTTTAAAGACTCATATTCCAAAGCCAACAAATCATAAGAATCCTTTTGTTCTTCAAGTTTGGAAAAAAAATCATTTTTCTCATCAACTAATCTTTTAATTTCCTTAACATGAGAATCATAAAATGAAACTAGCAAATCGCATTCGGAACTTAATTTCGAATATTCAATTTTCAAATTTTCATACATGGAAATCAACTCATCATTTTTGTTTTCTAACAAAGAATTTTTTTTTCAATCTCTTTATTTTTAGAAATCAAATATCTAAACTTATCAAATAATTCATGAAACATATCATGTAACGACTCTAAAATCACTATACAGAAAATTCTTGTTATTGTACAGAAAAGAGTATTACAGCTTGCGTAAGAGTTATAAGTTAGAATTGTTTAATAAAACAAAAAAACAACTTGTAGCTCATTGGTAAAGCCTTTACACTGCTGTGACGTAGCCTGTGTGTTTGATTCCCATCAGATACAATTATTTTTTCTGATTTTTCTTTTTAATTTTAGGGAAGCCCAAGAGTTGCACATGCAATACACAGCGAAATGAAAAGTTCAGAAAAATCAAACAGATGCAATGAGGTGTTCATACCCTAAAACCCACGTGGCACGAATCTCGAGGCAATTGCCTCAGATCCGACTACCAAAATGCCCATGGGGCTGGCACCGATGGTAGAGATGAGCCCGTTTGCCTCCGTGCTTTGCACACTTGTCTCTTCAGCTCCTCTTAACTCCTCTGCACTGTTTGATTTCCCTGTAATCAAACAGAGACCATTCATTTCACCATTTAATATCATTTTAATATCTTTTAATCCAAAATTTTAATTCTCAAACCCTAATTCTTCACTATGAATACCACCACATGCTTTAGCTCTTCACCATTCTGAAATTCGAGCAAAAATTCTCTTAAAAAGTTTCTAAGTGTAAGTGGAGTTAGCGACCAAGCTTGTTCCGTCGAAAATCGAAACCGATTCCGAAGTTCCAGCGACGCCACAAAGCCTCCCTCTTACTAATCCCTTTCTTAATATTTTCAAACCGTAAGTCCCTCCCAACTCACCTTCTTTTCATCGAAATTCATCTCCTAATTATATATCGGTAAAGTGGAGTTATTCCCGATAGCTTCCTTTTTAAAACCTAGAACTCCCTTTTCTTTTATATTTAGGTCAATCTAATTTTACCGCATTCCTTGTAACTTTAAGTAGAAGTGTTTAAATTCAAGTTTAACCAAAATTTTCATGTGAAACGAACATAATTGAACCTTTTCATTAAAATATCTTGAACTTTATTATCGCCTCTTTTCGATTTTGTTAAAACAATACATTTAGGAAAACTTCATGGGGTAACGACATGCCCCACATGCACACTTTGGTTTCATAGCATGATATTTATTTAGATGTATATTTGGTTTAAAGAATAACTTTACAATAAAATACCACATCTTTTAAAAACCGGGTTTCTTTTAAAACGGTATTTTGAAAATCCTTTGCAAATACACCACTACAACTCTCGTTAGGGGACCCGCTAATGGATGGTGTAAATTATTAGACATTCTTGGGATAGTAGAGCGAGATGCAGAACTCCTCACGGAATATTCGATCTCGAAAGGAAATAAAATGCGGTTTTTAAGAAATGTGACTTTTATAAATAAAAATAATTTTAAAAATTATATAAAATTATAAAACCATATTTTCAATATATTATGAAACTATATTTTTCTAAAAATGAAAAATTAAAAAAAATGTTAATAAAAAACCATCAAGTTACAAAATAGGACCAGTTTTCAATAAAATGCCATAAACTTTTAAAAGCTAAATATTATCATTAAAATACCCCATTATTTAAAATATATGCTCATAAAACCCTAAATAATACAAATCACCCTCGAGATTTATTTTTAAACTATATTAAAATATTTTTCACAAAATCCCTTCGAGATATACAAAACTATATTTTAAGAACTCTAGTTAATATAAGTTTAAGTAAGATCAATCCTCTTGGGCCCCATGGAGCCGGAGAAAGTGAGTGCTTGCCTATTCAGGTTAGACAACTTAATGGAGTTATCAATGTCAATTGTTTTGGAAAAATACACAAATCATGCCGTCCATGTGCAGCAGGTGCCGATTACTCCCAACCTAAGAATTCAAGAGTTAAATCCGTTCATAAGTGTCTGACTCAATATGAGTCCAAACTCAAACCTAAATCCAAAATCAAACACGAACTCGAATATTTGATCATGAACATGAATACTCGAAATCAATATCAAACTCAAACTTGTATACTTGACTCGACTCGACCGAATCATGGTTATAACTTGACATGAACTTAACATGACTACTTGAACACATGATTACATCCTGAAAATTAACCTGAACATTTTATATCCATGGTTTCGGTCAAGACCTGTAATCTTAATCAATACAATACAGTACGTGGGGATAAAGGGGTAGATTGGTACAGAACGTATATCGTGGCACGAGAGGTCACTTTAAAAGACACCTACATGAATTCACGTGTCGTTGTCCTATGGGTTATGATGGGGCCATGTACCATATGTTTCCATAGTCCACGGGGTAAGATTGACTCCACTTGTATACATGAATACTTTCTTTATCAAACTGCAAATAACCACGTTAGAATAACTATTCTATACCTTTGAACGATCATATACAACTTTACCTGTTCATTTCATATTATATTCTATCTTCTATTTCTTCTTTTAGGACTTACCGAGCGCTAGTTCACTGACGACATTCCTTTCAGTTTCTTTCTTTAGAATGTTCGTCAGGGGGACCAGGCACTGAGTAGATAGAGCCGAGCCAGGAAGACTTGGACCAGCTTACTGCATAGCCCGATTACTAGCTCCTTCCAGCCTGCACTTACTTTCTGTATGCCATTGTTTAGGCATTGCTTTGTTCATTGTACAATTTTCAAACAGTTGTATGTAAAGTTGAATGTAAATAAAGTTGTTGTTTATTTTATTACTTTTATCATTCTTGTTCATTATATATAGCTTAATTATGCTTAACATATTTATCTCATAGTAAATACGTTGCGGGCTTACCACGTCACCTTTTACGTCTATTGGGAAATGGGGCGTGACAAGTTTTGTTGGCGGCCCATGCAGGTCAGTTCTGCATGAAGTCTTAAGCAAATATCACAAGAATTATAAGAATCAGCAACTATACATTCCTTACAATTCAAATTTCTTGAATCTATCCCGACCTTTCCTTTTCTATCAAGGTGATGGATTCTCCTAACAACACCAGTACCAACATCAATGGCAACACACCACCACCTACCTTACCTCCTCCTCCTACCATTGCTGCTCCAATCAATAAACAGACGGTACTTCTAGAAGCTATCAAAAGTCTTCTGGAGGGCCTGCAGCAGCAGATTGCTATTCTTATGAACCACCCGGAAGCTGAAACACCTGCAGTAAAGCAATTTAGTGCGTTGCATCCCAGGAACTTTTCTGGGAAAGAGTGTCCTCTTGAGGCTGAAGAATGGGCCCAGAGTATAAAGGACTCCCTTACCACAGCAACAATAAGGCTCTATATGGGTAAAATCGGTGAATGAATATGATACCGAATTCATCATGCTTAACAGGTGTTTCTCCCAATCAAAGCAAAGCTCTGTTTAAATTTCAAATTTTGAAATAAAGCAACGCTTCATAGCAGCGCCAAGTACGCTGCGCTCTAAGCAGCGCATCACGTGCAAACCACGTGTGCGCTAGCGCTAAGAGCGCTGCACTTAAGCAGCGCACCACGTGCAAAGCATGGGTGCGCTAGCGCTAAATGCGCTGCACTCTAAGCAGCGCACCACGTGCAAAGCATGGGTGCGCTAGCGCTGTAACTAAAAGCTCCCCACCGTCAGATCAAAAATCTAATAAAGATGATAAATCATCAATTAATCATAATAAAATTCTGTTAAGGAGAGATTCCTCAAAATCTTTCCAAACAAAAAGATTGTGCTTTGTAAATCAGAGCACCGTTAGATCAATGATCCAAAAGTGATTAAAAATCACCAAAATACAGAATAAATTCTGTATGGAAAGATTTCACAATCTTATTAAAAACAAGAAGATTGCCTTCTGTAAATCAGAAGCCCTTGGATCAAAGATCCAATGGTGGGGAATCTCCAAATCAATTGGAGAAAAGATCTCCTTAACTGATTGAACAAATCAGCTCACCCTATATAAAGGCCTCAAGACTTCAAGTCTCAAAGAGACAGAAGCATACAGAGAAACCCCCCATAAAAACTTTGAGAGATCTCGGAAAGAAGAGCCAAACTCTCAGAAGAAGAAGATTTCCTTCAAGGTAAAATGGAACAGAAAGACGAAATCGTCTCGTATAAAAGAAAATTTTACTTCTTTTTCTAATATCATAAATCTATAAGACTAAGCTCTTTTACAAAGAGATCAAAAGATCTCATCATAAAATAAAAAAGAAGAACATAATTCTTCTCACAGATCATACATCTATAAGACTAAGGTCGTTTACACAAAGAGATCATGAACATCTCATTATAAAATAAAGGGGGAAAGAATAAGACAATTCTCTTAGGATCACCGATCCATAAAGGAAAAGCCTTTCATCAGATATAAGAGATTAAAACATCTCCAATAAAGTAAGAACTTTTGTTCTTAGAACCTTGAGACAAACTCTCTTATAAACGAGAATTTATTTCTCGAATCATAAAACTGATCAGTTAGCGCTTTGCGCTCATAAAATAGCGCTCTGCGCTCTTGGACTGGCGCACAGTGCCAAGCGCACCACGTGCTCCTCACGTGTGCGCCACTAAACAGCTAGCGCTTTGCGCTCATTGATTGGCGCTCAGCGCCAGGCGCACCACGTTCTCCTCATGTGTGCGCCACTGAACAAATAGCGTTTTGCGCTCACAAATTAGCCCAATTCGCCCATGGACTGGCGCTCAGCGCCAAGCGCATCACGTGCTCCTCACGTGTGCGCTGCCCAGCAGAAGCTCTCTGCGCTCTTTGACTGGCGCAAAGCGCCAAGCGCGCCACGTGTTTCTCACGTGTGCGCTGATAGAACATAAACTGTTCTTTAAAATAAAGCCTAGAGCTATGATAAATGCTCAGCATTCAATAAAAGACAAAAATTGTCAGAATCTCAAATCAATGCTTAGCATTGTCAAATGTTTAACATTTTTAACTGAGTGGGCCAAGCCAAAATGGCCATAAACTCATCATTCAGAATAATTGAGCCCATATGCTCATAAATCATTTAACAGATCTTAGTCTCAAATTGGACTACAGATCTCCCAACCAAAATTGGTTCAAGGGTACATCTCTTCACTCCTTTGATATTTGTCGTTGTAATCCTTCAACGTCTTCAGAGAGGTGAGGGGTCCCGATAACCAGACTTTTCATGGACAGTGGGGTCCTTAAGCCCATGGACTATGATGTCCTTAACTTTGGACTGTCGGGTCCTTAAACCCATGGACTATGATGTCCTTAACCTCGGACTGTGGGGTCCTTAAATCCATGGACTATAATGTCCTTAACCTTAGACCGTAATGTCCTTAAACTAATTATGGACCGCAAAGTCGCTAAACTAAACAATAGAGCCCAAATGCTCTTTTGTTGGATCTAAATGATCCTGTTAAGTTGATCTTAGTCTAAAATTAGACTAACTATTCTTAGCAAATCGTTAAGTTGATCTTAGTCTAAAATTAGACTAACGTATCCTTAACAAACGTTTAAGTTGATCTTAGTCTCAAATGAGACTAACATATCCTTAAACCCAACCCCAAACCCAAATCTAAGAGAATACGGATTTGGACTAATCCACGCCTTATGAGCGACAACATAAATTAGTCTCCGTATACAATCCACGGGCAACCAAAAACAAAACAAACACATATGACACGAAGTGACTATTTGGAGAAGGAGAAAGTGGTTACCGCGATACGGTAGCGTAATTAACTGCAGGGCCTTGCACCTACAGGGAAGAGCATCCCCGCAATAAAAAAAACCCCTCAGCGAGGGGGAATCTGATGAAATCTGCTACATCGGCCGCATCCGTCTAAACCTTCGATACATGGGGCCATAAATCAACTTGGCATCTTCGGAGAGGTGGATGGATAGCACCAAATAGCATCTGCCTTCGAAATTCAGGTAAGACGAACCTACGCGGTCTCGTCCCTGTTTTCGGCGGAGAACAGATTCTGGCACGCCCGGTGGGACCCTTTCCACTTTCCACTCCACATTTCGTATGTCGCGAACGAATCGCGGTTTGATATGGTTGCCCTTGGATTCGAGGTACTAAGATTTGGTTTTACTCCCGTGCAGAAAAGAGAACATCAATGGCCTCTAACTGCTCCAACTGCAACTGCAACTCCCGTTCCGCCTCATCTGGAGGAGTAACTTACGGACCCCAAGCGGCCTCCTTGTTCAAGATGCCAGTGGAGCAGGTAACTCAGGCCACTACTGGGATATTCTTCGAGACCATGCTCCTGCCCATGAACTTCAATGCCCCAATGCCGTTGCAGGAGGCTTCAAAGAAGTCGGTCTTTGATCGGCTTACAACTACTATGGTCCCTCTCAACGGGTCACCCAACTCCACTGCCTCAGTTTTCAACAGACTGGGCCAAAGCTCCAACGGGCCCGTGAAGAAGCCCGCAATACCAGAAAGCGTTATCCCGAAGCGGATAGCCATCTCTACTCCTGAAGTCACCAAAGAGGCTTCTCCGGCTAAAGGGCCGGTCTTCACAAGACTGGCCGTTACAACTCCCCATCCAAGCGACGTCGCTAAGGCTTCTTCCCCCGCTCGAAAGTCTGCCTTCGACAGGCTGGCCATTCCCTCTCAACGGACGTCAATCTTCAAGAGGCTCGCACCGGCAGTATCCCTTCACCAAGACAGGGGGCATGATGAAACTACCCCCATAGCTGAGCCAGTATCGTCGGCTCGACATGCTCGACGTCACCACTGAAGCCGAGTAAGGAAGGCCGGGGGCAATTCCCCTTCCGGATTGACTATGCCAGCTCCAATGGTGGAAGTCAACGCTTCTGTTCCAATTGGGAATAGGTTTGAACTACTTAACAAGGTGCACAGGAATTCGCCAACTGCTGTGCTGAAAAGATCTCCTCCACCTATGGAGAATGCCTCAAAGACGAAGCTGGAGCAGCCCCCTCAGCGGCTGTCCTCTAAAATTTATAAAGTTTGGCGACAGGTCCAGGACTCCGTAGTAGATCAAGACTATCCCCGCCGACAGAAAAAGATGAAGGTTCGGCAAGAAGAGAACCACCCTGTCAAGTCACAGAAGGCGGCAGCTACTTGGGTGCCTACTGCAACGGCCCCCTCAACTTCGACCGCCCACAAGAGGAGAAGGCAGGAGAAAATCCCTGAGTCTGCAACGAACTGCAAGACCACTGAACCCAAACACCCTAAGTCTGGGGGCATGGTGGTGCATACCGTCTATATGGCATCCGGAAAAAAGGATAGCCGTATCTCCACAGGTCATCGACCGCTTACGCGATCAGTGACTAAGGCTCGGGAGCAATAACAACAAAAGCTCCAAGAAATGCTAACAGCTATGGCTACACTTACGGGACTAAAAGAAAGCCCGAAGACATCCTCGAAGCAGCGCCGTGAGCAGGAAACAGATGTTGAATTCCTTCGGAGAATGCTTGAAAGGAAGGACAAAGAGGCCGCGGAACAAGCGGCCAATATAAAACAAATGGCCCTTCTATTCCAAGATATGGTGGGCATGATGATCCAACCGGACCCTCCAGCTGAAGATCCTCCAGTAATAATTGAAGATGATAGAGGAGAGACGTCAAATCCTCTGCCGGCTTTGTCAGCAGTCAAGGAGGAGACCATCTCTAAAGCCACGCTCGATGATTATATAGCTCAACAAATACGGGCTCATCAAGCAAATGAAGCGGCTGGCCAAGTCGTCAGAACTAAACGGCCCTATCCGGGTTGGTATGATCAAATAAAGTACCCGCCAGGATATACGATTCCCAAATTCCACGTATATAAGGGGACGGGAAATCCACACCAGCACGATGCCCAATTTAGGGCTCTGTGCGGCAACACTGGAGGTGATGATAAATTACTGGTTCGCCAATTCGTTGGCAGCTTGTCGGAATTCGAGTGGTATTTCGAACTCCCAAATGACTCTATCAAGACATTTGCAGAGATGAAGTTTCTATTCACCCAGCGTTTCGCGAGTGCTAGCGAACGCACCCCAGTCACAGCATTGATCAATGCCAGGGTAAATCCAGGAGAGACACGGGTGCAGTATGCGATACGGTGGCGGAATTTATGGTCGAAGTGTGAGCAGCGCATCGAAGAAGCGCCTGCGGTAGGCATGTTCGTAGGGACCCTCGACCCTCAGGCAACCATTTCCCAATTCATGATGTTCTTCAAGCCAACTACTTTCCAGGCTAGCCCAAATGGATTAGATGGATCATAGACCATCTCCTTCGACGCTGGAATCTCGAAATGAAAAAAGGAAAGGGAAAGCAACTTTTGTCGCCAATACTCAACAACAGTCGAGCAGCTTAAAGCCGGTTGTTCGCCAAAACAACGTGCATCCACGCCTATCCCTCGAGGAGAGACTGGGACGTCCTTACTCGTTTCCCCGGGATAAAATGAGGAGACTGTTTGAGCTGGCAGTGCGCAACAGACTCATTAATTTTCCGGATCCAAAACGTTCGTTGCAGCCAGGCGATATCAACAATCCTAATTACTGCCCTTACCACCAAACAGTAACCCATCCAATCGAAAATTGCTTCATCTTCAAAGGCTGGATTGAGGACCAATACCAACTGGGCAAATTCGCGCTGTCTGAAAACTGGAAGATGAACTCGCCACAACCACATGATCCAAAAAAGATGGACATGCCGGGGGCATCGTGCTCATTCATAGAGAAAGCCCCTGGACCGAAAAGTCCGTAAACTAGAAATTCGCCTCAAATATGGCAACGGTGGACCGAAACGTTCTTAAACTAACAACGGACCGAAACGTCCTTAAACTAATAACGGACCGAAACGTCCTTAAACTAATAACGGACCGAAACGTTCTTAAACTAACAATGGACCACTATGTCCTAAAACTAGGTACTGACCGAGACGTCGATAAACTACTACGGATCGCAGCATCCCAAGGCTAAAAAAATGGTATGTCCATAAGCAAAATGGGCACGGATGAAAACCCGAAAAGACTCCGTGAGTAAAAACAGCAGGACTACCGGCGAGTTTTGTGAAAACCCGAAAGGGCGCAATCTCGTTAAAAGACACTTGCAAGGTCCTCTCGACCCTGTAAGGAGAAAATACCTGCGTGAGATCCTTACGACTCAAAGGGAGAAACACACTTAGGAATCCCCACGATTCCTAAGGAGAAATTACACTTGCGAGATCCTCACGACTCGTAAGGAGAACTCTCTTATGAGACCCTCACGGCTCATAAGATTCAAAAGCCTTAAGCTACAAGGATCTGAACCTGTTCTTAAGCAGTCATACACCCTGATTCTGCCCTACAAGCGGTTCAATACTGACCCTTATATACAATTCACGGGCGCGAATAAACATTTCCCTAACAAAGTCCCACCCGCGACTAGGGATATGTTCACACAATGGACAGCCCTTGTAAGTCCTCTCGACTTATAAGGAGAAAACACTCTTGTAAGATCCTTACGACTTATAAGAGACCATACACTCAGGAATCCTCACGATCCCTAAGGAGAAAACACACTTACGAGATCCTCATGACTCGTAGGGAGAAATACCTTCACGAGACCCTTACGGCTCATGAAGTTAAAAGCCTTAGTCGACAGGATCCTAACCCTGTTCGCTAAGCCACCTTTGTTCGACATCGACAGAGGCAAATGATGATTCGCTCCTGACAATATCCCAGTTGTAGCGATACCGATGCCTAAATCGGTATCAAATCCCAAATTCGCAGCGAAAAGCCAGAAATCCACAAATGCATATGAAAGCCGAAATGATGGGACAACTTGCAGCAAAATCAGCAAGTAAAAATGTATGCATACAAAATAGCCGAAATGTTTGGGCAACTCGCAATAAAAAGCACCGAGTAAATAAACAAATAGTCGAAATGATTGGACACCACGAAAAATAGCCAAAATGATTGGGCAATCGCGACTTTCGCGATATAAAAGTTGAAATGGTAGAGCATCGCGGAAAGAAAAATATATAAATGAAACTTTTTGCCCTACAGGTGAGATCACATTGATCCCTGTATACAATCCAGGGGCACAAACAAAGAAGGAACCATACTTTCCCACCAGGCTCCATCAAAAAAAAAAACAAATCTCGACAGTTCACAGGAAGCATTGAGATTATCTCAACGTTCGTCTCATTACAACAGACGCAACATCAGCAAATCGGAGCCGCGACACAGTTCCCAGTTCCATGACTCGGCGATGAACAGACAACCGAGAGTCAACCCCTGATTCCGTGAAATGCGGATAAAGTCAACCCCTCCTGGTCTAGTAGAACACGGCTAATGTCAATCCTGATCCCGTGGGAAGCGTCCAGAGCGGATCCTGCTCCTGTGGAACATGGCTAATGTCAATCCTGACCCCGTGGGAAGCGTCCAGAGCGGATCTTGGTCCTGTGGAACACGGCTAATATCAATCCTGGCCCCGTGGGAAGCGTCCAGAGCAAATCCTGGTCCTGTGGAACACGGCTAATGTCAATCCTGGCCCTGTGGGAAGCGTCCAGAGCAAATCCTGGTCCTGTGGAACACAGATAATGTCAATCCTGACCCCGTGGGAAGCGTCCATATCAAATCCTGGTCTAGTGGAACACGACTAATGTCAATCCTGACCCCGTGGGAAGTGTCCAGAGCGGATCCTAGTCCTATGGAACACGGCTAATGTCAATCCTGACCCCATGGGAAGCGTCCAGAGCAAATTCTGGTCTAGTGGAACACGGTTAATGTCAATCCTGACCCCGTAGGAAGCGTCCAGAGCAAATCCTGGTCTAGTAGAACACGGCTAATGTTAATCCTGACCCCGTGGGAAGCGTCCAGAGCGGATCCTGGTCCTATGGAACACGGCTAATGTCAATCCTGACCCCGTGGGAAGCGTCCAGAGCAAATCCTGGTCTAGTGGAACACGGTTAATGTCAATCCTAACCCAGTGGGAAGCATCCAGAGCGGATCCTGGTCCTGTGAAACACGGTTAATGTCAATCCTGGCCCTTTGGGAAGGGTCCAGAGCAGATCCTGATCCCGTGGAACACGACTAATGTCAATCCTGACCCCGTGGGAAGCATCCAGAGCAAATCCTGGTCTAGTGGAACACGGCTAATGTCAATACTGACCCCATGGGAAGCATCCAGAGCGAATCCTGGTCTAGTGGAACATAGCTAATGTCAATCCTGACCCCGTGGGAAGCGTCCAGAGCGGATCCTAGTCCTGTGGAACATGGCTAATGTCAATCCTGACCCCGTGGGAAGCATCCAGAGCAAATCCTGGTCTAGTGGAACACGGCTAATATCAATCTTGACCCCATGTGAAGCATCCAGAACAAATCCTGGTCTAGTGAAACACGGCTAATGTCAATCCTGACCCCGTGGGAAGCATTCAGAGCGGATCTTGGTCTAGTGGAACACGGCTAATGTCAATTCTGACCCCGTAGGAAGTGTCTAGAGTGGATCCTGGTCTAGTGGTGTCTAGTGGAACACGGCTAATATCAGTTCTGACCCCGGGGGAAGCGTCCAGAGCGAATCATGGTCTAGTGGAACACGGCTAATGTCAATCCTGACCCCGTGGGAAGCGTTCAGAGCGGATCCTGGTCCTGTGGAACACGGCTAATGTCAATCCTGACCCCGTGGGAAGCATCTAGAGCAAATCTTGGTCTAGTGGAACATGGCTAATGTCAATCCTGACCCCGTGGGAAGCGTCCAGAGCGGATCCTGGTCCTGTAGAATACGGCTAATGTCAATCCTGACCCCGTAGGACGGGTCCAGAACAAATCCTGGTCTAGTGGAACACGGCTAATGTCAATCCTGACCCCGTGGGAAGCGTCCATAGCAAATTTTGGTCTAGTGGAACACGGCTAATGTCAATCCTGGCCCCGTGGGAAGCGTTCAGAGCAAATCCTGGTCTAGTAGAGCACGGCTAATATCAATCCTGACCCCGTGGGAAACAGCCAGAGCGAATCCTGGTTCCGTAGAACATGGCTAAAGTCAATCCTGACCCCGTGGGAAACGCCCACAGCAACCCCTGACTCCGTGAAATGCGGATAATGTCAACCCCATCAATCATTTACGGGTCCTCTCGACTCGTAAGGAAGAAAACTCTCTTGTGAGATCCTTACGACTCCTAAGAGAAAACACACTTAGGAATCCTCACGATTCCTAAGGAGGAAATACATCTATGGGATCCTTTTGACTCGTAGGGAGAAAAGCCTTTATGAGACCCACACGGCTCATAAAGTTGAAAAGCCTTAGGCAGCAGATCTGAACCTGCTTCCTAAGCCATCACTGCCTCTCGAAGAGTTCAAGACGGAATGTTCTCTATCATCTATAGACTATATTTGCCAAAATTACACGCCAGAGAAATGGAGATGCTATTCAAGAGTGCGTAAGCTGCTTTGCACCAAATCAAAACAAAAAGAGTGTAACCTACTGACGACAACTACATACCATGCAAAACAGTAAAAGAACGATGGATTCGCATCCGTTTAAGCATTCAAAGCATACCCACTCATGCATATGCAAAAGATTTAGTGCATAAAATGGATACACGAAGACGAGGAATTTTCTATTCATACTTCAGAAAATTCTTACATTGATGAAAAAAGTGAACAAAAATATTATTAAAATGATTACAATGGCAAGACATCAAATCCAGGACATGGATTAAGAAATTCAAAAGTGAGGCCCTCCAAAATTTTGTGGGCCTCTCGGACCATCTTCGTGTGCATCCTTTCACGATCACAAGCTTCAGGATCCCTATTGATGTCCTCCACCCTTCGATAGACAGCGAGTATCGCCGCCTGCTGAAAAGCTTGATGCAGGATATCAATAAGGTTGTCTCGCCTTTTCTTTGAGATTAAGCTCATCAGATATACCGAGTGCACCTTATCTTCAGCGTCGTCCAATGCCTTAAGCGGCATGCTAGCGTAAAATAGAGGAAGTGCTCCCCAGATCGCTCATACAATAAGCTTCAAGAAAGAGGAACGACGAGGAAGCAGTCGACCATTGTATGCATCAAAGCGACCAATAATTTAAACACACTGGGCGTTTGTGAATTCTCGGTTTTGGGAACGGCCGAGTGCGCGAATGTCTCCATAAGAAATAATCTCGTCGAGATCATACATATGAGCATCCATAATGTCTGAAAAGGAAAATCGGTGGGAGTTAATGGACAGATTAAGAAAAATCTTACTGAAGCAGAAATGGGATTTAAACAACTCTTGATATCCCCAGGAGGAAATAAGTACTAATTAAATCACCCAATGAATTTAATTCTGTGTAATTAAGAAAGGAAACCTAAAAAGAATTTCGCATTTAATAAAAAGGTTCGTCGGGCCAAGGAGTTAAACTCCTCGAGAGCAATGCTCTGCAGACGGGAATGACACCTGTCAAAGTCAATTATGAGGGGAATTGAAAAGTCTCCGGGAATTCTAAGAGCCTTGCTCTGTAAAAATGATGGAATAACCCATCAGAAAAATTGAAATAAATTCTTTTAATGAATTAAAATTCTGAGATTTTCAAGATCCATGAACAAACTCTTAAGAGTTCTTCATAAGAGATTAACAAATCTCCATTATTCAAGAGAGCAAAGCACTGTTTATGGGTTAAGAAACCCTAAAAAGGTTTTCTTTAGATTTAAGATCTATGAAGAGCAAAGCTCTGTTAATGGGTAAAACCCTAAAAACATTTTGAGATCTATGATCTGAGGAAGAGCAAAGCTCTATGGATAAAGTTCAAATCTTACAAAAATTTGGCAGAGTTTTGACTCTTGAAGGTTCTTAAAATGAAGAGCTATGCTCTGAAAGAGAATAAAAATTCTCAGAAGACAAAAATGAAGATGAACAGAAATCATCCTAAGGGACGAGGGTCCTATTTTTAGGCACTGAGATATCGTTTCAACTTCTGAGTTGATCCAAGGGCGTAGATGCTGCCACAGCTGCACTCACATGTGGGCCACGTGAGCGCAACGGTGGGGGGCATTTGTTTCCCCCAATCAGAGCAAAGCTCTGTTTAAATTTCAAATTTTGAAATGAAGCAACGCTTCATAGCAGCGCCAAGTGCGCTGCGCTCTAAACAATGCATCGCGTGCAAAGCACGTGTGCGCTAGCGCTAAGAGCGCTGCACTTAAGCAGCGCACCATGTGCAAAGCACGGGTGCGCTAGCGCTAAATACGCTGCACTCTAAGCAGCGCACCACGTGCAAAGCACGGGTGCGCTAGCGCTGGAACTAAAAGCTCCCCACCGTCAGATCAAAGATCTAATAAAGATGATAAATCATCAATTAATCAGAATAAAATTCTGCTAAAGAGAGATTCATCAAAATCTTTCCAAACAAAAAGATTGTGCTTTGTAAATCAGAGCACCGTTGGATCAATGATCCAAAGGTGATTAAAAATCACCAAAATACAGAATAAATTCTGTATGGAAAGATTTCTCAATCTTGTTAAAAACAAGAAGATTGCTTTCTGTAAATCAGAAGCCCTTGGATCAAATATCCAATGGTGGGGAATCCCCAAATCAATTGGAGAAAAGATCTCCTTAACTGATTGAACAAATCAGCTCACCCTATATAAAGGCCTCAAGACTTCAAGTCTCAGAGAGACAGAAGCATACAGAGAAACCCTCCCCCCCATAAAAACTTTGAGAGATCTCAGAAAGAAGAGCCAAACTCTCAGAAGAAAAAGATTTCCTTCAAGGTAAAAAAGAACAGAAAGACGAAATCATCTCGTATAAAAGAAGAATTTACTTCTTTTTCTAAGATCATAGATCTACAAGACCAAGGTCTTTTACAAAGAGATCAAAATATCTCACCTAAAATAAAAAAGAAGAACATAATTCTTCTCACAGATCATACATCTATAAGACTAAGGTCTTTTGCACAAAGAGATCATGAATATCTCATTATAAAATAAAGGGGGAAAGAATAAGACAATTCTCTTAGGATCACCGATCCATAAAGGCAAAGCCTTTCATCAAATATAAGAGATTAAAGCATCTCCTATAAAGTAAGAACTTTTGTTCTTAGAACCTTGAGACAAAGTCTCTTATAAACGAGAATTTATTTCTCGAATCATAAAACTGATCAGTTAGCGCTTTGTGCTCATAAAATAGCGCTCTGCGTTCTTGGTCTGGCGCACAGCGCCAAGCGCACCACGTGCTCCTCACGTGTGCGCCACTTAACAGCTAGCGCTTTGCGCTCATGGATTGGCGCTCAGCGCCAGGCGCACCACGTGCTCCTCACGTGTGCGCCACTGAACAAATAACGCTTTGCTCTCACAAATTAGCACAATGTGCCCATGGACTGGCACTTAGCACCAAGCGCACCACGTGCTCCTCACGTGTGTGCTACCCAGCAGAAACGCTCTGCACTCTTTGACTGGCGCAATGCGCCAAGCGCGCCACGTGCTTCTCACGTGTGCGCTGATAGAGCATAAACTGTTCTTTAAAATAAAACCCAAAGCTATGATGAATGCTCAACATTCAATAAAAGATAAAAATTGTCAGAAGCTCAAATCAATGCTTAGCATTGTCAAATGTTTAACATTTTTAACTGAGTGGTCCGAGCCAAAATGGCAATAAACCCCTTATTCAAATTAATTGAGCGCATATGCTCATAAATCTTTTAACAAATCTTAGTACCAAATTGGACTATAGATCTCCCAACCAAAATTGGTTCAAGGGTACATCTCTTCACTCCTTTGATATTTGTCGTTATAATCCTTCAACGTCTTCAGAGAGGTGACGGGCCCCGATAACCAGACTTTTCATGGACTGTGGGGTCCTTAAGCCCATGGACTATGATGTTCTTAACCTTGAACTGTGGGGTCCTTAAACCCATGGACTATGATGTCCTTAACCTCGGACTGTGGGTTGCTTAAACCAATGGACCGTAATGTCCTTAACCTTGGACCGTAATGTCCTTAAACTAATTATGGTCCACGAAGTCCCTAAACTAAACAATAGAGCCTAAATACTCTTTTGTTGGATCTAAATGATCCTGTTAAGTTGATCTTAGTCTAAAATTAGACTAGCGTATCCTTAGCAAATCGTTAAGTTGATCTTAGTCTAAAATTAGACTAACGTATCCTTAACAAACGTTTAAGTTGATCTTAGTCTCCAATGAGACTAACGTATCCTTAAACCTAACCCCAAACCCAAATCTAAGAGAATACAGATTTGAACTAATCCACGCCCTACGGGCGACAACATAAATTAGTCTCCGTATACAATCCACGGGCAACCAAAAACAAAACAAACACACATGACACGAAGTGACCATCTGGAGAAGGAGAAAGTGGTTACCGCGATGCGGTAGCGTAATTAACTGCAGGGGCTTGCGTCTGCAGGGAAGAGCGTCCCCACAATAAAAAAACTCTCAACAAGGGGGAATCTGACGAAGTCTGCTACATCGGCCGCATTCGTCTAAACCTTCGATACATGGTGCCATAAATCAACTTGGCATCTTCGGAGAGGTGGATGGATAGCACCAAATAGTATTTTCCCTCGAAATTCAGGCAAGACGAACCTACGCGGTCTCGTCCCCATTTTCGGCGAAGAACGGCAGGTAAAGAATTCGTATCAAATACTATTCCGTAAAACACATCACTGTCCTAACATCATATCTTATCAGGTCCGCGGCACATTTGATCCCGACCGATGAGATTCGGGCTAGACGATCCCGACCCGGTTTAGACCCAGAGATTCAGGTGGCATTAGCTACATGCGACTACCTAACTCATGAACTCGCCCTGAAGGCAGCACGCCGTTATGAAGCTATAGTAAAGAAGAAGGGTAAGCCCAAACAGCTAGAATCAAACTCTTCTAGGCCGACTTTTGCACTCAAGAGGCCTGGAGGATCATTTAACCGGTCCAGTCTAGATTTTTGTTTCTACTGCAAGAGAATTGGACACTTGGCGAAGGACTGCAGGCGTGCAAATAGCCTGTGTTTGATTTGTGGCGTATCTACTCACTCTATAGGAGCATGCCCATATCGTATCAACACAGCACTAGCATCCAGACCCGCAATCACAGCCCCGCAGTAGCCAGCCATTCAGGCTCCTGCACCTTGCCTAGTTCTTCCTGCCTAGCTCTTCCTGCACCAGCTCCACGTGGACCACCTGCACAGCCTCATCGTCAATTCCATCAGGCACAGAGAAACGTGCCCTAAGGACAGAGGAATGTGCTTCTGTCAAAGAGGAATGTACCAAGACGACAGGCTTTTATAATGACGGTCGAGAAGGCCGAAGCCACAGGACAAGTCATCACTGGCAATTCCCCCATCATTTCAATCTTTCAATACTTGTGTATCACTATACTTTTCTTATATCTAAATCTAACCTCACACAACTTAGGTACTATACTAGTAGCCACCCTTCTTGCACTCGCACTTTTCGACACTGGAGCTTCACACTGCTTTATGTCACAACGATTCGTGAGAACGCATGCGATTCCCATGAAGCCACTCATTTTAAGTTGGAATGTCAGTTCCGGGAATGGAGTCTTGAAGGCAACTTTGGGGTATGATCAATGCCCAGTTGTAGTTTGTGGTCGAGAATTCTACGCAAATTTCAAAGTACTAGACATACCAAATTTCGATATTGTGTTGGGAATGGATTGGCTGGGATTATTCTATACTACTATTGACTGCCATCAAAGAAGTGTGGTATTTGAGATACCAGATCATCCAGTCTTCTATTTAAAAAGTGGAGATAGAACTTTGGAGCCTGGAAGCTACCGTGCTAAACCAAAGAATGCAGAAGTGTTCACTCTACTTGCGGAAGAAAAAAAGCCCGAAGTAGTTCGAGAGTTCGAGGATATGTTCCTTGAAGACATATCAAGTTTGCTTCCCGATCGAGCTCTTGAGTTTAGTATTGATTTACAACCTAGTGCGCAACCTGTAATCAAAGCCCTATATTGGTTAAGTCCGAAAGGATTGAAGGAGATCCGTATTTAGTTGGACGAACTGCTGAAGAAAGGGTGGATCTGACCCAGTACTTCAAGTTGGGGATCTCCTGTATTACTGGTGAAGAAGAAAGATGGTTCATACAAGATGTGTGTGAATTATCGAGCTCTGAATGAAGTAATGATTAAGAACAAGTATCCACTATCACGCATCGATGATCTTTTCGATCAGTTAAGTGGGTCTTGTGTCTTTTCAAAACTAGATCTTCGTTTGGGTTATCATTAGGTGAAGGTCAAAGAGTTCGACATTCTGAAGACGGCGTTTATGACTTGTTATGGTCATTATGAATATCTCGTAATGCCATTTGGAGTGACCAATGCACCCGCCATCTTTATGAACCTGATGAACCAAGTTTTCCGAGAGTACTTAGACAGGTTTGTTGTTATCTTCATCAACGACATCCTGGTATATTCAAAGAATCGGAAAGAACACACCGAGCACTTACGGATTGTCCTAAAGACATTACGACAACATCAGCTCTATGCTAAGTACAGCAAGTGTGAATTTTGGCTAAATCAAGTCGGATTTCTCGGGCATATTGTTTCAGGCGAAGGAATCTATGTAGATCCAGTGAAGGTGTCAGCTGTCAGCGAGTGGCCGACACCAAAGACGGTGAAAGATATACAAAGTTTCTTGGGATTATCAGGATACTACCGACGATTCATCGAAGGATTTTCAAAGATCGCGACACCCCTGACCAACCTCACACGTAAAGACGAAGTATTCGTGTGGTCAGAAGCATGTGAAAAGGCTTTTGTAGAACTCAAGTCAAGATTGACCTCTGCTCCTATCCTTATAATAACGGATCAATTTGGAGGATTCGTTGTGCATTGTGATGCGTCCGGTAAAGGATTAGGATATGTTTTACACCAGCATGGAAAAGTTGTGGGTTTTGTATCAAGACAACTGAAGGTTCATGAGCGCAACTATCCAACACATGATCTAGAATTGGCAGCCGTCATCTTCGATTTGGCGCCGCGATCTTTTGGGAGAACGAGTGGATATATACACTGACCACAAAAGTCTGAAGTATGTATTTACTCAGAAAGAACTAAACATGCGGCAAAGAATATGGCTAGAACTCATGGCTGACTTCGACATCAACCTACAGTATCATCCTGAGAAGGTGAATGTAGTTCCTGATGCACTTAGTTGCTAGCCATTAGCAATGAACCCCACCACTCAGTGGAAACTACAACAAGAACTGCATGGATTGGAGCTCAAAGTAGTTGTGTCAGGTAACGCTTCCTATTTGATGAACTTATAAGTCTAGTCCACTCTTGTAAATCAGATCAAGGCAGCTCAAGAAAATGATGCCAAGTTATAAAAGATCCGGGAACAAGTAGAAAGTGGAATATAAAATGACTTCGTCATCCACGAAGATGGATCCTTGCGATATGGAAGCCGTTTATATGTACCATTCGGCTATGTTCGAGAAGAGTTGATGAAAAAAGCTTACAGCTCTTCGTATTTGGTACACCCCGGCGGTACAAAGATGTACACGGATCTACGGCAACACTACTGGTGGCATGGAATGAAGCGCGAAGTAGCAAGAAGTATAGCCAAATGTTTGGTGTGTCAGCAAGTGAAGGCTGAACATCACAAAACTGCTGGTCTACTTCAGCCATTACCAATCCCAGAATAGAAATGGTAGCACATTACCATGGACATCGTGACTGCTCTCCCTCGCAGCATGAAGGGTAATGACGCAATTTGGGTTATTGTGGATCGACTCACCAAGTCAGCTCACTTTATTCCATTTCGAGTTGGCCAGTTAACCGAGACGTTAGTAAAGAAGTACATAGAGATGAGCATAAATCTAAAGTAAGATTTAAATCTCAAGATGTACCATATTTGATACCTATAAACTCATGCAGGAGATCATGAGATTACATGGAGTACTAGTTTGCATCGTTTCCGATCGTGATACAAGATTCCGATCATAATTTTAGCAGAGTCTATAAGCTAGCCTGGGAACGAGTCTGAATTTCAGCACGGCTTATCATCCACAAACGGACAGACAATCTGAGTAAACAATTCAGATTCTGGAAGACATGCTAAGAACCTGTATGTTAGACTTCGGAGGTTCGTGGGAAGATTATCTACACCTTGTGGAGTTTTCATACAACAACAGCTATCAGGAAAGCATTGGAATGACACCATTCGCAGCACTCTACGGACGGAAGTGTCGTTCACCGCTAAGTTGGGACAACATTGGAGATCGTGAACTCCTTGGACCAGAGATGATCATGGCAATTGTGGATGTGGTTCTCACGATCAGGGAAAGAATGCGCATAGCCCAAGACAGACAGAAGCATTAGGCAGATTGTTCCAACCTGAAGACCATGTATTCCCAAAGATCTCTCCAAACAGAGGAGTGATCTGTTTTGGCAAGAGGGGTAAGCTAAGTCCAAGATACATAGGACCATTCGACATACTTGAACGAGTTGGAGAAGTGGCATACCGTTTAGCACTACCATCCTCATTGGAAGGAGTGCACAACGTGTTTCCATATCCCAGCTACGACGATATGTGAGCGACCCCAGCCACATACTTGATCACTCAGAGCTTACAGTATAAGCTGACTTAACCCGCGAGCAACAACCAGTTGAGGTCCTGGACCAAAAGGTGAAGACATTGCGGAACAAGAAAGTAAACTTGGTTCGAGTGATGTAGAGAAAGGATTCTCCAGGAGAATCAACATGGGAACGAGAAGAAGATATGCGTACACGATACTCTTATCTTTTTGAAAATTAGTCCATATGTAATTGTAAATTTCAAGGACAAATTTTTTATAATGAGGGTAGAATGTAACGACTCTAAAATCATTGTACAGAAAATTCTTGTTAATGTATAAAAAAGAGTATTACAGCCTACGTAAGAGTTATAAGTTAGAATTGTTTAATAAAAGCAAGAAACAACTTGTAGCTCACTGGTAAAGCATCTACACTGCTGTGATGTAGCCTGTGTGATCAATTCCCATCGGTCACAATTATTTTTTCTGATTTTTCATTTTAATTTTTAAGAAGCCCAAAATTTGCACGTGTAATACACGGGGAAATAAAAAGTTCAGAAAAATCAAACAGGCGCAATGAGGTGTACACACCCTAAAACCCACATGGCACGAATCTCAAGGCAATTGCCTCAGATCCGACCGGCCAAAATGCCCATGGGGTCGGCGCCGACGGTCGAGATGAGCCCGTTTGCCTCCGTGCTTTGCACACTTGTCTTTCAGGTCCTCTTAACTCCTCTGCACTGTTTGATTTTCCTGCAATCAAACAGAGACCATTCATTTCACCATTTAACATCATTTAATACCTTTTAATCCAAAATTTTAATTCCCAAACCCTAATTCTTCACTATAAATACCATCCCATGTTTTAGCTCTTCACCATTCTGAAATTCGAGCAAAAATTCTCTCAAAAAGTTCCTAAGTGCAAGTGGAGTCAAGTGGAGCTAGCGACCAAGCTTATTCTGTCGAAGATTGAAGCCGATTCCGGAGTTCTAGCGATGCCACGAAGCCTCCCACTTCTTACTCATCCCTTTCTTGATATTTTCAAACCGTAAGTCCCTCCCAACTCACCTTCTTTTCATTAAAATTCATCTTTTAATCATATATCGGTAAAGTGGAGTTATTCCTGATACCTTTCTTTTTAAAACCTAGAACTCCCTTTTCTTTTATATTTAGGTCAATCTAATTTTACCACATTACTTGTAATTTTAAGTACAAGTGTTTAGATTCAAGTTTAACCAAAATTTTCACGTGAAACGAACATAATTGAACTTTTTCATTAAAATACCTTGAACTTTATTATTACTGTTTACCGCTGGAAACCGGAAAGGCGCACGTCTTGCCTGAATCTGGGGGCAGATGCTATTTGGTGCTATCCGTCCACCTCTCCGAAGATGCCAAGTTGATTTATGGCACCATGTATCGAAGGTTTAAACGGATGCGGTCGATGTAGCAGACTTCGTCAGATTCCCCCTCGTTAGAGGGGTTTTTGATTGTGGGGACGCTCTTCCCTGCAGGCGTAAGCCCCTGCAATTAATTACACTACCGCATCGCGGTAACAACTTTCTCCTTTTCCAGATGGTCACTTCGTGTCGTGGGTGTTTGTTTTGTTTGTGGTTGCCCATGGATTGTATACGGAGACTAATGTATGTTGTCGCCCGTAGGGCGTGGATTTGTCCAAATCCGTATTTTCTTAGATTTGGGTTTAGGGTTGTGTTTAAGGATATGTTAGTCTCATTTGAGGCTAAGATCAACTTAAACGTTTGTTAAGGATACGTTAGTCTAATTTTGAGACTAAGATCAACTCAACGTTTGTTAAGAACACATCAGTCTAATTTTAGACTGAGATCAACTTAACGGGATCGTTTAGATCCAACAAAAGAGCATTTGGACTCTATTGTTTAGTTTAGGGACATTGTGGTCGATTTCCAGTTTAAGAACATGGTGGTCCATTGTTAGTTTAAGGACATCTCGGTCCATTGTTAGTTTAAAGACATCTCGGCCGAGGTTAAGGACATCATAGTCCGTGGATTTAAGGATTCCACGGTCCGATGTTAGTTTTAAGACGTCACGGTCGAGATTAAGGACATCATAGTCCATGAGTTTAAGGACCTCACAGTTCGATGTTAGTTTAAAGACATCACGGTCGAGATTAAGGATACATAGTCTATGAGTTTAAGGACCCCACAGTCCGTGAAATATGTGGTTGTCGGGACCTGTCACCTCTTCGAAGACGTTGAGGAATTATAACGACAAATATCAAAGGAGTGAAGAGATGTACCCTTGAACCAAGGTGAGTTGTTTGAAAGAGCAGATGTGCTCAGTTCAAGATAAGTTGAGGAATTATGGCCAGAATTGGGCTAAGTCCAATTAAAATGTTTTAACATTTTATTTTTGTTCTGGCTATTAATCCTTCATTTAGGCTCAGCCCTTTTAATAATGCTAAGCATTGGGCTTTGACATCTTTTGTCTTCATCAGAACAAATTGTGTTCTGATAGTGCGCCACGTGGCGCGCCAGGCGCTTTGCACCGGCTAAAGAGAGCATTGCGATTCTGTCAAGTAGCGCACACGAAGATGACACGTGTCGCGCTTAGCGTTAAGAGCTAGTTTGTTAGCGCATTGCGCTTTTAATTCATGAGCGCTCTGCGCTAGTCTGTTGGCGCACCAGTGAGTGACACGTGGCGCGCTTGGCGCTGAGCGCCAGCTCATGAGCGCAGTGCGCTGTTTTAAAAGCGCAAAGCGCAAGTGGTGTCTATGGTTGACACGTGGCATGTTTTGGCGCTGAGCGCCAGTCCAAAAAGCACAAAAGCGCAATTCATGAGTGCAAGGCACTTTCTGATAGCGCAAAGCGTATCTGATCAATTTTAAGATCAAAGAACAGATTTGAGTTCTTCTTTAAAGGAGGGTTTGCCTCAAGATCCAAGAATAAAAGTTCTTGTTTTTATAAAAGGCTCTGCCTTTATAGATCAAAGATCTATGAATGAAGTAAAAATACTTCTTTTATTATTTTATGATTAGATCTTTTGATCTTTTCCTTTTTATTAAAGATCTTGGTCTTTTTTTTAGATCTATGATCTTTTTAGAAGATGGTTCTTCTTTTTACGAGATGGTTTCATCTCTGTTATTTCAAGAATATAGTTCTTTACCTTGAAGATGAAGAAAAAATCTTCTTTTTTCTAAGAGCTTGCTCTTCTTTTTTCTCAAAATTTGCAGAGGGTTTTTCTCTCTCTTTTTTTCTTTTTTTTTAGACTTGAAGTCTAGAGGCCTTTATATAGGGCCAATTAATTTGTTAAATCAGTTTTAAGAGATTTTTCTCTGATTGATTTGGGAATATTTCCCACCGTTGGATCTTTGATCCTAAAGCTTCTATTTTACAGAAGATAATCTTCTTGTTTTAATAAGATTGGAAAGATCTTTCCATAACGGAATTTTAGTTCTGATTAATTAATAATTTATTATTAGTAGATCTTTTGATCTGACGGTGGGGGAATTTTTAATTCCAGCGCTGGTGCACCTTGCGCTAGCGCACCTACGTTCAACACGTGGCGCGCAGCGCAACTGCGCTAGCGCACCCGTATTTGACACGTGGCACGCAGCGCAGAGCGCAGCGCAACCGCGCTAGCGCACCCGTGTTTGACACGTGGCGCGTAACGCAGAGCGCTGGATCTAAAGCGTTGCTTCAATTTTTAAATTTTGAATTTTGAAATAGAGCTTTGCTCTGATTGGGGGTGCGCTGCCTAGGGCGCAGCGCACCTGGCGCCAGCGGGTCTGCGTTTGACACGTGGCGAGCAGCGCGCAGAATCTGAAGCGTTGCTTCAATTTTTGAATTTTGAAATTCAAAACAGAGCTTTGCTCTGATTGGGGAAACAAATGCCCCCCCACCGTTGCGCTCACGTGGCGCACACGTGAGTGCAGCGGTGGCAATATCTGAGCCCTTAGATCAACTCAGAAGTTGAAAAGGCAGTTCAGTGCCTATAAATAGGACCTTTGGTCTTTTAGATGATTATCATCTTCTTCTTGAGAATTTTTGCTCAGTACCTTGCTCTTTTGTTAAGAACTTTCAAGAGTCAGAACTCCTAGGTAAATTAAAAATTTTAATTTTAATAAATTAGGGTTTTTACCCATTGACAGAACCTTGCTCTTCATAGATGTTTGATCTAAAGAAAACCCTTTTAGGGTTTCATTAATAGAGCCTTGCTCTCATGAACCCATAGATCTAAACAGATCTTTTCTTGGGGTTTCTTATCCCATGATCAGAGCTCTGCTCTTTGATAGTATATGTGGATCTTTTAATCTTTGATGCAGAACTCTTAAGAGTTTTTCCATGGATCTTGAAGATCCCAGAATTTTTAATTCCCAAAAATTAATTAATTTTATTTAATTTTTAATGGATTTTCCATCATCATTACAGAGCCAGGCTCTTTAAGGAATTTTATTCCTTCATGACCAGAGTTTGACAAGTGTCACTCTGTTATAGAGCTTTGCTCTCAAAGGGAGATTTTCTCCTTTTCCCGAGGGATTTCTCATTCAATGAGAAAATTCTTTGAGGATCTCCTCATTAATTAACAGTCTCATCCAATGATGAGGCTGTTCTATTAATTGATGCATTGTCATCTGGATTTTTGGGTCCCCCTTTGGTCCCCTTTCCACTGCATTGCAGTGTGGTACAAACTTTAAAGTGCCGAGTGTCAGAATTAAATTATAGTACCGACAATCGAATTCTGTTCTTTCTCACAGGCGACATGTCTTCCGATCTCTCTTTCCTGTTTTCCGTTCAGAGGGAGGATTCCCTGAGGCACCTGTGGACCGGGAGGTTCTCGCGCTCATCAGAGACTATGACCCGGAACACAAAAACCTTCACTTGTGTGGTAGGTGGTACGACCAGATAATCAGAGGTCGTCGAAGCTTCTCTTGTGCGACGCCGTCGGATCCGATCTCGTCGATTTCGTATGCAGATGCACCCCCGGTGAACTATGCCGTGGAGGTTGTCAACTGGATTTCGGAGGGTCTTCTTCAACCGTCGATTGCCGCCATACCCATGCAGCTGCTGGCAGCTTTGGATACTTTGGGGCGGCGCATATGCCAGGGCAAGTCGCGCCCTTAGGGACAACCTTACAACATCGGGTTGACTCCTCGACATTCGGCCGGGTATTTGCAGTGGGCCAGATACATTTTTTCGGCGAAGAAAACGCAACTGCTGAAGCTCGGCCTATATCCTGCGGTTTATGCTTCATTGTTCCAATATTCTGCACTTCTGACATAGTGGATTAAGGCGTTCTTGGAGCAATGGAACATCCCAACCCATACCTTTCTTCTACTGGACAGAGAAGTCTCCATCTCCTTTGAAGAATTTGCTGAGATTTCCGGTCTGCCGGTTAGGGTGGAGCACTATGAGGAGCTGCTTCCTCCGGATGAATACGTTTTTTCCACCAAGCCGGTGGTGATGGGCCTAACACCAGAGAATGCCATTCTGCATCAGTTTCCTAGTCTGATAAAGGTGCTGAACATGTACGAGAGCCTCTTCTTGGAATCCAGAGGCCGGGGGGTCAGTTTCGCAGACTTCATTGCCCGGTTTCTTCGTCCGGAGATTCTATCGCAACGAGGCAAAAAATTTGCTAAGCTCGACGATCCCTTCGGCTTTGGCTTGGACCGTCGACCAGTACGGGAAGATGATCGGAAGGGTTTTTATCTTCCCGATGCCACGATCATCCCTCTGTCAGAAATCACTGCTCCGAGCATTGACGAGGAGACTTTCTTTCTCGGGTTTCTCGGGCTATGGTTGTGTTGGTTCGCGCTCCCCATGCACCCTCGCTATATGAGGCCGTTCGTCTTCTACCCAGCGCATCGAATGGTGGCCGGAATACAAGTGGCCATTGGGATTGCCGGGTTAGCCCACCTGTACCATGGTCTTAGCGTGGCGGCGGATACAACTGAACCGGAGGTCCATGCCGCCAACTTCCCGATGCACTACTTTACTTCGTGGATGGAAATGCACGTGCTCGGGGTATTTGGTATTCATAAAAGACCTCCGTTTTTTGAGAAATGCAAATTTCCGAGAATTATGCGGCTGGTTGACGCTTCTGTCATGAATCCGTCTCAGCGGGAGGCTAGGGGGTTGCTTCTTCGTCCGCGCACGGTCGGAGCTGGTATGTCTTTTATGGACAAAGTCCTGACGATCGGTCAGGAAACTTCCAAGACGGTGTTGGCATTGCGCGACACCTTTAAGGACGGGGCCTCCGTGTTGAAAGCCCGGGAGATTCTACATCTATACTCCATCAGGCCGGGCTTTCTTGTATTCAGGCAAAATGATGCGGCGCTTTTTATGAGATACAACCCCCATCATTTTGCCCAACAGCTGAGCTATAACCAGGGGGTTCCACTGGAGGCGTTCTTGGAAGAACCTGCTGCCACCAGAGAGGGAATACGGGATGCGCTGCATCACTTTATGCGCTTGAATACGGGCTCCCACTTCTTTATTAGCGAGCCGAGCTGCATTCTGAGGGCCCTTAACGTACACGGGGCCTGGTATCAACACGCGATGGGCACTGTTATCAGGGAAGAGAGGCGGCTGCTGCTCGATCGCAAGAGTACACCTCCTGCCAGCGATCGCAACGTCTCTTTGAAGCAACGGATAGCTGTCCCCCCTCCGCTAAGAGGGGTTGCTGCAGTTGAGCCTCTACGTGTGCTAAGCCCCATGCATGGATTGCCCCATGCTCCTATGGAGATGGTGGACGTGACCTTGGTGCCCCGCGCTCCCGTGGAGACGGTAACTGTAGCTTTACCCGAATCTGGCGTAGGCTCGGATATCGGGACTCGCCGTCCTAAAGTGCCTACGAAGCGCAAGCTAGTTTTGGCTACGACCGAAGCTCGCTCACAGAAGAAAAAGAATTCGATCTTTTCTATCGACGTTGTACTTGGCCAGGAGCCTCACGCTCCTTACGGCGAAAGCCTGAGCGAGTATGGGACGAACGAGGGCTTATTCATGCCGCCAAATGATACTGATCTGGCGGCTGCCATTGCCGCTTCTAAACAATTGGCCAGCCACGAAGAGGGGTTGGCTATCCTGGCGCGATCAGGTACTCATTAGCTGTATTTTTCGCCATCGTATCGTATTTCTATTATTGTGTTATAACTGACGTTTTTCTTCTTTAACAGGTATTTCCACCGAAGAAGTTCTTGCTGCCTCTCTCAAGACTTTTGAGGAAGAGGAACGACTTCGAGCATGCTTAGGCATCGGTACATTTCGTTTCACCATGTTCCTGCTCCCGTTTCTTATGAGTAATCTGACCCTTTCTTTATCTCATCGCAGGGACCATAATGCCGATCCTGCAAGCTGATGCGGAAACTCTTCCCGGATCAGCTACCGAAGTCTCGGCCTCTTCGGCACTGCCGAAAGAGGCCTTACTTAAACGACCGATGACGGAAGCCTTGACGGCTCCAGAGGTAACCCTGGGTGCGGATGATGACGCTCTGTTGAAGGAGGCTTCTAGAAGGTCTGCTTTGACGGCCCGGGAGGAAAGGAAGCGCCAGAGGCGTGCAGCAAGGGAGCGTAGTGCTGCTTTAGCTGTGGGTGCGGGTTCGAGCGCCGCTATCCCTGCTGCTACTCCTTCAGAGGAGTCTCCGGTCGCCTTGTCTACTGCTTACAGGCGGGCGGCATGTGCAGCTCGGGAAGCGAACGGTAAATCAACTCCAGGTAATGTGTCGTGAGGTTCCGTTGTCAAATTTTGAATTATCAGTTCTCATATACCTTATCTTGCAGGGCCGAGCCTTCCCAAAGAAGTGGCGGCGACCACTGAGCCTGAGGGAGCGGTGGAGGAGGTAGCTGCTATTCCCGAACTCGGGGCGGCGGCAGGCAATATGGCCGCAACTGCCGAGCTCGAGATAGTGGCGGACGAGATGGCTACCACGGCCGAGCCTAAGGCGGCGGTGGATGAGATGGCTACAATTATTGAGCCCGAGGTGGTGGCGAGCGAAACGGGTATAATTGCTGGATCCGAGGTGGCCGCTCTCTCTCAAGAGTCGGGTACCACCCCGATCATTGCTCTTCCCGCTTACGGTTCTTTGCCATCTCCTGGCGTCGCAAGTGTGACGACGGCTCTCGTGGAGTCAGGAGATGAGGCGACGGGAGGTGAGACCACCCCGATGGAGGAGGGAGACGCCGCTGTTGTATCAAGTGACGCCCTCGTCATGGTTCCGACCAGCGACTCATCAGGTAGATTTTAGGTCACCGTCATTCTTTTTATTCTGCAATTTTTTTTCAATTTTTCCTGACAGGGTTTATCTTGTTTCTAATGCAGGTACGGCTAGTGTTGATGTCGCGCTACTCGAGACAGCGCCGTCAGTTACCGCCCTGACGGTGACCACCTCTCTACCTTCTCTCGCACCGTCGCAGATGCTGGAAGTTATGGATTTATGACTCATCAGTCTTATCTCTCGGCTGTATAATTCATGTACTGACGTTGTGTTATCGCGTTTTTGCAGGATTCCTTTTTGACCACCTGTACCAGGTGCTGCATCCCCATTTCTCCTTCCGTCAGAGATTGCTTCATCCAGTGGCGCTGGTGAATACAACTTTCAATTAATGCTCTTTCTTTTACCGACAATGAAATCATTTCTGATTCTCCTTTGCCTTGATTGCAGTACTACAGATTGAAGGAGGAGATGCGAGATTAGTTGCGCTACCGGTCCTCCCGGATTCGCCACCTGCTGCAGCTGGTATAGTAAATCCCATTGTTCATGAATCTTTTATATTTCTTGAACCGTTATCAGATTGTGATTTATTTTGCAGCGGTCGCTTTGACTCCGGCCTCTTTCGAATCTCGCATTACGATGCCGGTAGGGCCCTTTTGCAGACGTCCATCCTCAAAAGGTGCTGTGACCAGTCTGCGTATGCTGAGCGAATACGCCGAAGAGCTTGATGCGGAGGCTCCTACATATGCCGTAGATTTTGCTGCTGAGGTCAACCCAATGTTGGTGACGCTCGTGAATTTCCATAATGAAGGCGTCGTCGAGTCTTGGGTTAATCACTGCAAGAAGATCGAAGCCTGTCTGTCTGCATCAGCTTGAAATTATGCGTCTTGCCCCTGAGACTCTGGCTTTGAACTCCCAGCGGGCCGCATGGGTCGAGCAGAGTGTGTCCTTCCTCCGCCATTTCGAACAAGAAGTGACCTTGAGGTGGAAGGAATGCGAAGAGGCTTCCGCTGATTCTGTCCAATTGCGTGCCCAGGTCGAAGCGAACACCGCACAACTGAGAGCCGTCTTTGACACCTTGCAGCAATGTATCTCGGACGGGCTTGTATTGAGATGGAAGCTCGACTCTATCGAGCGGGTTACGCAGAGTCGTGAAGCTGCCCAACTGGAAATCAATAAGAAGATTTCATCCTTTTTGAAACAAAGGACTCGAATCGAAGCGGAGCTGGTCGCGGCGGCTGATCATGAGAAGGCACTGAAAGAAGTGCGAGAGCAGCTTACGGACTTGTTGAAAACGCTTCCTTCTCAGTAGCTGCCTTTGTATCAATTATACACTTGTAATCTTTGAATAATATGTATCCATTTTTTATTCTTTTATATGATGTATCTTTTATTCAATTGAGTTCATGAATAAAGACACATTTTTTGTTATACTGTTGCTTTCTTCTCCTTGCTTTGTTGTTACCATGTGATTTTAGCAAGTGCGGTCTGTAGATAGCATAAAGCTGTCAATCTTGGATTCTTTGTAGAGTGGTGATGGCTTAGAAAACAGGGTTAGGATCTGTCACCTAAGACTTTTCAATTTTATGAACCATGAGGGTCTCATAAAGAATTTTCTCCCTACCGGTCGAGAGGATCCCGTAAGTGTAATTTCTCATTAAGAATCGTGAGGATTCCTAAGTGTGTTTTCTCTTGAAAGTCGTAAGGATCTCACAAGAGAATTCACTCCCTTACGAGTCGTGAGGACCCGCAAGTGATGGGTGAAGTTGTCCTTATCCTCATTTCACGGAGTTAGGAGTTGCTCTGGATGCTTCCCACGGGTTCACAGCCGTGTTCTGAGAGGACCAGGCTCCGCTCTGGACGTTTCCCATGGGGTCAGGGTTGACATTATCCACATTCCACGTGATCAGGAATTTTGCTCTGGATGCTTCTCACGGGTTCACTGCCGTGTTCGGCGAGGACCAGGCTCCGCTCTGGATGCTTCACACGGGGTCATTACCGTGCTCCGCGAGGACCAAGATCCGCTCTGGACATTTTCCACGGGGTCAGGAGTGACATAATCCGCGTTCCACGTAGCCAGGAATTTTGCTCTGGATGCTTCCCACGGGTTTACTGCCGTATTCGGCGAGGACCAGGCTCCGCTCTGGACATTTTCTACGGGGTCAGGAGTGACATAAGCCGCGTTTCCCATAGCCAGGAATTTTGCTCTGGATGCTTCCCACGGGTTCACTGCCGTGTTTGGCGAGGACCAGCCTCCGCTCTGGATGCTTCACACGGGATCATTGCTATGCTCTGCGAGGACCAGGATCCGCTTTGGACGTTTCCCACGGGGTCAGGAGTGACATTATCCGCGTTCCACATAACCAGGAATTTTGCTCCGAATGCTTCCCACGGGTTCACTGCCGTGTTCGGCGAGGACCAGGCTCCACTCTGGATGCTTCACACGGGGTCATTGCCATGCTCCGGGAGGACCAGGATCCGCTCTAGACATTTTCCACGGGGTCAGGAGTGACATAATCCGCGTTCCACATAGCCAGGAATTTTGCTCTGGATGCTTGCCACGGGTTCACTGCCGTATTCGGCGAGGACCAGGCTCCGCTCTGGACGTTTTCCACGGGGTCAGGAATGACATAAGCCGCGTTTCACGTAGCCAGGAATTTTTCTCTGGATGCTTCCCATCGGTTCACTGCCGTGTTCGGCGAGGACTAGCCTCCGCTCTGGATGCTTCATATGGGATCATTGCCGTGCTCTGCGAGGACCAGGATCCGCTCTGGACGTTTCCCACGGGGTCAGGAGTGACATTATCCGCGTTCCACGTAACCAGGAATTTTTCTCTGGATGCTTCCTACGGGTTCACAGCCGTGTTCGGCGAGGACCAGGCTTCGCTCTGGATGCTTCACACGGGGTCATTGCCGTGCTCTGCGAGGACCAGGATCCGCTCTGGACGTTTACCACGGGGTCAGGAGTGACATTATCTGCGTTCCACGTAACCAGGAATTTTTCTCTGGATGCTTCCCACGGGTTCACTGCCGTGTTCGGCGAGGACCAGGCTCCGCTCTGGACGTTTTCTACGGGGTCAGGAGTGACATAAGTCGCGTTTCACGTAGCCAGGAATTTTCTCTCTCGATGCTTCCCACGGGTTCACTGCCGTGTTTGGCGAAGACTACGCTCCGCTCTGGATGCTTCACACAGGGTCATTGTCGTGCTCTGCGAGGACCAAGATCCGCTCTGGACGTTTCCCACGGGGTCAGGATTGACATAAGCCGCATTCCATGTGACCAGGAATTTTGCTCTGGATGCTTCCCATGGGTTCACTGCCGTGTTCAGCGAGGACCAGGCTCCGCTCTGGATGCTTCACACGGGGTCATTGCCGTGCTCTGCGAGGACCAGGATCCGCTCTGGATGCTTCACACGGGGTCATTGCCGTGCTCTGCGAGGACCAGGATCCGCTCTAGACGTTTCCCACAGGGTCAGGAATGACATAAGCCGCGTTTCACGTAGCCAGGAATTTTGCTCTGGATGCTTCCCATCGGTTCACTGCCGTGTTCGGCGAGGACTAGCCTCCGCTCTGGATGCTTCATATGGGGTCATTACCGTGCTCTGCGAGGACCAGGATTCGCTCTGGACGTTTCCCACAGGGTCAGGAGTGACATTATCCGCGTTCCACGTAACTAGGAATTTTTCTCTGGATGCTTCCTACGGGTTCACTACCGTGTTCGACGAGGACCGGGCTCCACTCTGGACGTTTTCCATGGGGTCAGGAGTGACATAAGCCGCATTCCACGTAGGTAGGAATTTTTTCTCTGGATGCTTCCCACGGGTTCACTGCCGTGTTTGGCGAGGACCAGGCTCCACTCTGGATGCTTCACACGGGGTAATTGTCGTGCTCTGCGAGGACCAGGATCCGCTCTGGACGTTTCTCACATGGTCAGGATTAACATAAGTCGCGTTCTACATGACCATGAATTTTGCTCTGGATGCTTCCCACGGGTTCACTGCCATGTTTGGCGAGGACCAGACACCGCTCTGGATGCTTCACACGGGGTCATTGCCGTGCTCTGTGAGGACTAGGATCCGCTCTGGACGTTTCCCATGGGGTCAGGATTGACATAAGCCGCGTTCCACGTGACCAAGAATTTTGCTCTGGATGCTTCCCACAGGTTCACTGCCGTGTTCGGCGAGGACCCGGCTCCGCTCTGGATGCTTCACATAGGGTCATTGCCATGCTCTGCGATGACCAGGATCCGCTCTGGACGTTTCCCACGAGGTCAGGAGTGACATTATCCGCGTTCCACGTAACCAGGAATTTTGCTCTGGATGCTTCCTACAAGTTCACTGCCGTGTTCGGCGAGGATCAGGCTCCACTCTGGATGCTTCCCACGGGGTCGGGGTTGACATTATCCGCGGTCCACGTAGCCAGGAATTGTTGACTTTATCCGCATTTCACGGAGTCGGGGTTTGACTCTCGGTCATCTGTGCACCGCCGAGTCATAGAACTGGGAGTTGCCGCGGTTCCTCTTTGTTTGATATTGTGTCTGTCGTAATGAGACGGATGTTGAGATGATCTCCAGACTATCTGTGAACCGTTTGAGATTTGGCTTCTTCTTCTGATGAAACCTGGAGAGGAAAGGTGTGATTCCTTCTTTGTTTGCGCTCCTGGATTGTATACAGGGATTGCTGTGATATCACCTGTAGGGCATAAATTTCATTCTCTTTTTTTTTATTTCTTTCCGCGATGCTCTACCATTTCAGTTTTTATATCGCGAAGGTCGCGATTGCCCAATCATTTCGGCTATTTTTCGCGGTGCCCAATCATTTCAGCTATTTTTTATTCTTACTCGCTGCTTTTTATTGCGAATTGCCCAATCATTTCGGCTATTTCGCATGCATACATTTTTACTTGCTGATTTTGTTGCAAGCTGCCCCATCGTTTCGGCTATTTCGTATGCACGTGTGGCTTGCTGGCTTTTTGCTGCAAGCTTGGAATTAGACACCGATTCCAGCATCAGCACCGCTACACCTGGGATATTGCCAGGAGCGAATCATCATTTGCCTTCGTCGATATCGAGCAAAGGTGGCTTAGTAGACAGGGTTAGGATTCTGTCGACTAAGGCTTTTGACTTCATGAGCCGTAAGAGCCTCATAAAGGTATTTCTCACTGCGAGTCGTGAGGATCTCATAGGTGCGTTTTCTCCTTAGGAGTCGTGAGGACTCCTAAGTGTATGATCTCTTATAAGTCGTAAGGATCTTACAAGAGTGTTTTCTCCTTATAAGTCGAGAGGACTTACAAAGGTTGTTCACTGTATAGACATATCCCTGGTCACGGATGGGACTTCGTTAGGGAAATGTTTATTCGCACCCGTGGATTGTATACAAGGGTCAGCACTGAGCCGCTTGTAGGGCAGTATTGAAGGTTGTGGGGGCTGCTTAAGAACAGGTTTAGATCCCTATAGCTTAAGACTTTCAAATCTTATGAGCCGTGAGGGTCCCATAAGAGGGTTCTCCTTACGAGTCATGAGGATCTCGCAAGTGTAATTTCTCCCTAGGGATCGTGGGGATCCCTAAGTGTGTTGCTCCCTTATGAGTCGTAAGGATCTCACGCAGGTGGTTTCTCCTTACAAAGTCGAGAGGACCTTGCAAGTGTCTTTTAACGAGATTGCGCCCTTTCAGGTTTTCACAAAACTCGTCGGCAGCCCTGCTGTTTTTACTCACGGAGCCCTTTCGGGTTTTCGTCCGTGCCCTTTTTGCTTGTGGACATACCGTTTTTTTTCTTCTCTTTTTTTATTCTAACGAGGTTGCGCCCTTTCGGGTTTTCACAAGACTCGCCGGTAGCCCTGTTGTTTTTACTCACGGAGCCCTTTCGGGTCTTCATCCGTGCCCATTTTGCTTATGGACATACCGTTTTCTTTTTTCTTTTTTTTTTGTATCAGCTTTGGGACGCTGCAATCCACCGTAGTTTATCGACGTCTCGGTCAACGGCTAGTTTTAGGACATAGCAGTCCGTTGTTAGTTTAAGGACGTTTCGGTCCGTCGTTAGTTTAAGGACGTTTCGGTCCGTCGTTAGTTTACGGAAGTTTTGGTCCGCTGTTAGTTTAAGGACATTTTGGTCCCATAAGCCGGCTACTACTTATAGAGTTTGGGCTTAGGAAGATAGCGAGCGGACATAGTCGTTGTCATCTATCATTGACCTAGGCCGTGACTCGTTAGGCGTATTATTTCTTCAGGAAGCGACCATTTATTGGCCTGAAGGGCCTTTCGCCATGCATGTCCATGAGTAGATAGGCTCCACCCTGGTAGACCTTGTCTATGATATACGGGCCTTCATAGTTCGGCTCGAATTTTCCCCGCTTGGTACGATTGGGGATCATAGGTTTTTTGACCACTAGCACGAGTTCGCCTTGGCGGAATGTCCTCGGCCTAGTCAATCTTTTATATGAGCGCGTCATCTTTGCCTTATAAACCTCCAGATTTTGTTGCGCTATGAGCCGGGTTTCGTCAAGGCCGTCGAGATCCTCAAGCCGAAGGTGAGCATTCTCTTCGTCTGTCAGCTCGTAATGAACCGCCACTCGTAGAGAGGGTAGCTCTATCTCGAGGGGGAGTACCGCCTATGTACTGAATACCAATGCATATGGAGTTGTGTTCGTAGCCGTCTTGAACATAGTTCGATACACCCAGAGAGCTTCATGCAGTCTCTCGTGCCAGTCCTTCTTATTTCGTGACACCGTCTTTTTCACGATCTTCGTCAAGGTCTTGTTGAAAGCCTCAGCTAGACCGTTAGCTCGGGAATTATAAATTGAGGAGTATCTCCAGTCTATGTTGTGCTGTTGTGCGAAGCGGCTGATCTTGTGGCTTCTGTAAGATGGCCCATTATCGGAGATGATTCATCGCGGAGTTCCAAACCGATAAATGACGTGTGTCTTGAAGAAATGGAGGATATTCTCTGTCTTCACCTCTCTCAGCGGTACTGCTTCTGCCCATTTGGAGAAGTAGTCAGTTGTCGCCAAAATGAATCGATATCCTCTGGACGATACTGGTTCGATGGGGCCGATTATACCAGTCCCCCACATTTCGAACGGCCAGCTAGCCACCGCTGGATGTAGTGGATTTGGATGCTGATGGATAAAATCCCCATGGATCTGGCACGAGTGGCATTGCTTCGTATACTCGAGGCAGTCTTAGATCATCGTGGGCCAATAATAACCCATCCGTTTGATCTTCAGCTTCATCTTCAGCCCGGCTTGGTGAGAACCGCAGAGTCCGTCGTGAGTTTCTTGGACGACTCTTTTTGCTTCTTCAGGTCCCAGGCATCTTAACCACAGAGAATCAAATGACCTCTTGTACAGAGTGTCGTTGACGAAGGCTAAAGATAGGGCTCGCTTCATGAGCTGATGTTTTGAGGACGCATCCTCGGGCGTTCGACGGGATTTGAAGTAGTATATAAAGTCTTCTCTCCAATCTTCAACCTTTTCCTGGTCTTTTACTTGTAGAGTCGTTTGTTCGGTCGTTCCCTTTTCCTCGGACGCCTTTGGAAATATTTCTGCCGGTGCAAGAACCCGACGGCTTTGCACAACGATCCTCACGTCATCGAGGTTCTCATCGGCCAGTTCTTTAGCGAGCTTGGCTAATGCATCCGCTTTGCTATTTTCCGCATGCGGTATGCTTTCCAAGGTGTAAGAAGAAATTTGAGTCAGCAGTTGCTGTACTCTCTCGCCGTACTTCACCGGCTCTGGTTTGCACGTTTGACAGTCGCCATTTACTTGATTGACGACCAGCTAGGAGTCTCCGTATATGAGGAGTTTCTTGATCCCCATGTTGTTGGCGATCTCGAGACCTGCTAGCAAGGCTTCATACTCGGCTTCATTGTTTGTCCTCGGCTCTGTTAAGGAGAAAGCAAAGCGCATTATCCCTCCTTGTGGAGTTACGAAGATGAGGCCTATCCCCGATTTGATTATGGGGGTGTTTTGTTTGCGCTTCTTCATGGAGGATGCTCCATCGAAGTAAAGTTCCCACCGGGTATCATTTCTGTTGATCGTGTCAAACGCGTGCTCGTTTGGCAGTTCGCAATTCAAAGGAGAATTGGCAGGTATTGGATGCTCAGCGAGGAAGTCGGCGATGGCCTGGCCTTTCACTGCCTTAAGAGGCTGATAGGTTATTAAGAACTCCATCAAGAGCAAGGCCCATTTAGCGAGCCGCCCTGTCAATATGGCCTTTAAAATCAAATACTTGAGAGGATCCACCTTCGATATGGGACGAACTTCATGCGCCAACGCATAGTGCCTGAGCTTTGTTATCGCGAAGATCAATGCCAGGCAGTGTTTTTCGATCGGAGAATAATTGCTTTCTGCCCCTAGCAGAACTCGACTCAAATAGTAGAGGGCTCTCTCCTTCCCTTGGTCGTTCTCTTGTGCCCATAATGCGCCTAAGGAACCTTCAAGGGCGGTTGTATACAGAATGAGGGGTTTTCCCTTGACCGGAGCAGCCAACACTGGTGGATTCTGCAGGTATTGCTTGATTTCATCCAGCGCGCTTTGGCATTTGTGATCCCAGACGAACGGGGTTCCCTTCTTCATTAGGTGGCTGTAGGGGCGGCACTTGCCGGAGAGATTGGCTATAAATCGCCGAATATACACGAGCTTTCCTTGGAGAGACCGCAATTGCTTGAGAGTCTTTGGCGGAGGCATTTCCATGATCGCTTTGATCTTCGACGGATCTATTTCGATGCCTCGGTGTCGGACGATGAACCCCAGGAATTTGCCCGAGGAGACTCCGAACGCGCATTTAAGAGGGTTCATCTTCAAGTTGTATTTCCGAAGGCGTTGAAATACGGTCTTCAGATGCTCTAAATGCTCCTCATATGATTTGCTCTTAACCACAAGGTCGTCGATATAGCATTCGACGACTTCATGTATGAGGTCATCAAAGATCTTCGTCATGGCCCTCTAATAGGTGGCACCAGCGTTCTTTAGACCTAAAGGCATCACCTTGTAGCAGAATATACCCAAAAGGGTCCGGAAAGCGGTATGCTTCTGGCCTTCGGGATGCATCTTTATCTGATTATATCCTGATGAGCCGTCCATGAAGGAGAAGACTTCGTGAGTGGACGTATTGTTTATCATCAGTTCGGTGACTGGCACTGGGAAGTCGCCTTTCGGGCAGACTTTGTTGAGATCCCGAAAGTCCACACATATGCGCACCGTTCCATTTTTCTTCATTACGGGGACGATGTTGGCGATCCAGTCAGGATACTGAACCTCTTAGATGAAGCCAGAGTCGATCAGCTTCTTGACTTCGGCATTGATACTCATCTCAAGCTCGAGCCGCATTCTTCTCGGTGCTTGTTTGATTAGCTTGACGTCCGGGGATATGGCCAGTTTGTGGAAAGCAATCTCTGGATCTAGTCCTGGCATCTCGGAATAATTCCATGCGAAGCAGTCTTTATGTTGCATGAGCACATCCTTTAGTGTAGCCACCCTTTCTTCAGACAGCAACTCGCTGACGAACGTCGACCGAGGGTCACTTGCCGTCCCCAAATCAATTTTCTTGAGCTCATCTGCAGTGGTATGTATTCCATCTTCCAGCTCTTTCGGCGCCGGTGGAAATTCTGAGATCACCTCATCATCATTGTTTTCGAAGCACCAGGGGAGGTCATCCATATTCTCGGGCTCTTCTTCTGATAGCGTTATCATATGACAAGTACGAGCTCGCTTCCAAGACCGATGTTGATCTGGTTCTACTCTCGCTGTATGCGTGGCTTTAAGTTCATCCTTCTGTGGCGGGCTTACCCTCCAACTGCTGGATAGTGCGAACTTGCCCTGTTGATATTGGTCTTTAACCTAGTTCTTGAAAGTGAACCAGTCTTCGAGGGGATGCCCTATTGCTTGGTGATAAGAGCAATAGTCCGGGTGAAAGACTTCGCCTGCTTGTTCGGGGTGCTTGGACTCCGGCAGTGTCATCATCTGATGTTTTACGACAAGATGAAATATCTTCCTTGTCTTGTCTTGGGGAAAAGAATATGCTTGACTGATCTTTTTTATAAGAAACGAATCTGGACTGCTCGATTCCTGACCGCGTGGTTTCTTGGACCCGCTTTGTCGCTGTCGAACACCTTTCCCATTCTTCGGTTTGTTTATGCCTTTACGTCGGGTCTTTTGTACAATGGGCTGACAAGGAGGATCATTTTCATTTTCCGCAGCCTGTTGAAAGAGGCGCTGCGTCCTGGCTTTCTCGTAAATTGCCATTTCGCGGTTATGGTTGTCTCGGACCTTTTGACCCGTTTTCCTTATAAGCTTGTCCATTTGTTGTTCGAACGACGGACTGGGCATTTTTACGTCAGGAGCTCTTTCTAGTTCAAGGTTAGCATCTTCCCATGAAGCATCTCCCTCTACATCAAAGTCGTGTATGACATAGCAGTCGCGGAATAGCTCCCGTTTCTTGGATTGAACATACCCAAGTGTTGCGCCACGGCAGCGCCCCGGCCGTCTTTCCGAGGCCAAAATGCGGAATCAAAATTTTTCCTTACTTGGAAACTGGCGCTACCGCGGACAATAAAAACCCGGATCGTTAACCATTAACCTATACTAGCAAATAAGAGATGGGAAGAGATATACCGAATGATCCGAGTCCTTCGGTCTTCGTCTCCACTCCGATCTCCCGCGGATGCTTCGTCCGTCATCTCCTCATTGTCGCCTCTTCGCCGGAAGGGCACCACATCGGCTGCATCTTTTACGGGCTCCCACCTCAATACCGAGGCAACTCGGGCGCGAAGCTGGCGAGTCGACGCGTCCAAGATTTGCTGTAGAAAGTAGTGTAGAAACTTTGTCTCTTGGAGTTTATGTAGTTGCCATTGATGGATGGAGGAAGAGGTAAAGAAAATTGGTGCTTTCAATTTTCTAGCAAGAAGAAGATGAAATGAACTCTCTCATTCTCTTTTTCCAAAATGAAACCTTAACCTTATCATATGAGAATGGGGGAGGAAAAGAATATCAAAACCACAACCATAGAAGGAAGGTGAGTGTAGGAAAAGGTGGAGGGTGACCACAACCTAAACATCATCATAACAAATCCACATCAAACTCTAATCACCTCAAATCACCAAAAAGCAAGTGATGATGATAGAAAAGAATGGTATCAAAAGATGCTTTCATAATATCTCATCTTACAAATAAACCCTCCATAAAATGTTATTTGCAAACTTGCAAATAACACCCTCCATCAGAAAAGTCCGGCCGGGAAAGAACAAAGGAAAACCGGCCGGAACGGAATGCAAACTGGCAACTCCAGAAAACTGGTCCCGTAATAAATTACAGGAAAACCCCGACACTGTGCATACACACCCGCATCTGTATTCCGACCGGATACAAATGTAATGAGACAAAATCTACACTGTATTAAACTAGGATCCGGCTTAAACCAAAGCCGGCTAGTAATATCCGTTCGATCCTAATGATCCTAATCCGTGCAATACCGCACGTATCGGATCGAACCCTGCCATATAACCATACGGCCACTAGTACAAACCGTCCGATCCTGATCCGTACAATACCGCACGTATCTGATTAGACCCTGCCATATCTCCATACGGCCTCTACAGCGTTTCGCCCGAAAGCTTGAGTAACTGTAAGTGTGGTGGACTCTAAAGAATCGTCAATACTATGGCTGTGGATTTAACCACTAGCACGTCAGAGGTATTAGCTAATACGTGACGGGCCACCAGCTATTGACCAAAAGGGACGTCGATGAGCGAACTCATCCTGACACCCTACTGATCCTATCAGTAACAATATCCGTACAGTCCGGTCCGTTCGTCTATGAGTATCGCATGGCGGGCCTAGGGGGTTGGTAAAAGTCAGACCCCCAAAAGCTGTACAAGTCGTGTCGGAGTGTAGCCCAGAACGCCCTGAGATACTACTGGAATACCTACCAATAAATCTCCTGCCTCGGCCAAGGGCTTTGCGTAATGGATCTCCTAGACACAGCGCGACCTCACCCCCAATACCGGGAGAGACGAACCCCTGAAGATCCGCTCACTGCCTCCATGTGGCTCGGGACTGTACCCAACTAAAACCTGTTTGCACGACCCCTTTGAGCCGTGGTAGGGTAGTAATCAAAGCACAGTGGGAACTCACACGAGACAAAATGACGATCTCAGGTCGATGAACTAACCTGTACACATGTCACCAGGGAACTGCTATCTGACATCTGGTATAAGACCAACTAGCAGGTTCCCGGCGAGTCCTGTCCGGTGTACTCATAACCCAATGAGCACCTGTATACATCTTAGGTGAACCAACTGACACCAGTGGCTTGTGAGACCGGCCACCGCCCCTCGTCGGGGTCTCGACTGTATACACTAGTCTACTAATGGAGTATCGATGCCCTGTCTCGAAACTCCTACGACTAGGGACCTTTTAAGGATGTGCTTATAGACTACCAGCTCCCACGTATATGATCGCCATCATACTGCTGGTAGTCAAGCAAGAATCCTAGGGGCTCTATCAACGTGTAATAGCGACATGTCAGGTCACCTAAAGCAATACACGATGATAAAGATAAACCAGATAGCATACTATCATCTCGAGTAAGACTGTTCTACCGGGATAGGTCCTCCCTCAATCATTGCAATCACGTGCCTGTGATCCAATAATTGACTCTGAGGGCACTATCTCCAACACCAAGTCCGGTCGTTTCCATTCTCCCGTTGGGCAATTTCCGCTGAGCTCCAGGGACGTTCCAGATCCTGTCGTAGAACTTAGCTTTCCGACCGGTCTGTTTGAAAAGTATGCCTTGGCGTCTTAACAGCCTTTTTAGTCCGTTCGTGTAATATCTGGGCAAATGGATGGGCTGGAGCCTGTCAAGTGTAGAATCCGCGCCATGCCATATTTCCTTCTCCACTTTGGTCTCCCCGGCTCGGTAGAATAGGATTACTTTTTCGCCTTCTCGCCTGGGAGGGACATAGAACGTCTGCAGCTCTTCTACTCTGTAGGTATCAAGTGAGTCTAGTTCTTTACGATGCTTTGGCGGAACCATGGCAACTTGCAAACTTTGACCTTCACCAGCGATTGTTTGTATTAATGTCCGAGCAGAGAATATGGCGTGGACCTCATCTTCTGAATCGCTGCCGAAGATAAGAATAGGGGCGGAGGGTCCCGTCTTGTTGTACTGGAGGAGACCTGAATAAAATGTCTCTTCCTCCTCCTCGGTATCATTCCCGAAGACCGGAATGATAGGGATAGCTTTGTCCTTCGGCTTGTGACATCTCTCCGTGTCCTTGAAATATGGTAAAAAGTATTTTGCATCTTCATACTTTCGGACTTCGTTCACAGAGAATGGGTTCAGCTCTCCTGTTACAGTATACTCAAGACCATCCTTGAAGTATTTCATACACTGATGTTGTGTGGAGGGAATGATGTTGTACTGATGTAACCAGGGACGGCCGAGCAAAGCGTTGTAGCATGTCTTGGCGTCAATGACATGGAACTTGATGTCCGTGACAAGCAGCCCAAAACGTAACGTCAGTATTACAGACCCAAGCGTCCGTGATGACTGGGAGTCGAACCCGGAGATGGTGATTTTGTCGCGAGCGAGGTGTTGAACACTCATGCAAATTTCCTTTAACACCCTCACGTTAAGGAGGTTGACGGAGGACCCATTGTCGACCAGAATTTTGCCTATCTTGATATCGTGACAGTAGCCGGAGACATATAGGGGACGGTTGTGTTCACATGTCCCAAGTAGGAGATCTTCATCGCCGAAGGTGTTATCGGCTGTGTGTACTTCTTCCAGCTCGTCTTTCATCTTCTCTTCAGCGAGGAAAGCTTGGAATTGCTCTGGCTCTTGCAGCGCCTTGATCAATGAATCTCTTGCTTCTTTTGATAGTAAAAAGGCATCGAGAATGCTGAACTGCGAAGGTCACTTCCTTAGGTGCGCCAGGACGTTGTAGTCCACCTTACTTTTCTTTGGCGGGTCCTTGGCGATCAGCTCTTTCATGACTTGGTCATCTTGGGCGATATCCTCGGAGACCTTTTCTTTTCCCTTATCTTTCCTGTTTAACCCACTATTCGAGGGCCCAAGATTCTTTTCGGGTTGCGTACGATTGCGTAGCTGAATGTTTTCGCAGGTCTTCGGTTCTTCCTCTTTCCTCGAGGTAGATTCTTTGAAAAGAGGGCAAAGAGTCATCTCTTCGTCGGAGTCACTTCCGAAGGTGAGGACTTGCGATCCCCCAGCGTTGACCATGCGACAGTTGCTGGTAGTTCCTTTATGCTCTTCGGTCGTACTTTTCTGCTCCCGACGAATTTTGCATTTCATCCGCTTGAAATGCTGCCGGTGAGCAACATATCCCTGCCACCATCTTGTAAAAGCGTTGCACGCTTCGGTGGGGTGCGAAATCTTTCGATGATATAGACAGTAGCTAGGATGTGTTTCTCCTTCACCAAGAGCGTTCATTTCGGAGGATGGCGGCTTCATCCCCATTGATATGGCTTTAGAAAACCTTTTCTTCATCTTGGACTTGTTTTTGTTCGTGACGGATGTACTTTGATTCGGTGGGAGTGTTTCGACTACTTCATCCAATCGCCGACGTTTGGCCTTTTCAAATATGGCCATCTCACACTTCCGGTCAGCTTTACTTTTCAGAAGAGCTTCGTTTAGGAATGTGTCGATCATTCCGTCTGATGGCCCTGGAAGTTCTGGTTCAGGAGTTGTTCCCAGTTTTTCTGTGTAAGGAGCTTCTTCATCGTCTGTAAACGAGTGAGAGATCATATGGCAACTTGCTATGTAATCCTCAGATTCATCTGATGAGTCTTTTCTACCATATCCTTCCTCAAGGACGTGGCCAAGAAATTCCTGGAGCGTGATTGGAGTCCGCGCCTTCTGGTTATACACTTCCAGCACGTCGATCTGTTTCTGTAGGTCCGTGCGCTTGTTGCCAGACTTCACGGGCTTTTTGGATTTCTTCTTCTTTTTCGCAGATTTCGACGGCTGGGTGTGAACACTTTAGCTATCACCACCAATCTTTGGGGTTGGGCGCGGCTTCAGTATCCCTTCGATGTTCTGGGGTTCCAACGGATTCTTCCACCTGATCGCCGGGCATATCTGGAGATCGTTCAGCATCCTTTTGGTTTTGGCTGAAAGAGCCACCTCCCATGGAACTTCTTCAACAAAAAAGCACGTTGCCCCCGGTGTGTCCATCTTCTTAGGAGTATGCGGTTGTGGTGGGCTCACTTTCCACTTCTCAGACAACGCAAACTTGCCTTGTTGGTACTGATCCTCGATCCATCCCTTAAAGACGAAGCAATCTTCGATTGGATGGCTTATCGTTTGGTGGTAAGGGCAATAATTGGGATTATTCGCTTCGCCAGGTTGCAATGGCCACCTTGGATTCGGCAGATTGATAAGCCGGTTGCGCATCGCCAGCTCGAAGAGTCCCTTTGTTTTGTCCCGTGGGAACGAGTATAGACGCTTCATTTTCTCATTATAATAGCGTCGTCTCTCTTCCAGTTGATCCGTTAATTTTAGGGCACCGGGTTGCTGTTGGGTATTCACAACGAAGGTCGCTTTCCCTTTACCTTTTTCGTTTCGCGACTCCGACTTCGGAGGAGGCGGTCTATGCCCCATCTGGTCCATTTGAGCTAGCTTGTCGTTTAGAGCCTGAAACGTGGTCGGTTTGAAGAACATCATGAACTGTGAAATAGTTGCATGAGGGTCTAGGGTGTCCACGAACATGCCCACCGCTGGTGCTTCTTCGATGCGCTATTCACACTTCGACCACAGATTCCGCCATCGGATCACGTACTGAACCCACGTCTCGCTCGGCTTCATCCTGGCATCGATCAATGCCATTATTGGGGTGCGTTCACTGGCACTTGCGAATCGCTGGGTGAACAACTACTCCATTTCTGCGAAAGTTTTGACGGAGTCGTTTGGGAGTTCGGAGTACCACTCAAACGCCATTTCCGATAAGCTGCCGACGAATTGGCGGAGCAAAAGCTTATCATCGCCACCGATGTTGCCGCAAAAAGCCCTGAACTGAGCGACATGTTGATGGGGATTGCCTGTGCCCTTGTACACATGGAATTTGGGGATCGTATATCCCGGTGAGTAACTTATTTGGTCATACCAGCCCGGATAGGGTCGTCCAGTCTTGACAACTTGGTCAGCCGCTTCATTCGTCTGGTGAGCTCGTATTTGTTGAGCAATATAGTCATCCAGGACGGCCTTGGAAATAGTTTCTTCCTTGGCTGTTGAAAGAGCTGGAGGTGGATTTGATGTTTCTCCTCTGTCGTTTTCGAGGATAATCGGAGGATCTTCAGCTGGAGGGTGTTGCTGGATCATCATACTCACCATGTCTTGGAACAGAAGAGCCATTTGCTTTATATTAGCCGCTTGTTCCCCAGCCTCCTTGTCCTTCTTTTCGAGCATTCTCTGAAGGAATTCAGCATCGGTCTCGTGTTCGTGACGTTGTTCCGATGACGCCTCCGGGCTTTCTTTTGGCCCGGTAAGTGCGTCCATCGCAGTCAGCATCTCCTGAAGCTTCTATTGTTGTTGTTCCTGAGCCCTTGTTATTGATCGGGTGAGCGGTCGGTGACCCGTCGAAGTGCGGCTTTCCTCTTTTCCGGAAGCCATGTAAACAGTATGTACCACTATGCCCCCAGACTTAGGGCGTTTGGGCTCGGTGTTTTTGTGGTCTGCCACGTTTATAGGGGCTTTCTATGGCCTCCTTTTCTTTTGAGTAGTCAACGTGGAGGGGGCCGTTGTAGCGGGCACCCAAGTGGTTGTCGTCTTTTGCGGCTTACTGGGACGGTTCCCTTCCGGCTGAACCTTCAGTTTCTTCTGTCGGTAGAGGTAGTCTTGATCGATCACTGACTCTTGGACACGTCGCCAGACTTTGTAAACTTTGGAGAACAGCCGCTGAGGGGGCTGTTCCGGTTTTGCTTTTGCGACAGTCTCCACCGGTGGAGGAGATCTTTTTAGTATGGCGGTAGGCGAGTTCCTACGCACCTTGTTCAGCAGTTCAAAGCTGTTCCCGGTCGGAACAGCAGCATTGACTTCCACCGTTGGAGCTAGTGGAGTTAGCCCAGAGGGGGAGTTGCCCCCAGCCTTCCTCACTCGGCGCCAGAGGCGACGTCGAGTTCAGTGATGGGGACGGCTTTGTCTTACCTCCTATCCAGGTGAGGGGCTGTTGCTGGCATCAGCTTCTTGAAGACTGATGTCCGTTGAGAAGCGGTATCCAACCGGTCAAAAACAGACTTCTGAGCAGGGACGGGAACCGTAGTGGGAGCCGGAACAGCCAGTCTTGTAAAAACCGACCCTTTGATAGGAGAAGCCGTCTTGACGACTTCAGGAGCAGGGATGGCTATTCTCTTCGGAACAACCTTTTCTGGGACTGCAGGCTTCAGCATGGGCCCACGGGAACTTCGGCCCAATCTGTAGAAGACCGAGGTGCTGGAGCTGGGCGACCCGTTGAAAGGGGCCACAGTAGTTGTAAGCCGATCAAAGACCGACTTCTTGGGAGTTTTTGGCATTGGCACAGGAGTGGTGAAGCTTGTTGGCGGGAGCATGGTCCCGAAAAACAATTCTGTGGTGTCTTGAGTGACCTGTTCCACCGGCATTATGAACAGGGAAGTCGCTTGGGGCCCGTAAGCTATGCCTCCAGATGAGGTAGAGTAGGAGTTGTAACTGCAGTTAGAACACTTTGCACAAGTGGACGCCATTGATCCTTCGCTTTCTGCACCGAGTAAACGCCAAATCTTGGTACCTCGAAACCTAAGGGCAACCATTAGCAAACCGCGATTGGTTCGCGAACACGACGCACGAAGTGTGGAGTGGAAAGAGGAAAAGGTCCCACCGGGCGTGCCGGAATCTGTTTACTGCCAGAAACCGGGAAGACGCACATCTTGCCTGAATCTGGGGTCAGATGCTATTTGGTGCTATCCGTCCACCTCTCCGAAGATGCCAAGTTGATTTATGGCACCATGTATCGAAGGTTTAAATGGATGCAGCCGATGTAGCAGACTTCGTCAGATTCCCCCTCGTTAGAGGGTTTTTGATTGTGGGGACGCTCTTCTCTGCAGGCGCAAGCCACTGCAGTTAATTACGCTACCGCATCGCGGTAACAACTTTTTCCTTCTCCGGATGGTCACTTCGTGTCGTGGGTGTTTGTTTTGTTTGTGGTTGCCCGTGGATTGTATACGGAGACTAATGTATGTTGTCACCCGTAGGGCGTGGATTAGTCCAAATCCGTATTTTCTTAGATTTGGGTTTGGGGTTGTGTTTAAGGATACGTTAGTCTTATTTGAGACTAAGGTCAACTTAAACGTTTGTTAAGGATACGTTAGTCTAATTTTGAGACTAAAATCAACTCAACGTTTGTTAAGAATACGTCAGTCTAATTTTAGACTGAGATCAACATAACGAGATCGTTTAGATCCAACAAAAGAGCATTTGGACTCTATTGTTTAGTTTAGGGACATTGCGGTCGATTTCCAGTTTAAGGACATGGTGGTCCATTGTTAGTTTAAGGACATCTCGGTCCATTGTTAGTTTAAAGACATCTCGGTCGAGGTTAAGGACATCATAGTCCGTGGATTTAAGGACTCCACAGTCTGATGTTAGTTTTAAGACGTTACGTTCGAGGTTAAGGACATCATTTGTTGTGAGTTTAAGGACCTCACAGTCCGATGTCAGTTTAAAGACATCACGCTCGAGGTTAAGGATATCATAGTCCATGAGTTTAAGGACCCCACAGTCCGTGAAATGTGTGGTTGTCGGGACATGTCACCTCTTTGAAAACGTTGAGGAATTACAACGACAAATATCAAAGGAGTGAAAAGATTTACCCTTGAACCAAGGTGAGTTGTTTGAAAGAGCAGATGTGCTCAGTTCAAGATAAGTTGAGGACTTATGGCCAGAATTGGGCTAAGTCCAATTAAAATGTTTTAACATTTTATTTTTGTTCTGGCTATTAAGCCTTCATTTGGGCTCAGCCCTTTTAATAATGCTAAGCATTGGGCTCTGACATCTTTTGTCTTCATCAGAACAAATTGTGTTCTGATAGTGCGCCACGTGGCACGCCAGGCGCTTTGCGCCAGCTAAAGAGTGCATTGCGCTTCTGTCAAATAGCACACACGAAGATGACACGTGTCGCGCTTAGCGTTAAGCGCTAGTTTGTTAGCACATTGAGCTTTTAATTCATGAGCGCTCTGCGCTAGTCTGTTGACACGCCAATGAGTGACACGTGGCGCTCTTGGCGCTGAGCGCCAGCTCATGAGCGCAGTGCGTTGTTTTAAAAGCCCAAAGCGCAAGTGGTGTCTATGGTTGACGCGTGGCATATTTTAGCGCTGAGCGCCGGTCCAAGAAGCGCAAAAGCGCAATTCATGAGTGCAAGGCACTTTCTGATAGCGCAAAGCGCATCTGATCAATTTTAAGATCAAAGAACAAATTTGTGTTCTTCTTTAAAGGAGGCTTTGCCTCAAAATCCAAGAACAAAAGTTCTTGTTTTTATAAAAGGCTCTGCCTTTATAGATCAAAGATCTGTGAATGAAGTAAAAATATTTCTTTTATTATTTTATGATTAGATCTTCTGATCTTTTCCATTTTATTAAAGACCTTGGTCTTTTTTTTTAGATCTATGATCTTTTTAGAAAATCGTTCTTCTTTTTACGAGATGGTTTCATCTCTATTATTTCAAGAACATAGTTCTTTACCTTGAAGATGAAGAAAAAATCTTCTTTTTTCTAAGAGCTTGCTCTTCTTTTTTCTCAAAGTTTGCAGAGGGTTTTTCTCTCTATTTTTTTCTTTTTTTTAGACTTGAAGTCTAGGGGCCTTTATATAGGGCCAATTGATTTGTTAAATCAGTTTTAAGAGATCTTTCTCTGATTGATTTGGGAATATTTCCCCCCGTTGGATCTTTGATCCTAAAGCTTCTGTTTTACAGAAGATAATCTTCTTGTTTTAATAAAATTGGAAAGATCTTTCCATAACAGAATTTTAGTTCTGATTAATTAATAATTTATTATTAGTAGATCTTTTGATCCGACGGTGGGAGAATTTTTAATTTTAGCGCCGGCGCACCTTGCGCTCGCGCACCTACGTTCGACACGTGGCGCGCAGCGTAGAACGCAGCGCAACTGCGCTAGCGCACCCGTGTTTGACACGTGGCGCGCAGCGCAGAGCGCTGGATCTGAAGTGTTGCTTCAACTTTTAAATTTTGAATTTTGAAACAGAGCTTTGCTCTGATTGGGGATGCGCTGCGTAGGGCGCAGCACACCTGGCGCTAGCGCGTCTGCGTTTGATACGTGGCGAGCAGCACGCAGAATCTGAAGCGTTGCTTCAATTTTTGAATTTTGAAATTCAAAACAGAGTTTTGCTCTGATTGGGAGAAACAGTTATCTATTTTCGATTTTGTTAAAATAATACCTTTAGGAAAACTTCACGGGGTAACGACCTACCCCACACGCACACTTTGGTTTCATAGCACGATGCCTATTTAGATGTATATTTGGTTCAAAGAATAACTTTACAATAAAATACCACATCTTTTAAAAACCAAGTTTCTTTTAGAACGGTATTTTAAAAATCCTTGGCAAATATGCCTCTACAACTCTCGTTAGGGGACCCACTAATGGATGGTGTGGATTATCGCACATTCTTATAATAGTAGAGTGAGATGCTGTAAGACTACGGTAGCGCCCTGGCCATCTTTCCGAGGCCAAAATGCGGAAACGAAAATTTTTCTAAACTAGAAACCGGCGTTATCGTATGTTTAAAATCCGGATCAAACCATTAACCTACAACCAGCTATCTAGAGAAGGGTTAGAGAGGCTATACCGATCGATCCGTGTCCTTCGGTCTTTGGCCACATCCTAAGCTCCTCGCGGTATCTCCGGTCTTGATCTCCTCGTCGGAAAGGGCACCACATCTACGAGTCTTTTTACAGGCTCCCACCTCTGAACCGAGGCAACTCGGATACGAAGTTTGCTAGCCGACGTGTCCAAGATTGCTGTAGAATATGTGTAGAACGCTTTGTCTCAATGGTAAATTGAAGTTGCCTCAAAGGGAGATGGAAAGGAAATGAGCTCAAGGATTTTTCTTCGCAAAATGTATCAATTTTCTCTCTACCAAAATGATGGGATCAGCCCCTTCATATGCTCGGCCAATTTAGGCAGTGAGAAATAATCAAGGGGGTGAGCACAAGGAAAGAATGGGGTGAGCATAAGGAAAAGGTGATGATAATGAGGAAAAATGGTCACACCACTATCCTTTCACAATAAATGCACAAAAAGGAATCAATGATGCTAGAAACATCAAGAAGCATGCATCAAAAAGCCTGGAGGCCCGGGACCACAAAAAAACCCTTGCTTTCACTAATTGCATATTTGCAAATAAGCCCCTCCAAGGAAAATTCAGCCAAAGAACAGTAGAAAAGGAATTTGGCCAAAAAGAGAAAAAAAGCTGGCAACTTCAAAAAGCGATCCGGTAACAAATTATAGGATAACCCCGCGACTGTATATACATACCCGCATTTGTATTCTGACCGAATACAAATGCAATGAGACAAAATCTACACAGTATAATACTAGGATCCGGCTTAAACCAAAGCCCGCTAGTATTATCCGTCCGAACCATGACACATGTACAAGTGCACGCGTATGTTCGAACCTGCCATAAATCCATACGGCCTCTACAACGTTTCACCCGAAACTTAAGAAACTGTCTGTGGGGGACTCTAAAGACTCGTCAATACTTTGGCTGTGGATTTAACCACTGGCACGTCAGAGGTACTAGCTGTACGTAATGGGCTACCAGGTATTGACCAAAAGGGAGGTCGATGAGCGAACTCATCCTGACATCCTACTGAGCCTGTCAGTGACAATATCCGTACAGTCCGGTCCGTTCGTCTATGAGCATCGCATAGTGGGCCTAGGGGGTTGGTAAAAGTCAAACCCTCAAAAACGGTACAAGTCGTGTCGGAGTGTAGCTCAGAACACCCTGAGATACTACTGGAATACCTACCAGTAAATCTCCTGCCTCGGCCAGGGCTTTGTGTAATGGCTTTCTTAGACACAGCGCGATCTCACCCCCAATACCGGGAGAGACGAATCCCCTGCCGATCCGCTCACTTGCCTCCATGTGGCTCGGGACTGTATCCAACTAAAACCAGTTGGTAGTAATCAAAGCACAGTGGGAACTCACACGAGACAAATGATGACCTCAGGTCGATGAACTAACCTGTACATATGTCACCAGGAAACTGCTATCTGACGTCTGGTATAATACCAACTAGCATGTTCCCGGCGAGTCATGTCCAGTGTACTCATAACCCAATGAGCACCTGTATACATCTTAGGTGAACCAACTGACACCAGTGGCTTGTGAGACCGGCCACCGCCTCTCGTCGGGGTCTCGACTGTATACACTAGTCTACTCCGGAGTATCGATGCCCTGTCTCAAAACTTCCACGACTAGGGACCACTTTTAAGGATGTACTTATGGACTACCCAACTCTCACGTATATGATCGCCATCATATTTTTGGTAGTCAAGCAGGATCCTAAGGGCTCTATCAACGTGTAATAGTGAACATGTCATCTAAAACTGTACACGACTGATAAAGACAAACCATGGTAGCATACTATTCTATATCAACGTGTAATAGTGAACTATAATGTCACCTAAAGCATGTACATGATGATAAAGACAAACCAGATAGTATGCAAACCACTCGAGTAAGATTGTCCTACTGGTATAGGTCCTCCCTCAATCATTGCAATCACGTGCCTGTGATCCAATAATCGACTCTGAGGGCACTATATCCAACAATCTCCCACTTGCACTCAAGGCTAATTATTGCGATGTCGCATACTCACAGCCCGTGTGATACCGAACACCCAACTCCTCTACTAATCAGTCTCACAAAACCCGTTTGCGAAACTATTGTGTTCGGGGAATAGCCTCAATGAGTGGATCCGCCCTGACGTTTCTTTCTATGTCTCTCTTAATCTCAAGTTCGCGGAGAAAGCCATCTTCCGAAATGAGCAATACCTGTCTTAGAATATGTTTGGATATCTGATGGGACCTAATTCATAAATGAACTCCAAATCCAAACTTCTTAGACTGTATTGTCAACTGATCTTAATCAGTATCCTGCGTCATGCTTCCCTCAGTGTCCGCTTGGATCACCTGTCCAAAACACTGCCCCTCGTCAGAGGGAAAACTATAACTCTGACAGTCACTCTGTCATCCAGGTCACCTTGGAAGCCTGGAATGATAACCGTCTCCCGAAAGAGTTTGTTGTTATCATATCCCTAGAACATCCACTTGTGTTCTATAACTGCTCCCGATCGTTTCTCCAGGATTGGATCAATATCAACATATTGCATCTCGTGAAAAAACAACATCTGGTGTGGTACTTGACATCTCATGATCAACTCAATTACCTAAGCAAGTGATCTGCTGATCATGCGCATCCCTCTCCCCTTTAGTCTGTAAGACACCTTTAGAGAGGGTGACTCCATCACCTGTAGGTACACTACCGTGTCAGGAGTCGTCCATTCTAAAACACCTTTAGAATACTGTCTAAGTATCCAAATTGGGACACTTCCCAAATCTAGATCTAAAAGCATAGATCTAGTAACCAGAATGTCTGATATTATATCTATATCCTATGTAGAGAAACCGCTGTGTGACAACCAAAGTATAACAGATTGTAGTATAGGAATTTCACTTCCTACTCTATGTATGTCATCCAAATACCAGGACATGACACCCTACTATCTTCTTAACAGATCCATCTCCTATTCTGATGAAGTCAAATCTATGACTGTCGCATCAGAAATAGATGATCTAACTCCGCTATTACCGCTTTAGTCTATAAATGGACATAAGCCACTTGTCCACTATGCTTCCGCTGCTCCCACTGACTACGACAACCCTCTGGCAGAATAATATATACGTGCACTTCTAAAGCTAGTTTAGAACGGCGCTATACTCATCCTCCTGCCGGGTCTCATAGTCTGGAACAACAGTAGTGTCAAGTCTGGGTAAACAAGAATCTCCATGTCACCGTCTTTGAGCATACCGAAGCACCTCTCGAGTGCCTGAGGTTACCCACCATATCTGCGGAGTGGCTAATGAAATGTCAAACCAAATTGAATCTTTAGGTTCTTATCAAATTTTCAGTAATCGTTTGCGGTTCTGGAATCACTTCCAGTTCTACCATACTCCCACTACTGTTTTCTGAAAAAATCTATTTTTATTAAAACTGTGGCGAGTCAAGAACAATATCACTATTGATCTTCCAGATGGTAGAAAGTCAACCCTCATCATAGCCTGGGTCAACCCACAAACAGCCATTACAGAAATATGCCTTGAATTATCCAGAGTCTGGTTTTAAGCATAACCCGGACAACTCCCTGTACCTTAACATCGTCAAGATATGAACTATTCTATATCCAATATAGAAACAGAGGCACTGATTTAATTGGAACCAGATTCAAATCATGCATCTGTCTCCAGTGCATGTCAACTAAATGGAAGGAGGCCGATCAGCGTTACCCAACTTAGGAATGCATCCAGATATGAGTAACCTAAAAGAGAAACAAGTTTCTCAAAAACCATTACTATCAACTGAATACCATACAAAAGTATCTACATCTTCGATCACCTTGAAGAATCCTGATACTTGCAATACCTGGTTCTCTATTTTATTCATATACCTATAACTTCTCAAAACTTGGACCTTGTGTTTCTACGAAACACTTGTCTAAAAACTAAAGAAGTCATAAGTAAACCGAATATAGTACGAGGACCAACCCCTCTGTCCTAATGGACACTGGACAACATACAATACTCTGTATAAGTCCCTTGAGTCAAATAATTCATTTCCTGTGTGTCGTAGGTTGAAAACTGTACTTATGATTAAGAAGAATTACGCCGCCGTTTAATGCTCCTTACCGAACCATCCACTGATATAGGTAAATGTCATAGACATAATTTCAAAAATTTATATCTCACTTTATAAAAACAAAAGTACAGATATATCAATTTGAAATTGGTGCATAACAACGGATATTCAAAACCAAATATTTGTCGTCCGGCAAACAACCGAGGCGATTTCCTTAAATATCACCAATTACAACGAATCCCGATATAATGAGGATGATCACCTAATTCCCAATAACTTACTCCCACTCATCATCTGTAAAACCATACAGATGTGAGAATCAAACCTGGTAAATACATACCCTGGAGCAAGGACTAATTGGGAAATCAGTTTTCTATTAACAATACGCAGTGAAACTGAAACATGAAAATGTTTCGTAGGGGTATCCGGGTATTCCTAATAATGAATTTTCCATTATCCAAATTCATGACCGTAACCGTATATTTCTTTGCCATCTCTCCAAATCCCTTTATATGTCTTTAGTCGTTACTTTCTGTACACCCCTTTAGGCTAAATGACTTTCTTCCTTCCCTACCGTTCGGCACCAGCCTATGGTTTGGAAGAAGACTATCCAATAAGCATAATAGGTGTACTGTCTCAATCCTAGGGGCACTCGTAACGCGAGAGAAGGTAAAGATAAAAGACAACTGAATAAATCTTATTCCTATTTCTCCTGGACCAGAATCCATCCTCGAACTGGAACAAATTCCTTCGAGTTCGTATATAACCATACGATGGAGTATCCAATAAACTGTGGATCTTCGTAGTGATACGGAGTGTTCTGGAGAAATAAAAAGGTGAAGTAAGAGTGGTAATGGAATACTTGGTTTGGTCGTGAATAGCAGTCGTAATTTACTTTGCCCTCTTTCTAATCCCTTTATTTGTTTTAACTTATTACCTTCTATACACCATCATCAGGCTAATTGGTTTTCTTCATTCCCCACCGTTCGGCACCTGCCTATGGTTTGGAAGAAGACTATCCAATAAACGTAATAGGTGTACTATCTCCTAACCCTAGGAGTACTCGCAACCTAAGAGAAGGTAAAAGGAAAAGACAACTGAATAGTCCTTTTCGTTTTCTTCAGAACCGGAAACCATCCTCGAATCTGGAACAAGTTCCCTCGAGTTCGTATATAACCATATGATGGTTTTATCCAATGGAAGTGGATGTTCGTAGTAATACGGGGTGTTCTGGAGAAAAGGGTAAAAGTAGCAGTGGCAATGAGGTATGCAACTCTGACAATCCAAAAGTCAGTGTTTTAAGAAGGTTCGGTCAACTTGGTCACTGAGTCATAGTCAAGGGTCGGGTCATAGTCGCTGCTAAAGAGAGAGAGAGAGATAAAAACACTCAGCGTGCACTCTAACCAAGATCAGAATGGTTATCAATTCATCTAATCAGGAAACCTCCCACTGTATCCTCAAATTCTCTTCCAAACCTAAAAGAAGAATTAGTCGGGATCACCTGAGGAGTAAACCAACTCATCAGTGGGAATCGGGATCTAACTATCATCGCATGATAATGTGATGGAATCCACTCACATTATCACACTCCAGAAGGTATGCGTATATCTGGCAAGTTTCAGTTTCTTTAGAAACTCCCGATGTGATTTTTACCCCTAGGAACCAAGTGACCTTGACGAATAATCAACAAATCAAAAGGTCCTAGTCAAGTTCAACCCGTCATTATCTTGATTGCGTTAAACTCACCCGCATGACCCTTGACGAATAATCAACAAAGTCGTACGACCGTCCTAACCAATCCACATATCCATGCGACAGAAAAGCATAACAGAGCTACCGCACACTACGTCTCGGCGAATAGCAACGACAAACGTAGCGCGAATACTAAGCAATACTAATATAAAATGACGGAGGGCTACGGCTGGTTTTTGGCGAAAAACCTTTAACGTAATGAACTTGATATCGTTGAAGGAACCGGATAGCTTTTTATAAAAATATAGTGGCGAAAACCTTTGCTAAAGAGGTCACTCCCGGTAAAGGGATCTCGGCTCTTTCCCCGTAGAATGAGGTGCAGGATATTCCAACTGAATACCACGATACAAAGAAAAAAGGCAATCGGCTATAGTGAAGTTATTACCCTGACGCAAACTTCTGTCCAAGGGGTCACTCCCGGTGAAGGGATCTCGGCCCTTGCCTCGTCGACTGAGGTGCTGGATATTCATAACCGAATACCACTGTGCAAAACAAAAGAGAACGTCCTTGTAATAACAACTTTTTGAAAAATGTTCCAACAACATCAAACAGGTTTGTTTAGCTTGCATTGATCCGAATCAATGCAGTCCCATCAATTAATCACACCACAAAAGAACGAAAATACGATGTACGTATATGCCATCCGCATTCGCCACTGGGTCCCGTCATCACCTGTTAGGTTACTTAACTAACGAAAGAGCGTGGACTGGACTAGCGCGGGTGTAAAATATATACAATATCTACTAGTATATATATCAATATATAATAATCACTCAAGGCGTGATAAAATGCAACATCACAGAAATGTAATAAGCATCACAGAACAATACAGATAATCTGGGAGCCCCGGGTTTCATAGAGCCGCAACTGAAACCCGACATTCCCCTGGTCGTGTGGATAGCCTGTGCAATGAAATCCTAGACCCCTACGGGCGCGGCAAGTTACCCGCCCAAACCTGAAGCGAGGCAGCCCCCTTCAACAATGTGAATGGACCACCCAGCACTTCACGGAATCCGGTAACTTGAGCACCCCTCCTTGGGTCATCCTGTACCCCCTACGAGTGCGGCGAATAGCCCGCCAATTCTAGAGTGAAGTCCCCTCCGTCTCAAAGCCATGAGATGCGGCCCGTTGCCCTCTAGAACCCGGCTACTCGTGCACCCCTCCGCGGAGTAATCCTAGTACAGAAAGTAAAATATACAACCGGTACATCGACCTCAGCCCGGTCGTGCCCCAAAAGAATAATATACAAACAGGCAGTGACGGCATTCCACATGTCGGACGCTCGCCCCGCAATATCAAATGTACAAATACAACCAAACTATACTACCATTGCATCCAGGCTATCCACCACGACAAATCCGCAACATCACAGCACAACACAGAACATCAACGTTAATGTCACGTTCGCAAATCCGTCTAAAAGGACTATAGCAATTAGACAAGATTTACCGATCAAATGACATTCACGGTCGCAGATATAATGTAAATACTGTGAACTAACATGTTTAAATTTTCGATCGACAAAATTTCCTGAAGTGGGCCCCCAAGCACAATTCCCAGTACTCAAACAAATCTGGGCCCAAACAAAAAATACCAGAAACCTCATTTCCAATTCAGAGAGCACTGTAGAAATTTTAGTGCAGAAAAGGCAAAAAATAGCGGTGGAACTGCGGCCAAAGCAAGGGTGGGGCCGCGGTTCCGCGGCGTCACTGTAGCTTCGTGCTACCAAATTTTCTCAGAATACTTAGAAAACCCTGCACGCATTTCTGCAACACTCAAAATAATTTTTCGACGCCAAAACAATTTCGACAGAAACTGAACAATTGGAAACGCGGTTTTTGGAAATTTCGTCCGATCGAAGTTCTAAACACGCTAGAGTAAGCTAGTAAAGGTTAATGGCGTGGCTCTGATACCATGTAAGACTACGGTAGCGCCCCGGCCGTCTTTAGAACTTCGATGTTTTGTCTGATTTGGAGATGTTTTGTCGATCAAAAATAATTACCGCAATCAAGAACGGCGTCGCATGAAGCTAGCCGGTGAATACGGGTCGGTCCACAGGGATGTGTAAATCTTCTTTAAGTTTTTACGAGTTAATTCCAAATGGTGTTTGGATTTATAATTAAACCTAAAAATTGAAGTTGTATGAGACTAGGATTAGAAACTTGCTAGGATTAGGTCTAGGGAAAATTTGGTAAACAAAGATTTATATCTCTTTCCATTGCCATCAATTAAATCAATCATATTAGTGTTATGGTAAATATTAACAAAGAGGATTAGGATGATTGGGAAGATTGATTCTTCCTCTAGATCCTTGTCCTTCCTTTCTTAATCTTTACCCTAACCTCCATGGAAAACCTTAAGATCCGGGCCTTTAGACTATGGAATTCACCGTTACCTTGAGGGTAAAAGTGCCGTAGGGAGCGGAATCAAAAGGTATGCATGGAGTTCTAATGTTCAAAAAGTTTAGCAATGAAAAGAGATGAGAGATCTTCATCTCTCAAATCCTTCCCTATTCCTAACCCTAACAAGCGAGGAAACTACTCGCTCATTGAGGGGATGAAAGAAGACATGATTTTATTAAGGAGAGAAAACATCATTGCAAATTAATAAAAAGCTAAAAGAAATTAAACTAAAGCGAGAAAGTAAATTACCTAGGGCAGATATAAAAAACTAGAACTAGGGCAAGAGAAATAACCTACTTACTGTTGATGCTCTCTAACTTCAAGAAAAAAGAATTTTATTCATGAGAAGAGGCATGAGAATTTACAAGGTCTTGGGTTCTATTTATAGGACGTAGAAACCCTAGGGCTACAGATTGAACCGCATGTCTAAAGTTACAAATATACCCCTAAAAAGATCTTTCCAGAGCCGTCACAAAATATGGCAAAATTTCTGCGCACTAGGGCTTCTTTCAGCCGCGGAACCGCGGCATGGGCTCTCTTGGGCCGCGGTTCCGTGGCTCAATGATGAGGTTAGCAGATGGGCTTTTCTGGGCTTGGTTTGGATCTTCTGGTCTTCTTGGTTATGTATTCATATTATCATTTGGGCTTCTACAGTGATACCAGATTTTCAACGAACACTTTGCAATGGATCTTGTAACCGTCTTTCTTGTAAATTTGGATCTTTTGTTGTCTTGTTGATGGTGAACCGTTCTTCTGCTGAGCTTTACTAAGATCTTCCTATTTGTTGGTCAAAATCCTTCTTTTGTGTCTTCTTTTGTGTTTTTCACTGTTTTCGCGCCAAGAACCTGTAACCTGTAACATGTAGCAGACATGGGTCAAAAGCACCTGTTTTTATTCTTAAATACATAAGAATGGGGCATACAAAATGCAATATTATGTTATGAACAAATACCCCCAAACTTATCTTTTGCTCGCCCTCGAGCAAACTTATTAAAATCTAACCTAGCCACACTTTCGCAGGGAAACGCGATTGCACTGAGCTCGTGCAACAAGCCGTTAAACCTCTAGGTGTCCCTAGTAGGAGGAGTGTTGTCTCCTGAGGGTTTTCAGCGGATACTACCCACAAAATCCTATCAACTTAGTTTTTCGACTTTTGTTCTCTAATTAGGTTTTCTAGCAAGGAAATCTATTATCGTCGACCCGCAAATTATCCACCCATATTCTTCACACTTCCTCATTTTATTAACTTAAGATTACCTATATCCTGTAGAATTACCTAGCTTTCGGCATTTCTTAAGTTTTCCTTCTAGGGTTACATCTCCACTTAGGAATTTCTATCAACTTTACTAAAGATACAAATTCTATTCTTCATTCCTTTCTCTCATCTAAACTCTAATCATATATCCCCACGTGTGTGTAAATATCACCCCTACACTTGGAAATTCAAATCAAGCAATCGTACTCCCGTCCATTGTCCAAAGCACTTGTGAATTTTCACTTTCACATCCTTCATGCGACTGTTAATACTTCTTGAGGTACCAACAACCGATTACAAGATGCGTCAGCGTTTTAAAGAGTACTTCCTAGTTTTGCAACACCCAAGGCTTTTAGCAGTGGCTCCCAAACCAGTTGGTCTAAGACACTAGGTGATGAAGCACCCTCGCTAAATATTTTTCTATTTTTACAGCCTTAAGTAATCACAAAAACCAGTGTCCATTTTTTTTTTCTTCTTTATCCACTTTTTTTCTTTTTCATTGTGCTAAGGACTTTAGACAAGAGTATTTCAAGGTCTCTTCTACTAATCCAAGTTTCAAGGTGCGTGTTTGTGCAATTTTGTAGGGTATACATTTTCAGAATCTAGATTTAAGCTAGGAACTATTTTTCAAACTTATACTCTAATAAAAGTTTTAATACTTTTCCTTCGTTTCGACTTAGCCCAAGAACTGAACCCAAAATTTGCCTATTTCTAAATAACCTACAAAGACATATGCTTTCCACAGTTAAACTTTAAGGAAGGTTATTTTTAGGGTTTTTAACTTGTTAAGTCTAAGATTTAGTTTTTCCTAGCCAGTTAACCTATTTATCAAACTCAAGTCAATTAACCAGAATTGAATACATTAATTTTTATAATTTTTGAAATTTTTCAATTTTTATGGGTTTTTCTGTTTTCTAATTTTTTTATTTTTCAAATTTTTCAAATTTTTATGATTTTTATATAAAGATGCAATGCAGAAATATACATATGAATACAAAAGGAAAACTTACCGAACATACCCCCAAACTTATAATGGACAGTGTCCTCACTGTCATGCTGCACCAAATGGGTTGATAATATCGGCGAGTCCCTGCTTATTATTATATTTACATAGTATACACACCCCCAAACTTATTTGAAATAAAGTTTTGAAAAAAAGAAATTCGAGGGTGAAGGTGGAGGAAAATCAATCGGTGTAAATCGGCTCCTGCAAGAACAGGAGCTCCTCCGAAGGGTCGGCTGTGAGGAACGGTTTCAAACGATGCCCATTTACTTTGAAACGCGTACCGTCCTCCGGGTTTTCTAGATCAACCGCACCATGCGGATAAACGGTGCGGACTACAAAGGGTCCTCTCCATCTAGAACGGAGCTTGCCGGGATGAAAATGTAACCGAGTATCATATAATAAAACCTGTTGACCTGGTTTAAATGTCTTTCGCAAAAGGTTTTTATCATGAAATACCTTAACTCGGTTCTTAGCAATCACGGCATTATCATATGCCTCATCCCGCAGCTCCTCCAATTCATTCAATTGCAGCTTTCTATTGCTGCCCGCATCTCCTAGAGATAGATTCAGCTCTTTAATAGCCCAAAATGCCTTATGCTCAATTTCTACTGGAAGGTGGCAAGCCTTCCCGTAAACAAGCCGGTATGGAGACATGCCAAGATCGGTCTTGTATGCAGTACGGAAAGCCCATAGTGCATCGATCAATTTTAGTGACCAATCTTTACGGTTTTTAGAAACCGTTTTCTCCAAGATTTGTTTAATTTGTCTATTCGAGATCTCGGCTTGCCCACATGTTTGGGGATGGTATGGCGTTGACAGCTTATGGGTGATAGAGTATTTGCGCATTAAGGACTCAAAAGTCCTATTGCAAAAGTGAGAACCATTATCACTTATTATTGCGCGAGGGTGCCCAAATCGAGAAAAGATGTGATCTTTTAGAAATCGAACGACAACCTTGTTGTCATTCGTTCGACTTGGTATAGCCTCGACCCACTTTGAAACATAGTCAACAGCCAAAAGAATATACACATTTCCAAAAGAATTAGGAAATGGTCCCATGAAGTCTATACCCCAAACATCAAAAATGTCTACAACCAAAATTGGTTGGAGCGGCATTTCATTTCTCCGCGATATCCGGCCCAAGTGCTGGCACCGGGAGCAAGTTTTGCAGTATTCGAATGCATCTTTGAAGAGTCGTGGCCAGTAGAAACCACACTGCAAAACTTTCTCGGCTGTCTTCTTTGGGCCAAAGTGCCCGCCACATGCTTGATCGTGGAAAAAAGACAGCACACTCTTAACCTCATTTTCAGGTACACACCGGCGAATGATTTGGTCGGAACAATATTTAAAAAGATAAGGTTCATCCCAGTAAAAATGCTTTACTTGGGACAAAAATCGAAGTTTATCTTGTTTTGACCAATCGTTAGGTATCAAGCCAGTGGCTAAGTAGTTTACAATATTGGCGAACCATGGTTCGCAAGAAACAGTCAAGAGTTGCTCATCGGGGAAAGCATCAGTGATAGGCAGTTCAAGCGTGGGCGACGAAGGAAGTCGTGAAAGGTGATCGGCCACTACGTTTTCACATCCCTTCTTGTCCCGTATGATAAGGTCAAATTCTTGGAGCAAGAGGATCCAACGTATGAGCCTAGACTTAGCATCCTTCTTCGCAAAAAGGTGGCGAAGAGCTGAGTGATCTGTGTACACTATAACTGGAGAGCCGATTAAATAAGGCCGAAATTTTTCAAGTGCAAACACAACCGCTAAAAACTCTTTTTCCGTTGTTGTGTAGTTTAATTGGGCCTCATTTAATGTTCGGCTAGCGTAGTAAATTACATGCGGCATCTTGTTAATGTGTTGTCCAAGAACAGCACCAATGGCAAAATCTGATGCGTCGCACATAATTTCAAAAGGGTGCGTCCAGTCTGGAGATGAAAGAATGGGCGCAGAAATGAGTGAGAGTTTCAAAGACTCGAACGCTTTCATGCAAGTTGAGTCGAAAACAAAAGTAGTGTCCTTGGCCAACAAGAGAGTCAAGGGTCTAGCAATCTTGCTAAAGTCCTTGATGAACCGTCTATAAAAACCGGCATGGCCAAGGAAAGCTCGGATATCTTTGACGCATTTAGGAGGAGGAAGATTAGAAATGACTTCGATTTTAGCTCTATCAACCTCTATGCCGTTTTGCGAGATCACATGTCCTAAGACAATGCCTTCTCGTACCATAAAGTGGCACTTCTCCCAATTCAAGGTCAAGTTCTTTTCCCTAGAGCGGGTGAGAACCGCGTCAAGATGTCGTAAACACTCATCGAAGGAGTCACCAAAAATGGAGAAATCATCCATAAAGATTTCTAAAAACTTCTCCACCATGTCCGAAAAGATCCCCATCATACACCGCTGAAATGTAGCGGGTGCATTGCACAACCCAAAAGGCATGCGACGATAAGCAAAAGTGCCAAATGGACAAGTAAATGTAGTCTTGTCTTGATCCTCTTTGGCTATGGGGACTTGATTATAACCGGAATAGCCATCTAAAAAGCAGTAGAATTCGTGCCCCGCTAATCGTTCTAGCATTTGGTCAATGAATGGTAAAGGAAAGTGGTCCTTCCTTGTCGCGGCATTGAGTTTCCGGTAGTCGATGCAAACTCGCCACCCGGTTTGGGTGCGAGTAGGAATTAACTCATTTGCCTCATTGGTGATGACCGTGATGCCCGATTTCTTTGGCACGACATGAATGGGGCTAACCCATTGGCTATCCGAGATAGGGTAAATGATACCGCTATCAAGACACTTAACAATCTCCTTCTTAACCGCCTCTTTCATGATGGGGTTGAGGCGTCTTTGTGGATCCCTTGCTGGCTTGGCATCATCCATCAAGTGTATATGATGTTCGACTATGAGGGGACTAATCCCCTTGATGTCCGCCATAGACCAGCCGAAAGCTTGCCGATTATTGTATAAGACCGTTAAAAGAGCCTTCTCTTGCTCAAGAGCTAGAGAGGCCGATATGATAACGGGTAAGGTCTCATCTTCACCTAGATAAGCATATTTTAGGTGCGACGGCAAAAGCTTTAGTTCGAGTTTTGGTGGTGAAACAATAGATGGTAACAATGGAGTAACTGTTTCAAACTTGAAGGATTCCATCAAAGGTTCAAATTGAGTGTACGCTACCGAGTCGGATGGTTCAACTAACTCATCCGAAAAAGCAAAAGACTCAAACTCGGGTGGAGAGTCTTCAAGATCATCAACAAAGGTGAAACACTCATAATCTTTGTCCGACGTGAAAGCTGTGTCGGATTCTAGGAGGAACGCACTAGTGGCGTCAATATTACTGTGATCAAACATGAAATTCTCGAACTCACAGTCCTCCTCCGCGATCTCATCGATCGAGCACACATCAAGTACGCTAGAATTAGGCTCGCAAGGCTGACTTCCTAACTTGAAAATGTTGAGTTCAACTGTCATCTTGCCAAAAGATAAATTCATTAAACCATTACGACAGTTGATTACCGCGTTAGAAGTCGCGAGGAATGGTCGACCAAGTATCACCGGAATTTGATTACGGGGGTTAGCGACAGGCTGTGTATCCATAACAATAAAGTCCACGGGGAAAATGAAATCCCCTACTCTAATTAACACATCCTCCAACTCTCCCCTAGGGTGGGTGATTGATCGGTCGGCCATTTGGAGAGTGCAATGAGTAGGCTTGAGCTCTCCAACGCCTAATTGTTCGTACACCGAATAAGGTAGCAAATTGACACTAGCACCAAGATCTAATAGTGCTCTATTGATGGTCTTGTTCCCAATTGTGATCGAAATAGTAGGACAACCGGGGTCCTTGTGCTTTGAGGGTAAAGAATTGACAAGAGCATCACTAACAGCACTAGCCACGAAAACTTTCTTTGGTACTTGTGACTTCCTCTTTTTGGTGCATAAGTCCTTTAGGATTTTTGCATATGAAGGAACTTGTTGGATTGCATCCAAAAGAGGGATATTTATGCTAACCTGCTTGAACAACTCTATAATCTTCTCCATCTGTGGAGTTGGTTTATTGGATCTCAACCGATTTGGAAAAGGAACATTTTGAAAAGTTGTTGAGTCCAATTTTTGTGGATCAGATTGTTGAGTTGGAACGGAACCCCGTGTAGATGTGTTCGTGTTGTGAGAAGAGGGTCCGTTCGAGCTAGAAGGAGTAGAGCCATGTGAAGGATGGAGAATAGGCTCTAACGAAGAAGAAGAGGAAGATGAAGAAGGTGAAGAAGATGAAGAACCACCGGCCGAGGTGTCATGGTTAATACCCACATTGTTTTGCAGCACTCTTCCGGATCTCAACGTAGTCACAGCATTCACGTTATGATTCTGCTGTTCATGTGCAACATGTGCGTGACCGGGATTTGGGAGTGGTTGAGACGGAAGCTTTCCTTTCTCTCGCTCTTTCAATGCTGCGTTGAGTTGTGCAATTTGTGCCTCAATAGCTTTGATGCTTTGATCGTGTGAGGCACTGTTTTGCACCAAAGACTGAACAGAAGTCTCTATCCTAGCCGTGGACTGTGCAGATTGCTTTAGGAATGCTTCTAGACTTCTTTCGAGCGAGCTAACAGCATTTTGAGGGGGAACAAAATTGTTGGGCACAAAATTGTTCATCTGATTAGGGTAAGGTTGCTGTTGGAGAGGCTGCTGAAATTGAGTTTGTGGAGGTGCTTGTTGTTGTTGTGGAGGAGGAGCCCTTTGAAAATTGTTGTTTCCTTGGGGTTGTTGATTGTGGTTCCAAGCGAAATTAGGGTGGCTCTTCCAACCCGGATTGTATGTCGAAGAGTATGGATCATTTCTTTGTCGTTGCTGAAAGGCAGCATTGACTTGATCTTGTCCTTGAGTAGGAGCAGTGTAAAGACACTCTTCGGTAAGATGTGATGGATCCGAACAACAAGCACAAACAGTTCGTGGGGGCACGACAGGGGCAGAAGAAGGTGCTGAGATTTTGGTCTCAAGCGCTTCTAGCTTTTTCGTAAGAGCGGCCATCTCGGCCTTCATAGCAATTGACATCTCTACTTGATGTATGCCTGCCCTAGGTTGACCAATAGAAGAAGATGATGTGGTCTTGGTGCTCTCCCATTGAATTGTTTGCTCACTAAGATCCTCAAGAAACTGCCACGCTTCATCACTAGATTTGGACAGAAAGTGACCTTGACTAATGGTTTCTAGCAACTGCTTCGTTGCCGGGTTCAATCCCTCGTATAATGTTTGGCAAAGTTGCCATCTTTCTATTCCATGGTGAGGGCATTGAACGAGAAGGTCTTTGAATCTTTCAAAACATTTCCAAAATGGTTCGGCAGGAAGCTGTGAAAATTGTATAATTTCATTACGGATTTTTGCAGTTTTGTGATGAGGATAGAACTTTTTAAGAAAAGCTTTCACAAACTCGTCCCAATTTCTGATTGAGTGTGATGCGGTGCTGTATAGCCACTTCTCGGCTAGGTCACATAAGGTGAAAGGAATGACCCTTAGCCTTATAGCGTCATCACTTAATTGGGTAGTTTTCATCATGGCGCAAACGTTTTGGAATTTGTTGATAAAGATATATGCATCTTCGGATTCCAAACCATGAAACTTAGGCAGCATGTTGATGAAGTGGGGTTTGATCTCAAAGTTGTCCCCATTAGCCGGTGGGAGGGAAAGACAAGTAGGAAGGGCGGAGCGGACGGGGTAGAAAAGATCCTGGAGCGCGACTCGTGCGGGCGCTTCGACAGGCGGGAGATTCGGGTTATTCGCACCTAACGGAGGTGGAATCCTTCCCGTCGGTAAGGTATTGTTAGGATCGTACCTCGACATACCTTCGAAAGAATGTGATGGTGAAAGTGAAGAAGTGGACAAGATTTCGACTTCGGAGTCGAAAGGTTCGTCGGTCGGTACCAACGAAACACGGACTAATCGGGCGCTAGGGTCCCTAGTCCAACCGGACATACACTAAAAGGGTTAGTGTAGTCGAGAGATGAAAGACAGAATGTGAGGGTAAGAAAACGTCAATGAGAAGAAATGGTGTAAGTGAGTGCAAAGATTCTTTAGCGACAAGTTGCAAGTTTTTAAAAGATTTTCCTTTTTTTAAGTGTGCTTTTGCAACAAGATTTTGAAAAGAGACTCGTGACACAATTTCAATTAACCACACATGCACAATCAGGCCTAAGTCTAGGGTCACCTAGGTCAGCTAGACAGCTCCTAACTGTTCCAAAGGGCTAGATATAGGACCTCAAACCGCCTCTTCACGGACAAGTACGGCCAGGTAAGTGGGAAGGAACCACCACTACAGTGGGCCTAATTAAAAACCACTAGCCTAGTCACCGCAATGTCGGTTAGGATAAACGGCCGATGCCTATACTAGTCCTCTGTCCTATTGAGCTCGACGTCCTTAGGACTGAGTCTAATATTTTTTAGATTAAAAGTGGTCAATGCAGATGCTTTAAGTGATTTCTGGGGTCCTGGGAAGGGTAATGAAATCCCCACCCAATCTGAATTGGTCAATAGCCCCTTAAAGTCAGATTAAAGTATGCAAAGCAGTAAATCACTTGCAATCAATTTGCTTTTTAGAGCGGCGCAAAGAATCCTGCAGAAAATCAATTATTGGAAGGGGGAAGAAGATTTTTTTTTTTGCGCAAAGAATCCTGCAGAAGATTTGACAGAAGATATATGGGGATTTGAAGAGGAGAGAAATAGGAAACAAACAGTGCAAAAATTTCGCAGAGAAGGATCCAGAGAGCCGCGGATGCGCCGCGCGAGGTAGGGTTATGCGGCGGAAGCGCGGTGTGTTGGAGGCTTCAGGTCTCCAAATTTCTTCAGCTGCTCTGTACTTCCAATCTCCTCCTGTTCTGATGTATTGTTTTCTGTTTCCCTTCCTGTGTTGTTTCAGATCCGTCAAACCTGCAAAGATTCACAAAGAGAACCCTTCAAACAATAAAAGATGATATTTTTTTTATATTTTTTGATTTTTCAGATTTTTATGATTTTTTTTTATATTTTAGATTAACCCGAAATTACAAAAAGAAAATTTTACGCCATCCCCGGCAACGGCGCCATTTGATTTGGAGATGTTTTGTCGATCAAAAATAATTACCGCAATCAAGAACGGCGTCGCATGAAGCTAGCCGGTGAATACAGGTCGGTCCACAGGGATGTGTAAATCTTCTTTAAGTTTTTACGAGTTAATTCCAAATGGTGTTTGGATTTATAATTAAACCTAAAAATTGAAGTTGTATGATACTAGGATTAGAAACTTGCTAGGATTAGGTCTAGGGAAAATTTGGTAAACAAAGATTTATATCTCTTTCCATTGCCATCAATTAAATCAATCATATTAGTGTTATGGTAAATATTAACAAAGGGGATTAGGATGATTGGGAAGATTGATTCTTCCTCTAGATCCTTGTCCTTCCTTTCTTAATCTTTACCCTAACCTCCATGGAAAACCTTAAGATCCGGGCCTTTAGACTATGGAATTCACCGTTACCTTGAGGGTAAAAGTGCCGTAGGGAGCGGAATCAAAAGGTATGCATGGAGTTCTAATGTTCAAAAAGTTTAGCAATGAAAAGAGATGAGAGATCTTCATCTCTCAAATCCTTCCCTATTCCTAACCCTAACAAGCGAGGAAACTACTCGCTCATTGAGGGGATGAAAGAAGACATGATTTTATTAAGGAGAGAAAACATCATTGCAAATTAATAAAAAGCTAAAAGAAATTAAACTAAAGCGAGAAAGTAAATTACCTAGGGCAGATATAAAAAACTAGAACTAGGGCAAGAGAAATAACCTACTTACTGTTGATGCTCTCTAACTTCAAGAAAAAAGAATTTTATTCATGAGAAGAGGCATGAGAATTTACAAGGTCTTGGGTTCTATTTATAGGACATAGAAACCCTAGGGTTACAGATTGCACCGCATGTCTAAAGTTACAAATATACCCCTAAAAAGATCTTTCCAGAGCCGTCACAAAATATGGCAAAATTTCTGCGCACTAGGGCTTCTTTCAGCCGCGGAACCGCGGCATGGGCTCTCTTGGGCCGCGGTTCCGCGGCTCAATGATGAGGTTAGCAGATGGGCTTTTCTGGGCTTGGTTTGGATCTTCTGGTCTTCTTGGTTATGTATTCAGATTATCATTTGGGCTTCTACAGTGATACCAGATTTTCAACGAACACTTTGTAATGAATCTTGTAACCGTCTTTCTTGTAAATTTGGATCTTTTGTTGTCTTGTTGATGGTGAACCGTTCTTCTGCTGAGCTTTACTAAGATCTTCCTATTTGTTGGTCAAAATCCTTCTTTTGTGTCTTCTTTTGTGTTTTTCACTGTTTTCGCGCCAAGAACCTGTAACCTGTAACATGTAGCAGACATGGGTCAAAAGCACCTGTTTTTATTCTTAAATGCATAAGAATGGGGCATACAAAATGCAATATTATGTTATGAACATTATCGTATGCTTAAAATCCGGATCGAACCATTAACCTACAACTAGCTATCTAAAGAAGGGATAGAGAGGCTATACCGATCGATCCGTGTCCTTCAGTCTTTGGCCACCATCCCAAACTCCTCGCGGCATCTCCGGTCTTGATCTCCTCGACGGAAAGGGCACCACATCTATGAGTCTTTTTACGGGCTCCCACCTCTGAACCGAGGCAACTCGGATACGAAGTTTGCTAGCCGACGTATCCAAGATTGCTGTAGAATATGTGTAGAACGCTTTGTCTCAATGGTAAATTGAAGTTGCCTCAAAGGGAGATGGAAAGGAAATGAGCTCAAGGATTTTTCTTAGCAAAATGTATTAATTTTCTCTCTACCAAAATGATGGGATCAGCCCCTTCATATGCTCAGCCAATTTAGGAAGTGGGAAATGGTCAAAGGGGTGAGCACAAGGAAAGAATGGGGTGAGCATAAGGAAAAATTGGTGATAATGAGGAAAAATGGTCACACAACTATCCTTTCATAATAAATGCACAAAAAGGAATCAATGATGCTAGAAACATCAAGAAGCATGCATCAAAAAGCCTAGAGACCCGACACCACAAAAAACCCCTTGCTTTCACTAATTGCACATTTGCAAATAAGCCCCTCCAAGGAAAATTCAGCCAAAGAACAGTAGAAAAGGAATTTGGCCAAAAAGAGAAAGTATGTTTGCAACTTCAAAAAGCGATCCGGTAACAAATTACAGAATAACCCCGCGACTGTATATACATACCCGCATTTGTATTCCGACCGAATACAAATACAATGAGACAAAATCTACACGGTATAATACTAGGATCCGGCTTAAACCAAAGCCCGCTAGTATTATCCGTCCGAACCATGACACATGCACAAATGCACGCGTATGTTCGAACCTGCCATAAATCCATACGGCCTCTACAACGTTTCGCTCGAAACTTGAGAAACTGTCTGCGGAGGACTCTAAAGACTCGTCAATAATTTGGCTGTGGATTTAACCACTGGCACGTCAGAGGTACTAGCTGTACGTAACGGGCTACCAGGTATTGACCAAAAGGGAGGTCGATGAGCGAACTCATCCTGACACCCTACTGAGCCTGTCAGTGACAATATCCGTACAGTCCGGTCCGTTCGTCTATGAGCATCGCATAGCGGGCCTAGGGGGTTGGTAAAAGTCAAACCCCCAAAAGCGGTACAAGTCGTGTCGGAGTGTAGCCCAGAACACCCTGAGATACTACTGGAATACCTACCAGTAAATCTCCTGCCTCGGCCAGGGCTTTGTGTAATGGCTTTCCTAGACACAGCGCGATCTCACCCCCAATACCGGGAAAGAAGAATCCCCTGCCGATCCGCTCACTTGCCTCCATGTAGCTCGGGACTGTACCCAACTAAAACCTGTTTGCACGACTCTTTTGAGCCGTGGTAGGGTAGTAATCAAAGCACAGTGGGAACTCACACGAGACAAATGACGACCTCAGGTCGATGAACTAACCTGTACACATGTCACCAGGAAATTGCTATCTGACGTCTGGTATAATACCAACTAGCATGTTCCCGGCGAGTCATGTCCAGTGTACTCATAACCCAATAAGCACCTGTATACATTTTAGGTGAACCAACTGACACCAGTGGCTTGTGAGACCGGCCACCGCCCCTCGTTGGGGTCTCGACTGTATACACTAGTCTACTCCGGAGTATCGATGCCCTGTCTCGAAACTCCCACGACTAGAGACCACTTTTAAGGATGTGCTTATGGACTACCCAACTCTCACGTATATGGTCGCCATCATACTGTTGGTAGTCAAGCAAGATCCTAAGGGCTCTATCAACGTGTAATAGTGAACATGTCACCTAAAACTGTACACGACTGATAAAGACAAACCATGGTAGCATACTATTCTCTATCAACGTGTAATGGTGAACTACAATGTCACCTAAACCATGTACACGATGATAAAGACAAACCAGATAGTATACAAACCTCTCGAGTAAGACTGTCCTACTCGTATAGGTCATCTCTCAATCATTGCAATCACGTGCCTGCGATCCAATAATCGACTCTGAGGGCACTATATCCAATAGATGCAGAACTCCTCACGGAGTATTCGATCTCGATAGGAAATAAAATACGGTTTTTAAGACATGTGAATTTTATAAATAAAAATAATTTAAAAAATTATAAAACCATATTTTCAATATATTATGAAACTATATTTTTCTAAAAATGAAAGATTAAAAAAAATGTTAATAAAATATCATCAAGTTACCAAAAAGAACTAGTTTTCAATAAAATAGCATAAACTTTTAAAAGCTAAGTATTATCATTAAAATACCTCAATACTTAAAATACAAGCTCATAAAAACCCTAAATAATACAAATCACTCTCGAGATTTATTTTTAAACTATATTAAAATATTTTTCACAAAACCCCTCGAGTATACAAAACTATATTTTAAGGACTCTAGTTAATATCGGTTTAAGCGGGATCAATTCTCTTGAGCCCTATGGAGCCAGAGAAAGTGAGTGATTGCCTATTCAGGTTAGACAACTTAACGGAGTTATCAATGACAACTGTCTTGGAAAAAGACATAAATCCTGTCGTCCATGTGCAGGAGTTGCCGATTACTCCCGAACTTAAGAATTCAAGAGTTAAATCTGTTCACAAGTGTCTGACTCAATCTGAGTCCAAACTCAAATCTGAATCCAAAATCAAACACGAACTCAAATATTTGATCATGAACATGAATATTCAAGATTAATATCAAACTCAAACTTGTATACTTGACTCGACTTGACCGAACCATGGTTATAACTTGACATGAACTCAACATGACTATTTGAACACATGATTACATCCTGAATATGAACCTAAACATTTTATATCCATAGTTTCGGCCAAGACCTGTAATCTTAACCAATACAATACAGTACACGGGGATAAAGGGGTAGATTGGTACGGAACGTATATCGTGGCACGAGTGGTCACTTTAAAAGACACCTACATGAATTCACATACCGTTGTCCCGTAGGTTATGATAGGGCCTTGTACCACATGTTACCATAGCCCATGGGGTAAGATGGACTCCTCTCGTATACATGAATACCTTCTTTCTTAAACTACAAATAACCACGTTAGAATAACTATTCTATACTTTTGAATGATTATATACAACTTTACCTGTTCATTTCACATTATATCCTATCTTCTATTTTTTCTTTTGGGACTTACCAAGCACTAGTTCACTGACCATATTCCTTTCTGTTTCTTTCTTTGGAATGTTCATCAGAAGGACCAGGTACTGAGGAGATAAAGCCGAGCCAGGAAGACTTGGACCAGCTTGCTGCATAACCCGATTACTAGCTCCTTCCAGCCTGTACTTACTTTTTATATGCCATTGTTTAGGTATTGCTTTGTTCATTGTACCTTTTATTTTCAAATAGTTGTATGTAAAATTGATTGTAAATAAAGTTGATGTTTATTTTATTACTCTTATCATTCTTGTTCATTATATATTGCTTAATTACAATTAACGTATTTACACCATTCTCACATATTAAAGAAGAGATGAGAAGAGAAGAGTGCCACCTCACATCCGCGCGCGCGCACTAGCGCACACACACACACTAATACAAGTATATACTACAAATACGAATACTAGTATTTGTATCAAGACACGAATATACATATTTGTATCAAGACTCGTATTCGTATAAATACCGTATTCTTTCAAAATACAAATACCGAAAAGAGAGATACTAAAAAAGATATATAACACTAGCTCACATTTCATCCAAATGTGATAATTTGGCTATCTTTCAAACTGGTTAGTATTAACAAAATGTTCGATTAAAAGTATGTGTATAAAAACACGTGTTTTAATCGAATCTAAGTACGTATCAAAATACGTACACTACATCGTTTCGCCTGAGCTAGAAAACCCTCTGTATGGAACTCTAGAGACTTGATAATACGCTGGCAGTGGGTTTAACCATAAGCACGTCAGCGGCACTAGCTGTACGTAACGGCTACTCAGGTATTGGACAAAAGGAAGGTCGGCAAGTAAACTTGTCTGTATCCCTACTGAGCCTGAAAGTGACAGTCTCCATACAGTCTGATCTGTTCGTCTAAGAGTATTGCATATCGGGTTTAGAGATGGATAAAATCAAACCCTTAATAACGTGATAAGTCGTGTCGGTGTGAAGCTCATCACCTACTGAGAAACTACTGGTCCAAATCAGTAATTGTCATCCATCTTGGCCAAGAATTTCTGGTGATGTCCACCCGTGCACTGCACGATATCTACCCCCAATACTGGGAGAGAAGAATCCTCGACGATCCGCTCACTGCCTCCATGTGGCTCGGGACTGTACCCAACTAAAACCTATTTGCACGACTCAGTAGAGCCGTGGTATGGTAGTAATCAAAGCATAATGGGAACTCACACGAGAAAAATGACGATCTCAGGTCGACAAACTAATATGTACTCATATCATCAGAGAACTTCATCCGACAATAGGTATAATACCATCTAGCATGTTCCCCGCGAGTCCGTCCAGTGTAACTCATAACTTAATGAGCACATGTATACTGTCTTTGGTGACTAACTAACACCAATGGCTGTAAGACTGGCCATCTCCTCTCGTCGGGGTAAAGAAACGTATATACTAGTCTACTCTGGAATATCGATGCCTAGCCTCGATATTCCCACGACTAGGGACATTTAAGAATTTGCTTATAGATTACCCAGTTCTTATAAGTGTGGCCGCCATAATAACTCTGGTAGTCAAGCAAGAATCCTATGGGCTCTATCAACATGTAATAATGATCTGTAATACCACATAATACATATACATGATGATAAAGTTAAACCAGAAAGTATACTATCATCTCGAGTAAGATTGTTCTACCCGTATAGGCCCTCCCTCAATCATCATAATCGCATGCCTGCGATTACAATGATTGCCTTGAGGGCACTATAACCAACATGGCGGGCCCCAAAATGCACTGAAGATAAAACCCCAAAGGCCTTCCCAAAATTCATCGATCCCTTTCCCCCCTAATTTTTCATTGCGAGCGCCAAAACTTTCTTCGTCGCCCTCGTCGCCTCAACCGCTGCTGCCTCCCACATCGCCGGCTCCGGCTTTCATCGCCTCCGTAGCCCGTCCCCCTTCGAACCCCTCACTGCATCTCCTCCCTGGTCGAGCCCGGCACGAAGCCCTGAGCCGTGGATCGAAGCCAAGCCGCGATCGAAACCCTAGCCATCGCTGGAGGTTGCCGGAGTGGGGCAGTCGTCGTTGCCCCCGTCTTCGCTAAAGTCGCCGCCAATCTCTTAAGGTAAGTTTTAATTTAATTTTAGTTTAGTTTAATTAATTATATTTTCCCCTAAATTAAATTAAAGATTGTTTGTTGCATTGGTGTTGTTAGTGTTGATTTTTTGGTGTTGTTTGTTGGTGAAGAGGTATGTTGAATTGTTATTGTTGGCGGTGATGTTGTTTTGTTGGTGTTGTTTGTTGGTTGTGATTTTGCTGGTGTTGATTTTTTTTTTTGGTGTTGTTGATGTTGGGGGTAATGTTGTAGTTAGGGGAGAGTTAGGATTTAGGTTGAGAGTTAGGGTTTAGGTTGAGGGTTAGGGCTAGTTAGGGTTAGGTCTAGGGTTTGGATTGGGGGTCAGGTTTAGGGTTAGGATTAGGGATTGGACTAAGTGTTAGGGTATTTTAGTGTAAAATTACAACAATAGTAGGTAAGGGTATTTTAGTGAAATTGCAACAATAGTTGAGGGTATTTTAGTGTAAAAATGTAAAATTGAGCAAAAGAAGGTTTTAGGTAAAATTTTAAAGTAGTTTAGTGGAAAACCAACAATAGCTAAGGGTATTTTAGTGAAATTTATAGCAATTTAGATAATTTAAGAAGATGAATTGTTTATTTAAATTTGTTTATGCGGTTTAGTGAAAAACCAACAACAATTAAGGGTATCTTAGTGAAAAGTAACAACTGTTATGGGTATTTTAGTGAAAAGCGTGCACACACTTAGACACACATGCGCGTGCACACAAACACATACACACACATGCACACTCACACATGCGCGCGCGTGCACAGAGACACAAGGCCAAACTTTAATTCATCATCATTCTCTTCTATATTTAACTCTTATCAAATCCCATCCTAAAACCAACCCTAAATCCAAAATATCAAATTCATTAAGAAAACCCAATATCCAAAATATTAAACTTGATTAAGATAACTATTAACAATTTTACCCTAAACCAAAAACTTCAAAACCTTGAAATTAATACGTAAACGTAAAACTAATTTAAATTAAATCTTAAACTAAGTGTATAATACTCGATGATAATATGAAATTTTCATATTCTCATCGATAATCATATATGAAAATGAAAACGCGAATTAGTTCCCGTCTATCGGTTAACATACGTTCGATAATTGTCGTGACATAAAACTACACGAAGATTGTTAAATATCGGACAGTATCATTCGGTTCTAACAACCGCCGTATAGTCTATATGACGAGAATATTCAATCGTATGATAACCAATAGATTTGCCTTGTGTGGACAAGTTAGAAATGTATAAAGCAAAAACCTAAATTCATTTGTGTATTTCATTCGTTTCCAGATATTTGGTCGGTATTTTACCGCTGGTTCTCCATATACAATGATAGATTAGATATTTATTTCAATGTTGTTTAACTACATTGAAATGATCATCTTTTCTATTACAATGTACTAAGAGAACAGCGGGGAGGTACTGCCGAAATTTTCTCGAAACAAATGAAAGCATAAGTGAATGGGTGTATACTTTATACATTCTTAATGCGATAAGTACCTTACCTCCGACAGTCACTACCCTCGACATTCAATATAGAACATTTAATATCATAATCATCTTCTTAGAAGAAGAATCCAACTCTCTAACTATGAGCATTTTCTCTCGGTCCTTGATAATCTTTATAGATAAATCGTCAATTAAAACTTAAATTAACCAAGTCGTTAATTAAACCTAACATTAACACTTCTTAGTATCCCGTCTATAGCGTATTTGTCAAGAAATCTTAATCTAATACATCCTGTTTATAGGAACCTTGTTTCGTCCGGACTGTTCCAATATGGCATGCTCGTACCTTCACGATAAGAGTTGGATGTACATCGACATCCTCTCGAGAGCCAATGAATTTTTACTTAACGGTGTTTAGTTTTTCACCGATCTTTCCTACACACGCCTTAGGTTACCGAAAGAGCACGAAATCTACTGTCCTTGCTCTAAGTGTATAAATATGCGATTGCTCAAGAAGTCGGATGTTGAGTTACACATCTTGAAAAACAGCTTTTTTAGAAATTACACTAAGTGGGAATTTCACGGAGAAAAAGAAGCCGTTCTAATGGAAGATGAGACATGGCCAGTGCAAGAGACGGAAAATAAATTCATCGAAACGGAAACCGCAGAGTGGCAAGGGATAGTATAAAAGAAAGAGGAAGAGAAATGGCAGTTTGAAAAGATGAAACCGTCGAAAAAGATGATGTTGTATCCGCGCTGATTGATAACATAGATGAGCTTATAAATGCCGTTGGATTTCCTTATGATACAGAAAGCACTAGACCCTCGTTATTGGAGAAGTACAAGGCTGACTCTAGAATCTCGCTATATCCAAATTGCAAAGAGTTTTCAAAACTGTCTTTTTTCATACGTCTCTTCCAGATAAGTGCAAGAATAGATGGAGTGACCAGTCTTTCACCGATCTCTTAGAATTGCTGAAGAAATATTTTCCTGACAGAAATGAAGTGACACCGAGCTGGTATGAGGCGCAAAAGATAATCACAAATATCGGCTCGAAATATCATAAGATACATGCATATGAGAATGATTTTGTTTTGTTCCGGAATAAACACGCCACACTCAGAAACTGCCCCGTGTGCGGGATCAACCGATTCAAGCTTAAGAAAGACCCTCAGTCGAGTGATGTGCCTATGAAGATTTTTCATCATTTTTCATTAATACCGAGGCTGCAACGGTTATTTATGTGTGAGGAGACGGTATCTGAAATATAGTGGCACCATAAAGTGCCGTATGAAGAGGGAAAAATGAGTCATCCTAGAGATTCGATATCGTGGAAAGTTTTAGATGAAAAACATCCTTCATTCAGCGCAGACCCTCATAACGTGAAGCTGGGAATTGTGAGCGACAGTTTCAGTCCATTTGGGATGGTTCGCGACAGGCGTACTCAAAGTATTTGGCCCGTTGTGGTGGCTATATACAACCTGCTACCATGGAGGGCTATAACGCAGTCTTATTTTACGTTGGCTCTTTTAATTGATGGTCCCTCATCTCCTGAGAAAAATATCGACATATACCTTCAAGCCTTGATCGATGAGTTAAAGTTGCCGTGGGAACCTGGTATGAGAACCTATGAAGCAGATGGTAAACAATTTTTTCACATGCAGGCTGCTTTGTTGTGGACTATTAATGATTTTTATGACTACGGCATGCTATCGGGGTGGACAACTCAATGTATATTTGTGTGCTCGTGTTGTCATATTCATACAAACGCTGTAAGCTTGAAGCTTATCGGGAAAGAGTCGTTTATGGGTCACCGACGTTTTTTGCCTATAACTCACAGATTCAGAAAGAATAAAGAATTGTTCAATGGCAAGATGGAGACTGGTAGGCGTCCTAAACCATTGTTCAGTAACGATATATTGCAACAATGGAGAGGTTATCAGAATATCGCATTCGGAAAGAAACAAAACAAGGATGTAATGTCATGCCCAACCAGTTGGAAGAAGATAGGTGGTTTATTTCAACTTGTGCACCACAATATATCACTGCACCACTGCACTGGTCCGATATACCACTGCACTGGTCCGATATACCACTGCACCACAATTTAGATGTTATGCATATCGAGAAGGGTGCCTCTGAACATGTCATCGATGATCTATTGTGTAAGGATGGAAAAACGAAGGACAATCTCAACGCCCGTCGTGATTTGACGGATTTGGATAGTTTATTCATTACAGAAGAACTGCATCCTTAACCTGTGGCTGGTAAACCGGGTTATTACAAGATCCCACCAGCAATCTACAATCTGGACAAAGAGAAGAAGCGGCGATTCCTGCGGGTGTTAAAAGAATTGAAAGGCCCCGATGGTTTCTCATCAAACATTTCCAAACAGGTACAAGTAGAAAACGGAAAAAACGTAGGACTTAAGAGCCAAGACTACCACATATTGATACAACATCTTCATCCTTTATACCTCAGAGTATCGTTAAAATCTGAAACCGGTCTCGTTCTAAACAACTTTTGCATATATTTTTGCCAATTATGTTCCAAAAACGTGGACGTCAATGAGATGGCAGAGCTCAAAAAAGATATTCTTTTGATACTCTGCAAGCTCGAAACTATCTTTCCACCTTCCTTTTTCGGCATTATTGTTCACATTTCTGTCCATTTGGCAACCGAGGTCAAGATTGGCGGTCCGGTGCATTACCATTGGATGTATCCCATCGAGAGATATGGAAATGTTTATTATTAATCATTTAAATTGAAAAAAATAATTATGAATTATTAATATCAATTATTTTCAACAGATATCTATTAACTTTAAAAACTATATCGGCAACAAGTATCGTCCTAAAGATTCGATTGCGGAAGCTTATCTCTTGGAAGAAATCATGTCTTTCTGTACTCGTTTCCTGAACGATGGTATCAAGACGAAGCTGAACAAACCTCCGCGTGTTCCTGACGGTCTTATTGGAGCATGAAGGCTAAAAAACATGTCTTATGATCTCATTGGCAGTTTACATGTATTTATCTTGCTAAACAGCGAATGTTTTGCTAAACATGCAGGGTAAGTTTTTTGAATTTCATCCATTTAAACCGTTTGAAATTAAATATAATCTAATTGATATAATTGTAAATTAACAAACAGATCGCACAAAACTATACTCAAGAGATCGAATCCTAAGACGTGGCCGGATGATAGAATAGAAGAAGAACAGAGGTTGGTATAGAAAAGATGTCGATAGACAAATGAATCGTGGAGAGTAGATTGATAGAGAGGTTCGTGACCTTTTAATTGGTCCATCGATTGCAGCTATATTTTACAATGGGTACAGAGTTTCCGGCTATAAATTTGAGATCGAAAGGACGAAACGTATTAGAGCTACGCAGAATAGAGGCATCGCAACATCCGACGACATAGGAAATCCCTACTACAGTGTTCTTGAGCAGGTTATAGCGGTCTCATACATGCATAAAGTTGTCCCATTTTTTATATTCCAATGCAGATAGTACGATATCAGGTCTGAACGGGGTATGAAGGTCAATGAATACAAACTCACTTTGGTAAACACCAAACGGACAACCTATGAATACGATAACTTTATCTTTTCCTCAATGGTAATACAAATATATTATTCTCGGGACTTAAAGAAGGTTGCCTGGTGTGTTGTTTGTCGTAGAAAACCAAGAGATTATTATAATATGCCCATGTTGACTAACTCTGAAGATGAAAGTGACGAGTAACAGGTGATAACATGTCTCAGTACTTCTATTAAACGTACCAACGATCCAAACTATTCTGCGTCGTCCAATACGTTAATAAGACATGACATCGGCCAATTGATCGTCACGGATCAAGATTTCGATAATGCACCTAACGAATCTTTAGCAAATGGACCGAACAAACGTGCTAGGTAATGAAATTGAACTAAATGTTTTAAATTGTATAATAATTATAAGTAAATTTTTAATATTTGGATAAATATGTAGGGTTTGATGGAAGGTTGTGGTTCAGGCTCCAAACGTCATAAGAAAAAATATCTAGACCAGATTGGCGAGAGCTCAGCAGCAGCAGCAGTACTTATCCCTACATGCACCCCAGCAGCTGCAGCAGGCCAGACCAGCGCCCCTCTTACCGACGCCATAGGACCCACTGAAAGGTTACGCTTGTGCTCCGGCCAACTACCGTGACCAAATGCGGAACAAAATTTTTTCTAATAATTAAAACATGGCATTAGAATAACTTTTACCTCGGATCTTACCATAAACCTAACTAGCTAGTTAAAGAGAACTATCTACTATGATGAAGAAATCTCACCAAACGAACCAAGTCCTTCGGTCTTCTTTCTTCATCTTTAGCTCCAAGTGGCCACCTTGAACATACTTGATCTTCTTTTCCCGCTCCATCGGTTCTCTGGGATCGAGCTTGTTCTCCGGTCCTCCTTTATCGTAGATGATCCACCTGAGGGATATGATCCATGGCTCTAACTCCTCACAATATGTCAAGTGGAGCAACTAGAGAACTTGGGTTGCTAAACCAAGTAGTTTAGGATGTCGTGTGGAGATCTAAGTGTTTGCTATCTCTTTTCTTGCCTCTTCACTTATTTCTCAACTCATGAGAAGGGTAGTGAAGAGGAAGATGATGAAGGTGGGGGAAACTCAAGAGGAGGGAGGAGAGTAAAGCAAAATGGGAGCTCAAGAAAATAATGAAGCAACCATGAGAGAGAAATTCAACACAAAGGTTTTGTGTATAAATTTCTTGAATAAACAATCAACAACCATACTTCAACAGTAACTCCAAACGAATTAAAAATTTATTTGTTAAATACTGAAGCATGTTTATCTCCATTCCTCCCATGCCTCACACTTTACATCTCATTTTCCATTTATCAAATAAATAGAAAAAGCATAATGAGGTGGCCACCTTCTAGAAGGTAATCTGTAATAAATACGGATTATAGTCTACTGTATATATATACCTGCATTCGGATGAAAACACGAATGCCCAAAGAGATAGAATAACACGAAGAACGTAATACTAGAATATATATCGAAATACATATATGTAAACTATTTAATCAATACCTGATTTAATAATCCGGCTCAAACCCGAGCCGGCTAGTATTACCAACTGTCCGATCGAAAGTCCGAGTACAAAGTACATCAATCGATCGAGACCCTGCACGTATCCAATACGGCTACTATATCATTTCGCCTGAACCAGGGAAACCCTCCGTGTGGGACTCTAAAGACTCCACAGTACACCGGCAGTGAGTTACTAGATAAATCCATAACCACAAGCACGTCAGCGGCACTAGCTGTACGTAACGGCTACCCGGGTACCTGTCGAAAAGGAAGGCCGACGAGCAAACTCATCCGGATCCCTACTGAGCCTATCTGTGACAATCTACCTACAGTCCGGTCTCCTTGTCTGAGAGTATCGCATACCGGGTCTAGAGGGTAGTAAACGCCAGACCTGATAACCTGGTAATTCATGCTGATGTGGCTCAGGACCAAACCGGGAAACTACTGATCAGCCTATCAGTAAATCCCAACTGCCTTGGCCAAGGTCTTATGGTCCTGACCAATCAAATACAGTGTGATATCGACTCCCAATACCGGGAGAGACGAATCCCCGATAATCGCTCACTGCCTCCATGTGGCTCGAGACTGTACCCAACCAAAACCTGTTTGCATGACTCAGTAGAGCCGTGGTAGGGTAGTGATCAAAGCACAGTGGGAACTCACATGAGACAAATGACGATCTCAGGTCTAAAGACTAACATGTACTCATGTCACCTGAGAACTTCCATCTGACGATAGGTATAGTACCATCTGAAAGTTCTCGGCGAGTTCGACCGGTGTACTCACCCCCAGTGAGCACCTGTATACGATCTTAGGTCTAAAGACCAATGGTTGTGGGACCAAACCATCTCCCCTCATCGGAGTCTAGAAACATACACACTAGTCTACTCCGGAATATCGATACCCGGTCTTGATATTCTCACGACTTGGGACCATTTAATGATGTGCGTACCGACTATCCAGCTCCCACAAGTATGATCGCTATCACAACGTAGGTAATCTAGCAATGATCCTATGGGCTTTATCAACATGTATAAGAGATATATAATAGCAAGTAAAATATGCACATGTTAAGATAAAGACAAACCAGATAGCACACTATCATATCGAGCAAGACTATCCTATATATATATATATGTCCAGGCATCAATATACAATAATGACCTTTAGGGCATACATATCCAACAATCTCCCACTTGCACTAAGGCCGTATATATTGGCCTACCGAGTATCTAATGGCTGCGGCGACTGAGAAGGGGTGGAATGCGATGATGGATGTCGCAGAGTTGGATGCCCCGAGAGAGGATTGGTGACGGCTGGTCGCGTATTATAAGCGCGAGGAAGTTCAAGTATAAATTTAATTTTTAAGATTATAATAATACAACATAAATCATATTTTGAATTATATAATATAATCTTTTTTATATTTACAAGGCAGCATCGGTTCGCAACAAGGAAAACCGGAACAACGGCGTCAAAAACCGCGCTGTCTCGATTCAAGAAAAGCGCTCGCAGGCTATCGCTCAACACCGGCTCGTGAATATTTCAACATTTAGGAATATATGTTTTCTTTGTCACAAATTACTTATTAAAATAAATCCTAATTTTATCGCAGAAACGAAAAGACTTCGCCAACTACAATGCTGCCAAGGGATGGTTCGCGTTACACAGGGGCACGGATGAGTACAAAGTAAATTTCATATAATTAAGTCGATCTTGTATTTTAAGTTAACATGTGTGTGTATTCTTTACAGAACCAGTTACAAGAGAGGACGAACGTCTTAGGATTTGGTCTCAATGACCTGATTACCGCCATTGTCTCTGTTTTGAATTTGCTGTCCGGTGGGCATCACGGTGGTTTTGAGCGCGGGGTTGGTACCAGGGCCCATCAACACTTTGCTAGGCGTGCGTCCGTCCGTGAGTACGCCGTGACACTGACGCAGGTAGATGCGGCAGCTACGTCGCAGGAGGAGATCCGTCAACTCCATAACTAGGTGGCACAGTATCAGCATGAGCATCAGCAGACGTAGAAACAGCTGCAGAACCTTACGGCGGAGGTTCGGGATCTGAGGCAATCGCACACCAGGTCCATCTGCAAGACCGTACAAGAGGAGTTAGGGAGTTTCTTCAGGCCACTGGACAATGGAGGTGGATTGTCCCGTGGATCATAGACTTATTTTTTTGTTGATACAAACATTTGTTTGTCGGTTGATTTGGTGATTGTATGGATTGTATATATTTTTGTTTGTTATTGCCTGTGATTCGATTAATATTACTTGTTGCTTATTATAATTGCGTGAAATTTAATATTCTGAATATTATTATCTGTTACTGTTTGTGATTGAAAGAATCGCGTGTAGGACACGGAATTTCCCGTTTAAAATTTTTTTAGTTCATCAGTGGTAACGGTTATAACCGTGACCACTTCCATATGGTCACGGATATAACTATTACCATAGGGGTTATCAGCTAATTGATACCTGAAAGATATCAAGTATCAGTTAGCTTATAAGATATGGTAACGGTGAAAACCATTACCATATCTTTCTAATTGTAACGGTTTAAATAGTTATCGTTTTAAATGGTAACAGTTATTACCGTTACCACAGATGTGGGCCCTACTCATAATTGGTTCAATATTCTAAACCAATAATGATAACGCCTTCTCTATGGTAATGTATTAAATTGTTACCATATTTATCTATAGTAACGGTTTAATCCGTTACTGGACTTATGGTTACGAGGTTTTGGGTAACAGGTCTGTAACGGTCATACCCGTTATCCAAATTGGTTATGGTAACGGATAAGACCGTTACCATAGAGGGGTCTGTAGTAGTGAGCATCCCAAAGTTGTAGGTTGTGCGACCTATATATGCCATGAGTTTTTGCCATGCTGCCATTAAACTTTTCGAGGATCGTATAACATATTTTATAATGTATTTATTATGAACTTTTAAGTTCTTATTATGCATCAGAAATTAATAGTTGAGAAATATATTTATGTTACTAAAAAAAAGTTAATGGTGACTGAGGATTCATATAGTTCACCCCTAAAATTTGATAATAAAGTTTTGTTTTTGTTTATGCTCTTCAAAACCTATGCATAAAATCAACTTAAAGAGTTTATCCAAATTTATACAAATGTTAAGTGTGCGTTGAACTATTTGCTTTACATATAGATGCATTGAACTTTGTGATGTGCTCATATATAGGATTCTAATCTTTAAGTTCAAAATAGCTTGCAAGCTCCACAACTTTGGCTTTCCAGAAAATGTATGAGATGGATGCTTCTATATCTGCATGTCCATCGTTTTCCTATCAGCACTTTACAAAATCCAATGCGTTGCATTGTTCTTAACAACAAGAGAGTGGATAACGAAAGGGGGAAAAGGAAAGCTTTGGTCCAAAATCAAACAAATCATCTCTTGGACCTCAATTGCTTTCCATATCACTATTCCATGTTGAAATGTGGACAAGCTTCTAGCAGACGTCTGATGCAAGAGGTGAAGATGTTTGGACGTGCATTAAGAACATGTCAGAAAAAACAGAGCAACGACAGACATCCGCAGAGAGACTTAGCCAAAGAATAGAGCGTAACCAGACGTCTGGAGCAAACATCTGGAAGCTGAAGCTCAATCCAGAGCAACATCAGACGTCCGATGGTAAGGGTACAAATGTCTGCCCAAAAAGCTGAAGAGAAGTAGAGAAGAAGAAGACGTCTAACCAAGTCTGATGCAGACATCTGTCGTCGGGATTTCTGTACGAACCGAATTATTGTAATTTGGGTCTATCTCTTATTTTGGATAGGATTAGGGTTTGTCTATTTATAAGGATCTCTCATATGATTAATATATTGCCAATTTGAGAGACTATTGTATAGAGAAAGGATGCCGGCTAAGATCTAGAGAGATTTGAGAGAAATTTTCTTGGATTGCTCGTGGGTGTAACTTGATTCTAAGATCTAGTAGACTATTGCAGATTCCGCTCTGCAGGAGACTAGCCATATGCGGGTGAACTTCGTTAACAAATCTCTCGCCTCTGGTTTTTGTGATTCTATTTGCTCTCGCACTTTATTGTTTGTCTTTCGTTAGTTTCGTATTGTTGTTGTGTGAATGTTAGTCGTAGTATTGTTCCGTATATCGACTATCTCCGCTGTCGTGGTTGATCATACCACAACAATCTATTGAATCAAAGCCAAAGGAGAAGCTAAAAAGAGAAAAAGAAGCTAAAAATAAAGGAAACCCCCACAATTTATATTTTTTCCTTTCTTTCTTCTTCTCAGAACTCTGTAGGCTTCAAGAACAAGAGACTATCTATGGAAGGTGCCATCTCTCTTTCTCTCTCTTGCTTGCTTTCTCTCTCCTCTTTTTCTTTACAAGGGACAAGAGCAAGCAAGAAAGAATCAAAGCACTACTCTCTTATCAAAAACAATTAATGCATGCAACACAATTCCCTAGTATGATGGCAGAGGATTCTCTCTTCATATTTGAATTTATGCCCAGAAAGGCTTTTGTTTGCCTATTCACTTGTTTTATTCTAGTTATACCTGTGATTTTATTTTGTAAGGAGAACAATATAAGTTTTGAAATGCCAAGAATTCAGCGAGGCACAGTTTCATGTCATTGATACATCTGAGTCACTGCAACACTAATGCATGTCCTTTGCTAAGGCCTCAAGTGGGTAAACAATTTGCTTGTTTTGGGCTTGTGAATGAATGGTCATAGAGTTGCTAAATTGTTAGTAACATTCTCCTGTCCTTTGTGATGATGATTTAGACAAGTGATTTATGTACTAACATATTCAAATGTACATTTGGACAAAAAAAATTTAAAGGCTTACAAGGTTGCTCTCGAACTCGGCAGTTGCAAGTGTAAAACAGGTGGGTGGGCCATGAGTTTAAGTCTTGACGGGCCACATCCCTGGGTCATGCAAATATACCGCCTCTCCATTGGAGAGAGTGATTCTTATACAAGTGGATAAATTGCCACGCTTACCTTCTTGACTTCGTTTGACCTTAGCCTCATTTATCGCTAAAATTTAATCCTAGCAAGGAGAAAGAGAAAAAAAATCATCATATTTACCTTCTCCAAATTGAGATATTTCTTTAATTTCTTAGAATATAGAGTACAATCTCTCGTGAGTTTCTCACTGTTTACATTTATTTACTTTTTGTATTTACAAAATCCTAATTAGTATGTCATATATACCGGATACAAACATCGAATACTCTCGACTTACATGAAAATAATTAAATGGTTGCCACTCAACACGAAATTTCATCAGTCAAACTTGAGCATACAACATATCATCCTAATCATGGTCCATGTCACTCAAAATATCTATATATTTCTAAAAAAAAATAAACAAAGAGCGATCCACTAACCATGCATCGCATGGACTTTGTACGTGTTTCAATACTATATCCGGAAAAGTTTGGTTGCGAACTAGGCACGCTATTACCAAACAAAAACATATAGATTTTCGCATTTTAATTATACAACTATGCAAAATATATATGATTTAAAAGAGCTCTAACTTATACATTAAATTAAATGTAATCATATTTTGAAATACGTCCATATTGCATCCAACCTAATTGGTTAAACACCTTCAAATTTTTTGAATTTTTCATATATAAAAAGTTTATGGAATTATAGCAGCATCCCCGAATTCTGAACAATGTGGTCCAAAGAAATTTTCCGATGATTGAAAGTTTCCAAATTGATGTGCAATGGGCCTCCTTTGAGCAGGCTTCAACTATCCATATCAATTGTGACTTGGGCCCATTAAAAACCAACTAGCAAAATAACCATCACACCTTATTAGAGCTATTAAAATCCGAGCGCTGATTCAGGCCTTGGTTCAAAAAAATCGTACGTTGGCTTGTGCCAGGGACTTTAGGGCCTACAATTATGCCGTCGGTATATGTCCGAACAAGAGAAAGATGATAGAGAAGTGCGGACCTTACACGCTGCCTGCTTGAAATTCACCCATCTCTCCCCGTCCGGATATATCACACCCCGATCGTAGGGAACAATTTCTCTGTTATTATGGCCCAAATTCCTATTGCTCTCCTTTATAATCATCACTTGACATTGTTCATAGAACAAATATCAAAACGTTTTCACTGCAACAATAAATAGGAAGATGTATTTACAAGAGAACTCAAATTTCTTACTATTACTCTCATCATCTCTTTCCTCTTCTTCTGCTTCAAGCAACAGCTTGATTCTCATCATCATAAGTGACAAGAAAGATGATCATATTTTAATGAAAATAACATTTAACTATAAATGCAAGAAACCTCAATTGGATTCTCACCCGTCACCACTGTACATAGCAAGAAATATCGTCATAACCTTGAAAAAATATATTTAATTTTAATCATTCAAATCCTTCTAGGTCTTCAAAAATCCTTTGAATACCCACTGTTTTAACTATTAAAAAAAGTTATGATAAGCATCGCCTTAACTTCTTCTTTAATCATAATATCTAAGGTATGTATGCATTTTATCATTTATTCTTGTTTATTATTTGTTTCATACCAGAATCAATCATATTAGGGACATACCCAAATAGAATAGCAGGTGAAATATTTATCATATATTTACAAGCTAGCAGATGGGAAATAGAGGTGTATTTTCCATTTCACATGTACGTTTCAATAATTTATTTAACTACTTAGGAAAAAATTAAGCACTTGCTTTCATAGCTCAGTTGGTTAGAGCACCCGTTTAGTAAGCGGGAGGTCTTGAGTTCAACTCTCAATGAAAGCAATTTTTTTATTTTTTTTCCTTTTAAAAAATTGCTTTCACATTAGCTCTGTTGAACGAGCCAGGTTTTCGGTTGTTCGGCTTGGTTTGTTTATTTAAACGAGCTCATAACTTGCTCAAGCTCGGTTTGTTTAAGCTTTCACCAATCCCGAGCCTAGCATAGATGTTCAATATTGTTTTTTGACAACCTGAGTAGTGAGGCTAATCAAGATTCAGATCAAACCCCTAGTCACCACTGTTGGAGAAAAAGGAGCTTCGGTTCAATGACAAGGGGGAACCAAACATTTTCTTCACTCAGGAAGAATTAGATAAGTCTCTCTTGCCTTTTAAATTTTTCTTAATTGCTAAATGTTCTTATGCCAGACCTACCTTTGTTGAAATCAAAAATCACTTGACTCAAGTTTTTGGGATCAAGAAAGATATCCTTATAAGTCCGCTGGACAATAGACATATTCTTCTTAGATTTCACAACTCCATTGATTTTACCAAGGTTTGGTTAAAAGAGTTTTGTTACATCAAAAGATTATCTTTAGGGCCTGTTTGGTTGCAGGATTATGGGTTTGGATTTGGATTTTGGATTGTGGAATCCTAGGATTCCACAATTTTGTGTTTGGTTGCAAGATTAGGATTTCTTGGATTCCTTTGTTTTATATGGGGTCCCACCATATGAGAAGGATTCATGAATCCTAAAAATTTTCAAGGATTCTTAAGGATTTAGCACTATTCATTGTACTTTTAGATGGGGCCCATACACTTTATTTATTTAACAATCCTCTCTCTCTCTATCTCTCTCTAAAATCCTCAAATCCAAATCCTATTTTTTTCCAACAACCAAACAAAGATTACAAGGATCTACAAATCCAGATCTACAAATCCAAAACCAACCAAACAACAAATTACTAAATCCAGAAATTTCAACCGTACTATTTTTGGAATCCAAATTCCATAATCCTGCAACCAAACAGCCCCTTATAGATTTTTCAAATGGTCCTCAAAATTTTCATCTCATAAGGAACCTGATGGCATTCCTGCTTGGATCATCCGCCCTGGACTGCCCCCAAGTTATGGAAACCTCCACAAAACAGACCTGGGATAAATGAAATCCGTATCAAATCCCCTACTTCAGCAGGCAAGGCCACAGATAGAAAATACCCAAATTTCTCTTTCAATCAGGTACACCTCAGCAAAGAGCAATTTGTCAAGAAAGGGAAAATTGTGATTGCACTAGTTGAGCAGTTTTTTAAAAAAAAAAACTCAACGATGATTGCCGTCGAAACCGAAACCCAAACCGAGATTAGCGAGCCTAGCCGAAACCCAGCGAAACTAATAAAATTATGAGAAACCGAAACCGAGTTCTTGAACCTTGCGTATAACTGACTATAGACCTATAAGTCTATGCAATGTCCTCTACAAAATTTTCACAAAGATGATTCCTGATAGGATTTCCAATTATCAAATGCAGACATGCTGATACTTGTTAAGCATGTGTTACTTTCAATGCCTCTGCACATTCTAGCAGCATGCAGTCTACCCATAGTTGTTCTAAATAAAATTACCTCAATGATCTCTAAATTCTTCTGGAATGACAACTAGGATTCCAATCATCATCATTGGGTCTCTTGGAAAAAGATATGTAAACCAATAGAAGAGGGGAGGTCTTAACATTAGAAGCTCAACTGACATCTCTTTGGTATGTAATATGAAAAAAAAGCCTGGAAGTTTAAAGCTGGCATCTCACTTTGTCCCCAGTTTTACCGCCAAAATTATCTATGGTAAAGGAGATACATATACTAGAAGCTAAGGGTAAGAGCACTGCTAGATGGGCTTCTCCAATGTTATAATAAGATATTAACAGAGATACTAATAGAGACAGACTCGGATATCTTAGTGGATTGCATAAAGGTATACTGTGCTATCTCATGGAGAATGGTATATATCAGCAAGGCAATCCACAAGCTATATATTACAAGAAATGCATGCTGAAGTTACACACATACTCAAACAAGATGGCAGATTTTCTTGCCAAAGATGCTCTTAACACTCATGTATCTACGTCCCAAAGGAGCTGCAAAATTTGGTTCTTTTAGACCTATCTACTCTGCCTTATATCAGAATTCCCTACGAAGACTTCTAACTCTTTAAATACCTTTTCTATCAAATTTTGTATAGATGTTATAGCCTGATTTTAAAGTCTGTACACTGGTGAATCCAACTGTTATGATCAATAAAATTCAAGCTCATTGAGAGCCAGGGAATTTTTTATAAAATAAATTAAAAACCTTGTTGAAATCTAAATTCTTTGATAGTGTAGTAGAACTATACTTGAATTTTTCAAGATAATATTCATAAGTTAACAGATATCGTCTGAATTTAAGAATAAGTAACTAATTTATAATTACTACTAAATACTAATTAAGCTATCCATAAACTCTTCAAGCCTACACATTCCCTAAACAAGCCGAGCCTGACGAGCCGAGCTCGAACATGCTACATGTATGTTTATAACAACCCTATTCCATATTAAACAGAGATACCCTTTCAGCTCAATGGGAAAAGTAATAGTAATAATAATCCCCTTCTTAGCTTGCAAGCCACATCACTTGTGGTGTCTTGAGAAAGAGACATGTGACCCCCGTTACATAAGTATCTTTGGGAACACTACAAAGGGAGCAAAGCTATGATACTTTTCCTTTTAATTTATTCATCTTTTCTATTTCTTAAATAAAAAACAAATGGCCTATCCCAACTAATTTGTATTTTTTTTAAGAGTGAAAAAAATCACATTAAAAACATTTAATTTACATAATATACATAAACTGCTCAAAACATTAAAACTACATGTTTGCTCCTTCGCTTTGCCTGGTGCTTGCTGCTGCGCTCTGTAGAGTCTTTTTTGTCATCTATTTGGATGGATGCACTCGCTTATCAGGCGTTGTACAAATTCCCTCATCCGATGGTGCGCGGGGATTTATTGATTGTGGGGATTCTAATATCTGGCAGCCGCGGATAAAGCTGCTGTTAATTACCTCTCGTTTTGAATCGAGGGAATCTCCGATTAACGGATCTTGCGATCATGCGAACTCAATATGAAATGTGTGTGTACTTGAAAAGAAAGGATGCATGTTTGTTCATTTCATTTTTTGTTTATTTTTATTTTATTATTTTTATTTTCTTTATTCTATTTTATAAGAAAAATGCGACGGAGAATACCCGAGACGGTTGCTTCCGAAGATCGGGTCAAGTGCCTCCCAAGGAGATACCGGCACAGGCTCTCCCTAAAGAGGGACCCGGCTCGGCTTCCCCCCCGGGGGGGCCGGGGGTTCGGCTCCCCCTTTAGGGGCAGACCTGGGGAGTGTTTTCTTCTCCCAAAAAAGGGAAGGGGTCTGAGTGGCACTTCTTTTATATATACGCATATTTTTCTTTTTATTTATTTATTTATTATAAGTTTTGTTTTGTAAAAAGGTTAAGTATGCGAATTTTGACAAAATTTCGACGGCATAACCGCTAGATTTCATCGTTTTATCGTTTATTTGGGAGAAATACAGAACAAATTCTATGATTTTTCCGCTTTTGGGTGAAGCACGAATGAAATCCACGTTCAAAGAGTGGAGCATGGATTGAAATCCATATCCCCGAGGGCTCCCCAAGGGAATAGCATAAATGCTTTCTCTTTTGTGTGGTCACCTTCAACCTTCCCTCTATTTTGTCAAAAAAAGCTTTCTTAATTCTTATAGCTTAGGACATGAATTTTGCATGAGCGAAAAAGAGCACTTTTTTCCTCTTTCATGCTTGGGATCTTGAAGTAAAGATATTTTGAGAGATAAGTTCTTTTTTATTGTTTCTCTTTCTTTGGATTTAAGAAAGAAGATCAAAAAGAGATCCAAAAGCTCTTCTTTATAGGATTTGATGGAAGAAAGAGCCCCATTTTTAATGGATTCATGGGTTTTTATTATTTATTTTAAGAAAAAGAGCGGTTTTCCTCTTATTTATTTGAAGTAAAAGAAAAAGAGAGAGAAGAGGGAGGCACAAACCCTTGTATTTTGAGGGAATGAAAAAACTTAACATTTTATCGTATGGTTTGGTTTAAATACCCATTACATTTTGCACTTTACCCTTTGGGTTTTACATAGTTGCTTTTTACATCTTTCATGGCCATGTGCTTACCTTTTTGCACATGAGCCATTGACTTTACATAATTTTGGTTTTTTGCCTATTTGTATTACATTTTTATACTTATTTGTATACAAAATTTATTTATTATAAATTTCTCTCTTTCTTTTTCGGTGGCCAGTCGATTTCGCTTGAGTTTGAGGCGGTTTAGGTGTGGGCTCACTTGCTTAGCCTTGGTCTTGGGTCTGGATTGGTTGGATTTGGGTCTACTTGTCTGGGTGTTGAGTTTGACTTTTTGATTTTGACATTTTGACTTTTTTTTGGCAAGTGAGTGTAAATTTCAACCCCAACAAATTGCCCCCATCAATAAATGCACACCATATTTATGGGTCGTGTGGATGAAATTGATGGATCTTTTTCGTGTAGATGTTGACTTAATTTGGTTCCCGTTTTTGGGAGACTGGCACTGTCCTTTTTGTGACATAGACGGTTAGGACTTGATCTGGTTCCTATCTTTAAGAGGTTGGCACTGCCCTTTTTACGACATGGACGGTCGATACTTGACTTGTTTCTGCCGTAGAGGCCGTTGCTTGACTTACTTCTGCCGTGGAGATCGTTTCCTGACTTGCTTCCGCCGTGTAAGTCGTCAGTTGAATTGATTGATTTGATTTAATTTGGGACCGGAGTCAACATCTCTACCACTGAAATTGGGCTCCAGGGGCAACCCGTCCACGCCCAAGCTGATTAGCTATTTCTTATGATTTGATTTGATTTGATTTGAAACCGGAGTCAACATCTCTAACGTTAGAATTGGGCTTCAGAGGCAACTCATCCGCCGCCCGAGCTAATTGGCTCTTTCGTCTGGTTTGATTTGATTTGATTTGGAAGTGGAGTTAATATCTCTACCATAGGAATTAGGCTTCAGAGGAAACTCATTCGCCGTCCGAGCTGATCAGCAATTTCACCTGGCTTGATTGAATTTTATTTGGGGAGTGGAGTCAACATCTCTACCATTAGATTTAGGTTCCGGAGATAACTCGCCCGCCGCCCAAGCTGATTGGCTATTTTGCCTGGTTTGATTTGATTTGATTTAGGAGTGGAGTCAATATCTCTACCACTGGAATTGGGCTCCAGAGACAACTCGTCCGCCACCCGAGCTGATAGACTATTTCTCCTGGTTTGATTTAATTTGATTTTGGAGTGGAGTCAACATCTCTACCACTGAAATTGCGCTCCTAAGACAACCGTCCGCCGCCCGAGTTGATCGGCTATTTCTCTTGGTTTGATTTGATTTGATTTGATTTTGGACCGGAGTCAAAATCTCTACCAATGGAATTGGGCTCCAGAGGCAACTCGTACGCCGCTCGAGCTGATAGGCTATTTTGCCTGGCTTGATTAGATTTGATTTGGGAGTGGAGTCAACATCTCTACCACTGGAATTGGGCTCCAAAGGCAACTCGTCCGTCGCCCGAGCTGATCGGCTATTTCGTCTGGCTTGGTTGGTGTCACGTCCCGTTTCCCAGAGTGCGCTAACTACGGCACGTGATAGAGCCAACCATATTACCTGTGAATAGGAATCATCCCTCCACAGTCATATTACGGCTGTTTATAGGATATCAAGAGCAGTAAAATATATAATCTATCTAGTACATGTCCATTTTCCAAAATAAAAGAATCAAGAAAATTTATAAGCGGAAACGATAGTAATATCTAATAAACAACATCTGGAAATACGTCCCAATATGAGCTCACATTAAGAAATAAAAGTGTGGAAAAATAAGCTAAGAGTCTAAAACCTAAACATCTCTAAACTACACGTAATCAATTCCTCACTGCTCGGCTTGACAGCTAAAGTACTCCTGTTCAGCCTGCGATAAAGATAGAGGAACCGGGCCATACAAAATCCAGACGTCAGTGCGTCATAACATCAAAATAACAATAATAACCAGGATATAACGATACAGGTAAACATGAATTTAAATAAGAACACAGGTATGAAACAGTGAGGTGTATGTATGTGACGTGTAACCTAAGGTCTGTACTTCTAAGTTATCTATTCTAAAAGTCTTTGAAATCAATTTAATGGAATCGTCGATATAACTCACTAGTATCCCGTGCGTGCCCGGGACCACGATCAAGATTCTAAGACTGAATCCGAGACGTGCCGCTAGGCAGTAAACAGGTAACATATACAGATGAATGGTATCAGCAGCAGCATCCCGGGACTGGCCTAACCCGTAAAGATTGATCACTATAAGTATCGAACTATTGAGTTATAAGTCAGATTTCATTATTGATTTCCCCTTATCCCCAAGGTTATGTGTTTAAGTCAGGTATTTATGACATGAATCTAATGTCAACACAGGATCAAACATGTATAGGTTTTGTCTATGTAGACAACATGTTGCGTCCGTCAGGACAACAAGTCAGGATTGTCGGTATTAGTAATAAGATCAAGTAACGAGTCAAGAAGTGTGTCAGGACATGTCATGTGGTGCGTATGTATCAAATGGATACCAAATGTGAAACTGTAATCGATATCGGAATCACGGTAAATGGTGCTAATGTTAGGATGCATATGTGTATATCTGTCATAACTTTTCATACGTCCATGACCATATATGATGCAAACTAGATAACATGTCTCACTAATATAATAGTATAATAATATCAAGATATTCCGGCATGCAATTAGATATGTTATTGTCAGTACGGATACGAACGCATATCTAAAACGGTAAAACTATAACATTGGATGCACAATTAAAATACATGTATTATTTTTATTCATATGGATATAAATATATTAATATAGCATGTTGCAAGATAAACTTGCCTGATCGGATCTCATGTCGGGGTACGTACGTCATGTTCGACATCGGGTAAACGTCACGATGCACACACGTGCGTACAGAACTGAACTTGGCTACTCAAAGACATGACTATGCCGATGGTGACGATGATTGGGTCATACGGATCGTCGACGTCGACGACATGCGCAACTTGGGTAAGACGGCCGGACAACCAAGAAATAAGAAAGAAAAGAAAAGAAAGAAAGGAGAGAAGAAGGAGAAGAAGAATGGGGTGTGGCTTGGCTTAGCTGGGGACAGAGAAGACGACGACGGCAACGATGGCTGCCGCCGACGATTGTTAAAGGTGATGGGTTTTCTGGGTTTTGCCGCTGGAAATCATCAGGGTTGTAGGGATAGTTGTGGTGGTGGCCTGAGGTGTCAGGGATTGGAGAGGAGGAGAGGAGAAGGAGGAGGTGACGACGACGAGGTCGGAGGTCCCCGGCGATGAGAGGTGCCGGCTTCGGGGTTCCTGGGTTCGTGGGTATGGGTTGCAGGTTGCTGGGTTCTCGGGTTCGGGTAGAGGAAGAGAGAGAGGGATTGGTGAGGGTGAAGTCGAGGTCGGGGTGGTGAGATGATCGACGGCGAGGTGAGGGTCGGAGGTCAAGGTCGGGGTTTTCTTGGGTTGTAGGGGTTGGGTTCTCAGGTGAAGTCGCTGGGGGATCGTGGTAGTGGCATTGAGTGCTTGGGAGAGGAGAGAGGGGGGAGAAGGAGAAGGGGAGACGAGGGCGGTGATGACGATGTTGGGATGGTTGGCGGCAAGGTCTAGGGTTCGGTTGCTAGGTTTTCGTGGCGGCAGGTGGAAAAATGAGAAAGAGGGAGAGAGGTGTTTGTTTTGTTGGTTTTATTATTTATATATATATAGAGAGAGAATAACGGAGGAAAGATGCCATATGAAAGAATTTCCTCATATAGCGTTGAAAAAGTGCATTCTCCCTCATTTTTTCCACCGATCAGCACCCACCATCTTCATCGTTATCATCTAAGATATGGGTACACCAAATTTCATATGATTCTATAACTTTTTCACCGTTGATTTAGCAACGTAAAAAGTTCTATTGTCGGTAAACCATTAATTTTGAACCCATTAAATCAATGGTGAAAATGTTATAGAATCAAATGAAATTAGGTGTACCTATATCTTAGATGATAACGATGAAGATGGTGGATGCCGATCGTCGGAAAAAATAAGGAAGGGAATAGGAGGAAATTCCCTCATATGGCATTTTCCCTCCATTAACCCCATATATATATATATATATATATATATATATGTGTATATATATATATATATATATATATATATATATATATATAAAGGGAATGAGAGGAGAGAGATAAGTAGAGGGTAGAGAGAGAAAGATTGCGAAGAGAGAGAGAGAGAGGTAGCGGAGAGAGAGAGGGAGAGTGGGAAAGTATATTATTTAGTTTAAAATATAATATATATATATATATATATATATATATATAAACTGTTTATATATATATAATATTATAATATATATTTTAGGATTATATAGCTAATAACAAAATACTCCGAAAAATACCTGGGTCATTTCTAAAAATCTAGTCTTAAAATACGGATAATACACGTGTCCGTTCAAAATTATAATGCGACATCCGGTTGGATAAAATACATACCCCAAGAACGGATACACGTAAAACCACGTAGCGATCCAAACGAGTCTGTTTCATCATACAGGAAGTGAACACGATATCGGGATGCAACCATATAATATGGGGTATGATGTAGGTCATACTAGATATTAAAAATATTATATTTGGTTATGATTTGTATTATTTAAAATATATTGTAAAACCCGGTTTCCTTGCATCCGTATCTTTTTTTTTATAAATAGATATTTCCTAATTAAATCCTATCCCATTTTCATTTCTAGTTTTCCATCTCCAAATTATTTTCTAAATCCAATTTTCTAAACCCAAATTCTATTTATCTTAACTATTAAAATCTAAACTAACCCATATTCCCAACCTAAACCCGACCCGATCCCTTTTCCCCCTCTTTTCTCTCTTTCTCTCTCCTCTCTTTTCCTTTCCCCTTCTCTCTCCTCTTGATCCCAGCCCCTCCTTCCTCGCAGCGATCTCCCCCATGACCTCTCCCTCGCTGTTTACTCACCCGAGATCCCTTCAACATCCTCCGTGATCCCCTCGCCTGCCCCTCATCCTTCTCAACAACCGACCCCTCTCTTTCTTTACCTCTCTCTATCTCGTCCTCTATCTCTCTATCTCTTCACTCTCGAAGACCCAAGCTCCAACTTCTCTCGTCGCAGACCCAGCACCACCGACGATCTCGTCTTCACCACCGCACCCCCATCACCTTCATTGTAAATCCCCAATTTTCGTATATTTATTTTCCGTATTTTTCCCCAGATTTTTCCTTGAATTTTTACACATTTTAAAAATATTTTTATTATTTTGTTTATTAAATTATTATCTAAACTCTAAAACAAATCCTAAATTCTAAACCCAACTCCTAATCTACCCGACCCGGCTCACCCGACCCGACTCGACCCGCTCACACCCCTCTTCTTCTTCTCCCTCGCTTCTTTTCTTCCTGCCTCTTTTCCCAACGTCTTCCTGCTCCTCACGCCCGTGAGACTCGCACCCACGCTGCAACGACCACGCCCACTTCCCCATGACCCGCGCTCCTCCAACGTCTCTCCCCCAACGGCCATGACTCCAATCACCTAACTCCCCGACGATCCCTCGTCTCTCTCTCTACTTCTCTCTCGTTCCCACTCCCTCCCTTTCGCTCTCGACTCCCCTACCTCACCACAACCATCAACCCCCCGAGACCCATCACCGGCGACACATCCGAACCCATGACCCACTACCCACTGCACCCCTACACCTCGCCGATGAGCCCCGACCACCTAACCATCGTCGACCTCCTTATCACTTCCACCATCAACCCATCTCCATCACCTCCTCTCCTCCATCGCCGACTCCCCACCAAGCGACCACCGACGCCCTTGAGCTCCCAAGCCGACCCAACTCCATCCTCGGAGCCCCCTTCGCAGTCGACGAGCCCCTGTATCCAAGCCCACAGCCACCTCATCACTGCCACCGGCCGTTCTCTGCAACTACAACTTCCCCGACCCCTTATATCCAAGCCAAGCTTCGCAGTGTGTAGCCGAGCTCAAACTGTTGTCATGTCGTGCCGTGCGTGCGTCGAACCCGCCTCCGCACCTCCCCGGTGCCCCAGCTGCACCACTGCGTACCCACTCCCCGTGCCACGCCGTGCCCGTTTCCGTGCCGCGTCATGCCAGCCCCCATGTCACTCCGTACCCCGATCCAGTGCACGCACCATGCCCACTCCCGTACGAACATTGCGTTCGGTACCTTGTCGCACCGTGTCACGCACCGAGCCAGGACTACGCCCACTACCGTGTCACACCTGCATCGTCACCGTGCCCTGTACCGGATCTCCACACATCGCGGTCGCACCACGCATCGTGTCCAGCATCGCATCGTCTCGTGTGTTGAGACGAAGTCCATAAGTGGTGTCGCTTCTATATCAGCGACCGAAGGCAAGTGAAAACCCGATCACTTGCTTTACATGCTAGTATTATTTTAAATGGATCGATAGGTTTTAAATCATAATGATATTATTGCATACGTATCTACATCATTTAATAATCGTACACTAGTTAAGTGCTCGACAGAAATTCCTAGATTAAAACTTATCTTTTTATGGCAGAATTTGTGATAGTTCGATTCCGTTACTGGTTGTGAATATCGTGTAATAATTTGGATGCAAAATATCGTGTGCGTAACTATATAGAGTCGCCTCTAAAGGCGACACAAAATCTGAACCTTACCGCGCTCGCTACCTTGTTAAAAATTATTGTAAATTGAATTCAGTTTGGAACGTAACGTTCTATGGCTCTCATTGAAGCCGACTCGATAACCTAAAACCATCTATAGTTTAATTCTCGACGTTTATAGATTTCTATAACGATATTTGGCTGTGAATGTGGTACTGGACTGCAGTCCGGGGCAGCATTTTGCTTGGATACCTGACTTTGAACACCTGTACGCCTCTGCTTTAAACTAAAAATGTACGGATCCCTATATGATCGCGTAGATAATTTAGTTATCTAACACATGAATCTGGTCCCATACTGTTTCACCATCGTTTGATATTAAATTTGTATTTTAGAGTGTCGTTGTGTTCTGCAGTTTCTGCAGTAACGTTCCTTACACCGTCACATTAAACAGAACATAACTTCTAATACAGAAATGCTAATGATAATACGTTTGATGCGTTGGAAACTTAACAGGTAGAAATAAATTTTATTCAACTGGGGTAACACCCGAATCTGTACATAATCACTGATAAAAAGCACGTGAAGTTGGGATTCCAGTTCTGAAACTGGAATTCCAGCAATCGGTCGCTACCTTAAAATGATGATAATTCCCTAACCTGAATTCCGATTGACATGAAATTAATTTTACTGTTTAGATAATCAAGTGTGCTTTGTACATATTTTATATTATTTTGGTTGATTCTATGCATGTGATTTATCGTAAATTTTGCAAGTTATATGGCATTGGTCGTCATAAAATAGTGAATATCCGTTCAGTGCATTTCTGCCTATTTTCGTGTTTTCTTTATACCTGCTGCATAGTGATCGTTCACATTGAGACCTTGAGACTATTGCGCATTGTCGATGTAAGTGTTAATGATTGGGTTGTGGCAAATACGAAAGTGATATTGATAAGTGGAAAAAGTGATTAAAAGTGACTGCGATACGTATTTGTTCACAACCTATCTAATACCTGAATGCATAATATAACCTGGGAAATGGGGAAATCAAGGTGGAATTGAAATCGTATTTAGCGAGGTACAGTGATTTAGAGGATGATCATTCGCTATTAGTGATATATATATATACATACATTAGGTCGTGGGCCTAGTGGGACGGCTGACAGGGTTATGTCCCGGGCACATCGGACTGTAGTCTCGGGCATGCACGAGACCCTTGTCTCCACCAATTGATTTCATTGACTTAGCGACTGATAATTGGTGACATACACACTGCCTAGTTTACTGACATGATACCTATATTGCATTATTCATATTCAGTTGATGTTACTATACTCATGTTCTGCATTTTGTTGCACTTCTCATGTTTAATAATATTGCATACCCATCATATATATTTATTGCTATATGTGTCATCCTGACGACCTGAGTGTGTATGAGGACGAAGTGGATCCAACCCAGGTGCAGGACCTGCCATTCGAGATCGTGGAGATCTAGACTGCATCATCAACGCCATTTCTTTTACTTTCAGCAAATTTCTTTTGCTTTCAGCATTTTGTATTTCATTGGTTAGTTTTTATTCTGCAAGATAATGTATTTCGAACTCTTTTATTGCAATTTAATAAAGTTGTGTACTGTGATTTTCCTTTACTCTAGTACTGTTTACTGACTACCATGTAATTCTAGAAGCCGAAGTGTGACTAAAGCGGGATTATTCCCTGGCCATAGGAGCATGGCTGGCCTAGTCACCCCTCGTATTCCATATTTTCGGGAAGCATGGCGTGATATGGTTCTGTTGGTATCAGAGCGGAAGGTTTTTGGATGAAATTACAGTTCCGTCGAGGGACCACTAGATTGAGTTACACCCTTGATGTGTGCTTTACTACATTTCTGTTCACTTAGTAATACTCATTGAATCATTGTGTAGCCCTTGTTTGAATCTAATTTCTTTCGATCTTTTTCAGAAATATGGACTCCTCGGGCAACTCCTCAGGTGCCGGTTCTTATGATCATACCGAGAAGATCCTCAGCACGCTGACGACCCTGGCCCAAGCTCAAGAGAGGAAGACGGATCTCCTGGCCGAGGGATTGAAGGCGGTACAGGAGACCGCAATTACTGCCCTGGAGAGATCTACGGTTGTTCCCGCCGCCCCCGAGGGCACGCTCGTACAGACTACACAGGCTAGGGTGGATACCGTTTCAGACTTCAGGAGGCTTCATCCAGCAGTGTTCATGGGATCAGCAAATCTACTTGAGGCCGAGCAATGGCTCATCAACGTGGAGACCTTCTGACGGCCGCTCGAGTTCCTGACGACGATAGAGTGAGCGTGGTGAAAATTCAGCTGGAAGACGAGGCCCGCATGTGGTGGTCTATAGAGAAGAGCCGGCTAGAGAGACCATTGGATGCGACACGTTCTCCGCATGCTTCCTGAATCACTATTTTCCGGCCACTGCCAAGGCCGGGAGAAATTCATCATGGTAAAGCAGTATGAACGCTCAGTGGATGTCTACGCTGCAGAGTTTAACAGGCTGAGTCACTTTGCACTATACATGGTAGTCACCGAAGCCGCCAGAGCAAGACGGTTCCAGCAAGGGCTTGATATTGAACTACAATAGCTTATCGCGTCTCTCGATATACCGACTTTCGCTCAAGTATTGAATGCTGCCCGAGTGCAGGAAAGACTGGCGGAAAAGGCCAAGGGCCAACGATTGATGGACATGAGACCCCACGTGGCCCCAGCACGGCCTACCATCTCCCCCCGTGGAGCGATCCCAATTCACAGGCCAAGTGCCACACAGATGAAGCGCACCTTCTCACCTCAGCAGCCGCAGTGGAGGGCCCTGTTTTGCGATTATTTCCAGAGGCCAGGACACGTGCAGAGAGATTATCGTAGAGCTAAGGAGCAGTGTCTGATTTGCGGATCCAGCGAGCACAGGTTCAGCGGGTGTCCCCAGAGATCTGAGCTACAGGGAGGGTTCGAGCATCAACAACCGTCGTACGACACTTCAGCTCAGAGGGGTCCACCTCGGGTATCCCAGCAGCGGTCTTTTGATCAGAGGCAGACTGGTATTGGCCGGAATCAGGGACGGGCTTTCACCCTGTCCGCCGAGCAGGAAGAAGTTTCTGGAGATGTGGTTACAAGTATCATCCTTGTTTATTCTGTACCAGCTAGAGTTCTTTTTGATTCGGGTGCTTCGCATTGTTTCATTTCTACTCGGTTTGTTGACACACACTCTATACCTCACGAGCCATTGACCAAGGGTTGGGAGATACATAAGGGTAACGGTATTATTGTATCCGACCAAGAGTGTAGGTTATGTCCGGTAGTTGTTTGCGACAGGGAATTCTATGCGAATTTCCTTCTAATCGAGATGACTAGCTATGGCGCGATTCTCAGGATGGATTTGATGAGCACTTTCCATGAGATCATCGATTTTTGAGCCAGGAAGGTGACCTTCCGCATTCCCAATGACCCTGGGTTTGTTTTTGAAGGCGGAAGCGAGTCCTTAGAGCCCGCCAAGTTTAGAGCCAAGACGAAAGTGTTGACGACTATGTAGATTGATGAGAGTCCGGCCCTAGAGATCGTTTAGGATTTTCTTGATGTGTTCCCTGAAGATCTACCAGGTCTACCACCTCCCCGCATCTTGGGATTCTCTATTGACCTGATTTCAGGGATAGCTCCAGTTTCCAAAGCTCCTTACAGGATGGCGCCAGTTGAATTGGCAGAACTAAAGAAGCAGATAAAAGATATTTTGAACAAAAGATTTATCCGTCCAAGTGTTTCTCCTTGGGGTGCTTCTGTGCTATTGGTGAAGAAGAACGGTTCCTTACGCATGTGCATCGACTATCGGGAGTTGAACCGGGTGACCGTGAAGAACAAGTATCCCATTCCCCGCATCGACGACTTGTTTAACCAGTTTGGTGGTGTTAGAGTATTCTCCAAATTAGACCTTCGGTCAAGGTACCACCAAATCAGGATCAAGGTAGAGGACGTATGCAAGACGTCTTTCCGAACCCGATATGGCCACTATGAGTTTCTTGTGATGCCGTTCGGTGTTACCAATGCATCGGCTATATTTATGGATCTGACGGACAGGGTTTTCTCCAAGTACTTAGATTAGTTTATTGTCGTTTTCATCGATGACATTCTAGTATATTCCAGAAGTCGAGAGGAGCATGCCGAGCATCTACGAATTGTATTGCAGGTTCTACGGCAGGAGAAGCTCTATGCAAAGCTAAGTAAGTGCAAGTTTTGGCTCGACAAGGTGCAATTTCTGGGGCATGTCGTTTCGAGTGACGGCATTTCAGTGGATCCAACGAAGATTGAATCTATCAAGGACTGGCCGACCCGAAATCAGTTGCTGAAATAAGAAGCTTCTTGGGATTGGCTGGGTATTATCGGCGATTTGTCCAAGATTTCGCCAGAGTAGCGGAACCTTTGACGATGCTCATACAGAAGGAGGTACCATATGTTTAGTCGGAGGAATGCACCCAAGTGTTCGAGCTGTTGAAACTGAAGTTGACCACGGCCCCAATCCTGACTGTGCCAGACAGCTCAGGTAGTTTGGTTGTTCACAGTGATGTGTCGGGAAAAGGTTTGGGTTGCGTATTGATGCAGCATGGTCGAGTGGTGGTTTACGCCTCTCATCAGCTGAGAACTCATGAGAAGAACTACCCCACGCATGACCTGGAGTTAGCGGCCGTTGTGTTCGCCTTAAAGATATGGAGGCACTACTTGCTAGGCGAAAGAGTGGAAGTGTACACGGATCACAAGAGTTTGAAATACGTGTTCACCCAAAAGGAGCTGAATATGAGGCAGCGCAGATGGTTGGAGTTGATGGCAGACCACGACATTGATCTGCAGTATCACCCGGGGAAGGTGAACGTCGTTTCTGATGCTCTCAGTCGTAGGCCGTCAGCTGCGTTGCTGACTTGTCGGAAGGGGATTCTCGATGACCTTCAGAGACTTGAGTTTGAGGTAGTTACTCCGAGTGTGTCCGGACAGCTTTGGCAGTTTCAGGTTCAATCATCGCTTATAGACCGCATCAAAGCTGTACAGGCTGGAGACCCTCAGTTGCAGAAATTCAGAGGGTTAGTCGAGGCTAGTTTGAGGACAGATTTGCAGATTCACGAAGATGGTTCTCTGAGATTTGGCGGTTGGCTGTGTGTTCCAAAGGGGGGTATTCGAGATGAAGTCCTAGCTGAAGCACATAGTTCCGCTTACTCGGTGCACCCAGGTGGCACCAAGATGTACAGGGACCTGAGGCAGCACTTCTGGTGGAACGAGATGAAGAGGGAAATTACTCGCTTTGCCTCCAAGTGTTTGGTATGCCAACAGGTGAAAGCTGAGCATCAGAGAATCGCTGGGTTGTTGTAGCCGCTTCCAGTACCAGAGTGGAAATGGGAGCACATCACCATGGATTTTGTGACGGCACTACCTCGAAGTCCAAGGGGCAACAATACCGTCTGGGTTATTGTTGATCGTCTTACGAAGGCAGCGCATTTCTTACCCATCCGAGTCAGACAATCGACGGAGTCGCTCGCGGAAAAATATATGCAGGAGATTGTAAGACTACACGGGGTGCCCATTAGTATCGTGTCTGATCGAGACACCAGGTTCATCTCCCATTTCTGGAAGAGCCTACAGGAGAGTTTGGGCACGCGTCTCAAGTTCAGTATGGCCTATCATCCACAGACGGACGGAAAATCCGAGCATACTATCCAGACGCTCGAGGATATGCTAAGGGCATGCATGCTTGACTTTTATGGTTCTTAGGAGGATCACCTCCATTTGGTAGAGTTTTCGTACAACAACAGCTACCAGGCTAGCATCCAGATGGCACCGTTCGAGGCTCTGTATGGACGGAAGTGTCGATCCCCTGTATGTTGGGACGACGTGGGTGAACGAAGGTTGTTAGGCCCTGAGCTGATAGTGCAAACAGTAAGCAAAGTTCAGATGATCAGGCAACGGATCAAGGCAGCTCAGGACCGACAGAAGAGTTGGGCAGATGCCGGAAGAAGATCGTTGGATTTTGGTATTGGTGACCACGTGTTTCTGAAGATATCGCATACTTAGTGAGTGATCAGGTTTGGTAGTCGCGGGAAACTCAGACCCCAATTCATCGGACCTTTTGAGGTGCTAGAGCGAGTAGGAGATGTGGCTTATCGACTAGCCTTGCCTCCATCGCTGGCTGGTGTGCACAATACTTTCCATGTTTCTTAGTTGAGGCGCTATGTTCTGGATGACAGCTATATTATGGACCATTCGGAGTTAGCATTGGGTACTGATCTATCCTACGAGGAGCAGCCTACCACCATCCTCGATCGTCGGGAAAAAATGCTGAAGAACAAAGTCATTCTCTTAGTTCGAGTTTCTTGGGGTGGTCGTTCTCTAGGGGAGTCTACCTGGGAACGCAAGGAGGACATCCATGCACGTTTTTTTGCATCTGTTGGTAGTGTTGTTGGTCCGTTGTTTTCGTTTTTTATTTCGAGGACGAAATTTTTGTAAGGAGGGTATGATGTAAATCCCTAATTTCCGTATATTTATTTTCCATATTTTTTCCCCAGATTTTTCCTAGAATTTTTACACATTTTAAAAATATTTTTATAATTTTATTTATTAAATTATTACCTAAACTCTAAAACAAATCCTAAATTCTAAACCCAACTCCTAATCTACCGACCCGACCCACTCACACCCCTCTTCTTCTTCTTCCTCGCTTATTTTCTTCCCGCCTCTTTTCCCAACGTCTTCCTGCTCCTCGCGCCTACGCTCGCGAGACTAACGCCCACGGCGCGACGACCGCGCCCACTTCCCTACAACCCGCGCTCGCCAAACGACCCGCGCTCCTCCAACGTCTCTCCCCCAACGGCCATGACTCCAATCACCTAACTCCCCGATGATCCCTCGTCTCTCTCTCTACTTCTCTCTCGTTCCTACTCCCTCCCTTTCACCCTCGACTCCCCTACCTCACCACATCCATCAACCCCTGGAGACCCATCACCGGAGACACCTCCGAACCCACAACCCACCACCCACTGCACCCCTCCACCTTGCCGACGAGACCCAATCATCACACCATCGTCGACCCCTTCATCACTTCCACCATCAATCCATCTCCATCACCTCCTCTCCTCCACGGCCGACTCCCCACCAGGAGAACACTGATGCCCACGAGCTCCCTAGCCGACCCAACTCCATCCTCGGAGCCCCTTCGTAGTCGACGAGCCCCTGCATCCAAGCCTACAGCCACCTCATCACTACCGTCGGCGGCCCCCTGCAACTGCAACTTCCCCAACCCCTCATCTCTAAGCCAAGCTCCGCAGTGTGTAGCCGAGCTCAAACTGTTGTCGTGCTGTGCCATGCGGTGCGTGCGTCAAACCTGCCTCCGCACCGCCCCCGTGCCACGGCTGCACCACCGTGTACCCACTCCCCATGCCACGCCGTGACCATCCCCGTGCCGTGTCGTGCTAGCCCCCATGTCACTCCGTACCCCGATCCAGTGCACGCACCGTGCCCACTCCCGTACCAACATCGCGTTCGGTACCGTGTCGCGCCGTATCACGCACCGAGCCAGGACCACGCCCACTACCGTGTCACACCCGCATCATCACCGTGCCCAGTACCGGATCTCCACGCATCGCGCTCGCGCCATGCACCGTGTCCAGCATCGCATCGTCTCGTGTGTCAAGACGAAGTCCGCGAGTGGTGTCACTTCTATCAGCGACCGAAGGCAAGTGAAAACCCGATCACTTGCTTTACATGCTAGTATTATTTTAAATGGATCGATAGGTTATAAATCGTAATGATATTATTGCATACGTATTTACATCGTTTAATAATCGTACACTAGTTAAGTGCTCGGCACGAATTCCTAAATTAAAACTTATCTTTTCATGGCGGAATTTGCGATAGTTCGATTCCGTTACTGGTTGTGAATATCGTGTAATAATTTGGATGCAAAATATCGTATGCATAACTATGTAGAGTTGCCCCTAAAGACGACACAAAATCTGAACCTTACCGCGCATGCTACCTTATTAAAATCATTGTAAATTGAATTTAGTTTGGAATGTAACGTTCTATGGCTCATATCGAAGCTGAATCTCTAAAATAAAACCATCTATAGTTTAATTCTTGACGTTTATAGGTTTCTGTAATGGTATTTGGCTGCGAATGCGGCAGTGGACTGCAGTCCGGGGCAGCATTTCGCTAGGATGCCTGGCTTTGAACACTTGTACGCTCCTGATTTAAACTGAAACAGCATGGAGCCCCATATGGTCGCATAGATAATTTAGTTAACTAACATATGAATTTGGTCCCGTGCTGTTTCATGATCGTTTGATATTAAATTTGTATTTTAGAGTGTCCCTGTGTTCTGCAGTTTCTGCAGTAACGTTCCTTACACCGTCACATTAAACAGAACATAACTTCTAATACAGAAATTCTAATGATAATCCGTTTAATGCGTTGGAAATTTAATAGATAGAACTAGATTTTATTCAACTGGGGAAACACCCAAATCTGAACACAATCACCAATAAAACGCATGTGAAGTTGGGATTTCAGTTCTGAAACTGGAATTCCGGCAATCGGTCTCTACCTTAAAATGATGATAATTCCCCAACCTGAATTCCGATTGACATGAAATTAATTTTACTATTTAGATGATCAAGTGTGATTTGTACGTCTTTTATATTATTTTGGTCGATTCTATGTGTGTGATTTATCGTAAATTTTGCAAGTTATATGGCATTTGTCGTCATAAAATAAGGAATGTATGTTCAGTGCATTTCATCCTATTTTTGTGTTTGCTTTATACCTGCTGCAAAGTGATCGTTCATATTGATACCTAGCGACTGTTGTGCATTATCGATGTAAGTGTTTGTGATTGGGTTGTGGCAAATACGAAATTGATATTGATAAGTGGAAAAAGTGATTGAAAGTGACTGCGATACGTATTTGTTCACAACATATCTAATACCTGAATGCATACTATAACCTGGGGAATGGGAAAATCAAGGTGGAATTGAACTCGTATTTAGAAAGGTACAGTGATTTAGAGGATTATCATTCGCTATTAGTGACACACACACACGCATACATACATTAGGTCGTGGGCCTAGCGGCACGGGTGACGGGGTTATGTCCTGGGCACAGCGGACCGTATTCTCGGGCATGCACGAGACTCTTGTTAAACATGAGTATCCTTTCCATCAATTGATTTTATTGACTTAGCGACTAATAAGTGGTGACATACATACTGCCTAGTTTACTGACATGATACCTATATTGCACTATTCATATTCAGTTGATGTTCCTATACTCATGTTCTGCATTTTGTTGCACTTCTCATGTTTAATAATATTGCATACCCATCATATATATTTATTGCTATATGTGTCGCCCTGACGATCTGAGTATGCATACTCAGAGGACGAAGTGGATCCAGCCCAGGAGCAGGACCTCCCATTCGAGATCGTGGAGATGTAGACTGCATCATCATCGCCATTTCCTTTGCTTTCAGCATTTTGTATTTCATTGGTTGGTTTTTATTCTGCAAAATAATGTATTTCGAACTCTTTTATTACAATGTAATAAAGTTGTGTAATGTGATTTTCCTTTACTCTAGTACTATTTACTGACTACCATGTAATGCTAGGAACCGAAGTGTGACTACGGCAGGATTATTCTCTGACTGTAGGAGCATGGTTGGCCTAGTCACCCCTCGTATTCCATATTTTCGGGAAGCGGGACGTGACATTCATCTTCTCATTCACCAAACCCGAGCTCTCAACCCTCCACGAGCACCCACCACCACTATCACCTTCGTTCGCCTGATTGGTTGATCTTTTGCATATGTGAGCGTTTTAAAAGATAGATCAAAAATTAAGAATATCGCAATCAATAACGGTGTCGCTAGGTAGCTAGCCGGTTGAGTACGGGTCGGTCCACAGGAAAAACTTGTTCTTTTCTTTAAGTTCTTACGAGTTAAGTCCTATTTTTGGTGGGTTTTGATTTTTATAAAAACTAAGATTGAATTTAATTTGAATTAAAGCCTTGCTTTAGGATTATGTTAGTTTGGAAAAATGACTCTACTCACTGCTTCCTTTACCCTAATTAAGAACATAGGTGTTAGGGTAATAGTCAACAAAGGGGATTAGCACAACTAGGAAGGAACGTAGTTTCTTCCTTTTGGTCCTTATCCGTCCTTTCTTAACTCTTAGTCCTAACCTCTATGTAAATCAACCACAACCGGTCTAACTAAGGAATCACCGCTATCTCGTAGGATAGGGTGCCGTAGTGGGCGGTGTATGTTTGATTCACATAGAGTCCTAATTTAAAGTATTATACGGGCAAGAAAGGAGTGAGAGATGTCCATCTCTCAAACCTACCTAATCCTAACCCTAGCAAGTGAGGAATTACTCACTCATTAGGGAAATTACGATGAGATTCATTTTTATAATTTTTTTTAATTAACTAATTAACTTGTAGATAATAAAAGACAGATACTAAAATTGCAGAAATTAAATTCGAATGAAGAAATGCAAGATAAAAAAAACTTACTTTTATTGACATCTCTTGACGATAGCAAGTGAGGAATTACTCACTCATTAGGGAAATTACGATGAGATTCATTTTTATAATTTTTTTTAATTAACTAATTAACTTGTAGATAATAAAAGACATATACTAAAATTGCAGAAATTAAATTCGAATGAAAAATGCAAGATAAAAAAAACTTACTTTTATTGACATCTCTTGACGATTACAATGAAAATAAAATTTAGATCTAGAAATTAAAATAGGCATGCCTTATTAGGCTTTCGGGTTTCCTATTTATAGATAGGAGAAACCAAAGGGTTTACATCTGATCCACATTTGAAATTACAAGACTACTCTAAGAAAGCCGGGTCAAAGCACCGACACCCACCGACACGTGCACTGCACGACCGCGGATCTATGGCAGAATCCCATGTTTGGCCGCGGATTTGCGGCCATATGGTGAGATCTCTGGCTCAGTTCTTTAGGGATGCTTCAAGTTGCTTTTTCCTTCTGTTTTCTTCTCTTAGTTCCTTAGAATCTTTTCTACTTTCTTCCAGATTTCCAACAGTGCATAATTTGTGGAGTTTTACCATAAGCTTCGCGTTGAAGTCTTGAATCTTGTGCTGCCCTTGTGCTTTGTGCAGTTGAACTGTTCATTGATCTTTGTTTGTTCCTTAAACTGGTAGGCGACATCATACAAATTCATCTATTTGTTGGTCGTAGTCTCATATTTGTAGCGTCTTTTCATGAATTTCACTGTATTGTTTTGAGAACCTGTACCTGCAACTATTTAGCAGACATGGATCAAAAGCACCTATTTATTTATAATATGATTAAGAATGGGGAATATAATAATGCAAAATTCTGATATGAGCAAATACCCCCAAACTTATCTTTTGCTCGTCCCGAGCAAAACTATTTTTATTCTCAAAAAAACCTAACCTCATTTTCGCAGGGAATCGCGATTGCACTGAGCTCGTACAACAAGCCGTTAAACCTCTCGGTGTCCCTAGTAAGAGGAGTGTTGTCTCCTGAGGTTTTCAGCGGATACTACCCATAAAATCCGATCAATTTGGCATGTTGACTTTTATTCTTCAATTCGGTGTTCTAGCAAGAAATTCTATTATCTTCAACTTAGAAATCATCAACCCATATTTTTCACGCTTCCTTTTTATTTAACTTAAGATCGTATATGTTCTGTAAATTTATTTAGCTTTTAGCATCTCTTGAATTTTCCTTCTAAGGTTCCATCTCAACTTAGGAATTTTTATCATCTCCACTGAAGATATAAGTCCTATTTTTCATTCATATATCTCATCAAAAACCCCAATCATTTACCCTTACGTGTGTGTATGTATCACCCCTACACTTGGAAATTCAATTCAAGCTATCCTACTTTTGTCCATCGTCCAAAGTACTTTTAGTTGGTGAATTTTAGATGAAATTGCTCACACGTCCTTCATGCGACCGTTAATATTTCTTGAGGTACTAACGACCGATTACAAAATGTGTTTGCGCATTAAAGCGTAATTCCTCGTCTTGTAATACCTAAGGCTTTAGCAGTGACTCCCAAACCAGTTGGTCTAAGGCACTAGGTGATAAAGCACCCTCGCTATATATATTTTTATTTTACGCAGCTTTAAGTAATTACAAAACCCGTGTTCATTTTTTTTATATCTCTTTATTCACACTTATACTTTTTATTTAATTTTTTCTCATACTAAGGATTTTAGACAAAAGCATTTCAAGGTATCCTTTACTATCCCAAGTTTCAAGGTGCGTGTAGGTGCGAGTTGTAGGGTATATATTTTCAGAATTTAGACTAAAGGTTCGGAATTATTTTTCAGACTTACACTTCAATAAAAATTTCAATACTCTTCCTTTATTTTGACTTAGCTCAAGAACTGAACTCAAAATTTGCCTATTTCTAAATAAACTACAAGGACATATATTTTCTACCGTTAAACTTTAAGAAAGGTTATTTTTAGGGTTTTTAATTTACTAAGTTTAGAATCTAGTTTTTTCTAGCTATTTAACCGTCTTGTCAAACTCAAGTCAAATATGGCCAAGTTGGAAAAAAAGATCTTCTTTTTTAGTTTTTCAATTTTTTTATTTGATTTTTCTTTTATATGTTTTTTTTTAATTTTCATTTTTTTAAATTTTTTTTATAAAGATGCAATGCAGAATTAAACATGCAAAGAAAGAAAAGAAAAAATATGTACAAAAAAAATAAAATATGCAATGCAATGATAACTATTTACAAACCATCTCCTCCCCCAAACTTATCAAAAGCGGTGCCTTCACTGCTCATGACCTCGCCGTCCCCTCGAACGTGAACGAGAACGTTCCTCTCTCGCCAGCAGTGTGGACACGCCGTGCTTAATTTCGGTCACACGGTGATCCAAGTTGGTCACCAATCCTACCAATCTATCAATCCCCTTAGTGGCTTTCCTCAGTAAACGTGCATGTTCTGCAGGGGTAAGCTCTTCCTCGCTCGCAGTCGAGCTGGAGCTGGGTGTTCTGGCTGGTACATGCTCGGCCGGTTCAGTTCGCGACCATACATCATTTAGGCGGGTATAGGACGTGGATACGCCCTCAATAAGAGGCCTAATGGGGATACCTCCATACATGTAAAACTCAAATTGCTCCACAGGGAGCAAATAGCGACACAGTTGTGCCACTAATATAGGGCATGGGTAATTTGCACCCCTTTTGCCAGCACCAATTGAATTAAGCAACACCGTGCATATGTCATATCTAGGATTCCTAGTCATTAAGGTGTGCACGATATGAAGAGATGGTGTGAAAAAGATTGTATTGTGTGAACTACCAAAAATGTTATTTTGTGCCCAACGGCACACGGTTAATACATTGGCGAAGAGAGTTCTAGCCTGTATGCCCTTCCTAGGTTCCCTCGAATAGTCATTACCCATTAAGGGTAAGTAGTCTTCAAATTGAAGGGGTTGGTCATGAATAGATAATCTAGGAATTAAGGTGACTTCATGGATGAAATCCCTATCAATGATTATTTCCCTATCGCCCCAAAGTAATTTAATAAAACCGTATTGTGATAGGCAACCTTCCTCCATGCACTCGTAAAAACGAGTGACTAGATCTGGAAGAGCGTAGGCATTGGGATGATTGAAAATTAAAAAGTTCCATCCTCGCCGTGTGATCTCATCACCAAAATAACTCCCAAAGATTGTGTGTGTAAACATTTGGGAAAAATCCCGTTATAATTGCATGGTTGGTACCATTCAGAGAGTGCACAGATTTATAAAAAAATTTAACAGAGAGGGAGAGATGATGCAAACCTCCTCTGAAAAAATCAGAGGGAGAAGAGGCAGAGGCACGACAGATCGGCGGTCAAAGTGAGCTTCTGGCGGCGGTTGCGCGGCGCTCTGGAGGAATTTGCTTGCTCTAGCTGTGGCGGCGGCTAGGGTTTGCAGAGAGGAAAATTTTAAGGTTTGTAAAATGCTGTGAGGGGTCTGGTTGTATTTATAGGTGATGGTGGTTTGGTTATTTGCAAAAAGGTCCTCTTTAGAAGAGGAATTTATTTGTAAATAAAATTTTATTTTATTTTTTTATTTTTTTATTATTTTTATTAAAATTGAAAATTTACAAAAATACTCCAAAAATATATATATTTTTTATTTTCAAAATTTTTTATTTTTATTTTATTTTTATATAATTACAAGTGATACATACCCCCAAACTTATTTGAAACGGTGTTTTGGCTAGATAATCGAAATTTAGGGGTAGATGGAGGAAGATCGGTCAATGTAAATCGGCTTCTGCAAAAACAGGAGCTCCTCTGAAGGGTCTGCAGTGAGGAGCAGTTTAAGTCTATGTCCGTTCATTTTAAATAGTGAACCGTCCTCCGGATTTTCTAAATCGACCGCACCGTGCGGATATACAGTGCGTACCAAAAATGGCCCTTTCCATCGAGATCTGAGCTTACCGGGATGGAAATGTAGCCGAGTGTCGTAAAGTAAAACCTGTTGACCAGGTTTGAAAGTTTTGCGCATAAGGTGTTTATCGTGGAACACCTTCGTTCGTTTTTTAACGACTACTGCGTTCTCGTAGGCTTCATCCCGAAGCCCGCTCAACTCGTTCAACTGCAGCTTTCTATTGCTGCCCGCGTCTCCTAGAGATAGATTCAACTCTTTTATTGCCCAAAATGCTATATGCTCAATTTCAACTGGAAGGTGGCAAGCCTTTCCATAAACAAGCCTATATGGAGACATGCCAAGATCGGTCTTAAAGAAAGTTCGGAATGCCCAGAGGGCATCAATAAGTTTTGACGACCAATCTTTACGGTTTTTGGAAACCGTTTTCTCCAATATCTGTTTAATCTGCCGATATGAAATCTTGGCTTGCCCACAAGTTTGGGGATGATAGGGTGTTGACAGCCTGTGAGTAATGGAGTATTTCCGCATTAAGGACTCGAAAGTCCTATTACAAAAATGAGATCCATTATCGCTGATAATTGCGCGGGGATGCCCAAACAGAGAAAAAATGTTTTCTTTGAGAAATCTAACGACAACCTTGTTGTCATTAGTTCGGCTGGGCACAGCCTCGACCCACTTTGAAACATAGTCAACAGCAAGGAGAATATACACGTTCCCAAAAGAATTGGGAAACGGTCCCATAAAATCTATCCCCCAAACATCAAAAATTTTAACAACCAATATTGGTTGGAGCGGCATTTCATTTCTCCTAGATATCCGGCCCAAGTGTTGGCACCGGGAGCATGTCTTGCAGTAATCATGTGCGTCTTTAAAAAGTTGTGGCTAGTAGAAGCCACACTGTAAGATCTTTTCTGCTGTCTTTTTAGGGCCAAAATGCCCACCATACACTTGATCGTGGCAGAATGACAACACGCTCTTAAACTCATTGTCGGGGACACACCGACGAATAATTTGGTCGGGACAGTATTTGAATAGATACGGTTCATCCCAATAAAAATGTTTTACCTGGGATAGAAATTTGAGTCTGTCCTGGTTCGACCATTCGTTTGGTATAAGTCCGGTGGCCAAATAATTTACAATATCTGCGAACCAAGGTTCGCATGACACAGTCAAGAGCTGCTCATCTGGAAAAATGTCTTTAATAGGAATTTGAAGTGTAGGCGAAGAAGGAAGTCGTGAAAGATGGTCGGCGACTACGTTTTCGCATCCTCTCTTGTCTGATGACAAGGTCAAACTCTTATAGTAAGAGGATCCAACGTATCAGCCGAGATTTAGCGTTCTTCTTCGCGAAAAGATGGCGAAGAGTAGAGTGGTCAGTGTAAACGATGACTGTAGAGCCGATTAAATAGGGCCTGAATTTTTCTAATGCAAACACAACAGCTAAGAATTCTTTTTCAGTTGTTGTGTAATTTAATTGGGCCTCGTTCAAGGTTCGGCTAGCGTAATAAATCACATGCGGCATCTTATTGATGTGCTGTCCAAGGACAACACCAATGGCAAAATCATATGCATCGCACATAATCTCAAATGGATGCGTCCAGTCAGGAGATGAAAGAATGTGAGCGGAAGTAAGTGAGTTTTTTAATGACTCGAACGCCTTCATACAGCTTGAGTCGAAATCAAATGTGGTATCCTTGGTCAACAAAAGTGTAACACCCGAGCCCAATGCTACTAATTTCAGTTACCGTTCGAACGTAGTGTGGCACTTATTTCATTTATCTTGCTTGATGGTTAATTATTGTAAATTCTACCCAGAAATTAATTTCTGCATATAAAAATTTTTGGCATCTAAAATAAAATTAAAAATATTCATCTTGGCCTGCTTGACACCCCTAACCCTGTTGTAGCGTCCGTGCATTGTGTTCTCGTCCCGTTCAGCGAAACGGGCGAGTTTGGATGGTTACGTGCACGTACGTGTGTCCGTTTTGGGGGTATGCTTTTTAATCATAAAACACTTCATTTTAAATTTTGGATCCCGCCCAAAATTCTATTATTTCAATTTCAAATTTTTGGACTCGACCCGGGCGCGATTTGGAAATGTTTTATTTGGCGCCAAAATCCCAAATTTTAATATTATTAAAACCATCGCATATATTTTTCTAACTAACCTGATATCTTACTGTTCATTACCTATCTTTTAAATATTTAAGTTAACCATATAATATTTTTACAATCTTTTATATCCTTCTCAATTTATTCTCTCAGCCAATCGCAACCTCCCCTTTAACCCCGTGGGCCCCACTTTCTCTCTCTCCCTCTTCTCTCTCTCTCTCTCTCCATTTTTTTTCTCTCTCTCTCTCTCTACCTCATATATTCTCTCGCACTTCTCTTTATCATTCTTTCTCTTCTTGTTTCATGTCTCGTTTCTCATTTTTTTAACTGTTCTTTTGTTGCCGGAATTCCGTCGTGCCGGTGACGCTTCTCGACGTTCCAGCGAGGTACCCCGACCCATGTAGTTCCTTTGTTCGTCGTTTGGGTTCATTCCGTGAACCGTGCGCCCGTCGCGAGTTTTCCCCGCCGACGGTTAACGTTCCGTTTTCCCGATTCGCGACCCATCGAGGCAAGTTAATCTTGCTACATGCTATATAATTCATTTTATATCTATTTAAATAAATACCATACCTATAGTTTAAATCTAGTGCCCCATGTTTAATTTTATAACGTTTCGATGTTCCGTTTGCATCCGTTTATATCATATTAAATCTAGATCATGAAAACTTATCTTGTGACATACTAGATTACATTATACTGCATCCATATCAATTAAAATATACATCGTCATAATATTTCTTATTATTATCTTTAATTAGTTTATAATCTGCATTTTATGATATTATATATTTAAAATATTATAGTTTACATATGAAACGTCGTTGAAAAAGCGGATACGACAAATCTGAAATTTACTGTACACCTTACCTTATAAAATTCATTATAAATCATAGAAAAATCATTAGTATAAGTTTTTTAGTTCGTTATGAAGCTAACTCAGAATACTATAACTCTATGAAATTTTTACTTGCTAAATAAATTATTTATATAACGTAAAATGCAAATGAAAATGTCTCCAAACTGCTGTCCAGGGAAATTCCAGCAGCAAACTTTCAATTTCGAATATTCATAACTTTTTGTAGGGATAACCTGAGATGCTTATACTTATAAAACTGAAAACCTTATTGAATTATCTTTGTTTTGGTATAATACACGTCCCTTTTGGAGAATATCTGTTATTTTTTAAGCTATTTTACAAATTAGGGTGATGCTGAATTTCTGAACGGAACTTTCTTGTGCTGGTTAATCAATACCACTTTTATAGTTATTAATCTCTTTGAATATGCTATCCATATTAATATTATTATATCAATATTTATATCACATATTGCTTAGTTATACATCCCACATTACCATTTTATAGTTTTATAACTTTTCGGATACCCGTTTGCATCCATCGCATCTAAGATACATATAATTTCATCCATAGATCACATTACTACATAATAATGTGATATTAACACTCCATGTTTAATAAATTGCATCCTAATTAATATTGGAACTATAAATGTAACCCTAATCGATAACTGTGCATCCATATCCTTGAAATTATATCTATTTGCATATCATATTACATGTTCCAGATTATTGTTCTGATAGTACTCATGCTTGTTTATTTATACACATGCTTATGTTAGTTTGATTATGAGCACCCACGTGACATCTTGTGCTTCCTGACATGACCTGTTACACTTCCTACTTGACATGACATGGTACCGTACACTTTTGATACGACATGACACCTTTATACATTACCTGGCTTGACCTGATGTACCATGGCTTTACCTGTTACCTGATCTTGTGTCTAATGCCAACAAACATAACATGTAGTCCTCATGGACCGTTCCTGTTGTCTATCCAGACAAACCTGTTTACCTGATCCTGTGTTGGCATTAGTTTCTTGATTACTGGATACCTGACTTGACATACACATATAACTTGGGGGTATGGGGAAATCAAAGGTGAAATCTGACTTGTAACTCGACAGTTCACTACCTGTATTGAGTGTACACATTCCTGTTTTGTGCCTAGCGGCATGTCTCGGTTTCAACCGAGAATATTGTGGCCGTAATCCCGGGTATGTACGGGATACTATCGAGTGTACACATTCCTGTTTTGTGCCTAGCGGCATGTCTCGGCTGCAGCCGAGAATATTGTGGCCGTGGTCCCGGGTATGTACGGGATACTATTGAGTTACATCGATGATTCATCAATTGATTTCAAAGACTTTATAATAGAAAACCTGATAGAACAGTTTAGTTTACCCACTGCACGCTACCCTGTACTGGTATGATTCATATTATTGTTATTCTTGCTGTATTCATGTTTATATTACATTGCCTGCTACACTGTTCATATTATATTACTTGATGACATGACGCATTGACGTCTGGGTTTTTCATGGCCCAGATTCCATACCGCTGTTGCAGTCCGAGCAGGAGTACTTCAGCCAGCAGGCTGAGCTGTGAGTTCAGTAGTAATTAGTTTTATTTCCTGCATTTATTTCCTGATGTGAGCCCGCATTATGAGACACACTTTTCAGTTATTTGTATTGGATCATTTGCTTCCGCATTTATTTATTATTGATTCCTGTTATTCTGGATTATGGACATGTTTTAGATAGTTTTATCTTGTTCTTGATATATCTACAGCCGTAATGTGACCGTGGATGGATACTTTCTACCCACAGGTAGCATGGTTGGCTATGTCACGTGCCCAATCTAGCGTACTCTGGGAAGCGGGACGTGATATGGTTCTTTTGGTATCAGAGACATAGGATAGTCGGGTTGATTCTTTTGTAGTTGGGTATTGTACCCAATACACGAATTATAATACCCGTGTTTAGGAAACATGTCCTGCCACCTTGACCGTTTTACCATTCTTGAATCACATTCTTCCTGATTATATCTTTTACGATGTGCAAACTTCCTTTGCATATCGATTCGAAAACCTGATTCCTTGTTATCTCTAGGACTTAGGCGACTTGGATGGAGTTATGTAATTATGGCTATGATACCGCGGCATAGTTTCAATGAGGTACTCTATTTAAGTATCTTGGAGTTCTAGCCTTGATCTATATTCAAAATCTATCATCATTCTAATGTTGGGTATTTTGAGTTCAGGATTATGGCCGGTAAGAAATTGAAGACATACCAGAGGCGTGTGGACGAAGCCGCCATTCTTGGAGTGATAAGAGGAATGCTGGAGAATTAAAGAAACAGACCGAGCTGATCCAGCAGCAAGCGGACTCGTTTCGGGAAGGTTTGCAGATCGTTCAGCAGTCTGTGAACAATGTTGGAGCTAGACCAGTTGACCGAGTAGGGACCGTAGCAGATTTCAGGCGGTTGGGTCCGTCTACATTTACTGGTTTAAAGGAGCCGTTGCCAATAGAGCAGTGGCTAGTTGACACAGAAAATTTGCTTATTGCGGCACAGATTCCAGATGAGAAAGAGTTGATGTGGTACGCATTCAGTTAGTGGATTACGCCCGAGAATGGTGGCTTGTAGAAGAGAACCGTTTACCCAAGCCGATCAAGTGGGCGGATTTTTCGAAGAGTTTCCTGGAGAAGTTCTTCCCGCGGACTGCACGGGAGGAAATGGAAGAGAAGTTCATCAGACTAAAGCAGAAGGGAGCACCCGTAGATGTGCATGCAGCAAAATGGACGAGACTCAGTAGTTTCGCTGGACCTTTAGTTGCAACGATGCAGACAGGGCACGGAGGTTCATGCGCAGCCTGGACGTGGACATCCAGAGGCAGATTGTCTCCCTGGGTTTGACCACTTTCTCACAAGTACTTGCGGCAGCCGAGAGCAGCAGAGTTTATCTGGGATGAAGGGGAATTTTTCTGTCGGGCCAGTCGAGTTTAGGGCTAGGCCGACAAATAGTATTCTTTCATCAATGGAAGTGATGAAAGTGAAGAGTCGGCTGTTGTTCGTGATTTTATAGACGTGTTTGAAGATATATCGGGTTTACCGCCAAAGCAAGACTTAGAGTTCGCAAGTGATCTTATTCCTGGGACAGCGCCAGTATCCGAAGCGTATTATCCAATGGCGCCAGTAGAATTAGAAGAATTCAAGAAACAGGTTGCAGAATTGCTTGAGAAAGGTTGGATTCGAAGTAGTAACTCGCCTTGGGGAGCTCCAGTTCTTCTAGTAAAGAAGAAGGATGGCACAAGAAAGATGTGCATCGACTATCGAGAATTAAACCGGGTGACTATTAAGAACAAGTACCCGATCCCTCGCATTGGCAAACTTTTCGAGCAGCTTAGTGGCGTGAGGGTATTCTCGAAACTGGATTTGCGATCCGGATATCATCAGGTCCGAGTGAAAACAGAAGATATTTGCAAGACGGCGTTCCGAACTCGGTATGGACATTACGAGTACTTAGTGATGCCCTTCGGAGTAACGAATGCGCCGGCAGTATTCAGGGACTTGATGAACCGAATCTTTTCACCGTTCTTGGACCAGTTTGTCGTGGTTTTTTTTATTAACAATATTCTAGTTTATTCAAAGAGTTTTGAGGAACATTCTGAGCATTTGAAGATCGCACTGCGGACGTTGAGACATGAGAAGTTATATGCGAAGATGAGCAAGTGCGAGTTTTGGCTGGAGGAAGTAAAGTTTTGGGGCATGTTGTGTCTGGCGATGGAATTGTCGTCGATCCAGAAAAGATTGCAGCAGTTCGTGATTGGCCGATTCCAAAGAATGTTGCGGAGATAAGAAGCTTTCTTAGACTCGCCGGGTATTACAGAAGATTTGTGGAGAACTTTGCTCGTCTGGCGGAGCCGTTAACCAAGCTTATGCGCAATGAGGTACCTTTTGTACGGACGGATAAGTGTGCGTTAGCTTTCAAGACGTTGAAGCAGAAGTTGATAACCGCTCCTATTCTGACCGTGCCAGACAATTCCGGAGGATTGGTGATTCACAGCGACGCATCTGGGAAAGGATTGGGATGTGTTTTGATGCAGCATGGGAATGTTGTAGCATACGCATCGAGATAGTTGAAGACCCATGAGAAGAATTACCCAACTCATGACTTGGAACTTGCGGCTGTGACTTTCACTTTGAAGGTTTAGAGACACTACTTTCTGGGCGAAAGGGTCGAAGTTTTTTTACTGATCATTAGAGTTTGAAGTATGTGTTCACACAGAAGGAGCTTAATATGAGGCAGCGTAGATGGTTGGAGCTGATGGCTGACTACGATCTTGATCTTAAGTACCATCCGGGGAAGGTTAACGTCGTGCCGGATGCGCTTAGTCGATTACCAGCAATTCAGGTGTTAACTACGCCGAAGGAGATCGTTGAAGATTTTCGAAGATTTGACTTGGAGGTCGTGCTACCGCATTCTTCGGGACAGTTGATGCAACTGCAAGTACAGTCATCGTTGATCGAGAATATTAAAGCAGCACAATCGCAGGACCCTAGACTGCAAAAGTTTCGAGGACAGGTTGAAGCTGGACTACGAATAGATTTATTAATCCCCGAAGATGGTTCGTTAAGGTTTGGTACCCGTTTGTGTGTGCCAAAGGGAGACATTCGTGAAGAGCTTATGAAGGAGGCACACAGTTCATCTTATTCTGTACATCCAGGAGGCACAAAGATATACCGAGATATTTGACAGCATTTCTGGTGGGAAGGCATGAAACGGGAGATTGCTCGCTTTGTGGCAAAGTGCTTAGTGTGTCAGCAAGTTAAGGCTGAACATCAAAGGGTTGCTGGTTTATTGCAACCACTTCCGATTCCTCAGTGGAAGTGGGAACATATAACCATGGATTTCGTGACGGCTTTACCGCGAAGTCCAAAAGGCAACCATACTATATGGGTGATTGTTGACCGATTGACCAAGGCGGCTCATTTTATTCCTTTTCGGGTTGGTCAATCAACAGAGACTTTGGCAGAGCGGTACATGCAAGAGATTGTAAGATTGTATGGAGTACCGGTGAGCATCGTGTCCGATCGGGACACTCGGTTCTTATCACACTTTTGGCAGAGTCTACAGGAAAGTTTGGGGACTCGATTGAAGTTTAGCACAGCTTATCATCCTCAAACTGATGGTCAGTCGGAGAGAACGATCCAAACTCTTGAGGATACGTTGAGAGCATGCAGGTTGGACTTCAAGGGGTCTTGGGAGGATCATCTACTTTTGATGGAGTTGTCTTACAATAACATTTTTCAGGCAACTATTCAGATGGCTCCATTTGAAGCTTTGTATAGTCGTAAATGCCGTTCACCTGTTTGTTGGGACGATGTCGGTGAACGAAGATTATTGGGACCAGATTTGGTTGTGCAGACAGTTGAGAAGGTTAACACTATCAGAAATCATATGAAGGCAGCACAAGACCGACAGATGAGTTGGGCAGACACGTCAAAAAGACCTTTAGAGTTCGCCGTGGGTGATTTGGTGTTCTTGAAGATATCACCGACTAGAGGGGTGATTCGTTTTGGAAGTCGAGGAAAGTTTAGTCCTCGATTCGTTGGACCCTTTGAGATCTTAGAGCGTGTTGGTGAGGTAGCGTATCGCTTGGCGTTACCGCAGTCCTTGTCGAATGTGCACGATGTGTTTCACGTATCTCAACTACGAAGGTATGTTCGAGATGAAACGCACGTATTGGATCATTCGGAGCAAACAGTACAAGAAGACTTGACTTTTGAGGAGCGACCGATTGAAATTATGGATCGAAGGGAAAAGGTTCTTAAGAACAAGGTGATCCCTCTTGTGCTTGTTTCTTAGGGTAATCACTCGCATGGAGAGTCCACTTGGGAACGAGAAGATGAAATCCTGCAGAAGTTTTCTCACATTTTCTTGTAGTTATCTATCTTTGTATTCTTGGAATTTCGAGGACGAAATTCTTTTTGTAGTTGGGTATAATGTAACACCCGAGCCCAATGCTACTAATTTCAGTTACCGTTCGAACGTAGTGTGGCACTTATTTCATTTATCTTGCTTGATGGTTAATTATTGTAAATTCTACCCGGAAATTAATTTCTGCAAATAACAATTTTTGGCATCTAAAATAAAATTAAAAATATTCATCTTGGCCTGCTTGATACCCCTAACCCTGTTGTAGCGTCCGTGCATTGTGTTCTCGTCCTGTTCAGTGAAACGGGCGAGTTTGGATGGCTACGTGCACGTACGTGTGTCCGTTTTGGGGGTATGCTTTTTAATCATAAAACACTTCATTTTAAATTTTGGATCCTGCCTAAAATTCTATTATTTCAATTTCAAATTTTTGGACTCGATCCGGGCGCGATTTGGAAATGTTTTATTTGGCGCCAAAATCCCAAATTTTAATATTATTAAAACCATCGCATATATTTTTCTAACTAACCTGATATCTTACTGTTCATTACCTATCTTTTAAATATTTAAGTTAACCATATAATATTTTTACAATCTTTTATATCCTTCTCAATTTATTCTCTCAGCCAATCGCAACCTCCCCTTTAACCCCGTGGGCCCCACTTTCTCTCTCTCCCTCTTCTCTCTCTCTCTCTATTTTTTTTCTCTCTCTCTCCCCCTCATATATTCTCTCGTACTTCTATTTATCATTCTTTCTCTTCTTGCTTCATGTCTCGTTTCTCATTTTTTTAATTGTTCTTTTGTTGCCGGAATTCCGTCGTGCCGGTGACGCTTCTCGACGTTCCAGCGAGGTACCCCGACCCATGTGGTTCCTTTGTTCGTCGTTTGGGTTCATTCCGTGAACCGTGCGCCCGTCGCGAGTTTTCCCCGCCGACGGTTAACGTTCCGTTTTCCCGATTCGCGACCCATCGAGGCAAGTTAATCTTGCTACATGCTATATAATTCATTTTATATCTATTTAAATAAATACCATACCTATAGTTTAAATCTAGTTCCCCATGTTTAATTTTATAACGTTTCGATGTTCCGTTTGCATCCGTTTATATCATATTAAATCTAGATCATGAAAACTTATCTTGTGACATACTAGATTACATTATACTGCATCCATATCAATTAAAATATACATCGTCGTAATATTTCTTATTATTATCTTTAATTAGTTTATAATCTGCATTTTATGATATTATATATTTAAAATATTATAGTTTACATATGAAACGTCGTTGAAAAAGCGGATACGACAAATCTGAAATTTACTGTATACCTTACCTTATAAAATTCATTATAAATCATAGAAAAATCATTAGTATACGTTCTTTAGTTCGTTACGAAGCTAACTCAGAATAATATAACTCTATGAAATTTTTACTTGCAAAATAAATTATTTATATAACGTAAAATGCAAATGAAAATGTCTCCAAACTGCTGTCCAGGGAAATTCCAGCAGCAAACTTTCAACTTCGAATATTCATAACATTTTGTAGGGACAACCTCAGATGCTTATACTTATAAAACTGACAACCTTATTGAATTATCTTTGTTTTGGTATAATACACGTCCCTTTTGGAGAATATCTGTTATTTTTTAAGCTATTTTACAAATTAGGGTGATGCTGAATTTCTGAACGGAACTTTCTTGTGCTGGTTAATCAATACCACTTTTATAGTTATTAATCTCTTTGAATATGCTATCCATATTAATATTATTATATCAATATTTATATCACATATTGCTTAGTTGTACATCCCACATTACCATTTTATAGTTTTATAACTTTTCGGATACCCGTTTGCATCCATCGCATCTAAGATACATATAATTACATCCATAGATCACATTACTACATAATAATGTGATATTAACACTCCATGTTTAATAAATTGCATCCTAATTAATATTGGAACTATAAATGTAACCCTAATCGATAACTGTGCATCCATATCCTTGAAATTATATCTATTTGCATATCATATTACATGTTCCAGATTATTGTTCTGATAGTACTCATGCTTGTTTATTTATACACATTCTTATGTTAGTTTGATTATGAGCACCCACGTGACATCTTGTGCTTCCTGACATGACCTGTTACACTTCCTACTTGACATGACATGGTACCGTACACTCTTGACATGACATGACACCTTTATACATTACCTGGCTTGACCTGATGTACCATGGCTTTACCTGTTACCTGATCTTGTGTCTAATGCCAACAAACATAACATGTAGTCCTCATGGACCGTTCCTGTTGTCTATCCAGACAAACCTGTTTACCTGATCCTGTGTTGGCATTAGTTTCTTGATTACTGGATACCTGACTTGACATACACATATAACTTGGGGGTATGGGGAAATCAAAGGTGAAATCTGACTTGTAACTCGACAGTTCACTACCTGTATTGAGTGTACACATTCCTGTTTTGTGTCTAGCGGCATGTCTCGGTTTCAACCGAGAATATTGTGGCCGTGGTCCCGGGTATGTACGGGATACTATCGAGTGTACACATTCCTGTTTTGTGCCTAGCGGCATGTCTCGGCTGCAGCCGAGAATATTGTGGCCGTGGTCCCGGGTATGTACGGGATACTATTGAGTTACATCGATGATTCATCAATTGATTTCAAAGACTTTAGAATAGAAAACCTGATAGAACAGTTTAGTTTACCCACTGCACGCTACCCTGTACTGGTATGATTCATATTATTGTTATTCTTGCTGTATTCATATTTATATTACATTGCCTGCTACACTGTTCATATTATATTACTTGATGACATGACGCGCTGACGTCTGGGTTTTGCATGGCCCAAATTCCATACCGCTGTTGCAGTCCGAGCAGGAGTACTTCAGCCAGCAGGCTGAGCTGTGAGTTCAGTAGTAGTTAGTTTTATTTCCTGCATTTATTTCCTGATGTGAGCCCGCATTATGAGACACACTTTTCAGTTATTTGTATTGGATCATTTGCTTCCGCATTTATTTATTATTGACTCCTGTTATTCTGGATTATGGACATGTTTTAGATAGTTTTATCTTGTTCTTGATATCTCTACAGCCATAATGTGACTGTGGATGGATACTTTCTACCCACAGGTAGCATGATTGGCTATGTCATGTGCCCAATCTAGCGTACTCTGGGAAGCGGGGCGTGACAAAAAGAGTCAAGGGTCTAGCTATCTTGCTAAAATCCTTGATGAACCGTCTATAGAAATCGACATGGCCAAGAAAGGCTCGAATGTCTCGGACGCATTTGGGAGGAGGAAGATTGAAGATGACTTCAATTTTAGCTGTATCTACCTCAATGCCATTTTGCGAGATGATATGTCCTAAGACAATGCCTTCTCATACCATAAAGTGACATTTCTCCCAATTTAAAGTAAGGTTCTTATCCCTACACCGGGTAAGAACTGCGTCTAAATGTAGCAAACACTCATTAAAGGAGTCGTCGAAAATGAAGAAATCATCCATAAAAATCTCCAAAAATTTTCCACCATGTCTGAAAAAATACCCATCATACACTGCTGAAAGGTAGTGGGTACATTGCATAACCCAAATGGCATGCGACGGTAGCAAACGTACCGAAAGGACAAGTGAATGTGGTCTTATCTTGGTCCTTTTCGGCGATGAGAACTTGATTATAGCCGGAGTAGCCATCCAAAAAGCAGTAAAATTCATGCCCAGCCAATCGTTCTAGCATTTGGTCAATAAAAGGTAATGGAAAGTGGTCTTTCCGTGTCGTGGCGTTGAGTTTTCTATAATCGATGCAAAATCGCCATCCAGTTTGGGTGCGAGTAGGTATTAACTCATTCGCCTCATTAGTTATGACCGTTATGCCCGATTTCTTTAGGACAACGTGAATGGGGCTAACCCACTGGCTATCAGAGATAGGGTAAATATACCACTATCAAGACATTTTACAATCTCCATTTTAACAACCTCCTTCATTATAGGGTTTAGTCGTCTCTGTGGATCCCTTGCTGGCTTGGCATCATCCATCATATGAATATGATGTTCAACTATTAGGGGACTAATCCCCTTGATGTCCGCCATAGTCCAGCCAAAATCTTGCCGATTGTTTTGTAAGACCGTTAAAAGGGCTTTCTCTTGCTCGGGGGCTAGAGAGGCCGAGATGATAACAGGAAGAGTCTCATTCTCACCTAAGTAAGCGTATTTAAGGTGAGATGGCAATAGCTTTAATTCGAGTGTTGGAGGCGAAACAATTGAAGGTAAAATTGGTGAAACTGTCTCAAACTCGAAGGATTCCAATAGATGTTCAAAGCGAGTGTAAGCAACCGAGTCAGATGGTTCAACTAACTCATCCGAAAATTCAAAGGATTCAAACTCAGGTGGTGAGTCTTCAAAATCGTTCGTGAAAGTGAAACACTCATAATCATTATCGGGTATGAAAGCAGTGTCAGATTCAAGGAGAAACGCACTAGTGGCGTCAAAATTGCTGTGATCGAACAGATATTTTTCGAGCTCACAGTTCTCCTGAGTAATCTCTTAGATCGAGCAAACCTCAAGTATATTAGCATTAGGTTCAGAGGGTTGATTGCCCAACTTAAAAATGTTGAGCTTAATTGTCATATTTCCAAAAGATAGGTTCATCGAACCATTTCGACAATTGATCACCGCATTAGAAGTTGCAAGGAATGGTCGACCGAGTATCACCGAATTTGACTCTGGGGGTTAGCTACAGGCTGTGTGTCCATAACAATGAAATCAACGGGGAAACTGAAGTCCCCTACTTTAATTAACACATCCTCTAACTCACCCCTAGAATGGGTGATGGATCGGTCGTCTATTTGGAGAGTACAATGTGTGGGTTTCAGCTCTCCAACGCCTAATTGTTCATATACTGAATAAGGAATCAGATTAACACTGGCACCAAGATCTAAAAGTGCGTGGTTGATGTTCTTATCCCCAATAGTTATTGAAATTGTAAGACAGCCAGGGTCCTTTCGTTTTTGAGGTAAATGTTGGGTAAGAGCATCACTTACTGCACTAGCCAAGAAAACTTTCTTGGGTACCTGTGATTTCCTCTTCTTGGTGCATAAGTCCTTCAAGATTTTAGTGTAAGAAGGGACTTGTTGGATTGCATCCAAGAAAGGTATATTTATGCTAACCTGTTTAAATAACTCCAAAATCTTCTCCATTTATGGAGTTTGTTTATTGGATCTCAACCTGTTTGGAAATGGAATATTTTGAAGATTTGTTGTGTCCAATATTTGTGGAGTAGATTGCGGAATTGGAACGGATCCCAGTGTTGGTGTTTTCGTGGAGTGAGATGTGGGTCCGTTCGGATCAGTAGAAGAAGTAGAGCCTTGTGAAGAATGAAGAACATGATCTGAAGAAGATGAAGAAGAAGAAGCGGCGGCCGGGGTGTCATTATTATTGCCAACATTGTTGTGCAACGTCCTTCCAGATCTCAATGTAGTCACGGCACTCACATTATTATTTTGTTGTTCATGAGCAACATGCGCATTTTGTGTGTGACCAAGATTTGGCAGTGGTTGAGATGGAAGTTTTCCCTCCTCTCGCTCGCTTAGAGCAGCATTTAGTTGTGCAATTTGGGCTTCAATGGTTTTGATACTTTGCCCATGTGATGCAGTGTCTTGCACTAAAGACTGAATGGAAGACTGGATGTTGGCTGAGGATTGAGTAGATTTTTTTAAAAACGCATCCAGACTTCGTTCTAGCGAGGAAACCTTATCATTATTTGGTTGAACAAAATTGTTTTGAGGAAAAGAGTTGTTTAGTGCAAAATTGTTCATTTGATTTTGGTAAGGTTGGGGTTGGAAAGGTTGCTGATATTGAGTTTGTTGAGAAGCTTGTTGTTGTGCAAGAGGCCTTTGGAAATTGTTATTGCCTTGGAATTGTTGTTGATTTTGATTCCAAGCAAAATTGGGGTGGTTCCTCCAACCAGGATTATAAGTTGAAGAGTATGGATCATTTCTTTGTCTCTGCTGAAATGCAGCATTGACTTGATCCTGTCTTTGAGCAGGTGGGTTGTAAGGACACTCTTCAGTCAAATGGGATGGATCCGAACAACAAGCGCATATAGTGCGAGGGGGTAAACCAGGGGCAGGAGAAAGCGATGAGAATTTGCTCTCAATTGCTTCTAGCTTACGTGTAATTGCGGCCATTTCGGCTTTCATTGCAATTGACATGTCAAGTTGATGAATACCTGCCCTAAACGAACCGGATGAAGTAGATGAAGTGGACGAAGCGGTCTGTCTAGTGCTTTCCTACTGAAGCATTTGTTCAGCAAGATCGTCGAGAAATTGCCAAGCTTCCTCGTCAGATTTGGTTAAGAAGTGACCTTGACAAATGGTTTCCAGCAACTGCTTAGTTGCTGGGTTCAGTCCTTCGTATAAAGTTTGGCAAAGTTGCCATCTCTCGATACCCTGGTGAGGGCACTGAACAAGAAGGTCCTTAAATCGTTCGAAACACTTTCAAAAAGGTTCGGAAGGAAGCTGGAAAAATTGATTAATTTCATTTCGAATTCTCACGGTATTGTGGTGTGGGTAAAACTTTTTAAGAAAAGGCTTAACAAACTCTTCCCAACTTTTTATGGAATGCGATGCTGTACTGTATAGCCACTTTTCAGCTAGGTCACATAAAGTGAAAGGAATGACTCATAGCCTTATAGCATCATCGGAAAGTTGGGTGGTCTTCATCATTGCACAAACATTCTGGAATTTGTTAATGAAGATGTAGGCATCTTCGGATTCCAGCCCGTGAAATTTGGGCAACATATTTATGAAGTGGGGTTTAATTTCGAAATTAAACCCATTAGCCGGCAGAAGTGAAAGACAAGTAGGAAGTGCGGTGCGGGTTCGATAGAAAAAATTCTGGAGCGCGATTGTTGGGGCGCTTCAACAGGAGGGTGTTGTGGGTTATTCGCACCCAGTTGAGGTGGAATCAGTCCCGAAGTAGGTAAGGGGTTGTTAGGATTGAATCCTGACATCTCCTTAGAAGATGATGAATTTGAAGATGAAGGTAAAGAAGTGGAGGGAATTTCGACTTCGGAGTCGAACGCGTCGTCAGTAGGGACTAACGAGATACGGACTAAACGGGTGCTAGTGTCCCTGGTCCAACCGAACATACACTAAATGAGGTGTAGTGTAGTCAAAAAGTAGAAGGTGGGGGTAAGAAAACGTCAATGGAGAAAATGTGGGTGAAAGTTGGGTGCAATGGATTTCTAGAGACAAATGGCAAGTTTTTGTAAAATTTTGTTTTGTGGTTTTTTTGTTTTATAAAGAGTTTTGCAAAAGATTTTATACGGAACTACGACACACTTTCAAACAGTCACAATATAACCATGCACAATCAAGCCTAAAGCTAGGGTCTCCTAAGTCAACTAGACTGCTCCTAGCTGGTCCAAAGGGAAAGTTGTGAGATATCCTTCAAATCGCTTCTTCACTGCCAATTGTGGCCAGATAAGCACAAGTGAAGAAAGGAGGGATCCGCTCACGAATCACCGTGAGACGGGCTTTTTAAAATTACCATTCTCACTTGTCTAGCCTAGGCACCACAAAGTCAGGTTTAGATAAACGACCGATTGCCCACAACCTTCCTCTGTCCTAATGAGCGCGACAGTCCTTAATTGGCTGAGTCTAGATATTTTTTAATTAACTCGAGGGTTGATGCATATGCTTTTTGTGATTTTTGGGGTCCTAGAAAGGGTAATGAAATCCCCACCTAATCTGGATTGGTGTTATAGCCCCTTAATTTCCGTTTTAAATATGCAAAGCAATAATCACACAAAAATCTAAAACACTTACAAAAAAATCTTTATTTTTATTTTTGCGGCGCAAAGAAGCCTACACAAAATTGATTTATTGAAGAGGGAGAAGAAATTTTGCGCAAAGAACCCTGCAGGAAAATTTTTCAGAGGAGCACAGAGGGTGGAAGATATGACAAAATACTTACAGAGAAATTTTTAAGTGCCGACGTCAGCAGTTGACCGCGGTTCCGGGGTCAAACCCTTGAATCCGCCGCGGTTCCGCGGTGGGTCAGTTAGATCAAGCCGTCAAAACTTTTCTGTTTTCTGTTGTGGTTCTCCTCTGTCTGTTCAGATCCTCTGTTTGCTGATTTTTTCACTGGGTTTGCTCCAGATCTGAATCAGTCCGTCTTCCGTTCAAGCACTATTCGCACAAAAGCAGATCAAAAAATAACAAGATAATTTTTTTTTATATTTTTGTTTTTCAGTTTTTATAAAAAAATTCGATTTTTAATTAACCCGAAATTACAAAAAGAAAATAACTACCGCTATCCCCGGCAACGATGCCATTTGATTGGTTGATCTTTTGCATATGCGAGCGTTTTAAAAGATAGATCAAAAATTAAGAATACTGCAATCAATAACGGTGTCGCTAGGTAGCTAGCCGGTTGAGTACGGGTCGGTCCACAGGGAAAACGTGTTCTTTTCTTTAAGTTCTTACGAGTTAAGTCCTATTTTTGGTAGGTTTTGATTTTTATAAAAACTAAGATTGAATTTAATTTGAATTAAAGCCTTGATAGGGTTAGGATTAGGTTAGTTTGGAAAAATGACTCTACTCACCGCTTCTTTTGCCCTAATTAAGAACATAGGTGTTAGGGTAATAGTCAACAAAATGGATTAGCACGACTAGGAAGAAACGTAGTTTCTTCTTTTTGGTCCTTATCCGTCCTTTCTTAACTCTTAGCCCTAATCTTTATGTAAATCAACCACAACCGGTCCAACTTGGGAATCACCGCTATCTCATAGGATAGGGTGCCGTAGTGAGCGGTGTATGTTTGATTCACACAGAGTCCTAATTTAAAGTATTATACGGGCAAGAAAGGAGTGAGAGATGTCCATCTCTCAAACCTACCCAATCCTAACCCTAACAAGTGAGGAATTACTCACTCATTAGTGAAATTACGATGAAATTCATTTTTATAATTTTATTTTTAATTAACTAGTTAAGTTGCAGATAATAAAAGACGGATACTAAAATTGCAGAAATTAAATTCGAATGAAAAATGCAAGATAAAAAAAACTTACTTTTATTGACACCTCTTGACGATTACAATGAAAATAAAATTTAGATCTAGAAATTAAAAAAGGCATGCCTAATTAGGCTTTCGGGTTTCCTATTTATAGATAGGAGAAACCCTAGGGTTTACATCTGATCCACATTTGAAATTACAAGACTACCCTAAAAAATCCAGGTCAAAGCACCGACACCCACCGATACTGCACCGACACGTGCACTGCACGGCAGCGGATCCGCGGCAGAATCCCATGTTTGGCTGCGGATCCGCGGCCATATGGTGAGATCTCTGGCTCAGTTCTTTAGGGATGCTTCAAGTTTCTTTTTCCTTCTGTTTTCTTATCTTGGTTCCTCAGAATCTTTTCTATTTTCTTCCAGCTTTCCAACAATGCATAATTTGTGGAGTTTTACCGTAAGCTTCGCGTTTAAGTCTTGAATCTTGTGCTACCCTTGTGCTTTGTGTAGTTGAACTGTTCATTGATCTTTATTTGTTCCTTAAACTGGTAGGCGACATCATACAGATTCATCTATTTGTTGGTCGCAGTCTCACATTTGTAGCGTCTTTTCATGAATTTCACTGTATTGTTCTGAGAACCTATAACCTGCAACTATTTAGCAGACATGGATCAAAAGCACCTATTTATTTGTAATATGATTAAGAATGAGTAATATAATAATGCAAAATTCTGATATGAACATCGCCTCGACCCTTCTTTCTCCCGCCGGTGTGCTCCTTGACCTCGTGACCACCTTCACCGCCACCACGACAAGCTCCTCCATCAATCTCATCGCCATTGACACTTCCCTCTTCCTCTATCACCCGAGAGCCCAACCCCGGCCATCACCCCGCCGCTACAACCACCGGCCACCTCCTCTTTCTTCATCGAAACCTACAGACACCATCGCCGACCCCCATTTTTTGCTCATTTGCAGCCACACCCTAGCCTTCACCGTTGCCGACTTCCTTTCCCCCGAGACCCTCGCCAACATATCACAGCCGAACCTAACTCAACCCTGACTCCAAGAACCCACCACTTCACCTCCTCCCTACTTCTACACCGAAGCCTCCCCTCAGCGACACCACTACCACAACTACTCATCACCTCCGACCATCACCAGATTCTTCGACCTCACCGGAGCCCCAACACCATCAAACTCTGAGCCACCAGTCACCAAGCACCGAGACTTCAAATGCTTGGGCTCCACTTATAGCCGAGTCCAAAACCTTACCCACCAAGCCTAGCCGTTGCCGCCGCCTTGTGGTCATTGCTTCCGCTGTGCCGTGCCCGTGCTGTTGTCATTGTCGTGGTCATGATCGTCGATGTCTTCAGGCAAGTGAAAACCCGACCACTTGCTCTACATGCTATTACTACATTAAATGGATTAATAAGTTTAAATCGTAATAATATTATTTTTATATACTTACATCATCATAATCACTGCATTGCGAACTCATAACCCATCGTTAATGACTACAGTTGTTGGAAACGTGAACATGAAATAACTATTGTTTTAATCAATTAGACTAAACAGACTCTTTCGTTGGGAGTCCGCTATAGTTTCGAAATGATGTGCTAAGTGCTCGATGCAAACCGTATGCGAAAAAATAATCAAAAATGGCAGAGCCCATGATATTTAGACCCTAATACTGTCAACAAACACGTTGTAGAAAATTGATTGCAAACCGACATCGTTTCGCACCTAAAGTGACGGCCATATCGAAACTCGCGTTTTACCGAACACTTGACATCGTTAAATTCATAATTAATTCCAGAAAAAATCCAATCGCAGTGTGCCTCGGTTCGTTGCGAATTGTGCTATATAATCTTTAACACGACATGTAGTTTTGCTGTTAGATATATCCTCTGAATATCGAAAACAAAGAACTTTCCTGACCTTGGGCTGCAGTCCAGAGCAGGAACTTACCCCTTGACATGCTTTTATACACCTGAAACCTTAATGTTTAATTGTGATAGTGTGCGCATCCATTTACTGATGCGTAGGAAATTGTTTTATATTTCCAATGGTACCAGTTTCACTAAATTCCAATATCATTCAATATTTAAATCATATTTTAAATGGATGACATGTACGGCAGATTTCTATCATTTCAGTTTGCACCCTTCATAGGTAATCTGATCATAACTCCTAAACCAAGATGACTATTGTTGATCTGTCTCTTGATCTGTAAATTTAACTCATATCCTTAAAATTAGTTGACAGTAGCGCCACCTAATTATGATCCCAACAGAGAGTAAAACGTGTTACGAAACGGACTTCCAGTTCAGAAATTGGATTTCCAGCAGTAAACAATCAAAATGGAAGGGCCGTAACTCCTAAACCTGAAACCCGAATGACTCAAAACCAATTTTTATGTATATATAATTTAATACACTATTTACTCCTTTCATATTGTTTTGCCAAATTATGCACGTGTGATTTTATATGATTTTTCTAATCCAACCGACACCGGCTGCTCATATGTATTTAGTAGTGTATTTACTGTATCTCCATCATATTGCATGACTGTTATACTCCTTGTAAATAGTGTTAATTTGTATCAATATCCTTGTGACTATTTTACATTACCGAGTGATAAGTGTTAGTGATTGGATTGTGGCAAATACGTTAGTGTAAAAGCGTGCTTGAATAATAGAAGTGACACGTACTTATACACAATCAGCGGAACCAATTAGTTATTGCATTGTCGATGCCTATGGGACATATATAAGTATAACTATAACTGGTATAGGAAGGGTATGGAAGCACTTAAATTAGTGTCATAGGTAAGACATCGAGGACTGTTCACTTATCTTGGATACCGGTCGAGACATGCTTGATGGAGACCCTGTCTCCAATTCTCACGTAGACTTGTTATGGAGCGACTAGTATTTAGATTCATGGTCGGTGTTTGATGTATATATAGGGTTACTAGGCACTATCACAAGGGTCTATAAGGCATTAATCATGCCAAATTTAAAATTTAAAAGTGCCGAACAACCTAAAGCGATGATCTTTGCTAGATAATTAGGGTTAACAAAACTTGTAAACAACTTTACATCTAAAGGAAAGGGATTACAACCTTTGTAGTCTGCTCCTTCGCTTCATAAGCTCTGAGTAGTAGTCCCTTCGCCGCGATCCATGAACTTCCGGACTCTCGAGAGGCTCCACAAGCCGAATGATCCATGCTTGCTTGAAGTCTTCCTTTTCGAAAATGATCTACCTTGAAGAATCTTTAACTCAAGCTCTCACTTCTCTAATCAATTATTAGTGAAGTGAACACCCTTATCTAAGTGGCTAGAATAGATGAGGATGATGAAGTAGGAATTTAGCTCTCTTTTTATTTCAAAATCTCACTCAATATCATCACAAAAGAAAAACCTAGTAATGCTTTTTCAAGAGCTCACGGAAGAAGAAGATGAATAATTCCTTTCATGATGAATAATGAATTATTGCCATGGTTACAATTGCAACCCTTGGTTAATAAAGAAAGGCTTTAACCATTGTAGAGATTTAACTAGGGTAAAGGGTTTGGGTTGAGTTGGGTTAGGAAATATCTCCACAAAATATCAACAAAATATCTTTGCTTAAAACAAAACATAAAGCTTCTAGAAGCTTCATGAAAATGCTAACCCAAATCAAACCCTAACCATGTTTAATCTCCATAAATCATGTTGCATTTGTAATCATAACTTATTACAATATTATATATCACATATATACTATATTTTTGTAACAAAAGAAAATAATACAATTAACATATATCGCATATATATCAATGTATTATCCGGTGAGAAAATGAATCAATAAAGTGAGCTTATATCAGTTAATGTAATGTAATATATCGCATATATAATTATACATTAAATTATCGAATCAACACTTGATCTGACAATCCTGCTTTTTCTCAAATAACCGACTAATATAATCTGTATCAGTTCATCGAATCAACACTTGATCCGATGACCCGGCTATATCACATATACTCGGCCGATATCTAATATCGCGAGAATAGAATACGGTATCTCATATCGTAATATTCTCGATCCCGCACATATCACATATGTACTCCTACTCCGTTTTGCCTGAGTCAAAAACCTCTGTATAGGACTCTAAAAAATCGTTAATACACCGGAAGTAGGTGATGATCATATCAAACACCCACAAGCTGCAAGCGGTCGGCTAAACGTAACAGCCATCCAGGTATTGATCGATCAGAAGATCAACAAGCAAGTCTGTATATTCTCCTGTGAATCCGATCAGTAACACTACCGTACAGTCCGGTCTTTTCATCTGATATGTCGCATATCTAGTCTAGGAGTGGTATACGTCAGACCCCAGTACCCGATAAGTCGTGTCGATGTGAGGCTCATAACAGGTCGAGAAACTGCTGATAACACTTACCAGTAGCACTCTATATCAGCCCTGGCCAGGGACTTCCAGTTATAGCCAATCGAACACAGCACAACATCAACTCTCTATACCGGGAGAGACGAAACCCCTCCTATCGCTCATTGCCTCCATGTGATTCGGGACTATGCCTAAAAGCCACCGTTTTGCATGCCCTCTTGGACGTGGTAAGGTGGAAATCAAAGCACAGTGGGAATCACACAAGACTCTATGATGATCTCGGGTCTACAGACTATCCTGTACCAGTGTCACCAGAGAACTGCCATCTGACGTGAGGTATAATACCATCTGGGAGTTCTCGGCAAGTCCGTTCAGTGTACCCAGTCTCCACTGAACACCCGTACACCATCTTTGATGTCAAACACTGATGGATATGGGATCATCCATCGCCCATCATATGGGTCAAGATGCGTATACGCTAGTCTACTCTGGTGTATCGATGCCCTGCCTCGATGCACCCTCGACTAGGAACAATTATAGGATGTACTCATAGACTACCGTGGCCCCACTAGTATGATCTCATCATAGTCCCAGTAGTCGAGTACATATCCTAAGGGCTTTATCAACATGTGAGAGGAAGACAGTAAACTAATACAAGTCAACATGTTAAGACAAAGTAAAACCAAATAGCATACTATCATGTCGAGCAAGAAAGTCCTCTCTATATATATCCAAGCATCCACTATAATATACATCATATGTACAACAATGGCCTCTAGGGCATATATATAACTAACAATCTCCCACTTGCACTAAGGCCAGCTGTTGTAGTATCTCATACCCAACATCCCGAAGAGTCTCTCAAACTGTGTCTGGGGAATGGCCTTCGTGAGTGGATCCGCAGTGTTGTCCTTCGTATCAACTCTCCTGATCTCGATCTCCCGGCGATCAACTATCTCCCGGATCAGGTGATACCGCCTCAGAATATGTCTAGACTTCTGATGGGACCTGGGTTCCTTGGACAAAGCCACAGCTCCATTGTTATCACAATACAAAGGTATTGGATGCTCAATGGATGGAACCACACCAAGTTCAGTAATGAACTTCTTCATCCAGACAGCCTCTTTTGCAGCATCGTTGGCAACGATGTATTTAGCCTCCATCGTCGAGTCTGCAACGGTTTTCTGTTTAGAACTCTTCCAACACACCGCTCCTCTATTGAGGGTAAAGACAAATCCTGAGTGCGACTTAGAGTCGTCCTTATCACTTTGGAAGCTAGAATCGGTAAAGGACTCCACCTGGATTTCTCCGTTACCATACACCAAGAACATCTCCTTAGTTCTTCTCAAGTACTTGAGAATGTTCTTCACAGCTGTCCAGTGACTCTCTCCAGGATCTGCTTGATACCTACTCACTATACTTAGTGAGTATGCTATATCGGGTCTGGTACATAGCATCGCAAACATGATAGAGCCTACTGCCGAAACATAGGGTATCCCTTGCATGCAAGCTCTCTCCAAATCAGTCTTGGGAGACATCTCTTTGGAGAGAGTGAGTCCAGAGATCGTAGGTTGGTTCCCACGCTTGGATTCTTCCATACTAAACCTCTTTAGTATGGTGTCAATGTACCTGGATTGGGACAATTCCAGTATCCGTTTAGATCTATCTCTATAGATCATAATTCCCAGTATGCAGGAGGCATCACCAAGATCTTTCATTGAGAATATGTGTGATAAGAAGAGCTTGACCGATTGCAGCATAGGAACATCATTTCCTATCAAGAGTATGTCATCGACGTACAATACGAGGAAGACAACCTTACTCTCTACAATCTTTTTATATATACAAGATTCATCTACGTTTTTGATGAAGTCAAACTCTTTGACTACAACATCAAAGCAGATGTTCCAACTCCGCAATGCCTGCTTTAACCCGTAGATGGATTTAAGTAGCTTACATACCTTTCCGCTGCTCCCACTATCTACGAAGCCCTCTGGCTGAGTCATGTACATGCACTCCTCTAAATCACCATTTAGAAAGGCGATCTTAACATCCATTTGCCAGATTTCGTAGTCATGGTATGCAGCAATGGCAAGTAAGATCCGGATGGACTTAAGCATAGCCACTGGAGAAAAGGTTTCGTCATAATCCACACCCGGTCGTTGACAAAAACCCTTTGCAACAAGTCTAGCTTTGTAAGTCTCAACTTTTCCATCTACACCAAGTTTCTTCTTAAAGATCCATTTGCTCCCAATGGGTTTTACCCCTTCAGGAGCAACTTCCAAAGTCCATACTTTGTTGGTGTACATGGATTCCATCTCAGATCGCATTGCATCCATCCACTTCACAGAGTCACCACTCGTGATGGCCTGCTCGAAGCTAGTCGGGTCATCATCTTCCATGATACAATCCTCGCTCCCACCATCAACGAGAAAACCATAGTGTCTCTCAGGTGGATGAGAAACCTTACTAGATCGGCGAAGAGGCTGGGATTCGTCGGGAACTACTGAATACTCTGGTTCCACTAAATCTTCAGTTGCAGTTTGTGTCGCTGGAACTTCTTCCAGTTCTACTTCATTGCCACTATCTTGTTTCATAAGAAAACCCTTTTCTAAGAAGGTGGCATATCGAGAAACAAACACTTTTTGTTCCTCGGAGTGGTAGAAGATATACCCTTGCGAATCCTTTGGATATCCAATAAACTTGCACAGAACCGACCTTGCCTCGAGCTTGTCCGGATTTTGTGTTTTCACATATGCCGGACAACTCCATATCTTAATGTAATTAAGATGTGGTCTCTTTCCTTTCCATATCTCATATGGAGTGGTTGGCACTGATTTGGTGGGAACCCTATTCAATAGGTCCATGGCTGTCTCAAGCGCATACCCCCAGAAGGAAACAGGTAACTCAGCAGTGCTCATCATAGAGCGCACCATATCTAATAGGGTGCGATTCCTCCGCTCCGATACGTCGTTGTGCTGTGGTGTATAAGGAGGAGTAAGCTGAGAGAGAGTCCCATTCTCTTTTAGATAGTCTAGAAACTCATTGCTCAAGTATTCTCCTCCTCGATCAGATCGAAGGATCTTAATACTTTTGCCCGTTTGGTTCTCTACTTCGTTCTTATATTCCCTGAATTTCTAAAAAGCTTCAGACTTGTGTTTTATCAGGAACACATGTCCGTATCTTGAGAGATCGTCAGCGAATGTAATGAAGTAGGAAGAACCATTCCTGGCATGTATAGACATGGGTCCGCATACATCACTATGTATCAGCCCTAAGAGTTCTGTAACTCGTACTCTGTGTCCACTAAACGAAGTTTTAGTCATTTTGCCTTTGAGACACGACTGGCAAGTGTCATAAGATGATAATTCGAACGGATTCAAATATCCATCCTTATGCAATTTAGCTAGCCGTGTCGTATTGATATGACCTAGTCTACAATGCCACAAGAAGGATTCGTTCATTTCTGAACTTTTCCTCTTATTTGTGTTATGTACATTAAGAATTGTAGTTTGATTTAGAACATACATGCCATTATTTAACGATCCTGATCCTATCAACTTTTGATTCAGGAATATGTTCATAACATTATCCTGTATTACAAAATTATATACTTTTTTATTCAATAAAGAAACTGATATAATATTGCATATCAGGGTCGGAATGTAATAGCATTCGTTCAGAATCAATGTATTACCTTTTGGTAACACAAGGTGATATTCACCAACAGCCTTGGCTGCAACATCTGCACCATTCCCTACTCTTACGGAATGATCACCCATTCCCAGTTCTCTACCTTTATGTAGCCATTTAACGTATTACATATATGGGATCCTGATCCGATATCTAATACCCAGGACATAGAGTGAACTGAGAAACAGTTCTCAATAATTAACACTTCCGAAGAAGATGCATCAGCATGCTTGTTCTTCGTTTGGGTGGTGTGAGAATCCAGATATTCTCTTATTTGCTGCTCAGTCTTATAACACTTATAAGAAAGAACGGGACCAACGGTCCCCTGCTCAGTATAATAAGCGGGTTCAGTCAATACATCCATATTATTATCTTGATTAAGGCCTGACATGGTCGCTACCTGGAGGGAGAGAGGAGGAAACACTTTAGCGTATGCTCTTGCAAGATTAGATTGGTTAGATTGGTTATTATCTTATCTAATCAGGATGCCTCCCACTGTTTTTATCAAATCTTCCTTCAAACCCTAAAAGGTAAGACTAGCTGGGATTAATTACACCTTATAAGTTCGTCAATCTTTCAGCCAGATCAGTGTTGGTACTTTGAGGGGGGTTCCCCGTGCTTTCGCACGGACCTAATTAAAATAGACCTCGTTTTCTCAGAGGCTTAACCCCGTTAACACCTTTCTAGACACTTACTTGATCGGCTAATTGTCCTGTGTAAGATTCTCCCAGGAGTAACACTTACTCGCAGTGGGCATCGGGATCCAACTATCTCATAGGAGGTATGCAATCTCATTGCAAATTTCAACACTTGAAATTCCCGACAATTCTTTTACCCCTAGCATGCTATGACCTTGACGCATGCCAAACAACCCATAGTCCACTAGTCAAGTTCAACCCGTACATTTCATGATTGAATCAAACCCACCTGTTCGACCCTTGACGCATGCCAAACAACACCGTACGAATACCCTAATCCAATCGCATCTCATGCTACAGATGAGTAGTAATTAGCTACCGTACACTACGCCTTGATGCATGCCAAACTACCGTAGCACGAATACTAAATATTACTTATCTGAAATCACGGAGGGCTACGCAGGTTTTTCAGAAAACCATGAGTGTAATGAACTTGATATCGTTGTAGAAACAAGTGATTTTGAAAAGAAGTGTTTTTGAGGCTTTTTCTAGTTTCGCTAAAGAGGTCACTCCCGGTGAAGGGATATCGGCTCTTTCCTCATCGAATAAGGTGCGGGATATTTCATAAATACCGCTGTGCAAAGCAAGAACTATAGAAGCAATCAAAAACTAATCCGTGAGTTTGTAGCATCTTCCAGTTATGTTAAAGAGGTCACTCCCGGTGAAGGGATCTCGGCTCTTTCCTCATCGAATAAGGTGCAGGGTATATCATATATACCGCTGTGAAAAGCAAGACTGTAGCTACCATTTTTATAAAGTTTTGATTCTACAACATCTTTTTAGGTTTCTTTTCTTTTATTAATCTCATTAATAAATCCCATCAGTGATGCTTCCTAAGCATCATAGAAGAAGCGAAAGCTGTAATATTTATATATCATATATATAGTATAAGCATTCGTCTCGGGCAGTAATATGATCTCATCACAGAACATTGCAGCAGAAGATAACATATAAAATATTGGATATACTAGGACGTCCGTGTTTTATATCGAGCCTGTATAAAACACGGATTCCACGGTCGCAATGAATAGCCAAACCCACATCCCTAGACCCCTACGAGAGCGGCAAGCAACACTAATAATTCTAGGGTTAGGAGACCCGGTCTCGACTCCTCGAGATAGCCTCCTGCTGGACCCTAGAACCCGGTTACTTGTGCTCCCCTCCTTGGGTCTACCTAATGTGGAAAAGTAAATAATATACAATGGTGACATCATCCTCAACCCGGAAGTGCCCCAATAAAATAATATTGCATACAAATGAATTTTACATGAATGAAAAAAACCTCATCTCACATAAAACCCCCGACTATTCAAAACACGACGATCCAATATACCATATCACAGCAACACATAATATCTCATATCATTAACGCAACCAAGTATGCATATCCCGATTGTCGTTGATGTATAGCAACAAAGCCGGCGATACACCACATACTACGCTTACGGTCACAGATAAGAAAGTGTAAAACTACAACATTTGGAATCCACAAATTCTTTAGACATCTTAAATCCGAAATATCATATACTTCGCATTTCATGCCTAACTATATGAATTCCACATATTGTATCACATTCCAGATAAATAGACAATGTTAAACTTTCCGATCGAATAATCAAATACCCAATATTTCCCAAATAGCTCAACACTTGAGGGGAGTTCAAAAAACCCAGAATATGTCACTGCGCCAATGAACCAGCCGTAGAAGGGTCAAACCAACGCCTCACATGTGGCAACGCTAAACTACCACAAACGCTAGGGTTCAGTGGCAGTTTTGATGGTCACATAATCGAGTTAAGGTTACGTTCTTCTAGAGGGTCCACAGATACGCTAGCATGATTTCCCGAAAGTTTTAAACAGAGAAAAAAATCCAACACTTGAAAGTTTTCCGTCATGAAAAAAATGAGTTATTGATATCCGTTCGAACATTTTAACACATTCTAAATTACTCGAAAAGCTAAACGATGTTACACTTTCCGATCGAATCAACGACTTCCAAAAGATCACCAAAAAACTCAACACTTGAGTAATATTAAAAATTCCCAGAAGCATGTAGTAATACCTACGGATATTACCCAGAAACAACTAACCCTAATACCAAAGTACGGCCGCGGAACCGCCGCCAAAAGCCTGTTATGGCCGCGGTTCCACGGCGACTTGAAGGAATTAGGGGCTCGTCTTTATCTGTTATCCATAGAATTACCTGCTTATTTTTTTGAGTATTTTTAATGCAGAAAAAACCATATTTTTAGAAAATTTCCAGAGAGGGGTCAACATTTGATGTTTCGGGATTCGATCAGACTTTTAACTTTGTCTACACGTCGCCTAATGCTCTAGCTAGGCTCTGATACCACTGTAGAGTTACTAGGCACTATCACAAGGGTCTATAAAGTATCAACCATGCCAAATTTAAAATTTAGAAGTGCCGAACAACCTAAAGCGAGGATCTTTGCTAGATAATTAGGGTTAACAAAACATGTAAACAACTTTACATCTAAAGAAAAGGGATTACAACCTTTGTAGTCCGCTCCTTCGCTTCATAAGCTCCGAGTAGTAGTCCTTTCGCCGCGATCCATGAACTTCCGGACTCTCGAGAGACTCCACAAGCCGAATGATCCATGCTTGCTTGAAGTCTTCCTTTTCGAAAATGATCTACTTTGAAGAATTTTTAACTCAAGCTCTCACTTCTCTAATCAAGTATTAGTGAAGTGAACACCCTAATCTAAGTGGCTAGAATAGATGAGGATGGTGAAGTAGGTATTTAGCTCTCTTTTTATTTCAAAATCTCACTCAATATCATCACAAAAGAAAAACCTAGTAAAGCTTTTTCAAGAGCTCAAGGAAGAAAAAGATGAATAATTCATTTTGTGATGAATAATGAATTATTGCCATGGTTACAATTGCAACCCTTGGTTAATAAAGAACGGCTTTAACCATTGTAGAGATTTAACTAGGGTAAAGGGTTTGGGTTGGGTTAGGAAATATCTCCACAAAATATCAACAAAATATCTTTACTTAAAACAAAATATAAAGCTTCTAGAAGCTTCATGAAAATGCTAACCCAAATCAAACCCTAACCATGTTTAATCTCCACAAATCATGTTACATTTATAATCATAACTTGTTACAATATTATATATCACATATATAATATATTTTTGTAACAAAAGAAAATAATACAATTAACATATATCGCATATATTTCAATGTATTATCCGGTGAGAAAATGAATCAATAAAGCGAGCTTATATCAGTTAATGTAATGTATTATATCGCATATATAATTATACATTAAATTATCGAATCAACACTTGATCCGACAATCCGGCTATTTCTCAAATAACCGACTAATATAATCTGTATCAGTTTATCGAATCAACACTTGATCCGATGACCCGGCTATATCACATATACCCGGCCGATATCTAATATCGCGAGAATAGAATACGGTATCTCATATCGTAATATTCTCGATCCCGCACATATCACATATGTGCTCCTACTTCGTTTTGCCTTAGTCAAGAAACCTCTGTGTAGGACTCTAAAAAATCGTCAATACGCCGACAGTGAGTGATGATCATATCAAACACCCACAAGCTGCAAGCGGTCAGCTAAACGTAACAGCCACCCAGGTATTGATCGATCAGAAGATCAAAAAGCAAGCCTGTACATTCTCCTGTGAATCCGATCAGTAACACTACCGTACAGTCCGGTCTCTTCGTCTGATATGTCGCATATCTAGTCTAGGATGGTATACGTCAGACCCCAGTAACCGATAAGTCATGTCAATGTGAGGCTCATAACAGGTCGAGAAACTACTGATAACACTTACTAGTAGCACTCTATATCATCCCTGGCCAGGGACTTCCAGTTATAGCCAATCGAACACAGCACAACATCAACTCTCTATACCGGGAGAGACGAAACCCCTCCTATCGCTCATTGCCTCCATGTGATTCGGGGCTATGCCCAAAAACCACCGTTTTGCACGCCCTCTTGGACATTGTAAGGTGAAAATCAAAGCACAGTAGGAATCACACAAGACTCTATGATGATCTCGGGTCTACAGACTATCCTGTACCAGTGTCACCAGAGAAGTGCCATCTGACGTGAGGTATAAAACCATCTAGGAGTCTCGGCAAGTCCGTTCAGTGTACCCAGTCTCCACTGAGCACCCGTACACCATCTTTGATGTCAAACACCGATGGATATGGGATCATCCATCGCCCATCATATGGGTCAAGATGCGTATACGCTAGTCTACTCTGGTGTATTGATGCTCTGTCTCGATACACCCTCGACTAGGAACAATTATATGATGTACTCATAGACTACCGTGGCCCTACTAGTATGATCTCATCATAGTCCCAGTAGTCGAGTACATATCCTAAGGGCTTTATCAACATGTGAGAGCAAGACAGTAAACTAATACAAGTCAACATGTTAAGACAAAGTGAAACCAAATAGCATACTATCATGTCGAGAAAGAAAGTCCTCTCTATATATATTCAAGCACCCACTATAATATACATCATATGTACAACAATGGACTCTAGTGCATATATATAACTAACAGTATATCGCGGGGTGTGGGGAGTTTGAGTGTGTGTTCGATCAACGGAATCTCAAGAGTCCCACTGCCGGCATATTTCGTGATTTCATGATTTTGATACTGACCGTGTTACTGATTCTTACTGATCATGATTCGGGCCCGTGTCTCCTTACCCCTGGAGCTTACCCTTGGGTTAGGAATACTCCTGCGGTGGTTGACGCTCACACTTGGACCGACGATAGAGTGACATGGACATTGCATTGATTACTGATTCGATACACATGCTAAACTGTTGACCTGTACTGGTTATTTCATTCTCACGTCATTACTCTATGTTTATTGCTTAATCATCATTGCACGTATTATATATATATATATATATATATATATATATATATATATATATATATATATACATATATTGCTATTGTGTCGCTCTGACGACCTGAGTACATATACTCAGAGCGAGAAGTGGACTTAGCTCGGATCAGAACCTGCCTTACCTCGAAGATATTGTGGACATCTAGATCAGCGACGTTAGTGCTAGCATTCTCATTACTTGTGCTATGAATACCGCTTTCCATGTACTACTAGAAGCCGAAGTGTGACTACGGCGGGATATTTTCTTGACCGTAGGAGTATGGCTGGCCTAGTCACCTCCCGCATTCCATATTTTGGGAAGCGAGGCATGATATATATGCAGATACCAAATATATGATACATGTATATAGAACATATATGTGTGCACGGATCCTCTGTACTAGCAAGGATATGTCGTAAGCTAGAACTAGGATGGGTTTCAAGCATGTGGGTGGGTAGGATACTAAACACAAATACCAAATACGCTATTCGCACCCAAAACAAACATAAACAAAGAGTTGTCACAAGATTAGGAAAAACCAAATAAATTATGGTATAAATGAACTAGGGTCTTACAGTTGGATTTGATTTGAGAAGTCTTATTTTGTCCAGCAGAACTTTTGAGCTTGGATGCACCGTCAGATAGGACTTTAATTTGATTTGCTTGATTTTTGCCTTGTCCGGTGAGACTTTTGAGCTTAGAAGCACTGTCGAGCGGGACATGGAATTTGGATTTTCGAAGTTGGTAGGATTTGGTTTTGAGTTGAGAGTTGAATTAGGACTCAAAGTTCCGGATTTTTTGAATTGAAATTTGAGCTATATTTGGATTTGAGCCAGGATTTTGATTGGGTCGGAAATCGAATTTGAGAATTTTGAATATAAGTTGGATTGGAAGTTGGAATTAGATTTTGAAGTCGGAATTTGGATTTTTGAAGTTGTCGGGATTTGAATTCGGATTGAGATTTGAATTTGGATTGAGAGGACGGGAGTTGGATTTGAATTTGAATTGAAAGTCGAAAGTTTGGGGTTGGAGATTGAATTTAGATTTAGAGTTGGAATTTTGGAGTTTTAAATTTTAGATTCTGGGCTTGTATCAGCGTTACTTACACTGGAGCACGAGTGTCAGGATCAATTCATCATTTGCCGTTGGAAAATTTAGGAATTTGAATTTTTGGTTGACATCAGCATCGCTAGCACTGCAGTATGTTTTTGGAGCGAATCATCATTTGTTATTGGAGAAATTGAATTTGGAGGTGGAATTGGTTGGCGTCTGTATTACTAACACTGGAATGCTGCAAGGAGCGACCCATTATTCGCCTTTAAGAGGATTGAGAATTTGAGGGGATTTTTTGGCATTTGTATTGCTAACTGTCATGCCCCGCTTTCCAGTAGACGAAAACGGTGACGTGGTAAGCCCATAATGTATTTACTATGAAATAAATACGTTAAGCATAATTAAGTAATATATAAATGAACAAGAATGACAAGAGTAATAAAATGAAACAACAACTTTTTTTACATTCAATTTTACATACAACTGTTTGTAATAAAAATGTACAATGATATAAAGCAAATGCCTAAACAATGGCATACAGGAAATAAGTGCAAGAAGAACTAGTAGTCAGGTTGACCTGTAAGCTGGTCCAAGTCCTTCTGCCTTGGCTCGATCTCCTCAGAGTCCGGTCCTCCTGACGAACATTCCAAAGAAAGAAACAAAAAGGAATGTCGTCAGCGAACTAGCGCTCGGTAAGTCCTAAAAGAAGAAAATAGAAGGTAATATATATAATGTGAAGTGAACAGGGAAAGTTATATATGATCGTTCACAGGTATAGGATGGTTATTCTAACGTGGTTATTTGTAGTTTGGTAAAAAAGGTATTCATGTATACGAGAGGATTCCATCTTACTCCGTGGACTATGGTAACATGTAGTACAAGGCCCTGTCATAATCCACGGGACAACGGCATGTGAATTCATGTAGGTGTCTTTTAAGTGACCTCACGTGCCATGATATACGTTCCGTACCAATCTACACCTTTATCCATGTATAATGTATTGTATAGATTATGTTTACAGGTCTTGGCCGAAACCATGGATATAAAATGTTCAGGTTCATGTTCAGGATGTAATCATGTATTCAAGTAGTCATGTTGAGTTCATGTCAAGTTATAACCATGGTTCGGTCAAGTCAAGTCAAGTTTGCAAGTTTGAATTTGATATTGATTTCGAGTGTTCAAGTTCATGATCAAGTATTCGAGTTCGTGTTTGATTTTGGATTCAGATTTGAGTTTGGACTCAGATTGAGTCAGACACTTGTGAACCGATTTAACTCTTGAATTCTTAGATTCGGGAGTCATCCGTAACTGCTGCACATGGACGGCAGGATTTGTGTTTTTTTCCAAGACAATCGCCATTGATGACTCTGTTAAGTTATCTAACCTGAATAGGCAAGCACTCACTTTCTCCGGCTCCCTGGGACTCAAGAGAATTGATCCTGCTTAAACCTATATTTACTAAAGTCCTTAAAATATTGTTTTGTATATCTCGAGGGGGTTTTATGAAAAATATTTTTAATATAGTTAAAAATAAAACTCGAGAGTGATTTATGTTACTTAGGATTTTCATGAATCATGTGTTTTAATTATTGGGGTGTTTTAATGATAAATACCTAGTTTTAAAAAGTTTATGGTATTTTATTGAAAACTAGTCCTTTTTGGTAATTTGATGGTATTTTATTGACATTTTTTTCCTTTCATTTTTTGAAAAATATAATTTCATAATATAATGAAAATATGGATTTATAATTTTATATAATTTTTAAATAAAATATTTAGTTTTATTTAGAAATTCGCATTTCTTAAAAAACCGTATTTTATATCTTTTCGAGATCGAATACTCCACGAAGAATGCTGCATCTCGCTCTACTATCCTCAGGATGTGCTATAATCCGCACCATCTATTAGTGGGTCCCCTAACGAGGGTTGTAGATGCATAATTGCAAAGGAATATAAATACCGCTTTATAAGAAACCCGGTTTTAAAAATATGTAGTATTTTATTGTAAAGTTATTCTTTGAATCAAATATACATATATAGGTATCGTGCTATGAAAACCAAAGTGTGCGTGTAGGGTAGGTCATTATCTCGTGAAGTTTTCCTAAAAGTATTGTTTAAACATTTTGTCGGAAAAGTGTGATAATAAAGTTCAAGATATTTTAATGAAAATTTAGTTTTATGGTTATTTAACATGAGAATTTTGATAATACTTGAATCTAAACATTGGTAATTAAAGTTATAAATAAGGTGGTAAATTTAGATTGTCAAATATATAAAGGAAAAGGGAGTTCTAGGGTTTAGAAAAGAAAGATATCGGTAATAACTCCACTCTACCGATATATGATTTGGAGATGAGTTTAAATGAAAAGAATGAGAGTTGGGAGAGACTTATGGTTTGGAAATTTCAAAGAAAGAGTAAGGAAGAAAAGGGAGGCTTCATGGTATCGCGGGAACTCCGGAATCGGCTTCGATCTTCGATGGAAAGGACTTGATCGCTAACTCCATTTTACTCCACTTGCACTTAGGAACTTTTTAAGAGAGTTTTTACTAGAATTTTTAGAATGGTGAAGAGCTAGAGCATGGGGTGGTATTTATAGTAGAGAATTAGTGTTTGGGAATTAAAAATTTGATTAAAGCATTAAAATGATGTTAAATAGTGAAATGAAACGTCTCTGTTTGATTGCAGGGAAATCAAACAGTGCAGAGGGAGGAGCTGAAGGGATAAGTGTGCAAAGCACGGAGGCAAACAGGCTCATCAGAGCCGTCGGTGCCAACCCATCTGGCAATTCCACCGGGCGGATCTGAGGCAAATTCCTCGAGATTCGTGCCATGTGGGTTATTCTGTGTGTACACCATTTTGCACATGTTTGATTTTTCTGAACTTTTCATTTCCTCGTGTATTGCACGTGCAATCTTTTGGGCTTCCAAAAATAAAAAGAAAAATTAGAAAAAATAATCGTGTCTGATGGGAATCGAACACACAGGCTACGTCACAGCAGTGTAAAAGCTTTACCAGTGAGCTACAAGTTGTTTCTTGCTTTTATTAAACAATTCTAATTTATAACTCTTACACAGACTGTAATACTCTTTTCTTTATATTAACAGAAAATTTTTGTACAGAGATTTTAGAGTCGTTACATTCTACCCTCCTTATAAAAATTTCATCCTCGAAATTTACATTTACATACGGACTAATTTTTAAAGAGGTAAGGGTATCATGTACGCATATCTTCTTCTCGTTCCCATATTGATTCTCCTGGCGAATCCTTTCTCCACATCACTCGGACCAAGATTACTTCCTTGTTCCACAATGTCTTCACCTTTCGGTCCAGGATCTCAACTGGTTGTTGCTCGCAGGTTAAGTCAGTTTGTACCGTGAGTTCTGAGTGATCAAGTATATGGCTGTGGTCGCTTAAATATCGTCGTAGTTGGGATATGTAGAACACGTTGTGCACTCCTTCCAAGGAAGGTGGTAGTGCTAAACGCTATACTACTTCTCCAACTTGTTCGAGTATGTCGAACGGTCCTATATATATTGGACTGAGTTTATCCCTCTTGTCAAAACGGATCACTCCTTTGTTTAGAGAGATCTTCAAGAATACATGGTCTCCAGGTTGGAACTCTAGATGTCGATGCTTTGCATCTGTCCAATGCTTCTGTCGGTCTTGGGCTATGCGCATTCTTTCCCTGATCGTTCGAACCACGTCTACAGTTGCCATGATCATTTCTGGTCCAAGGAGTTCGCGATCTCCAACGTCGTCCCAACTTAGTGGTGAATGACATTTTCGTCCGTAGAGTGCTGCAAATGACGCCATTCCAATACTTGCCTGATAGCTGTTGTTGTATGAAAACTCCACAAGGTGTAAGTGATCTTCCCACGAACCTCCGAAGTCTAACATACAGGCTCTTAGAATATCTTCTAGAATCTAAATTGTTCGCTCGGACTGTCCTTCTGTTTGTGTATGATAAGCCATGCTAAAATTCAGACTCGTTCCTAAGCTAGATTGCAGACTCTGCCAAAACTGTAATCAGAATTTTATATCATGATTGAAGACGATGCAAATAGGTACTCCATGTAATCTCACGATCTCCTGCATGAGTTCATGGGTATCAAATATGGTACATCTTGAAGGTTTAAATCTTACTTTAGATTTATGCTTACCTCCATGTACTTCTTTACTAACGTCTCGGTTGATTGACCAACTCTAAATGGAATAAAATGAGCCGACATTATGAGTCGATCCACAATAACCCATATTGCATCGTTACCCTTCGTGCTGCGAAGAAGGGCAGTCACGAAGCCCATGGTAATGTGATGCCATTTCCATTCTGGGATTAGTAATGACTGAAGTAGACCAGCAGTTCTATGATGTTTAACCTCCACTTGTTGACACACCATACACTTGGCTACGCTCCTTGCTACTTTTCGCTTCATCCCATGCCACCAGTAGTGTTGCCGTAGATCCTTATACATCTTTGTACCACAGGGGTGTACCAAATAAGGAGAGTTGTGAGCTTCTTTCATTAACTTTTCTCGAACAGGGGCAATTGGCACACATAATCGACTTCCATATCGCAAGGATCCATCTTCGTGGATGATGAAGTCAGTTCGAAGTCCACTTTTTACTTGTTCTCGGATCTTTTATAGCTTGGCATCATTTGCTTAAGCTGCCTTGATCTGATTGACAAGAGTGGACTGGACTTATAAGTTCATCAAATATGAAGCGTTACCTGGCATAACTACTTCGATCTCCAATTTGTACAATTCTTGTTGTAGTCTCCATTGAGCGGTGAGGTTCATTGCTAATGGCTGGCGACTAAGTGCATCAGGAACTACATTCACCTTCTCACGATGATACTGTAGGTTGATGTCGAATCCGCCATGAGTTCTATCCATCTTCTCTACTGCATGTTTAGTTCTTTCTGAGTAAATATATACTTCGGACTCTTGTGGTCAGTGTATATATCTACTCGTTTTCCCAAGAGATAGTGGCGCCAAATCTTGAGTGCGGAGATGACGGCTGCCAACTCCAGATCATATGTTGGATAGTTGCGCTCATGCATCTTTAGTTGTCTTGATGCAAAAGCAATAACTTTTCCATGCTGGTGTAGAACACATCCCAATCCTTTACCAGACGTATCACAATACACAACGAATCCTCCGGATTGATCCGGTATTACAAGGATATAACCAAAGGTTAATCTTGACTTGAGTTCTACAAAAACTTTTTCAAATGCTTCTGACCACATGAATGCTTCATCTTTACGTATGGGCTTGGTCAGGGGTGCTGCAATCCTTGAGAAGCCTTCAATGAGTCGTCAGTAGTATCCTTCTAATCCCAAGAAACTTTGTATATCTTTTACTGTCTTTAGTGTCGGCCACTTGCTGACAGCTGACATCTTAGCTGGATCTATAGAGATTCCTTCGCCTGAAACGATATGTCTGAGAAATCCGACTCGATCTAGCCAAAATTCACACTTGTTGTACTTGGTATAGAGCTGATGTTGTCTCAATATCTCCAAGACAATCCGTAAGTGCTCAGTATGTTCTTTCCGATTTTTCGAATTCACTAGGATGCCATCGATGAATATGACAATAAACCTGTCTAAGTACTCTTGGAAAACTTGGTTCATCAGGTTCATAAAGATGGTAGGTGCATTGGTCACTCCAAATGGCATTACGAAATATTCATAATGACCATATCGAGTCATAAACGCCGTCTTCGGAATGTCGGACTCTTTGACCTTTACCTGATGATAACCCGAACGAAGATCTAGTTTTGAAAAGAAACACCCACTTAACTGATCGAAAAGATCATCGATGCGCGGTAATGGTTACTTGTTCTTAATCGTCACTTCGTTCAGAGCTCGATAATCCACACGCATCCTATAGGAACCTTCTTTCTTCTTCACCAGTAGTACCGGAGATCCCCAGCTCGAAGTACTGGGTCGAATCCAACCTTTCTTCCGCAATTCATCCAACTGAATGCGGATCTCCTTCAATCCTTCCGGACTTAATCGGTACGGAGTTTTGATTACAGGTTGCGCACCAGGTTGTAAATCAATACCAATTTCAAGAGCTCGATCGGGAGGCAAATCTGATATGTCTTCAGAGAACACATCTTTGAACTTTCGAACTACTTTGGGCTTTTCTTCTTATGCCGGTAGAGAAAACACTTCTGCATTTTTTGGTTTAGCACGGTAGCTTCCTGGCTCCAAAGGTCTATCTCCACTTTTGAAATAGAAGACTGGGTGATCTGGTATCTCAAATACTACCCTCCCTTGACGGCAGTCAATAGTAGCATAAAATATTTCCGGCCAATCGATTCCCAACACAACATCGAAATTTGGGATGTCCGGTACTTTGAAATTTGCGTAGAATTCTCATCCGCAAACTACAACCGGGCACTGATCAAGCTCCAAAGTTGCCTCCAAGACCCCATTCCTGGAACTGACATTCTAGCTTGAAATGAGTGGCTTCACAGGAATCGCATGCGTTCTCACGAATCGTTGCGACATGAAACAGTGTGAAGCTCCAGTGTCGAAAAGTATGAGTAAGGGAAGGATGGCTACTAGTATAGTACCTAAGTGGTGTGAGGTTGGGTTTAGATATAGGAAAGTTATAGTGATACACAAGGATTGAAAAATTGAAAGGATTAGGGGATTTGCCAGTGATGACATGTCCTGTAGCTTCGGCCTCATCGACCGTCATTGTAAAAGCCAAACGTCTTGGTACATTCATCTTACCGGAGGCACATTCCTCTGTTCTTGGGGCACGTTTCTCTGCCTTTGAGGCACGTTTCTCTGTGCCTGATGGAATTGACGTTGAGGCAGTGAAGATGGTCCACGTGGAGCTGGTGCAGGGAAAGCTAGGTGGGGTGCAAGTGTCTGAATGGTCGGCCGCTGTGGGGCTGTGATTGCGGGTCTGGATGCTGGTGCTGTGTTAAGACGATATGGGCATGCTCCTTGTAACAACTCTAAAATCTTGTATGGAAATTTTACTGTTAATATACAAGAAATAAGTTTACAGCCTGAGTTTGAGTTATAAGTTAATTTTGTTAAATAACAGCAAGAAGCCACTTGTAGCTCACTGGTAAAGCCCTTGCACTGCTGTGACATAGACTGTGTATTTGAATCCCATCAGGCACATTATTTTTTTGATTTTTATTTTTAACTTTTTGAAAGCCCAAAATATTTCACGTACAATGCACAGGAAAATGAAAAGTCAGAAAAATCAAACATGTGGAAAATAGAGTAAACCCTAATTTTATCTGGTGGCATGAATCCCAAATTGAGCTAAAAACCGGCGCCGACGGTCTGGATTTGGCCAAAGAGCCCCGGGCTTTGCACACACACCCCTTCACCTACCCATGACTCCTCTGCACTGTTCGATTTCCCTGCAATCAAACAGAGACCCTTCATTTCATAATTAAACCATATTTTAATGCTTTTTAATCCAAATTTTTAATTCCAAAACCCTAATTCTTCACTATAAATACCATCCCATATCTTAGCTCAGCACCACTCTGAAATCTATAGCAAAATTCTCTCAAAAAATTCCTAAGTACAAGTGGAGTAAAGAGGAGTTAACGAGCGAACAACTTCCGGTGAAAGTCGAAATCAATTCCGGCGCTCCCGCGATGATACGAAGCTCACCCCCTCTTTTTGAACCCTTCTTTAAACTCTCTACACTGTAAGTCCCTCTCAATATCTCTTCCTCTTGTTTGAAATTACATTTCAAAACGTATATCGATAAGTGGAGTTAATACCGATATCTTTTTCTAAACCCTAGAAAACTCCTTCTCCTTAATAGTTTGTTCAATCTAACTTGTACACATCACTTGTAACCTTAAACCATATTATTTAGGATCAAATTTCATCAAAATTCTTATGTGAAATAACAATAGTAGCACTTTTTCGTTAAAATACCTTGAAATTTATAAACATCTCTTTTAGTATTTGTTAAAACGATACCTTAGGAAAACTTCACGGGGTAACGACCTACCCCACATGCACACTTAGTTTCATAGCACGATTCTCATTGGATGTATTTTCGTTGTGAAGTATAATATTACGATAAAATACCACATACCTTTAAAAACCGGATTTCTTTTAAATCGATATTACATATCCTTTGCGAATACACATCTACAACCCTCTTTAAGGGACCCGCTAATGGATGGTACGGATTATCGCACATTCTTGGGCTAGTAGAACGAGATGCAGACCACCTCACGGAGCATTCGGTCTCGAAAGGATTTAAATACGTTTTTTAAGAAATACGAATTTTCAAAATAAAATAAAATTATTTTTTTAAAAATTAAAATTATATAAAATTATAAATCCATATTTTCAAAATATAATAAATCTATATTTTTCTAAATATGAAAAGTTTAATAAATGACAATAAAATACCATCAAGATACCAAAAAGGCAAGTTTTACAATAAAATACCATGAACTTTCCAAGCTAAGTACTTATTACTAAAATATCCCAAATATCTAAAATCCATGCTCATGACAAGCTCAAATAATACTAATCACCCTCGAGATTTTAATTTTAAACTATATTAAAATATTTTTCATAAAACTTCCTCGAGATATATAAAACAATATTTAAGGACTTTAGTAAATATAGGTTTAAGAGGGATCAATTCTTTTGAGCCCCAAGGAGCCGGAGAAAGTGAGTGCTTGCCTATTTAAAGTAGAAAACTTAATGGAGTTATCAATGGTAATTGTCTCGGAAAAAGACACAAATCTTGTCGTCCATGTGCAGTAGTTACCGATGACTCCCGAACCTAATTCAAGAGCACAAGTGTTTGACCAAGTCTGGGTCTAATTCAAACCTGAATCCAATATCAAACATGAATACTTGAAATCAAATATCAATATCAAACATGTATACTTGACTTGACTTGACCGAACCATGGTTATAACTTGACTTGACTACTTGAATACTTGACTACATCCTGAACATAACTACTTGAACAACTTGTATCCATAGTTTCGGCAAGACTTGTAATTATAATCTATACAATATATTATGCTGGGATAAAGGGGTAGATTTGTACGGAATGTATATCATGGCACGAGAGGTCACTTAAAAGACACCTACATGAATTCTCGTGCCGTTATCCCGTGGGTTATGATGGGGCCTTGTACTACATGTTACCATAGTCCATGGGGTAAGATGGACTCCTCTCGTATACATGAATACCTTCTGTATCAAGTTATAAACAACCACTTTATAATAATTATCATATACCGGTAATCAATCATACACAAATTACCTATTCTTTTCACTTTACTGGTTATATTCTATTTTTTCTTTTGGGACTTACCGAGCGCTAGTTCGCTGACGTCATTCCTTTCTATTTCTTTCTTTGGAATATTCATCAGGAGGAGAGAACTCTCAGGAGATCGAGCCGAGACAAGAGGATTTAGACCAGCTTGCGGCACATCCTGACTTCTAGTTCCTTGTACTTTCATTTTCTGTATGCCACTGTTTAGGCACTGATTTACTTATTGTATCTTTTATTTTTAAACATTTGTATGTAAAGATGAATGTAAATAAAGTTGCTGTTTATTTTATACTCTTGTCATTCTTGTACATTTTATATATTGCTTAATTATGTTTAACGTATTTATTTCTTAGTAAATACGTTGCGGCATGCCACATCATCGTTTCCGTCTATTGGGAAGCGGAGCGCGACAGGTTTTGTTGGCGGCCCATGCAGATCAGTTATACATGAAGTCTTAAGCAATATATCAAAAGAATAATTAGAATCAGCAACTATACATTGCTTATATTTCAAATTTCTTGAATCTATCATAACCCTTCCTTTTCTATCAAGGTCATGGATTCTCCCAACAACATCAGCACGAACGTCAATGGCAATACCCCACAGCCGACTTTACCACCACCACCTACTGTTGCAGTTCCCATCAACGAGCAAACGATACTGCTCGAGGTGATCAAGAGCCTTCTGGAGGGTCAGCAGTAGGAGACTGCTATCCTCATGCACTACCCAGAAGTCGAGGCGTCCGGAGTCAAGCAATTCCGAGCACTGCGCCCAAAACATTTCTCTGAGAAAGGGAGCCCACTGGAGGCGGAAGAAAGGGCTCAATTGATAGAAGATGATATGGCAGTAGCTCAAATGCCAGATATTACTTGGGTGAGAGTGCGAAGCTGCAACTGACCGACAACGCCAGAGTCTGATGGAAGGCTGAAGGAAGCCGTCTCACCCAACCTATCGAGTAGAAGAAATTTCGCGATCTGTTCGATGCGAAGTACTTGCCGGAGCTACCCGTTTCGACGTGGAGTATCAGTTCATTCATCTACAGCAAGACTCGATGTGGGTCAAGACTGTGGATGAATACGATGATGAGTTTACCATACTTAGCAGGTAAGATATTGCCTCAATATTCAAATTCCTGATTTCACTCGTTACACTGCTGACACAAGGTCGTAACAGGTTCGCTGCACACTTGATTCCTACTGCTGAGATCTGGGCTCGACGATTTCAGTAAGGGTTGGACCCGGAAATCCAAGCTGCACTTGCTACAGGAAATTTCCCAACCCATGAACTTGCTCTGAAGGCTACCCGACGCTATGAGGCAGTTGTGAAAAAGAAGGGCAGACAGCAGACTGTCGGTGTGAAATGCCCTGCCATACAGATGATAGGAGGAGCCTCTTCTAGGCCGACATTTGCACCCAGGAGACTGGGAGGATCATTTAATCGGCCCAGTCTAGACTTTTGCTTCTGCTGCAAGAGGACAAAATACCTGGCAAAGGACTGCAGGCATGCAAATGGCCTGTGTTTGGTTTATGGCGCATCCACTCATGCCATAGGAGCATGTCCATACCGTTTCAACACAGCTCCAACACCCAGACCCACAATCACGATCCTGCAGCGACTAGCCATTCAGGCTCCTGCACCTCGTTTATCTCTCCCTGCACCCGCTCCATGTGGACCTCCTGCACAACCTCAACGGCAATTCCATCAGGCATAGAGGAACATGACTCAAGGGCAAAGAAACATGCCCCAAGGACAGAGGAATGTGCCTCCGGCAAGGAGGAATGTACCCCGACGTCAGGCTTTCACAATGACGGTCGAGGAAGACGAAGCCACAGGCCAAGTTATCACTGGTAATTCCCAATCCTTTCAAACCTTTTCAATCCTTGTATATCACTATATTTTTCTTTATACCTAAACATATCTCACACAACTTAGGTACTATACTAGTAGCCTCCTTACCTGCTTTAGCACTTTTCGACACTGGAGCATCACATTGCTTTATGTCGCAACGGTTCGTCTGAACTTATGCGATTCCAGTTAAACCGCTCGTATCCAGCTGGAATGTCAGTTCAGGGAACTGCGTTCTAAAAGAAACTCTGGGATATGATTTGTATCCAGTGGTCGTCTGCAGTAGAGAATTTTATGCAGACTTTAAGGTACTGGATATACTGAACTTCGACGTAGTCTTAGAAATGGACTGGCTGGGAACTTTCTTCGCTACCATCGACTGTCGCCAAAGGAGGGTAGTGTTCGAAATACCAGATCATCCAGTGTTCTACTTCAAGAGTGGAGACCATACCCTAGAACCCAGTGTCTACAAGGCAACACCAAACAATGAAGTGGTTGCAACATTACAAGCGGAAGAATCGAAACCAGAAGTAGTTCGAGAGTTCGAGGATGTATTCCCGGAAGATATATCAGATTTGCCTACCGATCGAGCTCTTGAATTTAGCATCAATTTACTACCTGGTGCGCAACCTGTAATCAAAGCTCCGTACCGGTTAAGTCCAGAAGGATTAAAGGAGATCCATATTTAGTTGGAGGAACTCCTGAAGAAAGGTTGGATTTGTCCCAGTACTTCAAGCTGCGGATCTCCGGTTTTACTGGTGAAGAAAAAAGAAGGTTCATACAGGATGTGTGTAGATTACCGAGCTCTGAACGAAGTGATGATTAAGAACAAGTATCCACTATCATGCATCGATGATCTTTTCGATCAGCTAAGCGGGTCTTGTGTATTTTCGAAGCTAGATCTTCGTTCGGGTTATCATCAGGTGAAGGTCAAAGAGTCCGATATTCCGAAGACGGTGTTTAGGACTCGCTATGGTCATTATGAGTATCTCGTAATGCCATTTGGAGTGACCAATGCACCTGCTATATTTATGAATCTGATGAACCAAGTTTTCTGAGAGTACTTAGATAGGTTCGTTGTCATCTTCATCGACGACATCCTGGTGTATTCAAAGAATCGGAAAGAACACACCCAGCATTTACGGATTGTCCTGGAGACATTGCGACAACATCAGCTCTACGCCAAGTACAACAAGTATGAATTTTGGCTAGATCAAGTCGGATTTCTGGGACATATCGTTTCAGGCGAAGGAATCTCAGTAGATCAAGCTAAAGTGTCAGCTGTCAACAAATGGCCGACACCAAAGACAGTGAAAGATATACGATTTTTCTTGGGATTAGCAGGATACTATCGACGATTCATTGAAGGATTTTCGAAGATTGCTGCACCCCTGACCAAGCTCACACGTAAAGATGAAGCATTCGTGTGGTCAGAAGCATGTGAAGACGCTTTTGTAGAACTCAAGTCAAGATTAACATCTGCTTCTATTCTTGTAATACCGGATCAATCTGGAGGATTTGTTGTGCATTGTGATGCGTCCGATAAGGGATTAGGATGTGTTCTACACCAACATGGGAAAGTTGTAGCTTTTCCATCAAGACAGTTAAAAGTTCATGAGCGCAACTATCCAACACATTTTCTGAAGTTGGCAGCCGTTATCTTCGCACTTAAGATTTGGCGCCACTACCTCTTGGGAGAACGGGTGGATATATACACTGATCACAAGAGTCTGAAGTATATATTTACTCATAAGGAATTAAACATGCGGCGGAGAAGATAGTTAGAACTCATGGCGGAATTCGATATCAACCTATAGTATCGTCCTGAGAAAGTGAATGTAGTTCCTGATGCACTTAGCCGCTAGCCATTAGCAATGAATCTTACCGCTCAGTGGAAGCCACAGCAAGAATTGCATGGATTGGCAATCGAAGTAGTTATGCTAGGTAACGTTTCGTATTTGATGAACTTACAAGTCCAGTCTACTCTTATCAATTAGATCAAGGCAGCTCAAGAAAATGATGCCAAGCTACAAAAGATCCGAGAACAAGTAGAAAGTGGATTTCGAACTGATTTCATCATCCATGAAGATGGATCCTTGCGGTATGGAAGTCGATTATGTGTACCAAACGGCCCGGTTCGAGAAGAGTTGATGAAAGAAACTCACAGCTCTCCTTATTTTGTACATCCCAGTGGTACGAAAATATACAAGGATCTACGGCAACACTATTGGTGGCATAGAATGAAGCGCGAAGTAGTAAGGGGCGTAGCCAAGTGTTTGGTGTGTCAGCAAATGAAGGTTGAATATCACAGAACTGCTGGTCTACTTCAGCCATTACCAATCCCAGAATGGAAAAGTATGGGTTATTGTGGATCGACTAACCAAGTCGGCTCAGTTTATTCCATTTCGAATTGGCCAATCTACCGAGACGTTAGCAAAGAAGTACATGGAGGTAAGCATAAATCTAAAGTAAGATTTAGCCTCAAAGTGTGCTATATCTGATACTCATGAACTCATGCAGGAGATCATGAGATTATCTGGAGTACCGGTTTGCATCGTCTCCGATCGTGATACAAGATTCCGATCACAGTTTTGGCAGAGTCTGCAAGCTAGCCTGGGAACGAGTCTGAACTTCAGCACGGCTTACCATTCACAAACGGACGGACGGTCCGAGTGAACAATTCAGATTCTAGAAAACATGCTAAGAGCTTTCATGTTAGACTTCGGAGGTTCGTGGGAAGATCACCTACACCTTGTGGAGTTTTCATACAACAATTGCTATCAGGAAAGCATTGGAATAGCACCATTCGCAGCACTCTACGGACGGAAGTGTCATTCACCACTAAGTTAGGACGACATCGAAGATCGTGAACTCCTTGGACCAGAGATGATCGTGGCAATTGTGGATATAATTCACACGATTAGGGAAAGAATGCGTATAGCCCAAGATCGACAGAAGCATTAGGCAGATACAAATTGGCGACATCTGGAGTTCCAACCTGGAGACTGTTCTCCGCCGAAAACAGAGACGAGACCGCGTAAGATCGTTTTTCCTTAATTTCGAGGGCAGATGCTATTTGGTGCTATCCGTCCACCTTTCCGAAAATACCAAGTTGATTTATGGCACCGTATATCGAAGGTTTAGACGGATGCGGCTGATGTATCAGACTTCGTCAGATTCCCCCTCGTTGAGGGGTTTTTGATTGTAGGGACGCTCTTCCCTGCAGGCACAAGCCCCTGCAGTTAATTACGCTACCACATCGCGGTAACCACTTTCTCCTTCTCCAGATGGCCACTTCGCTTCGTGCGTGTTTGTTTTGTTTTTAGTTGCCCGTGGATTGTATACGGAGACTAATTTATGTTGTCGCCCGTAGGGCGGGGATTAGTCCAAATCCGTATTTTCTTAGATTTTGGTTGGGTTGGGTTTTAAGGATCGTTAATCTCATTTGAGACTAAGATCAACTTAAACGTTTGTTAAGGATACGTTAGTTTAATTTTAGACTAAGATTAACTTAACGTTTGTTAAGAATACGTTAGTCTATTTTTAGACTAAGATCTACTTAACATGATCATTTAGATCCAACAAAAGAGCATTTGGGCTCTATTGTTTAGTTTAGGGACATTGCGGTCCATAATTAGTTTAAGGACATTACGGTCCAAGATTTAGGACATCATAGTCCATGGGTTTAAGGACCCCACAGTCCATAGTTTAAAAACGTCATAGTCTATGAAATGTATGGTTGTCGAACCCGTCACCTCTCTGAAAACGTTGAAGGATTACAACGACAAATATCAGAGGAGTAAAGAGATGTACCCTTGAACCAATTTTAGTTGAGAGATCTATAGTCCAATTTGAGACTAAGATCAAAAGATTTGTGAGCACATGGGCTCAGTTAATCTGAATTTAGGACTTATGGCCAATCTTGGGCTAAATCCAATCAAGTTAAAATGTTTAATATTTATTTTGGGCTGTTGAGCATTTATTTAGGCTTGGCCCTTTTAACAATGCCGAGCATTGATTTGAATTCTGACAATATTTTTGTCTTTTATTGAATTCTGAGCATTCATCATAGCTCTGGGCTTATTAAAGAACAATTTATGTTCTATCAGCACAGCACATGGTGCGCTTGGCGCTTGGCGCCAGTCAAAGAGAGCAGTGCGCTTCTGCCGAATAGCGCACACATGAAGGACACGTGGTGCGCTTGGCGCTGAGCGCCAGTCTATGAGCACATTGCGCTGATTTATGAGCGCAAAGCGCTATTAGTTCAATGGCGCACACGTGAGGAGCATGTGGTGCGCTCAGTGCTGAGTGCCAAATCAGGAGCGCTGAGATGCTTCTTTTAAGTAGCGCACACGTGAGGAGCACATGGCGCTCCTGGTGCTGAGCGTCAGATAATGATCGCAGCGCGCTATGTTTGGAGCGCTAAGGCTCTGCAGAATTAAGAGCGCCAAGGCACTGCAGCGCTAAGCGCTAGATGTGGAGCGCTGAAGCTCTTATTTTATGCAACTTAGATCGGTTTGCGTCCTGAGAATTAAATTCTCCTATTATAAGAGACTTTGTCTCAAGGTTTTAAGAACAAAGTTCTTACTTTGTAGGAGATGTTTCAATCTCTTATGTTGATGAAAGGCTTTGTCTTTATGGATCTATGATCTTTGAGAAGAATTATGTTCTTCTTTTTATTTATGATGAGATCCTTTGATCTCTTTGTCAAAGACCTTGGTCTTGTAGATCTATGATCTTAGAAAAAGAAGTAAGTTCTTATTTTTAATTATGAGATGATTTCATCTCTCTGTTCATTATTTTTTACCTTGAAGAAAATCTTCTTTCTCTGAGAGCTTGGCTCTTCTTTCTGAGATCTCTCAAAGCTTATGGGGGTTCCTCTCTTTTTTTCTGTTTATGTTTTTGTATATGCGAGACTTGATGTCATGACCCAAAGTTTGGCCCATGACCGGCACTTAACCACGTAACGTCTACAGGCGTAACGTGACTAAGCGAACCGGAAACCCAGAAATCAAACCAGTAAAAAAATATAGAGTGTTTTAAGTTTTAAATGGAAGCATTTAAAAAGTGATAAGAAATCTTAAGTAAACAATCACCAAGATAGCAATATATGACGCCGTAGTGAAGATCAAGAACAACAAGTGGGAACATCACAGATAGAATAAACTGCATAAGTAAAGTCGGCTCACAACGAGCTCGACACCAGAATACCGATAATATACATCATCGTCCTCACACTGTCTCTAAGTCAAATACATATATGGTAAATGGAGAATACTAGATACAACAGTGTGTACAAAAGAAGTAACCAGATACCACAACCCACCTATCAGCAAAACAGCTCTCGCACCAACTGTAGTGGTATCTATAGCCAAAAGATGTAAGAAAGCAGCCTGCCGCGACTACTCCGAGGGGCAACCTGCAAATACTGTGGCACAACGGGGGTGAGTTACCAACTCGTGAATAGAGATAACATATAAAGGTAATCGCGTGCATGCACGTACTGCGCTACTCTATCATATGCCAGCAGATGATATCAATGCGTGATAAGCAGTATATGCAATAATTATGCGAGTGCTCTATCAAGTAATATAACTATAGGATGAGATACAATAATGAATGCCGAGCATGGGAAATATAACATCTACACGGAATGTCAACGTAGAACATATAGTCGGTGTCCATCAATGCACCCAGATCCCCCCAAATAGCACCGGCACTCTCATCGGCCCTCCAATCCTGTAAATCTCTGAGAATCACGAGTGCCCAACATCGGCACCCAAATATCATAAGTACTCGTGTCCAGCATCGACACGCAAATCCTCATCCATCGGGCCCCGTCAGTCCGGGTCAGCCCACAGGCTCCGTCTGCGGTATCGGCCCTCAGCCCCGATAGTACGGATCATCCCGCATCCAACTATCGACTCTGGTCAGCATCCTCCGGATAACCGCCAGGTCCAACCAATCACCGGTAGGTAGTAGTCCCTCTGCCAGGCTCACCATCTACTATACAGCGAAACCGTTCTCGCCCCGGGGTACCATACCGGGTCCACCATGTACCCGTAATCGGCTTCATCCAACTCCTCGATTCGGGTTCACATGTATCACTCTCGCACCGAGAAAACACATGGTGGACGCACCGAAATATCATATCAAGGGAAACCGGGTTTTTAAATAATTACATATTCTCTTTGAAACAGCCACGGTTCCCAAATCCAAAAATCACATGTAATCCAAAACCAATATGCAAGTCAATACGATGTGATATATGCATCAAGTATGAATATCATGTCAATGACATAAAAGATGAGCTACAGTATAACGATCATGGCAATTCTACAGTGAGTGTGTCATGGCAATTACTAACGGTGTGTGTGTAACATGCAGATTAGTGCTCGTGCAACATGAACCGTTAGTAATAGTGCAGTGTTCTATCAATTCTAAGTTTACATACATATAGCAGGGAATACAGTATGCAACAACAGTATCCATGAACAGTCAATGTAGGTAAATGCAATATGTATCTATAAGGTCCTATCAGCCCTTGACGCATAACGCCATGCGGGCGATATCCCCGTAGATGTTAAATCTACTCACCGTAGTCTCGCGCTCGGTATAGCCGACGACTTGTTTCCCCTTCTTCGCGGCGTCCGTCGCACTCGCCTGCGAACCTAGAATTTCACAATATATCACACATAAGCTCAAAACCATACAAACACGACATTTAAAGTCAACTAGAAACCCGTGTCGCAAACCAAGCGCGCGTGTGCGCGATACGCTAAAACGTGTGATTACGCGCCTGAAGCTAACCCGACGCATCGCGATACGCAGAAACCCCAAACCCACACACACGTATCACGCGTGTCGCGAAAGTTTAAAATACGGAAAATAGGGTATTAGATCCCATATTTTTATACAGGAAAGATATTATAAAAATATATATACCAAAATACTCCACATAACAGCAGACACCAGTCACCCCAAACCCCAACCCAAAACACCCCCATCTGGCCGCAATTTGCGGCCAGAATGTATATTTCGACGGCCTGGGTAGGGAGAGGAGCTCCCAGGTTTTGTGTGTGCACTCTATACCCCCTATACATGCTACAGTAAATCCAATTTTATTCTGAAATAACTCGGGTAGCAGCAGATCCTACAGAGCCCTATTTCTAGTTAAAAACCACACTTTTACACTAAAATGATAGTTTATGGTATTTCTGTGCAAACTGAAACAAAAACCTGGCTTAAATAGCTCTAATAACACATAATAGAGTTAACCAAGCTAACAAAACCCTAATCTGACATATGCATCACAAATATCCTTTAATATCACTAAAATAAACAAAAATGAGATTTTTAGCAACCAAACACACAAGTTATGGAAATAGGGTGCTAGACATGAGTTGATACCTTCTAAAAACCTTATAAAACACCAAAAGTTCCAGCTCCCTCCTCAAGTATGCAGATTTGCTCCCAAACACCTCAAAAAGCCCCTTTTCCCATGGTTTTGTGAAGAAAAGGTGTTGTTTTGTGTAGGGTTTTGTATAGAGATCAAAGGGAAGTGAAAAGAGAAGAGGAGAAGAAGCAGCTGTGGTTTTTGCTGGAATTTCTGCAGGAAATTCAGAATGAGAGAAAGAGAGAAAAGAGAGAAAGAAAAGGGGTCAAAAAGTCAAACTTCCCTACCTAACACCATGCCTCATTTGTTTATTTGGATTTTTTTTTTTGAATTCTAAAAAGGGTTTAGTTTGATAAAAGGATGGGGAATTAAGAAGGAATCATGCAAGGAAAGAAATGGCTAACACTTTAACCTAGGTCACAAAATGGCTAAGTGTGCAAATGTACACAACAAAATGGAAAATTTTCCAATTAGGGTAACACGACTAAATATAATTAGTAAATCCTATAATTACACATAAATATATATATAACACTTCACAACACAATTATCCCTAGCCAAGAAGGAAAATACGATACTCGGGCTATTATGAAAAACACGCAAAATTGCTAATTATCGCGAAAACATCCTAAACAAATTTCAAAGTGTTACAATCTACCCCCTTAAAGAAATTCGGTCCCCGAATTTCAAAATCTAACTACACGTACTTTCAAAAAGGTGGGGATACCTCTTCCTCATCTCGCTCTCGGTCTCCCAAGTGACCTCTTCGCTGATCTGACCACGCCAAAGTACCTTGACTGACTGTATGTCCTTCGATCTCAATTTCTTCACTTGTTGATCCAAAATGATCACCGGCTGCTCTGCATAGGAAAGGTCACGCTCAAGCTGGATCGTCGGGTGCTGAATCGCATGCGAAGGATCATGAAGATATTTGTGGAGCATCGAAACGTGAAATATAGGGTGCACGTCTGGAAAACTGGGCGGAAGGGCTAACCGATACGCAACTGCACCAACACGCTCGAGGATCTCGAAGGGGCCCACATATCTGGGAGTAAGCTTCCCCTTCTTCCCAAATCTCATCACACCTTTCATTGGGGAGACCCTCAAGAAAACATGATCACCTACAGAAAACTCAAGTCTGCGTCGACGACGGTCCGCATAAGATCTCTGCTTGCTCTAGGCTGCTCTCATCCTATCGCGAATTAACTGGATCTTTGCGTTCGTCTCCTCAACAATCTGTGGCCCTAAGATACTGCTCTCACTGAGCTCTGTCCAACAGGAGGGCGATCTGCATCTTCTCCCATAAAGAGCCTCAAACGGTGCCATCTGAATGGTCTCCTGGTAGCTGTTATTGTAGGAGAACTCTACTAAAGGTAAATGATGATCCCAGCTACCTCCGAAGTCTAATACGCATGCTCTGAGCATGTCTTCGAGAGTCTAAATAGTCCGCTCTGACTGTCCGTCGGTCTGTGGATGAAATGCTGTGCTGAAACTCAAGCAGGTGCCCAAAGCCTCCTGAAGCCTCTGCCATAGTCGGCTGGTAAACTGGGTGCCTCTGTCGGACACAATACAAGTCGGAACTCCGTGCAGTCGTACGATCTCGTCGATGTATATCTGGGCATACTGAGCAAATCCGAAAGTCGTCTTCACCGGTAGGAAGTGAGCCGCTTTTGTCAAACGATCCACGATCACCCAGATGGAGTCATACCCTCGACTAGTCCTGGGTAGACCCACAATGAAGTCCATAGAAATCTGTTCCCATTTCCACTCCGGAATGGGTAACGACTGTAGCTCTCTCGCGGGCCTCTGGTGCTCAGCCTTGACCTGCTGACAAGTCAGGCATCTCGACACAAAATCTGCGATGTCTCTCTTCATTCCGTCCCTCCAGTAAACACCTCTCATGTCATGGTACATCTTGGTGGAACCGGGATGAACACTATATACCGATCGATGTGCCTCCTCAAGAATCTCGCGCCGTAGTCCCTCAGCATCTTGTACGCACAGTCTAGCCCCAAATCGTAGTATCCCCTGATCATCGATCACGAACTCGGGAAATCTGCCCTGTCCAATCTGTGTCCTAATCTCTGAACATCGGTCATCACTGTGCTGTGCCTCATGTATACGGTCGAGCAACTGTGGGCGTGCATGAACATGCGCAATCTGTCCTCCGATCGGCGTAAACTCGAACTGTACCCGGCTGTCGCATAAAATCTGCCAATCTGCCGACGACTGCCTCTGTACTGCGCTCAAACAAGATAGATTACCCCCGGGTCTCCTGCTCAAGGCATCCGCCACTACATTAGCCCTGCCCGGGTGATACAAGATCTCACAATCGTAGTCCTTCACTAACTCCATCCATCGGCGCTGTCTAAGGTTCAGGTCGCGCTGCTAAAATATATACTTTAAGCTCTTGTGATCAGTGAATATTTGGCACGACTCGCCATATAGGTAATGTCGCCAGATCTTAAGTGCAAAGACCACTGCAGCCATCTCCAAATCGTGAGTTGGGTAGTTCTGTTCATGTTTCTTCAATTGCCGCGAAGCATACGCGATAACCCTGTCATGCTACATCAAAACGCACCCTAGCCCCACTCGTGAAGCATCACATTAGACCACAAATCCACCTGATCCTGAAGGCAAAGATAGCACTGGTGTCGTAGTCAGTAGAGCCCGTAGCTGCTGGAAACTGTGCTCACACTCCTCCGTCCAATCGAAACGAACTCCCTTCTGGGTCAACCCGGTCAAAGGTGTAGCAATGCGAGAGAAGTCCTGCACGAATCGCCTGTAGTAGCCTGCCAGCCCTAGAAAGCTGCGAACCTCCATCACTAACGTGGGTCTAGGCCAACTCCGAACGGCCTCAATCTTCCTCGGGTCTACACATATACCATCTCGTGTAATCACGTGCCCCAAGAAGTCTACGCTGTCCATCCAGAAAGCACATTTGGAGAATTTGGCGAAAAGCTGATACTCCCTCAAGGTCTGTAATGTAATCCGCAAGTGCTGCTCGTGCTCCTCTCTACTCCGAGAATACACAAAGATATCGTCAATGAATACTATGATGAACAAATCAAGATACGACCGGAAAATACGGTTCATCAAGTCCATAAATGTTGCTGGCGCATTGGTGAGTCCAAACGATATCACCAAAAACTCATAATGGCCGTAACGCGTGCGGAAAGCCGTCCTAAGAATATCCTCCTGTCGAACCCGCAGCTGATGGTAGCCTGATCGCAAATCGATCCTCGAAAAGTATCCTTCCCCCTGAAGCTGGTCGAACAAATCGTCGATGCGTGGCAAAGGATACCTGTTCCGCACTGTAACCCTGTTCAGCTGGCGGTAGTCGATACACAAACGCATACTGCTGTCCTTCTTCTTGACAAACAGGACTGGAGCACCCCAAGGAGAAACACTGGGTCGAATAAGTCTCTTATCCAGCAAATCTTGCAACTGACCCTTCAATTCTCTAAGTTCCGCCGGGGCCATCCGATAAGGCGGTACAGAAATAGGTCCCGTGCCAGGAACCAAATCAATACAGAAAGAAATGTCGCTCTCGGGCGGTAGCCCAGGAAGCTCGTCAGGGAACACATTAGGGAACTCGCTAACAACCGGAACCTGATCCATCGGAACCTCTGTAGCTCTAGTATTGCAAACATAGGCGAGAAACCCCTGACATCCTTTCCTCAAAAGCTGTCCAGCGCGAAAAGAAGAAATCACACTGTGAGGGGTGGCACCACGGTCCCCCAACACAACAAAAACCGACTCTGCGGGAAAACAAAATCTAACTGTCTTCTCGCGGCAGTCAACAGAAGCATAGCACGTGGCTAGCCAATCCATGCCCAAAAGAACATCGAAGTCCAACATCTCAAGAAGGATCAAATCGACCGGCAACTCTCTTTTGCCAATACGGACGGTACAAGATCGGAACACGTGCCCAGCGACAAACGACTCTCCCACAGGAGTAGTCACAACAAGCGGCTGATCAAGCAAACCGGACTCTCTACCCAAACTCAGCACAAAGTGTGTGGATACGTACGAGTGCGTGGATCCGGGATCGAATAACACGTGTGCATCAACCGAACATACTAGAAGGATACCTGAGACCACCGCATTGGACGCCTGCCCGTCCTGATGCGTCAAAGCAAAAACTCACGCCTGTCCTCCACCTGCGACTGACTGTCCCCTGCCGGCAGCTGGCTGTCCTCTGCCTCGATCACCTCATCTTCTATGAACAAATCCTCCGCGACTACGACTTCTCTGTGCATGAGTCTGACGCTGAGTAACAGTAGGTACAATAGGCAACGCCCTCTGGGGTGGTGAAGGTGGTAATGTGACATGCGGTGCTGCCGCCTCCCTCCAGGGTATCTCAGGACAATCTCGCATACGATGATAAGAACTCCCGCAACGGAAACATCCCGATGATGGTCGCTGACCCTCCTGGGGATAGGAGCTAAACAACCTGCCTCGCCCCGAATCTCTGCCACCTGCAAGGTGCCTATCACGGCGCCGAAAAGGCTGCCTCTGCACTGATGTATCCGCACGAACTCTCTTCGGCTCTGGAACTACCGAAGTCTCAGCAAAGCGCTCCTCAACCAATAAGGCTGCATCTACAGCTGCTGCGTATGTCTCGTAATGCTGCACGCTGATCGCAAGGAACAGTGGTGTGAGCAAGCCTCGGACAAATCTCTTAACTCGCATCTCCTCGGTAGCCACTAAGTACGGAGCATAAACTGATAGCTCGGTGAACAGCACATCGTACTCTGCCACTGACATCTCCGGAGTCTGGCGTAAGGACTCGAACCTGCGTGCTCTAGCATCTCTGACACTCAGGGGAAGAAAACAGGCAAGGAATAGCGCCACGAACTCTGTCCAGGTCATAGGAGGAAGACCTGCCGCTCTACCCTTCTCGACTGATTCGCACCATTTCTGCGCAAGACCTTCCAGGCGAAAGCTCGCGAACTCAACCCATCTCGCATCTGCGCATCTGAGGGAATGGCATATCCAAGCCATCCTATCAATGAAAGACTGTGGGTCCTCGGCTGCATCGGTGCCTGTGAAGACCGGAGGCTTCAGCCTCATAAACTCTGGCAGTGATACTGTAATAACCTCTATAGCTGCAGGGGCAACTGCCTGTATCGTGGGTACCACCGCGGTCTCTGCAACGGGTGGAACTACCTCTGGTCGCTGCGTCCGAAGTGTCTCAACTAGAGATCCCATCATCTGGCGCATCTCCTGCATACTGGATCCTACCGTCTGGCGCATCTCCTGCACACCAGCCCCTAACATGGCAATCTGATCTGTCACGGCAGGAACAGCCTGCTCGGGCACAACCGGTGTACTATCCGGATCAGTCCTCGTCTCGGGCGAGTCAACTCGAATCTCGGCCCTCGCGGCCGCTCTCTGCGCCCTCGTAGTCTTTGGCGGCATAATGGCTGAAAGGAATAGTAGGATTCGACAAGGGTACGGAAATCGAATCACAAGAATGTATATACTCGAGAAGGAATTTAAATCAACAAGTCCTAAGGTCGCTTAGGTGGAGTACCATGTCGTGAGTATGCCGCGGAACATACACACGCTATGCCACTCTGCTTCAGCTACCTACTCCATCATACCAGGGTTATCCTACACTCCGAAAGGTAAAACCTACGCTCTGATACCAACTTTGTCACGACCCAAAGTTTGACCCGTGACCGGCACTTAACCATGTAACGTCTACAGGCGTAACGCGACTAAGCGAACCGGAAACCCAGAAATCAAACCAGTAAAAAATATAGAGTGTTTTAAGTTTTCAATGGAAGCATTTAAAAAGTGATAAGAAATCTTAAGTAAACAATCACCAAGATAGCAATATACGACGCCGTAGCGAAGATCAAGAACAACAAGTGGGAACATCACAGATAGAATAAACTACATAAGTAAAGTCGGCTCACAACGAGCTCGACACCAGAATACCAATAATACACATCATCGTCCTCACAGTCTCTAAATCAAATACATATATGGTAGATGGAGAATGCTAGATACAACAGTGTGTACAAAAGAAGTAACCAGATACTACAACCCACCTATCAGCAAAACAGCTCTCGCACCAACTGCAGTGGTATCTATAGCCAAAAGATGTAAGAAAGCAGCCTGCCGCGACCACTCCGAGGGGCAACCTGCAAATACTGTGGCACAACGGGGGTGAGTTGCCAACTCGTGAATAGAGATAACATATAAAAGTAATCGCGAGCATGCACGTACTGCGCTACTCTATCATATGCCAGCAGATGATATCAATGCGTGATAAGCAGTATGTGCAATAATCATGCGAGTGCTCTATCAGGTAATATAACTACAGGATGAGATACAATAATGAATGCCGAGCATAGGAAATATAACATCTACACGGAATTTCAACGTGGAACATATAGTCGGTGTCCATCAATGCACCCAGATCCCCACCAAATAACTCAGGCGCCGGCACACTCATCGGCCCTCCAATCCTGTAAATCTCTGAGAATCACGAGTGCCCAACATCGGCACCCAAATATCATAAGTACTCGTGTCCAGTATCAACACGCAAATCCTCATCCATCGGGCCCCGTCAGTCCGGGTCAGCCCACGGGCTCCGTCTGCGGTATCGGCCCTCAGCCCCGGCAGTACGGATCATCCCGCATCCATCTATCGACTCTGGTCAGCATCCTCCGGATAACCGCCAGGTCCAACCAATCACCGGTAGGTAGTAGTCCCTCTGCCAGGCTCACCGTCTACTACACAGCGAAACCGTTCTCGCCCCGGGGTACCATACCGGGTCCACCATGTACCCGTAATCGGCCTCATCCAACTCCTCGATTCGGGTTCACATGTATCACTCTCGCACCGAGAAAACACATGGTGGACGCACCGAAATATCATATCAAGGGAAACCGGGTTTTTAAATAATTACATATTCTCTTTGAAACAGCCACGGTTCCCAAATCCAAAAATTACATGTAATCCAAAACCAATATGCAAGTCAATACGATGTGATATATGCATCAAGTATGAATATCATGTCAATCACATAAAAGATGAGCTACAGTATAATGATCATGGCAAATCTACAGTGAGTGTGTCATGGCAATTACTAACGGTGTGTGTGTAACATGCAGATTAGTGCTCGTGCAACATGAACCGTTAGTAATAGTGCAGTGTTCTATCAATTCTAAGTTTACATACATATAGCAGGGAATGCAGTATGCAACAACAGTATCCATGAACAGTCAATGTAGGTAAATGCAATATGTATCTATAAGGTCAACGCCATGCGGGAGATATCCCCGTAGATATTAAATCTACTCACCGTAGTCTCGTGCTAAGTATAGCCGACGACTTGTTTCCCCTTCTTCGCGGCGTCCGTCGCACTCGCCTGCGAACCTAGAATTTCACAATATATCACACATAAGCTTAAAACCATACAAACACGACATTTAAAGTCAACTAGAAACCCGTGTCACAAACCAAGCGCGCGTGTGCGCGATACGCTAAAACGTGTGATTACGCGCCTGAAGCTAACCCGACGCGTCGCGATACGCAGAAACCCCAAACCCACACATACGTATCACGCGTATTGCGAAAGTTTAAAATACAGAAAATAGGGTATTAGATCCCAGATTTTTATACAGGAAAGATATTATAAAAATATATATACCAAAATACTCCACATAACAGCAGACACCAGTCACCCCAAACCCCAACCCAAAACACCCCCATCTGGCCGCAATTTGCGGCCAGAATGTATATTTCGGCGGCCTGGGTAGGGAGAGGAGCTCCAGGTTTTGTGTGTGCACTCTATACCCCCTATATATGCTACAGTAAATCCAATTTTATTCTAAAATAACTCGGGTAGCAGCAGATCCTACAGAGCCTTATTTCCAGTTAAAAACCACACTTTTACACTAAAATGATAGTTTATGGTATTTCTGTGCAAACTGAAACAAAAACCTGGCTTAAATAGCTCTAATAACACATAATAGAGTTAACCAAGCTAACAAAACCCCAATCTGACATATGCATCACAAATATCCTTTAATATCACTAAAATGCACAAAAATGAGATTTTTAGCAACCAAACACACAAGTTGTGGAAATAGGGTGCTAGACATGAGTTGATACCTTCTAAAAACCTTATAAAAGAACAAAAGTTCCAGCTCCCTCCTCAAGTATGCAGATTTGCTTCCAAACACCTCAAAAAGCCCCTTTTCCCATGGATTTGTGAAGAAAAGGTGTTGTTTTGTGTAGGGTTTTGTATAGAGATCAAAGGGAAGTGAAAAGAGAAGAGGAGAAGAAGAAGAAGCTGTGGTTTTTGCGGGAATTTCTGCAGGAAATTCAGAATGAGAGAAAGAGAGAGAAGAGAGAAAGAAAAGGGATCAAAAAGTCAAACTTCCCTACCTAACACCATGCCTCATTTGTTTATTTGGATTTTTTTTGAATTCTAAAAAGCGTTTAGTTTGATAAAAGGATGGGGAATTAAGAAGGAATCATGCAAGGAAAGAAATGGCTAACACTTTAACCTAGGTCACAAAATGGCTAAGTGTGCAAGTGTACACAACAAAATGGAAAATTTTCCAATTAGGGTAACACGAGTAAATATAATAAGTAAACCCTATAATTACACATAAATATATATATATATAACACTTCACAACACAATTATCCCTAGCCAAGAAGGAAAATAAGATACTCGGGCTATTATGAAAACACGCAAAATTGCTAATTATTGCAAAAATATCCTAAACGAATTTCAAAGTGTTACACTTGAAGTCTTAAGGCCTTTATATAGGGCAAGCTAATTTGTTCAATCAATTAAGAAGATCTTTTCTCCAATTGATTTAGGGAATTCCCCATTGTTGGATCTTTGATCCAAGGGCTTCTGATTTACAGAAGGCAATCTTCTTGTTTTTAACAAGATTGGGAAATCTTTTCATACAGAATTTATTCTGTATTTTGGTGATTTTTAATCACCATTGGATCATTGATCCAACGGTGCTCTGATTTACAGAGTACAATCTTGTTGTTTGGAAAGATTTTTAGGAATCTTTCCTTAACAGAATTTAATTCTGATTAATTAATGATTTATTATTATTATTGGATCTTAGATCTGACAGTGGGAAGCTTTTAGTTGCAGCGCTAGCGCACCCGTGCTTTGCACGTGGTGCGCTGCTTAGAGCGCAGCACACTCGTGCAAAGCACGTGGTACGCTGCTTAGAGCGCAGCGCACTCGTGCTTAGGGTGCAGCGCACTTGGCGCTGCATATGAAGCGTTGCTTCATTTCAAAATTTGAATTTTGAACAGAGCTTTGCTCTGATTGGGGGAAACAAATGCACCCCCACCGTTGCGCTCATGTGGCCCACACGTGAGTGCAGCGGTGGCAGCATCTGCGCCCTTGGATCAACTCAGAAGTTGAAACGGCATCTCAGTGCCTATAAATAGGACCCTTGGCCCTTGAGATGATTTCTATCCATCTTCTTACTTTTGAGAATTTTATTCTCTTGCAGAGCATAGCTCTTTGGCTTAAGAACTTTTTTAAGGATAGAACTCTGTCAAAATCTTCGGTAAAGATTAAATTTTTTAAAGGACCTTTTAATAATCTAGGGTTTCACCCATTAACAGAGCTTTGCTCTTCATAGATTTTAGATCTAAAAAATGCTATTAGGGTTTTACCCATTAACAGAGCTTTGATCTTCATAGATCTTAGATCTAAAGAAAACCTTTTGAGGGTTTCTTGACCCATTAACAGAGCTTTGCTCTCTTGAATAACGGAGATTTGTTAATCTCTTATGAAGAACTCTCAGAGTTTGTTCACGGATCTTGAAGATCTCAGAATTTTAATTTTAAAAAATTTTAATTCAATTTTTCTGATGGGTTATTCCATCATTTTTACAGAGCAAGGCTCTTAGAATTCCCGGAGAATTTTTTAATTCCCCTCATAATTGTATTTGACAGGTGTCATTCCCGTCCACAGAGCATTGCTCTCGAGGAATTTAACTCCTTTGCTCGAGGAACCTTTTTATTAAATTTGAAATCCTTTTTAGAATTCCTTTCTTAATTGCATAGAATTAAATTCATTGGGGGATTTAATTAGCAATTATTTTCTCCTTGGGGAAATCAAGAGATTTTAAACCCCGTGCTATTTCAATAAGCTTTTTCTTAGTCAGTCTGTCCACTAACTCTCACTGATTTTCCTTTTTAGACGTTATGGACGCTCATATGTATGATCTTGACGAGATTATTTCTTATGGAAACATTCGTGCACTCGGCTGTTATCAGAACCAGGAATTCACAAACGCCCAGTGTGCTGAAATTATGGGTCGCTTTGATACATACAATGGTCGACTGCTTCCTCGTCGTTCCTCTCTCTTGAAGCTTATTGTGGGAGCGATCTGGGGAGCACTTCCTCTATTCTATGCCGGCATGCCGCTTAAAGCATTGGACGACGCCGAAGATAGGGTGCACTCGGTGTATCTGATGGGCTTAATCTCAAAGAAAAGGCGAGACAACCTTGTTGATATCCTGCATCAAGCTTTTCAGCAGACGGCAATACTCGCTGTCTATCGAAGGGTAGAGGACATTAGTGGGGATCCTGACGCCTGTGATCGTGAAAGGATGCACACGAAAATGGTCCGAGAGGCCCGAAAAATTTTGGATGGCCTAACTTTTGAATTTGTCAATCCATGCCCTGGATTTGATGTTTTGTCTTTGTAAACATTTTAATGGCGTTTTTGTTTACCGTTTTCATCAATGTAAGAATTTTCTGAAGTATAAATAGCAAGCTTTTCCATTTCCATGTGTTTATCTTATGCATTAAACCTTTTCGCTCATGCATGAATGGGTGCGTTTTGAATGCTTAACTGAATGTGAATCAAATATTCTCCTAACTGTCGCTTTCTTTTCTTTTTCTTTGTTGCTGGCATGTTAATTTTAGCAAGTGTAACCTGTAGATGATAGAGAGAGCATTCCATCTTGAACTCTTTGAGAGGTAGCGACGGCTTAGGAAGCAGGTTCAGATCTATTGCCTAAGGCTTTTCAACTTTATGGGCCGTAGGGGTCTCATAAAGACTTTTCTCCCTATGAGTCGAAAGGATCTCGTAGGTGTATTTTCTCCTTAAGAATCGTGAGGATTCCTAAGTGTGTTTTCTTTTGGGAGTCATAAGGAACTCACAAGAGAGTTTTCTTCCTTACGAGTCGAGAGGACCCGTAAGTGATTGATGAGGTTGACATTATCCATATTTCATGGAGTCAGGGGTTGCTCTGGGCGTTTCCCACGGGGTCAGGATTGACTTTAGCCGTGTTCTACGGAACCAGGAGTTGCTCTGGACGCTTCCCACGGGGTTAGGATTACGCTTCCCACGGGGTCAGGATTAACATTAGCCGTGTTCCGCAAGGACCGGGATCCGCTCTGGACGCTTCCCATGGGGTCAGGATTGACATTAGCCGTGTTCCACTAGACCAGGATTTGCTCTGGACGCTTCCTACGGTGTCAGGATTGACATTAGCCGTGTTCCATTAGACCAGGATTTGCTCTGGATGCTTCCCACGGGTCAGGATTGGCATTAGCCGTGTTCCACTGGACCAGGATTTGCTCTGGATGCTTCCCACGGGGTCAGGATTGACATTAGCCGTGTTCCGCAAGGACCAGGATCCACTCTGAACGCTTCCTACAGGGTCAGGATTAACATTAGCCGTGTTCCACTAGACCAGGATTTGCTCTGGACGCTTCCTACGGGGTCAGGATTAACATTAGCCGTGTTCCGCAAGGACCGGGATCCGCTCTAGACGCTTCCCATGGGGTCAGGATTGACATTAGCCGTGTTCCACCAGACCAGGATTTGCTCTGGACGCTTCCCACGGGGTCAGGATTGACATTAGATGTGTTCCGCAAGGACCAGGATCCTCTCTGGACGCTTCCCACGGGGTCAGGATTGACATTAGTCGTGTTATGCAAGGACCAGGATTCGCTCTGGACGCTTCCCACGGGGTCAGGATTGACATTAGCCGTGTTCCACTAGACCAGGAAAGGTTGACTTTATCCGCATTTCACGGAGTCGGGGGGTTGACTCTCGGTTTTCTGTGCATCGTCGAGTCATGGAACTGGGAATTTCCGCGGTTCCGCTTTGCTGATGCTGAGTCTGTTGTAATGAGACGAATGTTGAGATGATCTCCAGGCTTTCTGTGAACCGTTGAGATTTGGCTCTCTTTCGGATGGAGCCTGGTGGGAAGGTATGATTCCCTCTTTGTTTGTGCCCCTGGATTGTATACAGGTATCAATGTGATCTCACCTATAGGGTAAAAAGTTTCATTTTATATATTTTTCTTTCCGCGATGCTCTATCATTTCAGCTTTTATATCGCGAAAGTTGCGATTGCCCAATCATTTCGGCTATTTTTCGCAGTGCTCAATCATTTCGGCTATTTGTTTTATTTACTCGCTGCTTTTTATTGCGAGTTGCCCAATCATTTCGGCTATTTTGTATGCATACATTTTTACTTGCTGATTTTGTTGCAAGTTGCCCCATCATTTCGGTTATTTCGTATACATTTGTGGCTCGCTGGCTTTTCGCTACGAGTTTGGGATTCGGGATCTGATACCGATTTAGGCATCAGCATCGCTACAACTGGGATATTGCCAGGAGCGAATCATCACTTGCCTTTGTCGGTTCGAACGAAGGTGGCTTAGTAAACAGGGTTAGGATCCTGTCGACTAAGGCTTTTAACTTTATGAGCCGTAAGGGTCTCATGAAGGTATTCCTCCCTACGAGTCGTGAGGATCTCGTAAGTGTGTTTTCTCCTTAAGAATCGTAAGGTTTCCCAAGCGTGTGTTCTCTTATAAGTTGTAAGGATCTTATAAGAGTGTTTTCTCTTTATAAGTCGAGAGGACTTACAAGTGTCATTCGCCATATGAGCATATCCCCGGTCTCTGATGAGACTTTGTTAGGGAAATGTTTATTCGTGCCCGTGGATTGTATACAAGGGTCAATATTGAACCGCTTGTAGGACAGTCTATGGGTTGTGATGGCTTAAGAACAGGTTTAGATCCCTGTAGCTTAAGGCTTTTGAATATTATGAGCCGTGAGGGTCTCATAAGAGGGTTCTCCTTATGAGTTGTGAGGATCTCGCAAATGTAATTTCTCCTTAGGAATCGTAGGGATCCCTAAGTGTGTTGCTCCCTTATAAGTTGTAAGGATCTCACGCAGGTAGTTTCTCCTTACAGGGTCGAGAGGACCTTGCAAGTGTCTTTTAACGAGATTGCGCCCTTTCGGGTTTTCACAAAACTCGCCGGTAGACCTGCTGTTTTTACTCACGGAGCCCTTTCGGGTTTTCATCCGTGCCCATTTTACTTATAGACATACCGTTTTTTTGTCAGCCTTGGGATACTGCGGTCCGTAGTAGTTTATCGACGTCTCGGTCAACAGCCAGTTTTAGGATTTAGTGGTCCATTGTTAGTTTAAGAACGTTTCGGTCTGTGGATCCGGCTACTACTTATAGAGTTTGGGCTTAGGAAGATAGCGAGCGGACATAAGCGTCATCATCTATCGTTGACCTAGGCCGTGACTCGTCAGGCATAGTATTTTTTCAGGAAGCGACCGTTTATTGGCCTAAAAGGTCTTTCACCATGCATGTTTATGAGTAGATAGGCTCCACCCTGGTAAACTTTGTCTATGATGTACGGGCCTTCATAGTTCGGCTCGAATTTCCCCCGTTTGGCACGATTGGGGATTATAGGTCTCTTGACCACTAGCATGAGTTCTCCTTGGCGGAATGTTCTTGGCCTAATCAATCTTTCATATGAGTGCGTCATCTTTGCTTTGTAAACCTCCAAATTTTGTTGTGCCATGAGACGGGTTTCATCAAGGGCGTCGAGCTCCTCAAGCCGAAGGTGAGCATTTTCTTCGTTTGTTAACTCGTAGTGAACTGCCACTCATAGAGAGGGTAACTCTATCTTGAGGGGGAGTACCACTTCTGTGTCGAATACCAATGCATACGGCGTTGTGTTTGTGGCTATTTTGAACGTAGTTCGATACGCCCAGAGAGCTTAATGCAGTCTCTCATGCCAATCCTTTTTATTTCGAGACACCGTCTTTTTCACAATCTTCGTCAAGGTCTTGTTGAAAGCCTCAGCAAGACCGTTAGCTCGGGGATTATAGACCGAAGAGTATCTCCAGTCTATGTTATGCTATTGTGCGAAGCGGCTGATCTTGTGGCTTCTATAGGTCGGCCCGTTATCGGAGATAATCCATCGTGGAATGCCGATTCGATAAATGACGTGTGTCTTGAAGAAATGGAGGATATTCTCCGTCTTCACTTATCTTAGTGGTATTGCTTCTGCCCACTTGGAGAAGTAGTCCATTGTCGCCAATATCAATCGATGTCCCCTGGACGATACTGGCTCAATGGGTCCGATTATATCAGTTCCCCACATTTCGAATGGCCAGCTAGCCACCGTTGGATGTAGCGGATTTGGATGCTAGTGGATAAAGTCCCTATGAATCTGGCACGAGTGGCACTGTTTCGCGTATTCAAGACAGTCTTGGATTGTCACGCCCCGCTTCCCAAAATATGGAAAACGAGGGATGGCTAGGCCAGCCATGCTCCTACGGTCAAGGAATAATCCCGCCATAGTCACACTTCGGCTTCTAGCATTACATGGTAATCGGTAAACAAGGCACGGCAATAAAGAAAATACATCACTAAATTATTACATCAAAATTCATTGTTCACAATTTACAAATAAACAAGAAGGAACTACTAACCGAGTTCAAATACAAAATCTCTTTAGGGAAAGCATAAAAGAAGAAAAAGTACTCTAGACTAGATCTCCGCTAGCTCGAAAGGTAAATCCGACTCCTGCGCTGGTTCTTCGAATGATCATCCTATAAAACACGGTCCCGCTAAATACGATGCTCTTTCCATTTCGATTTCCCCTTTTTCCCCAGGTCTTACACTATTGATGATTATGATTTAGTCGTGTACAAGTATGCACCAATAGCACGGTTTTGTCACTGTTCACTGTATTAATCACTGTCATGAATCATTCACTTTTCCATTGGTGTACTTGACACTCCTAAACCAATACCATTCACGCACGAAAATGCAATGTCCACTGAATAATAACATGCACTATCACTATATATTGGCAGTTGGGTAAGGTATGTACATTTATGCAGTTAACAAGTCATGTGTGATGTGAACCATTATGCACGCCATAAGCTTACAAAAATTTGCAGTAATTCATATGCTCAGAATTTAGCAAAACAATACAAAGACGGTAACAAGTAGACTTAGTCATCAGTTCAGAAAAATTTGTTTTAGTGCAATAGGATTACTGGTATTCAAGTTACAGCCGTTTCAATTTAAGTGCTCGCTGCAGGAAATTCAGTTTCTGAACTGAACGTCCGTTTCACGGCACAATTTTCACCCAGTTGGGATCAGAATTTAGCAATGATACAGTTGAATGAAACATAGGTTTTTCAATAGGGTTTCTAACGCAATAGACGGATTCTCAATCTCATCTCTACGTCAGAAATTATGCATTATTCAACACTGGTATATCAATCCTGTTTCTGTTTGGGACTGCTATGCGTCCTGTTCTTTTAAATTGTAGTTTAAATAGTAAACGATGATATAAAGGGGTGAAATCACTTGAGTTATTTAGATAACAGATTTATCTTCAATAAAGTGTAGGGTTCCGCAACATACAATTTCAGGCAGCAAAGGGGTAAGCATTACGAGACAGAAAATAACAACCAGAGCTGCTCTGGACTGCAGTCCAGAGCCGCTCTCCGAACCAATTCTCGTCATAATTTCAGTACAGAAACAATTAAGAACTTGAATAGGGTTATAGGTCGTCGAGTCGGCTTCTATTTGAGCCCTCGGACTCATCATTTCAATGTGTACACAATTAATTATGATTTTAACAAGTTTCAGGTGCGGAAAATTCTCAGTTTTTACGGGTGTAATTGGGGGTAATCGTTTAAGCTAGTAACAATCATATTTTTCAGTCAAATTCCTACACAATGTTCATTATCACATGGGCCAGATTATACGATCAATTTCCGTCAGTTTAAAGAAAGGTTTTCGTTCGGGTTTTGCATCAAGCAGATATGTCATATAAGTTTTCATGAATCGCAAACTTGGAATTAATACGGTTTTGATTTGTAACGGAAATAATCTAGCATGTAGAAAGTAGGGTACTTGCCTGGAGACGTTTTGGCGACGCACGGCAGCGGCAACGGCATGAACGCGCGACGAACGGCACTGTTTTGATTCGTGGCCTCGGCTCGCGTTTCGGGTTCGTCGTCGGAGTTGCCCGGAGATGGCTCGTGTTCGCTGGAAGCGGAGTGGGATGCTCTGTGGATCTCCTGGGATGTGCTGGGGTCGACGATGGCCGGCGGTGGTCACTCCGGCGATGGGCAGCGGTAAGGTTCGAGGCTCGCAGTGATTTTGGTTTGTGAAAGAGAGAGAGGTAGTGGGGGCTCGGTTTGGAGGTGATGGTGATGCTGCTGAGGGTGTAGAAGTGTCGACTGAGCCAGTGGGGACTCATCGACGTGATGGGTGCAGGTGGTGGCCGAGGGGAGTCGAGGGTCGGCGGTGGGTTAAGAGTGGTGTAGTGTAGGGGGCTCTGTTGATGGAGAGAAGAGAGCGAGGGAGGAAGGATGAGGGCTTTAGGAGGAGGCTAGGGTGCTCGGTAATGAAGGAGGACGTCGGTCGGTCGTCGTCATCGGGGGTGAGCGGCTATAGGGAGTGTGGAGAGAGAAGAGAGGGGTTTGAGATTGATAGTGTGAGGGAGAGAGGAGAAAGGGGAGACGAGGGGTTGAGGAGCTCGGGGGTCGTGGTCGTGAGGGGCGAGAACGTGGGTTGACGGCGCGGGCGTTGTGGGCACGAAGCGACGTGGGTGCGCGTGGGGGAGAAAACACAAAGGAGCGGGAAAATTTTATAACGAGGGGGAGAAGAAGGAGTTAACAGAAGCGGGTCGGGTCGGGGTTTGGTGTGTTGGGGTTATGGGTTTTAAAATGGGGAAAAATATATATTATTTGGTTTTAAATTTTGGGCTTTGATTTTTAATCGCTTAAGAGAAACAATTAGTAAAACGTGAGCAACCAAATACCTACAAAAATCACGAGGAAAAATAGGGAAGCAATCGGGACTAGGAAAAATATAGGAAAATTTTACTGATGGGAACGGGGATTTACATCATACCCCCTTACAAAAATTTCGTCCTCGAAATTTAACAAGGATACAACGAAACAAAAGTACTAAACAAAGAGATGTGGAAAACGTGCACAGATATCTTCCTCCAGCTCCCAGGTAGATTCTCCCGGGGAACGACCGCCCCAAGACACTCGGACTAACGGAATGACCTTGTTCTTCAGCACTTTCTCTCTGCGGTCGAGGATAGTGGTTGGTTGCTCCTCATAGGATAGGTCGGTACCCAAAGCTAACTCCGAATATGCCATAACATGGCTCTCATCCCGAACATAACGTCGTAACTGAGACACGTGGAAGGTATTGTGCACACCAGCTAGCGATGGAGGCAAGGCAAATCGATAAGCCACCTCTCCTACTCGCTCTAGCACCTCAAAAGGTCTGATGAAACGGGGACTGAGCTTTCTCCGACCTCCGAACCTGATAACTCCACGGGTAGGGGAAATCTTCAGGAATACGTGATCTCCGACTTCAAATTCTAGTGCTCTCCTACTGGTATCTGCCCAACTCTTCTGTCGATCCTGAGCCGTATTAATACGCTGCATGATCATTTGGACCTTGTCGACTGTCTGAACAATGAGCTCGAGACCCAGTAATTTTTTCTCTCCAACATCATCCCAACAAACTGGGGATCGACACTTCCGCCCGTAAAGTGCTTCGAAATCAGCCATCTGGATGCTGGCCTGGTAACTGTTGTTATAAGAAAACTCGACTAGATGCAGATGATCTTCCCAGGAACCTTGAAAATCCAACATGCAGGCCCTCAACATATCCTCGAGCGTCTGAATAGTACGCTCGGATTGTCCATCCGTCTGCGGGTGATAAGCTGTACTGAACTTGAGGCGGGTACCCAAACTCTCCTTTAAGCTCCTCCAGAAGTGCGAAACAAATTTGGTGTCTCAATCTGACACAATGCTGACCGGGACTCCGTGAAGTCGCATTATCTCCTGCATGTATCTCTCAGCCAGTGACTCTGTCGACTGTCCCACTTGGAATGGTAAGAAGTGTGCAGCTTTCGTGAGGCGGTCGACAATAACCCAAATGGCGTTATTGCCCCTAGGGCTCCGTGGTAAGGCCGTCACAAAATCCATAGTAATGTGCTCCCATTTACATTCAGGTATCGGAAGTGGTTGTAACAATCCTGATGTCCTCTGATGTTCCGCCTTCACCTGCTAGCATACCAAGCACCTGGATACGAACCGCGCAATTTCTCGCTTCATCCTGTTCCACCAAAAATGCTGCTTTAGATCCCGATACATCTTTGTACCTCCCGGATGCACTGAATAAGCTGAACTATGCGCTTTAGCCAGTACCTCTTCTCGAACATTCCCCTTGGGTATGCAGAGTCTGCTACCAAATCTCAGAGAACCGTCTTCATGTATGATTAAGTCCGTTCTCAGCCCGGCTTCTACTTGCGCTCTAAACTTTTGCAATCAAGGATCATCCGCTTGTACAGCCTTGATGCGATCCATAAGGGAAGACTGCACCTGTAGTTGCCAAAATTGACCGAGTGCGCTCGGTGTAACGACTTCAAGCTCGAGTCTCTGAAGGTCCTCAATAATGCTCCTCTGACTGGTCAACATCATGACCGCTGGCTTACGACTGAGAGCATCTGGTACAACATTTACTTTCCCCGGGTGATACTGAAGGTCCAAGTCGTAATCTGCCATCAGCTCTAGCCATCGGCGCTGCCTCATGTTCAGTTCTTTCTGAGTAAAGACATACTTCAGGCTTGTATGATCCGTGTACACCTCCACTTTCTCGCCCAATAGATAGTGCCTCCAAATCTTCAACGCAAAGACTACTGCAGCTAACTCCAAGTCATACGTAGGATAGTTCTTCTCGTGATTTCTCAGCTGTCGAGAGGCGTAAGCAACCACTCGACCGTGCTGCATCAGAACACAGCCTAATCCCTTCCCTGAGGCATCACTATGTATCACCAAACCACCGGAATCATCTCGTACTGTAAGAATAGGCGCCGTGGTTAACTTCTGCTTCAGTGTGTCAAATGCCTGAGTACACTCCCCTGTCCATGCAAACGGTACATCCTTCCGTGTCAGCCTTGTCAACGGTTCAGCGATTCTTGAAAAGTCTTGGACGAACCGCCGATAATATCCTGCCAATCCCAGAAATCTTCTGATCTCGGCCACTGACTTCGTCGTTGGCCAATCCCTGACAGATTCTATCTTTGCCGGATCCACTGAGATGCCTTCGCCCGAAATGATGTATCTCAAGAACTGAACCTTGTCGACCATAATTCACACTTTCTCAATTTCGCATACAGCTTCTCTTCCCGAAGAATTTGTAGAACCGTGCGCAAGTGCTCGACATGCTCCTTCCAGGTCTTCGAGTAAACAAGTATGTCGTCGATAAATACAACGACAAACGTGTTCAAGTACTTTGCAAACACCCTGTTCATCAAGTCCATGAATATTGCTGGAGCATTGGTAACACTGAACGGCATCACAAGAAACTCATAGTGTATCGGGTCCTGAAAGTCGTCTTGCATACATCCTCGGCTGCTACTCTGATCTGATGATAGCCAGAACGGAGATCCAACTTCGAAAATACCTTGGCCCCACTTAGCTAATCGAAAAGATCGTCGATGCGCGGGATTGGGTACTTGTTCTTTATTGTGACTTTGTTCAGCTCCCGATAATCCATACACATCCGCATCGATCCATCCTTCTTCACTAACAAAACTGGTGCACCCCACGGTGAAACGCTCGGCCGGATAAATCCCTTCTCCAATAGTTCTTCAATTTGCTTCTTCAACTCCGCCAACTCAACCGGTGCCATTCTATACGGGGCCTTGGAAACTGGTGCTGTACCTGGAGTCAAATCGATCGAGAATTCCAAGACGCGTGGAGGTGGTAGACCTGGTAAATCTTCAGGGAACACGTCCAGAAAGTCCCGAACAATCTCTGGAGCTGCGCTCTCATCAATCTCCATAGCTATCAGCTCTTTTGGCTTGTGTCACGTCCCGCTTCCCAAAATACGGAATACGAGGGGTAGACAAGGCCAGCCATGCTCCTACGGTCAAGGAAATGTCCTACCGTAGTCACACTTCGGCTTCTAGTTTTTCATGGTAAACAGTAAATGATGCGCAGGTAATGAGAAAAGCAGTAACTGAAAGAAACAACGTAAAGACTGACCTGAAGTGGAACAAACAAATGTAACTCGGAATGGCAAGTCAAGAAGTCTGTGATGCACGTCTAGTTCTGATCCAGGCTAAATCTTCTCCTCACACTGAGCATGCATACTCAGGTCGTCAGAGCGACACAATAGCAATATATATAAAATCAAGTGACAGTTCTAACAGTGGTAATAGATATGAATGACAGTAAATCGGTGACAGCATGGATATGAATGTGCAGTAATCAATGCAGCGGAGCAGTAAAGCAGTAGAACGATATATCACGTATGTCAACCCAGTATATAAGGTATATAAATGCCAGTATCCCTATCAGTCTCTAAGTCTCACTGTACAGGTCACTAAGCCTATCGTCAGTCCAAGTGTGAGAGTCAACCACTCGCGAGTGTCCTCCATCCAAGGGTAGAACCCAAGGGCAAGGGACCACGGGCCCAGCATGTAACATGTATATCACGGTGTATATCACATACCCTGTAAATCTCCATATATCTCCCTAAATATATAAGCCGGTATGGGACTCCCGAGATTCTGTTGAACTCACACTTAAACCACCCCACACCCCGTGGTCTACATCCAACGCTAACCATAACCCTAAATACTAATCGATTCGTGACAAGTCTGCGCGAAAACTGGAGGCAGGACCTCCATCAAGCACGTCCCGACTAATATCTAAGATAAATGGCAGTGTCGGATGCCTTATCTGTGACACCCATGCAAGCGCTTCCATAAGTGTCCCATACCACTTATAGTCACACGTACACGCATCCCACAGACGTCGACAATGTAATAGTATAATAGGGTCACTGATTGTGTACAAGTACGTATCACTTTCACTTAATCACGGATACACGAACACTGACGTACTTGCCACAATCATCGCTAGAATCTAACACTGGGTAAATGCACGATATCACTAGGTTATCACTACAATGATATGGGTATGATATGATGCGTGAACAGTATATAAGCACGATTAAGGTGTCACAAAAACAGTATTCTATCACTTGTATGATTTATCATGAAACGTACATATATAATTTAGCGAAATGATAAACAGGTAGTAATTAGTATGTTCAGTTGTCCATCCATCAAATTTTGTTTCAAGCCCATCGGGTTCCAGGATCATTAATTATAACCATTTCATTTTAAGCGCTCACGGCTGGAATCCGGTTTCAGAATCAGAAGTCCGTTTCGCAACGCATTTTAATCCCAGTTGGGATCATATTTTAGCAACGCTACAGTTGGATGAAATATAGGGTTTTGAGTAAGGTTTTCAACTCAATAGACGGATCATCAATCGCATCTTTACGTCAGGAGTTATACACTGTTTAACACTAATATGTCAGTTCTGATTCTGTTGGGACTGTTATGCGTCCCGATCTTTTAAATTACAGAATAAATATCAAATGGTAACGAAACAGAATGAAATCAATTGTGTTGTCTATCTAACAGATTTATCTATAATGAACAGCGGAGTTCCGCAACCTACGAGTTTAGGAAATCATGTGGTACCCACTACGAAACAGCAAGCAACAATTTGAGTCGCTCTGGACTGCAGTCCAGAGTCGCACTCCGATCCAAATATCGACACCGTTTAATTACATAAACTATTATAAACTTGCACAGGGTTAAAGTTCGTTGAGTCGTCTTCGATTTGAGCCCTCGAACGCATCATTCTAGTATGTATATAATTTATGGTGAATTTAACGGTTTTCAGGTACAATAAAATTCCAGTTTTACGGTCAAACTTGGGGGTAGTTGTTTTAGTCATTACCAATCACATTATCCAACGAAATTCATAAACTAAGTTCACAGCTATACGGGCCAAACAATACCGTTTAGTTCCGCCAAATTTGATGGGTATTTTCATTGGGAACATATGTCGAACATGTATGGTACAATATTAATCTAAAAGTGTAACACTATGATTTATGAAATTAACGATTATAACTAGGATATATAGCATGTAAGAAAGTAAAATACTTGCCTGGACACGGTGAACTGATGGCGCGGCAGCTAAGCAGTAGTGACATGTCCCGGGCATGGGGTAGTAACCACGCGACGAGTCCCGTCTAGACTTGGGCTTGGCTCGAGCTTGGGAATGGCTGTTGCGGGCTCGGGCAATGTCGTGTGGTGGTAGTAGGTTGATAGAGAATGGAAAGACGGTGAGATTTGGAGAGATAGAGAGAGAGAGAGAGTGCTAGAGAGAGAGAGAGAGAGAAATGAGAGAGAGAGAGAGAGGCAGAGTGAGAAAGAGAGAGAGGGGCCAGAGAGAGAAGGAAGCAATGAGAGAGAGGGGGACACAGAGGGGCGAGTTAGAGAGAATTTAGAGAGAGAAGGAGAGGGGAATGTGTTTGCAGAGGAAGCGAGAGTGAGGGGGACGACGACAACGACAACGACGACGATGATGGTGGTGGTGGTGGTGGTCAACGATGCAGTGGGCTCGTCGGCATGTAGCAGATGGCCGGAAACAGGGTGTCAGGAGAGTTGGAGGTCGAGCGAGGGTGTGCAGGGGGTCGTCTCGAGCTCAAGCCCCGGTGATGGAGGGTGGTCGGCGAGTGAGGAAGTGGGTAGAGTGATGAGGTGGTCGATGATGGTGGTCGCCGACGACGACGAGGAGGGTGAGGCTATGATAGTCGCAGTGTTGGGAGTGGCAGCGGGAAAAAGGAAGAAGGATGCGAAAGTGATGGGAGTCAAGGGAAAAAGAGATGGGGAGACGAGGGGGTGAGCGTCGTGAGTGTAACGCTCGCGAGCGGGCGACAAGAGCGCGAGCGTTGGCGAAGGAGGTGGCGGATAAGGTGGATCGCGCGCGGGAAATTCGCGGGAGAGCCGTTGGGAAGAAGATGCTGTAGGGAGCGGGTCGGGTCGAATTGGAGAAGCGGGTCGGGTGTGGGAGAAGCAGGCGCGGTTGGAGAAGGCGGGCTGCCGGGAGTGGGCTGGGCCAGAAATTAATAATAAAAGAATTAGAGGAAAGGGAACGGGCCAGGGAGTGAGTGGGCCAGAAAAATAGAATGAAAGAATTGTGAGGAGGAGGAAGAGAGGGCCGGGTTTATTAGGAAAATAAAATTTAGTAGGCTGAGTAAATTTTAAAACTGAGGGAATGAGTTTGGAAAATTGGAAATGGGTTGGGGAAATTTTGGATTAACGAAAAATGTAATTAAATCATGGATTTGGGTTATGGTTTAGGATAAATAACTAGAATTAGGATTTGGGTCCAGGGCTGACTTTAGACGGAGAAATATACATAACATTTGTTTTGGATTTAAATTCAATAAAAAGGAAAACGGCTGAGCCAGAGGAAATGAAAGATAAGATCTGGGTTTAATAGGATTTTGAAAATAATTAAATAATTATAAATAAATTTTATAGGTAAAGAGAAAATACGTTATAGACGTACAAAAAAGTTTGGGTATTACATCATACCACCCTTACAAAAATTTCGTCCTCGAAATTTAAAACTAAACAACAAGTTGTAAAAAACAGAAGCGAAAGCTACCATATCACAGACTAACTCATAATGGTTTACTAAAAACGGGTGGGTGAAATTTTTGAAGATGTATACATGCAAGAACAACATGCAAAAAGATGGATTGAAAATTAAGTATACGGCAGGAACAACTATAAGGACGAACTACAAGTACACGAGAATATAGATAACAATAACGAACAAAATAATCACGGCGTGTTCAATAAAATCGAAACCCAAATGTGTGCTTACATAAGTATATCAAAAGTAGCAAGGTAGAAATAATAAGTATAAGACACAATCATATATAATAGTAAACATAGGCACAACACCCGAAAATATAGTAACGACAATGAGGTAGTGAAAGCTTAGTCGGTAGGTTAAAACATTTTAAGGTAATTTATCGATCGAATAGTTTTAAAATAACCTAGAAAACTCACATAAAGAAAATGAGAATATGGAAGAAAATATGCGCGGTGTATGGTTGCGCTATTGAAAAAGATATAAGGATAATAGTAGTGTGTTTTAAAATACATAAAACTAAGTAGTCAATAACACGCCCTCTTCGACAAACTCAAGATAGTGAAAACCAATTTTCGAATAATAAGGTCTCCAAAATATATATATAGGGTAGTAGGAAGAACATAAAGAGGTATAGGGCTAGCTCAGAAGGTCGGAGGGTGACGGCTTTAGACTGAAAGTCGAAGAGATTGGGGTCGGGTCAACACAGGAACAAAGGACTACAAGGGAAAAACATGGGGGAAACCACGGTCGGTACAACATACGAATCAAAAATTTGAAGGGTTAGCAAGCTCGGAGATTTCACACACAAAAAAAAAATTCTCCTCCCAGAAGGAATCTCAAACGAGGCACAGACGAAAGATGAATGGTGGCCCATTCCAACGATCAGGGTGCGGTACTTTCTAATCAAAACGAGAGTGAAAACAATACAATGAGTAGGGTGGACAGTCAGGGAACTCAGCAGAAAAATAAATGGATATGGGCAATAAACAAGTATCAAGCGAACCAATAATCAAAAGGTTTACGAATTCAGAAGATTTATTTCATTCAAGAAAATTTGAAATAAGGCATACCCAAAGGCGAAAAGTGGCCCTAAACTATACACATTTTATTTGGCCAGAAAGACAACATCCAAAAGAAATTCCGTCAGTCGCGGTTGTAGAGATTCAGCAGGGTGCGGTAGGCTCGCGCACTCAGGTAGGGGCGTCCATTTCCATAGCGCCTCGCAGGTATCTCTATTGGAAGTCCTTCCACCACAGGAATCTTGATCTTCTGCTCCTTCTTCCTCAGATAGAGCTTCTTCATCGAGATCTGATTCCATGTGATTTTCTTCTTCTGGATTTTCTTCCACGGGGTTTTCCTCCACCGGATTTTCTTCTATCGGTTCTTCCTCGGGGTCTTCCTCTATCGGGTTCTCTTCAGGGTCTCCTTCCTCTTCGTCGGAATCGTCTATCATGTCAAACTCTGGGGCGGCTGCTCCTTCGTCCTCTGAATTGTTGTTTCCGAAATTGACCTGGGGACTGTTGACCTCATCATCAGAACTCATCAGTGTGCGATCTAAGGAAATGCACGACTGTGCATCCTCGTCTAGATGCGGCGCTGCTCCGGGATGGGCCATGGCCTGAAAGAAAAAGTTATGATTAGACAGTGGAATGCCTCAAGGAAAAACTCAGGGTACGAAGTATAGGAAAACATGCGGTTGTAGGAACTGAAAGATCAAGATTAAAATACCGTGATAATGAATAGAATTAGATAAAGAGAAAGCAAGAGAATGATACATATAATGTGATTCAAATTTTTATTGCATTCAATCAAAAGTTCGACGGATACAAAGGTTCAAACGAAAGAAATGTTTATAAGAGGATGACAACATAATACTGAAATTGGAAAACATAAAAATTCTTCTTTGATTGCTAGACCGCTGCATCATCATTACATGAGTTGAATTCTGTGTTGGGTCCGCTTTATCCTCGAAATTTGAACTACGCAGTAATCCTCACTTGGCCGAAGTGGGGAGTGTGGATGAGTCTCCTCACTGTAGTTCTTTCCTTTCTGGGCAGCTGTTGATGAGATGTTTGTTGGACCCGCATATCAGACATTTCCCTTGGGCGCGGCGACAATACCTCTGAGGATGTCCTGGTCTCTTATAATACCCACAACATGGGGTCTTCTGCTGCTTCTGTCGCGGGGAAATAAATTGACGCTTCATCTTCTTCTTCTTTCCTCGTCTAACGGGGATCCCTTTGTGATTGGAGACAGCCGCTGATGCCTGATTCACCTGTCTTCTCTGTCCTTCAGCCAACAAGTCATTTGTTCGCTCCTGGGCTTCCTTTAGACCTTGTAGTACACTCAGAATCTCAATGGTCTGATTCGGGGGAGCAGATATAAACGAAAAGTCGTTGAAAGACATGATCCTGGAACAACAATTTCTGAGGATGATATAAGTCACAAGATATACGAATCAAAATATAATATGGATAGGACAAGGATTCAAAAATATCAGAGGTGCTGAATTTATTATAAGTGGAGAACCAACCGTACGACTCCAAGTCACTTAAACAGAGTATGGTAGTGTAATCGTGACGTAGTTCACAATTACAACCACGAAACATTGCCAAGTTACCTGAAACCCTAGTGAATGGATAGCAGAATGCTCAATGCGAATATGAATCAAGAATATCAAGTTTACAATCTAGACTGAGGGATATCTTAGATTGTCAAGCTCTACACGGAAAACTGCAATCCCAATCGATGCAAAACCTGGCTCTGATACCAACTAAACCATGTCACGCCCCGCTTCCCAAAATACGGAATACGAGGGGTAGACAAGGCCAGCCATGCTCCTACGGTCAAGGAAATGTCCTGCCGTAGTCACACTTCGGCTTCTAGTTTTTCATGGTAAACAGTAAATGATGCGCAGGTAATGAGAAAAGCAGTAACTGAAAGAAACAACGTAAAGACTGACCTGAAGTGGAACAAACAAATGTAACTCGGAATGGCAAGTCAAGAAGTCTGTGATGCACGTCTAGTTCTGATCCAGGCTAAATCTTCTCCTCTTCACACTGAGCATGCATACTCAGGTCGTCAGAGCGACACAATAGCAATATATATAAAATCAAGTGACAGTTCTAACAGTGGTAATAGATATGAATGACAGTAAATCAGTGACAGCATGGATATGAATGTGCAGTAATCAATGCAGCGGAGCAGTAAAGCAGTAGAACGATATATCACGTATGTCAACCCAGTATATAAGGTATATAAATGCCAGTATCCCTATCAGTCTCTAAGTCTCACTGTACAGGTCACTAAGCCTATCGTCAGTCCAAGTGTGAGAGTCAACCACTCGCGAGTGTCCCCACCCAAGGGTAGAACCCAAGGGCAAGGGACCACGGGCCCAGCATGTAACATGTATATCACGGTGTATATCACATACCCTGTAAATCTCCATATATCTCCCAAATATATAAGCCGGCATGGGACTCCCGAGATTCTGTTGAACTCATACTTAAACCACCCCACACCCCGTGGTCTACATCCAACGCTAACCATAACCCTAAATACTAATCGATTCGTGACAATTCTGCGCGAGAACTAGAGGCAGGACCTCCATCAAGCACGTCCCGACTAATATCTAAGATAAATGGCAGTGTCGGATGCCTTATCTGTGACACCCGTGCAAGCGCTTCCATAAGTGTCACATACCATTTATAGTCACACGTACACGCATCCCACAGACGTCGACAATGTAATAGTATAATAGGGTCACTGATTGTGTACAAGTACGTATCACTTTCACTTAATCACGGATACACGAACACTGACGTACTTGCCACAATCATCGCTAGAATCTAACACTGGGTAAATGCACGATATCACTAGGTTATCACTACAATGATATGGGTATGATATGATGCGTGAACAGTATATAAGCACGATTAAGGTGTCACAAAAACAGTATTCTATCACTTGCACTATTTATCATGAAACGTACATATATAATTTAGCGAAACGATAAACATGTAGTAATTAGTATGTTCAGTTTTCCATCCATCAAATTTTGTTTCAAGCCCATCGGGTTCCAGGATCATTAATTATAACCATTTCATTTTAAGCGCTCACGGCTGGAATCCGGTTTCAGAATCAGAAGTCCGTTTCGCAACGCATTTTAATCCCAGTTGGGATCAGATTTTAGCAACGCTACAGTTGGATGAAATCTATGGTTTTGAGTAAGGTTTTCAACGCAATAGACGGATCATCAATCGCATCTTTACGTCAGGAGTTATACACTTTTTAACACTAATATGTCAGTTCTGATTCTGTTGGGACTGTTATGCGTCCCGATCTTTTAAATTACAGAATAAATATCAAATGGTAACGAAACAGAATGAAATCAATTGTGTTGTCTAGCTAACAGATTTATCTATAATGAACAGTGGAGTTCCGCAACCTACAAGTTTAGGAAATCATGTGGTACCCACTACGAAACAGCAAGCAACAATTTGAGTCGCTCTGGACTGCAGTCCAGAGTCGCACTCCGATCCAAATATCGACACCGTTTAATTACAGAAACTATTATAAACTTGCACAGGGTTAAAGTTAGTTGAGTCGGATTCGATTTGAGCCCTCGAACGCATCATTCTAATATGTATATAATTTATGGTGAATTTAACGGTTTTCAGGTACAATAAAATTCCAGTTTTACGGTCAAACTTGGGGGTAGTTGTTTTAGTCATTAGCAATCACATTATCCAACGAAATTCATACACTAAGTTCATAGCTATACGGGCCAAACAATACCGTTTAGTTCCGCCAAATTTGATGGGTATTTTCATTGGGAACATATGTCGAATAGGTATGGTACAATATTAATCTAAAAGTGTAACACTATGATTTATGAAATTAACGATTATAACTAGGATATATAGCATGTAAGCAAGTAAAATACTTGCCTGGACATGGTGAACTGATGGCGCGGCAGCTAAGCAGTAGTGACACGTCCCGGGCATGGGGTAGCAACCACGCGACGAGTCCCGTCTAGACTTGGGCTTGGCTCGAGCTTGGGAATTGCTGTTGCGGGCTCGGGCAATGTCGTGTGGTGGTAGTAGGTTGATAGAGAATGGAAAGATGGTGAGATTTGGAGAGAGAGAGAGAGAGTGCTAGAGAGAGAGAGAGAGAGAGAGAGAAATGAGAGAGAGAGAGAGAGAGAAAACTGAGAGGGAGAGAGAGGGAGAGAGGCAGAGTGAGAAAGAGAGAAAGGGGCCAGAGATAGAAGGAAGCAGTGAGAGAGAGGGGGACACAAAGGGGTGAGTTAGAGAGAATTTAGAGAGAGAAGGAGAGGGGAATGGGTTTGCAGAGGAAGCGAGAGTGAGGGGGATGATGATGACGACGACGACGACGACGATGATGATGATGGTGGTGGTGGTGGTCAACGATGCAGTGGGCTCGTCGGCGTGTAGCAGATGGCAGGAAACAGGGTGTCAGGAGAGTTGGAGGTCGAGCGAGGGTGTGCAGAGGGTCGTCTCGAGCTCGAGCCCCGGTGATGGAGGGTGGTCGGAGAGTGAGGAAGTGGGTAGAGTGATGAGGTGGTCGATGATGGTGGTCGCCGACGACGACGAGGAGGGTGAGGCTATGATAGTCGCGGTGTTGGGAGTGGCAGCGGGAAAAAGGAAGAAGGATGCGAAAGTGATGGGAGTCAAGGGAAAAAGAGATGGGGAGACGAGGGGGTGAGCGTCGTGAGTGTAACGCTCGCGAGCGGGCGACAAGAGCGCGAGCGTTGGTGAAGGAGGCGGCGGATAAGGTGGATCGCGCGCGGGAAATTCGCGGGAGAGCCGTTGGGAAGAAGATGCTGTAGGGAGCGGGTCGGGTCGAATTGGAGAAGCGGGTCGGGTGTGGGAGAAGCAGGCGCGGTTGGAGAAGGCGGGCTGCCGGGAGTGGGCTGGGCCAGAAATTAATAATAAAAGAATTAGAGGAAAGGGAACGGGCCAGGGAGTGAGTGGGCCAGAAAAATAGAATGAAAGAATTGTGAGGAGGAGGAAGAGAGGGCCGGGTTTATTAGGAAAACAAAATTTAGTGGGCTGAGTAAATTTTAAAACTGAGGGAATGAGTTTGGAAAATTGGAAATGGGTTGGGGAAATTTTGGATTAACGAAAAATGTAATTAAATCATGGATTTGGGTTATGGTTTAGGATAAATAACTAGAATTAGGATTTGGGTCTAGGGCTGACTTTAGACGGAGAAATATACATAACATTTGTTTTGGATTTAAATTCAATAAAAAGGAAAACGGCTGAGCCAGAGGAAATGAAAGATAAGATTGGGTTTAATAGGATTTTGAAAATAATTAAATAATTATAAATAAATTTTATAGGTAAAGAGAAAATACGTTATAGACGTACAAAAAGGTCTGGGTATTACAGCTTGGTTCTATACTTGGCTGGCTCCAAAGATTCAATCCCGCCTTCTAAAATAAACTTCGAGTGATTGGGAATACAGAAGATCACGTTTCTTGCTCGGCAATCAATAACTGCATGGAAGGTACTCATTCAATCTATCCCGAGAATTGCGTCATAGCTGCCTGTCCCGATCAAAAGGAAATTTGCATAGAATTCCCTGCCACACACTACAACTGGACATGATCTACATTCTCGACTAGATACTATCACTCCATTACCCGTATGTATTTCCCAACCCTTGGTTAATGGTTCATGTGGTATGGAGTGTGTATCAACGAAACGCTCATATATGAAACAGTGTGATGCTCCTGAATCAAATAGTACTCTAGCTGGCAAGGAATGTACGAGTAGAGTACCTATAACAACTTCTCCTGAAGCCTGTGCCTGCTCGGCGGTCAAGGTGAAAGCCCGTCCCTGACCACGACCTGTATAGGGTTGCCTCTGCTCCTGTGGTCTCTGCTGCTGTTGTCCAGAACCTCCCTGTATCTCTGCTCGCACGGGGCAACCGCTAATTCTGTGCTGACTGGATCCGCAAATCAAGCACTATCCCTTGGCGCGGCGACAGTCCTTCTGGGTATGCCCATCCTATTGCAGTAGCCGCAAACTACGTTTTGTCTTTGGGAGCGATGCTGGGGCACGAACAGACGCTTCGTCTGTGTCGTTCCAGGCCTGTGAACTGGTATGTCTCCTCGAGAAGGTGCATGGGTACGTGCTGGAACGACTGGTGGCTTCCTGAATTTGTTGATCAATTTCTCCTGAATTCTCGCCGCGTTGAGTACCTGTGCAAAAGTCTGCAACTCCAGTGACTCGATCAACTGCTGCAGCTCAAAATCAAGTCCCTACAAGAAGCGTCTGGCCTTGGTGGCCTCTGAAGCGACCATGTATGGAGCAAATCGGCTCAGACGGTTGAACTCTGCCGCATATACGTCCACGGGGCGGCCATTCTTCTTCAGTAGAATGAATCTTTCTTCCATCTCTGCCTTGGCGGTGGAAGGGAAATAATGGTCCAGAAAGCACTCCTTGAATTTACTCCATTCGATTGGCCTCTCTAGCCTGCTTTTTTTCACTGACCACCATGTACGGGCTTCATCTTCCAACTGGATCTTTATCACATTCACTTTATCTTCCTCTGGTACCCTGGCAGCCGTCAGCAAGTTCTCCATATTAACTAGCCATTGCTCGGCCTCAAGTGGCTCGGCTAGCCCTGTAAATGCAGCTGGATGCAACCTCCGGAAATCCGACACAGTGCCAGCCCTGGCAGGGTAAGCTGGTGGAGTAGTGCCCTCGGGGGCGGTAATGAGTGTGGAGGGTCCTCCTGCAGCGGTAATAACCCTGATTCCCTCGGCGAGTAAGTCCGTCTTCCTCTCCTGAGCTTCTGCGAGAGAGGTCAGTGCACTAAGTATTCTTTCCGTGCGATCCTGAGAACTTGAGTCCGAGGAGTGGTCGTTCGGGAACGTCATATCGCTGGAACATTCAAAAGGATATGATTAGATACAAGGATGAAAATCAGGAATAGTGAAGCGAAAATAATGTAATACAGTGTAGTTAATGTTATCCCTTGTTATTAAACACGGCTCCGATACCAACAAAACCATGTTACGCCCCGCTTCCCAAAATATAGAAAACAAGGGATGACTAGGCCAGTCATACTCCTACGGTCAAGGAATAATCCCTCCGTAGTCACACTTCGGCTTCTAGCATTACATGGTAATCAGTAAACAAGGCACGACAGTAAAGGAAATACATCACTAAATTATTACATCAAAATTCAATGTTTATAATTTACAAATAAACAAGAAGGAACTACTAACCGAGTTAAAATACAAAATCTCTTTAGGGAAAGCAGAAAAGAAGAAAAGGTACTCCAGACTAGATCTCCGCTAGCTCGAAAGGTAAATCCGACTCCTGTGCTGGTTCTTCCTCGAGGTCTGACCATGCCTACTCAGGTCGTCAGAGCGACGTAATAGCAATTTTATAATAATGACATGTAACATGCAAATAAGGTAATAAGAGTGAAAGTAAAATGCTGATAATCGCTATGTCACTAAATGATGCAAAGTATGATCTGTGTCCCTATCAGTCTTTAAGTCGTGTTTGAAATCGAATAGTGGAAAGGAGGATCATGTTTAACGGGAGTCTCGTACATACCCGAGACAACGGCCCACACGCCCGGGACATAACCCTGTCAGCCGGATCGCTAGATTCTACCTAATATATAAGAATCACTGTTCAAATGATCATCCTCTAAAACACGGTCCCGCTAAATACGATGCTCTTTCTACTTCGATTTCCTCTTTTTCCCCAGGTCTTACACTATTGATGATTATGATTTAGTCGTGTACAAGTATGCACCAATAGCACGGTTTTGTCACTGTTCACTGTATTAATCACTGTCACGAATCATTCACTTTTCCATTGGTGTACTTGACACTCCTAAACCAATAACATTTACGCACGATAATGCAATGTCCACTGAATAATAACGCGCACTATCACTATATATTGGCAGTTGGGTAAGGTATGTACATTTATGCAGTTAACAAGTCATGTGTGATGTGAACCATTATGCACGCCATAAGCTTACAAAAATTTGCAGTAATTCATATGCTCAGAATTTAGCGAAACGATACAAAGACGGTAACAAGTAGACTTAGTCATCAGTTCAGAAAAATTTGTTTCAGTGCAATCGGATTACTGGTATTCAAGTTACAACCGTTTCAATTTAAGTGCTCGCTGCAGGAAATCCAGTTTCTGAACTGAACGTCCGTTTCGCGGCACAATTTTCACCCAGTTGGGATCAGAATTTAGCAACTCTATAGTTGAATGAAACATAGGTTTTTCAATAGGGTTTCTAACGCAACAGACGGATTCTCAATCTCATCTCTACGTCAGAAATTATGCACTATTAAACACTGGTATATCAATCCTGTTTCTGTTTGGGACTGCTATGCGTCCTGTTCTTTTAAATTGCAGTTTAAATAGTAAATGACGATATAAAGGGGTGAAATCACTTGCGTTATTTAGATAACAGATTCATCTTCAAGTGTAGGGTTCCGCAACATACAAGTTCAGGCAGCGAAGGGGTAAGCATTACGAGACAGAAAACAACAACCAGAGCTGCTCTGGACTGCAGTCCAGAGCCGCTCTCCGAACCAATTCTCGTCATAATTTCAGTATAGAAACAATTAAGAACTTGCATAGGGTTACAGGTCGTCGAGTCAGATTCGATTATAGCCCTTAGAAGCATCATTTCAATGTGTACACAATTAATTATGATTTTAACAAGTTTCAGGTGCGGGAAATTCTCAGTTTTTACTGGTGTAATTGGGGGTAATCGTTTAAGCCAGTAACAATCATATTTTTCAGTCAAATTCTTACACAATGTTCATTATCACATGGGCCAGATTATACGATCAATTTCCATCAGTTTAAAGAAAGGTTTTCGTTCGGGTTTTGCATCAAGCAGATATGTCATATAAGTTTTCATGAATCGCAAACTTGGATTTAATACGGTTTTGATTTGTAACGGAAATAATCTAGCATGTAGCAAGTAGGGTACTTGCCTGGAGACGTTTTGGCGACGCACGGCAGTGGCAATGGCATGAACGTGCGACGAACGGCACGGTTTGGATTCGCGGCCTCGGCTCGCGTTTCGGGTTCGTCGTCGGAGTTGCTCGGAGATGGCTCGTGTTCGCTGGAAGCGGAGTGGGATGCTCTGTGGATCTCCTGGGATGTGCTGGGGTCGATGATGGCCGGCGGTGGTCGCTCCGGCGATGGGCAGCAGTAAGGTTCGAGGCTCGCAGTGATTTGGGTTTGTGAAAGAGAGAGAGGTAGTGGGGGCTCGGTTTGGAGGTGATGGTGATGCTGCTGAGGGTGTAGAGGTGTCGACTGAGCCAGTGGGGACTCATCGACGTGATGGGTGCAGGTGGTGGCCGAGGGGAGTCGAGGGTCGGCGGTGGGTTAAGAGTGGTGTAGTGTAGGGGGCTCTGTTGATGGAGAGAAGAGAGCGAGGGAGGAAGGATGAGGGCTTTAGGAGGAGGCTAGGGTGCTCGGTAATGAAGGAGGAGGTCGGTCGTCGTCGTCGAGGGTGAGCGGCTACAGGGAGTGTGGAGAGAGAAGAGAGGGGTTTGAGATTGAGAGTGTGAGGGAGAGAGGAGAAAGGGGAGACGAGGGGTTGAGGAGCTCAGGGGTCGTGGTCGTGAGGGGCGAGAACGTGGGCCGACGGCGCGGGCTACGTGGGCACGAAGCGACGTGGGTGCGCGCGGGGGAGAAAACACAAAGGAGCGGGAAAATTTTATAATGAGGGGGAGAAGAAGGAGTTAACAGAAGCGGGTCGGGTCGGGGTTTGGTGTGTTGGGGTTATGGGTTTTAAAATGGGGAAAAATATATATTATTTGGTTTTAAATTTTGGGCTTTGATTTTTAATCGCTTAAGAGAAACAATTAGTAAAACTTGAGCAACTAAATACCTACAAAAATTACGAGGAAAAATAGGGAAACAATCGGGGGACTAGGAAAAATATAGGAAAATTTTACCGATGGGTCAGATTATGTCAGTTCCCCACATTTCGAATGGCCAGCTAGCCACCGTTGGATGTAGCGGATATTGATGCTAGTGGATAAAGTCCCCATGAATCTGGCACGAGTGGCACTGTTTCGCGTATTCTTGGCAGTCTTGGATCATCGTGGGGCCAATAGTAGCCCATCCTTTTGATCTTTAGTTTCATCTTCTGCCTGGCTTGGTGAGAACCGCAAAGTCCGTCGTGAGTTTCTTGGATAACTCTCCTTACCTCTTTCGGCCCCAGGCATCTTAGCCATTGAGAGTCGAACAATCTCTTATACAGAGTATCATTGACGAAGGCAAAAGACAGAGCTCGTTTCATGAGCTGATGTCTTGAGGACGCATCTTCAGGCATTCAACGGGATTTGAAGTAGTCTATAAAGACTTCTCTCCAATCCTTAGCCTTTTCCTGGTCTTTTATTTGTAGGGTTGTTTCCTCGGTCGCTCCCTTTTCTTCGGACGACTCCGTAGATATTTCTGCCGGTGCAATAACCCGACGGCTTTGGACGACGATCCTCGCATCGTCAAGGTTTTCGTCAGCCAGTTCTTTAGCGAGCTTGGCTAGTGCATCCGCCTTGCTTTTTTCTGCACGCGGTTTGCTTTCCAGGGCGTAGGAAGGAATTTGAGTCAGCAGTTGTTGTACTCTCTCACCGTATTTCACCAATTCTAGTTTGCACGTCTGATAATCACTATTTACTTGACTAACGACCAGCTGGGAATCTCCGTATATGAGGAGGTTTTCAATTCTTATGTCGATAGAGATCTCAAGACCTGCTATCAAAGCTTCATATTTGGCTTCATTATTCGTCATCGGCTCTGTTAAGGAGAAGGCAAAGTGCATTATCCCTCCTTATGGAGTCACGAAGATGAGGCCCACCCCGGATTTGATTATGGGGGTGCTTTGTTTGCGCTTCTTCGTGGAAGATGCTCCATCGAAGTAGAGTTCCCATCGGGTGTCATTCTCTCTTCTCTCCCCGTCGATCATGTCAAACACGTACTCGTCTGGCAATTCACAGTTCAAGGGAGAGTCGGCAGGTATAGGATGCTCGGCGAGGAAGTTGGCGATGGCCTGGCCTTTCACTGCCTTAAGAGGACGATAAGTTATCGAGAATTCCATTAAGAGCAGGGCCCATTTAGCGAGCCGTCCCGTTAATATAGTCTTTGACATCAAATATTTGAGAGGATCCACCTTCGATATGAGATGGACCTCGTGTGCCAACGCGTAGTGTCTGAGCTTCGTTATTGCAAAGATCAATGCTAGACAGTGTTTTTCGATAGAAGAGTAATTGCTTTCTGCCCCCAATAGAACTCGACTCAAGTAGTAGAGGGCTCTTTCTTTCCCTTGGTCGTTTTCTTATGCCCACAGCGCACCTAAAGGACCTTCGAGGGCTGTTGTGTAAAGGATGAGAGGTTTTCCTCTAACGGGAGCGGCCAATACTGGCGGATTCTGCAGGTATTGCTTGATTTCGTCCAGTGCGCTTTGGCATTTGCGATCCCAGACGAACGAGGTTCCCTTCTTCATTAGGTGACTATAAGGATGACATTTACCAGAGAGATTGGCTATGAATCGCCGGATATATGCGAGCTTTCCTTGGAGAGACCGCAACTGCTTGAGAGTCCTAGGCGGAGGCATTTCCATAATCGCCCTGATTTTTGACGGGTCTATCTCAATGCCTCGGTGCCATAGAATGAATCCTAGGAATTTTCCCGAGGAAACTCCGAACTCACATTTGAGAGGGTTCATCTTCAAGTTGTATTTCTGAAGGCGTTGAAACACGACCTTTCAGATGCTCCCAATGCTCCTCGTGCGATTTGCTTTTCACCACAAGGTCGTCAATATAGCATTCGACAATTTCATGTATGAGGTCATCGAAAATCTTCGTTATGGCCCTCTGATAGGTGGCACCGACGTTCTTTAGACCGAACGGCATCACCTTGTAGCAGAATATGCTCAAAGGGGTCCGGAAAGCGGTATGCTTCTAGTCTTCGGGATGCATCTTTATCTGATTGTATCCTGATGAGCCGTCCATGAAGGAGAAAACTTCATGAGTGGACGTGTTGTCTATCATCAGCTCGGTGACCGGTATTGGAAAGTCATCTTTCGGACAAGTTTTGTTGAGATCCCGAAAGTCCACACATATGCGCACCGTCCCGTTTTTCTTCATCACTGGGACGATGTTGGCGATCCAGTCAGGATACTGAACTTCTTGGATGAAGCCGGAGTCGATCAGCTTCTTGACCTCGGCATTGATGCTCATTTCAAGCTCGAGCCGCATTCTTCTTGGTGCTTGTTTGATCGGCTTGACATCCGGAGATATCGCCAATTTATGCACCGCAATCTCTGGATCTAGTCCCGGCATCTCGGAATAGTTCCATGTGAAGCAATCTTTATACTGTATGAGCACGTCTTTTAGCGTAGCCACCCTTTCTTCAGACAAAAGCTTACTGACGAATGTCGGCCGTGGGTCACTTGCCGTTCCCAAGTCAATTTTCTTGAGGTTATCTGCAGTAGTATGTATCCCATCTTCCAGCTCTTTTGGCGCTGGTGGAAATTCTGAGATCACCTCGTCATCATTGTTTTTGAAGCACCAGGGGAGGTCATCCATATTCTCGGGTTCTTCTTCTAACAGCGTTATCATATGACAGGTACGAGATCGCTTCCAAGACCGATGTTGGTCTGGTTCTACTCTCGCTGCATGCGTGGCTTTCGGTTCATGCTTCTGCAGCGAGGTTACCCTCCAGCTGCTAGATAGAGCGAACCTGTCTTGGTAATACTGGTCTTCTACCCAGTATTTGAATGTGAAGAAGTCTTCGAGGGGATGTCTTATTGCCCGGTGATAGGAGCAATAGTCTGGGTGAGAGACCTCGCCTGCTTGCTCGGGGTGCTTGGACTCCGGGAGGGTAATCATCTAATGTTTTATGACAAGATTAAGCGTTCTTGGATCGCTAGATTCTACCTAATATATAAGAATCACTGTTCGAATGGGTTATCTTTCTTGGCTTTTTTTCATTCTTGGGTTTATTTCTGCCTCGGCGTCGGGTCTTTTTTATGACGGATTGGCGACGAAGGGCGTCGTCACTTTTTGCAGCCTGCTGAAGGAGGCGCTACGTTCTGGCTTTCTCGTAGATGGCCATTTCGCGATTATGGTCATTTCGAACCTTTTGACCCGCTTCCCTTATAAGCTTGTCCATTTGTTCTTCGAACGACGGACTTGGCATTTTCACGACGGGAGCTCATTTTGGTTCAGGGTTAGCATCTTCCTACAGAGCATCTCCTTCTTCATCGAAATCATGTATGACATAGCAGTCGCGGAATCGCTCCCGTTTCTTGGATTTAACATATCCAAGCATGATCGTTTCCATTCTCCCGTTGGGCAACTTTCGTTGAGTTCCGGGGACGTTCCAGATCCTGTTATAGAACTGGGCTTGTCGAGCAGTATGTTTAAAGGGTACGCCTTGGCGCCTCAACAGTCTTTTTAATCCGTCTGTGTAGTATCTGGGTAAACGGATGGGCTGGAGCCTGTCAAGTGTAGAATCCTCACCATGCCAAATTTCTTTTTCCACTTTGGTTTCCTCGGATCGATAGAATAGGATCGCCTTTTCACCCTTTCGCTTGGGGGGATATAGAACGTCTGCAGTTCTTGCACACTGTAGGTGTCAAGTGCGTCGAGCTCTTTGTAATGCTTTTGCGGAACCATGGCGATCTGCGAACTCTGATCATCTCCGACGAAGGCTTGCACTGATGGACGAGCCGAGAATACTGCGTTGACCTCGTCTTCAGAGTCACTACCAAAGACCAGAATAGGAGTTGACGGTCCCGGTTTATTGTATTGGGAGGTCCTGAATAGACTATCTCTTCTTCCTCTTCGGTATCACTCCCGAAGACTGGAATAGTGGTGATAGCTTTGTTCTTGTCCTCCGATTTGTGATATCTTTCTGTGTCTTCGAAATAAGGCAGGAAATACTTGGCATCCTCATATTTGCGGACTTCGTTCATGGAGAATGGGTTTAGTTTCCATGTCACAGTATACTCGAGACCATCTTTGAAGTACTTCATACACTGATGTTGTGTAGAAGGGATAATGTTGTACTCGTGTAACCAAGGCTGGCCGAGCAAAGCGTTATAGTGGGTCTTAGCGTTAATGACGTGAAATTTGATGTCCATGACGAGTAGCCCAAAACGTAACGTCAGGATCACAGACCCGAGCGTCCGTGACGACTGGGAGTCAAAACCGGAGATGGTGATTTTATCATGGACGAGATGCTGAATGCTCATGCAGATTTCCTTCAACACTCTTACATTGAGGAGGTTGACGGAGGACCCATTGTCGACCAGGATTTTGCCTATCTTGATATCATGACAGTATCCGGAGACATAAAGGGGGCATGTCCCCAGGAGGAGATCTTCATCGCCGAAAGTGATATCGGACGTATGCACTTCTTCCAGCTCGTCCTTCATCTTTTCTTCGGCGAGAAAAGCTTGGAACTGTTCGGGCTCTTGTAACGCCTTGATCAGAGAATCTCTTGCTTCTTTTGATAACAAGAGGGCATCAAGAATGCTTAGCTGCAAAGGTAGCTTCCTCAAGTGTGCCAGAACATTATAGTTCACCTTACTTTTCTTTAGAGGGTCCTTGGCTGTCAGCTCTTCGATGACTCGATCATCGAGGGCGATATCCTCAGGGACCTTTTCTTTCCCCTTTTTCTTTTTGTTTCGAGCCCTTGTTTGCAGGTCCGGGATTCTTTTTCGGTATCATGCGGTTGCGCAGCTGAATGTTCTCGCAGCTCTTCGGTTCTTCCTCTTTTCCTAGGGTGGATTCTTTAAAGAGAGGCCTGAGAGTCATTTCTTCTTCGAAATTGCTCCCGAAGGTAAGAACTTGCGATCCCCTGTTATCAACCATGTGACAGTTGCCGGTAGCTCTTTTATGCTCATCAGTCGCATTTCTTTGCTCCCGACGAGTTTCGCGTTTCATTCGCTTGAAATGTTGTCGGTGAGCAACGTATCCCTGCCACCAGTTTTTAAAAACGTTGCACTCTTCGGTGGGATGCACAATCTTTCAATGATATAAGCAGTAACCAGGATGTATATTTGCTTCATCAGGAGTGTTTCCTTCGGAGGGTGGCAGCTTCATTCCCATCGATATGGCTTTGGCGAATCTTTTCCTTGTCTTGAATCTGCTTTTATTTGCGGCGGATGTACTTTGATCTGGTGGGAGTGTTTTGACCCTTTCGTCCAGTCGCCGGCGTTTGGCCTTTTCAAATATGGACATCTCGCGCTCTCGATCAGCTTTGCTTTTAAGAAGAGTTTCGTTCAGGAATGCATCAATCATTTCGTCTGATAGTCCTAGAAGTTCCGGCTCAGGATCTACCCCCAGTTTCTCTATGTAAGGAGCTTCTTCATCGTCTATCGACGAGTGAGAGATCACATGGCAGCTTGCCACATAATTTTCAGGCTCATCCGACGAGTCTTCTCTATTGTCATCATCTCCGTCCTCAAGAACGTGGCTGAGAAATTCTTGGAGTGTGACTGGGGTCCACGCCTTCTGGTTATATTCTTCCAACGCGTCGATATATTTTTGCAGGTCCGTGCGCTCGTCACTAAGCTTCACGGGCTTTTTGGTCTTCTTCTTCTTCTTCTTCGAAGAGTTTGACGGCTGGGTGTGAGCACTTTGACTATCACCACCAATTTTTGGAGTTGAGCGTGGTTTCAGCATTCCCTCGATGATCTCGGGTTCCAATGGATTTTTCCATCTAATTGCCGGGCATGTTTGGAGATCCTTTAGTATTCTTTTCGTCTTGGCAGAAAGAGAGATCTCCCATGGAGCTTCTTCGACCAACGAGCATGATGCCCCCGGTGTGTCCCCCCTTTTAAGAGCGTGCGGCTGCGGCGGGCTTACTTTCCAATTCTCGGACAATGCGAATTTGCCCTGTTGGTATTGATCTTCGAACCAGCCTTTAAAGATGAAGCAATCTTCGATTGGATGACCCGTCGTTTGGTGATAGGGGCAATAATTGTGATTATTAGCCTCACCGGGTTGCAATGGGCGTTTTGGACTCGGTAAATTGATGAGCCTGTTGCGCACCGCTAGCTCGAACAATCTCCTCGTTTTGTCCCGAGGAAACGAATAAGGGCGCTTTATTTTCTTATTATAGAATCGTTGTCTCTCGTCTAGGCGATCAGTTAATTTTGGATCACTGGGCTGCTGCTGAGCATTGGCGACGAAGGTCGCTTTCGCTTTTCCCTTTTCATTTTGAGGTTCCGCCTTTAAAGAAGAAGGTCTGTGACCCATCTGGTCCATTTGGGCCAGTTATCAATCAAGGCTTGGAAGGTGGTGGGCTTGGAAAACATCATAAATTGGGAGATGGTCGCCTGCGGATCAAGAGTACCTACGAACATACCCACTGCGGGCGCTTCTTCGATGCGCTGCTCACATTTCGACCACAGATTCCGCCATTGTATTGCATATTGAACCTATGTTTCACCTGGCTTCACCCTGGCGTTAATTAATGCGGTAATCGGAGTATGCTCACTAGCGCTTGCGAATCTTTGTGTGAACAGCAGCTCCATTTCTGCAAATGTCTTGACAGAGTCGTTTGGGAGTTCGGAGTACCATTCGAACGCTGTCTCTGACAAGCTGCCGACGAACTGGTGAAGTAGCAGTTTATCGTCACCTCCGGTGTTTCCACATAGAGCCCTGAACTGGGCGACATGTTGGTGGGGATTGCTTGTCCCTTTATATACATGAAATTTAGAGACCGCGTATCCTGGCGGGTATCTTATTTGGTCATACCAGCCCGAATAGGGTCGTCCAGTCTTAACGATCTGCCCGGCCGTTTCGCTCGCATGATGAGCTCGTATTTGCTGAGCGATGTAATCATCCAGAGCGGCCTTAGAGATGGTCTCCTCCTTGGCTGCTGAAAGAGCCGGAGGAGGGTTCGATGTCTCTCCTCTGTCGTCTTCAATGATAATTGGGGGGTCTTCAGCTGGAGGTTCCGGCTGTAACATCATCCCGGCCATGTCTTAGAACAAAAGATCCATTCGTTTTATGTTGGCCGCCTGTTCCGCGGCCTCTTTTTCTTTCCTCTCAAGCATTCTTCGAAGGAATTCAGCATCAGTTTCTTGTTCCTGACGCTGCTATGAGGTCTCTGGATTTTCTTTCGGCCCAGTGAGTGCGGCCATTGTAGTCAGCATCTCCTGAAGATTTTGCTGCTGTTGCTCTTGAGCCTTTGTTATCGATCGGGTAAGCGGTTGATGACCCGTAGACGTACGGATTTCCTCTTTTCCGGAAGCCATATAAACGGTATGTGTTACCATGCCCCCAGACTTGGGGCGTTTAGATTCAGCGTCCTTGTGGTTCACCGCGGTCACAGGGGCTTTCTCCGGCCTCCTTTTCTTGTGAGCGATTGAGGTTGAGGGAGCCGTTGCAGCGGGCATCCAGACGGATGACATCTTCTGTGGTACCACGGGATGGCTCTTTTCTTGCCGAGCTTTAATCTTCTTTGGTCGGCGAGAGCAGTCCTGGTCAATCACCGACTCCTGGACCTGTCGCTAGACTTTGTAAATTTTGGAGGACAGCCGCTGAGGGGGCTGCTCCAGCTTCGTCTTTGTAGCGTTCTCCATTGGTGGAGGAGATCTTTTCAGCACAGCAGTTGGCGAATCCATGCGTACCCGGTTAAGTAATTCAAAGCTGTTCTCAGTTGGAACAACAGCATCAACTTCCACCATGGGAGCTGGCAGAGTCAGTCCAGAAGGGGAGCTGCCCCCAGCTTTCCTTACTCGGCGCCAGTGACGACGGCGAGCATGTCGTGTGGATGGGATCGTCTCAGCTATAGGGGTGACTTCGTCATGCCCCCTGTTTTGGCGAAGAGTTGTTGCCGGCGTCAGCCTCTTAAAGACCGATGTCCGTTGAGAAGCAATGTCCAATCTATCAAAGATAGACCTCCGGGCCGGGGAAGCAGCTTTGAGGACTTCGCCTGGAGCGGGAGCTGGAATGGCCAGCCTTGTGAAGACTGACTTCTTGGTAGAAGAAGCCTCTCTGATGATTTCGTCCGCTTGAACCGGGATGGCTATCCGCTTTGGGACGTCTGCTTCAGGTATTGCGGGCTTGTTGGCGTTCTGGCCCAGTCTGTTGAAAACTGAGACATTGGATTTGGGCGACCCGTTGAGAGGGGCCGCGGCAGTGGTAAGTCGATCAAATACCGACTTCTTTGGGGCTTCTTGAGACAGCAGCGGGGCATTGAAGCTCATCGGTGGGATCATGGTCCTAAAGGACAGCCCAGTGGTAGCCTGAGTTACTTGCTTCACTGGCATCTTAAACAGGGAGGCCGCTTGGGGCCCGTAGGTTACACCTCCAGATGAGGTGGAACGGGAGTTGCAGTTGCAGCTGGAGCAGTTAGAGACCATTGATGTTCTTTTTTCTGCACGGGAACAAAACCAAATCTTAGTACCTCGAACCCAAGGGCAACCATATTAAACCGCGATTCGTTCGCGAACACGACACACGAAGTGTGGAGCGGAAAGAGGAAAAGGTCCCACCGGGCATGCCAGAATCTGTTCTCCGCCGAAAAAAGAGACGAGACCGCGTAGGTTCGTCTTGCCTGAATTTTGAAGGTAGATGCTTTTGGTGTTATCCGTCCACCTCTCCGAAAATGCCAAGTTGATTTATGGCACCGTATATCGAAGGTTTAGATGGATGCAGCCGATGTAGCAGACTTCATCAGATTCCCCCTCATTGAGGGGTTTTTTTATTATAGGGACGCTCTTCCCTGCAGGCACAAGCCCCTGCAGTTAATTATGCTACCGCATCGCGGTAACCACTTTCTCCTTCTCCAGATGGTCACTTCGTGTCATGGGTGTTTGTTCTGTTTTTGGTTGCCCATGGATTGTATACGGAGACTAATTTATGTTGTCGCCCGTAGGACGTGGATTAGTCCAAATCCGTATTTTCTTAGATTTGGGTTGGGTTGGGTTTTAAGGATCGTTAATCTCATTTGAGACTAAGATCAATTTAAACGTTTGTTAAGGATACGTTAGTTTAATTTTAGACTAAGATCAACTTAACGTTTATTAAGGATACGTTAGTCTATTTTTAGACTAAGATCTACTTAATAGGATCATTTAGATCCAACAAAAGAGCATTTGGGCTATATTGTTTAGTTTAGGGACATTTCGGTCCATAATTAGTTTAAGGACATTACGGTCCAAGGTTAAGGACATCATAGTCCATGGGCTTAAGGACCCCACAGTCCGAGGTTAAGGACATCATAGTCGATGGGTTTAAGGACCCCACAGTCCACAGTTTAAAGGCGTCATAGTCTATAAAATATATGGTTGTCGGGACCCGTCACCTCTCTGAAGACGTTGAAGAATTACAACGACAAATATCAGAGGAGTAAAGAGATGTACCCTTGAACCAATTTTGGTTGCGAGATATGTAGTCCAATTTGAGACTAAGATCAAAAGATTTGTGAGCACATGGGCTCAGTTAATCTGAATTGAGGACTTATGAACAATCTTGGGCTAAGTCCAATTAAGTTAAAATGTTTAATATTTATTTGGGCTGTTGAGCATTTATTTAGGCTTGTCCCTTTTAACAATGCTGAGCATTGATTTGAATTCTGACAATATTTTTGTCTTTTATTGAATGCTGAGCATTCATCATAGCTCTGGGCTTATTAAAAACAATTTATGTTCTATCAGTGCAGCACATGGTGCACTTGACGCTTTGCGCCAGTCAAAGAGCGCAGTGCGTTTCTGCCGAATAGCGCACACTTGAAGAACACGTGGTGCGCTTGGCGCTGAGCACCAGTCTATAAGCGCATTGCGTCGATTTATGAGTGCAAAGCGCTATTAGTTCAGTGGCGCACACGTAAGGAGCACGTGGTGCGCTCGGCGCTGAGCGCCAGATCAAGAGCGCTGAGATACTTCTTTTAAGTAGCGCACACGTAAGGAGCACGTGGCGTGCTTGGCGCTGAGCGCCAGATAATGAGCGCAGCGCGCTATGTTTGGAGCTCTAAGGCTCTGCAGAATTAAGAGCGCCAAGGCTTTGCAGCGCTTTGCGCTAGATGTGGAGCGCTAAGGCTCTTCTTTTATGCAACTTAGATCGGTTTGCGCTCTGAGAATTAAATTCTCCTTTTATAAGAGACTTTGTCTCAAGGTTTTAAGAACAAAGTTCTTACTTTGTAGGAGATGTTTCAATCTCTTATATTGATGAAAGGCTTTGCCTTTATGGATCTATGATCCTTAGGAGAATTGAATTATTCTCCCTCCCTTTTTATAATGAAATGTTCATGATCTCTTTGTATAAAAGACTTTCGTCTTGTAGATCTATGATCTGTGAGAAGAATTATATTCTTCTTTTTATTTTATGATGAGATCCTTTGATCTCTTTGTGAAAGACCTTGGTCTTGTAGATCTATGATCTTAGAAAAAGAAGCAAGTTCTTCTTTTTAATTATGAGATGATTTCATCTCTCTGTTCATCATTTTTTACCTTGAAGAAAATCTTCTTTCTCTGAGAGCTTGGCTCTTCTTTCTGAGATCTCTCAAAGCTTATGGGGGGTTCCTCTCTTTTTTTCTGTCTATGTTTCTGTATATGCGAGACTTGAAGTCTTGGGGCCTTTATATAGGGCAAGCTGATTTGTTCAATCAGTTAAAGAGATGTTTTCTCTAATTGATTTGGGGATTTCCTCACTGTTGGATCTTTGATCCAAGGGCTTCTGATTTATAAAAGGAAGTCTTCTTTTTTTTAACAAGATTGGGAAATCTTTTCATACAGAATTTATTCTGTATTTTGGTGATTTTTAATCACCATTAGATCATTGATCTAACGGTGCTCTGATTTACAGAGCACAATCTTGTTGTTTGGAAAGATTTTGAGGAATCTTTCCATAACGGAATTTAATTCTGATTAATTAATGATTTATCATTATTATTGGATCTTAGATCTGACGGTGGGGAGCTTTTAGTTGCAGCGTTAGCGCACCCGTGCTTTGCACGTGGTGCGCTGCTTAGAGCACAGCGCACCTAGCGCTAGCGCACCCGTGCTTTGCACGTGGTGCGCTGCCTTTGGCGCGGCGCGGCGCACTTGGCACTGCATCTGAAGCGTTTCTTCATTTCAAAATTTGAATTTTGAACAGAGCTTTGCTCTGATTGGGGGAAACAGAGACCATGTTTTCTTAAAGATTTTTCCAAACAGAGGAGTGATCCGCTTTGGCAAGAAGGGTAAGCTAGGTCCAAGATACATAGAACCGTTCGACATTGTAAATCCCCGGTTCCGAATAAAAAAATTTCCGTATTTTTCCCAATTTCTCTTAAATTTTTCTATTATATATATATATATATATATATATATATATATATATATTTTATTACCTAAATTCTAAACCCAATCCTTATTCTACCCAGCCCAAACCTATGCCCGACTCAACCCGACCCGACCCGCTTTCCCCCTCTCCTTCTTCCTCACTCCCTCTCGTTACCCGCCACTCCTGTCGCATCACCACAATGACTCCCACTTCTCATGCTCACCACGACGACCGTGCCTCTCGCATCACCCAACGACTCCCTCTTCTCGCGCATGCCCGAGACCCACTCCCCAACGGGTACTTCCTCCAACGACTCTCCCTCCCCCACGACGACCGAGCTTCCCCCTTCTTTTCCCCCTCGCTTTTCTTCTTCCTCGTTTTCATTTTCCTTACCTCCTCCAACTCAACCCCAACGAGCATCCCCTGCCCCTCATCGTCCCCTTACCTCAACCCAACATCCTCGCCTGAGCACCGCTGTGACCGAGCTCCCCAGCACGCCACAACACCCCCTCTCCATCGACCCCATCTTCAACCCCGACCCTCTACAACCGTCACCACCATGACGTCCTGACCACACCTCGCCACCGCATCTTGACCATCACCATCATCAACTTCATCCCCGAAAACCTAGAGCTTTCCTCTGCTCGCGAGCTCCGAGCACCCCAACACCGAACCCAACTCCCTCATCCCTGCACCCTCACCTAAGCCCTGACCCCCGTCGCCTCCGTGCCTCGCCGACCTCTCCACGACGAGTGCCCCAGCCTCCTACCTCAGACGACCTCGCCAGAGCCAGAGCCCCTGCACCCACTGCCTCCAGCCGACACCCGAGCTCGCTGCCGTCGCCGCTGCTCGTGCCATGTCGTGCCATGCCCTTACGCGTGCTTCTCACCGTCGTCGCTGCCGAGATTATTGTCGTCGTGTTTATCTAAGGCAAGTGAACGCTAATCACTTGTTTATGCATGCTAATTAATATTTTTAAATTGGTAACAAACGAGGTTAAATAATGCGGTGTATGTGCCCATATATGCGTATACATCGATAAAATTATAAGTCGATTATTTTGTAACGAACTTAGTTGATTATATTGAATGGAACCCGACTAGGAATTTACTGACCCGTATCAACATCATTTACAATTTCATCAAATAACAACTAGCTTGATCAATTAATCGAAACCGATGTTTTAACTGATAATCGTACATAACTTATGTGTTCGACGCGATACATGAATGAAAACCCCGTCTTAAATTACCAGAATTTATGATCGTTGAATCCCTTACTGATTGATGAACGTAGTGTAAGGATTTGCGTTAAATGTATCGTTCTTATAATTCTGTAACATCGCCCCTAAAGGCGACACTAAAACTGAATTTTACCACGCAGGTTAACCCACTAAAATCATTGTAAAATTAAATAATGGTTGGAATGCAACATTTTATAGCTCATATAGAACCCGACTCGATAATCTAGAACCAAATATAGTTTATTTTTCGATATTGATAGATTACGGCAACGAGAATTGACTGGAAATGCGACTCTGGACTGCAGTCCGGGGCGGCATTCTACGGAGGAAACCTGAATTTAAGCACCTGTACCTACCTGCATAAAACTGAAAATACGCAGAGCCCCATATGGTCGCGTAGATAACTTAATTATCTAACACATGAAATTGTTCCTGTGTATTTTCACCATCGTTTGATATTTAAATTGTATTTTAGAGTGTCGCTATGTTCTGCAGTTTCTGCAGTAATATTCCTTCCACCGTCACCTTAAACTGAACATAACTTCTGATATAGAGGCGCGATTGATAATCCGTTTGATGCGTTGGAAACTTAACTAACATAAATAGATTTTATTCAACTAGGGAAATACCTGAATCTGAACATAATTACTGGTAAAATGCGCGTGAAGTTGAGCTTTCAGATCTGAAACTGGAATTCCAGAAATCGATCGCTGCCTTAAAATGATCATAATTCCCAAACCTGAACCCCGTTTGACCTGAAATTAATTTTACTGGTTAGATAATCAAGTGTACTTCGTACGCCTGTTATATTATTTTGGTCAATTCTACAAGTGTGATTTATCGTAAATTTTACAAGTTATATGGCATTGGTCGTCATTGAAATAGTGAATACCTGTTCAGTGCGTTTCTACATATTTTCGTGTTCGCTTTATACTTGCTGCATAATGATCATTCACGTTCAAACCTAGCGTCTGATTTGCATTGTCTATATATTAATGTTAGTGATTGGGTTGTGGCAAATACGACAGTGATATTGATAAGTGGAAAAGTGATTGAAAGTGACAGCGATACGCATTTGTCCACAACCTATTTAATATATGAATGCATACTATAACCTGGGGAATGGGGAAATCAAGGTGGAATTGAACTCGTATTTAGCGAGATACAGTGATTTATAGGATGATCATTCGCTATCAGTGATACACACACACACACACACATACATACTTTAGGTCGTGGGCCTAGCGGCACGGCTGACAGGGTTATGTCCCGGGCACAGTGGACCGTAGTCTCGGGCATGCACGAGACCCTTGTTAGACACGAGCATCCTCTCCACTATTTGATTTTATTGACTTAGTGACCGTTAACTAGTGACATACGCATTGCCTAATTTATTGACATGATACTTACATGGCACCATTCATATTTAGTCAATGTTTATTTTACTCATGTTCTGCAATTCATTGTACTCCTCATACTTAATAGTATTGCATGCCCATTATATATATATATATATATATATATATATATATATATATATATATATATATTCATTGCTATATGTGTCGTCCTAACGACCTGAGTATGCATGCTCAGAGGACGAAGTGGATACAGCCCAGGAGCAGGATTTATCCTTTAAGATCGCGGAGATCTAGACTGCATCACCAGCGCTATTACCTTTGATTTCAGCACTTGTTTTATTGGTTAGTTGTTTATTCTGTAATATAAATGTACCTCGAACTCTTTTAAATTACAATGTAATAAAGTTATGAACTGTGATTTTCCTTTACTCGAGTACCGATTACTGACTACCATGTAATGTTAGAATCCGAAGTGTGACTACGGCGGAATTATTCCCTGACCATAGGAGCATGGCTGGCCTAGTCACCCCTTGTATTCCGTATTTTGGAAAGCGGGGCGTAACATGGTTTTGTTCGTATCAGAGCGCCAGGTTATGGATGAAATTACAGTTTCGTCGAGAGACCTCTAGATTGAGTTACACCCTTAGCGTATGCCTTATTACATTCTACCTCACTTCCTATTCATCATTGAATCATTATGTAGCCTTACTTGAATCTGATTTCTTTTAATCTTTTCAGAAAAATGGACTCCTCAGGTGCTGGTCCCCACGATCGTACCGAGAAGATCCTTAGCACACCGACGACCCTGGCCCAAGCTTAAGAGAGGAAGACCGATCTTCTGGCCGAGGGATTGAAGGCGGTACAGGAGACCGCAATTACCATCCTAGAGAGATCTACGGCTGTTCCCGCCGCCCCTGAGGGCGCGCTCGTACTGACTACATAGGCCAGGGTTGGTACCGTTTCAGATTTCAGGAGGCTTCATCCAGCAGTGTTCACGGGATTAGCAAGACCCCTTGAGGCCAAACAATGGCTCATCAACATAGAGAACCTCCTGACCGCCGCTTGAATTCCTGACCACGACAGAGTGAACATAGTGAAGATTCAACTAGAATACGAGGCCCACATGTGGTGGTCCGTAGAGGAGAGCCGGCTAGAGAAACCTGTTGGATGGGACACGTTCTCCACGTGCTTCCAGGATCATTACTTTTCGGCTACTGCCAAGGCCGAGATGGAGGAAAAGTTTATTATGTTGAAGCAAACTGGACGCTCAGTGGATGTCTACGTCGCGGAGTTCAATTGGCTGAGTCGCTTCGCACCGTACATGGTAGCCACCGAATCCGCCAGGGCAAGACGTTTTCAGCAAGTGCTCGATATTGAACTGCAACAACTCATCGCGTCTTTCGACCTACCAACCTTCGCCCAAGTTTTGAACGCTGCCCGAGTACAAGAAAGACTGGCAGAGAAGGCCAAGGGCCAACGATCAGTGGACAGGAGACCCCACGTAGTTCCGGCACGGCCTACCATTCCTCCCCGTGGAGCAATCCCAATTCACAGGCCGGGTGTCACACAGATGAAGCGTACCTTCTCACCTCATCAGCCGCAGCGAAGGGCCCTGTTCTGCGATTATTGCCAGAGGCCAGGACACATGCAGAGAGATTTCCGCAAAGTTAAGGGGCAGTGTCCGATTAACGGATCAAGCAAGCACAGGATCAACGGGTGTCCCCATAGATCTGAGCTACAAGGAGCATTCGAGCAGCAACAACCGTCGTATGGCACTTCAGCTCAGAGGGGTCCACCTCGGGTGCCCCAGCAGCGGTCCTTCGATCAGAGGCAGACTGGTACAGGTCGGAATCAGGGATGGGCTTTCACCTTATCCGCTGAGCAGGCAGAGACTTCTGGAGATGTGGTTATAGGGACCATCCTTGTATATTCTGTACCAGCTAGAGTTCTTTTCGATTCAGGTGCTTCACATTGTTTTATCTCCACGCGGTTTGTTGACACACACTCTATACCTCACGAGCCGTTGACCAAGGGTTGGGAGATACATACGGGTAACAGTATTATTGTGTCCAACCAAGAGTGTAGATTATGTCCGGTGATAGTGTGCGGCAGGGAATTCTACGCGAATTTCCTGTTAATCGGGACGGGCAGCTATGACGCAATTCTCGAGATGGATTGGATGAGTACATTCCATGCAATTATTGATTGCCGAGCAAGGAAGGTGACTTTCCGCATTCCCAATCACTCTGAGTTTATTTTCGAAGGCGGGAGCGAGTCTTTGGAGCCAGCCAAGTTTAGATCCAAGCCAAAAGCGTTGACAGCTATGGAGATTGATGAGAGTCCAGCCCCAAAGATCGTTCGGGATTTTCTTGATGTGTTCCCTGAAGATTTACCAGGTCTACCACCTCCCCACGTCTTGGGATTCTCTATCGACTTGATTCCAGGGATGGCGCCAGTTTCCAAAGCCCCTTACAGGATGGCGCCAGTTGAGTTGACAGAATTGAAGAAACAAATTGGAGAACTCTTGGAGAAAGGATTTATTCGCCTAAGCGTTTCGCCGTGGGGTGCATCAGTCTTGTTGGTGAAGAAGAAGGACGGATCGCTACGGATGTGCATAGACTGCCGGGAGCTGAACAGGGTTACGATAAAGAACAAATGCCCCATTCCATGTATCGACGACTTATTTGATCAGTTGGGTAGGGCCAAGGTATTTTTGAAGCTGGATCTTCGTTTGGGCTATCATCAGATCAGAGTAGCGGCCGAAGATATATGCAAGGCGGCTTTCAGGACTCGATACGGACATTATGAGTTTCTTATGATGTCGTTCGGTGTTATTAATGCTCCAGCTATATTTATGGATCTAATGAATAGGGTATTTGCGAAATAATTGGTCACATTTGTCGTTGTATTCATCTACGACATACTAGTCTACTCTAAGACCCGGGAGGAGCATGCCGAACACCTGCGGACAATATTACAAATTCTTTGGGAAGAGAAGCTATACGCAAAATTGAGCAAGCGTGAGTTCTGGCTCGACAAAGTGCAGTTCTTGGGACACGTTGTTTCGGGCGAAGGCATCTCAGTGGAGCCAGCAACGATAGAATCGGTTAGATATTGGCCGACACCGAAGTTAATAGACGAGATCAGAAGCTTCTTAGGATTGGCGGGATATTATCGGCAGTTCGTTCAAAACTTTGCATGAGTCGTTGAACCTTTGACAAAGCTGACGCGGAAGGAAGTACCGTACGTATGGACGGAGGAGTGTACTCGGGCTTTTGAGGTACTGAAGCAGAATTGACCACGGCAACTATCCTTACAGTGCCAGATAATTCAGGTGGGTTGGTGATACATAGCGATGCCTCAGGGAAAGACTTAGGCTGCGTACTGATGCAGCACGGTCGGGTAGTTGCTTATTCCTCACGACAGCTGAAGAATCACGAGAGGAACCACCCAACACACGACTTGGAGTTAGCCGCAGTGGTTTTCGCATTGAAGATCTGGAGATATTACTTGTTAGGAGAAAAGGTGGAAGTGTACACGGATCACAAAAGTCTGAAGTACGTGTTCACTCAGAGAGAACTGAATATGAGGCAACGCCGATGGCTAGAATTAATGGCGGACTATGACTTGGACTTACAGTATCATCCGAGGAAGGTAAATTTCGTACCAGACGCTCTCAGTCGCAAGCCAGCAATCATGATGTTGACCAGTCAGAAGAGCATCATTGAGGATTTTCAGAAGCTCGAACTAGAGATTGTTACATCGAGTGCAATCAGACAGTTCTGGCAGTTACTGGTGCAGTCTTCTCTTGTAGATCGCATTAAGGCTGCGCAGGCTAATAATCCTCGATTGCAAAAGTTCATAGAGCAGGTGGAAGCCGGGCTGAGGATGGCCTTACTCATACATCAGGACGGTTCTCTGAGATTCGGTAGCAGACTCTGCGTTCCCAAGGGAGTTGTTCGAGAAGAGGTATTAGCTGAGGCTCATAGTTCGGCTTATTCTGTGCATCCGGGAGGCACGAAAATGTATCGAGATCTAAAGCAACACTTTTGATGGAACAGGATGAAACGGTAGATTGCACGATTCATATCCAGGTGTTTAGTATGCCAGCAAGTAAAGGCAGAACACCAGAGAACGGCTGGAATGTTGCAACCGCTTCCGATACCCGAGTGGAAGTGGGAGCACATCACTATGGTTTTTGTGACTGCCTTACCACGGAGCCCTAGGGGAAACAACGCCGTCTGGGTTATCGTCGACCGTCTTACGAAAGCTGCACACTTTATACCCATCTGTGTGGGACAGTCGATAGAGTCGCTAGCGGAGAAATACATGCAAGAGGTAGTGCGACTTCACGAAGTTCCGGTCAGTATAGTATCAGATCGAGACACCAGATTTGTTTCTCACTTTTGGAAGAGCTTACAGGAGATTCTGGAACACGTCTCAAGTTCAGCACGGCTTACCATCCACAGACGGACGGACAGTCCGAGCGTACTATTCAAATGCTCGAGGACATGTTGAGGGCTTGCATGCTAGACTTTCAGGGTTCTTGGGAGGATCACCTTCATCTGGTGGAGTTTTCTTATAACAACAATTTCCAAGCTAGCATCCAGATGGCTCCATTTGAAGCACTTTACGGACAGAAATGTCGATCTCTTGTTTGTTGGGATGACGTAGGAGAGCGGAGATTACTGGGCCCCGAACTTATTGTTCAGATGGTAGACAAAATCCAGATGATCACACAGTGCATTAAGACGGCTCAGGACCGACAGAGGAGTTGGGCAGATGCCAGCAGGAGAGCGCTAGAATTTGAGGTCGGAGATCATGTGTTTCTGAAGATTTCTCCTACCCGCAGTGTTATCAGGTTTGGAGGTCACGGAAAACTCAGTCTCCGATTCATCGGACCTTTTGAGGTGCTAGAGCGAGTGGGAAAGGTGGCCTATCGACTTGCCTTACCTCCATCGCAAGCTAGTGTGGACAATACCTTTCACGTATCCCAGTTGAGGCACTATGTTCGGGATGACAGCTATATTCTGGATCATTCGGAGTTGACTTTAGGCACTGATCTATCCTACGAGGAGCATCCTACCACCATTCTCGATCGTCGGGAAAAAGTGCTGAAGAACAAAGTCATTCCCCTGGTTCGAGTTTCTTGGGGTAGTCGTTCGCCAGGGGAGTCTATCTGGGAACGCGAGGAGGACATCCGTGCATGTTTTCCGCATATGTTTATATAGTGTGTTGTTCTATTGTTTTCATTTTAATTTCGAGTACGAAATTTTTGTAAGGAGGGTATGATGTAAATCCCCGGTTCCGAATAAAATTTTTCCGTATTTTTCCCAATTTCTCTTGAGTTTTTCTACTATATATATATATATATTATATATATATATATATATATATATATTTATTTTTTTATTACCTAAATTCTAAACCCAATCCTACAGCCCAAACCCATGCTCGACTCGACCCGACCCGACCCGCTTTCCCCCCTCTCCTTCTTCCTCACTCCCTCTCGTTTCCCGCCACTCCTCTCGCATCACCCCAACGACTCCTACTTCTCGCGCTTGTCACGACGACCGCGCCTCTCGCATCACCCCAACAACTCCCTCTTCTCGCGCTCGCCCGAGATCCGCTCCCCAACGGGCCCTTTCTCCAACGGCTCTCCCTCCCCCACGACGACCGAGCTTCCCACTTCTTTTCCCCCTCGCTTTTCTTCTTCTTCGTTTTCATTTTTCTCACCTCCTCCAACTCAACCCCAACGAGCCTCCCCTGCCTCTCATCGTCCCCTTACCTCAACCCAGCACCCTCGCCTGAGCACCGCCGTGACCGAGCTCCCCAGCACACCACAACACCCTCTCTCCATCGACCCCATCTTCAACCCCGACCCTTTTCAACCATTGCCACCACGACGTTCCGACCTCACCTCGTCACTACATCTCGACCATAACCATCATCAACTTCATCCCCGACAACCCTGAGTTTTCCCCTGCTAACCACCTCCGGCCGTGAGCTCCGAGCACCCCAACACCGAACCAAACTCCCTCGTCCCTACACCCTCACCTGAGCCCCGACCCTTGTCGCCTCCGCGCCTTGCCGACCTCTCAACAACGAGCGCCCCAACCGCCTACCTCAGACGACCTCGCCAGAGCCAGAGCCCTGGCACCCACTGCCTCCAGCCGACACCCGAGCGCCCCAGCTCGCTGCGGTCGCTGCTGCTCATGCCGTGCCGTGCCCTTACGCGTGCCTCTCACCGTCGTCGCTGCCGGGATTATTGTCGTCGCATTTATCTGAAGCAAGTGAACGCCAATCACTTATTTATGCATGCTAATTAATATTTTTGAATTGGTAACAAACGAGGTTAAATAATGCGGTGTATGTGCCCATATATGCGTATACATCAATAAAATTATAAGTCGATTATTTTGTAACGAACCCTCTTGGTTGATTATATTGAATGGAACCCGACTAGGAATTTACTGACCCGTATCAACATCATTTACAATTTCACCGAATAACAACTAGCTTGATCAATTAATCGAAACCAATGTTTTAACTGATAATCGTACATAACTTATGTGTTCGACGCGATACATGAATGAAAACCCTATCTTAAATTACCGGAATTTATGATCTGCGAATCCCTTACTAATTGATGAACGTAGTGTAAGGATTTGCGTTAAATGTATCGTGCTTATAATTCTGTAACATCGCCCCTAAAGGCGACACTAAAATTGAATTTTACCGCGCAGGTTAACCCACTAAAATCATTATAAAATTAAATACTGGTTGGAACATAATGTTCTATGCCTCATATCAAATCTGACTCGATAATCTAGAACCATATATAGTTTATTTTTTGATATTGATAGATTACGGCAACGAGAATTGACTGGGAATGCGACTCTGGACTGCAGTCTGGGGCGGCATTCTACAGAGGAAACCTGAATTTAAGCACCTGTACCTACCCGCATAAAACTGAAAATGCATGGAGCCCCATATAGTCGCGTAGATAACTTAATTAGCTAATACATGAATCTGGTCCCTTGCATTTTCACCGTCGTTTGATATTTAAATTGTATTTTAGAGTGTCTCTATGTTCTGCAGTTTCTGCAGTAATATTCCTTACACCGTCACCTTAAACTAAACATAACTTCTTATATAGAGGTGAGATTGATAATACGCTTGATGCATTGGAAACTTAACTGACAGAACTAGATTTTATTCAACTAGGGAAATACCTGAATCTGAACATAATCACTGATAAAATGCGTACGAAGTTGGGCTTTCAGTTCTGAAACTGGAATGCCAGAAATCGATCGCTGTCTTAAAATGATCATAATTCCCAAACCTGAACCCCGGTTGACCTGAAATTAATTTTATTGGTTAGATAATCAAGTGTACTTCGTACACCTTTTATATTATTTTGGTCAATTCTACAAGTGTGATTTATCGTAAATTTTACAAGTTATATGGCATTGGTCATCATTGAAATAGTGAATACCTGTTCAGTGCGTTCTTACATATTTTCATGTTTGCTTTATACCCGCTGCATAGTGATCTTTCACGTTGAAACCTAGCGTCTGATTTGCATTGTCGATATATTAATGTTAGTGATTGGGTTGTGGCAAATACGACAGTGATATTGGTAAGTGGAAAAGTGATTGAAAGTGACAGCAATACGTATTTGTCCACAACCTATTTAATACATGAATGCATACTATAACCTTTGGAATGGGGAAATCAAGGTGGAATTGAACTCGTATTTAGCGAGGTACAGTGATTTAGAGGATGATCATTCGCTATCAGTGATAGATATATATACATACTTTAGGTCGTGGGCCTAGCGGCATGGCTGACAGGGTTATGTCCCGGACATAGTGGACCATAGTCTCGGGCATGTACGAGACCCTTGTTAAACACGAGCATCCTCTCCACCATTTGATTTCATTGATTTTTAAACTATAGTAAAATATTTTTCATAAAACCACATCGAGATATATAAAACAATATTTTAAGAACTTTAGTAAATATAGGTTTAAGCGGGATCAATTCTCTCGAGCCCCAAGAAGCCGGAGAAAGTGAATGATTGACTATTTAAAGTAGAAAACTTAATGGAGTTATCAATGGTAATTGTCTTGGAAAAAGACACAAATCCTGCCGTCCATGTGCAGCAGTCACCGATAACTCCCGAACCTAATTCAAGAGCTAAATCCGTTTACAAGTGTCTGATCCAGTCTTGGTCTAATTCAAACCTGAATCCAATATCAAACATGAATACTTGATCATGAACATGAATACTTGAAATCAAATATCAATTTTAAACATGTAAACTTGACTTGACTTGACCGAACCATGGTTATAACCCGACTTGACTACTTGAATACTTGACTACATCCTGAACATGACTACTTGAACAACTTGTATCCATGGTTTCGGCAAGACTTATAATTATAATCTATACAATACATTACGCGGGGATAAAGAGGTTGATTGGTATGGAATATATATCGTGGCATGAGAGATCACTTAAAAGACACCTATATGAATTCTTGTACCGTTGTCCCGTGGGTTATGACGGGGCCTTATACTACATGTTACCATAGTCCACGGGGTAAGATGGACTCCTCTCATATACATGAATACCTTCTGTATCAAGCTACATACAACCACGTTATAATAATCATCATATACCGGTAATCAATCATACACAAATTACTTGTTCTCTTCACTTTATTGGTTATATTCTCTCTTTTCTTTTGGGACTTACCGAGCGCTAGTTCGCTGACGATATTCCTTTCTATTTTTTTTCTTTGGAATGTTCGTCGGGAGGACAGGAATTTTAGGAGATCGAGCCGAGCCAGGAGGATTTGGACCAGCTTGCGGCACACCTGGCTTCTAGTTCCTTGTACTTTCATTTCCTGTATACCACTGTTTAGGCACTGCTTTACTTATTGTATATTTTCTTTTCAAACATTTGTATGTAAAGATGAATGTAAATAAAGTTGCAGTTTATTTTATACTCTTGTCATTCTTGTACATTTTATATATTGCTTAATTATGCTTAACGTATTTATTTCTTAGTAAATACGTTGCGGTCTGCGCATCGTTTCCGTCTATTGGGAAGCGGGGCGTGACACTCCTATAGCATGAATGGACGCGCCACAAATCAAACACATGCCATTTACACGCCTGCAGTCCTTCGCCAGGTGTCTAGTTCTCTTACAGTAGAAACAAAAATCTAGACCGGACTGGTTAAATGATCCTCTCGGCCTCCTGGGTGCAAAGGTCGGCTTAGAAGAGTTTCCTCCTGTCATCTATGCGGCAGGGCATTTGATTCCACCTGTTTGGGGCTTACCCTTCTTCTTTACCACAGCTTCATAACGACGTGCTGCTTTCAGGGCGAGTTCATGAGTCGAGTAGTCGCCTGTGGCTAATGCTGCATGAATCTCCGGGTCTAAACCCTGTTGGAATCCTCTAGCCCGAATCTCATCTGTCGGGATCAAATGCGTCGCGAACCTGATAAGATGTTGTTGTCAGGATAGAGATATATTTTAACGGAACAGAATTTGGTACATATTCTTTACCTGCTAAGCATGATGGATTCGGCATTATATTCATCCACCGATTTTACCCACATAGAACCTTGTTATAGGTGGATGAACTGTTGCTCCATCTCAAAACGGGCAGTCTCAGGAAAGAATTTCGCATCAAACAGATCGCGAAGCATCTTCCACTCTATGGGTTGTGTGAGATGGCTTTACTCCGCCTTCCACCAGATTCTTGCATTGTCGGTCAGTTGCAACTTAGCAACTCTTACCCAGGCAATATCTGGCACTTGAGCTGCTGCCAGATCATCTTCGATCGCTTGAGCCCATTCTTCGGCCTCAAGTGGGATCTCTTTTCCCGAGAAGTGTTTTGGGTGCAGTGTCCGAAACTGCTTGACTCCGGGTGCCTCGGCTTCAAGACGGTGCATGATGATAGCAGTCTGTTGCTGCTGACCCTCCAATAGGCTCTTAATAGCCTCAAGCAGTACTGTTTGCTTATTGATAGGAGCTGCAACGGTAGGTGGTGGTGGTAGAGTAGACGGTAGGGTATTTCCGTTGACGTTCATGCTCGTGTTGTTAAGAGAATCCATTATCTTGATAGAAAAGGAATATTTAGGATAGATTCAAAAAATTGAATTGTAAGGAATGTATAGTTGCTGAATCTTATAATTCTTACAATATATTGCCTAAGACTTCATATAGAACAGATCTGCATGGGCCGCTAACAAAACCCGTCACGCCCTGCTTCCCAGTAGACGGAAATAGTGACGTAGCAAGCCCGCAACGCATTTACTATGAAATAAATATGTTAAGCATAATTAAGCAATATATAAATGAACATGAATGACAAGAGTAATAAAATGAAACGGCAACTTTATTTACATTCAACTTTACATACAACCGTTTGTAATAAAAAGGTATAATGATATAAAGCAAATGTCTAAACAATGGCATACAGGAAATATGTGCAAGAAGAACTAGTAGTCAGGCTGAGTTGTAAGCTGGTCCAAGTCCTCCTGGCTCGGCTTTATCTCCTTAGAGTCCGGCCCTCCTGACGACATTCCAAAGAAAAAAACAGAAACGAATGTCGTCAGCGAACTAGCGCTCAGTAAGTCCCAAAAGAAGAAAATAGAAGGTAATATATATAATGTGAAGTGAAGTGGGAAAGTTATATATGATCGTTCACAGGTATATGATAGTTATTCTAATGTGGTTATTTGTAGTTTGGTAAAGAAGGTATTCATGTATGCGGGATGAGTCCATCTTATCCCGTGGACTATGGTAACATGTAGTACAAGGCCCCGTCATAACCCATAGGACAACGGCATGTAAATTCATGTAGGTGTCTTTTAAGTGACCTCTCGTGCCATGATATACATTCCGTACCAATTGTTCCCCTCAGAATGACGCAGCAGAGACGCGGTGAACGTCTTGCCTGAGATTCGGGGCAGATGCTATTTGGTTTTATCCGTCCACCTCTCCAAAGATGCCAAGTTGATTTATGGCACCGTGTATCGGAGGTTTAGACGGATGCGGCCGATGTAGCAGACTTCGTCAGATTCCTCCTCGCTTGAGGGGTTTTTGAATGTAGGGACGCTCTTCCCTGCAGGCGCAAGCCCCTGCAGTTAATTACGCTACCGCATCGCGGTAACCAATTTCTCCTTCTCCAGAATTTCACTTCGTGTCGTGTGTGTTTGTTTTGTTTGTGATTGCCCGTTGATTGTATACGGAGACTGAGTAATGCCGTAGCCCGTAGGACGTGGATTAGTCCAAATCCGTATTTACTTAGATTTGGGTTTGGTGTTTTTAGTTTAAGGATACATTAGCCGTATTGAGGCTAAGATTAACTTAAACATTCGTTAAGGATACGTTAGTCCTGTTTGAGACTAAGATCAACTTAACGTGGTGATCCATTTAATATATATGGCTGTCAGGACTCATCACCTCTCTGACGTCCTTGAAGGATTACAACGATAGGTGTCAGAGGAGTTCAGAGATGTACCCTTGAACCAAAGTCGATTGGGAGTTTTATAGTCCATTTAAATGTTTAAGGATAGCTTAGCCGTATTTGGGGCTAAGATCAACTTAATCAGGACCGTTTAGATCCGGCAAAAGAGCATTTGGAGGCTCTATTGTTCCAGTTTAGGGACGTAATGGTCCATGTTCCAGTTTAGGGATGTAGTGGTCCACCATTAGTTTAAAGACGTCTCGGTCCATTATTAGTTTAGGGACGTTTCGGTCCAATATTAGTTTAGGGACGTTTCGGTCCAATATTAGTTTAAAGACGTTTCGGTCCACGAGTTTAAGGACCCCGCAGTCCGGATACGTATGTGTGTGGTTGTCGGGACCCGTCACCTCTCTAACGTCGTTGAAGGATTACAACGACAGATGTCAAAAGAGTTCGGAGATGTACCCTCGAACCGGAGGTAAATTGATTTAAGAGAGCAATCTTACTCAGTCAATTTAATTTGAGGACTTACGGCCAAAATTAAGCTAAGTCCAGTTGAAAATGTTCAACGTTTTATCTGCTTTTGCAATGCATTTATTTTTATTTTTATTTGGGCTTTGCCCAGAAAGGATGCAGAGCATCAATTTGTTTTGGGCTCTGCCCTTTATAAATGATGCAGAGCATCAATTTTATTTGGGCTCTACCCTTTTATTGCTTTGCAATTTATTTTGGCCTGCTTGGTCTTTTTGATTTGGGCCTGGCCCTTTTAGGAAATGCATTGCATTTATCAGGCGCTTTGCGCCAATCAGAGAGCGCAAGCGCTCGTGGTGATGACACGTGTCATGCAGGCGCAGTGCGCTGCGCTGGTGCGCTACGCTTGCACTGATGACACGTGGCGCGCTCTGGTGAGTTGCGCCAATTTCAGAGAGCAAAGCTCTATTTCAAAAGCGCATAGCGCAAATGGTTCAGACGCTGACACGTGGCGCTCTCTGGTGGCTTGCGCCAGCCCAAGAGCGCAACAGTGCAGATTTATAAGTGCAAAGCACTATTAATTTGAGAATCTTTTAGATTCAAGAACCAATGGTTCATAAAAGAAGTGCAAAACACTATTTGATTTCTTGATCTAATTTAGATCAAAGAAAAACAAGTTTTTCTTTTTATTTCAAGAACCAAAGGTTCATAAAAGTGCAAAGCACTATATATAATTTTTTATTTTTGTTTTTCCTTGTTTTAAAGAAACAGTGGTTCATAAGAAGTGCAAAGCACTGTTTATTATGTAAAGATCATTGATCTGGTTTTTAGATCAATGATCTATTAGAAGAAATTTCTTCTCTCTCGTGAAAGTTTTTACCTTTTTCTTGAAATTTTCTCAGAGTTCTCTCTGTTTGAAGCTCTTGACTTTTTTCAAGAAATGTTGATCTCTTTGAATTGAGGTCTAGGGTCCTTTTTATAGTGCCCATAAATTAGTTAAAGAGATCTTTCTCTGAGTGATTTAGGGAATTTTCCCCACCGTTGGATCTTTGATCCAAAAGCTTCTGTTTTACAGAAGAAAATCTTCTTGTTTTAACAAGAACAGAAAGATTTCTTTGAAATCTTAATTCTGTTTGGCGCAGATGCCCCAGCGCGTGACACGTGTCGCGCAGCGCAAAGCGCAGCGCATCTGCGCTGACACGTGTCGCGCAGCGCAAAGCGCAGCGCAACTGCGCTAGCGCATCTGCGCTGACACGTGTCGCGCAGCGCAGTGCTTGCGCAACTGAAGCGTTGCTTCCTTTAATTTTACTTAAAATAGAGCTTTGCTCTGATTGGGTGCGCTGCCTTAGGCGCTGCGATGATGTGTCCGCGCTTGACACGTGGCGCGTTGCGTCCGGAATTTGAAGCGTTGCTTCAAAATTTGAATTTTGAATTTCCAGCAGAGCTTTGCTCTGATTGGGGGAAACAAATGCCCCCCCACCGTTGCGCTCACGTGGCGCGCACGTGAGTGCAGCGGTGGCAAGCTCTTGACCGTTGGATCAAGGGGCGAGCTGAAGGGGCCCAAGCGCCTTATAAATAGGACCTATGGCCTTTTAGAAAACTTCACCATTTTCTAGATTTTGATTCCAGAGCTTTGCTCTTGCTTAGAGCTTCAGAGCTTTGCTCTCGTTTTCCAAGTTAGAAAACTTTAGGTAAAATTAATCTTGAGTTAAATTAATTTTAATTAACCAATAGAGCTTTGCTCTCATAGATCTTTTGATCTAATGGGATCCCCATTGGGGTTTCACCAACTGAGCTTTGCTCTAATGAATCCATAGATCTGAAGAGATCTTGTTCATGGGCTTTAACCCATGAACAGAGCTTTGCTCTTGGATCAAGTGTGGATCTTTTAGATCTGCAAAATGAAGAACTTATTATAAGTTTTCATGGATTTTTCAAAGTCCCAAAAATTTTAAAATTTTTAAGTGTTAAAATTTTCTGATGGATCTTTTCCATTATTATCACAGAGCTATGCTCTTTTAAGGAATTTTATTCCTTTGAGACCAGAATTTGACAAGTGTCATTCTGTGACAGAGCTTTGCTCTGAAAGAGAAGATTTTCTCCTTATCTCTAGGAATTTTTTTTATTATTATTATTAGTGGGAATGTTTTCCTGGGGACCAACTGACAATCTCATTCAATGATGAGGTTGTCTTATTAACTGACATATTGTCATCCAGATTATGTGGGTCCCCCTTCGGTCTTCTACCCGCCGCACTGCTGTGTGGTGTAATTAATTAATTTTAATTTAGTTTTTAATTTAATTAATTGATTAACGCATTTTCTTTTTTAAACGCCAAGCGTTGGAATTACAACACTAACGGCTAGATTGTTCTTTTGCAGCGATCATGTCTCTCGACACCTCGTTTCCGTTCTTCCGCTCGGAGGAAGGGTTTCCCAAAGCGCCCTTGGACCGTGAAGTCTTGGCCATGATCAAGGAATACGACCCGGAATACAAGAGTCTCCACCTTTGGGGGTCGTGGTATAACCAGATCATCATGGGCCGCCGGAGCTTCACATGCGCGGTGCCGTCAGAACCCATCACAGCGATTCACTATGCTACCTCACCCTTGGTGCAATATGCCGTGGAGATGGTGGATTGGACATCGAAGGGTTTTCTTCATCCGACTATAGATGCCATCCCGATCCAGCGTCCTATGGTTTTGGATATCCTAGGACGCCGTATCTGTCAGGGTGAGGCGCGACCTTGGGGGCAATCATATAACATTGGTATGATCCCCCGCCACCCGATCGGTTATCTGCCGTGGGCCCGATACATCCTGTCGACGAAGAAGTCGCAGTTGATAAAGTTAGGATTGTACACCGCAGTGTACGTCTCTCTGTTCCAATATCCCACGCTCCCGACCTGGTGGTTCAAGGCCTTCCTGGAGCAGTGGAACATTCCTACCCACACTTTCCTCGCCATGGATCGGGAAGTGTCAATCTCTTTGGAAGAGTTTACGGAGGTATCCGGTCTACCGGTCATGGGGGAACATTATCAGGAGTTGCTCCCGACGGACGAGTACGTCTTCGGTGCTAAGCCGGTGATAAGGGTGCTCACGCCGGATAACGCTGTTCAACACCAATTTCCAAGTCTGATCAAGGTGTTGAACATCTACGAGGCCCTTTTCATTGAGCGTGGGAGCCGCGGAGTTAGTTTTGAGGATTTCATTGCTCGGTTCCTTCACCCAAACGTCCTCTCGGCAGAAGTTGCCAAGTTTGCCACCCTTGAGGACCCTTTCGGTTTAGGTTTGGATAACCTGCCGGCGAAGGAAATAGACCAAAAGGAATTTTTTCTTCCTAACTCCCCAACCATGTCTTTTGCAGAAGTCGCAGCCCCCGAGATGGACGGGGAGGCCTTCTTTTTAGGATTTCTTGGGCTGTGGCTGAGTTGGTTTGCGCTCCCAATGCACTCTCACCGCATGCGGCCTTCCGTCTTTTACCCAGCCCACCGGATGACCATCGGGGTAAAGGTGGCCGTTGTGATCGCTGGCTTAGCGCACCTATATCATGGCCTCAGCCAAGCAGCGGATGCTAACAAGCCCGGGGTATTGCACGTGGTCTTCCCAATGCACTACTTTATGTCGTGGCTCGAGTTACATACGGCGGGTGTCTTCGGCATGCATAAAAGGCCCTCGTTCTATGAAAGGTGCAGTTTTCCTCGCATTCTACAGCTGATCGGCACATCAATTGTAAATCCATCGCCACGAAATGCCCGGGGTTTACTCCTTCGCTCCCACACCATTGGAGCCGGTGTGTCTTTCATTGACAAGGTGTTGACTATTGGAAAAACGTCCACCACTGCATTACGGCCATTGCAAGACACTTTCAAGGATGGAGCTTCAGTTTTAACGGCCCGGGAGACCCTTCACTTATATTCCATCAGACCGGGCTTCTTGGTATTTAGGCAGGACAGGGCAGCGATCTTCATGAGATATAACCCGCATCGTTTTGCCCAACAGCTGAGCTATAATCAAGGGGTACCGCTGGAGGCCTTTTTATCGGAACCTGCTGCGACCGAAGAAAGGATGGAGAGAGCACCGCATCATTTCATGCGTCTAAACACGAGCTCTCACTTCTTTATCAGTGAGCCGGCTTGCGCCCCACGACTTCTCAGGGTATATATAGAATGGTACAGTCATTCGACGGGAGCGGTCATAAAGGAGGAAAGGCGGTTGCTGATCGACCGTAAGGGTGCACCTCCAGGTAGTGATCGTAACGCTCCTCTGGTGCCAAGGACCCCGGTAATCCCCCCTCTAAAAGATGCCAAAGCCGGACCCTCGCGTGCACAGAGTCCTCCACGTGGATTGCCGCTCCCTGATATTGCGGATGCACCACCAGCGCCCTGTGCTCCAGTGGAGACAGTGGTTATAGCCTCACCGGAGTCTGGCGTGGGTGCGGACATCGGGACCCGCCGTCCCAAGGTGGCTGCTAAACGGAAGTCGATCCCATATGCACCTCGGGTCGGAGGGCAGAAGAAAAAGAAGTCACTCTTCGTTCCGGACGTCGTGTTCGGTCAGGAACCCCATGCTCCCTATGCCGAGGGCTTGATTGAATACGGGACTAACGAAGGATTAGTGATGCCGCCGCCGGATGATACAGACTTGGAGGCTGCTCTTAAAGCTTCAGCGTGGTTGGCGAGGCGTGACGCGTGGCTAGCTAAGCTTGCGCAATCAGGTAACTACTAGTCGCATTTTCTTTATTGCAACATATCTTCTTCATTACCTTTGACTAACGCTTTTCTTTCTTTTCTTCCAACAGGCATCACTGATGAAGAAGCCATTGCCGCTTCTCTGAATACTTTCCAGGAGGAGGAACGTCTTAGAGCGTCCATGGGCCTTAGTAAGTTTCGATTCATCAAGCTTTCATTTCCCTTGTGTTATGGTCGATCTAACCTTTCCCTTTTAATCACAGGAACCTCAATGCCGCTCCCTCCAAGTGACGCAGATGTTCTACTAGTTGCCGATGTTCCTGCTTCCTCAAGGTTACTGCAGGAGGTTCGTCTTGAAGAGCCGATGAGAGACGCCTTAAAGGCTCTGGAGGCATATCTGAACGAGGACGACGACGCCCTAAAGGAAGCATCACAGAGGTCCATCGCGACAGCCCGGGAGGAACGGAAGCGGTCGAGGCGCGAAGCAAAAGCACGCAGAGCTTCCTTGGCTATGGGAGCGGGCCCCAGCACCGTCCCTCGTGCTGATACTCCTTCCCAAGAGGCCTCTATCGCCCTCCTATCCACTGCTCGGAGACAAGTGGCGCGCGCAGCTCGGAGCGCAAATGATAAATCCACTTCAGGTAATATTTCTCCCAAGATTTTGTTGTAAGAGTTATAATGCCATCGGTTCTTATATATTTTATCTTATAGGGCCAAGTCTGACCAAGGGAGAGGCGGAGACCGTTGAACCCAAGGAAGCAGAGGAGGCGGTACTTGCCGAACTCGAGCCGACGGTAGGCAACGTTGGTGAGGCTTTGGAGTCTGAGGTGGAGGTTGAGGGGGCTGCAGCCGAGAAGGTCATTGATGCCGAAGCTGAAGTGGTGGCAGATGAAATGATCATTATAACTGAGCCCAGGGTGTTGGCGGATGAGGCGCTTGAGGCTGGCGACCTCGTGGTGACGGTGGACGAGACAACCGCGACTACTGAACCCGAGGGAGTAGCGGGTGAGGTGGCCATGACTCCCGAGGGCGAGCCAACCGCTCCTTCTTTGGAATCTGGGAATGCTCCAGTTACAGCCCTCCCCGTCTATGGTCCTCCGCCGTCTCCAAGTCTCGCGAGCACAATAATAGTTCCCATTTAGTTGGGTGATAAGGCCACGGGCGGTGGCCTCATGTCGATGGAGGAGGGAGCCGCCTCCGTTTCGGCTGGCAGCTCACCAGTTAAATCCCAAGTTACTGTCCTCTTTATCTTACAATCCTTTCTGTCGGCACCCTTCGAACCTCGCACTACAATGCCGGTGGGTCCTTATCTAAGACGCCCGTCTTCGAAAAACGCCGCGAATAGTCTGGGCATGTTGAGTGACTACGTCGAGGAACTCGACGTTGAAACTCCTACATCTGCCGCAGACTTCGCGACGGCGGTTAACCCGATGCTGGTGATACTCGTGAACTTTCATGACGAGGGTATCATCGTATCTTGGGTTAACCATTGCCGGGAGATCGAGTCCCGTCTGCATCAGTTGGAGTCGCTGCGTCCCGCTCCCGAGACCTTGGCCGCCAGCAACCAAAGAGTAGCGTGGATTGAGCAGAGTGCTTTTCACTTCCGCCATCTCGAACAAGAAGTCATTTCAAGGCGTAAGGAGCGCGGTGAGACTTCGAGCAAGTCTGCCCAACTGCATGCTCGGGTGGAGGCCAATGCTGCACGGCTGAAGGTTGTCTTTGAGGGCCTTCTGCAATGTCTTTCCGAAGGGTTATCATTGAAGCAACAGCTTGACATTGTCGAGCGAGATGCACCTAGCCAGGAAGCAGCCCAGAAGGCGGCGGAGGAGTAACTTTCATCCTTCTTGCAGCAGCGAGCCCAGGTGGAAGCGGAGGTGGCCGCGGCAGCCACTCAGGAGGAGGCGCTGAAGGAAGTGCGAGAGCGGCTTGCAGATTTGTTAAAGACACTTCCTCCTTAGTAGTTATCCCTCTTTGTATCGTTTGTACTTGTAAATAAAAAATTATATATATATTTTTTTATTCTTTAACATAATGTATCCTGTACCCAATCAAGTTTATGATTAAAAGATACACATTTTTTTGTAATGTCTTGTGTCATTTTCTCCGTCTTTTCTTTCTTTTATTATCAGCATGCCACCTTAGTAACCATGGTTGACGGATGATTAGAGCGAGTATCCTGACCACCTCAAGAAATGGCGATGGCTTAGGCCGCAGGTTCAGATCTGCTGCCTAAGACTTTTCAACTCTATGAGCCGTGAGGGTCTTATAGAGGCTTTTCTCCCCACGGATCGAGAGGATCTCGTGGGTTTTTCTCCTTAGGAGTCATGAGGATTCCTAAGTGTGCTTTCTCTCATAGGTCGTAAGGATCCTGTAAGAGAATTTTTCCCTCTCACGAGTCGAGAGGACTCATAAGCGGTTGTTTCCCTCTTTGTCGAAACTCGACTTTGGAGAGTGAGACCCATGAATAGTATGCAAGAGACCATTTTAGATCAACTTGCAGGGTCCCATTGTTCAGGAAGCAAGTTTTTTTAGTCTCTACTGCCTGAGGCTTCATCTTGTAAATTGAGACAAATCGGGAATCTTCTCGCGGAGACACTGGTTTCTCTGCGAGCCGACACGAATCAGGAAGCTCTCGTCAAGGGTTGTTTGTTTCCCTAAGTTGAGGAATTTGCTGAGGATTATTTGTGTCCCTAGCGCCAAGGATTATTTGTTTCCTTGGGGTTTGAAACGAGTCGAGAATTTCCCACGGAGGCACTGGTTGCTCTGCGAGTCGATGCGGATCAGGAGGCTCTCGTCAAGGAGTGTTTGTATCCGTGAATTGAGGTATTTGCCAGGGATTATTTATTTCCCTAGCGCCAAGGATTATTTGTTTCCTTGGGGTTGAAACGAGTCGAGAATTTCCCATGGAGGCACTGGTTTCTCTGCGAGTCGACGCGGATCAGGAGGCTCTCATCAAGGAGTGTTTGTATCCGTGAGTTGAGGTATTTGCCAGGGATTATTTGTTTCCCTAGCGCCAGGGATTATTTGTTTCCCTAGCGCCAAGGATTATTTGTTTCCTTAGGGTTGAAACGGATCAAGAATTTCCCACGGAGGCACTGGTTGCTCTGCGAGTCGACGTGAATCAGGAGGCTCTCGTCAAGGAGTGTTTGTTTCCTTGAGTTGAGGTATTTGCTAAGGATTATTTGTTTCCCTAGCGCCAAGGATTATTTGTTTCCTTGGTGTTGAAACGGATCGAGAATTTCCCACGGAGGCACTGGTTGCTCTGCGAGTCGACGCGAATCAGGAGGCTCTCGTCAAGGAGTGTTTGTTTCCTTGAGTTGAGGTATTTGCTAAGGATTATTTGTTTCCCTAGCGCCAAGGATTATTTGTTTCCCTGGTATTGAAACGAGTTGAGAATTTCTTACGGAGGCACTGGTTGCTCTGCGAGTCGACGCGGATCAGGAGGCTCTCGTCAAGGATTGTTTGTTTCCCTGAGTTGAGGTATTTACCGAAGACACTGGTTTCTTCAGAGTTGGGATGAACCGTCGAGATTTGGCTTCATTTTCTGGCGGAGCCTGTTGGGAAAGTATGGTTCCCTCTTTGTTTACGCCCTTGGATTGTATACACGGATCGATGTGATCTTAACTGTAAGGCCAAAGTTTTATCATCATTTTTTTTTGTTTTATCTCCGCGATGCTCTATCATTTCAGCTTTTATATCGCGAAGGTCGCGATTGCCCAATCATTTCGGCTATTTTTTGCGGTACCCAATCATTTCGGCTATTTATTTTATTTTTACTCACTGCTTTTTATTGCGAATTGCTCAATCATTTCGGCTATTTTGCATGCATACATTTTTACTTGCTGCTTTTTATTGCAAGTTGCCCTATCATTTCGGCTATTTTGCATGTGCGGCCTATTGGCTTTTCACCGTAAACCTGAAATTAGACGTCGATTTCGGCATCAGCACCGCTACAACTGGGATATTGCCAAGAGCGAATCATCATTTGCCTCCGTCGGTGTCGAACAAAGGTGGCTTAGCGAACAGGGTTAGGGTCCCGCCGACTAAGGCTTTTGACTTCATGAGCCGTAAGGGTCTCACAAAGGTATTTCTTCCTACAAGTCGTGAGGATCTTGTAGGAGTATTTTCTCCTTAGGAATCGTGAGGATTCCTAAGTGTTCATTTCCTCTGTAAGTCATAAGGATCCTACAGGAGGGTTTTCTCCTTATAAATCGAGAGGATTTACAAGGGTTGTTCACCATGCGAACATATCCCCAGTCATGGATGAGACTTGGTTAGGGAAATGTTTATTCGCGCCCGTGGATTGTATACAAGGGTCAGTATTGAGCCACTTGTAGGGCAATATCGGAAGTTGTGGGGGTTGCTTAAGCACAGGTTTAGGTCTCTGTAACTTAAGACTTTCAACTCTTATAAGCCGTGAGGGTCCCATAAGAGATTTCTCCTTACGAGTCGTGAGGATCTCGTAAGTGTATTTTCTCCTTAGTAATCGTGGGGATCCCTAAGTGTGTTGCTCCCTTGTGAGTCGTAAGGATCTCACGCGGGTGGTTTCTCCTTACAAGGTCGAGAGGACCCTATAAGTGTCCTTTAACGAGATTGCGCCCTTTCAGGTTTTCACAAACACTCGCCGGTAGCCCTGTTGTTTTTACTCACGGAGCCCTTTCGGGTTTTCATCCGTACCCATTTTGCTTATGGACATACCGTTTTTTTATTCTTTTTATATATATATTTTTTTTACGAGGTCGCGCCCTTTCGGGTTTTCACGAACACTCGCCGGTAGCCCTGCTGTTTTTACTCACGGAGCCCTTTCGGGTTTTCATCCGTGCCCTTTTTGCTTATGGACATACCGTTTTTTTTAATTTTATTTTTATATGTTTTTTTTATATCTCGTCAGCCTAAATATGCTGCGGTAGTAGTTTAAAGACGTTTCGGTCTGCTATTAGTTTAAGGACATTTCGGTCCGACATGGAGAAGGCCGGCTACTGCTTATAAAGCTTGAGCTTAGGAAGATAGCGAGCGGACATAGTCGTCGTCATCTATCATTGACCTAGGCCGTGGCTCATTAAGCGCAGTATCTCTTTAGGAAGAGACCGTTTATTGGCTTGAAAGGCCTTTCACCGTGCATGTCCATAAGTAGATAGGCCCCACCCTGGTAGACCTTATCTATGATGTACAGGCCTTCATAGTTTGGCTTGAATTTTCCCCGCTTGGCGCGATTGGGGATCATAGGCCTTTTGACCACTAACACGAGTTCGCCTTGGCGGAATGTCCTCGGTCGGGTCAATATTTCATATGAGCGCGTCATCTTTGCTTTATAAGCTTCCAGATTTTGTTGCGCTATGAGCCGGGTTTCATCAAGGGCGTCAAGCTCCTCAAGCCGAAGGTGAGCATTTTCTTCGTCCATCAGCTCGTAGTGGACTGCCACTCGTAGAGAGGGTAACTCTATCTCGAGGGGGAGTACCTCTTCTGTCCCAAATACCAACGCGTACGGCGTTGTGCTCGTGGCCGTCTTGAACGTAGTTCGATACGCCCAAAGAGCCTCTTGCAGTCTCTCGTGCCAGTCTCTCTTATTTCGGGACGCCGTCTTTTTCATGATTTTCGTCAGGGTCTTGTTGAAGGCTTCAGCTAGACCATTAGCTCGCGGATTGTAAACTGAAGAATATCTCCAGTCTATATTATGCTGCTGTGCGAAGCGACTGATCTTGTGGCTTCTGTAGGCTGGCCCGTTATCGGAGATTATCCGTCTTGGCGTTCCAAACCGATATATGACGTGCGTCTTGAAGAAGTGGGGGATATTCTTCGTCTTCACTTCCCTCTGCGGTACTGCCTCTGCCCATTTGGAGAAGTAATCAGTCGTCGCCAGGATAAAACGATGTCCTCTGGACGATGCTGGTTCGATGGGGACGACTATGTCAGTTCCCCACATCTCGAACGGCCAGCTAGCCACCGTCGGGTGTAGCGGATTTGGATGCTGGTGGATGAAGTCCCCATGAATTTGGCACGAGTGGCATTGCTTCGCATATTCGAGGCAGTCCTGGATCATCGTGGGCCAGTAGTAGCCCATCCGTTTGATCTTCAACTTCATCTTTGGGCCCGCTTGGTGAGACCCGCAGAGTCCGTCATGAACTTCCTGGATGACTCTTTTCGCTTCGTCAGGTCCTAGGCATCTCAACCACAGAGAATCAAACGACCTCTTGTATAGAGTATCATTGACGAAGGCGAAAGACAGAGCTCGTTTCATGAGCTGATGTCTTGTGGACGCTTCTTCAGGCATTCGGTGGGATTTAAAGTAGTCTATGAAGACTTCTCTCCAATCCTTGGCATTTTTCCAATCTTTTACTTGCAGGGTCGTCTGCTCGCTCACTCCCTTTTCTTCGGATGATTCCGGAGATATTTCTGCTGGGGCAAGCACCCGACGGCTTTGTACCACGATTCTTACGTTATCGAGGTTCTCATCGGCCAGTTCCTTGGCGAGCTTGGCCAACGCGTCCGCTTTGCTGTTTTCCGCGCGCGGTATGTTTTCCAAAGTGTAGGAAGGAATTTGGGTCAACAATTGTTGCACTTTTTCGCCGTACTTCACCTATTCTGGTTTGCATGTTTGGTAGTCGCCGTTTGCATGACTAACGACCAGTTGGGAATCTCCATATATGAGGAGGTTTTCAATCCCCATGTCGATAGCGATCTCGAGGCCTGCTATCAGAGCTTCGTATTCGGCTTCATTGTTTGTCCTTGGCTCTGTTAGGGAGAAGGCAAAACGCATTATCCCACCTTGTGGAGTTACAAAGATGAGTCCTACCCCCGATTTGATTATAGGGGTACTTTGTCTGCGGTTCTTCACGGAAGATGCTCCATCGAAATAAAGCTCCCATCGGGTATCATTACCGTCGATCGCATCAAACACATGTTCGTCTGGAAGATCGCAATTCAGGGGAGAATCGGCGGGTATCGGATGCTCAGCGAGGAAGTCGGCGATGGCCTGGCCTTTCATCGCCTTGAGAGGCTGATAGGTTATCGAGAACTCCATCAAGAGTAGGGCCCATTTAGCGAGTCGCCCCGTCAATATGGCCTTTACCTTCGAAATGAGACGGACTTCATGTGCCAACGCATAATGTCTGAGCTTTGTTATCGCAAAGATCAACACCAAGCAATGTTTTTCAATGGGGGAGTAGTTGCTTTCTGCCCCCGGTAGAACTCGACTTAAGTAGTAGAGTGCTCTTTCTTTCCCTTGATCGTTTTCTTGTGCCCATAATGCGCCTAAGGAACCTTCGAGGGCGGTTGTATAAAGAATGAGGGGTTTTCCCTTGACTGGAGCAGCCAACACCGGCGGGTTCTGCAGGTATTGCTTGATCTCGTCTAATGCGCTTTGGCATTTTTGGTCCCAGACGAACGGGGTTCCCTTCTTCATCAGGTGGCTGTAAGGACGGCACTTTCCTGAAAAGTTGGCTATAAATCGCCGTATATACGCGAGCTTCCCTTGGAGAGACCGCAGCTGTTTGAGATTCCTTGGCGGAGGCATTTCCATGATCGCCTTGATCTTAGACGGATCTATTTCAATACCTCGGTGTCGAACAATGAATCCCAGGAATTTGCCTGAGGAAACTCCAAATGCATACTTGAGCGGGTTCATTTTCAAGTTGTATTGTCGAAGGCGTTGAAATACAGTCTTCAAATGCTCGAGATGTTCCTCGTATGATTTGCTTTTAACCATGAGATCGCCGATATAGCATTCGACGATTTCGTGTATAAGGTCATCGAAGATCTTCGTCATGGCCCTTTGGTAGGTGGCACCGGCGTTCTTTAGACCAAAGGACATCACCTTGTAACAGAATATACCCAGAGGAGTCCTGAAGGCGGTATGCTTCTGGTCTTCTAGATGCATCTTTATCTGGTTATACCCTGATGAGCCATCCATGAAGGAGAAAACCTCATGGGTGGACGTATTGTCTATCATCAGTTCGGTGACTGGCACTGGGAAATCGTCTTTCGGGCAGGCTTTATTGAGATCCCGGAAGTCTACGCATATGCGCACTGTCCCATTTTTCTTCATCACCGGGACGATGTTGGCGATCCATTCAGGGTATTGAACTTCCTGGATGAAGCCAGAGTCGATCAGCTTTTTGACTTCAGCATTGATACTCATTTCAAGCTCGAGCCACATTTTTCTCGGCGCCTGTTTGACTGGCTTGACATCTGGAGATATCGCCAATCTGTGCACAGCAATTTCTGGATCTAATCCCGGCATTTCGGAGTAGTTCCATGCGAAACAATCTTTATGCTGTAGGAGCACGTCCTTTAACGCAGACACCCTTTCTTCAGATAGTATCTCGCTGATGAATGTCGGTCGTGGATCGTTTGCCGTCCCCAACTCAATTTTCTTGAGGTTATCTGCAGTGGTATGGATTCCATCTTCCAGCTCTTTTGGCGCTGATGGGAATTCTGAGATTATCTCGTCGTTGCCGTTTTCGAAGCACCAGGGAAGGTCATCCATGTTCTCGGGCTCTTCCCTTGATATCATTATCACGTGACAAGTACGAATTCGCTTCCAATCCCAATGTGGAACTGGTTCTTCTTTCGTGGCCTTGGGCTCGTGCTTTTGTGGCGGTGCTACCCTCCAGTTGTCGGACAGAGCGAACTTGCCAAGCTGATACTGATCTTCGCCCCAATTCTTGAAGGTGAAGCAGTTCTCGAGAGGGTGCCCTACCACTCGGTGATAAGAGCAATAGTCTGGGTGTGAGACTTCGCCTGCTTGTTCGGGGTGTTTGGACTCCAGCAGTGTAAGCATCTGATGTTTTAGAGCGAGGTCAAGTATCTTCTTCGTCTTGTCCCAAAGAAACGAGTATGCTCGACCCATTTTCTTTATAAGGGATAGATCAATAACACTTGACTCCCGTTTGCGTGGCTTCTTAGCCCTGCTTTGTTACTGTTGAGCGCCTTTTTGGCCTTTCGACTTATTTCTGCTTTTGCGTCGAGCCTTCTTTATAACAGGTTGACAAGGAGTAGCATTTTCATCTTTCACGGCCTGTTGGAGAAGGCGTTGCGTTTTGGCTTTCTCGTAGATGACCATTTCGCGGTTATGATCGTCCCGGAATTTTTGACCCGCTTCCTTTATAAGCTTGTCCATTTGTTCTTCGAACGGCGGACTGGGCACTTTTGCATCTGGAACTTTCACTGTCTCAGGATTAGCGTCCTCCCATTGAGCATCCGCCTCTTTATCGAAGTCATACATGACATAGCAGCTGTTTAGTATCTCTCGTTTCTTTGACCGGATGTATCCAAGTCCAATTGTTTCCATTCTCCCATTAGGCAGTTTGCGTTGAGTCCCGGGAACGTTCTAGATTTTGTCATAGAACTTGGCTTTTCGAACGGTCTGCTTAAAGGATATCCCCTGGCGTTTCAGCAGCTTTTTCAAACCCTCTGTATAATATCTGGGAAGACGGATAGGCTGAAGCCTGTCGAGCGTAGGATCCGCGCCATGCCAGATTTCTTTTTCCACCTTGGTTTCTTCAGAGCGGTAGAACAAAATTGCTTTCTCGCTTTCTCGCCTGGGAGGGATGTAGAACGTCTGTAGCTCTTCTACATTGTAAATATTAAGTGCATCCAGTTCTTTATGGTGTTTAAGTGGCACTATGGCGACTTGTAGACTTTGCTCTTCGTCAGCAGACGTTCGTATGGAAGGTCGAGCAAAGAATACAACACGGATTTCATCTTCTGAGTCGCTACCAAAGATCAACGTAGGAGTGGACGGTCCTGGCTTATTGTGTTGGGGCGGACCCGAATACACTATCTCCTCTTCCTCCTCGGTATCACTGCCGAAGACAGGGATGGTGGCATTAGCTTTATTCTCCGGCTTGTGACACCTTTCTGTGTCTTCGAAATCCAGTAAGAAGTATTTGGCATCTTCGTATTTGCGGACCTCGTTGACAGAGAACGGGTTCAGTTCTCCAGTCACGGTATACTCGAAACCATCCTTAAAATACTTCATACGCTGATGTTGTGTAGAAGGGATGATGTTGTACTCGTGTAACCATGGTCGGCCGAGCAAAGCGTTGTAGCATGTCTTGGTGTCTATGACGTGGAACTTAACGTCCGTGACGAGTAGCCCGAAGCGTAGCGTCAGTATCACAGACCCCAAGAGTTCTTGATGACTGGGAGTCGGACCCGGAGATGGTGATCTTGTCACGAGCAAGGTGCTGGACGCTCATGCAGATTTCTTTTAACACCCGCACGTTGAGGAGATTAACGGAGGATCCATTATCGATCAGGATTTTGCCTATCTTAATATCATGGCAGTATCCTGAGACATAAAGAGGGCGGTTGTGTTCGCACGTCCCAAGGAGAAGGTCCTCGTCGCCGAAAGTGACATCGGCCGTGTGCACTTCCTCCAACTCATCCTTCATCTTTTCATCGGCCAGGCATACTTGGAATTGTTCCGGATCTTGTAGTGCCTTGATCAACGAATCTCTCGCCTCCTTTGATAGCAAAAGGGCGTCGAGAATGCTGAGCTATGAGGGTAGTTTTCTCAGGTGCGCTAGGACATTGTAATCCACCTTACTCTTCTTCGGCGGGTTGTTGGCGCTTAGCTTCTCCAGAACTTGGTCATCTAAGACGATATCTTCAGAGACCTTTTCTTTTCCTTTATCTTTTCTGTTTGAGGGTCCGAGATTCTTTTCAGGCAGCGTCCGATTCCGCAGCAGGATATTTTCGCAGACCTTCGGCTCTTCTTCTTTTCCCGAAGTGGATTCTTTAAAGAGAGGGGCAAGTTCCAGCTCTTCATCAGAATCTCTCCCGAATGTAGGCACTTGTGACCCGCCATTGTTAACCATGCGACAATTGCCGGTAGTTCTTTTAATCCCTTCGGTCATATTTCTTTGCTCTCGACGAGTTTTACGCTTTTCCCGCTTAAAGCGTTGTCGATGAGCAACATATCCTTGCCACCATCTATCGAAAGCTTTGCACTCTTGAGTGGGGTGCGGAATCTTTTGATGATATAAGCAATAGGAGGGGTGCGTTTCCACTTCACCGGTGATGTTTCCTTCAGAGGACTGTAGCTTCATGCCCATTGATATAGCCTTAGCAAACTTTTTCCTCATCTTGAATTGGCTTTTGTCGGTAGCGGAGGTGTTTTGCTCCAGCGGGATCATTTCAGCTCTTTCATCAAGTCGTTGGCGCTTAGCCCTTTCAAATATAGCCGTCTCGCGTTCTCGATCAGCTTTACTTTTCAATCAAGCTTCGTTAAGGAACGCGTCAATCATTTCATCTGATAGCTCCGGAAATTTTGGTTCAAGATCTGCCCCCAGCGCTTCGGTACAAGGAGTTTCCTCATCGTCCATGAACGAATGGGAAATCACATAACAGCTCGCCACGCATTCTTCAGATTCATCAGATGAACTTTCTCCCTCATCTTCCTTTTGAAAGACGTGATTGAGGAACTCTTGGAATGTAATGGGAGTCCGTGCCTTCTGGTTGTATTCCTCCAGCGCGTCGATTTGTTTTTGCAAGTCCGTGCGCTTGTCACCAGGCCTCACGGGCTTCTTAGATTTCTTCTTCTTCTTCTTCGAAGATTTTGACGGCTGGTTGTGAGCGCTCGGGCCACCACCATCGGTCTTTGGAGTTGGACGCGGCTTCAACATCCCCTCGATGACTTGCGGTTCCAATGGGTTCTTCCACTTGATTGCTGGACATGTCTGAAGATCGTTTAGCATCCTCTTTGTCTTGGCTGATAATACAACCTCCCAAGGAGCTTCTTCAACGACGGAGCATGTTGCCCCCGGCGTATTCGTCCCTTTAGAGGTGTGGGGCTGCGGGGAATTCACCTTCCATTTGTCAGATAACGCGAATTTGCCCTGTCGGTACTGGTTTTCAAGCTAATTTTTGAAAACGTAGCAATCTTCGATCGGATGGCCCAGTACTCAATGATAAGGATAGTAGTTGGGCTCATTGACATCACTTGGTTGCAACGGACGTTTTGGATCCGGCAGATTTATGAGTCGGTTGCGCAACGCCAGCTCGAATAACCTTCTCGTTTTATCGCGGGGAAAAGAATAAGGACGCCCTAGCCTCTCCTCAAGGTCTACGTATGGGCGCATATTATTTTGACGCACAACCGGCTTCGAGTTGCTCAGTTGTTGTTGAGCATTAGCGACGACGATTGCTTTTTCCTTCCCTTTGTCATTTCGGGAGTCCGGCTTTGGAAGAGGGGGTTTATGGCCCATCTGATCCATCTGCGCTAGCTTGTCAATCAAGGCCTGGAAGGTAGTCGGCTTGAAAAACATCATAAATTGCGAGATGGTTGCTTGTGGATCAAGGGTTCCCACAAACATACCCACTGCGGGAGCTTCTTCAATGCGCTGCTCACACTTCGACCACAAGTTTTGCCACCGTATAGCATATTGGACCCATGTCTCGCCTGGCTTTACCCTGGCGTTAATCAGTGCCGTCATCGGGGTGCGTTCACTGGCGCTTGCAAAACGCTGAGTAAACAGAAGCTCCATCTCTGCGAAGGTCTTGATAGAGTCGTTCGGGAGTTCAGAGTACCATTCGAACGCTGTATCTGATAAACTTCCAACAAACTGGCGAAGCAAAAGCTTGTCATCACCGCCGGTGTTGCCGCAGAGTGCCCTGAACTGGGCGACATGCTGGTGAGGATTGCCCGTCCCCTTGTAGACATGGAACTTGGGAATTGTGTAACCGGGCAGGTACTTGATTTGGTCGTACCAACTTGGATACGGCCGCCCCGTTTTTAGGACCTGGCCGGCTGCTTCAGTCGCATGATGAACCCGTATTTGTTGGGCTATATACTCGTCCAAATCAGCTTTGGAGATTGTATCCTCTTTAGCCGTCGACAGAGCTGGTGGAGGATTTGATGTCTCTCCCATATCGTCTCCAAGGACGATCGGGGGCTCTTCGGTCGGAGGATCTTGTTGTATCATCATCCCTATCATGTCTTGAAAGAGGAGGCCCATACGCTGTATGTTGGCTGCTTGTTCAGCAGCCTCTTTGTCCTTCTTCTCCAATATCCGACGAAGGAATTCGGCATCGGTTTCTTCCTCTTGGCGTTCATCCGAGGACGTTTCAGGGTTTTCTTTTGGCCCTGTAAGTGCGGCCATAGCATTCATCATTTCTTGGAGCTTCTATTGCTGCTCCTGCGCCTTGGTCACTGATCGCGTAAGCGGTCGATGACCTGTAGATATGCGACTGTCCTCTTTACCAGACGCCACATAGACGGTATGAACTACAATGTCCCCTGACTTAGGGCGTTTGGGTTCACCACATCTGATATTTGTCGCCGGCGCGGGGGTTTTCTCCGGCCTTCTTCTTTTGTGGGCCGTTGAAGTTGGAGGGGCCGTTGCAATGGGCATCCTAGCGACTGTCATCTTTTCCTGTTTGATCGGAGGGTCCTTTTCTTATTCCACTTTCGCCTTTTTCTGTTGACGAGAGCGATCTGGGTCAATTACGAAGTCTTGAACTCTCCGCCAAACTTTATAATTTTTTTAGGACAGCCATTGAGGGGGTTGTTCTTGCTTTGTTTCCAGAACTCTCCTCGCGGGCGGAGGAGATCTTTTCAATGTAGAGGCTGGAGAATTCTTACGTACCCTCCTCAGCGGTTCAAAGCTGTTCCCAGTTGGAACAGCAGCGTTGAATTCCACCACTGGAGCCGGTGGAGTTAGCCCTGAGGGGGAGTTGCCCCCTGCCTTTCTCACTCGTTGCCAATGGCGACGTCGAGCATGACGAGCCGTTGGGACTGGCTCGGAGATAGAGATAGCTTCTTTTTTGCCCCCTATCTGAATGGGGCGCCGCCGGTGTTAACCTCTTAAAGACTGAGGTTGTCTTTTGAGGGGTGATATTCAACCTGTCGAAGACGGATCCTCGAGCAAGGGCAGGAGCAGGGATCGTCAGTCTTGAAAAGACTGACTCTCTGACAGGGGAAGCCGCCTTGACGACTTCTGGAGCAGCAGTTATTGCCTTCCTCGGAACAGCCAATTTAGAGTTCTGATCCAGCCTGGCGAAAATAGAGGTTGTTGGTTTGGTAGTGGGAGACCCGTTGACAGGGGTCGTCGTAGCAGTGAGCCGGTCGAAGACCAACTTCTTATTCACTTCCGGTGCAGGTATTGGCATAGAGAAGCTTGTAGGCGGGATCATGGTCCCGAAAAACTGGCCGGTGGTGGCCTGGGTCACCTGGTCTACTGGCAGAGCGAGGAAGGAAGCCGCTTGGGGCCCATATGCTACACCTCCGGGGGAGGTGGAGCGTCCGTTGCATTGGCACTTCGAGCAGTTGGTGCAGTTAGAGGCCATTGATGCTTGAGTTCTGCGCCAGGCAAAAGACCAAATCTTAGTAACTTGAAATCCAAAGGCAACCATTTAACAAACCGCGATTGGTTCGCGAGGACGACATACGAAGTGTGGAGTGGAAAGAGGAAAATGTCCCACCGGGCGTGCCAGAATCTGTTCCCCTCCGAATGACGCGGCAGAGACGCGGTGAACGTCTTGCTGAGATTCGGGGCAGATGCTATTTGGTTTTATCCGTCCACCTCTCCGAAGATGCCAAGTTGATTTATGGAACTGTGTATCGGAGGTTTAGACGGATGCGGACGATGTAGCAGACTTCGTCAGATTCCCCCTCGCTTGAGGGGTTTTTGATTGTGGGGACGCTCTTCCCCTGCAGTTAATTACGCTACCGCATTGCGGTAACCACTTTCTCCTTCTCCAGAATTTCAATTCGTGTCGTGTGTGTTTGTTTTGTTTGTGGTTGCCCGTGGATTGTATACGGAGACTGAGTAATGCCGTCGCCCGTAGGACGTGGATTAGTCCAAATCCGTATTTACTTAGATTTGGGTTTTGTGTTTTTAGTTTAAGGATACATTAGCCGTATTGAGGCTAAGATCAACTTAAACATTCGTTAAGGATACGTTAGTCCTGTTTGAGACTAAGATCAACTTAACGTGGTGATCCATTTAATATATATGGCCGTCAGGACTCATCACCTCTCTGACGTCGTTGAAGGATTACAACGATAGGTGTCAAAAGAGTTCAGAGATGTACCCTTGAACCAAAGTCGATTGGGAGTTTTATAGTCTATTTAAATGTTTAAGGATAGCTTAGCCGTATTTGGGGCTAAGATCAACTTAATCAGGACCGTTTAGATCCGGCAAAAGAGCATTTGGAGGCTCTATTGTTCCAGTTTAGGGACGTAGTGGTCCATGTTCCAGTTTAGGGACGTAGTGGTCCACCATTAGTTTAAAGACGTCTCGGTCCATTATTAGTTTAAGGACGTTTCGGTCCAATATTAGTTTAAAGACGTTTCGCTCCAATATTAGTTTAGGGACGTTTCGGTCCAATATTAGTTTAAAGACGTTTCGGTCCACGAGTTTAAGGACCCCGCAGTCCGGATACGTATGTGTGTGGTCGTCGGGACCCGTCACCTCTCTAACGTCGTTGAAGGATTACAACGACAGATGTCAAAGGAGTTCGGAGATGTACCCTCGAACCGGAGGTAAATTGATTTAAGAGAGCAATCTTGCTCAGTCAATTTAATTTGAGGACTTACGGCCAAAATTAGGCTAAGTCCAGTTGAAAATGTTCAACGTTTTATCTGCTTTTGTATTGCATTTCTTTTTATTTTTATTTGGGCTTTTCCCAGAAAGGATGCAGAGCATCAATTTGTTTTGGGCTCTGCCCTTTATAAATGATGCAGAGCATCAATTTTATTTGGGCTCTGCCCTTTTATTGCTTTGCAATTTATTTTGGCATGCTTGGTCTTTTTGATTTGGGCCTGGCCCTTTTAGGAAATGCATTGTATTTATCAGGCGCTTTGCGCCAATCAGAGAGCGCAAGCGCTCGTGGTGATGACACGTGTCATGCAGGCGCAGTGCGCTGCGCTGGTGCGCTACGCTTGCGCTGATAACACGTGGCGCGCTCTGGTGAGTTGCGCCAATTTCAGAGAGCAAAGCTCTATTTCAAAAGCGCATAGCGCAAATGGTTCAGACGCTGACACGTGGCGCTCTCTGATGGATTGCGCCAGCCCAAGAGCGCAACAGTGCAGATTTATAAGTGCAAAGCACTATTAATTTGAGAATCTTTTAGATTCAAGAACCAACGGTTCATAAAAGAAGTGCAAAGCACTATTTGATTTCTTGATCTAATTTAGATCAAAGAAAAACAAGTTTTTCTTTTTATTTCAAGAACCAAAGGTTCATAAAAGTGCAAAGCACTATATATATTTTTTTATTTTTGTTTTTCCTTATTTTAAAGAAACAGTGGTTCATAAGAAGTGCAAAGCACTGTTTATTATGTAAAGATCATTGATCTGGTTTTTAGATCAATGATCTATTAGAAGAAATTTCTTCTCTCTCGTGAAGATTTTTACCTTTTTCTTGAAATTTTCTCAGAGTTCTCTCTGTTTGAAGCTCTTGACTTTTTTCAAGAAATGTTGATCTCTTTGAATTGAGATCTAGGGTCCTTTTTATAGTGCCCATAAATTAGTTAAAGAGATCTTTCTCTGAGTGATTTGGGGAATTTTCCCTACCATTGGATCTTTGATCCAAAGGCTTCTGTTTTACAGAAGAAAATCTTCTTGTTTTAACAAGAACAGAAAGATTTCTTTGAAATCTTAATTCTGTTTGGCGCAGATGCCGCAGCGCGTGACACGTGTCGCGCAGCGCAGCTGCGCTAGCGCGTCTGCGCTGACACGTGTCGCGCAGCGCGTCTGCGCTGACACGTGTCGCGCAGCGCAGTGCTTGCGCAACTGAAGCGTTGCTTCCTTTAATCTTACTTAAAATAGAGCTTTTTTCTCATTGGGTGCGCTGCCTTGGGCGCTGCGATGATGTGTCTGCGCTTGACATGTGGCGCGTTGCGCCCGGGATTTGAAGCGTTGCTTCAAAATTTGAATTTTGAATTTCAAGCAGAGCTTTGCTCTGATTGGGGGAAACACCAATCTACCTCTTTATCCCCACGTAATGTATTGTATAGATTATGTTTACAGGTCTTGGCCGAAACCATGGATATAAAATGTTTAGGTTCATGTTCAGGATGTAATCATGTGTTTAAGTAGTTATGTTGAGTTCATGTCAAGTTATAGCCATGGTTCGGTCAGGTCAGGTCAAGTTTGAAAGTTTGATTGATTTTGAGTGTTCAAGTTCATGATTAAATATTCGAGTTCGTGTTTGATTTTGGATTCAGGTTTGAGTTTGGACTCAGATTGAATCAGACACTTGTGAACGGATTTAACTCTTGAATTTTTAGGTTCGGGAGTTATCTGCAATTGCTGCACATGGACGGCAGGATTTGTGTCTTTTTCCAAGACAATTGTCATTGATAACTCCGTTAAATTATCTAACCTGAATAGGCAAGTACTCACTTTCTCCAGCTCCCTGGGGCTCAAGAGAATTGATCCCGCTTAAACCTATATTTACTAAAGTCCTTAAAATATTGTTATGTATATCTCGATGGAGTTTTATGAAAAATATTTTTAATATAGTTAAAAATAAAACTCGAGAGTGATTTGTGTTACTTAGGATTTTCATGAATCACGTGTTTTAATTATTGGGGTGTTTTAATGATAAATACCTAGCTTTAAAAAGTTTATGGTATTTTATTGAAAATTAGTTCTTTTTGGTAACTTGATGGTATTTTATTGACATTTTTTTCTTTTATTTTTTGAAAAATATAGTTTCATAATATAATGAAAATATGGATTTATAATTTTATATAATTCTTAAATAAAAAATTTAGTTTTATTTAGAAATTCGCATTTTTTTTAAAAACCGTATTTTATATCCTTTCGAGATCGAATACTCCGCAAGAAGTGCTGTATCTCTCTTTACTATTTTCAGGATGTGCGATAATCTGCACCATCCATTAGCGGGTCCTCTAACGAGAATTGTAAATGCATAATTGCAAAGGAATACAAATACCGCTTTAAAAGAAACCCGATTTTTAAAATATGTGGTATTTTATTGTAAAGTTATTCTTTGAATCAAATATACATATATAAGTATCGTGCTATGAAAACCAAAGTGTGTGTGTGGGGTAGGTCGTTACCCCGTGAAGTTTTCCTAAAGGTATTGTTTAAACATTTTGTCGGAAATGTGTGATAATAAAGTTCAAGGTATTTTAATAAAATGTTAGTTTTTTTATTGTTTCACATGAGAATTTTGATAATACTTCAATCTAAACATTGGTAATTAAAATTGCAAATAAGGTGGTAAAAATAGATTGACAAATATATAAAGGAAAAGGGAGTTTTAGGGTTTAGAAAAGAAAGGTATCGGTACTAACTTCACATTACCGATATATAATTTGGAGATGAGTTTCAATGAAAGGAAGGAGAGTTGAGAGGGACTTATGGTTTGGAAATTTCAAGGAAAGAGTAAGGAAGAAAAGGGAGGCTTCGTGGCGTTGCGGAAGCACCGGAATCGGTTTCGATTTTCGACGGAAAGGACTTGATCGCTAACTTCACTTTACTCCACTTGCATTTAGGAACTTTTTGAGAGAGTTTTTACTCGAATTTTCAGAATGATGAAGAGTTAGGATATAGTGTGATATTTATAGTGGAGAATTACGGTTTGGAAATTAAAAATGTGGATTAAAAAACATTAAAATGATATTAAATGGTGAAATAAAAGGTCTCTATTTGATTGCATGGAAACTTACCGAGCGCTAGTGCCTCGAGATTCATAAAAGGTCTCTATTTGATTGCATGGAAACTTACCGAGCGCTAGTGCCTCGAGATTCATGCCATGTGGGTTATTCTGTGTGTACACCATTTTGCACATGTTTGATTTTTCCGAACTGTTCATTTCCCCGTGTACTGTACGTGCAACCTTTTGGGCTTCCAAAAATAAAAATAAAAATAAAAATAAAAATAAATAATTGTGTCTGATGGGAATCGAACACACAGGCTACGCCATAGCAGTGCAAAGGCTTTACCAGTGAGTTATAAATTGTTTCTTGCTTTTATTAAACAATTCTAACTTATAACTCTTACACAGGCTGTAATACTTTTTTCTGTATATTAACAGGAAAATTTCAATACAGAGATTTTAGAGTCATTACACTAACACTAGAATGGTACCAGGAGCGACTCATCATTCGTCGTTGGAGAATTGAGAATTTTGATTTTTTTTGTTCGGCGTCTACATCGCTGACACTGGAATGGTGGTAAGAGCGACTCATCATTCGCCTTTGGAAGATTCTTGAATTTGGATTTTTGTTTGGCGTCTGCATCACTACACTGGAGTATGGTACCAAGAACGACTCATCATTCTCCTTTGGAGAGAATTGAGAATTTGTTGGATATTGAGTTTGCATCAGCAGCGCTAACACTGAAATATAGGTTTCAAGAGCGACCCATCATTTGCTTTAGGAAGGATTTTTTTTACGAGTCTATGCCTTTTCCTGTTTTCACAAGCGCATGGGTAGTCTCGCTGTTTTTACTCACGAAATAGTTCGGGTTTTCATTCATGCCCCTTTTGCTTGTAGACCGACCCTTTATTTCTTTTCTTTTATTATTCCCAGTTTAACGAGTTAGGGGTCAAACTGTACTTGTTCTTTTTCTGGCCTCGTTGACGCCTTTTGCAAAGTTATTTGAAATTCTCGGAATTTTGAATTTGATAGAGCCGGATCGATGGCCGAGACAATAGGTTTTATTTGATTCTTTCATTTGATCCTTGGCTCCTTAAGCAAGTTCAATATTTTCTTTGTCCTTTGGCCTAACATATATCTCACAAAGGCTGCGACAGGTTTGAGATGTTCCTTGGAGCGGACGATTGAGTTGTTTGCTCTCGAAGGATTTTGGCGTTCGTTTGTATAATGTTGGCAGTCGTGGCTTAATTGCTCGTCAGCTCGCCGGAAGACAGCGAAATTTCTCTCGTCTTATACTGTTCCTCAACTCAGTTTTTGAAAACATAGCATTCTTCGATTGTATGCCCTAACACTTTGTGATATGGACAGTAATTGGGGTCATCGTCATTTTTGCTTCATGCGGTCTTTTTGGCGCGGGAAGCTGCAGACCGCTGTTCAGGGCGTTCTTAAATATGTTGCGAACTTTTTACTTTCTGAAAGAGTAGATTTTGTTTTTTCTCCCCATCGGAGTCGGTCCTCCCCCTAATATTTATTTTCGAGCCCGATCGGTTTTAGGTCCGCCCACTGCTTGCTTGTCCCGATCAGTGTCTTTTGCTAAGGCCTCTAGTGGGCAGACAACTTGCTTGTTTTGGGCTTGTGAATGAATGGTCATTGAGTTGCTAAATTGTTTAGTTACATTCTCCTGTCCTTTGAGACGATGATCATTTATACAAGTGATTTATGTACTAACATATCGAAATGTACATTTGGACAAAATAAATTTAAAGACATATAGGGCTGCGCTCGAAAGCGGGCGCAGTTGCAAGTGTAAAACAGAAGGATAGGCCATGAGTTTAAGTCCTGATGGGCCCCATCACCGGCCCGGGGTCACGCAAGTGTACCATCTTGACTTCGCTTGACCTATGCCCCATTTATCACTAAAAATTAATCCCAGCAACGAGAAAGAGAATAAAAAAATCATTATATTTATCCTCTGCAAAATGAGATATTTCTTTAATTTCTTAGAATATAGAATACGATTTCTCATTAGTTTCTCACTCACCTTCCAATGGTTGCATTTATGTATATTCTGTATTTACAAAATCCTAATTAGTGTGTCCTATATACCGGATACAAACATCGAATTCTCTCAACTTACATGAAATTAATTAAATGATTGTCACTCAACATGAAATTTCATCATAGTGCACAACATCTTCTAAAATAATACATCATCCTATGGTCTCTCTGTCACTCAAAATATCTATATATTTCTAAAATAAATAATTAAAGAGCGATCCTCTAACCATGCATCGCATGGAATTTGTCCGTGTTTCAATACTGTATCCGGAAAAGTTTGGTTGCGAACTAGGCATGCTATTATCAAACAAAAACATATAGATTTTCGCATTTTAATTATACAACTATGCAAAATATATATGATTTAAAAGACTACATCAAATTAAATTAATCGTATTTTTTATTACTGAAATTCATTCATATTGCATCCGAATTATTTAAACACCTTCAAATTTTTTGAATTTTTCAATTTTGAGCATGGAATTATAGCAGCATCTCCGAATTCTGAACAATGTAGTCCTAAGAAATTTTTCGATGATGGAATGTTTCCATCTTGATGTGCAATGGGCCTCCTTTGAGCAGGCCTCAACTATCATCTATTGTGAATTGGGCCCATTATAAAACCAACTAGCAAAATAACAGGCCTTGGTCCAAAAAAAACGTACGTTGGCTTGTGCCAGGGACTTTAGGGCTTACAATTATGCCGTCAGTATATGTCCGAACAAGAGAAAGATGATAGAGAAGTGCTGACCTTACACGCTACCCGAAATTCATCCATCTCTCTCCGCCGGGTGTATCACACCCGGCATAGGGAACAATTTCTCTGTTATTAGGACCCAAATACCTAGTTCTCTCCTTTATAATCATCACGTGACATGGTTCATAGAACTAACATCAAAACTTTTTCAAGACTACAATAAATAGGAAGATGAATTTACAAGAGAACTCAAATTTCTTACTATGACTCTCATCATCTCTTTCCTCTTCTTCTGCTTCAAGCAACAGCTTGATTCTCATCATCATAAGTGACAAGAAAGATGCTCATAATTTTAATGAAAATAACATTTACCTATAAATGCAAGAAACGTCAATTGGATTCTCACCCGTCACCATTGTACATAGCAAGAAATATCCTCATAACCTTGAAAAAATATATTTAATTTTAATCATTCAAATCCTTCTAGGTCTTCAAAAATCCTTTGAATACCCACTGTTTTAACTATTAAAAAAAAGTTATGATAAGCATCGCCTTAACTTCTTCTTTAATCATAATATCTAAGGTATGTATGCATTTTATCATTTATTCTTGTTTATTATTTGTTTCATACCAGAATCAATCATATTAGGGACATACCCTAATAGAATAGCAGGTGAAATATTTATCATATATTTACAAGCTAGCAGATGGGAAATAGAGGTGTATTTTCCATTTCACATGCACGTTTCAATAATTTATTTAACTATTTAGCAAAAAATTAAGCACTTGCTTTCATAGCTCAGTTGGTTAGAGCACCCGTTTAGTAAGCGGGAGGTCTTGAGTTCAACTCTCAATGAAAGCAAATTTTTTATATTCTTTTTTCCTTTTAAAAATTGCTTTCACATTAAGTCTGTTAAACGAGCCGGGTTTTCGGTTTGGTTTGTTTATTTAAACGAGCTCAAAAAATTTGCTCTCATCAATCCCGAGCCAAGCTCAAGCTTTAACAAGCATATTTAAAATGTAGAGAATAGCTAAAGATAATGATAAAAATATGTGGAAAAACCTAATTTCCTGTCTGTGGTTCAACAAAGCTGGGAACATCCTTCAGAAATGCATTTTTAATCTCTTGTTTAAGTTTCATCTGAAGCTCAAAAGACTTGAAAGCCATCTAAAAGAATGTAATAGAGCATCTTATGGAAAAATTGAAGACAGGGTCAAAGAAAGCTGAAGACAAAGTGAATAAAGCCCAGATACAGTATGATCAAAATCCCACTCAGGTTAATTATCAGGATTTGTGGCTTGCTAAAGAACAACTTGATGAAGTGTTGTCACAGGAAGAAATATTATGGAGACCAAAATCCAGAATCAAATGGATGGCGGAGAGGGATAAAAATACCAAATTCTTTCATGCTGCAACAAAAGTTAGATCCTCCGCAAATAAACTACTAAAGCTTCAAGAATTAAATGGTGATTGGGTAGAGGGTCAGGACAAGCATATTGATCTTGCAGTGAGCCATTTTCAATTAGCTTTTGGATCACAATACACTTCTCTTATCAATGATTTCAACTCCATCGTTTCAAATATGATCGGTGTTCAGGATAATCAGCATTTCACGGTTATTTCTATTGAAGAGGATCAGGACAAGCATATTTCACGGTTATTTCTATTGCACCTGGGCCTGATGGGTTCTCAGAGAAATTCTACTCCTCCGCTTGGCACGTCATCAAAGCAGAACTACTGGCCGCAGAAGTATATTTTTTTGAAGTTGGTAAAATTCCCAGAGCTATCAATTCCACTTCATATGTCTCATGCCTAAAAATAAAATATGCATTCATACAACTGACTATAGACCTACAAGTCCATGCAATGTCCTCTACAAAATTTTCACAAAGATGGTTGCTGAGAGGATTTCCAATTGTCTCTACAAACTTATATCACCCCAGTAAGGAGCTTTCATCAAAGGGAGAGACATCACCGACAACGTAGCCTTGACACAAGAAATAGTACAAGACATAAACAAAAAGGTAAAAGGTCACAATGTAATTTTCAAGCTTGACATGGAAAAAGCTTTTGATAGGCTAGAGCGGGGTTTCATTTTCACAATTCTTGAAGCATTTGGGTTTTCTTCCCAATTTGTCAAACTAATTGAAGGATGTTTGAGCAAACACCACTTTTCTGTGCTGGTTAGCTGATGAATAATGGTAATCTGCTACCATATAAAAGTAAAACCGGATGCCCAGTAATATTCCATTTGCTATATGCAAACGACACGATGATCTTTGCTAATGGCTCAAGCTACAATCTCAAAAAATTGTTTGATTTCCTTCAGGATTATGAAAAGTGTTCTGACCAAAAGATTAATAGAAATAAGAGTGCATTCTACACAGCTAAGACTTGTCCTGCTCAAGTCTGTGATAGGATTGAAAAGATATATATCAAGGCAGGATTAAAGTGATGTATTATGAAGAATTGGTTGATAAGATCGGGAATAAACTAAAGGGATAGCAATGCAAATTCTTATCAAATGTAGGCATGCTGATACTTATTAAGCATGTGTTACTTTCAATGCCTCTGCACATTCTAGCAGCATGCAGTCCGCCTATAGCTGTTCTAAATAAAATTACCTCAGTGATCTCTAAATTCTTCTGGAACGAAAACTAGGATTACAATCATCATCATTGGGTCTCTTGGAAAAAGATATGTAAACCAGAAGAAGAGGGGAGGTCTTAACATTAGAAGCTTAACCGACATCTCTTTGGTATATAATATGAAAAAAAAGCCTGCAAGTTTAAAGCTGGCATCTCACTTTGTCCCCGGTTTTTGAGAAGGAAAAAAAACACTCTAAAAATGGCATTTTAATAGTTTTTGCATCTTCTTCTCTCTTATGGAAGAAAATATATACATTACCACCTAAGGTTTAAACTCACTCAAGATAGCAACTTGGCACAGATGATTTAGACTTTTGGAATGCCATTTGGCACGAAGATAAACCTCTAAGCATAACCGCTACTGGCCTTATCTCTCCTCTACCCATAAATAAAATCCTCAACAGCAACAGATGGGATTTTTCATGCAATCAGCATAAAATCCCTCAAAAGTGATATCAGATATTACAGCCAAGAATTATGTTACTGATTCAAACCCTAATTGTTTAATATGGAAGCATACATCCCATGGTAACTTTACACTTAAATTTGCTTGGGGGATGGTCAGAGCCACAAATGCAAAAGTTTATTATGCTAAATTCTTATTTAGCAAACTAGTGCCAAAAAAGATATTGGTTTTTACCCGGAGGCGTTTCTCAGATTCTCTGCTTGTAGACCTGCTATTCAGAAACTTGGCTTCTCATTGCCAAGCAAATGTGAATGCTGCAAAACTCCCTCACAAGAAACTGTTCAACACCTGTTTTTGCTCAGCAAATGGGCTGTTTACTTATGGAATAAAGCATCTACTGCCTTTCATTTGCAAACTAATTGGTGTGCATGGTGCACACTAAACGACTGCTTTGCTTATTGGTATGATATCCAATCTGTACCTGATATAGCCAAATAGATACCTCATTTGATTGTCTGGAATCTGAGGAAAGCAAGATGTGAGACAAAATTTCAAGAACTTTCTATTTCTTCTGAAACTGTTTGGATCAAAATCTTATTTGATTTAAAGCATATGGCTAAGACCCACAAGAAATATGCTGCAACTCCATCCAACACAAATATTCTGGCCAATATAGGGATTCTTAACAACATTTCTAATTTACATAGAGTCAAACCAATTAGCTATGTGCATTGGACCAGACCTCCTGATGGTAAATACTGATGGTGCTCACTCTGCTGAAACATCTGCTGGAGGGGCTGTTCTTTGACACTCTAAAGGAGAAATTGTTTTTACCGCAAAAAAATTCTGCGGTAAAGGAGATATACTAGAAGCTAAGGGTAAGAGCACCGCTAGATGGGCATCTCCAATGTTATAATAAGAGATTAACAGAGATACTAATAGAGACAGGCTCAAAACTCTTAGTTGATTGCATAAATGGATACTGTGTTGTCTCATGGAGATTGGTATATATCACTAAAGGCAATCCAGAAACTATTGCAAGAAATGCATGCTGAAGTTACACACATATTCAAACAAGATGGCAGATTTTCTTGCCAAAGATGCTCTTAACACTCATATATCTAGCTCTTTCAATTCTATCTGTGTCCCGAAGGAGCTGCAAAATTTGGTTCTTTTAGAACCGTCTACTCTGCCTTATATCAGAATTCCCTACAAAGACTGCTAACTCTTTAAATACCTTTTCTATCAAATTTTGTATAAATGTTATAGCATGATTTAAAAGTCTGTACACTGCTGTATCCAACTGTTATGATCAATAAAATTCAAGCTCATTGAGAGCCATGAATTAAAAAAAAATTTAAAAACATTGTTGAAATCTAAATTCTTCGATATTACAGTATAACTATACTTGACTTTTTCAAGATAATATTCATAAGTTAATAGATACCATCTGAATTTAAGAATAAGTAACTAATTCATTGTTACTACTAAATACTAATTAAGCTAGCCATAAACTCTTCAAGCCTATGCGTTCCCTAAACGAGCCGAACTCGAACATGCTATATGTATGTTTATTAACAGCCCTATTCCATATTAAACAGAGATACCCTTTTTGAGCTCAATGGGAAAAGTAATAGTAATAATAATCCCCTTCTTAGCTTGCAAGCTCCACCACTTGTGGTATCCTGAGAAAGAGACGTGTGACCCCCATTGCATAAGCACATTAAAAACATTAAATTTACATAATATACATAAACCCCTCAAAACATTAAAACTACATGTTTGCTCCCCCGCTCTGCCCGTTGCTTGCTACTCCGCTCTGCCCGGTGTTTTTCGTCACCTATTAGGATGGATGCACTCGCTTGTCAGGCGTTGTATAAATTACCCCCATCTGATGCTGGGCGGGGATTTTTTGATTGTGGGGATTTTAATCTCTGGCAGCCACAGACAAAACCGCCGTTTATTACCCCTCGCTTTGAATCGAGGGAATCTCCGATTAATGGGTCTTGCGATCATGCGGACACAATATGAAATATGTATGTACTTGAAAAGAAAGAATACATGTTTGTTCATTTCAATTTTTTTGTTTACTTATATTTTATTATTTTTATTTGTTTTATTCTATTTTATAAGAAAAATGCGGAAGAAACAAGACGGGTGCCCCGGGAGATCTGGTCAGGTAACTCCTAGGGAGATAACCAAGGGCAGGCTCCCCCTAAAGGGGGGATTCGGCTCGGCTTCCCCTTCTGGGGGAGATGAGGGTACGGCTCACCCTCGGGGGAGACCTAGGGGGCGTTTTCCCCTTCCTTATTGGGTGGGGGTCAATATGGCACTTAATTTATATGTACACGTATATTTTTATTTTTCTATATATTTATTTTATGTTTTGTTTTGTAAAATGATTAAGTGTGCGCATTTCGATAAAATTCGACGGCATAACTGTTAGATTTTATCGTTTAATCGCTTATTTGGGATAAACATAGAACAAAGTCTATGTTTTTTCGCGTTTGGATGAAACTGTAAATGTATATGTGCTCCTTACCGTGTCAACTACGATTATGCGGAATCAAAAACTTTAAAACTTGAACACAATAAACTAAAATTCCCAGGATACAAGCCCAAACACTACACTAAACAAACCATAACTAGAGTTTTAGCTACTCGGTTGGAATTACAACTTTTGTAAACGGTCCTTTGGATCTTGAAAGGTGACTCCTCAAGCTTCTTTGGTTGATGGAACGAGCTCTCGAAGCCGGTTTTCCGTGTCAAAGACGATTCACCCGAGAATGCCGATTTAAGTAATAGTTTCGTCCGAAGCAATTAAAGATCAAATCTTGCTAAGACAAGATACTTAGACTGGTGTAGTTTGTGAAACTAAATGCTCTCTTTTAATTCTCAAATCTTAAGAGAAGAAAATGAGGAAGAAGATGAAAAGATGGCAACTCAAGAAAAAACTCAAGTGAAGAAAATATCAACCATTCCCAAATATCCTACACTCCTGTCTCATTCTTATCTTTACAATCCAAAACAAAAGAATGGATGAGTAGGGTGTGACTCATACTAGTGAGCCATAGGCCCACAAGATACTAGAAGATATGAGAATGGGTGAGAGTGTGAGAGAGGCCACCTCATCAATTATACATACACATATATAAATATAAATGCATGTATATAAACAAGTATACAAAACCCGTATAAATACGTATACTATATTTTGGTACAAATACGAATACCGTATTTATACCGAAAATACAAAATACGTGTATTCATATTTAGAAAGAAATACATGTATTTGTATCAAAGCACAAATACCCGTATTTATACAAATACACATATCCGTATAAATACCGTATTCGTATTAAAATACAAATACCCAAAAGAAAGAAATATAATACTAGCATCAAAACTGGTTGTCTTTCAAATCTGCTAGTACTACTAAACCGTCCGATTAAAGCACGTGTATAAATACATGTGTTCAATCGAATACCCCTGCGTAAACCATACGCAAACTACACCGTTTCGTCTGAACCGGAAAATCCTCCGTGTGGGACTCTAAAAACTCGATAATACACCGGCAGTGGGTTTAACCACAAGTACGTCAGTGGGACTAGCTGTACGTAACGGCTACCCAGGTATCTGTCGAAGGAAAGATCGACACGATAACTCGTCCGAAAACCCTACTGAGCCTATAAGTGATATTCTTCGTACAGTCCAGTTTGTTCGTCTAAGAGTATCGCATATCGGGCCTAGAGGGTTGTTCCCCGATAAAATATCAGGAAGTACCCCAATGGGGTATCACGTGCTCACACGTGACCAAGGGTCACGTGTTGACACGTGATGGTTTCCTGGGATTCTATCTTAATAGAATTATATTATAATCAAACGATCAATTAATGGAGTCACGTGCCCACACGTGACAGACCTTTAAATCCACTGAAAAAAGATCAATAAAGTATAATAAAATAGCAAGGAAAAACCTCAATGAGGTGTCACGTGCTCACACGTGACCAAGGGTCACGTGCTGACACGTGATGATTCCTCAGCTCCCTGAAAACATAATTAAGTTCTAATCAAGCAAGCAATTAGTGTAATCACGTGCCACCACGTGATTGGTCTTTAAAACCTACCAAAAGGGATTAAAAAATGTAACAAAACAGCTGAGAAAAGACCCCAATGGGGCATCACGTGCTGACACGTGATAGTCCTTTAGCTCTGTTAAAAGGCAGAATTAAATTCTGAATAAAAGAGCGTCACGTGCCAACACGTGACATGTCCCTCAGCTTTTTAATTGATAGAATTAAATTCTATTTCAATGGTCAAACGTTGGGATCACGTGCTAACACGTGATGGGCTTTAAAACCCTTGTGAGTTAATAGAATTAAATTTTAATTAAGAGAAATCAAAGACCCTAACTAGAAAAGTATTTCTTTAAATATTTCCAAATAAAAAAGATGGTGCTCTGTAAAATAGAGCACCGTTGGATTAAAAATCCAATGGTAATTAAAAATCACCAATTTATGGAAAGATTTCATACAAGGAAAGATTTCCCTGAGATTCACCAAGAATAACAAACAGAATATCTTCTGAATTAAAAATCCAATGGTGAATAAAATTCACTGAGTGATCTAAAATATCATGTTGGTTACAAAAACAACCAAAATCTTTTAATGAAAGATTCACTAAACAAATTGATTCTTTTCCTTCTCCTATAAATAGGAGCCAAGAAGAGGAGAAAGGAGGATAGATTTTTGGATTTTGGAATTTTCTGAAGGAAAATAGTAGAGAGAAGAGAGAGGAGAATTTAATTCTCAAGAAAAGAAACCCTAAGTGAGAAAGGGGAAAGAGATCAAAGCTCCATAAAACAAAAAAGAGAATTTAATTCTCAATCTAAGAGTTTAACTCTTCTACAAAAAAGAACCTAGTTATTCCTCTGGTTGAAGATCTGCAGAAGCAAATCTTCCCATAAGTTGAAAATTTAATTCTCATCGGGGAGATTCTGCCACGCAGATCCAAAACTTAGAGGGAGAATTGAGTTTAGAGAATTTAATTCTCTTAAATTCACAGAGAATTTAATTCTCCCAAAAATAAAACTAGGGTTTAACCCTATATTCGAATTTAATTCTCCCAATTTCACAGGAATTTAATTCCTCTAAGATAAAATTAGGGTTTAACCCTACATGAGAATTTAATTCTCCCAATTTCATAGGAATTTAATTCCTCCAGATAAAACTAGGGTTCAACCCTGCATGAGAATTCAATTCTCCCAATCTCACAGGAATTTAATTCCTCCAAGACAGAATCAGGGTTTAACCCTATATAAGAATTTAATTCTTCTACATACATAGGAATTTAATTCCTCTAAAAACATAATTAGGGTTTAACCCTACAGAGAATTTAATTCTTAAAATAAAGAGACTTGAAAGATCTCCATGTACGTAAAGAACATTGGTCACGTGATGACACGTGACCCTAATCCGCAGTGATCAGAAAAGAAAGAATAAAACTAGGTCACGTACCCCCACGTGATCCCTGAACAAATCCCCCAAAATGAGAAGGAAAAAGCTTGGAGGCAATGCCTCATATGCTCCCACATGACTTCCAAAATAAAGAAAACAAAAGCAAAAGCAGATTCTAATTTGGGCGTCCTCATGTGTCCTCACGTGACCCCTAATAAACACCTTAATAAATCAGTGCATGAGTGCCTATCACGTGCCCACACATGATGGCCGTGAAAACTAAATGTGTTTAACACTTATTTACAGATTCGAGAATAAAATAAAGAAGGCTTGGCCCCACCCTTGGGTGCCCTCACGTGCCCCCATGTGACCCTTTCCTTTCTAGTGTTTAACACTATTTTAAGCATTTCGTCTCCAGTGTTTAACACTGTTTTAAATACATCACGTGAGGACACGTGACCACCAGATATCCTCTAGTGCTTGACACTATTTTAAAGCCAATGTTAGCCAAATTGGCTAAGTTTTCCAGAGGCAAGCCTCTCCTTCAACTGAATCTCAAAATTGATCATTTCATATGACATGCAGAGTAAAACCCAGAGCTATAATGTTTAATGCTCAGTCAAAGACAAAAATGTTATCAGAGCCCTCAAACTCTTGTTCCGCATTGCTGAATGATGAGGGGCTGAACCCAGACAAATGTCTAATGGTCCAACAAATGGACAACATTTCTAATCTAATTGGACTTAACCCAAGTTGGCCGTAAGTCCTCAATTCAGATTTAACTGAGCTAATGTGCTCATAATCTAATTAATTGATCTTAGTTCCAAAAATTGGACTATAGATCTCTCAAATCAACTTTGGTTCAAGGGTACATCTCTTCATTCCTTTGATATTTGTCGTTGTAATCCTTCAACATCTTCAGAGAGGTGACGGGTCCCGACAACCACACATTTCACGGACTATGATGTCCTTAACCTTGACTGTGAGGTCTTTAAACTCACAGACTATGATGTCCTTAATCTTGGCTGTGAGGTCTTTAAACTCATGGACTATGATGTCCTTAACCTTGACTGTGAGGTCTTTAAACTCACGGACTATGATGTCCTTAACCTAGACCAAGATGTCCTTAAACTAACAATGGACCGCAATATCCTTAAACTAATCGACCGCAAAATCCCTAAACTAAACAATAGAGCCCAAATGCTCTTTTGTTGGATCTAAATGATCCTGTTAAGTTGATCTTAGTCTAAAATTAGACTAATGTATCCTTAACAAACGTTTAAGTTGATCTTAGTCTCAAATAAGACTAACGTATCCTTAAATCCAACCCCAAACCCAAATCTAAGAAGATATGGATTTGGACTAATCCACGCCCTACGGGCGACAACATAAATTAGTCTCCGTATACAATCCACGGGCAATCAAAAACAAAACAAACACACACGACACGAAGTGACCATCTGGAGAAGGAGAAAGTGGTTACCGCGATGCGGTAGCGTAATTAACTGCAGGGGCTTGCGCCTGCAGGGAAGAGCGTCCCCACAATCAAAACCCCCTCAAATGAGGGGGAATCTGACGAAGTATGCTACATCGGCCGCATCCGTTTAAATCTTCGATACGTGGTGCCATAAATCAACTTGGCATCTTCGGAGAGGTGGACGGATAGCACCAATTAGCATCTGCCCCGAAATTCAGGAAAGACGTTCATCGCGTCTTCCCGCGTGTTTCGGCGGGGAACAGATTCTGGTACGCCCGGTAAGACCTTTTCCTCTTTCCACTCCACACTTCGTGTGTCGTGTTCGCGAACGAATCACGGTTTAATATGGTGGCCCTTGAGTTCGAGGTACTAAGATTTGGTTTTGCTCCCATGCAGAAAAAAGAAATTAATGGGCTCTAACTCCTCCAGCTGCAACTGCAACTCCTGTTCCACCTCATCTGGAGGTGTAACCTACGGGCCCCAAGCAGCCTCCCTGTTCAAGATGCCAGTGGAGCAAGTAACTCAGGCCACCACTGGGCTGTTCTTTGGGACCATGATCCCACCGATGAGCTTCAATGCCCCGCTGCTGTCGCAAGAAGCCCCAAAGAAGTCGGTCTTTGATCGACCTACTGTTACCGCGGCCCCTCTCAACGGGTCGCCCAAATCCAACGCCTCAGTCTTTGACAGATTGGGCCAAAGCTTATGTGGGCCCGTAAAGAAGCCTGCGATACCAGAAAGGATTATCCCAAAAAGGATAGCCATTCCTACTCTCGAAGTCGTCAAAGAGGCTTCTCCTGCCAAAGGGTCGGTCTTCACAAGACTGACTGTTTCAGCTCCCGTTTCAGGCGAAATCGTCAAGGTTGCTTCACCTACTCGGAAGTCTGCTTTCGATATGTTGGCCATCCCTACTCAGCGGACGTCAGTCTTCAACAGGTTGACAACGACAACTTCTGATCAAGATAGAGGGTATGAGGAAACCACCCCCGTAGCTGAGATAATTCCAACTGCAAGACACGCTCGACGTCGGCACTGGCGCCGAGTGAGGAAGGCTGGGGGCAATTCCCCTTCCGGACTAACTCCGCCGGCTCCAATGGTGGAAGTTGATGCTGTTGTTCCAACTGGGAACAGCTTTGAACTGCTAAGGAGGGTGCGCAAAAACTCTCCGACTGCCGTGCTGAAGAGATCTCCTCCACCCATGGATAACGCTACTAAGGTGAAGCTAGAGCAGCCCCTCAGCGGCTATCCTCTAAAATTTATAAAGTTTAGCAACAGGTCCAGGACTCGGTGATTGATCAAGATTACTCTCGCCGACAGAAAAAGATGAAGGCTCGGCAAGAAAAGAGCCATCCCGTGGTACCACAGAAGATGTTATCCGTCTAGGTGCTCGCTGCAACGGCTCCCTCAACTTCAACCGCTCACAAGAGAAGAAGGCCGGAGAAAGCCCCTGTAATCGCGGCGAACCGCAAGGACGCTGAATCTAAACGCCCCAAGTCTGGAGGCATGGTAACACATACCGTTTATATGGCTTCTGGAAAAGAGGAAAGCCGTGCTTCTACGGGTCATCGACCGCTTAGCCGATCGATAACAAAGGCTCAGGAGCAACAGCAGCAAAAACTTCAGGAGATGCTGACTGCAATGGCTGCACTCACTGGGCCAAAAGAAAATCCGGAGACCTCAGAGCAGCGTCAGGAACAAGAAACTGATGCTGAATTCTTTCGAAGAATGCTCGATAGGAAGGAAAAAGAGACCGTGGAACAGGTGGCCAACATAAAACGAATGGCTCTTTTGTTTCAAGATATGGCCGGGATGATGTTACAGCCGGAACCTCCAGCTGAAGACCCCCCGATTATCATTGAAGACGACAGAGGGGAGACATCGAACCCTCCTCCGGCTCTTTCAGCAGCCAAGGAGGAGACCATCTCCAAGGCCGCTCTGGATGATTACATCGCTCAGCAAATACGAGCTCATCAGGCGAGCGAAACGGCTGGGCAGATCGTTAAGACTGGACGACCCTATCCGGGCTGGTATGACCAAATAAAGTACCCGCCGGGATATACGATCCCTAAATTCCATGTATATAAAAGGACGGGCAATCCCCACCAGCATGTCGCCCAGTTCAGGGCCCTATGTGGCAACACTGGAGGTGACGATAAACTGCTACTTCGCCAGTTCGTCGGCAGCTTGTCGGAGACAGCGTTCGAGTGGTATTCCAAACTCCCAAATGACTCTGTCAAGACATTTGCAGAGATAGAGTTGCTATTCACCCAGCGTTTCGCAAGCGCTAGCGAACGCACCCCAATTACGACATTGATCAATGCCAGGGTGAAGCCAGATGAAACTTGGGTCCAGTACGCAATACGGTGGCGGAATTTATGGTCAAAATGCGAGCAGCGCATCGAAAAAGCGCCTGCGGTAGGCATGTTCGTGGGTACTCTTGACCCTCAAGCGACTATTTCTTAATTTATGATGTTTTTCAAGCTGACCACTTTCCAGGCCTTGATTGATAAGCTGGCCCAAATGGACCCGATGGGCCACAGGCCTTCCTCTTCAAAGCTGGAGCCACGGAATGAAAAAGGGAAAGGGAAAGCGACCTTCATCGCCAATACCCAACAGCAGCCCAACAGCCCGAAACCAACTGATCGCCTAGACGAAAGACGACGATTCTTCAATGAGAAAATGAAGTGTCCTTATTCGTTTCCCCGGGACAAAACGAGGAGATTGTTCGAGCTGGCGGTGCGCAACAGGCTCATCAATTTGCCAAATCCAAAATGCCCATTGCAACCCGGTGAGGCTAATAATCCCAATTATTGCTCCTATCACCAGGCGACAAGCCATCCAATCGAAGATTGCTTCATCTTCAACGGCTGGATGAAGATCAATACCAACAGGGCAAATTCACCCTGTCCGAGAATTGGAAAATAAGCCCACCTCAACCGCACGCTCTTAAAAGGGGGGACACACCGGGGGCATCGTGCTCTTTTGTCGAAGAAGCTCCATGGGAGGTCGCTCTTTCGGCCAAAACGAAAAGAATGCTGAAGGATCTCCAAACATGCCCGGCGGTCAGATGGAAAAATCAGCTAGAACCCGAGATCATCGAGGGAATGCTGAAGCCCAACTCCAAAGATTGGTGGTGATAACCAAAGCACTCACACCCAGCCGTCAAAGTCTTCGAAGAAGAAGAAGAAGACCAAAAAGCCCGTGAAGCCTGGTGACAAGCGCACGGACCTGCAAAAGCAGATTGACGCTCTGGAAGAGTATAACCAGAAGGCGCGGACTCCAATCACACTCCAAGAATTTCTTAGTCACGCCCTTGAGGACGGAGATGATGGGGAAGACTCGTCGGATGAATCTGAAGATTACGTAGCAAGTTGCCGTATGATATTTCACTCGTCGATAGACGATGGAGAAGCTCCTTACACAGAAAAACTGGGGATAGGTCCCAAGCCGAAACTTCTAGGGCCATCGGACGAAATGATTGATGCGTTCCTGAATGGAGCTCTTTTTAAAAGCAAAGCTGCTCGAGAGCGTGAGATGGCCATATTTGAAAAAGCCAAGCGCCGGCAATTGGACAAACAGGTTGAAACACTCCCGCCAAATCAAAGTACATCCGCTACGAATAAAAGCAGGTTCAAGATGAGGAAGAGGTTCACCAAAGCCATATCGATGGGAATGAAGCTGCCACCCTCCGAAGCGAACGCTCTTGGTGAAGCGGAAACACATCCTAACTACTTCTTATATCATCGAAAGATTGCGCACCCCACCGAAGAGTGCAACGCTTTTAAAAGATGGTGGCAGAGATATGTTGCTCACCGGCAAAATTTCAAGCGGATGAAACGCAAAACTCGTCGGGAGCAAAGAAATACGATCGAGGAGCGCAAAAGAACTGCAGGAAAATATCATATGGTTGACTACGGGGGATCGCAAGTTCTCACCTTCGGGAGCGACTTTGACGAAGAAATGACTCTTGGCCCTCTCTTTAAAGAATCCACCTCAGGAAAAGAAGAAGAACCGAAGAACTGTGAGAATATTCAGCAGCGCAATCGTACGCTGCCCGAAAAGAATCTCGGAATATTCTTTTCCCAAGAAGGAAAAAAATGCACCTGGCTTATGATAAGATAACACATCCACTCACGAAGGTCTGAGAAGCCACGCGAGCAAGGGTTGAGCAGCCGGGATCCGTCCCTTATAAAGAAGATGGGCCGGGAATATTCTTTTCCCAAGACAAGACAAAGAAGATATTCGATCTCGTCATAAAGTATCAGATGATGACACTACCGGAGTCCAAGCACCCCAGCAAGCGAACGAGATCTCCCACCCAGACTATTGCTCCTACCACCGAGCAGTAGAACATCCTATCGAAGACTGTTTCACCTTCAAAAACTGGGTTGAAGACCAATATCAACAGGGCAGGTTCGCGCTATCCAGCAGTTGGAAGGTAAGCCCGCCACAGAAGCATGAACCGAAAGCCACGCGTATAACGAGAGTAGAACCAGATCAACATCGGTCTTGGAAGCGATCTCGTACCTGTCACGCGATAACGCTATCAAAAGAAGAGCCCGAGAATATGGATGACCTCCCCTTGTGCTTCGAAAGCGATGATGGCGAGGTGATCTCAGAGTTTCCACCAGCGCCAAAAGAGCTGGAAGATAGGATACATACTACTGCAGATAACCTCAAGAAAATTGATTTGGGGACGGCAAGTGACCCGCGACCGACATTCGTCAGTGAGCTGTTTCCTGAAGAAAGGGTGGCTGCGCTAAAGGACGTGCTTATGCAGCATAGAGATTGCTTCGTATGAAACTATTCCGAGATGCCAGAACTAGATCCAGAAATTGCTGTACACAAATTGGCAATACTCCGGACGTCAAACCGATCAAACAAGCACCGAGAAGAATGCGACTCGAGCTTGAGATGAGTATCAATGCCGAGGTCAAGAAGCTAATCGACTCCGGTTTTATCCAAGAGGTTCAATATCCTGATTGGATCGCTAATATCGTCCCGGTGATGAAGAAAAATGGAACGGTGCGCATATGTGTGGACTTTCGGGATCTCAATAAAGCCTGCCCAAAGGACGACTTTCCAGTACCAGTCACTGAGCTTATGATAGATAACACATCCACTCACGAAGTCTTCTCCTTCATGGATGGATCGTCAGGATATAATCAGATAAAAATGCATCCCGAGGACCAGAAGCACACCGCTTTTCGGACCCCTTTGGGCATATTTTGCTACAAGGTGATGCCTTTCGGTCTAAAGAACGCCGGTGCCACCTATCAGAGGGCCATGACGAAGATCTTCGACGACCTCATACATGAAATTGTCGAATGTTATATCGACGACCTCGTAGTTAAAATCAAATCATACGAGGAACATCTGGAGCATCTGAGGATCGTATTTCAACACCTCTGGCAATACAACTTGAAGATGAACCCTTTCAAATGTGCGTTCGGAGTTTCCTCGGGCAAATTCCTAGGATTCATCGTTCGACATCGAGGCATCGAGATAGACCCGCCGAAGATCAAGGCGATTATGGAAATGCCTCTGCCAAGAACTCTCAAACAGCTGCGGTCTCTCCAGGGAAAGCTCGCGTATATCCAGCGATTTATAGTCAATCTCTCCGGTAAGTGCCGTCCTTACAGTCACCTAATGAAGAAGGGAACTCCGTTCGTCTGGGATCATAAATGCCAAAGCGCGCTAGATGAAATCAAGCAATACCTGCAGAATCCGCCAGTGCTGTCCGCTCCCGTTAAAGGGAAACCCCTCGTCCTGTATACAACAGCTCTTGAAGGTTCACTAGGTGCATTATGAGCACAGGAGAACGACCAAGGGAAAGAAAGAGCTCTCTACTATTTGAGTCGAGTTCTCCTAGGGGCAGAAAGCAACTATCCCTCCATCGAAAAATACTGCCTGGCGTTGATCTTCGCGATAATGAAGCTTAGACACTACACATTGGCACATGAGGTCCATCTCATATCAAAGGTGGATCCTCTCAAATATTTAATGTCAAAGGCTATATTAACGGGACGACTCGCTAAATAGGCCTTGCTCTTGATGGAGTTCTCGATAACTTATCGACCCCTCAAGGCAGTGAAAGGCCAGGCCATCGCCGACTTCCTCGCTGAGCATCCGATACCTGCCGAATCTCCCTTGAACTGCGAATTGCCAGACGAGCACGCGTTTGACACGATCGACGAAGAGAGAAGAAAGAATGATACCCAATGGGAACTCTATTTCGATTGAGCATCTTCCATGAAGAAGCATAAACAAAGCATGCCCATAATCAAATCAGGGGTAGGCCTCATCTTCGTGACTCCACAAGGAGGGATAATGCGCTTTGCTTTCTCCTTAACAGAGCCGAGGATGAACAATGAAGCCGAATACGAAGCTTTGATAGCAGGTCTCGAGATCGTTATCGACATGGGAATTGAAAACCTCCTTATATACGGAGACTCCCAACTCGTCGTTAGTCAAGTAAACGGCGACTATCAAACGTGCAAGCCAGAGTTGGTGAAGTACGGCGAGAGAGTACAGCAACTGCTGATTCAAATTCCTTCCTATGCCTTGGAAAGTATACCGCATACGGAAAATAGCAAAGCGGATGCATTAGCCAAACTCGCTAAAGAACCGGCCGACGAGAACCTCGATGATGTAAGGATCGTTGTGCAAAGCCGTTGGGTTCTTGCACCGGCAGAAATATCTCCGGAGTCGTCCGAAGAAAAGGGAACGACCAAGCAAACGACCCTGCAAATAAAAGACCAGGAAAAGGCTATGGATTGGAGGGAAGTCTTTATAGATTACTTCAAATCCCATCAAACACCTGAAGATGCGTCCTCAAAACATCAGCCCATGAAGCGAGCCGCATCTTTTGCCTTCGTCAATGATACTCTGTACAAGAGGTCATTTGATTCTCTATGGTTATGATGCCTGGGACCTGAAGAAGCAAAAAGAGTTATCCAAGAAACTCACGACAGACTCTGCGGTTTTCACCAAGCTGGCCCGGAGATGAAGCCGAAGATCAAAAGGATGTGCTACTATTGGCCCGATGATCCAGGACTGCCTCGAGTATGCGAAGCAATGCCACTCATGCCAGATCCATGGGGACTTTATCCACCAGCATCCAAATCCACTACATCCAACGGTGGCTAGCTGGCCGTTTGAAATATGGGGGACTGACATAATCGGCCCCATCGAACAAGCACCGTCCAGAGGACATCGATTCATTTTGGCAACAACTAATTACTTCTCCAAATGGGCAGAAGCGGTACCACTGAGGGAAGTGAAGACGGAGAATATCCTCCATTTCTTCAAGACACACGTCATTTATCGGTTTGGAACTCAGAGACGGATCATCTCCGATAACGGGCCAGCCTACAGAAGCCACAAGATCAGCCGCTTCGCACAACAGCATAACATAGACTGGAGATACTCCTCAGTCTATAATCCTCGAGCTAACGGTCTGAGGCTTTCAACAAGACCTTGACGAAGATTGTGAAAAAGACGGTGTCCCGAAATAAGAAGGACTGGCATGAGAGACTGCATGAAGCTCTCTGGTTGTATCGAACTACGTTCAAAACGGCCATGAACACAACACCGTACGCATTGGTATTCGGTACAGAAGCGGTACTCACCCTCGAGATAGAGTTACCCTCTCTATGAGTGGCAGTTCATTACGAGCTAACGGACGAAGAGAATGCTCACCTTCGGCTTGAGGAGCTCGATGCCCTTGATGAAACCCGGCTCATAGCGCAACAAAATCTGGAGGCTTATAAAGAAAAGATGATGCGCTCATACGAAAGATTGACTAGGCCGAGAACATTCCGCCAAGGCGAACTCGTGCTAGTGGTCAAAAGACCTATGATCCCCAATCGTGCCAAACGGAGGAAGTTCGAGCCGAACTATGAAGGCCCGTATATCATAGACAAGGTCTACCAGGGTGGGGCCTACCTACTCATGGACATGCATGGCGAAAGGCCCTTCAGGCCAATAAATGGTCGCTTCCTGAAAAAGTACTACGCTTGACGAGTCACGGCCTAGGTCAATGATAGATAACGACGACTATGTCCGCTCGCTATCTTCCTAAGCCCAAACTCTATAAATAGTAGCCGGCTAACGGACCGAAACGTCCTTAAACTAACAACGGACCGAAACGTCCTTAAACTAACAATGGACCACTATGTCCTAAAACTAGCTGTTGACCAAGACGTCGATAAACTACTGTGGGTTGCAACATCCCAATGCTGATATATAAAAAAAAGGAGAAGAATAAAAGAATAAAAAGAAAAGAAGAAAGAAAAGAAAAAAAAACGGTATGTCCATAAGCAAAAAGGGCACGGATGAAAACCCGAGAGGGCTCCGTGAGTAAAAACGGCAGGGCTACCGGCGAGTTTTGTGAAAACCCGAAAGGGCGCAATCTCGTTAAAAGACACTTGTAAGGTCCTCTCGACTTTGTGAGGAGAAACCACCTGCATGAGATCCTTACGACTCACAAGGGAGCAACACACTTAGGGATCCCCACGATTCCTAAGGAGAAATTACACTTACGAGATCTTCATGACTCGTAAGGAGAACCCTCTTATGAGACCCTCACGGCTCATAAGATTCAAAAGTCTTAAGCTACAGGGATCTGAACCTGTTCTTAAGCAGCCACCACAACCTCCAATACCGCCCTACAAGCGGCTCAATATTGATCCTTGTATACAATCCACGGGCGCAAGAAAAACATTTCCCTAACAATGTCTCATCCGTGACTAGGCATATGTTTGCACAGTGAACAACCCTTGTAAGTCCTCTCGACTTATAAGGAGAAAACCCTCTTGTAAGATCCTTACGACTTACCAGAAGCCATACACTTGAGAATCCTCACGATTCTTAAGGAGAAAATGCACCTAGGAGATCCTCACGACTTGTAGGGAGAAATACCTTTATGGGACCCTTACGGTTCATGAAGTTAAAAGCCTTAGTCTACAGGATCCTAACCCTGTTCGCTAAGCCACCTTTGTTCGACATCAACAGAGGCGAATGATGATTCGCTCCTGGCAATGTCCCAGTTGTAGCGGTGCTGTTGCCAAAATCAGTGTCTAATTCCGAGCTTTCAGCAAAAAAGCTAGCAAGCCACACATGCATACGAAACAACCGAAATGATGGGGTAACTTGCAAATAAAAAGCAGCAAGTAAAAATATATACATGCAAAATAGCCGAAATGATTTGGCAACTTGCAATAAAAAGCAGCGAGTAGAAAAAATAAAAAATAAATAGCCGAAATGATTGGGCACCGCTAAAAATAGCCGAAATGATTGGACAATCGCGACCTTCGCGATATAAAAGCTGAAATGATAGAGCATCGCGGAAAGAAATAAAAAAAATGATGAAATTTTTGCCCTACAGGTGATATCATATCAATCCCTGTATACAATCCAGGGGCGTAAACAAAGAGGGAATCACACCTTTCCTCCCCAGGCTTCATCAGAAGAAGAAGCCAAATCTCAACGATTCATAGGTAGCCTGAAGATCATCTCAACATTCGTCTCATTACAACAGACGCAACATTAAGTAAAGCGGAACAGCGGCAACTCCCAGTTCCATAACTCGGCGGTGCACAGATGACCGAGAGTCAAACCCCGACTCCGTGAAATACGGATAAAGTCAACCCTTTCTGGTTACGTGGAACGCAGCTTATGTCAATCCTGACCCCGTGGGAAACGTCCAGAGCGGAGCCTGGTCCTCGCAGAACACGGTAATGACCCCGTGGGAAGCATCCAGAGCAAAATTCCTGGTCACGTGGAACACGGCTTATATCAATCCTGACCCCGTGGGAAACGTCCAGTGCTGGTCCTCGCAGAGCACGGCAATGACCCCGTGTGAAGCATCCAGAGCGGAGCCTGGTCCTCGCAGAACACGGCAATGACCCCGTGGGAAGCATCCAGAGCAAAATTCCTGGTCACGTGGAACGCGGCTTATGTCAATCTTGACCCCATGGGAAACGTCCAGAGCGGATCCTGGTCCTCGCAGAGCACGGCAATGACCCCGTGTGAAGTATCCAGAGTGGAGCCTGGTCCTCGTAGAACACGACAATGACCCCGTGGGAAGCATCCAGAGCAAAATTCCTGGTCACGTGGAATGCGGCTTATGTCAATCCTGACCCCGTGGGAAACGTCCAGAGCGGATCCTGGTCCTCGCAGAGCACGGCAATGACCCCGTGTAAAGCATCCATAGCGGAGCCCGGTCCTCGCAGAACACGGCAATGACCCCGTGGGAAGTATCCAGAGCAAAATTCCTGGTCACGTGGAACGCTGCTTATGTCAATCCTGACCCCGTGGGAAACGTCCAGAGCAGAGTCTGGTCCTCGCAGAACACGGCAATGACCCCGTGGGAAGCATCCAGAGAAAATTTCTGGTTACGTGGAACACGGCTTATGTCAATCCTGACCCTGTGGGAAACGTCCAGAGTAGATCCTGGTCCTCGCAGAATACGGCAATGACCCCGTGGGAAACATCCAGAGCGGAGCCTGGTCCTCGCAGAACACGGCAATGACCCCGTGGGAAGCATCTAGAGCAAAATTCCTGGTTACGTGGAACGCGGCTTATGTCAATCCTGACCCCATGGGAAACGTCCAGAGCGGATCCTGGTCCTCGCAGAACACGGCTATGACCCCATGTGAAGCATCCAGAGCGGAGCCTGGTCCTCACAGAATACGGCAATGACCCCGTGTGAAGCATCCAGAGCAAATTCCTGGTCACGTGGAACGCGGCTTATGTCAATCCTGACCCAGTGGAAAATGTCCAGAGCGGAGCCTGGTCCTTGCAGAACACGGCTATGACTCCGTGGGAAGCATCCAGAGCAACTCCTGACTCTGTGAAATGCGGATAATGGTAACCTCACCCATCACTTGCGAGTCCTCACGACTCGTAAGAGAGCAAATTCTCTTGTGAGATCTTTACGACTTTCAAGAGAAAACACACTTAGGAATAGTCACGATTCTTAAGGAGAAATTACACCAATGGGATCCTATCGACCCGTAGGGAGAAAATTCTTTATGAGACCCTCACGGCTCATAAAGTTGAAAAGTTTTAGGAGGTAGATCTTAACCCTGAATCCTAAGCCATCGTTGTCCTGCAAAGAAATCGAGATAGACTATCCACAGAATACATTTACTAAAAGGGACACAACATCGTGAAAAAAATATGTCTTTTATTCATGAATCAAAATGAATACAAAGTACAATTCGTAAAAGAACAGAAAAATATACTCTCATTCAGGAGTATGTACAAAGGAAGAATGAAAAAATATATATACAATTCTTCAGGTCGGCGGGCGATGCAGCAGGTTTGCCAGTTCACCCCTTTTTCGCTGGGCTTCGGCTTCATGATTTAGTATCGTCAAAAGACGGGCCTCCGCTTGAGCCTGTTGGGCCTGGTAGGAGGCAAGCCGACTTTTAAGCTCTTTTTCAGTGACTTTATGGGCTTCGACCATTTCACGAGTAAACACGGTGGCCTTATCAATAGCTACCACCTCCTTGATAGCCTCTTGAAGCACTCGCCAAAGTTCATACGCTTTAGTGGTCTTGGCCGTAAGGCTGGCTTGAAGCTCCCCCAGCGCTTTGGAAGCCAGCTCCCTCTCCGAAAACTTGCGGCTGAGCCTCCTCTCACATGATATCATGTTTGTAGCACACCGCTCAATTAGACCCCGCAAGCTCGCCTTTGCGGCCATAACCTCCGAAGGAAGACGTGTACATTCAAGCACATGCAAGCAAGCCTCCACCTGCCGACAAAACTCAACCCAGACTTGCACCAACGTTTCACTATGGTAGGTGGCAAGAAAAGGAAGAGAGCCGTTGGCTTCAGCGGCAAACGCTTCAGCCATGATCAGACTGCCAGCACGGAGATCCTCAATTAGGGCCGACAAGGAGTGGAGGCTTAGCTTTGCCATCCGTTCTGAGGCACGCAGAGCATAGGGGCCGGGTGGCATGGTGATGCGAGACTCCAGCATGGTGAGAACTGGAAGAGCTATTCAGATTTATAAACAGTCAGCGAATCTTGTAAGCAAAGAACAAATGAAATGACGTTGAGAATTTACTTACCCACAGTCATGCAAGAGGGGTCCGAATGCTCCCCAGGCCCATCAAGAATTTCAACCTCGTCATCAGCTTCCAGAACTGTAGAAGACATCAATGTCAGTATATGAAATAATAATAACACAGTGAAGAAAGGGCAAAAGACACAGACCTTGCCCAGAAGAGAGGACGATGCATTGAGGAGATATCGCCTGTGGAGCGGCCAGCTCCAACAGGAGCTGAAAGGACTTCCTGGGGGATAGATCGGCAATAGACACCGCCAATCCACACAATTCTGAAAAGACAGAAGGGTTTATACAATGGAGAGATCATTAATGTAAAAATATAAAAGGTTACCTTCGATGCTTCTCCCATTATGGGCTGGAGGGATAGCAGCTTCGGCGGCCTCCTCCGTGCCTCCAGGCACGTCATCGGGGACGTGGGCCAGTGTAACGACTTCCGAACAAGGGGCAGTAGCCACCACTGCAAGCTCCAATGGAAGAACGACAGCCTCGACTACCTGTCCCCTAGTCGCCGGGCCGCCCCTAGAAAGATCTATCGGATCGGCGACCAACAAAGATGCCTCTCACGGGGGAGCAAGCGCTTGGGGAGCGGGAGTCACCGAGGGAGCCCCCATTGCAGGAGCAACTGTTGCATCAACCCCCTCCACACTGATTTGTGTGTCATTGAGGATATTAGCGGAGTCTATATCCAAAGTGCGACTTGAATTTAGATCCTCCGCCATCGCCGAAGACCCTGCAAGGTTTGTACGAAGATAAGGATATGTGTGTGTGTGTGTGTGTGCGCGCGCGCACGAACAATACAAAAGATTACAAGTGTAGGGTTCCTAGGCACTCTCAAGAGGTCTCACAAGGCATCAACCATGCCAATTTCAAAAATTACGGTGCCGAGAAACCCTAATACGGATCGTTGGCTAGAAGTTTAGGCGACAAAGCAACTAGTTAACTACTTTAACTAAGAGTACGGAAATACAACCTTTGTAGATCCGGTCCTCCACCTCCACGGCTCCGTGATGAAGTCCTCTCCGCTGTACAAATCGGATCCCGGGCTCTAGTGTCGGCTTCATCGGAGAATGGACGGGCTAGGTCACCGACTACGACGCCGAAGATGATCTACGTCGAGGCATCACTAGATCAAGCTCCAACTTCACCAAGTCAAGAAAACTTGTGAAGGAAACACCCTATACTACTTGGCAAGAGGTAGAGGATGAAGAAATAGGAGGTGGGTTCACTTTAGAATTGGATTTCTCACTCATTTCATCAAGTTGCCATTGATGGAGGCATGCTTTCTTCAAGTGAAGAAGAAGAAGAAGAAGATGATAATATTATGATAAGTATTAAGTAAAAATGAAAATAATAATAATACTTATCATCTACCAACCATGGTCAAGTGTAGAGACTAAACTAGGGTTAGTGGGAATGGTTAGGGTTAAGCATGAGACAAAAATGGTCACTTAGGTCAAAGCTTCATGAAGCTTCAACTAGAATACAAATCAAGCCACCATTTTCTTTTCATGCCTTTCATTTTCCAAAAATCAATAGATAAATAAATAAGTGATTAAAACAAAACCCTAACCATTATCATGTAACCATGGTTTGCTCTTTACACAAAAACCCTAGCAAACATGTATCATCAAACATGATACAATCAAGTGCACAAAAGTATATCACATATACAATATGCACATCCGAGTGAGAATATCCATTTAAAGTGAACCGATACTAGTTAATGCAAAGTAATATATCAAATATATAATTATACATTAAATCAATAAATCGACACTTGATTTAACGATCCGGTCATAACGCATATAACCGACTAGTATCCTATGCATCGGCTTATCGAATCAATCTTTGATTCGATAACTAGGTTATATCGCATACAACCAATCGATACATTCATCGCGAGAATAGAATACGGTATCACATACACGCATTATTCTCGGTCCCGCACATATCTCATATGCGCTCCTATTTCGTTTCGCTTGAGCCAGGAAACCTCTGTGTAGGACTCTAAAGACTCGTCAATACGCCGGCAGCAGGTGATGATCATATCAAACACCCACAAGCCGCAAGCGGTCTGCTAAACGTAACGGCCACCCGGGTATTGAGCGATTAGAAGATCGACGAGCAAGCCCGCTCACACTCCTGTGAATCCAACCAGTAACACTTACCGTACAGTCCGGTCTGATCGTCTGATATATCGCATATCTCGCCTAGAGGTGGTAAACGTCAGACCCCAATAGCTCGATAAGTCGTGTCGATATGAGGTCTATAACAATTCGAGAAACTACAGGTAACACTTACCAGTAAATCTCAGCAACCCTGGCCAGGGATTTCCGGTTATAGCCAATCGAACACAGCGCAACATCAACTCCCTATACCGGGAGAGACAAATCCCCTCCTATCGCTCATTGCCTCCATGTGACTCGGGACTGTACCCAAAAACCACCATTTTGCACGCCCTCTTGGACGTGGTAAGATGGAAATCAAAGCACAGTGGGAACCACACAAGACTCTATGACGATCTCGTGTCAACAGACTACTCTGTACCAGTGTCACCAGAGAACTGCCATCTGACGTAAGGTATAATACCATCTGGGAGTTCTCGGCGAGTCCGTCCAGTGTACCCAGTCTACACTGAGCACCCGTATATCATCTCTGATGTCAAACACCAATGGATATGGGATCATCCATCGCCCATCTGTATGGGTCGAGAAGGTATACGCTAGTCTACTTTGGTATATCGATGCCCCGTCTCGATACACCCACGACTAGGGATTTTGAAGGATGTACTTATGGACTACCATGTCCCCACTAGTATGATCCGCATCATAGTCCAGGTAGTCAAGTACACATCCTAAGGGCTTTACCAACATGTAACAGAGAGACAATCAGTGTACACGTTAAGGTAAAGAGTAACCAGATAGCATACTATCATGTCGAGCAAGAAAGTCCTCCCTATATATGTTAGTTATATGTATGCCCTAGAGGCCATTACTGTACATTGGATGTATATTGTAGTGGATGCTGGGACATATATAGGTAGGACTTTCTTGCTCGACATGATAGTACGCTATCTGGTTGCTCTTTATCTTAACATGTATACTTTCTGTCTCTCTGATTACATGTTGATAAAGCCCATAGGATGTGTACTCGACTTCCAGGACTATGATGTAGATCATACTAGTGGGGCCTGGGTAGTCCAAGAGTACATCCTTGAAATGTTCCTAGTCGAGGGAATATCGAGACGGGGCATCGATATTCCAGAGTAGACTAGCGCATATCTTCTCGACTCATGCGATGGGCGATGGATGATCCCATATCCATTGGTGTTTGACATCAGAGATGGTATGCGGGTGCTCAGTGGAGACTGAGTACACTGAACGGACTCGCCGAGAACTCCCAGATGGTATTATACCTCACGTCAGATGGCAGTTCTCTGGTGACACTGGTACAGCTTAGTCTGTAGACCCGAGATCGTCATAGAGTCTTGTGTGTCTCCCACTGTGCTTTGATTTCCATCCTACCACGGCTCTACTGAGTTGTGCAAATAGGTGGTTTTTGGGTACAGTCCCGATTCACATGGAGGCAATGAGCGATAGGAGGGGATTCGTCTCTCCCGGTATTGGGGGTTGATGTTGTGCTATGCTCGACTGGCCATAACAGGAAATCCCTAGCCAGGGTTGCTGTGATATACTGGTAAGAGTTATCAGTAGTTTCACGAATGTTATGGACCTCAAATCGGCATGACTTATCGAGCTATTGAGGTCTGACGTTTACCACCCCTAGGCGAGATATGCGACATATCAGACGAACAGACCGGACTGTACGGTAAGTGTTACTGGTTGGATTCGCAGGAGTGTGAGCGGGCTTGCTCGTCGATCTTCTGATCGCTCAATACCCGGGTGGCCGTTACGTTTAGCAGACCGCTTGCGGCTTGCGGATGTTTGATATGATCATCATCTGCTACCGCCGTATTGACGAGTCTTTAGAGTCCTACACAGAGGTTTCCTAGATCAAGCGAAACGAAATAGGAGCGCATATGAGATATGTGCGGGACCGAGAATAATGCGTGTATATGATACCGTATTCTATTCTCGCGATCAATGTATCGAATGGTTATATGCGATATAACCTAGTTATCGAATCAAGGATTGATTCGATAAGCCGACACATTGGATACTAGCCGGTTATATGCGATATGACCGGATCGTTAAATCAAGTGTTGATTTAATGATTTAATACATAATTATATATTTGATATATTGCTTTGCATTAACTTGTATCGGTTCACTTTAAATGGATTTTCTCGCGCGGATGTGCACATTGTATATTCGATATAGTTTTGTGCACATGATTGTATCATGTTTGATGATACATTCTAGCTTGGTTTTGTGTAAAGTGTTAAACCATGGTTAATTAGTGATTAGGGTTTCTTTTTCATTTACTTAATCATTTATTTATTCCTTTTGTTTATTTTGGAAAAAGAAAAGATAAAGAGATAAGAATGGTTGCTAGTTTTTGTTTTTATTTGAAAGCTTCTTGAAGCTTTGAACTTAGTCCACCATTCTTGTCTTTTATCTAACCCTAACCACTCTCTAACCTTAGTTAAAACTCTACACTAAACCATGGTCAAAGAGATGATAAGTATTCATTTATTTTATTTTTCTTTTAAGGAATTAACTTATCATATCTTCTTCTTCTTCATCTTCTTCTTCCATGGATGTAGCTTGCTACTCCAATGGTAAGTAATGAAAAAGTGTGAGAAATCCAAATCTAAAGTCTACCCACTTCCTATTTCTTCATCCTCTACATCTTGCCAAGTAGTATAGGGTGTTTCCTTCACAAGTTTTTCCGACTAGGTGAAGGTGGAGCTTAATCTAGCGATGCCTCGACGTAGATCATCTTCGGCATGGACATCGACGACCTAGCTTGCTTATTCTTCGACGAAGCCGACGCTAGAGCCCGGGAGTTCACTTGGACAGCGAAGGCACTTCGTTGCGGAGCTATGGAGGTGGACAAACGGATCTACAAAGGTTGTATTTCCGTTATCTTATAGTTTAGTTGTAAACTAGCTTGCTTGCTTTGCCTATACTTCTAGCCAACGATCCGTTCTAGGTTTCCTCGGCACCGTAATTTTTATAAATTGGCATGTTTGATCACTTGTGAGACTTCACTAGAGTGCCTAGGATCCCTACAATATATGTCCCAGCATCCACTACAATATACATCCAATGTACAGTAATGACCTCTAGGGCATACATATAACTAACAATCTCCCACTTGCACTAGGGCCATCTGATAGCAGTGGTTGGAGTATCTCATACTCAACCATCCCATAAAAATCTCTCTCTGGGAACAGGCCTTTGTGAGTGGATCCGCTGTGTTGTCCTCTGAGTCTACTCTCCTAACCTCGATCCCTCGGAGATCAAGCATCTCCATGATCAGGTGACACTGTCTTAGAATATTTCTGGATCACTGATGGGACCGGCGTTCCTTGGCATAAGCCATAACTCCATTGTCACACAATGGGAGGAACAAAGTTCATCTCATGAACTAATATACACCCAGACTGCCTCTTTGGTAGCATCTTAAGTAGCGATTTTGTAATACCTGGTTCTTTTATATACGCCTAAATCTGTATTTCTATTTAAACTATGAATTTTGTCATGTTTAATTATTTAGTTATTTTAAAGAAAACTTCTTTAAACCCTAAAACCCCAAACCCAAATCTTTCTTTCTCTCTTTTCACTATTTTTTCCCGTCAGCCCAGCTTTTTTCAATTTTCCCAGTTATTTGATTTAACCCGGAATCTATTTCTCAGCCCATATCTATTTTCCTTTTTATTTTGTAAACCACAGCCCATTTCTTTTAGTGAGCCCATTCCCTAATTTTTTAAATTTAAGGTTCCCTATTATTATTAAAACCCAGCCCTTTCCCTTAAACTTAATTCCCTTATTATTCTTAAAATCCTTGGCCCATAGGAATTCTCTCATTAAAATGAAAACCATCAAACAAATTTCTCCCGGCCCGTTTCAGTCCTCGGCCCTCCTTCTCCCCAATTCTTTTATTTGAATTTCTGGCCCATTTTTCCGGCCCGTTCCCGCGTTCCCCCTCCAAGCCCACGCCCGCTTCTCCAATTCGACCCGACCCGCCAACTACTGTTCCTCTTCTTCAATCCCCAACGGCTCTTTGCCGTAACTCCCGCTCGCGAGCGCGCTTCTCGCGCCGCCTCCTCCGCCCGCGCCCACGTTGCGTGACCGTTACTCCCCACACGCACGCCTTTGACCCCTCCTCGTCGTCTCCCCTTCTCCTCTCTACCTCACGCACACTCTCTCTCTCGATCTCTCGTTCTCCCCCTCCCTTGTTCACCCCAGAAACCCCCTGCCTCGAGTCCTCGCCATCACCACCGACGACCTCGTCATCACCCCCCATCCACCAAAACACCGACCACCTTGGTCGCCTCCGTCACCTTTCCCTCCAAGCGCCACACCGAGCTCCACCCCCTGCACCACGTTGACCCCATCATCATCGTCGACGTCGTCGTCGTCATCAACTCTCTCACTCTACCCCTCTCTGTTTCCTTCTCTCGCTCTCTAGCTCAAGATCACTCTCTCTCTCTCTTCTCTCTCTCACTCTCTCAGCCTTCTCCCTCTCTCACTCTCTCCCTCCTCTGTTTTCTTCTCTCTAACCCTCTCTCTCACTGCTTCTCTTCTCTCACTCATCTCTCTCTAACTCTCTGTCCTCTCTCTAATTCTCTTTCTCTCACCGCTCCTCTCTCTCTAACACTCTCAATCCCCTCTGTTCACCCTCCTTCTCTAACTCTCTCTCTCAAAAACCATACAAAACACATTTTCTTTACAAACACCCACTGTGCGCGTCACCGGAGCGACCATCGCCGACATCGTCAACCCCAGCAAGTCCCAGGCCAGCCACGGAGCACCACCTCCACTTCCAGCAAGCACTTGACGGCTCCGGCGAACTCCGACGTCAAATCCGAGTCTCGAGCCAAGCTCGCGCGAACTTGTTTTGCGGCGTACAACGCGCGTTCGTGACGCCGCTGCTACCGTGTGACCCGAGGCGTTCCCAGGCAAGTTCTTTACTTTCTTACATGCTATTTTACCTAAGTTAAAAATCTTAGATTACTTAAATTATCATGTTATAGTGTTAAATCAATTAGACGTTAAAACTGTTCGGTGTGTGTTCCCAATGAAATTTCTTATCAAATTTGGCGGAACTGGATATATTGCATTGGCCCTTGTAGGGATGGATAACGTGTGCAAATTTCATTAGAAAATACGACTGTTAAAGATTAAAACGACTACCCCCAAGTTTAACCGTAAAACTGAAATTCTACTGTACCTGAAAACCGTTAAAATCACCATAAATTATATACATGCTGGATTTATGTAATCAAGGGCTCAAATCGAAGCCAACTCGACGAACTATAACCCTACACTAGTTTCCAGATATTCCTGTACTCAAACCATGATGATATTTGGATCGGAGTGCGACTCTGGACTGCAGTCCAGAGCGACTCCAGTTGTTGCTTGCTGTTCCGTAATGGGTACCACAAGATTTCCTTAACTCGTAGGTTGCGTAACTCCTCTGGTTAGTATAGATAAATCTGTTAGCTAGACAACACAATTGATTTCATTCTGTTTCGTTACCATTTGTTATTTATTCTATAATTTAAAAGATCGGGACGCATAACAGTCCCAACAGAATCAGAATTGACATGTTAGGGTTAAACATTGTATATCTCCTGACGTACAGATGCGATTGAAGATCCGTATATTGAGTTGAAAACCTTACTGAAAACCCTAGAATTCATCCAACTGTAGAGTCGATAAAATCTGATCCCAATTGGGATTAAAATGCGTTGCGAAATGGATTTCTGATTCTGAAACCGGATTTCCAGCCGCGAGCGCTTAAAATGAAATGGTTATAACTAGTTATCCTGGAACCCGATTGGCTTGAAACTAAATTCGATGGATGGACAACTGAACATGCTAAATATTACCTGTTTATCGTTTCGCTAAAATATATATGTATGTTTCATGATAAATCGTGCAAGTGATAGAATACTGTTTCATAACATCTTGATCATGTTCATATACTGTTCACGCATCATATCATGCCCATAACATTGTAGTGATAACCTAGTGATATCGTGCATTTACCCAGTGTTAGTTTCTAGCGATGATTGTGGCAAGTACATCAGTGTTCGTGTATTCGTGATTAAGTGAAAGTGATACGTACTTGTACACAATCAGTGACCTTATTATTCTATTGCATTGTCGACGTCTGTGGGATGCGTGTACGTGTGACTATAAGTGGTATGGGACACTTATGGAAGCGCTTGCACGGGTGTCACAGATAAGGCATCCGACGCTGCCATTTATCTTAGGTATTAGTCGGGACGTGCTTGATGGAGGTCCTGCCTCCAGTTCTCGCGCAGACTTGTCACGGATCGATTAGTATTTAGGTTGATGGTTAGCGTTTGATGTAGACCACGGGATGCGGGGTAGTTTAAGTGTGAGTTCAACAGAATCTCGGGAGTCCCATGCCGGCTTATATATTTAGGGAGTTATATGGAGTTTTACAGGGTATGTGATATATACACCGTGATATTCTCGTTACATGTTGGGCCCGTGGTCCCTTGCCCTTGGGTTCTACCCTTGGGTGGAGGACACTCGCGAGTGGTTGACTCTCACACTTGGACTGACGATAGGTTTAGTGACCTGTACAGTGAGACTTAGAGACTGATAGGGATACTGGCATTTATATTCCTTATATACTGTGTTGGCATACGTGACATATCGTTATACTGCTTTACTGTTCCGCTGCATTGATTACTGCACATCCATATTCATATTGTCAATGATTTATTGTTATTCATATCCATTACCACTGTTAGAACTGTCACTTGATTATGTATATATTATATTGCTATTGTGTCGCTCTGACGACCTGAGTATGCATGCTCAGTGTGAGGAGAAGATTTAGCCTGGATCAGAACTAGACGTGCATCACAGACTTCTTGACTTGCCTTTCCGAGTTACATTCGTTTGTTCCACTTCAGGTCAGTTTATATTATTGTCTCTCTGCATTTCTCATTACCTGCGCATCATTTACTGTTTACCATGAAAAACTAGAAGCCGAAGTGTGACTACGGCAGGACTTTTCCTTGACCGTAGGAGCATGGCTGGCCTTGTCTACCCCTCGTATTCCGTATTTTGGGAAGCGGGGCGTGACATGGTTTAGTTGGTATCAAAGCCAGGTTTTGCATCGATTGGGATTGCAGTTTTCCGTGTATAGTTTGGCAATCTAAGACATTCCTCGGTCTAGGTTGCAAACTTGTCATTCTTGATCCATATTCACATCGTGTGTTCAGCTATCCATTCGCTATGGTTTCGGGTGACTTGACAAGGTTACGTAGTTGCAATTACACTACCGTACTCTATTCAAGTGACTTAAAGTCATGCAGTTGATTCCCCACTTGTAACATCATCTCTGATATTCTTGAATCTTTGTACTATCCATATTATACTTTGATTAGTTTGGCTTGTGACTTATATCATTCTCAAAACTATTGTATCAGGATCATGTCTTCCAACGACTCTTCGTCTATATCCGCTCCCCAGAATCAGACCATTGAGATTCTGAGTGTACTGCAAGGTCTAAAGGAAGCCCAGGAGCGAACAAACGACTTGTTGGCTGAAGGACTGAGAAGACAGGTGAATCAGGCACCGGCGGGAGTCGCAAATCATAAAGGGATCCCCGTTAGACGAGGAAAAGAGAAGATGATGAAGCGTCAATTTGTTCCCCAGCGACAGAAGCGGCAGAAGATCCCATGCTGTGGATACTGTAGGAGGCCAGGACATCTTCAGAAGGATTGTCGCCGCGCCCAATGGAAATGTCTGATTTGTGGATCCAGCGAACATCTTATCAACGGTTGCCCAGAAAGGAAGGAGCTACAAGGAGGAGATTCGTCCACACTTCCCACTTCTGCCAAATGACGATTATTGCGTAGTTCGCCCTTCGAGGATAAAGCAGACCCAACACCGGATTCAATTCGCGTAACGATGATGCAGCGGTCTAGCAATCAAAGAAGAATTTTTATGTTTTCCTATTTCATTATTATGTTGTCATCTTTTTTTTAAGAATATTTCTTTCCGTTTGAAATCTTGTATCCGTTGAACGTTTGGTTGAATGCAATAAAAATTTGAATCATAATATATGTATCATTCTCATGCTTTCTCTATAACAAATTCTATTCATTATCACAGTATTTTAAATTCTGAGCTTTCAATTCCTGCAACCGCATATTTTCCTATACTTCATACCTTGAGCTTTTTCCTTAATGTATTCCACTGTCTAATCATGACTTTTCTTTTCAGACCATGGCCCACCCTGGAGCAGCGTCGCATTTGGATGAAGATGCAAAATCTTGCGTTTCTTTAGACCGCACGCTGATGATTTCTGACGATGAGATCAACGGTCCCTAGGTCAACTTCGGATACAACGATTCAGAGGACGAAGGAGTAGCCGCCCCAGAGTTTAACGTGATAGCTGATTCCGACGAAGAAGAAGGAAATCCTGAAGAGAACCCTATAGAGGAAGACCCGGTAGAAGAAAATCCAGTTGAGGAAAATCCCGTGGAAGAAAATCCAGAAGAAGAGAATCGCATGGAATCGGACCTCGATGAAGAAGCTCCATCCGAGGAAGAAGAGCCAGAAGATCAAGACCCTGCTGTGGAAGAACTTCCAATGGCGATGCCCGCGAGGCGATGTGGAAATGGACGCCTCTACCTGAGTGCGCGAGCCTACCGCAACCTACTGAACCTTCACAACCGCGACTGACGGAATATCTTTTGATGTTGTCTTTCTGGCCAAATAAAGTGTGTATAGTTTAGGGCCACTTTCCGTCTTTGAGAATGCCTTGTTTCATATTTTCTTGAATGAAATAAATCTTCTGAATTCATAAATCTTTTGATTATTGGTTCGCTTGATACTTGTTTATTGCCCATATCCATTTATTTTTCCTGCTGAATTTCCTGACTGTCCACCCTTACTCATTGTATAGTTTTCACCCTCGATTCGACTAGAAAGTATCGCACCCTGATCCTTGGAATGAGCCACCATTCATCCTTCGTCTGTACCCGGTTTGAGATCCTTCTGGGAGGAGGACCTTCCTTATGAATTATCGAGTTCATTAACTTTGCAAATTCTTGATTCATAGGATTTACCGATCGTTAGTCTCCCCCATATTTTTTTTACTTTGTAGTCCTTCTGTTGCTCACCATTACTTTCTGTGCTGACCCGATCCCAATCTTCTTGATCTTCAGCCTAAAGCCGCCACACTCCAACCTTCTATTTGAGCCACACTTCCTTGTAATCATTACCCTAGCTAGCTTATGCAATTTTGTGTTCTTCCTATTACCCTAACTATATATAGGGACAGTGTTATTCAAAAATTTAGTTTTCATCATTTTGGTCCGTATTATTGATTACTCCGTTTTTGTATTTTAAGTACACTATTATTTTCATTCTCAGTAGCGCAACCATACACCGCGCATATTTTGTTCCATATTACTCATTTTCATTATGTGAGTTTTCTAAGATATTTTAAAACTACTTGACCGATACGTTTTCCTAAAATGGTTTAACCTACCGACTACTTTTCACTACTTTATTCTCATTTCGAGTATTATGCCTATGCTTACTATTATAAATGTTTGAGCCCTATACTTACTTTTCCTGATGTACTACCTTTGATATACATTGGAGTTTCGACTTTATCGAGTACGCCTCGAATATCATTATTCATTATTATTGTTATTGCTATTCTCATAGGTTGCCTTTGTAGCTGTTCTTGTCGTATACTTATTTTAAATCTATATATTTTTATGATGTTCTTACATATATAAACCTTCAAAATTCTTCATCCGCCTATTTCAAGTAAATCCTTATATGTTAGTTTGCAATTATGATAGCTTTCGCTTATGTTCTATAACTTATTTTTAAATTTCGAGGACGAAATTTTTGTAAGGGTGGTATGATGTAATACCTGGTTCTTTTATAAACGCCTAAATCTGTATTTCTATTTAAACTATGAATTTTGTCATGTTTAATTATTTAGTTATTTTAAAGAAAACTTCTTTAAACCCTAAAACTCCAAACCCAAATCTTTCTTTCTCTCTTTTCACTATTTTTTCCCGTCAGCCCAGCTTTTTCAATTTTCCCAGTTATTTGATTTAACCCGGAATCTATTTCTCAGCCCATATCTATTTTCCTTTTTATTTTATAAACCACAGCCCATTTCTTTTAGTGAGCCCATTCCTTAATTTTTTAAATTTACGGTTCCCTATTATTATTAAAACCCAGCCCTTTTCCCTTAAACTTAATTCCCTTATTATTCTTAAAATCCTTGGCCCATAGGAATTCTCTCATTAAAATGAAAACCTTCAAACAAATTTCTCCCGGCCCGTTTCAGTCCTCGGCCCTCCTTCTCCCCAATTCTTTTATTTGAATTTCTGGCCCATTTTTCCGGCCCGCTCCCGCGTTCCCCCTCCAAGCCTACGTCCGCTTCTCCAATTCGACCCGACCCGCCAACTACTGTTCCTCTTCTTCAATCCCCAACGGCTCTTTGCCGTAACTCCCGCTCGCGAGCGCGCTTCTCGCGCCGCCTCCTCTGCCCACGCCCACGTTGCGTGACCGTTACTCCCCACACGCACGCCTTTGACCCCTCCTCGTCGTCTCCCCTTCTCCTCTCTACCTCACGCACACACTCTCTCTCGATCTCTCATTCTCCCCCTCCCTCGTTCACCCCAGAAACCCCCTGCCTCGAGTCCTCGCCATCACCACCGACGACCTCGTCATCACCCCCCATCCACCAAAACACCGACCACCTTGGTCGCCTCCGTCACCTTTCCCTCCAAGCGCCACACCGAGCTCCACCCCCTGCACCACGTCGACCCCATCATCATCGTCGACGTCGTCGTCGTCATCAACTCTCTCACTCTACCCCCTCTCTGTTTCTTTCTCTCGCTCTCTAGCTCTGGATCACTCTCTCTCTCTTCTCTCTCTCACTCTCTCAGCCTTCTCCCTCTCTCACTCTCTCCCTCCTCTGTTTTCTTCTCTCTAACCCTCTCTCTCACTGTTTCTCTTCTCTCACTCATCTCTCTCTAACTCTCTGTCCTCTCTCTAATTCTCTTTCTCTCTCACTTTCTCTCACTGCTCCTCTCTCTCTAACACTCTCAATCCCCTCTGTTCACCCTCCCTCTCTAACTCTCTCTCTCAAAAACCATACAAAACACATTTTCTTTACAAACACCCACTGTGCGCGTCACCGGAGCGACCATCGCCGACATCGTCAACCCCAGCAAGTCCCAGGCCAGCCACGGAGCATCACCTCCACTTCCAGCAAGCACTTGACGGCTCCGGCGAACTCCGACGTCAAATCCGAGTCTCGAGCCAAACTCGCGCGAACTTGTTTTGCGGCGTACAACGCGCATTCGTGACGCCGCTGCTACCGTGTGACCCGAGGCGTTCCCAGATAAGTTCTTTACTTGCTTACATGCTATTTTACCTAAGTTAAAAATCTTAGATTACTTAAATTATCATGTTATAGTGTTAAATCAATTAGACGTTAAAACTGTTCGGTGTGTGTTCCCAATGAAATTTCTTATCAAATTTGGCGGAACTGGATATATTGCATTGGCTCTTGTAGGGATGGATAACGTGTGCAAATTTCATTAGAAAATACGACTGTTAAAGATTAAAACGACTACCCCCAAGTTTAACCGTAAAACTGAAATTCTACTGTACCTGAAAACCGTTAAAATCACCATAAATTATATACATGCTGGATTTATGTACTCGAGGGGTCAAATCGAAGCCAACTCGACGAACTATAATCCTACACTAGTTTCCAGATATTCCTGTACTCAAACCATGATGATATTTGGATCGGAGTGCGACTCTGGACTGCAGTCCAGAGCGACTCCAGTTGTTGCTTGCTGTTCCGTAATGGGTACCACAAGATTTCATTAACTCGTAGGTTGCGGAACTCCACTGGTTAGTATAGATAAATCTGTTAGCTAGACAACACAATTGATTTCATTCTTTTTCGTTACCATTTGTTATTTATTCTATAATTTAAAAGATCGGGACGCATAACAGTCCCAACAGAATCAGAATTGACATGTTAGGGTTAAACATTGTATATCTCCTGACGTGCAGATACGATTGAAGATCCGTCTATTGAGTTGAAAACCTTACTGAAAACCCTAGAATTCATCCAACTGTAGAGTCGCTAAAATCTGATCCCAATTGGGATTAAAATGCGTTGCGAAATGGATTTCTGATTCTGAAACCGGATTTCCAGCCGCGAGCGCTTAAAATGAAATGGTTATAACTAGTTATCCTGGAACCCGATTGGCTTGAAACTAAATTCGATGGATGGACAACTGAACATGCTAAATATTACCTGTTTATCGTTTCACTAAAATATATATGTACGTTTCATGATAAATCGTGCAAGTGATAGAATACTGTTTCATAACATCTTGATCATGTTCATATACTGTTCACGCATCATATCATGCCCATAACATTGTAGTGAAAACCTAGTGATATCGTGCATTTACCCAGTGTTAGTTTCTAGCGATGATTGTGGCAAGTACGTCAGTGTTCGTGTATTCGTGATTAAGTGAAAGTGATACGTACTTGTACACAATCAGTGACCTTATTATTCTATTGCATTGTCGACGTCTGTGGGATGCGTGTACGTGTGACTATAAGTGGTATGGGACACTTATGGAAGCGCTTGCACGGGTGTCACAGATAAGACATCCGACGCTGCCATTTATCTTAGGTATTAGTCGGGACGTGCTTGATGGAGGTCCTGCCTCCAGTTCTCGCGCAGACTTGTCACGGATCGATTAGTATTTAAGTTGATGGTTAGCGTTTGATGTAGACCACGGGATATGGGGTAGTTTAAGTGTGAGTTCAACAGAATCTCGGGAGTCCCATGCCGGCTTATATATTTAGGGAGTTATATGGAGTTTTACAGGGTATGTGATATATACACCGTGATATTCTCGTTACATGTTGGGCCCGTGGTCCCTTGCCCTTGGGTTCTACCCTTGGGTGGAGGACACTCGCGAGTGATTGACTCTCACACTTGGACTGACGATAGGCTTAGTGACCTGTACAGTGAGACTTAGAGACTGATAGGGATACTGGCATTTATATTCCTTATATACTGTGTTGGCATACGTGACATATCGTTATACTGCTTTACTGTTCCGCTGCATTGATTACTGCACATCCATATTCATATTGTCAATGATTTATTGTTATTCATATCCATTACCACTGTTAGAACTGTCACTTGATTATGTATATATTATATTGCTATTGTGTCGCTCTGACGACCTGAGTATGCATGCTCAGTGTAAGGAGAAGATTTAGCATGGATCAGAACTAGACGTGCATCACAGACTTCTTGACTTGCCTTTCCGAGTTACATTCGTTTGTTCCACTTCAGGTCAGTTTATATTATTGTCTCTTTCAGTTACTGCATTTCTCATTACCTGCGCATCATTTACTGTTTACCATGAAAAACTAGAAGCCGAAATGTGACTACGGCAGGACTTTTCCTTGACCGTAGGAGCATGGCTGGCCTTGTCTACCCCTCGTATTCCGTATTTTGGGAAGCGGGGCGTGACAGATTTATCCAGCCTTTATCGTCTAGTATGCCACGGTATCTAGCTTGGAACTTTTCCAACATACCGTCCCTCCACTGAGGGTAAAGACAATGCCTGTGACTGACATTCAGTCGTCTTTATCACCCTGGAACACTTTCAGTGATTTTCCCCAGGATCAACTGATACCATCTCACTACAATTAGTGAGTATCCTAACATCCAATTACATCTATCTCATAGACGAAAACTCAGGATTTAGGAGGTATCACTTTGATCCTATATAGAGAATCCTTGTGATAAGCGGAGATTGACCGAGCGTAGCATAGGAAACTCCTTCCCTATCAAGAGTATGTCATCCACGTACTCTACGAGGATCGTCACCATACTCCCTACTACCTTTTTGTTTATACAAGGTTCATCTACCATTTTGATGATGTCAACTTCTTTGACTAACACATCAAAATAGATGTTCTAACTCCGCGATGCCTGCTTTATCTTATAAAGTATCTTGTACACGTTTCCGCTGCTCCCACTGTCTACGAAGCCCTCTGGCTGTGTACTTATAGACACACTCTTCTAAAACATCATTTAGAAAAGCAGTCATGACACCCAACCGCCAGATATCGTAGTCATGGTATGTAGCCGTGGCAAGTAGGATCTGGATGGACTTAAGCATAGATACTGGAAAAAGGTTTCATCATTATCCATGCCTGGTCAATGACAAAAACCTTTAACAAGTCTAGCTTTGAAAGTCTCAACTTTTCCATCTACACCAAGTAATCTTCTCAAGATATACTTGCTCTTGATGGGGATTTAACCCTTCAGATATAGCAACCAAAGTCCATACTTTGTTGGTGTATAAGGATTCCATCTCAGATCGATCAACATCCAGCCATTCTTACAGAGTCTTACTCTCGATGGCCAGCTCGAAGCTAGTTGGGTCATCATCTCATGATGCAATCCTCGCTCCCACTGTTATAGAAAAACCGAAGTATCTCTCAGGTGGGTGAGGAACCCTACTAGATCGGCGGATTTTGCTGAGGTTCGTTGGTAACTATTGAATCCTTTGGTTCTTTCAAATCATCAGCTGCAGTTTGTATAGCTGGAACATTTCCAGTTCTACATAACAGATCTTGCCTCGAGCTTGTCCGGATTTTGCTTTTAGACATAGACCGGTCAACCCCAAATCTTAACTAACTTAAGATATGGGCTCTTCCCTTTCCATATCACATATGAAATGGTAGGCAACTGATTTGATTGGAACCCTATTCAATAGGTATGCAACTTCATAAGTGCATAACTCCCAAAAGGAAAAAGGTAACTCAGCAGTACTCATCATAGAGCAAACCTTATCATATAGGGTGTGATTGCTCCGCCCCGATATACCATCGTGCTATGGTGTATACGGAGGAGTAATGCTGAGAGAGAATCTCATTCTCCTTTAGAATAATCCAGGATTTCCGTGCTCAAGTATTCTCCTCCTCGATCACATCAAAGGACATAATACTTATACCCGTATTTTGGTTCTCTACTTCTTGCTTATATTCTGTGAATATCTCAAAAGGTTCAGACTTGTGTTTCAACAAGAACATATGTCTGAATCTTGAGAGATTATCAGAGAACGTAATGAAGTACAAAGAACTGGTTTTGGCATGTGTAGACAGGGGACCTTTCGTACATCAACATGTATCATCCCAAGAGTTTTCCAACTCTTTCTCTATTTCCAGTAAACAGAGCTATGGTCATCGTATCTTTGTGACATGACTGGCAAGTTTCATAAGATGTAGATTCAAAATGATTTAAATATGCATCTACATGTAACTTCAGCTAGTCGGGTCACATTGATATGACCTAGTCTACAATTCCTCAAGAAGGATTCGTTCATTTCTGAACTCTTCCTCTTGTGTGTGTTCTGTATACTAAGAACTGTAGTTTGATTTAGAACATCAATGCTTTTAGATAACGTGCCTGAACCGATCAACTTTTGATATAGGAAATGTTCAAAACATTATCCAACAATACAAAATTTTATCATTTCTTTACTAATAAAGAGATAGATACGATTTTGTATATCAGGTTCGGTATCTAATAACATTCCTTCAGAATCAATGTATTCGTAATACAGGGTGACAGTGACCAACAGACTTGGCTGCAACACTTGCCCCGTTTTCTGTCTCATGAAACTTATCACCCGTTCTCAGTTCTCTACCTTTCTGTAGCCCTATGTAACTGATTACATATCTGGGATCCTGATCTGGTATCACATACCCAGGACGTAAAAGATACTAAGAAACAGTTCTCTGTAATGAACACACCCGAAGATGATGCATCAACATGCACTCTCTTCGTTTGGACGGCACGGGAATTCTGGTAATCCCCTATTTCCTGCTCTGTCTTATAACAATTATAAGTTGGAGCGGGACCAACGTTCCCCAGCTCAGTATAACAAGCGGGTTCGGTCAATAATCCGTATTATTATCTTGATTAAGGCGTGATATGGTCGCTACCTGGAGAGAGAGAGAAGAAAACACTCAGCGTGCGCTCTGCAAGAATAGATTGGTTATTATTTTATCTAATCAGGATGGCTCCCACTGCTTTTTATCAAATCTTCCTTCAAACCCTAAAAGGAAAGACTAGCCGAGATTAATTACACACTACAAGTTCGCCAATCTTTCAGCCAGGCCAGTGTCGGTACTTTGAGGGAGGTCCCCCGTGCTTTCGCACGAACCTAATTAATGTAAACATCGTTTTCCCCGAGGCGTAACCCCGTTGACACCTTTCTAGACACCTATTTGATCGGCTAATTGTAATGTATAAAACTCTCCCAGGAGTAACAATTACTCGCAGCGGGTATCGGGATCCAACTATCTCATAGAAGGTATGCAATCTCATTGCAAATTTCAACACTTGAAATTCCCGATAATATTTTGCCCCAAGCGATCTATGACCTTGACTGAGTCAACAAATCATAGACCACAAGTAAATTTCAACCCGTCATTTCTCGATTGAATTAAACCCACCCGCACGACCCTTGACTGAGTCAACAAGGCCGCACGACTACCCTAATCCAATCGCATCATATGCTTTGCAGATAAGCACTAATCAGCTACCGCACACTACGCCTTGACTGAGTCAACAAACGCAGCACGAATACTAACTAGGACTTATCTGAAATGACGGAGGGCTACGTCAGGTTTTTAAGAAAACCTTTTGTGTAATGAACTTTATATCGTTGTAGAATCAAATAATTTTAAAATGGAGTGTTTTTGAGGCTTTTCTAGTTTTGCTAAAGGAGTCACTCCTGGTGAAGAGATCGTCTGTCCTTTCCTCGTCGAATGAGATGCGGGATATATCATATATATCACTGTGCAAAGCAAAAACTCTTAAAAGCAATCAAAAGACAAACCGAGTGTGTAGCATCTGCCAGTTATTGCTAAAGGAGTCACTCCCGGTGAAGGGATCTCGGTCCTTTCCTCATCGAATAAGGTGCAGGATATATCACATATACCTCTGTGCAAAGCAAGAACTGTAGCTACCTGTTTTAATTTTGAAATTCGATTCTACAACATCTTAGGTTTCTTTTACTTTCATTAATCTTATTAATGAAGTCCCATCATTTAAGTACCTAAGCATCACAGATAAATACGACGTACACTTATGCCATCCGCATTCGCCTCGATGTCCCCTCGTGCACTGTTAGGTTAGGTAACTAACGGCAGAGCGGGGCAGGGCTAGCACGGGTGTAAAACATAAGTAACGTCTATATAATATATCATATATACTATATACTGTATCTATCACAGAACATATCACATGATCACATCACAGATATCGCAGCAGAAGAAACATATGAAATATTGGATATACTAGGACATCCGTGTTTTCAATACGAGCCAGTATAAAACACGGATTCCACGGTCGTGATGAATAGCCAAACCCACACCCAAAGACCCCTACGAGAGCGGAAAGCAACCCTACCAATTCTAGAGTTAGGAGACCCGGACTCGACTCCTCGAGTTGGTCTCCCACTGGACTCCAGAACCCGGTTACTTGTGCCCTCCTCCTTGGGTCTATCCTAGTGCGGAAAAGTAAATAATATACAAAAGGTGACATCTTCCGCAACCTGGAAGTGCCCCAATAAAAGAATATTACATACAAGTTTTTACATGAATGAAAATGAAAAACACTCATCTCACATAAAAACCCCCGGCTATTCAAACACGACGATCCAATATAACATATCCAGCAACACATAACACCACATGTCATCAACGTAAGTAAATATGGGCATCCCAATTGTCGTTGACATATAGCAACGAAACCGGCGATATCACATATTACACTTACGGTCACAGAAATGAAAGTGTAAAACTACAACAGTTGGAATCCGCAACCTCCTCAGACATCGCATGCCTGACCAAATGAATTCTTTAGACATCGCATGCCTAACAATTATAAACCCCGCATTTTAGTCTTAAAATCGAAAACACTTTTCAATATCAAGTCGGGCAATTCAACAGGATTCCCGACATCCTGATCGAATGCTCGTCGCAAACTTCAGTAGACGGCCGCACCCCCGATACCGTCGACGAAGTGCACCAAGGCGGAACACCGCTGCCGCGAGCATCCGGACGGATGCTTTCGGTGACGGGGTTCTCCTACAGTCACTTGGTCGGGGCTATGGAGTGAGGCTGTCTATTAAGTTTACCCGGCGAGTATCCGCGTACTCTACGTGATTGCGACGGACTTTTGATCATATCAAAATTCCGTGGCAACCGATCAAGTGAGACTAAACTGCTATGTTTATAACATTCATTCAGTTATCTCATAACTTATTGTGAATTCCAATTATTGTATCACATTCCAGATAAACAGAAAATGTTAAACTTTCCGATCGAACATTCAAACACCCAAGTTTTCCTGATACAGATCAACACATGAAACAAGTCTAAAAACATTCAGTTCGTGCCTCAGTACCAACGGTCCAGCCGTAGAAGGGTCAAGCCAACGCCTCACATGTGGCACGCCGTACTGCCCCAAACCCTAAGGTTCAAAGGGCAGTTCAAGACGGTCACATAATCGAGTTAAGGTTTGTTGTCTTCTAGAGGGTCCATCGCGTTACTTGCACTACTTAGAACGTCGTTAAACTACGGAAAATCCAACACTTGGAAAATTCCCGACAGGGGAAAAAGTGGGTATTTATATCTGGCCGAACTTTTTAACATATTCTAAAATTTACCCGGAAAGCCACATAGACAAAGTCTGACAATCCGATCGAATAATCGATTCCCAAAGCAACCCTAGAAAATTCAACTCTTGAATAAATATTAAAAATTCCCAGAAAAACCAGCACTGTTATGTAAGAATTACTGTGTAAAACTTTTTGAACAATGAGCCATTTTGGCCGCGGAACCGCCGCAATAGCCATGCTATTGCCGCGGTTCCGCCGCACTATAGTGGAGTTGGACACTCGAATTTTACAGTAACTCTTAGAAATTCCTGCTGAGTTTTCTGCATATTTTTAATTCTAAAAAATCCATAATTTTCAAAAAAGGACAGAGAGCAATTTGGAGTTAGGGATTTCGATCGATCGGACTTCAAACTGCGTCTACGCATCGCCTAAGGCTCTAGCTAGGCTCTGATACCACTGTAGGGTTCCTAGGCACTCTCAAGAGGTCTCACAAGTATCAACCATGTCAATTTCAAAAATTACGGTGCCGAGAAACCCTAATACGGATCGTTGGCTAGAAGTTTAGGCGACAAAGCAACTAGTTAACTACTTTAACTAAGAGTACGGAAATACAACCTTTGTAGATCCGGTCCTCCACCTCCACGGCTCCATGATGAAGTCCTCTCCGCTGTACAAATCGGATCCCGGGCTTTAGTGTCGGCTTCATCGGAGAATGGACGGGCTAGGTCATCGACTACGACGCCGAAGATGATCTATGTCGAGGCATCACTAGATCAAGCTCCAACTTCACCAAGTCAAGAAAACTTGTGAAGGAAACACCCTATACTACTTGGCAAGAGGTAGAGAATGAAGAAATAGGAGGTGGGTTCATTTTAGAATTGGATTTCTCACTCATTTCATCAAGTTGCCATTGATGGAGGCATGCTTTCTTCAAGTGAAGAAGAAGAAGAAGATGATAATATTATGATAGGTATTAAGTAAAAATGAAAATAATAATAATACTTATCATCTACCAACCATGGTCAAGTGTAGAGACTAAACTAGGGTTAGTGGGAATGGTTAGGGTTAAGCATGAGACAAAAATGGTCACTTAGGTCAAAACTTCATGAAGCTTCAACTAGAATACAAATCAAGCCACCATTTTCTTTTCATGCCTTTCATTTTCCAAAAATCAATAGATAAATAAATAAGTGATTAAAACAAAACCCTGACCATTATCATGTAACCATGGTTTGATCTTTACACAAAACCCTAGCAAACATGTATCATCAAACATGATACAATCAAGTGCACAAAAGTATATCACATATACAATATGCACATCCGAGTGAGAATATCCATTTAAAGTGAACCGATACTAGTTAATGCAAAGTAATATATCAAATATATAATTATACATTAAATCAATAAATCAACACTTGATTTAACGATCCGGTCATAACGCATATAACCGACTAGTATCCTGTGCATCGGCTTATCGAATCAATCTTCGATTCGATAACTAGGTTATATCGCATACAACTAATCGATACATTCATCGCGAGAATAGAATACGGTATCACATACACGCATTATTCTCGGTCCCGCACATATCTCATATGCGCTCCTATTTCGTTTCGGTTGAGCCAGGAAACCTCTGTGTAGGACTCTAAAGACTCGTCAATACGCCGGCAGCAGGTGATGATCATATCAAACACCCACAAGCCGCAAGCGGTCTGCTAAATGTAACGGCCACCCGGGTATTGAGCGATCAGAAGATCGACGAGCAAGCCCGCTCACACTCCTGTGAATCCAACCAGTAACACTTACCGTACAGTCCGGTCTGATCGTCTGATATGTCGCATATCTCGCCTAGGGATGGTAAACGTCAGACCCCAATAGATCGATAAGTCGTATCGATATGAGGTCTATAACAATTCGAGAAACTACAGGTAACACTTACCAGTAAATCTCAGCAACCCTGGCCAGGGATTTCCGGTTATAGCCAATCGAACACAGCGCAACATCAACTCCCTATACCGGGAGAGACGAATCCCCTCCTATCGCTCATTGCCTCCATGTGACTCGGGACTGTACCCAAAAACCACCGTTTTGCACGCCCTCTTGGACGTGGTAAGATGGAAATCAAAGCACAGTGGGAACCACACAAGACTCTATGACGATCTCGGGTCAACAGACTACTCTGTACCAGTGTCACCAGAGAACTGCCATCTGACGTAAGGTATAATACCATCTGGGAGTTCTCGGCGAGTCCGTCCAGTGTACCCAGTCTACACTGAGCACCCGTATATCATCTCTGATGTCAAACACCAATGGATATGGGATCATCCATCGCCCATCTGTATGGGTCGAGAAGGTATACGCTAGTCTACTCTGGTATATCGATGCCCCGTCTCGATACACCCACGACTAGGGAGTTTGAAGGATGTACTTATGGACTACCATGTCCCCACTAGTATGATCCGCATCATAGTCCAGGTAGTCAAGTACACATCCTAAGGGCTTTACCAACATGTAACAGAGAGACAATCAGTGTACACGTTAAGGTAAAGAGTAACCAGATAGCATACTATCATGTCAAGCAAGAAAGTCCTCCCTATATATATCCCAGCATCCACTACAATATACATCCAATGTACAGTAATGGCCTCTAGGGCATACATATAACTAACAACAAGGAGATGCATGAACATACCGATGCGCAAGGGAGCCTCTAATATAGCTTATTCAAGCCGACGCTCCTTCCTGAGGAGATGTGCTTGCCGAGGTCCGAGGGTGGACTCGTGGCCACCGGTCCACAATGAAAGTGCGTCCTCGGGGTCGGCCGAAACAGCCTGTTTAAGGGCCCTCTCACCCCATTCTTCCAAAGGGCCAATGAATCGCCGCCGTATCGATGGTGGGTCTTCATAAAAGATAACGGCAGGATAAGGCCTCTTTGGGATCCTTACGTTATCGGATTCATCTTGCGAACGTCTTATAGCCTCGGCCAATTGTGTGGCTTCCTCGGCAGATGAACCCGGGAAAAGTAGACTACCATCCGATTCTTGCATGGCTAGTGGTTCATCTTGAAGAATAGGCTCAGACTCTATTAAAGAGTCGAGCAGATTGGTGACCGTCTTCCTCCGCCTTTTGGGCCCAGAACTAACCGCCGAAGACGATCATTTCCTTCCCCGTGGAGCTTTGGTACGGCGTTGACCCACTTCGCCTTCGATGTCCTCACTCGGCAGTGCTAACGATGACGACACGGCCATTGTTGATGCCGCGGCCGATGACACTGCAACTGGTGCCCTATTAGCCCTTGATTGAGCCCTAGTACGCAGTGGCATACCAGCGGTGGGAGTTAAGTCCACTTTCGCCGCCTCCGGGATAAGCACGATGCTGGTATCCCTCAAGGGAGGGCGAACCGTTGCACGCGATTGCGGCGGAACTCCCGTGGCATGAATTGGAGTGGGAGCCCCATATCCAAGAAGCACCCTTCTCTCCTCAACGATAATTGGACTGACTCGATGGAGGTACCAGCCCATGAATGACCCTACACATCGAGGAATATGATCAGTTTCAGGAATCATGAAGTGGGAGCCGGTGTTCAGCCGCATGAAGTGATGAGCGGCATCACGAACAGCTTCTGGCGACGGGGTAGGCGCCACCGTAAATGCCTCGAAGGGGACGCCTTGGTCATATCCAAGCTGCTGAGCAAAGCGGTGTGGGTTGTATCGCATAAAAAGGGCCACACCGTTCTGATGAAATACCAGGTAACCTGGTCTGATCGAATACAGGTGCAGGGCTTCCCTGGGCCTTAGAGAAGGTGCCCCCTCTTTTGACAAGTCGTGGAGCTGTTGGACCGATCCTGAGGGAGCATAGAGAACTCGGTCATTAAATACCATCCCACCTGTATTGGCATAGGGATTGATCAGCACGCGAATAGCCCCAGACTGAGTCGGATCAGGAGCAGAAGCGTCCACCAGCCGCATGAGTCATGGAAAAGTGTAGGCGTCATAAAATTTGGGTCTTTGGTGCACAGCAAAGGCCCCCAGCACGTGCATCTCAATCTAGAACGTAAAGTAATGAAGAGAGAAATTTACCACATCTATGCCTGGAGTTGAGATATTGGCCACGGCGCCTAACCCATGATATCGATGCGCTAGCCCTGGAATGCCCACAGCTAGTCGCGTTCCCTTAGCAATGCGATGAGCAGGGCAAATAACCGAGGCCCTCATGAAACGGCGATGCATGGGAATGACGAACCAGCTAAGCCAAACACTGATGAAGCCCATAAAGAAAGTCTCCTCATCCATACCAGGAACTGCAATCGACTCGAAAGATACCGCTGTCATGATGGGAATGTAGTACTGCGACAGGTCCTCTTCTTTAGTCGGCCGCTTGTTTAAACCAAACCCAAAGGGGTCGTTAATGTTCGCGAACTTCGGAGCCATCTTTGATAGGATATCTTCGCGAAGGAACCAAGCGATAAAGCTTTTAAAAGTGACGCCCTGCTCCTCTGATTCTGTGAACAGTTTGTCAAAAATACTCAGGGTCTTGATCAAACTTCGGCGCTTGTGGCGAACAGCGTTCTCGGTCGACAGGCCGTCAAGCATGGCAGGCTCAGTTTCGAAGACATACTCATCGGGAGGCAGTAATTCTTCATAAACTGTTTCCCTGACCGGCAGCCCTGAGATCTCATGAAATTCTTCCAGAGAAATTGAAACTTCACAGTCCCCTAGAAGGAAGGTGTTGGTGGGAAGATTCTATTGGTTCAAGAAGGCCTTAACCCACCAGACATGGGGAGATTGATAGTGGAAAAGGGATGCATATATCGCCTGATAGAGTCTGACCTTCTGCAGTCGTGCGCAATGGGCGGACATGATGTAACAGGCCCAGAGAAGATAGCCCGTAGGGTGTCGAGGGGTAAGCCCTATCTTGTAAATCTGTCCCCATGGTTGGGCTTCGCCCTGGAAAATGCAGCGCCCTAAAATATCTATAGCTGACACTGGATGGTTCGGAATACCAATTGTTGAAGGCTCAAGCCGTCCCATAGGGGTCCAGTCCAGCATCTCCACAGCAAAGACGGTCCGTGGAGGATCCATCGGTAGAAACGGACGGGTAGGCTCCGTCGGTATCTTGCAAAGAAAACTGCGGCGACCGCGGATGATGTGACCGTACCAGGTCCCCCATAAATGCAAGTTGGTGCGATTCGGGTCGTAATCCCTGATCATCGCCATCACTTCCTCGTCAGACGGTGACTGAGGAAAGGCAGCCTCCGAGCGAGTGAAAAGGAAGTACGGAACGGAAGTCATTGTGCCTGAAATAAAAGAAGGGGAAACTGTTAAGCGAAGCCAACACGTGTATATATATATATATATATGTTTATAAAGGCATATAAAAAAAGACAGTGGAAGAAAGCAACAGAGGACTCATTTTATGGGACCATTGGTTACAAAACATATGGGTCCCATAAAATCAAGATGGAGGCTTACTAATGATGAGGCAAAGCAATTACTATGAGAACAAAAGGAAGGTTCTCAATAAATGAACGAGTGGATTTCAAATGACCCTACACATTCCCCAAAAAGAAATCTATCTTGGACTCTGCAAAAATCAAGAAGAACAAGGGAATTAAATTCCCAGAAAAACCTACTGCAAATCTTTTCTTTTGTTGCAAAGAAACGACTCAGGGCAAGAAAACCCCAAGAAGTCCTCTGGGAAGAACTAAGTTCTTCAGAGGAATTAAACTCCTTTTGAACAGGGGAATTAAATTCCCAGAAATATTTTTTTCAGAGCCAAAACTCTTTGAAATGGAATTAAATTCCAGAGAAAAGACAAGCATTGCCATCGATCCCTGAAGATCAGAGAAACCCTAAAAGGTCTATTGTTTAAAGATTGAGTGGTTTTCTTTTTAAAAGAACTTAAAAAAAATGGGTTCTTGTTAAAGGGAAAAGCCCTTGGTATGGATTTAAATCCAACGAAGATTTCTGCAAAAGTTCTTCAGCCGTTCAAGATCATTACCTGAGAAAAGGGAATCTTTTAACAAAGTTAAACTCTGGAAATTTTCGAAACAGAGAACTAAGCTCTGGGAGAGAATTAAATTCTCAAAGGAAAAAGCAAGCAAGGAAGAAGATGAACAAAGTGGAGGCACTTCTGAAGGGACACTGGCATTTATAGGATGTGATGGGAAACGGTTTATCTCCCCTATTCTGTAGATAGATCCAACGGTCATAAAGGTGACAGCGTTGCACTCACGTGCAAACACGTGAGAACAACGCTGTGGGGGCATTTGTTCCCTGATAAAATATCAGGAAGTACCCCAATGGGGTATCACGTGCTCACACGTGACCAAGGGTCACGTGTTGACACGTGATGGTTTCCTGGGATTCTGTCTTAATAGAATTACATTCTAATCAAACGATCAATTAATGGAGTCACGTGCCCACACGTGACGGACCTTTAAATCCACTGAAAAAGGATCAATAAAGTATAATAAAATAACAAGGAAAACCCTCAATGAGGTATCATGTGCTCACACATGACCAAGGGTCACGTGCTGACACGTGATGATTCCTCAGCTTCGTGAAAACAGAATTAAGTTTTAATCAAGCAAGCAATTAGTGTAATCACGTGCCACCACCTGATGGGTCTTTAAAACCCACCAAAAGGGATTAAAAAATGTAACAAAACAGCTGAGGAAAGACCCCAATGGGCATCACGTGCTCACACGTGACCAAGAGTCACGTGCTGACACGTGATGGTCCTTTAGCTCTGTTAAAAGGCAGAATTAAATTCTGAATAAAAGAGGGTCACGTGCCAACACATGACAGGTCCCTCAGCTTTTTAATTGATAGAATTAAATTCTATTTCAATGGTCAAACGTTGGAATCACGTGCCAACACGTGATGGTCTTTAAAAGCCTTATGAGTTAATAGAATTAAATTCTAATTAAGGGAAATCAAAGACCCTAACTGGGAAAGTATTTCTTTAAATCTTTCCAAACAAAAAAGATGGTGCTCTGTAAAATAGAGCACTGTTGGATTAAAAATCCAATGGTGATTAAAAATCACCAATTTATGGAAAGATTTCATACAAGGAAAGATTTCCCTGAGATTCACCAAGAATAACAAACAGAATATCTTCCGAATTAAAAATCCAATGGTGAATAAAATTCACTGAGTGATCTAAAAGATCATGTTGGTTACAAAAACAACCAAAATCTTTCAATGAAAAATTCACTAAACAAATTGATTCTTTTCCTTCTCCTATAAATAGAAGCCAAGAAGAGGAGAAATGAGGATAGATTTTTGGATCTTGGAATTTTCTGAAGGAAAATAACAGAGAGAAGAGAAAGGAGAATTTAATTCTCAAGAAAAGAAACCCCAGGTGAGAAAGGGGAAAGAGATCAAAGCTCCATAAAACAAAAAAGAGAATTTAATTCTCAATCTAAGAGTTCAACTCTTCTGCAAAAAAGAACTTAGTTCTTCCTCTGGTTGAAGATCTGCAGAAGCAAATCTTCCCACAAGTTGAGAATTTAATTCTCATCGAGGAGATTCTGCTACGCAGATCCAAAACTTAGAGGGACAATTGAGTTTAGAAAATTTAATTCTCCCAAATTCACAGAGAATTTAATTCTCCCAAAAATAAAACTAGGGTTTAACCCTATATGAGAATTTAATTCTCCCAATTTCACAGGAATTTAATTCCTCCAAGATAAATCTAGGGTTTAACCCCACATGAAAATTTAATGCTCCCAATTTCATAGGAATTTAATTCCTCCAGATAAAATTAGGGTTCAACCTGCATGAGAATTCAATTCTCCCAAACTCACAGGAATTTAATTCCTCCAAGACAGAATCAGGGTTTAACCCTATATAAGAATTTAATTCTTCTACATACATAGGAATTTAATTCCTCTAAAAACATAATTAGGGTTTAACCATACAGAGAATTTAATTCTTAAAATAAAGAGACTTGAAAGATCTCCATACACGTAAAGAACATTGGTCACGTGATGACACGTGATCTCAATCCACAGTGATCAGAAAAGAAAGAATAAAACTAGGTCACGTGCCCCCACGTGACCCCTGAACAAATCCCCCAAAATGAGAAGGAAAAGGCTTGGAGGCAATGCCTCACGTGCTCCCACGTGACTTCCAAAATAAAGAAAACAAAAGCAAAGGCAGATTCTAATTTGGGCGCCCTCACGTGTCCTCACGTGACCTCTAATAAACACCTTAATAAATCAGTGCATGAGTGCCTATCACGTGCCCACACGTGATGGCCGTAAAAACTAAAAGTGTTTAACACTTATTTACAGATTCGAGAATAAAACAAAGGAGGCTTGGCCCCACCCTTGGGTGCCCTTACGTGCCCCCACGTGACCCCTTCTTTTCTAGTGTTTAACACTATTTTAAGCATTTCGTCTTCAGTGTTTAACACTGTTTTAAATACATCACGTGAGGACATGTGACCACCAGATATCCTCTAGTGCTTGACATTATTTTAAAGCCAATCTTACCCAAATTGGCTAAGTTTTCCAGAGGCAAGCCTCTCCTTCAACTGAATCTCAAAATTGATCATTTCATATGACATGCAGACTAAAACCCAGAGCTATAATGTTTAATGCTCAGCTAAAGACAAAAATGTTATCAGAGCCCTTAAACTCTTGTTCAGCATTGCTGAATGATGAGGGGCTGAACCCAGACAAATGTCTAATGGTTCAACAAAGGGACAAAATTTCTAATCTAATTGGACTTAGCCCAAGTTGGCCATAAGTCCACAATTCAGATTTAACTGAGCCAATGTGCTCATAATCTAATTAATTGATCTTAGTTCCAAAAATTGGACTAGAGATCTCTCAAATCAACTTTGGTTCAAGGGTACATCTCTTCACTCCTTTGACATTTATCGTTGTAATCCTTCAACGTCTTCAGAGAGGTGACGGTGTTCCCTGATTAAAAATCAGGAATTACTTCAATGAGGTATCACGTGCTCACACGTGACCAAGGGTCACGTGTTCACACGTGACCAAGGGTCACGTGTTGACACGTGATAGTTTCTTATGACCTCCACTTTATAGAATTAAATTCTAAAATCAAACACAAGTGTAAACAAATGGCTAAAGAAAGACCCCAATGGGGCGTCACGTGCTCACACGTGACCGAGGGTCACATGCTCACACGTGATGGTTCTTCAGCCCAGTTAAAAGACAGAATTAAATTCTGAATGAGAGAGGGTCACGTCCAACACGTGATAGGCTTTGAAAACCTTATAACTTGATTCTAATTAAGGGAAATCAAAGACCCTAACTGGGAAAGTATTTCTAAATTTTTCCAAACAAAAAAGGATTATGGGGGACCGTCGGATTAAAAATCCAAGGGTGATTAAAAATCACCAATTTATGGAAAAAATTTAGACAAGAAAAGATTTCCCTAAATTTCACCAAAAATAACAAACACAGTACCTTTTGGATTAAAAAATCCAATGGTGAATAAAATTCACTGAGTGATCTAAAAGATCATATTAGTTACGAAAAACTAACAAAATCTTTCAATGAAAGATTTATTAAACAAATTGATTATTTTCCTTCTCCTATAAATAGGAGCCAAGAGGAGAAGAAAGAGATAGAATTTTGGGATCTTGAAATTTTCAAAAGGGCAAATAGTAGAGAGAAAAGAAAGGAGAATTTAATTCTCAAGACAGAAAACCTTAGGTGAGAAAGGGGAAGGGGATCAAAGCTTCATAAAACAAAAAAAAAGAGAATTTAATTCTCAATCTAAGAGTTTAACTCTTCTGCAAAAGAACTTAGTTCTTCCTCTGCTTGAAAATCCGCTGAAGCAAATCTCCCCACAGGTTGAGAATTTAATTCTTATCGAGGAGATTCTGCCATACAGATCCAAAACTTAGAGCGAGAATTGAGTTCAGAGAATTTAATTCTCCCAAATTCACAGGAATTTAATTCTTCCAAGATAAAACTAGGGTTTAACCCTATATGAGAATTCAATTCTCCTAAACTCACAGGAATTTAATTCCTTCAAGATAAAACTAGGGTTTAACCCTATATGAGAATTTAATTCTCCCAAAATTATAGGAATTTAATTCCTCCAAGACAGAACTAGGGTTTAACCCTATATAAGAATTTAATTCTTTCACATACATGGGAATTCAATTCCTCTAAAACATAATTAGGGTTTAACCCTACAGAGAATTTAATTCTTAAAAAATAAAGAGACTTGAAAGATCTCCATGCATGTAAAGAACTAAGGTCACGTGTCCCCACGTGACCATGAAAAGATCCTCCAAAATAAAAAGGAATTAACCCTGAGGCAATGCCTCACGTGCTCCCACATGACATCCAAAACAAAGATAATAAAAGTAAAGGCAACGCTGGCTTTAGGCGCTCTCACGTGTCCCCACGTGACCCTTAATAAGCATTCTAATAAATCAGGGCATAAGTACCCATCACGTGTCCACACGTGATGGCTATGTAAATTGAAAGTATTTAACACTTATTTGCCGTTCTAAGAACAAAGTAAAAGAGATCTGGCCCCACCTTTGGGTGCCCTCACGTGTCCCCACGTGACTCCTTCCTCTCTAGTGTTTAACACTAATTTGAACGTTTCATTTCCGGTATTTAACACTGTTGTCTTCTAGTGTTCAACACTACTTTGAGCATTTCATTTCCAGTGTTTAACACTGATTGTCCTTTAGTGTTTAACACTATTTTTTTAGCCAAATTGGCTAAGTTTCCAGAGGCAAAAACCTCCCCTTTGACTAAATCTCAAAGTTGAGTAAAACTCATAGCCATAATGTTTAATGCTCAGTCAAAGACAAAAATGTTATCAGAGCCTTCAAACTCTGGTTTAGCATTGCTAAATAATGTGGGTTTGAACCCAGACAAGTGTGTGATGGTCCAACAAAGAGCCAAAATTTCTAATCTAATTGGACTTAGCCCAATTTGGCGATAAGTCCCCAATTCAGATTTAATTGAGCTAATGAGCTCATAATCTAATTAATTGATCTTAGCTCCAAATTGGACTACAGATCCCCAATCAACCTTGGTTTAAGGGTATATCTCTTCACTCCTTTGATATTTGTCGTTGTAATCCCTCAACATCTTCAAAGAGGTGACGGGTCCCGACAACCACACATTTCACAGACTATGACGTCTCTAAACTACGGACTGTGGGGTCCTTAAACTCATGGACTATGATGTCCTTAACCTTGACTGTGAGGTCTTTAAACTCACGGACTATGATGTCCTTAACCTCGACCGTGATATCTTTAAACTAACATTGGACTGTGGGGTCCTTAAACTCATGGACTATGATGTCCTTAACCTTGACTGTGAGGTCTTTAAACTCACGGACTATGATGTCCTTAACCTCGACCGTGATATCTTTAAACTAACATTGGACTGTGGGGTCCTTAAACTCATGGACTATGATGTCCTTAACCTCGACCGTGATATCTTTAAACTAACATTTGACTCTGGGGTCTTTAAACTCACGGACTATGATGTCCTTAACCTCGACCGTGATATCTTTAAACTAACATTTGACTCTGGGGTCTTTAAACTCACGGACTATGATGTCCTTAACCTCGACCGCGATGTCTTTAAACTAACAATGGACCGAGATGTCCTTAAACTAATATTGGACAGTAATGTCCTTAAACTAATCGACCGCAATGTCACTAAACAAAACAATAGAGCCCAATTACTCTCTTGTTGGATCTAAACGATCCCGTTAAGTTGATCTTAGTCTAAAATGAGACTAACGTATCCTTAACAAATGTTTAAGTTGATCTTAGTCTCAAATGAGGCTAACGTATCCTTAAATCCAACCCCCCAAACCCAAATCTAAGAAAGATACGGATTTGGACTAGTCCACGCCCTACGGGCGACAACATAAATTAGTCTCCGTATACAATCCATGGGCAACCAAACACAAAACAAATACCCACGACACAAAGTGACCATATGGAGAAGGAGAAAGTTGTTATCGCGATGCGGTAGCGTAATTAACTGCAGAGGCTTGCGCCTGCAGGGAAGAGCGTCCCCATAATAAAAAACCCTTCAAACGAGGGGGTATCTGACGAAGTCTGCTACATCGGCAGCATCCGTTTAAACCTTCGATACATGGTGCCATAAATCAACTTGGTATCTTCGAAGAGGTGGACGGATAGCACCAATTAGCATTTGCCCCGAAATTCATCCAAGACGTTTATCGCGTCTCCGCGTTTTGGAGGGGAACAGATTCTGGCACGCCCGGTGGGACCTTTTCCTCTTTCCACTCCACACTTCGTGTGTCGTATTCGCGAACGAATTGCGGTTTGCTAATGGTTGCCCTTGGGTTCGAGGTACTAAGATTTGGCGTTTTGTTTGGTGCAGAAAGCGAAGGATCAATGGCGTCCACTTGCACGAAGTGTTCCAGCTGCAACTGCAACTCACGTTCCGCCTCATCTGGAGGCATAGCTTACGGGCCCCAAGCGGCTTCCTTGTTCACGATACCAGTGGAACAGGTCACTCAGGCCACCACTGGATTGTTTTTTGGGACCATGCTCTCGCCAACGAGCTTCAGCGCTCCTATACCAATACAAGAAGCTCCCAAGAAGTCGGTCTTTGATCGGCTTACAACTACGGCGGCCCCTCTCAACGGGTCGTCCAGCTCTAGCGCCTCGGTCTTCGCCAGATTGGGCCAAAGATCCAGTGGGCCCATGATGAAGCCTGCAATTCAAGAAAAGGTTATTCCGAAGAGAGTGGCCATCCCTGCTCCTGAAGTCGTCAAGGCAGCTTCTCCTGCCAAAGGGTCGGTCTTTACAAGACTGACTGTTCCGGCTCTAACTCCGTCCCCTGTTCCTGTTCAAAAGTCTGTCTTTGATAGACTAGACACTGCTGCTCAACGAACGTCGGTCTTCAAGAGGCTGGTACTAGCAGCGCCTCACCTGAACAGGGGACATGACGAAGTCACCCCTCAAGCCGAAACAATCCTAACAGCTCGACACGCTCGACGTCGCCACTGGCACCGAGTAAGGAAGACTTGGGGCAACTCCCCCTTTGGGTTAACTCCACCAGCCCCAACGGTGGAAGTCAATGCTGCTGTTCCAACCGAGAACAGCTTTGAACTGCTGAACAGGGTGTGCAGGAACTCTCCTACCGCCGTACTGAAAAGATCTCCCCCACCGGCGGAGAATGTTATAGAAATAAAGCCAGATTAGCCCCCTCAACGGCTGTCCTCCAAAGTTTACAAAGTCTGGCGACGGGTCCAAGAGTCGGTGATTGATCAAGACTATCCCCGTCGACAGAAGAAACTGAAGGTCCAGCTGGAAGAGAACCGTCCTGGCAAGCCACGAAAGACGACAACCACCTTGGGGCCCGCTGCAACGGCCCCCTCAACGTCAACTGCTCGAAAGAGAAGAGAGCCAGAGAAAGCCCCTGTGACTACGGCAGATTGCAAAGACGCTAAGCCCAAAGATCCCAAGTCTGGGGGCATAATGGTACATACTGTGTACATGGCTTCCGGAAAAGAAGAAAGCCGCACTTCGACGGGCCACCGACCGCTCACCCGATCAATAACAAGGGCTCAGGAACAACAACAGCAGAAGCTTCAGGAGATGCTGACTGTAATGGCCGCACTCACCGGACCAAAAGAAAGCCCGGAGGCGTCATCGGAGCAGCGTCACGAACAAGAAACCGATGTTGACTTCCTATGCAGAGTTCTCGAAAAGAAGGACAGAGAAGCTGCAGAACAAGCTGCCAACATAAAACGAATGGCGCTTCTCTTCCAAGACATGGTCGGGATGATATTACAGCCGGATCCTCCAGCTGAAGACCCTCCGATCATTATTGAAGACGACAGAGGGAAAACATCGAATCCTCCTCCGGCTCTTTCAACAACCAAAGAGGAAACTATTTCTAAGGCCGCTCTGGATGACTATATTGCTCAGCAAATACGAGCTCATCAGGAAAATGAAGCGGCTGGCCAAGTCGTTAAAACTGGGCGGCCGTATCCAGGCTGGTATGACCAAATAAAGTACCCGTCGGGATACACAATCCCCAAATTCCATGTGTACAAGGGGACAGGCAATCCCCATCAACATGTCGCTCAGTTCAGGGCTCTTTGCGGCAACACCGGGGGTGATGATAAGCTTTTGCTCCGCCATCGTTGGCAGCTTGTCGGAGACGGCATTTGAGTGGTACTCTGAACTTCCAAACGACTCCGTCAAGACTTTCGCAGAAATGGAGTTGTTACTCATCCAGCGATTCGCGAGTGCTAGTGAACGCACCCCAATAACGGCATTGATCAATGCCAGGGTGAAGCCAGGTGAGACGTGGGTTCAATACGCAATCCGATGGCGGAATCTGTGGTCGAAATGCGAACAGCGCATCGAAGAAGCATCAGCGGTGGGCATGTTCGTGGGCACCCTAGACCCTCATGCAACTATTTCACAATTCATGATGTTCTTCAAACCGACCACGTTCCAAGCTTTAATCGACAAGTTAGCCCAGATGGACCAGATGGGTCATAGACCGTCTCCTCCGAAGCCGGAGCCACGGAACGAAAAGGGTAAAGGGAAGGCGACCTTCGTTGCGAATACCCAACAACAGCCCAGTGCTCCAAAACTAACGGATCAACTGGAAGAGAGACGGCGATACTACAATGAGAAAATGAAGCGTCCTTATTCGTTCCCTCGGGACAAAACGAAGAGACTATTCGAACTGGCGATACGCAACAGGCTCATCAATCTGCCAAATCCTAAGCGACCACTGCAACCCGGTGAGGCTAATAGTCCTAATTATTGCCCTTACCACCAAACGGTAAGCCATCCAATCGAAGATTGCTTCGTCTTTAAGGGATGGATCGAGGATCAGTACCAACAAGACAAGTTTGCGCTGTCTGAGAAGTGGAAAGTAAGCCCACCACAACCGCACACTCCTAAGAAAACGGACACACCGGGGGCATCGTGCTCTTTTGTTGAAAAAGCTCCATGGGTGGTCGCTCTTTCAGCCAAGACTAAGAGAATGCTGAACGATCTCCAGACATGCCCGGCGATCAGGTGGAAGAATCCGTTGGAACCTGAGATCATCGAAGGGATGCTGAAGCCGCGCCCAACTCCAAAAATTGGTAGTGACATTCAGAACACTCACACCTAGCCGTCAAAGTCTTCGAAGAATAAAAAGAAGACCAAAAAGCCCGTGAAGCCTGGTGACAAGCGCACGGACCTGCAAAAGCAGATCGACGCGCTGGAAGAGTATAACCAGAAGGCGCGGACTCCAATCATACTCCAAGAATTTCTCAGTCACGTCCTTAAAGACGGAGATGATGGAGGAGACTCGTCGGATGAACCTAAGGACTACGTGGCAAGCTGCCATATGATCTCTCACTCGTTGATAAACGGTGAAGAAACTCCTTACACAGAGAAACTGGGGGCAGATCCTAAGCCAAAACTTCTAGAGCCATCAGACGAAATAATTGATGCATTCATGCATGAAGCTCTTCTTAAAAGCAAGGCTGCTCGAGAGCATGAGACAGCCATATTTGAAAAAGCCAAGCGCCAGCGACTGGACGAAAGGGTTGAAGCACTCCCGCCGGATCAAAGGTCATCCGTCGCAAATAAAAACAGGTTCAAGACGAGGAAAAGGTTCGCTAAAGCCATATCAATGGGAATGAAGCTGCCACCCTCCGAAGGAAACATCCTTAGGGAAGCAAAAATGCATCCTAGCTACTGCTTATATCATCGAAAAATTGCGCACCCCACCGAAGAGTGCAATGCTTTTAAAAGATGGTGGCAGGGATATGTTGCTCACCGGCAACATTTTAAGTGGATGAAACGCAAAACTCGTCGAGAGCGAAGAAGTAAGACCGAGGAGCTTAGAAGAACTACCGGCAACTGTTGCATGGTTAACACCGGGGGATCGTAGGTTCTCACCTTCGGGAGCGACTCTGAAGAAGAAATGACTCTTGGCCCTCTCTTCAAAGAATCCACCTCGGGAAGAGAGGAAGAACCGAAGAACCGTGAAACTATTCAGCTGCGCAATCGTACGCTGCCCGAAAAGAATCTCGGACCCACGAATAAAAAAGATAAGGGAAAAGAAAAGGTCCCTGAGGGTATCGCCCTAGATGACCAAGTCATCAAAGAGCTGACCGCCAAGGACCCGCCAAAGAAGAGCAAGGTAGACTACAACGTTCTGGCACACTTGAGGAAGCTACCCTCACAGCTCAGCATTCTCGACGCCCTTATGCTATCCAAAGAGGTGAGAGATTCATTGATCAAGGCGCTACAAGAGCCAGAGCAATTCCAAGCGTTCCTCACCGAAGAAAAGATGAAGGACGAGCTGGAAGAAGTGCACACGGCCAATATCACCTTCGGTGATGAAGATTTCCTCCTCGGGACGTGCGAGCACAACCGTCCCCTTTATGTCTCCGGATACTGTCACGATATCAAGATAGGCAAAATCTTGGTTGATAATGGGTCTTCCGTTAACCTCCTCAACGTACGAGTGTTGAAGGAAATCTGCATGAGCGTTCAGCACCTCGCTCGTGATAAGATCACCATCTCCACTTTCGACTCCCAATCATCATGAACTCTCGGGTCTGTGATACTGACATTGCGCTTCGGGCTACTTGTCACGGATATTAAATTTCACGTCATCGATTCTAAGACCTGCTATAACGCTTTACTCGGCCGGCCCTGGTTATATGAGTACAACATCATTCCTTCTACACAATACCAGTGTATGAAGTATTTCAAGGATGGTCTCGAGTACACTGTGACGGGAGAGTTAAACCCATTCTCCGTGAACGAAGTCCGAAAATACGAAGATGCAAAATACTTCTTACCAGACTTTGAGGATACGGAGAAATGTCACAAACCGAAGAACAAAACTATCACCACTATTCTGGTCTTCGGGAGTGATACTGAGGAGGAAGAAGAGATAGTTTATTCAGGGCCGTCTCAACGCAACAACCCGGGACCGTCCGCCCCCATGTTGATCTTCGGCAGCGACTCGGAAGACGAGGTTAACGCTATATTTTCCGCTTGGCCATCAATACAAGCCTTCGCTGGAGATAATCAGAGTTTGCAAATCACCATGGTTCCACAAGAGCATTACAAAGAGCTCGATGCACTTAAAACTTATAGTGTGCAAGAACTGCAGACATTCTACATCCCTCTCAGGAGAAAAGGTGAAAAGGTGATCCTATTCTACCGATACGAGGGAACCAAAACGGAAAAAGAAATTTGGCATGGCGCCGATTCTACGCTCGATAGGCTCCAACCCATCCGTCTGCCTAAATATTACACGGAAGGCTTGAAAATGCTATTGAAGCGCCAAGGTGTACCCTTTAGACAGACTACTCGAAAAGCTCGATTCTACAATAGGATTTGGGACGTCCCCGGAACTCAGCGAAAGTTGCCCAACGGGAGAATGGAAACGATTGGGCTTGGATATATTCAATCCAGAAAACGGGAGCGAGTCCATGGCAGCTACGTCATACATGACTTCGATGAAGAAGGAGACATTCTGTTAAGAGACGCCGATCCTGAACCAAAACAAGGTCCTGTCATCAAAATGCCGAGTCCATCGTTTGAAGAACGAATGGACAAACTAGTAAGGGAAGCGGGTCAAAAGATCCAGGATGACCATAACCGTGAGATGGCCATTTTCGAGAAAGCCAAGACGCAGCGCCTCCTTCAACAGGCCGCGGAGAATGACAATGCTCTTCCTTATCAACCCGTCATACAAAAGGCTCGACGCAGAGGCAAAAATAAATCAAAGAGCGGGAAAAGCGTTCGAGAGCGACAAAGCGAGACCAAGAAGCCACGCAATCGGGAATCGAGCAATTCGGATTCGTCTCTTATAAAGAAGATGGGTCGAGCATACTCTTTTCCTCACAACAAAACACGGAAGATACTTGATCTCGCCATAAGGCATCAAATGATTACACTTCCGGAGTCCAAGCACCCTAATCAAGCAGGCGAAGTTAATCACCCAGATTATTGATCCTATCACCGAGCAATAGGACATCCTCTCGAAGACTGCTTCACCTTCAAGAACTGGGTCGAAGACCAATATCAGCTCGGCAGGTTTGCTCTATCCAGCAGTTGGAGGGTAACTCCACCACAGAAGCATGAACCGAAAGCCACGCATACAGCGAGAGTAGAACCAGATAAACATCAGTCTTGGAAGCGAGCTCGTACCTGTCATATGATAACGCAATCAAAAGGAGAGCCCGAGAATATGGATGACCTCCCCTGGTGCTTCGAAAACAATGATGACGAGGTGATCTCAGAGTTTCCACCGGCGCCGAAAGAGCTGGAAGATGGAATACATACTACTGCAGATAACCTCAAGAAAATTGATTTAGGGACGGCAAGTGACCCGCTACCTACATTCGTCAGCGAACTGTTGTTTGAAGAAAGGGTGGCTATGCTAAAAGACGTGCTCATGCAACATAAAGATTGCTTCGCATGGAACTATTCCGAGATGCCAGGACTAGATCCAGAGATTGCTGTCCGCAAATTGGCAATATCCCCGGACGCCAAGCCAATCAAACAAGCACCGAGAAGAATGCAGCTCGAGCTTGAGATGAGCATCAATGTCGAGGTCAAAAAGCTAATCGACTCTGGCTTCATCCAAGAGGTTTAGTATCCTGACTGGATCGCTAACATCATCCTGGTGATGAGGAAAAATGGAACGGTGCGCATATGTGTGGACTTTCGGGATCTCAATAAAGCCTGCCTGAAGGATGACTTCCTAGTACCAGTCACTGAACTGATGATAGATAATACATCCACTCACAAAGTCTTCTCCTTCATGGACGGATCGTCAGGATACAATCAGATAAAGATGCATCCTGAGGACCAGAAGCACACCGCTTTCCGGATCCCTTTGGGCATATTCTGCTACAAGGTCATGCCCTTCGGTCTAAAGAACGCCGGTGCCACCTATCAGAGGGCTGTGATGAAGATTTTCGACGACCTCATACATGAAATCGTCGAATGTTATATCGACGACCTCGTGGTGAAAAGAAAATCATACGAGGAACATCTAGAGCATCTGAAGATCGTATTTCAATGCCTTCGTCAATACAACTTGAAGATGAACCCTCTCAAATGCGCGTTTGGAGTTTCCTCGGGCAAGTTCCTAGGATTCATCGTCCGACACCGAGGCATCGAGATAGATCCGTCAAAGATCAAGGCGATTATGGAAATGCCCCCGCCAAGGACTCTCAAGCAATTGCTGTCTCTCCAAGGGAAGCTCGTGTATATCCAGCGATTTATAGCTAATCTCTCAGGCAAGTGCCGTCCTTACAGTCACCTGATGAAGAAGGGAACCCCTTTCGTCTGGGATCGCAAATGCCAAAGCGCGCTGGACGAAATCAAGTAGTACCTGCAGAATCCACCGGTGCTAGCCGCTCCCGTTAAAAGAAAACCTCTTGTCCTGTACACAACAACCCTCGAAGGTTCTCTAGGCACGTTATGGGCACAAGAAAACGACCAAGGGAAGGAGGGAGCCCTTTATTATCTGAGTCGAGTTCTCCTGGGGTCAGAAAACAACTATTCTCCCATCGAAAAACACTGCCTAGCGTTGATCTTCGCGATAACGAAGCTCAGGCACTATGCGTTGGCGCATGAAGTCCGCCTCATATCGAAGGTGGATCCTCTCAAATATTTGATGTCAAAGGCCATACTAACAGGACGACTCGCTAAATGTGCCTTGCTCTTGATGGAGTTCTCGATAACTTATCGGCCTCTCAAGGCAGTGAAGGGCCAGGCCATCGCCGACTTCCTCGCTGAGCATCCGATACCTGTGGATTCTCCTTTGAATTGTGAACTGCTAGACGAACATGCGTTTGACACGATCGACGGAGGTGATACCCGGTGGGAACTTTACTTCGATGGAGCATCCACCATGAAGAAGCGCAAACAAAGCACCCCTATAATCAAATCAGGGGTAGGCCTCATCTTCGTAACTCCACAAGGAGGGATAATGCGCTTTGCCTTCTCCTTAACAGAGCCGAGGACAAACAATGAAGCCAAATATGAAGCTTTGATAGCAGGTCTCGAGATCGCCATCGACATGGGAATTGAAAACCTCCTCATATACGGAGACTCCCAACTGGTCGTTAGTCAAGTAAACGGCGACTATCAAACGTGCAAGCCTGAGTTGGTGAAGTACGGCGAGAAGGTACAACAACTGCTGATTCAAATTCCTTCCTACACCTTGGAAAGCATACCGTGTGCGGAAAATAGCAAAGAGGATGCATTAGCCAAGCTTGCTAAAGAATTGGCCGATGAGAACCTCGATGACTTAAGGATCGTGGTACAAAGCCATCGGGTTCTTGCACCGGCAGAAATATCTCCGGAGTTGTCCGAGGAAAAGGGAGCGACCAAGCAAATGGCTCTACAAGTAAAAGACCAAGAAAAGGTTGAGGATTGGAGAGAAGTCTTTATAGACGACTTCAAATCCCGTCGAACGCCTGAAGATGCGTCCTCAAAACATCAGCTCATGAAGCGAGCCCTATCTTTCGCTTTCGTCAATGATACTCTGTACAAGAGCTCATTTAATTCTCTGTGGTTAAGATGACTGGGACCTGAAGAAGCAAAAAGAGTCATCCAAGAAACTCACGACGGACTCTGCGGTTCTCATCAAGCCAGCCCGAAGATGAAGCTGAAAATCAAAAGGATGGGCTACTATTGGCCCACGATGATCCAGGACTGCCTCGAATATGCGAAGCAATGCCACTCGTGCCAGATTCATGGGGACTTTATCCATCAACATCCAAATCCGCTGCATTCAACGGTGGCTAGCTGTCCGTTCGAAATGTGGGGAACAGACATAATCGGCCCCATCGAACCAGCATCGTCCAGAGGACATCGATTCATTTTGGCAACAACTGATTACTTCTCTAAATGGGCAGAAACAGTACCGCTGAGGGAAGTGAAGATGGAGAATATCCTCCATTTCTTCAAGACACACGTCATTTATCGGTTTGGAACTCCGAGACGGATCATCTCCGATAACGGGCCAGCCTACAGAAGCTACAAGATCAGCCGCTTCGCACAACTGCATAACATAGACTGGAGACACTCCTCAGTCTATAATCCCCGAGCTAACGGTCTAGCTGAGGCTTTCAATAAGACCTTGACGAAGATCGTGAAAAAGACGGTGTCTCGAAATAAGAAGGACTGGCATGAGAAACTGAATGAAGCTCTCTGGGCGTATCGAACTACATTCAAAACGGCCACGAACGCAATGCCGTACACATTGGTATTCGGTACAGAAGCAGTACTCCCTCTCGAGATAGAGTTGCCCTCTCTACGAGTGGCGGTTCATTACGAGCTAACAGATGAAGAGAATGCTCACCTTCGGCTTAAGGAGCTCGATGTCCTTGATGAAACCCGGCTCATGGCGCAACAAAATCTAGAGGCTTATAAAACAAAGATGATGCGCTCATATGAAAAATTGACTAGGCCGAGAACATTCCGCCAAGGCGAACTCATGTTAGTGGTCAAGAGACCCATGATCCCCAATCGTGCCAAGCGGGGAAAATTCGAGCCGAATTATGAAGGCCCGTATATCATAGACAAAGTCTACCAGGGTGGAGCCTATCTACTCATGGACATGCATGGTGAAAGACCTTTCAGGCCAATAAACGGTCTCTTCCTGAAGAAATACTATGCTTGACAAGCCACGGCCTAGGTCAATGATAGATGACGACGCCTATGTCCGCTCACTATCTTCCTAAGCCCAAACTCTATAAGTAGTAACCGGCCATGGACCGAAACGTCCTTAAATTAACCACGGACCGAAACGTCCTTAAACTAACAACGGACCGAAACGTCCTTAAACTAACAATGGACCACTATGTCCTAAAACTAGCTGTTGGCCGAGACGTCGATAAACTACTGTGGATTGCAGCACCCCAAGGCCGACACAAAAAAAAGAGAAGAATAAAAGAATAGAAAGAAAGAAAGAAAAAGAAAGAAAAACAGTATGTCCATAAGCAAAAGGGCACGGATGAAAACCCGAAAGAGCTCCGTGAGTAAAAACAGCAGGGCTACCGGCGAGTTTTGTGAAAACCCGAAAGGGCGCAATCTCGTTAAAAGACACTTGCAAGGTCCTCTCGACTTTGTGAGGAGAAACCACCTGCGTGAGATCCTTACGACTCATAAGGGAGCAACACACTTAGGGATCCCCACGATTCTTAAGGAGAAATTACACTTGCGAGATCCTCACGACTCGTAAGGAGAACTCTCTTATGAGATCCTCACGGCTCATAAGATTCAAAAGTCTTAAACTACAGGGATCTGAACCTGTTCTTAAGCAGCCCCCACAACCTCCAATACTGTCCTACAAGCGGCTCAATGCTCACTCTGGTATACAATCCACGGGCGCGAATAAACATTTCCCTAACGAAGTCCCATCCGTGAATAGGGATATGTCTATACGGTGAACAGCCCTTATAAGTCCTCTCGACTTAGAAGGAGAAAATACTCTTGTAAGATCCTTACGACTTATAAGAAACTATACACTTTGGAGTCCTCACGATTCCTAAGGAGAAATTACACCTACGAGATCCTCACGACTTGTAGGGAGAAATACCTTTACGAGACCCTTACGGCTCGTGAAGTTAAAAGCCTTAGTCAGCAGGATCCTAACCCTGTTTACTAAGCCACCTTTGTTCGTCATCGACAGAGGCAAATGATGATTCGCTCATGGCAATATCCCAGTTGTAGCGGTGCTAATGCCGAAATCAGTGTCTAATTCCAAGCTTGCAGCGAAAAAAAGCTAGCAAACCACACATGCATACGAAATAGCCGAAATGATGGGGCAACTTGCAAACAAAATCAGCAAGTAAAAAAATGTATGCATGCAAAATAGCCGAAATGATTGGGCAGCTTGCAATAAAAAGCAGCGAGTAAAAATAAAAAAAAATAGCCGAAATGATTGGGCACCGTGAAAAATAGCCGAAATGATTGGGCAATCGCGACCTTCGCGATATAAAAGCTGAAATGATAGAACATCGCGGAATAAAATAAAAAATAATAATATGAATGAAATTTTTGCCCTACAGGTGATATCACAGCAATCCCTACATACAATCCAGGGGCGCTAACAAAGAGGGAATCACACCTTTCCTCCCCAGGCCTCATCAGAAGAAGAAGCCAAATCCCAACGGTTCACAGATAACCAGGAGATCATCTCAACATTCGTCTCATTACAACAGACACAACATAAAGCAAAGCGGAACAACGGCAACTCCCAGTTCCATGACTCGGTGGTGCACAGGTGACCGAGAGTCAAACTCCGACTCCGTGAAATGCGGATAAAGTCAAAAATTCCTGGTTACGTGGAACGCGGCTTATGTCAATCCTGACCCCGTGGGAAACGTCCAGAGTGGATCCTGGTCCTCGCAGAGCACGGTAATGACCCCGTGTGAGGCATCCAGAGCGGAGCCTGGTCCTCGCAGAACACGGCAGTGAACCCGTGGGAAGCATCCAGAGCAAATTCCTGGTTATGTGGAACACGGCTTATGTCAATCCTGACCCCGTAGGAAACGTCCAGAGCGGATCCTGGTCCTCGCAGAGCACGGCAATGACCCCGTGTGAAGCATCCAGAGCGGAGCCTGGTCCTTGCAGAACACGGCAGTGAACCCGTGGGAAGCATCCAGAGCAAATTCCTGGTTACGTGGAACGCGGCTTATGTCAATCCTGACCCCGTGGGAAACGTCCAGAGCGGATCCTGGTCCTCACAGAGTACGGCAATGATCCCGTGTGAAGCATCCAGAGCGGAGCCTGGTCCTCGCAGAACACGACAGTGAACCCGTGGGAAGCATCCAGAGCAAATTCCTGGTTACGTGGAACGCGGCTTATGTCAATCCTGACCCCGTGGGAAACATCCAGAGTAGAGCCTGGTCCTCACAGAACACGGCAGTGAACCCGTGGGAAGCATCCAGAGCAAATTCCTGATTACATGGAACGCGGCTTATGTCAATCCTGACCCCGTGGTAAACATCCAGAGCGGAGCCTGGTCCTCGCAGAACACGGCAGTGAACCCGTGGGAAGCATCCAGAGCAAATTCCTGGTTATATGGAATGCGGCTTATGTCAATCCTGACCCCGTGGGAAACGTCCAGAGCGGATCCTGGTCCTCGCAGAGTACGACACTGACCCCGTATGAAGCATCCAGAGCGGAGCCTGGTCCTCGCAGAACACGGCAGTGAACCCATGGAAAGCATCCAGAGCAAATTCCTGGTTACATGGAACACGGCTTATGTCAATCCTGACCCCGTGGGAAACGTCCAGAGCGGATCCTGGTCCTCGCAGAGCACGGCAATGACCCCATGTGCCCACACGTGATGGCCGTGAAAACTAAAAGTGTTTAACACTTATTTACAGATTCGAGAATAAAACAAAGGAGGCTTGGCCCCACTCTTAGGTGCCCTCACGTGCCCCCACGCGACCCCTTCCTCTCTAGTGTTTAACACTATTTTAAGTATTTCGTCTTCACTGTTTAACACTGTTTTAAATACATCACGTGAGGACACGTGACCACCAGATATCCTCTTGTGCTTGACACTATTTTAAAGCCAATCTTAGCCAAATTGGCTAAGTTTTCCAGAGGCAAGCCTCTCCTTCAACTGAATCTCAAAATTGATCATTTCATATGCATGCAGAGTAAAACCCAAAGCTATAATGTTTAATGCTCAGCTAAAGACAAAAATGTTATCAGAGCCCTCAAACTCTTGTTCAGCATTGCTGAATGATGAGGGGCTGAACCCAGACAAATGTCTAATGGTCTAACAAAGGGACAAAATTTCTAATCTAATTGGACTTAGCCCAAGTTGGCCATAAGTCCTCAATTCAGATTTAACTGAGCCAATGTGCTCATAATCTAATTAATTGATCTTAGTTACAAAAATTGGACTATAGATATCTCAAATCAACTTTGGTTCAAGGGTACATCTCTTCACTCCTTTGATATTTGTCGTTGTAATCCTTCAATGTCTATAAAGAGGTGACGGTGTTCCCTGATTAAAAATCAGGAATTACCTCAATGAGGTGTCACGTGCTCACGTATTGACACGTGACCAAGGGTCACGTATTGACACGTGATAGTTTCTTATGACCGCCACTTTATAGAATTAAACTCTAAAATCAAACACAAGTGTAAACAAATGGCTAAAGAAAGACCCCAATGGGGCGTCACGTGCTCACACATGACCGAGGGTCACATGCTCACACGTGATGGTTCTTCAGCCCAGTTAAAAGACAGAATTAAATTCTGAATGAGAGAGAGTCACGTGCCAACACGTGATAGGCTTTGAAAGCCTTATAACTTGATTCTAATTAAGGGAAATTAAAGTCCCTAACTGGGAAAGTACTTCTAAATTTTTCCAAACAAAAAAGGATTATGGGGGACCGTCAGATTAAAAATCCAAGGGTGATTAAAAATCACCAATTTATGGAAAAATTTTAGACAAGAAAAGATTTCCCTAAATTTCACCAAAAATAACAAACAGAATATCTTTTAGATTAAAAAATCCAATGGTGAATAAAATTCACTAAGTGATCTAAAAGATCATATTAGTTACGAAAAACAAACAAAATCTTTCAATGAAAGATTTATTAAACAAATTGAATCTTTTCCTTATCCTATAAATAGGAGCCAAGAGGAGAAGAAAGAGATAGAATTTTGGGATCTTGAAATTTTCAAAAGGGCAAATAGTAGAGAGAAAAGAAAGGAGAATTTAATTCTCAAGAAAGAAAACCTTAGGTGAGAAAGGGGAAGGGGATCAAAGCTTCATAAAACAAAAAAACAAAGAGAATTTAATTCTCAATCTAAGAGTTTAACTCTTCTGCAAAAAAACTTAGCTCTTCCTTTGGTTGAAGATCTGCAGAAGCAAATCTCCCCACAGGTTGAGAATTTAATTCTCATCGGAGAGATTCTGCCATGCAGATCCGAAACTTAGAGGGAGAATTGAGTTTAGAGAATTTAATTCTCCCAAATTCACAGGAATTTAATTCCTCCAAGATAAAACTAGGGTTTAACCCTATATGAGAATTCAATTCTCCCAAACTCACAGGAATTTAATTCCTTCAAGATAAAACTAGGGTTTAACCCTATATGAGAATTTAATTCTCCCAAAGTTATAGGAATTTAATTCCTCCAAGAAAGAACTAGGGTTTAACCTATATAAGAATTTAATTTTTTCACATACATGGGAATTTAATTCCTCTAAAACATAATTAGGGTTTAACCCTACAGAGAATTTAATTCTTAAAAAATAAAGAGACTTGAAAGATCTCCATGCATGTAAAGAACTAAGGTCATGTGTCCCCACGTAACCCCTAAAAGGATCCTCCAAAATAGGAAGGAATTAACCCTGAGGCAATGCCTCACGTGCTCCCACGTGACATCCAAAACAAAGAGAATAAAAGCAAAGGCAACGCTGACTTTGGGCGCTCTCACGTGTCCCCACGTGACCCTTAATAAGCGTTCTAATAAATCAGGGCATAAGTACCCATCACGTGTCCACACGTGATGGCTATGAAAATTGAAAGTGTTTAACACTTATTTGCCGTTCTGAGAACAAAGTAAAAGAGATCTAGCCCTACCTTTGGGTGCCCGCACGTGTCCCCACGTGACTCCTTCCTCTCTAGTGTTTAACACTAATTTGAACGTTTCATTTCCAGTGTTTAACACTGTTATCTTCTAGTGTTCAACACTACTTTGAGCATTTCATTTTCAGTGTTTAACACTGATTGTCTTTTAGTATTTAACACTATTTTTTTAGCCAAATTGGCTAAGTTTCTAGAGGCAAAAACCTCCCCTTTGACTAAATCTCAAAGTTGAGTAAAACTCATAGCCACAATGTTTAATGCTCAGTCAAAGACAAAAATGTTATCAGAGCCTTCAAACTCTGGTTTAGCATTGCTAAATAATGTGGGTTTGAACCCAGACAAGTGTGTGATGGTCCAACAAAGAGCCAATATTTCTAATCTAATTGGACTTAGCCCAAATTGGCCATAAGTCCTCAATTCAGATTTAACCGAGCCAATGAGCTCATAATCTAATTAATTGATCTTAGCTCCAAATTGGACTACAAATTCCCAATCAACCTTGGTTCAAGGGTACATCTCTTCACTCCTTTGATATTTGTCGTTATAATCCCTCAACGTCTTCAAAGAAGTGACGGGTCCCGACAACCACACATTTCACAGACTATGACGTCTCTAAACTACGGACTGTGGGGTCCTTAAACTCATGGACTATGATGTCCTTAACCTTGACTGTGAGGTCTTTAAACTCACGGACTATGATGTCCTTAATCTCGACCGTGATGTCTTTAAACTAACATTGGACTGTGGGGTCCTTAAACTCATGGACTATGATGTCCTTAACCTTGACTGTGAGGTCTCTAAACTCACGGACTATGATGTCCTTAATCTCGACCGTGATGTCTTTAAACTAACATTGGACTGTGGGGTCCTTAAACTCATGGACTATGATGTCCTTAACCTTGACTGTGGGGTCTTTAAACTCACGAACTATGATGTCCTTAACCTCGACCGTGTTGTCTTTAAACTAACATTAGACTTTGGGGTCTTAAACTCACGGACTATAATGTCCTTAATCTCGACCGCGATGTCTTTAAACTAACAATGGACTGAGATATCCTTAAACTAACATTGGACCGTAATGTCCTTAAACTAATCGACCGCAATGTCACTAAACTAAACAATAGAGCCCAATTACTCTCTTGTTAGATCTAAACGATCCCGTTAAGTTGATCTTAGTCTAAAATGAGACTAACGTATTCTTAACAAACGTTTAAGTTGATCTTAATCTCAAATGAGGCTAACGTATCCTTAAACCCAACCCCCCAAACCCATATCTAAGAAAGATACGGATTTGGAATAGTCCACACCCTACGGGCGACAACGTAAATTAGTCTCCGTATACAATCCACGGACAACCAAACACAAAACAAAAACCCACGACACGAAGTGACCATATGGAGAAGGAGAAAGTTGTTACCGCGATGCGGTAGCGTAATTAACTGCAGAGGCTTGCGCCTGCAGGGAAGAGCATCCCCACAATCAAAAGCCCCTCAAACGAGGGGGAATCTGACGATGTCTGCTACATCGGCCGCATCCCTTTAAACCTTCGATACATGGTGCCATAAATCAACTTGGCATCTTCGGAGAGGTGGACGGATGGCACCAATTAGCATCTGCCCCGAAATTCAGGCAAGACGTTTATCGTGTCTCCGCGTTTTGGAGGGTAACAGACGGGTCCCGACAACCACACATTTCACGGACTATGATGTCCTTAACCTTGACTGTGAGGTCTTTAAACTCACGGAATATGATAACCTTAACCTTGACTGTGAGGTCTTTAAACTCACGGACTATAATGTCCTTAACCTGGACCGAGATGTCCTTAAACTAATAATGGACCGCAATGTCCTTAAACTAATCGACCGCAATGTCCCTAAACTAAACGATAGAGCCCAAATGCTCTTTTGTTGGATCTAAATGATCCTGTTAAGTTGATCTTAGTCTAAAATTAGACTAACGTATCCTTAACAAACGTTTAAATTGATCTTAGTCTCAAATAAGACTAACGTATCCTTAAACCCAATCCTAAACCCAAATCTAAGAAGATACGGATTTGGACTAATCCACGCCCTGCGGGCGATAACATAAATTAGTCACTGTATACAATCCATGGGCAATCAAAAACAAAACAAACACACACGACACGAAGTGACCATCTAGAGAAGGAGAAAGTGGTTACCGCGATGCGGTAGCATAATTAACTGCAAGGGCTTGCGCCTGCAGGGAAGAGCGTCCCCACAATCAAAAACCCCTTAAATGAGGGGGAATCTGACGAAGTCTGCTACATCGGCCGCATCCGTTTAAACCTTTGATACGTGGTGCCATAAATCAACTTGGCATCTTCGGAGAGGTGGATGGATAACACTAATTAGCATCTGCCCCGAAGTTCAGGCAAGACGTTCATCGCGTCTTCCCGCGTGTTTCAGCGGGGAACAGGGGTGGTAAACGTCAGACCCCTAATAACGTAATAAGTCGTATTGGTGTGGAGCACAATACACCCTGAGAAACTACCGGTGTACCTACCAGTAAATCTCACTTGTCCTGGCCAGAGACTTTTTGTATTGGCCAGCCGTACAAAGCGCGATATCAACTCCCCATACTGGGAGAGAAGAATCCCTTCTAACCCCTACTGCCTCCAAGTGCTTCGGGACTTCACCTAACTACAACCTATTTGCATGACTTATTTGAGCCGTGGTAGGGTAGTAATCTAAGTACAGTGGGAACACACTCGAGACGAATAGTGATGTCAAGTCAACGGACTAAGCTGTATTCATGTCGCCGGGGAACTGCTAATCGACGATAGGTATAATACCTACCAGCAGTTCTCAGCGAGTCCGTACAGTGTAACTCATAACCCAATGAGCACATGTATACTATCTTTGATACCATATACCAATTGCTGCGGGACAAGCTACCTCCTTGACGGGGATAAGAAGCGTATACACTAGTCTACTTTGGGGTATCGATGCCGAATCTCGATAATCCTATGACTAGGGACAAGTTTAAGGATGTACTTATCGACTACCCAGCTCCCACTAGTGTGACTGCCATCATAACGCTGGTAGTCAAGCAAAAATCCTAAGGGTTCTATCAACATGTATTAGCGATATATTAAAAGAAACATATACACATGTTAAGATGGACTTAAACCAGATAGCATACTATTATGTTGAGCAAGACTGTTATTATATCTATATATATCCCAAGCTTCCAAAATATAATATACAAACTAGTATTATACAATAATGGCTTCTAGGGTATATATCACTAACAATCTCCCACTTGTACTAAGGCCGTGTATTGGTACATCATAGACCTAACATCTCGAATAGCCTCTCGAACTGCGTCTGAGGGATGACCTTTGTGAGTGGTTCTACAGTGTTGTTCTCCGTGTCTACTCTCTGCATCTCGATCTCCCGGCGATCCACGATCTTTCTGATCAGGTGATACCGCCTCAAGATATTTCTGGACTTTTGGTGGGACCTTGGTTCCTTCGCTAAAGCTATAGCCCTGTTATTGTCACAATACAAAGGTATTGGATCAAAAATAGATGGAACCATCTGAAGTTCTGTTATGAACTTTCTCATCCAGACTGCTTCTTTCGCGGCGTCACATGCAGCGATATACTCTGCCTCCATTATCGAGTCGGCAGCGATGTCCTGTTTGGAGCTGTTCCAATAGACCGCCCCTCCATTGAGGGTGAAGACATAACCCGATAAGGATTTGAAGTCATCCTTGTCACTTTGGAAGCTAGAGTCAGTGAATGCCTCGATCTGGAGGTCTTTACTGCCGTACACTAAGAACATCTCCTCAGTCTTTCTCAGATACTTGAGAATGTTCTTTACTGCTATCCAATACTTCTTCCCAGGGTTTGACTGATACCTGCTTACCACGCTTAGTGAGTAAGCAACATCTGGTCTGGTACACAATATCACATACATTATAAATCCTACCGCAGAAGCGTAAGGTATAATACTCATGAGATCCCTTTCCAAACCAGTCTTGGGAGATTCTCTTTGGAGAGGGTAATCCCATGATAATCAGGTAGATTACCATGCTTGGAATCTTCCATACTAAATCTTTTCAGTATGGTGTCAATGTATCTGGACTGTGAAAGTCCCAACATTCTTTAAGATCTATCACGATAGATCTGGATCCCCGGAATGTAGGAGGCATCACCCAGGTCTTTCATGGAGAACTTCTGTGACAAGAATTCTTTGACTGATTGTAGCATAGAAATGTCATTTCCTATCAGGAGAATATCATCCACATATAAGATGAGGAATACCACAGTTCTTGCTACAATCTTACTATAAATGCATGGTTCATCTGAATTTTTGATAAAATCAAATTCTTTGACCGTCTCATCAAAATAGATGTTCCATCTCCGTGATGCCTGCTTTAATCCATAAATGAATTTAAGCAACTTGCACACTCTTCCGCTGCTCCCACTCTCTATGAATCCCTCTGGCTGATCTATATAAACACACTCTTCTAAATCTCCATTCAGAGAAGCGGTCTTTACGTCCATCTGCCAAATTTCATAATCATGGAAAGAAGCAGTGGCAAGTAGGATCTGAATGGATTTAAGTATAGTCACCGGAGAAAAGGTTTCATCATAGTCCAAGACAGGTCTTTGACAAAAACCTTTTGCTACAAGTCTATCCTTATAGGTTTCACCCTGTCCATATGCACCAATCTTCTTTTTGAAGATCCATTTACAGCTTATGGGTTTTACCCTTTGAGGTGCAATGTCCAAAGTCCAAACTTTGTTGGTGTACATGGATTCCATTTCAGTCCGCATTGCATCCAGTCACTTTACTGAGTCTCTGCTCGTAATGGCTTGCTGGAAACTAGTCAGCTCATTATCATCGAGGATGCAATCCTCTCTATCCCCGTTTACAAGAAAACTGCAGTATCTCTCGGGTGGATGAGACTGCTTACTAGATTTGTGGAGTGGCGCAGGGATGTCCGGTTCTTTTGAAACTTCTGGTTCCACCATACTTTCAGTAATAGTTTGTGGTTCTGGAATTTCTTCCAGTTCTATTCTGCTCCCACTTATTTCTTTTTCAAGAAATTGAGTCTCCAGAAAGTGGGCATGCCGAGAAACAAAAGCCTTTTGTTTCTCTGCGTAATAGAAAAGATACCCCCTGGAGTTCCTTAGATATCCCGCAAACTTATACAGTACTAATCGTGCCTCGAGCTTATCCGTATGCTGCTTTTTGACAAAAGCTGGACATCCCCATATCTTAAGATACTTAAGATAGGTTTTCTTCCCACTCCACATTTCATATGGTGTAGTAGGTACTGACTTAGTAGGAACTTTGTTCAAAAGATATGCAGCATATTCTAGTGCATAATCCCAAAAGGATCGCTGTAACTCAGCATTACTCATCATGGAACGCACCATATCTAATAAGGTATGGTTCCGCCTTTCTAATACACCGTTGTGTTGAGGTGTGTATGGAGGAGTAAGCCGAGAGAGAATTCCATTCTCTGTTAAATAGTCCAGGAACTCGGCACTTAAGTATTCACCACCTTGATCAGATCGAACTATCTTAATACTTTGCCTGTTTTTTTTCCACTTCATTCTTATATTCCTGGAATTTCTCAAAGGCCTCGGATTTATATTTCATCAAGAATACATGTCCATATCTTGAGAAATCATCCGTAAAAGTAATGAAGTAGGAATAACCACTTCTTGCATGTGTAGACATTGGACCACACACGTCGCTGTGTATGAGTTCCAAGAGCTCAGTGGCTCTTACTCCATGTCCAGTAAACAGAGTCTTTATCATCTTTCTTTTGAGACATGATTGACAAGTTGCATAAGACAGATATTCAAAAGGATCCAAATATCCCTCTCTATGTAATTTCGTCAACCGTATTTCATTGATGTGACCTAGTCTACAATGCCATAAGAAAGCTTGGTTCATTTCTGGAGTTTTTCTTTTAAGTGTGTTCTGGACATTGAAAACCTGGTGTTGATTTAATATGTATATACCGTTGTCTAGTGTACTTGACCCAATTAAACCAAGATTAAGGTGAATGTTTACAACATCGCTTACAAATGTAAAATCGTAACCTTCTTTAGATAATAAAGATACAGAGATGATATTATATGTCAAACTAGGTATACAAAAACAGTTATGCAAAACCAAAATGTGTCCACTTGTCAATCCTAGATGATATTCCCCTATGGAAATAGCATCCACGCTTGCTCTGTTAGCAACCCTGGGGGTCATATCACCTGCCTTCAAAACACTACGGTTTTTCAGTGCCTGCAATGAATTACAGATATGAGATCCTGAACCGGTATCCAATACTCAGAAAGTAGAGTTGATTGACAGACATTTTTCAATCATAAACACATCTGAAGCCGAAACCACAACTTGCTTCGAATCTTAGTTCTTGGCTTTCTAAACCCTGCAGTCCTTCTTCTAATGGCATTTCTTGTGACAATAGAAGCATTCCTCTTTCTCTACTGTCGGCCATAAAACTTTTGCCTTGCCCTTTCCCTGTACCTTATTGACACCGCCTTTTGGTTTGGTGGGGGCCTTCTTCTTTTTCCCTTGGCTTCCGTCTTGGATCTAGAAGAAGAAGGTTCCCCAACATTTAGAGTGGGTCTCTCCCCGGTTTTCTTTAGGGTGCCCTCTGCACTCCTCAACATGTTGAGGTGCTCTAAAAGTGTAACTTCCTTTTCTTGAATATTGAAATTCAATATAAACTGGGCATAGGTAGAGAGAAGGGACCGTAGAATCAAGTCTGTATACAACTCGTTCTCCAACGTGGTCCCAAGATCCGCGAGCTCTTCAATATAGCTGATCATCTTAAGGACGTGGTCCTCTACAGATGACCCGATAGCCAATCTCGCCTGAATAATTTCTTCGAGGTCTCGTATCTTGCGATACGGGATTGATCTCCATATAAATCTTTGGTATGGAGGAATATGAAAGTCAGGTCCATATTCTCGTACCGCCTCTGGTATTCATTTTCCATAGAGGCTAGCACGAGGCACTTGGCTTTCGCACTGTCTAATTCCCATGTCTTACGGATCTCAATATCCGCGACGGTAGAATCTAGACCAAGGATGACGGGGGCTTTAGTAGTAAGGAGGTAGCTCAGCTTGTCATGACTATTTAGACATTCCTTAGCCAATCTTTATAGTTTTCCCCCGTCAATATAATTTTATCTAGTAGTAACTTAAGCCCAGTCATCTTGGTCACTACAATTAGGAGAGAGAGAGAAGAAACACTCAGCATGATGCTCTTACAAGTTTAGATTGTTTTTTAGTTTATCTAAACAGGATGGCTCCTACTGTTTCCTCAAATCCCCCTTCAAACCATAAAAGAAGAATTAGTCGGGATTAATCGCACCCTACAATTCTTGCTTAACCTTTCGGCCAGGCTAGTGTCGGTACTTCGAGAGAGGTTTTACAATGCTTTCGCAAATTTTCTTCATTAAATAACCTCTTTTTCCTGGAGGCGTAGCCCCGCTAACACCGTTCTAGACACCTACTTAGTTTATAGCATTGATTGCAAAGTGTGAAACTCTCCCGAGGAGTAATAAAACTCATGGTGGGATCAGGATCCAACTATCATTGTGTGACAACTTTGAAGGAATTCTACCAAAATCATCACACTCCAGATGATATGCAAAACTAGTAAGTTTCCTTTTCTTTTGAAACTCCCAATGTGGATTTTTGCCCTAGGCGCTTATGACCTTGACGAAGGCCAAAATATCATAAGATGAAGGCCAAAATAGCTGTACGCCTGTCCCAGATTAACGCATCAATCTATGCTACAGATGAATACCCAGCAGCTACCAATCACTGGCGAAGGTCAAAATATATAGCTTGAATACTACTTGTTCCCCTCCGAACGGCGGCGCACAAGACCGCGATGTCCTGACGCTGAGATTCGGGGCAGATGCTATTTGGTTTTATCCGTCCACCTCTCCGAAGATACCAAGTTGATTTATGGCACCGTGTATCGGAGGTTTAGACGGATGCGGCCGATGTAGCAGACTTCGTCAGATTCCCCCTCGCTTGAGGGGTTTTTGATTGTGGGGACGCTCTTCCTTGCAGGCGCAAGCCCCTGCAGTTAATTACGCTACCGCATCGCGGTAACAACTTTCTCCTTCTTCAGAATTTTACTTCGTGTCGTGGGTGTTTGTTTTGTTTGTGGTTGCCCGTGGATTGTATATGGAGACTGAGTAATGCCGTCGCCCATAGGACGTGGATTAGTCCAAATCCGTATTTACTTAGATTTGGGTTTGGTGTTTTTAGTTTAAGGATACGTTAGCCGCATTTGAGACTAAGATCAACTTAAACGTTCATTAAGGATACGTTAGTTTGACTTAAGACTAAGATCAACTTAATGGGATCGTCAAGATCCATTTTCAGTTTAAGGACGTAGTGGTCCATTTAATATATGGCCATCGGGACCCGTCACCTCTCTGACGACGTTGAAGGATTACAACGACATGTGTCAGAGGAGTTCGGAGATGTACCCTTGAACCAAAGTTGATTGGGGGTCTTATAGTCCAATTTGAGACTAAAGTCTGTTTGAATGTTTAAGGATACGTTAACCATATTTGAGGCTAAGATCAACTTAAATGGGATCGTTTAGATCCGAAAAAAGAGCATTTGTGAGCTCTATTGTTCCAGTTTAGGGACGTAGTGGTCCATTTTCCAGTTTAGGGACATGGTGGTCCGTCGTTAGTTCAAGGACGTTTCGGTCCGATATTAGTTTAAGGACGTTTCAGTCCAATAGTTTGAGGACCCCGTAGCCCATATCGATGTGTGGTCGTCGGGACCCGTTACCTCTCTGACGTCGTTGAAGGATTACAACGACATGTGTCAGAGGAGTTCGGAGATGTACCCTCGAACCAGATGTAAATTGATTTAAGAGAGCAATCTTGCTTAGTCAATTTAATTTAAGGACTTACGGCCAGAATTGGGCTAAGTCCAGTTGAAAATGTTCAACATTTTATTTATTTTTGGCCTGTTAGGCCTTTACTGGGGCTCTGCTCCTGTTTAATAATGCATAACATTATTTATTTTGTCAGGGCTGTGCCCATTTATATATGATGCAGAGCATCAGTCTTGCTTGGGCTCTGCCCTGTTTATTGCATTTTCAATTTTTGTTTGGGCTCTGCCCCTTTTCATTGTATTGCAATTTAATTCGGCCTACTAGGCCCCTCTGATTTGGGCCTGGCCCTTCAGTAAAATAAATGCATTGCATTATTCAGGCGCTTTGCGCCAGTCAAAGAGCGCAAGCGCTTATGGTGAGGACGCGTGTCATGCTCTGGTGAGCGCAAGCGCAACAGCGCAGTGCGCTGCGCTGTTGCGCTGCGCTGTTGCGCTGCGCTGTTGCGCTGTTGACACGTGGCGCGCTCTGGTGAGTTGCGCCAATTCCAGAGAGCGAAGCTCTTTTTAAGAGCACATAGCGCAAATTATTCTGTAGCTGACACGTGGCGCTCTCTTAAGAGCGCAACAGCGCAGTTTGGAAGTGCAAAGCACTAAGAATCTTTTAGATTCAAGAACAGAAGTGCAAAGCACTATTTTTATTTTTGTTGTTTCCTTATTTTTGAAGAACCAGTGGTTCATAAGAAGTGCAAAGCACTGTTTATTATGTGAAGAACATTGATCTAGTTTTTAGATCAATGATTTATTAAAGAGATTTCTTTTCTCTCGTGAAGGTTTTTACCTTTTTCTTTGAAATTTTCTCAGAATTCTCTCTCTGTTTGAAGCTCTTGACTTTTTTCAAGAAAATGTTCATGCTTTGAATTGAGGCCTAGGGTCCATTTTATAGTGCCCATAAATTAGTTAAATTTGTTAAAGAGATCTTTCTCTGAGTGATTTGGGGAATTTTCCCACCGTTGGATCTTTTATCCAAGGGCTTCTGCTTTGCAGAAGAAAATCTTCTTGTTTTAACAAGAACAGAAAAGATTTCTTAGAATTTTAATTCTGTTTGGCGCAGATGCCCCAGCGCGTGACACGTGTCGCGCAGCGCAAAGCGCAGCGCAACTGCGCTAGCGCATCTGCGCTGACACGCGTCGCGCAGCGCAAAGCGAAGCGCAACTGCGCTAGCGCATCTGCGCTGACACGCGTCGAATAGCGCAACTGCGCTGACACGTGTCGCGCAGTGCAACTGCGCTGACATGTGTCGCGCAGCGCAGTGCCTGTGCAACTGAAGCGTTGCTTCCTTTAATAGAGCTTTGCTCTGATTGGGCGCGCCTTCTTGGGCGCTGCGCTGACGTATCAGCGCCTGACATGTGGCGCATTGCGCCCGAGATTTGAAGCGTTGCTTCAAAATTTTGAATTTTGAATTTCAACAGAGTTTTGCTCTGATTGGGCGAAACAAATGCCCCCCCACCGTTGCGCTCACGTGGCGCACACGTGAGTGCAGCGGTGGCAAGATCCTGACGGTTGGATCAATGGGTGGGCTGAAGGGGCGCAAGCGCCTTATAAATAGGCCCTTGGTCCTTAGAAAATCTTCACCATTTTCTAGATTTGATTTACAGAGCTTTACTCTTGTTTTAAGAACTTCAGAGCTTTGCTCTTGCTTCCAGAACTTTAGAGCTTTGCTCTCATTTTCCAAGTTAGAAAACTTTAGGTAAAATTAATTTAAAATTAAGTTAAATTAATTTAAATCAATTTTAACCAACAGAGCTTTGCTCTCATAGATCTTTTGATCTAAAGAAATTCCCTTTGGGGTTTCACCAACAGAGCTTTGCTCTCAAGAATCCATAGATCTGAAGAGATTCTGTTCATAGGTTCTAACCCATGAACAGAGCTTTGCTCATGGATCAAAATGTAGATCTTTTTTGATCTAAAAAAATGAAGAATTTCTAAGAGTCTTCATGGATCTTTTAGGATCCCCAAAAAATTTAATCTTTTAGGAGTTTAAAGAAGAACTTTCCTTTTTAGCTTTTCTCATCATTATCACAGAGCTAGGCTCTTTTAAGGAATCTTACTCCCCTGAGACCAGAGTTGGACAAGTGTCACTCTGTGACAGAGCTTTGCTCTAAAAGAGGAGATTTTCTCCTTGTCTCTAGGGATTTTTATTATTAATGAGGACGTTCTCTTGGGGATCTTTTCATTAGTTGATAGTCTCATCCAATGATGGGGCTGTCTTATTAAATGATGCATTGTCATCCAGATTTTGTGGGTCCCTCTTTGGTCCCCTACTCACTGCACTGTTGTGTGGTGTAATTAATTAATTTTAATTTAATTTAATTAATGTATTTTCTTTTTTAAATGCCAAGCGTTGGAATTACAACACTAACGACTAAATTGTTCCTTGGCAGCGATCATGTCTCTAGACACTTCATTCCCGTTCGTCCGCTCGGAGGAGGGATTTCCCGAGGTGCCTTTGGACCGTGAAGTCCTGGCCATGATTAAGGAGTACGACCCAGAATACAAAAGTCTCCACCTTTGGGGGTCATGGTACAATCAGATCATCATGGGCCGACGGAGCTTCACATGCGCGGTGCCGTCAGAACCTATAACGGTGATTCATTACGCCAGCCCACCCCCGGTGCAGTACGCCGTGGAGATGATTGATTGGACATCGAAGGGCTTTCTACATCCCGCCATAGATGCGATTCCGGTTCAGCGTCCCATGGTTTTGGATATCCTGGGACGCCGGATCTGTCAAGGGGAGGCGCGACCTTGGAGGCAATCATATAATATCGGTTTGATCCCTTGCCACCCAATCGGCTATCTGCCGTGGGCCCGGTATATCCTGTCGACGAAGAAGTCGCAGTTGATAAGATTAGGATTGTATACCGCAGTCTACGTCTCCCTCTTTCAGTATCCCACGCTTCCCACCTGGTGGTTCAAGGCCTTCCTAGAGCAGTGGAACATTCCTACCCACACTTTCCTCGCTATGGATGGGGAAGTTTCAATCTTTTTGGAAGAGTTTACGGAGGTATCCGGTCTACCGGTCATGGGGGAACATTATGAGGAGTTGCTCCCGACGGATGAGTACGTCTTTGGTGCTAAGCCGGTGATAAGGGGGCTCACGCCGGAGAACGCTGTTCAACACCAATTTCCAAGTCTGATCAAGGTGTTGAGCATCTACGAGGCCCTTTTCATTGAGCGTGGGAGCCGCGGAGTTAATTTTGAGGATTTCATTGCTCGGTTCCTTCACCCAAACGTCCTCTCGGCAGAAGCTGCCAAGTTTGCCACCCTTGAGGACCCTTTCGGTTTAGGTTTGGATAACCTGCCGGCGAAGGACATAGACCAAAAGGACTTTTTTCTTCCTAACTCCCCAACCATGTCTTTTGCAGAAGTCGCAGCCCCCGAGATGGACGAGGAGGCCTTCTTTTTAGGATTTCTTGGGTTTTGGCTGAGTTGGTTTGCGCTCCCAATGCACTCTCACCGCATGCGGCCCTCTGTTTTTTACCCAGCCCACTGAATGACTATCGGGGTAAAGGTGGCCGTTGGGATCGCCGGCTTGGCGCACTTATATCATGGCCTCAGCCGAGCAGCGGATGCTAACGAGCCTGGGGTGCTGCACATGGTTTTCCTGATGCACTACTTTATGTCGTGGCTCGAACTACATACGGCAGGTGTCTTCGGCATGCATAAAAGGCCCTCGTTCTATGAAAGGTGCAGTTTTCCTCGCATTCTACAGTTGATCGGCGCATCAATTGTAAATCCATCGCCACGAAATGCCAGGGGTTTACTCCTTCGCTCCCACACCGTTGGAGCCGGTTTGTCTTTCATAGACAAGGTGTTGACTATTGGAAAAACGTCCACCACTGCAGTGCGGCCATTGCAAGACACTTTCAAGGATGGAGCTTCAGTTTTAACGGCCCGGGAGACCCTTCACTTATATTCCATCAGACCGGGCTTCTTGGTGTTTAGGCAGGACGGGGCAGCGATCTTCATGAGATATAACCCGCATCGTTTCGCCCAACAGCTGAGCTATAACCAAGGGGTACCGCTGGAGGCTTTTTTATTGGAACCTGCCGCGACTGAAGAAGGGATGGAGAGAGCGCTGCATCACTTCATGCGTCTAAACACGGGCTCTCACTTCTTTATCAGTGAGCCGGCTTGCGCCCCACGACTTCTTAGGGTATGTACAGAATGGTACAGTCATTCAACGGGAGCGGTCATAAAGGAGGAAAGGTGGTTGCTGATCGACCGTAAGGGTGCACCTCCAGGTAGCGATCGCAACGCTCCTCTGGTGCCAAGGACCCCGGTAATCCCCCCTTTAAACTATGCCAAAGCCGGACCCTCGCGTGCGCAGAGTCCTCCGCACGGATTGTCATTCCCTGATATTGCGAATGCACCACCAGCGCCCTGTACTCCAGTGGAGACAGTGGTCGTGGCCTCGCCGGAGTCCGGTGTAGGTGCAGACATCGGGACCCGTCGTCCCAAAGTGGCTGCTAAGCGGAAGTCGATCCCACGTGAGCCTAGGGTCGGAGGGCAAAAGAAAAAGAAGTCGCTCTTCGCCGCGGACGTCGTGTTCGGTCAGGAACCCCATGCCCCCTATGCCGAGGGCCTGATCGAATACGGGACTAACGAAGGACTAGTGATGCCGCCGCCGGACGATACAGACTTGGAGGCTGCTCTCGAAGCTTCAGCGTGATTGGCGAGGCGTAACGCGTGGCTGGCTAAACTAGCGCAATCAGGTAACTACTAGTCGCTTTTTCTTTATTGCAACATATCCTCTTCATTGCCTTTGACTAACGCTTTTCTTTCTTTCCTTTCAACAGGCATCACTGACGAAGAAGCCATTGCTGCTTCTATGAAGACTTTCCAGGAGGAGGAACGTCTTAGAGCATCCATGGGCCTTAGTAAGTTTCGATTCATCAAGTTTTCATTTTCCTTGTGTTACGGTCAATCTAACCTTTCCCTTTTAATCACAGGAACCTCAATGCCGTTCCCTCCAAGTGACGCAGATGTTTTACCGGCTGCCGATGCTCCTGCTTCCTCTGGGCCACCGCAGGAGGTTCGTCTTGAAGAGCCGATGAAAGATGCCTTAAAGGCTCTGGAGGCATCCCTGAACGAGGATGACGACGCCTTGAAGGAGGCGTCACAAAGGTCCATCGCGACAGCCCGAGAGGAAAGGAAGCGGCTGAGGCGTGAGGCGAAGGCGCGCAGGGCTGCCTTGGCTATGGGAGCGGGTCCCAGCACCGCCCCTCGTGCTGATTCTCCATCTGAAGAGGCCCATGTCGTCCTATCCACTGCCCGCAGAGAGGTGGCGCGCGCAGTTCGGAGCGCAAACGGTAAATCCGCTTCAGGTAATATTTCTCTCAGAGTTTTTGTTATAAGGATTTTAATGTCATTGGTCCTTATATCCCTTATCTTGCAGGGCCAAGTCCGATCGAGGGGGAGGCAGAAACCGTTGATCCCAAAGAAACAGAGGAGGCGGTACCTGCCGAACTCGAGCCGACGGTGGGCAACGTCGTTGTGGCTTTGGAGCCTGAGGTGGAGGTCGAGGGGCCTACAGCCGAGAAGGTCATTGATGCCGAACCTGAAGCGGTGACAGATGATATGATCATTATAACTGAGCCCAGGGTAGTGGCGGACGAGGAGCTTGAGGCCGGTGACATCGTGGTGACGGCGGATGAGCCGATAGAGGTCGCGGAGCCCGAAGAAGTAGCGGGTGAGATGAGCACGACTCTCGAGAAGGAGTCAGCCGCTCTCTCCCAAGAGTCTGGTAATGCTCCGATCATTGCCCTCCCCGTCTACGATCTTCCGCCGTCTCCTGGCCGCGCGAGCACGAAGACGGTTCCCATCGAGTCGGGTGATGAGGCCACGGGCGGTGGCCTCATGTCGATAGAGGAGGGAGCCGTCTCCGTTTCAGCCGGGAGCTCCTCAGGTAAACCCCAAGTTGCTGTTTTTCTTTACTTTACAATCCTTTCTGACAAGTTCACCTTTCTTGTAACGCAGGTGCAGCCAGTGCCGATGCCCCATTGCTTGAGGGAGCGCCTTCAACGACTGCCTTGGCGGTAGTCACCTCTCAACCCTCTCTCATACCATCTAAGATGTTGGAAGGTATGGGTTCGCAACTTATTAGCCTTATCTTTCAGATGTATAGTTTACGTACTGAATTCGTGCTGTTGTGCCTTTTCAGGAGTACTTTTTGACCATCTTTACCAGATGTTGCTCCCACACTTCTCCTTCCCATCCGAGCTCGCTTCTTCCTCTGGTGACGTTGGTGAGTATGATTTCTAATGATATCCTTCTTTCTTCATTGATGGGATTACTTCTAAACCTCTTTTTTTTTATCTCGACTGCAGTGTTACAAATCGAAGGAGGGGATGAAAGACGGGCTATGCTGCCGACCCTTCCGGCCCTGCCACCTGCCTCAGCTGGTACAGCGACTATCACATTGATGATCCACCCTTCTTTATTTTCAAAACTGTTATCTGATCGCATCCTGTTTCTTTTCAGCTGTCGTTCCAGCCTCGGCGCCCTTCGAGCCTCGTATTACAATGCCGGCGGGTCCTTATCTGAGAAGTCCGTCTTCAAAAGGCGCCGCGAATAGTCTGCGCATGTTGAGTGACTATGTCGAGGAACTCGACGTTGAAACTCCTACATCTGCCGCAGACTTCGCTACGGTGGTTAACCCGATGCTGGCAATACTCGTGAACTTTCATGATGAGGGCATCATCGCATCTTGGGTTAACCATTGCAAGGAGATCGAGGCCCGCCTGTATCAGTTGGAGTCGCTGCATCCCGCTCCCGAGACCTTGGCTGCCAGCAATCAAAGAACAACGTGGATTGAGCAGAGCGCTTCTTACTTCCGCCACCTCGAACAAGAAGTCATTTCAAGGCGTAAGGAGCGCGGTGAGACTTCGAGCAAGTCTGCCCAACTGCATGCTCGGGTGGAGGCCAATGCCGCACGGCTGAAGGTTGTCTTTGAGGGCCTTCTGCAATGTCTTTCTGAAGGGTTATCATTGAGGCAACAACTTAACGTTGTCGAGCGTGATGCACCCAGCCAGGAAGCAGCCCAGAAGGCGGCGGAGGAGCAACTTTCATCCTTCTTGCAGCAGCGGGCCCAGGTGGAGGTGGAGGTGGCTGCGGCTGTCACCCAGGAGGAGGCGCTGAAGGAAGTGCGAGAGCAGCTTGTGAATTTACTAAAGACACTTCCTCCTCGGTAGCTATCCTTCTTTGTATCGTTTGTACTTGTAGATAAAAGAAAATGTGTATATATATATATATTTTTTATTCTTTAATCATAATGTATCCTGTACCCAATCAAGTTTATGAATAAAAGATTACACACATTCTCTATAATGTCTTGTGCCATTTCTCTGCCTTTTCTTTCTTTTATTATCAGCACGTCACCTTAGTAAATATGGTCAACAGATAATAGAGCACGCATCTTGACTTTCTTAAGAAATAGCGATGGCTTAGGTCGCAGGTTCAGATCTGCTGCCTAAGACTTTTCAACTCCATGAGCCGTGAGGGTCTCATAGAGATTCTTCTCCCTACGGATCGAGAGGATCTCGTAAGTGGGCCTTCTCCTTAGGAATCGTGAGGATTCCTAAGTGTGGTTTTCTCTTACAAGTCGTAAGGATCCTATAAGAGAATTTTTCCCTCTTACGAGTCGAGAGGACCCATAAGCGGTTGTTTCCTTCCTCGTCGAAATTCGACTTTGGAGAGTGAGACCCGTGAATAGTATGCAAGAGAACATTTTGGATTGACTTGCAGGGTCCCATTGTTCAGGAAGCAAGTTTTTTAGTCCTTGCTGCCTGAGGCTTCATTTGCATGTTGAGACGAATCGGGAATTTCCCGCGGAGACACTAGTTTCTCTGCGAGCCGACGCGAATCAGGAGGCTCTCGTCAAGGAGTGTTTGTATCCGTGAGTCGAGGAGTTTGATAGGGATTATTTGTTTCCCAAGCGCCAAGGATTATTTGTTTCCTTGGGGTTTGAAACGAGTCGAGAATTTCCCACGGAGGCACTGGTTGCTCTGCGAGTCGACGCGGATCAGGAGGCTCTCGTCAAGGAGTGTTTGTATCCGTGAGTCGAGGAGTTTGCTAGGGATTATTTGTTTCCCCAGCGCCAAGGATTATTTGTTTCCTTAGGGTTTGAAATGAGTTGAGGATTTCCCACGGAGGCACTGGTGGCTCTGCGAGTCAACGCGGATCAGGAGGCTCTCGTCAAGGAGTGTTTGTATCCGTGAGTCGAGGAGTTTGCTAGGGATTATTTGTTTCCCAAGCGCCAAGGATTATTTTTTTCCTTGGGGTTTGAAAAGAGTCGGGAATTTCCCACGGAGGCACTGGTGGCTCTGCGAGTCGACGCGGATCAGGAGGCTCTCATCAAGGAGTGTTTGTATCCGTGAGTCGAGGAGTTTGCTAGGGATTATTTGTTTCCCAAGCGCCAAGGATTATTTGTTTCCTTGGGGTTTGAAATGAGTCGGGAATTTCCCACGGAGGCACTGGTGGCTCTGCGAGTCGACGCGGATCAGGAGGCTCTCATCAAGGAGTGTTTGTATCCGTGAGTCGAGGTATCTGCTGAAGACACTGAGTTCTTCAGAGTTGGACTGAACCGTCGAGATTTGGCTTTGTCTTCTGGCGGAACCTGTTGGGAAAGTATGGTTCCCTCTTTGTTTACGCCCTTGGATTGTATACAGGGATCGATGTGATCTTAACTGTAGGGCCAAAGTTCTATCATCATTTTTTGTTTTATCTCCGCGATGCTCTATCATTTCAGCTTTTATATCGCGAAGGTCGCGATTGCCCAATCATTTCAGCTATTTTTCGCGGTGCCCAATCATTTCGGCTATTTTTCGCGGTGCCCAATATTTTCGGCTATTTATTTTATTTTTACTCGCTGCTTTTTATTGCGAGTTGCCCAATCATTTCGGCTATTTTGCATGCATATATTTTTACTTGCTGCTTTTTATTACAAGTTGCCCTATCATTTCGGCTATTCCGTATGCATGTGCGGCCTACTGGCTTTCTGCCGTAAACCTGGAATTAGACACCGATTTCGGCATCAGCACCGCTACAACTGGGATATTGCCAGGAGCGAATCATCATTTGCCTCCATCGATATCGAACAAAGGTGGCTTAGCGAACAGGGTTAAGGCGCTGTCGACTAAGGCTTTTAACTTCATGAGCCGTAAGGGTCTCACAAAGGTATTTCTCCCTACAAGTCGTGAGGATCTTGTAGGCTTATTTTCTCCTTAGGAATCGTGAGGATTCCTAAGTGCATGTTCCTCTGTAAGTCGTAAGGATCCTACAGGAGGGTTTTCTCCTTGTAAATCGAGAGGATTTACAAGGGTCGTTTACCATGCGAACATATCCCCAGTCTCGGATGAGACTTGATTAGGGAAATGCTTATTCGCGCCCGTGGATTGTATACAAGGGTCAGTATTGAGCCACTTGTAGGGCAATATCGAAGGTTTGTGGGGGGTTTGCTTAACCACAGGTATAGGTCTCTGTAACTTAAGACTTTCAAATCTTATGAGCCGTGAGGGTCCCATAAGAGAGTTCTCCTCACGAGTCGTGAGGATCTCGCGAGTGTATTTTCTCCCTGGGAATCGTGGGGATCCCTAAGTGTGTTGCTCCCTTGTGAGTCGTAAGGATCTCACGCAGGTGGTTTCTCCTTACAAGGTCGAGAGGACCCTATAAGTGTCTTTTAACGAGGTTGCGCCCTTTCAGGTTTTCACAAACACTCACCGGTAGTCCCGCTGTTTTTACTCACGGAGCCCTTTCGGGTTTTCATCCGTGCCCATTTTGCTTATGGACATACCGTTTTTTTATTCTTTTTATTTTTATATATTTTTTTCTCTCCTTTTTTTTACGAGGTCGCGCGTTTTCGGGTTTTCACGAACACTCGCCGGTAGCCCTGCTGTTTTTACTCACGGAGCCCTTTCGGGTTTTCATCCGTGCCCTTTTTGCTTATGGACATACCGTTTTTATTTTATTTTATTTTTATATGTTTTTTTTATATATCTCATCAGCCTAAAGATGCCGCGGTAGTAGTTTAAAGACGTTTCGATCTGCTACTAGTTTAAGGACATTCCGGTCCGCCGTTGAGAGGCGGGCTACTGCTTATAAAGCTTGAGCTTAGGAAGATAGCGAGCGGACGTAGTCGTCGTCATCTATCATTAACCTAGGCTGTGGCTCATCAAGCATAGTATTTCCTTAGGAAGCGACCGTTTATCGGCCTGAAAGGCCTTTCACCGTGCATATCTATGAGTAGATAGGCCCCGTCCTGGTAGACCTTATCTATGACGTACGGGCCTTCATAGTTTGGCTCGAATTTTCCCCGCTTGGCGCGATTGGGGATCATAGGCCTTTTGACCACTAGCACAAGCTCGCCTTGGCGGAATGTCCTCGGTCGGGTCAGTCTTTCATATGAGCGCGTCATCTTTGCTTTATAGGCCTCCAGATTTTGTTGCGCTATGAGCCGTGTTTCTTCAAGGGCGTCAAGCTCCTCAAGCCGAAGGTGAGCATTCTCTTCGTCCGTCAGCTCGTAATGGACTGCCACTCGTAGAGAGGGTAACTCTATCTCGAGGGGGAGTACTGCTTCTGTCCCGAATACTAACGCATATGGTGTTGCGTTTGTGGCCGTTTTAAACGTAGTTCGATATGCCCAGAGAGCCTCTTGCAGTCTTTTGTGCCAGTCTTTCTTATTTCGCGACACTGTTTTCTTCATGATCTTCGTCAAGGTCTTGTTAAAGGCCTCAGCTAGATCGTTAGCTCGCGGATTATAAACCGAGGAATATCTCCAATCTATATTGTGTTGCTGCGCGAAGCGACTGATCTTGTGGCTTCTGTAGGCTGGCCCGTTGTCGGAGATGATCCGTCTCGGCGTTCCAAACCGATATATGACATGCGTCTTGAAGAAATGGAGGATATTCTCCGTCTTTACTTCCCTCAGCGGTACCGCTTCTGCCCACTTAGAGAAGTAGTCGGTCGTCGCTAGGATGAAACGATGTCCTCTAGACGATGCTGGTTCGATGGGGCCGACTATATCAGTCCCCCACATTTCGAATGGCCAGCTAGCCACCGTTGGATGTAGTGGATTTGGATGCTGATGGATGAAATCCCCATGAATTTGGCATGAGTGGCATTGCTTCGCATATTCGGGGTAGTCCTGGCTCATTGTGGGCCAATAGTAGTCCATCCGTTTGATCTTTATCTTCATCTTTGGGCCCGCTTGGTGAGAACCGCATAGTCCGTCGTGAACTTCTCGGACGACTTTTTTCGCTTCGTTAGGTCCTAAACATCTCAGCCACAGAGAATCAAACGACCTCTTGTACAGAGTATCATTGACAAAGGCGAAAGACAGAGCTCGTTTCATAAGCTGATGTCTTGTGGACGCTTCTTCAGGCAATCGGTGGGACTTGAAGTAATCTATGAAGACTTCTCTCCAATCCTCGGTATTTTCCCAGTCTTTTACTTGCAGGGTCGTCTGCTCGCTCGCTCCTTTTTCTTCGGATGATTCCGGAGATATTTCTGCTGGGGCAAGCACCCGACGGCTTTGCACCACGATTTTAACGTCATTGAGGTTCTCGTCAGCCAGTTCTTTAGCAAGTTTGGCCAATGCGTCTGCTTTGCTGTTTTCCGCGCGCGGTATGTTTTCCAAAGTGTAGGAGGGGATTTGGGTCAACAGCTGTTGCACCTTTTCACCATACTTCACCAATTCTGGTTTGCATGTCTGGTAGTCGCCGTTTATTTGACTAACGACCAGTTGGGAATCTCCATATATGAGGAGATTTTCAATTCCCATGTCGATGGAGATCTCGAGGCCTGCTATAAGAGCTTCATATTCGCTTTCATTGTTTATCCTCGACTCTGTTAAGGAGAAAGTGAAGCGCATTATCCCTCCTTGTGGAGTCACGAAGATGAGGCCTACCCCCGATTTGATTATAGGGGTACTTTGTTTGCGCTTCTTTACGGAAAATGCTCCGTCGAAATAAAGCTCCCACCGGGTATTATCACCGTCGATCGCATCAAACGCATGTTCGTCTGGAAGATCGCAATTCAAAGGAGAATCGGTGGGTATCGGATGTTCAGCGAGGAAGTCGGCAATGGCCTGGCCTTTGACTGCCTTGAGAGGTTGATATGTTATCGAGAATTCCATCAAGAGCCGGGCCCATTTAGCGAGTCGTCCCGTCAATATGGCTTTCGACATCACATATTTAAGGGGGTCCACCTTCGATATGAGACGAACTTCATGTGCCAATGCATAGAGACTGAGCTTTGTTATCGCGAAGATTAACGCCAGGCAGTGTTTTTCGATGGGGGAGTAGTTTCTTTCTGCCCCCAGAAGAACTCGACTTAAGTAGTAGAGTGCTCTTTCTTTTCCTTGATCGTTCTCTTGTGCCCATAATGCGCCTAAGGAACCTTCGAGGGCGGTTGTATAAAGAATGAGAGGTTTTCCCTTAACCGGAGCAGCCAAAACTGGCGGGTTCTGCAGGTACTGTTTAATTTCGTCCAGCGCGCCTTGGCATTTGTGATCCCAGACAAATGGGGTTCCCTTCTTCATCAGGTGGCTATAGGGACGGCACTTGCCTGAAAGGTTGGCTATAAATCGCCGTATGTATACGAGCTTCCCTTGGAGAGATCGCAACTGTTTGAGAGTTCTCGGCAGAGGCATTTCCATGATCGCTTTGATCTTTGACGGATCTATTTCAATACCTCGGTGTCGAACAATGAATCCCAGGAATTTTCCTGAGGAAACTCCGAATGCACACTTGAGCGGGTTCATCTTCAAGTTGTATTGCCGAAGGCATTGAAATACGGTCTTCAAATGCTCGAGATGTTTCTCGTATGATTTGCTTTTAACCACGAGATCGTCGATATAGCATTCGACGATTTCGTGTATAAGGTCATCGAAGATATTTGTCATGGCCCTTTGATAAGTGGCACCGGCATTCTTTAAACTGAAGGGCATCACTTTATAACAGAATATACCTAGAGGGGTCCTGAAGGCGGTGTGCTTCTGGTCTTCGGGATGCATCTTTATCTGATTATACCCCGATGAGCCGTCCATGAAGGAGAAAATCTCATGCGTAGACGTGTTGTCTATCATTAGTTCGGTGACTGGCCTGGGAAATCATCCTTCGGGCAAGCTTTATTGAGATCCCGAAAATCCACGCATATGCGCACAGTCCCATTTTTCTTCATCACCGGGACGATGTTGGCGATCCATTCAGGGTATTGAACTTCCTGAATGAAGCCAGAGTCGATCAGCTTCTTGACCTCAGCATTGATGCTCATCTCAAGCTCGAGCCGCATTCTCCTCGGCGCCTGTTTGACTGGTTTGATGTCCGGGGATATCGCCAATCTATGCACAGCGATTTCTGGATCCAATCCCGGCATTTCGGAATAGTTCCACGCGAAGCAATCTCTATGCTGCAGAAGCACATCCTTTAACGCAGCTACCCTTTCTTCAGATAATAACTCGCTGATGAATGTCGGTCGTGGATCGTTTGCCGCCCCCAATTCAATCTTCTTGAGGTTATCTGCAGTGGTATGGACTCCATCTTCCAGCTCTTTTGGCGCTGGTGGGAATTCTGAGATTATTTCGTCGTTGCTGTTTTCGAAGCACCAAGGGAGCTCATCTATGTCCTCGGGCTCTTCTTTTAATATTGTAATCATGTGACAGGTGCGAATTCGCTTCCAATCGTAATGTGGAACCCGTTCTTCTTTCGTGGCCTTGGGTTCGTGCTTCTGTGGCGGCGTTACCTTCCAGTTGTTAGACAGAGCGAACTTGCCGAGCTGGTACTGATCTTCGACCCAATTCTTAAAGGTGAAGCAGTCTTCGAGCGGGTGCCCTATTACTCGATGGTAAGAACAATAGTTTGGGCCAGAGACCTCGCTTACTTGCTCGGGGTGCTTGGGTTCCGGCAATGTAAGCAATTGATGCTTTAGAGCAAGATCAAGTATCTTCTTCGTCTTGTCCCAAGGAAACGAGTACGCTCGACCCATTTTCTTCATGAGGGATAGATCAATAACGCTCAACTCCCGTTTGCGTGGCCTCTTAGCCCTGCTTTGTTGTTGTTGAGCGCCTTTTTGGGCTTTCAACTTATTTCTGCTTTTGCACCGAGCCTTCTTTATAACAGGTTGACAAGGAACGGCATTTTCATCCTTTACGGCCTGTTGGAGAAGGCGTTGCGTCTTGGCTTTCTCATAAATGGCCGTCTCGCGGTTGTGATCATCTCGGACTTTTTGACCAGCTTTCTTTATAAGTCTGTCCATTTGTTCCTCGAACGACGGACTGGGCTCCTTTGCATCTGGAATTTTCACTGGTTTAGGATTAGCGTCCTCCCATTGAGCATCCGCTTCTTCATCGAGGTCATACACGACGTAACAGCCGGGCAGTAACTCTCGTTTCTTTGACCGGATGTATCCAAGCCCTTTTGTTTCCATTCTCCCGTTAGGCAGTTTGCGTTGAGTCCCGGGAACGTTCCAGACTCTGTCATAGAATTTGGCCTTTCTAACGGTCTGTTTGAAGGATATCCCCTGGCGTTTCAGCAGCTTCTTTAAACCCTCTGTATAATATCTGGGAAGACGGATAGGCTGAAGCCTGTCGAGCGTAGAATCCGCGTCATGCCAGATTTCTTTTTTCACCTTGGTTTCTTCAGAACGGTAGAACAGAATTGCTTTCTCGCTTTCTCGCCTGGGAGGGATATAGAACGTTTGCAGCTCTTCTACATTGTAAATATTAAGTGCATCTAGTTCTTTCTGGTGTTTAAGTGGCACTATGGCGACTTGTAGACTTTGCTCTTCGTCAGCGGACGTTCGTATTGAAGGTCGAGCAGAGAATACGACACGGATCTCATCTTCCGAGTCGCTACCAAAGACCAACATAGGAGTGGGCGGTCCTGGCTTGTTGTTTTGGGGCGGACCCGAATAAACTATCTCCTCTTCCTCTTCAGTATCACTGCCGAAGACCGGGATGGTAGCGTTAGCTTTGTTCTCCGGCTTGTGACACTTCTCTGTGTCTTCGAAATCCGGTAAGAAGTATTTGGCGTCTTCATATTTGCGGACCTCGTTCACAGAGAAAGGGTTCAGTTCTCCCGTCACGGTATTCTCGAAACCATCCTTAAAATACTTCATACACTGATGTTGTGTAGAAGGGATGATGTTGTACTCGTGTAACCATGGTCGGCCGAGCAAAGCGTTGTAGCATGTCTTGGAGTCTATGACGTGGAACTTAATGTCCGTGACGAGTAGCCCGAAGCGTAGCGTCAGTATCACAGATCCAAGAGTCTTTGACAATTGGGAGTCAAACCCGGAGATGGTGATCTTGTCCCGAGCAAGGTGCTGGACGCTCATGCAGATTTCCTTCAACATCCGCACGTTGAGTAGGTTAACAGACGACCCGTTATCGATCAGGATTTTGCCTATCTTTATATCATGGCAGTATCCCGAGACATAGAGAGGGCGATTGTGTTCGCACGTCCCAAGCAAAAGGTCTTCATCGCCAAAAGTAACATCGGCCGTGTGCACTTCCTCCAATTCATCCTTCATCTTTTCCTCGGCCAGGAATGCTTGGAATTGTTCTGGGTCTTGGAGCGCCTTAATCAACGAATCTCTCGTCTCTTTTGATAGCAAAAGGGCGTCAAGAATGCTAAGCTGTGAGGGCAGCTTCCTCAGATGTGCTAAGACGTTGTAATCCACCTTATTCTTCTTTGGTGGGTCTTTGGCAGCTAGCTCTTCCACCACTTGGTCATCTAAGACGATATCTTCAGTGGCCTTTTCTTTCCCTTTATCTTTTTTATTCGAGGGTCCGAGGTTCTTTTCGGGCAGCGTGCGATTACGCAGCCGGATATTTTCGCAAACCTTCGGTTCTTCTTCTTTTCTCGAAGCGGACTCTTTAAAGAGAGGGGCAAGTTCTAGATCTTCATCAGAATCACTCCCGAATGTGGGCACTTGTGATCTACCGGTGTTAACCATGTAACAATCGCCAGCAGTTCTTTTAAGCCCTTCGGTCGTATTTCGTTGCTCTCGACGAGTTTTACGCTTTTCCCGGTTAAAGCGTTGTCGATGAGCAACGTATCCTTGCCACCATCTATCGAAAGCTTTGCACTCCTGAGTGGGATGCGAAACCTTCTGATGATATAAGCAATAAGACGGGTGCATTTTCGCTTCACCAGTAATTTCTTCTTCGGAGGATGGTAGCTTCATGCCCATTGACATGGCCTTAGCAAACTTCTTTCTCATCTTGAATTGGCTTTTGTCGGTAGCGGAGGTGTTTAGCTCCACCGGGATCGTTTCAGCTCCTTCATCAAGTCGCTGGCGCTTGGCCCTTTCAAATATAGCCGCCTCGCGCTCCCGATCATCTTTACTTTTCAACCGAGCTTCATTAAGGAATGCGTCGATTATTTTATCTGGTGGCCCCAGGACTTTTGGTTCAGGATCTGCCCCCAGCTTTTCGGTGCAAGGAGTCTCCTCATCATTCGTGATCGAATGGGAAATCATATGACAGCTCGCCACATATTCCTCGGATTCATCTGATGAATTTTCTCCCTCATCCTCTTCTTGAAAAACGTGATTGAGGAACTCTTGGAGCGTAATGGGAGTCCGTGCCTTTTGGTTGTATTCATCTAGCGCGTCAATTTGCTTTTGTAAGTCCGTGCGTTTGCCGCCAGGCTTCACGGGCTTCTTAGATTTCTTCTTTTTCTTTTTCGAAGATTTTGACGGCTGGCTGCAAGTGCTTGAACCGCCACCATCGGTCTTTAGAGTTGGACGTGGCTTCAACATCCTTTCAATGACCTGCGGTTCCAACGGGTTCTTCCACTTGATTGCTGTACATGTCTGAAGATCGTTTAGCATCCTCTTTGTCTTGGTTGATAATACAACCTCCTAAGGAGCTTCTTCAATGATGGAGCATGTTGCTCCCGGCGTATTCGTCCCCTTAGAGGTGTAGGGCTGCGGGGGATTCACCTTCCATTTGTCAGATAACGCGAACTTGCCCTGTCGGTACTGGTTTTCAAGCCAATTCTTAAAAACGTAGCAATCTTCGATCGGATGGCCTAGTACTCGATGATAAGGACAGTAGTTGGGCTCGTTGACGTCACTTGGTTGCAACGGACGCTTTGGATCCGGCAGATTTATGAGTCTGTTGCGCAACGCCAGCTCGAATAACCTCCTCATTTTGTCGCGGGGAAAGGAATAAGGACGTCCCATCCTATCCTCAAGGGGAACGTATGGTCGCATATTATTTTGACGAGCAACCGGCTTCGAGTCGCTCGGTTGTTGTTGAGCATTAGCGACGACGATCGCTTTTCCCTTTCCTTTGTCATTTCGGGAATCTGGCCTTGGAAGAGGGGATTTATGGCCCATTTGATCCATTTGCGCTAGTTTGTCAATCAAGGCCTGGAAGGTAGTCGGCTTGAAAAACATCATAAACTGCGAGATGGTTGCTTGTGGATCGAGGGTTCCCACAAACATACCCACCGCGGGAGCTTCTTCAATGTGCTGCTCACACTTCGACCATAAGTTCCGCCATCGTATAGCGTACTGAACCCACGTCTCGCCGGGTTTTACCCTGGCCTTAATCAGTGCTGTCATCGGGGTACGTTCACTGGCGCTTGCAAAACGCTGAGTAAACAACAGCTCCATCTCCGCGAAGGTTTTAATAGAGTCGTTCGGGAGCTCAGAGTACCATTCGAACGCCGTATCTGATAAGCTTCCAACAAACTGGCGAAGCAACAGCTTGTCGTCACTGCCGGTGTTGCGGCAGAGTGCCCTGAACTGGGCAACATGCTGATGAGGATTGCCCGTCCCCTTATAGACATGGAACTTGGGAATCGTATAACCTGGCGGGTACTTGATTTGATCGTACCAACTTGGATATGGCCGCCCCATTTTTACGACCTGACCGGCCGCTTCGGTCGCATGATGAACCCGTATTTGCTGGGCGATGTATTCATCCAAATCAGCTTTGGAGATTGTATCCTCTTTAGCTGTGGACAGAGCTGGTGGAGGATTTGACGTATCTCCCCTATCGTCTTCAAGAATGATCGGGGGATCTTCAGCAGGTGGATCTTGTTGAATCATCATACCCACCATATCCTGGAACAGGAGGGCCATTTTCTTTATGTTGGTTGCCTGCTCCGCAGCTTCTTTATCTTTCTTCTCTAGTACGCGACGAAGGAATTCAGCGTCCGTTTCTTGTTCTTGACGCTCGTCCGAGGATGTTTCAGGGGTTTCTTTTGGCCCTGTAAGTGCGGCCATAGCGTTCATCATTTCTTGGAGCTTCTGCTGCTGCTCCTGAGCCTTGGTCACTGACCTCGTGTGCGGTCTATGACCTGTTGATATGCGGCTATCTTCTTTTCCCGATACCATGTAAACCGTATGAACTGTTACGCCCCCTGACTTAGGGCGTTTGGGTTCGCCATTTTTAACTTTTGCCGCTGACGCGGGAGTTTTCTCTGGCCTCCTTCTTTTGTGGGCCGTTGAGGTTGAAGGAACTATTGAAGTAGGCATCCTAGCAGCTGCTGTCCCCCGCTGTTTAATGGGACGGTCCTTGTCTTTTTCCACCTTCGCCTTTTTCTGGTGACGAGAGTGACCTGGGTCAATCACGGGGTCTTGAACCCTCCGCCAAACTTTATAAATTCTTGAGGACAGCCATTGAGGGGGCTGTTCTTGCTTCGTTTCTGGAACTCTCCCCGCAGGTGGAGGAGATCTCTTCAGTGTAGCGGTTGGAGAGTTTTTTCGTACCCTCCTCAGCAGTTCAAAGCTGTTCCCAGTTGGAACAGCAGCGTTGACTTCCACCACCGGAGCCGGTGGAGTTAGCCCTGAGGGAGAGTTGCCCCCTGCCTTCCTCACTCGTTGCCAATGGCGACGTCGAGCATGACGAGCCGTTGGGACTGGCTCGGAGATTGAGACATCTTCTTTTTTCCCCCTGTCTGAATGGGGCGCCGCCGGTGTTAACCTCTTAAAGACTGAGGTTGTCTTTTGAAGGGTGATATTCAACCTGTCGAAGACAGATCCCCGAGTAGGGGGAGGAGCAGGAATCGTCAGTCTTGAAAAGACTGACTCTTTGACAGGGGAAGCCGCCTTGACGACTTCTGGAGCAACAGTTATTGCCTTCCTTGGGACAGCCAATTTAGAGTTCTGATTTAGCCTGGTGAAAACAGAGGCTGTCGGTTTGGTAGTGAGCGACCCGTTGACAGGGGCCGTCGTAGCAGTGAGCCGGTCGAAGACCGACTTTTTGTTCACTTCCGGTGCAGGTATTGGCGTAGGGAAGCTTGTAGGTGGGATCATGGTCCCAAAGAACAGACCAGTAGTGGCTTGGGTCACCTGATCTACCGGCAGAGTGAGGAAGGAAGCCGCTTGGGGCCCATATGCTACACCTCCCGGTGAGGTGGAGCATCCGTTGCAGTGGCACTTCGAGCAGTTGGTGCAGTTAGAGGCCATTGAATCTTGAGTTCTGCGCCAGGCAAAAGACCAAATCTTAGTAACTTGAAATCCGAAGGCAACCATTAACAAACCGCGATTGGTTCGCGAAGACGACACACGAAGTGTGGAGTGGAAAGAGGAAGAGGTCCCACCGGGCGTGCCAGAATATGTTCCCCTCCGAACGGCGGCGCACAAGACCGCGATGTCCTGACGCTGAGATTCGAGACAGATGCTATTTGGTTTTATCCGTCCACCTCTCCGAAGATGCCAAGTTGATTTATGGCACCGTGTATCGGAGGTTTAGACGGATGCGGCCGATGTAGCAGACTTCGTCAGATTCCCCCTCGCTTAAGGGGTTTTTGATTGTGGGGACGCTCTTCCCTGCAGGCGCAAGCCCCTGCAGTTAATTACGCTACCGCATCGCGGTAACAACTTTCTCCTTCTCCAGAATTTTACTTCGTGTCGTGGGTGTTTGTTTTGTTTATGGTTGCCCGTGGATTGTATACGGAGACTGAGTAATGCCGTCGCCCGTAGGACGTGGATTAGTCCAAATCCGTATTTACTTAGATTTGGGTTTGGTGTTTTTAGTTTAAGGATACGTTAGCCGCATTTGAGACTAAGATCAACTTAAACGTTCGTTAAGGATACGTTAGTCTGACTTGAGACTAAGATCAACTTAACGGAATCGTCAAGATCCATTTTCAGTTTAAGGATGTAGTGGTCCATTTAATATATGGCCGTCGGGACCCGTCACCTCTCTGACGACGTTGAAGGATTACAACGACATGTGTCAGAGGAGTTCGGAGATGTACCCTTGAACCAAAGTTGATTGGGGGTCTTATAGTCCAATTTGGGACTAAAGTCTGTTTGAATGTTTAAGGATACGTTAGCCATATTTGAGGCTAAGATCAACTTAAACGGGATCGTTTAGATCCGACAAAAGAGCATTTGGGAGCTCTATTATTCCAGTTTAGGGACGTAGTGGTCCATTTTCCAGTTTAGGGACATGGTTGTCCGTCGTTAGTTCAAGGACGTTTCGGTCCGATATTAGTTTAAGGACGTTTCAGTCCAATAGTTTGAGGACCCCGCAGCCCATATCGATGTGTGGTCGTCGGGACCCGTTACCTCTCTGACGTCGTTGAAGGATTACAACGACCTGTGTCAGAGGAGTTCGGAGATGTACCCTCGAACCAGATGTAAATTGATTTAAGAGAGCAATCTTGCTTAGTCAATTTAATTTAAGGACTTACGGCCAGAATTGGGCTAAGTCCAGTTGAAAATGTTCAACATTTTATTTATTTTTGGCATGTTAGGCCTTTACTGGGGCTCTGCTCCTGTTTAATAATGCATAGCATTATTTATTTTATCAGGGTTGTGCCCATTTATATATGATGCAGAGCATCAGTCTTGCTTGGGCTCTGCCCTGTTTATTGCATTTTCAATTTTTGTTTGGGCTCTGCCCCTTTTCATTGTATTGCAATTTAATTTGGCCTACTAGGCCCCTCTGATTTGGGCCTGGCCCTTCAGTAAAATAAATGCATTGTATTATTCAGGTGCTTTGCGCCAGTCAAAGAGCACAAGCGCTTATGGTGAGGACACGTGTCATGCTCTGGTGAGCGCAAGCGCAACAGCGCAGTGCGCTGCGCTAGTGCGCTGCGCTGTTGCGCTGTTGACACGTGGCGCGCTCTGGTGAGTTGCGCCAATTCCAGAGAGCGAAACTCTTTTTTAAGAGTGCATAGCGTAAATTATTCTGTGGCTGACATGTGGCGCTCTCTTAAGAGCGCAACAGCGGAGTTTGGAAGTGCAAAGCAATAAGAATCTTTTAGATTCAAGAACAGAAGTGCAAAGCACTATTTTTATTTTTGTTGTTTCCTTATTTTTGAAGAACCAGTGGTTCATAAGAAGTGCAAGGCACTGTTTATTATGTGAAGAATATTGATCTAGTTTTTAGATCAATGATTTATTAAAGAGATTTCTTTTCTCTCGTGAAGGTTTTTACCTTTTTCTTTGAAATTTTCTCAGAATTCTCTCTCTGTTTGAAGCTCTTGACTTTTTTCAAGAAAATGTTCATGCTTTGAATTGAGGCCTAGGGTCCTTTTTATAGTGCCCATAAATTAGTTAAATTTGTTGAAGAGATCTTTCTCTGAGTGATTTGGGGAATTTTCCCTACCGTTGGATGTTTGATTCAAGGGTTTCTGCTTTGCAGAAGAAAATCTTCTTGTTTTAACAAGAACAGAAAAAATTTCTTGGAATTTTAATTCTGTTTGGCGCAGATGCCCCAGCGCGTGACACGTGTCGCGCAGCGCACAGCGCAGCGCAACTGCGCTAGCGCATCTGCGCTGACATGCGTCACGCAGCGCAACTGCGCTGACACGCGTCGTGCAGCGCAACTGCGCTAGCGCATCTGCGCTGACACGTGTCGCGCAGCGCAGCGCCTGCGCAACTGAAGCGTTGCTTCCTTTAATAGAGCTTTGCTCTGATTGGGCGCGCCTTCTTGGGCGCTGCGCTGACGTATCAGCGCCTGACATGTGGCGCGTTGCGCCCGAGATTTGAAGCGTTGCTTCAAAATTTTGAATTTTGAATTTCAACAGAGCTTTGCTCTGATTGACCTATCAGCGCCTGACATGTGGTGCGTTGCGCCCGAGATTTGAAGCGTTGCTTCAAAATTTTGAATTTTGAATTTTAACAGAGCTTTGCTCTGATTGGGCGAAACACTACTGAATACCCATTTGAAATGACGGAGGGCTATGGCTGGTTTTGGCGAAAACCGTGAATGTAATAAACTTGATATAGTTGAAGGAACCATGATAGCTTTTAAAAGGAGTGGTTTAGGCTCCGCATTTAAAAGTTATTTTTAAAGAAAACCGGGTGGTTTTGAAATTGTTCCAACGATTTAACTTTGGTTTATTTTCTTTGCATTAAACAATATTAATGATGTCCCATCATTTAACCCTATCATTGCAGAAAGAAATGAAAATAGAACGTATGCTTATGCCATCCGTATTCGCCATGGGGCCGCATCATGCACTGTTAGGTTACTTAACTAATGACAGAATGGAGGCAGGGCTAGCGTAGGGGCAAAACATAAGCAACATTTATATATATATATATATATATATATATATATATATATAGCCATTCGTCTCATGCAATAATATCCATTCCAGATCACAGAATACAGCACAAGTAACACAGATGAATATATTAGATATATTAGGATTTCCGTGTTTCGTTTAAGGCTATAACGAAAAACGGATTCCACGGTCATGATGAATAGCCAAACCCTCACCCTAAACCCCTACGGGTGCGGAAAACTACCGGCCAAATCCCCGAAATGAAGCAACCTCTCTCAATGAAATGAGTAGGCCACTCGGCACTTTAAGAACCCGGTAGTTTGTGCACCTCGCCTCGGGTCTATCTTAGGTGCAAGAAAAAGTAAATGAAATAATACAACGGTGGCTACAACCTCAACCCGTATGCGCCCCGCAAAAGAATATTATATCACTTTACAAATTACATGAATGAAAGAAAAAAACACTCTTCTCATATTCCCCGGCTATTCAGTCGCGACAATCCAATACTTCATATCCACAAACCACAAACAAGATACTAGATATGTGCAACCCCTACTAACGTATAGCAATTAGTCGATATTTAGAAACACATATTCAAAATTAAAGCGAATAAACGATGTTAAAATTTTGATTTAGAAACACTCCGTATTGCATAAGCACAAAGATAACATTAGATGAATCTGGGCAAAATCAAACAATACCATAAATCCTAAATCCAAGAATTCAAAACACTACAAGAAGCATAAGACACAAGTCCCTAGAAAAAGCGGCCATGGCTGGAAAAATGCCAATTCCGGCGGTTTTTTTGGACTGAGTGGCTCGTTTTTCTCTGGTGTTCTAGTTACTTTATGAGGAGCATTCTGCAATTGTTTTAAAAAATTTTAGAAGCTATTTAAAAATCGACAGAAACTTGGATATAGATTTTATTGTTTCAGAGTTATTTCGGTTTCGAAACTCTAAACTTTGTCTATTTAGTTAGCTAAGTGTTTGGGTAGGCTCTGATACCAGTGTAAGTATATATGTGCTCCTTGCCATGTCAACTACGGCTATGCGGAATCAAAAACTTTAAAACTTGAGCACAATACACTAAAATTCCCAGAATACAAGCCCAAACATTACACTAAACAAACCTTAACTAGAGTTTTAGCTACTCGGTTGGAATTACAACCTTTGTAGACGGTCCTTCGGGTCTTGAAAGGTGACTCCTCAAGCTCCTTGGGTTGATGGAATGAGCTCTCGAATCTGGTCTTCTATGTCAAAAATGATCCACCAGAGGATGCCGATTCAAGCAATAGTTTCGTTCGAAGCAACTAAAAATCAATTCTTACTAAAACAAGATGCTTATAGCGGTGTAGTTTGTGAAACTAAATGCTCTCTTTTAATTCTCAAATCTCAAGAGAAGAAAATGAGGAAGAAGATGAAGAGGTAGCAACTCAAGAAAAAACTCAAGTGAAGAAAATTTCAACCATTCCTAAATACCCTATACTCCTATCTCATTCTTATCTCTAAAATCCAAAACAAAAGAGTGGGTGAGTGGGGTGTGACTCGCTAGTGTGAGCCATAAGCCCACAAGATTCTAGAAGAGATGAGAATGAGTGAGAGCGTGAGAGAGGCCACCTCATCAAGTATACATACACATACACATATATAAATATAAATGCATGTATATAAACAAGTATACAAAACCCGTATAAATACGTATACTGTATTTATACCAAAATACGAATACCGTATTTGTACCGAAAATACAAAATACGCGCATTCATATTTAGAAAGAAATACATGTATTTGTATCAAAGCACAAATACCCGTATTTATACAATACACGTATCTGTATAAATACCGTATTCGTGTTAAAATGCAAATACTTAAAAGTGAGCAATATAATACTAGCATCAAAACTGGCTGTCTTTCAAACCTGCTAGTACTACTAAACCGTTCGATTAAAGCACGTGTATAAATACATATGTTCAATCGAACACCCCTGCGTAAAACCATACGCAAACTACACCGTTTCGCCTGAACCAGAAAACTCTCTGTGTGGAACTCTAAAGACTCGACAATACGCTGGCAGTGGGTTTAACCACAAGTACGTTAGTGGCACTACCTGTACGTAATAGCTACCTAGGTATCTGTTGAAGAGAAGATCGACACGATAACTCGTCCGTAAACCCTTCTGACCCTATAGGTGACATTCTCTGTACAGTCCAGTTTGTTCGTCTAAGAGTATCGTATATCGGGCCTAGGGGGTGATAAATGTCAGACCCTTAATAACGTAATAAGTCGTTTCGGTGTGGAGCACAATACACTCTGAGAAACTACTGGTGTCCTACCAGTAAATCTCACTTGTCCTGGCCAGGGACTTTGTGTATTAGCCAGCCGTACACAACGCGATATCAACTCCCCATACCGGGAGAGACAAATCCCTTCTAATCCCTACTGCCTCTAAGTGCTTCGGAACTGCACCCAACTACTACCTGTTTGCACGACTCATTTGAACCGTGGTAGGGTAGTAATTTAGGTACAATGGGAACACACTCGAGACGATTAGTGATGTCAAGTCAACGGACTAACCTGTACTCATGTCACCGGAGGACTGCTAACTGACGATAGGTATAATACAACTAACAGTTCCCAGCGAGTCCGTCCAATGTAACTCATTACCCAATAAGCACCTGTATACTATTTTTGGTACCATATACTAATGGCTGCGGGACAGGCCACCTCCCCTGACGGGGATAAGAAGCGTATACACTAGTTTACTTTGGAGTATCGATACCCAGTCTCGATAATCCTATGACGAGGAATAAGTTTAAGGATGTGCTTATAGGCTACCCAGCCCCTACTAGTGTGACTGCCATCATAACGCTGGTAGTCAAGCAAACATCTTAAGGGCTCTATCAACATGTATTAGCGATATGTTAAAAGAAACATATACACATGTTAAGCTAGACTCAAACCAGATAGCATACTATCATGTTGAGCAAGACTGTTATTATATCTGTATATATCCCAAACTTCCAAAATATAATATACAAACCAGTATTATACAATAATGGCCTCTAGGGCATATATCATTAACAGAAACGTGGATGAAATCCACGTTCAATAAGACGAGCATGGATCGAAATGTATATCCCTGTGGGTTTTCCTAAGGAAGTAGCCCTAAGGCTTTCCCTTTTGTGGGTCACCCTCAACCTTCTCTTTATTTTGTTAAAAAGAGCTCTTTTAATTCTTAGAACTTAGAACTGGAATCTTGGATGAGGTAAAAGGAGCTCCTTTTTTCCTCTTTTATGTCTGGGATCTTGAAGTAGAGGTGTTTTGAAAGATGTGTTCTTTTTTATTCTTTCTTTTTCTTTAGATATGAGGAAGAAGATGAAGAAGGAGGCCTAAAAGCTCTTCTTTATGGGAATTGATGAAAGAAAGATGTTCACTTTCAATGGATCTATATGTTTTTGTTATTTATATTAAGAAAAAGAAAGGTTTTCTTCTTGATTTATTTGGAGAAGAAGAAGGAGAGAGAGAAAAGGGATGCACAAATCCTTTTATTTTGTGAGAATGGAAAAACTTAACAATTCATCATATATTTGGGTTTAAATACCCATTACATTTTACACTTTACCCATTGGGTTTTATATAATAGCTTTTTTGCATCTCCCATGGCCATGTGCTTATCTTTTTGCACATAAGCCATTGGCTTTACATAATTTTGGCTTTTTTGCCTATTTGTATTATATTTTTACACTTATTTGGATACAAATTTATTTATCACAAATTTTTTTCTTTTTCTTCTTTGGTGGCTAACCGGTTTCGCTTGGGCTTAAGGCGGTTTAGGTATGAGCCCACTTACATGGGCTTGCGACCGAGTTGGTTGGACTTGGATCTACTTGTCTTAGCGTTGACTTTGACTTTTTGACTTCTTTGACTTTTAATTTTTTATTTTAAATTTTGGAAAGAGGGTGTAAATTTTAACCCAACAAAGTGCCCCTATCAAATAAATGCACACCACATGTATGTGTCGTGTGCATGAAATTGATGGATTTTTTTTCATGTAGAGATTGACTTAATTTGGTTTCTATTTTTGGGAGGTTTGTTCATATCAGAACTTTGCACTTTTATACCACCCATTCTTGATCACATTGCATATAGGTAGGTGCTTTTAATCCGTATTTGCTCATAAATATAGATTACAGGTTCTCAGTCCAAAACAATGCAAATCACAAACGGTTATAACAAATTCAGGATAACAGCCGACAAACGGATAAAAAGACAGGTTCAACTCACCATCCGTCAGGTGCCGCTTACCAGTACAGGAGATAAGAACAAGAGAGGGTCATTCGTGTCTTAGACAAGCACAAAGCACGAGGGTAGCCACACAAGAATCAAGAAGGCAACATGGAGCTTGAAGAAGATTAAGGAAATAAGCCCAATCATTTTTCATTTTGGGACTATTGATTTGGATCAGTAGTTTCTCAATGGGTGATGGGCTTCACACCGACATGAAATATCGCGTTATTAGGGATCTGACTTTATCCACCCTCTAGACCTGATATGCGATACTCTTAGACGAATAGACCAGACTGTATGGAGATTGTCACAGACAGGCTCAGTAGGGGTTCGGATGAGTTTACTCATCGACCTTTCTTTCGCTCAATACCTGGGTAGCCGTTATGTACAGCTAGTGCCGCTGACGTGCTTGTGGTTAATCCCACTGCCAGCTTATTGACGAGTCTTTAGTGTCCCACACAGAGGGTTTCGCTGGTTCAGGCGAAATGATGTAGTAGCCGTATTTTAATACGTGCAGGGCTCCTATCGAATGATTGTACTAATTACCCGTACTTTCGATCGGACGGTTGATAATACTACCCGGCTCGGGTTTGAGCCGAATTATTAAATCATGTATTGATTTAATAATTTACGTATATGTATTTCGATATGTATATTCTAGTATTATATTATTTGTGTTATTCTATCTGTTTGGGTATTCGTATTTTGGTACGAATACGGGTATGTATATACAGTAGAGTGTAATCCATATTTATACGGAAAACATTTTAGAAGGTGGACACCTCATTTTGGTTTATCCATTTATTAAATTAAATGGAAATGAGGTGTAAAGGTAAAGAAGAGAGAATGGTGAGAACCATGCTTGAATAGTGTTGACAAATGAATTGTTAATTCATTTGTGCAAACTATTCAAGTATGGTTGATATATTATATTTGAAAATTGAGTTTTACAAAACAATGCTTGATGTTTTTCTCTCTCAAGAGTTTTCTCACTTTAGTTTTTCATTTGAGCTTTTGCATGGTTGGACTCTCACCATTTTTCTTCCTCTCTCTTCACTACCTTTCTTGAGCTCCTCCTCCTTCTTCTTCATCTTCTATCCTACCATCTCATATGTTGAGAATTAAGGATAGAAAAGAGATAGATATACACTTAGAGTAACTCACTATATCTTTAGACACTCTAGATTAGAAACCTAAAGTCGTTAGTTGCTTCACTAGATTCTTAGTGTGGAGCTAGAGCCATGAGCTACATCTCTCGTGTGGATCATCTTTGACGGAGGTGGACCGACGACCAAGCTAGATCGAGGAGACCTCAAGGAGCCAAAGAAGAGGGTAGAAGACCAAAGGACATGCATGAATCATTCGGTATAACACTTTTATCTTTTATAGCCAGTTTTAGGTTTATGGTTCGATTCTAGGACGGGTTTTTTAGCGCCAAAATTTTTAAACAGCATTTTTGTTCCGCATCGGCCACGGTAGATAGCCAGGGTGCTAGCAAACCCCAACATGGTATCAGAGTCACCCCATAAACCTTTACTATATAGTTTGCACAAGTTTAAAATATCGATCGACGGAATTTTCCGAATCGTATTTCCAAAACTGTTGCTTGCTGTTCGAATTTCATAGTTGTTCAAAAAAAATTTCTGGTTGTATTAAAATTATGTGCAGGCAAAACTAGAGCTAAGAAAAAAATTTGGGCACCTACCCAAAAAACGACCGCGGAACAGAAGCAAAATGGCACATTCCATGGCTGAACCGCGACCCTTTTTGGGCTACAATGCCCCAAATTTTTTTGGGGGCTCTACTTCATAGAAATATGATTTTTGGGATATTTGGTTTTGGCGCAGATTTGTTTGTGTACTGGTTTGTACTTTGGGGGCCAATGTGGAAAGTTTTAATCGATCGAAATTTTAAATTTGTGTTTTTCTGAGCATTTTTTTCTGCGACCGTGAATATCATTGAGTGTTATAACCCAACTAATTGCTATATGTTCAATTAGACGGATTTGCGAATATGACATTCAAGTTGATGTTCTGTGTTGTGCTAATTATTGTGGATGGATTGCCGTGTTGAATAGCCTATAGTGCAATGGTTGTAGTACAGTTCAGATTCATTTGTATATTCATTATTGCGGGACGAGCATCCGACATTTGGACTGCCGTTTCTGCCAAACTGTATACTCTTTTATTGGGGCACGGCCGGGTTGAGGTTGATGTCGCCATTGTATATATACTTTTCTTTTCTGTACTAGGATTACCCCACGTTGGAGTGCTCGAGTAGCCGGGTAATAGAGGGCAACGGGCCTGCATCTTATGGCGTTGAGACGGAGGGGGCCTTACTCTAGAATTGGCGGGCTATTCGCCGCACTCGTAGGGGGTATAGGATGACCCACGGTGGGGTGCTCAAGTTACCGGATTTCGTGAAGTGTTGGATGGATCATTCACTTTGTTGATTGGGGTTGCCTCACTTCTGGGATTGGTGAGTAACTTGCCGCACTCGTAGGGGTCTTTGTTATATATTGCACAGGCTATCCACACGACCGGGGTACATCGGGTTTCATTTGCGGCTCAAATGAAACCCGGGGCTCCTAGATTATCCGTTATTCTGTGTTGCTTATCGCTTTTCTGTTATATTGCTTATATCATGCCTGAGACGAATGTTATATATATATATATATTTATATATACTAGTAGATATTGTATATGTTTTGCATCCGCGCTAGTCCAGCCCACGCTTTGCCGTTAGTTAAGTAACCTAACGGTGTATGACAGGGCCCCGTGGCGAATGCAGATGGCATATACGTACATTGTATTTTCGTTCTTTTCTGGTGTGATATGGATTAATTGATGGGACTGTGTTAATTTTGATTAATATAAGGAAAAACAAACCTAAATGATGTTGTTGGAACCAATTTTTGAAAACTGACATTGCAGACGTTTTCTTTTGCCTTGCTCATCGGTATTCGGTTATGAATATCCAGCACCCCATGCGACGAGGAAAGAGCCGGGATCCTTTTATGAGGAGTGACCTCTTAGGCAAAAGTTTGCGTCATTGTAATAACTTCACTATTGTCGATTCTTTTGCTTTTCATCGTGGTATTTAGTTAGGAATATCCTGCACCTCATTCGATGAGGAAAAAGATTGGATCCCTTCACAGGGAGTGACCTCTTTGGCAAAAGTTTACGTGATTATAAACTACTCGGTTTTCTTCAAAACCACTAGTTTTAAAAAATGCAGAGCTTAAACCACTCCTTTTGTCCAAAAAACTGCTCAGGTTCCTTCAACGATATCGAGTTCATTAAGTTAAAGGTTTTTCGCCAAAAACCAGTCGTAGCCCTCCGTCATTTCCTACGAGTAGTGCTTAGTATTCGTGTTGCGTTTGTTGACTCCGTCAAGGCGTAGTGTACGGTAGCTAAGTGGTGCTTGTTTGCAGCATACGATGCGATTGGTTAGGACAGTCGTGCGACCTTGTTAACTCCGTCAAGGACTCGTACGGGTGGGTTTAATGCAATCAAGATAATGACTGGTTGAACTTGACTAAGACTCTTTGATTTGTTGACTCCGTCAAGGTCACTAGGGTCTTAAGGGTAAAAAACCATATCGGGAGTTTCAAATATACGGGAAACTTGTCAAGCATACGCATACCTTCTGGAGTGTGGTGACTTAAGTGGCTTCCATCAGTTATCATGCGATGATAGTTGGGTCCCGATTCCCACTGATGAGTAGGTGTTACTACTCGGGTGATTTTCAGATGATCCCGACTAATTCTCCTTTTAAGGTTTGAAGGAGAATTCAAGGAAACAGTGGGAGCCATTCTGATTAGATAAAATGATTAACCAATCTAATTTAGGTTTGAGAGCATGCTGAGTGTTTCTTTTCTCTCTCTCTCTTTGGCAGCGACCATGGCCTGACCTTAAACTAAAACTCATGACCCAAGTTAACCGAACCTTCTTAAAACACTTTGGCTTTTGGATTGTCATTAAGTCACATATATCTCTGCCACTCCTACTTTCCCTTTGCATTTCTCCAAAACACTCTGTATCACTACGAAGATCCATATTTCTTGGGTATGCCATCGTATAGTTACATACGGACTCGAAGAAACTTGTTTTAGTTCGAGAATGGTTTTCGGTTCTGGAGAAATTGAATAGGATCATTCGGTTGTCTTTTCTCTTTACATTCTCTCAGGTTGCGAGAGCTCCTAGTATTATGATAGTACACCTATTACGCTTATTGGATAGTCTTCTTCCAAACCATAGGTAGGTGCCGAAAGATAGGGAAGCAAGAAAACTAATTAGCCTAAGTGTGGTGTACAGAAGGTAATAAGTAAAGATATATAAAGAGATTAGAGTGAGGGCAAAGGAAATTGCAACTACTATCATTCATGACGAAGCCGCGTATATCCCTGCCACTCCTACTTCCCCTTTGAATTTCTCCAGAACACTCTGTATCACTACGAAAATCCATATTGCTTGGGTATGCCATCGTATAGTTACATACAAACTTGAAGAAACTTGTTTCGGTTCGAAAATGGTTTCCGGTTGTGGAGAAATTGAATAAGGTTATTCGGTTGTCTTTTCTTTTTCCCTTCTCTCGGATTGTGAGAGCTCCTAGTATTAGGAGTGTACACCTATTACGCTTATTGGATAGTCTTCTTATAAACCATGGTCAGGTACCGAAAGTAGGAAAGGAAGAAAACCAATTAGCCTAAGTATGGTGTACAGAAGGTAAGAAGTAAAGTCATATAAAGGAATTGGAGTGAGGGTAAGGAAATCTACGGTTACTGTCATGAATCTGGATAGTGGAAGAGGCATTACAAGGAATACCCAGCCACCCCTTCGAAACATTTTCATGTTCCAGTTTTACTGTGCGGTGTTAATTGAAAATTGTTTTCCCAATAAGATTCTGACTCCAGGGCATGTATTTACCGGACTTGATTCTCACATCTGTACGGCGTTACAGACGCTGAGTGGGAGTAAGATATTGGGAATTGGGTGATTAGATCCTCAATATATCAGAATTCTTTGTAATTGATGATATTTGAGAAAATCACCTGGGTTTTACCTAATGGCAAATATTTGGTTTTGAATATCCGTTGTTATGCATCATTTTCAAACTGATATATCTGTACGTTTATTTTAAATAGTGAGATATAACTTTTTAAAATTATGTATATGACGTTTACCTATATCAGTTGATGGTTAGGTAAGGTGCATTCAACAATGGTGTAATTCTTCTTAACCATAACACAGTTTTTAATCTACGACACACAGGGTTTGAGTTATCAAACTCAGAGGACTTATACAAGGTATTGTATGTTGTCCGATGTCCATTAGGACAAAGGGGTTGGTACTCATACTACATTCCGTTTACTTATGATTTCTATGGTTTTAGACACGCATTTCGTTGAAATACAAGCTCTAAATTTTAAGAAGTTATCGGTATAAGAATAAAGTAGAGAACCATACGCTGCATATATTAGGATCTTTCGGGGTGATCGAAGGTGTAGATATTTATGCTGGGTATTCCGTTGGAAGTAATATATTTGAGAACTTGCTTCTCTCTCAGGTTACTCCGTGAGTACTCTCAGGTTACTCCGTGAGTACGCTCCTTGATGAGTAATGCTGCTTGGCCTTCTTCCATTTAGTCGATATGCACTAGAAACAGCTGCATGTATTTTGAATCTAGTTCCAATTAAATTAGTGTATTTGTTTCTATATTGGATATAGAATGAATTCATATCTTAACGATATTAAGGTAGAGTATTCCGGCTTATGCTTAAAACCAGAATCTGGATAAACTCAAGGCACGTTTCAGTAATGGCAGTTTGTGGGTTATCTCGGACTTTGACGAGGGTTAACATTCTACTATTTGGAAGATCAATAGTTATATTGTTCTTGACCCGCCACCCGTTTTAGTAAAATGAATTCTTTTCAGAAAACATTAGTGGGAGTATGGTAGAACTGGAACTGATTCCAGAACCTCAAACGATTACTAAAAATTAGTAGAACATAAACATTCAATTGGATTCGACAATCCATTAGCCACTCCGCTGATTTGGTGTGTAACCTCAACCACCAGAGAGGTACTTCGGTCTCCTCAAGGACGGTGACAATGAGGTTTTAATGACCCAAACTTGCCACTACTGTTGTCCTAAACTATGAGATCTGGCAGGTGGGTGACTATAACGTCGTTCTAAATTAGGTTTAGAAGTGCACGTGTATATGACTCTGCCAGAGAGTTATTATAGTCGGTGGGAGCAACGGAAGTATAGTGGGCAAGTAGCTTATGTCTATTTATAGACTAAAGCAAGTATAGCGGAGATAGATCATCTATTTTTGATGTGATAGTCATAGAGTTTGACTTCATCAGAATAACAGATGGACCTTGCAAGAAGATAGTAGGGAGTAATGTCCTGGTATTTGGATGACATGCTCTTGATAGGAAGTGATATTCCTATACTATGATTGGTTATACTGTGGTTGTCACAAGGTATTTCTCCACATAGGATTTGGATAAAATATCAGGGATTCTGGTCACTAGATCAATGGTTTTAGATCTAGATTTGGGAAGTGTCCCAATTTGGGTATTTTGACACTATTATAAAGTGTTTTAGAATGGACGACTCCTGGCGTGGTGTTATACCCGTAGGTGATGGAGTCACCATCTCTAAAGAGATGTCTTCTAGACTGATGAGGAAAGGGATTTGCATGATTGGCATATTTCTTGCTTAGGCAATTGAGTCAATCATGAGACGTCAAGTATCATACCAGATATTGCTTTTGCACTAACTGCAATAAGCATATACTAATACAATCCTGGAGAAACGTTGGGAAGCAGTTATGAACATAAGAGGATATTCTTAATATATAGTAATGGCAGCCTCCTTCAGGAGGCGGTTATCATTTTAGACTTTTAAGGTGACCTGGATGACAGAGTGACTGTCAAAGTTATAGTTTTCTCTCTTTTGAGAGGCAGTATGTTGGATAGGTGGTCCAAGCGGATACTGAGAAAGGCATGGCGCAGGATACTGATTAAATTCAGTAGAAGATACGGTCTAAAAAGTTTGTTGGATTTGGTGTTCATTTGTGAACTGGATCCCATCAGATATCCAGAAAAATTCTAAGACATGTATCGCTCATTTCAGGAGATGTTCTTTCTTCACGAAGTTGAGATATAGAGAGATAAAGATAGAAACATTGGAGCGGATCCACTCACTGAGGCTATTTCTCAAACGCAATAGTTTCATAAACGGGCTTTGCGAGACTGATTAGTAGAGAAATTGGGTGTTCGGTATCACACAGGCTGTGAGTATGCGATATCGCAATAATTAGCCTTAAGTGAAAGCAGGAGATTGTTGGATATAGTGCCCTCAGGTCAATTATTGTAATCGCAGGCACGCGATTGTGATTATTGAGGGAGGACCTATACGGGTAGAACAGTCTTACTCAAAATGATAGTATGCTATCTAGTTTATCTTTATCATCATGTACATGCATTATGTGGTATTATAGATCACTATTACATGTTGATAGAGCCCATAGGATTCTTGCTTGACTACCAGCATTATGATGGCGATCATATACGTGGGAGCTGGATGGTCTATAAGCACATCCTTAAATGTCCCTAGTCGAGAGAGTATCGAGACTGGGTATCGATGCTCCGGAGTAGACTAGTGTATACTTTTCGAGACCCCGACGAGGGGAGGTGGCCGGTCTCACAAGTCATTGGTGTCAGTTAGTCGCCTAAGATAGTATACAGGTGCTCATTGCGTTATGAGTTACACTGGACGGACTCACCGGGAACATGCTAGATGGTATTATACCTATTGTTAGATAGCAGTTCTCAGGTGACATGAGTACACGTTAGTCTGTCGACCTGAGATCGTCATTTGTCTCGTATGAGTTACCACTGTGCTTTGATTACTACCCTACCATGGCTCAAAAGAGTCGTGCAAACAGGTTTTAGTTGGGTACAGTCCAGAGCCATATGGTGGCAGTGAGTGGATCGTCAAGGATTCGTCTCTCCCAGTATTGGGGGTTGATGTCACGCTGTGCACGGATGGCCATCATCAGAAATCCTTGGCCAAGGTGGACGAGAATTACTGATTTGGATTAGTAGTTTCTCAATGGGTGATGGGTTTCACACCGATACGAAATATCGTGTTATTAGGGGTCTGACTTTATCCACCCCCCTAGACCCGATATGCGATACTCTTAGACGAACAGACCGGACTGTATGGAGATTGTCACAGATAGGCTCAGTAGGGGTTCGGATGAGTTTGCTCATCGACCTTCCTTTCGCTCAATATCTGGGTAGCCGTTACGTACAGCTAGTGCCGCTAACGTGCTTATGGTTAATCCCGCTGCCAGCGTATTGATGAGTCTTTAGAGTCCCACACAGAGGATTTCCGTGGTTCAGGAGAAATGATGTAGTAGTCGTATTTTGATACGTACAGGGCTCTGATCGAATGATTGTACTAGTTATCCGGACTTTCGATCGGACGGTTGATAATACTAGTCGGCTCGGGTTTGAGCCGGATTATTAAATCAGGTATTGATTTTTTAATTTACATATATGTATTTCGATATGTATATTCTAGTATTATGTTTTTTGTGTTATTCTATCTCTTTGGGTATTCGTATTTTTGTACGATTACGGGTATGTATATACAGTAGAGTATAATTCGTATTTATACGGAAAACATTTTAGAAGGTGGACACCTCATTTTGGTTTATCATTTTATTAAATTAAATGGAAATTAGGTGTAAAGGTAAAGAAGAGAGAATGGTGAGAATCATGCTTGAATAGTGTTGACAAATAAATTGTTAATTCATTTATGCAAATTATTCAAGTATGGTTAATATATTTTATTTGAAAATTGAGTTTTACAAAACCATGCTCAATGTTTCTCTCTCAAGAGTTTTCTCACTTTAGTTTTTCATTTAAGCTTTTGCATGGTTGGACTCTCACCATTTTGCTTCCTCTCTCTTCATTATCTTTCTTGAGCTCCTCCTTCTCCTTTTTCTTCTTCATCTTCTACCCTACCATCTCATGTGTTGAAAATCAAGAGTAGAAGAGAGATAGATACACACTCAGAGTAACTCACTACATCTCTATGCACTCTAGATTAGCAACCTAGAGTCCCTAGTTACCTCACTAGATTCTTAGTATGGAGCTAGAGCCATAAGCTACATACCTCGTGTGGATCATCTTCGATAGAGGAGGACCAACGGCCAAGCTCAATCGAGGAGACCTCAAGGAGCCAAAGAAGAGGGTAAGAGACCGAAGGACATGAATCATTCGGTATAACACTTCTATCTTTTGTAGCTAGTTTTAGGTTTATGGTTCGATTCTAGGACGGGTTTTTTAGCGCCAAAATTTTTAAACACCATTTTTGATCCGCACCAGCCACAGTAGATGGCCAGAGCACTAGCAAACCCCAACAGTATTGCAAAAGCTTATGGGGTGTATTCTCTATCTATCGCATGTATGTGTCTCTTGAAGTCTCGGGTCCTTTATATAGGGGAGGAAAAACTATCAATTAGTTTGAGAAGATATCTCATTGAAAATACTAATTGATTTAATTGATCTTAAACATCACCTGGGGAATTTTATCCACCTTTGGATCTTTGATCCAATGATTTTTGTTTAACAGAAGATACTTATTAGTTTTAACAGATTAGGAAAATATTTTCCTAATATAGAATTTAATTCTATTTACTGTTTTGATCGGTGATATTATAATCACCGTTGGATTTTAAATCCAAAGGCTATCTGTTTAACAGAGAAAATCTTTCTATATTAGAAAGATCAGGCTAAATATTTCCCAAATAGAATTTAATTCTATCATTTAGAATTTAATTCTATTAGAAACCAACGCTTCAAGATGATGCGCTCATATGGATATCACGTGATGTTATTATATGCATATATAGCAGCGGCGCTTACGTGCCTTTCACATGGGCGTTGCCATATAATTATGGTAAGGGTGCTCACGTGCTTTGCACGTGAGTGATTACGTGTTTAGCACATGAAGGATTTTATAGGATTTAATCCTATCTGTAATCAGTACTCACATGCTTTGCATGCGAGCGCTCACGTGTTTAACATGTGGAGGCTATCATAGGATTTAATCGCTAATACTCGCATGCTTTGCATGTGAGCGCTCACGTGTTATCACGTGGAGGGCGCTTCCTTATGTTGTTCTCTCTTTTCTTTTTTTATAAGGGAACAATGGGGTTGCTACAAAAACTAGAAAAGAAAGAATTGCTAAGAAGACTTCCGCATGTGAAGTATGAGATTGACAAGATTTGCGAAGCTTGTGCAAGAGGTAAAATGACTAGATCATTGTTTCATTCGAAAAATGTGGTGAGTACAACGAGTTTTGGAGTTGATACACATGGACTTGTTTGGACCCAATGGTATTGCCAGTTTGGGAGGTAAGAGGTTTTGTTATATTTTGGTTGATAATTATTCTAGGTTTATATGATATACTTTCTAACTAAAAAGTCCGAATCTTTTGATTACTTTATAAATTTTTCAAAATAAGTTCAGAATAATAAAAAGTCTTTCAATAGTTATAATAAGAAGTGATCACGGTGATGAACTTGAAAATATAAGATTTGAAAATTTTTATGCTGAAAATGGTTTTAAACATGAATTCTCTTCTCCTAGAACACCTCAACAAAATGGAATGGTCAAGAGAAAGAAATGTACATTGCAAGAATTGGCTAGAACTATGTTAAGTTGGTATGGGTTGCCTATCTCATTTTAGGCAGAGGCAGTGAATAGCGCTTGCCATATAATTAATAGAGTGTTACTTAGATCAATACTAAACAAAACTAGTTTTGAGTTATGAAATGAGAGAATTCCTAACATATCATATTTTAGAGTATTTGGGTGTAGGTTCTTTATTTTGAATACTGGTGATCAACTCGGAAAATTCACGGCAAAAACGGATGATGGGATCTTTGTAGGATATTCGGAGAGGAGTAGAGCCTACAAAATCTACAACAAGCGATCGAAAACAATAGTGGAATCGATAAATGTCAAATTTGATGAGTCAAAAGAAGAAGTTGTAGATGGTGAAAAAGAAGATGATGTAATTGGGAAAGAAGAAAGAATTGGAGGCGAAATTGAAAGTTCAAATGTGCCAAAGGAGAATGAAGAAAAAGGTGATGGCACACAAGTTCCTCCAATATCAGTTAATGCAGAGAATCTCAAGTTCAATCAGAAGGTAACCCAACGGCAGATATACAAACTCTCATTTTTTTGAATCTTTATGCTTTTTGCATCCATGAGGATTTTGTTGCAGAAATTGAGCCAAAGAATATTGATGTTGCTTTTTGTTAAATTGACCCGGAAGATGGGAGGAGAGATAGGTCCCACCGAGCTTCCCAGAATCTGTAGAGTGATTTTCGTCGCCTATTGGGATGGATACGCTCGCTTGTCAGGCGTTGTATAGATTCCCCCCACTCGATAGTGGGCGGAGCTTTATTGATTGTGAGATTCTAATTTTTGGCAGCCACGGACAAAACTGGCATTAATTGCCCATCGCTTTGAGGGGAGTGAACTTCCGATTAACGGGTCTTGCAATCATGCGAACTCAATGTGAAATGTATGTGTACTTGAAAAGAAAAGATGCATGTTTGTTCATTTTATTTTTTTATTTATATTTTATTATTTTTATTTGTTTTATTCTATTTTATAAGAAAAATGCAACGGGGAATACCCAGGACGGGTGCCCTCGAAGATCGTGTCAGGTGCCTCCTAGGGAGATACCCGGGGGCAGGCTCCCCCTAAAGGGGGACCCGGCTCGGCTTCCCCTTTTGGGGGGAGCCGGGGAGAGCTAGGAGTTCGGCATAGCACTTGTTTTATATGTACACATATATTTTTATTTATTTTAAGTTTTGTTTTATAAAATGATTAAGTGTGCAGATTTCGACAAAATTTTGGCTGCATAATCGCTAGATTTCGTCATTTTATGGTTTATTGGGAGAAACATATAACGAAGTCTATGTTTTCCCGTGTTTGGGTGAAGCGCGGATGAAATATACGTTCAAAGAGAGAAGCATGGATCGAAATCCATATCCCCGAGAGTTTCTCCATGAAAAACCCCAAAAACTTTCCCTTTTATGGGGTCACTCTCAACTTTTTTTTCTATTTTGTCAAAAAAATCTCTCTCGGTTTTTAGAACATGAGACTTGATTCTTTTTTAGGCTACCTCTTTATGCCCGGGATCTAAAAGTAAAGTTGTTTTGAGAGATGGTTTTTTTTATTCTTTCTCTTTTTTTGGATTTGTGAAAGAAGATGAAGGAGGTGGCAAAAAAACTCTTCTTTATAGAATTTGATGGAAGAAAGAGACTCCATTTCAATAGATTTATGGGTTTTTGTTATTTTTTTAAGAAAAAGGGTGGTTTTTTCTTGATTTATTTGGAGAAGAAGAAGAGAGAAAAGCGAGGCACAAACCCTAGTATTTTGTGCGAATGGAAAAACTTAATATTTTATCATATGGTTGGGTTTAATTACTCATTACATTCTGCACTTTGCCCCTTGGCTTTACATAATTGATTTTTGCATCTCCCATGGCCATGTGCCTATCTTTTTACATGTAAGCCATGGGCTTTACATAATTTTTGCTTTTTTGCCTATTTGTATTACATGTTTACACTTATTTGCATAAAAAATTATTTATTACAAATTTATTTTTCTTTCTTTTTCGGTGGCCAGCCGATTTCGCTTGGGCTTGAGGCGTTTTGGGTGTGGGTCCACTTGCTTGGGCTTGGGCTTAGACCCGATGTCACGCCCCGCTTCCCAAAAGAGTGGTAACGGCACGTGACGAGACCCACGACGTATTTATTCCGAGAACGTTATTTCTCGAAATAGATACGCTAAGCGTCTATAAGCAATATAAAGCAACAAGAATAAATAAAAGAATGAAATCCAATTTTGATTTATTATATTCAAAATTCACAATTGAAAAAATATTTTAATACAAGATAAGATAACATGAGAAGCCTTAATAAGGAGCCATATATAAATAAACTGAAATGAAATGAAAAGCTGAATGAAACTAGACGTCCGGTTCTAATATGAACTAGTTGTACTCCTTTTCGACCGCTTCTATCTTCTATGTCTCAATGCCACCTAACGAACATTCCAAGAAAGAAAAAAAATATGGATGGAATGCCCGTCTGCGAACTAACGCTCGGTAAGTCCCCAAAAAGATGGCGTGATGTATATAAATGAAATACAAGGTGTAATGTGATATATGGTATAGTTTGGATATAAATCATGAACATGTAAACAAGTATAGTAGCGTACATAGTAATGTGTATGTCAACTATATCAGCATGGAAAACAAGTATAATATGGTTGTGGAGTGTAGGTATAGTGAATATGAAGAAAATGTAAGTGTCATAAAAGTTCTCTTAAAGGGTAAAACTAATTAACGTGAGTTTAAGGTGTGAGTATCAACCAAATCTCAAGAGTGTTCTCGAACCCAACAGGCTGTAATCCAGGAGTAAGGAACCACGGGCCCTTGTGGTAGTTAGTAACGGGACTTCGACCGTCGTCGAAATATTCCAAACTCAACAGACTATAATCCAGGAGTAAGGGAACACGGGCCCTCATGATTGTTAGTATTCGTGATTGCTTGTATTCGTGATTGTTAGTATGAGACTCTTGAGATTTCATTGGACTCACAACTCAAACTATCCCAACATCCCGTGTATATTAGTCTATAGTTAAAATTACAAGTCTTGCCCGAATGCATAAATATATCAAGTTTTCAAAATTGAGTTCATGATATTCATGTCACGTTTCAAGTATTCATGTCAAGTTGTATTCGTGGTTCCGGTCAAATAAAGTCTAGCATTTAATTGGATTATGTTAAACATATAATATTAATTATATTTTTATGTACATACAACAATTTAAAGATCAAGATAAATAAGGTATATATGTTCGAATAGCATGAAATGAGTCAAGTATATTATTCAAGTAACGACCATAAACAATGCTGTTAAGAAGTGTTGTGTACGACTAATCGATCAAGTCAATAAATTTTAGAATATAAACATAAATATAGATCTAAATGTTCTACACGCGTGAGTTCCAGTCGCGCCTAAATACGACTACCAGTTTGGGTGATATACTCATTTTCGTTTTGTCGTGCAGAACAGATCATAATCCATCCAGCCCCGTCGTATATTTTTAAAATACAGTTTAGTCAATTTCCATCAAGTTTCAGGTTATGGTGATTATTAGAAAATTGTAGGTATTTTGATATATTTATCCAAAAGACTAAGATTCACACGATTTGGATTTCTAAAACTCTAGTTATGATCATTTTAATATCAGCGTTTAAAACAGAAATTCAGATTTCTGAACAGCAACTATGTGTTATATTGCAAGGCCTATATCGGATTGTTTCATACATTTCTAAGTAATCTAATATACAAGAAATTATAGCTCTATCAATTGTGCATCTACACATCTAAATTTTGTCACGAACAGATATCGGGAGTTCGAATTATGTCCTATTTAAAAACAATGGGCGAATCAGAATATATTCTATCCAGATTCGTCGCTTAATATTGTAATGCTGTTTTCTATATTTTACGTCGGTTTTCAGTAAGAACTTAAAACTAAGAAAATCTAGATTTTTGGATGTAGATGTCCAAAAATACCTGATTTTGCTCAATTTGGATATCGGTATACCAAGTTATGTGTTCTAGAAATTGACCAATAACTGCAGTTTTCTATTTTACGAACAGTGAATAAAAACGATATAATTCCTAAACCGTTATGCGGTTCGATCTAAATTTTTTTCAGCGTGTACACAAAAATATATTCTATAATACTTAAACTTCATGAAATTTCCAGAAGTAAAAATTAATCTCTAAAAATTATTTTAAAGGTAAAAGTATTGATACGTATACTAAAATCGGCAAAAAGATTAACTAGTATTTTTATGCAGGCTTCTTTTTCTCTTTTAATAAGCAAATTGATTCCATGAGACATCGTAGATATATTGTGGCATGAAATTTATATTCTCACAACTCATAATAATATTCATAGTCATGAATAAAGAATTGAAAACACTTTAATTTGAACAAGAGGCAATAACATATTATTTAACCATATATAACAATATATATCTAAACTTATATATATGTATATGTTTATATTTATCTTCTCTTACGGATTACGATATGAAAATAATAGCGGGTTCACGAGATATGATGAGAGGAGAATAAAGAGATGGAGGAAGGGGGAGAGAAGGGACTTACGTGTCTTGCAATACGGTATAACAACCGTATTGCCGATTGGTGAAAAAAGCCCCGATTTGATCGAGACTTTGAACGCTTAAAGAAATTGATGCTTCTCCAAATCTCCAAAAGAAAAAAATTAGAATTAATGAACAAGAGAATGATTAAGTTAGGATAAAGAAGAGAGTGCTATTCGTATTAAAAGAGATATTAAAATAAGTTTAATAGTGATAAAAACTTTTCATAATAATTTTAATTTATTATGAATTCATTTTGGGAGTAAAAAAGAAATTGAAAGGGTGCCCATTCATTTGGAAGTTAAAGAAAATGAAATGTATCATTTGTAAGTTATGAGAGAGTTTAGAAAAAAAAAATAGAAAAAAATAATTACAATATTGGAGATTTGAACATGTGACCTATAAAATAACAATGCAAAGAATTAACCAATGAGCTATAAATTTATTTATACACATATTTAATTAGAATTAAATATATGGTGTTGTTTGAAAAGAAAATGGGGTGTTGGGCTTATAGTTTTATAAAAGAAAATGAAAATGAGATTGAATTTGGGTTATGGGCTGGGTCGGGTCTTACGTTTAATTTGAAATAGGTTAAGACTTAGTTTAAAGAAATGGGTTTGGAAAAAATAGATGGAATAATAAAATAATATATTTAATAGAAAACAAAATATACGAAAAATACTAAGAATAAATAAATACAATATTTTACTAAAAAAAGAAAATACAAAGGTATAGTAATATTGGGGTCGGTACATCCGAGCTGCTTTGATTTGGGTCCACTTGTCTGGATGTTGATTTTGACTTTTTGATCTCGTAGATTTTTTATTTTTTATTTTTTATTTTGGCAAGAGTGATGTAAATTTAACCCAAACATGCTCTACCGCCTAGCCTCGCTTGTCCGATGGTTGCTCCTCCGTTTTGTCCACTATGCCTCGATTGTCTGGTACTTGCTTCTCAGCTCTATCCCCTAAGACTTGATTGTCAAATGCCTGCGTCTCTTTTTCCAAACAAAGTCCTCGGTTGATTGCGCACGATAGTGGGTAAGATTAAGCAACCCAAAAATGTTCCCCAGCTATCCGCTCATGATCTATATTGTGCAATAAGAATCAATCCTGCAGCTTTCGCCTTCCTTCCTACGGATCCTCTCGTATCTTGCCCAATATAAGAGCGGTAGCCATGTTCGTGATTGCGTATTCCGTTGGAAACATAGCATTAATTTGATGCTCCTAATTTCTAAAAACTCCCATTTCGTAAGAAATCATGTATCTACATGAAAATGGGCCAAATGAGCCCGCACCACCGCTCGGTTAGCTGTGGCTCAGCCGTCGGAGGCTGCAAGCCTGGCCCAAGGGAAGGGAGCTCTAAATGAGAGACACAGAGAAACTAATTTGCTTTCATGTGCTCTTTGATGCTCATCATTCCTAATTGTTATCATATCTAAGACTGAATCTTAATGTTAATTGCAAATCTCTACAATTGTAACACAGATCCACATAGGTGTTTGTAATTTATAATTAGAATAGCCCAAAATGAATTGAATATAATATTTTGGGTAATATATCTTTACAAAATTACCCTTCAAGTGGAGGTTTATGACATTTTTAAAGTTTAATAATGCTATCTGACCCAGACGAGCAGGACTCCGGTTCTGTTTATTGAGTTGTGGACTACCAGAGAAAATGTTGTTCCCGAGTTGCATGCCATCAAGTTTTGGAAAGAAATGATTCACCCTTGGTTATAAGACGGATTAATCATTACTGTTCTTTTTTCCATCTTTGCTAAATTGATGCTTAATGATATATGTTATTGTATTATTAGAGAAATCACGAGCTTCCCACATTTTTGGTAGAGATATAGTAGTGCTGATATCATAGCAAATGCTAGGGTACTGGACGGTGATTGATGGGATTTGAGAAGATGTGTTCTTATAGAGATTTTCTTCTAAATAGTTCATAATGATCGTAAAAGCATGTTACTTTTTTGTCGGATGTTAAAGACTGTTTTTTTAATTTTAAAAAACTATTTTTCTTTTTTTTTATATAGAAGAGTATATTCTTTTCTTCATCTCCTATCACGTCTTCAGACTTTGGACATAGTGGAAAAAAAAACGTTAATATACCTTTCAATTTGTAATAGCTTCCTTAAAAAAAAAATTAATGAAAGGCTGAAGGGCATTAGACTTCTTTTTGGTTAAAAAGGAAAACCCTGATAAGGTACGAGTTTATAATATATGCTGATAAATATATTTCTAATCAAGTTTTGATAGTCTTTTTTTATGATCCAAAATATGCTCAACTGCAAGATTATATTCATTCAAATTAGAAGTTTAGGTGATGTTGCATGCTGTCCTATAGTTGTCACAATTATGTGTTACTATAACAAGGCACTAGAGCTTGTCTCTTATATGGTGCTTTTCTCTCCCTTATTTGTATCAGCATTGATTGCGCAGTAATCAAATTAACCTTTTTATACATAGCCTCTTCGACCTTGTGTTTCGTGTCCGTTTAGATTGTGTTGAAGATGGAGTCTTATCATTTAAAGAAAGAATTTGTGTTTCAAGTGATGATAATTGAAGGTTCAGATTTTAGATGAAGCACGTAGGACCCAGTCTTTTGTACATATTCAAAGTACAGATATATATGTATCTTGTTAATTATGTGTATATCCTGTAGGCCATTATTGTACATATCATGTATATTATAGTGGATACTTGGATATATATATATATATAGAGAGAGAGAGAACTTTCTTACTCGACATGATAGTATGTTATCTGGTTACCTTTATCTTAATATGTAGACTTGTATTGTGATACTGTCTTGCTCTCACGTGTTGATAAAGTCCTTAGGATATGTACTTGACTACCAGGACTATGATGTAGATCATACTAGTGGGGCCAGGGTAGTTCACAAATACATCCTTCAATTGTTCCTAGTCGAGCGAATATCGAGACAGGGCATCGATATTCCAGAGTAGACTGGCGTATACGCTTCTTGACCCATATGATGGGCGATGAATGATCCCACATCTATTGGTGTTTGACATCAGAGATGGTATACGGGTGCTCAGTGGAGACTGGGTACACTGAACAGGACTCACCTAGGACTTCTATGTGGTAGCATACCTATCGTCAGATAGCAGTCCTCTGGTGACACTGATACAGGTTAGTCTGTAGACCCGAGATCGTCATAAAGTCTTGTGCGGCTCACACTGTGCTTTGATTTCCTCCCTACCACGCTCAAGAGGGGTCGTGCAAACAGGTGGATTTTAGGTACAGTCCTGAATCATATGGAGGCAATGGGCGATAGGAGGGGTTTCGTCTCTCCCGGTATTGGGGATTGATATTGCGCTATGCTCGATTGGCAATAACTGGAAGTCCCTGGCCAGACCTGATATGGAGATCTACTGATAAGTGTTATCAGTAATTTCTCGACCTGTTATGAGCCTCACATCGGCATGACTTATCACGTTACTAGGGTCTGACGATTTCCACCCCTAAACATGATATGCGACATATCAGACGAAGAGACCGGACTGTACGGTAGTGTTACTGATAGGCTTCATGGAGACTGTGGACAGGCTTGCTTGTTGATCTTCATATCGCTCAATACCCGGGTAGCCGTTACGTCCAGCTAGTACCGCTGACGGCTTGTAGATGACTGATATGATCATCACTTACTGCCGGCGTATTGACGAGTCTTTAGAGTCCCACACAAAAGTTCCCTGGTTCAAGCGAAACGAATTAGGACACATATGTGACATGTGTGTGGGCCTGATTAAATACGAGTATGTGATACCGTATTGTAATCTGGCAGTCATCTGTTATCGGTGAGGTTATATGTGATATAACCAGATTGTCGAATCAAGTGTTGATTCGATAATGTGATGTATAGATAAATGATATTAGTCGGTCATATATAATATAACCGGATTATTATATCAAGTGTTCATTTAATAATGTAATATAAATTATATGTGATATAATTATATATTAACTAATATCATTAGCTCACTAATTAATCTTCATTAAATATATATATATATATATATATATATATATATATATATATATATATATATATATATATAATGAAGCATGGCATTTTCTTTTCTATTTTGTGAAAATAGAAATGAGGTGTAAAGTTGAAACATGATTGCAAGCATGGGTTATAATCTTCTTTATTCATTCTTGACTCACTATTCAAGTATGGTTGCAATTTAATATTGCATAATTCCATGCTTGAATGCGTGAGGGGTCTTGATATTATTTTCATTATGTTCATTCCAAAAGACTTAGCCATTTTCTCTCATGCTTGCTCTCATGCTTCTTCTTCCTCCTCTTGCTTTGCCTCAAGCTTCAACCCTCACATGTGATATGAATCATGAAGCTTGAACACAAATTAGTGAGCTTTGAATATCCCCTACTTCATCATCTCATACCATTCTAGCAAATTAGTGTGATGCGTTTCATACACTAAAGAGTTTAGTGTAGTGGTAGCTTGAACTAGTAGGAGTTTCGTGGTGGATCATCTTTGGCGCGAGGGCAACGAAGGAAACTTGTTCAAAGTCTCAAGAGAAACCTTGTGGAGTCGCGGGACTACTACACAGAGCATATTGAAGAGAAGGACCGTCTACAAAGGTTGTATTCTTGATCCTTTTAGATGTAAAGATGTTTGCATTCTATTCCGACTAAATCTCTAGTTAACGATTCTAGCGTAGGGTTCTTTGTAACGACAAAATTTTAAAAAGGCATGCACGATGCCCCCCGAAACCTTGCTGTCGTTCTAAGGAACCCTTCATTGGTATCAGAGCCAAACTAGAGAATTAGACAGATTGCATAGAATTACGAAACCGAAAAACTCCGAAACTTGAAACCCTAAAAATCCACTTTCTGTCGATTTTTAAAAGTTGTCAAAAAATTATTTAAACAAGTACAGAATGTAGTATGGGACAATATAAGAACACGGTACAAAATACACCCCCAGTGTTCGGATTTTGGCCGACGACCAAGCATGAAATTCCGGCGTAGCCGGATTTCTTAAGGAATTTGGGGATGGGTTTTGTAGTATGTTCTGGTCTCTGGGTTTTGGTGTTTCAGGTGTTGTTTATTTTTGCTAAATTTGCATGTGATATTTATTTACCAAAACAGCAACTCGGAGTATTGTTGCAATGCTGTGCATAAACGTAAAAAAAACGATCGTTTGATTCTTTGAATAATTTTTATTGAATTGCGCATTGCATCCATTAATACGGACTTAAGGGCAAGCGAACCCACAACATACGGTAAAGGATTTCATCACCTTTTCCGTGGCCCACAAATCACGAAATTGAGCATAACGTTTACCCGCACAAATTTTAAAAGAAACTAGACTTTAAGCCTTTAAGGACTTCGCGCTCATTAGGAGAAGTTAACTATATTTAGAACACCGCTTAACGGTATATCGTTCACGGGGTATTTAGAAAAGTGTTCACGGCGAAATCGCCAAAAGAGAAAGGGTTATCTAATTAAGGACCTTCGCGAAAGCGTCGGAAAACCTCCCCTTATCTTTGCACTTACCTGGCCTCGTTATCAGTATATCTTGAGCCTATTTCTTGACACGGTTTTACTTCGACAATCAGGTTCTTGAGCAGGTTTAGTTGACCTAGGTGAACCCTAGACCAATTAGGTGTGTAGTATTGTATCGTGATTGTTTTTTTGTCCAGATTATTTTTGTGTGTACATTTCATTCTTTTGTTAATAACTAACTTATAAAAACATATATAAAAAAACCCACATTCTTTTTCCATTCTTTCTCTCCTTCTTCTTCTCTTCATATCATGGGTACCCCACCTAGAAAAACTCTTGCCGAACTTTGGTATCCACAACCAGATATTACTTCTTACGGTTCTTGCTTTGGTCAAACTTCGAACGATCCCTCCATGCCTAAACTTTCTTTGAGAGATCGCATAGACGCGTCTTGGTCAAACAATTGGACTCCGCAATCCACTTTGTATCAACCGTTTCAACCTACCCCACCTTCTTACGTTGATACCCCTGTTGAGAGTTCTATTTTAACTCCAAGACCTATGTCTATTGCTGAACGTATTGAACAATCCCGTAGTCGATCTTTCACTCCTTTCACCACTTCCAATTCTTTGGATCAACAATTCCATTCACCTTCTTATCTAAATGTTGATCCTACTCCTGTTCAACTATTCAATTCCTATCCATCCTACCCGGCATTTATACCTTCCCTAGACATTGCTTATAAACAGTCTTTTGGGAGTTTCTAGTATCCAAACGAGTTTGAATCTTTTACTGGAACCCCTTCACAACCCATGTCTAGTCTGGAACAATCGTTAGAAGACTTCCGGGCAGCATCATGCCAACAGATGATGGATTTGAATACGCCCATGGCCGCCCTCATACAACCTAGTGACCCGGTAGCTAGTTTCCAACTAGCTCCAAATTTTCCAATGTATGATGAGGCGGTAAGACAGATTGAGAATTTGAGCGGTGAGAGTGAGCAGTACACCCTTCCAAATAAAACCTACCCATTGCAAATGATTTACCAATTGAAGATAGAATATTTAATGAGTTGTGCGACTTTGTAGTGTTTGATTTACCCGATTGTGAAGGGACTCTGTCAAGTGAAACCAATCCCAACCCTTTTGACCTCTACACCTCCACTCTAGAACCTGAATTGATTGAAATCCATACTTTTGATGAGGTGTCTGAGAATATTGATTTTCACTTGATTAAGGATATTGACGCTGGGAATATTTTGGATGATGAACCCACAGCTTTGGATGAGTTTGTCTCTCCAATTCATCATGTCCTTTCAGTTCCGTGTGGACATCATCCCGAGTCATTAACTATTTTTTCCGAACTCCATATGCGTCTAGATATTGATGATAAATGCATGGATGAGCTAATTTTTGAGGAGACTTTTGAGGATAGTATTGAGGATGAAACAGTTCTAGTTGATGAGTCGGATTTTCCAATTCATCATGTCCCTTTCATTGACTGTGTACACCCTCCTGAACGTTTAACCGATCCCATTCCTCGATCACTCTCCTCTATCCTTTCCATCGTTCCGACCTTGCAAGCCACCGTATCACTTTCATTTACTATGTCTGGTTTACCAAGTTCGGTCTACCCATGTTTTCTCATGAATTTTGAGGGATTTGACCTCATTTCTCGACGGGTTAATAGATTAGTACAATCGCTTTTTACACATCGGTCATTACAAATTGTACTAATTTATTCACTCCATTTTCACCCTCAAGTTCGTACTCCATTTCTTTTTTCCTTTCGCCATTTTTCTCCTCATATACCGGGACCGTATACCACTTCTATCCCTATACGGTCTCGTGTATTCTCCATTTCTTTCCTCTTCGCATTTTTTCACCAACCTGCACACTATCGCGATAGAATTTTTGAATGGTTGGTGTTAACCTTTGGCCTGTGTAAGGCCTTGTATAGATTGATACTGTTCTTCCTCCTAATACTGAACTTCACCGTTTAAATAGTGGAAATACTGTTTTACTTAAGTTTGGGGGGCTTTTTTTGTATATATATATATATTTTGTTTTCCTCTTTCTGTTATAAAAAACAAAAAAGAAAAGGGGAGCGCCAACAATTTTGACCCTCTTGGTGTAGCCTGACAGTGAGGGTACTGTCAAGTTTAAATTTGGGGGTGTGCTCGGTAAGCCTTCTTCCTTCGCATTCATTTGTATATTCTGCATTTGCATACATATTTAAAAACCCATAAAAATCGAAACATTTTACAAAAATATAAAAACGTTGTCGTCAAGTTAGCTAATAGGGTAACTTAGATTTTTATTCCGAAAGTTTAGTTGATACGTTAGAAATAACTAAATCTTAGGCTTAGGAATTGAAAACCCTAAAAATAACCCTCCTTCTGTTTAAACTTGGTAATTATACGTCTTTACAGTTTTTTTTAGAAGTAGGTAATCTTGAGTCCAGTTCTTGAGTTAAGTCGAGATGAAGGGAAAGTATTGAATGCTTTACGGAAGGATAAGTCTAAAAAATAGTTTCTATTCTTGAGTTCAAATTTAGAAAGTATATACCGTACAAACTACACATACACGCACCTTGAAACTTGGGATAGTAAAGGATACCTAGAAATACTCTTTCCTGAAAACCTAGTATGAAAGAAAAAACGGTATTTAAAGCTAAACACCAAAAGAGCATATTGAAAAATATATCCGGTCTTGAAAAAGAAAAAATAAACAAAAGAAAAATAAATAAATAAATTCAAGACCTGGAAACTGCTATTTACGCTTTAAGCTCACGCATTCAGTAATCGGTTGTTAGTGCCTCAAGAAGCATTAATAGTCACATGAAAGGTGTGTGAGTAACACCGTCCATCATTTAATGAAAAGTAGTATTAGGTATTAAGGCAAGAGTACTATAGCTTGAATTGAATTCTTGAGTGTAGGGGTGAAAATTTACACACACGTAGGGGTATACGATCGATATTTGGAGGAAAAATAGAAATAAAGAATAAAACTTATGTTTTCCATAAAACTGATAAAAATCCCTGATTGGAGACCGCACTTTAGAAGAAAAACTCAAAAGATACCGAGATCTTTCTAAACTATAAATGTATAGGATCCGAGGTTGAAAAATTAGGAGGTGTGAAACATAAGGGTTGGATTTTTCTAACTTAGGATAATAGAGTTTCTAACAAAGATACTAAATTGTAAGAGTAGGATCGACGTTAGCTTATGAAACTATCTTGACGGGATTTTGTGGGTGTAATCCATTGAAAACCCTCAGGAGACAACACTCCTCCTACTAGGGACACCTAGAGGTTTAACGGCTTGTTGCACAAGCTCAGTGCAATCGCGTTCTCTGTGAAAGTGAGGCTAGGATTTTGTTTTGCTCGGGGCGAGCAAAAGATAAGTTTGGGGGTATTTGTTCATCTCAGAAAACTGCATTTAATACCACTCATTCATTATTTATTTTTTGTATAAATCGGTACTATTAACCAATGTCTGCTCAGTAATTACAGATTATAGGTATCCGTGACAAAATACTGGAAATACACTTAAAATCACGGATATATAGTTTGTGAGACAACACTACAACCGGAACTGGAAACCAACTGATATCCAAAAAGTTTTTTGTAAATAAAATGTGTGCACACAATATTGGTCCAACACAATTGAAATGTGCACATACTCTTTGGCACTAGGACCATGGTGGGTCTGCCCATGGCACATGGTGGCATACATGATATGACGAATTGGGCACATGGGGAGACAAGAATGGTAAATGCATAAAGATGCGATGTGATGTATAACTGTAAGTTTCCCTCCAAATCCCTGAGTGCATCCCAGGCCTTTATTGAGAAATCTAATAGCACCAGAGCGATATGGGGGAATACACAAGACCACAAATCCAGCACGGGCCCAAGACTCACCAACAGGACCGGCCACATGCCCTGTTTGGCCGAGCAGGCCGGCCCCCTTGCCCCAATGTGCACCAATTTTCTGTGGTCCCTCCCTTGCTGCCAAGTCATCTTATATTTATTGCTTGTTTATTTTGCTTATGTGCCTATAAAAGCAGACCAGTGAGTAAGGGAGAGGGGGTCATTTCTTGAGCTTACATTGTCTCATTCTTTACACTTCATACTTTTTTGTTTTTGTTTTGTTCTTGTATATAGATAATCCCCCTTGAGTTCTTTGCCTTCTCTTGATCTTGCAACCTCTTCATTGAAATTGCAAGTTTAAGTTTTGGTTATTGATCTCAAGGGTTGTATGTTCATTTGGAATCAATAAAGATTTCTTTTTGCCTTCATTTGCCATGCGTTCTTAGCCTTCTCTTGATCTTGCAACCTCTTCATTGAGCTTGCAAGTTTAAATTTAGCCTATTGAACCCATGGTTTGTAATGTGTTCTATAGTTCCTAATATCTTTATTTCTTGATTTACTTTCTTGCAATTTATTTTCATACTTTACTTACTTGCAATTTTATTATCTTGCACTTACTTACCTATAATGTTGTCTTTTCTTTTCTTTGTATCTTTTATTTGCTCTTTTTGTTTGTTGTTGAGATGGTTATGAATATGTTGTTGTTAGGAATGAAAACGTTATTGTAAGTTAAGATTTCGTTTCTCATTTCCTTTGCCCGAATTTTCCATTTGAACTCTGCCCAAACCATATGCAAGCGCTCCGTTAGACACCCTACCTTACCAATGTATCAGTGATTCCTAACCATGACCGGTTGCGTTCAGATTGGCCGGAGGCGAAAGCAAGCGACAAGAACGGACGGACAAGGGTCAATAAGCCGGATTTCACTAATAACGTGCTTAAGTACCCTAATCCACATTGTTGTCGATTGCTCTAGCTTCAATGGTTAAGTTCGGCACAAAGGATTGATTACGGAATTCACTAGCTTACACTAACCTATCTAATCCTAACAATTTATATGTTGCATATATACACATAGGGTAGATACAAACATTCCGCCACGTGCATTGACTCGTGAAAACAAGAACTTAAAACGCTCTGTCTCCCTGCGGACGACCCGTACTCATCGCGGCTAGCTGCAAAGCGATATCGTCCTGATTGCGGTTAACTTTAGAACTCTTAAAACTCGACACGCCAAAAGCGTGCCAATCACTACCCTTTTTGAAAATTTGATTCTACAACATCTTTTGGTTTCTTTCTTTTCGATACTTATTCACTACACCTAGTGAGTAACCTACATCTGGTCTGGTAGATGTAAGTGCACGGCGGCGCCCCGGCTGTCAATCCGACGCCGGAATGCGGAAACGAAACTTTTACAAAACTTGTAAACCGGCACCACCGCGCACTAAAATCCCGGATCGGGCCATTAACCTAATGCTAGCTAACTAGAGAAGGGGTAGAGAGATATACCGAGCGATCTGTGTCCTTCGGTCTTCTCGTCGTCGTCCCGATCTCCCTGCGGAATCTCCGGTCTTCATCTCCTCGTCGGAAGGGCACCACAACGCCGGGTTCTTTTACGGGCTCCCACCTCTGGATCGAGGCAACTCGGGCACGAAGTTGGCGAGTCGACGTGTCCAAGAAATGATGTAGGCTGGTGTAGAGTGGTTTGTCTCTATTGGGGTTGAAGTTGCCATGGTTTTTGTGGAGAAGGAGATGTAATATTTTTGGATGAACTAAAAGGGATTTTGTAAAGCAAAAAGGATCAAAATCCCACACCGCAACATTTGGACAGCCCCTCCTCAATATGGCCAGCCCCACACTTGAGGAAAAATAAGAGAGTGGAGAGAATGAATGAGGGAGCCCAAAAATAAAGCATGAAAGAGAAAAAAAAAAGGTTATCATGATGAATCATGATCACAAACCAAGTCCAACACTCATAAACCCATCATCAAACCCATGTCATCACAAAAGTCAAGCCATGATGAAGTCAAATGAAGTCAATGGATGGTGCACCATCATGAAACCATCATGATGCAACTACTTGCAAAAACAACCCTCCAAATTGCTAATTTGCACATTTGTAAATTAGCCCTCCTCTAATTTTCAGCCAAGGAAAGAAACAAAGAAAAATGGCCGAAACGGAAAGCAAACTGGCAGCTTCATAAAACTGATCCCGTAATAAATTAAAGGAAAACCCCGCAACTGTATATACATACCCGTATTTGTATTTCGACCGAATACAAATGCAATGAGACAAATCTACACAGTACAATACTAGGATCCGATTTAAACCAAAGTCCGCTAGTATTAACCGTCCGATCATGATCCTGCAATACCGCACGTACATGATCGAACCCTGCCATATCTCCATATGGCCTCTACAGCGTTTCGCCCGAAACTTGAGAAAACGGTCTGTGGGGGACTCTAAAGACTAGTCAATACTTTGGTTATGGATTTAAACACTAGCACGTCAAAGGTATTAGCCATACGTAACGGGCTACCAGGTATTGACCAAAAGGGACGTCGATGAGCGAACTCATCCTGACACCCTACTGAGCCTGTCAGTGATAATATCCGTACAGTCTGGTCCGTTCGTCTATGAGCATCGCATGGCGGGCCTAGGGGGTTGGTAAAAGTCAGACCCCCAAAAGCGGTACAAGTCGTGTCGGAGAGTAGCCCAGAACACCCTAAGATACTACTGGAATACCTACCAGTAAATCACCTGCCTTATCCAAGGACTTCGTGTAATGGCTCTCCTAGACACAGCGCGACCTCACCCCCAATACCGGGAGAGACGAACCCCTGCAGATCCGCTCACTGCCTCCATGTGGCTCGGGACTGTACCCAACTAAAACCTGTTTGCACGTCTCCTTTGAGCGTGGTAGGGTAGTAATCAAAGTATAGTAGGAACTCACACGAGACAAATGACGATCTCAGGTCGATGAACTAACCTGTATACATGTCACCAGGGAACTGCTATCTGACGTCAGGTATAAGACCAACTAGCATGTTCCCGGCGAGTCCTGTCCGGTGTACTCATAACCCAATGAGCACCTGTATACATCTTAGGTGAACCAACTGACACCAGTGGCTTGTGAGACCGGCCACCGCTCCTCGTCGGGGTCTCGACTGTATACACTAGTCTACTCTGGAGTATCGATGTCCTGTCTCGAAACTCCCACGACTAGGGACCTTTTAAGGATGTGCTTATAGACCCCAGCTCCCACGTATATGATCGCCCTCATACTGCTGGCAGTCAAGCAAGAATCCTAGGGGCTCTATCAATGCGCAATAGTGACCTGTAAGGTCACCTGAAGCATTACACGATGATAAAGATAAACCAGATAGCATACTATCATCTTGAGTAAGACTGTCCTACCGGCATAGGTCCTCCCTCAATCATTGCAATCACGTGCCTGTGATCCAATAATTGACTCTGAAGGCACTATCTCCAACAATCTCCCACTTGCACTCAAGGCTAATTATTGCGATGTCGCATACTCACAGCCCGTGTGATACCGAACACCCAACTCCTCTACTTATCAGTCTCACAAAACCCGTTTGTGAAACTATTGCGTTCGAGGAATAGCCTCAGTGAGTGGATCCGCCCTAATGTTTCTTTCTATGTCTCTCTTTATCTCAAGTTCGCGGAGAAAACCATCTCCCGAAATGAGTAATACCTGTTTTAGAATATGTCTGGATATCTGATGGGACCTAGCTCATAAATGAACTCCAAATCCAAACTTCTTAGACTGTATCGTCAACTGAACTTAATCAGTATCCTACGCCATGCCTCCCTCAGTATCTGCTTGGATCACCTGTCCAAAATACTGCCCCTCGTCAGAGGGAAAACTATAACTCTGACAGTCACTCTGTCATCCAGGTCACCTTAGAAGCCTGGAATGATAACGGTCTCCCGAATGAGGCTGTCGTTATCATATCCCTGGAACATCCACTTATGTTCTAAAACTGCTTCCGAATGTCTCTCCAGTATATGATTAATATCGTCTTATTGCATCTACTGCAAAAACAACATCTGGTGTGGTACTTGACATCTCATGATTGACTCAATTGCCTAAGCAAGTGATCTGCCAATCATGCACATCCCTCTCTACTTTAGTCTGTAAGACACCTTTAGAGAGGGTGACTCCATCACCTGCAGCTATACTGCCGTGCCAGGAGTCGTCCATTCTAAAACACCTTTAGAATGCTGTCTAAGTACCCAGATTAAGAAACTACCCAAATCTAGATCTAAAACCATAGATCCAGTAACCAGAATGTCTGATATAATATCCAAGTCCCATGTGGAGAAATCACTGTGTGACAAGCCAAGTATAACCGATTGTAGTATAGGAACTTCACTTCCTACTCTGTGTATGTCATCCAAATACCAGGACATCACACCCTACTACCTTCTTAACAAATCCATCCCCTATTCTGATGAAGTCAAACCTATGACTGTCATATCAGAATTAGATGATCTATCTCCGTGACATCTGCTTTAGTCTCTTAATAGACATAAGCCACTTGTCCACCAATGCTTCCGCTGCTCCCACTGACTACGACAACTTTCTGGCAGAGTCATATACACGTGCACTTCTAAAGCCAGTTCAGAACGACGCTATACTCATCCTCCTGCCGGGTCTCACAGTCTGAAACAACAGCAATGGCAAGTCTGGGTAAACATGAACCTCCCTGCCACCGTCCCTGAGCATACCGAAGTATCTCTCGGGTGCCTGAGGTTACCCACCAAATCTACGGAGTGGCCAATGGAATGTCAAATCAGATTGAATCTTTAGGTTCTTATCAAATTTTCAGTAATCGTCTGCAGTTCTGGAATCACTTCCAGTTCTACCATACTCCCACTTCTGTTTTCTGAAAAAATCCATTTTACGTAAAAAACTGTGGCGAGTCAAGAACAATATCACTATTGATCTTCCAGATGGTAGAAAATCAACCCTCGTCATAGCCTGGGTCAACCCACAAACAGTCATTACAGAAACATGCCTTGAGTTATCCAGAGTCTGGTTTTAAGTATAAGCCGGACAACTCCCCGTACCTTAACATCATTAAGATACGAACCGTTCTATATCCAATATAGAAACATAGGCAATAATTTAATTGAACCAGATTCAAATCATGCAGCTGTCTCCAGTGCATGTCAAGTAAATGGAAAGAGGCCGATCAGCGTTACTCAACTTAGGAGTGCATCCAAATATGAGTAACCTGAAAGAGAAACAAGTTCTCTTAATCATTACTATCAACTGAATACTATACACAAGTATCTACATCTTCGATCACCTTGAAGAATCCCGATACTTGCAATACCTGGTTCTCTACTTTATTCATATACCTATAACTTCTCAAAACTTGGACCCTGTGTTTCTACGAAACACCTGTCTAAAAACTAGAGAAGTCATAAGTAAACCGAATATAGTACGAGGACCATCCCCTCTGTCCTCATAGACGCTGGACAACATACAATACTCTGTATAAGTCTCTTGAGTTTAATAACTCATTCCTTGTGTGTCGTAGGTTGAAAACTGTACCTATGGTTAAGAAGAATTACACCGCTGTTTAATGCTCCTTACCTAACCATCCACTGATATAGGTAAATGTCATGGACATAATTTCAAAAAGGTATATCTCACTCTATAAAAATAGACGTACAGATGTATCAATTTGAAATTGGTGCATAACAGCGGATATTCAAAACCAAATATTTGTCGTCCGGTAAACAACCCAGGTGACTTCCTCAAATATCACCAATTACAACGAATTCTGATATAATGAGGACAATCGCCTAATTCCCAATAACTTACTCCCACTCATCATCTGTAAAACCATACAGATGTGAGAATCATACCTGGTAAATACATACCCTGGAGTAAGGACTAATTGGGAAATCAGTTTTCTTTTAACAGTACACAGTGAAACTGAAATATTGAAATGTTTCGTAGGGGTATCCGGGTATTCCTAGTAATGCTTCTTCCATTATCCAGATTCACAACTATAACCGTATATTTTTTTACCATCTCTCCACATCCCTTCATATGTCTTTAGTCATTACCTTCTGTACACCCTCTTAGGCTAAATGGTTTTCTTCCATCCCTACCGTTCGGCACCAGCCTTTGGTTTGGAAGAAGACTATCCAATAAGCGTAATGGGTGTACTGTCCTAATCCTAGGAGCACTCGCAACGCGAGAGAAGGTGAAGATAAAAGTCACATGAATAAACCTTATTCCTATTTCTCCTGAACCAGAATCCATCCCCGAACCGGAACAAGTTCCTTTCGAGTTCATATATAATCATACGATGGAGTATTCAATAAACTGTGGATCTTCATAGTGATACGGAGTGTCCTGGAGAAATACAAAGGTGAAGTGGGAGTGGTAATGAAATACTTGGTTTGGTCGTGAATAGCATTCGCAATTTACTTTGCCCTCTTACTAATCCCTTTATTTGTCTTTACTTAATACCTTCTGCACACCATCGTTAGGCTAATTGGTTTTCTTCATTCCCCACCGTTCGGCACCTGCCTATGGTTTGGAAGAAGACTATCCAATTTGCGTAATAGGTGTACTACCCTAATCCAAGGAGCACTCGCAACCTGAGAGAAGGTAAAAGGAAAAGACAACTGAATAGTCCTATTCGTTTTCTCCAGAATCAGAAACCATCCTCGAATAAATTCCTTCGAGTTCGTATATAACCATACGATGGTTTTATCCAATGGAAGTGGAAGTTCGTAATAATACGGGGTGTTCTGGAGAAAAGGGTAAAAGTAGGAGTGGCAAAGAGGTTTGCAACTCTGACAATCCAAAAGCCAGTGTTTAAGAAGGTTCGGTTAATTTTGGTCACTGAGTCATAGTCAAAAGTCGGGTCATGGTCGCTGCCAAAGAGAGAGAGAAAAGAAACACTCAGCGTGCACTCTAACCTAGATCAGAATGGTTATCACTTTATCTAATCAGGAAACCTTCCACTGTAACGTCAAATTCTCCTCCAAACCTGAAAGAAGAATTAGTCGGGATCACCCGAGGAGTAAACCAACTCATCAGTAGGAATCGGGATCCAACTATCATCGCATGATAATGTGACGGAATCCGCTCACGTTATCACACTCCAGAAGGTATGCGCATATCTGGCAAGTTTCAGTTTCTTTAGAAACTCCCGATGTGATTTTTACCCCATGCTCTTATGACCTTGACTTTGGCCAACAAATCATAAGTCACATGTCAAGTTCTACCCGTCATTCTCCAGGTTGATTTGAACCCACCCGTACCTACCCTTGATTTTGGCCAACAAGGCAGTACGACTGTCCCAAACCAACGCATCTATCTATGCTGCATACGAATACCTAATAGCTACCAAACACCGTGCCTTGACTTTGGCCAACAAACACAGCTTGAATACTATTGACTATCCATATGAAACGACGGAAGGCTACGAATGGTTTTTGGCGAAAAACCTTTAACGTAATGAACTTGATATCGTTGAAGGAACCGGATAGCTTTATAAAAATATAGTGACGAAAACCTTTGCTAAAGAGGTCACTCCCGGTGAAGGGATCTCGGCTCTTTTCCCGTAGAATGAGGTGCAGGATATTCCAACTGAATACCACGATGCAAAGCAAAAGTAATCAGCTATAGTGAAATTATTACCCTGACGCAAACTTCTGTCTAAGGGGTCACTCCCGGTGAAGGGATCTCGGCCCTTGCCTCGTCGACTGAGGTGCTGGATATTCATAACCGAATACCACTGTGCAAAACAAAAGAGAACGCCCTTGCAATAACAGCTTTTTGAAAATTGTTCTAACAACATCAGAATAGGTTTGTTTAGCTTGCATTGATCCGAATCAATGCAGCCCCATCAATTGATCACACCAATAAAGAACGAAAATAATGATGTACGTATATGCCATCCGCATTCGCCACTGGGTCCCGTCATTACCCGTTAGGTTACTTAACTAACGACAGAGCGGGGACTGGACTAGCGCGGATGCAAAACATATACAACATCTACTAGTATATATATATCAATATATAATATTCGCTCAAGGCGTGATAAAATGCAACATCACAGAAATGTAATAAGCATCACAGAACAATACAGATATCTGGGATCCCCGGGTTTCATAGAGCCGCTACTGAAACCCGACGTTCCCCTGGTCGTGTGGATAGCCTGTGCAATGAAATCCTAGACACCTACGGGCGTGGCAAGTTACCCGCCAAAACCTGAAGCGAGGCAGCCCCCTTCAACAACATGAATGGACCACCCAGCACTTCACGGAATCCGGTAACTTGGGCACCCCTCCTTGGGTCAACCTATACCCCCTACGGGTGCGGCGAATAGCCCGCCAATTCTAGAGTGAAGCCCCCTCCGTCTCAACGCCATGAGATGCGGGCCCGTTGCCCTCTAGAACCCGGCTATCCGTGCACCCCACCTTAGGGTAATCCTAGTACAAAAAGTAAAATATACATACAACGGGTACATCGACCTCAGCCCGGTCGTGCCCCAAAAGAATAATATACAAACAGGCAGTGACGGCAGTCCATATGTCAGACGCTCGCCCCGCAATATCAAATGTACATAATAAACCAAACTGTACTACCATTGCATCCAGGCTATCCACCACGACAATCCGCAACATCACAGCACAACACAGAACATCAACGTGAATGTCACGTTCGCAAATCCGTCTAAAAGGGCTATAGCAGTTAGACAGGATTTACCGATCAAGTGACATTCACGGTCGCAGATATAATGTAAATACTGTGAACTAACATGTTTAAAATTTTCGATCGACTAATTTTTCCGGAGTGGGCCCCAAGCACTACTGTAGCACTCAAAGAAAATCTGGGCCCAAACAGAACGTACCAAAAGCCCTATTTCCATGTCAGAAGCTCACTGTGAAAATTTGGTGCAGTTTGGACACAAAACGGCGGCGGATCCGCGGTCCAAACATGGTTTTGGCCACAGATCCGCCGCGCTACAGTAATATCAGCCGACCAAATTTTCACAGAATTCTCAGAAAACCCTGCACGTAATTTTCCAATGTATCAAATAATTTTTTGACGACTGGAAAAATTCGACAGAAACTGATGCATGGAAAATGTGGTTTTTTGGAAAATCGTTCGATCGAACTTGTAAACACGTTAGAGCAAGCTAGATTAGGTTAATGGCGTGGCTCTAATACCAGTGTAAGTGCACGGCGGCACCCCGGCCGTCAATCCGACGCTGGAATGCGGAAACGAAACTTTTACAAAACTTGTAAACCGGTACCACCGCGCACTAAAATCCCGGATCGGGCCATTAACCTAATGCTAGCTAACTAGAGAAGGGGTAGAGAGATATACCGAGCGATCCGTGTCCTTCAGTCTTCTCGTCGCCGTCCCGATCTCCCCGCGGAATTTCCGGTCTTCATCTCCTCGTCGGAAGGGCACCACAACGCCGGGTTCTTTTACAGGCTCCCACCTCTGGACCGAGGCAACTCGGACACGAAGTTGGCGAGTCGACGTGTCCAAGAAATGCTGTAGGCTAGTGTAGAGTGGTTTGTCTCTATTGGGGTTGAAGTTGCCATGGTTTTTGTGGAGAAGGAGATGCAATATTTTTGGATGAACTAAAAGGGATTTTGCAAAGCAAAAAGGATCAAAATCCCACACCACAACATTTGGACAGCCCCTCCTCAATATGGCCGGCCCCTTACTTGAGGAAAAATAAGAGAGTGGAGAGAATGAATGAGGGAGCCCAAAAATAATGCATAAAAGAGGGGGAAAAAAGGTTATCATGATGAATCATGATCACAAACCAAGTCCAACACTCATAAACCCATCATCAAACCCATGTCATCACAAAAGTCAAGCCATGATGAAGTCAAATGAATTCAATGGATGGTGCACCATCATGAAACCATCATGATGCAACTACTTGCAAAAACAACCCTCCAAATTGCTAATTTGCACATTTGCAAATTAGCCCTCCTCCTCCAATTTTCAGCCAAGGAAAGAAACAAAGAAAAATGGCCGAAACGGAAAGCAAACTGGCAACTTCATAAAACCGATCCTGTAATAAATTACAGGAAAACCCCGCGACTGTATATACATATCCGCATTTGTATTCCGATCGAATACAAATGCAATGAGACAAATCTACACAGTACAATACTAGGATCCGGCTTAAACCAAAGTCCGCTAGTATTAACCGTCCGATCATGATCCGTGCAATACCGCACGTACATGATCGAACCCTACCATATCTCCATATGGCCTCTACAGCGTTTCGCCCGAAACTTGAGAAAACGGTCTGTGGGGGACTCTAAAGACTCGTCAATACTTTGGTTATGGATTTAACCACTAGCACGTCAGAGGTATTAGCCATACGTAACGGGCTACCAGGTATTGACCAAAAGGGACGTCGATGAGCGAACTCATCCTGACACCCTACTGAGCCTGTCAGTGGCAATATCCGTACAGTCCGGTCCGTTCGTCTATGAGCATCGCATGGCGGGCCTAAGGGGTTGGTAAAAGTCAGACCCCCAAAAGCGGTACAAGTCGTGTCGGAGAGTAGCCCAGAACACCCTGAGATACTACTGTAATACCTACCAGTAAATCTCCTGCCTTGGCCAAGGACTTCATGTAATGGCTCTCCTAGACACAGTGCGACCTCACCCCCAATACCGGGAGAGACGAACCCCTGCAGATCCGCTCACTGCCTCCATGTGGCTCGGGACTGTACCCAACTAAAACCTGTTTGCACGTCTCCTTTGAGCGTGGTAGGGTAGTAATCAAAGTACAGTGGGAACTCACACGAGACAAATGACGATCTCAGGTCGATGAACTAACCTGTACACATGTCACCAGGGAACTGCTATCTGACGTCAGGTATAAGACCAACTAGCATGTTCCCGGCGAGTCCTGTCCGGTGTACTCATAACCCAATGAGCACCTGTATACATCTTAGGTGAACCAACTGACACCAATGGCTTGTGAGACCGGCCACCACCCCTCGTCGGGGTCTCGACTGTATACACTAGTCTACTCTGGAGTATCGATGCCCTGTCTCGAAACTCCCACGACTAGGGACATTTTAAGGATGTGCTTATAGACCCCAGCTCCCATGTATATGATCGCCCTCATACTACTGGCAGTCAAGAAAGAATCTTAGGGGCTCTATCAATGCGCAATAGTGACCTGTAAGGTCACCTGAAGCATTACACGATGATAAAGATAAACCAGATAGCATACTACCATCTTGAGTAAGACTGTCCTACCGGCATAGGTCCTCCCTCAATCATTGCAATCACGTGCCTGTGTAATTGACTCTGAGGGCACTATCTCCAACAGTACATAACATCGCATAGATGATTGACCCGTCTACCAAAGCATAGGGTATCCCTTGTATGCGAGCCATCTCCAAATCAGTCTCGAGAGATCTCTTTGGAGAGAGTGATTCCTGAACAAGCGGGTACATTACCACACTTATAATCATCCATACTAAACCCCTTTAGTATGGTGTCTATATACCTGGATTGGGACAATCCCAAATCCATTTAGATCTACCTCTATAGATCTATATCCCCAGGATGTAGGAGACATCGGTTACATCTTTCATGGAGAACCTGTGTGATAAGAGGTGCTTGACCGAGTGTAGTATAGGAACACCCTTTCCTATCAAGAGTATGTTATCCGTGTACAATGCGAGAAAGACAACCATACTTTCTACAACCTTTTTATTTATACATGGTTCATCTACCATTTTGATGAAGTCAAACTCTTTGACAGTTTCATTAAAACAGATGTTCCATCTCCGCAATGCCTGCCCGTAGATGGATTTAAGCAGCTTGCACATGCTTCCGCTGCTCCCACTGTCTACGAAGCCCTCTGGCAGTGTCATATGCGCTATCTTCTAAATTACTATTTAGAAAAGCGGTTTTGACGTGCAGTCTGCCAGATTTCGTAGTCATGGTATGCAGCAATGGCAAGTAGGATCCTAATGGATTTAAGCATAGTTTTGAAAGTCTCAACTTTTCCATCTACACCAAATTATCTTTCTCAAAGATCCTCTTGCTCCCGATGGGTTTTACCCCTTCAGGAGCAACATCCAAAGTCAGCACTTTGTTGGTGTACATTGATTCCATCTCAGATCGCATAGCATCCAGCCATTTCACATAGTCTCCACTTGTGATGGCCTGCTCGAAAACAGTTAGGTCATCATCTCCATGATGCAATCATTGCTCCCACCGTCTATGAGAAAACCGTAGTATCTCTCAGGTGGATGAGGAACCCTACTAGATCTGTGGAGTGGCTTTGGTTCGTCAGGGACTATTGAATCCTCCGGTTCCAACAAATCGTCAGTTACAGTTTGTTTTTGCTAGAACTACTTCCTATTCTACCTTTTGCTACTAATTTCTTCCATAAGAAATTCCTTTTCTAAAAAGGTGGTATGTCGAGAAACAAAACATCTTTTGTTCCTCGGTGTGGTAGAAGATATTCCCTCGCGAATAGTTGAGATATCCTACAAACTTGCACAGAACTGACCTTGCCTCGAGCTTGTCCGGATTTCTCTTTTCAACATAGCCCGGACAACGCTATATCTTAACTCGTTTAAAAGATGGTCTCTTCCCATTCTATATCTCATATGGAGTGGTAGGCAACAGATTTGATCGGAACTCTATTCAATAGGTATGCACCTTCTCAAATGCATGTCCCAGAAAGGAAATAGGCAACTCAGCAGTACTCATCATAGAGCGCACTATATCTCATAGGGTGCGATTACTCCATCCCGATATACCGTTGTGTTGTGGTGTATACGGAGGAGTAAACTGAGAGAGAATCTCATTCTCTTTTAAATAGTCTCGAAATTCCGTGCTCCAGTATTCTTCTCCCCGATCATATCGAAGGATATGAATACCTTTACCCATCTGGTTCTTAACATCGTACTTATATTCCTTGAAATTCTTAAAAGATCCAAATTTGAGTTTCAACAAGAACACATGTCTGTATCTTGAGAGAACATCGGTGAATGTAATAAAGTACGCGGAACCATCCCTGGCATGTGTAGACATAGGACCGCATACATCACTATGTATCTGTCTAAGAGTTCAGTAGCTCTTTCTCCGTTTCTACTAAACGGAGATTTGGTCACCAAGTCTTTGAGACTTGACTAGCAAGTTTCATAAGATGTAAATTCGAACGGATTCAAATATGCATCCTTATAGAACTTCAGCTAGTCTTGTTTCATCGACATGACCTAGTCTATAATGTCTCAAGAAGACTTCGTTCATTTCTGAACCGTTCCTCTTGTGTGTGTTATGTACGTTTAGAACTGTAGTTTGATTCAGAACGTGTACACTATTATACAACGTACCTTACCCAATCAATACTTGATTTAGGAAAATATTCACAATATTTTGGTACGGAATAACAGTCGCTTAGAATCAATGTATTACCAGTTGATAACATTATGTGATATCTGCCAACTGCTTTGGCTGCAACAATTTCACCATTCTATACTACTTAGAGACATATCACCACTTCCTAATTCTCCACCTTTTTATAGCCCATGTAACAAATTACATGTGTGGGATCCTGATCCGGTATCCAATACCCAAGACGTAGAGTAAACTGAGAAACATTTCTTCGTAATGAACACACCCAAAGACAATGCATCAACATGTTTTTTCTTCGTTTGGGTGGCGTAGGAATCCGAATATTCCCCTATTCCTTACTCAGACTTATGACAATCATAAGATAGAGCGGAACCTAACCCAGTATAATAAGTAGGTTCGGTCAAAAAATCCATATTATTATCTTGATTAAGGCATGTCATTGGTCGCTACCAGGAGAGAGAGAAGGATAATCACTTTGCGTGCGCTCTTTGTAAGATTAGATTGGTTATTTTATCTAATCAGGATGGCTCCCACTGTTTTTATCAAATCTTCCTTCAAACCCTAAAAGGTAAGATTAGCCGGGATTAATTACACCTTACAGGTTCGTCAATCGTTCGTCCAGGCAGGTATCGGTACTCCGAGGGAGGTTCCCCGTGCTTTCGCACGAACCTAATTAAAATAAACCCCGTTTCCCTAGAGGCATAACCCCGTTGACACCTTTCTAGACACCTACTTGATTAGCTAATTGTAAAGTGCAAAACTCTCCCAGGAGTAACTCTTACTCGCAGTGGGTATTGGGATCCAACTATCATATAGAAGGTATACAATCTCATTGCAAATTTCAACACTTGAAATTCCCAATAATGTTTTTACCCATAGCTTCCTATGACTTTGACGAAGGCCAACAAACCATAGGCCGCTAGTCAAGTTCAACCCGTTCATTTCTTGATTGAATTAAATCCACCCGCACGACCCTTGAAGAAGGCCAACAAAGTCGCACGACTACCCTAATCCAATCACATCACATGCTGGCAGATAAGCATTAATCAGCTACCGCATACTACACCTTGACGAAGGCCAACAAACGTAGCATGAATACTAAATAGTACTTATCTGAAATGACAGAGGGCTACGTAGATTTTTAAGAAAACCATGAACGTAACGAACTTGATATCGTTGTAGAATCTAGTGATTTTGAAAAGAGTGTTTTTGAGGCTTTTGCTAGTTTCGCTAAAGAGGTCACTCCCGGTGAAGGGATCTCGACTCTTTTCTCATCGAATGAGATGCTGGATATTCATGAATACCACTATGCAAAGCAAGAATTGGAGAAGCAATCAAAAACAAAACCGAGTGGGTTGTAGAATTTGATAGTTTCGCTAAAGAAGTCACTCCCGGTGAAGGGATCTCGGCTCTTTCCTCATCGCATGAGGTGCTGGATATTCATGAAGGAATACCACTATGCAAAGAAAGAACTAGAGCTGTCCTTTTTTAAAATTTGATACTACAACATCTTTTGGTTTCTTTCTTTTCATTAATCTCATTAATGAAGTCCCATCAATTAATGTTTCCTAAACATTACAAAAAAATGAAACGAAAATAGAACGTACGCCTATGCCATCTGCATTCGCCACTGGGCCCTGTCATGCACCGTTAGGTTACTTAACTACCGGCAGAGCGGGGGATGGACTAGCACGGGTGAAAAACATAAGCAACATTTATTAAATATCATATATATAATATTACATTCGTCTCACGCAGTTATATAATCAACATCACAGAATCAAGCAGCAGAAGCAACATATGAAATATTGGATATACTAGGATGTCCGTGTTTTAAATTTAGCCAATAATGTAAAACACGGATTCCACAGTCGTGATGAATAGCCAAACCCACATCCCTAGACCCCTACAAGAGTGGCAAGTAACCCTGCCAATTCTAGAGTTAGGAGACTCAGTCTCAACTCCTTGAGATGGTCTCCCACTGGACTCTAGAACCCGGTTACTTATGCTCCCCGCCTTGGATCTATCCTAATGCAGAAAAGTAAATAATATAAAAAAGTGGTGACATCATCCTCAACCCGGAAGTGCCCCAATTAAAGAATATTACATACAGATTTTACATGAATGAAAATAAAAACACTCATCTCACATAAAACCCCTCGGCTGTTCTTTCACGACGATCCAATAAATCATATCAACAGCAACACATTATATCACATATCATCAACGTAAGCAAATATGCGTATCTCTAAAACTCGTTGACATATAGCAACAAGATTGGGATACCGCACATATTACACTTACGGTCGCAGAAAAAGAAACAGAAAACTACAATAAGTAGAATCCGCAGTTTCCTTAGACATCATAAACCCGGAATACCTCATATTCCGGATTTCATGCCTAACTTATAAAACTTGCATTTTAGTCTCAAATTGAAAACTCTTTTCAATTGGTTTTCGGATAATTCAACAAGATTCCCGACTTAGTGATCGAGTACAATACGCAATTGCGATGGAGTTTTGATCCGAATCAAAACTTCGTGGCAATCGATCAATTGAGACTAAACGGCTAGTTTTACAATATACTAACTAGTTTTTATAAAACTAATTAATCCGGATTCTAATAATTGTATCACACACATCACAAAACTTGTAAAGTAACCGCGACATTAGAATTCCACACACAATTAGCAAACTTAACCGATTTTTCCAAGACATGAAAAATCCAGTGAGCTAAAGTTCCAAAATCGATCGTTTTAAGCCAATCCGGGAGTCGAAACGAACTCGAAACCCGCTCAAATATTCACGGAGGCGAAGATCCCAAAATTAACTATCGAATAGGGGGCCTAAATAGGATACCCCACCCCCGAGTCCACCACGAGGTGGCCAAGGGGTGAGGCAGACCCTAAACTGCCTAAGGTGGGGCAGTTTCGGGTCCCCACCGCCAAGACCACCTTGTAGTGGTCTTGGGGAGTGGGCCCAGCCATTCGGTCCCCCCGGGGTGTCCCTGGAGTGAGCACTCTCCACCCTACGGCTTCTCGGTTCAAACCGTGAACCTGCGGGGTGTGCAAACAATTCAAAACATTATTTTTGAAACTATTTTTATCGGCAGTTTTTGTGCGACAAAAACGGCGGATTTCTGACGTCGCTACAAGTTACCATTGTTAGTTGTATGTATGCCCTAGAGGCCAGTATTGTACAGATGATGTATATTATATTGGATGCTTGGACATATATAGAGAGGACTTTCTTGCTCGATATGATAGTATGCTATCTGGTTGCACTTTACTTTAACATGTATACTTGTCTCTTTATACTGTCTTATAGTTACATGTTGGTAAAGCCCTTAGGATGTGTACTTGACTACCTGGACTATGATGCGGATCATACTAGTGGGGACATGGTAGTCCATAAGTACATCCTTCAAGGTCCCTAGTCGTGGATGTATCGAGACGGGGTATCGATATACCAGAGTAGACTAGCGTATACGCTTCTCGACCCATGAGATGGGCGATGGATGATCCCATATCCATTGGTGTTTGACATTAGAGATCGTATACGGGTGCTCAGTGGAGACTGGGTACACTGGACGGACTCGCCGAGAACTCCCAGATGGTATAATACTTCACGTCAGATGGCAGTTCTCTGGTGACACTTGTGCAGGTTAGTTTGTAGACCCGAGATAGTCATAGAGTCTTGTGTGATTCCCACTGTGCTTTAATTTCCACCTTACCATGTCCATGAGGGCGTGCAAAACGATGGTTTTTGGGTACAGTCCCGAGTCACATGGAGGCAATGAGCGATAGGAGGGGTTTCGTCTCTCCCGGTATTGGGGGTTGATGTTGCGCTGTGCTCGATTGGCCGTAACAGGGAAGTCCCTGGCCATGGCTGATTTAGAGATTTACTGGTAAGTGTTACCAGTAGTTTCTCGACCCGTTATGAGCCTCACATCGGCACGACTTATCGGTTATTGGGGTCTGACGTTTACCACCCCTAGACTTGATATGCGACATATCAGACGAGGAGACCGGACTGTACGGGAAGTGTTGCCGGCAGGCTTTTACAGGAGTTGGAGCGGGCTTGCTTGCTGATCTTTTGATCGCTCAATACCCGGGTAGCCGTTACGTCCAGCTAGTACCGCTGACGGCTTGTGGGTGCTTGATGTGATCGTCACCTACTTCCGGCGTATTGACGAGTCTTTAGAGTCCTACATAGAGGTTTTACTGGCTCAGGCAAAACGAAATAGGAGCACGTATGTGATATGTGCAGGACCGAGAATAATGCGTGTATGTGATACCGTATTCTATTCTCGCGACTTTATGTATCAGTCGGTTATATATGATATAGCCGGGTTATCGAATCAAGTGTTGATTCGATAAGTCGATACATTGGATGTTAGTCGGTTATATGAGATATGACCGGATTATTAAGTCAAGTGTTGATTTAATAATTAAGTGTATAATTGTATATTAGATATAGTAGTTTACATTTACTAACACATGTTCACTTAGGGTTTTTTCTCACATGTACACATTTTTACTATATATATGATATATATTAAAATGTGTTATCTTTTTGTATCATGGTTGATGATACATCATCTATGGGTGTATGAGACTTACACTATGCTAATTTTTAGTTTGGGTTTTTAATATTTAAAGTAAATACAAAATCAAGTGGAGGATTAGAAAATGCATGAAGCTTGTGGAAGCTTGTGGATGCATTGACTAATTCAACTTGGTTTTGTATTTTACTATGGATATTTATTAACCCAACCATAACAATTAGCCTAGGGTTAAGTCTCTACAAGAGTTAGTATATGATACTCACTCACCATGGTTAGATCACACACTTGATCATTATCCTCTTCTCTTTTCTTTTGTTCATCTTCTTCATTGTTCAAAAGAAAAGCTTGCTAGGGTTTGATCCAAAGTGAGAACTAAAGTGAGAAATAAAAATCCAAAGAGAACCCACTTCCTATTTCTCCATTCTCTACTAGACTAGCACTTTAGTATAGGGTGTTTGCTTCACTAATTCTCAAATTAGTGAAGTAGTAGCTTGAGTCGGAATTCCCTCGACGTAGATCATCTTCGGCCTCGGAGACTTCAAGCAAGGTCGCCTTTTTCGCCTCGTGAAGCCATGCAAGAGCCCGGGAGAACCTTGATCGCAGCGAAGAGACTTCAACAAGGAGCAAATGAAGTGAAGGACCGATCTACAAAGATTGTATTTCGTGTTCCCTTAGAAGTAAAGTTGTTTACTTACTATTAGTTTCGCCTAAACTCTAGTATACGATCTTGCTTAGGGTTGTTCGGCACATAAAAATTTAATCTTGGCATGGTCGATGCCTTGTAGAGCCTTGTTAGTGTGCTTAGTAACCCTGCAGTAGTATCAGAGCCTAGCTAGAGAATTAGGTGATGTGTTAACGAAGTTAAAACTCCGAACGAACCCGAATACGTCAAAATGAACCCCTCTCTGTACATTTTTTAAAAACTGGGTTTTTTCAGAATTAAAAATACCTAAAAAATTCAGCAGGGTTCTATAAGAATTGTGGTGAAACACGACAGCATGCGCCGTACAATCCACCGCGGAACCGCGGCCGTACCCTACTTGGGCCGCGGTTCCGCGGCCGTACAGAGGAGATATGCACTATATTTTTCACTGTAATTTCTATCTCTGTTATTTTTATTTTCTGGGTATTTTTAAATTAACTCAAGTGTTGAGTATTTTGGGGTTTATTTTGTAATCGTCGATTCGATCGGAGAATTTAATTTTGTTTTGTTATTCCGGATAATTTAGAAAGCATTAAAATATTCGAACGGATATCATTAATTCAATTTTTCCCGGCACGAAAAACATTCAAGTGTTGAATTTTTCTCGGGTTTAAATCTTTCGGAAAAATGTGCATGTGACGCGATGGACCCTCTAGAAGACAACAAACCTTAACTCGATTATGTGACCGTATTGAACTGCCTTTTGAACCTTAGGGTTTGGGGCAGTACGGCGTGCCACATGTGAGGCGTTGGCTTGACCCTTCTACGGCTGGACCGTTGCTACTGTGACGTATTCTGGAATTTTTGAACTCCGCTCAAGTGTTGAGATATTATGGAAATCTTGGGTATTTGATTATCTGTTCGGAGAGTTTAATACTGTCTATTTATCTGGAATGTGATACAATATGTGGAATTCACAAAGTTAAGCATGAAATGCGAAGTATGTGATATTTCGGATTTATGATGTCTAAAGAGATTGTGGATTCCAAATGTTGTAGTTTTACAATTTCTTTTTTGTGACCGTAAGTGTAATATATGATATCGCCGGTTTCGTTGCTATATGTCAACGACAATTGGGATGCGTATATTTACTTACGTTGATGACATGTGATGTTATGTGTTGCTGGATATGTTATATTGGATCGTCGCATTTTGAATAGCTAGGGGTTTTATGTGAGATGAGAGTTTTTATTTTCATTCATGTAAAATTAAATGTATGTAATATTCTTTTATTGGGGCACTTCCGGGATGAGGTTGATGTCACCTTTTGTATATTATTTACTTTTCTGCACTAGGATAGACCCAAGGAGGAGAGCACAAGTAACCGGGTTCTAGAGTCCAGTGGGAGACCAACTCGAGGGGTCGAGTCCGGGTCTCCTAACTCTAGAATTGGTACGGTTGCTTGCCGCTCTCGTAGGGGTCTAGGGGTGTGGGTTTGGCAATTCATCGGGACCGTAGAATCCGTGTTTTATAGAGGCTCAAAATAAAACACCGACGTCCTACTATATCCAATGTTTCATATATTTCTTCTGCTGCGATATCTGTGATGTGATCATTTGATGTTCTGTGATAAATACTGTATATAGTATATATGATATATTATATAGACGTTACTTATGTTTTACACCCGCGCTAGTCCTGTCCCGCTCTACCGTTAGTTACCTAACCTAACGGTGCACGAGGGGACATCGAGGCGAATGCGGATGGCATAAGTGTACGTCCTATTTATCTGTGATGTTTAGGTGACTTAAATGATGGGACTTCATTAATGTCATTAATGAAAGAAAAGAAACCTAAAAGATGTTGTAGAATCAATTTTTTTTTAAAAGGGTAGCTACAGTTTTGCTTTGCATAGCGGTATATATGATATACCCTGCACCTTATTCGATGAGGAAAGAGCCGAGATCTCTTCACCGGGAGTGACCTCTTTAGCAAAACTGGCAGATGCTACAGCACTCGGTTTGTTTTTTATTGCTTTTGGAGTTTTGCTTTGCATAGCGATATATATGATATATCCCGCACCTTATTCCATAAGGAAAGAACCGAGATCCCTTCACCGAGAGTGACCTCTTTAGCAAAACTGATGAAAGCCTCAAAATCACTCCATTTCAAAAATTCACTCGATTCTACAACGATATCAAGTTCATTACACAATAGGTTTTCAGAAAAACCTGTCGTAGCCCTCCGTCATTTCAGATAAGTTCTACTTAGTATTCGTGCTACGTTTGTTGGCCTGCGTCAAGGCGTAGTGTGCGGTAGCTAACTAGTATTTATCTGCTTATGCATATGATGCAGATTGGATTAGGGTAGTCGTGCGACTTTGTTGGCCTGCGTCAAGGGTCATACGGGTGGGTTTAATTCAATCAAGAAATGACGGGTTGAACTTGACTAACGCACTATGGTTTGTTGGCCTGCGTCAAGGTCATGGGACGCTAGGGGCAAAATATTATCGGGAATTTCAAGTGTTGAAATTTGCAATGAGATTGCATACCTTCTATGAGATAGTTGGATCCCGATACCCACTGCGAGTAATTGTTACTCCCGGGAGAGTTTTACACAGGACAATTAGCCGATCAAGTAGGTGTCTAGAAAGGTGTCAACGGGGTTACTCCTCTGGGAAAACGACGTTTACTTTAATTAGGTCCGTGCGAAAGCACGGGAAACCTCCCTCAAAGTACCGACACTGGCCTGGCTGAAAGATCGGCGAAGTTGTAGGGTGTAATTAATCCCGGCTAGTCTTTCATTTTAGGGTTTGAAGGAAGATTTGATAAAAACAGTGGGAGCCATCCTGATTAGATAAAATAATAACCAATCTGATCTTGCAAGAGCATACGCTAAAGTGTTTTCTTCTCTCTCTCTCCAGGTAGCGACCATATCATGCCTTAATCAAGATAATAATATGGATGTATTGACCGAACCCGCATGTTATACTGTGCTGGGGAACGTTGGTTCCGTTCTTTCTTATAAGAGTTATAAGACTGAACAGGATATAGGAGAATACCAGGATTCCCATGCCACCCGAATAAAGAAAGTACATGTTGATGCATTTTCTTCGGGTGTGTTCATTACAGAGAACTGTTTCTCCATTTGCTCTACGTCCTGGGTATTAGATACTGGGTCAGGATCCCATATATGTAATCAGTTACATGGGCTTAGAAAAGGTAGAGAACTTGGAGAAGGTGATAAAGACATAAGGGTTGGAAATGGTGCAATTGTTGCAGCTAAAACCGTCGGGGAATATCACCTTGTATTGCCAACTGGTAATACATTGATTCTGAATGAATGCTATTACATGCCGAACCTGATATGCAACATTATATCGGTTTCTTTGTTGAGTAAAGAGGGATATAATTTTGTATTACAGGATAATGTTATGAACATTTTCCTTAACCAAAAGTTGGTTGGATCAGGCACGTTGTGCAATGGCATTTATGTTCTAAATCAATCAACAGTTCTGAGCATAACAAACACACACAAGAGGAAGAGTTCAGAAATGAACGAATCCTTCTTGTGGCATTGTAGACTGGGTCACATCAATGCGACACGACTAGCTAAGTTGCATAAGGATGGATATTTGAAAACGTTCGAATTTTCATCTTATGACACTTGCCAGTCATGTCTCAAAGGCAAGATGACCAAAACTACGTTTATGGGACACGGAGAAAGAGTTACGAAACTCTTGGGACTAGTACATAGTGATGTATGCGGCCCTATGTCTACACATGCCAGGAATGGTTCTGCGTACTTCATTACATTCACTGACGATCTCTCTAGATTCGGATATTGTCACGCCCCGCTTCCCAGAGTACGCAAGATTGGGTACGTGACATAGCCAACCATGCTACCTGTGGGTAGGAAATATCCATCCACAGTCACATTACGGTTGTAGAGATATCAAGAACAAATAATAAACTAATCTAATACATGTCCAAGTCCATAATAACAAGAGTCAATGATAAATAAGTGCGGAAGCAAATGATCCAATGCAATAATAGAAAGGTACGTCCCGTAATGCGGGATCACACCTGGAAATAAAATGCAATAAATGAACTAACCACTACAGAACTCACAAATCAGCCTGCTGGCTGAAGTACTCCTGCTCAGTCGTCGACAGTGGTAAAGAATCTGGGCCATGCAAAACCCAGACGTCAGCGCGTCATGACATCAAGTATATAGTATAAACATGGTAATAAGCAATGCAAGTATGAACATGAATAAAGCAGTAACAAGAAATAACAAGCAGGGTAATGTGCAATGGTGACCAAACTGTCCTATCAGGTTTCTACTCTATAGTCTTTGAAACCAATTGATGAATCGTCGATGTAACTCAATAGTATCCCGTGCGTGCCCGGGACCACGGTCATGACCCTCGGGGCTGGACCCGAGACGTGCCGCTAAGCAGTAAAAGTAGGTAGTAGGATGGACGAGTGATGTCAGCATCATCACTCCCGGACTGGCCAAGCCCGTAAGACTGATCAGAACAATGTATCGAACTGTTGAGTTACAAGTCGGTTTCACCTTTGATTTCCCCATACCCCCAAACTATGTATGTCAGGTCAGGTGTTCAGTAGTCAAGGACTAATGCCAACACAAAGTCAAGTAAAAGTAGGTCTGTCTGGATCGACGGCAGGAATGGTTAGGTTTGTCGGCATTAGGCATGAAATCATGAAACAGGTAATGTCATGGTACGACAGGGTGAGTCGGTATGTATGTATATGTCAGGTGTACGGTACCATGTCATGTCAAGTAGGAAGTGTAACAGGTCATGTCAGGAAGCACAAGATGTCATGTGGGTGCTCATAATCAAACTAACATAAACATGTGTATAAATAAACAAGCATGAGTACTATCAGAACAATAACTGGAACATGTAATATGATATGCCAATAGATATAATTTCAAGGATATGGATGCACAGTTATCGATTAGGGTTACATTTATAGTTCCAATATTAATTAGGATACAATTTATTAAACATGGAGTGTTAATATCACATTATTATGTAGTGATGTGATCTATGGATGCAATTATATGTATCTTAAATGCGATAGATGCAAACGGGTATCCGAAAAGTTATAAAACTATAAAATGGTAATGTGGGATGTACAACTAAACAATATGTGATATAATAATATTAATATGGATAGCATATTCAAAGCGATTAGTAACTATAAAAGATGTATTGATTAACCATGCACAAGAAGGTTCCGTTCAGAAATTTAGCGTCACCCTAATTTGTAAAATAGCTTAAAAATAACAAATGTTCTCCAAAAGAGACGTATCTTATACCAAAACAAAGATAATTCAATAAGGTTTTCAGTCTTATAAGTATAAGCATCTCAGGTTATCCCTACAAAAAGTTATGAATATTCAAAGTTGAAAGTTTGCTGCTGGAATTTCCCCGGACAGCAGTTTAGAGACGTGTTCATTTGCATTTTACGTTAATTAAACAATTTATTTTACAAGTAAATATTTCATAGAGTTATAGTATTCTGAATTAGCTTCGTAACGAACTAAAGAACGTATCCTAATGATTTTTCTATGATTTATAATGAATTTTATAAGATAAGGTGTACAGTAAATTTCAGATTTGTCATATCCGATTTTTAACGACATTTCATATGTAAACTATAAGATTTTCAAATGTATAACATTATAAAATGAAGATTATAAAAGTATATAGTATGTAGCAAGATTAACTTGCCTCGATGGGTCGCGAATCGGGAAAACGGAACGTTAACCGTCGGCAGGGAAAACTCGCGACGGCGCACGGTTCACGGAATGAACCCAAACGACGAACAAAGGAACCACACGGGTCGGGGTATCTCGCTGGAACGTCGAGAAACGTCACCGGCACGACGGAATTCCGGCAACAAAAGAACAGTTAAAAGAAATGAGAAACGAGACATGAAGCAAGAAGAGAAAAATGATAAAGAGAAGTACGAGAGAATATATAAGGGAGAGGGAGAGAGAGGAAAAGTGGAGAGAGAGAGAGAGAAAGTGGGGCCCAAGGGGTTAAAGGGGAGGTTGCGATTGGCTGAGAGAATAAATTAAGAAGGATATAAAAGATTGTAAAAATATTATATGGTTAACTTAAAGATTTAAAAGATAGGTAATGAACAGTAAGATATCAGATTAGTTAGAAAAATATATGCGAAGGTTTTAATAATATTAAAATTTAGGATTTTGGCGCCAAATGAAACATTTCCAAATTGCGCCCGGGTTGGGTCCAAAAATTCGAAATTCAAATAATAGGATTTTAGGCGGGTTCCAAATTTTAAAATGAAATGTTTTATGATTAAAAAGCATACTCCCAACACGGACACACGCACGTGCACGTAGCCATCCAAACTCGCCCGTTTCACTGAACGGGACGAGAACACAATGCACGGACGCTACCACGAGGCTAAGGGTGTCAAGTAGGCCAAGATGAATATTTCCAATTTTATTTTAGGTGCTAAAATTTGTTATATGCAGAATGACTTAGCCAGATAAAATTTTACAGTAAGACCCAAATAAGCAAGATAAATGAAATGAGTAATATCTAATGCTCAACCAATAACAGAAAATAGTAGCATTGGGCTCGGGTGTTACATTATACCCAACTACAAAAGAATTTTGTCCTCGAAATTCCAAGAATACAAGATAGAAAACTACAGGAAAAGGTGAGGAAACTTCTGTCGGATCTCGTCTTCTCGCTCCCAAGTGGATTCTCCATGCGATCGATTACCCCAAGAAACTAGCACAAGTGGGATAACCTTGTTCTTAAGAACCTTTTCTTTCCGATCCTTGATTTCAACTGGTCGCTCTTCAAAAGTTAGGTCCTCCCGTACAGTCAACTCCGAATGATCCAATACTTGGGTTTCATCTCGAACATACCTCCGTAGTTGAGATACATGAAACACATCGTGCACACCTGCCAAGGACTGTGGTAACGCCAAATGGTACGCTACCTCTCCAACACGCTCCAATATCTCGAAGGGTCCAACGAATCGAGGGCTAAGCTTTCCCCGACTCCCAAAGCGAATCACCCCTCTAGTCGGTGATATCTTCAGGAATACCAAATCACCCACGGCGAACTCTAGAGGTCTTCTTGACGTGTCGGCCCAACTCTTCTGTCTGTCTTGAGCTGCCTTCATATGCTTCCTGATTGTATTCACCTTCTCGACTGTATGTACCACCAAATCTGGTCCTAGTAACCTTCGTTCACCAACATCATCCCAACAAACGGGTGAACGGCACTTACGACCATACAATGCTTCAAACGGAGCCATCTGAATAGTCGCTTGGAAGCTATTGTTGTACGAAAACTCCACCAGGTGTAGACGATCCTCCCAAGAACCTTTGAAGTCCAACATGCAAGCCCTCAACATATCTTCAAGGGTCTGGATCGTTCTCTCCGATTGTCCATCAGTCGGAGGATGATAAGCTGTGCTAAACTTCAATCGAGTCCCCAAACTTTCCTGTAAACTCCTCCAGAAGTGTGATAAGAACCGAGTGTCCCGATCGGACACGATGCTCATCGGTACGCCATGCAATCTTACAATCTCCTGCATGTATCGCTCTGCCAAAGTCTCCGTCGATTGACCAACCCGAAAAGGAATAAAGTGAGCTGCCTTGGTCAAACGATCGACAATCACCCATACGGCATTGTTGCCCTTTGGACTCCGCGGTAAAGCCGTCACGAAATCCATGGTTATATGTTCCCACTTCCACTGAGGAATCGGAAGTGGTTGCAACAAACCAGCAACCCTTTGGTGTTCCGCCTTGACTTGCTGACACACCAAGCACTTAGCCACGAAGCGAGCAATTTCCCGTTTCATACCTTCCTACCAGAAGTGCTGTCGAATATCTCGGTACATCTTTGTCCCTCCTGGATGTACAGAGTAAGCTGAACTGTGTGCCTCCTTCATAAGCTCTTCACGCACATCTCCTTTTGGCACACACACACGGCTACCATATCTCAACGAACCGTCTTCGTGGATCAGTAAATCGGTTCGTAGTCCAGCCTCAACCCGCTCTCGAAACTTCTGCAGTCTAGGATCCTGCGATTGTGCCGCTTTAATATTCTCAACCAAGGACAACTGTACTTGCAACTGCATCAACTGTCCCGTAGAATGTGGTAGCACAACTTCCAAGTCAAATCTTCGAAAATCTGCAATGATCTCTCTCTGTGCAGTCAATAACTAAATTGCTGGTAACCGACTTAGCGCATCTGGCACGACGTTAACTTTTCCCGGATGGTACTTAAGATCAAGGTCGTAGTCGGCCATCAGCTCCAACCATCTACGTTGCCTCATGTTCAACTCCTTCTGAGTGAATACATACTTCAAACTCTTGTGATCTGTAAAGACCTCGACTCTCTCGCCCAAAGGTAGTGTCTCCAAATCTTCAGGGCGAAGATCACGGCTGCAAGCTCCAAGTCATGAGTCGGATAATTCTTCTCATGAGTCTTCAGTTGTCTCGATGCGTACGCGACGACTTTCCCACTCTGCATTAAAACACATCCCAATCCCTTTCCGGATGCGTCGCTATGAATCACCAGTCCTCCTGAATCATCCGGTACGGTCAGGATCGGGGCGGTTATCAACTTCTGCTTCAACGTCTCGAAGCCAACGCACACTTATCCGTCCATAAAAAAGGTACCTCCTTACGCATAAGCTTGGTCAGCGGTTCTGCCAAACGAGCAAAGTTCTCCACAAATCTCCTGTAGTATCCGGCTAATCCAAGGAAACTTCTTATCTCAGCTACATTCCTTGGAATAGGCCAATCTCGAACTGCTGCAATCTTTTCGGGATGGACGGCGATTCCATCACCCGACACGACATGTCCCAGAAATTTCACTTCTTCCAGCCAGAATTCGCACTACTCATCTTCGCATAAAGCTTCTCCTGTCTCAACATCTGCAGGACCTAATGATATCCGGATCGCAAATCCAGTTTCGAGAATACTCTCGCGCCACTAAGCTGCTCAAAAGTCCTCCAATGCGAGGGATCGGGTACTTGTTCTTAATAGTCGCCCGGTTCAATTCTCGATAATCAATGCACATCCTTCTCGTGCCATCCTTCTTCTTTACTAAAAGAACTGGAGCTCCCAAGGCGAGTTGCTGCTTCGAATCCAACCCTTCTCAAGTAATTCACCAACTTGCTTCTTAACTCCTTCCAATTCCACTGGTGCCATTGGATAGTAAGCTTTTGATACTGGCGCTGCACCAGGAATAAGGTCAATCTCAAACTCAACATCTCGCTTCAGCGGTAAGCCCGATATATCTTCAAATACGTCCATAAAATCGCGAACAACTGCCGGCTCTTCATTACTATCAACTTCCATAGCTGCAAGAACACTGTTTGTCGGCCTAGCCCTAAACTCAACTGGCCCGACAGAACTGCTTCCTTACCGCAACTGCTGTCTACATTATTGGCCATGAAAGGTCCAGCAAGACCACTGAGTCTCGTCCATTCTGCTGCATGCACGTCCACGGTTGCTCCATTCTGCCTTAGTCCGATGAACTTCTCTTCCATTTCCTCCGCGCAGTCCGCGGAAGGACTTCTCCAGTAAACTCTTAGAGAAATCCGCCCACTGCTTGGCCTGGGGCAAGCGGTTCTCCTCCACAAGCCACCACTCTCGGGCGTAATCCACTAGTTGAATGCGCACTACATCAACTCCTTTGTCCTCTGGAATCTGTGCCGCAATCAGCAAATTCTCCGTGTCACTAGCCACTGCTCGGCTGGCAACGGCTCCTCCAGACCAGTGAAAGTAGACGGACCCAAAAGTCTGAAATCTGCTACAGTCCCTACTCGTTCGACTGGTCTAGTTCCATCGTTGTTTACAGACTGCTGAACGATCTGCAAACCTTTCTGAAACGAATCTGCTATTGCTGGATCAGCTCAGTCTGTCTCTTTGATTTCCAGCATTCCTCTTATCACCCCAAGCATGGCGGCTTCGTTCATACGCCTCTGGTAAGTCTTCAACTTCTTACCTGTCATAATCCTGAACTCAAAACACCCAACATTAGCATGATGATAGATTCTGAATGGGGATCAAGGCTAGAACTCCAAGATACTTAAATAGAGTACTGCATTGTAGCTATGCCGCGGTATCATAGCCGCAATTACTTAACTCCACCCAAGTCGCCCAAGTCCTAGGGATAACAAGAAATCAGGTTTCCGAGTCGACATGCAAAGTAAGTTTGCACGTCGTAAAAGATATAATCAGGAAGAATGTGATTCAAGAATGGTAAAACGGTCAATGTGGCTGGACATGTTTCCTAAACATGGGTATTCTGATTCGTGTATTGGGTACAATACCCAACTACAAAAGAATCAACCCGACTAACCTATGGCTCTGATACCAAAAGAACCATGTCACGCCCCGCTTCCCAGAGTACGCAAGATTGGGTACGTGACATAGCCAACCATGCTACCTGTGGGTAGGAAATATCCATCCACAGTCACATTACGGTTGTAGAGATATCAAGAACAAATAATAAACTAATCTAATACATGTCCAAGTCCATAATAACAAGAGTCAATGATAAATAAGTGCGGAAGCAAATGATCCAATGCAATAATAGAAAGGTACGTCCCGTAATGCGGGATCACACCTGGAAATAAAATGCAATAAATGAACTAACCACTACAGAACTCACAAATCAGCCTGCTGGCTGAAGTACTCCTGCTCAGTCGTCGACAGTGGTAAAGAATCTGGGCCATGCAAAACCCAGACGTCAGCGCGTCATGACATCAAGTATATAGTATAAACATGGTAATAAGCAATGCAAGTATGAACATGAATAAAGCAGTAACAAGAAATAACAAGCAGGGTAATGTGCAATGGTGACCAAACTGTCCTATCAGGTTTCTACTCTATAGTCTTTGAAACCAATTGATGAATCGTCGATGTAACTCAATAGTATCCCGTGCGTGCCCGGGACCACGGTCATGACCCTCGGGGCTGGACCCGAGACGTGCCGCTAAGCAGTAAAAGTAGGTAGTAGGATGGACGAGTGATGTCAGCATCATCACTCCCGGACTGGCCAAGCCCGTAAGACTGATCAGAACAATGTATCGAACTGTTGAGTTACAAGTCGGTTTCACCTTTGATTTCCCCATACCCCCAAACTATGTAGGTCAGGTCAGGTGTTCAGTAGTCAAGGACTAATGCCAACACAAAGTCAAGTAAAAGTAGGTCTGTCTGGATCGACGGCAGGAATGGTTAGGTTTGTCGGCATTAGGCATGAAATCATGAAACAGGTAATGTCATGGTACGACAGGGTGAGTCGGTATGTATGTATATGTCAGGTGTACGGTACCATGTCATGTCAAGTAGGAAGTGTAACAGGTCATGTCAGGAAGCACAAGATGTCATGTGGGTGCTCATAATCAAACTAACATAAACATGTGTATAAATAAACAAGCATGAGTACTATCAGAACAATAACTGGAACATGTAATATGATATGCCAATAGATATAATTTCAAGGATATGGATGCACAGTTATCGATTAGGGTTACATTTATAGTTCCAATATTAATTAGGATACAATTTATTAAACATGGAGTGTTAATATCACATTATTATGTAGTGATGTGATCTATGGATGCAATTATATGTATCTTAAATGCGATAGATGCAAACGGGTATCCGAAAAGTTATAAAACTATAAAATGGTAATGTGGGATGTACAACTAAACAATATGTGATATAATAATATTAATATGGATAGCATATTCAAAGCGATTAGTAACTATAAAAGATGTATTGATTAACCATGCACAAGAAGGTTCCGTACAGAAATTTAGCGTCACCCTAATTTGTAAAATAGCTTAAAAATAACAAATGTTCTCCAAAAGAGACGTATCTTATACCAAAACAAAGATAATTCAATAAGGTTTTCATTCTTATAAGTATAAGCATCTCAGGTTATCCCTACAAAAAGTTATGAATATTCAAAGTTGAAAGTTTGCTGCTGGAATTTCCCCGGACAGCAGTTTAGAGACGTGTTCATTTGCATTTTACGTTAATTAAACAATTTATTTTACAAGTAAATATTTCATAGATTTATAGTATTCTGAATTATCTTCGTAACGAACTAAAGAACGTATCCTAATGATTTTTCTATGATTTATAATGAATTTTATAAGATAAGGTGTACAGTAAATTTCAGATTTGTCATATCCGATTTTTAACGACATTTCATATGTAAACTATAAGATTTTCAAATGTATAACATTATAAAATGAAGATTATAAAAGTATATAGCATGTAGCAAGATTAACTTGCCTCGATGGGTCGCGAATCGGGAAAACGGAATGTTAACCGTCGGCGGGGAAAACTCGCGACGGCGCACGGTTCACGGAATGAACCCAAACGACGAACAAAGGAACCACACGGGTCGGGGTATCTCGCTGGAACGTCGAGAAACGTCACCGGCACGACGGAATTCCGGCAACAAAAGAACAGTTAAAAGAAATGAGAAACGAGACATGAAGCAAGAAGAGAAAAATGATAAAGAGAAGTACGAGAGAATATATAAGGGAGAGGGAGAGGGAGAGAGAGGAAAAGTGAAGAGAGAGAGAGAGAAAGTGGGGCCCACGGGGTTAAAGGGGAGGTTGCGATTGGCTGAGAGAATAAATTAAGAAGGATATAAAAGATTGTAAAAATATTATATGGTTAACTTAAAGATTTAAAAGATAGGTAATGAACAGTAAGATATCAGATTAGTTAGAAAAATATATGCGAAGGTTTTAATAATATTAAAATTTAGGATTTTGGCGCCAAATGAAACATTTCCAAATTGCGCCCGGGTTGGGTCCAAAAATTCGAAATTCAAATAATAGGATTTTAGGCGGGTTCCAAATTTTAAAATGAAATGTTTTATGATTAAAAAGCATACTCCCAACACGGACACACGCACGTGCACGTAGCCATCCAAACTCGCCCGTTTCACTGAACGGGACGAGAACACAATGCACGGACGCTACCACGAGGCTAAGGGTGTCAAGTAGGCCAAGATGAATATTTCCAATTTTATTTTAGGTGCTAAAATTTGTTATATGCAGAATGACTTAGCCAGATAAAATTTTACAGTAAGACCCAAATAAGCAAGATAAATGAAATGAGTAATATCTAATGCTCAACCAATAACAGAAAATAGTAGCATTGGGCTCGGGTGTTACAGATATGTATTCCTGATGAAACACAAATCAGAAGCTTTTGAGAAATTTAGAGAATATAAACAAGAAGTCGAGAACCAAACCGGGAAAAGTATTAAAATCTTTCGATCTGATCGAGGAGGTGAATACTTGAGAATGAATTCCTGGACTTCCTGAAAGAGAATGAAATTCCCTCTCAGCTAACTCCTCCATATACACCACAGCACAACAGTGTATCGGAACGGAGGAACCGCACCCTATTAGATATGGTGCGCTCTATGATGAGCACAGCTGAGTTACCTATTTCCTTCTGGGGGTATGCACTGGAAACAGCTACAGACCTATTGAATATGGTTCCCACCAAATCTGTGTCAACCACTCCATATGAGATATGGAAAGGAAAGAGACCATGTCTTAATTATGTTAAGATATGGGGTTGTCCGGCCTATGTAAAAACGCAAAATCCGGACAAAATCGCGGCAAGGTCCATTCTGTGTAAGTTTATTGGATATCCCAAACATTCGCGCGGGTATATCTTCTACCAAACCGAGGAAAAAAAGTGTTTGTTTCTCGACATGCCACCTTTTTAGAAAAGGAATTTCTTGAAAAAGAGATTAGTGGCATGGAGGTAGAACTGGAAGAGCTTCCAGCAATACAGACTACAACAGAAGATTTGGTTGAACTAGAGGATTCGGTAGTTCCCGATGAACCCCAGCCACTCCGCAGATCTAGTAGGGTTCCTCACCCACATGAGAGATACTACGGTTTTCTCATGGATGGTGGGAGCGAGGATTGCATCATGGTTGATGATGACCCAACTAGCTTCGAGCAGGCCATCACGAGTGGGGACTCAGTGAAATGGCTGGATGCAATGCGGTCCGAAATGGAATCCATGTACACCAACAAAGTGTGGACTTTGGAAGTTGCTACTGAAGGGGTAAAACCCATTGGGAGCAAGTGGATCTTCAAGAAAAAACTTGGTGTAGATGGGAAAGTGGAGACTTTCAAAGCTAGACTTGTTGCAAAGGGTTTTCGTCAAAGACCAGGTGTGGACTATGACGAAACCTTTTCTCCAGTGCCTATGCTTAAATCCATCCGGATCATGCTTGCCATCGCTGCATATCATGACTACGAAATCTGGCAAATGGATGTTAAGACCGCCTTTCTAAATGGTGATTTAGAAGAGTGCGTGTATATGACTCAGCCAGAGGGCTTCGTAGATAGTGGGAGCAGCGGGAAGGTGTCCAAGCTGCTTAAATCCATTTATGGATTAAAGCAAGCATCGCGGAGTTGGAACATCTGCTTTGACGTCGTTATCAAAGAGTTTGATTTCGTCAAAAATGTAGATGAACCTTGTATCTACAAGAAGGTGGCAGAGAGTAAGGTTGTCTTCCACGTATTGTACGTGGACGACATACTCTTGATAGGAAATGACATTCCTATGCTGCAATCAGTCAAGCTCTTCTTATCACAAAGATTCTCAATGAAAGATCTTGGTGATGCCTCCTGCATATTGGGAATTATGATCTATAGAGATAGATCTAAAAGGATATTGGGATTGTCCCAATCCAGGTACATTGACACCATACTAAAGAGGTTTAGTATAGAAGCGTCCAAACGTGGGTTTTTACCCACGATCTCAGGGCTCACTCTCTCCAAAGAGATGTCTCCCAAGACTGATTTGGAGAGAGCTCGCATGCAAGGGATACCCTATGCTTCGGCTGTAGGCTCTATCATGTACGCGATGTTATGTACCAGACCTGATGTAGCATACTCACTAAGTGTAGTGAGTAGGTATCAAGCTGATCCTGGAGAGAGTCACTGGACAGCTGTGAAGAGCATTCTCAAGTACTTGCGAAGGACTAAAGAGATGCTCTTGGTGTATGGTAATGGAGAACTCCAAGTGGAGTCCTTTACCGATTCGAGCTTCCAAAATGATAAGGACGACTCTAAGTCACAGTCGGGATTTGTCTTTACCCTTTACGGAGGGGCGGTTAGCTGGAAGAGTTCCAAGCAAGAAACCGTGGCAGACTCGACGATGGAGGCTGAATACATCGCTGCCAACGATGCTGCCAAAGAGGCTGTCAGGATCAAGAAGTTCATTACTGAACTTGGAGTGGTTCCATCCATTGAGCATCCAATACCTTTGTATTGTGATAACAATGGAGTGGTAGCTTTGGCCAAGGAACCCAGGTCCCATCAGCGATCCAGGCATATTCTGAGGCGGTATCACCTGATCCGGGAGATAGTTGATCGCCGGGAGATCGAGGTCAGGAGGGTTGACACGAAGAACAATACTGCGGATCCACTCACGAAGGCCATTCCCTAGATACAGTTTGAGAGACTCTTCGGGATGCTTGGTATGCGATACTACAGCAGCTGGCCCTAGTGCAAGTGGGAGATTGTTAGTTGTATGTATGCCCTAGAAGCCAGTATTGTACAGATGATGTATATTATATTGGATGTTTAGACATATATAGAGAGGACTTTCTTGCTCGATATGATAGTATGCTATCTGGTTGCACTTTACTTTAACATTTATACTTGTCTCTTTATACTGTCTTATAGTTACATGTTGGTAAAGCCCTTAGGATGTGTACTTGACTACCTGGACTATGATGCGGATCATACTAGTGGGGACATGGTAGTCCATAAGTACATCCTTCAAGGCCCCTAGTCGTGGGTGTATCGAGACGGGGCATCGATATACCAGAGTAGACTAGCGTATACGCTTCTCGACCCATGAGATGGGCGATGGATGATCCCATATCCATTGGTGTTTGACATCAGAGATCGTATAAGGGTGCTCAGTGAAGACTGGGTACACTGGACGGACTCACCGAGAACTCCCAGATGGTATTATACCTCACGTCAGATGGCAGTTCTCTGGTGACACTTGTGCAGGTTAGTCTGTAGACCCGAGATAGTCATAGAGTCTTGTGTGATTCCCACTGTGCTTTGATTTCCACCTTACCACGTCCATGAGGGCATGCAAAACGGTGGTTTTTGGGTACAGTCCCGAGTCACATGGAGGCAATGAGCGATAGGAGAGGTTTTGTCTCTCCCGGTATTGGGGGTTGATGTTGCGCTGTGCTCGATTGGCCGTAACAGGGAAGTCCCTGGCCAGGGCTGATTTAGAGATTTACTGGTAAGTGTTACCAGTAGTTTCTCGACCCGTTATGAGCCTCACATCGGCACGACTTATCGGTTATTGGGGTCTGACGTTTACCACCCCTAGACTTGATATGCGACATATCAGACGAGGAGACTGGACTGTACGGGAAGTGTTACCGGCAGGCTTTTACAGGAGTTGGAGCGGGCTTGCTTGCTGATCTTCTGATCGCTCAATACCCGGGTAGCCGTTACGTCTAGCTAGTACCGCTGACGGCTCGTGGGTGCTTGATGTGATCATCACCTACTGTCGGCGTATTAACGAGTCTTTAGAGTCCTACATAGAGGTTTTACTGGCTCAGGCAAAACGAAATAGGAGCACGTATGTGATATGTGCAGGACCGAGAATAATGCGTGTATGTGATACCGTATTCTATTCTCGCGACTTTATGTATCAGTCGGTTATATATGATATAGCCGGGTTATCGAATCAAGTGTTGATTCGATAAGTCGATACATTAGATGTTAGTCGGTTATATGAGATATGACCGGATTATTAAGTCAAGTGTTGATTTAATAATTAAGTGTATAATTTTATATTAGATATACTAGTTTACATTTACTAACACATGTTCACTTAGGGTTTTTTCTCACATGTACACATTTTTACTATATATATGATATATATTAAAATGTGTTATCTTTTTGTATCATGGTTGATGATACATCATCCATGGGTGTATGAGACTTACACTATGCTAATTTTTAGTTTGGGTTTTTAATATTTAAAGTAAATACAAAATCAAGTGGAGAATTAGAAAATGCATGAAGCTTGTGGAAGCTTGTGGATGCATTGACTAATTCAACTTGGTTTTGTATTTTACTATGGATATTTATTAACCCAACCATAACAATTAGCCTAGGGTTAAGTCTCTACAAGAGTTAGTATATGATACTCACTCACCATGGTTAGATCACACACTTGATCATTATCCTCTTCTCTTTTCTCTTGTTCATCTTCTTCATTGTTCAAAAGAAAAGCTTGCTAGGGTTTGATCCAAAGTGAGAACTAAAGTGAGAAATAAAAATCCAAAGAGAACCCACTTCCTATTTCTCCATCCTCTACTAGACTAGCACTTTAGTATAGGGTGTTTGCTTCACTAATTCTTAAATTAGTGAAGTAGTAGCTTGAGTCGGAATTCACTCGACGTAGATCATCTTCGGCCTCGGAGACTTCAAGCAAGGTCGCATTTTTCGCCTCGTGAAGCCATGCAAGAGCCCGGGAGAACCTTGATCGCAGCGAAGGGACTTCAACAAGGAGCAAATGAAGTGAAGGACCGATCTACAAAGGTTGTATTTCGTGTTCCCTTAGAAGTAAAGTTGTTTACTTACTATTAGTTTCGCCTAAACTCTAGTATACGATCTTGCTTAGGGTTGTTCGGCACATAAAAATTTAATTTTGGCATGGTCGATGCCTTGTAGAGCCTTGTTAGTGTACCTAGTAACCCTACAACCATAATGTTCTAGCTTGGCTTTGATACCATGAAAGTCGGCCTTTGCACCATTATGAGGTTCTAGAGGCATCAAGAATGCCAAATTCAAATTTTTTTAGGTGCGAAGTTAGACCAACAAGATCTTTACTAGAATATTTTGGGTTTGCCTTTGTGATGTGATGAACTTAAGAGAAGAAAAGAGAATATAATCTTTGTAGTTCGAGTCCTACACTTCAATAGCTCTGGGTTGAAGTCCACGCGACTCTACTAGGCTCCTCTTCAAGTTGAACGAACCTCTTTCGTGATCTTCGCGCCAAAGACGATCCATCCGAAGTCCATAAGCTCAAGCTAACCCTTCACTAATCTCATTAGTGAAGGCAACTCCACATCAAATTGCTAATCTAATGTGTGATGGTGAAGTAGGGGTTTAATTTTCTCACTAGTTTGTGTTCAAGTTTCATGGTTCATATCACATGTGAGGGTTGAAGTTTGAACCATGGGATTGAGGAAGAAGAAGAAACTAGAGAGCAACCATGGGAGCAAAGCAAGCAAAATAGCTAAGTGTTAAGAATGAGACTAGAATGAATGGCAACTCTTGACCCCCACTCATTCAAGCATGGAATTTTGCAATATAAAATTGCAACTATGCTTGAATAGTGAGTCAAGATGAATAGACAAAAATAAATCCCATACTTGCAACTATGCTATCATTTTCCACCTCATTTCTATTTGTCTCAAAAAATAGAAAATCAAGCCATGCTTCATTATATATATATATATATATATATATATATATATATCATATATATTAATATATATAATGAAGAATAATTAGTGAGCTAATGATATTAGTTAAGATATAATTATATCACATATAATGTATATCACATTATTAAATCAACACTTGATTTAATAATCCGGTTATATCACATATGACCAACTAATATCATTTATCTGTATATCACATTATCAAATCAACACTTGATTCGACAATCTGGTTATATCACACATAACCGAACCGATAACAGATAACTGCCAGATTACAATACGGTATCACATACACGTATTTAATCCGGCCCACACATATCACATATGTGTCCTACTTTGTTTCGCTCGAACCAGGAAACTTCTATGTGGGATTCTAAAGATTCGTCAATACGCCAGCAGTAGGTGATGATCACATCAATCACATACAAGCCGTCAGCGGAACTAGCTGGACGTAACGGCTACCCGGGTATTTAGAGATATGAAGATCAACAAGCAAACATGTCCATACTCTCCATGAAGCCTATCAGAAACACTACCGTACATTCCAGTCTCTTCGTCTGATATATCACATATCATGTCTAGGGGTGGTAAATGTCAGTCACCAGTAACGTGATAAGTCATGCCGATGTCTGGCCTATAACGGTTCGAGAAACTACTGATAACACTTATCAGTAAATCTCGGCAGCAGCCCTGACCAGAGACTTCCAGTTCTAGCCAATCGAGCATAGCGCAGCAACAACCCCCAATACCGGGAGAGAAGAAACCCTCCTATCGCTCATTGCCTCCATATGACTCGGGACTGTACCCAAAATCCACATGTTTGCATGACTCCTTTGAGCCGTGGTAGGGAGGAAATCAAAGCAAAGTGGAAGCCATACAAGACTCTATGAAGATCTCGGATCTACAGACTAACATGTACCAGTGTCACCAGAGGACTACTATCTGACGATAGGTATACTACCACATAGGAGTCCTAAGCGAGTCCTATTCAATGTACCCATTCTCCAATGAGCACATGTGTACAATCTTTGATGTCACACACCAATGGTTGTGGGATCAACCATCGCCCTCTAAGGGACAAGAAACGTACACACTAGCCTACACTGGAATATCGATGCCCTAGTCTCGATATTCCCACGACTAGGAACTAATTAAAAGATGTACTTGTGGACCACCCTGGGCCCACTAGTATGATCACATCATAATCCTGGTAGCCAAGTGCATATCCTAAGGGTTTTATCAACATGTGAGAGCAAGACAGTATAAATACCAGTTTATATGTTAAGATAAAGATAACTTGATGCATACTATCATGTCGAGCAAGAAAGTCCTCTATATATATGTCCAAGAATCCACTATATCACTAATAATGGCCTTTAGGGCATACATATTACTAACAAGTCGATGGTAGCGAAGAAAGTTTCTAGCCAGTCTATTCTAAGACTACGTCGAAGTTTGGTATGTCCAGCACCTTGAAGTCCGCAAAAAATTCTCAACTGCAGACGACCACCGGACATAGATCGTATCCCAAAGTTACTTTTAGAATGTCATTCCCTGATCTGACATTCCAGCTAGATACGAGCGGTTTAACTGGGATCGCATGAGTTTGGACGAACCATTGCGACATAAAGCAATGTGATGCCCCAGTGTCGAAGAGCGCTAGAGCAGGTATGGAGGCTACTAAGATTGTACCTAAGTCGTATGGGATAGGTTTAGGTTTAACAGATATAAGATGACTATGAATTGAAAGGACTTGAAAGATAATAGGAAAGGGATTTACCAGTGATAATCTGACCCATAGTTTCGGCCTCTTCGACCTTCATGGTGAATGCTTGGCGTCACGGCACTTTCTTCTGTGCCTGGTTAAACATTCAGCATTGGGGTTGAGTAGTCTAAGTGCATGGAGCTGGAGCTGGTAGAGCTAACCGGGTAGGAAGAGCTTGGATCACCAGTCTAGGTGGAGGGTTGTTGGGTCTTCGATTATGGGGGAATGCTCTAATGGCGTGAGTAGAAGACCCACAGATTAGGCACAAGTTGTTCGCCCCGCGATAGTTCTTCACAAGATGCCCTATTCTTTTGCAGTAGATGCAAAAGCCTGGCCTGCTATTGGCAAACGAACCTACTGGCCTTCGAGATGGTCTGTTAAAAGCTGGCCTGGAAGAGGCCCCTCCTATGATCTGGTGCACAGGGCGTTTCACACCGGCAGTCTGCGGCCTGCCCTTCTTCTTCACAACTGCCTCATAGCGTCGGGCAACCTTCAAAGTAAGTTCATGGGTTGGGAAATCCCCTGTAGCGAGTGCAGCTTGGATTTCAGGGTCCAACCCTTGCTGAAATCGTCGTGCCCGGATCTCAGCAGTGGGAATAAGATGTGCAGCAAACCTGTTACGACCTTGTATTAGCAGTGTAGTGAGTGAGATCAGAAAATTGAATTTGAGACAATATCTTACCTGCTAATCATGGTAAACTCAGTATCATATTCATCAACCAACTTGACCTACATCGAGCCTTGCTGTAAATAGATGAATTGCTGCTTCATGTCATAGCGGGAAGTCTCTGAAAAGTACTTGGCGTCAAAGAGGTCTCGGAATGTTCTCCATTCTATCGGTTGTGCGAGACGGCTCTCCTCAGCCTTCCACCAGACTTTGGCGTTATCAGTCAGTTGCAACTTAGAAACTCTCACCCAAGAAATATCTGGCACTTGAGCTGCTGCCAGGTCATCCTCGATTGCTTAAGCTCATTCTTCTGTCTCAAGCGGGCTCTCCTTACCCGAGAAGTTCTTTGGGTGCAGTGCCCGAAACTGCTTAACTCTCGATGCTTCGGCTTCGGGACGGTGCATGAGGATAGCAGTCTGCTGCTGCTGACCCTCCAATAGGATCTTGATAGCCTTAACCAGTACCATTTGCTCATTGATAGGAGCTGCAACGGTAGGTGGTGGTGGTATAGTAGGTGGTGGAGTATTGTCGTTGACGTTGGTATTAGTATTGTTTGGAGAGTCCATTACCTTAATATAAAAGATAGGTTAGGATAGATTCAAGAAATTTGAAATGCAACGAATGTAAATGTTTGTTGAACTCATTAATTCTTGTGGTATATTGTTTACGAATTCATGTAGAAATGACATGTATTGGCCACCAATAAAACCTGTTATGCCCCGCTTCCCACTAGACGGAAATGGTGACGTGGCAAGCCCGCGGCATATTTATCCAGAAAAGATTATTCCCTAAATAAATATACTAAGCGTATTGAAAACAATAATACACAATTCAAGAATAAATGGAGACTGTAAAAATTTTCAACAAATATCTTTATTTACATTCAACTTCCAATATTTACAAATACAAGAGTTTATACTGGAAAGTAAATACAATAAGGAAATGCATGTCACGCCCCGCTTCCCAGTGTACGGGAAAGTAGACGTGACGGGCCGCGACGTATTTACTTAGAAGTAAACACGTTAAGCGTAAATAAGCAATATAAATGAATACACAAGAATAACAAGAGATGTAATAACAATAGCAACTTTTATCAACATTCTTTCTTTACATACAAATGCTATGTCTGAGCTAAGCTTAGATATTGAAGTCTTCTTTCGTTTCTCGACGGTGAAAAGAAAAGTACAATGATAGAAAGAGATACCTAAACAGTGGTATATGAACTGAAAAGAAAATAAGTACAACTAAAAGCCTAGAAGTCTGGCTCCTCTATGAACTGCTCCAAATCGTCCCGACTGGGCTCGGACTCCTGAGAGTCGGGTTCTCCTGACGAACATTCCAAACAAAGAGGAGACAAGAATGTCGTCAGCGAACTAGCGATCGGTAAGTCCCAAAAGAAATAGTAGAATAGACAAGTAAAGAGAATAGAACTGGTAAATTGTACAGGTTTATGTTTGTTATACTAACATAATTATTTGTAGCTTGGTACAGAAGGTTTCAGTGTATACGAGAGGAGTCCAATATTCTCCGTGGACTATGGTAACCCGTAGTATAAGGCCCCGTCAAAACCCACGGGACAACGGCACAGGATATTCATGTAAGTGTCTATCATCATGCCACTTTTAACACATTCCGTACCAGTATGCCCCGTTAAATCCCGTAATGTATATTGTATTGATTGGTAATTATCAGACTTGTCGAGACCATGGTATAAGTTTTTTCATGTAAACAGCTTCAGAATGTATCAAGTAGTCATGTAATGAAGTCAAGTCATAGCCATGGTTCGGTCAAGTCAAGTCATGTTTGCATGTTGATATTGTTATGGTATTCAGGTTCATGTTTAGTATATTGGATTCGTGTTGAATTAAATTCATGTGATTTAGATTCAGATTGATTTGGACTCAGACTTGAGTCAGACACTTTAAACAGAATTTGGATCCTGAATTAGGTTTAGGAGTTATCGGTAACTGCAGCATATGGACGGCAGGAATTGTGTCTTTTTCCAAGACAATTACCATTGATAACCCCATTTTATTTTTCTACCTTAAATAGGAAAGCACCCACTTTCTCCGGCTCCTTGAGACTCAAGAGAATTAGTCCCGCTTAAACCTATATTTACTAGGGTCCTTAATGTAATTTTATATATCTCGAGGGGGTTTTATGAAAAATATTTTATATACTTTCAAAATAAATCTCGAGTAATTATTTATTTTCTTTAGGATTTCCATGAATGTGAATTTTAAAGAGTGAGGTATATTTGTGAATAGTAACTTAGCTTGAATAGTTCATGGTATTTTAACTTGTCTTGTATTGATACTCGATAGTATTTTAATGAAACTTGTCATTCTTTTATTTTCTAGAAAACATGGAATTTTATTATATAGTAAAAATATATGGTTTGATAATAATTATATAATTATTAAAAATTAATTTTATTTATTACGTGGAAAATCTCGTTTTTCTTAAAAAATCGTATTAAAATTCTTTCGAGATCGTATGCTCCGTGAGGATGTCTGCATCTCGCTATACTAGCCCGAGGATGTGTGATAATCTGCACCATCCAATAGCGGGTTCCCCAAAATGGGTTGTAGAGGCATAATTGTAAAGAGTTTGATAATACAATTCGAAGAAAACGGGTTTTTATAGTTCAAGGTATTTTGATGAAAAGTCGTATTTTGCCACAAAAGTTATGTCTCAAGAGAATCGTGCTATGTCAATATGTGTGTATGTGAGAGATGGGCCATTACCTCGTGAAGTTTTTTAAAGGTATGCTAAGCAAAAGTTTAAAAGATAACGTCTATAAACTTCATGGTATTTAAACGTAAAAACTAGGTTAAAGTTATTTTACATGGAGTTTTTGAATGAAAATTGTTTCTAAATGTTAGTTTAATAATTAGCAAGTATGTTGTAATAATATTCATGAAGAATATATAAGAAAAAGTGGATTTTATAATGTTTTAAAGAAGGTGTCGGTATTTACTCCACTTCCGACATGTTTTATGAAAAGAGACTTTTTAAAATGAAAGAGTAGAATAAGAAATGAGACTTACTTGCTAGAAGGAAAAAGGAAAAGTAGAAGAAGAGGTGGAAGCTTTCGTGGCGTCGTGGGGTCGCCGGAACTTGCGTAGATCCTCGTCGAAACTCGACCTCTTGCTAACTCCACTTCAACTCCACTTGTACTTAGAAAATTTTGATAATTTTGACTAGAGATTTCAAAATGAAGAGGGGATAGGGTATGGGGTTGTATTTATAGGGTGAAATTAGGGTTTTGGAATTGAAAGATTGAATTAAAAAGCATTAAAAATGATATTAAAGATGAATTTTAATTCTCTGTTAAATTGCAGAGAAAACAAACAGTATGGGGGTAATGGGGTAGGCCAAAGGGTTTTGTGTGCAAAACACGGGCCTCATTCCCTAAGGACCACCCGCCGTCACCGGCCCCTTGCCCGATCTCGCCGGTCCAATGTGAGGGGTTTGCCATTGGATTCTTGCCACGTGTCCTACTCCCTATTAACTCTAATTTGCACATGTTTGATTTTCTGTCTTTTCATTTATATGTGCAGTGCACGTGTAAACTTTTGGACTTCCAAAAAGTTTAAAAGAAAAAACAGTAAAAATAATATGTGGCTGATGTGATTCGAACATAGGGGCTATGTCACAGCAGTGCAAGGTTTTACCAATGAGCTACAAGTTGTTTCTTGCTGTTCTTAAATAAGAATAACTTTTAAATTGTGCTCAGGCTTGCAAACTCCATTCTGTACTTTAAAAAAAATTGTACAGAAAATTCAGGGTCGTTACATTCTATCCTCCTTATAAAAATTTCGTCCTAGAAATTTTTAGAAAGAAGTTGTAACAGATTCAAGAAAAATTTGATTACAGTGGTGATGAAAAGAACTACTGATATGGTACTGAAAGTGCATGAAAAATATGTTAGAAAGAACGAAAGGATGCAAGGGTTTTGAAAGAAGAAGTATTACCAATGTTACCCTGACCTATAGCTTCGGCTTCTGCGGCCGCTAAAGTGAATGCCTGACGTCGGAGTACATTCCTCCTAGCTGGAGACACATTCCTCTGTCCTTAGGGCATATTTCTCTGCCTTTGAGGCATGTTCTTCATTCCCTAGTGGAACTGACGAGAAGGCTGTGCAGGAGATCCACGAGAAGGTGGAGCAGGTAGGGGCAAGACGAGGTGCATGAGCCTGAATAGCTGGCCGCTGCGGAAAGGTGATGTGTGCTGGAACTGGGTTGCGTCTATGAGGGCATGTTCCAATGTCGTGAGTGGATGCGCCACAAACTAAGTACAGACCGTTTGTATGTCTGCAATCTTTTACCAGGTGTCCATCCCTCTAGCAGTAGAAGCAAAAATCTGGACTTGGCCGGTTAAATATTACTTCCATTCTCCTGGTTGCAAAATTTGGTATGGAAGAGGCTCCTCAGCCATCTGGGTGGCAGGGCACTTCACACCGGCAGTCTGAGGTCTGCCCTTCTTCTTCACCAATGCCTCATAGCGGCGAGCAGCCTTCAATGCAAGATCATGGGTTGGGAAATCCCCTGTAGCTAGTGCAGTTTGGATCTTCGGATCCAACCCTTGCTAAAATCTTCGTGCCCTGATTTCAGCAGTCAGGATCAAGTGTGCCCCGAACCTGGTATTCATGGTAAAATCAGCATCATATTCATCCACGGATTTGTTCCACATCGAACCTTGCTGCAAGTGGATGAACTGCTGTTCCATGTCGAATCGGGCAGTCTCGGGAAAGTATTTCGCGTCGAACATGTCGCGAAAAGTCTTCCATTCAATCGGCTAGGCAAGACGACTTTCTTCAGCTTTCCACCATACTCTGGCGTTATCTGTGAGTTGCAGCTTCGCAACTCTCACCCAAGCGATCTCTGGCACTTGTACTGCTGCCCGGTCATTTTCAATGGACTGAGCCTATTTCTCTGCCTCTAGTGGGCTCTCTTTCCCAGAAAAGTGTTTATGGTGCAATGCCCGGAATTGTTGACTCCGGTGCCTCAGTCTCTGGGCGGTGCAAGAGAATAGCAGTCTGCTGCTGCTGATCCTCCAAGAGACTCTTTATTGCCTCAAGCAATACCGCCTGCTCATTGATAGGAGCTGCTACGGTAGGTGGTGGTGGTGGTGGAGGTGGATGAGTGTTTCTATTCACGTTGGTGCTCGTGTTATTCGGGGAATCTATAACTTTGAGAGAAAAGGAAGGGTTATGATAGATTCAAAAGCTTAGAAATGTAAGGAATGTTTAGTTGCTGATTCTTATAATCCTTGTGATATATTGCTTAGGATTCCATGCAGAACTGACCTGCATGGGCCGCCAACAAAACCTATCACGCCCCGCTTCCTAGTGTACGAGGAAGTAGACGTGACGGGCCGCGACATATTTACTCAGAAGTAAACACGTTAAGTATAAATAAGCAATATAAACGAATACACAAGAATAACAAGAGATGTAATAAGAACAACAACTTTTATTAACATTCTTTCTTTACATACAACTGAAAAGAAAAATGCAATGATAGAAAGCGGTGCCTAAACAGTGGCATATGAACTGAAAAGAAAATAAGTACAACTAAAAGCCTAGAATTCTGGCTCCTCTGTGAACTGCTCCAAATCGTCCTGACTAGGCTCGGTCTCCTGAGAGTCGGGTCCTCCTGACGAACATTCCAAAAAAAGAAGAGACGGGAATGTCATCAGCGAACTAGAGCTCGGTAAATCCTAAAAGAAAGAGTAAAAAAGACAAGTAAAGAGAATAGAACTGGTAAATTGTGCAGGTTTATGTTTGTTATACTAACGTAATTGTTTGTAGCTTGGTATAGAAGGTATCAGTGTATACGAAAGGAGTCCAACTTTCCCCGTGGACTATGGTAACCCGTAGTACAAGGCCCTGTCAAAACCCATGGGACAACGGCACAAGATGTTCGTGTAGGTGTCTTTTAGTGTCCATCATCGTGCCACTTTTAACACATTTCGTACCAATCTACCCCGTTAAACCCCGTAATGTATATTGTATTGATTGGTAATTATCAGACTTGCCGAGACCATAGTATAAGTTGTTCATGTAAACAGTTTCAGGATGTATCAAGTAGTCATATAATGAAGTCAAGTCATAGCTGTTCACCACCGGAGACGGAGACGAACCGGGATGGATCCTCTTGCCTAAATCTGAGGGCAGATACTATTTGGATTTATCCGTCTACCTTTCCGAAGATACCAAGTTGATTTATGGTACTGTATATCGGAGGTTTGGACGGATGCGACCGTTGTAGCAGAATTTATCAGATTCCCCCTTGTTTATGAGGAGTTTTTGATTGTGGCGACGCTGTTCCCTGCAGGCGCAAGCCCCTGCAGTTAATTACGTTACCGCATTGCGATAACCACTTTCTCCTGCTCCAGAAGTTCACTTCGTGTCGTGTGTGTTTTTGTTTGTTTTGGTTGCCCGTGGATTGTATACGGAGACTAGTTTATGTCGTCGCCCATAGGGCACGGATTAGTCCAAATCTGACTATTTTTATATTTGGGTTTGGTTTATTTAAAGACCATTAATCTGATTTGAGATTAAGGCCGACTTAAACATATGAGCATTTGGGCCCAATTATTTTAGATTAAGGACATCAAGGTCCATTATTGCCATGTTTGAGGCGAATATTAGTTTAGGGATATCTCGGTCCGACATTCCCATTTTGGGGACGAATGTTAGTTTAGAGACATTTCGTTCCATTATCATCATCTTTGAAGCGAATAATTAGTTTAGGGATATCTCGGTCCAACATTCCCATTTTGAGGACGATTGTTAGTTTAGGGACATTTCGGTCCATTATCGCCATGTTTGAGGCGAATAATTAGTTTAGGGACATCTCGGTCTGACATTCCCATTTTGAGGACGAATGTTAGTTTAGGGACCTTTCGGTCCATTATCGCCATGTTTAAAGTGAATGATTAATTTAGGGACATCTCGGTCCGACATTAATCTTGCGCGCACGCGTGTTTGTTACGTAATGAAGCGAACAATGTTAATATGGAATGTGCCCAATTTGAGGAAAGATCCGATTTGAGGCATGCACGTCAATTTGGAAGTATATCAAGCAGTTGTTGGTCGTTAGGACCCGCCATCTCTCTGAAGACGTTGAGAGATTACAACGATATGTACCAAAGCTGTGAAGAGATGTACCCTTAATTCAAATCCCGTATTTGAGGGGAAAAGGGGTGATGGTTCTAAGAATCGTTAGTCGTATTTGAGACTAAGATTACCTTAGGAGATGTGGGATGAATATCGTTTTGGATATCATCAATGACAGATCTTTAGTCATGTTTCAGTTTAGGAGATCATGAGCAATATGGGCTCGGTTTATTTTAAAATCAAAGAGGTTTAATCTCAGGAAACTTAGCCAATTTTGGGCTGAGATTGAGTTTCCATAATTACCCAAAAGTGCTAAGCACTGGGGCATGTAGCGCTCACGTATGAAACACGTGAGGCGCTGGATTAGTGTTAAGCACTAGAGTCCCGTGGCGCTCACGTGTGAAACATGTGAGGCGCTCAGATATGAGCGTTGCCCCAATCAGTGCGAAGCACTTTAAACATTTTGACTAATCTTAAAGTGATGAGCACTTTGCATAGTACTCATGTGGGAAGCATGTGAGCATTGGGTTTCATTTGTTCACTTCCCCTCTTTTTACAGAAGTGCTAAGCATTTTGGGTTTTCAAGAGCATTTTATGTGTATTACACGTGACTACTTTCTTTTGGGGTTTTATTTGGTGACTGCTAAAGGGTTTTTCTTTGCTCTTCAGGCGCCCACGTGGGAAACACATGAAGCAGTTTTAGTTTTTCTTTTGCTTGTTTTAAGCACTCACGTGGGAAACACGTGAGGCTCCATAACAGTGCTAAGCACTAATGAGACGCCAAGTTATCCTTGTTATTTGTTTTCAGAGATATTGATCTCTGTTAATAACAATTTTAGTCATTGATGATCATTAAGATCATTGTTATTATTGGAGAACTAAGTTCTCTTTTAGTTTTATAAGAACTAAGTTCTTTATGTAGGGTTAAACCCTAATATTGGGGGAATTAAATTCCCAGAACATATGTTCTTTTTCTTTTTGTTTGTTTTTCTTTTTAACTTAGTTCTTATCTCTAAGTTTTGAGTCTGAAGAACAGAATCTCTCCGATAAGAATTAAATTCTCAACTTGTGGGGAGATTTGTTCTTGAAAATCTCAAACCAGAGGAAGAACTAAGTTCTTGTATAAAGGGTTAAACCCATATAAAAGCAAAGGAGAGACAATACGATCTATGTGTTTTCTTTACCTAGGGTTTCAACGAGGAAAGTCTTCTTCTATGAGAATTAAATTCTCTCTTCTCTCAAGAGCTCACTATATTCTTTTTTGCAAAAGCTTGTAGGAAGTTCTCTATTCTCTCCGTTCTCTTTTTTTCTCTGTCTTCTTACTCCTATTTATAGGAGAAGAAAAAAGATCAGCTTGTTAAGAAAATCCCTGATTGAGAGATCATGATTGATTTCATAATCAATCAAAAATGATCTTTTGGATCAATTGGTGAATTTTATTCACCGTTGGATTTTTAATCCAAAGGCTCTCTGTTTAACAGAGAATTTTTTTTTGTTTGTTTAACAAGATTAGGAAATATTTTTCCTAAGATAGAATTTCATTCGATCATATGATCGGTAGGTGATTTTATGATCACCGTTGGATCTTTGATCCAAGGGTCCTCTGTTTAACAGAGAAAATCTTTCTAGTTTGAGAAAGATCAAGGAGATATTTCCCATGTAGAATTTAATCATATCAGATGGTTTAATTGGTTATATTTTATCACAATTGGATTTTAAATCCAAGATTCTCTGTTAGAGAAAAATCTTTCCATATTAGAAAGATCAGGGAAAATATTTCCCAAATAGAATTTAATTCTATCACATAGAATCTGATGTGAGTATTTTAAAATTGGGGCGCTCACATGCTTTGCATGTGAGCGCTGCCAATTTTTGTGGCAGGAGAACTCACGTGTTTAACATGTGATCATTAGTGTGGGTTTTGGCTTATTTATTTTCAGCGCTCCTATGGTTTGCATATGAGCACTCACGTGTTTAACATGTGGGGCCTGTTTGGCCTATCAGTTATTTGATTGCAGCGCCTGTATGCTTTGCATATAGGCGCTCACGTGTTTAACACGTGAGGCTTATTTAGCCTATGAGTTGTTTTAACTGCAATGTTCATATCAGAATTTTGCATTATTATATTCCCCATTCTTAATCATATTGCAAATAAATAGGTGTTTTTGATCCATGTCTGCTAAATAGTTGCAGGTTACAGGTTCTCGGAACAATACAGTGAAAATGGTGAAAAAAAACGCTACAAAAGTGAGATTACGACCAACAAATAGATTAATCCTTATGATGCCGCCTACAGTTGAAGGAACAAATGAAGATCAATGAATAGTTCGATTGCACAAAGTACGAGGGCAGCACAAAGATTCAAGATTTCAACGCGAAGCTGTCACGCCCCGCTTCCCAGTGTACGGCGAAGTGGACGTGACGAGGCCCGCTACGTATGTACTCAAAAGTACATACGCTAAGCGTAACTAAGCAATATAAAATAATCACAAGAGACAAATGAAATTGAAATAACATCAACTTTTATTAATAACATTCTTTGTACAATGCATGAAATGAAAATACAACTGGAATGAAAAAAGCAATGCCTAAACAGTGGCATAATAATAATAAAAGGAAGTACTGGGAAGAACAAGTACAAAGTCTAGAGCTCTGGGTCTTCCTGGAATTTCTCCAAATCTTCACTTGTAGGCTCGGTCTCAACTTGGTCCAACGCACCTGACGACATTCAAAGAAGAGAGAAATAGAATGTCGTCAGCGAACAGGTCGCTCGGTAAGTCCCAAAGAAGAATGAAGAATGAGAGTGACAGAGTATAGTATTTTCTAAAGTATTGTATTGTAGTAAATTGTGGAATATTGTTTAACGATGTTGTTTGTAGCTTGGTACAGAAAGATGCCAGTGTATACGAGGGGAGTCTCTATATGCCAGAGACTAAGGGCACGTATAGTACAAGGAACCGTTTATGCCACGGTACAACAGCAACTGAATATAGGTTAGGTGTCTTAATCTGACCACCTCATTCCACTTTTAACATCTTCCGTACCAATCTACCCCTTTAAACCCCGCGATGTCATATTTGTATTGTTATCTTGTAAACTTGTAATGATTGCTTGATTGACTTTGATTGACTGATTGACTGATTTACTGATTTACTGACCGAAACCATGATATCAGGAAACGGTTATAACCGTAGAGTCATGTAAATGGAATACTGGAAATCATGTAAAAGGAATATCCATGGTTCGGTTCATTCAAACAGATTGTTAACTGGATCTGGAATTCATGTATTCATGTTGAGTTAGAATATAAAAGAATATAGATTGACTTGAAACATATTCAAGTTTTGTAGCTTGGTACAGAAGGATGCCAGTGTATACGAGAGGAGTCTCTATATGCTAGAGACTAAGGGCACATATAGTACAAGGAACCGTTTATGCCACGGTACAACAGCAACTGGATTCATGTTAGGTGTATTAAATCTGACCACCTCGTGCCACCTTTAACACCTTCCGTACCAGTCTACCCCTTAAACCCCGCGAAGTCTTATTTGTATTGTTATCTTATAAATTGTAGTAATTGTAAATTGATTGACTGACTGACCGAAACCATGATATCAGGAAACGGTTGTAACCGTAGAGTCATGTAAATGGAATACTGAGAAACATGTAAAAGGAATATATCCATGGTTCGGTTCAGCCAAATTGTATAAATTGATAATTGCATTCATGGATTCATGTGTTCATTTTGAATTGGAATCTTGTAGATTATAGGTTGACTTGAATCATATTCAAGTCAAATTAATCAGACTCAAACCCGAGTTAGACCGTAGAAATGTAAATCGAAGTCCTATAATTGCTAGGGTCCTTAGGGTAATTTATAAAACTTGAGGGGGTTTTATGTAAAAATATTTTTGTATAGTTTTCAAAATACAACTCAAGTATTTAATTATCGTCTTTATGTATATACAATAATTTAATGATCAAGATAAATATGTATACATGTTCGAATAGCATGAAATGAGTCAAGTATATTATACGAGTAACTACCAAAAACAATGCTGTAAAGAAATATTATGTACGACTAATTAATCAAGTCAAACGAATGCGAGAACATAAACAAAAATATGTCTCTAAGTGTTTTGCATGCGTGAGTTCCAGTTTCACCTAAATACGACTACCGGTTTGAGAGATATATATGTTTTCGTATCGTCGCGCAAAACAGATCAGAATCTATTCGGCACCGTCACATATTTTTAAAATGCAGTTTTAGTTAATTTCTATCGGGTTTCAGGTTACGAAAATTATTAGAAAGTTGTAGGTATTTCGATGACCTTATCGAAAACACCAAGATTCACATGATTTGGATTTCTGAAGCTCTAGTTATGATCATTTTAATATCAGCATTTAAAACAGAAATTCAGATTTCTGGACAGCAACTATATATTCTATTGCAAAGCCTATATCAGGTTGTTTCATGCATTCCTAAGTAATATAATATACAGAAAATTATAGTTCTATCAATGGTGCATCTACACATCTAAATTTTGTCACAAACGGATATCGGGTGTTCGAGTTATGTCCAATTTAAAAACAATGTGCGAATCAGAACAGATTCTGTCCAGATCCGTCACTTAATATTGTAATGCAGTTTTCTTTATCTTAGATGGGTTTTCAGTAAAACTATAAAACTAAGAAAATCTATATCATTCGATGTAGATATGAAAAACATCTGAGTTTGCTCAATTTGGATACCGGTATACCAAGTTATGTGTCCTAGAAATTGACCGATAGCTGCAGTTTTCTGTTTTACGATCAGTGAATAAATACGATGTAATTCACAAACCGTTATGCGGATCGATCTAAAATTTTTACAGCATGTATAAAATAATATAATCTATCATATGTAAATTCCATGAAATTTTCAGAAGTAAAAATTAATGTCTAAAAATTATTTTAAACCTAAAGGTATTGATGTGTATACTAAAATCGGCAAAAAGATTAACTAGTATTTTTATGCAAGCTTTATCCTTTCTTTTAATAACCAAACCGATTCCATGAGATATCGTAGATATATTATGGATTGAAATCTATGTTCTCACAACTTGTAATAAACATTCATAATCATGAAGAAAGAATTAAAAATACTTTAATTTGAACAAGAGATAATAAGATATTATTGAACCATATATAACCATATGTATCTAGACTTATATATATGTATATGTTTATGTTTATTTTTCTCTTAAGGATTACGATATGGATAAAAACGGGTTCACGAGATATGAAAAGAGAAGAATAAAGAGATGGAGGGAGGAAGGGAGAGAGAAGGGACTTACATGCACAAGCCGGTATTGTCACCGGGCTTGTCTATCCGCCGATAGCCTCGCGTTAGTAGCGAGACCTTCTTGAATACTTCTTCATGTTCTTCTTCTTGTCATCTTGGTGAAGAGGAAGAAGTGAGAGATAGAAAAATATGAGGAAGGAAAAGATGGAGGAGGACAAATAAAGATGTTGTAATGGTGAATAATAATATATGCATTTAACATGAGAATTAAAAGAGAAATGAAAGGTCACCATTCATTTTGGAAATGAAAGGTCTCATTTGTAGGTTATGGGAAGAATAAAAAATGATAAAAAAATAATTGCAAGAATGGGGATTTGAACATGTGACTTATGGAATAACAATGCAAGGACTTAACCAATGAGCTATAAAGTTGTTCATGCACATATTTAATTAGAATTAAATATATGATGTTGCTTAAAAAGAAAATGGGCTTTTTAGATGGGCTATAGAGAATAAAAATAATGGATTTGGGTTAAATATTTATGAAAGAAAAAATAAGAATGAGAAGTTAAAAACTTAAATATAAGAAAAAGAAATTGTACCTAGAAAAAAAATACATAATAGATTGAGAAATAAAATAATAATAAATTTAATAGAAAGAGGAAAATACCAAGTACAAATAAATACGGTATATTTTTGAAGAGGGATAATACAAATGTATAAAGATTTTGGGGTCATTACAGAAGCTAACGGTAAAAGTCCACAACATTTTGCACTGTGGAAATCTGGAAGAAAATAGAAGATATTCTGAGAAACCAAGTGAAGAAACCAGAATAAAAAGGCAACATGAAGCAACCCTGGAAAAATGAGACAGAGAGCCCACTATATGGCCGCGGATCCACGGCCAAACAAGGCTTATGGCCGCAGATCCGCGGCCGTGCTGTACACGTGTCGACGCATGTCGGTGGAGTCGGTGCATTGACCCGGTTTTCTCAGGATAGTTTTGTAATTTTAGATATGGATCAGATGTAAACCCAAGGGTTTTTATTATCTATAAATAAGAAGCCTACGGCTCTTTTTGGAGCATGCCTCTTTTTATTTCTCTAGTTTAAAATTTTCATTCCTTGTAATTGTCAAAGAGTGCATCAATAAAAAAGTAAGTTTTTTTATCTTGAATTTTTTATCTAGCAATTTTTATTTTTCTGCCGTAGTTATTTTCCGCAAGTTAATTAGGCTATTAAATAAAAACTATAAAAATGAATTCCTTTATTAATTCCCTAATGAGTGAGTAGTTCCTCACTTGTTAGGGTTAGGTTTGGGGAAGATTTGAGAGATGAAAATCTCTCACCCCTTTCTTGTCCGTTCAATATTTTAAAGTAGGACTCTATGCAAACATACACACACCGCTCACTAGGCACCCTATCCCATGAGCTAGCGGTGATTCCTTAGTTAAAGACCGGTAGTATTTGATTTCCATAGAGCTTAGGGCTAAGAGTTAAGAAAGGACGGACAAGGGCCAAAGGGAAGAAATCTAGTTTCTTTCCGATCGTGCTAATCCCCTTTGTTAACTATTACCTTAACAACTAAAAGTTCTTAATTAGGGCAAAGAAAGCGGTAAGAATAATTGATTTTCCAAACTAACATAATCCTAACCCTAGCAATATTTTAATCCAAATCAATTTCAACCTCAGTTTTTATTGAAAATCAAAACCTACCACAAATAGGAATTGACTCGTTAGAACAACTAGAAAATATACGTTTTCCCTGTGGACCGACCCGTATTCAACCGGCTAGCTACCAAGCGACACCGTTCTTGATTGCGGTTAATTCTTTGATTTCAAAAACGCACGTATGCAAAACTCTACCAATCAAATGGCGCCATTGCCGGGGATAACGGTAGTTATTTTCTTCTTGTAATTTCGGGTTAATTAAAAAAATTAAAAAAATCATAAAAACTGAAAAATAAAAAAAAATTATCATCTTGTTATTTTTTGAAGGGTCTTCGTGTGAATTGTGCAGGATCGGAGAGACGAACAGATTCAGATCTGGAAAAATCCAGTGAGCAAAACAGCAAATAACAGATCTGAACAAATAGAGGAGAACCACAACAGCGAAACAGAAAAAGTTTGGAGTCTGAATCAATTGTTCAACCGCGGAACCGCAGCAAAACTGTGCTTTTGACCGCGCTTCCGCCGCACCTTACTGACGTCAACCCTCTGAATTTCTCTGTAAGCATTCTTTTCCTCTTTTCTGCCTTCTGTAGTCCTCTAAAAAAAATCCTGCAGGGTTCTTTGCTCAAAACTTCTCCCCCTTCTCCAATAACTTGATCTTGTGCGGGATTCTTTGCGCCGCAATAAAAAAAAAATTGGCAAGTGTTTTGGATTTTTGTGTGTTTACTGCTTTGCATTTTTAGATGATGGACAAGAGTATAATAGCTTGAATTGAATTTCTAAGTGTAGGGGTGATACATACACACACGTAGGGGTATATGATTGGGATTTGGATGAGAGATAGAAATGAAAAATAGGACTTATATCTTTAGTAGAGATGATAAAAATTCCTAAGTTGAGATGGAACCTTAGAAGAAAAATTCAAAAGATGCTGAAAGCTAAATAAATTTACAGAACATATACAATCATAAGTTAAATGATAAGGAAGCGTGAAAAATATGGGTTGATAATTTCTGAGTTGAAGATAATAGAATTTCTTGCTAGAACACCGAATTGAAGAATGAAAGTCAATAGGCCAAATTGATCGGATTTTGTGGGTAGTATCCGCTGAAAACCCTCAGGAGAAAACACTCCTCCTACTAGGGACACCTAGAGGTTTAACGGCTTGTTGCACGAGCTCAGTGCAATCGCGGTTCCCTGCGAAAGTGAGGTTAGGCTTTTTCGAGAATAAAACTAGTTTTGCTCGGGACAAGCAAAAGATAAGTTTGGGGGTATTTGTTCATATCAGAATTTTGTATTATTATATTCTCCATTCTTAATCATATTGCAAATAAATAGGTGATTTTGATCCATGTCTACTAAATAGTTGCAGGTTACAGGTTCTCGGAACAATACAGTGAAAATGGTGGAAAAAAACACTACAAAAGTGAGACTACGACCAACAAATAGAAAAATCTTTATGATACCGCCTACAGTTGAAGGAATAAATGAAGATTAATGAATAGTTCGATTGCACAAAGTACGAGGGCAGCACAAAGATTCAAGACTTCAACGCAAAGCTAACGGTAAAAGTCCACAACATTTTGCACTGTGGAAATCTGGAAGAAAATAGAAGATATTCTAAGAAACCAAGTGAAGAAACCAGAATAAAAAGGCAACATGAAGCAACCCTGGAAAAATGAGACAGAGAGCCCACTATATGGTCGCGGATCCGCGGCCAAACAAGGCTTATGGCCGCGGATCCGCGGCCGTGCTGTACACGTGTCGACGCGTGTCGGTGGAGTCGGTGCATTGACCCGGTTTTCTCAGGATAGTTTTGTAATTTTAGATATGGATCAAATGTAAACCCTAGGGTTTCTATTATCTATAAATAGGAAGCCTACAGCTCTTTTTGGAGCATGCCTCTTTTTATTTCTCTAGTTTAAAATTTTCATTCCTTGTAATTGTCAAAGAGTGCATCGATAAAAAAGTAAGTTTTTTTATCTTGAATTTTTTATCTAGTAATTTTTATTTCTCTGCCGTAGTTATTTTCCGCAAGTTAATTAGGCTATTAAATAAAAACCATAAAAATGAATTCCTTTATTAATTCCCTAATGAGTGAGTAGTTCCTTACTTGTTAGGGTTAGGTTTGGGGAAGGCTTGAGAGATGAAAATCTCTCACCCCTTTCTTACCCGTTCAATATTTTAAAGTAGGACTCTATGCAAACATACACACACCGCTCACTACGGCACTCTATCCCACGAGGTAGCGGTGATTCCCTATTTAAAGACCGGTTGTGTTTGATTTCCATAGAGATTAGGGCTAAGAGTTAAGAAAGGACGGACAAGGGCCAAAGGGAAGAAACTTAGTTTCTTCCCGATCATGCTAATCCCCTTTGTTAACTATTATCTTAACACCTAAAAGTTCTTAATTAGGGCAAAGAAAGCGGTGAGAATAATTGACTTTCCAAACTAACATAATCCTAACCCTAGCAAGGTTTTAATCCAAATCAATTTCAACCTCAGTTTTTATTGAAAATCAAAACCTACCACAAATAGGAATTGACTCGTTAGAACAACTAGAAAATACAAGTTTTCCCTATGGACCGACCCATATTCAACCGGCTAGCTACCAAGCGATACCGTTCTTGATTGCGGTTAATTCTTTGATTTCAAAAATGCACGTACGCAAAACTCTACCAATCATGCAGCACCAATATGTTTTGCATATAAGTGCTCACGTATTTAACACGTGAGACTTATTTAGCCAATGAGTTGTTTTAACTGCAGTGCCTATATGTTTTGAATATAGACGCTCACGTGTTTAACACGTGAAGCTTATTTAGCCTATGAGTTGTTTTAACTGCAGCGCCTATATGCTTTGCATATAGGCGCTCACGTGTTTAACACATGAGGCTTGAGTCATGGGGAAAGGAGGAATTTTCTCCCCGTTCTCTTTTTTATATGAGGGAACAATAGCCATGGTTCGGTCAAGTCAGGTCATGTTTGCATATTGATATTGTTCTGGTATTCAGGTTCATGTTTGGTATATTGGATTCATGTTGAATTGGATTCAGATTGATTAGGACTCAGACTTGAGTCAGACACTTTAAACAGAATTTGGATCCTGAATTAGGTTTAGGGGTTATCGGTAACTGCAGCACATGGACGACGGGATTTATGTCTTTTTCCAAGAAAATTACCATTGATAACCCCATTTTAGTTTTCTACCTTAAATGGACAAGCACCCATTTTCTCTGGCTCCCTGAGGCTCAAGAGAATTGGTCCCGCTTAAACCTATATTTACTAGGGTCCTTAATGTAATTTTATATATCTCGAGGGGTTTTATGAAAAATATTTTATATACTTTCAAAATAAACCTCGAGTAATTATTTATGTTCTTTAGGATTTCCATGGATGTGAATTTTAAAGAGTGGGTTATATTAGTGAATAGTAACTTAGGTTGAATAGTTCATGATATTTTAGTGTAACTTATCTTGTATTGATAATTGATGGTATTTTAATGAAACTTGTCATTCTTTTATTTTCTAGAAAACATGGAATTTTATTATATAGTAAAAATATATAGTTTGATAATAATTATATAATTATTAAAAATTAATTTTATTTATTACGTAGAAAATCTCGTTTTTCTTTTAAAAAAATCGTATTAAAATTCTTTCGAGATCGTATGCTCCGTGGGGAGGTCTGCATCTCGCTCTACTAGCCCAAGGATGTGCGATAATCCGTACCATCCAATAGAGGGTTCCCAAAAATGGGTTGTAGAGGCATAATTGTAAAGAGTTTGATAATACAATTCGAAGAAAACGGGTTTTTATAGTTCAGGGTATTTTGATGAAAGTCGTATTTTACCACAAAAGTTATGTCTCAAGAGAATCGTGCTATGTCAATATGTGTGTATGTGAGAGGTAGGTCGTTACCTCGTGAATTTTTCTAAAGTTATGCTAAGAAAAAGTTAAAAGATAACGTATATAAACTTCATGGTATTTAAACGTAAAAGCTAGGTTAAAATTATTTTACATGGAGTTTTAAAGTGAAAATTGTTTCTAAATGTTAGTTTAATGATTAGCAAGTATGATGTAATAACATTCATGAAGAAAATATAAGAAAAGTGGATTTTATAATGTTTTAAAGGAGCTGTCGGTATTAACTCCACTTCCGATATGTTTTATGAAAAGAGACTTTTTAAGATGAAAGAGTAGAATAAGAAATGAGACTTACTTACTAGAAGGAAAGAGGGAAAATAGAAGAAGATGTGGAAGCTATCGTGGCGTCGTGGGGTCGCTGGAACTTGCGTAGATTCTCACCGGAAGTCGACCTCTTGCTAACTCCACTTCAACTCCACTTGTACTTAGAAAATTTTGATAATTTTGACTAGAGATTTCAGAATGAAGAGGGGTTAGGGTATGGGGTTGTATTTATAAGGTGAAATTAGGGTTTTGGAATTGAAAGATTGAATTAAAAAGCATTAAAAATGAGATTAAAGATGAATTTTAATTCTCTGTTAAATTGCAGAGAAAACAAACATTATGAGGGTAATGGGGTAGGCCAAAGGGTTTTATGTGCAAAACACGGGCCTCGTTCCCTAAGGACCACCCGCCGTCGCCGGCCCCTTGCCCGATCTCGCCGCTCCAATGTGAGGTGTTTGCCGTTGGATTCTTGACATATGTCCTACTCCCTGTTAACTCTAATTTGCACATGTTTGATTTTCTGTCTTTTCATTTATATGTGCAGTGCACGTGTAAACTTTTGGGTTTCCAAAAAGTTTAAAAGAAAAAACAGTAAAAATAATATATGGCCGTTGGGATTCGAACACAGAGGCTACGTCACAGTAGTGCAAGGCTTTACCAATGAGCTACAAAATATTTCTTTCTGTTCTTAAACAAGAATAACTTTTAAATTGTGCTCAGACTTGCAAACTCCATTATATACTTTAAGAAAAAAAAATTTAGAAAATTCAGGGTCGTTACAATGCCTAAACAAGTGGCATACATAAACTAGAGAAAAAATGAAGCTGAGCTAGACCTGAGTAGCGATCTGGTTGTAGTCCCCCTCTATGGCTTCAACCTCCTCCGTCTCGACCGTATCTGACGAACATTCTAAAAGAAGAAAAGTGGGTGGAATGCCCGACAGCGAACTAGCGCTCGGTAAGTCCCAAAGATGGGTAAGATTAAAGAAAATGACAAGTGTAGAATATATATATATATATATATATATATATATATATATAACGAGTAAGAGTATATGATCATAGGTAAATATATACTATGTGTTGGTTATAGTGCCATCAAGTCAATTATTGGATCGCAGGCACGTGATTGCAATGATTGAGGGAGGACCTATACCGGTAGAACAGTCTTACTCGAGATTATAGTATGCTATCTGGTTTGTTTTTATCATCGTATACATGCTTCAAGTGACATTACATATCACTATTACATATTGATAGAACCCATAGGATTCTTTCTTAACTACCAGCAGTATGATGGCAATTATATACGTGAGAGTTGGGTGGTCCATAAGCACATCCTTAAAGTGTCCCTAGTCGTGGGAGTTTCGAGACTGGGCATCTATACTTCGAGAGTAGACTAGTGTATACGGATCGAGACCCCGAAGAGGGGCGGTGGCCGGTCTCACATGCCATTGGTGTCAGTTGGTTCACCTAAGATGTATACAGGTGCTCATTGGGTTATGAGTACACCGAACGGACTCGCCGGGAATATGCTAGTTGGTATTATACCTATTGTCAGATAGCAGTTCCCTGGTGACATGTATACAGGTTAGTCTATCGACCTAGGATCGTCATTTGTATCATGTGAGTTCCTACTGTGCTTTGATTACTACCCTACCACGGCTCAAAGGAGTCGTGCAAACAGGTTTTAGTTGGGTACAGTCCCGAGCCACATGGAGACAGTGAGCGGATCGTCAGGGGATTCTTCTCTCCCGGTATTTGGGGGTAGAGGTCGCGGTGTGCACGGGTGGCCATCACCAGAAATCCTTGGCCAAGGTAGTCAAGAATTACTGATTCGGATCTGTAGTTTCTCAGGTGGTGATGAGCTTCATACCGACACTAAATATCACGTTATTTGGGGTCTGACTTTATCCACCCCTAGACCCGATATGCGATACTCATAGACGAACAGACCGGACTGTACGGATATTGTCACTGTCAGGCTCAGTAGGGTTTCAGGATGAGTTCGCTTGTCGGCCTCCCTTTCGCTCAATACCTGAGCAGCTGTTACGTACAGGTAGTGCCACTGACGTGCTTGTGGTTAAACCCACTGCCAGCGTATTGATAAGTCTTTAGAGTCCCACACAGAGGGTTTTCCTAGTTCGGGCGAAATGTTGTAGAGGCCGTATGGTTTTATGGCAGGGTTCGATCATATACGTGCACTTGTGCACGGATCATGATCGGACAGATAATACTAGTGGGTTTTGGTTTAAACCGGATCCTAGTATTATATTGTTGGATTACTTTCATCTTGTTGTATTCGTATTCGGTCGGAATACGGATGTAGGTATGTATGTACAGATGAGGGGTATTCTTGTAACTCGTTACGAGTTTACTTTTGAAGATACCATTTCTTCTCTTTGTTTTGATTAAACATTTAGTTTAATGTTTAATTTGGTGGAAATTGTGAGTATGAGTTTTGGCCTTGGGTATTGATGGTGGCATGTGCACATTAGTGATTCATGGTATTGGGGCTTGCTTGGTTTTTGTTTGAGTTGAGATATTTGTGTGCCTTTGTGAGATCTTTTCTTGTGCTGTAGACTTTCTTTACTTGGTTACAAATACTACACAACTCAACTCAAGAAAATGTAGCAGACATTTTTCTTTAGTTGTTTTTTCTTTAACCCATAACTAGAGCTCACAACTTCTACCACTTGGCTTCTTTATCACCTCCACTCATTCCATCTCATGTGTTGAGAATCATTGGGTGTTTTGAGACAAAGTATTCACACACTCTCTCTACTTCATCTTGGGCATCTAGGCTAGCAAACTTGATATCCGAGTTGCTTCGGTTATGAAGCGGGAGCCCGTATTACTAATCCTCGACGTAGATCCTCTTCGACGAGGGAGACCGGAGAGTGAACTTGTTCGAGGCAGCCGCGACGAGCTTAGGACAGAGGTTGAAGACCGAAGGACACGGATCGATCGGTATAACCTCTCTAAACTCTTTACAGTTAACTAGTATAAGGATTAGGGTTCTATTAGCACCGGGTTTTCTAAAGTTTTTGTTCCGTATTTGGCCACGGATTGAAGGCCGAGACACTGGCGTAGCCTTACACTATGGGTCTCTAGATGGTCACTATGTCCTAAGCTCACGACATCAACCTCCATATGGCTCGGGACCTCGCGACATCAACCTCCAATACCAGGATAGACGAATCCCCGACGATCCACTCACTGCCTCCATATGGCTCGGGACTGTAACCAACTAAAACCTGTTTGCATGACTCCTTTGAGCCGTGGTAGGGTAATAATCAAAGCACAGTGGAAACTCATACGAGACAAATGACGATCTCAGGTCGACAGAATAACCTTTACACATGTCACCTGGGAACTGCTATCTGACAATAGGTATAATACCATCTGGCATGTTCCCAGCGAGTCCGTCCAGTGTACTCATAACCCAATGAGCACATGTATACTATTTTAGGTGACTAACTGACACCAATGGCTTGTGAGACCGGCCACCTCCCCTCGTCGGGGTCTCAATAAGTACACACTAGTCTACTCTGAAGTATCAATGCCCAGTCTCGATACTCCCTCGACTGGGGACATTTAAGGATATGCTTATAGACTACCCAGCTCCCACGTATATGATCGCCATCATGCTGGTAGTCAAGTAAGAATCCTATGGGCTCTATCATTATGTAATAGTGATCTGTAATACCACATAATGCATGTACATGATGATAAAGACAAACCAGATATCATACTATCATTTTGAGTAAGACTGTTCTAGCCGTATAGGTCATCCCTCAATCATCATAATCACCTGCCTCCGATTATAATAATTGCCTTGAGGGCACTATAGCCCACAAGTAGGTACGGCTCTAAACATCTCATATTATCCAATTTGTGATTTTAAACAAGACTTCTCGAGTTGAAATAAATATCGGCTGTAATCGGCAATCGATCATTATCATATCACGTACAGAATATCTCTCATACGATACCATCCAATCAATATGGTACGGATCTATAGTCGCGTACACCAATCTCATATCGTCTCATCTCATATCATATCGTCTCATCTCAAATCGTATCATCTCATATCATATCGTATCATCTCATCTCATATCATATCATATCATCTCATGTTATATCATACTATAACATGTATACTTATATCGTAAATATCCTTATGTGTGTGTGTAATAATGGTAAGAAATAGAGACTCAGGGTATAATCATCTACTAAGTGTACTACTATTGCATATGGTTATACTAGGTATATAATTCCAGTATATATATAGTATCCTAATCTCTACGGTTGCGGGGCTGCTATACGTCATCCACCCGACTTCCCCTGTAGATATACATCTACTCACCTAAAAACATCGTCCTAGTCGAAGCCGACGGATGCCTCACCCTTCTTCATCGTCTTGGAACTCCCCGCGATCGTACTAACAATCGAAACTATATTAAGTCGCATAAACATCCATATCAAAAACCGATACGATGAGCGAAGCGCACATAGGTTAGAACCTATGGTCAACGCGTGCTAAATCCGATAAAATGCTCCCGGCGTCGACGTACGAACGTCGAACGACCAAGTCACGACATAGAAATCCGAAAACCAAATTTCAAAACTCGCAAAATATTGTTAAAAGCCAAGTAAAACAACTCAACATTTTAACTAAGGAAATCTGGGGCAAAATAGCATATAAAATAGGCTTATATATAATGTAAAACGCCTACTGACCAAACCCTGACACCTAATTGCTATAGTAAACCGCCAAAATATTCATTTTGGCCGCAAATTATGGGTCAAGTTGGGAGTTAGGGCCTCTTCTTCGTAGTGGTGTCTCCTGGTGGTCTAACTAGGTCTAATATATATGCAAAATATTTTGCAGAGACCCCAAGTTGCTCCAGATTTGAAACTAACATAAAAAACTCAATGAAAACCTCGTTTTAAGAGTTCAAAACTTATCTAAACCAAAGATATTTGCACTAAAATACTCCCACCTATCACTAATAAGGTCGTAATCACTCACTAAATCTTTACTACACCACCACTATAAGTAGTATCCATAAAAACTCATTTTAGAAAACTTAAGTCTAGTAAACATATACATGAAATCCAAAACTAGATTGTGAAAGCAAATGCATTTTAAAAATTATCTAAAAGTGGGATTTTTACCTCATAATAGGGATGAAGGAAAATTCCAAGATAGCAAAAAATCCCAAAATGGAGACTTGATCACATCTTCTTGAATAGGATTAGAATTGGAACATATTTTGTGAAGGCATCATGGTGTTTTGGAGAGATTTGTGGGGGTGGCATGTGGTTTGAATGAGGGTGGAGGAGATGGAGAAGGAGGAGAATAGGAAGAAGAAGGAGATGAAGAATGAGGAAAATGGTTTGAAAAAGAATGGTTAAGTCAACCATAACCCCCTTTCTCTCTTTCATGCCTATACTTCATTAAAATAACCACCACTCATGCTTCCATGTCTCTTTCTCACATATTCTTTTCTTTTCTTTTTAGAAAAAAACATAAAACCCTTATTTAAACTCAAATGAAATATAACCCTCATAAATATGTCATGGCAACTTAACACATGGCTTACCAAAATGAAGCTTAGTTTAATGCACAAATAGAAAAACACTAATTAAGTTTAACATTAAACTGGTGTGAATATAATTATATACTAATTTATAAAAAGCCCAATTAAATAAATGCTTTCATTAATGATAATTCATTTTAATTTCCAATTATTTTCCGAAATAGAGGTATATAATTATACCAATTTACGAAACTCAAATCCATACTCGGTATAATATCCATAAAACTCATTATTTTATTATTTAAATTCCAAAATAATATTTTCTATTTTTCTGAAATGTTACGGTTGTTGGAGTTGTTGGATGTCAAATTGGATTTTTCCATCTAGGATACATTTGTAATATATTTTTTTGAATTTTATCTCCATCTTAATAATTTGCCACATAAGAGAAAGAGGTAGGGCCGCATTAGCCAGCCTCTATTTTAAACAAGCACAAAGTAAGAATAAATGTTAATATGCAGCATGAAATCTACTAATTAAGTGTTCTTGATGGAGGTCTGGATCTCCTTCAGATATTATCTCTCGTTGATCTCTTCGCGTAATGGCGGACGGCTGAGATTTGATCTGGGGGTTGACTCCTTTAGCGTGTGGATCTCAATAGGCTTGGATTTGAGGTTGAGTCGAGCTACCTGCAAGGAAGTCCCGAGGTGGTTGTGTCACCGAGGACCCTCCGACGATCAAGTTAGTGGTGCAAGTTGGGAAGAGTAGCGGCTTAGTGGAAAAAATTGCGTCCTTTGATCGTCTGAGGGAGGGGTTTATATAGCGGCAGCAATGGGCAGGCAGGAGCGAGAATCACGCCGGCCGTTACGCCCCTGGCGTCACGCCCGCGTAATACGCGGGATCACGCATTAATGACGAGACAGGCTCGTTAATGGGGGATCGTGGTGGTGTGGAACGCGGGGTCGTAGGTGGCGGATATCTCGCACATGGCAAGATTCGCGGTACCGTGGCAGAGGCGCCAGTGATCAGTGATACGGGTCGGTCTGGTTGAGACTGAGGAAGATGAACTCGGCGGGAGGCTCGGACACGAGTGGGAGGACGAGGTTTCTTGGTTCTGTGATAGCTCGGAGGAACGCCGAAGGGTGGTCTGGGAGGCCACCGGAGGTCGGGAGACGCCTCGGGCCGGAGGCCCGGGGTCCGACCCCAACCGAGGTTACTGGTCCTCTCTCATTAGTTCTGGGACATGCCATCTGCAATGTGTCAGTATCTGGAGAGTCACCGATATCGAGCCTCATCATTAGCCCCCCACTCTCGTCTCGACCCGCTCCTGGGTCAGGTCGAGAGTGGTCTGACCGATCATTCGAGGTGAGCTCTCGTTCGAGATATCGTCGGCGCACATTCCCGGGCAGAGAGCAGTATTTTCTTTTTGGCGTCAGCAGATCAGGGGAGAGATCTCGCATCAAAGGGAAGCGCCGGATCGTGCGTACGTTTGTCGAAGCGACGGCCCACATGTCTGGCGTTGGTTGGCTGGAGAGACGCGCCGCAGGAGTTCCCGCGCCCGATGGGACGCGCCCAACACGAATGCAACGGGTGGAACGCTGTCGGCCGTTGGTTACGAAACGTTGTTTTGGCAGGAGGTGATCGGAGCCGTAGGATGCGTACACCGGCAGCTATAAATAGAAGTGGGATCCCCATCAGGGCCCATACCTCCTCATAATTTCCTCGTCCCTAGTCGTGTTGGCTCGGCTCTCTTCTCTACAGGTCGGATTCCTTGCGTTTGATTTCCCGAGGACACCCCCTTTGATCAAGTTAGATGTCTTCTTCTGAGGAGTCTATAGATGTAGTCCGGATAGAGTCTAGGGAGTCTTCTGGAGTTTCCTCTTCTACTTCTTCCGCTTCTTCCTCTGAGTCGGAGACCCTCCAGGGAGTTAGGGTTGGTAATGCTCCCTGGGGTCGTGCGACGGGAGGGGGGTCCCCAGAGCACAGGTCGCGGGTGTTCTTGGCGTGCAATCCTCACTAAGGCGTGCAGAGGAGCTCACCAACATCAAAACCCATTTCCTCACTCCTCCCGGCTATTCGCTTCGTATGACCGAGGAGGGGGAAAGGGCAGACCAGGTACGGGGCAATGAGATTGCCTTGTACCTAGAAGCCTTTTGGGTCGGGATGCGTCTGCCTTTCTCCCCCGAGGTGAGTGCAGCGTTGAATTGTTTCGGGTTAGCCCCGGGCCAGCTAGTGCCGAACTCTTGGAGGATCCTCCTCGGGTTCCTGGTCCGGTTGAAATTGAGTCTGATCCCCTTCAACCTGAGCCTTCTCGTTTCTTTTCTTTGCTACAAAAACCATCCTGGCGCCCGCAGGGACGAGCCGAGCTGGGTATACATTTCTTTTAGGAGACAACGGGGGACCGCCGCCGGGTCGGGGGTCATCGTAGTACCTTCTTCCATTCACGAATGGAAGAAGAAGCTTTTGTTTGTGGCCCCGCCCGAGGGCGAGGATTGGTTTGTGCCCACCCAGTGGAAAGGGACCAGCTGTCCGCGGGTGAGTCAGTCGAATGATGCCGACGCGGTGGCGGTGTCAAAGTGGGAGCCCCTCCCTCGGGTCAATGTACTGCTGTCTGAGCGGACCCTCAATTGGGCCGGGCTCAGCCCCGCCCAGTACGCGGGTAAGTTAGGACCTCTCAGGAGACCTGTTTAGACTTGTACATTCTTTTACTTTTCTGGCATTGCTGAATCCTCTATATTTTGTCTTACGCAGAACCCATGGACCTAAACAAGTTTCGGGCGGCAGTGGTTGATGTGAAGAAGGGAAAGAAGGCCGGAAGCGCCGGCCCTTCTCGCCCGTCATCGGCTCCGACCCCTCCGGGTTCGTCCCCGCTAGCGGCAGCCCTATCCAGGCGCCCAAGCACTCCTCGGGCCACATAATCTAGCCGCGTGCCAGTCCGAAAGCGCGCTCGAGAGTAGGAACCCCGGGCTCCCGAGGTGGGAGCCGAGACAGGTTCTCCCGCATCGCTCCTCAAGAGGTTTCACAGTGTCACGCCCCACTTCCCAAAATACGGAATACGAGGGGTTGACAAGGCCAGCCATGCTCCTACGGTCAAGGAAACATCCTACCGTAGTCACACTTCGGCTTCTAGCTTTACATGGTAATCAGTAAATAATGCGCAGGTAATGAGAAATGCAGTAACTGAAACGAAACAATATAAAGAACTGACCTGATGGGAAACAAAAGGGTATAACTCTGGATAGCAAATCAAGATATCCGTAATGCACGTCTAATCCCGGTCCAGCTAAATCTTCTCCTCGCACTGAGCATGCATACTCAGGTCGTCAGAGCGACACAATAGCAATATAATATATAAATCCAGGTGACAGCTCTAACAGTGATAATAAATATATGTAACAGTAAATCAATGACGGTATAGGTATGAACACGTAGTAATCAATGCAGTGGAACAGTAAAAGCAGTAAAATAATATGCCAAGTATGTCAACACAGTAAGCATATATATCGATGCTATCATCCCTATCAGTCTCTAAATCTCACTGTACAGGTCACTAAGCCTATCGTCAGTCCAAGTGTGAGAGTCAACGACTCGCGAGTGTCCTCCACCCAAGGGTAGAACCCAAGGGCAAGGGACCACGGGCCCAACATGTAACTCACGGTAATAATCATGTACCCTGTAAATCTCCATATATCTCCATATATATAAGCTGGCAAGGGACTCCCGAGATTCTGTTGAACTCACACTCAAACTACCCCACACCCCGTGGTCTACATCAAACGCTAACCATAATCTCAAATACTAATCGGTCTATGACAAGTCTGCACGAGAACTGGAGGCAGGACCTCCATCAAGCACGTCCCGACTAATATCTAAGATAAATGGCAGTGTCTGGTGTCTTATCTGTGACACCCATGCAAGAGTTTCCATAAGTGTCCTGTTCCCCTCCGAAAGGCGGCGCACAGGACCGCGATTGCCTGACGCTGAGATTCGGGGCAGATGCTATTTGGTTTTATCCGTCTACCTCTCCGAAGATGCCAAGTTGATTTATGGCACCGTGTATCGGAGGTTTAGACGGATGCGGCCGATGTAGCAGACTTTGTCAGATTCCCCCTCGCTTGAGGGGTTTTTGATTGTGGGGACGCTCTTCCCTGCAGGCGCAAGCCCCTGCAGTTAATTACGCTACCGCATCGCGGTAACAACTTTCTCCTTCTCCAGAATTTCACTTCGTGTCGTGGGTGTTTGTTTTGTTTGTGGTTGCCCGTGGATTGTATACGGAGACTGAGTAATACCGTCGCCCGTAGGACGTGGATTAGTCCAAATCCGTATTTACTTAGATTTGGGTTTGGTGTTTTTAGTTTAAGGATACATTAGTCGCGTTGCGACTAAGATCGACTTAAACATTCGTCAAGGATACGTTAGTCCTGTTTTGGACTAAGATCAACCTGACGTGGTGATTCATTTAATTTATGGCCATCGGGACTCATCACCTCTCTAACATCGTTGAAGGATTACAACGATAGGTGTCAGAGGAGCTCAGAGATGTACCCTTGAACCAAAGCTGATTGAGGGTTTTATAGTCCATTTAAGTGTTTAAGGATACGTTAGCCGTGTTTGGGGCTAAGATCAACTTAAACGGGATCGTTTAGATCCGGCAAAAGAGCAATTGGCTCTATTGTTCCAGTTTAGGGACGTAGTGGTCCATTATTAGTTTAGGGACGTCTCGGTCCGATACCAGTTTAAGGACGTAGTGGTCCATTATTAGTTTAGGGACGTTTCGGTCCGATGCCAGTTTAGGGACGTAGTGGTCCATTATTAGTTTAAGGACATTTCGGTCCATCACCAGTTTAGGGACGTGGTGGTCCATCATTAGTTTAGGGACATTTCGGTCCGATGCCATTTTAGGGACGTAGTGGTCCATCATTAGTTTAAGGACGTCTCGGTCCAATATTAGTTTAAGGACGTCTCGGTCCGATATTAGTTTAAGGACGTCTCGGTCCACGAGTTTAAGGACCCCGCAGTCCATAGCGATGTGTGGTCGTTGGGACCCGTCACCTCTTTGACGTCGTTGAGGAATTACAACGATGGATGTCAAAGGAGTTCAGAGATGTACCCTCGAACCGGATGTAGATTGATTTAGGAGAGCCATTTTGCTCAGTCAATTTAATTTAAGGACTTATGGCCATGATTGGGCTAAGTCTAGTTGAAAATGTCCAACATTTTATTTGCTTTTGCATTGCATTTCTTTTTATTTTTATTTGGGCTTTGCCCAGAAAGGATGCAAAGCATCAATTTGTTTTGGGCTCTGCCCCTTTTTATTGTATTGCAATTTAATTTGGCCTACTAGGCCCCTCTGATTTGGGCCTGGCCCTTCAGTAAAATGCATTGCATTTGTCAGGCGCTTTGCGCCAATCACTGAGCGCAAGCGCTTGTGGTGAGGACACGTGTCATGCTCTGGTGAGCGCAAGCGCAACAGCGCAGTGCGCTGCGCTAGTGCGCTATGCTGTTGCGCTGCTGACACGTGGCGCGCTCTGGTGAGTTGCGCCCGTTCCAGAGAGCGAAGCTCTATTTCAAGGCGCGTAGCGCAAGTTGTTCTGCAGCTGACACGTGGCGCGCTCTGGTGAGTTGCGCCAGTTCCAGAGAGCAAATCTCTATTTCAAGGCGCGTAGCGCAAGTTGTTCTGCAGCTGACACGTGGAGCGCTCTGGTGAGTTGCGCCAGTTCCAGAGAGCAAAGCTCTATTTCAAGGCGCGTAGCGCAAGTTGTTCTGCAGCTGACACGTGGCGCGCTTTGGTGAGTTGCACCAGTTCCAGAGAGCAAAGCTCTATTTCAAGGCGCGTAGCGCAAGTTGTTCTGCAGCTGACACGTGGCGCGCTCTGGTGAGTTGCGCCAGTTCCAGAGAGCAAAGCTCTATTTCAAGGCGCGTAGCGCAAGTTGTTCTGCAGCTAACACGTGGCGTTCTCTCAGGAGCGCAACAGCGCAGTTTGGAAGTGCAAAGCACTAAGAATCTTTTTAGATTCCAGAACAGAAGTGCAAAGCACTATTTGTTTTCTTTGATCTAATTAGGATAAAAAAAAAATGAGTTTTTCTCTTTATTTCAAGAACCAGAGGTTCATAAAAGTGCAAAGCACTATTTTTTTTATTTTATTTTTTTTGTTTTAAAGAACCAGTGGTTCATACGAGTGCAAAGCACTATTTTTATTTTCTTCTTTGTTTTAAAGAACCAGTGGTTCATACGAGTGCAAAGCACTATTTTTATTTATTTTTATTTTCTTTTTTGTTTTAAAGAACCAGTGGTTCATACGAGTGCAAAGCACTATTTATTATGTGAAGATCATTGATCAATGATTTATCAAAAGAGATTTCTTTTCTCTCGTGAAGGTTTTTACCTTCTTCTTGAAATTTTTCTCAGAGTTCTCTCTGTTTGAAGCTCTTGATTTTTTTTTTCTTTTCAAGAAATGTTGATCGCCATCTCTTCTCTTCTTGGCTCCTATTTATAGGAGAAGGAAAAGAATCAATTTGTTTAGCAAATCTCTCATTGAAAGATTTGATTTGATCGTTGAGAGATTTGATTTATATTTATCATTAATCTGGGCCTTTAGATTATTCAGTGAATTTTATTCACCGTGGATTTTAAATCCAAAAGATATTCTATTTGTTATTCTGGTGAGATTTTCAGGGAAATCTTTCCTCGTCCAAGATTTTTCCATAAATTGATGATTTTTAATAATCTTTGGATCTTTAATCCAACGGTTCCCATAATCCTTTTCCATTTGGAAAGATTTAGAAGCTTTTAGAATTTTAATTCTATTTCGAAAGATTTTTAGAGAAATTTAGAATTTTAATTCTACTAATCTGTAAGGCTTTCAAAGCCTGTCACGTGCTGGCACGTGACCCTTGGTCACGTGTGAGCACGTAACCCCGAAATTGGTTCCCTTAACAGTCGCTTGTTCATATTGTTGTTTTAACCATCACGTGTCAACACGTGACCATTGGTCACGTGTGAGCACGTGATATTTCATTGAGATAACTTCTGATTTTTAATCAGGGAACAGATTTTAGAATTTAATTCTATTCATTATTTTAGAGGCCTTAAGAGCCCATCACGTGTCTGCACGTGGCCCATGGTCACGTGTGAGCACGTGATGCCCCATTGGGGTCTTTTCTAAGTTTTTATTATATCTTCTAACTCCTCCAGCGGATTCTTAAAAGCCCATCACGTGTGAACACATAATGCCTCATAACTTTTGATCCCGGATGAATTATGAAGCCCATAATATATCAAATCGAAGGGTTTTTCGAGACGCTTTCAATACAATCAGAATTTATCCGTTTCTCCTTCGGGAGTTTGTCAAAAAACAGCCCGGAAGATACTGGTTCGTATTTCCTTAAGCGTATCGCTGCCATTTGATACCTTGGACTCTATTGCGCAGAAATTTTTGGCGGGAACAAATGCCCCCCACTACTTTGCCCACGTAAGTATGTACGTGGGTGAAGTAGTGCAGAGTTATGCAGAGTTATGCATGGCGTATGACCAGTTTTGGGTTGATGTATCACTTTCAGAATCTTGATCTGAGAAGATAACGAGCGGACACAAGCGTCGTCATTTATCATTGACTCAAATCTCAACTCTTAAGGGATATAGTTCCAACCCTTAACTCCATGAGCCGCATCCTTCTATTTCTTTTTTTGTCTCACTCTGGCGTGGAGTAGTTCATACGCTTATGAGTAAGTTCTCCATTTCAGTGGCATGTAACTTTGGCAAGTGTGGCCCATAGATGGTCGGCCCATCTTGACTTCTTTGCAGGGCAGTGATGGCTTAGGAGACAGGGGTAGGATCTGCCACCTAAGGCTTTTCAACTTTACGAGCCGTGAGGGTCTCATAAAGACTTTTCTCCCTACGAGTCGTGAGGATCTCGTAGGTGTATTTTCTCCTTGGGAATCGTGAGGATTCCTAAGTGTGTTTTCTCTTATAAGTCGTAAGGATCCTATAAGAGAGTTTTCCCTCTTACGAGTCGAGAGGACCCGTAAGCGGTTGTTTCCCTCCTTATCGAGATTCGACTTTGGAGAGTGTGACCCGTGGATAGTATGCAAGAGACCGTTTTGGGCCGACTTGCAGGGTCCCAGTGCTTAGGAAACAGGTTTTTTAATCCCTACTGCCTAAGGCTTTATCTCACGAGTCGAGACGAATCGAGAAAATCTCGCAAAGACATCAATTTCCTCACGAGTCGAAACGGATCGAGCAGATCTCGCAAGAACATCTTAACGTCGCATTTAACCTCTGCTCTTTACGACAGAAGCCCGTTAAGGTTGGTGGTACTTAGGGTTTTGTCCATCGTACAGTCGCATAAGCTGATATAGTCCTCGATAGGCAATCGTGCTGTTCGAGTAGCCCTGCGACTGCCGTGTCTCTGATCCCTTCGGGGGCTGGACAAGACGTCTTCAAGCAATCCTCCTTGGCAGTTTGACCGTCAGAAGAGCAAGCGCTAGGAATTTGCCATGTCGCTTTTTACTTGAGGTTAGGCTCATTTTGGAGAGCCCCGATGAGTCATAACCACTCCGCGCTGGTGTGGGGATGATCTCCGATAGTCTTTCGGGCTTTATATGAGTTGCCGTTAAGACCCTGAAGCTAGGAATTTGGCCTTTGCTTCGTTTGCTGGCATTGCGTCTGCTGTATCGAGACGAATGTTGCGGTGGGAACTAGGGATTTTGCCGTGGCTCCGTTTGTTTGATGACGTTACGTCTGCTGTGTCGAGACGAACGTTGGGGTGACATCTCGTCTGCTGTATCGATACGGACGTCGAAGTGGTGACCACTCCACACTGGTGCGAGATGATCTCCGATTGTCTTTCCGGTTTTATATGACTTGCCGTTAAGACCCTGAAGCTAGGAATTTAGCCTTCGCTTCGTTTGCTGGAATTGCGTCCTCTGTATCGAGACGAATGTCGTGGTTGTCTCTAGGTTACTGGTGAACCGCCGAGGTTTGGAACTAGGGATTTTGCCGTGGCTCCGTTTGTTTGATGACGTTACGTCTGCTGTGTCGAGACGAACGTTGGGGTGACATCTCGTCTGCTGTATCGAGACGGACGTCGAAGTGGTGACCACTCCACACTGGTGCGAGATGATCTCCGATTGTCTTTCCGGTTTTATATGACTTGCCGTTAAGACCCTGAAGCTAGGAATTTAGCCTTCGCTTCGTTTGCTGGCATTGCGTCCTCTGTATCGAGACGAATGTCGTGGTGGGAACTAGGGATTTTGCCGTGGCTCCGTTTGTTTGATGACGTTACGTCTGCTGTGTCGAGACGAACGTTGGGGTGACATCTCGTCTGCTGTATCGAGACGGACGTCAAGGTGGTGACCATTTTGTGCTGGTGCGAGATGATCTCCGATTGTCTTTCCGGTTTTATATGAGTTACCGTCAAGACGTCGAAGCTAGGAATGTGGCCTTCGCTTCGTTTGTTTTGGTGTGTCGAAATCCTGTTGGAGGAAGAATGCTGGGGTTGACATTTCGTCTGCTGTATCGAAACGAACGTCGAGGAGGTGACCACTTCATGTGAGATGATCTCCGATTGTCTTTCCGGTTTTATGTGAGTTACCGTAAAGACGTTGAAGCTAGGAATGTGGCCTTCGCTTCGTTTGCTTTATCACGTCCGAATCCCTGCTGGAGGAAGAACGCTGGGGTGACAACTCGTCTGCTGTATCGAAACGAACGTCGAGGAGGTGACCACTTCATGTGAGATGATCTCCGATTGTCTTTCCGGTTTTATGTGAGTTACAGTAAAGACGTTGAAGCTAGGAACGTGGCCTTCGCTTCGTTTGCTTTGTTACGTCCGAATACCTGCTGGAGGAAGAACGCTGGGGTGACAACTCGTCTGCTGTATCGAAACGAACGTCGAGGAGGTAACCACTTCATGTGAGATGATCTCCGGTGGTCTCTCAGGCCTTATATGACTTTCCGTTAAGACCTTGAAGCTAGGAATTTGGCCTTCGCTTCATTTATTCACACTGCGTCTGGTGTATTGAGACGAATGCTGAGGTGGAGCTGGGATTTTGCCGTCACTCCGCTTTGTTTCGACCATGGGGTCTTTTGTTAACTTCGTATGTACACCCTGCTGGACTGCGAAGGAACGCCGTTGTTGACATTGCGTCTGCTGTAACGAGACGAATGCTAAGGTGGAGTTGGGATTTTGCCGTTACTCCGCTTTGTTTCCGACCGTGAGGTCTTTTGTTGACATTGCATCTGCCTCCGGCTGGACTGCGGAGGAACGCTGTTGGTGATCTCTAAGTTGTCGATGTTGACGTCGAGACCCTGAAGCTCGAGATCTTTGTTTGCCTCATTTGTTGACATCGTGCCTGTAATATTGCGACAAATGTCGATATGGTCTCTAGGTTGTCTATGAACCGTCGAGATTTGACTTCGCTTTCTGATGGAGCCTATCGGGAAGGTATGGTTCCCTTTTTATCTGTGCCCCTGAACTGTATACAGAGATCGATGTAATTTCACCTGTGGGGCAAAAAGTTTCATTCGTTCATTTTTTTTTATTCTTTCCGCGATGCTTTATCATTTCAGCTTTTTATATCGCGAAAATCGCGATTGCCCAATCATTTCGGCTATTTTTCGCGGTGCCCAATCATTTCGGCTATTTTTTCTTTTTACTCGCTGCTTTTTATTGCGAGTTGCCTAATCATTTCGGCTATTTATTTTATTTTTACTCGCTGCTTTTTATTGCGAGTTGCCCAATCATTTCGGCTGTTTATTTTATTTTTACTCGCTGCTTTTTATTGCGAGTTGCCCAATCATTTCGGATATATATATATATATATATATATATATATTTTACTCGCTTTTTTTTTCTCGAGTTGCCCAATCATTTCGGCTATTTAATATGCATTTTCAGCTCGCTGATTTTTATCGCGAGCGTAGAACTTGGAATCTGGTGCCAATCTCAGCATCAGCATCGCTACAACCGGAATATTGCCAGGAGCGAATCATCATCTGCCATGAAAGGACTTGGAATTTGATGCCGATTTAGGCATCAGTATCGCTACAACTGGGATATTGCCAGGAGCGAATCATCATCTGCCTTGAAAGGGCTTGGAATTTGATACCAGTTTAGGCATCAGCATCGCTACAACTGGGATATTGCCAGGAGCGAATCATCACTTGCCTCTGTCGATGTTGAACAAAGGTGGCTTAGTAAACAGGGTTAAGGGTCCTGTCGGCTAAGGCTTTTGACTTCATGAGCCGTAAGGATCTCACAAAGGTATTTCTTCCTACAAGTCGTGAGGATCTTGTAGTTGTGTTTTCTCCTTAGGAATCGTGAGGATTCCTAAGTGCATGTTCTCTTGTAAGTCGTAAGGATCCTACAGGAGGATTTTCTCATTGTAAATCGAGAGGATTTACAAGGGTTGTTCACCATACAAATATATCCCTAGTCTCGGATGAGACTTAGTTAGGGAAATGTTTATTCGCGCCCGTGGATTGTATACAAGAGCCAATATAGGACCACTTGTAGGGCAATGTCAAAAGTTGTGGGGGTTGCTTAAGCACAGGTTTAGGCCTCTGTAACTTAAGACTTTCAAATCTTACGAGCCGTGAGGGTCCCATAAGAGCGTTCTCCTTACGAGTCGTGAGGATCTCGCAAGTGTATTTTCTCCTTAGGAATCTAGGGATTCCTAAGTGTGTTGTTCCCTTGTGAGTCGTAAGGATCTCACGCGGGTGGTTTCTCCTTATAGGGTCGAGAGGACCCTACAAGTGTTTCTTAACGAGGTTGCGCCCTTTCGGATTTTCACAAACACTCGCCGGTAGTCCTGCTGTTTTTACTCACGGAGCCCTCTCGGGTTTTCATCCGTGCCCGTTTTGCTTGTGGACATACCGTTTTTTTTTATTCTTTTTTTTTTAAACGAGGTCGCGCCCTTTCGGGTTTTCACGAACATTCGCCGGTAGCCCTGCTGTTTTTACTCACGGAGCCCCTTCGGGTTTTCATCCGTGCCCATTTTGCTTGTGGACATACCGTTATTATTATTATTTTTTTTTTTTTTTATTTTTTTAACGTCAGCCTGAAGATGCTGCGGGTTGGGAGTATTTTAACGACGTTTCGGTCATTCGCAAGTTTTAGGACATTGCGGTCCGCCGTTAGTTTAAGGACGTTTCGGTCCGTTGTTAGTTTAAGGACGTTTCGGTCCGTTTGTAGTTTAAGGACATTGCGGTCCGTTATCCAGTTTCAGGACGTAGTGGTCCGTTAGGCTTTCTCTATGATTGAGCATGATGCCCCCGGCATGTCCATATTTTTCGGAGCATGCGGTTGTGGCGGGTTCACCTTCCAAACTTCGGACAACGCGAACTCGCCCTGTTGGTATTGGTCTTCGACCCAGTTCTTGAAGACGTAGCAGTCCTCGATCAGGTGTCCTACTGTTTGGTGGTAAGGGCAATAATTAGGATTATTAACGTCGCCTGGCTGCAACGGACGTTTTGGATTCGGCAGATTAATGAGTCTGTTGCACACTGCCAGCTCGAACTGTCCCCTTGTTTTATCTTGCGGAAACGAGTAAGGACGTTTCAACTTTTCCTGGAGGGATTGCCGCTTGTTGCTTTGGCAAGCAACCGGTCTAGGGTCACCTGATTGTTGGTGAGTGCTGGCGACGAGGGCCTTTTTTCATTTTCTTTTATCCTTTTTGTTCGATCCTTTGTTTACGGGGCCGAGATTTTTCCCGAGTAGCATGCGATTGCACGGCTGAACGTTCTCGCAGCTTCTCAATTCCTTTATTTTTGAAATAGATTCCCCGATGGAAGAGTTGGGAGTAGCTTCTTCGTCAGAGTCGCTTCCAAAGGTGATAATTTGTGATCCCTTGAAGTCGGCTATATGACAGTCGGCGGTGGCTCTTTTGCGCTCATCTATCGCATTTTTCCGATGTCCACAAGCTTCACACTTTGTTCTGTCGGAGTGTCGGTTTTGAGCGACGTACCCTTGCCACCAACAGTTAAAGGATTCGCAGTCTTCGGTAGGATGTATGATCTTCTGATGATATAAACAGAAGTTAGGGTGCATCTCTATCTCAGAGAAAGGATTTTCTTCGGAGGGCGGTAGCTTCATTCCTACTGATAGAGCTTTGGCGAACCGTTTCCTCGTCTTAAATTTGTTTTTACCCGCAGTGTATGGCTTTTGATTTGACGGGAATACCTTGGTTCTTTCCAGTATGGCCATTTCATGCTCTTGATTGGCTTTTGCTTTCAGACGAATTTCATTTAGGAAGGCATCGATCAACTTGTCTGACGGCCGCGGAATTTCTGTTTCAGGGTCCGCCATTGATTTCTCGGCGCAAGGAGCCTTCTCCTCATCCTTCAGTGAATGAGAAATCACATGACAAGTCGCTACGTAGTCTTCGGATTCGTCCGATAAGTTTTTTCCATCGTTTTCATCCTCGACGAAATAACAAGCTGCCCCTGGCGTGTCCGTCTTCTTTGGAGAGTGCGGCTGTGGTGGGTTTACCTTCCAGCTTTCAGACAACGCGAACTTGCCTTGCAGGTATTGATCCTCGATCCATCCCTTAAAGACGAAACAATCCTCAATCGGGTGACTTACCGTTTGGTGGTAAGGGCAATAATTGGGATTATTAAGATCGCCTGGCTGCAACGGACGTTTTGGATTCGGCAGATTAATGAGTCTGTTGCGCACTGCCAGCTCGAACAGTCTTCTCGTTTTATTCTGAGGAAACGAGTAATGACGTCCTAGCCTCTCTTCGAGGGATGGACGTGGACGCACGTTGTTTTGGCGAGCTACCGGCCTTGAGTTGCTCGACTGTTGCTGAGCGTTGGCAACGATGATCGCTTTTCCTTTCTCATTTCGGGGATCGGGTCTTGGAGGAGACGGTCTATGGCCCATCTGGTCCATTTGGGCTAATTTGTCGATCAAGGCCTGGAAGGTGGGCGGCCTGAAGAACATCATGAATTGCGAGATGGTCGCCTGCGGATCGAGAGTGCCCACAAACATGCATACCGCAGGTGCCTCTTCTATGCGTTGTTCGCATTTCGACCATAGGTTTCGCCATCGTGTTGCGTATTGAACCCACGTTTCGCTTGGCCTTATCCTGGCATTTATTAGTGCTATTATCGGGGTGCGTTCACTAGCACTCGCGAATCTTTGTGTAAACAGCAGTTCCATCTCTGCAAATGTTTTGACAGAGTCGTTAGGTAGCTCCGAATACCATTCAAAGGCTGTTTCTGCTAAGCTGTCGACGAATTGACGTAGCAACAATTTGTCATCGCCTCCAGTATTGCCGCATAAGGCCCTGAATTGAGCGACATGCTGATGCGGATTCCCTGTCCCTTTATATACGTGGAATTTAGGGATCGTATATCCTGGCGGGTAACTGATTTGGTCATACCAGCTCGGATACGGTCGTCCGGTTCTAACAATTTGCCCAGCCGCTTCATTCGCCTGATGAACCCGGATCTGCTGAGCTATATATTCGTCTAGGTCAACTTTGGAGATTGCCTCCTCCTTGGCTGTTGATAGAGCCGGCGGAGGATTTGACGTTTCTTCCCTGTCGTCTTCAAGGACGATCGGAGGATCTTCAGCAGGAGGTTCCGGCTGTAACATCATCCCTACCATATCTTGGAAGAGGAGCGCCATCTGTTTTATATTAGCCGCTTGCTCTGCAGCTTCTTTGTCCCTCTTTTCGAGGACTCTGCGTAAAAAGTCAGCGTCGGTTTCTTGTTCTTGACGCTCATCCGAAGACGTTTCAGAGCTTTCTTTTGGCTCAGTGAGTGCAGCCATTGTAGTCATCATTTCCTGAAGCTTTTGTTGTTGCTCCTGGGCTTTCGTCACGGATCGGGTGAGCGGTCGGTGGCCCGTAGAAGTGCGGCTTTCCTCCTTTCCAGAAGCCATATAAACAGTGTGCACCACCATGCCCCCAGACTTGGGGCGTTTGTGTTCGGTGTCTTTGCGATTTGCCGAAGACATAGGGGCTTTTTGCGGCCTCCTTTTTTGAGTGGTTGGAGTTAAGGGAGCCGTTGTGGCGGGCACCCAAGTAGCCGTCATTCTTTGTGGCTTGACAGAGTAGTCCTTGTCCTGCCGAACTTTCATCTTTTTCTGTCGACGGGGATAGTCTTGATCAATCACCGACTCCTGGACCTGTCGCCAGACCTTGTAAATTTTAGAGGACAGCCGTTGAGGAGGCTGCTCCAGCTTCTTCTCTTGAGTATTCTCCACAGGTGAAGGAGTTCTCTTCAGCACTGCAGTAGGAGAGTTTTTGCACACCTTGTTTAGCAATTCAAAACTGTTCCCGGTTGGAACAGCAGCATCGATCCCCACCGTTGGAGCTGGCGGAATTATCCCAGAGGGGGAGTTGCCCCCAGCCTTCCTCACTCGGCGCCAGTGGCGACGTCGAGCGTGTCTTGCGGATGGAGTTATTTCAGCTATAAGGGTGACTTCGTCGTGTCTCCTGTTTTGAGGAGAGACTGTTATTGGTGCTAGCCTATCGAAGGCTGACACCCGTTGAGAAGTAATGTCTAATCTGTCAAAGACAGACCTCTGGGCAGGGGAAGCAGCTTTGAGGACCTCGCCTGGAGCAGCAACTGGAATGGCCAGCCTTATAAAAACTGACTTTTTGGAAGGAGGAGCCTTTCCAATGATTTCTTCCGCTTGAGCCGGGATAGCTATCCGCTTTGGGATGGCAGGTTCGGGTATCACGGGCTTGTAGACGTTCTGGCCCAGTCTGTTGGAAACTGAGGTATTGAAGTTGGGTGACCCTTTGAGAGGGGTCGCGGCAGTGGCGAGTCGATCAAAGACCGGCTTTTTTGGAGCTTCTTGCGATGTTATTGGGGCATTGAAGCTTATCAATGGGAGCATAGTCCCGAAGAATAATCCAGCGGTGGCCTGAGTTACTTGCTCCACTGGCATCTTGAAAAGGGAGGCCGCTTGGGGCCCATAAGTCACTCCTCCAGCAATGACGGAGCGAGAGTTGCAGCTGCAGGCGGTGCAGTTCGAAGCCATCGATCTTCTGTTTTCTGCATGGAGAAAGACACCAAATCTAAGTACTTTGAATCCACAAGCAACCACAGCAAACCGCGATTTGTTCGCGAACACGACACACGAAGTGTGGAGTGGAAAGAGGAAGAGGTCCCACCGGGCGTGCCAGAATCTGTTCCCCTCCGAAAGGCAGCGCACAGGACCGCGATGTCCTGGCGCTGAGATTCGGGGCAGATGCTATTTGGTTTTATCCGTCTACCTCTCCGAAGATGCCAAGTTGATTTATGGCACCGTGTATCGGAGGTTTAGACGGATGCGGCCGATGTAGCAGACTTTGTCAGATTCCCCCTCGCTTGAGGGGTTTTTGATTGTGGGGACGCTCTTCCCTGCAGGCGCAAGCCCCTGCAGTTAATTACGCTACCGCATCGCGGTAACAACTTTCTCCTTCTCCAGAATTTCACTTCGTGTCGTGGGTGTTTGTTTTGTTTGTGGTTGCCCGTGGATTGTATACGGAGACTGAGTAATACCGTCGCCCGTAGGACGTGGATTAGTCCAAATCCGTATTTACTTAGATTTGGGTTTGGTGTTTTTAGTTTAAGGATACATTAGTCGCGTTGCGAGTAAGATCGACTTAAACATTCGTCAAGGATACGTTAGTCCTGTTTTGTACTAAGATCAACCTGACGTGGTGATTCATTTAATTTATGGCCATCGGGACTCATCACCTCTCTAACATCGTTGAAGGATTACAACGATAGGTGTCAGAGGAGCTCAGAGATGTACCCTTGAACCAAAACTGATTGAGGGTTTTATAGTCCATTTAAGTGTTTAAGGATACGTTAGCCGTGTTTGGGGCTAAGATCAACTTAAACGGGATCGTTTAGATCCGGCAAAAGAGCAATTGGCTCTATTGTTCCAGTTTAGGGACGTAGTGGTCCATTATTAGTTTAGGGACGTCTCGGTCCGATACCAGTTTAAGGACGTAGTGGTCCATTATTAGTTTAGGGACGTTTCGGTCCGATGCCAGTTTAGGGACGTAGTGGTCCATTATTAGTTTAAGGACATTTCGGTCCATCGCCAGTTTAGGGACGTGGTGGTCCATCATTAGTTTAGGGACATTTCGGTCCGATGCCATTTTAGGGACGTAGTGGTCCATCATTAGTTTAAGGACGTCTCGGTCCAATATTAGTTTAAGGACGTCTCGGTCCGATATTAGTTTAAGGACGTCTCGGTCCACGAGTTTAAGGACCCCGCAGTCCATAGCGATGTGTGGTCGTTGGGACCCGTCACCTCTTTGACGTCGTTGAGGAATTACAACGATGGATGTCAAAGGAGTTCAGAGATGTACCCTCGAACCGGATGTAGATTGATTTAGGAGAGCCATTTTGCTCAGTCAATTTAATTTAAGGACTTATGGCCATGATTGGGCTAATTCTAGTTGAAAATGTCCAACATTTTATTTGCTTTTGCATTGCATTTCTTTTTATTTTTATTTGGGCTTTGCCCAGAAAGGATGCAAAGCATCAATTTGTTTTGGGCTCTGCCCCTTTTTATTGTATTGCAATTTAATTTGGCCTACTAGGCCCCTCTGATTTGGGCCTGGCCCTTCAGTAAAATGCATTGCATTTGTCAGGCGCTTTGCGCCAATCACTGAGCGCAAGCGCTTGTGGTGAGGACACGTGTCATGCTCTGGTGAGCGCAAGAGCAACAGCGCAGTGCGCTGCGCTAGTGCGCTGTGCTGTTGCGCTGCTGACACGTGGCGCGCTCTGGTGAGTTGCGCCCGTTCCAGAGAGCGAAGCTCTATTTCAAGGCGCGTAGCGCAAGTTGTTCTGCAGCTGACACGTGGCGCGCTCTGGTGAGTTGCGCCAGTTCCAGAGAGCAAAGCTCTATTTCAAAGCGCGTAGCGCAAGTTGTTCTGCAGCTGACACGTGGCGCGCTCTGGTGAGTTGCGCCAGTTCCAGAGAGCAAAGCTCTATTTCAAGGCGCGTAGCGCAAGTTGTTCTGCAGCTGACACGTGGCGCGCTCTGGTGAGTTGCGCCAGTTCCAGAGAGCAAAGCTCTATTTCAAGGCGCGTAGCGCAAGTTGTTCTGCAGCTGACACGTGGCGCGCTCTGGTGAGTTGCGCCAGTTCCAGATAGCAAAGCTTTATTTCAAGGCGCGTAGCGCAAGTTGTTCTGCAGCTAACACGTGGCCTTCTCTCAGGAGCGCAACAGCGCAGTTTGGAAGTGCAAAGCACTAAGAATCTTTTTAGATTCCAGAACAGAAGTGCAAAGCACTATTTGTTTTCTTTGATCTAATTAGGATAAAAAAAAATGAGTTTTTCTCTTTATTTCAAGAACCAGAGGTTCATAAAAGTGCAAAGCACTATTTTTTTTATTTTATTTTTTTTGTTTTAAAGAACCAGTGGTTCATACGAGTGCAAAGCACTATTTTTATTTTCTTCTTTGTTTTAAAGAACCAGTGGTTCATACGAGTGCAAAGCACTATTTTTATTTATTTTTATTTTCTTTTTTGTTTTAAAGAACCAGTGGTTCATACGAGTGCAAAGCACTATTTATTATGTGAAGATCATTGATCAATGATTTATCAAAAGAGATTTCTTTTCTCTCGTGAAGGTTTTTACCTTCTTCTTGAATTTTTTCTCAGAGTTCTCTCTGTTTGAAGCTCTTGATTTTTTTTTTCTTTTCAAGAAATGTTGATCGCCATCTCTTCTCTTCTTGGCTCCTATTTATAGGAGAAAGAAAAGAATCAATTTGTTTAGCAAATCTCTCATTGAAAGATTTGATTTGATCGTTGAGAGATTTGATTTATATTTATCATTAATCTGGGCCTTTAGATTATTCAGTGAATTTTATTCACCGTGGATTTTAAATCCAAAAGATATTCTATTTGTTATTCTGGTGAGATTTTCAGGGAAATCTTTCCTTGTCCAAGATTTTTCCATAAATTGATGATTTTTAATAATCTTTGGATCTTTAATCCAACGGTTCCCATAATCCTTTTCCATTTGGAAAGATTTAGAAGCTTTTAGAATTTTAATTCTATTTCGAAAGATTTTTAGAGAAATTTAGAATTTTAATTCTACTAATCTGTAAGGCTTTCAAAGCCTGTCACGTGCTGGCACGTGACCCTTGGTCACGTGTGAGCACGTAACCCCGAAATTGGTTCCCTTAACAGTCGCTTGTTCATATTGTTGTTTTAACCATCACGTGTCAACACGTGATCATTGGTCACGTGTGAGCACGTGATATTTCATTGAGATAACTTCTGATTTTTAATCAGGGAACAGATTTTAGAATTTAATTCTATTCATTATTTTAGAGGCCTTAAGAGCCCATCACGTGTCTGCACGTGGCCCATGGTCACGTGTGAGCACGTGATGCCCCATTGGGGTCTTTTCTAAGTTTTTATTATATCTTCTAACTCCTCCAGCGGATTCTTAAAAGCCCATCACGTGTGAACACATAATGCCTCATAACTTTTGATCCCGGATGAATTATGAAGCCCATAATATATCAAATCGAAGGGTTTTTCGAGACGCTTTCAATACAATCAGAATTTATCCGTTTCTCTTTCGGGAGTTTGTCAAAAAACAGCCCGGAAGATACTGGTTCGTATTTCCTTAAGCGTATCGCTGCCATTTGATACCTTGGACTCTTTTGCGCAGAAATTTTTGGCGGGAACATGTCCCATACCACTTATAGTCACACGTACACGCGTCCCACAGACGTCAACAATGCAATAGAATAATAAGGTTCACTGATTGTGTACAAGTACGTGTCACTTTCACTTATTCACGTATACACGAACACTAACGTACTTACCACAATCATCACTAATACCTAACACTGGGTAATGCAGATTATCACTAAGTTATCAATGCAGTGACATATGTATGATATGATGCGTAAACAGTATGTAAAGCATAGTTAGGATGTCATGAATCAGTAATCTGCCACTTGCAATATTTATCATAAATCAAACGTGTACAGTTTAGCTAAACAATAAATGGGGAATAAATAGTGTGTTCATTTATCTATCCAGCGAATTTGGTTTCAAGGCCATCGGGTTTCAGGATCATTAGTTAAGGCCATTTCCTTTTAAGCGTTCACGGCTGGAAATCCGGTTTCAGAATCAGAAGTCCGTTTCGCAACGCATTTTAATCCCAGTTCGGATCAGATTTTAGCGATGCTACAGTTGGATGAAATCTATGGTTTTCAGTAAGGTTTTCAACTCAATAGACGGATCTTCAATCGCGTCTGTACGTCAGGAGATATACACTGTTTAATACTAGTATGTCAATTCTGATTCTGTTGGGACTGTTATGCGTCCCGATCTTTTAAATTACAGGTTAAATAGAAAATGATGAGGAAACAGGATGAAACCACTTGTATTATCTAGATAACAGATTTATCTTTAATAAAAAGTAGAGTTCCGCAACCTACGAGTTAAGGAAACAGGGTGGTACCCATTACGGGACAGTAAACAACAACTGGAGTCGCTCTGGACTGCAGTCCAGAGTCGTACTCCGATCTAAATATTGACACAGTTTGAGTACAGAAACAATTTGAAACTTGCATAGGGTTATAGTTAGTCAAGTCAGCTTCGATTTAATCCCTCGAACACATCATTCCAGTATGCATATAATTTATGGTGATTTTAACGGTTTTCAGGTACAAGAAATTTCCAGTTTTACAGGTAAACTTGGGGGTAGTCGTTTTAGTCATTAACGGTCATATTTTCCAACGAAATTTGTACAAGATATTCATCAATACAGGGGCCAATATAAACAATCTAGTTCCGTCAAATTAGATAAGTATTCTCATTGGGATCATGTATCGAACAGGTACGTAGTATAATTTATTCAGAAATAACTACAGAATCTATACGATTTTAGTTTGTAACAATCATAACTTAGCATGTAGCAAGTAGAGAACTTGCCTGGAAACGTCTCGGGACACACGGCAGTGGGAACGACACACGTGCGACACGGCAACGACTAGTACAACGACTTGTAACTGAGACGGCTGCGAGCTCGGCGATGTTATGGCTCCGTCGATGGTTGGTTATGGAGTTGTAGAGAGACGTTGCGGAGAGGGGGAGAGTGAGATTTAGAGAGAGAGAGTGTGTGCAGGGAGAGAGAGAAACAGAGAGAGCAGGGAGTGAGAAAGAGAGAGAGAACAGAGAGAGGGTGAGGAAGAGAGAGAGGTAAAGAGTTAGAGGGAGAGAGAATTAAAGTGAGAGTGATAGAGAACTGGAGAGGGAGAGAAAGAGAGAGCCAGAGAGATCAGAGAGAGAGAGATATCAGAAAGAGAGAGAGAGAGAGAGAACTGAGAAATTGAGAGGTTGAGAGAGAGGAAGAGAGAGCCAGAGGGATTGGGATTGAGATGATGGCGACGATGATACGGGGAGTCGACGGGATGCAGGTGTGTCGACGACGAGACGAGAAGCTCACCGGCGTCGGGGCAGGGGTGGTCGAGCTCGGGTGCAGGGGAGTTCGAGCTTGGCTGTGGGTTTTGGGGTATTGGGTGATGGTGGCAGGGAAGAGTGAGGGAGGGTGGATGAGGAGATGATGGCGGTGATGAGGGTCCAACGATATGGCCGGCGGAGTGGAGTGATGGCGACGGAGGAGACGTGGGCGTGGGCTCGAGAGAGGGAGAACGGGAGTGGAAAGAAGAGAGAGGGGGAGGGGACGTGGGGGAGAGAAGGAATTATGAGAAGAGAGAGAGAGGCGCGCGTCGTGGGGTAACAGTGCTGCGACGTGGGCGCGAGCGTGGGCGGAGGAGGCGGATCGCGGGGAGCAGGGAGCGGGAAAAGTGGGGGTAGCCGTTGGGGAAGAAGGAGGTGTAGGGTGCGGGTTGGGTTTGGGGAAGCGGGTGCGGGCAGAAGTGAATGGGCCGGGCTGAAGGAGTTTGGGCCGCAGGAGAAAAGAAATTAATTGGGGAAAGAAAAGAAGCGGGCCGGGGGCTGAAAAGTGAGGCTGGGCTGGAAAAATTAAATAGGAAATGAATTTATTTAAAAGGGTGGGCTTGGGTTCTATTAAAAGAAAAATGGGGTTGGGCTGAGGGAATTAGTTGGGAAAAATGTAGTAGGTTTGGGTTTTAATAAAATAGATTAAGTTCTAAAAGAATGGGCTTGGAAAATAGTATATGAGCTGGGGAAAATTATTTGCTGATTCTAAATAAATTTGTGTTGGGTTTGAGGAAAAGGGAACTATAAAAGAAATAGGTAATCGGGTTCTGGTCTAGCTTAGGGAAAAGTAGTGAAGGGAAAATGAAAGTGTGATTAGGTTTTATTTTTCTTTAGGAAGACTACCTGGTAGAAAATGAAAAGGGTTTTAGAATTCTAGAAACAATAATAATAAACTAAATAACTTTTGAGGGGAACAAAATACGAATATTGGTATAATAGAAGCTGGGTATTACACACAGGACGGAGCCCCGCTCCCCGGCTTCTCTAATCCTTATGGATGATGGGGAGCTTCGCTTCGAGGTGCCCTCGGGGCTTTCCATCGCTGACAGCTTGCTCTCTGAGATGGAGAGATCGGCCGGGGGCAGAATCTCTCGAGGGACCCTCCGGGCCCAAATAGCGGCCATAGCTCAAGAGGCCGTGCAGGTTAGTGTTTGCACTTCACCTAGTTCTTTATTCAGCATTTTTGTTCGCGTGATCGGGCACCTCCCTTCCCTTTTTAACCCTCGTCCTTTTCATCAGGTCCTCCAGCACGTCGCCCTCGTCGTCAACATGGAGGACGAGGAGATATCCCCGACGATGCGGGCCGCGGGCAGCGAGGAGAGCTCTAGGCAGGAACTGAGGACGGCGATGGAGAGGATCGCTGCCGTTGAAGACCGGGTGGCGGCCAGGAGTCGGGGTGTCGCTCGGTGCCGAGAGGCCGCCCGAGCCGCCGAGGCCAAATGGGAAGACTCCCTGGTGCTCGTCGCCACCTTGAAGAAGATGGCGAACTCCCTCTGTGGGGATAATGAGGCGGCGAAGGACAGGATGAGGCGTGTCGAGCTTCGGGCGTCAAAGGCTGAGCTTCGGGCGTCGAAAGCAGTGGAGAGCTATAAGAAGTCGGACCAGTTTTATACCGACTTTGCTGAATCATCCGGCGTTATTTGGCACGACGCCCTTGACGCTGTCAAGGCCCAGATGCCAGATTTTCCTGACGGCGAGCTCCGGGCTGCGTACCCCAATGGGGAAGAGGTGCAGGGGGACGATCCCGGCGATGCTGCAAGGGAAGAGGCCCCTGGTGGGCCCGCCGGGAATCAGTCGGTCGACCCGGCTACCGGCACCGGGTTCCCGCCGTGGGCGTCGACCCCGAAGATGCCTCCTTGGTGGTCGTAGTGGACGCGCGGCTCATCGGGGTTCGCCCCGGCCCTGAGGCCTGAACTTCCTCACCTCCTTATTTTGCGCCAAAATTCTGTAATCCTTCGGACATTTTGTAAGGTTGGGGAGCCCATAATACCTTCGTAAATACTTCTAATTTTTGTGAATAGAGAATCCATTTTGCAGTTTCTTTGCATGTGCATTTTCCTTTTGTTTTTGGTAAACATTTGTACTTGCACAGTACTGCTTTCATCTTTAGGTCGGTATTTCGTCTAGCGATTGCACGTCGAGTTGAATTCAAAGACCGGTGAAAGGACGGTATCTCCATGGCCCCGAAGTCGAGATGGAGATCGATTATACGGGGATGGACCGAGCAGGGTCGCTGCCCGATGCCTCATGGCGAGGGCTTTGATCCCTGGCGTCGTGGGGTTGGGAACTACCAGCCAGGGATGACCGAGCAGGGTAGCTGCTCGGTAGCCTCTTTGGGAGGGCTTTGATCCTTAGCGCGGGAGGGGCTATAAAAGGCCTACTAAGGATAGGCCGAGCAGTGAAACTGCTCAGTTGCCTCTTGGCGAGGGCTTAGATCCCTGGCGTCGTGAGGTAGGGAACTACCAGCCAGGGATAACCGAGCAAGGACGGGCCCGGTTGCCTCTTAGCGAGGGATTAGATCCCTGGCGTCGTGGGGTAAGGAACTACCAGCCAGGGATAACCGAGCAGGGGCGAGCCCGGTTGCCTCTTGACGAGGGCTTAGATCCTTAAGGACGGGCCGAGCAGGGTTGCTGCCCGGTGCCTCTTAGAGGGCTTTGATCCTCAGCGCGGGAGGGGCCGTAAGAGGCCTGCTAAGGACGGGCCGAGCAGGGTTGCTGCCCGGTACCTCTTGGCGAGGGCTTGGATCCTTAAGGACGGGCCGAGCAGCGTTGCTGCCCGGTGCCTCTTGGCGAGGGCTTTGATCCTTAGCGTAGGAGGGGCCGTAAGAAGACTGCTAAGGACGGGCCGAGCAGTGAAGCTGCTCAGTTGCCCCTTGGCGAGGGATTAGATCCCTGGCGTCATGGGGTAGGGAACTACCAGCCAGGGATAACCGAGCAAGGGCGAGCCCGGTTGCCTCTCGACGAGGGCTTTAATTCTTAGCGCGGGAGGGGCCGTAAGAGGACTACTAAGGATGGATCGAGCAGTGAATCTGCTCAGTTGCCTCTTGGCGAGGGCTTAAATCCTTGGCGTCGTGGGGTACGGAACTACCAACCAGGGATAACCGAGCAAGGGCGGGCCCGGTTGCCTCTCGACAAGGGCTTAGATCTTTAAGGATGGGCCGAGCAGGGTTGCTGCCCTGTTGAGTCGTGAGGTTCTGTCCGATCTTCCATGGCGTTCGAACATCGAGAAGAGTGACCGTCATGGTCGACATGTATCATTAACGCATGGGGGGAGGCAGAGCGTAAGAGCCGCGTTGTTCCGATTTCGCCGAGAAAGGCAGGATGCCCGCCGCATGGCGGTACAATTGTGGAAGGCACGAGAGACTGTTGGACTCTTGAGGGCGCAGTAGGGATATAAAGCGGAGGGCTTGTTGAGCATTCCTTTCTCCATCTCTAAAACGTAAAAATGGACACTTTCCCTTTCACCATCCCCGATATCATAACTTTCCTGGACGTGTACCTGTACGACAAGAACTGCACCGAGGATACGGTACAGCTAGTTATAGGCTGCATCGAGGATCACTCTATCCGATTGCTTCCCTGGCGCTCACCCTTCCTCTAACTATTGATGTACTCAATCTGGAGGGCGTCGCCAGGGCTGCACAACCCTTTGTCCGAGCAGCTGAAGGACGAGGCGGTCGGTAAACTGAGGACTTTGTGCCGCTTCGGCCTGATCTCGGCCGGTCGGCGGGATCGCTCGGTGGCACTCGTCCTCGAGTGCTACCAACTGAGGCACCATGCAGACGTTCGCGGGCGACATCAGAGGCAAAGGTCCGAGGCGGCGAGGGCTCGGCTGGCGAAAATATGCTCGGAGTACCACGAGCAATGTTTCCTGCACCCCCTTCCCCCGCTATTGTAAATTTTCCTTTATTTCAATGTACGGCTGAGGAGCCCATAGTACCCTTTGGAATAAATAAAACTCTTCTTTTTGCAATGTCTTATTATTCCCTTCTTATTATATGAACAGAAAGAACTTGAGAAAAGTTTACACTGCCTTAATAAAAGAAGTACACGCTAGTAAGTATTCTTTTTATTGGTACAGTTTGAGCTTCTCGGCGTTGTAAGGCCGTGGAAACTTGCGTCTTTCCGCGTCTTGCAAACGGTAGGCTCCGCCGGGCAGCGCCTCGGAGACGAGGAAAGGACCGTCCCATTTTGTGGAAAACTTATGCAGCCTGCCTTAGTCGACGAACTCGTTCCGCCTTAGGACTAAATCTCCGGCCTTGAAGAGACGACGCTTGACTCGCGCATTGTAGTAGCGGGCGGTCTGTTGTTGATAGGCGGCAGCTCTGATCTGAGTCCGGTCTCATTTCTCTAACAAGATGTCCAGGTTGGTTCGTAGTGCCGAGGTGTTTGCTTCATCGTCGAAGTGTTTGACCCGGTGACTGGGTAGCCCGATCTCCGCTTGGAGCATTGCCTTGGTCCCGTAGTAGAGACTGAAAGGGGTTTCACCGGCGGGGGTCTTCTTTGACGTGCGTAGGGCCCATAGAACCCGGGGCAATTTCTCGACCAAACTGCCTTGGCATCCTTCTAGGCGTGTCCGGAGACCTCGGAGGACGTCCCGATTAGCGACTTCAGCTTTCCCGTTGCAATGGGGATGTGTGTTCATATCATAATTTTGCATTTTTATATTCCCCATTCTTATTCATTTTACAAATAAACAGGTGCTTTTGATCCATGTCTGCTACATAGTTGCAGGTTACAGGTTCTCGGAACAAAACAGTGAAATTGATGAAATGACGATACAAAAGTGAGACTACGACCGACAAATAGAAGAATCTTGATCATGCCTACAGTTTGAGGGACAATGAAGATCAATGAACAAGTTCACAAAGCACAAAGGCAGCGCAAGGTTCAAGACTTTGACACGAAGCAATGGGTAAAAGTCCATGACAATATGCACTGTGGAAATCTGGAAGAGAACTAGAAGACAATCTGAGAAACCAAGTTAAGAAACAAGAAGACAAATGTAACCAGAAGCAGCCCAGAGAAACTCAGCCAACAAGACCACTATATGGCCGCGGATCCGCGGCCAAATAAGGCTTTTGGCCGCGGTTCCGTTGCCATGAAGAGCACGTGTCGGTGTGAATTTCAACAGTGTGGCGGTGCATTGACTAGGTTTCTTAGGGGTAATTTTGTAATTGCAGATATGTATCGAATGTAACCCTAGGGTTTCTATGATCTATAAATAGAAACCCTAAACCTCTTTTTGAGATATGCCTCTTCTTATGCCTCTTTTTATTTCATCTATTCAGAATTTTAATTCGGTGTAAATGTTTGAAGAGAGCCATCAAATAAAGTAAGATCTTTTTATTCCTGCCTTAGTATAGATTTTATTATCTGCCCTAGTTAATTAGTTTAGCACTTTTAATTAATTGCCGTAGATAAAAATGTTTCTTTTAATCAATTCCCTAATGAGTGAGTAGTTCCTCACTTGTTAGGGTTAGGAATAGAAGAGGTCTGAGAAATGAAAATCTCTCACCCCTTTCTTACCCATCACATAATAATTCATAGGACTCCATGCATACATACACACACCGCTCCCTACGGCACCCTACCCCACGAGGTAACGGTTATACCATTGTTTAAAAGACCGGTTGTGCATGTTTTCCATGGAGGTTAGGGTAAGAATTAAGAAAGGACGGACAAGGACCTAGAGAAAGAAACATCGTTTCTTCCTGATCGTCCTAATCCCCTTTATTAATTATTACCATAACACCTATATAGATCTAAATTAGGGCATTGAAAGCGGTGAGGAAAATTAACTTTCCAAACTTAACCTAAACCTAACCCTAGCAAGATTTTAATCCTAGTCTAAATCAACTTAGTTTTTAGTAATAATCAATCCAACACTGTTTGGAATTAACTCGTTAGAACAAATTGAGAATACACAAAATCCCTGTGGACCGACCCGTACTCACCGGCTAGCTACCAAGTGACACCGTTCTTGATTGCGGTTAACAATTCTCTGATCGCAAAACATCCAACAACAAATCAAATGGCCCCATTGCCGGGGATGGCGTAGTATTTTCTTTTTGCAATTTCGAGTTAATATAAAATCATAAAAATCATAAAAACTGAAAAAATATAAAAATAAAAATAAAAATTTTATCATCTTGTTATTTTTTGAAGGGTGTTTTGTTTGAATTGTGCAGGATCGACGAACAAGTTCGGATCTGGAAAAATCCAGAGAGCAAAACAGAAAACCCTAGATCTGAACAATAGAGGAAAATAAGAACAGAGAGCAGAAGAAGTTGTAAGTCCACGGTAGCACCCCGGCCGTCTAACAGACGCCAAATGCGGAACAAAAACTTTTTACAACTGGCGCTATCGCGTACTATAACCCGGATCTGCTATTAAAGCTAAACTAACAAACTACAAAGTGGGTAGAAATGTTATACCGAATGATCCGAGTCCTTCGGTCTTCAACCATCATCCCACGCTTTGTTGCAGCTGCTCCGATCTCCTGAATCTCCAGTCTTCTCGTCCAGGTGGCACCACGTCGACGGATCTTTAAACGGGCTCCCGCCTCTGAACCGAGGCAACTCGATCATCAAATTTGCTAAAAGAGATGACCAAGAATGATGTAGAGAATGAGTAGAACACTTTGTCCCGTTACGTCCAAAGCTATGGACGAACGGTTAATGAAGTTGCCTTTTGGATCGGGTGAAAATGAGAAGTAGAGTATACTAATTTCCATGAACCAAATACTTGCATCTTTTTCAAATCAACAACCATCTATCCTCACATGAGAGGGGCCGGCCACTTATAGGAAGAGGGAGGATGAGTGTAGGAGAGGAGTGGTGACCATAATGATATGAAACTTATTATAACACACTTAATGAAAGAATGACACACTTCATTCATTTAATGCAAAAATGGTGATTCATTAACATAGTCACCTTAAACATTAAATGAACATTAAATGCACTAATGAGTCACTTAACACCTCATCATCCTAGTCACCAATTCTAGAAACTTCTACACTCATCAAGAAAAGATAAATCCGTATTTAACCGAATGTTAAATACGGCTGATAGAAAACTGGAAACTGGCAACTTCCAATCCTGAAACGAATTTCAGGATAACCCCGTAACAGTATAAACATACCCGCATTTGTATTACGACCGAATACAAATGCAACTGAGACAAAGATATTATATCTACACAGTATAATACTGGGATCCGGCTTAAACCAAAGCCTACCAGTATTATCTGCCCGAAAAATGACACGTGCGAAAACGCACGTGCATTTTCCGAACCCTGCCATAATACCATACGGCCTCTACAACGTTTCGCCCGAACTTGGGAAGTGTCTGTGGGGGACTCTAATGACTCATCAACACACTGACACTGGGTATAACCTCTAGCACGTCAGAGGTACAAGCTGTACGTAACGGTTGCCTATGTATTGATTGGAAGGGAAGCTGACGAGCGAACTCATCCATAAACCCTACTGAGCCTGACAGTGACAATATCCGTACAGTCCGGTCCGTTCATCTAAAGAGTATCGCATTTCGAGTCTAGGGGGTGGATAAAGTCAGACCCCTAATAACGCGATAAATCGTGTCGGTATGAAGCCCATCACCACCTGAGAAACTACTGATCCAAATCAGTAATTCTCCACTACCTCGGCCGAGAATTTCTAGTGATGGCCACCCGTGCACTGTACGACATCAACCCCCAATACCGGGAGAGACGAATCCCCGACGATCCGCTCACTGCCTCCATGTGGCTCGGGACTGTACCCAAAAAATACCTGTTTGCACGTCTCCTTTGAGCGTGGTAGGGTAGAAATCAAAGCACAGTAGGAACTCACACGAGACAAATGACGATCTCAGGTCGACAAACTAACCTGTACACATGTCATCAGGGAACTGCTATCTGACGATATATATAATACCAACTAGCATGTTCCCGGCGAGTCCTGTCCGGTGTACTCATAACGAGATGAGCACCTGTATACATCTTAGGTGAACCAACTGACACCAATGGCTTGTGAGACCGGCCATCGCCCCTCGTCGGGGTCTCGACTGTATACACTAGTCTACTCTGGAGTATCGATGCCCTGTTTCGAAACTCCTACAACTAGGGACGCTTTAAGGATGTTCTTACAGACCCCAGCTCCCACGTATATGATCGCCATCATACTGCTGGCAGTCAAGCAAGAATCCTATGGGCTCTATCAACATGCAATAGTGAACTAAAGCATGTATACGATGATAAAGACAAACCAGATAGCATACTATCATCTCGAGTAAGACAGTCATGTCGGTATAGGTCCTCCCTCAATCATTGCAATCACGTACCTGCGATCCAATAATTGACTTAGAGGGCACTATATCCAACAGAAGTCTCGGGAACTGAACCGTACTGTAGACCGCGGAACCGCCGCCGAAAGCGTCTTTTGGCCGCGCATCCGCTGCGCCTTGGTGACGTCAGCTGGTGGAAACCCCTCTGTAAGCTCCCTTTCTCCTTCTGAACCCTCTGATATCTCCTCTGTAAAAATTTCCTGCAGGATTCTTTGCGCAAAAACTTCTCCCCCTTCTCAATAACTTGATCTTGTGCAGGATTCTTTGCGCCGCGCTAAAAAAATTTTTGTTTGCAAGTGATTGTGTTTACTGCTTTGCATATCTAAATTGACTTTAAGGGGCTTGAACACCAATCCAGATTGGGTGGGGATTTCATCACCCTTTCCAGGACCCCAAAAATCACATAAAGCATATTGCATTGACCATCAAGTTAATTAAAAAAGACTAGACTCAGCCCTAAAGACTTCGCGCTCAATAGGACAAAGGAATAGTTGTAGGCATCGACCGTTGATCCTAACCTAACTTTGTGATGCCTAGGCTAGACAGGTAGGGAAAGGTAACTTTAAAAGGCCCGTCTCACGGTGATTCGTGATCGGATCCCTCCTTTCTCTATTTGTGCTTACATGGCCACAATTGGCGGTGAAGAGGCGATTTGAGGTCCTTACTTCTTGCCCTTTGGAACAGTTAGGAGCTGTCTAGCTGACCTAGGTGACCCTAAATCTAAGCTTAATTGTACATTTGTGATTGATTGAGCGTGTGTCTCAGCCTTTTATCGAAAATCTTTTTGTAAAAAGCCCCTTATAAAAATAAAAAAACACAAAAAGGAAAAAATTTTACAAAAAAAAAATTGCAGCTTGTCGCTAAGAAATCCGTGCACCCCACTTACACCCACTTTCTTTCCATTGATGTTTTCTTACCCCCACCTTCTGTTTTTCACATTTTTGACTACACTACCATTTTAGTGTATGTTCGGTTGGACTAGGGACACTAGTACCCGATTAGTCCGTGTCTCGTTGGTATCGACTGACGACGCTTTCGACTCCGAAGTCGAAATTCCTTCCACTTCCTTACCTTCACCTTCGCATTCTTCGTCTTCTAAGGAGATGTCGGGATTTAATCCTAACAACACGTTACCCGCGGGACTGATTCCACCTCCGCTAGGTGCAAATAACCCACAACACCCGCCTGTTGAAGCACCTCAACGAATCGCGCTCCAGGATCTTTTCTATCCTATCTGCACCGCCCTACCTACTTGTCTTTCACTTCCACCGGCAAATGGGGACAATTTTGAGATCAAACCCCACTTCATCAACATGTTGCCAAAATTTCACGGACTGGAATCCGAAGATGCCTATATCTTCATAAACAAATTCCAGAATGTTTGTGCAATGATGAAAACAACACAACTTTCAGATGATACTATAAGGCTAAGGATCATTCCTTTCATCTTATGTGACCTAGCGGAGAAATGGTTGTATAGCACAGCATCACACTCAATTAAAAATCGGGAAGAGTTTGTTAAAGCTTTTCTTAAAAAGTCTTACCCACATCATAAGACCGTGAGAATTCGCAATGAGATCATTCAATTTTCCCAGCTTCCTTCCGAACCCTTTTGGAAGTGTTTTGAAAGATTTAAAGACCTACTTGTTCAATGCCCTCACCACGGTATCGTAAATTGGCAACTTTGCCAAACTTTATACGAAGGATTGAACCCAGCAACGAAATAGTTGTTGGAAACCATTTGTCAAGGTCACTTTCTAACAAAATCTAGCGAGGAAGCTTGGCAGTTTCTTGACGATCTTGCTGAACAAACACTTCAGTGGAAGAGCACTAAGACCACCTCATCTTCTGTTGGTCAGTCTAGGGCAGGCATATATCAATTAGATATGTCGATTGCAATGAAAGTCGAAATGGCCTCACTTACGAAAAAGCTAGAAGCAATTGAGACCAAAATCTCATCGCCTTCTCCTGCCCCTGCTTTACCCCCACGAACTGTTTGCGCTTGTTGTTCGGATCCATCACATCTTACCGAAGAGTGTCCTTACAATCCACCTGTTCAAGGATAAGATCAAGTCAATGCTGCCTTTCAGCAAAGACAAAGAAATGATCCATACTCTTCGACTTATAATCCTGGTTGGAGAAGCCACCTAAATTTTGCTTGGAATCAAAATCAACAATTCCAAGGAAACAACAACTTTCAAAAACCTCCTCCTCCACAACAACAAGCACCTCAAAAAACTCAATACCAGCAACCTTTCCAACCACAACCTTACCCAAACCAAATGAACAATTTTGTGCCCAACAACTTTTATCCTCAAAACAATTTTGTTCAACCAAATAATGATAAGGTTACCTCGCTAGAAAGAAGTCTAGATGCGTTTCTAAAACAATCTACCCAATCCGCGGCAAGGTTGGAAACTTCCATTCAATCTTTGGTGCAAAACAGTGCCTCACACGATCAAAGCATCAAATCAATTGAGGCCCAAATTGCACAACTAAATGCTGCGTTGAGCGAGCGAGAAAAGGGAAAGCTTCCATCTCAACCATTACCGAATCCCGATCACACACATAACGCACATGTTGCATATGAACAACAAAATCATAATGTAAATGCTGTGACCACGTTGAGATCTGGAAGAATGTTGCACAATAACGTGGGTATAAGTAATGACACCCCTGGCGGTGCTTCTTCTTCTTCATCTTCTTCTTCTTCATCTTCATCTTCCTTGTTAGAGCCTATTCTTCATTCTTCACAAGGCTCTACTTCTTCTACTTCGAACGGACCCACTTCTCACTTCACGAACACACCCACACTGGAATCCGTTCCAACTCCGCAATCTACTCCACACACATTGGACTCAACAAATTTTCAAAATATTCCTTTTCCAAACAGGTTGAGATCCAATAAACCAACTCCAAAAATGGAGAAGATTGTAGAGTTGCTCAAACAGGTTAGCATAAACATACCTCTTTTGGATGCAATCCAACAAGTCCCTTCTTACGCGAAAATCTTAAAGGACTTATGCACCAAGAAGAGGAAGTCACAAGTACCAAAGAAAGTTTTCGTGGCTAGTGCTGTTAGTGATGCTCTTGTCCAATCTTTACCCCAAAAACATAAGGACCCCGGCTGTCCTACAATTTCGATAACAATTAGGGATAAGAACATCAATAGAGCACTATTAGATCTTGGTACTAGTGTCAATTTGCTACCCTATTCGGTATACGAACAATTAGGCGTTGGAGAGCTTAAACCCACTCATTGTACTCTCCAAATAGCCAACCGATCCATCACCCATTCTAAGGGTGAGTTAGAGGATGTGTTAATTAAAGTAGGGGATTTCATTTTCCCCGTTGACTTCATTGTTATGGATACACAACCTGTAGCTAACCCTCGGAGTCAAATTCCGGTCGACCATTCCTTGCGACTTCTAATGCGGTGATCAATTGTCGCAATGGTTCGATGAACCTATCTTTTGGAAATATGACAATTGAACTCAACATTTTTAAGTTAGGGAATCAGCCCTTCGAGCCTAATGCTAGTATACTTGATGTTTGCTCGATCCATGAGATCACACAGGAGGACTGTGAGCTCGAAAAATTTATGTTCGATCACAGCAGTTTTGACGCCTCTAGTGCGTTCCTCCTAGAATCTGACACAGCTTTCACGCCGGAAAACGATTACGAGTGTTTCACTTTTTTGGACGATTTTGAAGACTCATCACCCGAGTTTGAGTCTTTTGATTTTTCAGATGAGTTAGTTGAACCATCCGACTCGGTTGCTTACACTCAATTTGAACCATTGATGGAATCCTTCGAGTTTGAAACAGTTTCACCAATGTTACCTTCAATTGTTTCACCTCCCAAACTCGAACTCAAGCTTTTGCCGTCGCACCTTAAATATGCTTACCTAGGTGAGAATGAGACCCTTTCCGTTATCATATCGGCCTCTCTAGCCATCGAGCAAGAGAAAGCCCTTTTAATGGTCTTACAAAATAACCGGCAAGCTTTTGGCTGGACTATGGCGGACATCAAGGGGATTAGTCCTCTCATAGTTGAACATCATATACACATGATGGATGATGCCAAGCCAGTAAGGGATCCACAAAGACGCCTCAACCCTATAATGAAGGAGGCTGTCAAGAAGGAGATTGTCAAATGTCTTGATAGTGGTATCATTTACCCTATCTCTGATAGCCAGTGGGTTAGCCCCATTCATGTTGTCCCAAAGAAATCGGGCATAACTGTCATAACCAATGAGGCAAATGAGTTAATACCTACCCGCACCCAGACTGGGTGGTGAGTTTGCATCGACTATAGAAAACTCAATGCCACGACAAGGAAAAATCACTTTCCTTTACCTTTTATTGACCAAATGCTAGAACGATTGGCTGGGCATGAATTTTACTGCTTTTTGGATGGCTATTCAGGCTATAATCAAGTCCCCATCGCCGAAAAGGATCAATACAAGACCACATTTACTTGTCCTTCCGGTACTTTCGCTTACTGTCGCATGCCCTTTGGGTTATGCAATGCACCCGCTACATTTCAGCGGTGTATGATGGGGATCTTTTCTGACATGGTGGAGAAATTTTTGGAAATTTTTATTGATCATTTCTCCATTTTCGGTGACTCCTTTGATGAGTGTTTGCTACACCTTGACTCAGTTCTTACCCGCTGTAGGGATAAGAATCTCACTTTAAATTGGGAGAAGTGCCACTTTATGGTACGAGAGAGTATTGTCTTAGGACATGTCATCTCGCAAAATGGCATAGAGGTTAATAAAGCCAAGATTGAAGTCATTTCCAATCTTCCTCCTCCTAAATGTGTCAAAGACATCCGAGCCTTCCTTGGCCATGACGGTTTTTATAGACGGTTTATCAAGGATTTTAGTAAGATAGCTAGACCCTTGACTCTTTTATTGGCCAAGGACACAACTTTTGATTTTGACTCAACTTTCATGAAAGCGTTCGAGTTATTGAAACGCTCACTCATTTCTGCGCACATTCTTTCATCTCCCGACTGGACGCATCCTTTAGAAATTATGTGCGATACATCTGATTTCGCCATTGGTGCTGTTCTTGGAAAGCACATTAATAAGATGCCGCACGTAATTTATTATGCTAGCCGAACAGTAAATGAGGCCCAACTGAATTACACAACAACAGAAAAAGAATTTTTAGCCGTTGTGTTTGCACTTGAAAAATTCCGGCCTTATTTAATCGGCTCTCCAGTGATTGTGTACACTGACCATTCAGCTCTTCGCCACCTTTTTGGGAAGAAGGATGCTAAATCACGGCTAATACGTTGGATCCTCTTGCTACAAGAGTTTGACCTTGTCATAAGGGACAAAAGAGGATGTGAAAATGTAGTGGCCGACTATCTTTCACGACTTCCTTCTTCACCTACACTTGAAATTCCAATTAAAAATGTTTTTCTCGATGAGCAACTCTTAACCGTGTCATGCGAACCTTGGTTCGTTGATATAGTAAACTACTTGGCCACCGGCTTGATACCTAAAGATTGGTCGAAACAGGATAAACTCCGATTCTTGTCCCAAGTAAAACATTTTTACTGGGATGAGCCGTATCTCTTTAAATACTGTTCCGACCAAATCATTCGTCGGTGTGTCCCTGAAAATGAGTTTAAGAGCGTGCTGTCTTGTTGCCACGATCAAGCGTGTGGCGGGCATTTTGGCCCCAAGAAGACAACAGAGAAAATCTTGTAGTGTGGTTTCTACTGGCCACGACTCTTTAAAGATGCATATGAATACTGCAAGACATGCTCCCGGTGCCAACACTTGGGCCGGATATCGCAGAGAAATGAAATGCCGCTCCAACCAATTTTGGTTGTGGATATTTTTTATGTTTGGGGAATAGACTTCGTGGGACCATTTCCCAATTCCTTTGGGAATATGTATATTCTTTTGGCTGTTGACTATGTGTCTAAATGGGTCGAGGCTGTGCCTAGCCGAACGAATGATAACAAGGTTGTCGTTCGATTTCTTAAAGAAAATATCTTTTCTCGGTTTGGGCACCCTCGAGCAATTATAAGTGATAATGGATCTCACTTCTGTAATAGGACTTTTGAGTCCTTAATGCGCAAATATTCCATTATTCACAAATTGTCAACATCATACCATCCCCAAACCTGTGGGCAAGCCGAGGTTTCGAATCGGCAGATTAAACAAATTTTGGAGAAAACGGTTTCTAAAAACCGTAAAGATTGGTCACACAAACTGATTGATGCACTATGGGCATTCCGTACTGCATACAAGATCGATCTTGGTATGTCTCCATACCGGCTTGTTTATGGGAAAGCTTGCCACCTCCCAGTTGAAATTGAGCACAAGGCATTTTGGGCAATTAAAGAGTTGAACTTATCGATGGGAGATGCAGGCAGCAATAGAAGGCTGCAATTGAATGAACTAGATGAGCTGCGGGATGAGGCCTACGAAAATGCTGTAATTGTTAAAAACCGAACTAAGGTGTTCCATGACAAACACCTTATGCGCAAAACTTTTAAACCTGGTCAACAGGTTTTGCTATATGACACTCGGTTACACTTCCATCCCGGCAAGCTCAAATCTAGATGGAAATGGCCGTTTTTGGTACGCACCGTATATCCGTACGGGGCGGTAGATCTTGAAAACCCGGAGGACGGTACTTTATTTAAAATAAACAGACATCGACTCAAACCGTTCCTCACTGCGGACCCGTCGGAGGAGCTCCTGTTTTTGCAGCAGCCGATTTATACTGACTGATCTTTCTCCATTTACCTCCGAATTTTCGATCATCTAGCCAAAACTTTGTTTCAAACAAGTTTGGGGATATGTATCATTTGTAAATACATAAATACAAAATAACATTAAAAAAATTAATATTTGGGTATTTTTGTAAAATAAAAAAATAAACAAGGAAGTGCCGGCCATTTCGACCCTCTTGGTGTGGTATGACAGTGAGGACACTGTCAAGTTTAAGTTTGGGGGTGTGCTCGGTAAGTGTGCTCGGTAAGCCTTCTTCCTTCGCATTCATATGTATATTTTTGCATTTGCATACTTATTTTTAAAAACCCATAAAAATTGAAAAAAATTAAAAATTATAAAATTGAAAAATTCAATTTTGGCCATAATTGACTTAAGTTTAACAAGACGGTTAGCTAGCTAGGAAAAACTAGATCCAAAACTTAGTAAATTAAAACCCCTAAAAATAACCTTTCGTAAAATTTAATGTAGAAAATATATGTTTTTGTAGTTTACTTAGAAATAGGCAAATTTTAAGTTCGCTTCTTGGGCTAAGTCAAAATAAGGGAAAAGTATTGATATTTTTATTAAAGTATAAGTCTGAAAAATAATCCCTAAGTTTAAGTCTAAATTCTGAAAATATATACCTTACAAATTGCATAAACATGAACCTTGAAACTTGGAATAGTAGAAGAGACCTTGAAATGCTCTTGTCTAAAATCCTTAGTATGAAGGAAAATAAAATAAAAATACAAGTGTGAATAAAGAGATAAAAAAATGAACACTGGTTTTTGTAATTATTTAAGGCTGCATAAATAAAAAAAATATTTAGCGAGAGTGCTTTATCACCTAGTGCCTTAGACCAACTAGTTTGGGAGTCACTACTAAAGCCTTAGGTGTTACAAGACTAGGAATTACGCCTTAATGTGCAAACACATTTTGTAATCGGTCGTTGGTACCTCAAGAAGTATTAACGGTCGTATGAAGAATGTGTGAGCAATTTCATCTAAAAAAATTCACCAATTGAAAAGTACTTTGGACGATGGACAAGAGTATAATAGCTTGATTTGAATTTCTAAGTGTAGGGGTGATCTATACACACACGTAGGGGTATGTGATTGAGTTTTAGATAAGAGATAGGAATAAATAATAGGACTTATATCTTTAGTAGAGATGATAAAAATTCCTAAGTTGAGATGGAACCCTAGAAGGAAAACTCAAAAGATGCTAAAAGCTAAGTAAATCTACAAAGCATATATAATCTTAAGTTAAATGATAAGAAAGCGTGAAAAATACGGGTTGATAATTTCTGAGTCGAAAATAATAGAGTTTCTTGTTAGAAAACCTAATTGGAGAATAGAAGTCAATGGGCCAAATTGATAGGATTTTGTGGGTAGTATCCACTGAAAACCCTCAGGAGACAACACTCCTCCTACTAGGGACACCTAGAGGTTTAACGGCTTGTTGCACGAGCTCGGTGCAATCGCGTTTCCCTGCAAAAGTGAGGCTAGGTCTTTTTCGAGAATAAACTAGTTTTGCTCGAGGACGAGCAAAAGATAAGTTTGGGGGTATTTGTTCATATCACAATTTTGCATTTTTATATTCCCAATTCTTATTCATTTTACAAATAAACAGGTGATTTTGATCCATGTCTGCTATATAGTTGTAGGTTACAGGTTCTCGGAACAAAACAGTGAAATTGATGAAATGACGATACAAAAGTAAGACTACGACCGGCAAATGGAAGAATCTTGATCATGCCTACAGTTTGAGGGACAATGAAGACCAATGGACAAGTTCACAAAGCACAAAGTCAGCGCAAGGTTCAAGGCTTCAACACGAAGCAAAGGGTAAAAGTCCACGACAATATGCACTGCGGAAATCTGGAAGAGAACTAGAAGACAATCTGAGAAACCAAGTGAAAAAACAAGAAGACAAATGTAACCAGAAGCAGCCCAGAGAAACTCAGCCAACAAGACCACTATATGGCCGCGGATCTGCGGCCAAACAGGGCTTTTGGCCGCGGTTCTGCGGCCATGAAGAGCACGTGTCGGTGTGAATTTCAACAGTGTGGCGGTGCGTTGACTAGGTTTCTTAGGGGTAATTTTGTAATTGCAGATATGTATCGAATGTAACCCTAGGGTTTCTATGATCTATAAATAGAAACCCTAAACCTCTTTTTGAGGTATGCCTCTTCTTATGCCTCTTTTTATTTCATCTATTCAGAATTTCGGTATAAATGTTTGAAGAGAGCCATCAAATAAAGTAAGATCTTTTTATTTCTGCCCTAGTATAGATTTTATTATCTGCCCTAGTTAATTAGTTTAGCACTTTTAATTAATTGTCGTAGATAAAAATGTTTCTTTTAATCAATTCCTTAATGAGTGAGTAGTTCCTCACTTGTTAGGGTTAGGAATAGAAGAGGTTTGAGAGATGAAAATCTCTCACCCCTTTCTTGCCCATCACATAATAATTCATAGGACTCCATGCATACATACACACACCGCTCCCTACGGCACCCTACCCCACGAGCTAACGGTGATACCGTAGTTTAAAATACCGGTTGTGCATATTTTCCATGGAGGTTAGAGTAAGAATTAAGAAAGGAAGGATAAGGACCTAGAGGAAGAAACATCGTTTCTTCCTGATCGTTCTAATCCCTTTTATTAATTATTACCATAACACCTAAATAGATCTAAATTAGGGCATTAAAAGCGGTGAGGAATATTAACTTTCCAAACTTAATCTAAACCTAACCCTAGCAAGATTTTAATCCTAGTCTAAATCAACTTAGTTTTTAGTGATAATCAATCCAACACTGTTTGGAATTAACTCGTTAGAACAAATTGAGAATACAAAAAATCCCTGTGGACAGACCCGTACTCACCGGCTAGCTACCAAGCGACGCCGTTCTTGATTGCGGTAATTAATTCTTTGATCGCAAAACATCCAACAACAAATCAATGTGCGACCGCGACAAACTTCATGAGGATATGATATTCATTGCAGAATTCTTTCACTTTTTCGGTTTTGAAGTTCGTCCCGTGGTCGGTGATGATACACCTTGGGATGCCGAACCGGAGTATCATGTTGTTCTGCAGAAACTTGATAGTTGTGGTGGCATCCAGTTTCCTAATGGGGATGGCCTCGATCCACTTCGTGAAGTAATCCACTGCGACGAGGACGTACTTGTGCCCGCCCGTACCGGTAGGGAACTGTCCTATCATGTCCATTCTCCACTGGGCAAACGGCCACGGTGAGATTAGGGCGGTCAGCTCGGTAGCCGGAAGGCGAGGTACGTTTCTGTGGAGTTGGCAACTTTTGCATCTCCTGACGAGCTTCTGGGCGTCTTGGTGAATAGTTAGCCAAGAGTGCCCCTGGAGCAATGCCTTCTGGATTAAGGTGCGGACCCCTTGTTGTGCGCCGCCGACCCCTTCGTGGATCTCACGAAGGACGTAGTCGGCTTCGTGGGGGTCGACACACCAGAGAAAGGGCTGAGTGAAGAACTTCTTGTAGAGGTTCCAATTGCTCCAGAAGAAGTGACATGCTTTGGATTGGAGACGGCGGGCTTCTCCCCGATCTTCTGGGAGCGTACCTTCCCTTAGGAATTCCACGAGGGGCTTCTTCCAGTTCTGGTCTTCTTCCTGGGCTGTGTACACATGAAGTGTTGTTGCCCCGTCTTCTACCTGGGCCATGGAAAGATCTCGAAGATGATGGACCGCTTGTTGTTTGCCGAGTAGGATGAAGCCAGCTTACTCAAGGCGTCGGCTTGGACGTTGAGCTGTCTGGGAAATTGCTCTACCTGGACTTCGTCGAAGTTCTTTCGAAGTCTTCTTATCTCGGCCAGATACTTCACCATCAGACATTCCCGAGCCTCGAAATGGTCGGTCACTTGGCCAACGACTAGGGCTGAATCGCTGCGGATCCGAATTGTTTTCAACCCCAGTCCAGAGGCTATGCGCAGTCCGGCCAGCAGGGCCTCGTATTCCGCCGCGTTATTTGAGGCCTTGAACCCAAGCTTCAGAGAATACTCCATTTCTGCCTCGTTCGGGTCCCGAATGATGAGGCCGGCACCACAGCCTTCCTCGGTCGAGGACCCGTCGACGTAAAGGATCCAATCAGGGACTGAGTCAGGCTTCCCATCGACCGAGGGTTGAGCTGCGGGGGCCGACGTTGACTCCATCTCTTTGCTGGGGATGGTGCACTCGACGACAAAATCGATCAGGGCTTGTGCTTTGATGGCCTGCCTCGGGTGGTATTTTATGTCGAACTAGGACAACTCCCACCTCCACTTCTCTAAGTGGCCAGAGGACTCGGGTGAGGCGAGGATAGCCCCCAAGGGGCGCTCGGTAAGAACAAGAATGGTGTGCGCCTGGAAATAGTGCCACAATTTCCTTGAGGCTACGATGAGTGCCAAGACGATTTTCTCTATCGCTGGGTACCTCGTTTCTGCGTCTTTGAAAACGTGTCTCACATAGTATACCGGCCTCTGGACTCCTTCGACCTCACGGACGAGCACTGCGCCCGTTGCTTGGTCGAATACTGCCAAATATAGCGATAGCTCATCCCCTTCCACTGGTCGAGTGAGCAGAGGTGGAGTACCAAGGTGCTTCTTCAATTGGTCAAAGGCGGTCTGGCACTCCTCCGACCACTCGAACCTCGGAATTTTCCTTAGAGCCTTGAAGAACGGGAGGCACTTCTCGCCAGACCTCGACATGAAACGCGACAGAGCGGCTACTCGTCCTGTCAGCCGCATGATCTCGACGTTAGTCTTGGGCGCGGCCATGTTGAGGATGGCGTTGATTTTCTCCGGGTTAGATTCGATCCTGCGGTGAGTGACCATGAAACCGAGGAACTTTCTCCCAATGACCCCGAATGCGCACTTGACGGGGTTCAGTTTCATCTTGAACTTGCGGAGTACTTCGAAGGCCTCGTCCAAATGCTTGGCGTGGTCGACCGACGAGACCGATTTGACGAGCATATTGTCGACGTAAACTTCCATGTTCCTGCCGATCTGCGGCTTGAACATGCGATTGACCATGCGTTGGTACATAGCTCCGGCGTTTTTGAGGCCGAAAAGCATTACCTTGTAGTAGTATACCCCCCGGTCCGTTGTGAATGCGGTGAGATCTTCGTCTGCCAGATTCATACAGATCTGATTGTAGCCGGAGAAGGCGTCCATGAAGCTAAGTAGCTCATGGCCCGCCGAGCTGTCGACGAGCTGATCTATCCGAGGGAGGGGATAGTTGTCTTTTGGGCAGGCCTTGTTGAGGTCGGTGAAGTCAACGCACATGCGCCACTTCTCGCTTGGCTTTTTCACCATGACCACGTTTGCTAACCATTCGGAGTAAGGCACATTCCGAATGAAGTTGGCGGCGAGGAGCCTGTCTACCTCGTCCTCGATTGCCTTCTGCTTGATCGGGGCGAAGTTTCACTTCTTTTGCCTGACGGGTCGGGCCGTAGGATCTACCCTGAGCTTATGAGATATGATTTTGGGGTCGATCCCAGGCATGTCAGCGGGAGCCCAGGCGAACACATCGGAGTTGTTTCTGAGGAAGCCAACTAGGTCGTCTTGCTGAGTCCCTGTCAGAAACGACCCGATCTGAACGGTTCGTTCAACGTCCCCTTCTACGAGGGGGACCTCTGTTAATAGCTCCACCGGGGTCCCTCGGACCTCCTTTTGCTTGTCCCGAGTGTCCAGAGAACCCCTGATTTCACTCTCGGCCTCAACATCGTTGTTTGCCCGCTCAGACGAAGATGTTGCGGCGAAGCAAACCTTTGCAGTCCGTTGGTCTCCGTAAGCCCAACCTATCCCACCTTGGTCGAGCGGGAACTTTATCGCCAGGTGGTAGGTCGATATCTGGGCCCTGAGGGAGTTCAGCGTTGGGCGGCCGAGGAGGATGTTGTAGGCCGATGGGATTCTCGCTACGATGAATCCCACAGGCACTATTCACGTACTGCCGTCCTCCCCGACGTTAAACTGCAGAGTGATTACCCCTTCTGCCGGGATGGAGTGGTTGGTGAATCCTGAAAGGACGTGGGAGGTCTGCCGAGGTGAGCCCCATACGCAGAAAGCAGTCGTAAAAGAGTATATCCGCCGAGCTTCCCGAGTCGACCAGTATCCTCTGCGCTTTGTAGTGGTGGACCCGAGCTGTGATCACCGGTGGGTCGTTGTGGGGCAGGGATATACCGTGGAGGTCCTCGTCGTTAAAAATGATCGGCTCGGTCTCCCTGGCCTTCTTTCTCGGATGGCTGTTAGCCTCCACGACCGGCGTGGGGTGCTGAGCCTCGTAGGTACTCGACATACCCCTCGCTGACATAGCCATGATTTGGCCGATTGTCAACTCGCCGGGAGGGGGACGTTGCTCTTGCTCACGGTCAGTCTGCCACTTGTCCCGCAAGTATGTCGCCAGGTGCTCCGAACGGATGAGCTCCTCGATATAGTCTCGGAGCTGCTTACAGTTCTCCGTGGAGTGGCCTTGCGACCTGTGGAAGCCGCAGTAGGGGCCCCGGGTGCGCTTTGCCTCCATGCACGAGACCGGGAGGAGTTTGAAGAACCACTCACCCTTAGCTTCCTCCAGCAGTACCGTCTGGGAGACGTTGAGCGGGGTGTACTCCTGAAACTTCGGGGAGTAGGGCTTTGGCCGCTCAAGCCTCTTTTTCTCTTCCCTCGCCCTTTTCCTCTGGTCAGTTTGCTCTGCCCGGGGGAGATTTGCGTTCACCTCGGATCTCTCGCTCGGTCCAGGCCTTTACCTCAGTCATGGTCTTAGGTTGCACTAATGCAAAGGAGCGTAACCACTCCTTGTGCCTAAGACCTTACCTGAGGGCCATAATGATCGTCTCGTCCCGGTGTTCTGGGACCTCGAGGAGGGCGTTGTAGAAGCGGGTTATGTACCCTTTGAAGGTTTCCTTGTCCCCGCTTTTTATTGTGAAGAGGTGGTCGACGGTCCGCCTCTGCCGCCTGTTCCCGACGAAGTAGCTGAGGAATTAGGTGGCCAGCTCATCGAAGGTTGAGATTGAGCGTGGCACGAGTCCTCGGAACCAGTCTCGCCTGGAGCGGATGAGAGTGGCCGGGAAAGCGCGGCATTGGGCGGCGTCCGAACAGTCTTGGAAACTCATCCCGGCCATGAATGCGTCCAAATGGTTCTTTGGGTCGGACTTACCGTCGAAGAGTGAGACCTTCGGGGGTTTGTTTCGGGAAAAGACGTGAACGGCGAGAAGCTCTTCGATGAAGGGCTTCGTGAGCGAGTCGGCGGCGTATTTAGCCCTGTCGCTCGAATGACGAATTTCCTGATGCATGCTCTCGATTTTCTTTTCGAGGGCGTCGAGTCGGCCGTGATATCCCGATGATTCGGCATATTCTGATCTTTGGCCTCTGCTGTTGGAGACCTGTGCCGTGCCGCGGCCCCGGTTCTTTTCGATGAGGTTCCTTAGGTCCCCTGGCGAGGTAGTCTTTGAGCTGCCATGACGAGTCCCGTCCGTGCGACCCCGTCAAGGGAGGGGGTGTCGGGCATGCCTGGGCGCAGGGGAGCTGACCGACACCTTCTCGGGAGGGACAGGGGCGCGATGGGGCTTAGGGCGGGGCGCTCTGGCGACGGACCTCGGTGTTGAACTGTAGGGCGCCCAGCGGGTCATAAAATATGTTAGCCCGGGGGATCTACGGCTGTCGGAGGCAGCAAGGCGGTGGTCAGTAGTGCCGACACGAGCAGAGTCTTCTCTCCCTCTGTAGGGGTCCCGGTCCCGAGGTGGGGGAGCGACAACGGTGGGAGCTCGCCCAGCCGTTTGGACAAGGACGAGCGCATCCACGATGGACGCAAGTCGATCTAACTGAATGGCTAGGGCGTTGATGGCGTTCGGGGGAGGAGATTCGTCCGTGCCTCCGTTGTGGGGGAGGCGGTGGCTAGCGCTTGGATCATCGCGGTAATCGCTCGCCATGAAATTGGGATCGGAAGGTGAACTTTCGTTGAATGGAACTAGACGTTCCCACAGACGGCGCCAACTGATGGAGGCCTGGATCTCCTTCAGATGTTATCTTCCATTGATCTCTTCGCATAATGGCGGACGGCTGAGATTTGATCTGGGGGTTGACTCCTTTAGCGTATGGATCTCAATGGGCTTGGATTTGAGATTGAGTCGAGCTACCTGCAAGGAAGTCCCAGGGTGGTTGTGCCACCGAGGACCCTCCGATGATCAAGTTAGTGGTGCAAGTTGGACGGAGTAGCGGCTTAGTGGAAAAAATTGCGTCCCTCGATCGTCTGAGGGAGGGTTTATATAGCGGCAGTAATGGGCAGGCAGACGCGAGAATCACGTCGGCCATTATGCCCCTGGCGTCACGCCCGCGTGATACGCGGGATCTCGCATTAATGACAAGACAGGCTCATTAATGGGGGATCATGGTGGCGTGGAACGCGGGGTCATGAGCGGCGGATATCTCGGCATGGCGAGATTCGCGGTGTCATGGCGGAGGCGCCAGTGATCAGTGCGGCAGGTCGGTCTGGTTGAGACCGAGGAAGATGAGCTCGGCGGGAGGCTCGGGCACGAGCGGGAGGCCGAGGTTTCTTGGTTCTGTGATAGCTCGGAGGCGCGCCGAAGGGTGGTCTGGGAGGCCACCGTAGGTCGGGAGACTCTTCAGGCCGGAGGCCCGGGATGCGACCCCAACCGAGGTTACTCGTCCTCTCTCGTTGGTTCTGGGATACGTCATCTGCAACGTGTCAGCATCTGGAGAGTCACCGATATCGAGTCTCATCGGTTCGTAATTCTATTCAAAGATGAAGTAAAATATCTTCCAAAATTGAACTTCAAACTAACTTGAACCGAAGTTAGAGTCTGACTACTATTTTAAAAGACAGTAATATGATAGATCTTCTTACTCTTTGTCTATAAATTAACTATTTCCCTGGCTTTAATTGATTTATAAAATACCCTTTACTTAAATATTTAATTAAAAAATATATTTTTTGTTTATTTGTTTCTAATTTAAATATTAGGTATTTAAATATTAGGTTTTTTTTACTTTTAGGCCCCCTAAACTATACTATTTACCCGGTGGCCCCTCGTTACTGTTTACATTTGTCCCCATCCTTGATTCTATCATGTTATTTCCCTTTCTGGTATTTCTAGCAGTTTCAAAATTGTTTAAGAAACCAATATTTAAAGAATACGAAAGTTTCAAGTCCATATCTATTCTAATTGAGTTTTTTTCAAAAATACCAACTTTATTCTTTCTCAATTAATCTATACATAGACTTTAGTAACTTTATTTATACAACTATAACATTATTTATCAAATCATAACAATAATATCAAACCACAACATTATTTATCAAATCATAACGTTATTTATCATAATATAACTTTAGGTATCAAATCATAACACATATTTTATGGAAATCTTAAAAGGGTATCATTGACCATGTATACACAAATACGTATACAAATCAAGTTTTGGTTTTAAAAAAAATTCAATATATAAAAATCTGGTTTTTTAATAATTTTGGAACCTTTCCGGTTTAAAAGTAAGTCAAGTCAAAAGCTAAGTCGGAAGACAATATTCTCAATAAACAAATTGTCAAAAGGCCTCCGGCTCGGTTCAAACTTGTATAAAAAACCCCTGGAAACCCCTGGGCTTTTTTCTCTTGTTAAAAATACCCGGGCCCAATTAATTAAAATCCCATTCATACTAGTTGAATTTTATGTGATTGGAGTCTTTTTTTTTTTTATAAGAGTGCATGAGCTTTCAATAATATAGTAAGGTTACATGGAGTTTCAATATAGTGAGGTTCCATCCAAAAAACTTAAGCCTATTGATGGGGTATCCACCTACATTTTATACCAATAAATCTCTGTTTGGTTTTCCCATGTGGGACTGTTATTCCAACATTAATAACTAAACAATTGCATGTAATATCTAAAAAGCTGTATGTAATATATAAAAAAGTGGAGGGAATAAATGCCTAAATGAAATGCCGCCTAAGGTTTTTTTCACAAAGGTTTTGAATATATCAAGAGTTTTTAGACAAATTTGAAAATATCAAGAGTTTTTAGACAACTCACGGGCATGGTGGGGTCTTTTTGACAATTTACCCAAGGATCAATGTCTTCTAAGCCCGCGCTATGGATTTACCAACAATTTTTGCTACAACTTTTACCCCATGACTTCGTAAAAACTTGAAATGACTCGACTCATGTAAGAGAACAAAGGATGAAAGAGGCCCGGTGAGGCTTTTTTCGTTAGGTTGCGGTAAAAGGTACATTCTTCACCATTTTATTCTATTCGCCTTCTAACTTTATTTTCATCGTAATATACCAAATTTCATGTGATTTTAACACTTTTTCACCGTTGATTTAGCAATATAAAAAGTTCTATTGTCGGAAAACCGTTAATTTTGCAACCATTAAATCAACGGTGAAAAAGTGTTAGAATCACATGAAATTTTGTGATGGACGGCGCCGATCGTCGAACAAGATGCTTGAGGTGTAATTTTTGCCTCCGGCTAATGGAAAAAGTCATCGGCCTCTTTCTCCATTCTTCTCGTTGTGTAAAGTGTCAACTTTTGCTAGGGACCCACATGCATGTACGTACCTTCATTTCATTATCGTTTAGTACCGTGGGAGAATCAAAATCTCACTTGGTCTCCTCACTAATTATATCAACTTTTTATATATTTTTTAATAATTATCTCAACTTGTTTGCATGCATGCTTTCTTTCTTGGTTTGAGCTTCTCTTACTTTGAGCTTAGTCAGATTGAATAGGTTGCACATAAAGTTAGCCTTGTACATCCTCAAATCTGAAGCTTTACTATATGAATTTTAAGCAAGTGTGATGCACGAAATTTTTTTTTAGAGAAAATAGAAACTGAGTAGTTAATCAAAGAGAGATGTTTAATAAGAGAAAACATACACTAGTTGATGCTAAAAAGATCTTTTTGTTCGTTTTCATTGGAATGGAGAAAATTTCAAGGGCATCAATCAATTTGGAATTGAAGATCTTTTCTTACTATAAAATATATATTTATTATACATAAAGAACTTATTTTCCAAAATATGGCCACTCGATTTTAATCAATAAGAGAAACAACGTTATTCTTTTATCCTGTGGTGTCTAGGTTTTCATTTTCTTAATATCAAGTCACAAGTAGGACCCCAGTACAGCTAGAGCTGAGAAATCCGGATCCGGCGTGGCTGCTATTAGAGACATAATAGCATCCATGCTATAACATCCAACGGTCTAGATTCAGCTAATATAGAAACGAACGGTCGAGATTTGTGTGAACATGATGCTTTGGTATTGGTGTATCCAAGATGTGTGGCTGAGATTGCTCCAGAGCACCCACATGCTATTATTTGGCACATAACAGCCGCTCCTTTCCCGTTAAATCGCATGTCTTGTCATTATTGTAATTGTTGTTGTTTTTAATAAAAAGAAAAGAAAAGAAAAGGGTGATCAAGATCCCTAAAGTTCATTAAAATGTTTTGAACACCCAAAGTTACCTAAGAGTTACGATAATCCAATCAAAAGATAAAAAACAACTAAAACCAATACACCGTCTAAAATGACAAAGTACAACAAAGAAAATCATATTACAAAACGAAAGCTCTGATCGTGAAAGATAATCTTGCTACCGTCTTCCAGACAGGTCATCCAAGCCTATATTCTGATCTTATATTCCTTAATTATCTTAACCCCTTTGTAATAATAACATCAAAAAGGCCAAAAAAAAAAATTATAACTGTCATTTTAATACCATAAGCTTTTTCTCTTCGAAGCAAAGGGTGTTTGCCAATTGGCCACAACACTTATTGAGCCTCTGCCTTTTCCTTGGCACTCCATGTGCCTCCCCTGATGAGTAAATTGAGCCATGACTTGCGTGTCTCTACAACAAAAGCCTGTGGGCCACATGTGTCCACAAACTTATCACAATCAACAACCTGAAAAGAAAAAAAAGGAAATCTTCTGAGAAAAATTACAAGGTACTACTCTCACCTACACAATTGGCTTTTGCCTTTGTTCTTCACAGACCAATCAAATCCTTTTCTTGGCTTGAGTTCTTTCTTTCTCAATTTGAATCTATCAAGCTTGAATTCATACAAAAAATCATAAGGTACTATATGCTTGCAGCTTTTTCCTTCATAAAAAAAAGAAAAGAAATCATATGGCAGCTTTTTCTTTTTCACATCAAGTGGATGTTTCATCTTTTCCTTTGGTGTGATCTTTTTGTAATGCAAAAATGAAAATTTAAAGATGAGGGCTTCTCAAGTGCTTGAAGTGTTTTGTTAGAGTCATTAATGATTGTTATCACATTGGTGAGATACTTAGGATCAAGCAACTATATTCACTATTCTTTTCTTAGGAGCTGAGCTGAAGTTTAAGAGCTTTTGTTGGAATTTGAGAAAAATTAGTGAATGGGTGGCTCGTAGTTCTTGAAGTTGATTCTTATTCTTGCAGGGTATCATGAAACTCATTTTATTTATTAAAACTTCACTTGTTTCATTTCTGTTCATCTTCTTTACTTGATCTATGTTTTTATTTTGTTGAATTTCATTCTTCTTCATCTTCAAGTAAAGCAAATGGATGACCTGTGTCTTTCTTTCTTTTTTCTTTTTTTGTGAAAATATTTTCTCTTGTGGAATTTGATTCATCTTTATCTCTTTATTCCTCGAGTTGCAAGAAATGCTTGAATGTTGTCAAATAGTGTACATTATATACAATGCTTTAAGATTGCAGGAAAAAATCCTTAATTTTTATGCTTTCATTTTCATTGCAGTGCTTTGATCTCGAAAACAGAAACACTATGAATGGATATGGAGAAAGACAGAAATTCTGGGGTTCGCCCGCGACCCCAGAAACAAGCGAAAAGGAAGCAAATTTGAGAGAATTGGGGACATCCATGAACGCGATTTCCTTCGGTTTTGTGGCCACCGCAATCTTGATATCGATGTTTCTAGTCATGGCGATTTTCGAGCATCTCCTCAGGCCGAGGACGGCCTCGTCCTCGGCCGATCGCAGTGGCGGAGCACCGGAGACTGGCCAAGCACAAGCCTATTCTCTTCAAAAGATTAGAAACTCACAATCTGTAATTATACTTCGCAAATTTCTTTCTACAGTGGTAATGTCTTGGCTAAATTGCACTAAAATACCCTTAACTACCAAATGTATTTCACTAAACTACCTTATAGTTTTTTTCCTCCTTTTATTACAGTAAGCTCCCTTGAAGTGCTGCATTCAAGGTAGTTTGCTGTGTAAAACAATTTAAGGTAGTTTAGTGAAAGACGGTGACGGATTTTAGTGTAGTTTAGTCTACCTGCAGTTCTTAAATGATTTGTTTTGGTTAGGAGCAGGTGGCGAATTCAAATGCTTCGGATTTCTCGGTGCTCATGCCCGGGCATCGCTATCCGACATACATCGCCCAACCGGCACCTCTGCCATGCACAAGAGAAGGGATACATTGGCCTTCACATGATCACCATTCTTTTTCTTCATAGACTCACAATTGAGCTTTTCATTGTAAAGAGATATCGTTGCTCTTCATTTTGCTAGTAAATTGTTTGCATCTAAAGATCGATTGCTGCTAATTATGAATCATTCTGTAAGTAACTCTGAGTTAGTGATCTTTCTAAGCTTGATCAAAGCACACAAGAGTCGGCTAAATCTGCTAAGCAAAACCAAATGAGCCATAGCTCGGTTGGTATGGGATATCCCTTTCCAGGGAGAGTGCAGAAGGAGAAGTGAATTAACGCTTTCAGATCAAATTCGTGGGTCCTTTGGATGCATGTGTGTGCCGTGTTCGTGGGGTACGCTTGGTTGAGGCTTACCGGCCAGTTCCAAATAAAAAACAAAAGAAAACATTTGATAAGCAAAAAAAATTTACAATTGCACAAAGAAAAGCCCTGTAGGTTAGCCTGCATAACATTTATCCCCTCAAATAATTTATTAGCACAGAAGCCTTCAGTGTATTTACCTATAGACCCTAAAAAAAGACGTTCAAATTATATTCAAACTATTCAAATAATTGCATTTAAACGTTTTTTTAGGATCATGGTCGATTTCCAACAAGGGTGTCTGCGCTAATAATTCCCTATACACACAACCTGTCAAAATGAACCAAGTGGATTGGAATTTCTTCTCACATAAGCAACGAATATCCAGCAATCAACCTGATTAAAGAAGAAACCATACAGAATGTTTGGATAATGCATTATAAAAATGAATGAATCTTTTTTTCAACAAAGGTTAAACTATTGCTGCGTGCAAATCTCTTTCGAATCCCTTTGCGGTATTATGCTTCCACAAAAGTCAGAATAAAAACTACGCGTATTCACTCATTGCTTCAATCTAGTCCCGCTGTTATCTAAAGCAAGCTCCTGAAGGTTCAGCAACAGCTCGTCGGAGTTCAAGAAAACCTTGTTGGCGGAATTCGTAATCGTGTGTGCTACTTCACGAGCAGCCTCAATTCTTCTTAAAGCCAGAAAGGCTGGATTGCTTGCAATTGCTTGACCTACAAGTCGTGCGCTCTTCGCCTCCCCCTGTATTGAGAAAAAGATAGATCAAAGTCAGCTGGTTAATCTCAAAGGAACAATGACAAACAGTAAATTTTGTGATAAATATGGGCATAGGCAGCGGTGAACTATTTTATATTGCAGGTATCATTTTGCAAACTCCAATTTCCAAGGCCTTACCTCTCCTCAAATATTACCCTTAATATGGCTTTGGAGTTGAATAAACAGCAGAATGACTGCTTTCTTTTGCCTTAGGCGACTCCCGTTACTTCAATTTTGAAGTTACGATAATTCCATTATCTAAACTCCAAAGTAAGAAGCCAAACGAGGTATGGTTAGGGATTTAGAGTAGAGTTTAGACAACCGGTAACTCTACAGAATTCCTGCTATTCTAACTTACCTCCAAACCCCAACAAGCTTTGAAGGACTGAGCAGTGATATAGGTAAAATGGGCTAATGATTGGATGTCACTTGAAAAAAGTGAATTTCTATATATATATATATATATATATATATAGAAGAAAAGATTTGGAAGGATCAAAGAGTGGAGTCATAAAAAACTCTTTGGGCACATGCAATGCAAGTCTAACAAATAACAACATCATCAAATATTCAACCTCTAGGTTCATGACAAAAAGACTACTTAATTAATATTAGGAGAAGAAGACGAATTTAAATGCAGACAATATGTTGCAAAATGTGTGTGCATTCTCTATTTGGTTGGGCAGAGGATAATGCATAAACAGATTATAAGGTGTACAATTGCCTCATGCAGGATTACCGAGAAAACGATCTTTAATATATAATATAGAGATATCTGGAAGAAAAGAAAATAAAAGACGAAGAAATCAAGTTAATGAGGAGCAAGAGGAAAGATCTGGATCTTTATTTAATGAATCCTGAGTGCGTATAGCGAGTTATTGACAGCGCAAGACCTGGTACATTATTTAATGAATTTTGAGTTCGTATATCTAGTTCTTGACAACGAATGGTCTACGCGTCTCATATACACACCAAAGTAACTTCATTCGTACATTTTGCATAAGGCCAGTTATGCAGTCATCCGCCCTTTTATTACTTTCGAAGCAGTTGCTAAAGAAATATTAAACTTTTGAGCACACAATAATGCTTTTAGTTTTACAAAATTGGCATGCTGAAGCTTATTTCTAAAGAAACGCATTAATTTGTACATATGAAGGAGGCCTATCTGTTGGCATGTCACTTAGTGAGATCATGACTGTAGATGCATTGTGAACTATCTCTTAACAATAGGGTTTTCATTATAACAATGAAGATATTATGCAACTTGTGCTCACCTGAGCTCGGATAATAGCACTCTTCTTATCTTGCTCGGCCTTCTCCACAGTAAACTCGGCACGCTCAGCCTCTTGTGCCGCCACTCGTTTGGCTTCAATTGCATGAGTAAACTCTTTCCCAAAGCTCAAGGTCGTAATGGACACATCATCGAGCGCAATGTTGAAGTTCGTAGCTCTCTCAGTCAATATTTTTCGTATTTCCCTACTCACAGCCTGCACAATCATCCACGGTGCTTTAAATTATGTACACAAAGTAGAGTTATTTTCTTGTTCTCTCTAACAGGCTAAATCACACTAAACTTCCCTCGATTATGGGCACTTTTCAGTAAACTATCTTAAACATTTATTGATACACTAAACTTCCCTTGATTATGGGCACTTTTCCGCACAGCCAGTTTTGTTTGCTGATCCCGAACTACATGATGTGCGGGCAATGAGCATATAAATTTAAAGCTCAAATTATTGCAGGTTAGGTATTCATAAGAAGTGTCGTTTCTTTACAGTTCTTTCAGCAGGGGGCATTTACTATTGTTGCGGAAAGGTTACGACAACTAAAAAGGCAGTATTTGGCTATATATCAGAGAACAGCCATGGTCTTCACCAAGTTCTGATGGCTGAGTGATTTTAAAATCATGAGCAACGATAAAAAATAATAGAATCGTAAATATTTGCATGTTGTGAAAAAGGATGTGATAGTGAATTATTTTCATGTACAAATAGAGCAATGTGCAAACTTTATTACGACTTTCAATAGCGAAAAAATGGGAAAATATGACATATTCACTGCCACAAAAGGGTCTATTACCAACAATTATTGGATTACTTGTTGCTAATAAGCTTTATTAGCAACTATTACGAGGACAACCATTGCAAATATCTAATTGAAGCCGATCGATCTAGGCTGCTGCAAATAAAAATAATTCAAAAAAAGAAACTAAATTGTATTTATAAAGGATTAAAATATACGTGAAAATATAATATCTTAACTACTTTTCTCTAAAAATATCTGGAGAGTTTTTCACTAGATATTTTTGCCTAAGAATTTTTCCCTATTCCATTTCAAGCCTAGAGAGTTGGCCCCATTTTTCTCTAAAAATTATGGCTAAAATAGAGGAAACCCCTCCCTCCTTGCTTTTGGGAGAAAATGGCAAGCCTTCTTAATTACAAAAGCATGCACTTTACTACACAAATTTAAACCATATGGTTTTTCCGATTATGTTTCCAAGACGTCTTTCAAACCTTTATTCTCCAAAATCTTTCGACTCTTTCTTTTCTAATTTTCTTCTCTCCAAGCTTAATTTACCTCCTTAATTTCTTCTTCACAATTTCCAATTCAAAATAACGCCTGCGGGCATCCTTTGCCTCCAAAAAGTGAGTCAAGTGAGTACGGATTCCGGAAATATGGTGAAGAAAAAAGAAAATGGTTAGGTTAGTCAATTAAATTTATTAGGGAGAACTTTCAATATTAAACAACGCTTACCAATTTGGATTAACTCATGCAGTAAAAGTTTCCTCTAAAAAAATAAGAAGTTACTCTCATTCCCAACAAGATCGCATCCAAAAGAATGAAAAGAAAAACTTATTCACGAGAAACGTTCTTGAGCAAGAAACTTGGTTTTCTTTTAAATCAAGTACAAAGTCCACCTTTTGATTATCCACTTGTTACTTTCAAAATTGGAAATTATTCATCAAACATAGGGATTGAGAATGATATATATACAAGGGAGTACTCTATTGCGAACCAGTCCGCATTTTTTAAAAACGGAAACTCCCAATCTACGAAATATTTTAACGATCCGATCCATTCAAATTGATCACTGTATCCTCAAATATATGTGTATGAGTAATCAAAGAATTTGAAGAGCTCTAGTGTATGCATCGATAGATGCAAAAATGAACGTCTTTCGATATATATATATATATATATATATATATATAGAGAGAGAGAGAGAGAGAGAGAGAGAGAATGTGCCAGGTGAGGGAATATCCTCCTAAGGCGTCAAAAAATACACCCTTCAAGATTTTATCCAACGATCGGCATCCATCATCTTCATCCTTATCATATAAGATGTGAATACACTAAATTTTATGTTATTCAGCCACCTTTTCACCGTTGAATTAGCAATGTAAAAAGTTCTATTGTTAGTAAACCGTTAATTTTGCACCCAAATCAACGGTGAAAAAGCGCTAGAATCGCATGAAATTTGGTGTATCCATATCTTAGATGATAAGGATGAAGATGATTGGTGCCGATCGCCAGAAAAAATGATGAAGGTTGTATTTTTTCGACATCAGAGACCTGAACCTTTGGGTAGGCTCGGCAGGATCAACAACCATAGCTGCACGGAGTACGGTAGAATTCCCCGGTACGGTCATTCAGGAAGTCCCTCCGAGGACGACCCCCATACAATTCTTGCGAGAGCTGGAGAAGCGTCTACGGGTAAAGCACCGTATCCATATAACTAAGGCTTTGACCATCCTCAAAATTTAAGTTATAACTTTTAGGTGCTAAGAAGATACCATGCTTGACTTTGTGTTCCAGTTTGATCTTACCTAATTCGTCGGGTGAGATTTCATGTTCAGGAAGAGGACTAGGAAGTCCTGTTATTGGACTTTCCCGGGCCCACTAGCAGCAAGAGTCGTTCGTGCTTGCCTACTGGGCAACCACTCACTGTTCGAGCTCACCGGCCGAGCTCACCGGACAGGGATTTTCTACAGAGGAGCTCGCTCTCAGTCGGCGGAGCCTCACATCCACCTGTTCCGTTCGTCCTATGGCCTCTTTCCTAGATTATTCTCAATATGTTTAAGGGTCCTGAGATCCAACCCAGAAACTTTTCCTATTCCTGTCGCCCTTAACCCTTTCGTTTTTTCAGATCGCTATATAAAAAAATTGAAGAGAGAGAGAATCAGACCTGGGAGGAGGATGAGATCGATGATCTCGTCGGCGAGATGGGAAAATCAAGGAGGATGTCGGTGGATTGGCCGATGGCTGTGATGGAGTCATCGGAGACGACAAAGGCGCCATTGAGGATGTGGATTGGCGATGCTGGTGATGGTTGTGGCGATGATGATGGCGATGCTGGTGACGGTTGTGGCAATGATGATGGTGACGATGGTGACGATTGTGGTGACGATGATCGATGGTGTGGGCCAGCGGCTATCAGAGGCGGGGGGCAGCGATTGGAGGCGGGGGCCGAGGGGTTAGCGAGAAGGGGGGTCTTGGGCAGCGGCAATTGGAGGCCGTGGGGGAAGCGGAGATCGAAGGCCGGGGGCAGCGGTGATCGGAGGCCGGGGAGGGGGGAGCTTCGAAATGGAGGGGTTTTTGTGAAATGAACTCAGGAATAGTTACTGTGCCTGACCATTAAGCCCGTGCGCGCGCGCGCGCACACCTAGAGAGAGGGGCGAGAGGCATAAGGCCCTATTTTTAAAAAATGAGCTCATGCATCAAAACACATATGCCTCTCGTATTTCACCGATCTAAACTGGTCATTTTGATTTACGTATCATGAAACCCTTATGTACAAATAATCTCGGGATTTAACGATTTTTGATTCGTTCATCAATGATATAGAAAAATCAATGACTTATCGGTATAGGAAAATTGCGGTAACTTAATGAACGCGTTAAAGGTTTTTAAATTCCGAGTTTTTTGTACATAGGGTATCATCATACGTAAATCAAGATGGACGGTTTGGATCGGTAAAATACACGGGATACGTGTTTTTAGGCGAGAACTCATTTTTTTAAAAAGGGTCGCTGACTCATACCCTTTTTTTTTCAATACCCCGTGTATTTTACGGATCCAAACCAGCCTTTTGATCTACGTATCATGAAACTCCAATGTACAAAAAATCTCGGCTCACGGGATATGAGCCGGCAACCCTTTTTTAAAAAACGAGCCCTCGCCTCAAAAACATACATACCCTGTGTATTTCACCACCGATCTAAACTGTCCATCTTTATCTACGTATGATAAAATCCCTATGTACAAAAAATCTCGGGATTTAAAGATCTTTAACATGTTCATCAAGCTACCACAATTTTACTATAAAGATAAGCCGTTGATTTTTCTATATACTTGATGAACGTGTTAGAGATATTTAAATCCCGATATTTTTTGTATATAGGGGTTTCATGATACGTAGATCAAGATGGTTGGTTTGGATCGGTGAAATACATGAGGATATACGTGTTTTGAGACGAGAGCTCATTTTAAAAAAGGGGCTACCGGCTCATACCCCTTTTTCTGTACACACACGCACACAGAAGAACTATATATTATATATCATAAAAAGGAGCACAAAAGAGAGAAGGAGCCCTACTCCTTGCTCTAAAGAAACAAAAGGAAAATTACAAATCTTTTGCTCCTGGTACTTTGAGTGAACATGTGTTGAAAAGGGCAAGGCCTGAGAGCTTTTGAGGAGAGTAGACCATATGCAGGAGAAAATCAATCTCAGCATATAGAGGAAACATTTCTGAAGGGCCCTGGGTAAAATATTTACCCGAACCTGATATATAGTAATTGAGAGAGATCATATCTAATTAAGTTTTCAGAATTTCAGGTAAACAGAAAGCGGAGTAGGAGCAAGAAACTTTAGAGCTCAGACATTCTTTGGCAAAGTAGTCTGCTACTCTATTGCATTCCCTAAAAACACGGCAGACTATAGCCTTAAGTTCAACCAATATGCATGCAATAGCCTTAACAATGTGCCTTGTTCTCCATGGGGCATTGCAGACCCCATTGATAGAGTCGGCCAAAATTTTTGCATCAGTCTCAATGTCAATTTTAGTAATTCCCAGTAGACGACATTGCAAAAGGCCATCCAGTAGGGCTTGCCCTTCAGCTTCAAGTATGTGGTGCCATAGTAAAACTTGGAAGCAAATTTAACTTTACCCCTGAAATCTCTTAACACAACACCTCCAGCAGCTTCAGCAGATGAGAGAGCAGCATCAGAATTTAGCTTGCATCTCCCTTGGGTGGACTTCTCCCAATGTAGAAGAATGATGAGCTTTTCTCTCAAAGTGTTGGAGTTATAATATTTGATGTTCTCAGATTCCTGAGAATGATATCTGAATTGACCTTATAAATGTGTTTTTTATTCACAGCAGCTAAATTCTTGATATCTGAAAGAATTTTGCACCAGATGGAATGAATAGAGATAGCATGATCCTGAAACTTTGCTTCACATCGAGCTTTCCAGATATTCCATATAATAATGTGAGAAACCCATTTAGCAATTTTTTGTAAAGCGTGCTGATTGTACCAAAATTCAAATCAATTGAGGAATAATATCCTAAATTTTAGAAAAATCCCTGCTATTGCCATCTAGCATATCTTTGATTAGAGCTTGATTAATAAGACCATTAGCATAGTTGGCTAAGGGTGTATCCATATGCCAATTAGAATCCCAAAAACTGATATCTCCTCTTAACTATTAACATTATTCCTGGTATACTTTTCTTTCAGAAAATTGCTCCAGAGGGATGTGCCATTTTCAAACTTCCAAGGTTTTTTTTTCAAGTTATAAGCTAATGAAACTTCAGAGAGACTCCTAATGCCCAAACCCCCTTCTTCAATAGGTCCACACAGAGATTTCCAAGATACCCAATGCTGCTGTTTATGCTCATCACTGTCTTTTCAGAAGAACTTTGAAAGAATGTAATTTATTTTAGCAAAAACAGTATCATCAGCATATAAAAGATGTGCAACAGCCGGACACCCAGAATTGCATCTATAAGGCCATAACTTTCCAATTTCCCAGAGTTTAGTGTAAGTCCCCTGCTTAAGAACTCAAAAGCTAGAATAAAGAGAGATGGAGAAATTGGATCCCCTTGCCTTATACCTCTAGTCCCCTTGAAATAGGCCCCAAGTTGCCCATTCAAAAGAACAGAAAAATGTTTGTTTTGTACACATCCTTTAACAAGCGTAAGGAAGTGAGCATCGAGAATGATATATAACAAATAAGATGCACACTGTTTTATACAGATACAAACTGCAATATGCCAAATGACGAAGATAATTCGAATGTAAGCTAAAAATAGGAAACTCTACAATGGGAATTGATGGTGCTCGATATCGGTGATCTTTCGGATCAGGACACGTGGCAGATGACGTGTCTCGGAGCATGCAAGCAAGGACTTACAGTGGCCGACCAGACCACGCCTACACTCGTCCTACCGAGTGAACGCTGGCTCACCTCCGAGCCCCCTGCACGACTGGCCTCCTCGGCCTCACAACTCGTCTCCAAACTACCGCAGAACCAAGATACCTCGGCTCTCCCGCTCGTCCGCGAGCTCTCCCGCCGAGCTCATCTTCCTCGGTCTCATCGACGGACCAATAGCACCGCTTGCAGGCGTAACCGCCATCCCGCGAATTTCGCCATGCTCGAGATCTCCGCCGGCCACATCCTACGTTCCACGCCACCACGATCCCCCATTAACAAGCCTGTCTCGCCATTAATGGGAGGCCCCGCTCATCACGCGGGCGTGACGTCGGGAGCGTAACGGCCGACGTGATTCTCGCGCCTGCCTCGCCTGCCGCCACTGCTATATAAACCCCTTCTTCAGACAGTTCAAGTAAGCCATTTTTACTCCGCTAAGCCGTTACTCTGCTCGGATCTCTAGTCTAACTTGATTGTCGGAGGGTGCTCGGTGGTACAACCACCCCGGGACTTCCTTGCAGGTAGCTCGACAACCACAACCTCAAACCCATTGAGATCCACACGCTTCAGCAGCGGCAGCCTCCAGATCCAATCTCAGTCATCCATCGCCGCCATCAGCAGATCAACGGGAGGCAACATCGGAAGGAGATTCACACCTCCATCAGGAATAAAATTAGAATATACTTCCAAATTCCAATTATTGAGAAACTACCATACATTCAAAGCAACTTTATGGTCCAAATGTAGCGTTTCTTATGATTTTTTTCATTAAATTTTTTTTTAAATTTTTTCCATTCCATTTGTTTTGGTCAAAGGGAATATAATAGCAATGGGGGATGGGGGGGTGGGGGGGATTTGATTTGTTAACTGGAACACAGAGAGAGAGAGAGAGAGATGTTCTGATCTTTTGCAATGACATGATTATGTGGATCATGCTTTTTGCACTAATATCATGCTAAGAACAAGAAAAACTTACTTGATCATTTTATTACCGAGTCAATCATCTCATTTTTATTATCAAGTCAGTCATCTTAATTTATATGACTCATAATCTAACGACAACAAACGATCTTACAACACACTAAATAACAACAAAATCTATCTATGCTAACCATATCCGCAACAATTACATCTAGAGATCTCATATTATAAAGAAAAAGCACACCTTCATAAGGATGTTGATAAAAAATATGGTCGTTGGCGGACCTCACTGTCCCATGTGAGAGACCACTGCAGTTTGGGCCAGCAAGTCGCACCGTTTTCGTTTATTCTGAACTGACCAACATGGCAACATTGGACGGCAAGAACTGATGCGTTGAAAAAGAAACTTTGTGGAACATAAATGTAAAAAGCTAAATATGGAGGGACTTTTTAAGAAAATTTTGGCGTGCTTAAACGGTTACATCGCACCGCATAGAAAAATACCCCCATATCTTCTTATTTTTGCCCTCTTTTTTCGATCGCAACGAACGATGGCCAGATCGCTGCATAGGCCGAGCGGATCAACGTCCGAAACCCTAACCCTAACCCTAAATCCAGAAACCCCCTCCCCTCCTTCGTCGTCGAATCCCCAGCCTCCGCAAACCCTGGTCCTCCGCCTCAAGCGAGCCAAGAAGACGGTGACGTGGAAGGATGGGACGGTCGACAACGAGTTCCTCAATCGGAAGAGCTCCAAGAAATGCTGCATCTTTCACAAGGAGAAGCCCTTTGACGAGGACGACAGTGATGATGAGGGAGGCGGCGGCTGCGGGCATGGATCGGATCGTAAGGAGAATGGGGCGGGATCGAGCGGTTGCTGTTCTCATCGATCGAATTGATCGGTATGTTTCCTTATGTTTTCATTTGATTTTTCTTTGAAATTGGAATGAATTTGTTGGTTGCAGGTTAAATTGAATGAAAGGGTTCCTTTATATCGACTGTAGTTAGATAATTTGAAAGTAATGCTTGATATTTCGGGTTAAAAATTTGATTTTGCTTGAACTCTAATTTGATATGTTGATATTCTGGAATATCTTTGGTGTTCGATTTGATGTAGATCTTTAATGCTTATCTCATTCTCGTCAACGGCATCGAACAAGTATTTGAGCACCTTCACGAGTGGACGATGCTTCTAGCCAAATGGAATTGGAGAAAGCCTAGATGTAAGAGGGGGACAATTTGATTTCTTTTGATTTTGTGTCATTTGAGGCCTCCCGCTAGCGTTATGAAGAGGATTGATCTGGATTTGGTATTTTAACCGTAGCAAATTTCCCATTTGAATAGTTAGATGATAGAGGGAGAGAGGACTCGACTATCTAGAGCCGAGCGGGCCCTAGTTGGCCAGTGTCCACAAGAGTTCTAGTGTTTCATACTCATGTGCTAGTGGCGTGTAGCTGTTGAAAATCCGACTAAATGTGTACGCTGCACCACAATATTTTCTCAAGTACATCTTTCTAGCAATTATATAGCTGAAAACCAATATATAGGAGACAACACTTTTGAGAGAAAGAATGTGAAGATTATGACACAAGCCAAGCGGTTTATTAACCGAGCTTTTAACTGAAATTCATAAATGATGGAGATGGAGCTAAGATGGTTCATGCCAAACTCTATCAATACTTTACTCCTATTCAAAAAAAAAAAATGCGTAGGAAGGAGAGCTAAAGCTATTGAATTGAAATGGAGGGATTTGGATGAGATCCCTAAACTCTTTATAAGAATTTAAAAATATTAGAAATAAAGAAAATCTAGATAATTTTCAACCTACCCTCTCATCTCTGCTTCATTCTTGTGGGGATTGACACTGGTCATTTACAAAATAACCCCTCTACTTGCCTTCATTTACAATTTCCTCTATCCTATTGTACATGTATTAATGTTCTCATTTTTCATCTAATCACCATCCTTTTAAACCATAAATTAATATCTAAAGAATGGCGTGAAGGTACTTATCTGGAAAGGATTATCAACGAGAACGCAATTACAATGGTCGACACCAAGTTCATCAATCACAAAACTTTCTTAATTGTAAGAACTCCAACATCGCATCCTTATAAACATAAGCCCCTTCGATCTACTTAAGAAAAATGATAGTGTTGCTGGAGTGAACGTATGCATCAATTAGATCTTAGTGTAAATAGGATCGGTTTAAGCATTTGTTAATGTTGTTGATCGAATTGGTCATCATATTCCTTGTTCACTAGGTTCAATGGTAGTATTCTTACTTTTGTTTGTGAAATGAATTGCTTAGGTTTTTCATCTCTTTGATTTTGATGTTGATTTTTGTAAGACATTAAGGATGAAATATGATGTTTAGACTTATTCTATTCCTTAGGATTCTTGTTACTTGAACCTAACTATAATCAGTTCGTGATAGGATTATCAAATTTCAAAATTTTACATTTGATTTTGACCTCTTCCCCCTCGTGCGCTATACAAGAACAACGAAGCCTTTATCTCAAAATTTTGGGGTCAACTATATGACTATGATTCTTCCATTCTGTGCTGTTAAAGGTCGTCTCCTCAATTAAATTTAAAATTATTAGATCCTTTTTAATTGCATCCGTTAGGATTTTCGTTAGGCATGCAAAGAAGAAAAACAAAAATAAGAACACGCAACACCAATATTTAACGTGATTCGACCAACGGCCTAATCCACGGGCAAACATGAGAATCTATTTATTAATGATCAAGAATACCGGTACATTTTATTTTCTCTCATCTCGCTCATACAAACACAAAGACTGCTTTTAGCAAGCCCCTCCACCTTTATCTATAGATGACTACCCTTTGCCTTTGTCTTCGTCTCTTCATACAAACATAAAAACTATTCTTCTGGTAAATCTCTTCCCCTTCGTTTTTGCCTTCGTCTCCTCTTTCTCTTTCTCATGTTTAGCCATCTTTTTTCTGACGAGACCTTTCTCTATTTATAGCACGAAATAATAGAACTCATACTCCAATTAGGATCTCATCAAATCTCCAAAACAATCTCTAACAAATCTTCAAATAATTCTCCAAACAAACTTTCCTAATTAAGCTCCTGAAAGATCTAAAATAAATCTTCCAACAACTCATCAAATAAATATCCAACAAATTCTCCTAATTAATTTTCAAAACGAATCTTTTCAAAACAACCCAGAATTTGTTCCGAGACGATTTGAGCCGGTTCAAGATTATCGTAAGCCGTCTCTTGCATTCAGAGAACAAATGCTAATTCCAAACGACTTGTGAGCTGGCTCAACCCATTTTGAGCCATCTCACACACACGAGAGTCGAGAATACAAGACATACTCAACAAATCTCCACCTTAACTTGTATTCAACGAGTCATTTTCAATCTCTTCTTTTCAACAAAGCTTCATCTTGATCCGAACTTCCTCCATGCCATCTTATGTTTACCGCCGCAGCAAATTTAATTTTCTCCCTCGGATATTTGAATCAACACCTTCAAAATTACAATGTAAGAAGATGAAGAGCAGACACAAGTATCGTCACCCACCGTAAACTTATCTCGTAGAATCAAAGACCCTTAGGTTCCCTACGCTCAAATACCAGTTTGTTAGGGTTTTTGCTAGGCATGTAAGGAAGACGAGCAAAAATAAAAACACGCAACACAAATATTTAACGTGGTTCTACCAGCGGTCTATATCCACGGAACAAACATGAGAATCTTTTTATTAATGATCAAGAATACCGGTACATTTTATATTCTCTCATCTCACTCATGTCTCAACGTTCGTACAAACACAAAGACTACTCTTGGCAAATCACTCCATCTTCATTTATAGATGACTACCCTTCGTTTTTGCCTTCGTCTCTTCATACAAACACAGACTACTCTTCTGGTGAATCTCTCACCCTTCATCTTTGTCTTGTCTCCTCATTCTTTTTCTCATGTTTGGCCACTTTTTTCTTATAAAGTCCTCCATTATTTATAGCACGAAATAATAGAACTCCTACTCTAATTAGGATCTCATCAAATCTCCAAAACAATCTCGAACAAATATTCAAATAATTCTCCAAACAAATTTTCCTAATTAAGCTTATGAAATATCTCTTTTAAATCTTCCAACAACTCTTCAAATAAATCTCGAACAAATTCTCATAATTAATCTTCAAAACGAATCTTTCCAAAACAACCCAGAATTCGGCTCAAGACGATTTGAGTCGGTTCAAGAGTGTCCTAAGCCGGCTCTTGCATTCAGAGAACAAATGCTAATTACCGGCTCAACCTGTTTTGAGCCGTTTCACACACACGGGGGTCGAGAATACAAGGCAAACTCAACATCTGTCCATGTTCGATTAAGTCCTTCGTTAGCCCTCTTGCATCTTTAATTATTATTCTGTTGCCTTTTCTAGTTGGAGCATTTATTTGTCGTTGTTGCTAGATGTTAAAACCATCTCAGTCGATTCTCTCCCATCTTATCTTTTGTGGAAGCGTCTTTTAACTTGTTATTAATGCACTTATTTTTATCCTATTCTTTAGAGTATTATCATTCATCCATCTCAACATTCTCATTAAAACCACTCATTTCTTAGACATTGTTTTTAAGTGTCAAACATTCTAATACATAATCGATGTTTGCTTCATAACTGTCTTGTAAAATTTGCTCGTAATTTTTTTTAAAAAACCTTGACATCACATAGAATTCCTGAAGCATTTCTTCTCTTCAACAAACCAACTTTGATCCAATAAACCAATGTTGTAAAGAATGGATTCGGAGTTTGTTCGGTTGGCCGGCAAATAAAGAATATCCGGTTTATTCGGTGAATATTCGATTTATTCAGATTATTCGACCATCAATATTTTCATATAAATATTACATATAAAATTTTAAATAATATAAAGATATAGAAAACAAATATACCGGTGGCTTAATGGTAGGTGGCTGAACTAAATCGGAAGATTGTGGATTTGAGTCTCGGTTGAGAAAACAGAATGAGAGAGTTTGTGAAATAACAAGTGTGGGTTCACTTGTTTCTTAATTATGTGGTGAGTTCGACACTTAATTTTTTTAGTTTGAGGTTTTTTTGTTCTTTTGCAGAAGATTAAAAGCTTAAGGTGAAAATATCTAAAAGATATTAAATCGCAAGGTGAAGGGATTTTATCTCCAATCCAACAAAGTTCATCAATTAGAAAGAAAATTGATGAAATTTTTGTAGTTGATGAAGGAATCATCACTACTCCCAGCCTGCCAAGGTTAAGCAAAGAATATCCGAAACATGTTTAAAACTTCACTGGTTATCTTAATGTTTTTTACATTAGAAGAACCAACACCTACTAGGAGAAACATGTTTGCATGGGACAATCCGGATTTTAAATTATGGCTGAACTTATATTCCAAGGTTATCTGAAAAGGATAAGCATTTGCAAAATCTATTTACCGAGTTTTACATGGTATCTGAGCTCGGGTGTTTGTCCACGTTGCACATGAGATTTGAACCCTCGCATATGAAGTCCTCTTTGCCCATGTGCGTTGCCCATGTGCGTTGTATGTGAGGGAGTGTTGAGAATGTGGTTGACATTTAGTCCCACATTGGATATATTGCGGGATGCATATGGGTATAAAATATAAGATGAGATAAACCTCTATAAGGCTTGAGTTTTTTAGATGGAGTCCCACTATATTTTAGCCCATGTGCATCCATGCGTGGGCCCATGCGTTGTGGGCCCAAAGCGAGTTTTACAATATTGATTAGAGGCAACAATAATGTTCAAATTTTCTATCATTTAATGCAATAAGCAAAGTACTATTTAAACTGAATAAAGACTCATTTTTACATGCTAAAAAGCGGTTTTTAGCAGGCCTATGCGAGGCTTGAAAAAACCTCTCAAGCAGTTCGGTTCTGCTGATTTTTTAGAAGTTGAAGCGCTCGTGGTTGACTTATGCTAAAGAGGGGCTATAGTGTGTGTTTTTTTTGGATTGGGGGGGGGGGGGTTGGGGCTTTTTACATCAAATATGCTGTTGAGATTGGTATGACACAGAAATCAATTTGCTTTCAATGCTACACTAGGTTCTAGTATAACCTGTGTGTCGGCTTTGGTTTTAACTATGGTTGATATCAACAAAGTATGTTCATTGATGGTCACAAAATGAAGAAGAAAAAGATGTGATTGATCTCATACTCATGTTCAGATTGACTTTAGTTATTATAATAGTGATCCTGCGGCACCGAGTTTCAAACAACTGTAGTGGAACATTAAGTGTCTTCAATCAATTTTGAAGGTTTAGATCTCATCAGTGTTCCACCTCAAACATTGAAGTTATCTTTTTATCCTCGTTGACCATGACCATGAGCCAAAAACTTTTGCACACTGTTCTTTTAATAAATATATCCATGTTAAATATGCTTCCGGTGGGATTTGAAACTGTATGAGCTCTGATATCTTCTCAAGGTTCTTGGCACCCCATTTGAAGCACGGATACTTGTAAATGCCTCACAAATTGTTCCCGATTGCGAATTGAGTCCAAAACCGTAACACTTGGATTCTTTCGGATTTGCTCGGACTTGTAAATGTCTCACCAACATTGCATTGAATATATAACATAATGCCATTATTTGTTTATATTATTATATATTTATATGAGTATCGTAATATATATTCATATTTATTTAATTAAAAATCGATTTAAAAACACATCACATAACCTAGGATTTTGGAAAATTGTGAATCTTGAATCCGTATCGTATCCCGTATCCGAAGCTGTGCTACATTGGGAACCACACCAAAATTCAGAAGTTGTGCTGAGAGTTTAGGGATATAACATTTTAACAAAAATCTCTTCCTTGATTGGATCGATAGATCCCCTGGTTATCATTTTATTTGCATAATTAACTATTGCTGTTAAAGATTGTATCTACGATCTTTAACTTCAACTTTCGTTCTTTAACATGCTTCTCCTTTTAACTGACAAACTTCTGTTTGGAAATTGCAGATGATTGTATGGAGACTTTGTTATGGCCGCAAGCAATTAGACTGTCCTCGTCGTTACTGTGAATACAATGTTTGGTATCTATTTTGTGTTTGCGAAAGAACTTCTCTAGTCTTCTTTGTTGAAGGAAAGTACTGTTCTAATGATGAAAAACAATTCAAGGAACTGATCCATGTTTGTATTCATTGTCATGTATGATAACATTGCTGTAAACCTCTCAACATTGTTATTGCACGCTTTGGGCTTTGCTTTGGTTTCCATTTTGTGGCTGTACTGATTTTCTCTTTTGTGTTTGTAATAAACTTTTTGGCTGAATAATTTGAACCGATAAAATATATTTCTGCTTCCATAATGCTAACTCATGTTGTCCTCAATAAATTTACAATCAATTTTGTAGCTAAAACGGTCTTCCTTTCTTAGAGAAAGTTATAAAAAAAAACAAGAACATTTCTGAATAGTTCAGATCTATGCCAACTTTTCTTTATTTAAAAATTTTAATTAGCATTAAAAGATATTCTATATTCATCAGAAAAAAACTTCTCTCCAAATAATCTCTTTCCCCTCTAAATAAAACATCTTTCCCGAGTATTCTTTTATAAAATTTAATATATTTGCATATATACAAAATAAGTTTTTATACTTCAAAATCCACATCCCAACGTGCACTGCACGTGAATAATTTGGATCACTGATTGCTTAATGGTACCATAAAGGGTGAAAAAGAAAAGCTAATAAATATTGAGATCTGAGAATTATATGAACACTTCAGTGAACAAAGAAATAAGATTCAACTAGATTGATAATTTTTACGATAAAGAATAGAAACAATAAAGGGTGAAAGTGAAACTTACAACAAATAATCAAAACAGAATACCCTACCGAACACATACAGATTCACATCAAATTACTGATCTAAATTCTGCCCTGAATTTCAGTATCCAGATTTTGCATCTTCACAGCTCCAAGTTCATGCAGCTACATCCACAAAAATCTCACATTCTACCATACATTTAAATTTCTCTCTTCAAGATCTCAAACAAAACCTCGTTCCACATATCAACCGGCCCAGGCATGCACCAATGCACACAATCCTCCGCCCCACTCTCAACTCTCCTACCTCCCTTCCTACTGTATCTACTCGGATGGCCATCTCTTCTATACCCAGACATCTCCGTAATATCCACAAACCTCAACCTCGATCCGTTTCTCACCCTTTTCTTTGCCCTCTCAATTAGCTCGCTCTGCTTTTTCAGCATAACATTTGTTCGTCCGCTCCTCATCGATTTATCTGCAGGCGTATCGATTCCCACACATGAGCCACCAGTATTCCAGCTGCCGCCCACGTAATGCTCAGGGGAATAGGAGCGGAATATCGTCAACCCTTTATAGTTTGGGCTTTTCGTAATAGCAGTTAGAGCTGTCTCGATCGCAGTAGTGTAGAAGGCAAATATATCGAACCGTTTTTGTTTTCTGCGGGATCTTTTGGTTCGACTTGTATTGTTTTTGTTATGGAGATAGACAGACTCTTTGGTGAACCAGTGTCCGGAGGAGAGGAGGAGGACGTCGAAGCTAGGGAGGAATTGTAGGAAGGTCTCATCAGGGGTGTCGAGGTGGATTTGGACGGCACGTGGGGATGGAGAGGGGTGAGGGAGAGGGGTGGTGCGGACAAGCCAGGCGGACCAGATACGGATGATGGTCGTGGAGGTGGACTGGAAGTGCCACCTGTGCATCTGGCGGTTTCCATGGTTGACAGGGACTTCCGTCTATTAAAGAAAAGCAATGATATTTTCAATATCAAAGAAATAAAATAGACTGTGTAGCACATAGTAGAAATGTAGAACTTCTTTTAGGTAAATATCTAAAATGCCGGGGCTTGCCCAGTGGTGGGGGTGTTGGAATTTGGGGGGAGAGCCCGGTTCGAACTGGGTGGGTGGCTAATTTATTCCACCTATTATCTCAATAAAAAAAATCTAAAATGCCAATACCTACAACTAGACAACTAGTTTTCACTAAAATAGCTTAAACTTTTCATATTTGCCCTTTTAAAAGTGCTACATTTAAGGATATTTTAATGAAAAAGACTCTTAAAACCAAAGAGAATTTACTGCAATGCAATGAAAAACTTTAAGGTAGTTCACCAAAATACAGCGATAGTTTGTTTTACCGAGATTAACCTCTAGAAATTTGCACTTCGCCTCTAATTTAGTAACCATTTCCCTTAAATTTTTAATTTCCAAAATTCCCCGCAAAGAAAGGATTGAAATTGCAATGTTAGTGAAAAGTGACTAGAAAATGCCTAATTTTGAACATAAAAATTTACATAAATGAAAACAAAAGCGCTGAAGTATAAAGCAAAAGGAGTGCAAATTTTAAAAAGAAAGAATGGTATCCAGGCTTGCAGGAAAAAGCGAGAGATTCTCTACAACATAACCTGATAAGAACTGGGAAGATTTTCCATGAAAATATGATGAAGCAAATTAAAATTCACTTCGCACACACAACTTACTACAGAGAAAATGCAAGGTGAAATTTAATCGTCCATAGAAATTTATAATCATATATATTAAGCAAGAGAAAATAAATGACACAGTTAAGAACCTGCCTGCCATAGAATGCAAAGTAATGACTCCATCTGATTCCGAGCAAGTGAATCCCCTACAAAAGCCAGAGTTTTACCCCTCATCAACTCCAAAAATTTTCATCCATTGAAGCGTGGAAACTCGCATTGGTTGGGCTTCCATCTCCAATTTTCATAGTTCTTATCGGGTCTGCCATTGCCCTGGCAATTCTGTGCCTCTGCTAAGATCGGGCATGTGTTGTTTGTGTATAACGGACCCGTACGATCGTAGATCCATTTGCCATGTAAAAGATCACAATTTCCTAAGCAACGACAAATGAAGTGTCAGGATTCTATGTAAATCTATTGGTTTATTTATATTTATAATGCTATTATGAATGTTGCTACTTCTTGCAGTGTTATTATTAAGGATGGAAACACTATCAGTAGTATTCGTCTATTGGATAAGGACAGAAGTAAGGAAGGATCTTGATTGTTTTTGGAGCTCCCAAAGAGGGTACATATTTTGCCTTCATAAATCGGGATTTGCAATACATTCAATTTAGCGGTAGCGATCGGATTTGAAATAAACTATAGAAGCATTTTTTGTTTCATCTGTCTTTTTTAATGATGTATCGAGAATTGTTTTATTGAAACAAAATATTTACAATTTCTCGATGCACAAGTTCTATATCTTATAACTATTTTGTTTTTTAATTTATTTTATTGAATAGGGCATCTTGCTCTGCTTTTTCCATAAAAAATAATAATATTCCATTTCACATTGATCTCGAATATCACACTAAAACATCAAATACAGAGTTAGATGTAGAAGACAATGATTTCTGTCTAACAATATTATGAAGCATAAAACTCCACAAACTAGTATTTTAGTGAGTTGTTGAGGCAGATATCAGCCTATTTTACTTGGTGAAGCAGAATTTTGCTTAAATAACTTGTTTAAGCATAAAGCATAAAGCTTGTTGGTGAAGCAGATATTTGCCTATTTTATGCTATTTTCATGGTTGAAGTTTCTTTCTAGAAGATGCTTATTGTATATTTCTATCCTGTATTTTCTACTTTGTAGCTCTCCTTATTTCATATCATCATTGAGATATTTTATTTGAGTAGACTGGAATTGGCTTTATCTATTTTTCTCAAAGAAAAAAAAGTACTTAAGATAGAATAAGCATCCTACGGATTGTGGGGCGGGTTGTTCGTTGCGGAAAGCTCTTTCCTCCTTGTTTGTATTTAAAGTAGAAATTTATTATTCTCTTATTATATGTGAATTTATTGTTCAGAAAATTTGAATCTCTTCTGCATAGAACAGGTTATGTACAACTTGATTTTGTTTCTTATCATTTTCAAGTGATAAAGGTACCAGGAAAATCATAAGCTATTTTCAGTTAACTCAAGAAGAAACTGAAAAACTAGCACAAGAGCTAATATTATCAAAGCATTTAAGAAAAACATTTACGGGTTATGATGGATGAAACTTATCTAGTTCATATCTTTCCAAATAACAAAAGATTTGAGAATTGCATTATAATAAAAGGGGAGTGCTGCAAATTTTTTGAATTATGAATAACATACTCCTTGCGAACATAAATGCTATTGAGGAGGGCGCTGGCACTTATAATACTATGGTTTAAGCTTCAAAAGGGAATTTAATGAAATAGAAATCAAAATTGTGGATGACAAAAGTGAAGCTCTCTCCTACTGGATCATTAAAACAATGTAATAAGCATCTAATCATGACAAGTATATCCTCAATAAGCCTTCAAGCATACAAACACCCCCCAAAAAAGTATCTAGCAATATTGCAATGCAATGACAAAACAAGAAGTAATGACTTACAAGCAACAAAATAGAAGAAAGAATACTTACTCAACTTAGCTTCATCATAATCCATCGTTGGAGGAGATGGGAGAGCTTCTGCTGCCGCTGACGCAGTCTGATTCAAAGAAGCCACATTATCACTACTAATTTCAGAAATATTTTTCTCAGAATCCTCAATGAACAAATCGGGTTCCTTACTATCACCCACATTTATGGAAACAGATGTACTGGCATTCTCCACATTTTGCAACTCATCACCAGATAATGTGGGGGCAAATGCCAAATTATTCGGCATCTCATCAAAAGACAATGAAGGGGCAAATGCCGAGCTATTCGAAACCTCATCAACGTACAATTCGGGAGAAATCGCCAAGCTATTTGACTTATCAAAAGATATCGTGGGAGCAAATAATAAACCATTTTTAACACCATCAACAGACGATTTGGGAGCAAATGCCAGGTCCTGGTCTTTTTCTGAATCCTGAGGATTATTCAAAACTTCGGTTCGATTTCCATTCACAGAAACTAAAGATGGCTGCTTTGTGTGGCCTATTCCCAGAAAATACCCTTTAATGGTCAAATTCAAACCAGTGGGATTACTGCTCATAACCATCAAAGATGCAACCGTAATCGACAAAATTATGCTTCCCACTGAAACTATAACAAAGGAAATCGATCGAGGAATGAGTAGCTGTAAACTTTTCATGGTTCCCAAACCCTCATTCAATTAAAGTTCAAATCTTTAAACTCGCTCTATTTTCATGATTCCCAAATTCTCATTCAACTGAGGATCAAATTCTTTGAAACTTACTCCCCCAATTGACTTCCTTCGAATCCCGAAAATAATTTGATTTTCTGCAATTGAGTCCTCAAAATGCAACAAATCTCAGCAGATGGGAAATTAAAGATACAAAATTTAGGGTAAAGTTGGGTACCTCAAATTCTAAGCATCCAACAAATCCTTGAGATCTTGCAAAAGATTTTTCCCACAACTTCAAGGATCGGATTGAAGCGCGAAGAGACAAAAAGGAAGGATTTTGATTTTGATGTTGATTTTTGATTTTCTTTTTAGGTAAAAAGGGATTAGGCTGAAAGATATGAGGGAACAGTTTGACTCACACTATTTTTAACTACTTTTGAGTAGAGCGATAAAAGCCGCCTTAATTTAAAGTTTACGGCTGACCAACGGGCCGTTTGGTTGCAAGATTATGAAATTTAGATTCCAAAATATTACGGTAGAAAATTTATGGATTTGGTAATTTGCTGTTTGGTTGGTTTTGGATTCCTTGTATTGGATTTGTAGATCCTTTTAATTTTGTTTGATTGATGGAAAAAAATGAAATTTGGATTTGAGGATTTTAGAAAGAGGTGAATAGAGAAAGAATTATTAAATAAATAAAGTATCCGGTCTCATCTAAAAGTATAATAAATGGTACCAAATCCTTGCAAATTCTCCAAATTTTTAAGGATTCAAGGATTCTTGTTTTGTGGTGGGCCCCCATAAACAACAAAAGAATTCTACAAATCCAAATCGCTCAACCAAATACAAAATTATGGAATTCTCTCAAATTTTTGGATTCCACAATCCAATTCTTTCATAATCCTACAACCAAACAGGCCCTAAGTAGGTAGTAATTTACATGTGTGATTCAATGTGTCTAATGGGTCGGGCTGGCCCGAGCGCCACGTGGCGGGCTCGGGGCGGGCCGACTATGGCCCGGGCCCGACCCGGCCAAATTCAAATTTAAATTTAAATTTGGCCTGGGTTTTCTATAGAGGGGGGCGGTCAAATTCTTTAGATGGGTTTTTTTTTAATGGGGGTGGGTTTTTTAATAAAGGGGGAAATTTGAATTAAAATGGGGTTTGTAAAATTATTTAAAACCCTCTAACTCAAAATTATACATTTCTATACCCCTAATCCAAAACTCTATAAATCCTTATTTACACTTCTCATTCTTCTCACAATCCACAACAACAAAAATTTTAAGCTCTCAATCACTCTCTTTAATTTCCGAGTTAAAATTGGAATCACGCAATCTTCATTTCCGCAGTCTCAGTCTTCACTTCAGTTTCACTAATTTGATTTTGCTATTAGGAATCAGGTTTTTTTTATTGATTATATAGCTTTCTCGTATAATTTTTATCATCTCTCTTTCTCTGTTACTAATATTTTTAATTAAGAATGCTAGGCTCATCTTCACAAGGCAACATGGGTGCTTCATCTTCACGGAGACGTTCATTTCAAATCGATATGGATTCACAAGAGAAACAGAGATTAACCAATATACTGCAAACTAATTTTGATTCTTATTCTTCTAATTATGAATCTTCAATTATGAGATCCATGCTGCTTCACAAAGTAATGTCCTTGAAGAAGTTTCTGCTCCTACGTTCTTGAAGCAAGAACTTCTGCCCCTAAAAATAAAAGAGCTGAAACTTCTGATGTTTGGAAACATTTTGTAGTACAAACAGTTGCAGGTAAAGATGAGCGGGCAGTTTGCACTCATTGCCAAACAGATTTTACTTGTGCCGCTTTAGGTGGAACTATCCATCTAAAAAGACATTTAATCAAACACGAAAAACCTAATTCTCGGCAGACGACTCTAAGTATGTCGTCTAACTCTGTAACTAGTTTTTCTTATGCGCAAGATACTGATAGAAGAGAACTTGCAAGATATGTCATACATGCTGAACAACCATTTGGTTTTGCAGAACACGAAAAATTTGATAGATTGGTAAAAATGCATATAATCTAACATTTCAAAGAGTACCCAGAACAACACTTAGAAGTGATGTTTTTAAAAAATTTCATGATGGTAAAACCAATTTGATTGATATTTTTGCAAATCTTAAGAGTAAAATTGCATTAACTTCTGATCTTTGGACTACAAAATGGAGTATGAGTTATATTTGTGTTACTGCACATTTTATTGATAATGATTGGTTTTTACATAAAAGAATTATTGGTTTTTCAAAAATGGAGCATCCACATAGTGGAAATAATATAAGTAATTGTATTTTGACTATTGTACGTGAATATAATATTCAAAATAAAATATTTTCTGTTAGTTTTGATAATCCTACTAATAATAATTCTGCTATATCAATTTTAAAAAATAATTTAAATCATGTTTTAGATGGAGAATTATTTCATCAAAAATGTGCATGCCATGTGTTAAATTTAATTGTGCATGATGGTCATACTATAATCGATCATCATTTAGAGAGACTTAAAGATGCAATGATATTTATTGAAACCTCTGGACCCCGAAAACAGATTTTTAAGCAAACTTGTACCCAGTTAAATTTAAAATTTAGATCTTTCAAATTCAACATTCCAACTAGATGGAATTCCACTTATGAGATATTGAAATGTGTTTTAAAATATCGGGAGCCCATTACTTTATTTTATGAGGAACAAATGCCTAATAATAATTTAGAGAATTATGATTGGTTTGTTTGTGAATAGGTTTTGAAATTTTTAGAAATATTTTACAATGCAACTAAATATTTATCTGGTGTTTATTATGCTACTACATGTTTAGCAGTAGAACAGTTATTTTATATTAGTAAAATTATTAATGAGCATGTATTTGATCCTGAAAGTGCATTTGCTGGAATGTTACATAGCATGCTTACGAAATTGAATAAATATTGGCGAAAAGTTCCTGCATTGATTTGTTTAGCATTTGTTTTTTTATCTTAGACTTAAAAAAGATAATTTATTTTTTTTATTAGATGGATACCATGAAAACTTAGGTATTGATATAGGAGATTATAAAAATGTTTTAGATTCTTATTTACATGAATTGTATGCTATACATGATGCACAACACGGTCAAAACAGAACTTCTTTATTTTCCTCTTCACAGCAAACTTCCAAAAAAGGAATATTTCAGTTTTTGCAGCAGAAAAAACAAAGAACAACCGTTTCTACTTCTTCTACTTATAATGAGCTTACAATGTATTTGCAAACTGATTTCAGTAATTTTCTTACCGCGGATCAAATAGATAATCTTGATATTTTGGATTGGTAGAAAACACATGGACACATGTTTCATGTGCTTTCTATCATGGCTCGTGATTTACTAACAACTCCGGTGTTCGCAATAGCTTCGGAGTCTGCTTTTAGTGCAGATAACAGAGTTCTAAGCAACAAGAGAGCGAGCCTGTCGGATGACGCATTGGAAATCACAGTGTGCTAAAAAGAATTGTTCGATGCAGAAGCTAGACAATAACACATTAAGAGCATTGAAAACTCCGACACCGATAAAGAGTAAAGACCGCTATAACTTAACTGGTTAGTTTTTTCATTGAATTATATTTTTAATTTTTTTGGCAATTGTATGAGGGGTAAGTTTTGCGAACTTATGTCCTCCTCAAAATATTTAGGTCTACCTCGAGACCTACACGAAGTTCGGATTAAAAAAATTTTCAAAATTTTTTAATAAAAATAAAAATTTACTTTAATTTTTTCTTTTAAAAGAACCAAAATTTTTAAACGGCCCGGTCCGACCCAAGTTGAGCCACGGGCCGGGCTGGGTTTTGGTTAGAGGGATTTGGGCCGGGCCTAAGCCCGGTCAACCTGGGCCAGGCCAGGCCCGACGAGCTCCGGCCCGACCCGATAAACACCCTGATGTGTGATGCATCGTGCATATCAAATATCAATGACTTTATTAGTATTTTTTATTTTTCATTATAACTATTGGGGTTAGTTTTTTTTTGGATACTAAATGGGTTAGTTATGAATCTTAATTGGATATTTTTTAATGGTTTTTATTGATTTTTTTAAGAATGAGAAATCCATCTCATCAATCAATTTCAAAATATAAAGAGCCCCTTCCTTTTGCACTATAAATATATAGATATTTTGAAAATGTTTTTCAGATAACATGTATGTTTTGGGATGTTTTTTGAATAGCTGATATGCTATGGGGGTGATATATGGAATATCAAAGTTTTAGAGCTGATATTTAGAAATAAGCAGAGTGAGATATAGGGAAAACCCCTTTTTTCTTTTTTTTTTACTGTGTATCTTTGGGAGCTTGAAGTTTGTTAATGTTAGTTATATGTATGCCCTAGAGGCCATTACTGTACATTAGATGTATATTGTAGTGGATGCTGGGACATATATAGGTAGGACTTTCTTGCTCGACATGATAGTACGCTATCTGGTTGCTCTTTATCTTAACATGTATACTTTCTGTCTCTCTGATTACATGTTGATAAAGCCCTTAGGATGTGTACCCGACTTCCAGGACTGTGATGCAGATCATACTAGTAGGGTCTGGGTAGTCAATGAGTACATCCTTCATTGTTCCTAGTCGAGAGAATATCGAGACGGGGCATCGATATTCCAGAGTAGACTAGCGTATATCTTCTCGACCCATGCGATGGGCGATGGATGATCCCATATCCATTGGTGTTTGACATCGGAGATGGTATGCGGGTGCTCAGTGGAGACTGGGTACACTGAACAGACTCGCCGAGAACTCCCAAATGGTATTATACCTCACGTCAGATGGCAGTTCTCTGGTGACACTGGTACAGCTTAGTCTGTTGACCCGAGATCGTCATAGAGTCTTGTGTGTCTCCCACAGTGCTTTGATTTCCACCCTACCACGGCTCTACTGAGTTGTGCAAACAGGTGGTTTTTTGGGTACAGTCCCGATTCACATGGAGGCAATGAGCGATAGGAGGGGATTCGTCTCTCCCGGTATTGGGGGTTGATGTTGTGCTATGCTCGACTGGCCATAACAGGAAATCGCTGGCCAGGGTTGCAGTGATATACTGGTAAGAGTTAACAGTAGTTTCACGAATGTTATGGGCCTTACGTCGGCATGACTTATCGAGCTATTGGGGTCTGACGTTTACCACCCCTAGGCGAGATATGCGGCATATCAGACGAACAGACCGGACTGTACGGTAAGTGTTACTGGTTGGATTCACAGGAGTGTGAGCGGGCTTGCTCGTCGATCTTCTGATCGCTCAATACCCGGGTGGCCGTTACGTTTAGCAGACCGATTGCGGCTTGTGGGTGTTTGATATGATCATCATCTGCTGCCGGCGTATTGACGAGTCTTTAGAGTCCTACACAGAGGTTTCCTGGCTCAAGCGAAACGAAATAGGAGCGCATATGAGATATGTGCGGGACCGAGAATAATTCGAGTATGTGATACCGTATTCCATTATCGCGATCAATGTATCGATTAGTTATATGCGATATAACCTAGTTATCGAATCAAGGATTGATTCGATAAGCCGATACATATGATACTAGTCGGTTATATCCGATATGACCGGATCGTTAAATCAAGTGTTGATTTAATGATTTAGTGCATATTTATATATTTGATATATTACTTTGCGTTAACTAGTATTGGTTCACTTTAAAAGGATTTTCTCACTTGAATTGTGCACATTGTATATGCGATATAGTTTTGTGTACATGTTTGTATCATGTTTGATGATACATGCTTACTTGGTTAAGTGTAAAGAATCAAACCATGGTTTAAGTTAATGATTAGGGTTTTGATTATTTATTCATTTATCTTTCTTATTTATTCATTTTGGAAAAAGAAAAAGATAAATGAATGATTGAATGTTTTGTTTTTAGTTGAAGTTTCTTGAAACTTTGACTAAGTCACTCTTTTGTTCTTATGCTTAACCCTAACCATCCTTTTAACCATGGTCTTTTCTCTACACTTAACTATAGTTGAAAGTATGATAAGTATTGAATTATTTTATCTAATTATTAAGACTTATCATATCTTTCTTCTTCTTCTTCAAGAGCTAGAAAAAGAAAAGCTTTCTAGTTCAATGGCAACTAGCCAAATCAAGTGAGAAATCCAAATCTAAAGTCTACCCACTTCCTATTTCTTCATCCTCTACTACTTGCCATGTAGTAGAGTGTGTTGTCTTCACAAGTTTCTTGACTTGGCGAAGGCGGAGCTCGTTCTTGTGATGCCTCGACGTAGATCATCTTCGGCATCGAACCGACGATCAAGCCCGCCCATTTCTTCGACGAAGCCGATACTTGAGTTCGGGATTCGATTTGGATAGCGGAGGGAGATCATCGTGGAGCTTAGGAAGTGGTGGACCGGATCTACAAAGGTTGTTGTCACTTTCCCTTAGCATTTAATTCGATTACATGCTTGTTTCGCCTAGATATCTAGTAAACGATCCGTATTAGGGTTTGTAGGCACCCATAAAATTTGATTTGTGCATGTTTGATCACTTGTGAGACCTCACTAGGGTGCCTAGGAACCCTACAGTGGTATCAGAGCCTAGCTAGAGCCTTAGGCAAAGTCCCGACGGAATTAGAAGTCCGATCGACCCAAAACCCAAACCTAAAAATGCTCTCTGGACTTTTTTGAAATTCGTGGTTTTTTGTGAATTAAAAATATTCAGAAAAATCAGCAGGAAGATATAAGGGTTACTGTAAAATTCGAGGGCTTGATTCCATAAAGGAGGCGCGGATCCGCGGCCTTACAGGAGGCTCATGCGGCGGATCCGCGGCCCTTTTGTCGTTTTGTGCATCCAATTTTGCACAGTAATTCTTAGTTGTCTGTGCTGGTTTTCCTGGGGATTTTTAATAATTTTTCCAGAGTTGCATTTTCTGGGTTGTATTGGGAACTCGGTGAATCGATCGGATTGTCTAATTTTGTCGATGTGTTTTTCCGGATAAATCTTAGAATATGTTAAAAAGTTCGACCGGATATAAATACCCACTTTTTCCCCTGCCGGGAAATTTCCAATTGTTGGATTTTTCCGTAGTTTAACGACGTTCTAAGTAGTGCAAGTAACGCGATGGACCCTCTAGAAGACAACAAACCTTAACTCGATTATGTGACCGTCTTGAACTGCCCTTTGAACCTTCGGGTTTGGGGCAGTACGGCGTGCCACATGTGAGGCGTTGGCTTGACCCTTCTACGGCTGGACCGTTGGTACTGAGGCACGAACTGAATGTTGTTAGACTTATTTCATGTGTTGAGCTGTATCGGGAAAACTTAGGTGTTCGATTGTTCGATCGAAAAGTTTAGCATTTTCTATTTATCCGGAATGTGATACAATAATTGGAATTCACAAATTGTTATGAGATAACGGAATGAATATTATAAACGTAGCAGTTTAGTCTCACTTGATCGGTTGCCATGGAATTTTGATGTGATCAAAAGTCCGTCGCAATCACGTAGCGTACGCGGATACTCGCCGGGTAAACTTAATAGACAGCCTCACTCCATAGCCCCGACCAAGTGACTGTAGGAGAACCCCGTCGCCGAAAGCATCCGTTCGGGTGCTCGCGGTAGCGGTGTTCCGCCTTGGTGCACTTTGTCGACGGCGTCGGGGGTGCGGCCGCCTACTAAAGTTTGCGACGAGCATTCGATCAGAATGTCTGGAATCCTGTTGAATTGCCCGACTTGATATTGAAAAGTGTTTTCGATAATGAGACTAAAATGCGGGGTTTATAATTGTTAGGCATGCGATGTCTAAAGATTTCATTTGGTCAGGCATGCGATGTCTGAGGTGGTTGTGGATTCCAACTGTTGTAGTTTTACACTTTCTTTTCTGTGACCGTAAGTGTAATATGTGATATCGCCGGTTTCGTTGCTATATGTCAACGACAATTGGGATGCGCATATTTACTTACGTTGATGACATGTGATGTTATGTGTTGCTGGATATGTTATATTGGATCGTCGTGTTTGAATAGCCGGGGGGTTTTTATGTGAGATGAGTGTTTTTCATTTTCATTCATGTAAAAAAACTTGTATGTAATATTCTTTTATTGGGGCACTTCCAGGTTGCGGAAGATGTCACCGTTGATGTATATTATTTACTTTTCTGCACTAGGATAGACAAAAGGAGGGGAGCACAAGTAACCGGGTTCTGGGGTCCAGTGGGAGACCAACTCGAGGAGTCGAGTCCGGGTCTCCTAACCCTAGAATTGGTAGGGTTGCTTGCCGCTCTCGTAGGGGTCTAGGGGTGTGGGATTGGCTATTCATCATGACCGTGGAATCCGTGTTTTATACTGGCTCGTATTGAAAACACGGATGTCCTAGTATATCCAATATTTCATATGATTCTTTCTGCTGCGTTATCTGTGATGTGATCATGCGATGTTCTGTCCTCTGTTCAGATAGATGTAGTATATAGTATATATGATATATTATATAGACGTTACTTATGTTTTACACCCGTGCTAGCCCTGCCCCGCTCTGCCGTTAGTTACCTAACCTAACGGTGCACGAGGGTGTTAGTTATATGTATGCCCTAGAGGCTATTACTGTACATACGATGTATATTGTAGTGGATGCTAGGACATATATAGGGAGGACTTTCTTGCTCGACATGATAGTATGCTATCTGGTTGTACTTTATCTTAACATGTACTCTGATTGTCTCTATATTACACGTTGATAAAGCCCTTAGGATATGTACTCGACTACTGGGACTATGATGAGATCATACTAGTGGGGCCACGGTAGTCGACGAGTACATCCTATAACTGTTCCTAGTCGAGGGTGTATCGAGACAGGGTATCGATACACCAGAGTAGACTAGCGTATACGCATCTTGACCCATATGATGGGCGATGGATGATCCCATATCCATCGGTGTTTGACATCAAGGATGGTGTACGGGTGCTCAGTGGAGACTGGGTACACTGGACGGACTCGCCGAGAACTCCCAGATGGTATTATACCATACGTCAGATGGCAGTTCTCCGGTGACACTGGTACAGAGTAGTCTGTCGACCCGAGATCGTCATAGAGTCTTGTGTGATTCCCACTGTGCTTTGATTTCCATCATACCACGTCCAAGAGGGCGTGCAAAAAGGTGGCTTTTGGGTACAGTCCCGAATCACATGGAGGCAATGAGCGATAGGAGGGGATTCGTCTCTCCCGGTATAGGGAGTTGATGTTGTGCTGTGTTCGATTGGCTATAACCGGAAATCCCTGGCCAGGGTTGTTGAGATTTTCTGGTAAGTGTTATCAGTAGTTTCTCAAACTGTTATAGACCTCAAATCGACACGACTTATCAAGCTACTGGGGTCTGACGTTTACCACCCCTAGGCGAGATATGCAACATATCAGACGACGAGACCGGACTGTACGGGAGTGTTACTGTTTGGATTCGCAGGAGAATGTACAGGCTTGCTTGTTGATCTTCTGAGCGCTCAATACCTGGGTAGCTGTTACGTTTAGCTGACCGCTTGCAGCTTGTGGGTGATTGATATGATCATCACCTACTGCCGGCGTATTGACGATTCTTTAGAGTCCTACACAGAGGTTTCTTGACTCAGGCGAAACGGAGTAGGAGCACATATGTGATATGTGCGGGACCGAGGATAATGCGATATGTGATACCGTATTGTATTCTCGCGATATTTGATATCAGCCGGGTCATCGGATCAAGTGTTGATTCGATGAATCGGTACGGATAAATATTAGTCGGTTATATGCGATATAGCCGGATTGTCGGATCAAGTGTTGATTCGATAATTTAATGAATAATAATATATATGATATATTAAATTACATTAACTAATATTAGCTCACTAAAAGATTCTTTTTCTCACCGGATTAATACATTGATATATATGCGATATATGTTAATTGTATTATTTTCTTTTGTTACGATAAATATTATATATGTGATATATAATATTGTAACATGATATGATAACTAATGCAACTTGTTTAGTAGAGATTAAACATGGTTAGGGTTTGATTAGGGTTAAGGTTTTCTAGAAGTTTCTAGAAGCTTTCTTTCTTTGTCTTTGTTAAGATATTATGCTAGATATTTCCTTAACCTAACCAAACCTTTAACCTTAGTCAAATCTCTACAATGGTTAAGTGAACCATGGTTGCATAATTGATCATTATCTCCTTTTCCTATTCATCACAAAAGGATTATTATTATGTTCATCTTCTTCTTCCTTCATTCTTTCATGAAAAACCTTGCTTGATTTTTCAAAAGTGATGAATAAATATGAGAAAAAGATAAATAAAAAGAGCAAAAATCCTACTTCATCATCCTCATCTTCCCTTACCATTTAGATGAGGGTGTTCACATCATTTCATGAGTGTTAGCTTGTGTTAAAGAAACTTCAAGGTAGATCATCTTAGTATCGAAGATCGGAAGCAAAGGTTGCGTCTTTCTCTTCGTGGAACCTCTCGAGAGTCCGGATCCCGATGATTGCAGCGAAGGGACCACAACACGGAGCATATGAAGTGAAGGACCGGATCTACAAAGGTTGTAATCCCTCTCACTTAGTGTTAAAGTGTTTATCATGCTTGTTTTCGCCTAATCTCTAGTTTAAAGTTCCGTATTCGGGTTGTTCGGCACGGCTAAATTTTAATTCGGGCATGGTTGATGCCTCGTAGACCCTTGTGCGCGTGCCTAGCAACCCTACAGAGGGGACATCGAGGCGAATGCGGATGGCATAAGTGTACGTCATATTTATCTGTGATGTTTAGGTAATTTAAATGATGGGATATTCATTAATGAGATTAATGAAAGAAAGTAAACCTAATTGATGTTGTGGAATCGAATTTCAAAATAAAACAGGTAGCTACAGTTCTTGCTTTGCATCGCGGTGTTCATTATAGAACATCCTGCACCTTATTCGATGAGGAAATGACCGAGATCCCTTCACCGGGAGTGACTCCTTTAGCAATAACTGGCAGATGCTACAACCATCGGTTTGTCTTTGATCGCTTCTATAGTTTACGCTTTGCACAGTGATATATATGATATATCCCGCACCTCATTCGACAAGGAAAGGGCCGATGATCCCTTCACCGGGAGTGACCCCTTTAGCAAAACTAGAAAAGCCTCAAAAACATTCCATTTAAAAACCATTTGATTCCGCAACGAGATCAAGTTCAAAGCGTTAAAGGTTTTCACAAAAACCATTCGCAACCCTCCGTCATTTTAGGAAGTAGAGTACTTAGTATTCGTGCTGTGTTTGTTGACCATAGTCAAGGCACAGTGTACGGTAGCTAAGTGATGTCTTCCTACACCGCATATGATGCGATTAGTTAGGACAGTCGCGTGACTTTGTTGACCTTAGTTAAGGGTCATGTGGGTGGGAATAATTAATCACGAAATGATGGGTAGAACTTGACTAGTACTTATGATTTGTTGACCATAGTTAAGGTCATAGGTGCTAGGGTTAAAAATCTTTATCGGGAGTTTCAAGTGTTGAAATTTGCAATGAGATTGCATACCTTCTATGTGATAGTTGGATCCCGATACCCACTGCGAGTAATTGTTACTCCTGGGAGAGTTTTGCACTTTGCAATTAGCCGATCAAGTAGGTGTCTAGAAAGGTGTCAACGGGGTTACGCCTCTGGGAAAACGAGGTTTACATTAATTAGGTCCGTGCGAAAGCACGGGGCACCTCCCTCAAAGTACCGACACTGGCCTGGCTGAAAGATTGGCGAACTTGTAGTGTGTAATTAATCCCGGCTAGTCTTTCCTTTTAGGGTTTGAAGGAAGATTTGATAAAAACAGTGGGAGACATCCTGATTAGATAAAATACATAACCAATCTAATCTTGCAAGAGCGCACGCAGAGTGTTTTCTTCTCTCTCTCTCCTACTAGCGACCATATCACGCCTTAATCAAGATAATAATACGGATGTTTTGATCGAACCCGCTTGTTATACTGAGCTGGGGAACGTAGGTCCCGCTCCAACTTATAATTGTTATAAGACAGAGCAGGAAATTGGGGAATACCAGAATTCCTATGCCGCCCAAACGAAGAAAGTGCATATGATGCATCTCCTTCGGGTGTGTTCATTACAAAGAACTGTTTCTCAGTATCCTCTGCATCCTGGGTATATGATACCGGATCAGGATCCCAGATATGTAATCTGTTACATAGGGCTACAAGAGGGTAGAAAAACTGAGAACGGGTGATAAGTTTCATGAGGCAGAAAACGGGGCAAGTGTTGCAGCCAAGTCTGTTGGTCACTGTCACCCTGTATTACGAATACATTGATTCTGAACAAATGCTATTAGATACCGAACCTGATATACAAAATCATATCAGTCTCTTTATTAGTAAAGAAAGGATATAATTTTGTATTGATGGATAATGTTTTGAACACTTCCTATATCAAAAGTTGATCGGTTCAGGCACGCTATCTAAAAGCATTAACGTTCTAAATCAAACTACAGTTCCTAGTATACTGAACACACACAAGAAGAAGAGTTCAGAAATGAACGAATTCTTCTTGAGGCATTGTAGACTAGGTCATATCAATGCGACCCGACTGGCTGAAGTTACATTTAGATGTATATTTAAATCAGTTTGAATTTACATCTTGTGAAACTTGCCAGTCATGTCACAAAGATAATATGACCATAGCCCTGTTTATTGGAAACAGAGAAAGAGTTAATGAACTCTTGGGACTGATACATGATGATGTATATAAGGTCTCCTGTCTACACATGCCAGGACAGGTTCTTTATACTTCATTATATTCTCTGATAATCTCTCAAGATTCAGTCATATGTTCCTGTTGAAACATAAGTCCGAACCTTTTGAGGTATTCACAGAATATATGTCACGCCCCGCTTCCCAAAATACGGAATACGAGGGGTAGACAAGGCCAGCCATGCTCCTACGGTCAAGGAAAAGTCCTGCCGTAGTCACACTTCGGCTTCTAGCTTTTCATGGTAAACAGTAAATGATGCGCAGGTAATGGGAAAATGCAGTAACTGAAAGGAACAATGTAAAGGCTGACCTGAAGTGGAACAAATGAAAGTAACTCGGGAAGGCGAGTCAAGGAGTCTGTGAAGCACGTCTAGTTCTGATCCAGGTTAAATCTTCTCCTCACACTGAGCATGCATACTCAGGTCGTCAGAGCGACACAATAGCAATATAATGTATATAATCAAGTAACAGTTCTAACAGTGGTGAAGGATATGAATAACAGTAAATCAATAACAGCATGAATATAAATGAGCAGAAATAAATGCAGCGGAGCAGTAAAGCAGTATAACGATATGTCATGTATGTCAACACAGTATATAGGAATGTAAACGACAGTAACCCTATCAGTCTCTAAGTCTCACTGCACAGGTCAATAAGCCTATCGTCAGTCCAAGTGTGAGAGTCAACCACTCGCGAGTGTCCTCCACCCAAGGGTAGAACCCAAGGGCAAGGGACCACGGGCCCAACATGTAACGAATGTATCACGGTGTATATAGCATATACCCTGTAAATCTCCATATAACTCCCTAAATATATAAGCCGGCATGGGACTCCCGAGATTCTGTTGAATTCACACTTGAACTACCCCACACCCCGTGGTCTACATCAAACGCTAACCATAATCCTAAATACTAATCGATCCGTGACAAGTCTGCGCAAGAACTGGAGGCAGGACCTCCATCAAGCACGTCCCGACTAATACCTAAGATAAATGGCAGTGTCGGATGCCTTATCTGTGACATCCGTGCAAGCGCTTCCATAAGTGTCCCATACCACTTATAGTCGCACGTACACGCATCCCACAGACGTCGACAATGCAATAGAATAAAAGGGACACTGATTGTGCACAAGTACGTATCACTTTCACTTAATCAAGAATACACGGACACTGACGTACTTGCCACAATCAACACTAAAATCTACACCGGGTAAATGCACGGTGTCACTAGGTTATCAATGCAAGGACATGGGTATGATATGATGCGTGAACAAGTATATAAACATGGTGAGGATGTTATAAAACCGCATTCTTTCACTTGCACGATTTATCATGAAACATATGTACATAATTTAGCGAACTGATAAACAGGTAGTAATTAAATGTTCAGTTATCCATCCATAGAATTTTGTTTCAAGCCAATCGGGTTCCAGAATCAAAAGTTATAATCATTTCATTTTAAGCGCTCGCGGCTGGAAATCTGGTTTCAGAATCAGGAATCCATTTCGCAACGCATTTTAACCCCAGTTGGGATCATAATTTAGCGACGTTACAGTTGGATGAATTCTAGGGTTTTCAGTAAAGTTTTCAACGCAACAAACGGATCTTCAATCGCGTCTGTACGTTAGGAGTTATAATCTGTTTAATATCAACATGCCAATTCTGATTCTGCTGGGACTGTTATGTGTCCCGATCTTCTAAATTACAGATTAAATAGTAAATGATAACGAAATAGGATGAAACTAATTATGTTGTCTAGCTAACAGGTTTATCTACAATAAACAGCGGAGTTCCGCAACCTAAGAGTTAAGTAAATCCTGTGGTACCCATTACGGAACAGCCACCAATAACTGGAGTCGCTCTGGACTGCAGTCCAGAGTCGCATTACGATCCAATTTTCATCATGGTTTAAGTATAGGAATGTCTGGAAACTAGTACAGGGTTAAAGTTTGTCGAGTCAGCTTCGATTTGAGCCCTCGAACGCACCATTCTAATATGTATATGATTTATGATGAATTTAACTATTTTCAGATGCAACAGAATTTCAGTTTTACGATCAAACTTGGGGGTAGTTGTTTTAGTCGTTATCGATCACATCATCCAACAAGAATCATACACTATGTTCACAACCCTACGGGCCAACCTACACCATTTAGTTCCGTCAAATTTGATAATGTTTTTCTATGGGAACAAGCATCGAACAGTTACGGCACATAATAGTTTTAAACTTGCAACTTTATAATTTATGCATTTAACAGTTATAACTTAAGTAAAATAGCATGTAAGCAAGTAAAAACTTGCCTGGAGGTGCCCCGGGATGTACGGTGGCTGTGACGTCACGAACGCGCGACACACGCGCGGCACGGCAACTTGATTTGGCTCGGACTCGTGTCTCGGCTTGAACTAGATGGCACGGGCTCGGTTGAGTTGGTTTTGCTAGGGGTTTGCGGGTGTTGTCGAGGCCGAGGATGAGGGATTTGCAGAGGGAGAAGGATTTGGAGAGAGAGAGGGTGAGAGAGAGAAAAAGTGCACATAGAGAGAGAGAGAGAGAGTTCAGTGAGAGTGAGAAAGGGAGAGAGGGGGGAAAATTGTGTATGCAGTGAGAAAGAGGAGAGGGAGAGTAGAGAGTGAGAGAGACAGAGAGATAGAGGGATGAGCAGAGAGAGAGAGAGCAGAATGAGAGAGAGTGCAAGAGAGAGAGAGAGAAAGAGAGTTACAGAGAGAGAGTGCTAGAGAGAGAGAGAAAAGAGAGTTACAGAGAGAGAGAGAGAGAAAGAGAGTTACAGAGAGTGTGACGACGACGGCGTGACGATGATGATGATGGGTCGATGAGGAGATGGGTTGCGGTGGCGAGGGTGGTGGTTAGAGGGGACGACGTTGATGGTGGTGGGGTCGGGTATGGTGCTCGATTGAGGAGAAGGCGACGGTGGAAGTGTACTGCTGGGGATTGGGTTCGATGGGGGTGCTCAAGGTAGGGAAAAGAGGTGATGGAGGTTGGAGCCCCGGCGAGAGAAGCGGTGAGGGATTTGGAGCGCGGAGGTAGGATATTGGGTGCAGGGGAGAACTGCTGGAAGTGAGGGGGAGAAGATGGGGAGACGAGGGGGAAGCGTCGTGATGAGTAACGCGCTCGAGTCGTGGGGATAACGGCAGCGCGTGGGCGGAGGAGGCGGCGTGAGCGACGGCGAGGAGAACGGATCTCGCGCGCGATTGAAGGGGGTGACCGTTGGGAATTTAAAAGGAAGGAGATGTACAGGGGTCGGGTCGGGTGTGCGCGAGTTGGGCTGAAGTCTTGGGCTGGGCTGAAGGGTTTTTGGAAAATAAATGGAAAAAGAGTGGGCTGAGTGAGGCGGGCTGAGTTAATAGGAATTTAATTGATGGAGTGGGCTGAGGAATAAGGGGCTGAGCTCGAGCCTAAATAAAACAGAGAAAAAGGAATTTAGTTGAGGGAAACAGCCGGGCCAAGGAAAGAAAATAAGGGGGAAAAGACGGGCCGGGGCTTCAATAATAATTGTAGAATTATGAGATTTGGGTTGAGAAGAAAAGAGAGGGGCCGGCTAAAGTTTTTTCTTGTTTAGGAATTTATTAAGAATTTTGAATGGGCTGAAGGAAAATTAAGAAACAAAGAATTAAAGAAAAAGGAACGGGCCAGGTTGGAATTCATTACGGGGAAAAATAGGGACATTGGAATTTGGTTGCAGTAAAAGAAATACGCGGTTTAGAAAAATAAAATTATAAATATAAATGAATACAATTATACATAGAAATCTAAAGTAATAAAATACAGGTTTTGGTACAAAAAGGGGCTGGGTATTACATCATACCACCCTTACAAAAAATTCGTCCTCGAAATTCAAAACTAAACGATAAGTTGTAAAATCAAAACGAAAGCTACCATATCATAACTAATTCATAATGGTTTACTTAAAACAGGTGGATGAAATTTGTGAAGATATATTTATATATATGCAGGAACATCACACAACAAAAGGATTTAAATAAGTATACGGTAGGAACAACTATGAGGATGAACTATAAATACACGAGAATATAGATAACAACAACGAACGGATATACGCAATGCATGTTCAATAAAGTCGAAACCCGAATGTATGCACATCTAAGTATATCAAAAATAGCAACCAGAGGTAATAAATATAAGGCTCAACCACTCATAATAGTAATCGTACGCGCAAAACCAAAAAGTAGGGTAACGACAATAAGCAGTAAAAATTTATCGGTAGGTTAAAACAGTTTAGGGTAAGGTATCGAAAATAGGTTTAAAATAATTTAGGAAACTTGTATAGTGAAAATAGGGGACATGGAACAAAATATGCGCGGTATAAGGGTTGCGCTACTGAAAATGAGAATAATAATAATGTACTTAAAAATACATAAAACGGGGTAGTCACTAACACGTACTCTTTGATAGATTTAAAGTACTGAAAACTAAATTTTTTGAATAACAGTGTCCCTAAATATGATTAGGGTAAAAGGAAAACACCAATAGGTATAAGGCTAGTTAGAGTAATGATTATAAGGAAGTGTGGCTCAAACAGAAGGTTGGAGTATGGCGGCTTTAGGCTGAAGATCAAGAAGATTGGGATCGGGTCAGCACAGAAAGTAATGGTGAGCAACAAGGGGACTATAAGGAAAAGTATAGGGGAGACTAACGATCGGTAAATCCCATGAATCAAGAATTTGAAAAGCTAATGAACTCGATAATTCCTAAGGAAGGTCCTCTTCCCAGAAGGATCTCAAACAGGGTACAGACGAAGGATGAATGGTGGCTCATTCCAAGGATCAGGATGCGGTACTTTCTAATCGAAACGGGGTGAAAACTATACAATGAGTAGGGGTGGACAGTCAGGGAACTCAACAGAAGAATAAATAGATAAGGGCAGTGAACAAGTATTAAGCGAACCAATAATCAAAGGTTTACGAATACAGAAGATTTTATTTCATTCAAGGGAATTTGAAACAAGGCATTCTCAAAGACGGAAAGTGGCCCTAAACTATACCCACTTTATTTGGCCAGAAGACAACATCAAAAGAAGTTCTGTCAATCGCGGTTGTGGAGATTCAGCAGGTTGCGGTAGGCTCGCGCACTCAGGTAGGGACGTCCACTTCCATAGCGTCTCGCAGGGACTGCCAAAGGGAGTTCTTCCACGGCAGGGTCTTGATTTTCTGGTCCTTCATCCTCGGATAAAGCTTCTTCATCGAGATCTGATTCCATGTGATTCTCTTCTCCTGGATTTTCTTCCACGTGATTTTCCTCAATTGGATTTTCTTCTATCGGTTCTTCCTCAGGGTCTTCCTCTATCGGGTCCTCTTCGGGGTCTCCTTCCTCTATAGGATTCACTTCAGGATCTCCTTCTTCTTCGTCAGAATCAACCATCATGTCGAACTCTAGGGCGGCTGCTCCTTCGTCCTCCGAATCGTTGTTTTCGAAGTTGGCATGGGGACCGTTGATCTCGTCTTCAGGACTCATCAGTGTGTGATCTACAGAAACGCAAGATTGTGTATCCCCATCTAAATGCGGTGCTGCTCCAGGGTGGGCCATGGTCTGAAAGAAAGAGAGTCGTGATTAAACAATGGAATGAATAAGGAAAATGGCCAAGTGTACGAAGTATCAAAAGATATACAGTAGCAGGAATTGTAGAATCAAGAATAAAAGGTTATGATACTGAATAATATGAACAAGAGAAATGACAAGAGAAGGATACATATAATACGATTCAAATTTTATTGCATTCAACTAAAAGTTCAGCGGATACAAGGTTCAAATGGAAGGAAATGTTTATAAGAGTACGGCAACAAAATACTGAAATTGGAAAACATAAAATTCTTCTTTGACTGCCAGAACGCTGCATCATCGTTACGCGAGTTGAATCCTACGTTAGATCCGCCTTATGGTCGAAGTTCAAACTACGCGATGATCCTCATTCGGCAGAAGTGGGGAGTGTGGACGAGTTTCTTCCTTGCAGTTCTTTCCTTTCTGGGCAGCCGTTGATGAGGTGTTTGTTGGAACCGCATATCAGACACTTCCCTTGAGCACGACGACAATCCCTCTGAAGGTGTCCTGGCCTCTTACAATATCCACAGCAAGGGTTCTTCTGATGCTTCTGTTGACGCTTCATCTTCTTCTCCCTTCCTCGTCCAACAGGAATCCCTTTATGAAAGGAGACTCCCGCTGGGGTCTGACTCACCTGTCTTCTCAGTCCTTCAGCTAATAAGTCGTTTGTTCGCTCCTGAGCTTCCTTTAAACCTTGCAGTACACTCAGAATCTCAACAGTCTGATTCTGGGGAGCGGATAAAGATGAAGAGTCGTTGGAAGACATGATCCTGAAACAACAATTTCGAGAATGATATGAGTCATACGCTAAATGAATCAAAATATGATATGGATGGAACAAGGATTCAAGAATATCAGAGATGATGAATATCATTACAAGTGAGAAATCAACTGTATCACTTTAAGTCACTTGAATAGAGTACGGTAGTGCAATTGCCACCACGTACCCTTGTCAAGTCACCCAAAACCCTAGTGAAAGGATAGCTGAACACACAATGTGAATATAGATCAAGAATGACAGTTTACAACCTAGACCGAAGGATGTCTTAAATTGCCAAACTGTACACGGAAAACTGCAATCCCAATCGATGCAAAACCTGGCTCTGATACCAACTAAACCATGTCACGCCCCGCTTCCCAAAATATGGAATACGAGGGGTAGACAAGGCCAGCCATGCTCCTACGGTCAAGGAAAAGTCCTGCCGTAGTCACACTTCGGCTTCTAGCTTTTCATGGTAAACAGTAAATGATGCGCAGGTAATGGGAAAATGCAGTAACTGAAAGGAACAATGTAAAGGCTGACCTGAAGTGGAACAAATGAAAGTAACTCGGGAAGGCGAGTCAAGGAGTCTGTGAAGCACGTCTAGTTCTGATCCAGGCTAAATCTTCTCCTCACACTGAGCATGCATACTCAGGTCGTCAGAGCGACACAATAGCAATATAATGTATATAATCAAGTAACAGTTCTAACAGTGGTGAAGGATATGAATAACAGTAAATCAATAACAGTATGAATATAAATGAGCAGAAATAAATGCAGCGGAGCAGTAAAGCAGTATAACGATATGTTATGTATGTCAACACAGTATATAGGAATGTAAACGACAGTAACCCTATTAGTCTCTAAGTCTCACTGCACAGGTCAATAAGCCTATCGTCAGTCCAAGTGTGAGAGTCAACCACTCGCGAGTGTCCTCCACCCAAGGGTAGAACCCAAGGGCAAGGGACCACGGGCCCAACATGTAACGAATGTATCACGGTGTATATAGCACATACCCTGTAAATCTCCATATAACTCCCTAAATATATAAGCCGGCATGGGACTCCCGAGATTCTGTTGAATTCACACTTGAACTACCCCACACCCCGTGGTCTACATCAAACGCTAACCATAATCCTAAATACTAATCGATCCGTGACAAGTCTGCGCAAGAACTGGAGGCAGGACCTCCATCAAGCACGTCCCGACTAATACCTAAGATAAATGGCAGTGTCGGATGCCTTATCTGTGACATCCGTGCAAGCGCTTCCATAAGTGTCCCATACCACTTATAGTCGCACGTACACGCATCCCACAGACGTCGACAATGCAATAGAATAAAAGGGACACTGATTGTGCACAAGTACGTATCACTTTCACTTAATCAAGAATACACGGACACTGACGTACTTGCCACAATCAACACTAAAATCTACACCGGGTAAATGCACGGTGTCACTAGGTTATCAATGCAAGGACATGGGTATGATATGATGCGTGAACAAGTATATAAACATGGTGAGGATGTTATAAAACCGCATTCTTTCACTTGCACGATTTATCATGAAACATATGTACATAATTTAGCGAACTGATAAACAGGTAGTAATTAAATGTTCAGTTATCCATCCATAGAATTTTGTTTCAAGCCAATCGGGTTCCAGAATCAAAAGTTATAATCATTTCATTTTAAGCGCTCGCGGCTGGAAATCTGGTTTCAGAATCAGGAATCCATTTCGCAACGCATTTTAACCCCAGTTGGGATCATAATTTAGCGACGTTACAGTTGGATGAATTCTAGGGTTTTCAGTAAAGTTTTCAACGCAACAAACGGATCTTCAATCGCGTCTGTACGTTAGGAGTTATAATCTGTTTAATATCAACATGCCAATTCTGATTCTGCTGGGACTGTTATGTGTCCCGATCTTCTAAATTACAGATTAAATAGTAAATGATAACGAAACAGGATGAAACTAATTATGTTGTCTAGCTAACAGGTTTATCTACAATAAACAGCGGAGTTCCGCAACCTAAGAGTTAAGTAAATCCTGTGGTACCCATTACGGAACAGCCACCAATAACTGGAGTCGCTCTGGACTGCAGTCCAGAGTCGCATTACGATCCAATTTTCATCATGGTTTAAGCATAGGAATGTCTGGAAACTAGTACAGGGTTAAAGTTTGTCGAGTCAGCTTCGATTTGAGCCCTCGAACGCACCATTCTAATATGTATATGATTTATGATGAATTTAACTATTTTCAGGTGCAACAGAATTTCAGTTTTACGATCAAACTTGGGGGTAGTTGTTTTAGTCGTTATCGATCACATCATCCAACAAGAATCATACACTATGTTCACAACCCTACGGGCCAACCTACACCATTTAGTTCCGTCAAATTTGATAATGTTTTTCTATGGGAACAAGCATCGAACAGTTACGGCACATAATAGTTTTAAACTTGCAACTTTATAATTTATGCATTTAACAGTTATAACTTAAGTAAAATAGCATGTAAGCAAGTAAAAACTTGCCTGGAGGTGCCCCGGGATGTACAGTGGCTGTGACGTCACGAACGCGCGACACACGCGCGGCACGGCAACTTGATTTGGCTCGGACTCGTGTCTCGGCTTGAACTAGATGGCACGGGCTCGGTTGAGTTGGTTTTGCTAGGGGTTTGCGGGTGTTGTCGAGGCCGAGGATGAGGGATTTGCAGAGGGAGAAGGATTTGGAGAGAGAGAGAGGGTGAGAGAGAGAAAAAGTGCACACAGAGAGAGAGAGAGAGAGAGTTCAGTGAGAGTGAGAAAGGGAGAGAGGGGGGAAAATTGTGTATGCAGTGAGAGAGAGGAGAGGGAGAGTAGAGAGTGAGAGAGACAGAGAGATAGAGGGATGAGCAGAGAGAGAGAGAGCAGAATGAGAGAGAGTGCAAGAGAGAGAGAGAGAAAGAGAGTTACAGAGAGAGAGTGCTAGAGAGAGAGAGAAAAGAGAGTTACAGAGAGAGAGAGAGAGAGAAAGAGAGTTACAGAGAGTGTGACGACGACGGCGTGACGATGATGATGATGGGTCGATGAGGAGATGGGTTGCGGTGGCGAGGGTGGTGGTTAGAGGGGACGACGTTGATGGTGGTGGGGTCGGGTATGGTGCTCGATTGAGGAGAAGGCGACGGTGGAAGTGTACTGCTGGGGATTGGGTTCGATGGGGGTGCTCAAGGTAGGGAAAAGAGGTGATGGAGGTTGGAGCCCCGGCGAGAGAAGCGGTGAGGGATTTGGAGCGCGGAGGTAGGATATTGGGTGCAGGGGAGAACTGCTGGAAGTGAGGGGGAGAAGATGGGGAGACGAGGGGGAAGCGTCGTGATGAGTAACGCGCTCGAGTCGTGGGGATAACGGCAGCGCGTGGGCGGAGGAGGCGGCGTGAGCGACGGCGAGGAGAACGGATCTCGCGCGCGATTGAAGGGGGTGACCGTTGGGAATTTAAAAGGAAGGAGATGTACAGGGGTCGGGTCGGGTGTGCGCGAGTTGGGCTGAAGTCTTGGGCTGGGCTGAAGGGTTTTTGGAAAATAAATGGAAAAAGAGTGGGCTGAGTGAGGCGGGCTGAGTTAATAGGAATTTAATTGATGGAGTGGGCTGAGGAATAAGGGGCTGAGCTCGAGCCTAAATAAAACAGAGAAAAAGGAATTTAGTTGAGGGAAACAGCCGGGCCAAGGAAAGAAAATAAGGGGGAAAAGATGGGCCGGGGCTTCAATAATAATTGTAGAATTATGAGATTTGGGTTGAGAAGAAAAGAGAGGGGCCGGCTAAAGTTTTTTCTTGTTTAGGAATTTATTAAGAATTTTGAATGGGCTGAAGGAAAATTAAGAAACAAAGAATTAAGGAAAAAGGAACGGGCCAGGTTGGAATTCATTACGGGGAAAAATAGGGACATTGGAATTTGGTTGCAGTAAAAGAAATACGCGGTTTAGAAAAATAAAATTATAAATATAAATGAATACAATTATACATAGAAATCTAAAGTAATAAAATACAGGTTTTGGTACAAAAAGGGGCTGGGTATTACAATATAAGTTAGAAGTAGAGAACCAAAATACGGGTATAAGTATTATGTCCTATGATGAGATCAGGGAGGAGAATACTTGTGCATGGCATTCCTGGACCATTCTAAAGGAGAATGAGATTCTCTATCCGTATTACTCCTCTGAATACACCACAGCACAACGGTGTGTCAGGGCGGAGCAATCACACGATATTAGATATGGTGTGCTCTATGATGAGTACTACTGAGTTACCTGTTTCCTATTGGGAGTTATGCACTTGAGAAGCTGCATGACTATTGAATTAGGTTTGAATCAAATCAGTGCCTACCACTCCATATAAGATATGGTGTGGGAAGATCCTATCTCTTAAAGTAAGTTAAGATTTGGGATTGTCCAGCCTATGTCAAAAGCAAAATCCGGACAAGATTGAGGCAAGGTCAGTTCTGTAGAACTGGAAAGGTTCCAGCTATACGAAACTACAGCTGAAGATTTGACAGAACCAAAGGATTCTATAGTCTCCGACGAACCTCAGCCTCTCCGCCGATCTGGTAGGGTTCCTCGCCTGCCTGAGAGATACCTCGGTTTCTCGATGACAGTGGGAGCGAGGATTGCATCATGAGATGATGACCCAACCAGTTTCGAGCAGGCCATCGAGAGTAGGGACTCTGTAAGAATGGCTGGATGCTTAGTGATCTGAGATGGAATCCTTATACACCAACAAAGTATGGACTTTGGTTGCTATATCTGAAGGGTTAAATCCCCATCAGGAGCAAGTATATCTTGAGAAGATTACTTGGTGTAGATGGACAAGTTGAGACTTTCATAGCTAAACTTGTTAAAGGTTTTCGTCATCGACCAGGCACGGATAATGATGAAACCTTTTCCAGGGACTATGCTTAAGTCTATCCAGATCCTACTTGCCACGGCTACATACCATGACTATGATATCTGGTGGTTGGGTGCCATGACAACTTTTCTAAATAATGATTTAGAAGAGAACGTCTATAAGAACACAGCCAGAGGGCCTCGTAGACAGTGGGAGCAGCGGAAACGTGTGCAAGATGCTTTATAGGATAAAGCAGGCATCGCGGAGTTGGAACATCTGTTTTGATGGATAGGTCAAAGAAGTTGACATCATCAAAATGGTAGATGAACCTTGTATAAACAAAAAGGTAGTAGGGAGTATGGTGACGATCCTCGTAGAGTACGTGGATGACATACTCTTGTTAGGGAAGGAGTTTCATATGCTACTCTCGATCAATCTCCGCTTATCACAAAGATTTTCCATATAGGATCAAAGTGATACCTACTAAATCCTAAGCTTTGGATCTATGAGATAGATCTAATTGGATGTTAGGATACTCACTAGTTGTAGTGAAATGGTATCAATCGATCCTGGGGAGAATCACTGGAAGGGTTCCAGAGTGATAAAGACGACTGAATGTCAGTCACAGGCATTATCTTTACCCTTGGTAAAGGGACGGTATGTTGGAAGAGTTCCAAGCTAGATACCGTGGCAAACTAGACGATAAAGGCTGGTAACATCGCTATTAAAGATACTACCAAAGAGGCAGTTTGGGTGTATATAGGTTCATAGGATGAACTAGGTTCCTACCATTGTGTGACAATGGAAGTGTGGCTTCGGCCCTGGAACCATGGTCCCATCAGTGACCCAGACAAATTCTGAGGCAGCATCACCTGATCATGGAGATAGTTGATCTCCAGGGTGATCGAGGTTAGGAGAGTAGACTCAGAGGACAACACGGCGGATCCACTCACGAAGGCCTCTTTCCCAAAGAGAGACTTTTAGGGGATGGTTGAGTATGTGATACTGCAACCACTGCTACAGATGGCCCTAGTGCAAGTGGGAGATTGTTAGTTATATGTATGCCCTAGAGGCCATTACTGTACATTGGATGTATATTGTAGTGGATGCTGGGACATATATAGGTAGGACTTTCTTGCTCGACATGATAGTACGCTATCTGGTTGCTCTTTATCTTAACATGTATACTTTCTGTCTCTCTGATTACATGTTGATAAAGCCCTTAGGATGTGTACCCGACTTCCAGGACTGTGATGCAGATCATACTAGTGGGGCCTGGGTAGTCAATGAGTACATCCTTCATTGTTCCTAGTCGAGGGAATATCGAGACGGGGCATCGATATTCCAGAGTAGACTAGCGTATATCTTCTCGACCCATGCGATGGGCGATGGATGATCCCATATCCATTGGTGTTTGACATCAGAGATGGTATGCGGGTGCTCAGTGGAGACTGGGTACACTGAACGGACTCGCCGAGAACTCCCAGATGGTATTATACCTCACGTCAGATGGCAGTTCTCTGGTGACACTGGTACAGCTTAGTCTGTTGACCCGAGATCGTCATAGAGTCTTGTGTGTCTCCCACTGTGCTTTGATTTCCACCCTACCACGGCTTTACTGAGTTGTGCAAACAGGTGGTTTTTGGGTACAGTCCCGATTCACATGGAGGCAATGAGCGATAGGAGGGGATTCGTCTCTCCCGGTATTGGGGGTTGATGTTGTGCTATGCTCGACTGGCCATAACAGGAAATCCCTGGCCAGGGTTGTAGTGATATACTGGTAAGAGTTATTAGTAGTTTCACGAATGTTATGGGCCTTACGTCGGCATGACTTATCGAGCTATTGGGGTCTGACGTTTACCACCCCTAGGCGAGATATGCGGCATATCAGACGAACAGACCGGACTGTACGGTAAGTGTTACTGGTTGGATTCACAGGAGTGTGAGCGGGCTTGCTCGTCGATCTTCTGATCGCTCAATACCCGGGTGGCCGTTACGTTTAGCAGACCGCTTGCGGCTTGTGGGTGTTTGATATGATCATCATCTGCTGCCGGCGTATTGACGAGTCTTTAGAGTCCTACACAGAGGTTTCCTGGCTCAAGGGAAACGAAATAGGAGCGCATATGAGATATGTGCGGGACCGAGAATAATTCGAGTATGTGATACCGTATTCCATTCTCGCGATCAATGTATCGATTGGTTATATGCGATATAACCTAGTTATCGAATCAAGGATTGATTCGATAAGCCGATACATATGATACTAGTCGGTTATATCCGATATGACCGGATCGTTAAATCAAGTGTTGATTTAATGATTTAGTGCATATTTATATATTTGATATATTACTTTGAGTTAACTAGTATTGGTTCACTTTAAAAGGATTTTCTCACTTGAATTGTGCACATTGTATATGCGATATAGTTTTGTGCACATGTTTGTATCATGTTTGATGATACATGCTTACTTGGTTAAGTGTAAAGAATCAAACCATGGTTTAAGTTAATGATTAGGGTTTTGATTATTTATTCATTTATCTTTCTTATTTATTCATTTTGGAAAAAGAAAAAGATAAATGAATGATTTAATGTTTTGTTTTTAGTTGAAGTTTCTTGAAACTTTGACTAAGTCACTCTTTTGTTCTTATGCTTAACCCTAACCATCCTTTTAACCATGGTCTTTCTCTACACTTAACTATAGTTGAAAGTATGATAAGTATTGAATTATTTTATCTAATTATTAAGACTTATCATATCTTTCTTCTTCTTCTTCAAGAGCTAGAAAAAGAAAAGCTTTCTAGTTCAATGGCAACTAGCCAAATCAAGTGAGAAATCCAAATCTAAAGTCTACCCACTTCCTATTTCTTCATCCTCTACTACTTGCCATGTAGTATAGTGTGTTGTCTTCACAAGTTTCTTGACTTGGCGAAGGCGGAGCTCGTTCTTGTGATGCCTCGACGTAGATCATCTTCGGCATCGAACCGACGATCAAGCCCGCCCATTTCTTCGACGAAGCCGATACTTGAGTTCGGGATTTGATTTGGACAGCGGAGCGAGATCATCGCGGAGCTTAGGAAGTGTTGGGCCGGATCTACAATGGTTGTTGTCACTTTCCCTTAGCATTTAATTCGATTACATGCTTGTTTCGCCTAGATATCTAGTAAACGATCCGTATTAGGGTTTGTAGGCACCCGTAAAATTTGATTTATGCATGTTTGATCACTTGTGAGACCTCACTAGGGTGCCTAGGAACCCTACAGTTAAGATCGTGGATTTTTCTTGTTGTCTTTTTACCATGTATTTTGGGAGTTACTTAGATCATGTGGTTTTTTTTTTCGATTTTTGTTTTTCTTTTATTTTTTTTACATAGGTGGCACACATAATTTGTGAGGTTTAAATTTAGATAACACTTGGAATTAAGACAAGTGTTGTTAGTTGAATTTTCTGCATATCCCAAGTTTTATGGTTATAATAGTAGTTTTATGGTTATAACAGTATAGATAGATAAATATAATTTGCTAAATTGTTTTGTTTTAATTTTTTTTAATTCAGCTTATTGGGAATCTGCTGCATACTAATATTTAAAATTCTTTTGTATAGATGATGTGATTTGACACATGATGAAACTCGATTCCATATGGTTTACTGAGTTGATGATTAGTTACGCAGCTGGCGAAGTAAAATTTTAAGTCCAAAAGCAACCGCAACTACCAATGAAAAATAGCTCAGTTGGTATGGTGTTTCCCCTCATAGGAAGAGTGCGAGCTTCGAACCCCAGAAGAAGAAGTTGTTTTTTGGGCAAATTCGTGGGTCTCTGGATGCGCGTGTGCGTTGTGTGTGGGCGAGGCTTATGAACCGGTTCCACCCCCACTCCCCACAAAAGACCACCCCAAGTTTGCACTTGGTCACCAATCAAGTAGCCCATCTAGAATCTATCGGGTTGGTACTTTGTAAATCCTCAGTTCCATGTATATATTTTCTGTATTTTTCCAGAATTTTACTATTATTTTTTTTCTTTCATTTTTTCATATTTTTTTATTAATTTTTCTAAAACCCACACCCTAAACTACCCGACCCGACACGACCTTACCCGACCCGACCCGAACCCCCCATTCTTCTTCTTCTTCTCCTTCTCCTTCTTCTTTTCTTTTCTTTTCCTGCCCTTTTTTCCAACGACTCTCTTCTCGCGCTTGATCTCGACCGGCCCTCGTTGACGCCAACACCTTCCCCGAGATCACCTCCTCCGAATCCCCACTCCCTCTCCTTTCGCCTCCGCAAGACCTGTTCCCCAACGTCCCTCTCCTCTTTTCTCCCGACCGCCACCTCGTGACCCGCGCCCACCTCGGCGATGCCCTCGCCAACGATCTCCATGAGATCCCCTCCCCCAAATCCTCACATGCTCCCTTCTCTCGCCCCTCACCGTCGTCTCCGCGAGACCCGCTCCCCCACAATCTTGTCCTTACCCACGTCTCAACCGTGTCTGAGATTTTGCGGCCCCTCCCCTGCGATCTCCCCATACCTCTCTCTCACCGACCTAGCCCCACTATAAACTCCCATCCCCGGTGAGCCACCACGACCTCCTCCAGAAACCAACGCCTCCACCACCACACTGAGCCTCATCTCTTTCCCATTCTCAACAACCCAACCTCATCATTACACCCGAGCCCTACTGTAACTTTCACCACCGCCGCCGACCTCATCCCTGCACAACTCTACCATCGTCGACTTCAAGCTCCCCTGCAACCTCCATTGCCACCGTCGACTTCCTCCCATCGCCACCGCCACCGTCTGAAACCACAGCACCACTCCACCTCCATCATCTCCTTTCCCCATCAACACTACAACCAGTCGTTGTCAAGGCCACTGCACATCACCACCGTTGAGCCATCACCGACCGCCTCCCCAACGTCGACAACACCACAGCGGAGCACCCACTTCCCCTCTCGCAGGCCGCCTCCTCTCTCAAGCACCCATCCTTGACCCCACAGCGCCACCACCGTGCTCACATTGAACTCGCCTTCGCACCGCCACCGTACCACGGCTACACCACCACGTACCCAAACGTGTCGCGCCCCGTACCCACTCCCCGTGCAATACCGTACCCCCATGCTGTGCCAGCCTCCATGCCACGCTGTGCCAGTCCCCGTGCCATGCCGTGCCAGCCTCCATGCCATACCCTACCCCGATCCAATACACGCACCGTGCCCACTCCCGCACCAGTGTCGCGTCCAGTACCGTGTCGCGCCGTGCCGCTCCCGTATCACGCACCGAGCCAAGACCACGCCCGCTACCATGTCACGCCCGTGTTGTTTCTGTGCCCAGTATCAGATCTCCACGCATCGCACATGCGCCACACACCGTGTCCAGTATCGCATCGTCTCATGTGTCGAGACGAAACCCGCAAGTGGTGTCGCTTCTATATCAGCGACTGTAAGCAAGTGAAATCCTCACTTGCTTTTAGCATACTATATGATTTCGTGTTAAAATTTTATTAGATAGATTATTACGAATGGGTGTCTAGTAGTATATTGACACGTATATATTGTAAGTATTATATACCGTTTTCATAAGTTGGACAAAACCGACATTAATTCGATAATTCAAGATATTGAATGCTAAAAGTTCGATGTGGTGAACTGATCCCAAAACCCTGTCGAAAATACTCTAATAATTTCTTTTGCTTCTTACGAAAATTATGTAGAAAACTGAACTCAGATGACAAAGCATCGCGCAAGGAAACGACGTCCCAAAAACACAACGTCAAATCTGATTTTACTGTACATGTAGTAGTGTTAAATTGGTATTAAATTAGTTACATATCGGAATGTAATGTTCTATAGCTCATATCGAAACCGACTCAATAAGCTAGAACCCTCTATAGTTTACCCTTCAATTCTGATAGACCACTGTAACGAGAATTGACTGGGAATGTGGCTCTGGACTGCAGTCCGGGGCAGCATTCCACGAGGATACCTGAACTTAAGCGCCTGCACGTCCCTACATAAAACTGAAAATGCATGGAATCCTTTAATTGCGTGTAGTTAATTTGGTTAGCTAACATATGGATCTAGTTTCGTTCAGTTTCACTGTCGTTGGATATTTTGTTTATATTTTAGACTGTCGACGTGTTCTGCAGTTTCTGCAGTGACATTTCTTTCACCTTCACACTAAACAGGACATATCTCCTAGTACAGAGAGGCTATCTTGGATCCTCTTGATGCGTCGGAAATCTAACAGATATAACTAGGTTTTATTCAACTGGGGCAACGTCCGAATCTAAACACAATCCCTAATAAACCGCGTGTGAAGTTGAACTTTCAATTCTGAAATTGGAATTCCAGCAACTGATCGCTGATTTAAAATGATGATAAGTCCCTAATCTGAATTGTTATTGACATGAAACTAATTTTACCATTTAGATAATCAAGTATACTTCGTATGCCTTTTATAATGTTTTAATCGATTCTATACGTGTGATTTATGGTGAATTTTGCAAGTCATATGGCGTTGACTGTCATAACTTGGTGAATATCAGTTCAGTGCATTTCTACCTATTTTTTCGTGTTTGTTTTATACCTTCTACATAATGATTGTTTACATTGAGACCTAACGACTATTTTACATTGTCGATATATAAGTGTTAGTGATTGAGTTGTGGCAAATACGAAAGTGAACCAGTGATTGAAAGTGATATTGATAAGTGGAAGCGTGATAGAAAGTGAAAGCGATACGTATTTGTTCGCAACCTATCTGTCACGCCCCGCTTCTTGGTATACGGCGAAGGGGACTGTCACGACCCAATGTTTGGATGTGGCCGGCACTTAGATTGTATATTATCTAAAGATATTTACACAACCCGAGTAAGCTGAAAAACCAAGACCAAATCATTTTTGCGGAATTTTCATGAAAATTTAGTTTTAAGTAAAAATCTCTGTTTTATTGAATTAAGATATTAACAATAACTCACTAGTGGATTTATAATAAAAACAATTATAAATTGTTACATTTGGTTGCATGCTTAATTGGGATCAACAATATCAACAGCGGAAATAAATACTCAGTATATAGGATATCAATAAAAATCCCAGACATAAATAAAAGAAATATCTTCTAACATAACAACGATCTCATCTGTCAAATAATATACTGTAACGTTTCAGAAATCGTTTTGCGAATTTTTCCGTTTTAGGGCAAAATTGTCGGTTTTTCCCGTTTTATCCCGTTTTCGATCAAACTTCCGTAGAAACTTACCGGCACCTAGTTTAGCAAAAATAAAGCTTGTGCGCAAACTTTAGGGGTATTTGGGAGGTTTTGGTCCAATTTGAATTTTTCCCAATTTTAATGTTATTTTAATGCGGTATTCACATTTTGGGAAATTTCTCTTTAAGCGATCTTTTCTTCAATTATTTTTGTGTAAACCTAAACCAAATAATATTTAGATTATTGTGTGGACAAGGATTTAAGAGTAAAAGAAAAGAAAAGAAAAGAAAAGAGAGATGCATGCATGTGTGTATGTGTAATGTGAATGCATTTAATGCATTAATTGTTAGGAAATTGCTAGGAAACCCTCACCCATTCCCTCCCCTCTTCCTTTGGCCGAGCTCTCCCTCTCTCTCTACTGCCCTTATCTATTCTTTATCTCTTTTCTTCACAAATCCTTCACAAATCCATCAAAAATCATCAAAAGTTCACAAAAATTCCATTTTTTCTTCATTTTTCCCTCTTGCTTGCTTTGTAGCTAGGAAAGCTTGGATGTTTGGCTTCTTTGGTTTAGGTATTGTTCTTTTACTGTTCTTTATGTGTTTTTAGTATAGCTTTGCTTGTTAATTCAGTTTGGATTAGTTAAAGTTAGGTTTTTGTGCGAATTATCGTATTTTAGTGTCGGTTTGTGTAGTTTGTTCGTGTCTTGTAGCTGTTATTAATATATATATTTGGTTTAAGAAATTCATGTTAGGGTTAAATTTTGTTAAATGTTTAGTGTTCATTTGAAGTGTTAAATTGTGTTTTGGAGATGATTAAACTAGTAGGAAATGTTAATTTTTGCTAATGAACACTTTGTTTAATTATACAATTAGCTTACTAGGTTTTTGCTAAAACATAATTAGCGAGTGTCAAAAATATAGGAATGGTTTAGATAGCTTAGTTAAGCTATTTTAAAGTGTTTGTAATCGCTAGATATGCATTAGCTTGAAACTAGTGCGAAATTTTGCGATAGGTTGCTTACTAGTTTTCGTGGTTTTTCCGACGTGCGTTCGATTGGTTGTTGCGAGATTATATCTATTGTATTCCTCGTAATTCTTGTGTTGTGTTGCGCGATCGGGACGATCGGGGCCCAGACTTGGTGTTTTGTAGTTTAGCGACCCCAATTAGGGTTTTTGGCCGGTATCGTGCGCGATAGATACGCTAAGCGCGCAGTGTAATTTTCCGGGCGTTTTCTTCGCGTTTCGTTGTCTTTTCGTCATTGTAGGATTTTTTCTTATGTGTTGTGTTTGTGAAATTTTAGGTTCGCAAGCGGAGACTTCGGACGCTACGACAAGGGGAAAATAGGTGGTAGGCTTCACCTAGCTTGGAGCGTTTGTGAGTAGATTTAACATCTACAGGGGAATCGCCCGCATGGCGTTATGCGTCTGGGCTAGAGATTTTAACTTGTCGCATATTCTATGTCGTGTTTAGAATTGCGTATTTACTCTATTAATTAGATATAGTGTGCCTGGACTGGTAGTAGTAGGACACTGCACATTTTATTGACGATTTATATTGCACGAGCACTGTTTGTATACTACACACACCGTCAATAATTACCATGTCACACACAAACCACTTATAGATATTATATTGCTTGGTTAGGGACATTGTGACATTGATTCATATTCCTTATCGCATTTGACATATAGTTACCTGTATACCTATAGGGTATTGTACCATTAGTGATAGGTACATACACACCTAAGGACATAGCTACAGGTGTGCTTTACATTTCATACTTCACTTATACCTGATAGGTATATCACATCATTACAAATAGGTAGATACCTATATTTTCTGCTATACCTTCATGTGCTTACATATATCTGGTTATAGCTATGTATTTACCCTTATTGTTGTATTATTTAAGAATTGGAGATATTAGGAACCGCATGATATTTATATTAACTGGTTGCAGTTAATTAGCGGCTTTTCCTTTATACGCTTACATTACAGTTTTTATGTTGCGAATACTTTATTCATGGAATTTCGCATTGTTATATGGATTTTTCATGATATTTTCTGGATTCGGGAACCGTGGGAGTTCATGAAATTATGCATTATTTGAAAAACCCGGTTTCCTTGATATGATATTTTAGCAGCCACCATGAGATTTATTGTTTACGATGTGTATACCCCACGCGAGGAAAAGAGGGATCCGTGTGCGGATACATAGTGGGGCCCGGAGGTACCCTGAAGCAAGAACGATGCCGTGGTGTCAGGCGATGAGGCTTAGGGGAAGCATACTATCCGGTGACAGGACCAATGACTCAGCGGCTATCATGTGGATACCGACGGGAGTCATGTATGTATGGATACGTCGAGAGGCGAGGGTCAGAGCTAGGCACTCGAGCTTTCGGGATAGCGTATGATACATACCTATCAGGGGGCCAGTCATGGAGACAGCACCTGATGGATCAGTATTTTTGTGTCGATGCTTGGCACATTGGTTTCATGATATTTCTAATTACTCCTTTGTATATATAACAGGGGATTGAGCCGCTGTTATATATACCTTACACCAATATTAGTGGAATGAGACGCTAATATATGTGTATTGACCTCATCATATTTATTTATGTCATTATATTTAGGATGTTAGAATTTTGCTGGAGAATTGATTCGGGATATAAGAGATTCATGTGAGATATACTTGATATTGTACATACGAGATATGTGAGATCTACTTGATGTTGTACATTCGATATATGTGAGATATACTTGATATTGTACATACGAGATATGTGAGATCTACTTGATGTTGTACATTCGATATACGTGAGATATACTTGATATTGTACATACGAGATATGTAAGATCTACTTGATGTTGTACATTCGATATATGTGAGATATACTTGATATTGTACATACGAGATATGTGAGATCTACTTGATGTTGTACATTCGATATATGTGAGATATACTTGATATTGTACATACGAGATATGTGAGATCCACTTGATGTTGTACATTCGATATATATACGAGATATACTTGATATTGTGCAGTTGAGGAGATGTGACACTTAGATGATATGAGAGCTAATTTGGAGGCTGATTTGAGGAATTGGGATTTGAATTGTCTTGCTGGATTGTGATCCTACCACGATGTCAGGATTCCGTGGAAATGACATACTTCACTCCACACCTCACCTTTATCTATTTGTGCACTGCTTCATGTATTAGTAGTACCTGTTTGAGTACCTTTCATGATTATTGCACATTTACATTCTCATATCTCTATCGCATGATTATTGCATACTGTTGTCCTATCATTATTGCTTTATATATATTGGTTGTAGCTGCTAGTGTACTTTCCATTATTCTGCATTCATATGACATGTTATTATTGGTAATTGCATATCTTAGATTCCCGCATTACGTGCATACTTGCGATTACCTGCATATGTTATTTACTATTCACGAGTTGGCAACTCACTCCCGTTGTGCCACAGGTATTGCAGGTGTTTCCCCAGAGTAGTCGAGGCAGGCTATTCACCTATTTATCATCTTTTGCTCCAGATACCACATCGACTCACGGTGTGCCGTTTGCTTATGTGGGTTTTGGTGGTTATCTGTATTTTGTATTGTATATTCGTTGTATCTTGTACTCTCCATCTACTACTAGTATGTTGTGACTTACAGACTTGGTGAGGACGATATTGTATATTATTGTCGATTTGTTGCTTTTTATACAGTTTCCTTTCTTTTGTCTCTTATTTCTTCGCTACGGCGTCGTATATCTGTTGTGGTGTTTGTTTTCCGCCGTTGGGCGTGGATTTTTGCTCCCGTTTGGGATGCTTTACTTTATATTCATGTTGTACCCATTTGGGGGTTAGTTTTTACAAAGGGAGTGCTGCCAAAATTTTAAAGAAAAAGTGGACTCTTTTAAAGAATTTGGGTTGTGATTTCAAATGTTTCAAAAACTTTTATTATCTTTTCCGTATTTTCATGGTTTAGATTTCTGGGTTTGGCTTTCTTTTACTGCGTTACGTCTGTAGGCGTTGCGTAGTATTAGGGCCGTCACGTGCCAATTTTGGGTCGTGACATATACATATACTCATCTCTCATTCTAAGTCATAGTATAAAGTCTGATGGAGATTTTCTAGATCCAAAACACAATACCCAAAAGAGAAGGTTACTACACATGTAACCCACCTATCAAAAGATGCGATAAAAACTGGAAAAGTGGATCTGCACTGCTGCTATCCGTCCACTCTACCCCTGCAAGGAACTGTGGCACAACGGGGGTGAATTGCCAACTCAATAAATATAACTAAAATACAACGGTTAATAATGTAAATATGACGATCATAACTAACTGAAATGAGTACAAATATGATATATGATAGCATATGGAAAGCATGAATCTGTACTACAAATTACATAACCAAAACTGAAATCTCATCATTTATTCCCAATAAAATTCATCTTTCCGTGTCCATCATCGACACAAAACTTCCATTTTTCTCAGGCATCATTCCCCGAATAATCCTGTAATCAATAACACCGGTCGGTATCCTCTAGATATCTGTTGTGTTTCATAACTTTCTCCGGTATCGAGTAACCTCGCTAGGTTCTCCCGCCTCAAATGCGGCTATCCTGCCCCTCGGTCTTGACCGGGTCCACCATGTATCCAACTGTATATCTCCCCCACTCAGTCTGGATAACGTAAAGTCCGCGACCGTATATCTCCCCCACTCGGTCTGGAATTAAACCAAATCATAAAATATCTCATGGTGGACATGTTATATAAATCATGAAATTACTGGACTTGTGTAATAGTACGGGAAAATCCAAACCATAAATTCTCAATAATATAAAAGTTTCTTATATCAACTTAGAATACTCGGATGATAAACATGATATAATGTATGCAAGTTATCACTATTGTTAATAATTAAGGTATGATAGCAATCATATTTAACAATATGAATATTTAGTGTAAAAGTGACATGTTAATATCGACGAGATGTAGTGTAACATATAAAGGGTGCACGTGCGGCATAACTCGTCGATAATTATGCGGTGTTCTACATCTATTACCATAGCGATGTATATGTATGTATATGAATGCGCATTATTAACTTAGCATGCAAAAGTAAAACTTTTATATAAATAAAACTACGGGCGTAACACGCCATCTTTACAAAATTCCCCGGTAGATATTTAGTCTACTCACCGGAAATATGTCGTATCTACTCAGCAATCGCCAATCCTTTTCCTTTCCTTATGGCCTCCGAAGTCCCCGCACTCAAATCTAACATTTAATTAACTTGTATAAGAAAACGGCTACATTTCGATACGGCAAAAATCAATAAATACAAGTTGTACGTGTTAATTACATTACGTACGACCATTGCAAACGATCTAACACTTAATCTTACTGAAATTTAACCCAACGCTGCATCACAACTGAAAACAGAACGCGTTACGTTTTAACCGTGTCGTATTTTAGATTTTAGATACCTTTTGCCGATATTAGCTCCCAGATTTTACATATAGTTAAACTAACTTGATTAAACAATACCAAACTAACCAAACACCTGCACAGAGATCTACCCAAAAACCACACTACCCAACTCACCCAAAAATCCGGCGTCGCCAGAATTTTCCTTTGGGTCGCCGGCCAAAATCCGAGCCCTCTGGTTCGTGTCCTATGGTTAGCTCTAGGTTCAACATATATCATTTAGACCCTGTTTAGTTCAGTTAACTTTTCTCTAAACTATAGCAGATTCAAACAGACTTGATTTTTTTCTTAAAAAAACGATATTTTGGACATTTTGATTTCAGATTTTGAACTAGTTACAGAATTAAATCTCTACTGTGATTAAGAATTTTACCTACAAATAACTTGCTGGAAGAACACCCTCCAAGATGCACAAGCTCCTTGTCCTAGCTTGATGATGAGAAATCCCTAGACTTAGCTCTTTTCTGCTTCTCTCTCTTGTTCTTCCTTGTTTTCTTTTAGTTTTCTTTCTCTCTCTTAAATTTTCAGATTGTAAATTAGTTAAATGATCTGAACATAACCTATATATGAGAAGAGGAAAGGATAAGGTGAAGGAGGAGGTGTCAAAGGTTAAAGGGTGCCATCCTCATGCAAGGAGGAGGTGTGGGGTGGTTGTTGTGCATGAAAGGAGGTGGTGTCAACACAATATCACACCAATATATTTTATTTTTTGTGATATATCTGAACTAAAACATTATCTATCCTTTTTCACTTACATCCTCTACATTTCTTAGTTTGTACAACTTTCCTAACTTTTTACACAAGGACCCCTCACTAATTATGTTATTATATAACACTATTTTTATTTAAAATGAAGCTAAATTTCTCATTAAAACCCTTATAACTTATTTATGTTGCATACTAACATTTTTATTTAATTTGTTTTACATACATCTTATGAAATTGTCTAATTTGGTTTTAATATCTTTTTAATTTAACACTTTATTATTTAATTAATTAATTTTATTTATTTCCAAAATTTCAAAATTTTACAATATTCCCCCCTTAAGAAAATTTAGTCCCCGAATTTAAAACTTAACTAGACGTACCTTCAAAAAGATGTGGAAATTTCTTTCGCATCGCATTCTCGGTCTCCCAAGTAATCTCCTCGCGATTCGTTCCTCTCCAAAGAACCTTTACAGATAGAAGTACTCTCGATATCAGTTTCTTTGCCTGCTTGTCTAGAATAGTTATTGGCTGCACTGTGTAGGATAAATCCGGCTCAAGTTATAAGGTCTGATGCTGGATCGTGTGAGAACGATCGTGAAGATACTTGCGAAGCATCGAAACGTGAAACACCGGATGTACATCGGGAAAACTCGGTGGAAGTGCCAAACGATAAGCTACAACACCCACTCTTTCCAGAATCTCGTAAGGTCCAATATATCTGGGGCTGAGCTTCCCCTTTTTCCCGAAACGCATCACACCCTTCATCGGAGATACACGAAGAAACACACGATCTCCCACTTCAAACTCGAGTCTACGACGTCGTCGATCTGCATATGATTTCTGTCTGCACTGGGCCGCTCTCATTCTGTCTCGTATCAGCTGAATCTTTTCTGTAGTCTTCTGTACTATCTGCGGTCCCAAAATATTACTCTCGCTCAGTTCTGTCCAGCAAACGGATGATTTACATTTCCTCCCATATAAAGCTTCTAAGAGTGCCATCTGGCTCATCTCCTGAAAACTGTAGTTGTACTAAAATTCTATCAAAAGTAGGTGACGATCCCAACTACCACCAAAATCAAGGCTGCAAGCTCGAAGCATATCCTCTAAAGTCTGAATGGTCCGCTCTGACTGACCATCTGTCTATGGGTGGAAAGCTGTACTAAAATTCAGTTGTGTACCAAGAGCTTCTTGAAGTTTCTGCCATAGCCTGCTAGTAAACTGGGTACCCTGATCTGATACTATGCACGTTGGAACTCTATGTAAACGTATAATCTCATCGATATAAATCAGAGCATACTGTGCAAACCCATACGTCGTCTTCACCGGAAGAAAGTGAGCTGCCTTTGTCAATCTATCTACAATCATCCAAATGGAATCATACCCTCTGCTAGTCCTGGGTAGACTCACAATGAAATCCATGGAAATCTGTTCCCATTTCCATTCAGGATTGGGCAAGGGCTGCAACTCTCCTGTTGGCCTTTGGTGCTCGGCCTTGACTTGATGACAAGTCAAGCATCTCGAAACAAACCCCGCAACATCCCTCTTCACTCCTTCCCACCAATAAACGTCCCTCAAGTCATGATACATCTTGGTGGAACCAGGATGAATACTGTATGCTGATCTATGGGCCTCCTCTAAGATTTCACGTCTCAGTCCATCCGAATCTGGCACACAAAGATGAGTCCTAAAACGTAATACTCCACGATCATCTATTACGAACTCCAACTCCCTGCCCTGCCTAACCTGATCCATAATCTCCAATATACGAGCATCTGCGGGCCGTGTCTCTCGAATACGATCCAATAACTGAGGTCGGGTACGAACATGTGCTAACTGTCCTCCTGTCGGGGTGAACTCAAACTGTATACAACTATCACATAAAATCTGCCAGTCTGTAGAAGACTGTCTCTGCAATGTGTGCAAATAAGATAAGCTACCTCCAGGTCTCCGACTCAAAACATCTGCTACAACATTTGCTTTACCTGGATTATACAAGATCTCACAATCGTAATCTTTCACCAGTTCCATCCATCTACGCTGCCTTAGGTTCAGATCCCTCTGCTGAAAAATATACTTCAAGCTCTTATGATCTGTGAAGATTTGGAACGACTCTCCGTACAAGTAATGTCTCCAAATCTTCAGAGCGAATATCACAGCAGCCATCTCCAGATCATGCGTGGGGTAATTCTGCTCGTGCCTCTTCAACTGTCGAGAAGCATAAGCTATAACCCTGCCGTGCTGCATCAATACACAGCCTAAACCTACTCGAGATGCATCGCAATATACAACAAAACCCCCTGACCCAGAAAGTAAAGATAAGACGGGTGCAGTCGTCAAGCGCGTCTTCAACTGTTGAAAACTCTGCTCACATGCATCTGTCTAAAGAAAGGGAACCTCCTTCCTAGTCAATCCGGTCATCGGTGCAGCGATCCGAGAAAAATCCTGCACAAAGCGTCGTTAATAACCTGCTAGAACTAAGAAACTCCGAATCTCTGTAACTGACACAGGTCTGGGTCAGTGCTGTACCGCTTCAATCTTCTTTGGGTCCACACATATCCCATCTCTTGTAACTTCGTGACCCAAGAATTCCACACTATGCAGCCAAAAAGCATACTTGGAGAATTTTGCAAACAGCTGATGCTCCTTCAAGGTCTGTAACGTGATACGCAAATGCTGCTCGTGCTCCTCTCGGCTCCGGGAATAAACGAGAATATCATCAATGAATACTATAATAAACTGATCAAGGAAAGGCCTGAAGATACGGTTCATCATATCCATAAAAGCTGCTGGGGCATTGGTGAGTCCGAACGACATCACCAGAAACTCATAATGCCCGTATCGGGTGCGAAAAGCAGTCTTCGAAATGTCGTCCTTTCGAACCCTCAACTGGTGATACCCTGACCGCAAATCAATTTTCGAGAAGTAGCCAGCTCCCTGCAACTGATCGAACAAGTCATCGATACGTGGTAGTGGATACCTATTTAGCACAGTGACGCGATTCAGTTGTCGGTAGTCAATACACAATCTCATACTACCGTCTTTCTTCTTTACAAATAAGACAGGAGCTCCCCACGGCGATACACTGGGATGAACAAGTCCTCTATCTAACAAATCTTGCAACTGGCTTTTGAATTCTTTCAACTTCGTCGGGGCCATTCGATAGGGTGGTATAGAAATAGGCCCCGTACCCGGAATCAAGTCAATGCAAAATTCAAAATCACGAACGAGCGGTAATCCTGGTAATTCAACAGGAAACACCTCCGGAAATTCTCGTGCGATTGGATCCTGGTCCAATGGAATCTCAGCAACTCCCAAGTCCTGAACAAATGCCAAGAACCCATGACAACCTTTCTTCAAGAGTCGTCCCGCATAAAGAGCAGAAATCAGGTTGTCAGGCGTTATATCACAGTCCTCCTGCACAACAAAGATCGGTTCACCTGGAAAACAAAATCTAACCGCTTTCCCCCGACAATCTACATAGGCATGACAAGCGGCCAACCAATCCATACCGAGAAGTACATTAAAATCTAACATATCCAGGAGAATCAGATCAACTAGCGAATCTCTATCACCAATACGTATAGAACATGATCTGAATACATGTCGAGCTATAAAAGAATCTCCCACCGGAGTAATCACCACTAACGGTAACTCTAATAATGACGACTCTTTTTCCAAAGAAAGTGCAAAGCATGAAGATACATAAGAATGTGTAGAACCGGGATCAAATAAAATATATACATCTAACGAACATACTGCAAGAGTACCTGTCACAACTGCATTTAATGCCTGGGCATCCTGTGGAATCAGCGCAAAAACCCGTGCCTGGCCCCTGCCCGAATCCTGTCGTCCTCTATCTCTATCTCCTCGACCTCTCTGAGATCGTCCTGCAAAGTCTCGACCTCGTGGTGCAACTGCCTGGCGTGTAGGGCCAACTGGGGGAGGAAGTAAAGCCATCGGCGTAGAAGGTGGAGGGGATAAAGCAGCCTGTGGAACAACGGTCCCTCCCTGGGACCTACAATCCCGCGCAAAATGTCCTGGAAGTCCGCAACTAAAACATGTAGATGGTGTCCTCCGATCCTCGGGGTATGAACTGAACATTTGGCCCTGGGTCCAACTGTTCCCTGATTAAAAAGTCAGGAAAGACTTCAAAAAGGCATCACGTGCTCACACGTGACCAATGGTCATGTGTTGACACGTGATGGTTAAAGCAGCAGCGCAAATAGTGCTGGGAAAAGAAGTCAATTTGGGGGTCACGTGCTTACACATGACCAGGGGTCACGTGCTCACACGTGACCAAAGCACGTGACTGGCTTTAAAAGCCTCACAGTTTAATAGAATTAAATTCTAGAGGTTTCTCCAAATCTTTCCAAAATAGAAAAGGGTTATAGAGAACCGTTGGATTAAAAATCCAAGGGTGATTAAAAATCACCAGTTTATGGAAAAATCTTAAATAAGGAAAGATTTCCCCAAATCTCACCGAAATAACAAACGGAATATCTTTGGATTAAAAATCCAACGGTGAATAAAATTCACTAAATGATCTAAAGGATCATATTAATTTCAAAAGCAAATCAAATCTTTCAATGAGAGATTTACTAAACAAATTGATTCTTTTCCTCCTCCTATAAATAGGAGTCAAGGGGAGAATTTTGGATAGAGAATTTTGGAGAGAAAACTTTGGAGAGAATTTTGGCATCTTGAAAATTCAGAAAGAAAACCCTAGATGAGAAAAAGAAAGAGGATCAAAACTTTAGAAAAAGAGAATTTAATTCTCAAAAATCTAAGAGTTTAACTCTTTTGCAAAGAACTTAGTTCATCCTCTGGTTGGGGATCTGCAAGAGCACATCTCCCCACAAGTTGAGAATTTAATTCTCATCGAGTTGAGATCCTGCCATGCAGATCCAAAACTTAGAGGGGGAATTGAGTTTAAAGAATTTAATTTTCGCAAATCAAAATTAGGGTTTGAATCCTATCTGAGAATTTAATTCTCCTAAAATTATAGGAATTTAATTCCTTCAAGATGGACAAAATCAGGGTTTAACCCTAATTGAGAATTTAATTCTCTCAGATCATAGGAATTTAATTCCCCCTAAAATGATGAAATTAGGGTTTCATCCTATATAAGAATTTAATTCTTTTACATATATGGGAATTTAATTCCTCTAAAAGAAAATTAGGGTTTAACTCTACCTAAGAATTTAATTCTTTCATAATAGGGGTTATTGATCCCCCCCCAGAATCATAATTAGGGAATTTAATTCTAAAAATAAAATAAGGAGACTTAAAAGATCTCTGTGCATGAAAAGAATTAAGGTCACGTGTCCCCACGTGACCCCTGAAAAGATCCCCAGAAATGATAAGGAAAGAGCTCAGAGGCAACGCCTCACGTGCTCCACGTGACCCCTGAAACACAGAAAGAAAAAGTAAAAGAAATAGAGGCCTTGGGCGCTCTCACGTGTTCCCACGTGACCTCTTGGCAGATGCTTTAACGATCAGTGCATGAATCCTCCTCACGTGCCAGCACGTGATGCTCCAAAATAAAATATAAAAAGTGCTTAACACTCGTTTGCATAACAAAGTAAAAAGATCTGGCCCCACCTCTGGGCGCCCTCACGTGGCCCTACGTGACCCATTCCTATTTAGTGTTTAATCACTAATTCGTGAGCTTTATTCCTAGTGTTTAACACTGATTATCTTTTAGTGTTTAACACTAATTCCAAAACCTTATTTCCAGTGTTTAACACTGTTACTTTCTAGTGTTTAACACTAATTTAGGATTCTATATTTCCAGTGTTTAACATTGATTGTCTTTCAGTGTTTTACACTAATTTGAGAGTTCTATCTCCAGTGTTTAACACTATAGTTCTTTAGTGTTTAACACCAGTTTTAACCAGATTGGTTAATCTTCCAGAGGCAAAGCCTCCCACTCAAAATTGAGTAAAAAATTAGAACTCTAATATCTACTGCTCAATCTCAGATAAAAATATTATCAAAGCCCTCAAACTTTTGTCTAGCATTGCTAAATAATGTGGGCCTGAAACCAGACAAATAGACTAATGGTCCAACAAAGGGCCAATATGTCAAACTTAATTGGACTTAGCCCAAGTTGGCCATAAGTCCTCAATCCAGACTTAACTGAGCCAATGTGCTCATAATATAATTAATTGGTCTTGGTTCCAAACTGGGCTACAGATCATTTAATCCACCTTGGTTCAAGGGTACATCTCTTCATCCCTTTGATATTTGTCGTTGTAATCCCTCAAAGTCTTCAAAGAGGTGACGGGTCCCAACAACCATACATTTCATGGATTGTGGGGTCCTTAAACTCATGGACTATGATGTCCTTAACCTCGACCGTGATGTCTTAAAACTAACAACGGACTGTGGGGTTCTTAAACTCATGGACTATGATGTCCTTAACCTCGACCGCGATGTCTTAAAACTAGCATTGGACTGTGGAGTCCTTAATTCCACGAACTATGATGTCCTTAATCTCGACCGCGATGTCTTAAAACTAACATTGGACCACCAGGTCCTTAAACTGGTAATCGACCGCAATATCATTAAACTAAACGATAGAGCCTAATTGCTCTCTTGTCGGATCTAAACGATCATGTTAAGTTGATCTTAGTCTAAAATTAGACTAACGTATCCTTAACTAACGTTTAAGTTGATCTTAGTCTTAAATGAGACTAACGCATCCTTAAACCCAACCCCAAACCCAAATCTAAGAAAATACGGATTTGGACTAATTCACGCCCTACGGGCGACAACATAAATTAGTCTCCGTATACAATCCACGGGCAACCAAAAATAAAACAAACATACACGACATGAAGTGACCATTTGGAGAAGGAGAAAATGGTTACCGCGATGCGGTAGCGTAATTAACTGCAGGGTCTTGCGCCTGCAGGGAAGAGCATCCCCACAATCAAAAACCCCTCATAATGAGGGGGAATTTGACGAAGTCTGCTACATCGGATGCATCCGTTTAAACCTTCGATATACGGTGCCATAAATCAACTTGGCATCTTCGGAGAGGTGGACGGATAGCACCAATTAGCATCTACCCCCAAATTCAGGCAAGACGTTTGTCTTTCCGATCTTTCGGAGGGGAACAGATTCTGGTACGCCCGGTGGGACCTTTTCCTCTTTCCACTCCACACTTCTTGTGTCGTGTTCGCGAACCAATCGCGGTTTGCTAATGGTTGCCCTTGGGTTTCGGGATACTAAGATTTGGCGTTTTGCTTGGTGTAGAAAGCGAAGGATCAATGGCGTCCACCTGCGTGAAGTGTTCCAACTGCAATTGCAACTCACGCTCTGCCTCATCTGGAGGCATAGCTTACGGACCGCAAGCGGCCTCCCTGTTCACAATGCCGGTGGACCAGGTGACCCAGGCCACCACTGGTTTGTTCTTCGGGACCATGCTCCCACCAATGAGTTTCAGCTCCCCTGTGCCATCACAAGAAGCTCCCAAGAAGTCGGTCTTTGATCGGCTTACACCTACTGCGGCCCCTCTCAATGGGTCGTCTAGCACCAGCGCCTTGGTCTTCTCCAGATTGGGCCAAAATTCCTGTTGGCCCACAATGAAGCTTGCAATCCTAGAGAAGGTTATTCCGAAGAGAGTAACCAACCCTGCACCCGAAGTCGTTAAGGAGGCTTCTCCTGCCAAGGGGTCGGTCTTTACAAGACTGACCGTCCCAACTCCCACTCCCGCTCCTGCTACTCAAAGGACATCAGTCTTTAACAGGCTGACACCAGCAGCGGTCCCTCACTTGAACAGGGGGCAAGACAAGGCCATCCCCGTCACCGAGCCAACTCCATTAGCTCGACATACTCGACGTCGCCACTGGCACCGGGTAAGGAAGGCCGGGGGCAACTCCCCCTCTGGTCTAACTCCACCAGCCCCGACGGTAGAAATTAATGCTGTTGTTCCAACCGAGAACAGTTTTGAGCTGCTGAATAAGGTGCGTAGGAATTCTCTTACCGCCGTACTGAAAAGATCTCCTCCTCCGGTGGAGAATGTTGCGGAAACAAAGCCAGAACAGTCCCCTCAGCGGCCGTCCTCCAAGATCTACAAAATCTGGCGGCAGGTTCGGAACTCGGTGGTTGATCGAGATTACCCTCGCCGACAGAAAAGGGCGAAGGTTCAACAAGAAGAAAGCCATCCTGCCAAGCCACGGGAAGCTATCTGGGTGCCCACTGCGACGACCCCCTCAACTTCGACCGCTCATAAGATGAGAAGGCCGGAGAAGATCCCCATGCCTGCGACAAAAGTCAAAGGCACTGAGCCCAAACACCCTAAGTCTGGGGGCATGGTGGTCCATACTATTTACATGGCATCCGGAAAGGAAGATAGCTGCGCTTCTACATGCCACCGACCACTCACCCGATCCATCACAAGAGCTCAGGAACAGGAACAGCAGAAGCTTCAGGAGATGCTGACTGCCATGGCCGCACTCACCGGGCCAAAAGAAAGCCCGGAGGCGTCATCAAAACAACGTCACGAACATGAGACTGATGCTGAATTCCTTCGGAGAATGCTCGAAAAGAAGGACAAGGAAGCTGCGGAACAAGCGGCCAATATAAAGCAAATGGCTCTTTTCTTCCAAGACATGGTGGGTATGATGATCCAGCAGGACCCTCCAGCCGAAGATCCTCCGATTATCCTCGAAGACGACAGAAGAGAAACGTCAAATCCACCTCCGGCTCTTTCAACAGCCAAAGAGGAAACAATCTCTAAAGCTGCCCTGGATGACTATATTGCTCAGCAAATAAGAGTTCACCAGGCAAATGAGGCAGCCGGCCAAGTTGTCAAAACTGGACGACCATATCCGGGTTGGTATGATCAGATAAAATACCCGCCGGGCTACACAATCCCGAAATTCTATGTCTACAAGGGGACAGGCAATCCCCATCAACATGTCGTCCAGTTCAGGGCTCTGTGCGGCAACACCGGGGGCGATGATAAGCTTTTGCTCCGCCAATTCGTCGGCAGCTTATCAGAGACGGCGTTTGAATGGTACTCCGAACTTCCAAATGACTCCGTCAAAACTTTCGCTGAAATGGAGTTGTTGTTTACCCAGCGTTTTGCAAGCGCCAGTGAACGTACCCCAATCACGGCGTTGATCAATGCCAGGGTGAAGCCGGGCGAGACGTGGGTTCAGTACGCGATCCGATGGCGGAACCTGTGGTCGAAGTGCGAACAGCGCATCGAAGAAGCACCAGCGGTGGGCATGTTCGTGGGCACCCTAGACCCACATGCAACTATTTCACAGTTCATGATGTTCTTTAAACCGACCATGTTCCAGGATTTAATCGACAAGCTAGCCCAGATGGATCAAATGAGCCATAGACCATCTCCTCCAAAGCTGGAACAGTGGAAGGAAAAGGGTAAAGGGAAGGCAACCTTCGTTGCGAACACCCAACAGCAGCCCAGTGCCCCAAAGCTAGCGGACCAACTGGAAGAGAGACGGCGGTATTATAATGAGAAAATGAAGCGCCCTTACTCATTCCCGCGGGATAAAACGAAGAGGCTGTTCGAACTGGCGATGCGCAACAGACTTATCAACTTGCCGAATCCAAGGCGACCACCGCAACCCAGCGAAGTAAATAATCCCAATTATTGCCCTTACCACCAAACGGTAAGCCATCCGATCGAGGATTGCTTCGTCTTTAAAGGATGGATCGAGGATCAATACCTACAAGGTAAGTTTGCGCTGTCCGAGAAGTGGAAGGTAAACCCACCACAACCGCTCACTTCTAAGAAGACGGACACACCGGGGGCAACGTGCTCTTTTGTTGAAGAAGCTCCATGGGAAGTAGCTCTTTCGACCAAAACCAAAAGGATGCTGAGTCATCTCCAGACATGCCCGGCGATCAGGTGGAAGAATCCGCCCGAACCCCAGATCATCGAAGGGATGCTAAAGTCGCGCCCAACTCCAAAGATCAGTGGTGACGGCCAAAGCTCGCACACCCAGCGTCGAAATCCTCGAGGAAGAAAAAGAAATCCAAGAAGTCCGTGAAGCCTGGTGATAAGCGCACGGACCTCCAGAAACAGATCGACGCGCTGGAAGAGTACAACCAGAAGGTGCGGGCTCCGATCATGCTCCAAGAATTCCTCGGCCACGTTCTTGAGGACGAAGATGATGGAGAAGACTCATCAGATGGATCTGAGGATTACGTAGCAAGTTGTCATATGATCTCTCACTCATTGATAGACGATCAAGAGGCTCCTTGCACTAAGAGACTGGGGGCAAGTCCCGAGCCGGAACTTCTATGGCCGTCAGACGAAATGATCGACGCCTTCCTGAATAAGATTCATCAGAAAAGCAAAGCCAATCGGGAGCGTGAGATGGCCGTATTTGAAAGAGCCAAACGCCGGCGACTAGACGAAAGAGTCGAGACACTCCTGCCAAATCAAGGAACACCCGTCGCGGATAAAAACAAGTTCAAGACGAGGAAAAGGTTTGCTAAAGCCATATCAATGGGAATGAAGCTACCACCCTCTGAAGGAAACATTCTTGGTGAAACAGAAACACATCCTAGCTACTGCTTATATCATCGAAAGATTTCACACCCTACCGAAGAGTGCGGCGCTTTTAAAAGATGGTGGCAGGGATATGCCGCTCACCGGTAATATCTTAAGCGGATGAAACGCAAAACTCGTCGGGAGCAAAGAAGTGCGGCTGAGGAGCATAAAAGAAATACTGGCAACTGTCGCACGGTCAACGCCGGGGGATCACAAACTCTCACATTCGGGAGCGACTCTGACGAGGAAATGGCTCTTGGCCCTCTCTTTAGAGAGTCTACCTCGGGGAAAGAAGAAGAGCCGAAGGCCTGTGAAAATATCCAGCTACGCAATCGTACGCTACCCGAAAAGAATCTCGGACCCATTAACAGAAAAGATAAGAGAAAAAAAGGTCTCTGAGGATATCTCCCTGGATGACCAAGTCATGAAACAGCTGACTGCCAAGGATCCGCCAAATAAGAACAAGGTGGATTACAACGTTCTGGCGCACTTAAGGAAGTTACCCTCGCAGCTCAGTATTCTCGGCGCCCTTTTACTATCTAAAGAAGCGAGAGATTCATTGATTAAGGCGCTACAAGAGCCAGAGCAATTCCAAGCTTTCCTCGCCGAGGAAAAGATGAAGGACGAGCTGGAGGAAGTACACATAGCCGATATCGCCTTCGGCGACGAAGTCCTCCTCCTTGGGACGTGCGAGCACAACCGTCCCCTCTATGTCTCAGGGTACTGTCACGATATAAAGATAGGAAAAATCCTGGTCGATAATGGGTCTTCCGTCAATCTTCTCAACGTGCGAGTGTTAAAGGAAATCTGCATGAGCGTTCAGCATCTCGCTCGCGATAAAATTACCATCTCTGGTTTTGACTCCCAATCGTTGCAGACTCTTAGGTCTGTGCTATTGACATTACGATTCGGGTTGCTTGTCACGGATATTAAATTTCATGTCATTGACGCCAAGACATGCTATAACGCTTTGCTCAGCCGGCCTTGGTTACACGAGTTCAACATCATTCCTTCTACACAACATCAGTGTATGAAATACTTTAAGGATGGTCTCGAGTATACCGTAACACGAGAGCTGAACCCATTCTTCGTGAACGAAGTCCGCAAGTACGAAGATGCAAAATACTTTTTGCCAGATTTCGAGGACACGGAGAGATGTCGCAAACCGAAGAACAAAGCTATCGCCACCATTCCTGTCTTCGGGAGTGATACTGAGGAAGAGGAAGAGATAGTCTATTCAGGTCCACCCCAGTACAACAAGCCGGGACCGTCCGCTCCTATGTTGATCTTTGGCAGCGACTCAGAAGATGAGGTCCATGCTATATTCTCTGCTCGGCCACCAATACAAGCATTCGCTGGTGATAATCAGAGTTTACAAATTACCATGATTCCGCGGGAGCACTACAAAGATCTCGACGCACTTGAAGCTTATAGCGTGCAAGAGCTACAAACATTTTACGTCCCTCTCAGATAAAAAGGTGAACAGGCAATCCTATTCTACCGATCCACGGAAACTAGAGTGGAGAAAGAAGTTTGGCATGGCACGGATTCTACACATGACAGGCTCCAACCCATCCGTCTGCCTAGATATTACACAGAAGGCTTGAAACGGCTATTGAAGCGCCAAGGGGTACCGTTCAAACAGACCATTCGACAAGCTCGGTTCTACAACAGGATTTGGGATGTCCCTGGAACTCAGCACAAGCTGTCCAACGGGAGAATGGAAACGCTCGGGCTTGGATATGTGAAATCCGGAAAACGGGAACGAGTCCATGGTAGCTACGTCATATATGATTTCGATGAAGAAGAGGACGCCCTGTCAGAAAACGCTGACCCCGAACCAAAACGAGATCCTGCAATCAAAATGCCGAGTCCGTCATTTGAAGAACGAATGGACAAGCTTATCAAGGAAGCGGGTCAAAAGGTTCGAGACGACCATAATCGCGAAATGGCCATCTACGAGAAAGCCAGGACGCAGTGCCTTCTTCAACAGGCTGCGAAAGATGAAAATGCTCCTCCCTGTCAACCTGTTGTGCAAAAGGCCCGACGCAGAGGCAGAAACAAGTCAAAGAGCGGAAAAGGCGTTCGACAGCAACAAAGCGGGACCAAGAAGCCACGTGATCGGGAATCGAGCAATCCGGATTCGTCCCTTATGAAGAAGATGAGTCGAGCATACTCTTTTCCTCAGAACAAAACACGGAAGATATTCCGGAGTCCAAACACCCTGAGCAAGTCAACGAGATCTCCCACCCAGACTATTGCTCTTATCACCGGGCAATAGGACATCCTCTCGAAGACTGCTTCACCTTCAAGAACTGGGTCGAAGACTAATATCAGCTTGGCAAATTCGCTCTATCCAGCAGTTGGAGGGTAACACCGCCGCAGAGGTATGAGCCCAAATCCGCGAGAGTAAAACCAGATCAACATCGGTCGTGGAAGCGAGCTTGTACTTGTCACGTGATAACGCTGTCAGAAGAAGAGCCCGAGAATATGGATAACCTCCCCTGGTGCTTTGAAAACGATAACGACGAGGTGATCTCAGAGTTTCCACCGGCGCCAAAAGAGCTAGAAGATGGAATACATACCACTGCAGATAACCTCAAGAAAATTGATTTGGGGACGACAAATGACCCGCGACCGACATTCGTCAGCGAGCTGCTATCTGAAGAAAGGGTGGCCGCGCTAAAAGACGTGCTTATGCAGCATAGAGATTGCTTTGCATGGAACTATTCCGAAATGCCAAGATTAGATCCAGAGATTGCTGTCCACAAATTGGCAATATCCCCGGACATTAAGCCAATCAAACAAGCACCGAGGAGAATGCGGCTCGAGCTTGAGATGAGTATCAACACCGAGGTCAAGAAGCTGATTGACTCTGGCTTCATCCAAGAGGTTCAGTATCCTGACTGGATCACCAACATCGTCCCGGTGATGAAGAAAAATGGGACAGTGCGCATATGCGTGGACTTTCGGGATCTCAATAAAGCCTGCCCGAAAGATGACTTCCCAGTGCCAGTCACTGAGCTGATGATAGATAACACGTCCACTCACGAAGTCTTCTCCTTCATGGACGGCTCATCAGGTTATAATCAGATAAAAATGCATCCTGAGGACCAGAAGCACACCGCTTTCCGGACCCCTTTGGGTATATTTTGCTATAAGGTGATGCCTTTCAGTCTAAAGAACGCCGGTGCCACCTATCAGAGGGCCATGATGAAGATCTTCGATGACCTTATACATGAAATTATCGAATGCTATATTGACGACCTCGTGGTTAAAAGCAAATCATACGAGGAACATCTGGAGCATCTGAAGGTCGTATTTCAACGCCTCTGGCAATACAACTTGAAGATGAACCCCCTCAAATGCGTATTCGAGGTCTCCTCGGGCAAATTCCTAGGATTCATTGTCCGACACCGAGGTATCGAGATAGATCCGTCAAAGATCAAGGCGATCATGGAGATGCCCCCGCCAAGGACTCTCAAACAATTGCGGTCTCTCCAAGGAAAGCTCGCGTATATCCGGCGATTTATAGCCAATCTCTCTGGCAAGTGCCGCCCATACAGTCACTTGATGAAGAAAGGGACCCCGTTCATCTGGGATCACAAATGCCAAGGCGCACTGGACGAAATCAAGCAGTACCTGCAAAACCCGCCAGTGTTGGCCGCTCCGGTCAAGGGAAAGCCATTTATTCTTTATACAACAACCCTCGAAGGTTCCTTAGGCGCATTATGGGCACAAGAGAATGACCAAGGGAAAGAAAAAGCTCTCTACTACTTGAGTCGAGTTCTCCTGGGGGCAGAAAGCAATTATTCTCCCATCGAAAAACACTGCCTAGCGTTGATCTTTGCGATAACGAAACTCAGGCACTATGTATTGGCGCATGAAGTCCGCCTTATATCGAAGGTGGACCCTCTCAAATATTTGATGTCAAAAACACTGCCTAGCGTTTCTCTTAATGGAGTTCGCAATAACTTATCAGCCTCTTAAGGCAGTGAAAGGCCAGGCCATCGCCGACTTCCTCGCTGAGCATCCAATACCGGCCGATTCTCCTTTGAATTGCGAACTGCCAGATGAACATGAATTTGATGTGATCGACGGTGGTAATACCCGATGGGAACTTTATTTTGATGGAGCGTCTTCCATGAAGAAGCGCAAACAAAGCACCCCTATAATCAAATCAAGGGTAGGTCTTATTTTCGTGACCCTACAAGGAGGGATAATGCGATTTACTTTCTCCTTGACAGAGCCGAGGATGAACAATGAAGCTGAATACGAAGCTTTGATAGCAGGTCTCGAGATCGCCATCGACATGGGGATTGAAAACCTCCTCATATACGGAGACTCTCAACTGGTCGTCAGTCAAGTAAACGGTGATTATCAAATGTGCAAACCAGAGCTCGCCCTCTCTCCATCGACTCACACCACTCCTGTGCAAGTCCCTCCAAACGAAAACTAGTCAGCTCAACTGACCTTGCATCAGAACATCGCAATGACCTGCCAATCCTCGCCATCCTATCAAGAAAGGATTGAGGATCCTCCGCTACATCTGTCCCTGTAAATACTGGAGGCCTCCACCTCATAAACTCTGAAAACGATACCTCCATCACCCTCGTGTCTACTAGTGCGACCGTCTGTGTGGGCTGTACCTCGGACTCTGCCATAGTCGGTGCTGGATCCTGTCTCTGTACTCGAGTGGCCTCAGCTAACTGTCCTACCACTCGCTGCAATCCTAACATGCCCTCCTCTATCCTAGTCATGTGATCTGGAAGAGAAGGATCAACATGCTCAGGCACCGCCGGAACATCCGGTGTAACAGTCGCCGTCATAGGCGGAATCGCTCTAGCCGCATCTCTGGCTGCTGCTCGCCTAGCTCGTGTAGCCATAGCAACTGGAACAAGAAACGAGAGTTGATAAGGCTTACGAATCAGAAAAATCAAAAACCGAGAGTCAAAGGAAGGGCAAATCAAGATATACATCCTAAAGTTTGTTAGGCTGAGTATGGTAACGTAAATATGCCGCGGAACATACGTACGGTTCTGCACTCATCCTAAATCACCTACTCCATCAAACCAAAGGTCATCCTAAATCACGGACTCACGTCAACTTATCTTAACCTACTACTCTATTCCGTAAGGTTAATCCTAAACTCTGATACCAACTTTGTCACGACCCAAAATTTGGATGTGACCGGCACTTAGATTATGTATTATCTAAAGATATTTACACAACCCGAGTAAGCCGAAAAACCAAGACCAAATCCTTTTTGCGGAATTTTCATGAAAATTTAGTTTTAAGTAAAAATCACCGTTTTATTGAATTAAGATATTAACAATAACTCACTAGTGGATTTATAATAAAAACAATTATAAATTGTTACATTTGGTTGCATCCTTAATTGGGATCAACAATATCAACAGCAGAAATAAATACTCAGTATATAGGATATCAATAAGAATCCCAGACATAAATAAAAGAAAATATCTTCTAACATAACAACGATCTCATTTGTCAAATAATATACATATACTCATCTCTCATTCTAAGTCATAGTACAAAGTCTGATGGAGATTTTCTAGATCCAAAACACAATACCCAAAAGTGAAGGTTACTACACATGTAACCCACCTATCAAAAGATGCGATAAAAACTGGAAAAGTGGATCCGCACTGCTGCTATCCGTCCACTCTACCCCTGCAAGGAACTGTAGCACAACGGGGGTGAGTTGCCAACTCAATGAATATAACTAACATACAACAGTTAATAATGTAAATATGACGATCATAACTAACTGAAATGAGGACAAGTATGATATATGATAGCATATGGAAAGCATAAATCTGTACTACAAATCACATAACCAAAACTGAAATCTCATCATTTATTCCCAATAAAATTCATCTTTCCGTGTCCATCATCGACACAAAACTTCCATTTTTCTCGGGCATCATTCCCCGAATAATCCTGTAATCAATAACACCGGTAGGTATCCTCTAGATATCCGCCGTGTTTCACAACTTTCTTCGGTATCGAGTAACTTCGCTAGGCTCTCCCGCCTCAAATGCCGCTATCCTGCCCCTCGGTCTCGACCGGGTCCACCATATATCCAACTGTATATCTCCCCCACTCAGTCTGGATAACGTAAAGTCCGCGACCGTATATCTCCTCCACTCGGTCCGGAATTAAACCAAATCATAAATTATCTCATGGTGGACATGTCACATAAATCATGAAATTACCGGACTTGTGTAATAGTACGGGAAAATCCAAACCATAAATTCTCAATAATATAAAAGCTTCTTATATCAACTTAGAATACTTGGATGATAAACATGATGTCATGTATGCAAGTTATCACTATTGTTAATAATTAAGGTATGATAGCAATCATATTTAACAATATGAATATTTAGTGTAAAAATGACATGTTAATATCGACGAGATGTGGTGTAACATATAAAGGGTGCATGTGCGGCATAACTCGTCGATAATTGTGCAGTGTTCTACATCTATTACCATAGCGATGTATAGGTATGTATATGAATGTGCATTATTAACTTAGCATGCAAAAGTAAAACTTTTATATAAATAAAACTACGGCCTTAACACGCCATCTTTACAAAATTTCCCGGTAGATGTTTAATCTACTCACCGGAAATACGTCGTATCTACTCAGCAATTGCCAATCTTTTTCCTTTCCTTGCGGCCTTCGAAGTCCCCGTACTCAAATCTAACATTTAATTAACTTGTATAAGAAAACGGCTACATTCCGATACGGCAAAAATCAATAAATACAAGTTGTACGTGTTAATTATATTACGTACGACCATTGCAAACGATCTAACACTTAACCTCACTGAAATTTAAGCCAACGCTGTATCGCGACTGAAAACAGAACGCGTTATGTTTTAACCGTGTCGTATTTTAGATTTTAGATACCTTTTGCCGATATTAGCTCCCAGATTTTACATATAGTTAAATTAACTTGATTAAACAATACCAGGCTAACCAAACACCTACACAGAGACCTATCCAAAAACCACACTACCCAACTCACCTAAAAATCCGGCGTCGCCGGAATTTTCCTTTGGGTCGCCGGCTAAAATCCGAGCCCTCTGGTTCGTGTTCCTATGGTTAGCTCTAGGTTCTACATACATCATTTAGACCCTGTTTAGTTCAGTTAACTTTCTCTAAACTATAGCAGATTCAAACAGACTTGATTTTTTTCTTTAAAAAAGCGATATTTTAGACATTTTGATTTCAGATTTTGAACTAGTTACAGAATTAAATCTCTACTGTGATTAAGCATTTTACCTACAAATAACTTGCGGGAAGAACACCCTCCAAGATGCATAAGCTCCTTGTTCTAACTTGATGATGAGAAATCCCTAGACCTAGCTCTATTCTTCTTCTCTCTCTTGTTCTTCCTTGTTTTCTTTTAGTTTTCTTTTTCTCTCTTAAATTTTCAGATTGTAAATTAGTTAAATAATCTGAACATAACCTATATATGAGAAGAGGAAAGGATAAGGTGAAGGAGGAGGTGTCAAAGGCTAAAGGGTGCCATCCACATGCAAGGAGGAGGTGTGGGGTGGTTGTTGTGCATGAAAGGAGGTGGTGTCAACACAATATCACACCAATATATTTTATTTTTTGTGATATATCTGAACTACAACATTATCTATCCTTTTTCACTTACATCCTCCACATTTCTTAGTTTGTACAACTTTCCTAACTTTTTATACAAAGACCCCTCACTAACTATGTTATTATATAACACTATTTTTATTTAAAATGAAACTAAATTTCTCATTAAAACCTTTATAACTTATTTATGTTGCATACTAACATTTTTATTTAATTTGTTTTACATACATCTTATGAAATTGTCTAATTTGGTTTTAATATCTTTTTAATTTAACACTTTATTATTTAATTAATTAATTTTATTTATTTCCAAAATTTCAAAATGTTACAGGGACGCGACCAGGCCGCTACGTATTTACTCAGAAGTAAATACGCTAAGTGTAACTAAGCAATATAAAAGAAATATACACAGGAGACAAATGTAATGAACAACAACTTTATTTATTAACATTCTTTTACTACAGTACATGGAAAAGTAAATATATGGAATGAAAAGCAATACCTAAACAGTGGCATAACAGAAATGGAAAGTACTGAAATTAAATGTACAAGTATCTAGAGCTCCGGGTCGAAAGCTAGCTGATCCAAGTCCTCGCTGGTGGGCTCGATCTTCTGAAGGTCCGATCCACCTGACAACATTTCAAAGAAGAAAGAGAAGGAATGTCGTCAGCGAACAATCGCTCGGTAAGTCCCAAAGATAAGGGAGAAATAGAATAGGCGGAGAGAGAGTGTAGCTTTTAAAGTTGTATTATATTGTTATAATGTTGAATTTAGTGTTAACGCTGTTGTTAACGTAAGTTCAAGTATGAATGTCAACCAATCTCAAAAGTGTTCTCGAACCCAACATGCTGTAATCCAGGGGTAGGGAACCACGGGCCCGAATCAAATGTTAGTAATGGGACTTCAACCTAGTGTTGAAATATTCCAAACTCAACAGACTGTAATCCAGGAGCAAGGAAACACGGGCCCTCATGATAGCTTGCTTGTGTTAATAGACATGGATTTATGATCTAGGAGGACTCTTGAGATTCTGTTGGATTCACGCATGAACAACCCCAACACCCCATGTATTTATTGTATTGATAGTAATGATTGTACTGATGGTTTTGTATTGTATTATATTGTCTTATAAATTGAATAGATGGATGACTTGCCGAAACCATGATATCAGTAAATAGATGTAACTGGAGAATCATGTAGATGGAGGTATATCCATGGTTCGGTTTAGTCTATATAGATTGAATAGATTGAACAGATTGAATACATAGATTCATATTGAATTGTTATATATACTTGAATCTCATTCAAGTTATATTGATTATATCGAGACTCAGTCTGAGTCAAACAATTAGAAAAGAAATTAAAGTCCTGAATTAGGTTTTGGTGCTATCAGTAACCGCTGCTCATGGACGGCAGGATTTATGTCTTTTTCAAAGACGATTACCATGTTGATAACACCGTTTGTTAAGTTGTCTACCTTAAATAGGTAAGCACCTATATCTCCGGCTCTCTGAGGCTCAAGAGACTGGTCCCGCTTAAACCTATGTTTACTAAGGTCCTTATTGTAATTTATAGAACTTGATGGGGTTTTATATAAAAATAATTTGTATAATTTTCAAAATACACCTCAAGTATTTAATTATCGTCTTTAGAGTTTTCATAGATGTAGATTTCATATATGTGACATTTCTAGTGAATAAAACCTAATTTCATAATATATAGTATTTAATTGTAAAGTATTGAAGTTGTATGCAATTGCATGGTATTTTCATGTAAAGTGATTCTTTTGATATAGAAAAGTTGGAATATTTATACTATATCCAAAATTAGATATTTTGATGATACATATATATATATATATATTTATATAAAATAATTTTAATTTATTATTTTTCTAGAAATCTCATTTCTTAAGATATTTGTATTTTTAAATCTTTCGAGATCGAATGCTCCTTGCGGAGGTCTGCATCTCGCACTACTAAGTCCGAGGACGTGCGATAATCCGCACCATCCCGAACGGATTCCCCAAATGGGTTGTAGCGGCGCTTTGTAAAGATTTGTTAAAAATACATAATCTTATAGAAAAAGGTTTTTATATAAGTCGATGGTAGTTTTATGTAAAACCGTACTTCCCCAAATCTATATTTCCCAATATCATCGTGCTATATTACATATGAGTGTTGTGAGGAGGTAGGTCATTATCTCGTGAACTATCTAAAAGTATAGCAAGGAATTATAACGATTTATGTCAAAACTAAACTATATGGTATTTTTCTGAAAAAGTGCGATAAAAATTACAATATGAATTTTTTTGCTATGAAACTTGTTCAATATGTTTTGTTAATATTTAATGGTCATGATGTACAAGTTTGCTATTATTTTATTTAAGAAAATTGGAACTTTTTAAAGAAAACCGAATCGGAAGTCGGATTAACTCCGCTTCCGTCGGGTTTTAGAAATACAAGTTTTTAGAATAGAAAAGATAAGAGGGATGAGGGACTTACTGGATTTTAGATTAGGGAAGAAGAAGAGGGAGTGGTGGGAGGTGCCGGTGCGTCATTTCGTCGCCGGGAGCTCGTAGGGTCGTCGTCGGAAATTCGTCGGAGCTTCACCCTTCGCTAACTCCACTTGTACACTATTGAACTTAGAATTTTCTTGAGAGTTTTTATATAGAATTCAGAGTGAGGAGGTGGAAAAGAGTGTGGGTATTTATAGGAAAAACTAGGGTTAGGGTAGATGAAAGGGTGTGAAAAAAATGTATTTAATTTTGCATTAAAAAGAGTTTTAATTGGATTTTTAATCCTCTGTAATAATTCAGGAAAATTAAACAGTGTAGGAGTTATGGAGAGGCCAAAAGACACAGGTTTCAAGAAGGGAAGAATCGGTTTTGGCCGAATTCGGCCGGCGGCGGCGGCCGAGTCAGGCGCGTCGTCAGCCGAGTCAGGCCGAGTTTCCCCCGCCACGTGTCCCTTGCCTGTTGGTTTACCTCATAGACTCGTTTGTTTTATATGTGACTTTTGGTTTTATGGGTTAAACACGTGTAGACTCTTGGGCTTTTAAAAAGATTAAAAGAAATCAATATAAAAAAATAATATGGCTGATGGGATTTGAACTCTGGTGCTTTGGTTCAGCAGTGCAAGATATTACCAATGAGCTACAAGCTCCTTCTTGTTATTAAAAAGCAAAACAAATTTATAACTTGTGCTCAGGCAAAAGTACCCCTTTCTGTATTTTTTGAAAAAAATTTCGTGCAGAAAGTTTAGGGTTGTTACACTATCTAATACCTGAACACATACTATAACCCGAGGAATGGGGAAATTAAGGTGGAATTGAACTTGTATTTAGCGAGGTACAGTGTCTTAGAGGATGATCATTCGATATTAGTGATATATATATATTAGGTCGTGGGCCTAGCGGCACGGCTACAGGGTTATGTCCTGGGAAACAGTGGACCGTAGTCTCGGGCATACACGAGACCCTTGTTAAACATGACCATATTTTCTACCAATTGATTTCATTGACTTATTGACTGATAAGTAGTGACATACACATTTCCTGATTTACTGACATGATACTTATATCGCACTGTTCATATTCAAATGATATTCATTATTTTCATGTTTCTGTATTCTGTCGCACCTTGCATGTTTAATAACACTGTACGCATATTATATATTTATTGCTATATGTGTCACCCTGACGACCTGAGTGTGCATGCTCAGAGAACGAAGCAGACCCAGCTAAGGAGCAAGACCTGCCATTCGAGATCGCAGAGATCTAGACCGCAACATCGGCGCCATTCCTTTCTGCTATAAGCACAGTGTTATTTCATTGGTTAGTTATTTCTTTATGCAAATAAATGTACCTTGAACTCTTTTATCTTGATGTAATAAAGTTGTGAACTGTGATTTCCTTTATTCTAGTACTGTTTACCGACTACCATGTAATGCTAGAAGCCAAAGTGTGACTACGGCGGGATCATTCCCTGACCGTAGAAGCACGGCTGGCCTAGTCACCCCTCGCATTCCGTATTTTGGGAAGCAGGGCATGACATGGTTTTGTTGGTATCAGAGCCAAGTTTGGATGAAATTACAGTTCCGTCGAGGGATTCCTAATTTGAGTTACACCCTTGACGTGTGCCTTATTACATTTCTTTTTCACTTTCTAATCCTCGATGAATCATCGTGTAGCCTTTATTTGAATCTGATTTCTTTTGATCATCTTTCAGAAATATGGACTCCTCGGGCAATTCCTCAGGTGCCGATTCCCATGATCATACCGAGAAGATTATCAGCACACCGACGACCCTAGCCCAGGCTTAAGAGAGGAAGACCGATTTCCTGACCGAGGGATTGAAGGTGGTACAGGAGACCGCAATTACCTCTTTGGAGAGATATACGGCTGTTCCCGCCGCCTCCGAGGGCGCCCTCGTACCGACTACACAGGCTAGGATTGGTACCATTTCAGACTTTAGAAGGCTTCATCCAGCGGTCTTCACGGGATCAGCAAATCCAATCGAGGCTGAGCAATGGCTCATTAACGTGGAAAACCTTTTAACGACCACTCAAGTTCCTGACGATGACAGAGTGAGCGTGGTGAAGATTCAGCTGGAGGACGGGGCATGCACGTGGTGGTCCATAGAGGAAAGCCGGCTAGAGAAACCGATCGGATGGGACACGTTCTCCGCGTGCTTTCTAGATCACTATTTCTCAGCCACTACCAAAACCGAAATGGAGGAGAAATTTATCATGTTGAAGCAAAATGGACGCTCAGTGGATGATTACGCCGCAGAGTTTAACCGGCTGAGTTGCTTCGTACCGTACATGGTAGCCACCGAATCCGCCAGGGCCAGACGGTTTCAGCAGGAGCTTGATATTGAACTGCAACAACATATCGCATCTCTCGACCTACAGACCTTCGCTCAGGTGTTGAACGCTGCCCGAGTACAAGAAAGATTGGCGGAGAAGGCCAAAAGCCAACGATCGGTGGACAGGAGATCCCACAGCACGAGCTAACATTTCCCCCTATGGAGCAATCCCAGTTCACAGGCCGGGTGTTACGCAGATGAAGCATACTTTCTCACCTCAGCAGCCACAGTGGAGGGCACTAATTTGCGACTATTGCCAACGGCCAGGGCACATGCAGAGAGATTGTTGCAGAGCCAAGGGGCAATGTCTGATTTGCGGATCCAGCGAGCACAGGGTCAGCGGGTGTCCCCAGAGATCTGAGCTATAGGGAGGGTTCGAGCAACAACAACCGTCATATGGCACTTCAACTCAGAGGGGTCCACCTCTGGTATCCCAGCAGCAATTATTCGATCAGAAAAAGACTGGTATGGGTCAGAATCAGGGGCGGGCTTTCACCTTGTCCTCCGAGCAGGCAGAGACTTATGGAGAAGTGGTTGCAGGTACTCTCCTTATTTATTCTGTACCAGCTAGAGCTCTTTTTGATTCGGGTGCTACGCATTACTTTATTGCCGCACGGTTTGTTGACACACACTCTATACCTCACGAGCCGCTAATCAAGGGTTGGGAGATACACACGGGTAACGGAATTATTGTGTCCAGCTAAGAGTGTAGGTTATTTCCTGTGGTGGTTTGTGGCGGGGAATTTTATAAAAACTTTCTTTTGATTGGGACTGGTAGCTACGACGCCATTCTGGGGATGGATTGGTTGAGCACATTTCATGCTGTTATCAACTGTCGGGCTAGGAGTGTGACTTTTCGCATTCCTAATCACCCAGAATTCATGTTCGTGGGCGGCAGTGAGTCTTTGGAACCAACTAAGTTCCGAGCAAAGCCGAAGACCTTGATAGCTATGGAGATAGACGAGGAGCCAGTACTAAAGCTAGTTCGAGAGTTTCTTGATGTGTTCCCTGAAGATCTACATGGTTTACCCCCACCTCGCGTATTGGGCTTCTCGATCGACCTGATTCAAGGGACGACGCCAGTTTCCAAAGCTCCCTACAGGATGGCGCCGGTTGAGTTGGCAGAATTAAATAAGCAGATAGAAGATCTTCCGGACAAGAGATTTATCCGCCCAAGTGCTTCCCCATGGGGTGCTCCTGTATTACTGGTTAAGAAGAAAGATGGTTCCTTGCACATGTGCATTGACTACCGGGAGTTGAACAAGGTGATCGTGAAAACCAAGTATCCCATTCTCCGCATCGACGACTTGTTTGACCAGCTAGGTGGTGCTCGGGTATTTTCAAAACTAGACCTTCGGTCAGGGTATCACCAAATCAAGGTTAAGACAGAGGATGTATGCAAGACGGCCTTCCAAACCTGGTATGGCCACTATGAGTTTCTTGTGATGCCGTTCTGTGTTACCAATGCATCGACCATATTTATGGATTTGATGAATAATGTTTTCTCTAAATACTTGGATCAGTTTGTTGTCGTGTTCATTGACGACATTCTAGTCTATTCCAGAAGAGCACGCTGAGCACCTACGAATTGTGTTGCAGGTTCTATGGGAGGAGAAGCTCTATGCTAAACTAAGCAAGTGCGAGTTTTGGATCTACAAGGTGCAATTGTTGGGGCATGTCGTTTCGAGTGATGGAATTTCAGTGGATCCGACGAAAATCAAATCTATCAAAGACTGGCCGACACCGAAATCAGTTGCTGAGATAAGAAGCTTCTTGGGATTGGCTGGGTATTATCGGTGGTTCATCTAAGATTTCTCCAGAGTAGCGGAACCCTTGACGAAGCTCACACGGAAGGAGGTGTCGTATGTTTGGTCGGAGGAATGTACCCAGGCGTTCGAGCTGTTGAAACTAAAGTTGACCACAGCCCCAATCCTGACTGTGCCAGACAGCTCGGGTGGCTTGGTTGTTCATAGTGATGCGTCGGGAAAAGGTTTGGGGTTGTGTATTAATGTAGCACGGTCGAGTGGTGGCTTACGCCTCTCGTCAGCTGAAAACTCACGAGAAGAAATACCCCACGCATGACCTGGAGTTAGCGGCCGTTGTGTTCGCTTTAAAGGTTTGGAGGTACTTGCTAGGTGAAAGAGTGGAAGTGTACACGGATCATAAAAATTTGAAATACGTGTTCACTCGGAAGGAGCTGAATATGAGACAACGCCGGTGGTTGGAATTGATAGCAGACTACGATATTGATCTGCAGTATCATCCGGGAAAGGTGAACGTCATTCTTGACGCTCTCAGTCGCAGGCCGTCAGCTGCATTGCTGACTTTTCATAAGGGGATTCTCGATAACCTTCAGATACTCGAGTTGGAGGTAGTTACTCTGGGTGTTCCTGGACAGCTATGGCAGTTGGAAGTTCAATTATCGCTTATAGATCGCATCAAAGCTGCACAGGCTGAAGACTCTCAGTTTCAGAAGTTCAGAGGGTTAGTTGAGGCTGGTTTGAGGACGGATTTACAGATTCACAGAGATGGCTCTCTGAGATTTGGCAGTCGGCTGTATGTTCCAAAGGGGGGTATTCGAGATGGAGTTCTAGCTGAGGCATACAGTTCCGCTTACTCGGTGCATCCAGGTGGCACTAAGATGTACAGAGACCTGAGGCAGCGCTTCTGGTGGAACGGGATGAAGAGGGAGATTGCTCGCTTTGTCTCCAAGTGTCTGGTATGCCAACAGGTGAAAGCCGAGTATCAGAGAATCGCTGGGTTGTTGCAACCGCATCCAGTGCCAGAGTGGAAATGGGAGCACATCACCATGGATTTTGTGACGGCACTACCTCGAAGTCCAAGGGGCAACAATGTTGTCTGGGTTATTGTTGATCGTCTCACGAGGCAGCACATTTCATACTTTTCCGAGTCGGACAATCGACGGAGTCGCTTGCAGAGATATATATGCAGGAGATTGTGAGATTGCATGGGGTGCCCATTAGTATCGTGTCAGATCGAGACACCAGGTTCATTTCCCATTTCTGGAAGAGCCTGCAGAAGAGTTTGGCACGCGTCTTAAGTTCAGCACGGCCCATCATTCGCAGTCGGACGGGAAATCTGAGCGTACTATCCAGACGCTCGAGGATATGCTGAAGGTGTAAGTCGATGTCGTGCACCCCGCGGGTTCGCAGGGAGGCGGAATACGTAAAAAACTATTTTTACGGGTGTCGCAACACCGACTTGAACTCCAAGATCGATGCTAAACCATAGCTAATAAAACTATATGAGGTTAACTACTCGGATGGAAAGTTATACCTTACGTTACCATGTCCTTCGGGCCTTCTTGTCGCTATCCTCCACCTCGTCATAAGCTCCAAGGATCATAACGGATTGACGCAACTTTGTCGGCCTCCTCGAGTCAAAGACGATCCACCCGAGAATCTATAGTCCGAGCTCCAACCTCAAATCCGAGGTAACTACGACATCTAGTTCGCTAAACTAGATGTCCTAGATGATATAGAGAGTGTAGATGGATTAGTATGTCTCTAAGTACCTTAGGATTCTCAACACATGAGAGATTTAGGGTTAGAGGAAGAAGAAGGAGCTTGAGGAAAAGAGAGTGTAGAAAATACATTAGAATGAGATGGCTTTCTATTTGTGATGAATAATGAAGCATACAATAATTGATGAGATAAAATATCTCACAAAATATCAAGCATGCTTCAAAAAATATCTAAAGAGTGAGTCATGCCATGAGTCACCACATGAGTCACCAAGTAGCCATGCCTCATTCAATGTAAACCTCCACCACATTTCCTCCACCTCATTATTCTTTTAATCAAAAGAACAAAACCCTAATAAGGTGTCTTCTTCTAGAAGCAATCTTGAGTAAATTACAAGAATGCTCCTCATCCGTATATATATACCCGTATCCGTATTCTGAAAAAATACAAATACAATGAGATGAAAATAATCCATCAATATAATACTAGGATCCGGCTTAAACCAAAGCCCACTAGTATTATCCGCCCGAACATCTTACGTGCACAAGTACACGTATGTGATCGAAGCCCTGCCGTAAAACCATACGGGCTCTACATCTTTTGCCCGATGCAGGGAAACTCTCTATATGGGACTCTGAAGACTCGACAGTACGCTGACAGTGGGTTTAACCACAAGCACGTCAGCGGTACTAGCTGCACGTAACGGCTACCCAGGTATCTGTCGATAGGAAGGCCGATGAGTAAACTCATCCGAACTCCTACTGAGCCTATCTGTGACAATATCCGTACAGTCCGGTCTGTTCATCTAAGAGTATCGCATATCGGGCCTAGGGGTGGTAATCGTCAGACCCCTAACAACGCAATAAGTCGTGTCGAAGTGTAGCCCAAAACACTCTGAGAAACTACTGGAGTACCTACCAGTAAATTTCGCTTGCCTTTGCCAAGGACCTTGTGTAATGGTTTTTCGAACACAGCGTGATTTCAACCCCCAATACCGGAAGAGACGAATCCTATCTAACCGCCACTGCCTCTAAGTGCTTCGGAACTGCACCCAACTACTACCTGTTTGCAAGACTCCTTTAAGCCGTGGTAGGGTAGTAATCAAAGAACAGTGGGAACACACTCGAGGCGAAGTAGCAGTGTTAAGTCGACAGACTAAGCTGTACTTATGTCACCTGGGAACTGCTACCCGACGATAAGTATAATACCCACCAGCAGTTCCTTATGGGTCCTGTCCAGTGTACTCATAACCCAATGAACACCTGCATACTATCTCTAGTACGACGTACTAATGGTTATGGGACAGACCATCTCCCCTGCTGGGATGAGAAGCGTATACACTAGTCTACTCTGAAGTATTGATGCCCCGTCTCGATAATCCTACAACTAGGGACATGTATAGGATGTGCTTATAGACTACTCAGCCCCCACTAGTGTGACTGCCATCACAACGCTGTTAATCAAGCAAAGATCCTAAGGGCTCTACCAATATGTATAAGCGATATGCTAAAAGAAACACGTGCACATATTGAGGTAGAAACAAACCAGGTAGCATACTACCATTTCGAGAAAGACTGTTACTATACCTGTGTATATCCCAAGCTTCCATTAAGTAATATACAAACCAGTATGATACAATAATGGCCTCTAGGGCATATAATACTAACAATCTCCCACTTGCACTAAGGCCATATATTGGTATATCGCAGACCTATCATCTCGAATAGCCTCTCGAACTATGTCTGAGGGATGGCCTCTGTGAGTGGATCTGCAGTGTTGTTCTCCATATCTACTCTCCTCACCTCGATCCTTCGGCGATCAATGATCTCCCTGATCAGGTGGTATCGCCTCAAGATATGTCTGGATTTCTAATAGGACCTGGGTTCCTTCACTAAAGCTATAGCGCTGTTGTTGTCGCAATACAGCGGTATTGAATCAACAATGGTTGGAACCACTTGAAATTCAGTTAAGAACTTCCTCATCCAGACTGCCTCTTTTGCGACGTCACAAGCAGCGATATACTCCGCTTCCATCGTCGAGTCAGCAACGATGTCCAGCTTGGAGCTCTTCTAACAGACCGCCCCTCCATTGAGGATAAAGACATAACTCGACATGGACTTGGAGTCATCTTTATCACTCTAGAAGCTGGAGTCAGCAAAGGCCTCGATCTGGAGGTCTTTTCCGCCATACACCAAGAATATCTCCTTAGTCCTTCTCAGGTACTTGAGAATGTTCTTTACTGCTTCCTAGTGCTTCTTCCCTGGCTTTGGCTGATATCGGCTTACCACGCTTAGTGCGTAAGCAGCATCTGGTCTGGTACACAACATCGCATACATTATAGAGCCTACCGCAGAAGCGTAGGGTATAGATGTGATGCGAGCCCTTTCCAAATCAGTCTTAGGAGACATCTCTTTGGAGAGGGTGATTCCGTGACAAGCCGATAGACTACCGTGATTTGAATCTTCCATACTAAATCTCTTTAGCATGGTGTCGATATACCCTGACTGTGAAAGTCCCAACATCCTCTTAGATCTATCACGATAGATCTGGATCCCTACAATGTAGTTGGCTTCACGCATGTCTTTCATGGAGAACTTCTCTGACAAGAATCCTTTGACTGATTGTAGCATAGGAATGTCATTTTCTATCAAGAGAATGTCATCCACGTACAAGACGAGGAATACCACAGTTCTCGCTATATTCTTACTATAGATGCATGATTCATCTGGATTTTTGATAAAGTCGAATTCTTTGACCATCTCATCAAAACAGATGTTCCAACTCCGCAATACCTGTTTTAGTCCATAAATGGACTTAAACAAATTGCATATTTTCCCGCTGCTCCCACTCTGAATGAAACCCTCTGGCTGATCCATATACACGCACTCTTCCAAATGTCCATTCAGAAAAGTGGCATTTACGTCCATCTGCCAAATCTCATAATCATGGAAGGCAGCAATGGTAAGAAGGATCCAAATGGATTTGAGCATAGCCACTGGAGAAAAGATTTTATCATAGTCCAAACCAGGTCTTTGACAAAATCCTTTTGCAACAAGTCTAGCCTTATAGGTTTCAACCTGTCCATCTACACCAATTTTCTTTCTGAAGATCCATTTGCAGCCTATGGGTTTTACCCCTTCTGGAGCAATGTCCAAAGTTCATACTTTGTTGGTGTACATGGACTCCATCTCGGTCCGCATTGCATCCAACCATTTTACCGAGTCACCACTCTAAATGGCTTACTGGAAGCTAGTTGGCTCATCATTGTCAATAATGCGATCCTCTCTATCCCCGTCTATGAGAAAACTGTAGTATCTCTCGGGCAGATGAGACTGCCTTATAGTCCTGCGGAGTGGCGCGGGGATGTCATATTCTTTCGAAACCTCTAGTTCTACCATGCTTTCAGTAATAGCTTGTGGTTCTGGAATTTCTTCCAATTCTATTGCGCTCTCACTAGTTTCTTTTTCCAAAAATTGATATTCTAAAAAATGGGCATAACGAGAAACAAAAACCTTTTGTTCCTCTGCGTAATAGAAAAGATACCCCCTGGAGTTCTTTGGGTATCCCACAAACTTACACAGTACTGAGCGTGCCTCGAGCTTGTCTGCATGCTGCTTTTTTATAAAAGCTGGACATCCCCATATCTTTAGATACTGAAGACATGGTTTCTTCCCACTCCACATCTGATATGGTGTGGTAGGCACAGTCTTGGTAGGAACCTTGTTCAAAAGATATGCAACTAATTCTAGTGCATAACCCCAGAAAGATCACGGCAACACAGCGTTACTCATCATGGAACGTACCATATCCAATAGGGTCCTGATTGTTATGTTTTCTGCGTGTTCAAGTTTAGTTAATTACCGCAATCAAAACGGTTTCGCTTGTAGCTAGCCGGTTGAGTACGGGTCGTCCGCAGGGAGATAGGAATCTTTTTCTATGTGCTTTAACGAGTTAAGTCCAAAAGTCCAGATTTTTTTGTAATTAACTAAGTGTTAAAATGATATGTAAAGAGAGCTTGTTAGGGTTACGATTAGGTTAGTTTGAGTTAGGAGTCGCTCACTTCTTTCGTTGCCACTCTTAATATCGGTGTTACGGTAATCGGCAACAACGGGGATTAGCATGACTAGGAAAGAACTTGCGAGTATAAGCTAGGCTTTCCAACGCATAAGTTCTTCCTTTTGGTGCTTATCCGTCCGTTCTTGGCTCTTAGCCTTAACCTCCGGTTAATTCAACCACAACCGGTCTCACTACGGAATCACCGCTATCATGTAGGATAGGGTGCCGTAGGGAGCGGATTGTGGTTCAATTAACGGGAGTTCGATTTAAGATGTTGGGCAAGGAAAGAGTGAGAGAGATTTCCTTCTCTCAAACATCCCTTATCCTACCCTAACAAGTATAGAAACTACTCACCCATTACAAGAAGAACGAAAAATAAAACAAAGGAGGAAGATAGAAAGAAAGAGATTAGAAGATAACAACTAGCTATTTGCGACCTCACTTTGGCAAGAATCAAACGTAAGCATCATGGTTGTTTAAGGATAAACGAAAAGAGAATAAGAAAGAAACAACAATAAATAACAACAACTAAATTATCAATTGAAGATTACAAGCAATTAACATAACAAGAGCAAGACAAGTATAATAACAAAAAGAACTTCTTTATTCATCATTCTTCACTCACAAAAGCTCACTACAAGTTTTTAATGGAGAAGAGATGAGAAGAGGAAGAAGAACAACAAGTATTCTAAAACCTAAAAAATACAAGATTAAGCACCCTTGGCTTCACAAGATTCTGGGCTATTTATAGGCTGGAAAATGAAAACCTAAGGCAACATTCAGAACTAAAATGGAATGACCAATCTGCCCCCAAAAACACTCCCTCTGAGGAGCCAGTACGGCCGCGTTTCTGCGGCCTAAGCATGCTAATGCCGCGGAAACGCGGCCGTTTAGAGGAGTTGGCTCCTCGGATTTTGTGTGCTGCCTTGGTCTTTTATGTCCTTCTGTCCGGTATATGTTGTTTCTGATAATCTCTTCACACTGCTTCCAGAATTTTTGTTGATCAAAAGGTGATTGGATGTGGATCTTTTTGTCATGATTTCCTCGAGCTCCGCATAGATTTCTTGGACTTGGTGTTGCCATTGTACTTTGTGCATGAAGATGACAATCGATTTGCCATTTTGTCTCTTAACTGGTGTGTGGCAACATACGGATAGAGAGCGGAGACCCGTGTTTTATCTGTGGTTGGCAGTAATCCGGATTTTGTCGTGCTTTTCCATGAATTTCATCGTTTAGAGCAGAGAATCTATATCCTGCAATTGACTAGCAAACACGGCTCAAGAGTACCTACCGATAAGCAATATGATAAAAATTGGACGGTATAAAAATGCAAAAATCTGATATGAACAAATACCCCCAAACTTATCATTTGCTCGTCCCGAGCAAAGCCAATTTATTCACAAAAAATTTCCTAACCTCATTTTCGCAGGGAACGTGATTGCACTGAGCATGTGCAACAAGCCGTTAAACCTCTAGGTATCCCTAGTAGGAGGAGTGTTGTCTCCTGAGGGTTTTTAGCGGATACTACCCACAAAATCCGGTCAAGCTAGTTTTGCAAAATAACTATGATTCAAACCCTAAGGTTTTGTTTCAGAAAATAACAATTCTATTATCCTAAGTCTAGACTATCGAACCCTTATTTTTCACACCTCGCTTCTTATTTAACTACAGATTTTATATGTCTTTACATGCAGTGCAAATAGTGTCGTTAAGTTTCCAGAAGGATTGATTAAAGTCATTATGTCACATAATAAAGCCCAGATAAATTTTTTAAAAAGGATCACATAAGTTTTATAAAGAGTTAAGCATTTTTCAAGTTTCGTTTGCCAGTAAGGTTTCAACTTCAGAATTTCTATCTTCCTTAACAGGAAATTAGGTCTTATTTTTCACTCCACCTTTTTCTTGTTTTCATTTCATACACACCTCTGTGAACGTGCAATAGTCTTTATCATAGAATAAAACCTTCATATCTCCGCTAAATTTTTTATAAAAGCCTATCTTTTATCAAGATTATTCTCACACAAAGAACCGTTAGGAATTTTAACTCGGAGAGAACACTTGCTTGACTTTGTTTTAATCTGGACTTTCTAGGCTTCTTAGCGAGCTTTGGGCCAATGCACCCAAACCAGTTGGCTTTAGGGCATTAGGTGTAGAAACACCCCAGCGGACTTAATTACTCAAGTTACCTAGGTCCAAAAACAAAAGACAGTTTGGCGTGAAAATCATGATGATTCAATACGAACGGAGTCATAACCGGCAGTTCAATTATTTTTTGGATAAAAGACGTGTTTAGTGGGTTCGGTGTGTAATCATTCCAATCAAGTTCCAGATGGGTTATTTTTCAGACTTAGTTCCAATTAAGGCATCAATAACATTCCTTCATATTCACTTCACTTCATAAACTATTCTTGATATTACTTATTTCAGAACAAACCTATTTGATCCTTAGAAAATCATTTATCCATTTAAAAGTTTTTAGACATAAAAGACTTGTCATCTAATTTCCAAAACTCACAACACGTGTGGTGTGATGTAAAGACGTATATCAGCTATAGTTAACTTCAAAGGAGAGTTATCTTTCAGGTTTTCAAAATCTAAAAATAAGATTTAGTTATTCTTATCTCATCAAACAAAACCGTCGAAATGTTGAATCAGAGTCCTCCCACTAGCTAACTTGACAAAAAAGTTTTTATGTTTTAAGAAAATTTTCTGATTTTTATGGATTTTATGGAATTTAATATGCAGATGCAAAATATACATATGAATGCGAAGGTAAGAAATGCGTACCGAGCGTACCCCCAAACTTAAACCGGACAGTGTCCTCACTATCATTGCATGGAGATATCATTTGAAGGGTCAAAATTGTCGGTTAGATATACAATTTTTTTTTAATGTTTTTAAAGAAAAGAAAAAATAGCAAAAATGGAAAAGAATATCCACAAATATGTACAAAATGGTATATACATACCCCCAAACTTATTTGGAACAGTGTCCACTGTTCTTGGCTGGATAACCGAAGTTTGGTGGTAGGCAGAGAAAGATTATGCAGGGTAAACCGGCTCCTGTAAGAACAAGAGCTCCTCTGTTGGTTCGACGCTAAGGTACGGTTTAAGTCGGTGTCCATTTACTTTGAAAAATGAACCGTTCTTTGGATTCTCTAAATCCACAGCGCCATGCGGATACACATTCCACACAAAATACGGCCCTTTCCAGCGAGATCTGAGCTTTCCTGGATGGAAGTGTAGCCGGGTGTCGTAAAGCAGTACCTGTTGACCAGGTACGAATGTCTTGCGCAAAAGGTGTTTATCGTGAAACACCTTCGTTCGGTTCTTAACGACAACCGCGTTATCGTAAGCCTCATCCCTAAGCTCACTTAATTCGTTCAACTGCAGCTTTCGATGGCTGCCCGCATCTTTGAGAGACAGATTCAGTTCTTTTATCGCCTAAAATGCGCGATGCTCTATTTCGACAGGGAGGTGGCAAGCCTTTCCGTACACAAGCCGATAGGGAGACATGCCAAGATCGGTCTTATAAGCGGTTCGAAATGCCCAAAGGGCATCAGTGAGTTTCAGCGACCAATCTTTTCGGTTCTTGGAAACCGTCTTCTCCAGTATCTGCTTGATTGCCGATTTGAAACTTCGGCCTGCCCACAGGTTTGGGGGTGGTAGGGCGTGGATAGCTTATGATTAATGGAATATTTCCGAATCAAGGCCTCGAAAGACTTATTGCAGAAATGAGTTCAATTGTCGCTAATGATCGCTCGGGGGTGCCCAAAACGGGAGAAAATGTTTTCTTTAAGAAACCCTTGTTGTCGTTAGTCCGGCTGGGCACAGCCTCGACCCACTTAGAGACGTAATCAACAGCGAGAAGGATGTACAAGTTCCCGAAAGAGCTGGGAAACGGCCCCATGAAATCTATCCCCCAAACATCGAAAATCTCCACAACCAAGATTGGTTGGAGCGGCATCTCGTTCCTCCGGGATATCCGGCCCCTGTGTTGGCACCGGGAGTAAGTCTTGCAATAGTCATGAGCGTCTTTGAAGAGTTGTGGCCAGTAGAAACCACATTGCAAGATCTTCTCAGCTATCTTTCTGGGGCCAAAATGCCCGCCACACGCTTGATCGTGGCAAAACGACAGCACTCTTGAATTCATCGTCAGGGACACACCGACGAATAATCTGGTCGGGGGACAGTACTTGAACAAATAGGGTTCGTCCCAGTAAAAGTGTTTTACTTGGGATAAGAATCGAAGTCTGTCCTGACTTGACCATTCAGTCGGTAGTAACCCTGTGGCCAAATAGTTCACAATATCTGTGAACCAGGGTTCGCAAGATACTGTCAAGAGCTGTTCATCCGGGAGAACGTCGTTGATCAGAATGTGAAGCGACGGCGAAGAAGGAAGTCGTAAGAGATGGTCGGCGACTACGTTTTCACATCCTCTTTTGTCCTTGATGACAAGGTCAAACTCTTAAAGCAAGAGGATCCAACGTATTAGCCGAGATTTTGCATCTTTCTTCGTAAAAAGATGGCGCAGAGCAGAATGGTCTGTGTAGACAATGACTGGAGAGCCGATGAGGTAGGGCCTGAACTTTTCTAAAGCAAATACAACAGCCAAGAATTCCTTCTCAGTTGTTGTATAATTGAGTTGGGCGTCGTTCAGGGTTCGGCTAGCATAATAGATTACGTGCGGTATCTTGTTGATGTGTTGTCCAAGGACAGCACCGATGGCAAAGTCGGATGCATCGCACATAATCTCAAATGGGTGCGTCCAGTCAGGAGAAGAGAGAACGGGAGAAGAAGTGAGTGAGCTTTTCAATGACTCGAACGCAGTCACACAGCTCGAGTTGAAGTCGAATGGCGTGTCCTTAGCCAGCAAAAGAGTCAAGGGCCTAGCAATCTTGCTAAAGTCCTTGATGAACCGTCTATAGAAACCGGCATGGCTAAGGAAGGCTCGGATGTCTCGGACGCATCTGGGAGGAGGTAAATTGGAAATGACCTCAATTTTTGCTTTGTCAACCTCTATGCCATTTTGCGAGATGATATGTCCTAAGATAATACCTTCGCGCACCATGAAGTGGCACTTCTCCCAATTCAAAGTGAGGTTCTTGTCCTTACACCGGGTAAGGACAGCGTCGAGATGCAGCAGACACTCGTCAAAGGAATCGCCGAAAATGGAGAAATCGTCCATGAAGATCTCCAAGAATTTTTCCACCATGTCTGAGAAGATTCCCATCATACACAGCTGGAAGGTAGCGAGCGCATTGCATAACCCAAAGGGCATGCGACGATATGCAAACGTGCCGAAAGGACAAGTGAAAGTGGTCTTGTCCTGGTCTTTTTCGGCGATGGGAATTTGATTATAGCCGGAGTAGCCATCAAGAAAGCAGTAGTACTCGTGTCCGGCCAATCGTTCAAGCATCTGGTCAATGAAAGGTAGCGGAAAGTGGTCTTTCCGCGTTGCGGCGTTGGGTTTTCTGTAATCGATGCATACTCGCCACCCAGTTTGGGTGCGAGTAGGGATTAACTCGTTCGCCTCGTTAGTGATGACCGTTATACCTGATTTCTTGGGGACAACGTGAATGGGGCTAACCCACTGGCTATCAGAGATAGGGTAAATGATACCACTATCCAGACATTTTACGATCTCCTTCTTAACAGCCTCCTTCATGACTGGGTTGAGTCGCCTTTATGGATCTCTAGCTGGTTTGGCATCATCCATCAGATGAATGCGATGTTCAACGATCAGGGGACTAATTCCCTTGATGTCCACCATGGACCAGCCAAAAGCTTGCCTATTACTATGCAAGACCGCAAGAAGGGCTTTCTCTTGTTCTGGAGCTAGAGAAGCCGATATGATAACAGGGAGGGTCTCGTTCTTACCCAAGTAAGCGTACTTAAGGTGAGACGACAAAGGCTTGAGTTCGAGCGTTGGAGGTGAAACGATTGAAGGCAAGATTGTTGAAAAGGTCTCGAACTCAAAAGATTCCAGCAAAGGTTCAAAACGAGTGTAAGCGACCGAGTTGGATGGTTCAGGTAACTCATCCGGAAATTCGAAGGATTCAAACTTGGGTGGTGAGTGGCTAAGATCATTTGAGAAAGTGAAACGCTCGTAGTCATTGTCGGGCGCAGAAGCAGCAACAGGTTCGAAGAGGAACGCACTAGTGGCGTTAAGGTTATCGTGATCAAACAGAAACTCCTCGAATTCACACTCTTCAGGGGTGATCTCCTGGATTGAGCAAACGTCTAATATATGAGCATTAGGTTCGGAGGGCTGATTCCCCAACCTAAAAATGTTGAGTTCAATTGTCATGTTTCCAAAAGATAGGTTCATCGAATCATTTCGACAATTGATCATAGCATTTGAGGTTGCAAGGAATGGGCGACCGAGTATCACCGGAATTTGATTCTAGGGGTTAGCTACAGGCTGTGTGTCTAATACAATGAAGTCAACGGGGAATATGAAGTCCCCAACCTTGATTAACACATCCTCTAGCTCACCCCTAGGATGGGTGATCGATCGGTCGGCTATTTGGAGAGTGCAGTGTGTGGGTTTCAGCTTTCCTACACCTAATTGCTCATATACTTAGTACGGAAGCAGGTTAACACTGGCACCAAGATCTAATAGTGCGCGGTTGATGTTCTTATCCCCAATGGTAATAGAAATCATAGGACAGCCAGGGTCCTTCCGTTTTTGCGGTAAAGATTGGGTAAGAGCATCACTCACAGTACTAGCCAAGAAAACTTTCTTGGGTACCTGAGACGTCCTCTTTTTCGTGCACAAGTCCTTTAAGATTTTCGCGTAGGACGGGACTTGTTGGACAGGATCTAAAAGGGGAATGTTAATGTTAGCCTGCTTAAACAACTCCAGAATCTTCTCCATTTGTGGATTTTGTTTATTAGACATCAACCGGTTTGGAAATGGGACATTTTTAAAATTGGTTGAGTCTAATGCTTGTGGAGGAGATTGTGGAGTTGGAATGGATCCCAGAGCTGGTGTTTTCGTGGAGTGAGAAGTGGGTCCGTTCAGAGCAGAAGAAGAAGAAGAAGGAGAGCCTTTTGAAGAATGGAGAATAGGCTCAGAAGACGAAGACGAAAAAGAAGAAGAAGAAGAAGAAGAAGAAGAAGTAGCCGGGGTGGCATTGTTGATCCGTGTGCTGATATTGTTTTGCAGCATCCTTCCCGATCTTAATATGGTCACGACACTCACATTATGGTTCTGTTGTTCCAGAGCAACATGTACATTATGTGGGTGACCGGGATTTGGGAGTGGCTGGGACGGGAGCTTCCCCTTCTCTCGCTCGCTTAAGGCCGCATTCAGCTGTGCAATCTGGGCCTCGATGGTCTTGATGCTTTGCCCGTGAGCGGCAGTGTGTTGCACTAAGGACTGAATGGAAGACTGGATGTTGGCGGTGGACTGAGTTGATTGTTTAACGAACGCCTCCAGACTTCGTTCGAGCGAGGAAACCTTATCGTTGTTTGACGGAACAAAGTTTTTTTGGGGAAAAGAATTGTTGGGTGCAAAGTTGTTCGTCTGATTTTGAAAAAGTTGGGGTTGGAAGGGCTGCTGAAATTGATGTTGAGTTTGTTGTTGTGCTTGTTGTTGCGGCGGAGGGGGCCTTTGGAAATTGTTGCCTTGGAATTGATGCTGATTCTGATTTCAGGCGAAATTGGGGTGGTTCCTCCAACCGGGATTGTACGTGGAAGAGTATGGATTATTTCTCGGTCTTTGCTGAAATGCAGCATTAACCTGATCCTGTCCTTGAGATGGAGAATTGTAAGGACACTCTTCGGTTAAATGAGAAGGATCGGAACAACAAGTACAAATGGTACGAAGGGGAAGAACAGGGACAGGAGCAGGAGATGAAAATTTGCTCTCTATCGCTTCAAGTTTTCTCGTTATTGCAGCCATTTCAGGTTTCATCGCAATAGAGACATCGAGTTGGTGAATTCCTACCCTAGACTGACCGGTAGAAGTGGAGGTAGAAGAAGAAGAAGTCGGTCTGGTGCTCTTCCATTGAAGCGTTTGTTCCGCAAGGTCGTCGAAGAATTGCCACGCTTCCTCATCAGATTTCGATAGGAAGTGGCCCTGACAAATGGTTTCCAACAACTGCTTGGTTGCTGGGTTCAGGCCCTCGTATAGGGTTTGGCAAAGTTGCCATTTCTCTATACCGTGGTGAGGACACTGAACAAGAAGGTCTTTATACCGGTCAAAGCACTTCCAGAAGGGTTCAGTAGGAAGCTGGGAGAATTGGTTGATTTCGTTACGGATCCTCGCGGTTTTATGATTCAGATAGAATTTCTTGAGAAACGCTTTCACAAACTCGTCCCAACTGGTTATGGAGTGGGAAGCGGTGCTATACATCCATTTTTCAGCAAGATCGCACAAAGTGAACGGAATGACCCGTAGCCGTATAGCATCGTCCGACAGCTGGGTGGTTTTCATCATGGCACAAACGTTTTGAAATTTGTTGATGAAGATATAGGCATCTTCAGATTCAAGCCCATGAAATTTCGGAAGTATGTTAATGAAGTGGGGCTTAATTTCAAAATTATCCCTATTGGCCGGTGGAAGGGAAAGACAGGTGGGAAGTGCAGAACGGATGGGATAGAAACGATCCTGGAGTGCAATTCACGGTGGCGCTACGACAGGCGGTGGTGGTGGGTTATTCGCATCCACAGGAGGGCGAATCAATCCCGGGGGAGTCAAAGGGATGTTTGGATTAAATCCTGACATCGCGGAAGAAGAGATTGGTGAATGTGAAGGTGAAGATGTATGAACAGAATTCCGGTCAACGTCGGAGTTGGCCGGCAAAGGTAAGGGTGAAAGAGGCGTGGACGGAGTTTCGACGTCTGAGTCGATCGCGTAGTCGGTAGCAACTAACGTAACACGGACTAAGCGGGCGCTAGTGTCCCGAGTCCAAGCGGACATACACTAAACGAGTTTAGTATAGTCAAAGTGGAGAAGGTGAGGGTAAGAAAACGTCAATGGAGAAATACGATGGGTGGTGGGTGAAAAATGGGATTTTGGTGATAAAGGGCAAGTTTTTATAAAAGTTTTTGATTTTTTCCTTTTTTTCATAGAAAGAGCTTTACAGAAATATGTACGGACTTACGGCTTTAAGCAATCACAAACAAGATATGCACAATCACACCTAGATTTAGGGTCACCTAGGTCAGCTAGACAGCTCCTAACTGTTCCAAAGGGCTAGAAATAGGACCTCAAACCGCCTCTTCTCTGCCAATTGCGGCCAGGTAAGTGCCAAGTAAGTGCCAGGTAAGTGGGAGGCTCCCCACTATGTAAGTAGTGGTCCTAATTAAGTAACCACTTGCCTTCGACACACTTGCCTAGACACCGCAAAGTCAGGATAGGATAAACGGCCGATGCCTGTAACTAGTCCTCTGTCCTATTGAGCGCGAAGTCCTTAGGGCCGAGTCTACTATTTTTTAATTAACAATGGTCAATGCATATGCTTTTTGTGATTTCTGGGGTCCTGGAAAGGGTGATGAAATCCCCACCCAATCTGAATTGGTTTCAAGCCCCTTAAAGTCCGTATTAATAAATGCAAAGCAGTAACAAATCAACTGCAAATAATTTTTATTTTTTCAGCACGGCGCAAAGAATCCTGCACAAGAACAATTTATTGGAAGGGGGAAGAGAATTTGCGCAAAGAATGCTGCAGAAAACACAGTTTAGTGGAGTCCAGAGGAGTGGGGGAAAGAAGAGAGACACTTACAGGGAGTTTGGCACGCAGAACGCACCAAGTGGCCGCGGTTCCGCGGCCTAAGCTTGCTTATGCCGCGGTTCCGCGGCAGTAAGGAGGAGTTGGTTCTTCATTTTTCTGGTGTGTGCTCTGTTGGGTGTCCTCTGCTTGTTTGGAACTCCCGAATCGTGATTTGCTCACTGTATCTGCTCCAGAATTTTATAGTAGACCGTTGGCTCCGTCTTGATCCATCGCGGTGTAGCCGCGAAATATGGGTCTAACTTCCCACGTCTTTGGCACTGAACTTGAACTTCGTTTTATCCTGCACACTTGCACAAAAACTAATCAAAAATAACAAGATGATTTTTTTACAATGTATTTTTTGTTTTGTTTTTTGGTTAGCTTTATATTCACAAATTAACCCGAAATTACACAAAGAAATAAACTACCGTCTCCCCGCCAACGGCGCCATTTGATTGTTATGTTTTCTGCGTGTTCAAGTTTAGTTAATTACCGTAATCAAAATGGTTTCGCTTGTAGCTAGCCGGTTGAGTACGGGTCGTCCGCAGGGAGATGTGAATCTTTTTCTATGTGCTTTAACGAGTTAAGTCCAAAAGTCCAGATTTGTTTGTGATTAACTAAGTGTTAAAATGATATATAAAGAGAGCTTGTTAGGGTTACGATTAGGTTAGTTTGAGTTAGGAGTCGCTCACTTCTTTCGTTGCCACTCTTAATATCGGTGTTACGGTAATCGGCAACAACGGGGATTAGCACGACTAGGAAAGAACTTGCGAGTATAAGCTAGGCTTTCCAACGCATAAGTTCTTCCTTTTGGTGCTTGTCCGTCCGTTCTTGGCTCTTAGCCTTAACCTCCGGTTAATTCAATCACAACCGGTCTCACTACGGAATCTCCGCTATCATGTAGGATAGGGTGTCGTAGGGAGCGGATTGTGGTTCAATTAACGGGGGTTCGATTTAAGATGTTGGGCAAGGAAAGAGTGAGAGAGATTTCCTTCTCTCAAACATCCCTTATCCTACCCTAACAAGTATGGAAACTACTCACCCATTACAAGAAGAACGAAAAATAAAACAAAGGAGGAAGATTGAAAGAAAGAGATTAGAAGATAACAACTAGCTATTTGCGACCTCACTTTGGTAAGGATCAAACGTAAGCATCATAGTTGTTTAAGGATAAACGAAAAGAGAATAAGAAAGAAACAACAATAAATAACAACAACTAAATTATCAATTGAAGATTACAAGCAATTAACATAATAAGAGCAAGAAAAGTATAATAACAAAAAGAACTTCTTTATTCATCATTCTTCACTCACAAAAGCTCACTACAAGTTTTTAATGGAGAAGAGATGAAAAGAGGAAGAAGAACAACAAGTATTCTAAAACCTAAAAAATACAAGATTAAGCACCCTTGGCTTCACAAGGTTCTGGGCTATTTATAGGTTGGAAAATGAAAACCTAGGGAAACATTCAGAACTAAAATGGAATGACCAATCTGCCCCCAAAAACACTCCCTCTGAGGAGCCAGTACGGCCGCGTTTCTGCGGCCTAAGCATGCTAATGCCGCGGAAACGCGGCCGTTTAGAGGAGTTGGCTCCTCGGATTTTGTGTGCTGCCCTAGTCTTTTATGTCCTTCTGTCTGGTATATGTTGTTTCTGATAATCTCTTCATATTGCTTCCAGAATTTTGGTTGATCAAAAGGTGATTGGATGCAGATCTTTTTGTCATGATTCCTCGAGCTCCGCATAGATTTCTTGGACTTAGTGTTGCCATTGTGCTTTGTGCATGAAGATGACAATCGATTTGCCATTTTGTCTCTTAACTGGTGTGTGGCAACATACGGATAGAGAGCGGAGACCCGTGTTTTATCTGTGGTTGGCAGGAATCCGGATTTTGTCGTGCTTTTCCATGAATTTCATCGTTTAGAGCCGAGAATCTGTATCCTGCAATTGACTAGCAAACACGGCTCAAGGGTACCTACCGATAAGCAATATGATAAAAATTGGGCGGTATAAAAATGCAAAAATCTGATATGAACAGGTCCTGTTCCACCTTTTCAATACACCGTTGTGTTGAGGTGTGTATGGAGGAGTAAGCTGAGAGAGAATTCCATTCTCTTTTAAGTAACCCAGGAACTCGGCACTTAAATATTCATTACCTCGATCAGATCTTAGTGTCTTGATACTTTTACCCGTTTGTTTTTCCACTTCATTCTTATATCCCAGGAATTTCTCAAAGGCCTCAGATTTATGTTTCTTCAAGAAAACATGTCCATACCTAGAGAAATCATCCATAAAAGTAATGACATAGGAATAACCACTTCATGCATGTGTAGACATTGGACCACATACATCACTGTGTATGAGTCCCAAGAGCTCGCTCGCTCTTACTCCGTGTCCAGTGAACAGAGTCTTTGTCATCTTTCCTATATGACATGATTGACAAGTTACATAAGACTGATATTCGAACGGATCTAAATATCCCTCTCTATGTAACTTCGTCAACCGTGTTTCATTGATGTGGCCCAGTCTACAATGCCACAAGAAAGCCTTATTTAATTCTGGAGACTTTCTTTTAAGTGTGTTCTGGACGTTGAAAACCTGAGTTTGATTTAACACGTATATACCGTTATCTAGTGTACCTGACCCAATCAAACCATGATTAAGGTGGATGTGGACCACATCGCCTACAAATAAAATCATATCCTTCCTTAGAAAGTAAAGATACAGATGCGATATTACAAGCCAGACTAGGTACACACAAACAGTTACGTAAAACCAATATCTACCCACTTGTCAATCCTAGGTGATATACCCCTACAGATACAATGTCCACGCTCATTCCGTTAGCAACCCTGAGAGTCATATCACCTGCCCTGATAACTCTACGGTTTCTTAAAGCTTGTAATGAATTACAGATATGAGATCCTGATCCGGTATCTAGTACCCAGGAAGTAGAGTTAATTGACATACAGTTTTCAATCACAAAGACACCCGAAGCCGAAACCATAACGTGCCTCGGATCCTGGATTCTGGCTTTCCAAGCCCTGCATTCCTTCTGCCAATGCCCTTTCTCGTGACAATAGGAACATCCCTCCTTCCCTACTGTTAGCCCCGAAACTTTTGCCCTTCCTTGTCTCTCTACCTTACTGACACCGCCTATCGGCTTTGTGGAGGTCTTCTTCTTCTCACCCTTGGCTTTCGTCTTGGATCCAGAAGAGGAAGATTCCCCAATAAGCAGAGCGGGTGTCTCCCTGGTTTCTTTCAGAGTGCCCTCAACTGGAAGTATAACTTTCTTCCCTTGGGCATAAGTAGAAGGTAGGGACTGTAGAATCAAGTCAGTACTTGACTCGTTCTCCAACGTGGTCTCCAAGTGTATGAGCTTTTTAATATAGCTGATCATTATAGGGACGCGGTCTCCTACAGATGACCTGATAACCAACCTCGCTTGAAGCAATTCTTTCGAGGTCTCATATCTTGTGATACGAGATTGCTCTCCATATAAATCTTTGTTATGGAGGAAGATAGAAGCTAAGTCCATCTTCTCGTGCTGCCTCTGGTTCACACCATCCACTGAGGCCAATACGAGGCACTTGGTATTCATACTGTCTTTTTCGATGTCTTACAGATATCAATATCCGCGACAGTGGAATCTGGACCTGGGACGGCAGGGGCTTGAGTAGTAATGAGGTGGTCCAGCTTGTCATAGGTAATGGACATCTGGACAAACCTTTACCGGTCAATATAGTATAACTCAGTCATTTTATTATCTAGTTGTAACCTAATCTTGGTCACCTAGTCGCTGCAATTAGGAGAGAGAGAAGAAAACACTCAGCATGATGCTCTTGCAAGTTTAGATTGGTTTTAAATTTATCTAAACAGGATGGCTCCCACTGTATCTCGAATCCTTCCTCAAACTATAAAAGAAGAATTAGTCAGGATTAATCTCATCCTACAATACTTACTTAACCTTTCAGCCAGGCTGGTGTTGGTACTTCGAGGGAGGTCAACGCTTTCGTGAAGTTCCTTAATTACATAACCTCTTTTCCCTAGAGGCGTAGCCCTGCTAACACCGTTCTAGACACCTACTTGGTTTATAGCATTGATTGTGTTAGTGAAAAATCTCCCGAGGAGTAGCGGATGCTCACAGTAGGATCGGGATTCAAATATCATTGTGTGATAATCCTGAAGGAATCCTACCAACATTATCACACTCCAAATGGTATGCAGTACTAGTAAGTTTCAGTTTTCTTAGAAACTCCCGATGTGGATTTTTGCCCCATGCTCTTATGACCTTGATGAATGCCAACATATCATAAGTCACATGTCAAGTTCTACTCGTCATTGTCCAGGTTAATTTGAACCTACCCGTGCATACCCTTGATGAAGTCCAAAATAGTAGTACGACTGTCCCAAACCAACGCATCTATCTATACTACAGATGAATATCCAGCAGCTACCAATCACTGTGCCTTGGCGAAGGTCAAAATACATAGCTTGAATATTAATGAATATTCAACTGAAATGACGGAGGGCTACGGCTGGTTTTAGCGAAACCGTGAACGTAATGAACTTGATTTAATCGAAGGAACCTGATAGCTTTTATAGGAGTGGTTTAAGCTCCGCATTTAAAATTTTCTGTTTTGAAAAAACCGAGTAGTTTTGAAATCGTTCCAACGATTCAGCTTTGGTTTGTTTGCTTTGCATTAATCTAATGCAGTCCCATCATTTACACCTATCATCACAGAGAGAAACGAAAATACCACGTCCGCTTATGCAATCCGCATTCGCCATTGGGCCCCGTCTAACACCGTTAGGTTACTTAACTAATGTCAGAGCGGGGGCTGGACTAGCGCGGATGCAAAACATAAGCAATGTCTACTATATAACATATATATAATAACCATTCGTCTCACGCAATAATAGGCATTCCAGATCACAGATAAACATATTGGATATACTAGGAATTCCGCGTTTCGTTTAAGCCTGTAACGAAAGATGGATTCCACGGTCATGATGAATAGCCAAACCCCACCCAAGACCCCTACAGGTGCGGAAAACTACCCGCCAAATTCCCGAAGTGAAGCAACCTTCCTCAGTAAAATGAGTAATCCACACGGCACTTCAAAGAACCCGGTAGTTTGTGCAGCCCACTTTGGGTCCATCCTAGGAGCAAAAAACAGTAAAAGAAATAATACAACGGTGGCTACAACCTCAACCCGGATGTGCCCCGTAAAATAGTATTACATCACTTTACAATTATATCGAATGAAAGAAAGAAAACTCTCATCTTACATCCCCGTCTATTCATCACCGACGATCCAATATTCCATATACACAAACCAACATATCAGCAACATAGATATGTGCAACCCCCACTAATCGACGTATAGCGATTAGCGGACGTTTCGAAACACATATAACAACCGAACATGTTAAACCACGTTAAAACCGCGACTTCAAAGCCACAACAGAGAATTAATAGTATAATCAAAATTGGCAAAACCAAACACCACCTGAAACCCTAAATCCAAGAAACAAGACCACAGAACAAAACCCAATGCATTCCCACACCAAAAAACCGGTGGGGCCGACCAAAATCCGATGGAAATGCCTCGTTTTTGTTGTGTGTTCATCTTACAAGTAAAGGGGCACTCTGCAATTGTTTAAAAATATTTTAGAGCCTCCGAAAAATTTGACAGAAACTTGAATTTTGGTTTCGATGTTTCGGAGTTATTTCGGTTTCGTAGTTTTACACATTGTCTAAACTGTTAGCTAAGGTTTAGTAGGCTACCGCAGGTTCGCGGGGAGGCGGAATACGTAAAAAACTATTTTTACGGGTGTCGCAACACCGACTTGAACTCCAGGATCGATACTAAACCCTAGCTAACAAAACTATATGAGGTTAACTATTCGGATAGGAAGTTATACCTCACGTTACTATGTCCTTTAGTTCTTCTTGTCGCTGTCCTCCACCTCGTCATAAGCTCCAAGGTTCTTAACGGATCGACGCAACCTCATCGGCCTCCTCGAGTCAAAGACAATCCACCCGAGAGTCTATAGTCCGAGATCCAATCTTAAATTCGAGGTAACTACGGCATCTAGTTCACTAAACTAGATGTCATAGATGATGTAGAGAGTGTAGATGGATTAGTATGTCTCTAAGTACCCTAGGATTCTCAACACATGAGAGATTTAGGGTTAGAGGAAGAAGAAGGAGCTTGAGGAAAAGAGAGTGTAGAAAATACATTAGAATGAGATGGCTTTCTATTTGTGATGAATAATGAAGCATACAATAATTGATGAGATAAAATATCTCACAAAATATCAAGCATGCTTCAAAAAAAATCTAAAGAGTGAGTCATGCCATGAGTCACCACATGAGTCACCAAGTAGCCATGCCTCATTTAATGTAAACCTCCACCTCATTTCCTCCACCTCATTATTCTTTTAATCAAAAGAATAAAACCCTAATAAGGTGTCTTCTTCTACAAGCAATCTTGAGTAAATTAGAAGAATGCTTCTCATCCGTATATACATACCTGTAACCGTATTCCGAAAAAATACGAATACAATGAGACGAAAATAATCCATCAATATAATACTAAGATCCGGCTTAAACCAAAACCCACTAGTATTGTCCGCCCGAACATCATACGTGCACAAGTACACGTATGTGATCGAAGCCCTGCCGTAAAACCATACGGGCTCTATATCTTTTGCCCGATGCAGGGAAACCCTCTGTGTGGGACTCTAAAGACTCGACACTACGTTGGTAGTAGGTTTAACCACAAGTACGTCAGCGGTACTAGCTGCACGTAACGGCTACCCAGGTATCTGTCGATAAGAAGGCCGATGAGCAAACTCATCCGAACTCCTACTGAGCCTATCTGTGACAATCTCCGTACAGTCCGTTCTGTTCGTCTAAGAGTATAACATATCGGGCCTAGGGGGCGGTAATTGTCAGACCTTTAACAGCGCAATAAGTCATGCCGGAGTGTAGCCCAAAACACCCTGAGAAACTACTGGAGTACTTACCGGTAAATCTCGCTTTCCTTGGCCAAGGACTTTGTGTAATGGCTTTCTGAACACAGCGCGATATCAACCCCCAATACCGGGAGAGACGAATCCTATCTAACCGCTACTGCCTCCAAATGCTTCAGGACTGCACCCAACTACTATCTGTTTGCACAACACCTTTGAGCCGTGGTAGGGTAGTAATCAAAGAACAATGGGAACACACTCGAGGCGAAGTAGCAGTGTCAAGTCGACGGACTAAGCTGTACTCATGTCACCTGGGAACTGCTACCCGACGATAGGTATAATACCCACCAGCAGTTCCCTACGAGTCCTGTCTAGTGTACTCATAACCCAATGAGCATATGTATACTATTTCCAGTACGACGTACTAATGGCTGTGGTATAGACCATCTCCCCTGCTGGGATGAGAAGCGTATACACTAGTCTACTCTAGAGTATTGATGCCCCATCTCGATAATCCTATGACTAGGGACTTGTATAGGATGTTCTTATAGACTACCCAGCCCCCACTAGTATGACTACCATCACAACGCTGGTATCAAGCAAAGATCCTAAGGGCTCTACCAATATGTATAAGCGATATGCTAAAAGAAACACATGCACATATTGAGGTAGAAACAAACCAGGTTGCATACTACCATTTCAAGCAAGACTGTGACTATATCCATGTATATCCCAAGCTTCCATTAAGTAATATACAAACTAGTATGATACAATAATGCCTCTAGGGTATATAACACTAACAGAAGGCATGCATGCTTGACTTTCAGGGCTCTTGGGAAGATCACCTCCATTTGGTAGAGTTTTCGTATAACAACAGCTACCAAGCTAGCATCCAGATGGCACCATTCGAGGCTCTGTATAGACGGAAGTGTCGGTCCCCTCTTTATTGGGATGACGTGGGTGAACGAAAGTTGTTGGGCCCTGAGCTCATAGTACAGACAGTGAGCAAGGTTCAGACAATTAGGCAGCGTATCAAGGCGGCTCAGGACCGACAGAAGAGTTGGGCAGATGCCGGAAGAAGGTCGTTGGAGTTTGGTGTTGATGATCACATATTTCTGAAGATATCACCCACTCAGAGAGTGATCAGGTTTAGCAGTCGGGGGAAACTCAGTGCCCAATTCATCGGACCTTTTGAGGTGCTAGAGCGAGTAGGAGAGGTGGCTTATCGACTTGCCTTGCCTCCATCGGTAGCTGGTGTGCACAATACTTTTCATGTTTCTCAGTTGAGGCACTATGATCGGGATGATAGCCATATCTTGGACCATTAAGAGTTAACGTTGGGCACCGATCTATCTTACGAGGAGCAGCCTACCACCATTCTCGTTCGTCGGGAAAAAGTGCTAAAGAACAAAGTCATTCGCTTAGTTCGAGTTTCTTGGGGTGGTCGTTCTCCAGGAGAGTCTACCTGGGAACGCGAGGAGGACATCCGTTCACGTTTTCCGCACCTGTTTGAGTAGTTGTCGGTTGTTCCATTATTTTCATTCTTTAATTTCAAGAATAAAATTTTTCTAAGGGGGTATGATGTAAATCCCCAGTTCCATGTATATATTTTCCGTAATTTTCCGGAATTTTCCTATTATTTTTTTTTTCATTTTTTCATATTTTTTTCATTTTTTAATTTTTCTAAAACACACACCTTAAACTACCCTACCCCACCCGACACGACCCCCCATTCTTCTTCTCCTTCTTCTTTTCTTTTCTTTTCCCGCCCTTTTTCCCAACGACTCCCTTCTCGCGCTCGACCCCGACCGGCCCTCGTCGATGCCGTGCCTATCAAGCCAACGACCTCCCTGAGATCACCTCCTCCGAATCCCCACTCCCTCTCCTCTCACCTCCGCAAGACCCGCTTCCCAACGTCCCACTCCTCCTTCCTCACGACCTCCACCTCGTGACCCGCGCCCACCTCCGCGACACCCTCTCCAACGATCTCCCCGAGATCCCCTCCCTAAATCCTCACTTGCTCCCCTCTCTCTCCCCTTGCCGACGTCTCTGCGAGACCCGCTCCCCCACGACCTCGTCCTCGCCCACGTATCAACCGCCTCCGAGATTTTGCGGCCCTTCCCGTGCGATCTCCCCTACCTCTCTCTCACTGACCCAGCCCCACTACAAACTCCCATCCTCAGCGAGCCACCACGGCCTCCTCCAGAAACTAACGCCTCCACCACCACACTGAGCCTCAGCTCTTTCCCACTCTCAACAACCCAACTTCATCATTACACCCGAGCCCCACTGTAACCTTCACCACCACCGCCGATCTCATCTTTGCACAACTCCAACATCGCCGACTTCAAGCTCCCCTGCAACCTCCGTTGCTACTGTCGACTTCCTCCCATCACCATCGCCATCGCCACCGCCTGAAACCACAACACCACTCCACCTCCATCATCTCCTTTCCCCATCAACACTGCAACCAGTTGTTGTCAAGGCCGCTGCACATCACTGCCTTTGAGCCATCGCCGACCGCCTCCCCGACGTCGACAACACCACAGTGGAGCACCCACTTCCCCTCTCGTAGGCCTCCTCCTCTCTCAAGCACCCATCCTTGACCCTATAGCGCCACCTCCGTGCTTACATCGAACCCGCTTCCACACCGCCACCATACCACAGCTGCACCACCGCATACCCAGATGTGTCGCACCCCATACTCACTCCCCGTGCCACACCGTACCCCCATGCTGTTCCATCCTCTGTGCCACGCTGTGCCAGTCCCCGTACCATGTCGTGCAAGCCTCCGTGCCCCACCATACCCCAATCCAGTGCATGCACCGTGCCCACTCCCGCACCAGCATCGTGTCCAGTACCGTGTTGCGCCGTGCCACTCCCGCACCACGCACCGAGCCAAGATCACGCTCGCTACCGTGTCATACCCGCATTGTCTCCGTGCCCAGTATCAGATCTCCGCGCATCGCGCACGTGCCATGCACCGTGTCTAGCATCGCATCATCTCGTGTGTCGAGACGAAGCCCGCAAGTGGTGTCGCTTCTATATCAGCGACCGAAAGCAAGTGAAATCCTCACATGCTTTTAACATGCTATATGATTTCGTGTTAAAATTTAATTAGATAGGTTATTATGAATGGGTGTTTATTAGTATTTTGACACACGTATATAGTAAGTATTATATACCATTTTCATGAGTTGGACAAAACCGGCATTAATTCGATAATTCAAGATATTGAACGCTAAGAGTTCGATGTGGTGAACTGATCCCAAAACCCTGTCGAAAATGCTTTAATAATTTCCTTTGCTGCTTACGAACATTATGTAGAAAACTGAACTTAGATGACAAAGCATCGCGCAAGGAAACAACGTCCCAAAGACACGACGTCAAATCTAATTTTACTGTACACGTAGTAGTTTTAAATGGGTATAAAATTAATTACATGTCAGAATGTAATATTCTATGGCTCATATCGAAGCCGACTCGATAAGTTAGAACCCTCTATAGTTTACCCTTCAATTCTGATAGACCACTGTATGAGAATTGACTGGGAATGGTTGCAACACTACAGGTGGAAGAAGAAAAGCTAGAGGTAGTTCGAGAGTTTAAGGAATTATTCCCTGAAGATATCTCAGGTTTGCCTCCCGATCGAGCTCTTGAATTCAGCATTGACTTAGCACCTGGTGCGCAACCAGTGATCAAAGCACCATATCGGTAAAGTCCAGAAGGATTGAAGGAGATCCGTACTCAGCTGGACGAACTTCTGAAGAAAGGATGGATTCGTCCCAGTACTTCAAGTTGGAGATCTCCAGTTTTGCTCGTGAAGAAAAAAGAAGGTTAATACATAATGTGTATAGATTACCGAGCTCTGAACGAAATGACGATAAAGAACAAGTATCCACTACCGCGCATCGACGATTTATTCGATCAGCTAAGTGGGTCTTGTGTTTTCTCAAAGCTAGACCTTCGTTCGGGTTATCATCAGGTGAAGGTTAAAGAGTCTGATATTCCGAAGACGGCATTCAGGACTCGCTATGGTCATTATGAGTTTCTCATGATGCCATTTGGAGTGACCAATGCACCTGCTATGTTTATGAATCTGATGAACCGGGTTTTCCAAGAGTACCTAGACAGATTTGTTGTTATTTTCATCGACGACATCCTGGTGTATTCAAAGAATCAGAAAGAACATGCTGAGCATTTGCGGATTATCCTGGAGATATTACGACAGCATCGACTCTATGCCAACTATAGCAAGTGCGAATTTTGGCTAGATCAAGTCGGATTTCACAGACACATTATTTCGGGCGAAGGAATCTCAGTAGATCCAGCTAAGGTATTGTTCACACCATAATATTGTATTATTATATTCCCCATTCTTATTCTTTTTACAAATAAACAGGTGCTTTTGACGCATGTCTGCTACATGTTACAGGTTACAGGTTCTTGGACAGAAAACAGTGAAAAAGACGAAAGATGATACAAAAGCGGGACTTTTGCCCAACAAATAGAAGGATCCTAGTCAAGCCTAGACGAAGAACAATTCACAATCAACAAGGCAACGCAAGATCCAAAATGTCAACGCATTTTAAAAAGCCATTGCAAATTGTTCACTGAAGATCTGGAACCAATGTAGAAGCCCAATTGATAAAAGAACCAAAGAAACAGAAGCCCAAAAAGACCCAGAACAAGACCCAAGATTTTCAGCATTCAAGCTTGCCAAAGGGCCGCGGAACCGCGGCCCAAGCCTGCCATTGCCACGGTTCCGCGGCCATAAGAAGCCCGGAGGAAATTAAGTTTTTTCCATAATGTGTTGGTGGCGTTGACTGGTCTTTTATTAGGGGTATTTTCGTAAAATCAGATATGCGGATCAAAATGTAACCTAGGGTTTCCTATTCTCTATAAATTGGAACCTTAAAGATTGTATTAGGTTATGCCTCCTTTTAAATAATAAATTCAGATCTCTTTATGGAGAGCATCGGTGTTTTCTTTTCAACTCATGAATTCAGATCTGACAAACCTGCGTTGATGATTGGAGAGAGCATTTGTAAGTAGATTTAATTCCTTGCTCTAGTTTAGATTTCAATTCTTTGCCTTAGGTAGATTTAAATTCTTGTCGTAGATAAATTGCTTAGAGTTAGCTTTGGGGAAGGATTTTGAGAGATGAGATCTCTCATCCCTTTCTTACCCATAATACATTTTTAATAGGACTCCATGCATACACGCACACACCGCGCCCTACGGCACCCTATCCCTCGAGATAGCGGTGATACCGTAGTATAAAGGCCCGGTTGTGTGCGTTTTCCATGGAGGTTAAGGTAAGGATCTCTAAAGGAAGGACAAGAACCTAGAGGAAGGAACACCTTCCCGAATGGATCTAATCCTCTTTATTGACAATTACCATAACTCCTCATAAATCTTCATTCGGGTATAGAAAGCGTTGAGATTTACTTGCATTTCCAAACCATCCCTAAACCAAACCCTAGCAAGAATAGATCTAGATAATCGTAGATAGAATAATTTAGGTTTTTAGATTTAATAATCAATCCGAACACTCTTCGGAATTAACTCGTTAGCGCGATTAGGAGATTCACAACATCCCTGTGGACCGACCCGTACTCACCGGCTAGCTTCATGCGACGCCGTTCTTGATTGCGATAATAGATAGTTTTTGACACACAATCAAATGGCGCCGTTGCCGGGGATGGCGTAGAAATTTCCTTTTTGCAATTTCGGGTTAATCTTAATAAAATAAAAAATCATAAAAATCTAAAAAATCAAAAAATCATAAAAATATATCAATTGTTATTTTTTGGAAATGGTACTTTGTTGTTTGAATCTTGCAGGAACAATCGAGACAGATCTGGAAATTTCCAGAAAGCAAAACAGAAAACGGGATATCGGAATAGAAGAGATTTTAAACAACAGAACAGCAGAAAAAATTTGGAGTCTCGAACCGCCCAAAGTGCCGCGCTTCCGCAGCCGAAACCAAACTTAGACCGCGGAAACGCGGCCGTCTTGTCACATCAGAGCTTGAAAAAAAATTTGGGGATCTGTGACGTCCAGAGAGCCGCGGAACCGCGGTTATAACGCTCTTCTGCCGCGGAAAGGCGACGCCTTGGTTATTTCCTCTGACCAAAATTGCTCTGTAAGCCTCCTCGGTTCCTCCTCTGTAATTTTTGAAATATCTTTTCTGGAAATTTCTGCAGGATTCCGTGAGCTATAAAATATATTCCCTTCCATATAACAAATCTTGTGCAGGATTTTTGCGCCTAGTTTAAATTAGAAATAGATTGCAAGTAATATTTTTCTGTTGCATATCTTTTATCAAAATCTTTTTGCAACAATTTCCAAATAAAGATAAAAAGAAAAAGGGAAATTTTTTTTTAGAAACTTGCAAAACGTTTGCCGCAAATAAATCCTTGCACAACCACCACCCAACCTTCCTTCTTGTCACCTTTCTTCTTACAACATGGGTACCCCACATAATAAATCACTTGCCAAACTTTGGTATCCCGAACCTAATTTTGCGTCGTACGTCAATTTGTTCGGTCAATTTAAAGACGATCCTTCCATGCCTAAAAAATCTTTGAAAGATCAAATAGAGGCGTCTAGGAGAAACAGTTTGACTTTGCAACCCACCTTGTGTCAACCAAGTCAACCCTTACCACCTCCATATGTTGACACCACTTTTTCGAGTCCTTCTATCACTCCTAAGCCGATATCCATTGCTGAGCATATTGCTCAATCTCGCAGCCGATCTTTCACCCCTCTCCACTCATCTAGTTCTAGGGATCCACACGATTATTCACCTTGTTATCCATATGTTGACCCTACCCCTGTCCAATCACCCACTTCCTACCAGTCCTACCCGACCTTACCACCCTCACTAGACACTGTTTCCACACAGCCATTAGGGAGTTTTGCATATCCACACGATTTCGAATCTTTTACCGAAACCCCCTTACCACCCAAGTCTAGTTTGGAAGAGTCGTTGGAGGCATATATCGCAGCAACAAACAAAATGACTAGGAATGTGGAAGCGTCCGTGGCCGCCCTTATGCAACCTAGTAAAACGGTAGCTAGTTTCCCGCTAGCTTCAAATTTTTCAATGTATAAGGAGGCGGTTGGACAGAGTGAGAATGAGAGAGGAGTTCCAAATCAAACCTACCCTTACCCAATTGAAGCCCACAACTCCAGTTTTCCATCGAATGTCCTAAATGATTCACAAGTTCAAAATAAAAACGAGTTGTGTGATTTTGTAGTGTTTGATTTGCCAAATTGTGAGGAACCCCTTTCGAGTGAAACCGCACCTAATCCTTTCGATCTTTACACCTCCCATCTAGAACCTAAATCGATAGATATCCATGCTTTTGATGAGGTGTCTAAGAAAATTGATTTTCACTTGATTGAGGATATAGACGCCGGGAATATTTCGGATGATGAATCTGTCGATTTGATTGAAATTTTATGTTCAACTCATCATCCCGAGTCATTAGATGTTTCTCCCGAATTTCATATGCGTCTGGATTTTGATGATAATGGCATGGATGAGCTGAATTTTGAGGAAAATTATAAAGATAGTATTGAGGAGAGTTTTGAGGATCATATTGAGGTTGAACCATTTTTTTTTGATGTGTCTGATTTTCCAATCCATCCTCTTGAACCTTTAACTAAATCACCCTCCCTCCTTTCCATCGTTCCGACCACGCTTGAAGACTGTGAGCTTGAAAATTTTTCCTTTGAATCTGACACAGTTCTCACAAATGAGTGTTTCACTTTTTCGGACGATGTTGATGACTCACCGCCCGAGTTTGAGTCCTTTGAGTTTTCAGATGAGTTAGTTGAACCATCAGACTCGGTTGCTTACAGTAGTTTCGAACCATTAATGAATTCTTTCAAGTTCGAGACAGTTTACTACGGTGAGAATGATACTATCCCTAATTCACATCCTTTCGTCCTTCCTATCGTTCCGACCATACAAGAGACCGTTACGCTTTCATCTCCTATACCAAGTTCGGCGTACCCATGCTTTCTTGCGAATCTTGAGGGATTTGATCCCATTTCTCGAAGGGTTGATAGGTTAGCGCAATCGCTTTTAACACATCGGTCATCACAAATTGCGCTAATTTATTCACTTGATTTACACCCTCAAGATCGTACTCCATTTCTTTCTCCTTTCTGCCATTCTTCTCCTTCACCGAGACCGTATTCTACCCTTCTTCCCACACGGTCTCGCGTGCTTCTCATCTCTTCTCTTTCCACCCCATTCTTGCACCAACTATACCTTTACCACAATAAGATTTTTGAATGGTTGGTGCTAACCTTTGGCTTGTGTAAGGCCAAGCTTAAGTTTGGGGGGAACCTTGTTATATATATGTATATATATTTTTGTTTTCTTTTTCTATAAAAAATAAAAAAAAAATTTCAAAACAAAAAAATATATAAAAACAAAAATTATAAATAAATAAACAGGGGAGTGCCAACATCTCAACCCTCTTGGTGTAGCATGACAGTGAGGACACTGTCAAGTTCAAGTTTGGGGGTATGCTCGGTACGTCTTTTTCCTTCGCATTCATATGTACATATTTTTGCATTTGCATATTTATTTTAAAACCCATAAAAATTGAAAATTTTTAAAAATTATAAAATTTATGTATTAAATTTTGGCTAATTGACTTGAGTTTGACAGATAGGTTAACTAGCTAGGAATAACTAGATCTTAGACTTAGTAAATTAAAAACCCTAAAAATAACATTCCTTAAAGTTTAACGGTAGAAAGTATATGCCTTGTAGTTTATTTAGAAATAGGCATATTTTGAGTTCACTTCTTGGGCTAAGTCGAAACGAAGGAGAAGTATTGATGTTCTTATTAGAGTATAAGTTTGAAAAATAATTCCTAGCTTAAGTCTAGATTCTGAAAATGTATACCCTACAATTTGCACAATCACGCACCTTGAAACTTGGAATAGTAGAAGAGACCTTGAAATGCTCTTGTCTAAAGTCCTTAGTAAGAAGAAAATAAAAGGGAAAAAAAAAGAGTGAATAAAAAAAAATGAACACTGGTTTTTGTGATTACTTAAGGCTGTAAATATAGAAAAATATTTAGCGAGGGTGCTTCATCACCTAATGCCTTAGACCAACTGGTTTGGGAGTCACTGCTAAAGCCTTGGGTGTTGCAAGACTAGGAATTACGCTTTAAAGTGCAAACATATCTTGTAATCGGTTGTTGGTACCTTAAGAAGTATTAACAGTCGCATGAAGGATGTGTAAGCAAAATTCAATTAAAAATTCACCTACTAATAAGTACTTTGGACAACGGACAAGGGTATGATTGCTTGATTTGAATTTCCAAGTATAGGGGTGATTCATACACACACGTGGGGGGTATGTGATTGGAGTTTAGATGAGAGAAAGGAATGAAGAATAGAACTTGTATCTTTAGTAGAGTTGATAAAAATTCCTAAGTGGAGATGGAACCCTAGAAGGAAAACTTAAAAATGCCGAAAGCTAAGTAGGTCTGCAGAACATATATAATCTTAAGTTAGATGATGAGGAAGTGTGAAGAATACGGGTGGATAATTTACGAGTCGACGATAATAGAATTCCTTGTTAGAAAACCTAATTGGAGAATAAAAGTCGATGGGCCAAATTGATAGGATTTTGTGGGTAGTATCCGCTGAAAACCCTCAGGAGACAACACTCCTCCTACTAGGGACACCTAGAGGTTTAACGGCTTGTTGCACGAGCTCAGTGCAATCGCGTTTCCCTGCGAAAGTGCGGTAAGGTTTTTGTAGAGAATGAAAAATAAGTTTGCTCGAGGAAAGATAAGTTTGGGGGTATTTGTTCACACCATAATATTGTATTATTATATTGCCCATTCTTATTCTTTTTACAAATAAACAGGTGCTTTTGACGCATGTCTGCTACATGTTACAGCTTACAGGTTCTTGGACAGAAAACAGTGAAAAAGACGAAAGATGATACAAAAGCGGGACTTTTGACCAACAAATAGAAGGATCCTAGTCAAGCCTAGACGAAGAACAGTTCATAATTAACAAGGCAACGCAAGGTCCGAAATGTCAACGCAAATGGTTAAAAAGCCATTGCAAATTGTTCACTGAAGATCTGGAACCAATGTAGAAGCCCAATTGATAAAAGAACCAAAGAAACAGAAGCCCAAAAAGACCCAGAACAAGACCCAAGATTTTCAGCATTCAAGCTTGCCAAAGGGCCGCGGAACCGCGGCCCAAGCCTGCCATTGCCGCGGTTACGCGGCCATAAGAAGCCTGGAGGAAATTAAGTTTTTTCCATAATGTGTTGGCGGCATTGACTGGTCTTTTATTAGGGATATTTTCGTAAAATCAGATATGCGAATCAAAATGTAACCTAGGGTTTCCTATTCTCTATAAATTGGAACCCTAAAGATTGTATTAGGTTATGCTTCCTTTTAAATAATAAATTCAGATCTCTTTATGGAGAGTATCGGTGTTTTCTTTTCAACTCATGAATTCAGATCTGACAAACCTGCGTTGATGATTGGAGAGAGCATCTGTAAGTAGATTTAATTCCTTGCTATAGTTTAGATTTTAATTCTTTGCCCTAGGTAGATTTAAATTCTTGCCGTAGATAAATTGCTTAGAGTTAGCTTTGGGGAAGAATTTTGAGAGATGAGATCCCTCATCCCTTTCTTACCCATAATACATTTTTAATAGGACTCCATGCATACATGCACACACCGCGCCCTACGGCACCCTATCCCTAGAGGTAGCGGTGATACCGTAGTATAAAGGCCCGGTTGTGCGCGTTTTCCATGGAGGTTAGGGTAAGGATCTCTAAAGGAAGGACAAGAACCTAGAGGAAGGAACACCTTCCCGAATGGATCTAATCCCCTTTATTGATAATTACCTTAACTCCTCATAAATCTTCATTCGGGTATAGAAAGCGTTGAGATTTACTTGCATTTCCAAACCATCCCTAAACCTAACCCTAGCAAGAATAGATCTAGATAATCGTAGATAGAATAATTTAGGTTTTTAGATTTAATAATCAATCCGAACACCCTTCGGAATTAACTCGTTAGCGCGATTAGGAAATTCACAACATCCCTGTGGACCGACCCGTACTCACCGGCTAGCTTCATGCGACACCGTTCTTGATTGCGATAATAGATAGTTTTTGACATACAAATCAGGTATCAGCCGTTAGCGAATGGCCAACACCAAAGACGGTGAAGGATATTCAAAGTTTCTTGGGATTAGCATGATACTACCGAAGATTCATAGAAGGCTTTTCGAAGATTGCAACACCCCTGACCAAGCTCGCATGTAAAGATGAAGTATTCGTGTGGTCAGAAGCATATGAACAAGGTTTTGTAGAACTCAAGTCAAGATTGACATCAGCTCCTATTCTCGTAATACCGGACCAATCTGAAGGAGTTTTTGTGCATTGTGATGTATTCGGTAAAGGATTAGGATGCGTTCTACACCAGCATGGAAAAGTTGTAGCCTTTGCATCAAGACAGCTGAAGGTTCATGAGCGCAACTATCCAACACATGACTTGGATTTGACAGCCGTTATCTTTGCACTTAAGATTTGGTGCCATTATCTTCTGGGAGAGCGAGTAGATATATACACTGACCACAAGAGTCTGAAGTATGTATTTACTCAGAAGGAATTGAATATACGGCAGAGAAGATGGCTAGAACTTATGGCGGACTTCGACATCAACCTACAATATCATCCAGGGAAGGTGAATGTAGTTCCTGGTGCAATTAGTCGCCAGCCGTTATCAATGAATCTCACCACACAATGGAAGCTTCAGCAGGAATTGCACGGGATGGAGATCGAAGTGGTTATGCCAGGTAACGCTTCGTATTTGATGAACTTACAAGTTCAGTCTACTATTGTCAATCAGATCAAGGCAGCTCAAGCAAGTGATGCCAAGCTGCAAAAGATCCGAAAATAAGTAGAAAGTGGACTGTGATCAGACTTCATCATCCACGAAGACGGATCTTTGAGATACGGAAGTAGATTGTGTGTACCACAAGGTTCTGTTCGGGAAGAGTTGATGAAAGAAGCTCACAGCTCTCCTTACTCAGTACACCCTGGTGGTATAAAAATGTATAAAGATCTACGGCAACATTACTGGTGGCATGGAATGAAGCGCGAAGTAGCCAGAAGCATAGCCAAGTGCTTGGTGTGTCAGCAAGTGAAAGCTGAATATCACAGAACTGCTGGTTTACTTCAACCGTTACCTATCCCAGAATGGAAATGGCAACACATCACTATGGACTTCATGACTGCCCTTCCTCGCAGCACGAAGGGTAACGACGCAGTATGGGTTATTGTGGATCGACTCACCAAGTCGGCTCATTTCATCCAATTTCGAGTTGGCCAATCTACCGAGGCACTAGCAAAGAAGTATATGGAGGTAAGCATGAATCTAATGTAAGATTTAACCTTAAGATGTACTATTTCTGATACCCATGAACTCATGCAAGAGATCATGAGATTACATGGAGTATCGGTTTGCATCGTTTCCGATCGTGATACCAGATTCCGATCGCAGTTTTGGCAGAGTCTGCAAGCTAGCCTGGGAACGAGTCTGAACTTTAGCACAGCTTACCATCCACAAACAGATGGACAGTCTGAGTGAACAATTCAGATTCTAGAAGACATGCTAAGAGCTTGTATGTTAGACTTCGGAGGATTGTGGGAAGATCATCTATATCTTGTGGAGTATTCATACAACAACAGCTACCAGGCAAGTATTGGAATGGCACCATTTGCCGCTCTCTACGGAAGAAAGTGTCGTTCACCACTAAGTTGGGACGATATTGGAGATCGGGAACTCCATGGACCAGAGATGATCGTAGTAACTGTGGATGTAGTTCGCATGATCAGGGAAAGAATGCGCATGACCCAAGACAGACAGAAGCACTGGGCTGATGCAAAGTGTCGACACCTGGAGTTTCAACCTGGAGATCATGTTTTCTTGAAGATCTCTCCAAACCGAGGAGTAATCCTCTTTGGAAAGAGGGGTAAGCTCAGTCTGAGATATATTGGACCGTTCGACATACTCGAACGAGTCAAAGAAATGGCATATCGTATAGCACTACCACCCTTATTGGAAGGAGTACACAACGTATTCCACATATCCCAACTTTGAAGATATGTGAGTAACCCCAGCCACATCCTTGATCACTGTACAAAAAGATCTATCTTGTGAGCAATAGCCCATGTTCGCCGTCGAAAGACGCGACCGGGACGTTGGGACGTCCGGCCTGAATTTTGGGGGGCAGATGCTATTTGGTTTTATCCGTCCACCTCTCGGAAGATGCCAAGTTGATTTACGGCACCGTGTATCGGAGGTTTAGATGGATGTGGCCGATCTAGCAGACTTCGTCAGATTCCCCCTCGTTTGCGAGGGGTTTTTGATTGTGGGGACGCTCTTCCCTGCAAGCACAACCCCCTGCAGTTAATTACGCTACCGCATCGCGGTAACCACTTTCTCCTTCTCAAGATGGTCACTTCATGTCGTGTGTGTTTGTTTTATTTTTGGTTGCCCGTGGATTGTATACGGAGACTAATTTATGTTGTCGCCCGTAGGGCGTGAATTAGTCCAAATCCGTACTTTCTTAGATTTGGATTTAGGTTGGGTTTAAGGATCGTTAATCTCATTGAGATTAAGATCACCTTAAACATTTGTTAAGGATACGTTAGTCTAATTTTAGACTAAGATCTACTCAACGAAGGTTCAGGATCATTTAGATCCGACAACAGAGCATTTAGGTTCTATCGTTTTAGTTTAGAGACATTGCGGTCCATTAGGTTTAAGGACATAGTCCGTGGCAGTTTAAGGACCTCACAGTCTGTAAATTTTAAAGACATCACAGTCTATGAGTTTAAGGACCTCACAGTTCATAAAGTTTAAGGACATCATAGTCCATGAATTTAAGGACCTCAGAGTCCATAAAGTTTAAGGACATCATAGTCCATGAGTTTAAGGACCTCATAGTTCATGGGGTTTTAAGACATCATAGTCTGTATGGTTTAAAGACATCATAGTCTGTGAGGTTCTGGTTTAACCAGTTTGGGGATACGCCAAAAGTTATTGGTTATTGCGACCCTCCATCTCTCTGAAGACGTTAAAGGATTACAACGACATGTATCAGAGGTATGAAGAGATGTACCCTTGAACCAATATCCGATTTGGGAAAAATGAGATGAACATCAGTTTAGATGTCATCTGTTGGGAGCTTATTAGTTGTCTTTGAAACTGAGATCGGTTTTGGAAATCCTGAGCAAGAGGGGCTCAATTGATGATCCTTGGAAAATTTGGCCCGAATCTGGCTAATGTTAGCCTTCCATCGTGTTCATATTTATTCAGCGCTCACGTGCTCCCACGTGAGGTGTTTTAAAATAGTGTTAAACACTAAAATTCTGAGGCGCTCACGTGGGATCACGTGAGGCGCTTGAAACAGTGTTAAACTTCAAGAATTTGAAGCGCCGCTTCTTTGGGTTTATTCTTTTGTTCATTTCTGAGCGCTAAGCGCTATTGGGTCACGTGAGATCATATGAGGCACCCCAAAAGAGGAAACTGCCTTTGATTTATTCTTTTTTTTCTTTGTAAGTGCCAAGCACTACTATGGAGTCATGTGTTATCACGTAAGCCAGTCTCTTTTGTTCCTCAGAGGCGCTCACGTTGGAGAACGTGATCGACTGTTGTTGGGAGCCAATTTTTTACGTGCATGGAGATCCTGAGTTTCGAGACTTTCAAGTCCATTATTTTATGAGAGTTGGATTCTTAAGACTTAGTTTTTCTCTTAGGTTTGGGATCTATATGGCAGAATCTCCCTGATGAGAATTAAATTCTCAACTTGTGAGGAGATCTGCTTCTGCAGATGTTTTACCATAAGGGAGAACTAAGTTCTCATATGAAGGGTTAAACCCTTGTTTTATTAGAGGAATCAAATTCCTATATAATTTTTGGGAGAATTAAATTCTCTGAACTTAGATCCTCCCCTAGGTTTTGGATCTGCATGGCAGAATTTCCCCGATGAGAATTAAATTCCCAACTTGTGGGGAGATCTGCTTCTCAAAATCTCAACCAGAGAAAGAACTAAGTTCTTTTTAGAAGAGTTAAACTCTTATGGAGGTAAAAAGGGGATGAGATATTCTCCCTGTATTTTGTTCCCTCTTACCTAGAGTTTCTTTTTCTCTTTTTTCTCTAGAGAATTAAATTCTCTTTTCTTTTGCTTACGAGGGGTCTCTCTCTCTTTCTCACTCACTCTCTCTCTCTCTCTTTCTTTTTTCCTCCTTTTTTCTTTTTTATCTCTGCTTTTATTTATAGGGGAAAGAAAAGAATCAATTTGTTTTAGAAGATCTCTCATTGAGAGTTTTTGATTGATTTTCTAATCAACCAACATGATCTTTTAGATCACTTGGTGAATTTTATTCACCGTTGGATTTTTAATCCGAGGGTTTCTGTTTTACAGAAGATATTTCTTTTGTTGTTCTTAGCAAGTTTAGGAAGATATTTCCTTGCACAGAATTTTTCTGTAGATTGGTGATTTTTAATTACCATTGGATCTTTAATCCAACGGTGCTCTGTTTTACAAAGCGTAATCTTTCTTGTTTAGAAAGATCCAAGGAAATACTTTCCAAATAAGGCTTTTGGTTCCTTCTAATTAGAATTTGTTTCTATTAGTTCAGAAAGCAAAGGAATCTATCAAGTGTAGCACGTGACCCCTCAAAGTTAAGCACATCAAAGAGCGTCATGTGTCATCACGTGACTTTTTCTGGCCAATTGTTTGTTTTAAGAAGGTGCCTATATACTTTGTATATAGAAGGTCATATGTCTGCACGTGTGGCTCAGTTTTAACCTTAATTTTGGCCTTGCTTTATCCAGCGCAGTGGCTATCACGTGTAGGCACGTGATGCTCCGTTTGGGGACTTTTCCTTTTGCTTTTACATATTTTTTTCAGTTTCCGTGAGGGAACAAATGCCCCCACAATGTTGTTCTCACGTGGCTTGCACGTGAGTGCAACACTGTCATTTTTTACAGCCGTCGGATTGTATAGGGGAATGGGAAGGTGAACCGCCCTTATCACGTCTTATAAATGCAAGGGTTCTGTTCCATTGGCAGCCACTGTTTCTTTCATCTTCTTCCTTCTTCGTTTTCTTTGAGAATTTAATTCTTCTCCTCAGAGCTTAGTTCTCTGCCATTGCAATTCCAGAGTTAAAACTCTGTCAAAAAGAAACCCTTTTTGGTAAAGATCTTGCACATCAGAAAGAACTTTTGTTTTTGAGCAAAACTTCTGGATTTTAAATCCATTATGAGAGCTTTGCTCTCCTCTGAAAACCCGTCTCTTAGAGATCCGAAGATGTGATCTTTGAGTAGTGAACCTTCATATCTTGGGCATTCCCCTCTGATTCTTTTTTAGGCTTCATGGGATTTTGGTTCTCATATGTTTTCATGAGTTCTTGGAATTTAATTCCATCACATAAAAGGAATTTAATTCCTAAAGCGAAGATCTTAGCTCTGAAAGATCAGGAGGACCCTTTGGGAATTTTATTCCCTGGTTTTCTTGAAAATCATTTCATAGGGTTTTACCCTTATTCACACAAATTTGAATTTGTTGGATGCTTAACAGAACTTGTTTTCCTAAGAATTTGTCTGAATCCCAATGTCTGTTTAATGAGGGTCTTCTTGATTACTAATCTTTTACTGATGTCTCTTTTCAGACGCTATGGCCGCTCATCTGTACAGTCTTGACGAAATTATTTCTTACGAGGACATTCGCGCACAAGGCCGTTGCCAAAACCAGGAGTTTACAAACGCCCAATGTGCTGAGATTATGAGCCGTTTCAATGAACACAACGGTCGACTACTTCCTCATCGCTCCGCTCTTTTGAAGATTATAGTGAGAGCAATTTGGAGGACACTTCCTGGATTTTACAAAGCCATGCCGCTTAAGGCACTGGATGATGCCGAAGATAAGGTGCATTCAGTGTATCTGTCTGGCCTGATCTCGAAAAAAAGGTGAGATAATCTCACTGATATCTTGCATCAAATTTTCCAACAGACGACGATAAACACTGCTTATCAGAGGGTGGAGGACATTAGTGAAGATCTTGACGCTTGCATTCATGAGAGGATGCACACGAGAATGGTCAGAGAGGCCAAAAACATTCCAGATGGCCTTACTTTCGAATTTCTTAATCCGTGTCCCGGATTTATTGTTTTACCACTGTAAACATTTTCTTTTATTTTTGTATGAATTTTCGGAGTATGAATGACAAAACTTTCCTATCCCCCTTTTTATGTTTACATGTGTTCTGTATGAAGTTTTGTCATACTGTTGTTGATGTTCACGTGTTTTGCACATGAGGCACTGTTGGGGAGGTCGTTTCATCTCCATACTCTGATTCCAATGAGTCACCTCCTTCATTTCCGATGCACTTCCCTTTTTCTAGGCCTTAAGAATAGTTCCACCATGCACAACATTTTCCGTGCATAGCATTCAATGCATCTCTTTATAACTTGAAGCCAAGGCCTTTCTTCTTCTCTAAAGAGAAAACCATTTAGACCTTAAGGTGATCATCTTGAGAGAGAGACCAAAGGTTATGGCTTGCAACCGCCCCCACGCTCATCGGCAACCATGGGAGGTGCCTATCGAGGGGATGGTTCCTCACCTTGCTGCGCGGCTAGCAGATCCCGTACTCACCGACGCTCAATGTGACGCGGTGATATACGAGCTTCTGACTCGTAGGGGCTCTCCTCTTCCTTTGGGATCCATTTGGCTCCGGATGATCTTTCTAGCCGTGCTCGTCGACATCCCTCCTCATCTGACAGAGATGACTTCGGCGATCCTCGATGCGGCAGAGGACAAGATCGAGTGTTTCTACGAGGCATGCTTGATTACCCGGGCTCTGAAAGATCGCTCGATTCATCTACTGGGTCAGATAAGAGCGCGGCGGGTTGTCATGTCCGCTTTTGCTGATGAGCATGGTGCTAATCGGTGGGGAGTGTTCCCGCCAAAAATTTCTGCACAAAGAGCCCAAGGTATCAAATGGCAGAGATACGCTTATGAAAATGCGAACTAGTATTTTCCGGGCTGTTTTTTGAAAAACTCCCGAATGAGAAACAGATAAATTCTGATGGTATCGAAAGTGTCTCGAAAAAACCTTCGATTTGATATATTATGGACTTCATAATTCATCCGGGATCAAAAGTTATGAGCAAATATGCTATGCACTGTTCCCTGATTAAAAATCAGAATTACCTCAATGAGGTACCACGTGCTCACACGTGATCAATGGTCACGTGTTGACAAGTGATAGTTAAAACAGAAATAAAAACAAACGGCTGAAGAAGAACCCAATTGGGGGTCACGTGCTCACACGTGACCAAGAGTCACGTGCCAGCACGTGACTAGCTTTGAAAGCCTCACAGTTTAAAAGAATTTAATTCTAAAAGTCAGAAAATACCTCAACGAGGTATCACGTGCTTACACGTGACCAATGGTCACGTGTTGACATGTAATGGTTAAAACAACAACATAAACAAGCGGCTGTTAAAGGAACCAATTAGGGGGTCAAGGGTCACGTGCCAGCACGTGATAGGCTTTGAAAACCTTACAGTTTAATAGAATTAAAATTCTAAATTTCTCTAAAATCTTTCCAAATAGAATTAAAATTCTAAATTTCTCTAAATCATTCCAAATGGAAAAGGATTATGGGGACCGTTGGATTAAAAATCCAATGGTGATTAAAGATCACCAATTTATAGAAAGATTCGATACAAGGAAAGATTCCCCTAAAATCTCACCAGAAATAACAAACATAATATCTTTGGATTTAAAATCCAACGGTGAATAAAATTCATTATGTGATCTAAAGGATCATATTAATTATGAAATCAATTAAAATCTTTCAATGAAAGATTCACAAAAATTGATTCTTTTCTTTCTCCTATAAATAGGAGCCAAGAAGAGAAGAGAAAGGGAGGACCTTTTTGAGAGAATTTGGAGAGAGAAAACTTTGGAGAGAATTCTGGGATCTTGAAATTGCAGAGAGAAAAGAAAGGAGAATTTAATTCTCAACAAAGAAAAGCCTAGGTGAAAAAAGGGAAAAAGATCAACTTCAAAAAGAGAATTTAATTCTCAAAATTTAAGAGTTTAACTCTTCTGCAAATAAAGAACTTAGTTCTTCTTCTGGTTGAAGATCTGTACAGAGCACATCTCCCCATAGGATGAGAATTTAATTCTCATCGGGTTGAGATCCTGCCATGCAGATCCAAAACTTAGAGGGGGAATTGAGTTTAAAGAATTTAATTCTCCCAAAACAGAACTAGGGTCTAACCCTAATTGAGAATTTAATTCTCTCAAATCAACAGGAATTTAATTCCTCTTAAAAAAATGGAACTAGGGTTTAACCCTAATCAAGAATTTAATTTTTTTACATATATGGGAATTTAATTCCTCTAAAAAGAAATCGGGGTTTAACCCTACTTAAGAATTTAATTCTTGCACAATAGGAATTTAATTCCTCCAAAGTCATAATTAGGGTTTAACCCTACAAAGAATTTAATTCTTAAAATAACAGAGAACTCAAAAGATCTCCATGCATGCAAAAGACTAAGGTCACGTGTCCCACGTGACCCCTGAAGAGATCCCCGGAAATAAGAAGGAATTAACTTTGAGGCAATGCCTCACGTGTTCCCACGTGACCTCCTAAACGACGAGAATTAAAGCAAAGGAAATGTTGGCTCTGGGCGCTCTCACGTGTTACCATGTGACCCCTAATAAATGCCTTAACAAATCAGTGCATGAATGCTTATCACGTGCCAACACGTGATGGCCAGAAAGTCAAAAAGTGTTTAACACTTATTTGCAGAACAAAGCGAGGAGATCTGGCCCCACCCTTGGGCACTCTCACGTGTTATCACGTGACCCCTAATAAATCTTTTAATAAAACAGGGCATGGGTATACATCATGTGCCCACACGTGATGGCTATGAAAATTAAAAAGTGTTTAACACTTGATTGCAGAACAAAATAAAGGGTATCTGGCCCCACTTTTTGATGCTATCACGTGTCCACACGTGACCCCTCTTTCTTTAGTGTTTAACACTAATTTGGGGACTATATTTCCAGTGTTTAACACTGATTGTTTCTAGTGTTTAACACTAAATTGAAGATTATATTTCCAGTGTTTAACACTGATTGTTTTTTAGTGTTTAACACTAATTTGAGAGTTCTACCTCCAGTGTTTAACACTGTTGTTCTCTAGTGTTTAACACTATTTTTAGCCAAATTGGCTAGTTCTCCAGAGGCAAAAGTCCCTCCTCTAAATGAATCTCAAAATTGAGGAAATCAAAGACAAAATGTTGTCAGAGCCCCCCAAACCTCTGTTTAGCACTGCTGAATGATGATGGGCTGAACCCAGACAAATGTCTAATAGTCCAAAGGGCCAATATTTCAAACATAATTGGACTTAGCCCAAACTGGCCATAAGTCCTCAAATCATCTTGAACTGAGCACATCTGCTCTTTCAACCAACTCATTGGTTCAAGGGTACATCTCTGAGCTCCTCTGATATTTGTCGTTGTAATCCTTCAACGTCTTAAGAGAGGTGATGGGTCCCGACAGCCATATATTTTATTGGACCACCATGTCCCTAAACTGGCAATGGACCACCATGTCCCTAAACTGGCAATGGACTGCTATGTCACCCAAATGCTCTTTTGTCGGATCTAAACGATCCTGTTAAGTTGATCTTAGTCTCAAATTAGACTAACATATCCTTAACAAATGTTTAAGTTGATCTTAGCCTCAAATAGGGCTAACGTATCTTTAAACCCTCAAACAGACTTTAGTCCCAAATTGGACTATAGATCTCCCAACCAAATTTGGTTCAAGGGTACATCTCCGAACTCCTCTGATATCTGTCGTTGTAATCCTTCAACGTCATCAGAGAGGTGACGGGTCCTGACGGCCATACATTAAATGGACCACTATGTCTCTAAACTGGCAATGGACCACTATGTCCCTAAACTAGAACAATAAAGCCCAAATGCTCTTTTGTCGGATCTAAATGATCCATTTAAGTTGATCTTAGTCTCAAATTGGACCAACGTATCCTTAACAAATGTTTAAGTTGATCTTAGCCTCAAATATGGCTAACGTATCCTTAAACCAAAACCTTAAACCCAAATCTAAGAAAATACAGATTTGGACTAATCCACGTCCTACGGGCGACGACATAAATTAGTCTCCGTATATAATCCACGGGCAAACACAAACAAAACAAACACCCACGACACGAAGTGACCATCTGGAGAAGGAGAAAGTTGTTACCGCGATGCGGTAGCGTAATTAACTGCAGGGGCTTGCGCCTGTAGGGAAAAGCGTCCCCACAATCAAAACCCCCTCAAGCGAGGGGGAATCTGACGAAGTCTGCTACATCGGCCGCATCCGTCTAAACCTCCGATGCACGGTGCCATAAATCAACTTGGCATCTTCGGAGAGGTAGACGGATAAAACCAAATAGCATCTGCCCCCAGATTGCGGCAAGACAGTCCGTCTTCCCGGTTTCCGGCGGTAAACAGATTCTGGCACGCCCGGTAGGACCTTTTCCTCTTTCCACTCCACACTTCGTGTGTCGTGATTCGCAAACCAATCGCGGTTCGCTAATGGTTGCCCTTGGGTTTCGAGGTACTAAGATTTGGCGTTTCGTTTGCTGCAGAAAGCAAAAGGATCAATGGCTGGCAACTGCTCGAACTGCTCCAACTGCAAATGCAACCGACGCTCCGCCTCACCTAGAGGTATAGCCTATGGACCGCAGGCTGCTTCCCTGTTCACTATGCCTGTGGAACAAGTGACTCAGTCTACCACCGGCCTGTTCTTTGGGACCATGCTCCCGCCAGTAAACGTTAATATCCCGCTGCCGAAGGAAGCGCAAAAGAAGTCGGTCTTCGATCAGCTCACTACTACCACGGCCCCTCTCAACGGGTCGTCCAAATCCAACTCCTCAGTCTTCACCAGACTGAGCCTGAACTCCGATGGGCCTGCCAAGAAGCCCATGACCCCTGAAATGGCCATCCCGAAGAAGATAGCCATATCTGCTCCTGAAGTCGTCAAGGCGGCTTCTCCTGCCAAAGAGTCGGTCTTTACAAGACAGACTATTCCGGCTCCCGTTCCTGCCCGAAGGTCTGTCTTTGACAGATTGGATACCGCTACTCAAAAGACATCAGTCTTCAAGAGGCTGGCACCAGCGGTGCCTCATCTGGACAGGGAGCAAGACGAAACCATCCCCATCGCCGAACCGGCCCCAACAGCTCGACATGCTCGATGTCGCCACTGGCACCGAGTAAGGAAGGCTGGGGCAACTCCCCCTCTGGGCTAACCCCACCAGTTCCAACGGTGGAAATCAATGCTGCTGTTCCGACTGGGAACAACTTTGAACTACTCAACAAGGTGCGCAGAAACTCTCCGACTGCCGCGCTGAAAAGATCTCCCCCACCTGCGGAGAATGTTACAGAAACAAGGCCAGAGCAGCCCCCTCAACGGTTGTCCACCAAAATTTACAAGGTCTGGTGACGAGTTCAGGACTCAGTAATCGTTCAAGATCACTCTCACCGGCAGAAGAGGGTGAAAGTTCAAGAAGAAAAAAACCGTCCTGTCAAACCGCAAAGGACGACAACCACTTGGGTGCCCACTACAACGGCCCCCTCCATGTCGACTATTCACAAGAGCAGAAAGCAGGAGAAAGTCCCCACGCTTGCAGCAAATGTCAAAGACAGTAAGCCTAAATGCCCTAAGTCTGGGGGCATGGTGGTGCATACAGTCTACATGGCGTTCGGGAAAGAGGGCAGCCGTACATCTACAGGTTATAGACCGCTTACGCGATCGGTGACTAAAGCTCAGGAGCAGCAGCAGAAGCTCCAAGAAATGATGAATGCGATGGCCGCACTCACTGGGCCAAAAGAAAGCCCAGAAGCGTCCTCGGATCAACGCCAGGAGCAAGAAACTGAAGCTGAATTCCTTCATAGGATACTTGAAAAGAAGGACAAAGAGGCTGCGGAACAAGCAGCCAATATAAAGCGAATGGCCTTTCTGTTCCAGGACATAGTGGGTATGATGATCCAGCAGGATCCCCGAGCGGAAGATCCTCCGATTGTCCTCGAAGATGACAGAGGGGAAACGTCAAATCTACCTCCGGCTCTTTCAACAGCTAAAGAAGAAACTATTTCCAAAGCTGCCCTGGATGACTACATTGCTCAACAAATACGAGTTCACCAGGAAAATGTAGCAGCCGGTCAAATTGTTAGAACCGGACGACCCTATCCAAGCTAGTATGACCAAATCAATTACCCGCCGGGATATACGATCCCTAAGTTCTACGTATATAAAGGGACATGGAATCCACATCAGCATGTCACTCAATTCAGGGCCTTATGCGGCAACACTGGAGGCGATGACAAATTGTTGCTTCGCCAATTCGTCGGCAGCTTAGCAGAAACGGCCTTCGAGTGGTATTCGGAGCTACCTAACGACTCTGTCAAAACATTTGCGGAGATGGAGCTACTGTTCACATAAAGATTCGCGAGTGCTAGTGAATACACCCCGATAACAACACTGATCAACGCCAGGATAAAGCCAGGCGAAACAGGGGTTCAATACGCAACACGATGGCGGAATCTGTGGTCGAAATACGAACAGCGGATCGAAGAAGCACCTGCGGTAGGCAAGTTCGTAGGCACTCTTGATCCGCAAGCAACCATCTCGCAATTCATGATGTTCTTCAAACCGACCACGTTCCAGGCCTTAATTGATAAGCTAGCCCAGATGGATCAGATGAGACATAAACCGTCTCCTCCAAAGCCAGACTCTCGAACTGAGAAAGGGAAAGCGATCGTTGTTGCCAATACTCAACAACAGCCGAGCAACTTAAAGCCGGTTGTCCGTCGAAACAATATGCGTCCACGCCCATCCCTTGAGGAAAGACTAGGACGTCCTTACTCGTTTCCTCAGAATAAAAAAAGGAGACTGTTCGAGCTGGCAGTGCGCAACAGACTCATAAATTTGCCGAATCCAAAACGTCCGTTGCAGCCAGGTGATGTCAGCGATCCTAATTACTGTCCTTACCACCAAGCGGTAAGCCATCCAATCGAAGATTGTTTCGTCTTTAAGGGATGGATCGAGGATCAGTACCAACAGGGCAAGTTCGCGTTATCCGAAAACTGAAAGGTGAACCTGCCACAGCCTCATACTCCTAAAAAGGTGGACACGTCGGGGGCATCGTGCTCTTTTGTTGAAGAGGCCCCATGGGAGGTGGCTCTTTCGGCCAAAACCAAAAAGATGCTGAATGATCTCCGGACATGTCCGGCGATCAGGTGGAAGAATCCGCTAGAACCCCAGCTCGTCGAGGGAATCTTGAAACCGTGCCCAACTACAAAATCCGGTGGTAATGGGCAAAACACCCAGACACAGCCGTCAAAGTCTTCGAAGAAGAAGGAGAAGCCCCAAAAGCCCGTGAAGTTAGATGACAAGCGCACGAATCTGCAAAATGTTGACGCGCTGGAAGAATATAATCAGAAGGCGCGGACCCCAGTCACACTCCAAGAATTTCTCACCCACGTCCTTGCGGACAAAGATGATGACAATGGAGAAGACTCGTCGGATGAGTCTGAGGATTATGTGGCAAGCTGTCATGTGATCTCTCACTCATTAATAAACGGTAAAGAAGCTTTGGATGCAGAAAAACCAGGGACAAATCCCGAGCCTGAACTTCTAGGACCATCAGACGAAATGATTGATGCATTCCTGAATGAAATTCGTCTAAAAAGTAAAGCCGTTCAGGAGCGTGAGATGGCCATATTTGAAAAGGCCAAACGCCGGTGACTAGATAAAAGGGACGAAACACTCCCACCAGATCAAAGTACATCCGCCGCAAATGAAAGCAGGATCAAGATAAGGAAACGATTCGCCAAAGCCATATCGATGGGGATGAGGCTGCCCTGTTTCAGAGAAAATTCTCCTGGTGGTATACATCTTGATGAAGCGGACGTACATCCTAACTTCTGATTATATCATCAGAAGATCACACATCTTACTGAAGACTGCAACTCTTTTAAGTGTTGGTGGAAAGGGTATGTCGCTCACAGGAAATACTTCAACAGGACAAAGCATGAAGCTCGTAGACAGCGAAAAAATGCGACAGATGGGCGTAAAAAAATTGCCGGCAATTGTCATAGGGTTGATCCTGGGGGATCGCGAGTTCTCACCTTCGGGAGTGACTCCGAAGAAAAAGTAGTTCTCGGCCCTCTCTTCAAGGAATCCATCTCTAAAACGAAAGAGTTGAGGAGTTGCAAGAACATTCAGCCGTGCAATCGCACACTACCCGGAAAGAATCTCGGACCCGTAAACAAGGGATCGAACAAAAAGGATAAAGGGAAGGAAAAAACGGCCTTCGTCACCAACACTCAACAACAATCGAGTGGCTCTAGACCGGTTGTTCGCCAAAGCAACAAGCGGCAACCCCTCTATGAAAAGTTGAAACGCCCTTACTCATTTCCCCGGGATGAAACTAGGAGGCTGTTCGAAGTGGCAGTGCGCAACAGGCTTATCACTTTACCGGAGCCGAAACACCAGCCACAACTGAATGATGTCAACACTCCTAATTACTGCCCTTACCACCAAGTATTGGGCCATCCGATCGAAAACTACTACGTTTTCAAAAACTGGGTTGAAGACCAATACCAACAGGGCAAGTTCGCGTTGTCCGAAAACTGGAAGGTGAGCCCGCCACAACCACATGCTCCGAGAAAGATGGATACACCGGGGGCATCATGCTCATTCATAGGGAAAGCCCCATAGACCGAAAAGTCAGTAAACTAGATATTCGCCTCAAATATGGCGACAGCGGACCGCAATGTCCTAAAACTTGCAAACGACCGAAACGTCGTTAAACTACTCCTAACCCGCGGCATCTTTAGGCTGACGTGGTAAAAAAAATGGTACGTCCACAATCGAAATGGGCACAGATGAAAACCCGAAAGGGCTCCGTGAGTAAAAACAGCAGGACTACCGGCGATATTTGTGAAAACCCGAAAGGGCGCAGACTCGTTTAAAAAAAACAGTATGTCTATAAGCAAAATGGGCACGGATGAAAACCCGAAAGGGCTCCATGAGTAAAAACAGCAGGGCTGCCGGCGAGTGTTGTGAAAACCCGAAAGGGCGCAACCTCGTTAAAAGACACTTACAGGGTCCTCTCGACCTTGTGAGGAGAAACCACCTACGTGAGATCCTTACGACTCATAAGGGAGCAACACACTTAGGGATCCTCATGATTCCTAAGGAGAAATTACACTTGCGAGATCCTCACGACTCGTAAGGAGAACTCTCTTATGGGACCCTCACGGCTCGTAAGATTTGAAAGTCTTAAGTTACAGAGACCTGAACCTGTTCTTAAGCAACCCCCCACAATCTTCGATATTGCCCTAAAAGCGGCTCAATACTGACCCTTGTATACAATCCATGGGCTCGAATAAACATTTGCCTAACCAAGTCCCATCCGTGACTAGGGATATGTTCGCATGGTGAACAACCCTTGTGAGTCCTCTCGACTCGTAAGGAGATAACACTCTTATAAGATCCTTACGACTTATAAAAGAACATACACTTAGGAGTCCTCATGATTCCTAAGGAGAAAACGCACCTGTGAGATTCTCACGACTCGTAGGGAGAAACACCTTTATGAGACCCTTACGGCTCATGAAGTCAAAAGCCTTAGTCGACGGGATCCTAACCCTGTTTGCTAAGCCACCTTTGTTCGACATCGACAGAGGCAAATGATGATTCGCTCCTAGCAATATCCCAATTGTAGCGATACTGATGCCTAAATCGGTATTAAATTCTAAGTCCTTTCATAGCAAATGATGATTCGCTCCTGGCAATATTCCAGTCGCAGTGATGCTGATGCTAAGATGAGCATCAGATCCCAAATCCTATACTCGCGAAAAAAAATCAGCGAGCCAAAAATGCATATGAAATAGCTGAAATGATGGGGCAACTTGCAAAAAAATCTGCAAGTAAAAATATATGCATATAAAAATAACCGAAATGATTGGGCAACTCGCAATAAAACGCAGCGAGTAAAAATAAAATAAATAGCCGAAATGATTGGGCACCGCGAAAAATAGCCGAAATGATTGGGCAATCGCGACCTTCGCGATGTAAAAGCTGAAATGATAGAGCATCGCGGAAAGAATAAAAAATGATGAAAGAATGAAACTTTTTGCCCTACAGGTGAGATCACATCGATCCCTGTATACAATCCAGGAGCACAAACAAAGAGGGAACCATACCTTCCCAACAGGCTCCATCAGAAAGCGAAGCCAAATCTCGACGGTTCATAGACAACCTAGAGACAACCTCGACATTTGTCGCAATATTGCAGACACAATGTCAACAAACGAAGCAAAAGAAGATCTATAGCTTCAGGGTCTCGACGTCGATATCGACAACTTAGAGATCACCAACGGCGTTTCTCCTCATTCCAACCAGATGCAGACGTGACGTCAACAATCAACCTCAGAGTCGCAACGAAACGGAACCATAGCAAAGTCCCTAGTTCCAAATCTCAATGGACACATCTGCAGCCTGGAGACCAACGACGGTGGGCCTCCTCATTCCAGCATGACACAGATGTTACACCATCAAACGGAACCACGGCATAGTCCCTAGTTCCAAATCTTAACGGCAATATCTACAGCCTAAGAATCAGCAACGACGTTCCTTTGCAGTCCAGCAGGATGCAGATGCATCGTCAACAAGAGACCCCATGGTCGAAACAATGCGGAGTGACGGCAAAATCCCAACTCCACCTCGGCATTCGTCTCGTTACAGCAGACGCAATGTCAACAACGGCGTTCCTTCGCAGTCCAGCAGAATGCAGATGCTACGTCAACAAGAGACCCAATGGTCGAAACAATGCGAAGTGACGAAAAAATCCCAACTCCACCTCAGCATTCGTCTCGTTACAGCAGATGCAATGTCAAAAACGACGTTCCTTCGCAGTCCAGCAGGATGTAGATGCAACGTCAACAAAAGACCCCATGGTCAGCTAAGCGGAGTGACGACAAAATCCCAGCTCCCCCTCAGCATTCGTCTCGTTACAGCAGACGCAATGTTAACAACGGCGTTCCTTCGCAGCCCAGCAGGATGCAGAAGCAACGTCAACAAAAGACCTCATGGTCAAAATAAAGCAGAGTGACGGAAAAATCCTGGCTCCATCTCGACATTCGTCTCGTTACAGCAGACGCAATGCCAGCAAATGAAGCAAAGGCCAAATTCCTAGCTTCAGGGTCTTGACGGTAACTCATATAAAACCCGAAAGACTACCGGAGATCATCCCACATGGAGTGGTCACCACTTCGACGTTCGTCTCGATACAGCAGATGAAATGTCACCACAGCGTTCTTCCCCCAGCAGGATTCGGACGCGCCAAAGCAAATGAAGCAAAAGGCCAAATTCCTAGCTTCAGGGTCTTGACGGCAACTCATATAAAGCCTGAAAGACAATCGGAGATCATCTCGCACCAGCACGGAGTGGTCACCACCTAGACGATCGTCTTGATACAGCAGATGAAATGTCACCCCAGTATTCTTCCCCCAGCAGGATTCGGACGCGCCAAAGCAAATGAAGCAAAAGGCTAAATTCCTAGCTTCAGGGTCTTGACGGCAAGTTATATAAAACCTGAAAGACAATCGGAGATCATCTCGCACCAACGCGGAGTGGTCACCACCTCGACGATCGTCTCAATACAGCAGACGTGATGTCACCCCAGCGTTCTTCCTCCAACAGGATTCGGACGTGACAAAGCAAACGAAGCGAAGGCCAAATTCCTAGCTTCAGGGTCTTGGCGGTAACTCATATAAAACCTGAAAGACTATCGGAGATCATCCCACATCAGCACGGAGTGGTCACCACCTCGACGATCGTCTCAATACAGTAGATGCGATGTCACCACAGCGTTCTTCCTCCAACAGGATTCGGACGCGCCAAAACAAACGAAGCGAATGCCAAATTCCTAGCTTCAGGGTCTTGAAGGAAACTCATATAAAACTTGAAAGACCATCGGAGATCATCCCACACTAACGCGGAGTGGTCACCGCCTCTATGTTCGTCTCGATACAGCAGACGAGATGTCACCCCAGCGTTCTCCGTCCAGCAGGATTCAGACGCGACAATCAAACAACGGAGCCACGGCAAAATCCCTAGTTCCAAACCTCGACGGTTCATCAACAACCTAGAGACGACCGCGACATTCGTCTCGATACAGCAGACGCAATGCCAGTGAACGAAGCGAAGGCCAAAATTCCTAGCTTCAGGGTCTTGACGGTAACTCATATAAAACCTGAAAGACTACCGGAGATCATTCCACATGGAGTGGTCACCACCTCGACGTTCGTCTCGATACAGCAGACGAGATGTCACCAGAGCGTTCTTCCTCCAGCAGGATCCAGACGCGACAATCAAACGACGGAGCCACGGCAAAATTCCCAGTTCCAAGCCTCGACGGTTCACCAACAACCTAGAGACAACCGCGACATTCGTCTCAATACAGCAGACACAGTGCCAGCAAACGAAGCAAAGGACAAATTCCTAGCTTCAGGGTCTTGACGGCAACTCATATAAAGCCTGAAAGACTATCGGAGATCATCCCACACCAGCGCGGAGTGGTTATGACTCATCGGGGCTCTCCAAAATGAGCCTAACCTCAAGTAAAAAGCGGTATGGCAAATTCCTAACGCTTGCTTTTCCGACGGTCAAATTGCCTAGGAAGATTGCTTGAAGACATCTTGTCCAGCACCCGAAGGGATCAGAGACACGACAGTCGCAAGGCTACTCGAACAACAAGATTGCCTATCGAGGAATACATCAGCCAACGCGACGGTGCGACGGGCAAAACCCTAGTACCACAGACCCTAACGGACCTTTGTCGTAAAGAGCAGAGGTTAACTGTGACGTTAGGACATCCTTGCGAGAACTTCTCGATTCGTCTCGACTCGTAAGGCAAAGCCTTAGGCAATGGGGATTAAAAAACCTGTTTCCTAAGCACTGGGGCCCTGCAAGTCAGTCCAAAATGGACTCTTGCATACTATTCACGGACCACACTCTCCAAAGTCGAATCTCGACAAGGAGGGAAATAACCACTTACGAGTTCTCTCGACTTGTAAGGGGAAAAATTCTCTTGGGAGATCCTTACGACTCTCAAGAGAAAACACACTTAGGAGTCCTCACGACTCCTAAGGAGAAAATACACCTACAGGGTCCTCTCGACCTGTAGGGAGAAAATTCTTTATGAGACCCTCACGGCTTATAAAGTTGAAAAGTCTTAGGTGGTAGATCCTAACCCTGTCTCCTGAGCCATCACTGCCCTGCAAAGAGATCAAGATGGACAGTCTATGAGCCACACTTGCCAAAGCTATATGCCACTGAAATGGAGAAGCTACTCATGAGCATATAAACTACTTCACGGCAGAGTAAGACATAAAAAATGGAAGGGTGTGACTCATGGAGATGAGGGTTTGGAACTATATCCCTTAAGAGTTGAGATTTGAGTCAATGATAAATGACGACGCTTGTATCCGCTCGTTATCTTCTCAGATCAAGATTCTGAAAGTGATACACCAACCCGAAACTGGTCATACACCATGCATAACTCTGCATAACTCTGCACTACTTCATCCACGTACATACTTAAGTGGGCAAAGTAGTGGGGGCATTTGTTCCCGCCAAAAATTTCTGCGCAAAGAGCCCAAGGTATCAAATGACAGTGATACGCTTATGAAAATACGAACCAGTATTTTTCGGGCTGTTTTTTGACAAACTCCCGAATGAGAAACAGATAAATTCTGATGGTATCGAAAGTGTCTCGAAAAAACCTTCGATTTGATATATTATGGGCTTCATAATTCATCCGGGATCAAAAGTTATGAGCAAATATGCTATACACTGTTCCCTGATTAAAAATCAGGAATTACCTCAATGAGGTATCACGTGCTCACACGTGATCAATGGCCACGTGTTGATAAGTGATAGTTAAAACAGAAATAAAAATAAACGGCTGAAGAAGGACCCAATTGGGGGTCATGTGCTCACACGTGACCAAGGGTCACGTGCCAGCACGTGACTAGCTTTGAAAGCCTCACAGTTTAAAAGAATTTAATTCTAAAAGTCAGAAAATACCTCAACGAGGTATCACGTGCTTACACGTGACCAATGGTCACGTGTTGACATGTAATGGTTAAAACAACAACATAAACAAGCGGCTGTTAAAGGAACCAATTAGGGGGTCAAGGGTCACGTGCCAGCACGTGACAGGCTTTGAAAGCCTTACAGTTTAATAGAATTAAAATTCTAAATTTCTCTAAAATCTTTCCAAATAGAATTAAAATTCTAAATTTCTCTAAATCATTCCAAATGGAAAAGGATTATGGGGACCGTTGGATTAAAAATCCAATGGTGATTAAAGATCACCAATTTATGGAAAGATTCGATACAAGGAAAGATTTCCCTAAAATCTCACCAGAAATAACAAACATAATATCATTGGATTTAAAATCCAACGGTGAATAAAATTCATTATGTGATCTAAAGGATCATATTAATTATGAAATCAATTAAAATCTTTCAATGAAAGATTCACAAAACAAATCGATTCTTTTCTTTCTCCTATAAATAGGAGCCAAGAAGAGAAGAGAAAGGGGGACCTTTGTGAGAGAATTTGGAGAGAGAAAACTTTGGAAAGAATTCTGGGATCTTGAAATTGCAGAGAGAAAAGAAAGGAGAATTTAATTCTCAACAAAGAAAACCCTAGGTGAAAAAAGGGAAAAAGATAAACTTCAAAAAGAGAATTTAATTCTCAAAATTTAAGAGTTTAACTCTTCTGCAAATAAAGAACTTAGTTCTTCTTCTGGTTGAAGATCTGTACAGAGCACATCATCCCATAGGATGAGAATTTAATTCTCATCGGGTTGAAATCCTGCCATGCAGATCCAAAACTTAGAGGGGGAATTGAGTTTAGAGAATTTAATTCTCCAAAAACAGAACTAGGGTCTAACCCTAATTGAGAATTTAATTCTCTCAAAACCACAGGAATTTAATTCCTCTTAAAAAAATTGGAACTAGGGTTTAACCCTAATCAAGAATTTAATTCTTTTACATATATGGGAATTTAATTCCTCTAAAAAGAAATCGAGGTTTAACCCTACTTAAGAATTTAATTCTTGCACAATAGAAATTTAATTCCTCCAAAGTCATAATTAGGGTTTAACCCTACAAAGAATTTAATTCTTAAAAATAACGGAGAACTCAAAAGATCTTCATGCATGCAAAAGACTAAGGTCACGTGTCCCCACGTGACCCGTGAAGAGATCCCCGGAAATAAGAAGGAATTAACTTTGAGGCAATGCCTCACGTGTTCCCACGTGACCTCCTAAACGACGAGAATTAAAGCAAAGGAAATGTTGGCTCTGGGCGCTCTCACGTGTTACCATGTGATCCCTAATAATTGCCTTAACAAATCAGTGCATGGATGCTTATCACGTGCCAACACGTGATGGCTAGAAAGTCAAAAAGTGTTTAACACTTATTTGCGGAACAAAGCGAGGAGATCTGGCCCCACCCTTGGGCGCTCTCACGTGTTACCACGTGACCCCTAATAAATCTTTTAATAAAACAGGGCATGGGTATACATCACGTGCCCACACGTGATGGCTATGAAAATTAAAAAGTGTTTAACACTTGATTGCAGAACAAAATAAAGGGGATCTGGCCCCACTTTTTGATGCCATCACATGTCCACATGTGACCCCTCTTTCTTTAGTGTTTAACACTAATTTGGGGACTATATTTCCAGTGTTTAACACTGATTGTTTCTAGTGTTTAACACTAAATTGAAGATTATATTTCCAGTGTTTAACACTGATTGTCTTTTAGTGTTTAACACTAATTTGAGAGTTCTACCTCCAGTGTTTAACACTGTTGTTCTCTAGTGTTTAACACTATTTTTAGCCAAATTGGCTAGTTCTCCAGAGGCAAAAGTCCCTCCTCTAAATGAATCTCAAAATTGAGGAAATCTAAGACAAAATGTTGTCAGAGCCCTCCCCAAACCTCTGTTTAGCACTGCTGAATGATGATGGGCTGAACCCAGACAAATGTCTAATGGCCCAAAGGGCCAATATTTCAAACATAATTGGACTTAGCCCAAACTGGCCATAAGTCATCAAATCATCTTGAACTGAGCACATCTGCTCTTTCAACCAACTCATTGGTTCAAGGGCACATCTCTGAGCTCCTCTGATATTTATCGTTGTAATCCTTCAACGTCTTCAGAGAGGTGATGAGTCCCGACAGCCATACATTTTATCGGACCACTATGTCCCTAAACTGGCAATGGACCACCATGTTCCTAAACTCGCAATGGACCACTATGTCCCTAAACTGGAACAATAGAGCCCAAATGCTCTTTTGTCGGATCTAAACGATCCCGTTAAGTTGATCTTAGTCTCAAATTAGACTAACGTATCCTTAACAAATGTTTAAGTTGATCTTAGCCTCAAATAGGACTAACGTATCTTTAAACCCTCAAACAGACTTTAGTCCCAAATTGGACTATAGATCTCCCAACCAAATTTGGTTCAAGGGTACATCTCTGAACTCCTCTCATATCTGTCGTTGTAATCCTTCAACGTCGTCAGAGAGGTGACAGGTCCCGACAGCCATACATTAAATGGACCACTATGTCCCTAAACTGGCAATGGACCACCATGTCCCTAAACTGGAACAATAGAGCCCAAATGCTCTTTTGTTGGATCTAAACGATCCAGTTAAGTTGATATTAGTCTCAAATTGGACTAACGTATCCTTAATAAACGTTTAAGTTGATCTTAGCCTCAAATATGGCTAACGTATCCTTAAACCAAAACCCCAAACCCAAATCTAAGAAAATACAGATTTGGACTAATCCACGTCCTACGGGCGACGATATAAATTAGTCTCCGTATACAATCCACGGGCAACCACAAACAAAACAAACACCCACGACACGAAGTGACCATCTGGAGAAGGAGAAATTTGTTACCGCGATGCGGTAGCGTAATTAACTGCAGGGGCTTGAGCCTGCAGGGAAGAGCTTCCCCACAATCAAAAACCCCTCAAGCGAGGGGGAATCTGACGAAGTCTGCTACATCGGCCGCATCCGTCTAAACCTCCGATGCACGGTACCATAAATCAACTTGGTGTCTTCGGAGAGGTGGACGGATAAAACCAAATAGTATCTGCCCCCAGATTGTGGCAAGATAGTCCGTCTTTCCGGTTTCCGGTGGTAAACAGGGAGCAACTCCTTGCGAAAACCGTTGCTTCGACATGTTGGAGAAGGCAGAGATGGAGCTGGAGAATTTTGTATTTTGTTTCGTTAACCCTTATATCTCTGATCCCATGTTTGGTGATCTTTTCCCTGTAGAGTAGTATATTTAGATCAATGTATTTCTCTCATTATTTATTGCTGAATGCTTTCTGTTGAATTTTTTGTTTGACGTATATTCGCACGTGCATCCCACCTGCATTCATGAGCCTTATACTTGACCCCTGGGAATTTCCTTTAAGCATGAACACTATCGTCGTGTTGTCCATAAATCAGTGCGTTTTGGATACCATTTCCATTTAAATAGGCATATAGTCATGAACGCATACTTAATGGGGTACATACCGAAGACTCTCCTTGTTGCCAGAAAGAGAAAATAGTTTGTGCGTATTTTGGATCGAGGATTTGCGTCGAGTGGAGGTTTGTTTACACGGGTTTGAATGCATCCGCCTTCCCTCCGATATCTTAACCCTGAAATCAAGTCTGCGAGGATGGATCAAACGGTGCGCGGCCAATTACTAAGACCACTCATGCATATGAAATTTGGCGGGTGCTCCAAGAAGCTATCAGGGAGGTGGTGGCTGTTGATAAAGTCGTTATCTTGACCTGCGAGATGGTCGAAGCTCACAAAGTTGCTGAAAAGGAGCTTGAGATTCGGCTCGCCTCGTATCAGGCTCAACAGTCTCAGGCAGAGACCTGTCTTGTGGCGATAACCAAGCTTGAAGCCGAGGCTCAGCAGAAGAGCAATGAATTGAAGAGCTTATTGTGCCGTCCGCCGGCTTAAAGAATTTTTGTAAATTTTTGTAAATTTTTTTAAATTTTTTTATCCATTCCTGAATGAGAGGGTATTTTGCATCCATCTTGATTCTTTATACGACATGTATCTTGTATTCATTTTGAATTCATGAATAAGAGACATATATTTTTTATCTCGTGCTTACATGTAGCTCTGATGGATGTGGTCCATATGTAGTTTATCTTGAACTTCTTGCAGGACAGCGATGGCTTAGGCGACAAGGTTAGGATTTGCCACCTAAGACTTTTCAATTTTATGAGCCGTGAGGGTCTCATAAAGATTTTTCTCCCTGCAAGTCGAGAGGATCTCGTAGGTGTAATTTCTACTTATGGGTCATGAGGACTCCTAAGTCTATTTTCTTGTGAGAGTCGTAAGGATCTCACAAGAGAATTTTCTTTTTATGGGTTGATAGGTTCGTGTGTTGACTTATTTCCGAGTCGAAGCATTGCTTTACGACAGGGAGATCACGGGTTGACGGAGCATTGCACCGGCAGGGGGGTTAGGGGTTGACATGTTTCCGAGTCGAAGCGTTACTTTACGACAGGGAGGTCAGGGGTTGACATGTATCCGAGTCGAAGCGTTTCTTTACAACAGGGAGGTCGGAGGTTGACATGTATCCAAGTCGAAGCGTTGCTTTATGATAGGGAGGTCGGGGGTTGACATGTATCCGAGTCAAAGTGTTGCTTTACGACACGGAGGTCAGGGGTTGACATGTATCCGAGTCGAAGCATTGCTTTATGACAAGGAGGTCAGGAGTTGACATATATCCAAGTCGAAGCATTGCTTTACGACAAGGAGGTCAGGGTTTGACATGTATCCGAGTCGAAGCGTTGCTTTACGACAAGGAGGTCAGGGTTGACATGTATCTGAGTCAAAGTGTTGCTTTACAACAAGGAGGTCAAGGGTTGACATGTATCCGAGTCGAAGCGTTGCTTTACGACAAGGAGGTCAGGGTTTGACATGTATCCGAGTCGAAGCATTGCTTTATGACAAGCAGATCAGGGTTGACATGTATCCAAGTCAAAGCGTTGCTTAACGACAGGGAGGCCAGGGGTTGACATGTATCTGAGTCGAAGTGTTGCTTTACAACAAGGAGGTCAGGGTTTTACATGTATCCAAGTCGAAACGTTGCTTTACGACAAGGAGGTCAGCGTTGACATGTATCCGAGTCGAAGCATTGCTTTACGACAAGGAGGTCAGGAGTTGACATGTATCCGAGTCGAAGCGTTGCTTGACGACAGGGAGGTCAGGAGTTGACATGTATCCGAGTTGAAGCGTTGCTTGACGACAGGGAGGTCAGGAGTTGACATGTATCCGAGTCGAAGCGTTGCTTTACGACAGGGAGGTCAGGGGTTGACATGTATCCGAGTCGAAGCGTTGCTTTATGACAGGGAGGTCAGGGGTTGATATGTATCCGAGTCGAAGCGTTGCTTTACGATAAGGAGGTCAGGGTTTGACATGTATCCGAGTCGAAGCGTTGCTTTACGACAAGGAAGTCAGGGGTTGATATGTATCTGAGTCGAAGCGTTTCTTTACGACAAGGAGGTCAGGGTTTGACATCGGGTTGACTCTAGGTTGTCTGTGAACCGTAGAGTCTTGGAACTGGGGATTTTGCCGCGGCTCCGCTTGGTGATGTCGCGTCCGTGGCCTGCTGGCATGAAGGGGGAACGTTGTTGTTGGTCTCTAGGCTGTAGAGGTGGCCATCGAGATTTGGAATTAGGGGCTTCGCCACGGCTCCGCTTCATTGCGGCCTTGAGGTCGGTTGTTGACGTTGCGTCTGCATCCTGCTGGAGTTGAGAAGGAACGCCGTGTTGGTCTTCTAGTATGCAGATGTTGCCGTCGAGATCTGACCCTCCCTTTGACAAGGTCGGGTAGGGAAATATGGCCCTTCTTTTCTTTTGTTTATGCCCATGGATTGTATACAGGGGTCAGTATGGACTCTCTTGTAGGGCAAAAAGTTTCATTCTTTCATTTTTTTTATTTCTTTCCGCGATGCTCTATCATTTCAGTTTTTATATCGCGAAGTTCGCGATTTCCCAATCATTTCGGCTATTTTTCGCGGTGCCCAATCATTTCGGCTATTTTTTTTACTCGATGCTTTTTATTGCGAGTTGCCCAATCATTTTGGCTGTTTTTGAATGCATATATTTTACTTGCTAATTTTGTTGCAAGTTGCCCTATCATTTCGGCTATTTCACATGCATTTATGGTTTACTGGCTTTGTGCCGCGAGTAAGGGACTTAGGGTCTGATACCGATTTTAAGCATCGGCATCGCTACGACTGGGATATCACCAGGAGCGAATCATCATTTGCCGTGAAAGGACTTGGAATTTGATACCGATTTAGGCATCAGTATCGCTATAACTAGAATATTGCCAAGAGCGAATCATCATTTACCTCCGTCGATTCGAACAAAGGTGGCTTAGCGAACAGGGTTAAGATCCTGTCGACTAAGGCTTTTGACTTTATGAGCCGTAAGAGTCTCATAAAGGTATTTCTCCCTACGAGTCGTGAGGATCTCGCAGGAGTGTTTTCTCCTTAGGAATCGTGAGGATTCGTAAGTGTGTCTTCTCTTGTAAGTCGTAAGGATCTTGCAAGAGTGTTTTCTCTTTGTAAATCGAAAGGACTTACAAGTGTTGTTCACCAGATAGGGGGATTTCACGCCATTGGCTGGAACTTGGTGGTGGAGATGTTTATTTGTTCCCATGGATTGTATACAAGGGTCAATATTGAACCGTTTGTAGGGCAGACTAGGGATTGTGATGGATTAAGAACAGGTTCAGATCCATGTAGCTTAAGGCTTTTGAATCTTATGAGCCGTGAGGGTCTTATCAGAGGATTCTCCTTACGGGTCGTGAGGATCTCGTAAGTGTAATTTCTCCTTAGGAATCATGGGGATTCCTAAGTGTGCCGCTCCTTTGTGAGTCGTAAGGCTCTCACGCAGGTATTTTTCTCTTTACAAGGTCGAGAGAACCTTGCAAGTGTCTCTTAACGAGATTGCGCCCTTTCGGGTTTTCACAAACTCCCAGGTAGCCCTGCTGTTTTTACTCACCGCAGCATCCTTAGGCTAACGCGCAAAAAAAAGGGGTACGTCCATAAGCGAAATGGGCACGGATGAAAACCCGAAAGGGTTTCGGTCTGTAGTAGTTTAGGGACGTTTCGGTCCGTAGTTAGTTTTAGGACATTTCAAATCGTTGTTAGTTTTAGGACATCTTGGTCCGCTATTAGTATAGGGACGTTTCGGTCCATAGTTAGTTTTAGGACATTTCGGTCCGTTGTTAGTTTTAGGACATCTCGGTCCTCTATTAGTTTAGGGACGTTTCGGTCCATAGCATGTTTTCAAGGTGAGATTTCGTCGGATACCACTTATAGAGTTTGGGCTTGGGAAGATAGCAAGCGGACATAGGCGTCGTCATCTATCGTTGACCTAGGCCCTGACTTGTCAGGCGTAGTATTTTTTTCAAAAACCGGTCGTTTATTGGCCTGAAAGGTCTTTCTCCATGCATATCCATGAGTAAATAGGCCCCACCTTGGTAGACCTTGTCTATGATGTACGGGCCTTCATAGTTCAGCTTGAATTTCCCCCGTTTGGCATGATTGGGGATCATAGGTCTTTTGACCACTAGCACGAGTTCGCCTTTGCGGAATGTTCTCGGCCTAGTCAACCTTTCGTACAAGCGTGTCATCTTTGCTTTGTAAGCTTCTAGGTTTTGTTGCGCCATGAGACGAGTTTCATCGAGGGCGTCAAGCTCCTCGAACCGAAGATGAGCATTCTCTTCATCCGTTAGCTCATAATGAACTGCCACTCGTAGAGAGGGTAGCTCTATCTCTAAGGGGAGTACCGCTTCAGTGCCGAATACCAATGCATACGGCGTTGTATTTGTGGCCGTTTTGAACGTGGTCCGGTAAGCCCAGAGAGCTTCATGCAGTCTCGCATGCCAGTCCTTCTTATTTTTGGACACCGTCTTCTTCATGATCTTCGTCAAAGTTTTGTTGAAAGCCTCAGCCAGACCGTTAGCTCGGGGATTATAGACTGAAGAGTATCTCCAGTCTATGTTATGCTGTTGTGCGAAGCGGCTGATTTTGTGACTTCTGTAGGCCGACCGATTATCGGAGATAATCTGTCGCGGAGTGCCGAACCGATAGATGACGTGTGTCTTAAAAAAATGGAAAATAATCTCCGTCTTCACTTCTCTTAGTGGTATTGCTTCTGCCCACTTGGAGAAGTAATCGGTTGTCGCCAATATGAACCGATGTCCTTTGGACGATGATGGTTCGATGGGCCCAATTATGTCGGTTCCCCACATTTCGAACGGACAGCTAGCCACAGTCGGGTGTAGCGGGTTTGGATGCTGGTGGATGAAGTCCCCGTGATTTTGGCACGAGTGACACTGCTTCGCGTATTCGAGGCAATCCTGAATCATCGTGGGCCAATAGTAGCCCATTGTTTTGATCTTCAGCTTCATCTTTGGCCCAGCTTGATGAGAACCGCAGAGTCTGTCGTGAGTTTCTTGGACGACTTTCCTTGCTTCTTCTGGTCCCAGGCATCTTAGCCACAGAGAGTCGAACTATCTCTTATATAGAGTATCATTGACGAAGGCGAAAGACAGAGCCTGTTTCATGAGCTGATGTCTTGAGGATGTGTTTTTTGGTGTTTGACGGGATTTGAAGTAGTCTATAATGATTTCTCTCCAATCCTTAGCCCTTCCTTGGTCTTCTATTTGCAGGGCTGTTTGCTTGGTCGCTTCCTTTTCTTCAGACGACTCCGGAGATATTTTTGTTGGTGCAAGAACTCGACGGCTTTGCACAACGATCCTTACGTCATCGAGGTTTTCGTCAGCCCGTTCTTTAGCGAGCTTGGCTAACGCATCCGCCTTGCTATTTTTCGCACGCGGTATGCTTTCCAGGGCGTAGGAAGGGATTTAAGTCAGCAATTGTTGCACTCTCTCGCCGTACTTTACCAACTCTGGTTTGCATGTTTGATAGTCGCCGTTTACTTGACTAACGACCATCTGAGAGTCTCCATATATGAGGAGATTTTTGATTCTCATGTCGACAGTGATCTCAAGACCTGCTATCAAAGCCTCATATTCTGCTTCATTGTTTGTCCTCGGCTCTGTTAAGGAAAAGGCAAAGCGCATTATCCCTCCTTGTGGAGTTACGAAGATAAGGCCTACCCCTGACTTGATTATAGAGGTGTTGTGTTGCCGTTTCTTCATGGAAGATGCTCCGTCGAAATAGAGTTCCCATCGAGTATCACTTTCTCTTTTCTCCCCGTCAATCATGTCAAACGCGTGCTCGTCCGGCAACTCGCAATTTAGGGGTGAATCAGCAGGTATTGGATGCTCACGAGGAAGTCGGAGATAGCCTGGCCTTTTATTGCATTGAGGAGATGAAAAGTTATCGAGAACTCCATCAAGAGTAGGGCCCATTTAGCGAGTCGTCCTGTTAGTATGGCTCTTAACATCAAATACTTGAGAGGATCCACTTTTGATATGAGATGGACCTCATACGCCAAAGCATAGTGTCCGAGCTTCATTATCGCGAAGATTAACGCCAGGCAGTGTTTTTCGATGGGGGAGTAGTTGTTTTCTGCCCCCAGGAGAACTCGACTCAAATAGTAGATGGCTCTCCCCTGCCCTTGATCATTCTCTTGTGCCCATTGCGCGCCCAAGGAACCTTCAAGGGTTGTTGTGTACAGGACGAGTGGCTTTCTCTTGACCGGAGCGGTCAGTACTGGCGGATTCTGCAAGTATTGCTTGATTTCGTCCAATGCGCTTTGGCATTTGCGATCCCAGATGAAAGGAGTCCCCTTCTTCATTAAATGGCTGTAGGGGCGGCATTTGCCGGAGAGATTGGCAATGAACCGCCGGATATACGCGAGTTTTTCTTGGAGAGACCGCAGTTGCTTGAGAGTTCTTGGCGGAGGCATTTCCATGATCGTCTTGATCTTTGACGGGTCTATCCCGATACCTCGATGTCGGATGATGAATCCTAGGAATTTGCCCGAGGAAACTCCGAACGCGCATTTGAGAGGGTTCATCTTCAGGTTGTATTTCCGAAGACGTTGGAACACTATCTCCAGATGCTCCCAGTATGCTCCTCATATGATTTGCTTTTCACCATGAGGTCGTCAATATAGCATTCGATGATTTCATGAATGAGGTCATCGAAAATCTTCGTCATGGCCCACTGATAGGTAGCACCGGCATTCTTCAGACCGAAAGGCATCACTTTGTAGCAGAATATGCCCAGAGGGGTCCGGAAAGTGGTATGCTTCTAGTCTTCGGGATGCATCTTTATCTGATTGTATTCTGATGAGCCGTCCATGAAGGAGAAGATTTCGTGAGTGGACGTGTTGTCTATCATCAGCTCGGTAACCGGTACAAAAAGGTCATCCTTCGGACATGCTTTGTTGAGGTCCCGAAATTCTACGTAGATGCGCACCGTTCCATTTTTCTTCATCACTGGGACGATGTTAGTGATCCAGTCAGGGTATTGAACTTCTTGGATGAAGCCAGAGTCGATTAGCTTCTTGACTTCAGCGTTGATACTCATTTCAAGTTCAAGCCGCATCCTTCTTGGTGCTTGTTTGATCGGCTTGATGTCCAGAGATATCGCCAATTTATGCACGGCTACTTTTGGATCTAGTCCCGGCATTTTGGAGTAATTCCATACGAAGCAGTCTTTATACTGCATGAGCACATCTTTTAGCGTAGCTACTTGTTCTTTAGACAGCAGTTCACTGACGAACGTAGGTCGTGGATCGTTTGCCGTCCCCAAGTCGATTTTCCTTGGGTTATCCGCCGTGGTGTGTATCCCATCCTCAAGTTCTTTTGGCGCCGGTGGAAACTCTTAGATCAACTCATCTTCATCCTTATTTTTGAAGCACTAGGGGAGTTCATCCATATTTCGGGCACTCCTTCTTCTGACAGCGTTATCACGTGACAAGTTCGAAATTGTTTCCAAGACCAATGTTGGTCTGATTCTACTCGCTCCATGTATGTCGCTTTTGGCACATGCCTTTGTGGTGGGGTTACCTTCCAACTGCTGGATAGAGCAAATCCGCCTTGCTGATACTGGTCTTCTACCCAGTTCTTGAAGGTGAAGCAGTCTTCAAGAGGATGTCCTATCGCTATGTGATAGGAGCAATAATCTGGGTGATGGACCTCATTTGCTTGATAGGGGTGTCGAGACCCTGGGAGTGTCATCATTTGATGTTTCGAGATAAGGTCAAAGATTCTCCTTGTCTTGTCTTGAGGAAAAGAGTATGCTCGACCCATCTTTTTCATAATAGACGGATTCCGGCTGACCTTTTCTTGATCGCGAGGCTTCTTGGACCCGTTTCGCCGTGGTCGAACGTTTTCTTCATTCTTTAACTTGTTTTTGCCTTCACGTCGGGCCCTTTTCTTTCCTTGGGAATGCATGGTGGGCTGAGGGTGAAGGGCATCGTCATCCTGCATGGCCTGCTGAAGGAGGCGTTGCGTCTTGGCTTTCTCGTAAATGGCCATTTTGCGACTGTGGTCGTTTCGAGCCTTTTGACTTGCTTCTCTTATTAGCTTGTCCATCTGTTCTTCAAACGACGGACTCAACATTTTTACGACAGGACCGCGTTTAGGCTCAGCATCAGCATCTTTTAGAAGAGCATACGTTTCTTCATCGAGGTCCCTTATGACATGGCAGCCATGGAACTGCTCCCGTTTCTTGGACCGGACAAATCCGAGCCTGATCGTTTCCATTTTTCCGTTGGGCAATTTTCGCTGAGTTCCAGGGACGTTCCAAATCCTATTGTAGAACTGAGCTTGTCGAGCAGTCTGTTTGAAGGGTACGTCTTGGCGCCTCAACAGCCTTTTTAATCCTTCTGTGTAGTATCTGGGCAGACAGATGGGCTGGAGCCTGTCAAGCATAGAATCGGCACCATGCCAGACTTCTCTTTCGACTTTAGTCTCTGTGGACTGATAGAATAGGGTCGCCTTTTCATCTCTCTGCCTGGGAGGAACATAGAATGTCTGCAGTTCCTGCACACTATAGGTATCAAGTGCGTCGAACTCTCTATAGTGCTGCCGTGGAAACATAGCGGGGCAAACTCTGATCATCTCCAGTGAGGGCCTACGCCGATGGACGGACTGAGAACACTGCGTTGATTTCGTCTTCAGAGTCACTGCCAAAGACCAGAATAGGGGTAGATGGTCCCGACTTGCTGCCTTGGGGCAATCCTGAATAGACTATCTCTTCCTCCTCCTCGATATTGCTCTCGAAGACCGGAATAGTGGTGATAGCTTTTTGCTTATTCTCTGGTTTATGGCACATTTCGGTGTCTTCAAAGTCTGGCAGGAAGTACTTGGCGTCTTCATATTTTCGGACTTCGTTCACAAAGAATGGGTTTAGCTCCCCCGTAACGGTGTACTCGAGACCATCTTTGAAGTACTTCATACACTGATGTTGTGTAGAAAGGATGATGTTGTACTCGTGTAACCAAGGCCTACCGAGCAAGGCGTTGTAGCAAGTCTTGGCATCAATGACATGAAATTTGATGTCAGTGACGAGCAGCCTAAAGCATAAAGTCAGAATCATAGACCCGAGCGTCCGTGATGACCGGGAGTCGAACCCGGAGATGGTGATTTTATCCCGAACGAGGTGTTAAATGCTCATGCAGATTTCTTTTAGCACCCTCACATTTAGGAGGTTGACAGAGGACCCGTTGTCAACTAAGATCTTTCCTATCTTTATGTCATGGCAGTATCCGGCGACATACAAGGGACGGTTGTGCCCGCATGTTCCGAGGAGAAGATCTTCATCACCGAAAATGATGTCAGCCATGTGCACTTCTTCCAGCTTGTCCTTCATCTTTTCTTCGGCAAGGCAGGCTTGGAACTGCTCGGGCTCTTGTAGTGCCTTGATTAGAGAATCTCTCGCCTCTTTAGATAGCAGAAGGGCATCGAGGATGCTTAGCTGCGAGGGTATTTTCCTCAGGTGTGCCAGAACATTGTAATCCACCTTGTTTTTCTTGGGCGGGTCCTTGGCTGTCAGCTCTTTGACGACTTGATCATCGAGGGCGATATCCTCAGGGACTTTTTCCTTATTTTTATCTTTTTTATTCGATCCGTTGTTCGTAGGTCCGAAAATCTTTTCGGGCAACGTACGATTGCGCAGCTGAATACTCTCGCAGGTTTTCATCTCTTCTGTTTCGGAGGTGGGTTCTTTGAAGAGAGGGCCGAGGGCTATTTCCTGTCAGAATCTCTTCCGAAGGTGAGAACTTACGATCTCCCAGAATCGACCATGTGACAGTTACCGGCAGTTCTTTTCTGCTCATCTGTCGCATTTCTCTAATCCCGACGGGTTTTGCGCTTCATCCGCTTGAAGTGTTGTTGGTGGGCGATATATCCCTGCCACCATTTTTTAAAGGCTATGCATTCTTCGGTAGGATGTGTAATTCTCTGATGGTATAAGCAATACATGGGATGTACATCCGCTTCATCAAGGTGCATACTGCCGGGAGTATTCTCTTTGAAAAGTGGCAGCCTCATTCCCATGGACAAGACTTTGGCGAACCGTTTCCTCATCTTAAGTTTGCTTTTGTCTGCCGCGGATGTGCTTTGATCTGGTGTGAGTGTTTTGCGACCCATCCCTTCCGTGACTTCTTCAAATTGACGCCGATTCCTGGCCCTTTCGAATATGGCCATCTCGCGTTCTTGATCATCTTTGCTCTTTTGACGAGCTTCGTTCAGTAGCATGTCGATCATTTCGTCAAATGGTTCCAGGAGTTTCGGTTTGGTATTTGCCCCGGTTTCTCTGCATCAGGAGCTTCTACACCATCTATTGACAAGTGAGAAATCACGTGGCAGCTCACCACATAATCTTCAGGTTCATCTGACGAGTCTTCTCCCTCATCCGTGTCGCCATCTCCATCTTCAATGATGTGGTTGAGAAATTCTTGGAGTGTGACCGGGATTCACGCCTTCTGGTTATATTCTTCCATCGCGTCGATATGTTTTTGCAGGTCCGTGCGCTTGTCATCAGGCTTCACGAGCTTTTTGGTGTTCTTCTTCTTCTTTGAAGACTTTGACGGCTGGGCATGGGCGTTTTGACTATCATTTGGCGTCGGGCGCGGCTTCAGCATTCCCTCAATAACCTCGGGTTCCAGCAGACTTTTCCACCTAATCGCAGAGCATGTTTGGAGATCCTTCAGCATTCTTTTCGTTTTGGCTGAAAGAGCGACCTCCCATGGAGCTTCTTCTATAAAAGAGCACGATGCCCCTGGAGTGTCTATCTTTTTAGGATCGTGTGGCTGGGGCCGGCTTACCTTCCAATTCTCAGACAGCGCGAATTTGCCCTGTTGGTATTGGTCCTCAATCCAGCCTTTGAAGATGAAGCAACTTTCGATTGGATGGCCTACTGCTCTGTGGTAGGGGCAGTAATTAGGATTGTTGGTGTCGTTCGGCTGCAGTGGACATCTTGGATCTGGCAGATTGATGAGCCTGTTGCGCACCGCCAGCTCGAACAGTATCCTCGTTTTATCTCGGAAAAATGAATAAGGGCGTTTTAACTTCTCGTTGAAGAATCGTTGTCTATCGTTTTGGCGATCAGCTGGTTTTGGAACAATCGGCTGCTACTGAGCATTGGCCACGAAGGTCGCTTTCCCTTTCCCCTTTTCGTTTCGAGGCTCCATTTTCGAGGAAGACGATCTATGGCCCATCTGATCCATTTGGGCCAGCTTGTCAATCAAGGCCTGGAAGGTAGTCGGCTTGAAAACATCATGAACTGTGATATGGTTGCATGCGGATTGAAGGTACCCACGAACATGCCTACTGCAAGAGCTTCTTCGATGTGTTGTTCGCATTTCGACCATAGGTTCCCCCACCAGATTGCATACTGAACCCATGTTTCGCCCAGCTTCACCCTGGCATTGATCAACGCTGTAATTGGGGTGCGTTTGCTAGCGCTTGCGAAACGCTGGGTGAATAGCAATTCCATCTCCGTAAAAGTTTTGACGGAGTCGTTGGGAAGCTCTGAATACCATTCGAACGCCGTCTCCGCTAAGCTGCCGATGAATTAGCGAAGCAATAACTTATCGTCACCTCCAGTGTTGCCGCACAGCGCCCTGAACTAAGCGACATGTTGATGGGGATTGACTGTCCCCTTGTATACGTGGAACTTAGTAATCGTGTATCCTGGTGGGTACTTAATCTGATCGTACCATCTTGGATATGGTCGCCCAGTTCTGACGACTTGGCCAGCGGTTTCGTTCGCTTGATGAGCTCGTATCTGTTGAGCTATATAATCATTGAGCGCGGATTTCGAGATTGTTTCCTCCTTTGCAGCTGAAGAGGCCGGAAGAGGGTTTGATGTCTCCCGTCTATCGTCTTCAATTATTACTGGAGGCTCTTCAGCTGGAGGATCCGGCTGGATCATCATGCCCACCATATCTTAGAACAATAGCGCCATTTGTTTTATGTTGGCTGCTTGTTCCGTGGCCTCTTTGTCTTTCTTCTCGAGGATTCTGCGGAGGAACTCGGCATCGGTTTCTTATTCCTGACGCTGCTCCGATGATGTCTCCGGGCTTTCTTTTCGCCCAGTGAGTGCGGCCATCTGTGTTAGCATCTCTTGGAGCTTTTGTTGCTGCTCCTGAGTTTTCATCACAGACCGTGTGAGCGTTCGATGACCCGTAGAAGTACGGCTTTCCTCTTTTTCGGAAGCCATATAGACAGTATGCACTACCATACCCCCAGACTTGGGACGTTTGGATTCAATGCCCTTATGATTCGTCGCAGACGCAGGGATCTTCTCCGACCTTCTCCTTTTGTGGGCGGTCGAAGTTGAGGGGGCCGTTGCAGCGGGCACCCATGTAGACGACACCTTTTATGACACGACAGGATGGTCCTTCTCTTGCCGAACCTTCATCTTCTTCAGTTGGCGGGAGTAGTCTTGGTTAATCACAGAGTCTTGGACCCTTCGCCAGACCCTGTGAATTTTGGAGGACAGCCGCAGAGAGGGCTGCTCTAGCTTTGCCTTTGTAGTGTTTTTGCGCACCTTCTTAAGTGGCTCAAAGCTGTTCCCAGTTGGAACAGCAGCATCAATTTCCACCATTGGAGCTGGTGGGGTAAGTCCAAAGGGAGAGTTGCCCCCAGCTTTCCTCACTCGGCGCCAGTGGCGACGTCAAGCATGCCTTGCAGATAGGATCACCTCCGTTGTCGGGGTGGCTTCATCATGCCCCCTATTCTGGTGAAGGGTTGCTGCCGGTGCCATCCTGTCGAAGACTGAAGTCCGCTGAGAAGAAATGTCCAACCTATCAAAGATTGATTTTTGAGCAGGAAAAGCAGCCTTGGTGACTTCTCCTGAGATGGGAGTTGGAATGGATGGTCTTGTGAAAACTGATCCCTTAGCAGGAGAAGCCACTCTGATGATTTCATTTATTGAAGCTGGAATGGCTATCCTCTTCGGGATAACTCCTTCAGGTATTGTAGGCTTTTTCACGGGCCCATCTGAGCTTTGGCCTAGTCTGTTGAAAACCGAGGCGCTGGATCTGGGCGGCCTGTTGAGAGGGGCCGCGGCAGTTGTAAGTCGATCAAAGACTGACTTCTTCGGAGCTTCTTGCGACGGTAGTGGGGCGTTGAAGCTCATTGGTGGGAGCATGGTCCTAAAGAACAGCCCAGTGATGGCTTGCGTCACCTGTTCCACTGGCATCACGAAAATGGAGGACGCTTGAGGCCCATAGGTCACTCCTCCAGCGAGGACGGAGTGGGAATTGTTGCAGTTGTTGCAATTGGTGCAAGTAGAAGCCACTGACGCCATCTTCTCTTCTGCACGAAGCAAGACACCAAATCTTAGTACCTTGAATCTAGGGGCAACCATAGCAAACCGCAATTCGTTCGCGAAACACGACACACGTGTTAGTTATATGTATGCCCTAGAGGCCATTACTGTACATTGGATGTATATTGTAGTGGATGCTGGGACATATATAGGTAGGACTTTCTTGCTCGACATGATAGTACGCTATCTGGTTGCACTTTATCTTAACATGTATACTTTCTGTCTCTCTGATTACATGTTGATAAAGCCCTTAGGATGTGTACTCGACTTCCAGGACTATGATGTAGATCATACTAGTGGGGCCTGGGTAGTCCATGAGTACATCCTTGAAATGTTCCTAGTCGAGAGAATATCGAGACGGGGCATCGATATTCCAGAGTAGACTAGCGCATATCTTCTCGACCCATGCGATGGGCGATGGATGATCCCATATCCATTGGTGTTTGACATCGAAGATGGTATGCGGGTGCTCAGTGGAGACTGGGTACACTGAACGGACTCGCCGAGAACTCCCAGATGGTATTATACCTCACGTCAGATGGCAGTTCTCTGGTGACACTGGTACAGCTTAGTCTGTTGACCCGAGATCGTCATAGAGTCTTGTGTGTCTCCCACTGTGCTTTGATTTCCACCCTACCACGGCTCTACTGAGTCGTGCAAACAGGTGGTTTTTGGGTACAGTCCCGATTCACATGGAGGCAATGAGCGATAGGAAGGGATTCGTCTCTCCCGGTATTGGGGGTTGATGTTGCGCTATGCTCGACTGGCCATAACAGGAAATCCCTGGCCAGGGTTGCAGTGATATACTGGTAAGAGTTATCAGTAGTTTCACGAATGTTATGGACCTCAAGTCGGCATGACTTATCAAGCTACTGGGGTCTAACGTTTACCACCCCTAGGCGAGATATGCGATATATCAGACGAACAGACCGGACTGTACGGTAAGTGTTACTGGTTGGATTCACAGGAGTGTGAGCGGGCTTGCTCGTTGATCTTCTGATCGCTCAATACCCGGGTGGCCGTTACGTTTAGCAGACCGCTTGCGGCTTGTGGGTGCTTGATATGATCATCATCCGCTACCGGCGTATTGACGAGTCTTTAGAGTCCTACACAGAGGTTTCCTGGCTCAAGCGAAACGAAATAGGAGCGCATATGAGATATGTGCGGGACCGAGAATAATGCGTGTATGTGATACCGTATTTCATTCTCGCGATGAATGTGTCGAATGGTTGTATGCGATATAACCTAGTTATCGAATCAAGGATTGATTCGATAAGCCGATACATTGGATACTAGCCGGTTATATGCGACATGACCGGATCATTGAATCAAGTGTTGATTTAATGATTTAATGCATAATTATATATTTGATATATTACTTTGCATTAACTAGTATCGGTTCACTTTAAATGGATTTTCTCGCTCGGATGTGCACATTGTATATTTGATATAGTTTTGTGCACATGATTGTATCATGTTTGATGATGCATACTTACTTGGTTTGTGTAAAGAATTAAACCATGGTTATTTAAATGGTTAGGGTTTTGGTTTTCCTTATTCATTTATTTATCTTTTTCATTTATTCTTTTTGGAAATAAAATAATTGGCATAAGAGGATAATGGTGGCTTTCTTTGTTTGTTCATGAACTTTCATGAAGCTTTGACTTAGTTAACCATTCTTGTCTCTTGCTTAACCCTAACCATCATAACTTACCATGGTCTATTCTCTACAACTAACTAAGGTTAAGATTATGATAAGTTTCCATTTTTATTATTCTTTTAATAAGAACTTATCATAACACTTATCTTCTTCTTCTTCCTCCTCACAAGAAGAAAGCTTTCTTCATCAATGGTGATTGATGTATTTGAGTGAGAAATCCAATTCTAAAGTGAACCCAACTCCTATTTCTTCATCCTCTACCTCTTGCCAAGTAGTATGGGGTGTTTCCTTCACAAGTTTTCATGGCTTGGTGAAGGTGGAGCTTGATCTAGCGATGCCTCGACGTAGATCATCTTCGGCATCGTCGTCGATGACCTAGCCCGTTTTTCTCCGATGAAGCCGACGCTAGAGCCCAAGATATGATTTGGACAGCGAGGGGACTTCATCACGGAGCTTAGGAGGTGGTGGAACGGATCTACAAAGGTTGTAGCCCCTTTCCTTTAGCTATATTTCCGTTTACTTGCTTGCTTCGCCTATTTATCTAGTTAACGATCCGTATTAGGGTTAATAGGCACTTGTAAAATTTCAATTGGCCATGTTTGATCACTTGTGAGACTCCATTAGAGTGCCTAGGAACCTTACAGTGGTATCAGAGCCTAGCTAGAGCCTTAGGCGAAGTCCCGACGGAATTAGAAGTCCGATCGACCCAAAACCCAAACCTAAAAATGCTCTCTGGACTTTTTTGAAATTCGTGGTTTTTTCGAAATTAAAAATATGCAGAAAAATCAGCAGGTAATCCTAAGACTTACTGTGAAACTCGAGGGCTTGATTCCATAAAGGCGGCGCGGATCCGCGGCCCTACAGGAGGCTCATGCGGCGGATCCGCGGCCCTTTTGTCGCTTTGTGCATCCAATTTTGCACAGTAGTTCTTAGCTTTCTGTGCTGGTTTTCCTGGGGATTTTTAATATTTTATTCCATAGTTGTATTTTCTGAGTTGTATTGGGGACTCGGTGTATTCGATCGGACTGTCTAATTCTGTCGGTGTGCTTTTCCGGGTATTTTTAGAATATGTTAAAAAGTTCGACCGGATATAAATACCCACTTTTTCCCCTGCCGGGAAATTTCCAATTGTTGGATTTTTCCGTAGTTTAACGACGTTCTAAGTAGTGCAAGTAACGCGATGGACCCTCTAGAAGACAACAAACCTTAACTCGATTATGTGACCGTCTTGAACTGCCCTTTGAACCTTCGGGTTTGGGGCAGTACGGCGTGCCACATGTGAGGCGTTGGCTTGACCCTTCTACGGCTGGACCGTTGCTACTGAGGCACGAACTGAATGCTGTTAGACTTATTTCATGTGTTGAGCTGTATCGGGAAAACTTGGGTGTTCGATTGTTTGATCGGAAAGTTTAACATTTTCTATTTATCCGGAATGTGATACAATAATTGGAATTCACAAATAGTTATGAGATAACTGAATGAATGTTATAAACATAGCACTTTAGTCTCACTTGATCGGTTGCCACGGAATTTTGATGTGATCAAAAGTCCGTCGCAATCACGTAGTGTACGCGGATACTCGCCGGGTAAACTTAATAGACAGTCTCACCCCATAGCCCCGACCAAGTGACTGTAGGAGAACCCCGTCGCCGAAAGCATCCGTCCGGGTGCTCGCGGCAGCGGTGTTCCACCTTGGTGCACTTCGTCGACGGCGTCGGGGGTGCGGCCGCCTACTAAAGTTTGCGACGAGCATTCGATCAGAATGTCGGGAATCCTGTTGAATTGCCCGACTTGATATTGAAAAGTGTTTTCGACTTTGAGACTAAAATGCGGGGTTTATAATTGTTAGGCATGCGATGTCTAAGTATTTCATTTGGCCAGGCATGCGATGTCTGAGGAGGTTGCGGATTCCAACTGTTGTAGTTTTACACTTTCTTTTCTGTGACTGTAAGTGTAATATGTGATATCGCCGGTTTCGTTGCTATATGTCAACGACAATTGGGATGCGCATATTTACTTACGTTGATGACATGAGATGTTATGTGTTGCTGGATATGTTATATTGGATCGTCGTGTTTGAATAGCCGGGGGGTTTTATGTGAGATGAGTGTTTTTCATTTTCATTCATGTAAAAACTTGTATGTAATATTCTTTTATTGGGGCACTTCCAGGTTGCGGATGTTGTCACCATTTGTATATTATTTACTTTTCTGCACTAGGATAGACCCAAGGAGGGGAGCACTAGTAACCGGGTTCTGGGGTCCAGTGGGAGACCATCTCGAGGAGTCGAGTCCGGGTCTCCTAACCCTAGAATTGGTAGGGTTGCTTGCCGCTCTCGTAGGGGTCTAGGGGTGTGGGATTGGCTATTCATCACGACCGTGGAATCCGTGTTTTATACTGGCTCGTATTGAAAACACGGACGTCCTAGTATATCCAATATTTCATATGTTTCTTCTGCTGTGATTTATCTGTGATGAGATCATTGATGTTCTGTGACAGATATTATATATAGTATATATGATATATTATATAGACGTTGCTTATGTTTTACACCCGCGCTAGCCCTGCCTCGCTCTGGCGTTAGTTACCTAACCTAACGGTGCAGACGGGACATCGAGGCGAATGCGGATGGCATAAGCGTACGTTATATTTATCTGTGATGGTTAGGTGGACTTAAATGATGGGATATTCATTAATGAGATTAATGAAAGAAAATAAACCTAATTAATGTTGTGGAATCGAATTTCAAAATAAAACAGGTAGCTACAGTTCTTGCTTTGCATCGCGGTGTTCATTATAGAACATCCTGCACCTTATTCGATGAGGAAAGGACCGAGATCCCTTCACCGGGAGTGACTCCTTTAGCAATAACTGGCAGATGCTACAACCCTCGGTTTGTCTTTGATCGCTTCTATAGTTTCCGCTTTGCACAGTGATATATATGATATATCCCGCACCTCATTCGACGAGGAAAGGGCCGACGATCCCTTCACCGGGAGTGACCCCTTTAGCAAAACTAGAAAAGCCTCGAAAACATTCCATTTAAAAACCATTTAATTCCGCAAAGAGATCAAGTTCAAAGCGTTAAAGGTTTTCACAAAAACCAGCCGCAACCCTCCGTCATTTTAGGAAGTAGAGTACTTAGTATTCGTGCTGTGTTTGTTGACCATAGTCAAGGCACAGTGTACGGTAGCTAAGTGATGTCTTCCTACACCGCATATGATGCGATTAGTTAGGACAGTCGCGTGACTTTGTTGACCTTAGTTAAGGGTCATGTGGGTGGGTCTAATTAATCACGAAATGACGGGTAGAACTTGACTAGTACTTATGATTTGTTGACCATAGTTAAGGTCATAGGTGCTAGGGGTAAAAACCTTTATCGGGAGTTTCAAGTGTTGAAACTTGCAATGAGATTGCATACCTTCTATGTGATAGTTGGATCCCGATACCCACTGCGAGTAATTGTTACTCCTGGGAGAGTTTTGCACTTTACAATTAGCCGATCAAGTAGGTGTCTAGAAAGGTGTCAACGGGGTTACGCCTCTGGGAAAACGAGGTTTACTGTAATTAGGTCCGTGCGAAAGCACGGGGAACCTCCCTCAAAGTACCGACACTGGCCTGGCTGAAAGGTTGGCGAACTTGTAGAGTGTAATTAATCCCGGCTAGTCATTCCTTTTAAGGTTTGAAGGAAGATTTGATAAAAACAGTGGGAGCCATCCTGATTAGATAAAATATATAACCAATCTGATCTTGCAAGAGCGCACGCAGAGTGTTTGCTTCTCTCTCTCTCCTGGTAGCGACCATATCACGCCTTAATCAAGATAATAATACGGATGCATTGACCGAACCCGCTTGTTATACTGAGCTGGGGAACGTTGGTCCCGCTCCAACTTATAATTGTTATAAGACAGAGCAGGAAATTGGGGAATACCAGAATTCCTATGCCGCCCAAACGAAGAAAGTGCATATGATGCATCTCCTTCGGGTGTGTTCATTACAAAGAACTGTTTCTCAGTATCCTCTGCATCCTGGGTATATGATACCGGGTCAGGATCCCAGATATGTAATCTGTTACATAGGGCTACAAAAGGGTAGAAAAACTGAGAACGGGTGATAAGTTTCATGAGACAGAAAACGGGGCAAGTGTTGCAGCCAAGTCTGTTGGTCACTGTCACCCTGTATTACGAATACATTGATTCTGAACAAATGCTATTAGATACCGAACCTGATATACAAAATCATATCAGTCTCTTTATTAGTAAAGAAATGATATAATTTTGTATTGATGGATAATGTTTTGAACACTTCCTATATCAAAAGTTGATCGGTTCAGGCACGCTATCTAAAAGCATTAACGTTCTAAATCAAACTACAGTTCCTAATATACTGAACACACACAAGAAGAAGAGTTCAGAAATGAACGAATTCTTCTTGAGGCATTGTAGACTAGGTCATATCAATGCGACCCGACTGGCTGAAGTTACATTTAGATGTATATTTAAATCAGTTTGAATTTACATCTTGTGAAACTTTCCAGTCATGTCACAAAGATAATATGACCATAGCTCTGTTTATTGGAAACAGAGAAAGAGTTAATGAACTCTTGGGACTGATGCATGATGATGTATGTAAGGTCTCCTGTCTACACATGCCAGGATTGGTTCTTTATACTTCATTATATTCTCTGATGATCTCTCATGATTCAGTCATATATTCCTGTTGAAATATAAGTCCGAACCTTTTGAGGTATTCACAGAATATAAGTAGGAAGTAGAGAACCAAAATACGGGTATAAGTATTATGTCCTATGATGAGATCAGGGAGGAGAATACTTGTGCATAGCATTCCTGGACTATTCTAAAAGAAAATGGGATTCTCTCTCAGCATTACTCCTCCGTATAAACCATAGCACGATGGTATATCGGGGCGGAGCAATCACACCCTATATGATAAGGTGTGCTCTATGATGAGTACTACTGAGTTACCTATTTCTTTTTTGGGAGTTATGCGCTTGAGAAGCTGCATACCTATTGAATAGGGTTCCAATCAAATCAGTTGCCTACCGCTTCATATGTGATATGGAAAGGGAAGAGCCCATGTCTTAAGCTAGTTAAGATTTGGGGTTGACCGGCCTATGTCTAAAAGCAAAATCCGGACAAGCTCGAGGCAAGGGCTGTAATGTAGAACTGAAAGGTTCCAGCTATACAAACTACAGCAGATGATTTGACAGAACCAAAGGATTCTATAGTCCCCGACGAACCTCAGCCTCTCCGCCGATCTGGTAGGGTTCCTCGCCTGCCTGAGAGATACCTCGGTTTCTCGATGACAGTGGGAGCAAGGATTGCATCATGAGATGATGACCCAACTAGATTCGAGCAAGCCATCAAGAGTAGGGACTCTGTAAGAATGGCTGGATGCTTAGCGATCTGAGAAGGAATCCATATACACCAGCAAAGTATGGACTTTGGTTGCGATATCTGAAGGGTTAAATCCCCATCAGGAGCAAGTATATCTTGAGAAGATTACTTGGTGTAGATGGACAAGTTGAGACTTTCAAAGCTAGACTTGTTAAAGGTTTTCGTCATCGACCAGGCACGGATAATGATGAAACCTTTTCCAGGGACTATGCTTAAGTCCATCCAGATCCTACTTGCCACGGCTACATACCTTGACTACGATATCTGGTGGTTGGGTGCCATGACTACTTTTCTAAATGTTGATTTAGAAGAGAACGTTTATAAGAACACAGCCAGAGTTCCTCATAGACAGTGGGAGCAGCGGAAACGTGTGCAAGATGCTTTATAGGATAAAGCAGGCATCGCGGAGTTGGAACATCTGTTTTGATGGATTAGTCAAAGAAGTTGACATCATCAAAATGGTAGATGAACCTTGTATAAACAAAAAGGTAGTAGGGAGTATGGTGTCGATCCTCGTAGAGTACGTGGATGACATACTCTTGTTAGGGAAGGAGTTTCCTTTGCTACGCTCGATCAATCTCCGCTTATCACAATGATTTTCCATATAGGATCAAAGTGATACCTACTAAATCCTAAGCTTTGGATCTATGAGATAGATCTAATTGAATGTTAGGATACTCACTAGTTGTAGTGAGATGGTATCAATCGATCCTGGGGAGAATCACTGGAAGTGTTCCAGGGTGATAAAGACGACTGAATGTCAGTCACAGGCACTGTCTTTACCCTCAGTAAAGGGACGGTATGTTGGAAGAGTTCCAAGCTCAATACCGTGACAAACTAGACGATAAAGGCTGGTAACATCGCTATTAAAGATACTACCAAAGAGGAAGTTTGGGTGTATATTGGTTCATAAGATGAACTAGGTTCCTGCCATTGTATGACAATGGAAGCGTGGCTTCGACCCTGGAACCCTGGTCCCATCAGTGACCCAGACATATTCTGAGGCAGCATCACCTGATCATGGAGATAGTTGATCTCCAGGGTGATCGAGGTTAGGAGAGTACACTCAGAGGACAACACGGCGGATCCACTCACGAAGGCCTTTTCCCAAAGAGAGACTTTTATGGGATGGTTGAGTATGTGATACTGCAACCACTGCTACAGATGGCCCTAGTGCAAGTGGGAGATTGTTAGTTATATGTATGCCCTAGAGGCTATTACTGTACATTGGATGTATATTGTAGTGGATGCTGGGACATATATAGGTAGGACTTTCTTGCTCGATATGATAGTACGCTATCTGGTTGCACTTTATCTTAACATGTATACTTTCTGTCTCTCTGATTACATGTTGATAAAGCCCTTAGGATGTGTACTCGACTTCCAGGACTATGATATAGATCATACTAGTGGGGCCTGGGTAGTCCATGAGTACATCCTTGAAATGTTCCTAGTCGAGGGAATATCGAGACGGGGCATCGATATTCCAGAGTAGACTAGCGCATATCTTCTCGACCCATGCGATGGGCGATGGATGATCCTATATCCATTGGTGTTTGACATCGAAGATGGTATGCGGGTGCTCAGTGGAGACTGGGTACACTGAACGGACTCGCCTAGAACTCCCAGATGGTATTATACCTCACGTCAGATGGCAGTTCTCTGGTGACACTGGTACAACTTAGTCTGTTGACCCGAGATCGTCATAGAGTCTTGTGTGTCTCCCACTGTGCTTTGATTTCCACCCTACCACGGCTCTACTGAGTCGTGCAAACAGGTGGTTTTTGGGTACAGTCCCGATTCACATGGAGGCAATGAGCGATAGGAAGGGATTCGTCTCTCCCGGTATTGGGGGTTGATGTTGCGCTATGCTCGACTGGCCATAACAGGAAATCCCTGGCCAGGGTTGCAGTGATATACTGGTAAGAGTTATCAGTAGTTTCACGAATGTTATGGACCTCAAGTCGGCATGACTTATCAAGCTACTGGGGTCTGACGTTTACCACCCCTAGGCGAGATATGCGACATATCAGACGAACAGACCGGACTGTACGGTAAGTGTTACTGGTTGGATTCACAGGAGTGTGAGCGGGCTTGCTCGTCGATCTTCTGATCGCTCAATACCCGGGTGGCCGTTACGTTTAGCAGACCGCTTGCGGCTTGTGGGTGCTTGATATGATCATCATCCGCTACCGGCGTATTGATGAGTCTTTAGAGTCCTACACAGAGGTTTCCTGGCTCAAGCGAAATGAAATAGGAGCGCATATGAGATATGTGCGGGACCGAGAATAATGCGTGTATGTGATACCGTATTTCATTCTCGCGATGAATGTGTCGAATGGTTGTATGCGATATAACCTAGTTATCGAATCAAGGATTGATTCGATAAGCCGATACATTGGATACTAGCCGGTTATATGCGACATGACCGGATCATTGAATCAAGTGTTGATTTAATGATTTAATGCATAATTATATATTTGATATATTACTTTGCATTAACTAGTATCGGTTCACTTTAAATGGATTTTCTCGCTCGGATGTGCACATTGTATATTTGATATAGTTTTGTGCACATGATTGTATCATGTTTGATGATGCATACTTACTTGGTTTGTGTAAAGAATTAAACCATGGTTATTTAAATGGTTAGGGTTTTGGTTTTCCTTATTCATTTATTTATCTTTTTCATTTATTCTTTTTGGAAATAAAATAATTGGCATAAGAGGATAATGGTGGCTTTCTTTGTTTGTTCATGAACTTTCATGAAGCTTTGACTTAGTTAACCATTCTTGTCTCTTGCTTAACCCTAACCATCATAACTTACCATGGTCTATTCTCTACAACTAACTAAGGTTAAGATTATGATAAGTTTCCATTTTTATTATTCTTTTAATAAGAACTTATCATAACACTTATCTTCTTCTTCTTCCTCCTCACAAGAAGAAAGCTTTCTTCATCAATGGTGATTGATGTATTTGAGTGGGAAATCCAATTCTAAAGTGAACCCAACTCCTATTTCTTCATCCTCTACCTCTTGCCAAGTAGTATGGGGTGTTTCCTTCACAAGTTTTCATGGCTTGGTGAAGGTGGAGCTTGATCTAGCGATGCCTCGACGTAGATCATCTTCGGCATCGTCGTCGATGACCTAGCCCGTTTTTCTCCGATGAAGCCGACGCTAGAGCCCAAGATATGATTTGGACAGCGAGGGGACTTCATCATGGAGCTTAGGAGGTGGTGGAACGGATCTACAAAGGTTGTAGCCCCTTTCCTTTGGCTATATTTCCGTTTACTTGCTTGCTTCGCCTATTTATCTAGTTAACGATCCGTATTAGGGTTAATAGGCACTTGTAAAATTTCAATTGGCCATGTTTGATCACTTGTGAGACTCCATTAGAGTGCCTAGGAACCTTACAACACGAAGCGTGGAGTGGAAAGAGGAAAATGTCCCACAGGGCGTGCCAGAATCTGTTCGCCGCCGAAAGATGCGACCGGGACGTTGGGACGTCCGGCTTGCATTTTAGGGGGGGCAGATGCTATTTGGTTTTATCTATTCACCTCTCTGAAGATGCCAAGTTGATTTATGGCACCGTGTATCGGAGGTTTAGATGGATGCGGCCGATATAGCAGAATTCGTCAGATTCCCCCTCGTTTGCGAGGGGTTTTTGATTGCGGGGACGCTCTTCCCTGCAGGCGCAAGCCCCCGCAGTTAATTACGCTACTGCATCGCGGTAACCACTTTCTCCTTCTCCAGATGGTCACTTCATGTCGTGTGTGTTTGTTTTTTTTTTGGTTGCCCGTGGATTGTATACGGAGACTAATTTATATTGTCGCCCGTAGGGCGTGGATTAGTCCAAATCCGTACTTTCTTAGATTTGGGTTTGGGTTGCGTTTAAGGATCGTTAATTTCATTAAGATTAAGATCAACTTAAACATTTTTTAAGGATACGTTAGTCTAATTTTAGACTAAGATTTACTCAACGGAGGTCCGGGATCATTTAGATCCGACGACAGAGCATTTGGGTTCTATCGTTTTAGTTTAGGGACATTGCGGTCTATTGGGTTTAAAGACATCATAGTCCGTGGCAGTTTCAAAACATCATGTAAAGTTTAAACACATCATAGTTTATGAGTTTAAGGATCTCATGGTCCATAAAGTTTAAGGACATCATAGTCCATGAATTTAAGGACCTCATAGTCCATAAAGTTTAAGGACATCATAGTCCATGAGTTTAAGGACCTCATAGTCCATGGGGTTTTAAGACATCATAGTCTGTATGGTTTAAAGACGTTATAGTCTGTGAGGTTCTGGTTTAACCAGTTTGGGGATACGCCAAAAGTTATTGGTTATTGGGATCCTCCATCTCTCTGAAGACGTTGAAGAATTACAACGACATGTATCAGAGATATGAAGAGATGTACCCTTGAACCAATGTCCCGATTTTGGAAAAATGGGATGAACATCAGTTTAGATGTCATCTGTTGGGAGCTTATTAGCTATCTTTAAAACTGAGATCGGTTTTGGAGACCCTGAGCATGAGGGTCTCAATTGATGGTCCTTGGAAAATTTGGTCCGAATCTAGCTAATGTTAGCCTTCTATCGTGTTCATATTTATTCAGCGCTCACGTGCTCCCACGTGAGGTGTTTTAAAATAGTGTTAATAAAATTCTAAGGCGTTCACGTGGGGTCACGTGAGGCGCTTGAAACAGCGTTAAACTTCAAGAATTTGAAGCGCCGCTTCTTTGGGTTTATTCTTTTGTTCTTTTCTGAGCGCTAAGCACTATTGGGTCACGTGAGATCACATGAGGCGCCCCAAAAGAGGAAACTGCCTTTGATTTATTCTTTTTTTTTGCTTTGTAAGTGCCAAGCACTACTATGGGGTCACGTGTGATCATGTGAGCCAATCTCTTTTATTCCTCAGAGGCGCTCATGTGGGAGCATGTGATCGGCTGTCGTTGGGAGCCAATCCTTTTATGTGCATAGAGATCCTGAGTTTCGAGACTTTCAAGCCCATTATTTTATGAGAGTTGGATTCTTAAGACTTAGTTTTTCTCTTAGCTTTGGAATCTGTATGGCAGAATCTCCCCGATGAGAATTAAATTCTCTACTTATGAGGATATATGCTTCTGCAGATCTTTTACCATAAGAGAGAACTAAGTTCTCATATGAAGGGTTAAACCCTTGTTTCATCAGAGGAATCAAATTCCTATATAATTTTTGGGAGAATTAAATTCTCTGAACTTCGATCCTCCCCTGGGTTTTAGATCGGCATGGCAGAATCTCCCCGATGAGAATTAAATTCTCAACTTATGGGGAGATCTGCTTCTGCAGATCTCAATCAGAGGAAGAACTAAGTTCTTTTTAGAAGAGTTAAACTCTTATGGAGGTAAAAACGGGATGAGATATTTTTCCTGTGTTTTGTTCCCTCTTACCTAGAGTTTCTTTTTCTCTTTTTTTCCCTGGAGAATTAAATTCTCTTTTCTTTTGCTTACGAGGGGTCTCTCTCTCTTGTTTTTTCTTAAAACTTGAGAACTTCCCGCTTCTCTTCCTTTTTTCCTCCCTTTTTTCTTTTTTATCTCTGCTCTTATTTATAGGGGAAAGCAAAGAATCAATTTGTTTTAGAAGATCTCTCAATGAGAGATTTTGATTGATTTTCTAATCAACCAACATGATCTTTTAGATCACTTGGTGAATTTTATTCACCGTTAGAGTTTTAATCCGAGGGCTTCTATTTTACAGAAGATATTTCTTTTGTTGTTCTCAGCATGTTTAGGAAGATATTTCCTTGCACAGAATTTTTCTGTAGATTGGTGATTTTTAATCACCATTGGATCTTTAATCCAACGGCGCTCTGTTTTACAAAGCGTAATCTTTCTTGTATAGAAAAATCCAAGGAAATACTTTCCAAATAAGGCTTTTGGTCTCTTCTAATTAGAATTTGTTTCTATTAGTTCAGAAAGCAAAGGAATCTATCACGTGTAGCACGCGACCCCTCAAAGTTAACCACATCAAAGAGCGTCACGTGCCATTACGTGACTTTTTCTAGCCAATTGTTTATTTTAAGAATGCGCCTACATACTTTGTATATAGAAGGTCACATGTCTGCACGTGCGGCTCAGTTTTAACCTCAATTTCGGCCTTGCTTTATCCAGCGCAGTGGCTATCACATGTAGGCACGTGATGCTCCGTTTGGGGACTTTTCCCTTTGCTTTTATATATTTTTTATTCGGTTTCCGTAAGGGAACAGCCCATTGAGATCCTGGACCGAAAAGTAAAGTCACTAAGGAACAAGGAAGTAAATTTGGTCCGAGTAATGTGGAGAAAAGATTCACCAGGAGAATCAACGTGGGAGCGAGAAGATGACATGCGTGCAAGATACCCTTTCTTATTTGCAAACTAGTCCTTATGTAATTTTAAATTTCGAGGACAAAATTTTTATAAGGAGGGTAGAATGTGAAAGTGTATCCTAGCACCACCATAAGGTTAAAACCGGCATCATGCATGCAATTTTCAAATTTTCATGGTGCTAAGCTACACTATCCAAAGATCTAACTAGATTATTAGGGTTTAGCATAAGATAAAAAAAGAACTACACTAAGAGATGGAGACTACAACCTTTGTAGACCAAGTCCTTCTCTTCTATAGCTCCGGATAGTAGTCCCCACAACTCATCTTAGCTCCACTTGAGATTGGATTGAGCTTCCTTCGTGACCTTCTTGGCGAAGATGATCCATCTGAAGTTTCTCTAATACAAGCGACCTCTTCACTAATCTTTCTTTAGTGAAGGAAACACCCTAAACTCAAGTGCTAATCAAGTGTAGGATGGTGAAGTAAGGGTGTTAAGCTCACTAGGTTTGTCCAAATCTCTATGGTTCACATCACATGTGAGGGTTAGGGCTTGGAGAGGGAGGAAGAAGAAGATGGAGAGAGCTTAGGAAATGAGCTCAAGAAAAATGAACAAGTCTGGAATCTCAAGTGAAGAATGGCTTAACAAATACCTCACTTATTGAAGTATGGAATAAACACCAATAAATAAATTGAACCATACTTAAATAGTGCAAGCAAATGAATAAACAAATAGAAAAGCCATGCCTCACCCATTCCACAAATATCTCCCTATTGTCCACCTCTTTTCTAATTTTCTAAAAATAGAAAATCAATACTATGCTTCATAATATATATATATATATATATATATATATATAGAGAGAGAGAGAGAGAGAGAGGTTAATGGAGGAAAGGTGCCATAGGAGGGAATTTCCTCCTATGGCGTCGGAAAAATACATGCTCCGTGATTTTTTTCGATGATCGGCATACATCACTTCTATCTTTATCATCTAAGATGTGGATACACCAAATTTCATGTGATTATACCATTTTTTCACCGTTGATTTAGTTGATGCAAAATTAATTATTTACCGACAATAGAACTTTTTACATTGCTAATTCAACGGTGAAAAAGTGATGGAATCACATGAAATTTGGGATATGTACATCTTAGATGATAACAATGATGATGATGGGTGCCGATTATCGAAAAAAATGGTGGAGGTTGTATTTTTTCGACGCCATAGGAGGAAATTCCCTCCTATGGCCTCTTTCCTCCATTATTCTCTCACACACACACACACAGACATATATATATTAAGAGAAGAAAATAATTAGTGAGCATTAATATTAGTTAATATATAATTATATCAAATATAAATATATATCATATTATTAAATCAGCACTTGATTTAATAATCCGGTTATATCACATATAACCGACTAATATCATTTATTTGTATATCATATTATTAAATCAACACTTGATTCAATAATCCGGTAATATCACATATAACCTGACCAATAACAAATATCGCCGGATTAGAATACAGTATCACATACTTGTATTTAATCAGGCTCCCGCACATATCGGCATATGTGCCCTACTTCATTTCGCTTGAACTATGAAACTTCTATGTGGGACTCTAAAGACTTGTCAATACGCCAGCAGTAGGTAATGATCACATCAGTTACCCACAAGCCGTCAACGGTACTAACTGGACGTAACGACTATCCATGTATTGAGCGAATAGAAGATCAACAAGCAAGCTTGTCCAAACTCCCATGAAGCCTATAAGTAACACTTACCATACAGTCCGGTCTCTTCGTCTGATATGTCGCATACAAGTCTAGGGGTGGAATCGTCAGACCCCAGTAACTTGATAAGTCATGCTAATGTATGGCTCATAACAGTTTGAGAAACTACTGATAACACTTACCAGTAAATCTCATCAGCCCTGGCCAGGGACTTACTGTTATAGCCAATCTAGTATAGCGCAACATCAACTCCCAATACCGGGAGAGACGAAACCCTCCTATCGCTCATTGACTCCATGTGACTCGGGACTGTACCCAAAATCCACTTGTTTGCACGACTCCTTTGAGCCGTGGTAGGGAGGAAATCAAAGCACAGTGGGAACCACATAAGACACTATGACGATCTCGGGTCTACAAACTAACCTGTACCAATGTCACCAGAGAACTGCTATCTGACGATAGGTATGATACCATCTAGGAGTTCTCGGCGAGTCCTGTTCGGTGTACCCATTCTCTAATGAGCACCTATGTACAATCTTTGATGTCAAATACCAATGGTTATGGGATCAACCATTGCCCCATACAGGGTCAAGAAACGTACACACTAGTCTACTCTGGAATATCGATGCCTTGTCTCGATATCCTCTCGACTAGGAACTATTAAAGGATGTGCTTGTGGACTACCCAGGTCCCAGTAGTATGATCCGCATCATAATCCTGGTAGTCAAGCTAACATCCTAAGGGCTTTATCAACATGTATAAGAGAGACAGTAGAATAATACTAAACATGTTAAGATAAAGAGCAACCAGATAGCATACTATCATGTCGAGCAAGAAAGTCCTATATATATATGTCCAAGCATCCACTATATCATACAATAATGGCCTCAAGGGCATACATATTCCTAACAATCTCCCACTTGCACTAAGGCCAGTTGTTGTAGTATCTCATACCCAACATCCCAAAAAGTTTCTCAAACTGTGTCTGGGGAAGGGCCTTCGTGAGTGGATCCGCTACGTTTTCCTTTGTGTCAACTCTCCTGACCTTGATCTCCCGTCGATCTACTATCTCCCGGATCAGGTGATACCTCTTAAGAACATGTTTGGATCGCTGATGGGACCGGGGTTCCTTGGCCAAAGCCACAGCTCCATTGTTATCACAATACACAGGTATTGGATGCTCAATGGATGGAACCACACCAAGTTCAGCTATGAACTTCTTCATCCAGACAGCCTCTTTGGCAGTATCATTGGCAGCGATGTATTCAGCTTCCATCGTCGAGTCTGCTACGGTATCTTTCTTGGAACTCTTCCAACATACCGCCCATCCATTGAGGGTGAAGACAAAACCCGAGACCGACTTATTGTCGTCCTTATCACTCTGGAAGCTCGAATCGGTAAAAGACTCTACTTGGAGTTCACCGTTACCATACACCAAGAACATTTCTTTAGTCCTTCTCAAGTACTTAAGAATGTTTTTCCCAGCTATCCAGTGTTTCTCCCCAGGATCTGATTGATACCTACTCACTACACCTAGTGAGTAAGCTACATCCGGTCTGGTATATAATATCGCATACATGATAGACCCGACTGCTGAAGCATAGGGCATCCCTTGCATGCGACCCCTCTCCAAATCAGTCTTGGGAGACATCTCTTTGGAGAGAGTGATTCCTGAACAAGCAGGTAAATTACCACGCTTAGAATCTTCCATACTAAACCTCTTTAGTATGGTGTCAATGTATCTGGCTTGGGACAATCCCAACATTCTCTTAGATCTATCTCTATAGATCTTTATCCCCAGGATGTAGTAGGCATCACCTAGATCTTTCATGGAGAACTTTTATGATAAGAAAAGCTTGATAGAGTGTAGCGTAGGAACATCGTTTCCTATCATGAGTATGTCATCCATGTACAATATGAGGAAGACAACCTTACTCTCTATAATCTTCTTGTATATACAAAGTTCATCTTCGTTTTTGATGAAGTCAAACTCTTTGATTGCTTCATCAAAATAGATGTTCCAGCTCCACGATACTTGCTTTAATCTGTAGATGGATTTAAGCAGCTTGCATACCTTTCCGCTGCTCCCACTGTCTATGAAGCCCTCTGGCTGTGTTATGTACACGCTTTCTTCTAAATTACCATTTAGAAAAACGGTCTTGACGTCCATCTGTCAGATTTCGTAGTCATGGTATGCAGCAATGGCAAGTAGGATTCTGATGGATTTAAGCATAGCGACAGGAGAAAAGGTTTCATCATAGTCGACACCTGGTCGTTGACGAAAACCTTTTGCTACAAGTCTAGCTTTGAAGGTCTCAACCTTTCCATCTACACCAATTTTCTTCTTAAAGATCCACTTACTCCCGATGGATTTTACCCCTTCAGGAGCAACCATTCTCTTTTAAGTAGTCTCTGAATTCCATGCTCAAGTATTCTCCTTCTCGATCAGATCGTAGGACTTTAATACTTTTATCCGTCTGGTTCTCAACTTTGCACTTATATTTCTTGAATTTCTCAAAAGATTCAAATTTGTGTTTCATCAGGAACACATGTCCGTATCTTGAGAGATCATCGGTGAATGTAATGAAGTACGAGGAACCATTCCTGGTATGTGTGGACATAGGACCGCATACATCACTATGTATCAGTCCCAAGAGTTCAGTAGCTCTTTCTCCGTGTCCAGTAAACGGAGTTTTGATCATCTTGCCTTTGAGACATAACTCGCAAGTTTCATAAGATGTAAATTCGAACTGATTCAAATATCCATCTTTATGCAATTTAGCTAGTCTTGTCGCATTGATATGACCTAGTCTACAATACCATAAGTAGGCTTCGTTCATTTATGAACTTTTCCTCTTGTGTGTGTTATGTATGTTTAGAACTGTAGTTTGATTTAGAACGTATATACCGTTACATAACATACCAAACCCAATCAACACTTGATTTAGGAAAATGTTTATAATATTATCCTCCAATACAAAATTATATCTTTCTTTATGCAATAAAGAAACTGATATAATATTGTGCATCATATTTGGTACGTAATAACAGTCGTTCAGAATCAACGTATTACCATTTGGTAATACTAGATGATATTCGCCAACTGCTTTAGCTGCAACAATTGCTCCATTCCCTACTTTGAGAGATATATCACCCTTTCCCAGTTTTCTACCTCTTCTTAACCCATGTAAGAAATTACAGACGTGGGATCCTGATCTGGTATCAAATACTCAGGACGTAGAGCAAACTGAGAAACAGTTCTCGGTATCGAACATACCCGAAGAAGATGCATCATCATGCTCATTCTTCGTTCCGGTTGCGTGGGAATCATGATATTCCCTTATTCCTTACTCAGACTTATGACAATCATAAGAAAAAGCGGAACCAACATTCCCCAGCTCAGTATAATAAGCGGGTTCGATCAATACATCTATATTATTTTCTTGATTAAGGCGTGTCATGGTCACTACCACGAGAGAGAGAAGGAAACGCTTTAGCGTGCGCTCTTTACAAGATTAGATTGGTTATTATCTTATCTAATCGGGATGGCTCCCACTGTTTTTATCAAATCTTCCTTCAAACCATAAAAGGTAAGATTAGCCGGGATTAATTGCACCCTACAAGTTCGCCAATCGGTCTGCCAGGCAGGTATTGGTATTCGGAGGGAGTCTCCCCATGCTTTCGCATGAAACTAATTAAATAACCTCGTTTCCGCAGGGGCATAACCCCGTTAACACCTTTCTTAGATATCTACTGGATCAGCTAATTGTAAAGTGGAAAACCCTCTCAGGAGTAACACTTACTCACAGTGGGTATCGGGATCCAACTATCTCATAGAAGATATGCAATCTCATTGCAAATTTCAACGCTTGAAATACCCAATATCTATTTTTACCCCAAGCGACTTATGACCTTGGCTATGGTCAACAAATCATAAGCGCTAGCCAAGTTCGACCTGTCATTTTGTGATTGAATTAAACCCACCCGCACGACCCTTGACAAGGTCAACAAGGCCATACGACTACCCAAATCCAATCGCATCATATGCGGCAAATAAGCACTAATCAGCTACCGCACACTACGCCTTAACAAGGTCAACAAACACATCATGAATACTAAATAGCAGTTATCTGAAATGACGGAGGGCTACGACTGGTTTTGATGAAAACCTTTAACGTAATGAACTTTATATCGTTGTGGAATCAAGTGTTTTGAAAATGAGTGGTTTTGTAGCACTTGCTAGTTTTGCTAAAGAGGTCACTCCCGGTGAAGGGATCTCGGCTCTTTCCTCATCGAATGAGGTGCTGAATATTCATCAAGGAATACCACTATGCAAAGCAAGAACTAGTGAAGCTATCAAAATAAAACCGAGTGGGTTGTAGTATTTGCTAGTTTTGCTAAAGAAGTCACTCCCGGTGAAGAGATCTTGACTCTTTCCTCATCGAATGAAGTGCTGGATATTCATTAAGGAATACCACTATGCAAAGCAAGAACTAGAGCTACCTTTTTAAAAATTTTGATTCTACAACATCTTTAGGTTTCTTTCCTTTCCATTAATCTCATTAATGAAGTCCCATCATTTATGTTTCCCTAAACATCACAGAAAAGAAACGAAAATAGAACGTACGCTTATGCCATCCGCATTCGCCACGGGGCCCCGTCATGCACCGTTAGGTTACTTAACTAACGGCAGAGCCGGGGCTGAACTAGCGCGGGTGAAAAACATAAGCAACGTTTATTATATATATATATATTATATATATATAATATTATATATATATATATAGCATTCGTCTCACGCAGTTATATGATCACATCACATAACTCAAGCAGCAGAAGTCAACATATGAAATATTGGATATACTAGGAGGTCCGTGTTTTAAATTCAGCCAGTAATGAAAAACACGGATTCCACGGTCGTGATGAATAGCCAAACCCACATTTCTAAACCCCTACGAGAGCGGCAAGCAACCCTGCCAATTCTAGAGTTAAGAGACCCGGTCTCGACTTCTCGGGATGGCCTCCCACTGGACTCTAGAACCCGGTTACTTGTGCTCCCCGTCTTGGGTCTATCCTAATGCGGAAAAGTAAATAATATACATCAATGGTGACATCATCCTCAACCCGGAAGTGTACCAATAAAAGAATATTACATACATTTTTACATGAATGAAAATTAAAAAACTCTCATCTCAAGCAAAACCCCACGGCTATTCAATAACGACGATCTAATATAACATATCATAGTGTCACGTCCCGAAAGATGGAACATGACCGGCACTTAAACTACGAAACGTCTCGAGGCGTACGTAATCTAAGTAAGCCGAAAACCCAGAAATCCAAACCAAAAAAAAAGTAGTAGAGTGAAGGAAAACCAATTTAAAATAAGTAATTTTAATAGCATAAGCCGAATTATGCGGTTTTAAAAACATCAAATATTTCCTGAAAATTTCGGCAGAGTCTCCTTTGTAAATACTGGCTCCCAAACGGGATACAACATGAATAGTATACGAAATCAATAAAAAGGCATCCCCAAGCGGGAGCTAGCTCTTCGTCAATCGACGGTCACAACCACACAAGCAATATAATATACAACGCCAACGGCGAGGATCAAAATTCAAAAGGAAACTCAAAACCACAAGAAAATCGCAGAAATATAACGCGCGACTCTAAGGTCGAAGGAATAACATCACTGGTCTCTATCTCAAAATAAATACATGTTTGGTTGATGGAACTTCTAGATACAACAGAATAATAATATACAAGATATATAATGGGGGTACGATACAAGTAAACCCACCTACTAGCAAATCACCCGAAGGAAACTATGCCCGCAAGCCGTAATGAAACCTGTACGGCAAACCTGCAAGAAACTGGGGCACAACGGGGGTGAGTTGCCAACTCGTGAATAGAAAAACATCTACGCACAGAAATCGCATAAATAACGCAATCTAGGTCAATGATCATAATATATCCTCAATTATATATATAACATGCAACCTATAACAAGGCTTGGGTAAATATCTAACCCGAGTGTAATCTCATGTGCCCGTGTCAGTGCCTCAGGTAGCAATATATCATATGAATGAGGTATGAATGCATGAAAACAGAATACATGTAAATGAAGAACTGTTTTCATAATTTAGTGAGATTTCCTTGTATTTTTAAAATGAGGTATCATAATGAAATCAGCATAAAACAGTGCCTAGCATCGGCACAAAACATAATCCCAATATCTCGATATCTCTGTATCACAGTCTCTGTACCTCAATATCTCGAAATCTCAATGTCTCGATCACAATATCTAGGGCGCCGTCAGTCCAGACCGGCCCCTACCATCCATCTCAAGACCACGACGGTATCCTCCGGATATCCGACGCGTCGGGTAAAATCACCGGTAGGTAGTGCTCCCCTGCCAGGCTCACATCGTCATCATCACGCGCTTCTTGCCCCGGGGTACCTTACCGGGTCCGCCATGTACCCGAAACGGTTCATCCGTCTCCTCGAATCGGGTCTCGAAATCCATCAGCAAACTCATGGTGGACGACTCATACATCATGGGAAAAACCGCACTTTTTATTTTAAAAGAGAGAAGAGGTTTATTTATGTTTTTGCGGTTTTCCTCCAAATCCAGAAAATCTCATGGAAATCCGAATTCAAAACCTCAATAACACGTAAAATAGTGAATATATGCATGAGAATCCATGAATGCGGCATAACAATGAATAACAGTATGCATGAAGTAGCAGGTAATAACTACAATGTCTAAACTAACATATAAGGCAAGTACGCTATGTCAGGCAATAATATTTTCTAAGGTGTACGTGACATGGCAATTACCGATGAAGATGTGTGTGAGCCGGCAAGTAAGTGTACGTGGTACATACGCATCATCGGTAATGGTGCTGGTGTCCTAACAATATGATATCAACATCGCAATAAGAAATTATAGCATAAGTATGCGATGCGAAGCGAACCACAATAATAAGTGGGAGCTGAATACTAGACGCAACTGTAACTAACCTGCATTAATCTAATATAAGTCCTACAAATGGTGCCTTTTGAAATAACACGAATCATGGGGTTTTGAAAATAGGGGCTACGGTGTTTTTATGAAAAGATACGTCTTTTGAAATATCCGTAGGATCCCTTGGGCTGTCTTTTAAAATACCCACGATTCGTTAGTTTTTGAAATAGGTAAGAATCGAATCTAATCTAACAACTAAACTAAACTAAAGGGCTAAGCTAACAAGCTGGACTACAGGTAAGGAAATCGCCTAACATCTGAGTCGATCCATATACATACCTGTATATATATTAGTCGGTGATCCCGCCTCAATAATATCATATCCGATACCATATCTACAATCAGACATCCCAAGTCAAGAGTGCGGATCAATCATCAAGATATAGCTCGTACGTAAATCCGTCGTACGGCATCCCCAAATCTGGGTACGGGTCAATATCATATTCCTCACACCATTCCTCTGGTACCCTCTTTATTCAAGATCATAGTCTAGGGTACTGACCTATGTCTAGTACAATACTAATATCCTCAATATACTCATGATCTGACTACAGATCGACAATCTCGTACAAACCGATACCGTCAGCACATAGCATCATCAAGGGTATACATCGCCCGATACGGCCTAATATCAATATCCTAGCATATCATGCCTCATATCACGATCACATGTCGACCATTTTATTTATAACACTATTCACCCGTATCGCCGCCCCAAGATCCACTATAACACCAGGGCGTACCTTAAGTACGAATCCTGCCATATCACCGATATCACAACCACAAAACAAATCTCATCGACTCAGCTCAATCCCAAGTATCATCATCAAATCCGTATGTGAACACATAGTCCCATACCCATGTGATCACATAACTATAAAGAATCCCTTGAGCACATATAAAAAGGAATGTACGCAAGTATGTATGTGTGTATGTGTAGTGCAACACTACCCTAGGGTTCGCAACACTAAAATAATCCAACACATCAATATCCATCCTAAACATGGTTATTAATCCCAAATAACATATAATAATTGTTGGTGTGTATACGCATCTGTATACACCACCACGGACTGCGGGGGTGCTATACGTCATCCACCCGACTTCTCCCCGTAGATATAAATCTACTCACCTGGTCCTCGCTCGCCGGTGCCGACGTCGCCACGTGCTTGCTTGTCGTCTCGAAGTCCACATGAGGTACCTACATATCAAAACGCACCATATCGCATTAAAACCCGACTCATGACCAAAACGACGCACGAATCCCACATAGGTCAAAACCTATGGTTGCTCTCACAAACCAATCCAAAAACCCTCGACGTCGGCGTGCAAACGCCCGACCATCGAGAAAAACCCAAGTACACTCATTTGCACATTCACGAATACTAATTTAAATATAGAATAGGTTAAAATTCACAAAAACCTCAAACTCACTTTAAAAGCTATTTTTCCGAAAATCTAGCAAGCAAAATTTACCCGTTTTTGTACAAAACATGATATTTTAACAAAACTAATGGCCATAAGGCTCACTAACCATCTTAATTAAGTCATATAAATCATTTCCATAATTTAATTTCACCAAACCATATATGTTCAAAAAAACTAGTTTGCAAAAATACCGATTTTAACTCTTTTTAAAGCAAAATTCACAATTTAACAATTAAGCTTGGTTTTGCATGATCCAAAGTCATTAAATCACTCATTATAATATTAATAATGACATGAAACCATAATTATATTTTAATCTAAAGCATTTAACAATTTTCCGAAACTCTAGTTAGCAAAATAACTTAATTAGGGCATTTTATAAGTAATGGTTTGGAATTAACAACTAAATTAGCTTTCTATAAAACTTAAGATATTAATCCACAACACAAAACCATGCACAATTTATCATAACCCATTTCCACAACAAAACCCTAACTTGAAATCTTTAATCATGCAATTAAACTCATCAAAACCTAATTAAGCACTTAGTTAATTTAGATTAAAGCAATTAGATAACAAATTTTAACAAAAGCATGAGATTATACCTCCCATGATGAGATCAAGCTCAAGATCTAGCCTCCTAAAATGCCATTTTGATCCCTAGATCCATGCTAGAAAGGCTAATGAGAAATGGGTAGGAGTTGGATTTGGATTTTGGGATTTATTTGATGGGTTTTGAGGCAATTTTTAAGCATTTTGGAAGAGGAATGAGAGGAGAAAAAAGGGGGAGGGGGATGCTGTTGGAAGGGCCGGCCACAAGCATGTGGGGGAGAGGAGAGAGGGGGTGTGTTGTGAGGTATGGTGAGGGAAAAGTCCAAGTCAACAAAAGGTCAACTCTTTTATCCATTTTCTTTTCTTTTCTTTCATTTCTTTTCTTTTGCAAAACAAGTGGGGACAAGAGAGGGGGCTGCTGAATTCAGCCAAGGGGGAGGGAAAATGGGGGTGTGTGAGTGTGGGTATGTGTGTGGGGTGATGGAAAATGACAAATACAATATCCCAAACATCCATTTACACTAAAAAAAAGCCTTTTTCTTCGATATTTTCTAAACCGTTTTGGCAAACGATTTCGTTTCAAAACTCACATGATAAAATTTTATTTAATGTATTATAATACACAAAATTTATTTCAACTCATTCCAATTTGTAATTTTCCCTAATTAAATATATTAGTGACGGCTTAAAATAATATTAAAATAATTATTTTCAGAAAATTTGAAATTTCACCAGTGGGTCAATAAACACCAAATACTAGCAATTACATAGCTAGAATATGTATATTTAATTTTTATAATAAGATATTTGTATTTTGACTTTTTACAGAAAACCCGCTTATTTTACCGTTTTTTTGAAATTTCACCGAAACGATTTTCAAAACGTTACAATCTTCCCCCCTTAAAGAAATTCGTTCCCCGAATTTAAATTAAAACTCTCCCCAAATACTAAAACATCTAAACCAAAACCATCAAGTCGTCGGGGCTCCGAAATTGTAAATACATAAAACAAATCGTAGCGCAGCGCATGCGCATGAAAAATGAGTATATAACTCAAATCACAACTCCGTCAAGCATCCCGCAATCATCGGAGTCATGGGGAAAACATCAATGCCAAATCCAAAGCAAAACCAATATTATATAACTCGAAACTATACATGTAAATATCGAATCTATATATATAAGTATCTGAAGGAAATGCATGCCAAATCTCTTTAAGTCGCTGTGCACGCGTATAACACTGCACAGTGGCGGACGTCTATCATAAGAAAATAACTATATACATATATACCTTTGTTTGAAATGTACGTTCCGCCGTTTTGGAAACAATTTAGAAGGGTCTCCTTGTTTTAAACATTTCGTGTCATATCAGACACGTAGGTAAATACTGAGGCTATAGCTCGCTTTTTGGAAATCCCTTCAATAACTATCAATGCATGCAAAATATATTCAGGTACTGTCCTCTGACTAGTCCTGCTCGGTACGAAAACACATAGCAATATCATAAAAACGTACTGCTCTGTAAGAGGAAAAAAAATCAATCCCAAAATACGCGTATGAATACTACGTGCGTCTGGTGCGCACGGAAATCAAAATCCAAATATGTGCCATACATATGCACAGAAACAACATCTAAGTGCATCGGGTGTGCACGAAACATCTGTCGTAGGCAACATGTGTGCCTGACAGCAAAATCAGGTGCATCTGACATGCACGAAAAATCTCGATTTAGTGCATCTGGTGTGCACCAAAATCACACTTCAAAATATGCGCCCAACATGCGCGAAAATCCAAATCAGGTGCATCCATCGTGCACGAAATCATGAAATCCAATATCAAGTGCCGAACATGCGCAAAATCAAATCAGGTGCACAAGGTGCACAAAACAAATATCGAACATCACCATCGAAATCAAAGTCCAATGCATCTAAGTGCACAAAAGGCGTATCATTGCACTGCAAGCATATATAAACTATACAGAGTGCAGGAACCAAATCTTGTGCGTGCACACGCACAAAATCAACTCAAATGTCTAAAACCGTAAAATCACAAACATGTGAAACCCAAGCACGAAAACGATATCAAGTGCAACCCTGTGCAAAGATCGTAAATCCTCAATCATCAAAATCAAATCATTCGAATAAATCACCCAAAACATCGAAATCAATAATGGCGGAATAGTACCGCTCAAGCGCATCCTCTAAGAATCTCGGGCCAACTGTCGCGGTCACTAGTGGGACGTCTCGTCGATGATCATGAACTCTGGCCTGCTGGTGTGTGTAACAATGACCACTCCTGGGTCAAGGTCTTCTCGTAATTCATTCCAGAAAGGTCCTGTCGAGGTCTCTCCCAAATCTCGCCTCTGCCGAACTGTCCGGAAGTCATCGTCCCTTACTAGATCTCTTCTCGTTCCTGAACGGCTACATACTCATCGCGACTCCTTCTGGAAGGTATATCCAAGTACCGTGCCTCGACACGCGCATCGCATCTCTGAGGTCGGCGGAGTGGAACGTCATCTCATCTAGATCTGGTACGAACCTCTTACTTCACTTTTCTCTAATGTCGTCTGCTTTGGACTCGTCTCGTCGCGGCTGCATGGACTGAGCTCCAACGGCTATCCTCGTATCGGGAGTCTCCGAAGAAATGCATCTCACCACCTAGCATCCGAATTAAGTCGAGCCATCCGATCGAGTCGTCAAAACCTCATAATCCCCCAAGAGCTCAACATCTTGGGCACAGTTTAATAGTATCGAGTACATACCACAGCATCGGTGGTCCAGCCGTAGAAGGGCAAACCCAAGCCTCACTAATGGCGCCGCAGAACTGCCGCAAACCCGAAGGTTCAAAGGCTTTCACACGGTCATTAAGTCGAGTTAGGGTTTCATTCTTCTAAAGGGTCCATAGAATTGCCTGCATGCCCTTCCGAATACTTTAAACTTAGAATAATAGGTTTCTGACATTCGATCATCTCTGTCGACTCTCAACGTCTCCACGTGAAGTCGTCTCTTGCTGGAATCAATCTATCTGATGACCTCTCATGGGGTAGGCGAACGAACCACATGTCCTAGTCATTCATCCCCGGGTGACTAGCAACCTTCTATCATCTCTTAGTACAACCTGTACTGCAATAGTTCCAACATATAGGGCGATATCTCGTCGCTCGCAGCAACAACTGGTTCACTCGTCTGCACGCTGAACAGTGCCTCAATCATCATGAGTAAGCAATACACCAACGGTCATCAAAATCTGGCTGGCCTCTATCATTGGCTCAATTCTCTAGTGTCGATCAGCACATCCGAGTAACCCCATAAAGGCGATCCGCCAAACGCTCGTGGCGCGGAAACACAGTAAAAAGACACATCTCCGCAATCGTGTGTCGCCGGAATTTCGCCCTGGTCAGTCCTCGTTCGTGACGAGCTCGTGCTGACCACAACTCTAGCTGTAGCTCTCCCTGCCCGTAATCGTGGAAGCAAAACCAAACTGGTACTGATGAGGCTAGATAAGGAAGGAATATAATACTAAACAAGGAAATGTATATCCTAAGGCTTCTTAAGTGGAGTGGCGTGTCGTAAATATGCCGCGGAACATACCAACGATACGTCACTCTACTTTAGTCACCTATTCCATCAACCAAGGGTCATCCTACGCTCCGAAGGTAAAACCCAACTCTCTGATACCAACTTTGTCACGTCCCGAAAGATGGAACATGACCGGCACTTAAACTACGAAACGTCTCGAGGCGTACGTAATCTAAGTAAGCCGAAAACCCAGAAATCCAAACCAAAAAAAAAGTAGTAGAGTGAAGGAAAACCAATTTAAAATAAGTAATTTTAATAGCATAAGCCGAATTATGCGGTTTTAAAAACATCAAATATTTCCTGAAAATTTCGGCAGAGTCTCCTTTGTAAATACTGGCTCCCAAACGGGATACAACATGAATAGTATACGAAATCAATAAAAAGGCATCCCCAAGCGGGAGCTAGCTCTTCGTCAATCGACGGTCACAACCACACAAGCAATATAATATACAACGCCAACGGCGAGGATCAAAATTCAAAAGGAAACTCAAAACCACAAGAAAATCGCAGAAATATAACGCGCGACTCTAAGGTCGAAGGAATAACATCACTGGTCTCTATCTCAAAATAAATACATGTTTGGTTGATGGAACTTCTAGATACAACAGAATAATAATATACAAGATATATAATGGGGGTACGATACAAGTAAACCCACCTACTAGCAAATCACCCGAAGGAAACTATGCCCGCAAGCCATAATGAAACCTGTACGGCAAACCTGCAAGAAACTGGGGCACAACGGGGGTGAGTTGCCAACTCGTGAATAGAAAAATATCTACGCACAGAAATCGCATAAATAACGCAATCTAGGTCAATGATCATAATATATCCTCAATTATATATATAACATGCAACCTATAACAAGGCTTGTGTAAATATCTAACCCGAGTGTAATCTCATATGCCCGTGTCAGTGCCTCAGGTAGCAATATATCATATGAATGAGGTATGAATGCATGAAAACAGAATACATGTAAATGAAGAACTGTTTTCATAATTTAGTGAGATTTCCTTGTATTTTTAAAATGAGGTATCATAATGAAATCAGCATAAAACAGTGCCTAGCATCGGCACAAAACATAATCCCAATATCTCGATATCTCTGTATCACAGTCTCTGTACCTCAATATCTCGAAATCTCAATGTCTCGATCACAATATCTAGGGCGCCGTCAGTCCAGACCGGCCCCTACCATCCATCTCAAGACCACGACGGTATCCTCCGGATATCCAACGCGTCGGGTAAAATCACCGGTAGGTAGTGCTCCCCTGCCAGGCTCACATCGTCATCATCACGCGCTTCTTGTCCCGGGGTACCTTACCGGGTCCGCCATGTACCCGAAACGGTTCATCCGTCTCCTCGAATCGGGTCTCGAAATCCATCGGCAAACTCATGGTGGACGACTCATACATCATGGGAAAAACCGCACTTTTTATTTTAAAAGAGAGAAGAGGTTTATTTATGTTTTTGCGGTTTTCCTCCAAATCCAGAAAATCTCATGGAAATCCGAATCCAAAACCTCAATAACACGTAAAATAGTGAATATATGCATGAGAATCCATGAATGCGGCATAACAATGAATAACAGTATGCATGAAGTAGCAGGTAATAACTACAATGTCTAAACTAACATATAAGGCAAGTACGCTATGTCAGGCAATAATATTTTCTAAGGTGTACGTGACATGGGAATTACCGATGAAGATGTGTGTGAGCCGGCAAGTAAGTGTACGTGGTACATACGCATCATCGGTAATGGTGCTGGTGTCCTAACAATATGATATCAACATCGCAATAAGAAATTATAGCATAAGTATGCGATGCGAAGCGAACCACAATAATAAGTGGGAGCTGAATACTAGACGTAACTGTAACTAACCTGCATTAATCTAATATAAGTCCTACAAATGGTGCCTTTTGAAATAACACGAATCATGGGGTTTTGAAAATAGGGGCTACGGTGTTTTTATGAAAAGATACGTCTTTTGAAATATCCGTAGGATCCCTTGGGCTGTCTTTTAAAATACCCACGATTCGTTAGTTTTTGAAATAGGTAAGAATCGAATCTAATCTAACAACTAAACTAAACTAAAGGGCTAAGCTAACAAGCTGGACTACAGGTAAGGAAATCGCCTAACATCTGAGTCGATCCATATACATACCTGTATATATATTAGTCGGTGATCCCGCCTCAATAATATCATATCCGATACCATATCTACAATCAGACATCCCAAGTCAAGAGTGCGGATCAATCATCAAGATATAGCTCGTACGTAAATCCGTCGTACGGCATCCCCAAATCTGGGTACGGGTCAATATCATATTCCTCACACCATTCCTCTGGTACCCTCTTTATTCAAGATCATAGTCTAGGGTACTGACCTATGTCTAGTACAATACTAATATCCTCAATATACTCATGATCTGACTACAGATCGACAATCTCGTACAAACCGATACCGTCAGCACATAGCATCATCAAGGGTATACATCGCCCGATACGGCCTAATATCAATATCCTAGCATATCATGCCTCATATCACGATCACATGTCGACCATTTTATTTATAACACTATTCACCCGTATCGCCGCCCCAAGATCCACTATAACACCAGGGCGTACCTTAAGTACGAATCCTGCCATATCACCGATATCACAACCACAAAACAAATCTCATCGACTCAGCTCAATACCAAGTATCATCCTCAAATCCGTATGTGAACACATAGTCCCATACCCATGTGATCACATAACTATAAAGAATCCCTTGTGTTGGAGATAGTGCCCTCAGAGTCAATTATTAGGTCACAGGTACGTGATTGTAATGATTGAGGGAGGACCTATCCCGGTAGGACAGTCTTACTCGAGATGATAGTATGCTATCTGGTTTACCTTTATCATCGTGTACTGTTTTAGGTGACCTGACACGTCGCTATTACACGTTGATAGAGCCCCTAGGATTCTTGCTTGACCACCAGCAGTATGAGGGCGATCATATAAGTGGGAGCTGGGGGTCTACAAGCATATCCTTAAAAGGTCCCTAGTCGTGGGAGTTTCGAGACCGGGCATCGATACTCCATTAGTAGACTAGTGTATACAGTCGAGACCCCGACGAGGGGCGGTGGCCGGTCTCACAAGCCACTGGTGTCAGTTGGATCACCTAAGATGTATACAGGTGCTCATTGGGTTATGAGTACACCGGACAGGACTCGCCGGGAACATGCTAGTTGGTCATATACCAGACGTCAGATGGCAGTTCCCTGGTGACATGTGTGCAGGTTAGTTCATCGACCTGGGGATCGTCATTTGTCTCGTGTGAGTTCCCACTGTACTTTGATTACTACCCTACCACGGCTCAAAGGAGTCGTGCAAACAGGTTTTAGTTGGGTACAGTCCCGAGCCACATGGAGGCAGTGAGCGTATCTTCAGGGGTTCGTCTCTCCCGGTATTGGGGGTGAGGTCGTGCTGTGTCTAGGAGAGCCATTACACGAAGTCCTTGGCCAAGGCAAGGAGATTTACTGGTAGGTATTCCAGTAGTATCTCAGGGTGTTCTGGGCTACACTCCGACACGACTTGTACCGCTTTTGGGGGTCTGACTTTTACCAACCCCCTAGGCCCGCCATGCGATACTCATAGACGAACAGACCGGACTGTACGGATATTGTCACTGACAGGCTCAGTAGGGTTGTCAGGCTGAGTTCACTCACAGACGTCCCTTTTAGTCAGTACCTGGTGGCCCGTTACGTATTGGCTTATACCTCTAACGTGCTAGTGGTTAAATCCACAACCAAGGTGTTGATGAGTCTTTAGAGTCCCCCACATTCAGTTACTCAGCTTTCGGGCGAAAGGTTGTAGAGGCCGTATGGAGATATGGCAAGGTCCGATCAGATACGTGCGGTATTGCACGGATCAGGATCGGACAGTTTGTACTATAGGCCGTATGGTTATATGGCAGGGTTCGATCAGATACGTGCGGTATTGCACGAATCAGGATCGAACAGATATTACTAGCCGGCTTTGGTTTAAGCCGGATCCTAGTATAGTACAGTGTAGATTTTGTCTCATTGCATTTGTATTTCGGTCGGAATACAAATGCGGGTGTGTATGCACAGTATCGGGGTTTTCCTGTAATTTATTACGGGACCAGTTTTTGGAGTTGCCAGTTTGCTTTCCGTTTCGGCCAATTTCCTTTGTTCCGTTCATTGGCCGAAGATTGGTGGAGGAGGGTTTATTTGCATTGTTGCAAATAGGCATTAGTGGAGGAGGTTCTTTGCATCTTGTTGCATCATGATGGCTTTCATGATGTGCACCATCCTTTGACTTGATTTCTTCATGATGGCATGACTTTTTGAGTCATCATGGTTCATGATGGTTGGACTTCATGAGTTGATGGTTGTGTGGAGTGTTGGCTTAGTTTTGTGATCATGGTTGCTTTTGATAACCATTCCTCTCTCTCTCTCTTGTTTGATTGATATGGTCACCTCCCCTTTGACTTTTCCCTCTCTCCAATCACACAAGAGAAATGGGGGGCCGGCCACTTTTGTTGGATGGTTGATTGATTCATTTGGTGTGGCAATTTTTGGTTCATTTTGTGCAAAGAAAAGAGCTCTCTAGTTCATCTCCATTTTCCTTTCTTTCCTCCACCAAAAATGGCAACCTCCACTACCCCAAAAAGAGACACAAGTTCTACTACACATTCTACAGCGAATCTTGGGCACGTCGAGTAGCCGGCTTCGTGCCCGAGTTGCCTCGGCATTGAGGTGGGAGCCCGTAAACAAAATAGGCGATGTGGTGCACTTCCGGCGACGAGGAGGAGACGGGACTTTTCCGCAGGAGATCGGGACGATGGCGAGAAGACCGGAGGACTTGGATCGTCGGTATATCTCTAACCCATCTTCTAGTTAGCTTAGACTAGTTAATGGTTTCGATCCGGGTGTTTTAGTGCGCGGTGGTGCCGGTTTGCTAAGTCCGCAAAATTTAAGTTTTTCACCGCTTCCGCATTCCGGCGTCGGATTGACGGCCGGGGCGCCGCCGTGCACTTACAGTGGTATCAGAGCCTCGCCATTAACTTCGTCTAGCTTTGTGTAATGTGTTTGTATTTCCGATTGATCAAAAAGTTCCAAAACCCGTATTACCTTCGCATCAGTTTCTGTTGAAAATTTTTGGTCTCGAAAAATTTTTCTGTTGGTCTCAGAATGATGTGCAGGGAGATGTAAGAACACTGGAAAAATTTCGTAGCACGATCCCTCCGTACGACCGCGGAAGGGCGGCCAAAACCCTCTTCTGGCCGCGCTTCCGCCGCAAGTTTGTGGGCTCGTGTGTTTATTTTTTTGCAGTGGGCTTATGGGCTTATTTCAGGGGTTTTGGGATATTAAAATTGGGTCCAGGTTTTCTTTAACTGCTGCAGTATTCTTTGTGGGCCCACTTGTTAAAGTTTGATCAATCGGAATATTTTAAACACATTTTTCACAGTATTTACATTATATCTGCGACCGTGAATGTCACTCGATCGGTAAATCCGGTCTAACTGCTATAGCCCGGTTAGACGGATTTGCGAACGTGACTTTCACGTTGATGTTCTATGTATTTGCTGTGATATTGCGGATCGGTCGTGGGGGATAGCCTGGATGCAATGCTAGTACAGTTTTGTTGTATTATGTACATTTGATATTGCGGGGCGAGCGTCCGACATGTGGACTGCCGTCACTGCCAGTTTGTATTATTATTTTGGGGCATGACCTGGTTGCGGTCGTTGTACCCGGTGTATGTATATTTTACTTTCTGTACTAGGATTGCCCCGCGGAGGGGTGCACGGATAGCCGGGTTCTAGAGGGCAACAAGCCCGCATCTCATGGCATTGAGACGGAGGGGGCTTCACTCTGGGATTGGCGGGCTATTCGCCGCACTCGTAGAGGGTACAGGTTGACCCAGGAGGGGTGCCCAAGTTACCGGATTCCGTGAAGTGCTGGGTGGTCCATTCACGGTGCTGAAGGGGGCTGCCTCGCTTCAGGTTTTGGCGGGTGACTTGCCGCGCCCGTAGGGGTCTAGGATTTCATTGCACAGGCTATCCACACGACCAGGGGAACGTCGGGTTTCAGCAGTGGCTCTGTGAAACCCGGGGATCCCAAATATCTGTATTGTTTCTGTGATGCTGTTCATTCTCTGTGATGTTGCATTTTATTCACGCCTTGAGCGAATATAATATATTGGTATATATATTAGTAGATGTAGTATATGTTTTGCATCCGCGCTAGTCCAGTCCCCGCTCTGTCGTTAGTAAGCTAACCTAACGGGTAATGACGGGACCCAGTGGCGAATGCGGATGGCATATACGTACATCAGTATATTTTAGTTCTTTTGGTGTGATCAATTGATGGGACTGCATTGATTCGGATCAATGCAAGTTAAAAACAAACCTAATCTGATGTTGTTGGAACACTTTTCAAAAAGCTGTTATTGCAAGGACGTTCACTTTTGTTTTGCATCGTGGTATTCATTTGGAATATCCTGCTCCTCAGTCGACGAGGCAAGGGCCGAGATCCCTTCACCGGGAGTGACCCCTTGGACAGAAGTTTGCGTCAGGGCATTAACTTCACTATAGCCGATTACTTTTGCTTTGCATCGAGGTATTCATTTGGAATATCCTGCACCCCATTCTACGGGGAAAGAGCCGAGATCCCTTCACCGGGAGTGACCTCTTTAGTAAAGGTTTTCGTCACCATATTTTCTAAAAAGCTATCCGTTCCTTCAACGATATCAAGTTCATTACGTTAAAGGTTTTCGCCAGAAACCATTCGTAGCCCTCCATCATTTCAGTTAAATATTCGGTAGTATTCAAGCTATGTATTTTGACCTCACGCCAAGGCATAGTGTTTGGTAGCTGCCGGGTATTTATCTGTTGCATAGATAGATGCGTTGGTTTGGGACAGTCGTACTACTATTTTGGCCTACGTCAAGGGTATGTACGGGTGGGTTCAGATTAACCTGGATAATGATGGGTAGAACTTGACATGTGACTTATGATATTTTGACCTCACGCCAAGGTCATAAGAGCATGGGGCAGAAATCACATCGGGAGTTTCAAAAGAACTGAGACTTGCCAGATATGCGCATACCTTCTGGAGTTTGATACCGTGAGCGGATTCCGTCACGTTATCATGCGATGAGAGTTGGATCCCGATTCCCACTGATGAGTTAGTTTACTCCTCGGGTAACCCCGACTAATTCTTCTTTCAGGTTTGGAGGAGAATTTGAGGTACAGTGGGAGGATTCCAGATTAGATAAATTGGTAACCATTCTGATCTAGGTTAGAGTGCACGCTGAGTGTTTCTTTTCTCTCTCTCTTTGGCAGCGACCATTGACCCGACCCTAAGACTTTGACTCAGTGACCAAGTTGACCGAACCTTCTTAAACACCGGCTTTTGGATTGTCAGAGTTGCAAACCTCATTGCCACTCCTACTTTTACCCTTTTCTCCAGGACACCCCGTTTTACTACGAACGTCCACTTCCATTGGACAAAACCATCGTATGGTTAGATACGAACTCGAAAGAATTTATTCGAGGATGGTTTCCGGTTCTGGAGAAAACGGATAGGATTATTCAGTTGTCTTTTCCTTTTACCTTCTCTCAAGTTGTGAGTACTCCTTGGTTTAGGAGATAGTACACTTATTATGCAAATTGGATAGTCTTCTTCCAAACCATAGGCAGGTGCCGACCGGTAGGGAATGAAGGAAACCAATTAGCATAACGGTGGTATGCAGAAGGTATTAAGTTAAGACAAAGCAAGGGATTAGTAAGAGGGCAAAGTAAATTGCAACAGATATTCACGACCAAACCAAGTATTTCATTACCACTCCCAAATCACCTTTGTATTTCTCCAGAACACTCCGTATCACTACGAAGATCCACAGTTTATTGGAAACTCCATCGTATGGTCATATACGAACTCGAAAGGAATTTATTCCAGTTCGGGGATGGATTCTGGTTCAGGAGAAATAGGAATAAGGTTTATTCGGTTGTCTTTTATCTTCACCCTCTCTCATTGCGAGTGCTCCTAGGATTAGGACAGTACACCCTTTATGCTTATTGGATAGTCTTCTTCCAAACCATAGGCTGGTGCCGAACGGTAGGGAAGGAAGAAAACCATTTGGCCTAAAGGGGTGTGCAGAAGGTAAAGACTAAAGACATATGAAGGGATTTGGAGAGGTGGCAAAGAATTATACGGTTACAATCGTGAATCTGGAAGAGGCATTACTAGGAATACCGGGATACCCCATCGGAACATTTCAATGTTTCAGTTTCACTGTGTAATGTTAAAGGAAAACTGATTTCCCGATTAGACACTTACTCCAGGGTATGTATTTACCAGGTACGATTCTCACATCTGTATGGTTTTACAGATGATGAGTGGGAGTAGGTTATTGGGAATTGGGTGATCATCCTCATTGTATCGGGATTCGTTGTAATCGGTGATATTTGAGGAAATCACCTGGGCTGTTTGCCGGTCGGCAAATATTTGGTTTTGAATATCCGCTGTTATGCACCAATTTCAAAATGATATATCTGTACGTCTATTTTCATAGAGTAAGATATACCTTTCTAAAATTATGTCTACGACATTTACCTATATCAGTGGATGGTTAGGTAAGGAGCATTAAACAGCGGTGTAATTCTTCTTAACCATAAGTACAGTTTTCAACCTACGACACACAGTGAAAGAGTTATCAGACTCAAGGGACTTATACAGAGTATTGTATGTTGTCCAGTGTCCATTAGGACAGAGGGGTTGGTCCTCATACTATATTCTGTTTACTTTTAACTTCTCTAGTTCTTAGACATGTGTTTCGTAGAAACACAGGGTCTAAGTTTTGAGGAGTTATAGGTATTTGAATAGAGTAGAGAACCAGGTGTAGCAAGTATCGGGATTCTTCAAAGTGATCGAAGATGTAAATACTTGTGTATGGTGTTCAGTTGATAGTAATGATTAAGAGAAATTGCTTCTCTTTCAGGTTACTCATAATTGGAAGCATTCCTAAGTTGGGTAACGCTGATCAGGCCTTCTTCCATTTAGTTGACATGCACTGGAGACAGCTGCATGATTTAAATCTGGTTCAATTAAATCAGTGCCTCTGGTCCTATATTGGATATAGAACAGTTCGTATCTTAACGATGTTAAGGTACGGTGAGTTGTCCGGATTATGCTTAAAACCAGACTCTGGATAACTCAAGGCACGTTTCTGTAATGGCTGTTTGTGGGTTGACCCAGGCTATGACGCTGGTTAACTTTCTACCATCTGGATGAACAATAGCAATATTGTTCTAGACTCGCCACAATTTTATTAAAAATGGATTTTTTCAGAAAACAGTAGTGGGAGTATGGTAGAACTGGAAGTAAATCCAGAACCACAAACGATTACTGAAGATTTGATAAGGAACCTAAAGATTCAATCTGGATTGACATTCCATTGGCCACTCCGCAGATAAGGTGGGTAACTTCAGGCACCCGAGAGGTACTACGGTAGCCTCAAGGACGGTGACAGGGAAGTTCTTGTTTACCCAAAATTACCATTGCTGTTGTTCCAGGCTGCGAGACCAGGCGGGAGGATGAGTATAGCGTCGTTCTAAACTAGTTTTAGAAGTGTACGTCTATATGACTCTGCCAGAGGGTTGTCATAGTCAGTGGGAGCAGCGGAAGCATTGGTGGACAGGTTGCTTATGTCTATTTATAGACTAGAGCAGAAGTTGCGGAGATAGATCATCTGTTTCTGACGTGACAGTCATGGGTTTGACTTCATCAGAATAGGGGATGGATCTGTTGAGAAGGTAGTAGAGTGTGATATCCTGGTTTTTGGATGATATACACAGAGTAGGAAAAGAAACTCCTACACTACGATCGGTTATACTTTGGTCGTCACACAGTTGTTTCTCCACAAAGGAAATGGATATTATATCAGACATACTGGTTACTAGATCTATGGTCTTAGATCTAGATTTGGGTGGTTTCCCAATCAGGGTACTTGACAGCATTCTAAGAGTATTTAGGATGGACGACTCCTGGCACGGTAGTGTACCTGCAGGTAATGGAGTCACCCTCTCCAAAGGTGTCTTACAGACTAAAGGGGAGAGGGACGGGCATGATTGGCAGATCACTTGCTCAGGCAATTGAGTTAATCGTAAGATGTCAAGTACCACACCAGATGTTGTTCTTGCACTAGATGCAATAAGTTGACATTAATCCAATCCTGGAGAAACAGTCGGAAGCAGTTTTAGAACATAAGTGGATGTTCTAGGGATATGATAACGACAGCCTCATTCAGGAGACAGTTATCATCCCAGGCTTCCAAGGTGACATGGACGACAAGGAGGTTGTCAGAGTTATAGTTTTCCTTCTGATGAGGGGCAGTATTTTGGACGGGTGGTCCAAGGCAATACTGAGGGAGGCATGGCGCGCAGGATACTGATTAAGTTCAGTTGACGATACAGTCTAAGAAGTTTGGATTTGGAGTTCATTTATGAGCTAGGTCCCATCAGACATCCAGACATATTCTGAGACAGGTATTGCTCTTTTCGGGAGATGGTTTTCTCCGCGAACTTGAGATATAGATAGACATAGAAAGAAACAACTAAGCGGATCCACTCACTGAGGCTATTCCTCGAACGCAATAGTTCCGCAAACGAGCTTTGTGAGACTGACTAGTAGAGGAGTTGGATGTTCGGTATCACACGGGCTGTGAGTATGCGACATCGCAATAATTAGCCTTGAGTGCAAGTGGGAGATTGTTGGAGATAGTGCCCTCAGAGTCAATTATTAGGTCACAGGTACGTGATTGTAATGATTGAGGGAGGACCTATCCCGGTAGGACAGTCTTACTCGAGATAATAGTATGCTATCTGGTTTACCTTTATCATCGTGTACTGTTTTAGGTGACCTGACACGTCGCTATTACACGTTGATAGAGCCCCTAGGATTCTTGCTTGACCACCAGCAGTATGAGGGCGATCATATAAGTGGGAGCTGGGGGTCTACAAGCATATCCTTAAAAGGTCCCTAGTCGTGGGAGTTTCGAGACCGGGCATCGATACTCCATTAGTAGACTAGTGTATACAGTCGAGACCCCGACGAGGGGCGGTGGCCGGTCTCACAAGCCACTGGTGTCAGTTGGATCACCTAAGATGTATACAGGTGCTCATTGGGTTATGAGTACACCGGACAGGACTCGCCGGGAACATGCTAGTTGGTCATATACCAGACGTCAGATGGCAGTTCCCTGGTGACATGTGTGCAGGTTAGTTCATCGACCTGGGGATCGTCATTTGTCTCGTGTGAGTTCCCACTGTACTTTGATTACTACCCTACCACGGCTCAAAGGAGTCGTGCAAACAGGTTTTAGTTGGGTACAGTCCCGAGCCACATGGAGGCAGTGAGCGTATCTTCAGGGGTTCGTCTCTCCCGGTATTGGGGGTGAGGTCGTGCTGTGTCTAGGAGAGCCATTACACGAAGTCCTTGGCCAAGGCAAGGAGATTTACTGGTAGGTATTCCAGTAGTATCTCAGGGTGTTCTGGGCTACACTCCGACACGACTTGTACCGCTTTTGGGGGTCTGACTTTTACCAACCCCCTAGGCCCGCCATGCGATACTCATAGACGAACGGACCGGACTGTACGGATATTGTCACTGACAGGCTCAGTAGGGTTGTCAGGCTGAGTTCACTCACAGACGTCCCTTTTAGTCAGTACCTGGTGGCCCGTTACGTATTGGCTTATACCTCTAACGTGCTAGTGGTTAAATCCACAACCAAGGTGTTGATGAGTCTTTAGAGTCCCCCACATTCAGTTACTCAGCTTTCGGGCGAAAGGTTGTAGAGGCCGTATGGAGATATGGCAAGGTCCGATCAGATACGTGCGGTATTGCACGGATCAGGATCGGACAGTTTGTACTATAGGCCGTATGGTTATATGGCAGGGTTCGATCAGATACGTGCGGTATTGCACGAATCATGATCGAACAGATATTACTAGCCGGCTTTGGTTTAAGCCGGATCCTAGTATAGTACAGTGTAGATTTTGTCTCATTGCATTTGTATTTCGGTCGGAATACAAATGCGGGTGTGTATGCACAGTATCGGGGTTTTCCTGTAATTTATTACGGGACCAGTTTTTGGAGTTGCCAGTTTGCTTTCCGTTTCGGCCAATTTCCTTTGTTCCGTTCATTGGCCGAAGATTGGTGGAGGAGGGTTTATTTGCATTGTTGCAAATAGGCATTAGTGGAGGGGGTTCTTTGCATCTTGTTGCATCATGATGGCTTTCATGATGTGCACCATCCTTTGACTTGATTTCTTCATGATGGCATGACTTTTTGAGTCATCATGGTTCATGATGGTTGGACTTCATGAGTTGATGGTTGTGTGGAGTGTTGGCTTAGTTTTGTGATCATGGTTGCTTTTGATAACCATTCCTCTCTCTCTCTCTTGTTTGATTGATATGGTCACCTCCCCTTTGACTTTTCCCTCTCTCCAATCACACAAGAGAAATGGGGGGCCGGCCACTTTTGTTGGATGGTTGATTGATTCATTTGGTGTGGCAATTTTTGGTTCATTTTGTGCAAAGAAAAGAGCTCTCTAGTTCATCTCCATTTTCCTTTCTTTCCTCCACCAAAAATGGCAACCTCCACTACCCCAAAAAGAGACACAAGTTCTACTACACATTCTACAGCGAATCTTGGGCACGTCGAGTAGCCGGCTTCGTGCCCGAGTTGCCTCGGCATTGAGGTGGGAGCCCGTAAACAAAATAGGCGATGTGGTGCACTTCCGGCGACGAGGAGGAGACGGGACTTTTCCGCAGGAGATCGGGACGATGGCGAGAAGACCGGAGGACTTGGATCGTCGGTATATCTCTAACCCATCTTCTAGTTAGCTTAGACTAGTTAATGGTTTCGATCCGGGTGTTTTAGTGCGCGGTGGTGCCGGTTTGCTAAGTCCGCAAAATTTAAGTTTTTCACCGCTTCCGCATTCCGGCGTCGGATTGACGGCCGGGGCGCCGCCGTGCACTTACACCTTGAGCACATATAAAAAGGAATGTACGCAAGTATGTATGTGTGTATGTGTAGTGCAACACTACCCTAGGGTTCGCAACACTAAAATAATCCAACACATCAATATCCATCCTAAACATGGTTATTAATCCCAAATAACATATAATAATTGTTGGTGTGTATACGCATCTGTATACACCACCACGGACTGCGGGGGTGCTATACGCCATCCACCCGACTTCTCCCCGTAGATATAAATCTACTCACCTGGTCCTCGCTCGCCGGTGCCGACGTCGCCACGTGCTTGCTTGTCGTCTCGAAGTCCACATGAGGTACCTACATATCAAAACGCACCATATCGCATTAAAACCCGACTCATGACCAAAACGACGCACGAATCCCACATAGGTCAAAACCTATGGTTGCTCTCACAAACCAATCCAAAAACCCTCGACGTCGGCGTGCAAACGCCCGACCATCGAGAAAAACCCAAGTACACTCATTTGCACATTCACGAATACTAATTTAAATATAGAATAGGTTAAAATTCACAAAAACCTCAAACTCACTTTAAAAGCTATTTTTCCGAAAATCTAGCAAGCAAAATTTACCCGTTTTTGTACAAAACATGATATTTTAACAAAACTAATGGCCATAAGGCTCACTAACCATCTTAATTAAGTCATATAAATCATTTCCATAATTTAATTTCACCAAACCATATATGTTCAAAAAAACTAGTTTGCAAAAATACCGATTTTAACTCTTTTTAAAGCAAAATTCACAATTTAACAATTAAGCTTGGTTTTGCATGATCCAAAGTCATTAAACCACTCATTATAATATTAATAATCACATGAAACCATAATTATATTTTAATCTAAAGCATTTAACAATTTTCCGAAACTCTAGTTAGCAAAATAACTTAATTAGGGCATTTTATAAGTAATGGTTTGGAATTAACAACTAAATTAGCTTTCTATAAAACTTAAGATATTAATCCACAACACAAAACCATGCACAATTTATCATAACCCATTTCCACAACAAAACCCTAACTTGAAATCTTTAATCATGCAATTAAACTCATCAAAACCTAATTAAGCACTTAGTTAATTTAGATTAAAGCAATTAGATAACAAATTTTAACAAAAGCATGAGATTATACCTCCCATGATGAGATCAAGCTCAAGATCTAGCCTCCTAAAATGCCATTTTGATCCCTAGATCCATGCTAGAAAGGCTAATGAGAAATGGGTAGGAGTTGGATTTGGATCTTGGGATTTATTTGATGGGTTTTGAGGCAATTTTTAAGCATTTTGGAAGAGGAATGAGAGGAGAAAAAAGGGGGAGGGGGATGCTGTTGGAAGGGCCGGCCACAAGCATGTGGGGGAGAGGAGAGAGGGGGTGTGGTGTGAGGTATGGTGAGGGAAAAGTCCAAGTCAACAAAAGGTCAACTCTTTTATCCATTTTCTTTTCTTTTCTTTCATTTCTTTTCTTTTGCAAAACAAGTGGGGACAAGAGAGGGGGCTGCTGAATTCAGCCAAGGGGGAGGGAAAATAGGGGTGTGTGAGTGTGGGTATGTGTGTGGGGTGATGGAAAATGACAAATACAATACCCCAAACATCCATTTACACTAAAAAAAAGCATTTTTCTTCGATATTTTCTAAACCGTTTTGGCAAACGATTTCGTTTCAAAACCCACATGATAAAATTTTATTTAATGTATTATGATGCACAAAATTTATTTCAACTCATTCCAATTTGAAATTTTCCCTAATTAAATATATTAGTGACGGCTTAAAATAATATTAAAATAATTATTTTCGGAAAAATTTTCAGAAAATTTGAAATTTCACCAGTGGGTCAATAAACACCAAATACTAGCAATTACATAGCTAGAATATGTATATTTAATTTTTATAATAAGATATTTGTATTTTGACTTTTTACAGAAAACCCGCTTATTTTACCGTTTTTTTAAAATTTCACCGAAACGATTTTCAAAACGTTACACATAGCAACACATAACATCACATGTCATCAACGTAAGTAAATATGTGTATCCCGAATGTCGTTGACATATAGCAACGAGATCGGAAATACACCACATATTACACTTACGGTCGCGGAAAAGAAATGAAAAACTACAATAATTAGAATCCGCAAACTCCTTAGACATCATAAACCCGGAATATCTCATATTCCGAATTTCATGCCTAACCCTATAACCTTGCATTTTAGTCTCAAACTGAAAACTCTTTTCAATATGCAGTCGGATAATTCAATAAGATTTCCGACTGTCGTGTTCGCGTACTATACACGATTGCGACGGAGTTTTGATTCGAATCGAAACTCCGTGGAAATCGATCAACCGAGATTAAAATGCTAGATTTATAAAATACTAACTAGTTTTCACAAAACTAATTATTATGGATTCTAAATATTGTATCATATATCATCATAATCTTGACGACATTAAACATTTCGATCGATTTATCAAACACCCACAAATCCCAGAAACCTCAACAACTTGAGCATCAATAAAAATACCCAGAATGTGCAAATATCACAGTAGAACAACACAAGAAGTACGAGACATCAATTCACCAAACATGCGGCGGAACCGCGGCCAAACGATAGGTTTGGCGGCGGTTTTGCAGCGGTTTAGTTGAATTATGGCCTCGTACATCTTGGGGCTCCATAGAAAAGCCTGCATGATTTTTTAGATATTTTTAATATGAAAAATTTCAACTTTTGAAAATCTGGACAGAAACTTGTCTAAATGTGGGTTTCGAAAACCGATCAAACACTTTAACGTCGTAAAGACTTACCCTAATGTTATAACTTGGCTCTAATACCATGAAAGTGTATCCTAGCACCACCACAAGGTTAAAACCGGCATCAAGCATGCAATTTTCAAATTTTCATGGTGCGAAGCCACACTATCCAAAGATCTAACTAGATTATTAGGGTTTAGGATAAGATAAAAGAAGAACAACATTAAGAGATGGAGACTACAAACTTTGTAGACCAAGTCCTTCTCTTCTATAGCTCTGGATAGTAGTCCCCACGACTCCTCTTAGCTCTACTTGAGATTGGATCGAGCTTCCTTCGTGACCTTCGTGCTGAAGATGATCCACCCGAAGTTTCTCTAATACAAGCTACCTCTTCACTAATCTTTTTTTAGTGAAGGAAACGCCCTAAACTCAAGTGCCAATCAAGTGTAGGATGGTGAACTAGGATGTTAAGCTCACTAGGTTTGTCCAAAGCCCTAAGGTTCACATCACATGTGAGGGTAGGGCTTGGAGAGGGAGAAAGAAGAAGATGGAGAAAGCTTAGGAAATGAGCTCAAGAAAAATGAACAAGTCTAGAATCTCAAGTGAAGAATGGCTTAACAAATACCTCACTTATTGAAATATAGAATAAACACCAATAAATAAATTGAACCATGCTTCAATAGTGCAAGCAAATGAATAAACAAATAGAAAAGCCATGCCTCACCTATTCCACAAATATCTTCCCATTTTCCACCTCCTTTTCTATTTTCTAAAAATAGAAAATCCATGCCATGTTTCATAATACACACACACGCACGCACGCACGCGCGTGCACACACACACACACATCATATATATATATGAGAATAATGGAGAAAAGATGCCATAGGAGGGAATTTCCTCCTATGGCGTCGAAAAAATACACCCTCCCTCATTTTTTCTGCCGATCGGCACCCATCATTTTCATCGTTATCATCTAAGATGTGGGTACACCAAATTTCATATGATTCTACAACCATTTCACCGTTGATTTAGCAATGTAAAAAGTTCTATTGTTGGTAAACCGTTAATTTTGAACCCACTAAATCAACGGTGAAAAGGTTGTAGAATCACATGAAATTTGGTGTACCCACATCTTAGATAATAACGATGAAGATGGTGTGTGCCGATCGTCGGAAAAAATGAGGGAGGGTGTATTTTTTCGACCCATAGGAGGAAATTCCCTCCTATGGCCTCTTTCCTCCATTAACCTCTCTCTCTCTCTCTCTATATATATATATATATTAAGAGAAGAAAATAATTAGTGAGCAATAATATTAGTTAATATATAATTATATCAAATATAAATATATACATATTACTAAATCAACACTTGACTCAATAATCCGGTTATATCACATATAACCGACTAATCATTTATCTGTTTATCACATTATCAAATCAACACTTGATTCAATAATCCGGTTATATCACAAATAACCTGACCGATAACAAATGTTGCCAGATTAGAATACGGTATCACATACTCGTATTTAATTAGGCTCCCGCATATATCTGTTAGTTATATGTATGCCCTAGAGGCCATTATTGTACATGTGATGTATATTATAGTGGATGCTTGGATATATATATAGAGGACTTTCTTGCTTGACATGATAGTATGCTATGTGGTTGCTCTTTGTCTTGACATGTTGACTTGTATAAGTGATGTTGTCTTGCTCTCACATATTGATAAAGCCCTTGGGATGTGTACTTGACTACCAGAACTATGATGGAGATCATACTAGTGGGGCCAATGGTAGTCTACAAGTACACCCTATAATTGTTCCTAGTCAAGGGTGTATCGAGACAGGGTATCGATATTCCAGAGCAGACTAGCGTATACACATCTTGACCCATATGATGGGCGATAGATGATCCCACATCCATTGGTGTTTGACATCAAAGATGGTATATGGGTGCTCAGTGGAGACTGGGTACATTGAACGGACTCGCCGAGAACTCCTAGATGGTATTATACATATCGTCAGATAGCAGTTCTCTGGTGACACTGGTACAGGTTAGTCTGTAGACTCGAGATCGTCATAGAGTCTTGTGTGATTCCCGCTGTGCTTTAATTTCCACCTTACCATGTTCAATAGAACGTGCAAAACGGTGGATTTTGGGTATAGTCCTGAATCACATGGAGGCAATGAGCGATAGGAGGGGATTCGTCTCTCCCGGTATTGGGGGTTGATGTTGCGCTGTGCTCGATTGGCCATAACGATAAGTCCCTGGCCAGGGCTGCTATGGAGATTTACAGATAAGTGTTATCAGTAGTTTCTTGACCCGTTATGAGCCTTACATCGGCACGACTTATCGATTACTGGGGTCTGATGTTTACCACCCCTAGACTAGATATGCGACATATCAGACGAAAAAACCGGACTGTACGGTAGTGTTACTGACAGGCTTTTCAGGAGTAGGAGCAGGCTTGCTTGATAATCTTCTGATCGCTCAATACCTGGGTAGCCGTTACGTCCAGCTAGTACCACTGATGACTTTGTTGGGGTCAAAAATTGTATCCCGGTTGACCAAGTCAAAGTCAAGGTCAACCCCAAGCCAAGTGGGCCCAAGCCCAGATCAAGTGGGCTCATGCCCGAGTCGAGCCCGAACATGAAGCGGCCGGCCTTCTCCGTGCTGAAATAAAAAATCATGTAATAAATAATTTTGATATAATTTTTTATACATGAAGGGCATAAAGCCAAATTTTCATAAAGCCCGTGGTTTATGTGCAAAAAGAAATGGCACATGAGCCATGAGATGGGTAAAATGCCATTTTGTAAAGCCCAAGGGGCTATGTGTAAATGTGTAAGCCTATATAAGGCAACATGATGAAAATTTCTAAAAAAACTTTTTCATTCTCAAAAATTAGGGCCTGTGTCTCTTTCTCCTTCCTCAAAGTTCTAAAACCTTCTTCTTTCTTTTGAATTAAATCAAGAGTTTTACTCTTCCTTTTCCAAAACTAAATAGTTTTTCACCACAAAACCCATAAAGTAGAGCTTGGATCTTCCATTAGATCTCTAAAAAGGGAGATTTTTTAAATCTCACCCCTTTCTCCAAGATTCGGCCAAACAACAGGAAGAAGAAGGAGACCCATCTCCAGAAACCCCATTTTGGGAAAGATCCATGGCTCAAAGGGAGAAGCCCCTTCATCAGCTTCAAAATATCATTGGAGTTTATCTCCTCACACACACACACACACACACAAAAAAAATAATAAGTGTTCCTTTCTGAGAGTACAACTCCCATTGTAGGGACTACACACACACACACACACACACACAAAATAATAAGTGTTCCTTTCTGGGAGTACAACTCCCATTGTAAGGAATAAGTCCCTTTTACCTCCCGAGTGCCCACGTGCCTGACGCCCTTGCGCTCAAAGAGCTAGTGCCCAAAGCGCTAGCGCCAAAGCGCCCACATGCCTGGCACATGGGGCGCTAGCGCCCACGTGCCTGGCACATGAGGTGCTAGCGTCCAAAGCGCTAGAGTCCGAGCGCCCACGTGCCTGGCACGTGAGGCACTAGCGCCCTAGCGCCCAAAGCGCTAGCGCCCAAGCGCTTTCTCCCACGCATTCTTTGGATACCCTTTTCCCTTATGTGTGTGTGTGTATACATATATACACACACACATACTCCACGACACTATCCCTGTTAGAAAAAAATTTCTAACAGGGCGCTGCCCCGCACCCCACAAGGGGGCCGCTAGCCCTCTTGACCTCCAGCCCGCTATAAGGATAGCGGGACCCCCGTAAAAACTCTGCGGGGCCCCTGATATATCCAAAACCCCTCCAAACTACAACACTGCACATTGAGTTCGTATGACCAGTTTAACCCGTTAATTGGAGGTTCTCTCGCCCTAAAAGCGAGGGGTAATTAACGACAGCATAGTCCGCGGCTGCCGGAGATTCGGATCCCCACAATCAATAAACCCCCGCCTATCCTAGGCAGGGGGAATCTGTAGTACGCCTGACCAGCGGGGGCGTATTCCCATCTCAATGGGATGACGAAAAATACCCTACAGGCTTGTGGGTGTTTGATATGATCATCACCTACTGCCGGCGTATTGACGAGTCTTTAGAGTCCTATACAGAGGTTTCACTAGCTCAGGCAAAACGAAATAGGAGCACATATGTGATATGTGTGAGACCGAGATTAATACGAATATGTGATACCGTATTCTATTCTCGCGATTTATGTTATCGGTCGGTTATATGAGATATAGCCGGGTTATCGAATCAAGTGTTGATTCGATAAGTTGATACAAATAATATTAGTCGGCCATATGATATATAGCCGGATTATTAAATCAAGTGTTGATTTAATATATAATTATATATTTGATATATTAATTTACATTAACTAATATTAGCTCACTTAAGCATTTCTTTTTCTCACATTACACACTTAATATATATGTGATATATATTAATTGTGTTTTCTTTTTGTGTCATGCTTGATGCCACATGCAACATGGGTGTATGAGACTTATACCATGCTAATGATAATGAAGGGTTTATTTATTTAGTGTAAATCAATTATTAGTTGGAAAATGGTCGCATGGCATGAAGCTTGTAGAAGCTTGGAGATCCATTGACTAGTCCACTAGTTTTGTCTTACACTAGATATTTATTAACCCAGCCATTATCTAAACCCATGGTTAAGTTTCTACAAGAATTATATGAGATATTTTCTCACCCATAGTTGCCCTTCATTCTCTCATCTATTTTTTTGCTTCTTCTTCCTCTTCACAAGAGAGAGCTCTCTAGGTTATGAGGGGAGAATAAAACTAGTGAGAAAATTAATTCTAAAGTGGGCAAAAATCCTACTTCATCATTCTCTACTAGATTAGCAATTTAGTTTAGGGTGTTTGCTTCAATAATCTCACATTAGTGAAGAGGTAGCTTGGGTTAGTGTCTTCTCGACGTAAATCATTTTCGATTTTGAAGACTTCAAGCAAGTATGCATCATTCACCTTGTAGAGCCTCTCAAGAGTCCGGGAGTTCATTGATCGCAGCGAAGGGACCACTACAAGGAGCTAAAGAAGTGAAGGACCGGACTACAAAGGTTGTAATTCCTACTCACTTAGATGTAAAGTAGTTTACACATTGTTTTGTCTAAATCACTAGTTAAGATTTTAGGGTTAGGATTGTTTTGTACGTCAAATTTTTGAAAATGACATGGACGATGCCTCCCGAAACCTCATTGTCGTGCCAAGCAATCCTATAGTGGTATCAGAGCTACTAGGCATTGGATGTCGACCTATGAGGCTTCTCACTGTGTGACAGTGTGGCGAAGCATAGGCTCTTACCCCCAGGGTGTCCCGAGACCGGAAGGTGTTCCGGAGGGTTGTAGTCCTCGCGAGGGGGCATGCGTAAAAAGTAGCTGTTGAGGGACCTGTAGGTGCCACGGCAACCCTATTGGATGGGGTGACTGCCTGACTTTCAGTGGTATCAGAGCCAAGCTAGAGATTTAGACAATGTTTATAGAATTACGAAACCGAAACAACTCCGAAACACTCAAAACTAAAAACCCAGTTTCTGTAAATTTTTAAAGTTGTAGAAAAAAAATTTTAGCAACTGCAGAATGTTACATGAGATGTAATATGAACACTGAGCAAATACGAACCAATTCCACCCAAATTGACCCGAGCACATGCCCCTTAAAACCGAGCAGGCCGGACCAGATGAAGCTTCTGGAGTTTGTATTTGTCTGGTGTTCTGGTCTCTGGGTTTTGGTGTTTCAGATGTTACTTGTTTTTGCTAAATTTGCATGTGATGTTATCTTTTTGCAAAGGCAATTCGGAGTGTTTCATAGTCGTAATACTAACTATATTTCGGGTTATTTAGACGGTGTTAAAAAGTTCGAACGGATATCAAATACCCACTTTAACCCTTGACTGAAAATTTTTCAAGAGTTGGATTTTTTCCGAGTTAAAGAACATTCAAATATCATGCAAGTAATGCAGTGGACCCTCTAGAAGAACAAAACCCTAACTCGATTCTATGACCGTAAGAACCGCCATCAAACCCTAGGGTTTGCGGTAGTTCTGTAGCGCCATAGGTGAGGCAAGGGTTGACCCTTCTACGGTTGGTCCATTGATACTGTGGCATGTGATGAGTATTTTTAAACCGCGCTCAAGTGTTGAGCTTTTTGGGAAATTTTGGGGGTTTTTTGATTCGATCGGAATGTTTAATATCGTCTAGCGATTTGTGGAATGTGAAACAATATGTGGAATTCATATAGTTAGGCATGAAATCCGAAATATGTGATATTTCGGGTTTATGATGTCTAAGGTGATTGTGGATTCCAAATGTTGTAGTTTGACATTTTCTTTTCTGCGACCGTAAGTGTAATATGTGGTGTATCACCGTCTTCGTTGCTATATGTCAACAACAATTGTGATACGCATATTTACTTACGTTGATGACATGTGATTTATGTGTTGCTGGGATATGTTATATTGGATCGTCGTGTTTTGAATAGCCGGGGGTTTTATGTGAGATGAGAGTATTCATTTCCTTTCATGTAAAATTCATTGTATGTAATATTCTTTTATTGGGGCACTTCCGGGTTGAGGATGATGTCACCATTATTGTATATTATTTACTTTTCCGTATTAGGATAGACCCAAGGAGGGGAGCACAAGTAACCGGGTTTTAGAGTCCAGTGGGAAACCATCTCGAGGAGTCGAGTCCGGGTCTCCTAACTATAGAATTGGTAGGGTTGCTTGCCGCTCTCGTAGGGGTCTAGAGATGTGGGTTTGGCTATTCATCGCGACCGTGGAATCCGTGTTTTATACTGGCTTAAAATAAAACACGGAATTCCTAGTATATCCAATATTTCATATGTTATCTTCTGCTGCTGATATTCTGTGATGTGATCACTTTATATGCATGAGACGAATGCTTTATTATTGTATATATGATATATAATAAACGTTGCTTATGTTTTGCACCCGCGCTAGTCCCGCCCCGCTATGCCGTTAGTTAAGTAACCTAACGGTGCATAATGGGACACTGTGGTGAATGCAGATGGCATAAGCGTACGTTGTATTTTTGTTTCTTCTGTGATGCTTAGGAAGCATAAATGATGGGAATTCATTAATGAGATTAATGAAAAGAAAAGAAACCTAAAAGATGTTGCAGAATCAAATTTTCAAAAAGGGTAGCTCTAGTTTTTGCTTTGCACAGCGGTATTCCTTGTAGAATATCCAGCACCTCATTCGATGAGGAAAGAGCCGAGATCCCTTCACCGGGAGTGACCTCTTTAGGGAAACTAGCAGATGCTACAACCCACTCGGTTTTGTCTTTTGATTGCTTCTTTTAGTTCTTGCTTGGCATAGCGGTATTTATGAAATATCATGCACCTTATTCGATAAGGAGAGAGCCGAGACCCCTCACCAGGAGTGACCTCTTTAGCAAAACTAGTAAAAAGCCTCAAAAACATTCCTTTTTCAAAAATCACTTGTTTCTACAACGATATCAAGCTCATTACGCTCATGGTTTTCTTAAAAACCTGCGTAGCCCTCCGTTATTTCAAATAAGTGTTATTTTAATATTCGTGCTACGGTAGTTTGGCCTCCGTCAAGACGTAGTGTACGGTAGTTGATGAGTACTTATCTATAGCATGAGATGCGATTGGATTAGGGTATTCGTACGGCGTAGTTTGGCCTCCGTCAAGGGTCGTGCGGGTGGGTCTAATTCAATCAAGAAATGAACGGGCTGAACTTGACTAGTGCCCTATGGGTAGTTTGGCCTCCGTCAAGGTCATAGGACGCTAGGGGTAAAAACTATTATCAGGAATTTAAAGTGTTGAAATTTGCAATGAGATTGCATACTTTCTATAAGATAGTTGGGGATCCCGATACCCACTGCGAGTAAGAGTTACTCCAGGGAGAGTTTTACACATCACAATTATCCAATCAAGTAGGTGTCTAGAAAGGTGTTAACGGGGTTACGCCCCTGGGAAAATGAGGTTTATTTTAATTAGGTCCTGCGAAAGCACGGGGAACCTCCCTCAAAGTATCAACACTGGCCTGGCTGAAAGATTGGTGAACTTGTAAGGTGTAATTAATCCCGATCAGTCTTACCTTTTAGGGTTTGAAGGAAGATTTGATAAAAACAGTGGGAGCCATCCTGATTAGATAAGATAATAAACCAATCTAATCTTGCAAGATCATACGCTAAGTGTTTTCTTCTCTCTCTCCAGGTAGCGACCATGTCAGGCCTTAATCAAGATAATAATATGGATGTATTGACTGAACCCGCTTGTTATGTTGAGCAGGGGAACGTTAGTTCTGCTCCAACTTATAATTGTTATAAGTCCGAGCAGGAAATAGGAAAATATCCAGATTTCCATGCCACCCTAACGAAGAATGAGCATGTTGATGCATCTTCTTCGGGTGTGTTAGTCACCCAGAACTGTTTCTCAGTACACTCTACGTTCTGGGTATTAGATACTGGATCGGGATCCCACATATGCAATATGTTACATGGGATAAGGAAAGGTAGAGAACCGGGAACAGGTGATCATTCCATACTAGTTGGGAATGGTGCAAATGTTGCAGCCAAAGCAGTTGGCGAATATCACCTTGTATTACCAAATGGTAATACATTGATTCTGAACGAATGTTATTACATACCGACCCTGATATGCAATCTTATATCAGTTTCTTTATTAAGTAAAGGAGGATATAATTTTGTAGTACAGGATAATGTTATGAACATCTTCCTGAATCAAAAGTTGATTAGATCAGGCTCGTTAAATAATGGCATATACATTCTAAATCATACCACAGTTCTTAACGTACAAAACACACACAAGAGGAAGAGTTCAGAACTGAACGAATCCTTCTTGTGGCATTGTAGACTAGGTCATATCAATGCGACACGACTAGCTAAGTTACATAAAGATGGATATTTGAAACCGTTCGAATTTTCATCTTATGACACTTACCAGTCATGTCTCAAAGGTAAAATGACCAAAACTCCGTTTACTGGACACGGAGAAAGAGTTACGGAACTCTTGGGACTGATACATAGTGATGTATGCGGTCCCATGTCTACACATGCCAGGAATGGTTCTTCATACTTCATTACATTCACTGACGATCTCTCAAGATACAAACACGTGTTCCTGTTGAAACACAAGTCTGAAGCTTTTGAGAAATTCAAAGAATATAAGTATGAAGTTGAGAACCAAACGGGTAAAAGTATTAAAATCCTTCGATCTTATCGAGAAGGAGAATACTTGAGCGATGAGTTCCTAGACTATTTAAAAGAGAATGGGATTCTCTCTTAGCTTACTCCTCCATATACACTACAGCACAACGGTATATCGGAACGGAGGAATCGCACCCTATTAGATATGGTGTGCTCTATGATAAGCACCACTGAATTACCTATTTCCTTTTGGGGTTATGCGCTTAAGACAGCAGCCTACCTATTGAATAGGGTTCCATCCAAATCAGTGCCAACCATTCTATATGAGATATGGAATGGGAAGATACCATTTCTTAATTTTATTCAGATATGGGGTTGTCCGGACTATGTAAAGACACAAAATCCGAACAAGCTCGAGGCAAGGTCAGTTCCGTGCAAGTTTATAGGATATCCCAGACATTCGCGGGGGTATATCTTCTACCACTCCGAGGAACAAAAGGTGTTTGTTTCTCGACATGCCACCTTTTTAGAAAAGGGTTTTCTTATGAAAAAAATTAGTGGCAATGAGGTAGAACTGGAAGAAGTTCCAGCTACACAAACTACGACAGAAGATTTGTTAGAATCAGATGATTCGATAGTTCCCAACGAACCCCAGCCTCTCCGCCGATCTAGTAGGGTTCCCCATCCACCTGAGAGATACTACGGTTTTCTCGTAGACGGTGGGAGCGAGGATTGCATCATGGTAGATGATGACCCAACTAGCTTCGAGCAGGCCATCACGAGTGGAGACTCTGTGAAATAGCTGGATGCAATGCGATCTGAGATGGAATCCATGTACACCAACAAAGTATGGACTTTGGAAGTTGCTCCTGAAGGGGTAAAACCCATCGGGAGCAAATGGATCTTTAAGAAGAAACTTGGTGTAGATGGAAAAGTTGAGGCTTTCAAAGCTAGACTTGTTGCAAAAGGTTTTCGTCAACGACCAGGTGTGGACTATGATGAAACCTTTTCTCCAGTAACTATGCTTAAGTCCATCCGGATCCTGCTTGCCATCGCTGAATACCATGACTACGAAATCTGGCAAATGGATGTTAAGACCGTCTTTCTAAATGGTGATTTAGAAGAGTGTGTGTACATGACTCAGCTAAAGAGCTTCGTGGACAGTGGGAGCAGCGGGAAGGTGTGCAAGCTGCTTAAATCCATCTATGGGTTAAAAGCAGGTATCGCGGAGTTGGAACATCTGTTTTGGTGTTGTAGTCAAAGAGTTTGACTTCATCAAAAATGTAGATGAACCTTGTATATACAAGAAGGTGGCAGAGAGCAAGGTTGTCTTCCTCGTATTGTAAGTGGATGACATACTCTTGATAGGAAATGATGTTCCTATGCTGCACTCGGTCAAGCTCTTCTTATTTCTCAATGAAAGATCTAGGTGATGCCTCCTACATCTTGGGGATTAAGATCTATAGAGATAGATCTAAAAGGATACTGGGATTGTCCCAATCCAGGTACATTGACACCATACTAAAGAGGTTTAGTATGGAAAAATCCAAGCGTGGGAATTTACACACGATCATAGGACTCACTCTCTCCAAAGAGATGTCTCCCAAGACTGATTTGGAGAGAGCCCGCATGCAAGGGATACCCTATGCTTCGGCAGTAGGCTCTATCATGTATGCGATGTTATGTACCAGACCCGATGTAGCATACTCACTAAGTGTAGTGAGTAGGTTTCAAGCAGATCCAGGAGAGAGTCACTGGACAGCTGTGAAGAACATTCTCAAGTACTTGAGAAGGACTAAAGAGATGTTCTTGGTGTATGGTAATGGAGAACTCCAAGTGAAGTCCTTTACCGATTCGAGCTTCCAGAGTGATAAAGACGACTCTAAGTCGGTCTCGGGATTTGTCTTTACCCTCAATAGAAGGGCGGTTTGTTGGAAGAGTTCCAAGTAGGAAACCGTGGCAGACTCGACGATGGAGGCTGAATACATCGCTGCCAAAGAGGCTTTCTGGATGAAGAAGTTCATAACTGAACTTGGAGTGGTTCTGTCCATTGAGCATCCAATACCTCTGTATTGCGATAATAATGGAGCAGTGGCCTTGGCCAAGGAACCCAGGTCCCATTAGCGATCCAGGCATATTCTGAGGCGGTATCACTTGATCCGGGAGATAGTTGATCGCCGCGAGATCGAGATTAGGAGAGCTGACACGAAGGACAACACAGCGGATCCACTCACAAAGGCCATACCCCAAATACAATTTGAGAGATTATTCGAGATGTTGGGTATGAGATACTACAACAACTGGCCTTAGTGCAAGTGGAGATTGTTAGTTATATATATGCCCTAGAGGCCATTATTGTACATGTGATGTATATTATAGTGGATGCTTAGATATATATAGAGAGGACTTTCTTGCTCGACATAATAGTATGCTATGTGGTTGCTTTTTGTCTTAATATGTTGACTTGTATAAGTGATGCTGTCTTGCTCTCACATGTTGATAAAGCCCTTGGGATGTGTACTTGACTACCAGGACTATGATGGAGATCATACTAGTGAGGCCAATGGTAGTCCACAAGTACACCCTATAATTGTTCCTAGTCAAGAGTGTATCGAGATAGGGCATCGATATTCCAGAGCAGACTAGCGTATACGCATCTTGACCCATGTGATGGGCGATGGATGATTCCACATCCATTGGTGTTTGACATCAAAGATGGTATACGGGTGCTCAGTGGAGACTGGGTACACTGAACGGACTCACCGAGAACTCCTAGCTGGTATTATACATATCGTCAGATAGCAGTTATCTGGTGACACTGGTACAGGTTAGTCTGTAGACCCGAGATCGTCATAGAGTCTTGTGTGATTCCCACTGTGCTTTGATTTCCACCTTACCACGTTCAATAGAACGTGCAAAACGGTGGCTTTTGGGTACATTCCCGAATCACATGGAGGCAATGAGCGATAGGAAGGGATTCGTCTCTCCCAGTATTGGGGGTTGATGTTACGCTGTGCTCGATTAGCCATAACGATAAGTCTCTGGCCAGGGCTGCTACAGAGATTTACTGATAAGTGTTATCAGTAGTTTCTCGATCCGTTATGAGCCTTACATCGGCACGACTTATCGATTACTGGGGTTTGACGTTTACCACCCCTAGACTAGATATGCGACATATCAGACGAAAAGACCGGATTGTACGGTAGTGTTACTGACAGGCTTTTCAGGAGTAGGAGCAGGCTTGCTTGATGATCTTCTGATCGCTCAATACCCGGGTAGCCGTTACGTCCAGCTAGTACCACTGACGGCTTGTGGGTGTTTGATATGATCATCACCTACTGCCGGCGTATTGACGAGTCTTTAGAGTCCTACACAGCGGTTTCACTGGCTCAGGCAAAACGAAGTAGGAGAACATATGTGATATGTGCGGGACCGAGATTAATATGAGTATGTGATACCGTATTCTATTCTCGCGGTTTATGTTATCGGTCGGTTATATGAGATATAGCCGGGTTATCGAATCAAGTGTTGATTCGATAAATTGATACAAATAATATTAGTCGGTCATATGATATATAGCCGGATTATTAAATCAAGTGTTGATTTAATGTATAATTATATATTTGATATATTAATTTATATTAACTAATATTAGCTCACTTAAGCATTTCTTTTTCTCACATGTGCACACTTAATATATATGTGATATATATTAGTTGTGTTTTCTTTTTGTGTCATTCTTGATGCCACATGCAACATGGGTGTATGAGACTTACACCATGCTAATGATAATGAAGGGTTTATTTATTTAGTGTAAATCAATTATTAGTTGGAAAATGGTCACATGGCATGAAGCTTGTAGAAGCTTGGAGATCTATTGACTAGTCCACTAGTTTTGTCTTACACTAGATATTTATTAACCCAACCATTATCTAAATCCATGGTTAAGTCTCTACAAGAGTTATATGAGATATTTTCTCACCCATGGTTGCCATTCACTCTCTCATCTATTTTTTTGCATCTTTTTCCTCTTCATAAGAGAGAGCTCTCTAGGTTATGAGAGGAGAATAAAACTAGTGAGAAAATTAATTCTAAAGTGAGCAAAAATCCTACTTCATCATCCTCTACTAGATTAGAAATTTAGTTTAGGGTGTTTGCTTCAATAATCCTACATTAGTGAAGAGGCAGCTTGGGTTAGTGTCTCCTTGACGTAGTCATCTTTGACTTTGAAGACTTCAAGTAAGTATGCATCATTCACCTTGTGGAGCCTCTCAAGAGTCCGGGAGTTCATTGATCGCAGCGAAGGGACCACTACAAGGAGCTAAAGAAGTGAAGGACCGGACTACAAAGATTGTAATCCCTACCCACTTAGATGTAAAGTAGTTTACACATTGTTTCGTCTAAATCACTAGTTAAGATTCTAGGGTTAGGATTGTTTTGTACGGCAAATTTTTGAAAAAGGCATGGACGATGCCTCCCGAAACCTCGTTGTCGTGCCAAGAAATCCTACAATATCAGCATATGTGCCCTACTTCGTTTCGCTTGAACTATGAAACTTCTGTGTGGGACTCTAAAGACTCGTCAATACGCCAGCAGTAGGTAATGATCACATCAGTTACCCATAAGCCGTCAGTGGTATTAGCTAGACGTAACGGCTACCCAGGTATTGAGCAAATAGAAGATCAACAAACAAGCTTGTCCAAACTCTTATGAAGTCTATAAGTAACACTTACCGTACAGTCTGGTCTCTTCGTCTAATATGTCGCATATCAAGTCTAAGGGTGGAATCGTCAGATCCCAGTAACTTGATAAGTCATGCCGATGTATGGCTCATAACGGTTCGAGAAACTACTGATAACACTTACCAGTAAATCTCATCAGCCCTGACCAGGGACTTACTGTTATAGCCAATCGAGTATAGCGCAATATCAACTCCCAATACCGGGAAAGACGAAACCCCTCCTATCGCTCACTGCCTTCATATGACTCGGGACTGTACCCAAAATCCACTTGTTTGCACGACTCCTTTGAGCCGTGGTAGGAAGGAAATCAAAGCACAGTGGGAACCACACAAGACACTATGACGATCTAGGGTCTACAGACTAACCTGTACCAGTGTCACCAGAGTACTGCTATCTGACGATAGGTATGGTACCATCTAGGAGTTCTCGGCGAGTCCTGTTCGGTGTACCCATTCTCTAATGAGCACCTGTATACAATTTTTGATATTAAACACCAATGGTTATGGGATCAACCATCGCCCCATACAGGGTCAAGAAACGTACACACTAGTCTACTCTGGAATATCGATGCCCTGTCTCGATATCCCCTTGACTAGGAACTATTAAAGGATGTGCTTGTGGACTATCCAGGTCCCAGTAGTATGATCCGCATCATAATCCTGGTAGTCAAGCTAACATCCTAAAGGCTTTATCAATATGTATAAGAGAGACAGTATAATAATACTAAGTGTACATGTTAAGATAAAGAGCAACCAAATAGTATACTATCATGTCGAGCAAGAAAGTACTCTACATATATGTCCAAGCATCCACTATATCATACAATAATGGCCTCTAGGGCATACATATTCCTAACAGAATGTAACGACTCTGATTTTACTGTACGAAAATTTTTAAGTTAATGTACAGAAAGGAGTTCCTTAGCCTGAGTACAAGTTATAAATTAAATTTGTTTAAGAACGGTAAGAAAGCGCTTATAACTCAGTGGTAAAGTTTTGCACTGCTGTGACATAGCCCCAGTGTTCGAGTCCAATCAACAACATATTATTTTTTTCTGATTTTTCTTTTAAACTTTTTGGAAGCCCAAAAGTTTACACGTGCACTGCACACAAAAATAAAAAGTCAGAGAAATCTAACATGTGCAAGATTATATTAACAGCGAGTAGGACACATGGCAAGCATCCAAGCCCCCAACACCCACACTTTCCCGGTGAGATTAAGCTCTGGGCCGGCGACGCCGGTCGGTCCGTAGGGAAAAGTCCCCGGGCTTTGCACAGTTGTCGATTGGCCTACCCCAATTACCCTTGCACTGTTTGTTTTCTCTGCAATTTAACAGAGAATTTAATTTCCCAATTAATCCAATTTTAAATGCATTTTAATTCATTCTTTTAATTCCAAAACCCTAATTCTACACTATAAATACAACCCTATACGCTAGCCCCTCCTCATTCTGAAATTCTAGTCAAACTATCTAATTTTTCTAAGTACAAGTGGAGTAGAAGTGGAGTTAGCCCAAGACCAATTTCCGGCGAGAATTCGAGGCAATTCCGGCGACCTCGCAACACCACGATAAGCTCAACCTTTTCCTCTCTCTATTCTTAACCCAAGTCACTAGTAAGTCCCTCCCCATTCTACTCTCTGTTCTTAAAATGATCTTTTATCAAAACATGTCGGTAAGTGGAGTTATACCGATATTTGATTCTAAAATCTTTGAAACTATAATTTTTCTTAAGAATTGTTCATTCATATTTCTATACCTTGGTTGTTAATCATAAAACTAAAGTTTAGAACAACTTTCACCCTAAATCATCATGCTAAACAACTTTAAATTGAGTTTTACTTTTAAATACCATGAACTTTGTATTACCTTTAGAGAACATCATGGGGTAATGACCTACCCTTCACAACATACATGATTCCATAGCACGATTCTCTTTGAAACATATATCGTGGCGAATACAAAATTTCATTAAAATACCTTGAACTATAAAAATACCGGTTTTCTTTTTAGATTGTATTTTTAAATCTTTGCGATTATATCTCTACAACCCATTTTGGGAAACCCGGTATTGGATGGTGCGGATTATCGCACATCCTCGGGCTAGTAGAGCGAGATGCAGACCTCCTCACGGAGCATTCGGTCTCGAAATATTTTAATACGATTTTTTAAGAAAAACGAGATTTTCTATTTAATAATAAAATTAATTTTTAATAATTATATAAATATTATCAAACCACATATTTTCAAGTTATAATAAAAATTCCATGTTTTCTAAAAAATAAAAGAATGATAAGTTTCACTAAAATACCATCAAGTATCAATACAAGACAAGTGTTACACTAAAATACCTTGAACTATTCAAGCTATGTAAATTTTCACTAATATACCTCACTCTTTAAAATTCACATCCATAAAAACTTTAAAGAACATAAATAATTACTCGAGATTTATTTTGAAATTATATAAAAATATTTTTCATAAAACCCCCTCGAGTTATATAAAATTACATTTAAGAACTTTAGTAAATATAGGTTTAAGCGGGATCAATTCTCTTGAGTCTCAGGGAGCCGGAGAAAGTGAGTGTTTGCCTATTTAAGATAGAAAACTAAAATGGTGTTATCAATGGTAATTGTCTTGGAAAAAGACACAAATCCTACTGTCCATATGCAGCAGTTACCGATAACTCCCAAATTTAATTCAGAATCCAAATCAGTTTAAAGTGTCTGACTCAAGTCTGAGTCCGAGTCTAAATCCAATCCAATCCAAACATGAACCAATTCAACATGAATCCAATATATCCAACATGTATACTTGAATCTGAACCTGAATACCAGAACAATATCAACATGCAAATATGACTTGACTTGACCGAACCATGGCTATATCTTGACTTGATTACCTGACTACTTGATACATCCTGAAACCGTTTACATGAACAACTTATATCCATGGTCTCGGCAAGTCTGATAACTACAATCTATATTATATACATTACGGGGTTTAACGGAGTAGACTGGTACGAAATGTATTAGAAGTGGAACGAGATGGTCACTAAAAGACACCTACCAAACATTCGTGCCGTTATCCCGTGGGTTTTGATGGGGCCTTGTACATCCGATTACCATAGTCCACGGAGCAAGTTGGACTCCTCTCGTATACACTGATATATTCTGTACCAAGCTACAAACAACTACGTTAGCATAACAAACATATACTTGTACCAATTACCAGTTTTGTTCCTTTTACTTGAACTATTCTTATCTCTCTTTTGGGACTTATTGAGCGCTAATTCGCTGATAATATTCATGTTTCTTTCTTTCTTTGGAATGTTCTTCAGGAGAACCCGACTTTCAGGAGGACCCGACTCTCAGGAGACCAAGCCTAATCAGGAGGACTTGGATCAGTTCACAGAGGAGCCAGACTTTTAGTTTTTACTTTTACTTATTTCCTTTTCATTCGTATGTCACTGTTTAGGTATTGCTTTTATCATTATACATTTCCTTTTCAAATCAGTTATAATGTAAAGAAAGAATGTTAATAAAATTTGTTGTTTATTATTACATGTCTTGTTATTCTTGTGTATTCATTTATATTACTTATTTACGCTTAACGTGTTTACTTATGAGTAAATACGTTGTGGCCCGTCACGTCTGCTTCCCCGTACACTGGGAAGCGGAGTGTGACAAAAGGTATAATGAATTCGAGTTTTTTCTTTAAAAGTATAAGTAATGCTATATGAAAAAACAAATGAGTTATATACTATAGTTGAAAACAATTTCGTCATTTGAAATTTGGGCAGTATCTCCTTTGTAAATTTTGATCCAAAACCAATACATAACAATAGTATAGGCATCCCCAAGCGGGAGCTAGCTCTTCACCAATTGACGGAAACAACCACGCAAATACAAATATACGACGCCCAAGGCGAAGATCAAACACAGAAATAAAGTAAAGAAGACCAAGACATCATCAAACTCAATATATAGGATAATTCACACATCTCGCTCTAAGTATGAAAGAATATACAAGTCTGTGGTTTCTAAGTCTACCAAATATATATAGTCTGGTTGATGGAGTTTTTAACTAGACTACAACTGAATAAATATATACAAATGGTGGTCACAATCCAAAGTGTACCCTACCTGCCAATGCAAATTACCCAGAAGAAAGCTGTGTGTCAGCAAGCCGCTACTGATCCGGGCGGTCGATCATGCAAGAAAACTATGGCACAACGGGGGTGAGTTACCAACTCGTGAGTAGAACATATCAACAGGTAGAAATCGAATGTATAACGATCTCTTAGGTCATACTGTAATAACATAATATCGTACCGTGTGGTATCCAGGGTGATCGTGTATACATATGTGTAATAATAAAATATCATGCATGTATCAATATATAGTACCAAGTCATCTATGTCATACGTATGTATATACGTGTGTCCATCAACGACACATCAAAATATCATGAAACCTGAGTGCCCAGCATCGATACTCGAAATCATCACAAAACCCGTGTCTAGTATCGACACGTAAATTCTCATGTCTCAGGCACCGTCTCATCAGATCGGTTCTTATATCCATCTGTCTCATATCACTCTGGTCGGTATCTTCCGGATATCCGACGAATCCAATACTATCACCGGTAGGTAGTGTTCCCCTGTCGGGCACAACGCCTTTCTATACGATCTTATTGCACCGGGGTACCATATCAGGTCCGCCATGTACCTGCAGACGGTGATTCCTCGCTCCTTGAATCGGGTAATCATCATAGCTCAGCACCGAGAAAACTCATGGTGGACGTCGAAATATCATATCAAGAGAAACCGCGTTTTTAAAACAGTCATAAGACTTTAAAAATGTATCTGCGGTTCTCAAATCCAGAAATCTCATGAAAACAGAATTTCATATGCATGTAACCACAATGGAACAGTAAGTACAAGCACAGAACAGTACTGCAAGGTATAGCCGATGTTTTCATATAAGCATGTCGTGTAACTAGGTAAGGAAGTGCAATATCTAAACTAGTATATGCGGTAAAAAGTACTAAACAATAACTATAATTCAATAATTTAAGGAACAATATAGCGACATAATAGTTTCTAATGTGTACGTGGCATGGCAATTACTGATGATGTGTGTGTGAGCCGGCAAGTAGGTGTACGTGCAACATGCGCATCATCGGTAATGGTGCATGTGTTCTAACAGACAAAGTCATAATAAGGTAAGTACACGGAGCATTGGATATATATATCGCAAGGGAAAAATAGTACGAGCGTCTGCGGAAACAATATAACATAGCGTGAACAGTATAAAATACATAACCACATATAAGCCATACAGTTAAAATTAAAATAGCACGAATCGTTGTTTTTGAAATAAGGGCTACGTTGTTTTGGAAAAAGATACCATTTGAAAATCCGTAGCATTCCTTGAAGTTATCATTTAAAAGTGCTTAATGATTCGTTAGTTTTGAAAATAGGTATGGTTATAATTATATCCTAATATCTACCTAATGATCTTAATCAATATTCCTCGAGTCGATATATATATGTCGGCGATTCATCCTTATCATATCACATACAGTATAATCTATCGTACGCTATTATCAATCAATAGTACGAATCTATAGTCACGTACATCACCTCATCTCATATCATCATATATATCATCCTATGTCATACCTTAGCATATATATAGCCTCACATCCTCATGTTAAAACATATCGACTCGTGTCATTTTATTCCATCTATCCTCATCTCATCATATCATCTCGTAATTATCCTCATGGTTGTGTGTGTGTGTGTGTATAAGCGTATGCACCTAAAACTAGGACTAGGGATATACCTTTCCTACACGTACACTACTATGGTTTATAGTATCTCAGAACTCTATTAGCTGGGTATACACATCTAAAATGTCTATATATATACTGTATATCTAATATCCTAGTACTATGGTTGCGGGGGTGCTATACGCCATCCACTCGACTTTCCCCGTGGATAAACATCTACTCGCCTACTATCTTCGCTCTAACCGAAGTTGATGAACGCCTTGCTTTTTTTCGTCGCCCCGGAAGTCCACGCGCATGTACCTACAAATCAATGCATATCGTATCGAAATCAAAATCAAATCCGAAAACCGATACGGCACGCGAAGCGCACATAGGTTAGAACCTATGGTCCACGCATGCAAGAACAACCAAACAACTCCCGATGTTGACGTACGAACGTCAAACGGCCGAATCAAAACTCAAATATCAAAACCCGAGTTTTCAAAAGTCACAAAATAAAAACAGAAACTTAGTAAAACACTCCCAGATTCTACCTAAAGTGAAATTAGAACATTTTGCACATTGGATAGGCCTAGACATCTAGTGATTGAGTTATGGACCAAACCTGGGACCCTAACTCCAAGACTGGGCCGAAATTTGCGGCCAATAAGAATATTCTGGCGGCCAAGAAATGGAATTGAGGGTTCGGATTTCTAGGGTAGTTTCCTACTTTCCTGCACATTTCACTGTATTTGCAATTTAATTTCAGAGTCCCTAATTCATCCCAGATTCTAATTGATCACCACATATCATCAAAAACCGATATCGGAAAATTCAAAGTCCGTGTTTGAGACTTCAAAGCTCATTTTAAATAAGGCTACCATCACTACTAGGACAAAGGACACTCATTACCCCTCCACTAAGCTCTACTACAAGTTTCATCCACTAGTCCTCATCCTAGAATTTTCCAAGATCACAAAACTTAACCATTTTTAACTTTAAACTAATGGTGGAGGTTAGGAAACTAAATACTTGAACAAGGGTGAGTGTTTTACCTCATGGAGCAACTCAAGAAAATTCCTAGATAATCCAAAGTGCTCAAAGCTCCAACTTGATCCCACCATGATACTTATAGTGAGCTTAGAAATAATTTTTGTGAAGGGTTTGTGAGGTTTATATGAAGTTTTGGGGTGGTTCAAGGTGGTAGTGGAGATGGAGGTGAAGGAAGAATGTGATGAAGAATAATGAAGAAGGGAAACAAGGACGGTTGTAGAACCATACTCTCTCTCTCTCTCTTGCTCTTTCTCACTCTCTCCTCATTAAACCTAGTCAAATCTACGTCTCCTCTCATATTTTCCATTTTTCTTTTCTTGTTTTTTAAAAACAAACCATGCTACAAATAAAAATCTCAATGTATCATGGCATCCAAAACATGGTTAACAAAAATTACTTGGTTTAATGCACACTTAATAAAATACCAAGTTTAACAAGTCTACCAAGTTTAACATAGACTTGTAGGTAAATAATTGTACAATAATTTATAAAAGCCCTAACCGAATAAACGCTATCATAAATTAATAATTCATATTAATTTCCAAATATTTTCCAAAATATAGGTATATAATTCTACGAAAACTCAAATCCATACTCGTATAGTTTTCGTGAAATTTATTATTTTATTATTTAAATTCCAAAAATATTATTTATATTTTCTGAAATGTCACAGGGGTTGAGTTGGAAATCAAGAGGGAAAATAATTTTTGTTGTCCCCTTGAGTTAAGAGTGAGAGTCAAGTATTTGTTTTATTAACTCAAAACACAAAGTCAAAAACATCGTGCATCATCAAAAATCAGGAGTTGAGGCCAACTCTTTTTTGCCCTCGAGTCTTGCCACTTAAGCAATTTTATTGCTAAAATATTTAGAGAAAGCATAGTCACATGCCACAAGAAAATATCAGTCTTGCCACATAAACAATTTTATTGCTAAAATATTTAAGTCCAAAATTCACCTCAACAGCAAAACAAACAATGGACTTCCTTTACGTCTTGTACTCAAGTCTTTAACTGAAACAAACACTAGATTACAAACTCCAGACTCAAGGGAGAAAAATTCCCAAGTCTTGACACAATTTCTAAATTTTTGCTCAATGAAACAAACGGGCCCTAAGCTGCACAAATAATTCATATTAAATTCCTAAACCTAAATTAAAAGTTTAAAAATATGCTAATGATAATAAATAATTCTTTCATTTTCCATATTTCAATCTTAAGATAATCTTCTTTAGAAACTTGAAATCATAACCAACTTTAATTTGACTTGGTGCCAAATTAAATTTAACTTCGATGTTATATTATTATTTTTTTGAATATTTTTTCACACCCAGCATCTCATAATCAACATAAAGCAACCATGTAGGCAAATGTTGGACCCATCAAAGAAAAAGGAAGTAGTCATTCAACAAGTATATTTCAAGGGTCAAAGGCTTTTCAAACTAGATTAATAAAGTGCTCTATCAAGTAAATTAAACTTTCACTACTAATATTTCTCACTATTCCCGCTTACAATTCATAAGTTATTCACGATCCTGCTCTCTCATCAGCAGCTCAAGCTGTAAAACCCCGCCTCGCCTTTTTCCATCCTACAACACATAGTTTAACAACTTGCAAAAAACAACCATTCACCGATTACTCGCAAACTCTTTTCGCCCAATCGCTCGCCAACCAATATCACGCCTAAAAAATCCTTCAGGCCAATCGATAACATCAACTGCATCATAAGCTTTGTCTCTTGCTTCCTCGATATCCTTTGCTTTTGCGGCAACTCCTAGAACACGCCCTCCATTAGCGATAAAATTGCCGTTTGAGTCCAATGCGGTCCCCGCATGAAATATTTTTACGTCTGGGGATATGAGTTCGGCCTCATCGAGGTTTTTGATGACAGTATTCTTCTCATAGGCCCCTGGATAACCTCGGCTTGCCATCACAACCACCATGGCCGATCCTGGAGACCAGTTTAGCGTTACGTTGTTTAGTTCTCCTTTGCATGCTGCGAGTAGAATTTGGGCTAGATCGGATTCCAATCTCATCATCAGTACCTGAGATTAAGTTTCAAATTTGAACAGCAAGATATTACCGAGAGCGAGAGAGAGCGAGAGAGAGATGTTATGGAAGTATAAGAGGTTCTGCAGCAGGATTGTTCATGCAAAGTGAATAGAAAAGTGCGAGAATAAGATGCAGACAATAAAATTTTAAGTTCAATTTTCAGGCTCTTTTAGTAACTACACACGGTACAGCGATTTCAGGTCAATATTAAAGCAAGGTTTAAGATCCCAGTGTCACAAAAGAGCCTTCACTCGAGCAGCAAAAACACTTGCCAAAAAACCATCTAGGTTCAGAATATATATATTTTCTTTTGATTAATAGAATACAAAAAATTAGTAAACATAACTATAAATATTTGACAGTTTTTAATATTTAATTAATTTCTAATGTTCTTTTTAAATACATTGGCTAAATAACTATAAACAATTGGACATACTTTTTTGTATGCAATGATTTCTTAAGTGGTTTTAAATATGTAGTAAAAATAACTATTAACTTTTTGTCACTTTCTAAGTAACTAAGCCCATAACCCATTAATAAACTTAATACTAAAATCCCAATAATCAATAGGTTTAACTTAACACAAGGTTTAAAATCACCAATGAGCAATAGCTCAGTTTGTATGGCACTTCCCTCTTGGGGGAGAGTGCGAGGGTTCGATCCCAATGGAGGAAGCGGACACAATTTAACACTTCCGGGATAAATTCATGGGTCCTCTGTGTGCGTAATGTGTGTGGGAGTGTTGTGAGGTTAGGACTTATGGGCCAGTGCAAAAAAATAATAATAAAATACAAGGTTTAAAATCTGGTTTTCATCTCAGTATTGGTTATCGGACTAGGATCGGTCATTTTTTGAATGGGAACCGGCTATCTTTGATCGGGATTGGCCAAGGATTGGGATCGGATCAACCAGGGATTGGCCAGATCTAAAACCATGTATTAAACTGACTCCCTTTGGGAACCAAAAACTTCAATAATAATAGGATTATTTACATATAAGACCCTTCATTTATTATCTCATATTCTCATCCAGCACTTGCGCATGTATAACCTCTCAGCTATTGCGCTAGCACGCAGAGCTTCTAAATTATAATCAATCAGCTATAGAATGCTGAATTTGATATGACTTCTGACTAATCAAGGGGTGATGGGTGCTATAAAGCTAGTCGCCTACCCATTGCGTTATAAGTGTAGGATGAGGTATAAATGAGAGGTGTTATAGGAATCATGAGTAATTCTAGGCAACGAATTGGCGAAAAATATAGATTCATATGAGCAGTTCATACCCAATATTAACAACTTCAACAGACCTAGCTAAACCAGCATGTCATTCAACAATAACTGAGCCTTTAAACCAACATGTCATAAAAAAAAGAAAATCCAACAATACATCTTTATTCATATATGCATGCAACATAATCATAGACAAACATGGATCTGCTTAACAAGGCCTAACAGCAAATTGGTTCAACTTTGCTAAATCCATTTATATGGAGGTAAACCAAATTAGGCTAAATCATAGTTTAACCAGACAATCAACCTATTAGTAACACATGAGAAGACTTCATAGTTTACATTCTGAATATCATCCTTAAAAGCAACTTTAAAATCTCTCTTGTCCATACCAGTAGAGGAGACTCGTATTTTGAGATCAGAATCCCCATGTCGTCCATCTCAGGTCAAATTTTTTTCATTGTTTGTCTAGAAGAGTTTTTAATACAGGTGTATTTTTTTAATACACACTTTTGAGTAATCAATATCATCTTTTTAATATATCATAAAAATAACTCTAAATTTTTGGCAATTTTCAGTAATCAATTATGGCAAATAAATCATTAATAGACCAACTAACCCATTAATAAACTTAGTACTAAAAATCCACCTATCAATTGGTACACCAAGTACCAAGGTTTAAAGTAATGGTACAATAACGGTACTTGGCCGGTTATTTTTGGGATCGGAATAGGCCATTCAGGTTGGTATCGGCTAAGATTTAAAACCATGCATACCAACCTTAAACATCACACCCAATCCTCAATTTGTGAGCAGATTAGTGCAGATTATATCATCTACGCTTAAAATTAGCTAAAGATATATATCTGAAGAACAAACCTGGCATTCTGGATCTCCAAATCTCACATTATACTCGATAAGCTTCGGCAGGCCTGATTTCTTCTCGATCATAAGCCCAGCATACAACACTCCCACAAATCTACACCCCTCAGCAGCCATTCCTTTCACCGTTGGTAAAATTATAGTTTCCATAACCACCTCTTGAAGCTCTGTCGTTAAAACAGGCGCAGGAGAGTACGCACCCATTCCGCCCGTGTTGGGCCCAGTATCACCATCACCCACTCTCTTATGGTCTTGTGCCGATTCTAAGGGCAACGCATTTTCACCATCGACCAAAGCGAAAAAAGAAGCTTCTTCGCCCTCAAGAAATTCTTCTATAATGACTCTTGAACCGGCAGGGCCGAAAGTGTCATTTAGCAGCATAGAGTCTACGGCTTCATAAGCTTCATCTAAAGATGAGGCAACAATGACTCCTTTGCCTGCAGCTAAGCCGTCTGCTTTGACTACTATAGGGGCTCCTTGGGCTTCGATGTATTGTTTTGCCTCGGATGCATTTGTGAAAGTTCTGTACTATAAAATGATAATAGGCAAAGAAAAAATCAATTAATGATTGTTCAGTCTGTATTCTTCTAGGTTCTGCAACAATTAAAAACCAAGCAAATTACGTGCTAATTGTTAAAGTACTAAAGGGGGGGGTCCACTAATATTCTCTTTATGTGGGCTTTCACTAGACCAAATTGCAGAACAAGGTACAACAATGATACAGCGGGGGCATAGGAAGATGTCAATTTACTGTTCTCAATGACAAAAAAGGGAAAAATTATTTTAACAATCAATGTTAAACTTGTGGGCCTTGCACGCATATCGGTGTAGGCATGATTCAAAATCTACATCCCTGCGCAACCACCTGCATTTTTATGTCGTCACATTATACATTTATGCATGTCCAGAAATTTTATCCAATGCAGTCCTAAAATCCCTAATAATAAATTCAATCCCCTAAACACTAAATTACTAAAGGTCGTGTAAAAACCAAAAATCTATAACCAAATAGGAAAATTCCTTCAAGTCCTGAAGCTTAAAAAAAATTATAGCTACTTCTTAACTAGTCTGATATCTATGTAGCATACAGGCCAATATGTCAGTCGAATTCTGAACTCACAAAGATAACCACCATATTCCTATGTTGTTTTGAAAATTTGAGTGATAATTACGCAATAAAATTAATGTGCGAGTCTTTAACTGGTTTAGTATATGTGTAGTGTCCCTCTAGTCTTGAACCACAAGGATAACTATTATGTTTCTATATATTCTTTTGAAATAATGATCAATAGTTAAGCAACAAAATACCTCCTGAGCCTTTAACTAGTTTGATATGTGTGTCATTAGCTCGGGTAGTCCCCGTTTCTGGTTCCGCTCGCGAAGGCTCCTTCGCTCTCTCACGTTGAAAAAGAAAACAAGCTTAGGGATATACAAGCCAAAATGTCAATCTAGTCTTGAATTTTAAAAAAAGGGAATAATCTGTGTTCCTATGTTCAATAAAGTCTTAAATTTTAATATATGTCTGAAATCCAATAAAGTCCTAAAAATCCAGATAATAGACATAAATTCCTTCAAAAATGATGGTTGCAAAAGGACGTGTGAACCAAAATTTATTAAGAAAAAAGACCACATCTCTAAGAGTTTGAAAGCTAAGAACAATTTACAGTTGTTGCTTAACTAGCTTGATACATGTGTAATGTTCAAGTCAAAATGTAAATCTACTCTTGAACTCACAAGGATAACTACCATGTTCATATGTTCTATTGCATTTCCATAAGCAACCCTAGATGAACAGTAATCAGACTCGTAAAACAAGGAATAAAAGGTAAAATAACTGCATAATTGGTTGTATGCAAAATATGCAGGCGAAAACCATAACTGCTGTAATAAAATGTGCATAAGTGCATAACCGGCCATATAACCAAAACACAATGCAAAAACTCGATATCCACTTAATATAAAGACCTAGTTTTTCCCCACTTATTTCCATCAATATATTTCTCTTCTCCCTTTTTCTCATTTTTTCAGGTTTATCTACACGTACATATTAAAATCTATTTTTGTGTGATTCTGCATAATCCTATTATACAGCATATTCGTTTCTCGGTTGCACAATGGCCAAACAAATAGAGAACAATTATGTGTTTTAGAACATTGCCATATTCCGTCACATGCTATTGCCGACTATTATCAAAAGAGTATAATGATGATTGATAAGCAAACCTTTGCAGTAGGGATGTCGTATTTGTCACAAAGCTTTTTCATAAAATCCTTTGATCCCTCCAAGGCTGCAGCTTCAGCTGACGGCCCAAAAGCAGGAAACCCAGCTTTAACGAGCTCATTTGCAAGGCCAGCAACTAGAGGAGCTTCTGGGCCAATTACTACCAATCCAACTTCCCATTTGCGGCAAAAATTAATAACAGCAGAGCTATCGGAAATGTTTAAGTCCGATATGCAAGTGGCGTTACCAGAATGAGCAATCCCAGCATTACCAGGGGCACAAAAGACGGCATCACAAGAAGGAGATCGTTGCAAAGCATAACACAGTGCATGTTCCCTTCCACCCCCACCAATGACCAACACCACAACCCTCTCTTCTGCAAATATGAATTACAAAATTTTTAAAAACAATCATTGATCCGCTCAGTAAGAAAGGAATAGGAAGTAAACTTTATAATTACTCAATTAAAAAAATTATGGAAACAGGACTTGAATAGAAACAGAGGTTATGCTTATACCTCTACATGAGTGTATGTATGAGTGTTTCAAATCTTGGCTGTATTTGGTATGTGGTATCTCACATGTATACACTGCAGGTGTAAGGAGTAGTACTCCTACCCTTTTGATGTATTTTTCTTTGATATACCAATACAAATATAATGGGCCGGCTGGGGTCCAAGAGAAGTTCCAGCTTAAAAAATATTTTTTAAAAAAACATCGCTGATAAGTGCTTCCAAATTTTTAGGCTGTATTTGAAATTGTGAATTGCTTTTTGACATATAGACTTGAAATAATTCAACATGTCACAAGTTCTCATGAAAAGTTTTAAAAAAAAAAAAACAGGGACTTGAATAGCATCAATAAAACCTAAGAAAAAATTTTTTGAAGAGAAAACTTGCGAATTTGACCGAAGCCGATAAAGATATGCGTAAGTTTAAATATAAACATCAGTAATCAGATCCCCCGGTTCTAATCATGATGTTGAACACAAAGGGGTAACTGATAAATGAACTTAGACACTGTCGAAATGATAAAGAAAATAAATGGTTAAGTTATTATGCATTAAGGTTTCAAAGCAATAAAATATTTAGAATTGAAATAAAGGGGTAACTCATCTGAGTTGCATGTATATGGGTGTGGTGCATTTGTGTTCGGGCGTATCATGCCAGTTTAGGATTTTGAAAGGTGCATAAGAGAAATCAGTATGATATGTATTGGGAAATTTAAGTTCTACCTGTATTGGAATTTCTGCAAAAATTTCATGCATGAAGAATTGAAATAAATTGACATTACTCACAAACTTCTTATACAAAGCTTGAGAACACAGGACTAGAATAGCATCAATTATCAAATCAAAGTTACACAATTTAACAGAAAACGACATAGAATTATAAATATGCCTAAGTTTTGATTATAAGGATTATAAATCAGCACATGCGATTCTGGTGATGATACTAAACTCAAGGGGCAACTAATCCAAGAACTTGGAGACTGCCTAAATGCTACCGATCTTTAAAAAATAATAATTATGCATTAAGGTTCCTGAAGCAATTGCATTCATGAGTGCTCACAGGACATATAGCTAAATATTATAAACTGTTATATGATCCAATACCTATCTGTTGTAATCAAATTTAAAAGTAACAGAAACATCTTTTTCTTTTCTCAGCGACATCTTAATTTGCATCCGAATTTCAAAAACAACCCTTTAATCAAAAGGGTATGTCAAGCACACGTATACTCAGGCTCTCAACAAGCAATACATAATTTTTGTGTGCGCGCGTGTGTGTGGTGTGTTTGACATCAACATATTAATTATACATATTTGATAATATTTCATAAAATAAAGAGCCTTTAAAAGATATATTGAGAAATAAAATAAGAAGTATGTATGATCAAATTGTATTGCAATAACAACCCTCGTCCTAATGCATTGCATATGCAATTAATATTACAAAACTTCCAAGTGAACAGAACTCGATTTGGTTGCCAAATTAGGGTGATTATAGAAAAAGAGTAACAGACAATTAATTGTTACAATTGTACATCATTTCCTATGTTAAAAGTTAGCAGTTATTATGTTGTATCCTTCCGTGAAACCTTTGTGCTCAATAGCGGAAATGAGACTATGACAAAAAACTATTCCTCTTCCTTTTCTTGTGGTAATAGTAATAAAACCATACACACTGGAATCCTAAACGCTTACATAAGACACTTTCTCTTAGACCAACAAATGAAAACATGCAAGATACCCACAAATAAATATTTGAGGTGCTTCGGTCACGATCTAATAGCACACCAATATTCCCGCTCAAAGCAAAGGTGAACTTTCTTCGTCATCGATATTAGTCCATCTCCCTATGTAGCTAAAACTTTGTAATAGTTGTTAAAATACTGATTTTTTAATTTTTTTTTAAAAAAAATAACTATATTCACTGACCTAAAAAAGTGTCTAAGGCTTACTTCATTGGTCATGACAAGATATTACAAAGCACTTAAAGCAAAAAATTTAATTAAAAAAGTGTCAAAAGCCTACTTTTATGCTGATATCAGAAGTTCCAAAAGCACCTACAAGCAAAATTTTCAGAACATTCATTGGCATCACCCGAAATAGCACACATATGGGTGTCTATTGCACAAGTCCAAATTACCTCACGTAATTTATATAAAAAGAGGGGAGGGGGACACCAAAAAAATCATGTTCGCCGATGAGCATCATGAATCAATCCGAATTGAATGCCTATAATGATCAAATTATGGCCAAAATTTCTCACCGGAAATATTTGCACTGGTATTGCTATTGCTCGAAAGGATGGATTCCTCCATATTCCCACTAAATCCGTTGACAGCTCGTGGAAACGAACTGAATCGAGAACATGCATGGTATCGATCGATACGAAAACTCGGACAAGCGTTCCATGTCTGATGATGACCAACGAAAGAGACTGAAGAATTCATGCCACAGTGGACAAAATTGTTCATTAGCTTTTTTGCTCCTCGACTTTGTGGCAATCTCATATAGCTGCCAACATTGGATGTAACGCAAGCCATTATGGCCCTGTTTAAATTGAAACACCACTCCCAAGTTACAAAAAAGCGAATAAAGATTAAATCTTTGTAGTTATTCAATCAAAGCATGAATCTAGCAAAAAGATTGAAGAAATTTTCGGAATGGATCAAACCCTATGTAACGAAAATAAATTAGGAAGTAATCATATAAGCCCTAGGAAGAAGTCACAACATCCCAAAAAAATTCCTTCGATAATCGATGGAAAAAAGGGTTTCGAGTTCATATAAACTGCTAAAAATCCTACTTTTATGCAAACGCGAAATTGTAGAAGACGAAGAAAAAACTCACCTTTTTTGGCCGCAGTCGAGAGCAGCAGCAGCAGAAGAAAAATTTTAGAGAAAAGATCAAAGATTTTTAAAGGGGCTTGTTGGAGGTGATAAATTTCAATGAACGGCGGGATATGCTTCGTTAGTTTTGCACATGTCTTCTGGTATCTTTTCACGCGAACCCCTTTGGCATTTGGAAATGACGAAATACAACTGAAAAAATTATTTCCAAGCCCTTTTAGGAACTTCACATTACATTGCAATCCTTCCTTATATAAGTAAAAGCCTATTGCTATTGCAAAATGTAAATTTATAATTAAGTCCCTATCGGTTTCACTTTGCCATCACGTTCCACTTGCATTTTTTTGTTAAATGCTTATCCTTTAGTTCTCTATAATGGATGATAAATATTTATCAAATCAATTCCCAAGTTAATCTATTATAACCACAACTCCATTTTAGGTCTTTAATTAGACTAACAAGCCTCCATATGTCGATTCAAAGAAACAGCCGTGGAGTATCACCTGTCATTTTGAAATAATGTAACCTAACAAATCAGAATGGTTAGATCTTAGATGTGTTTCTTTCTAATAACCAATGCTGAAGGAAAAAAAAACCGGTACATAGTTCGTTGTTTTGGGCTATGTAATATAGCTCAACCTATTAGCTGCATAACTTAAAAAATTAACTCAAACACAAAATAGCTTACGTTGATTCTACAAATAGCTTACGCTGTATTATGAATTGATAGCAATAGCGTAATTTACGCTATTTGTATTAAGATTTTATGTAGGGATTTTGTTGTTTGACTGGATATAACTTCAATAGATCAAGAGAACCTATTATTTATGTAAAACATCTTCCAACTTTTAATCCTCCTCCATGATCTAATGTTTTTGCTAAAAAGCTACTAATTTCACCTGATTGCTTTGAATACCCTTGTAAAATTGAAAATTAGCAATTTGTGACGCCGGTTGCTAATGGGTTTTGCATTATTTTCTCAACTTTTTAAAGAATGTAAATCAGCTTTAGAGTTTCAAAACTAATTTACTTGAATTTGTGATTTATAATGAATAAATATAGTTTTAAAACTAACGCCATTTCCACATTTCGCTTTTCAAAGACAGAAAGATACGCTTTAGGTGTCATTGTTTTCAACATTGCTAATAGCTTATTAAAAACTTTTTACCCGCAATAATTTTTTCTTAAATATTATACTATTATATTTTCATGACACACGTGGAAAAAATTTCTTATGGTCTTGGAAAAACATTTTAAATATATCATAATTAATTTATCAAATCTGCTAAGATAATAAATTAGAAAAATATTTAGGTAATAAAACATAAACATATTAAGACTTAGAATTAACAATCTCTTTGTTTTATATATCTTATCAATTTCCACATGATCTATTTTTTGGACATGAAATGTACATGTATGGATGTATGTTAGCAAAAGGTCTGACAAAACTACTGAACAATTTTTCTTCAGATGATGGATTTTTAGATACTTTTAGTTCACAAAGGGAAGATTTCAACATCAAACCATTATTTTAAGGCACATGTGCATCAAGTACAAGTTTATATTGTTTGACCTGGTGATTATCAAATTATCAAATCAGGTGATTTATTATAATCTCGTTTCATCCGATCTCAACATGTTGATGGTTGCTGCGACAATAGAGGCGACAACATCTCGGAGGCGATGATTGTTGTTGCAAACTTTGGTGGAAATCAATGACAAGAAAATACACAAACACGATAGATTGGCTTGAGACACGTAATCGCTATCTTTAAAGCAATATTCGCTCCCCTTCCATGTAACGAGGATTGATGTGATTTACTTCCAGAATACAACAACCCAACCTCGTGTTTACAATCTCCCGCGTTGCACCCGCAAGGAATTGTCCCGAAGAACTTGATCTTTATGATCACTAAAAGAAAAATAGAGAAGAGAATGGATTGTTATGCTTTTTGTGTGTGGAACAAAGAAAACAAAATGGTTTAAACAGGAGTGATGGGATGTGAATGTAATGTTTTCACCATTTGAATTCAAAATCAAACTTCCATAATTACCATAACTTTCATAATTACTCCCTCCAATAACATGGGAGGAGGATTTGACTCCAACGAAATGGAAGCAAGTTTTGAATTCAAATAAAACTTCTTTCCATTGAATAATTATAAATTCAAAAAAATATACATTTTAATTTATTGAAATTGCTTATTTCATAAATAATATTTTATAATATAACATGACGGTGATAGCAGTGGTTGTGTGCTGTCCACAGTTGAGGCATTTAGTTGCAACAGCGGCGGCAAGAATGTTAGTATGATTTCCATGATCATAAATATCGGATACTGAACTATTTTGATCGGAAGGAACCCACAACTTCCAATAGAAATTAAAATGTGTGATGGTAAGTTTACCATCATAATTTCGTTCTCGCTTACGGACAAACAACATGTCCATCTCTAATTTAACCGTCCTTTTTTTTTATCTCCAAAGGTTTTGGCCATTTTTTTTTGTCAATTTTTTTATACTAACACTTAATGATTATTGCATATTTCTTACTCTCATTGAGAAGTATTTTGGAAACAAAATGGTGCATGTATAATGAGCCTAAATTCATTGTTCTCTGCGAATGAATGCTCATGACATTCTTTTAAATTCATGTTACCATATCTTTTATATTCTTGTTATTGTATATTTTTTTCAATATCTACTATCGATTCACTGCATTTATTATGAGGAAATCTTATATGATATCTTTATTAAGTAGAATGACAATCCATTATTTCTCTGTGTTAAATGAGAGGACCAATCGATGACTTTTGATGACAAATCACGGCAACCTTATGAACTTTTCAGGCAAGAAAACTCAATTCTTGTTAAATTAATCTCAATATCTTTTTTCCCCACCACCTCTAAGTTCTAATAATTTCCGTTGGAGAGAAGTTCATCTATTTCCCAATGGGCAATGCACTCATGTGTTTCCCAGTAAAGGACTTGAATTCGAGAGGCGGTTTACGATCGCTGAGCCTTAGCTCGCAGAAGTCTCTGAAGACGATGGCAACAGATGAGGCATAGGAGATCAACCGAGAACGATGTGAACCATTTTCCGATGGAGTGAAGGCCAATTCTACAAAAATTTCTTATACTACTCTTCCACTGTTGATTGTAAAAGAACATACTTTTGATGTTTTTCGTTAGTTTTGTGTTTCATAAACGGTTAAATCGAGATAAACAAGATCATATACTGAAATTCGATATACGTTTGATTTTATGCCTTTTTTTAAGCTTCACAGTCTATTCTCTCAGTTCATGGATACTTCATTTCAAAATTACACAAAGCATCCTAGTTAATTGTGATAATTAATATTCTGAAAATAGATACGATTTGTTTTCTGATTACTAAAAGTGAAGATTTTCATTTAATAGTTCATGGTATTTATTTGCAATTTACCATGTTCAGAATATTAATTTGTAGCAAAAAAGCTTAAGGTTATTATCTGGAAAAATGCTGCTTCAGGGTATTTATTAGTAGCAAAACAAAATATTTATCTGAAGTTGATGGATATCGGAATCTCTCTCAGATATTGTCCTCCGTCGATCTTACTGCAAACGGTTCTGAACGGTTGTGAATAAGAATGAGAATTGACTGCGTGAATCTCAATGGGTTGTAGAATGTTATTGACGCCGAGCTACCTGCAAGAGAAGTCCCGGGATGGGAAACCATCGTAGGACCCTCCGACGATCGAGTAAGTACCGAGAAATAATGGTAGAGTAGTGGCGTATTGATTGATCGTGCGAAAAGAAGTATTTTTGTAAATAACCGCAATTAAAACGGTGTCGCAAGTAGCTAGCCGCGATGAGTACGAATCGTCCACAAGAAAACGTGAACTTTTTTCTTGCTTTAGACGGGTTGATAAAAAAGATGGATGATTGTTGTCGTTCTATTTTAATACGGATATAAAAATTTATAATAAAAAAGCTTGTAGAGTTTATAGCACTTAGTAATTAATGGATGAATATTAAAATGACACATTTTATCTTTTAATAGTTTAAAACTAGAGCGATAGTGATGAATGTGGATTATGGTTCTTGGAGAGAATTAGGGTTTCCCACTACTGACCCTTGTCCGTCCATTGATCTCTATTCATATCAAGCCTTTAGCAAAAAAAGTGTTTAATCAATCTCAAATCGTGGTCGTGACTATCAATAAATTGATAGCGCGCCCGATAACGAGATTAACATTTATTTTGCTAAAATTTATAAACTTTATGATGTTAAAAAGAAGTTAAAAGATTTGTCATCCATTATCCTACCATATCTTACAAACCCTAGCAAGTAAGGAATTACCCGCTCATGGTTAGTGGTGATTTAGAAGAAAGGTTGAAGAAGAATGAAGTTATAATTAAGATGCAGAAAAATAATATGTAAAAAGTAATGCGTAAAAGTAAGTGCAGAAAAAGTAAATGCCGAAAATAAATGCAAAAAGAATTAAAATAAAAACTACATTTATTAATCAATTATTACATACAATTTTTCTCCTTAGAAAGTAGATTATAAGAACCCTAATTTGCTCTAGATCTCTCTTTATGGAGGTAAATGAATAGATGATTATGTGATCCTTGGATGATTTTGACTGCACAGCTCTCGGTCCTTTATATAGTCTCAGAAACCAGAAACTCTAGCTTCCATATGAGAGTATATGCTGTTAAGATTAGATCCAGAAAATCCCATATCGAACGGCCATCTAAGAGCCATGGAACCACCGCGTATTGCCACGTTTGGCCGCGGTTCAGCCGCATCCTAGGTTTTGAGATTTCTTTTGGCTTTTTGTGTGGATATTTGGAGATATTTTTGATGTTTAAATTCTGAAAATATTGCTCTGAGTTTCTGCTGTAGCTTGATTACTCGATTTGCTTCTAAAATTTGGCAGATTTGGTTCCGATATCACGATTTGACTCGGATCTCTTACTTGGATTCCAGACCTGAGCTAATACCTGCACAATATCTCAAATCAATTTATTAGTAGCATTTTATATTTTTGAGATATTATTCCAACCATTTACATGATATTAAATTTTAAAAATATTGATTAGGAATATTTGCATGATTTGCATATTTTAATTATTAATATTTCATTTAAATATTATATGCATATATTTCCCCTAATTATATGAATTAAAATGATAAAACATATGATAATAATCGTTTTACAAATAAACCCATATATGTTCTCTATTTACAATTAACACCTTTTAGTAATTAACAATAGTTGGGAAAATATTCATACAAATGTGCAATATTTTAGACTAATCAAATACTCCCAAACTTATGTTTGATCGTCCCGAGCAAACTATTTATTAAAGAGAAAAAGAAAAACCTAACTAGCACGCTTTCGTAGGCAACATGATTGCACTTAGCACGTGCAACAAACATTTAAACCTCCAGGTGTCCCCTAGTAGAAGGAGTGTTGTCTTCTGAGGGTTTTCAGCGGATTACACCCATAAAATCCCATAAAAGAAAAGAAGATGAAAGTTATATACAAAGATAAGAACATATAAAAGAAAGAACTTGAAAATAAGTGTTTCAAACTATACTAGCCTTTTAGTTGTCATGAACCCTATCTTAATAGTCATATAAAGATATCAGAAATCACATCTTCTCTCAATAAAATATCGTCTTCAGTCTTCTTCCCTATCTCTCCTCCAAATATCAATCATATACCCCTACGTGTGTGTAAAAGATATCTCTACACTTAAAGAATTCAATTCAAACTATCATACTCTTGTCCATCTTTCTTAGTACTTTTTAGTCGGTGAATGTTTTATAGCTGGAATTACTTACACATTCTTCATGCAGCCGTTAAAACTTCTTGACGTACTAACCAACCGATTACCAAATGTGCTCACTCTTTTAGGCGTAATTAGCAATATCCTAGTCTTGTAACACCTAAGGCTTAGCAGTGACTCCCAAACCAGTTGGTCTAAGGCACCCTCGCTATATTTTTTTTATGCTGCCTTAAGTAATTACAAAACCAGTGTTCATTTTTCTTCACCGTTTATATTTTTTGTGTTATTTATATTTTGTTGATATATATTTTTTCTTCATACTAAGGCTTTTAGACAAGAGCATTTCAAGGTATTCTCTACTATCCCAAGTTTCAAGATGTGTGCAAATGCATATAGTAAGGTATTAACGTTCAGATATTTGGTCTCAAGAATATGGACTATTTTTCAGACTTATTTCTATTCTCAGATTAGTGATTCCTTTCATCTAACTAACTCTTGGGACAACAGCTCATGACTACCTATTACTAGCTTTGTTTTAAAATATTTAATTTTCTTGTTTTTCTTAAATTTCTTCATTTCTTTCATATGTATTTTTCACTTTCTAATTTTTATTATAAAAAATTTTTAGTGCTATTATAATGCAAAATGATGCGTGAATAAGCACAAACCTCCCCCAAACCTATTTACAGCAGTGTCCTCACTGATGTCTTCTTTTAATCTCAAAACCTGTAGACTTGGGAGGAAAAGTTCTCAATAATTAGTAAAAGGGGACAAAAGTCAATACGAGTGAAATCCTCTCCAAACTTATTTTTGGCTCACAATTGTGCAAAAAATTTCTTTTTTTTCCTAGAGCCAAAATATTTTTCTCCCTCCCCCCCGCCCCGCAAACTTAATTAAAACAGTATTTTTAAGCATTGAAATTCAACATAAGAGGGGGGAAATATTATTGGTCTATATAAAGCTTTATAAAGACCAAAAGTCAACACCAGCTATTCAGATATCTTATCAATGTAACACCATGGTTGGTAGAAGATCATGTTACAGATAGACGTGAAGAAGTGGGGGGAGATACGAGGTGTAATTGAACGGGTTTACGTCTCGGTTGATAGAGACGAAACAATGATGGTGGATGAAAACGAGAATATGAAAGATAAGGAATAGGTGGCATAGTTACATTCTCGTACGGGATAAGAAGAAGGGGTGGCGGTTCAACTTATTCGGGTGGAGGTTGATTCATCACAAAACTTATGTCTTTTAGGAATGCGAGTTCTTCGCCGAAAATGTCTTCAAAACTTTGATCGATATTCCGAATGATAATTTCATCGGAAAGAAAGGTATGATACTCGAACTCCATAAGAGGTTTATATTTAGCGTTAAAGATTAACCATGATAGCTCAACTAACTCATTCGAAAAGTTAATAGATTCCGACTTGGGTGTGGACTTGTTGACAGAAGGGTCCTTACGTGTATAATAAATAGTATGATCAAACAATAACGTACTGGTGGCGTCGAGATCAGTATCGTGAAGCTCCTTAAATTCGCAACTGTCGAAAGCTATCTTGTCGACAGAATATACATCAATTATATGAGCATAAGGTTCGGAGGGTTGACTTCCTAACTTATAGATATTAATTTCAATTGTCATCTTCCCAAAGAAAAGGTTCATTGAACCGTTACGACAATTGATTATCGCATTGGAAGTTGCTAGAAAAGGTCGACCTAGAATCACAGGAATTTGGTTCCGTAGGTTTTTCACAGGCTGTGTATCTATAACTATAAAGTCCACATGGAATATAAATTCCCCAACTTTGATTAACACGTCCTCTAGCTCACCCCTAGGATGGGTGATAAACCGATCGGCCATCTGGAGAGTGCAGTGCGCAGGTTTCAACTCTCCTATGCCTAATTGCTTATAAACAGAATACGGGAGCAAGTTAACACTAGCACCTAAATCGAGTAGAGTGCGATTGATATATTTTCCCCAATAGCAATAGATATTGTAGGACAACCGGGGTCCTTACGTTTCTTAGGCATATATTGGGTAAGAGAATTGCTCATATTACTTGCTAAGAAAACTTTTTTAGGCACTTGAATTTTCTTTTTTTCTAGTGTACAAGTCCTTTAGAATTTTCGTATAAGATGGAACTTGTTGGATAGCATCTAAGAGAGAAATATTTATGTTTACTTGCTTAAAAATTTCCACAATCTTCTCCATGTGTGGACTTGGTCTGTTGGGCCTCAACTGGTTTGGAAAATGAGCTTTATTAACAAGGGCTGGGTCCAACTCTTATGAAGAAGTTTGTGGGAATGGAATGGATCCCAAAATTGGATTTGGGATGGTCATAAATGGTAATTCCTTGAAGGAAGTGGGTTGAGGGTTCGAGCCTAGTGAAGAACGGAGAATAAGCTCGGAAGAAGATGTTGGATCAGACGAAGTAGGAGTAGAAGTAGTAGCCAGGGTATCATTTGTATCATCAACTTCAACTTGTTCACCAACTTGGTTATTCAGTTCTCCTTCCAATCTCAACGTGGTTACGACACTCATATTATGATTTTGAAGGATGAGATTTGCGCTTTGTGAGTGGTCAGGATTTAGTAGAGGCTGAGATAGAAGTTTCCCTTTCTCTCTCTCACTCATTGCGACATTTAACTGTGCAATTTGTGCTTCTATCGATCTTATGCTTTCACTATGGGAAGCAGTTTGTTGCATCAGCGTTTGGATAGATGATGTTAAATTAGCCGTTGTTTGTATGGATTGTTTAATAAACGTTTCTAAGCTTCGTTCTAGTGCAGAGATTTTATTTGTATTGGTCGTCGAAATATTATTATAAGGAGCAAAGTAGTTGGCTGGATTTTGAAAAGCTTGCGATTGAAAGGGCTACTGAATTTGTTGTTGTGGCGGCTATTGCTGTGGAGGAAGCCTTTGATTGTTATTTTGGCTTGGGAACTGATTTTGATTTTGAGATTGGTTTTGGTTCCAAGCAAAATTAGGATGATTCCTCCATCCCTGATTATATGTGGACGAATAAGGGTCATTCCTAGGTTGTTGTTGAAAAGCAGCATTGGTTTGTTCATGACCTTGAGACGGAGGATTCAAAGGACATTCTTATATTAAATGTGATGGGTTAAAACAACAACCACACACAGTTTTGGGGAGCGTAACTTGGTTTAGGGAGGCTGAAGAGAATTTGCTTTCCATAGCTTCGAGTTTCTTTTGCATTGCAGCCATTTCGGCTTTCATTGCGATGGAAGCGTCAAGTTGATGGATACCTACCCTAGATGAAGACGATGTTGGTCTAGTGCTCTCCCATTTTAACGTTTGTTCAGCGAGATCTTCCAGAAATTGCCATGCTTCGCCATCGTCTTTTGGTATGAAATGACATTGACAAATGGTTTCTAGCATTTGTTTTGTGGATGGATTAACACCCTTATATATAATTCGGCAAAGTTGTCATCTATCGATTCCGTGATGGGGGCATTGGACAAGAACATCTTTAAACCGTTCAAAGCATTTCTAAAAGGGTTCGTTGAGAAGTTGGGCAAACCGGTTAATCTCGCTCCGAATACGGGAGGTCTTGTGATAAGGATAAAATTTCTTAAGAAATGCTATAACGAATTCATCCCATTTAGCGATAGAATGTGCAGCGGTGCTATAAAGCCACTTTTCTGGGAGATCGCACAAGCTAAAAGGGAGAAGCCGTAATCGAATAGCATCCCCTCAAAGCTGGGTGGTACTCATCATAGCACATACGTTTTCGAATTTGGTTATAAAAACGTATGCATTTTCAGATTCAAGCCCGTGAAATTTGGGCAATAAGTTGATGAAGTGGGGTTTACTTTTGAAATTATCCCCATTGGCTGGTGGAAGAGACAGACACGTAAGAAGGGGTCTGCGTACGGGATAGCATCTGTCTTAAAGAGTGATGCTTGGTGGATTTTGCGCACCTACGGTTGGTGGCAAGGTGGTGTCGTTAAAACCCGATGGAGATCCGTCCATTTTGGGAGATGTGGTGGGTGGAGGAGAAATAGAAGACGAAGAAGTATCGATCTCGGAGTCGACAGCAAAAACGCGGACTAGACGGGCACTAGAATCCCGTGTCCAGCCGATCATACACTAAGCGGGTTTAGTGCACGTGGCAGCATGTGATGTTTGTGAGAACGATTTTAAGAAGGGTTGTTTTGAAAAAAATCGGACGTGAAGCTTGACTCAACAAATCATAAAATGCACAATCAATCCCTAGAACTAGGGTCACTTAGGTCAAGTCACTAGACCGCTCCTAGATTTCAAAAGGACAAGTCATATAATCAATCATCCACTACCTCCTTATCAATCTTGCGGCCAGCTAAGTGGGAGGTATCTGCTATACGAATCACCGAAATAGCGGGCCTAATTAAGTAACCACTTTCCATAGTCACACTTGCCTTAGACACCACAAGAAAAATGCGGATAAACAATATATTACCCACGACCTTTCTCTGTCAGTGCGACGGTCATTAGGGCTTGGTCTAGATATTTTTGTATTAATATAGGGTGATAGTATGCACGTTTGTGATTTGTGGGGCCTAAGAAGGGTGATGAAATCCTCACTTAATCTAGATTTGGGTTTATTGCCCCTTAATGTCCAGTTTTAGTATGCAAAACAAACCGAAATCAAAACACACAAAAGATTTTTGAGCGGAAATGTTTGCAAAGAATCCTGCAAATAAAAACAATTTATTAGAGTTTTAGAGGAGTGATAAAGGATAAAGGAAAGTACCACATAAGATTGGGAGCCCAACTCTTCAAGTTGGCCGCGGTTCCGCTGCTGAATGCAACTAATGTCGCGGTTCCGCTGTTGTTTTGAAGGCTCTCCTGCTACAATTTCTTCAGAACACCTCTATGCTCCTCCGGTCCAAATTTAAGTCTCTGAATCTCCATTGGCTTGCTCTAATTACTCCAGATTTCCTTACAAAACTCACACAATAATCGTTAAAAACACAAGATGCAGTTTTGGTTCTCGTTTATTTATGTTTGCTGGTTTTTATATGGAATCAAGCCGAATAACAAGAAAAAAATTACGACCGTCTCCCCGGCAGCGGTGCCATTTGGTTGATCGTGCGAAAAGAAGTGTTTTTGTAAATAACTGCAATCAAAACGGTGTCGCAAGTAGCTAGCCATGATGAGTACGGGTCGTCCGCAGGGAAACGTGAACTCTTTTCTTATTTTAAACGAGTTGATAAAAGAGATGGTTGATTGTTGTCGTTTTATTTTAATACGGATATAAAATTTATAATAAAAAGGCTTGTAGGGTTCATAGGACTTAGTAATTAATGGATGAATATTAAAAATGACTCTTGTTATCTTGTAATAGTTTAAAACTAGAGCGATAGTGATGAATGTGGATTAGGGTTCTTGGAGGGAATTAGGGTTTCCCACCACCGACCCTTGTCCGTCCATTGATCTCTATTCATGTCAAGCCCTTAACAAAACAAGTGTTTAACCAATCTTAAATCGTGGTCGTGACTATCAATAAATTGATAGCGCGTCCGATAAGGAGATTAACATTTATTTTGCTAAAGTTTATAAACTTAAAATGTTAAAAGGAAGTTAAAAGATTTGTCATCTATTATCCTACCCTACTCTACAAACCCTAGCAAGTAAGGAATTACTCGCTCATGATTAGTGGTGATTTAGAAGAAAGGTTGAAGAAGAATGAAGTCATACTTAAGATGCAGAAAAGTAATGTGTAAAAAGTAATGCGTTAAAGTAAGTGCAGAAAAAGTAAATGCGGAAAATAATTACAAAAAGATTTAAAATAAAAATTACCTTTATTAATCAACTATTGCATACAACTTTTCTTCTTATAAAGTAGATTACAAGAACCCTAGTTTGCTCTAGATCTCTCTTTTTATGGAGGTAAATTAAAAGATGATTATGTGATCCTTGGATGATTTTGAATACACAGCTCTCGGTCCTTTATATAGTCTCGGAAACCAGAAACCCTAGATTCCATATGAGAGTATGTGCCGTTAAGATCAGATCTAGAAAATCCCACATCGAACGGCTATCAAAGAGCCGCGAAACCGCCGCGTATTGCCACGTTTGGCCGCGGTTCAGCCGCATCCTAGTGGAACTAGATTTTGAGATTTCTTCTGGCATTTTGTGTCGATAATTGGAGATCCTTTTGATGTATAGATTCTGAAAATATTGCCCTGAGTCTTTGCCGTAGCTTGATTACTCGATTTGCTTCTAAAATTTGGCAGATTTGGTTCCGATATCACGATTTGAATCGGATCTCTTACTTGGATTCCAGACCTGAGCTAATACCTGCACAATATCTCAAATCAAATTGTTAGTAGCGTTTTATATTTTTGAGATATTATTCCAACCATTTACATGATATTAAATCTTAAGAATATTTTGCATGATTTGCATATTTTAATTATTAATAGTTAATTTAAATATTATATGCATATATTTTCCTTAATTATATGAATTAAAATGAAAAAACATATGATAATAATCGTTTTACAAATAAACCCACATATGTTTTCTATTTACAATTAACACCTTTTAGTAGTTAACAATAGTAGGAAAAATGTTCATACAAATGTGCAATATTTTAGACTAATCGCGTATTGGAATGAATTTCACCTACCTGAGTCGTCTGGTGGAGGGGGTTTATATAGTGGTCGTATGAGGTACACCGGCACGAGATTCTCGCCGTCCGTTACGTCCCTGCGTCACGTACTCGTCGATGGCGGGACACGCCTATTAATGGTGGGATACACTCATTAATGATGAGATACGCTAGCGTAAGATGCGGGTCATGGAGCGGCGGAGATCTCATCGTGGCGAGATACATGGAGCCGTTACGGGGGCGCTTAGGCTCCGTGTTCTCGGTTGAGTAGGAAAGCCGAGGAAGCTCAGCTCGGTGGATAGCTCGGAGGCGAGCGAGGAGGCCGAGAAAGATCAGCTGTAGGATTTCTCGGAGGCGAGCTGTCGGCTGGTTGCTAGGCGAATAGGGAAGGTACTCCGGAGAGGTTTCCAAAAGGTCGAATGCAACCTCGGAGACGAGGTGCCGAAGAATGTCTCCAATGCATCATACTTATTCCAGCTCAGTAGCCCCCAGGAATCTAGCGAGTTTACATGGATGACACGTCCTCCGCTACGTGTCGTGATTTGGGAAATACTCGTTTATAAGCCTCATTATTATCCCCCTACTCTCGTCCTGACCTATTTATGGGTTAGGGTTGAGAGTGGTAAGCCCGGTTTTTAACGATTCAGCCTAAGATTCCCCTGCAATGGGTTTTCGGACGAAGATGTGACATTTGGCGGCTACTCATCTTGAATCCCTAGATCCACATGACGGCTTGTGAAGCGCCTCAGTTCCTGCGCGTATCTTTGGTGACGTCAGCGTATCAGTGAAATGATTGCGCTTAAAAAGGGGGCGCCGTTTCGTTCACTCGGTCGGTTGGGCTACACGCCACGTGTCCACCACTGGGTGGCAGGACGTGAGGGCTGTCACCCGAATCCTGGCGAGAGGGGACGTGTCCAATGGCTGATCGCCATGTGGAGTCCCGGTGGCCGCTAGGTGTGACGCTTCGTTTTGGCGGGAACGAATTTGGGCCGTTGGATGCCTTCTTGCTGAGTGTATAAATAGGGGGGTCATCCCATGGCCGATACTTTACCCTAGCCGTCTCTTGTTGTCTGAAGATTGTCAGACGCACATCCGCTTAGGTCGAAACTTCAGCAAATAAAACTTTCCTCGGCCAAACCTTTCTTAAATCAGGTTAGATGTCTTTTTCTGAAGTATCTATTGACGCAGTAGTGGTTGAGTTGGGCAATGAAGCTTCAGTTTCTGGAGCCGAGCTCAGCGGGTCTTCCTCCTCCTCGGCTTCCGATAGCCGAGAGAGTTCTTCTTCTTTTCCATCTTCATCTTCGTCTTCTGCGTCGGGCTCGCCCCAGGAGGAACGACGCCCTCGTCCCTTGTCAATTGTTGGATCTAGGAATGCCCAATAGGAAAAGGAATTCGCTTAACTCGCTGGGCCTTCGGAACTTTCTTCTTTTCATGCTGAAGACGTCAACTCGACTACTTGGGAGTCTCTGAGGGAACGGGGATGAAAAGGGCCCCCAAGGTGCGCATCGGGAATACCCGCGATGCGCCATCAATTTTGAACCGTCTAGATGAGCTTTCCGACATCCGGGCTCGTTTTCATATACCTTCTGGCTATTCACTCCGTTTGGCCATGGGGGGCGAGCGTGCAGACCAGGTGCAGGGTAAAGAGATTGCTTTGTACTTAGAAGCGTTTCGGGTAGGATGCGTCTGCCCTTCTCGCCTGAGGTTTGTGTCGTGCTTCATTGTTTCCGTCTCGCTGTAAGTCTACGGTAGCGCCCCGGCCGTCAATCCGAGGCCAAATGCGGAAACAAAAACTTTTTAGGAAACCGGCTCTATCGTAGTCTTTCACCCGGATCGAACCATTAACAAAAACTAACCAACTAGAGAAGGGTTAGAAAAGCTATACCGATCGATCCGTGTCCTTCGGTCTTTAGCCACCATCCCTAGCTCCTCACGGTATCTCCGATCTCCGGTCTCCTCGTCGGAAGGGCACCACATCAATGAGTCCTTTTACGTGCTCCCGCTTCATCCGAAGCAACTCGAACATGAAGTTTGCTAGCCGACATGTCCAAGGTGAAGTAGAGAATGTGTGTGATAACTTTATCTTAAGCATCCATTGATTCTCAACACATGAGAGTGTATGGATAGAGGTTGGAGATGATGCCATTGGTGGAAGTTATGAGCTAGAGGAAGAAGAAGAAGAGCTTTTTTTTTCTTGTGTGAGATGAAAAATGAGAGAGGCTAGAATGATAATCACAAGAGCTAACCTATGTACATGGCTGCCCTCTCTCTCTCCATCTTTCATTTCACACACTAAATCAATCCAAAATGTGACATATGCACAAATAAAGAGACCATGAGTCATCACCCATGCACATGTCACAATTAATGCATCTCATCATGAATTAAGCTCATAATTTCCACCAAAATAAACATTAACCCAAATGTTTAATACAACAAAAAGATACGGCATCAACTAAAGTAAACTCGTAACGGATCACAAGAATACCCCTCACCTGTATATATATACCTGCATCCGCATTCCGACTGAATGCGAATGCAATGAGACTAAAGTAATCCAACAAATCTAATACTAGGATCCGGCTTAAACCAAAGCCCACTAGTATGATCCGCCCGATCATGATCCGTGCACAAGTGCACGTATATGATCGAACCCTACCATAATACCATACGGCCTCTACAACGTTTCGTCCGAAACTTGAGAAACTGTCTGTGGGGGACTCTAAAGACTCGTCAATACTTTGGCTGTGGATTTAACCACTAGCACGTCAGTGGTACTAGCTGTACGTAACGGGCTACCAGGTATTGACCAAAAGGGAGGTCGATGAGCGAACTCATCCTAACACCCTACTGAGCCTGTCAGTGACAATATCCGTACAGTCCGGTCCGTTCGTCTATGAGTATCGCATGTCGGGCCTAGGGTGCTGGTAAACGTCAGACCCCTAAAAGCGGTACAAGTCGTGTCGGAGTGTAGTCCAGAACACCCTGAGATACTACTGGAATACCTACCAGTAAATCTCACTTGCCTTGGCCAAGGACTTCGTGTAATGGCTTTCCTAGACACAGCGCGATCTCACCCCCAATACTGGGAGAGACGAAACCCCTGCCGATCCGCTCACTTCCTCCATGTGTCTCGGGACTGTACCCAACTAAAACCTGTTTGCACGACTCCTTTGAGCCGTGGTAGGGTAGTAATCAAAACACAGTAGGAACTCACACGAGATAAATGACGATCTCAGGTCGATGAACTAACCTGTATACATGTCACCAAGGAACTGCTATCTGACGCTAGGTATAAAACCAACTAGCATGTTCCCGACGAGTCCTGTCCGGTGTACTCATAACCCAATGAGCACCTGTATACGTCTTAGGTGAACTAACTGACACCAATGGCTTGTGAGACCAGCCACCGCCCTTCATCGGGGTCTCAATCCGTATACACTAGTCTACTCTGGAGTATCGATGCCTGTCTCGAAACTCTCTCGACTAGAGACCTTTTAAGGATGTGCTTATAAACCCCAGCTCCCACGTATATGATCGCCACCATACTGCTGGCCGTCAAGCAAGAATCCTAAGGGCTCTATCAACATGTAATAGTAATCTGTAATATCACCTAAAGCGTGTACACGATGATAAAGATAAACCAGATAGCAGACTATCATCTTGAGTAAGACTGTCCTTCCGGCATAGGTCCTCCCTCAATCATTGCAAACACGTGCCTGCGATCCAATAATTGACTTTGAGGGCACTATATCCAACAATCTCCCACTTGCACTCAAGGCTAATTATTGCGATGTCGCATACTCACAGCCCGTGTGATACCGAACACCCAACTCCTCTACTGATCAGTCTCACAAAGCTCGTTTGTGAAACTATTGCGTTCGAGGAATAGCCTCAGTGAGTGGATCCACTCTGATGTTTCTTTCTATGTCTATCTTTACTTCAAGTTCACGGAGAAGGCCATCTCCCGAATTGAGCAATACCTATCTTAGAATATATCTTGATATCTGATGGGACCTAGTTCACAAATGAACTCCAAATCCAGAAAACTTCTTAGACTATATCGTCAACCGAATGTAATCAGTATAATGCGCCATGCCTCCCTCAGTATCCGCTTGGACCTCATGTCCAAACTACTGCCCCTCGTCAGAGGGAAAACTATAACTCTGACAGCCACTCTGTCATCCAGGTCACCTTGGAAGCCTGGAATGATAACCGTCTCCCGAAGGAGGTTGTCGTTATCATATCCCTAGAACATCCACTTATGTTCTAAAACTGCTTCCGAACGTTTCTCCAGGATTGGATTAATATCTTAACTTATTGCATCTAGTGTAAAAACAATATCTGGTGCGGTACTTGACATCTCATGATTGACTCAATTGCCAAAGCAAGTGATATGCCAATCATGCACATCCCTCTCCCTTTAGTCTGTAAGAAACCTTTAGATAGGGTGACTCCATTACCTGCAGACTACCGTGCCAGGAGTCGTCCATTCTAAAATACCTTTAGAATACTGTCTAAATACCCAGATTGGGAAACTACTCAAATCTAGATCTAAAACCATAGATCTAATAACAAGAATGTCTGATATAATATCCATATCCTATGTGGAGAAAACTACTGTGTGACAACCAAAGTATAACCGATCGTAGTATAGGAATTTCACTTCCTACTATGTGTATGTCATCCATATACCAGGACATCATACCCTATTACCTTCTTAACAGATCCATCTCCTATTCTGACAAAGTCAAAGTCCATGACCGTCACATCAAAAATAGATGATCTATCTCCGCTATATCTGCTTTAGTCCATAAATAGACATAAGCTACTTGTCCACTATGCTTCCGCTGCTCCCACTGACTACGACAACCTTTTGGCAGAGTCATATACATGTGCACTTCTAAAACTAGTTTAGAACGACGCTATACTCATCCTCCTGCCGGGTCTCACAGCCTGGAACAACAGTAGTGTCAAGTCTGGGTAAACAAGAACCTCCCTGTCATTGTCCTTGAGGATACCAGAGTACCTCTCGGGTGCCTGAGGTTACCCACCATATCTGCAGAGTGGCTAATGGAATGTCAAACCTGATTGAATCTTTAGGTCCTATTAAACTTTCAGTAATCGTTTGCGGTTCTGGAATCACTTCCAGTCCTACCATACTCCCACTACTGTTTTCTGAAAAAGTCCATTTTATTAAAACTGTGGCGAGTCAAGAAAAATATCACTATTGATCTTCCAGATGGTAGAAAATAGCCCGGGTCAACCCACAAACTGCCATTACAGAAACGTGCCTTGAGTTATCCAGAGTCTGGTTTTAACCATAAGCCAGACAACTCCCCGTACATTAACATCGTTAAGATATGAATCGTTCTATATCCAATATAGAAACAGAGGCACTGATTTAATTGGAACCAGATTCAAATCATCCAGCTGTCTCCAGTGCATGTCAACTAAATGGAGAGAGCCCAATCAGTATTACTCAACTTAGGAATACATCCAGATATGAGTAAGCTGAAAGAGAAGCAAGTTCTAAAAACCATTACTATCAATTGAATACCATACACAAGTATCTACATCTTCGATTAGCTTGAAGAATCTTGATATTTGCAACACGCGGTTCTCTACTTTACTCTTATACCTATAACTTCTCAAAACTTAGACCTTATATTTCTACGAAACACTTGTCTAAAAACTAAAGAAGTCATAAGTAAACCGAATATAGTACGAGGACCAACCCCTCTATCCTAATGGACACTGGACAACATACAATACTTTGTATGAGTCCCCTGAGTTGAATAACTCAAATCCTGTGCGTCTTAGGTTGAAAACTGTACTATGGTTATGAAGAATTACACCGCTGTTGAATGCTCCTTACCTAACCATCAACTGATATAGGTAAATGTCATAGACATAATTTCAAAAAGTTATCTCACTTTATAAAATAAAGGTACATATATACTAGTTTGAAATTGGTGCATAACAACGGATATTCAAAACCTAATATTTGCCATCCGGCAAAAACCCAGGTGATTTCCTCAAATATCACCAATTACAATGAATTCCGATATAATGAGTATGATCACCTAATTCCTAATAATTTAATCCCACTCATCATCTGTAAAACCATACAGATGTGAGAATCATACCTGGTAAATACATACCCTGGAGTAAGTGTCTAATTGGGAAGTCAGTTTTCTATTAACAATGCACGGTGAAACTGAAACATGAAAATGTTTTAAGGGGTATCCGGGTATTCCTAGTAATGCCTCTTCCATTATCAGATTCACAACTGTAACCGTATATTTCTTTGTCATCTCTCCAAATCACTTTATTTGTCTTTACTCGTTACCTTCTGTACACCCCTTTAGGCTAAATGGTTTTCTTCCCTCCCTACCGTTCGGCATCAGCCTATGGTTTGGAAGAAGACTATCCAATAAGCATCATGGGTGTACTCTCCTAATCCTAGGAGTACTCATAAGCTGAGAGAAGGTGAAGATAAAAGACAACTGAATAAACCTTATTCCTATTTCTCCTGAACCAGAATCCATCCCCGAACTGGAACAAGTTCCTTCGAGTTCGTATATAACCATACGATGGAATATCCAGTAACTGTGGATCTTCGTAGTGATACGGGGTGTTCTGGAGAAATACCAAGGTGAAGTAGGAGTGGCGATGAAATATGTGGTTTGGTCATGAATGATAGCAGTTGCAATTTACTTTGCCCTCTTTCTGATCCCTTTATTTGTCTTTACTCGTTACCTTCTGTACACCACACTTAGGCTAATTGGTTTTCTTCATGGCCTACCTTTCGGCACCTGCCTATGGTTTGGATGAAGACTATCCAATAAGCGTAATAGGTGTACTCTCTCCTAATCCCAGGAGCCCTCACAACCTGAGGGAAGGTAAAAGGAAAAGACAACTGAATAGTCCTATTCAATCTCTCCAGAACCAGAATCCATCCTCGAATCTGGAACAAGTTCCTTCAAGTTCGTATATAACCATACGATGGATTTATCCAATGGAAGTGGATGTTCATAATAATACGGGGTGTTCTGGAGAAATGCAAAGGGTAAAAGAAGGAGTGGCAATGATGTATGCAACTCAGACAATCCAAAAGCCAGTGTTTTAAGAAAGTTCGGTCAACTTGGTCACTGAGTCATAGTCTAGGGTCGGGCCATGGTCGTAACTAAAGAGAGAGAGACTAGAAACACTTTGTGTGCACTCTAATCTAGATCAGAATAGTTATCACTTTATCTAATCAGGAAGCCTCCTACTGTATCCTCAAATTCTCCACCAAACCTGAAAGAAGAATTAGTCGGGATCACCCGAGGAGTAAACCAACTCATCAGTGGGAATCAGGATCCAACTATCATCGCATGATAACGTGACGGAATCCACTCACGTTATCACACTCCAGAAGGTATGCGCATGCTTGGCAAGTTTCAGTTTCTTTAGAAACTCCCGATATGATTTTTACCCTATGCTCTTATGACCTTGACGAAGGCCAACATATCATAAGTCACATATCAAGTTCTACCCGTCATTATCCAGGTTAATTTGAACCCACCCGTACATACCCTTGACGAAGGCCAAAATAGTAGTACGACTGTCCCAAATTAACGCACTATACAACATAAAAGTAACAAATAGCTACCATACACTTTACCTTGACGAAAGCCAACATACATAGCATGAATACTAAGTGCTACCTTTCTGAAATGACGGAGTGCTACGAATGGTTTTTGGCGAAAAACCTTTAACGTAATGAACTTGATATCGTTGAAGGAACCAGATAGCTTTTTACAAAAATATAGTGGCGAAAACCTTTACTAAAGAGGCCACTTCCGGTGAAGGGATCTCGGCTCTTTCCCCATAGAATGAGGTGGAGGATATTCTAAATGAATACCGCGATGCAAAGCAAAAAGCAATCGACTATAGTGAAGTTATTACCCTGACGCAAACTTCTGTCCAAGGGGTCACTCCCAATGAAGGGATCTCGGCCCTTGCCTCGTAGAATGAGGTGCTGGATATTCATAACCGAATACCACCGTGCAAAATAAAAGAGAACGTCCTTACAATAACAGCCTTTTTGAAAATTGTTCCAACAACATCGAATAGGTTTGTTTTCCTTGCATTGATCTGAATCAACGCAGTCCCATCAATTAATCACACCACAAAAGAACGAAAATATGATGTACATATATGCCATCCGCATTCGCCACTGGGTCCTGTCATCACCCGTTAGGTTACTTAACTAATGACAGAGCGGGGACTGGACTAGCACGGGTGTAAAACATATACAACATCTACTAGTATATATATATAACAATATATAATAATCGCTCCAGGCGTGATAAATGCAACATCACAGAAAAGTAATAAGCATCACAGAACAATACAGATAATTTGGGAGCCCCGGGTTTCCTTTGAACCACAACTGAAACCCGACGTTCCCCTGGTCGTGTGGATAGCCTGTGCAATGAGATCCTAGACCCCTACGGGCACGGCAAGTTACCCGCCAAAACCAGAAGAGAGGCAGCCCCCTTCAACAAAATGAATGGGCCACCCAACACTTCACGGAATCCGGTAACTTGAGCACCCCTCCTTGGGTCAACGTATACCCCCTACGAGTGCGGCGAATAGCCCGCCAATTCTAGAATGAAGCCCCCCCGTCTCAAAGCCATGAGATGCGGGCCTGTTGCCCTCTAGAACCCGGCTATCCGTGCACTCCATCGCGGGGTAATCCTAGTACAGAAAGTAAAAATATGTACAACGGGTATATCGAGCTCAACCCGGTCGTGGCCCAAAAGAATAATATACAAACAGGCAGTGACGACAGTCCACATGTCGGACGCTCACCCCACAATATCAAATGTACAAATATAACAAAACTGCACTACCATTGCACGCAAGCTATCCACCACGACAAAACCGCAACATCACAGCACAACACAGAACATCAACGTGAATGCCACGTTCGTAAATCCATCTAAAAGAGCTATAGCAATTAGACAAGATTTACCGCTCGAATGATATTCACGGTCCCAGATATAATGTAAGTACTGTAAACTAACGTATTTAAAATTCCGATCGACAAAACTTCCCGAAGTGGGCCCCAAGTGCAAATCCAGCACTCAAAAGAATCTGGGACAAAACTATATATCACAAAAATAATATTTCCATGAACTAAAGCCCCAGAAAAAATTTGGGGCACTGTAGCCCAAAAAGGGCCGCGGAAGGGCCGCCAAATGCGACATTTAGCGGCGGTTCCGTGGTGGAATTTTGGAGTTAGGTCTCCAAACCTTTTCTGTAGTTTTAGATATGCCTGCATGTATTTTAAAGATGTCTAAAATAATATTTTGAACAACTTTGAAATTCGACAGCAAGCACACTGAAATGAAAATACGATTCGGAAATTTCGATCGATCGATACTTTAAACACGTTAGAACAAGCTAGTAAAATTTAATGGCGTGGCTTTGATACCATGTAAGTCTACGGTAGAGCCCTGGCAGTCAATCCGAGGCCAAATGCGGAAACAAAAACTTTTTAGGAAACCAGCGCTATCGTAGTCTTTCACCCGGATCGAACCATTAACAAAAACTAGCTAACTAGAGAAGGGTTAGAAAAGCTATACCAATCGATCCGTCTCCTTCGGTCTTTAGCCACCATCCCTAGCTCCTCGCGGCATCTCCGATCTCCGGTCTCCTCGTCGGAAGAGCACCACATCAATGAGTCCTTTTACGGGCTCCAGCTTCCTCCGAAGCAACTCGAATATAAAGTTTGCTAGCCGACATGTCCAAGGTGAACTAGAGAATGTTTGTGATAACTTTGTCTTAAGTATCCATTGATTCTCAACACATGAGAGTGTATGGATGGAGGTTGGAGATGATACCATTGGTGGAAGTTATGAGCTAGAGGAAGAAGAAGAAGAGCTTTTTTTTTCTTGTGTGAGATGAAAAATGAGAGAGGCTAGAATAATAATCACAAGAGCTAACCCATGTACATGGCTACCCCCTCTCTCTCCATCTTTCATTTCACACACTAAATCAATCCAAAATGTGACATATGTACAAATAAAGAGACCATGAGTCATCACCCATGCACATGTCACAATTAATGCATCTCATCATGAATTAAGCTCATAATTTTCACCAAAATAAACATTAACCCAAATGTTTAATCCAACAAAAAGATACGGCATCAACTAAAGTAAACTCGTGACGGATCATAAGAATACCTCTCACCTGTATATATATATACCTGCATCCGCATTCCGACTGAATGCGAATGCAATGAGACTAAAGTAATCCAACAAATCTAATATTAGGATCCGGCTTAAACCAAAGCCCACTAGTATGATCCGCCCGATCATGATCCGTGCACAAGTGCACGTATATGATCGAACCCTGCCATAATACCATACGGCCTCTACAACGTTTCGCCCGAAACTTGAGAAACTGTCTGTGGGGGACTCTAAAGACTCGTCAATATTTTGGCTGTGGATTTAACCACTAGCACGTCAGTGGTACTAGCTGTACGTAACGGGCTACCAGGTATTGACCAAAAGGGAGGTCGATGAGCGAACTCATCCTGACACCCTACTGAGCCTGTCAGTGACAATATCCGTACAGTCCGGTCCGTTCCTCTATGAGTATCGCATGTCGGGCCTAGGGGGCTGGTAAACGTCAGACCCCCAAAAGCGGTACAAGTCGTGTCGGAGTGTAGTCCAGAACACCCTGAGATACTACTGGAATACCTACCGGTAAATCTCACTTGCCTTGGCCAAGGACTTCGTGTAATGGCTCTCCTAGACACAGCGCGATCTCACCCCCAATACTAGGAGAGACAAAATCCCTGCCGATCCGCTCACTGCCACCATGTGTCTCGGGACTGTACCCAACTAAAACCTTTTTGCATGACTCCTTTGAGCCGTGGTAGGGTAGTAATTAAAGCACAGTGGGAACTCATACGAGACAAATGATGATCTCAGGTCGATGAACTAACCTGTACACATGTCACCAGGAAACTGCTATCTGACGCTAGGTATAAAACCAACTAGCATGTTCTCGGTGAGTCCTGTCCGGTGTACTCATAACCCAATGAGCACCTGTATACATCTTAGGTGAACCAACTGACACCGATGGCTTATAAGACCAGCCACCGTCCCTCGTCGGGGTCTCGATCAGTATACACTAGTCTACTCTGGAGTATCGATGCCTGTCTCGAAACTCCCTCGACTAAGGACCTTTTAAGGATGTGCTTATAGACCCCAGCTCCCACGTATATGATCGCCATCATACTACTGGCCGTCAAGCAAGAATCCTAAGGGCTCTATCAACGTGTAATAGTAATCTGTAATATCACCTAAAGCATGCACACGATGATAAAGATAAACAAGATAGCAGACTACCATCTTGAGTAAGACCGTCCTTCCGGCATAGGTCCTCCCTCAATCATTGCAATCACGTTCCTGCCATCCAATAATTGACTTTGAGGGCACTATATCCAACACTCGCCCCGGGCCAGCTAGCGTCGAATTCGTGGAGAATCTTCCTCGGGTTTCTAGTCCGGTTGAAGATTGATCGGATCCCCTTTAATTCGAGCCTACTCCTTTCTTTTTTTGCTATAAAAATCACTCTGGTATCAGCACGGACGAACCAAGCTGGGTGTACCTTTCATTCAAAAAACATAAGGGTAGGACGGCTGGGTTGGGGGTAGTGGTTGTCCCTTCTTCCATCCACGAATGGAAGGAGAAGTTTGTCTTCGTCGGGCCACCAGAGGGTTAGGCAGTCGAATGCCCCAGAGGCAAGAGTGGTGTCTGAATATGAACCAATCTAGCGGGCCGATGTCCTGCTTTCCGGACAGGCTTTGAGCTGGGCGGGACTCAGTCCCGCGCGCTTTGTAGGTAAGTTAGGGCTTGTGCCGATCTATTTATACTTATCCAAATTTAGTTGTTGTTTTTGGTCGTTGATTTTTTTCATATGTGTATCTTGCAGAGCCGATGGATCGCTCGAAGATTATGGCTGCCATGGCAGCCAAGGCTCAGGGGAGGAAGGAAGGTGGCGCAAGCTCATCTCGGTCTGCTCCGTGCACGGCTCCCCGGCAAGCACCTTCAGTCAAGGCTTCCGCAGTGCCCCCCATTCTGGAGGAATGCCGCGAGGGAGGGCAGAAGCATGTGCGAGATCCGACCCCCTTAGCTAGGACGGAAGCGCTACCCCCTGCCGAATCCCCACTCAAGAGGCAGAAGAGAGTGGTTTCTCGGCCCCCAGGCTGTGATTCAGGTGCAGGAGGGCAATTTCTGCATCGAGGTGCCCTCGAGGCTCTCTGTGGCCGACAGTTTACCGGCGGACATGGAAAAGGAAGCGGGGACCAAGATCCCCTGAGGCACCATAAAGGTCCAAGTGGCGGCGATAGCTCAGGAGGCTGTTCAGGTCGGTAACTATCCAAGAATTTCTCCGAGTGTTTTTTTGTTTTTTTACTCTGTTTTAGCTCCTGACACGGGTCCCGTTTTCCCCAGGTCCTCCAGCATTGCGCCCTCCTTGCTGCAATGGAGTCCGAGAAGGTGGCCCCGGCGATGAAGAAAGTAGGTGAATCTTTCTCGCGAGAAGAAGAGCTCCTCGTCCGGCTGCAACAGGCGGAAGAGAAGGCGGCCCTCCTCGACTCGAGGGTTGCCCCGAAAGACCTGACGGTTGAAAAATTGAAGGAGTCCCATCGGCTCCTGGCCGAATCTAACCGGGCTATTTAGGCCCAGATAGGGGAGGTCAACGGGCTCTTCGATGCCATGAAGAGGTAGAGGGACTCGTTCAAGCGGGATGCTCAGGCATCTTGCGAGGCAGCGAAGCTTGCCGAAAGGGCCGTGGAGGATTATAAGACTTCCGACCAGTTCTACCTCCACCTCGCCGACTCCGCGGTCGTCGGGTGGCACAATGCCCTCGATGCCGTTAAGGAAGCCATGCTCGGGTTCGATGATCGGGAGCTTCGTGCTTGGTATCCCCTAGCCGAAGAAGCGCCACAGGGGGCGGTGCCGAGCCGGCTGGGGAAGGCCGGAAGCGTCGAGCCGGAGGTTGCGATCGTAGCCCCAGACGGAAGCGCCGATCAAGGGGAAGCGGCGGCCGAGAAGGCAGTTTGAGCTACCCTTGCCTTGGTTTCCAAATTTTGTAAGCCTCCGGGCATTTTGTAAGGCTGGGGAGCCCATAGTACCTTGTACACAATTTTGAATATAAATAAAGTACTTTTAGCTCGCAAGTATTTTTAGCTCGCTTTTGGAGTGCTTCTATTTTCGCAAGTGCAGATAAGTCGGTGTCCAACGAATGTCCAGCACGTGCAAATTCGAGTGTCGAGTGCTAGGCGAGTGCGGCATAAGAGCTAGAGAAAGCCAAGCATAGGTAGACCGGCGTCTACCATCTCCCGGGGTCGATGTGACGATCATGCGCCGCGTATAAATCGGGCGAACACCAAGTATAGGTAGGCCGACGTCCCCTTCACCCCGGAGTCAAGGTGACGATAGATCGCCGTGTCTGAATTAGACCTTGAAAAAGCCGAGCAGGAAGCTTCTCGGTCGCCTCTAGACGAGGGCTTAGGATCCGCAGAATGGTCAGGCAGAAAGTTGCCTTCTGCGAATGAGCCGAGCAGGAAACTACTCGGCGGCTTCTTGGCGAGTGCTTTGGATCGCAGAGAGGCCGGGCAGGAAACTGCCTTCAGTGGATGAGCCGAGCAGGAAACTGCTCGGTTGCCTCGAGATGAGGGCTTGCGATCTGCAGAGAGGCCGGGCAGGACACTGCTTTCAGTGGATGAGCCAAGCAGGAAACTTCTCGGTCGTCTCTAGACGAGGGCTTGGGATCCGCAGAGTGGCCAGGCAGGAAGTTGCCTTTAGCGGATGAGCCGAGCAGGAAACTACTCGGTTGCCTCTTGGCGAGGGCTTTGGATCCACAGAGAGGCCGGGTAGGAAACTGCCTTCAGCGGATGAGCCGAGCAGGAAACTGCTCGGCCACCTCTTGACGAGGGCCTTCTAGATTCTATGGTTTTCCTGGGAAATATCGTTCAACCTTCTTTGAACCGTATAGGGGGGCGGAGACTAGCAATCGGGTGCCACGTGGCCCTGCCTTACCGGGAAAGTGCGACATTCCGTGATTTGCGTTGTAGCGCGAGAAGATCTCGGCCGTTGGAAAATTTTTGTTGAGGCTATAAATATCGAAGGTATGGTCTCACCTTCAAATTCCCTCATTGAATTCCTCCTATATGCTACATTTTTTGAAGATGACGGGCCGCGTATACACCATCAGGGATCTCGTGTCTCGAGACGACTTGTATTTCTATGATCTCGATCGTTCCAAGGCGACGTATGAGGCTGTGATAGGTCGTTTGGAGGGGCACTGCGGGTGTCTACTTCCCCGACGAACTCCTCTCCTACAAGTTCTAATCCACGCGATATGGATGACATCCCCAGGTCTTTATAATGCTCTGTCCCCGCAGGCGATGGATGAGGCATTTGATAAGATGCATACGGCCCATGAGCTTGGCCTTATCTCGAAGAGCCGGCAGAATCGCTCGGTGAACATTCTTCTTGAATGTTTCCAGCAGAGGTTGGTTATGGCGTCATGCTCGGCGGTTGGGGACCTCGGCGAATCCGTAGCTTCTAGGGTCCACGGGCACCGTTAGAGGGAGCGGGTGGAGGTTGCTTGGGCTCGGCTTGAGGAGCTCTCTTCCGAGTATCATCGTCAATATTTTCTTAATCCTCTCCTCCTTTACTGTAATGGTTGTAAGGCAGCGGAGCCAAGAATACCTCCGAATAAAGTATAAATAAATTTTCTTTGGGTCAAAGTTACGGTGTATTATCTCTCTTTCCTCCCTTTTTTTTGCGCACAGGCCGACCTGTGCCCCCTCCCTTCCCCCTAACTCGGGGCTAAGGAAAAGAAGGAAGGGTTGGGTTATGGGTCGGTGTCGAATTCTATCTTGCGTGAAGACTTAGTTTGGAAAATTTATTCGATGTGGAAAGAAATTACATTATTCGAAAAAATTGGGTACATGTTTATCTGCACAACTTAAGCTTTTCGGTGTTATATGGCCGAGGGAAATTGCGCCCTTTGGATTCCTGGAGGCAGTAGGCTCCACCGAGCAGTGCCTCTGTCACGAGGAAGGGCCCGTCCCATTTCGGGGAGAACTTATGTAGCTTCACTTGGTCTACGAACTCGTTTCGTCGTAAGACCAGGTCTTCTGTCTTGAAGGCTCGATGCCTGACTCGGGCGTTGTAGTAGCGGACGGTTTGCTGCTGATAGGATCTTGATTTACGCCTGATCTTGTTTTTCTAATAAGATGTCCAAGTTACTTTGTAGCGCCAATGTATTAGCCTCGTCGTCAAAATGCTCGACCCGATAACTGGGCAGTCCAATTTCTATGGGGACCATCGCCTCGGTAACGTAGCAGAGGCTGAATGGGGTTTCTCCCGTGGGTGTTTTTCTCGACGTCCGCAGTTCCCATAGTACCCGAGGCAATTTCTCAACTCAGCCGCCTTGCTTTCCTTCTAGGCAAGCTCGGTGCCCTTGAATGACGCTTCGGTTCGCTATTTCGTCTTGCCCGTTGCATTGGGGATGGGCGACCGCGGCGAACTTCATTAATATGTGATAGTCGTTGCAAAATTCTTTGACTTTGTCATTCTCGAAGTTGGTTCCATGGTCAGTGACGATGCACCTTGGGATTTCGAATCGGGAGATCATATTGTTCTGCAGAAATTTTATCGTAGAGGTGGCGTCCGGTTTCCTGATAGGCACGGCTTCAATCCACTTTGTGAAGTAGAATACGGCAATAAGGATGTACCTGTGTCCACCCATGCCCAGGGAGTTGGCCCACTATATCCATCCCTTACTGCGCAAATGGCCAAGGGGAACTCAGTGGTGTTAGTTCGGTGGCGGGGAGACGAGAGATGCTACCGAAGAGTTGACAGCTCTTGCATCATCTGACCATTTTCTCGGCATCTTGATGTATTCCCGGCCAATAGTATTCCTGGAGCAGTGTCTTTTGGACCAGGCTGCGGGCCCCTTGATGCGCCCCTCCGACCCCTTCGTGTATTTCTCGTAAGACGTAGTCTGCTTCGTGGGGATCGACGCATCGGAGCAGAGATTGAGTGTACGACTTTTTGTATAAGTTTTCTTTGCTCCATACGAAATGGTGAGCTTTTGCTCGAAGCCGACGAGCTTCGACCAGGTCTTCCGGAAGAACCCCATCTTTCTGAAATTCTACAATAGGCTTTCTCCAATCCGGGGCATCTTCTTGGGTCGTGTAGATTTGGAGCATTGCCTCTCCATCTTCCACGCTGGGTCGGGGCAGGACTTCGAAGAGGATGTTTCTCTTGTGATTGGACAAATAGGAAGAGGTAAGTTTGCTCAGGGCATCGACTTCGGTGTTCAGATTTCTGGGAATCTTCTCCACTTGGACTTCGTCAAATTTTCTCCGAAGCCTTCTTACCCCCGCCAAGTATTTTATCATGAGTGGTTCCCGAGCTTCGAAACGTCCGGTTACTTGGCCGAAGACCAGCGTGGAGTCGCTGTGTATCCGGATGGTCTTCAGCCCTACTCTGGAGGCAATTCACAGCTTGGCTAATAAGGCCTCGTATTCTGCCATGTTGTTTGACGCTTTAAAACCAAGTCTCAGAGAGTACTCCATTTCCGCTTCATTCGGGCCACGGATGATCAGGCCAGCCCGACATGCCTCTTCTGTGGAGGATCCGTCCATATAGAGTACCCAGTCCAGGATTAGGCCGAGCACCTCCTCGACCGAGGGCAATGGGTCGGGGCCCTGAGTCGTCGTTCCTTCCTTAGTGTGAATGGTGCACTCGACAATGAAATCGACTAAGGCTTGTATTTTAATTGCCCGTCTGGGTCGGTATTTGATGTTGAACTGGGAAAGCTCCCACCTCCATTTCTCTAAGTGGCCTGATAATTCGGGGGAGGTGAGGATATTTCCTAAAGGTCGTTCAGTGAAGACGAGGATTGTGTGTGCCTGGAAATAGTGTCATAGTTTCCTGGACGTGATGACAAGCACGAGGACAATTTTTTCAATGGCCGAATATCTGGTTTCCGCATCCTTGAAAACATGGCTCACATAGTAGACCGGTTTCTGCGTTCCTTCGAACTCTCTGATGAGCACTGAGCCCGCGGCTTGGTCGGAGATGGCCAGATATAGTAACAACTCGTCGCCTTCGACCGATCTGGTGAGAAGTGGTAGGGTCGTCAGATGTGCCTTGAGTTGTTCTAAAATGTCTTGGCATTCCTCGGACCATTCAAACCTGGGGATTTTCCTTAGGGCTATGAAGAAAGGAGGCATTTCCCCCCGGATCTGGACATAAAGCGACTTAAGGCAGTCACCCTCCCGGTGAGTCGCATGATATTGGCATTGCTTTTGGGTGTCGCCATGTTGATGATGGCGCTGATCTTCTCTGGGTTCGCCTCGATTCCTCAGTGGGTAATGTTCATCTCAGAAAACTGCAATTTAATACCGCTCATTATTTATCTATTTTGTTATATATCAGTGCTATTAACCAGTGTCTGCTCAGTAATTACAGATTACAGGTGTTCGTGATTAAATACTGGAAACAAACTCAATATCACGGATATAGCGTTTGGGAACCGACACTGCAAACAGAACAGAAAACCGACCGATATCCAAAGAGTTCTTTTTGCAAAATAAATGTATGCACATAATTTTGGTCCAACACATACAAGTGTGCACATGACTCTTTGATGGCTTGGACCATGGTGGGGCTGCCTTGGCATACACAAATGATAGCTTGTGCAAATGGGGGGACATGGGTAATAAATGCTAAAAGTGTTGATGTGACACATTGCTTCAACCCTCCAAATCTCTGAATGCAAACCAGATTATTTTAGACAAATCAAACAGCACCAGGATGATGGAGTTGACAAGAAACCATCACATCAATACGAGCCTCATTGCTCGGATGTGACTCGGCGACATGCCCATATGATCCGAGCTCGCCGGCTCCCTTGCCTGGTTTGTCCCCATATTTTCTATGTCCCTCCCTTATAGTCACATCACCTTATTTTTATTACTTGTTTAATCTTTTTTGGTGCCTATAAAAGCCAGATCAGTGAGCAAGGGAAGGGCTCTCTCATATCCATAGTGTATGCATATATTGTTTAGTTTTGTCTTTTGTTTTTGGTTTAGGTTTGAGAGTGACTGAGTTTTAACTTGGTCTCTTCTTTTTCTTCCCTCTTGAAGTTTTCTCTTAAGAGCTTCATTATGGAGCTTGAAAAAGTTACCAATATCTTATACCTCAACTTCAAGTGTTAATATATTGCTTTGTGATTTGCTTTCTTTTCTTTACTTGCTTTGCTTTTCTTTTCATTATTATGTATAACTAATCCTCTTTGGTTGTGGTGATGGTAAGGAAGTGAGACGAAAGGCTTTGCCTCATCCTCATCTTGTGATTGTTTAAGGTGCTTAATTTTGATTGTAAGCTTAAGATTGCTAAATAGAAGTGTTCAATATGATATGATAATTTGATGATTATTTGTAACCTTTATCTCATATCTTATTCCTTCATATCACCATTTGCAAGGTTATGCTTAGAATCAATTGTGTGTTAAACTTACTAGGTAGTTGAGATATGATATGTTGCTTATGTTTCTTGACACCTTTCATTCAAGCATATACCATATACTCTAACCAACCTACTTAGCAAGTGTAATACCTACTTTTACTTCTTATTTGCAAATTGATGTCTATTGATGTTGTATGCTTGCTAACCCGTGTGCTTAGTATTGATACATCATGCCTGGACATAAAGATGGTAAGTAAGAACGTAACAGACTCGTTTCGTATTTGTATCGAATATCGGAATTTGATGATTTGTGCTTCGCAACCGCGTTGACGAGTCATGCTTCATGCCGGGATCAACCTAAGGACGAACAACTCATGATCAACGAAGCGTCGAAGGAATCTTCGCGACTCGACCATCCGAGCCAAAGCCACAACCATTTTCCTTCTTTGCTTGCTTTTCTTTGTTTTCGTATTCTTTCATTTTTAGTGGCAAAACCCAAACCATTCGTTATTTGTTGAACCTTAAACAACAAGACCTAATACACAATTCCCTGCGGATCGACCCGTACCTGCTGGCTTGCTACAACGCGCCGTGCACTTGCAGTTTGTAAATTTTAAAAAGAGAACGATCTCGCGTGCGCATTCCATTTCCTTAAAATCATATCCGTTTCCAAAACATACGCGTTTGCGCGCGCGGGTGAATTCCCAACAGGTAACCATGAATCCAAGGAATTTTCCGCTTGTGACGCCGAACGCACATTTGGCTGGATTCATCTTCATCTTGTATTTTCGCAGGACGTCGAATGTTATGGCGATGCCTGTTGTGTGTCCGGCCGATGAGGCATATTTCACGAGCATGTTATCGACATAGACTTCCATATTTTTCCTAATTTGTGGTCTGAATAGTTTGTTGACCAGTCGCTGGTACGTGGCTCCGGCGTTCTTGAGTCCGAAGGGCATTACCCTATAGCAGTATCCTCCCCGATCCGTGGTAAAGGCTGTCAGCTCTTCGTCAGCCGGGTTCATTCGGATCTGATTATAACCGGAGAAGGCGTCCATGAAGCTTAGTAATTCGTGACCGGCGGGGCTGTCTACTAGTTGATCTATCCAAGAAAGCGGGTAGTTCCCGTTCGCTTTCTTGACCATAACCACGTTCGCCAGCCAATCCGAGTAGTCCAGGTTCCTGATGAAGTCGGCAGCGGGCAATCGGTCCACTTCCTCCTCTATTGCCTTTTGTTTTATTGGCGCGAAACTTCTTTTCTTTTGTCGGATTGGCTTGGCTTTCGGGTCGACCCCGAGCTTGTGGGAGATCACCTTGGGATCGATCCCGGGCATTTCCACCGGCGTCCAAGCGAACACATCCGAGTTGTTCCGGAGGAACCGGATCAGGTCTTCACGGAAGCCCTATGTCAAGAGAAAGCCTATCTAGACAGTCCGGCCGTCGACCCTTTCTATGAGGGGAATTTCTGCTAACGCTTCCACCGGTGCATCTCGGATTTCCTTTCGGTCGTCGCGTGTGTCCAAGGTGCCCTGGGGATCATGGGTATCTTCAAAATCGTCGCCCTGCTCCCCGGCGGGAGATGTTGAGGCGAGGCAGATCCTGGCAGTTTGCTGGTCTCCATAGGCGCGGCCTATACCCCTATTATCTAAAAGGAGTTTGAGCATGATGTGGTAAGTTGAGATCTGAGCCCGAAGGGCGTTTAAGATGGGGCATCCCAGGAGAATGTTATAGGACAACGGGATCTTGGCAACGAAGAAGTTCACCGACATGGTTCGCGTTTCGCATACATCTCCAATGTTGAGGAGGAGGGCGATCGAACCCTCAGTCGGGATGGAATGGTTGGTGAACCCGGAGAGGACGTAAGAGGTCGGTTGGAGATCGGATGGACCTAATCCCATACGCTGGAAACAGTCGTAAAACAGGATTGTTCCCCTCCGAAAGACGCGAAGAAGACGCGGCGAACGTCTTGCTTGAAATTCGGGGCAGATGCTAATTGGTGCTATCCGTCCACCTCTCTGAAGATGCCAAGTTGATTTATGGCACCATGCATCGAAAGTTTAAACGGATGCGGCCGATGTAGCAGACTTCATCAGATTCCTCCTCGTTTGAAGGGTTTTTGATTGTGGGGACGCTCTTCCCTGCAGGCGCAAGCCCCTGCAGTTAATTACGCTACCGCATCGCGGTAACAACTTTCTCCTTCTCCATATGGTCACTTCGTGTCATGGGTGTTTGTTTTGTGTTCGGTTGCCCGTGGATTGTATACGGAGACTAATTTATGTTGTCGCCCGTAGGGCGTGGATTAGTCCAAATTCGTATCTTCTTAGATTTGGGTTTGGGTTTTGGGTTTAAGGATACGTTAGTCTCATTTGAGACTAAGATCAACTTAAACGTTTGTTAATGATACGTTAATCTAATTTTTAGACTAAGATCAACTTAACAGGATCATTTAGATCCAACAAGAGAGCATTTGGGCTACCTCTGTTGTTTAGTTTAGGGACATTGCGGTCGATTAGTTTAAGGACATTACGGTCCATTGTTAGTTTAAGGACATCTCGGTCCACGGCTAGTTTAAAGACATTGCGGTCGAGGTTAAGGACATCATAGTCCATGAGTTTAAGGACCCCACAGTCCAATGTTAGTTTAAAGACATCACGGTCGAGGTTAAGGACATCATAGTCCATGAGTTTAAGCACCCCACAGTCCAATGTTTAGAGATGTCATAGTCTATGAAATGTGTGGTTATCGGGACCCGTCGCCTCTTTGAAGACGTTGAGGAATTACAACGACAAATATCAAAAGAGTGAAGAGATGTACCCTTGAACCAAGGTGAGTTGGTTGAAAGAGCAGATGCGCTCAGTTCAAGATAAGTTGAGGACTTATGGCCAGAATTGGGCTAAATCCAATTAAAAATGTTAAACATTTTTATTCTTGCTCTGGCTATTAAGCCTTTATTTGGGCCCGACCCTTTTAATAATGCTAAACATTGAGTTCTGACATCTTTTGTCTTCATCAGAACAAAGTGTGTTCTGACAGCGCACCACGTGGCGCGTCAGGCGCTTTGCGCCAGCTAAAGAGTGCATTGCGCTTCTGTTGGGTAGCGCACACGAAGAGGACACGTGTCGCGCTTAGCGCTAAGCGCTAGTTTATTAGCGCATTGCGCTTTTAATTTATGAGCGCGTTGCGCTATTCTGTTGGCGCGCCAGTGAGTGACACGTGGCGCGCTTGGCGCTGAGCGCCAGTCCAAGAGTGCAGTGCGCTGCTTCAGAAGCGCAAAGCACAGATTGTGTCTTTGGTTGACACGTGGCATGTTTTGGCACTGAGCGCTGGTCCAAGAAGCGCAAAAGCGCAATTCATGAGTGCAAGGCACTTTCTAATAGTGCAAAGCGCATTTGGTCAGATTTAAGATCAAAGAACAAATTTATGTTCTTCTTAAAGGAGGCCTTGCCTCAAGATCCAAGAACTAAAGTTCTTGTTTTTATAAAAAAAGGGCTCTGCCTTTGTAGATCAAGGATCTGTGAATGAAGTAAATACTTCTTTTATTTTCTTTTTTATTAGATCTTTTGATCCTTTTCTTTTTATCAAAGACCTTGGACTTTTGTAGATCTATGATCTTTTTAGAAGATGGTTCTTCTTTTTACGAGATGATTTTATCTCTGTGGTTCAAGAACTAGTTCTTTACCTTGAAGATGAAGAAATGATCTTCTTTTTCTAAAGGCTTGCCTTTCTTTCTCTTTGAGTTTTCTCAAAGATTGCAGAGGGTTTTCTCTTTTCTTTTGTATATATCAGACTTGAAGTCTAGGGGCCTTTATATAAGGCCAAATGATTTGTTGAATCAGTTTTAAGAGATCTTTCTCTGATTGATTTGGGAATATTTCCTACCGTTGGATCTTTGATCCTAAGGCTTCTGTTTTACAGAAGATAATCTTCTTGTTTTAATAAGATTGGAAAGATCTTTCCATAATAGAATTTAGTTTTGATTAATCAATAATTTATTATTAGTAGATCTTTTGATCTAACGGTGGGGGATTTTTAATTCCAGCGCTGGCGCACCTTGCACTAGCGCACCCATGCTCGACACGTGGCACGCAGCGCAGAGCACAACGCAACTGCGCTAGCGCACCCGTGTTTGATACGTGGCACGCAGCACAGAGCGCAGCGCAACTGCGCTAGCGCCTCTGTGCTTGACACGTGGCGCACAGCGCAGAGCGCTGGATCTGAAGCGTTGCTTTAACTTTTAGTTTTGAAATTTTAAAACAGAGCTTTGCTCTGATTGGGGGTGCGCTGCCTAGGGCGTAGCGCATCTGGCGTTAGCGCGTCTGCGTTTGACACGTGGCGCGCAGCGCGCAGAATCTTAAGCGTTGCTTCAATTTAAATTTTGAATTTTGAAACAGAGCCTTGCTCTGATTGGGGGAAACAAATGCCCCCCCACCGTTGCGCTCACGTGGCGCACACATGAGCGCAGCGGTGGCAGCATCTGAGCCCTTGGATCAACTCAGAAGTTGAAGAGACGGTTCAGTGCCTATAAATAGGACCTTTGGTCCCTTAGATGATTATCATCTTCTTCTCGAGAATTTTTACTCAGAGCCTTGCTCTTTTGTTTAACAACTTCCCAAGAGTAAATACTCTTTCCAAACTTACGTAAAAATTAAAAAAACTTTAATTTTTTAATAAATTAGGGTTTTACAGAGCCTTGCTCTTCGTAGATCTTTGATCTAAAGAAAACCCATTTAGGGTTTCATTAACAGAGTTTTTCTCTCATGAACCCACAGATCTTTTCTTGGGGTTTCTTAGCCCCTGAACAGAGCCTTGCCCTTCTGAATCATGTGTAGATTTCTTAATCTTTGATGAAGAACTCTTAAGAGTTTCCTTATGGATCTTGAAGATCCCAGAATTTTTTATTCATAAAAATTAATTGATTTTAATTTTCTTTTCTGATGGGTTTTTCCATCATCATTACAGAGCCAGTCTCTTGATCTTCTCGGGGAATTTCTTTAAATTCCCTTCATAATTGACTTTGACAGGTGTCACTCCTGTCTGTAGAGCGTTGCTCTCGAAGAGTTTAACTTCTTGACCCGAGGGGTCGCTTGTTAAGTGAGATTACCTTTTAAGGATTCCTCACAAATTCGAGTTTATTAGGTGTCATAATTAGAATTCTTCTTCTCCGTGGGGATATCAAGAGCCGTTTAAATTCCTGTGCCTGTTTTTAATAAGAATTCGCTTAATCAGTCCGTCCGCTAATTCTTGTTGATTTTCTTTTTCAGGAGTAATAGACGCTCATATGTATGACCTCGACGAGATTATCTCTTACGGAGACATCCGCTCACTCGGCCGTTCTCAAAATCAAGAATTCACAAACGCCGAGTGTGCCGAAATCATGAGTCGCTTTGACGCATACAATGGTCGGCTGCTTCCCCGACGTTCCTCTCTCCTGAAACTTATTGTAGGAGTGATCTGGGAAGCGCTTCCTTTATTCTGTACCGGCGTGCCGCTTAGGGCATTGGGTGCCGCCGAGGATAAGGTGCACTCGGTGTATCTGATGAGCCTCATCTCAAAGAGAAGGCGAGACAATCTTGTCGATCTCCTGCATCAGGATTTTCAACAGTCGGCCATACTTGCTGCCTATCGGAGGGTGGAGGACATCCGTGGGGATCCCGACGCTTGTGATCGCGAAAGAAAGCATATTAGGATGGTTCGAAAGTCCTGGAAGATTCTGGACAAGGTCACTTTTGAGTTCCTCAATCCCTGCCCTGGATCTAAGGTTTTGCCATTGTAATTATTTTGATAATGTTTTTGTTTACTGCTTTCCTAATTGTAAGAGCTTTTTTTGAAGTATGAATGGCAAGTTTCTCGTTTCAGCTTATTTTATTTTACGTACTAAATCTTTTGCACATGCATGAACGGGTATGCCTCGAACGCTTAATTAAATGCGAATCAAATTTTCTCCTTGTCGCTTTCTTCTTTCTTTTGTTATCAGCGTGTCACTTTAGCAAACATAGCCGGCAAATGATAGAGTGAGCATATTATCTTGGCTTCTTCGAAGGGTAGTGATGGCTTAGAAGACAGGGTTAGAATCTGTCACCTAATACTTTTCAACTTTATGAGTCGTGAGGGTCTCATAAAGAATTTTCTCTCTACCGGTCGAGAAGATCCTGTAGGTGTAATTTCTCCTTAAGAATCGTGAGAATTCCTAAGTGTGTTTTCTCTTGGAAGTCATAAAGATCTCACAAGAGAATTTACTCCCTTACGAGTCGTGAGGACCCGCAAGTGATGGGAGATGTTGTCCTTATCCGCATTTCACGGAGTCAGGAGTTGCTCTGGATACTTCCCACGGGCTCACTGCCGTGTTCTGTGAGGACCAGGATCCGCTCTGGACGTTTCCCATGGGGTCAGGATTGACATAAGCCGCATTCCACGTAGATAGGAATTTTTGCTTTGGATGCTTCCTACGGGTTCACTGCCGTGTTCGGCGAGGACCAGGCTCCGCTCTGGATGCTTCACACGGGGTCATTGCCGTGCTCTGCGAGGACCAGGATCCGCTCTGGACGTTTTCCACGGGGTCAGGATTGACATAAGCCGCGTTCCACGTAGCCAGAAATTTTGCTCTGGATGCTTACCACGGTTCACTGCCGTGTTCGGCGAGGACCAGGCTCCGCTCTGGATGCTTTACACGGGGTCATTGCCGTGCTCTGCGAGGACCAGAATCCGCTCTGGACGTTTCCCATGGGGTCAGGATTGACATAAGCCGCGTTCCACGTAGCCAAGAATTTTGCTCTGGATGCTTCCTACGGGTTCACTGCCGTGTTCGGCGAGGACCAGGCTCCGCTCTGGATGCTTCACACGGGGTCATTGCCGTGCTCTGCGAGGACCAGGATCTGCTCTGGACGTTTTCCATGGGGTCAGGATTGACATGAGCCGCGTTCCACGTAACCAGGAATTTTGCTCTGGATGCTTCCCACGGGTTCACTGTCGTATTCGGTGAGGACCGGGCTCCGCTCTGGATGCTTCACACGGGGTCATTACCGTGCTCTGCGAGGACTAGGATCCGCTCTGGACGTTTCCCACGGGGTCAGGATTGACATGAGCCGCGTTCCACGTAACCAGAAATTTTGCTCTGGATACTCCCCACGGGTTCACTGCCATGTTCTGTGAGGACCAGGCTCCGCTCTGGACGTTTCCCACGGGGTCAGGATTGACATAAGCCGCGTTCCACGTAGCCAGGAATTTGATCTGGATGCTTCCCACGGGGTCATTGCCGTGTTCGGCGAGGACCAGGCTCCGCTCTGGATTCTTCACACGGAGTCATTGCCATGCTCTGCGAGGACCAGGATTTGCTCTGGACGTTTCCCACGGGGTCAGGTTGACATAAGCCGCGTTCCACGTAGCCAGGAATTTTGCTCTGGATGCTTCCCATGGGTTCACTGCCATGTTCGGCGAGGACCAGGCTCCGCTCTGGATGCTTCACACGGGGTCATTGCCATGCTCTGCGAGGACCAGGATCCGCTCTGGATGTTTCCCACGGGGTCAGGATTGACATAAGCCGCGTTCCACGTAGCCAGGAATTTTGCTCTGGATTCTTCCCACGGGTTCACTGTCGTGTTCGGCGAGGACCAGGCTCCGCTCTGGATGCTTCACACGGGGTCATTGCCGTGCTCTGCGAGGACCAGGATCCGCTCTGGACGTTTCCCACGGGGTCAGGATTGACATGAGCCGCGTTTCACGTAACCAGGAATTTTGCTCTGGATGCTTCCCACGGGTTCACTGCCGTGTTCTGCGTGGACCAGGCTCCGCTCTGGACGTTTCCCACGGGGTCAGGATTGACATAAGCCGCATTTCACATAACCAGGAATTTTGCTCTGGATGCTTCCCATGGGTTCACTGCCGTGTTCGGCGATGACTGGGCTCCTCCCTGGATGCTTCACACGGGGTCATTGCCATGCTCTGTGAGGACCAGGATCCGCTCTGGACGTTTCCCACGGGGTCAGGATTGACATAAGCCGCGTTCCACATAGCCAGGAATTTTACTCTGGATGCTTCCCACGGGTTCACTGCCGTGTTCAGCGAGGACCAGGCTCCGCTCTGGATACTTCACACGGGGTCTTTACCGTGCTCTGCGAGGACCAGGATCCGCTCTTGACGTTTCCTACGGGGTCAGGATTGACATAAGCCGTGTTCCATGTAGCCAGGAATTTTGCTCTGGATGCTTCCCACGGGTTCACTGCCGTGTTCGGCGAGGACCAGGCTCCGCTCTGGATGCTTCACACGGGGTCATTGCCGTGCTCTACGAGGATCAGGATCCGCTCTGGATGTTTCCCACGGGGTCAGGATTGACATGAGCCGCGTTCCACGTAACCAGGAATTTTGCTCTGGATGCTTCCCATGTGTTCACTGCCGTGTTCTGTGAGGACCAGGCTCCGCTATGGACGTTTTCCACGGGGTTAGGATTGACATAAGCCGCATTCCACGTAACCAGGAATTTTGCTCTGGATGCTTACCACGGGTTCACTGCCGTGTTCTGCGAGGACCAGGCTCCGCTCTGGACGTTTCCCACGGGGTCAGGATTGACATAAGCCGCGTTCCACATAGCCAGGAATTTGCTCTGGATGCTTCCCACGGGGTCAGGATTGACATAAGCCGCGTTCCACGTAGCCAGGAAATTTGCTCTGGATGCTTCCCACGGGTTCACTTCCGTGTTCGGCGAGGACCAGGCTCCGCTCTGGATGCTTCACACGGGGTCATTGCCGTGCTCTGCGAGAACCAGGATCCGCTCTGAACGTTTTCCATGGGGTCAGGATTGACATAAGCCGCGTTCCACGTAACCAGGAATTTTGCTCTGGATGCTTCCCAAGGGTTCACTGCCGTGTTCGGCGAGGACCAGGCTCCGCTCTAGATACTTCACACGGGGTCATTGCCGTGCTCTGCAAGGACTAAGATCCGCTCTGGACGTTTCCCACGGGGTCAGGATTGACATGAGCCACGTTCCACGTAACCAGGAATTTTGCTCTGGATGCTTCCCACGGGTTCACTGCCGTATTCTGCGAGGACCAGGCTCCGCTCTGGACATTTCCCACGGGGTCAGGATTGACATAAGCCGCGTTCTACGTAACCAGGAATTTTGCTCTGGATGCTTCCCACGGGTTCACTGCCGTGTTCTGCGAGGACCAGGCTCCGCTCTGGACATTTTCCATGGGGTCAAGATTGACATAAGCCGCGTTCCACGTAGCCAGGAATTTGCTCTGGATGCTTCACACGGGGTCAGGATTGACATAAGCCGCATTCCACATAGCCAGGAATTTTGCTCTGGATGCTTCCCACGGGTTCACTGCCTTGTTCGGAGAGGACCAGGCTCCGCTCTGGATGCTTCACACGGGGTCATTGCCGTGCTCTGCGAGTATCAGGATCCGCTCTGGACATTTCCCATGGGGTCAGGATTGACATAAGCCGCGCTCTACGTAGCCAGGAATTTTGCTCTGGATGTTTCCCATGGGTTCACTGCCGTGTTCGGTGAGGACCAAGCTCCGCTCTGGATGCTTCACACGGGGTCATTGCCATGCTCTGCGAGGACCAGGATCCGCTCTGGACATTTCCCACGGGGTCAGGATTGACATGAGCCGCGTTCTACGTAACCAGGAATTTTGCTCTGGATGCTTCCCATGGGTTCACTACTGTGTTCTGCGAGGACCAGGCTTCGCTCTGGACATTTCCCACGGGGTCAGGATTGACATAAGCCGCGTTCCACGTAACCAGGAATTTTGCTCTGGATGCTTCCCATGGGTTCACTGCCATGTTCTGCGAGGACCAGGATCCGCTCTGGATGTTTCCCACGGGGTCAGGATTGACATAAGCCGCGTTCCACGTAGCCAGTAATTTGCTCTGGATGCTTCCCATGGGGTCATTGCCGTGTTCGGCGAGGACCAAGCTCCGCTCTGGATACTTCACACGGGGTCATTGCCGTGCTCTGCGAGGACCAGGATCCGCTCTGGACGTTTCCCACGGGGTCAGGATTGACATAAGCCGCGTTCCACGTAGCCAGGGATTTTGCTTTGGATGCTTCCCACGGGTTCACTGCCGTGTTCTGCGAGGACCAGGCTCCGCTCTGGATGCTTCACACGGGGTCATTGCCGTGCTCTGCGAGGACTAGGATCCTCTCTGGACGTTTCCCACGGGGTCAAGATTGACATAAGCCGCGTTCCACGTAGCCAGGAATTTTGCTCTGGATGCTTCCCACGGGTTCACTGCCGTGTTCGGCGAGGACCAGGCTCCGCTCTGGATGCTTCACATGGGGTCATTGTCGTGCTCTGCGAGGACCAGGATCCTCTCTGGACGTTTCCCACGGGGTCAGGATTGACATAAGCCGCATTCCACGTAGCCAGGAATTTTTGACTTCATCCGCATTTCACGGAGTCAGGGTTTGACTCTCGGTCATCTGTGTACCGCCGAGTCATGGAACTGGGAGTTGCCGTTGTTCCGCTTTATTGTGTCTGTTGTAATGAGACGAATGTCGAGATGATCTCCAGGTTATCTGTGAACCGTTGAGATTTGGCTTCTTTTTCTGATGAAACCTGGGGAGGAAAGGTGTGATTTCTTCTTTGTTTGCGCCCCTGAATTGTATACAGGGATTGATGTGATATCACTTGTAGGGCATAGATTTCATTTTTTTATTTCTTTCCGCGATACTCTATCATTTCAGCTTTTATATTGCGAAGGTCGCGATTGCCCAATCATTTCGACTATTTGTCGCGGTGCCCAATCATTTCGGCTATTTGTTTTCATTTTTACTCGCTGCTTTTTATTGTGCGTTGCTCAATCATTTCGGCTATTTCGCATGCATATGTTTTTATTTGTTGATTTTGTTTGCAAGTTGCCCCATCATTTCGGCTATTTCGTATGCATGTGTAGCTTGCTGGCTTTTCGCTTGCAAGCTTGGAATTAGACACCGATTTCAGCATCAGCACCGCTACAACTGGGATATTGCCAGGAGCGAATCATCATTTGCCTTCGTCGATGTCGAACAAAGGTGGCTTAGTAAACAGGGTTAGGATTCTGTCGACTAAGGCTTTTGACTTTATGAGCCGTAAGGGGCTCGTAAAGGTATTTCTCCCTACAAGTCGTGAGGATCTCGTAGGTGTAATTTCCCCTTGGGAATCGTGAGGATCCCTAAGTGCATGGTCTCTTATAAGTCGTAAGGATCTTACAAGAGGGTTTTCTCCTTATAAGTCGAGAGGACTTACAAGAGGGTTGTTCACCATATAGACATATCCCTAGTCACGGATGGGACTTCGTTAGGGAAATGTTTATTCGCGCCCGTGGATTGTTTACAAGGGTCGGCATTGAGCCACTTGTAGGACAGTATTGGAGGTTGTGGGGGCTGCTTAAGAACAGGTTTAGATCCCTGTAGTTTAAGACTTTTGAATCTTATGAGCCGTGAGGGTCTCATGAGAGGGTTCTCCTTACGAGTCGTGAGGATCTCGCAAGTGCAATTTCTCCTTAGGAATCGTGGGGATCCCTCAGTGTGTTGCTCCCTTGTGAGTCGTAAGGATCTCACGCAGGTGGTTTCTCCTTACAGGGTCGAGAGGACCTTGCAAGTGTCTTTTAACGAGATTGCGCTCTTTCGGGTTTTCACAAAACTCGCCGGTTGCCCTGCTGTTTTTACTCACGGAGCCCTTTCGGGTTTTCATCCGTGCCCATTTTGCTTATGGACATACCGTTTTCTTTTTCTTTTCTCTTTTTCCTCTTTTTTTTTATTTTAACGAGGCTGCGCCCTTTCGGGTTTTCACAAAACTCGCCGGTAGCCCTGCTGTTTTTACTCACGGAGCCCTTTCGGGTTTTCATTCGTGCTCATTTTGCTTATGGACATACCGTTTTCTTTTTCTTTTCTCTTTTTCCTCTTTTTTTTTATTTTAACGAGGCTGCGCCCTTTCGGGTTTTAACAAAACTCGCCGGTAGCCCTGCTGTTTTTACTCACGGAGCCCTTTCGGGTTTTCATCCGTGCCCATTTTTCTTATGAACGTACCGTTTTCTTTTTTTTTTTATTCTTTTTTTTTGTTTCAGCTTTGGGACGTTGCAATCCATCGTAGTTTATCGACGTCTCGGTCAACAGCTAGTTTTAGGACATAGTGGTCCATCGTTAGTTTAGGGACGTTTCGGTCCGTCATTAGTTTAAGGACGTTTCGGTCCGTCGTTGGTTTAAGGACGTTTCGGTCCGTAGTAAAGAAAGCCGGTTACTACTTACAGAGTTTAAGCTTAGGAAGATAGCGAGCGGACATAGTCGTCGTCATCTATCATTGACCTAGGCCATGACTCGTTAGGCGTAGTACTTCTTCAGGAAGCGACCATTTATTGGCCTGAAGGGCCTTTCGCCATGCATGTCCATGAGTAGATAGGCTCCACCATGGTAGACTTTGTCTATAATATATGGGCCTTCATAATTCGGCTTGAATTTCCCTCGTTTAGCACGATTGGGGATCATAGGTCTTTTGACTACTAGCACGAGTTCGCCTTGGCGGAATGTCCTCGGCCTAATCAATCTTTCGTATGAGCGCGTCATCTTTGCTTTATAAGTCTCCAGATTTTGTTGCGCTATGAGCCGGGTTTCATCAAGGGCATCAAGCTCCTCAAGCCGAAGGTGAGTATTCTCTTCGTCCGTTAGCTCGTAATGAACTGCCACTCGTAGAGAGGGTAGCTTTATCTCGAGGGGGAGTACCGCTTCTGTACCGAATACCAATGCGTATGGCGTTGTGTTCGTGGATGTCTTGAACGTAGTTCGATACGCCCAGAGAGCTTCATGCAGTCTCTCGTGCCAGTCCTTCTTATTTCGTGACACCGTCTTTTTCACGATCTTCGTTAAGGTCTTGTTGAAAGCTTCAGCTAGACCGTTAGCTCGGGGATTATAGACTGATGAGTATCTCCAGTCTATGTTGTGTTGTTGTGCGAAGCGGCTGATCTTGTGGCTTCTGTAGGCCGGCCCGTTATCGGAGATGATCCGTCGCGGAGTACCGAATCGATAAATGATGTGCGTCTTGAAGAAGTGGAGGATATTCTCCGTCTTCACTTCCTTCAGCGGTACTGCTTCTGCCCATTTGGAGAAGTAATCAGTTGTCGCCAAAATGAATCGATGTCCTCTTGACGATGCTGGCTCAATGGGGCCGATTATGTCAGTTCCCCACATTTCGAACGGCCAGCTAGCCACCGTCGGATGTAGTGGATTTGGATGCTGATGGATGAAGTCCCCGTGAATCTGGCACGAATGGCACTGCTTCGCATATTCGAGGCAGTCTTGGATCATCGTGGGCCAATAATAACCCATCCGTTTGATCTTCAGCTTCATCTTCGGCCCGGCTTGGTGAAAACCGCAAAGCCCGTCGTGAGTTTCTTGGAGGACTCTTTTATCTTCTTAAGGTCCCAGGCATCTTAACCACAGAGAATCAAATGACCTCTTGTACAGAGTATTGTTGACGAAGGCGAAAGATAGGGCTCGTGTAACCAAGGCCGGCCGAGCAAAGCATTGTAGCATGTCTTGGCGTCAATGACGTGAAATTTAGTATCCGTGACAAGTAGCCCGAAGCGCAGTGTCAGTATCACAGACCCGAGAGTCCATGATGACTGGGAGTCGAAACCGGAGATGGTGATTTTATCACGAGCGAGGTGTTGAACGCTCATGCAGATTTCCTTCGATACTCGTAAGTTGAGGAGATTGACGGAAGACCCATTATCGACCAGGATCTTACCTATCTTGATATCGTGACAGTATCCGGAGACATAAAGGGGACGGTTGTGCTCACACGTCCCGAGGAGGAGATCTTCATCGCCGAAGGTGATATCGGCTGTGTGCACTTCTTCCAGCTCATCCTTCATCTTTTCTTCGGTGAGGAAAGCTTGGAATTGCTCTGGCTCTTGTAGTGCCTTGATCAATGAATCTCTTGCTCCTTTTGATAGTAAAAGGGCGTCAAAAATGCTGAGCTGCGAAGGTAACTTTCTCAAGTGCGCCAGAACATTGTAGTCCACCTTACTTTTCTTTGGCGGGTCCAACGGCTTTCAGCTTTTCAATGGCTTGGTCATCAAGGATGATATCCTTAGGGACCTTTTCTTTTCCCTTATCTTTTCTATTCGCGGGCCCGAGATTCTTTTCGGGCAGCGTACGATTGCGCAGCTGAATATTTTCATAGATCTTCGGTTCTTCCTCTTTTCCCAAGGTGGACTCTTTAAAGAGAGGGCTAAGAGTCATTTCTTCGTCAGAGTCGCTCCCGAAGGTGAGAACCTGCGATCCCCCGGTGTTGACTGTGCGACAGTTGCCGGTAGTTCTTTTATACTCCTCGGTCGTACTTCTCTGCTCCTGACGAGTTCTGCGTTTCATCCGCTTAAAATGTTGCCGGTGAGCGACATACCCCTGCCACCATCTTTTAAAAGCGTTGCACTCTTCGATGGGATGTGCCATCTTTCGATGATATAAGCAGAGCTACGATGCATTTCTACTTCACCGAGAATATTTCCTTCGGAGGGTGGTAGCTTCATCCCCATTGATATGGCTTTAGCGAACATTTTCCTCGTCCTGAACCTGCTTTTATTCGCGGCGGACGTACTTTGATCTGGCGGGAATGTCTCGAACCTTTCATCCAGTCGCCGGCGCTTGGCTTTTTCAAACATGGCCGTCTCACGCTCCTGGTCAGCTTTACTTTTCAGAAGAGCTTTGTTTAGGAATGCGTCGATTATTTCGTCTGATGGCCCTGGAAGTTCCGGTTCAGGACCTGCCCCCAGTCTTTCGGTGCAAGGAGCTTCTTCATCGTCTGTCGACGAGTGAGAGATCACATAGCAGCTTGCTACGTAACCCTCAGATTCATCCGACGAATCTTCTCCATCATCTCCGTCCTCAAGGACGTGGCTGAGAAATTCTTAAAGTGTGACTGGAGTTCGCGCTTTTTAGTTATACTCTTCCAGCGTGTCAATTTGCTTTTGCAGGTTCGTGCGCTTGTCACCAGGCTTCACGAGCTTTTTGATCTTCTTCTTCTTCTTCGAAGACTTTGACGGCTGGGTGTGAGTGCTTTGACTATCACCACCAATCTTTGGAGTTGGGCGCGGCTTCAGCATCCCTTCGATGATCTCAGGTTCCAACGGATTCTTCCACTTGATCGCCGAGCATGTCTGGAGATCGTTCAACATTCTTTTAGTTTTGGCTGAAAGAGCGACCTCCCATAAAGCTTCTTCAACAAAAGAGCACGATGCCTCCGGTGTGTCCGTCTTCTCAGGAGTGTACGGTTGTGATGGGCTTACTTTCCACTTCTCAGACAGCGCAAACTTGCCTTGTTGGTACTGATCCTCGATCCATCCCTTAAAGACGAAGCAATATTCGATTGGATGGCTTACCGTTTGGTGGTAAGGGCAATAATTAGGATTATTAGCCTCGCCGGGCTGCAGTAGTCGCTTAGGGTTTGGCAAATTGATGGGCCTGTTGCGCGTCACCAGTTCGAACAGTCTCTTCGTTTTGTCCCGAGGGAATGGATAGGAACGCTTCATTTTCTCATTGTAGTATCGCCGTCTTTCTTCCAGTTGATCCGTTAGTTTTGGGGCACTGGGCTGTTGTTGGGTATTCGCAACGAAGGTCGCTTTCCCTTTACCTTTTTCGTTCCGCGGCTCCGGCTTCGGAGGAGACGGTCTATGACCCATCTGGGCCAGCTTGTCGATTAAAGCTTGGAATGTGGTTGGTTTGAAGAACATCATGAATTGTGAAATAGTTGCATGAGGGTCTAGGGTGCCCACGAACATGCCCACCGCTGGTGCTTCTTCGATGCGCTGTTTGCATTTCGACCACAGATTCCGCCATCGGATTGCGCATTGGACCCACGTCTCACCTGGTTTCACCCTGGCATTGATCAGTGCCGTTATTGGGGTGCGTTCACTAGCACTCGCGAATCGCTGAGTGAGCAACAACTCCATTTCTGCGAAAGTCTTGACGGAGTCGTTTAGAAGTTCGGAGTATCACTCAAATGCCGTCTCCGACAAGCTGCCGATGAATTGGCGGAGCAAAAGCTTATCATCACCCCCCGTGTTGCCGCAAAGAGCCCTAAACTGAGCGACATGTTGATGGGGATTGCCTGTCCCTTTGTACACGTAGAATTTCGGGATCGTGTAGCCCGGCGGATACTTTATCTGATCATACCAGCCTGGATACGGTCGCCCAGTTTTGACAACTTGGCCGGCCGCTTCATTTGCCTGGTGAACTCTTATTTGCTAAGCAATATAGTCATCCAGGGAAGCTTTGGAGATTGTCTCCTCCTTGGCTGTTGACAGAGCCGGCAGAGGATTCGATGTTTCTCCTCTGCCATCTTCAATTATTACTGGAGGATCTTCCGCTGGGGGATCCAGCTGGATCATCATGCCCACCATATCTTGGAATAGAAGGGCCATTTGTTTTATATTGGCCGCTTGTTCTGCGGCTTCTTTGTCCTTCTTCTCAAGTATTCTCCGAAGGAATTCAGCATCAGTTTCCTGCTCACGGCGCTGCTCAGCGGATGTTTCCGGGCTTTCTTTTGGCCCGGTGAGTGGGGCCATCGCAGTCATCATCTCCTGAAGCTTCTGCTGCTGCTCTTGGGCTTTTGTCACGGATCGCGTAAGCGGTCGATGACCTGTGGAGATACGGCTATCCTCTTTTCCGGATGCTATATAGACGGTATGCACTACCATACCCCCAGACTTAGGGCGTTTGGGCTCAGTGCCTTTGACATTTGTCGCAGACATGGGGATTTTCTCCGGCCTTCTCCTCTTATGAGCGGTCGAAGTTAAGGGGGCCGTTGCAGTGGGCACCCAAGTAGCCGTCACCTTCTGTAGCTTAACAGGATGGTTTTCTTCCTGTCGGACCTTCAGCTTCTTCTGCCGGCAAGGATAGTCTTGATCGATCACTGACTCTTGGACCCATCGCCATACTTTGTAAACTTTGGAGGACAGCCGCTGAAGGGGCTGCTCCAGCTTTATTTCTGTGACAGTCTCTACCGGTGGCGTAGATCTTTTCAGTACGGCGGTAGGCGAGTTCCTGCGCACCTTGATCAGCAGCTCAAAGCTGTTCCCGGTTGGAACAGCAGTATTGACTTCCACCGTTGGAGCTGGTGGAGTTAGCCCAGAGGGGGAGTTGCCCCCAGCCTTCCTTACTCGACGCCAGTGGCGATGTCGAGCGTGTCGAGCTGTTAAGGTTGGTTCGGCGATGGGGATGGCTTTCTCTTGCCCCCTGTTCTGATAAGGCGTCGCCGGTGCCAGCCTTTTGAAGACCGACGTCCGTTGAGCAGCAGTAGCCAATCTGTCGAAGACAGACTTTTGAGCAAGAATGGGAGCCTGAGCAGGAGCCGGAACAGTCAGTCTTGTGAAGACCGACCCATTGGTAGGAGAAGCCGCCTTGACGACTTCAGGAACAGGGATGGCTATCCTTTTCGGAATAAACTTTTCTGGAACTGTAGGCTTCATCATGGGCTTGCATGAACTTTGGCCCAATCTGGCAAAGACTGAGGCGCTGGGGCTGGACGACCTGTTGAGAGGGGCCGCGTCAGTAGCAAGCCGATCAAAGACCGACTTCTTGGGAGCTTCCGTTGCTGGCACAGGGGTGCTGAAGCTCCTCGGTGGGAGCATGGTCCTGAAAAACAATTCTGTGGTGGCCTGAGTGACCTGTTCCACCGGCATCGTGAACAGGGAAGCCGTTTGGGGCCTGTAAGCTATGCCCCCAGATGAGGTGGAAAGTGAGTTGCAGTTGCAGTTGGAACACTTTGCGCAAGTGGACGCCGTTGATCCTTCGCTTTCAGCACCAAGCAAAACGCCAAATCTTAGTATCCCGAACCCAAGGGCAACCGTTAGCAAACCGCGATTCGTTCGTGAACACGACACACGAAGTATGGAATGGAAAGAGGAAAAGGTCCCACCGGGCGTGCCAGAATCTGTTCCCCTCCGAAAGACGCGACGCAGACGCGGCGATCGTCTTGCCTGAAATTCGGGGCAGATGCTAATTGGTGTTATCCATCCACCTCTCCGAAGATGCCAAGTTGATTTATGGCACCATGCATCGAAAGTTTAAACGGATGCAGCCGATGTAGCAGATTTCGTCAGATTCCCCCTCGTTTGAAGGGTTTTTGATTGTGGGGACGCTCTTCCTTGCAGGTGCAAGCCCCTGCAGTTAATTACGCTATCGCATCGCGGTAACAACTTTCTCCTTCTCCATATGGTCACTTCGTGTCGTGGGTGTTTGTTTTGTGTTCGGTTGCCCATGGATTGTATACGGAGACTAATTTATGTTGTCGCCCGTAGGGCGTGTATTAGTCCAAATCCGTATCTTCTTAGATTTGGGTTTGGGTTTTGGGTTTAAGGATACGTTAGTCTCATTTGAGACTAAGATCAACTTAAACGTTTGTTAAGGATACGTTAATCTAATTTTTAGACTAAGATCAACTTACAGGATCATTTAGATCCAACAAGAGAGCATTTGGGCTGCCTCTGTTGTTTAGTTTAGGGACATTGCGGTCGATTAGTTTAAGGACATTACGGTCCATTGTTAGTTTAAGGACATCTCGGTCCACAGTTAGTTTAAAGACATCACGGTCGAGGTTAAGGACATCATAGTTCGTGAGTTTAAGGACCCCACAGTCCAATGTTAGTTTAAAGACATCACGGTCGAGGTTAAGGACATCATAGTCTATGAGTTTAAGGACCCCACAGTCCAATGTTTAGAGACGTCATGGTCTATGAAATGTGTGGTTGTCGGGACCCGTCGCCTCTTTGAAGACGTTGAGGAATTACAATGACAAATATTAAAGGAGTGAAGAGATGTACCCTTGAACCAAGATGAGTTGGTTGAAAGAGCAGATGCGCTCAGTTCAAGATAAGTTGAGGACTTATGGCCAGAATTGGGCTAAGTCTAATTAAAAATGTTTAACATTTTTATTCTTGCTCTGGCTATTAAGCCTTTATTTGGGCCCGGCCCTTTTAATAATGCTAAGCATTGAGTTCTGACATCTTTTGTCTTCATCAGAACAAAGTGTGTTCTGACAGCGCACCACGTGGCACGTCAGGCGCTTTGCGCCAGCTAAAGAGCGCATTGCGCTTCTGTCGGGTAGCGCACACGAAGAGGACACGTGTCGCGCTTAGCGCTAAGCGCTAGTTTATTAGCGCATTGCGCCTTTAATTTATGAGCGCGTTGCGCTATTCTGTTGGTGCGCCAGTGAGTGACACGTGGCGCGCTTGGTGCTGAGCGCCAGTCCATGAGCGCAGTGCGCTGCTTCAGAAGCGCAAAGCACAGATTGTGTCTTTGGTTGACACGTGACATGTTTTGGCACTGAGCGCCGGTCCAAGAAGCGCAAAAGCGCAATTCATGAGTGCAAGGCACTTTCTAATAGCGCAAAGCGCATTTGATCAGATTTAAGATCAAAGAACAAATTTATGTTCTTCTTAAAGGAGGCCTTGCCTCAAGATCCAAGAACAAAAGTTCTTGTTTTTATAAAAAAAGGCTCTGCCTTTATAGATCAAGGATCTGTGAATGAAGTAAATACTTCTTTTATTTTCTTTTTTATTAGATCTTTTGATCTTTTTCTTTTTATCAAAGACCTTGGTCTTTTGTAGATCTATGATCTTTTTAGAAGACGGTTCTTCTTTTTACGTGGTGATTTCATCTCTGTGGTTCAACAACTAGTTCTTTACCTTGAAGATGAAGAAATGATCTTCTTTTTCTAAAGGCTTGCCTTTCTTTCTCTTTGAGTTTTCTCAAAGTTTGCAGAGGGCTTTCTTTTTTTTTTTGTATATATCAGACTTGAAGTCTAGGGGCCTTTATATAGGACCAAATGATTTGTTGAATCAGTTTTAAGATATCTTTCTCTGATTGATTTGGGAATATTTCCCACCGTTGGATCTTTGATCCCAAGGTTTCTGTTTTACAGAAGATAATCTTCTTGTTTTAATAAGATTGGAAAGATCTTTCCATAACAGAATTTAGTTCTGATTAATTAATAATTTATTATTAGTAGATCTTTTGATCTAACAGTGGGGATTTTTAATTCCAGCGCTGACGCACCCATGCTCGACACGTGGCGCGCAGCGCAACTGCGCTAGCGTACCCATGCTCGACACGTGGCATGCAGCGCAGAGCGCAGCGTACCCGTGTTCGACATGTGGCATGCAGCGCAGAGCGCAGCGCAACTGCGCTAGCGCATCTGTGCTTGACACGTGGCGCGCAGAGCGCTGGATCTGAAGCGTTGTTTCAACTTTTAGTTTTGAAATTTTAAAACAGAGTTTTGCTCTGATTGGGGGTGCGCTGCCTACGGCGCAGTGCACCTGACGCTAGCGCGTCTGCGTTTGACACGTGGCGCGCAGCGCGCAGAATCTAAAGTGTTGCTTCAATTTAAATTTTGAATTTTGAAACAGAGCCTTGCTCTGATTGGGAAAAACAAGGATATCCGCTGAGCTCCCTGAATCGACCAATATTCTCCGGACCTCGTAATGGTGAACTCGGGCTGCTATCACAAGGGGGTCATTGTGTGGGAGTGATATGCCGTGAAGGTCTTCATCGGTGAAGGTGATCGGGTCATCCTTCCTGTGCTTCTTATGGGACAGATCACTTATGGCCATGACTGGTAGTGGGCGGCGGTCCCCCTCACTATCCATAGTTGGATGTGTTGAAATGACCATGATCTGTCCGATTGTTAACTCCTCGGGAGGTGGTTGGTCCTTTTGCTCTTGTTCTGCATGTCGCTTGTCTTGTAGGTATTTCGCCAGGTGGCCAGACCGGATCAGTTCCTCAATATAGTCACGGAGTTGCTTACAACTCTCGGTCGGGTGCCCCTGCGATCTATGGTAAGCGCAATATGGGCCCCGGTGCCGCTTATCCGCCTACTGGGTTGCCGGCGGGAGCTTGAAAAACCTCTCGCCTTTAGCCTCCTTTAGCAGTTCTGTCTGGGAGATATTCAGAGGAGTGTACTCATGGAATCTCGGGGAATAAGGTTTTGGACGGTCGGCTTTCTTTTTGTCCTCTCTGTCCCTTTTTTTCGGTCTGCTTGATCGCCCCGTGGTAGGTTAGCGTTCACTTCTGACTCGAGTTGAATCTCTCGCTCGGTCCTTGCTTTTACTTCGGCCATGGTCCTAGGTTGCGCTAATGCAAAAGAGCGGAGCCACTCTTTGTGCCTAAGACCTGACCTCAGGGCGGTGATAACCGTTTTGTCACGATACTCGGGAGCCTCTAGAAGGGCGTTGTAGAAGTGGGTGACGTACATCTTGAAGGATTCTTTGTCTCCGCTCTTGATGGTAAACAGATAGTCGACTGTCCTTTTTTTCCGTCGGTTACCGACAAAATAACCGAGGAATTGGGTCACCAGCTCATCAAAGGTTGAGATCGAGCACGGCGCGAGCCCTCGGAACCAATCTCGGCCAGCCCGGATGAGGGTAGTGGGGAAGGCTCGGCATTGAACCGCATCTGAGTTGTCTTGGAAACTCATGCCTGCCATAAATGCGTCCAAGTGGTCATTCGGGTCGAACTTCCCGTCGAAGAGGGCCACTTTGGGCGGTTTGTTCCTGGACGGGACACGCTCAGCTAGTAGCTGTTCGATAAAGGGCCTTGTGAATGAATCAGCGGAGTACTTTGCGCCTTCGCCAGCCGTATGGTCATCCTGTCGTATGTCTTCGATTTTCCTTTCGAGGGCCTCGATTCATTGTTGGTACCCCAAGGATTCTTCACAGTCAGAGCGCCTGCTATCTCTACTCCTGGCTTGCACGATGGAGCGGCTTGGGCTCCGCTCTATCACGTTCCTTAAATCTTCGGGACGAACCCTTCATGGATAGCCCTGGCGCTCGCCGTATACGTGACTGTGATGGAAGTGGCAACGCAGGTCTTGCCTGGAATCATGCGATTTGACCGACACTTCCTCACGGGGCGAGAAAGCACGGCGCGCGTTGAAGTGATAGCCCGGTCTTCCCTGAGATCGGGGTGTCGAGCTATCCGGCGCCCAACGGGTCATGGAATCATTTCCCGCATGCGGGCCATGACTGCCGGAACCGGCACGACGGTGTTCGGCAACATCAAGATGAGCACGAGTGAGGTCAAGAGCCTGAGTGTGCCCTTCCGTTTCCCTGCGCACGTCGTCACCCCGGGGAGGGGATGCTGCGGTTTTGCGGGCATGGCCGGCCGTTTGGACGCGGGCGAGCGCATCCACCATCACCGTGAGCCTATCGATTTGAGCAGATAAGACGTTGATGATGTTAGAAGGGGGAGGGGGGACGTTTCCGCCCCCGTTGTGGAGAACGGGACGGCTCATGCTGGGATCGTCACGGTTGTCGCTTGTCATTGAATCGGAGGCAGAAGATCAACTTTTTAGGGGGAGAAGAAAGTGTTTCCCACAGACAGCGCCAACTGATGGAGATCAGAATCTCCCTCAGATGTTGTCCTCCGTCGATCTTACTGCAAGCGATTCTGAACGGTTGTGATTGAAAATGAGAATTGACTGTGTGGATTTCAATGGGTTGTAGGATGTTGTTGACGCCGAGCTACCTACAAGGGAAGTCCTGGGGTGGGAAATCACCGTAGGACCCTCCGACGATCGAGTAAGTACCGAGAAATAATGACAGGGTAGCGGCGTATTGGAATGAATTTCACCTACCTGAGTTGTCTGGTGGAGGTGGTTTATATAGGGGTCGCATGAGGTGAACCGGCGCGAGATTCTCGCCGTCCGTTACGTCCCTGTATCATGTTCGCATCGATGGCGGGACACGCCTATTAATGGCGGGGTACGCTCATTAATGGTGAGATACGCTAGCGTGAGATGCGGAGATATCGTCGTGGTGAGATACACGGAGCCGTTACGGGGGCGCTTGGGCTCCGTGCTCTCGGTTGAATAGGGAAGTTGAGGAAGTTTAGCTTGGTGGATAGCTCAGAGGCAAGCGAGGAGGCCGAGAAAGCTCAGCTGTAGGATTGCTCGGAGGCGAGCTGTCGGCTGGTTGCTAGGCGAATAGGGAAGGTACTCCGGAGAGGTATCCAAAAGGTCTGATGCAATCTCGGAGACGAGATGCCGAAGAATGTCCCCAATGCATCATACTTATTCTAGCTCCGTAGCCCCCAGAAATCTAGTAGGCTTACGTGGATGATACGTCATCCGCTACGTGTTGTAATCTGGGGAATACTCGTTTATGAGGCTCATCAGACGTAGAGTTTAAAGTCTTATTTGCAATTTACGATATTGTTGTTTTTATGTGTATCAAAAGCTATACGGCATTGTTTTATTGCGAATCAAAGACTATAGACCCAATAATTTCGCCATCAAATTTTATTGTTCAGGGCTCAAATATTCAAGCAAATGTCGAAACAAAGAAATTTGTGCTAGTACATGGAGGAGGCTTTGGAGCCTGGTGTTGGTATAAGACAATCTCTTTACTCGAAGGATCAGGAATGCGTCCTATTGCTCTCAATCTATCCGGGTCGGGTATAAACACGGAAGATCCAAATACCATAACAACCATGGCACAGTATGCAAAGCCTCACAAATTTCTTACAAAATCTTCCTGAAAATGAGAAGGTGAAGAACTTTGTACCTACAAATTTTGCTTTTTTACAGGGTAAATTTGCACCCAAAAATACAAATAATTTTTTTTCTGTTTTTTCACAAAAACTTTGAAGTTTATAAATTGATAATGTGATGTTAACATAGCCTCATTTTATTATCCAGAATTGTTTTTTTTAACAGAATTGGTTTTTAACAGAATCCGCATAATTAAAATAGTGATAAATAGGTTTAATGATTGGCACACGTTAAAACGGTTGAGTGGAGATTTAGTGTAACAAGCAGAGCCGGTTCATGGCTTTTTTAATGTAATTTATAAAATCGGTGGTATTTATCTTTAGAATAGTGAAAACTCATGGTATTTTAGTATAACACACCCATTTCCCATGATACAATCTTTACCGGTGTAATTTCAATGGCAGGTTATTTTGGTTGGCCATAGTTGTGCAGGTGCAATTATATCGTATACGCTCGAGTTTTGCCCGGAGAAAATCTCTAAAGCTGTATTTGTTAGTGCCACAATGTTATCAAATGGACAGAGAGCTTTCGATATCTTTGCAAATGAGGTATGTACTAACCTTTCGTTCCTTATTTTAATTCTTAAATTTATATTCCAGTGAAAATTTGTGTTAGCTATTTTTGCAGCTAGCATTTGCTGAAAATTTTATGCAGTCGCAAAATCTGATATGCGATAATGCTACAGACAAGCCTCCTACTAGTCTTGTATTTGACAGGCGACAAATAAAAGGGTTGTATTTCAACCATAGTCCTCTCAAGGTAACGATGTTTAAAACATTCATCTGGATTAACAATTATGAAGAAAATATATACAGATACAAAAATATGGTAATCTGTAAACAAGTTTCTGGGTGTGTGACATGCACGTGGAATAATTTTTCAGCAATTTTACATAACCTTGCAAAACTTTTTTTCTTAATGCCAGCGTTTCTCAAAGGATATATATATATATATATATATATATATATATATATATATGCGCGCCTAAAAATGAGTAGGATTGGCATGTAGATTTGAATTACTAAAAAGAAGCGACAGAGGACATTAAACCAAGGATATTATCTTACTTTTTTTTCCCAAGACAAAAGGTAGGATGATCACTCCTGGTTGGCTCTATCCAAATTTCGAGTGGTTAGAATATAAAATATATCCCTCAACCCTCGTTACAAATTCAGAGTCTGTGTTGTGTTTACTATATATTAGAACCTCGTAATTGCAAACCCCTTTAACGATAGTTAAACAAAGAAAATCACTACTGCAATAATGGGTTGCTCCTACGGATATATCTGTAGGGACACAAAATTCCCCTGTAGGTACAAAGGCCGCAGGTGCAACTCTTGACCCTGAACATACCCTTACGGACTAATAATTGCCCCTACGCCTTACACTGTAGGGACATTTGGCCCTACGGATTACGCCGTAGGAACATAATATTAATTTAATTTATTGGTTTATAAAATAAAATACCTGTGCCTACGGATTTATCCGTAGGGCCTTATACTTACCCTTACGGATTAATTCGTAAGGCCTGATAAATGCTCCTATGGATTAATTCGTAGGGACAACTTTTACCCCTGTTACCGAGTCTATAAGGACAAAATACCAGGTATTCTGATATTTTGTCTCTGCGGCTAACTGTGTACGGCTAACTGTGTAGGGGCAAACCTTGCACCTACGGATTAATCCGTAAGTACAACAGATGGCCCTACGGATTAATCCGTAAGAACAAAATATCAGGATTTTTTTTTAAAAAAGAGGCTTCTTGTTTTTCCTTGTCCTGTGCACAATAATATATACATCATATAGCCATATACAAAAATATTTATAATTAACATCTCACACATAATATATAAAAGAAATAAACAAATAGAATACGATATCAATCTAAATCATCGTGAATAAGCAACCAACCATCAATATTGTCCAAAAAATATACAATATATATCAGATAAGTACATACATCCTCAAAAATATTAAAAAAAAAGCTACCCTAGCTCGGTCCAGCTCCTCCACCTCTAATAAACGTCGTAATCTGGCGCATCTTCTCGGTGCAGCCCTGAATTGTCAAAAACTCGTCTAATGAAGGAGCGGACCGTGCGGGAGTTTGAGTGGGTTGTAGAGCTGCAGGAGTGGTCTGCGCAACCGCAGCCGAGGTAGTGGCTTACGGAGCCACAGCCGAAGGAGATGCATGTAGAGCCGCAGCCGAAGTAGCCTGTCACATCTGTTAAATTTTGTGTGTAATAAATGAGTAAGAACGGTGTATTAGATTCTAGTCGAATTCGTATCATTATCAGGTTATTGCGAAACCCCAATCTAAGAATATTTAGAGACTTTGGCGGTGTATTAGATTCTAGTCGAATTCGTATCATATGTTACTATCTATAATGTGATATAATATTTTACTATTAAGTAGTATACGTAGCATCTCCTTCAACTCCTCGACGATGGTCTTTAAGGCGGAAATATCATGCTCTAGACGTCGTTCACAGGGGTAGGGAAAGTAACCGCCGGAGTGGAGTCCAACCTCATATGAGCCCTTCTAGGACCCAGTCCCCGGCCTCTCTCCCAATCTCCATGGTGCCCTCCGTGTGCGGCGTCTAGGACTAGGGTCAGTAGTATCGGATCAGCCTGTCCAGTAAAATCGATCCCCGATACCTCTGTCTGCTCCACCACCCGCTCCTACACCCACATTAACTATTAAAATATAAGTATATCATTTAAATTTGAACTTTTCAAATGTGTTAGAATAAATATTAACACTTACGCAATACTCTTGGGCAGCGGTGTCGGAGAATCGAAGCTCGTCCGTGGCGGGATATGTCGAGGTTCCATAGACGACAATATACGCGGTCAGCACGGTCGGTGTACCATCCTGCGCTAGGATTTGAGCTCTCTACAATTCGCCAAAAGTTTACATATATTATAAAATAACTCTTAAGTTTACATTATATCAAAATAGATCTATTGTAATTTACTGATGCATCCATGGCACGAGTAATGTTCCTTGAGCCACCTGTATAAGTGGGGCGACCCCTCTTCGCCAACTTCCTATTCTCCTTATTTTGATTGGCGTGTTTCTGCACAACACATCCAGATTTAGTTTTCTAATTAAGCAACACAAAAAAATAAATTATATACTAAACAATGAATTACATTTAAATTAAAAACCTGTTTGCGCTGAAAGTCGAAATATTGGCACAAGAGAGGCCATGTATTTACGTTGACTCTCGCAAAGGCCGGAGTATGTAGGAGAGCCGCTCTCTCTATCTCGGAGGTCGCCATCCATAGAGAATAGCAGTCGATCTTCAGCTCGTTCCTATTGTATCGGACTTTTGATTGCATGTTCTTCATCAGGCCCTGCTATAGAGCGTGAAAATCAAGCACTCTCTCAGGGTGATCAGGGTTGGGTATAGGCTGAAAGTCGTAATCCAACTGCAAATACCAAAAAACAATGTATTTAAATTGTAAGTGTTAAATAATAATAAATATATTGGATAAGTCAAATGAAAATATATATTAATACCCGAGCCTAATCCAGAAGAGGGAAAATGAGCGCCGGTGCTGATCGCTCCACTCAACGTGAAGTGGATACTTCTTTAGAATGCGACTCTCATCCTTCATATACCTGCCGAAGCTCTCGGCATAATCGTCGGTATAGCGATAATCGAGGGTAAAGAAGAGGGGGAATGGTGCCTCCTCCCTAACTCTGTCGAGCCACAGCCTATAGGACTGATTCGGCCCTCGAGTCCCTCTCTCGGGATGGGGCTACCCTGCATCTACAAGAAATATCAAGACAAGTAATATTAAGACAAAGTGGTATTAAGAAATAAAGGATTAACGAAAATTGAAGTGCGATATATACCTTCGGCGAAGAATGACGGTAGGAAAATACGCCCAAGCTTATAAAGTATCAATGAAATAGAATTTTCTAGATTCTCCAGCGTCACAACATTCAGGGTTTTAGCGCACAATTCTCTAAAAAAGCAAAAAAGGTCATTGATTACTAGACCAACTGATTCGGGAAGGGAAGTCTTGAGGGCTAATGGGAGAAGGTGCTCCATAATAACATGGTGATCATGAATTTTCAGCCCATCGATCTTGCCTTTCACAATTTTTATCTTCTTACTAAATGATCCTGAGAAACCTGTAGGAACTTTCAAATCATGCAGCACCTGCATGAACATTTTCTTCTCCGGTTGTGACATATGATACGCGGCATTAGGAAGTACAAACTTGCCTGGTTTACCCGCTATCGGTTTAGGATGCAATTTACTTTTAATTTCCCAGTCCTGAAGATCCATCCGAGCACGGATGTTGTCTTTCGATTTTCCATCATTACAAGGAAGAAAGTTGAGTACGTTCTCGGATACTCCCTTCTATATATGCATGACGTCCAGATAATGACGCACTAAATTTGTTGACCAGTACGGAAGCTCATAGAAAATGCTTAACTTGTTCCAGTAGGGTGGTTTGACCTGTTTTGCCGGATCTATCCCGAAGGTCACATTATTGTAACCATTCCACTGAGCAATCACGTTCTCTCCGGACAATGAGGCTGGAGGCCCAAAAAGCTCCTGATGATTATTAAAGTGGGCAGCGTCTAACCTATAGGGATAGTCTAATGGCAGGAAACGCCGATGACCGCAATAAAAAACCTTCCTGCTAAAATTCAAGAATTTCGATGTTGTATATTGATGGCAATAAGGGCATACTTTGTAATCATTTGTGGACCAACCTGATAGCATTCTATACGCATGAAAGTCATTAATTGTCCACATTAAAGCCGCACGCAGTGTGAAGGTTGTATCTGTGTTTGCATCGTAGGTTTCTACACCATTAATGAATAAAGATTTTAATTCGTCGATCAGAGGTCGGAGATAGACGTTGATATTGTCTCTCGGTGAGTTTGGTCCATCAATAAGAAGAGACATCATAAAATAGGATTGATCCATAACCAACCAAGACGACAGATTATAAACTATCATTACAACAGGCCATATGCTGTGGCTTCCAGCCATATAGTTGAATGGGCAGAAGCCATCACTGGCGAGTCCGAGCCTGACATTGCGAGGATCACTACTGAATATTTCGTTCCTCCTATCGAAATCCTTCCATGCCGGTGAATCTCTTGGATTACTCATTTTTCCATCTTTGCTTGGAACAGCACGGCGATGTCAAATCATTGCCTCGGCTATTTTTTTGCACCTGAATAGCCTCTGTGTTATGAAATTATCGTGCTATCTTGATAGGTATATCGGGTTTCCTATCAGATTCTTTCGGCTTATACCTGAGCTCTCCGCATGTTGGACACTCTTTCAAATCTGAATTCTCTTTCTGGTACAACATGCAATCTTTAAGACATGTATGAATTTTCTCACACTTCAGACCCAAATCAGACATCATCTTATGGGTTTCGTACCAGCTGTCGGGCAAGTTATTTCCCGGAGGTATAGAATTTTTCAGGAACTTCAGAAGCATCGTGAATGACTTGTTGTTCCATTCATTTATGCACTTAATCTGGAAAAGTTGGACGAACCATGATAGGGTGGAATACTTTGCATTCTCATAAATTGGTCTTCTAGCATCATTCATGAACTTTTCATACTTATCCGCACGCAGTCTTTGACCGGAAGGAATGTCATCTTTGGTAGGAATACTATCACTTAAGGCAGACTCTACCATATCCTCAATTTCTTCTCCTAAAAAGAAGTTATCATCTTATTCTTCTTCCGCCGCATTACCGTCTTCTTCTTCTGTCGCATTACCGTCTTCTTTTGTCGCATTACCGTCTTCTTCTTGTCCTTCCCCGTGATATAGCCAGGTTGTATAAAGTTTAGTAAAATCATGTTTAACGATATGAATTTCTACGATTTCTAGCTTCGGCCAGTACTTATTCCCACATCTATCACACGGGCAGAGAATCTGCTCTAACACGATCTTATTATGTGAGCGTGCAAATTCAATGAAAGCAACAAATCCTGCGACAAACTTAGATTGCATGCGTTGTTGCCAATACACGTACATCCAGTCCTTAACTCTGATGTACTTATAGGCCATGCTAGACTGTATAACATATAAATTGTAGGTTATGATGACTATATTGAGAAATCTATGAACGGGATGGTTACTGACAAAGAAAAAAAATCTGTAGAGGCAAGTTTGTCATTGAAAAGAATAAATTATCGATAAATAAAGTTAGATTTGATGATACCCAAGTATGAGTTGCATTCAGTGTATGTGTGTTTTAATTTATGATTTCTCTTAAGTGTAGGGTTGTTAGTGTGTATGTGCTTTGTGTGTGCGTTTGTTGTGTATTCGTGTTGTATGTGTGTGTTTCGGCTGTCGGGGGTAAGGCTTCTATCTTATTAAGAATGTATACAGCAGACACCCATTCGCTTGTACTTTCATCCGTTTCGAGTAAATTTCGGCAGTATCTTCCCGCTGTTCTCTGAGCACACTGTAATAGAATAGATAATCATTTCAATGCTGTGAAATAACGTTGAAATGAACATCTAATCTATTTTTGTACATGGAGAACCAGTGGAAAAGTACCGACAAAATAACTCGAAACGAATGAAAACACAAGTGAATGCAGGTGTTTGCTTTATACATTCCTAACTTGTCCACACTGGACAAATCTATCGGTTATCATACGATTGAATCTTTTCGTCACATAGACTACACGACGGTTGTTGGTACCGAACTATACCGTCTGATATTTAACAACCTTCGTATAGTTCTATGTCACGGCGAATATCGAACGTATGTTAACCGATAGATGGGGACTAAGTCGCGCTTTGATTTTCACATATGAGTATCGATGAGAATACGAAAGTTCATATTATTATCGAGTATCATATATTGGTTTTAACTTGAACATTTAACTTGAATAGGTTTTACGTTTACGTTTCGTTATTAAGGGTTCAAAATTTTTAGTTTAGAGTAAATTTTTCTTGCGTTTACGGTAAAGTTGTACGTTTACGTTATCATCGAGTATTCTACTGAAGAAACTAGTGCACCCTAAACCCTAATCCTAATTAACCCAAATTACAAAAATTAACCCAAATTAACCCTAATCATCACCCTGACTCAAATTATCCCTAATTAATCCAAACTTACCCAAATTAACCCTAATCATCACCCTAACTCAAATTAGCCCTAATTAACCCAAAAATAACCCTAATTAACCCCCAACTAACCGTAATCAACACTCTAACACAAATACACTCAATTTTACCTAATTAACCCAAATTAATCCTAGCCCAAACCCTAACCCAAATTAACCTAACCTTAATCATCACCTAAAGCCCAACCCAAATTAACTCTTGTCCGAACTAAAATTAACCCTAACTAATCTAATTAATCTTAACCCTAACCCTAATCATCACCAACCCTATTTTACCAAATTAACCCAAAATAACCCTGACCCTATACCGAACTCTAACCCTACCTAATTAACCCTAACCCTAACCCTAATTAACCCTCAATTAACCCGGAAATAGTTATAACGCTAACCCTAACCCAAAAATCAACAATAACACCAAAAAAGCATAAATATAAGTTCAAAATGGAAAATAACCCACCTCAGTAGTAGTTTTGCCGACGGCAAAGACCTCGACGAAGTGGAGGCGGCCGGGGATTCTACCGTCGACGAGACACAGTCGACGACGAGCTCGTGGAAGACTATGATGCGGCCAACGGCAACGATAAAGTCGACGATGGGTGTACCGACGACGATGAAGTCGACGACGGGCGGTGGTGATGAGAAGACGCGCGCGGGAGATCGATCACGGGAGGAGTTGGCAAATTTTGTGGACACGATGGCGAAATTACTGACCTTTTTTTTTATATTATAAATAACCCTTTGTTGCCCTTACGGATTAATCCGTAGGTCTTTTCTTTGCGGTTCCGTAGTGCCAAATAAAAGATTATATTTTGATATTTTCTAATGGGCACCGCAGGGACAAATCGATGGCCATACGGATTAATTCGTAGGGGCAATAAAAAGTTGATTCTTATAGCCGTAGGGGCAACCACTTCGTGTAGTAGTGAATATAGAATGCTAATTTTAAGAGATTACAGAAAAATAGATTTAAGTTTGCATTGGCTGCGGCATGTACAAGGCTGATCCCACTCCAACCGATGATGGAGAAACTGTCTCTCACTCCTGAAAACTATGGCACCATCCGCCGCTTCTTCATCCACACCCTCGACGACCACGTGCTGTCGCTGGACATCCAAGAGAAACTTGTGCAGGAAAACCCAGCTGAGAGAGTGTTCAAGATCAACGGCAGCGAACACTGCCCCTTCTTCTCAAAGCCGCGGGCTTCTTGAAATTGCTCAGATTCCATGATAAGGGTCGCGGGTTGCCAATGCCTGAGATAATGTTCCTTTTTATTTATTTTATTTTGCTGTAGACTTTTATGTGTATGATTATGAACAGATTTTAGATACTAAGTTTTCGGAAGAATTTTCCTGTCATGGTTCTTCAAGGTATCCCCAAAGCATGAGATGATGTTTAAGATAGTGTTTGGATAATTGAAGTTTGCGGGACATTAGGAGTCACCTACGTATTTAAAAAAAAAATAAATTGTAGATTAAATGTGTAAGGTAATGATCAAATTTTAGAAACAGGGTTCTCATAACATTTTTCCTGTCCTAAAAACATCGATGATGTTTAATATATGTTTGGCTCAAGGAATTTGTGGGAGATTAGGTGCTTTTTGTCCCTCCAAAATTTTGTGCAGAGTTTATGAGTATGGTTGTGATCAAATTTTTGGTACAATGTTTCCAGAATTTCTGTTGTCTGTCTTGATTTTCCTCAAGGTGTCCCAATTTTCGATGACTTTTGTTACAAATCATAGACTCGGGAAAAAAGAAAAATATTATTAATGATTGTTCAAACGATACAATAGACAATGTTTTTTTTTATATATACCCAAACAAAACAAACACAGCCAAATGTGAGAATATGGAATGGGAGTGTATGTAAGCACAACAGTGGTATGATTGACGACAAGCTAGAGGGGTAAAGGAAAAGACACATCTATCGATGAGTGGTTAAATTATGGTATAGTTTCGACAAAGGCAACACTGCGAGAAATGTGAAGACATCTGCGAATAGGATCGTAACATCTATACCCCTCATGAGACGGACTGTACTCTATCATAAAACACTTGACCGAGCACGAAGAGAGTTTGTCTCGTTCATGAGAAGGAAGAATGAATAAATACAGTCCAATGTGTGTAAAGTGGAAAAGTCAAAAAGGGATTTGTAAAATATCAAATATAATGTGACCTTAGAAACAAATAAAATGGAGTAATGTTGATGAGAAGTACTGCAGTCTAGAAAGCCTCAATTCAATAAGGACGAGGAACAAATGCAGAGAGTAAGTGAGCTCATGTGGTGTCAAGAATATGTCGATGATTTCTCTCAGCTATACCATTTTGTTCATGAGTGTGTGGGCATGACTGTTGGAGAAACGTGCTATGAGATTTAAGAATAGCTCGCATGGATGATGAAACGTACTCATAAGTATTGTCATATTTGAAGATTTTAATTACTTTTTGAAATTGGGTGTAAATCATATTCATAATTCAGTATAAATAGAAGAAATCTTAGATCTGGCATACATAAGATAACCCCAAGAATAATAAGAGTAGTTATCAATAAAACAAATATAATATCGATAACCAGACATAAACACCACAGGTGCAGGTCCCCCAATATCAGAATGAATCAAGTCAAAAGGTTCCAAGGAAGTTTTATTACGAGACAGAAATGGTAGGAGGTTTGTTTGGCTGGTCGATATCCAACACAATTATTTAAGGAAGTTGCACAAAAGACCCTAAGACTCCAGACTCAGATAAGGACTTAAAACGAGGATGTGAAATATGAACCTAGACGGCGATGCCATAGATCAAAGGCAGTTGATCCAGCTACAATCCTACTCGAGATGGACAAATGAAGATACTCCAACTAATACAAACCATTCACTCTACGACCCGTCCCAATCTTCTTCTTGCACAATACAAGAAGTGTATGAGAAAATGATAATGCAACCAGAATCTGTTGGAGATAGTGCCCTCAGAGTCAATTATTAGGTCACAGGTACGTGATTGCAATGATTGATGGAGGACCTATCCCGGTAGGACAGTCTTACTCGAGTTGATAGTATGCTATCTGGTTTACCTTTATCATCGTGTACTGTTTTAAGTGACCTGACACGTCGCTATTACACGTTGATAGAGCCCCTAGGATTCTTGCTTGACCACCAGCAGTATGAGGGCGATCATATAAGTGGGAGCTGGGGGTCTATAAGCATATCCTTAAAAGGTCCCTAGTCGTGAGAGTTTCGAGACAGGGCATCGATTCTCCAGAGTAGACTAGTGTATACAGTCGAGACCCCGACGAGGGGCGGTGGCCGGTCTCACAAGCCACTGGTGTCAGTTGGATCACCTAAGATGTATACAGGTGCTCATTGGGTTATGAGTACACCGGACAGGACTCGCCGGGAACATGCTAGTTGGTCATATACCAGACGTCAGATGGCAGTTCCCTGGTGACATGTGTGCAGGTTAGTTCATCGACCTGGGGATCGTCATTTGTCTCGTGTGAGTTCCCACTGTACTTTGATTACTACCCTACCACGGCTCAAAGGAGTCGTGCAAACAGATTTTAGTTGGGTACAGTTCCGAGCCACATGGAGGCAGTGAGCGTATCTTCAGGGGTTCGTCTCTCCCGGTATTGGGGGTGAGGTCGCGCTGTGTCTAGGAGAGCCATTACACGAAGCCCTCGGCCGAGGCAAGGAGATTTACTGGTAGGTATTCCAGTAGTATCTCAGGGTGTTCTGGGCTACACTCCGACACGACTTGTACCGCTTTTGGGGGTCTGACTTTTACCAACCCCGTAGGCCCGCCATGCGATGCTCATAGACGAACGGACCGGACTGTACGGATATTGTCACTGACAGGCTCAGTAGGGTTGTCAGGCTGAGTTCGCTCACAGACATCCCTTTTAGTCAGTACCTGGTAGCCCGTTACGTATTGGCTTATACCTCTGACGTGCTAGTGGTTAAATCCACAACCAAGGTGTTGATGAGTCTTTAGAGTCCCCCACATTCAGTTACTCAGCTTTCGGGCGAAAGGTTGTAGAGGCCGTATGGAGATATGGCAAGATCCGTTCAGATACGTGCGGTATTGCACGGATCGGGATCGGACAGTCTGTACTATAGGCTGTATGGTTATATGGCAGGGTTCGATCAGATACGTGCGGTATTGCACGGATCAGGATCGAACGGATATTACTAGCCGGTTTTGGTATAAGCCGGATCTTAGTATAGTACAGTGTAGATTTTGTCTCATTGCATTTGTATTTCGGTCGAAATACAGATGCAGGTGTGTATGCACAGTATCGGGGTTTTTCCTGTAATTTATTACGGGACCAGTTTTCTGGAGTTGCCAGTTTGCTTTCCGTTTCGGCCGATTTCCATTGTTCCGTTCATTGGCCGAAGATTGGTGGAGGAGGGTTTATTTGCATTGTTGCAAATAGGCATTAGTGGAGGGGGTTCTTTGCTTATATTTGTATCATGATGGTTTTCATGATAAGCACCATCACTTGACTTCTTCTTCTCATGATGGCTTGACTTTTTGAAGCCATCATGCATGAGATGATGGTTGCCTTTGAGTGCTGGATTTGTGGTGATCATTTGATTTTTCCTCATCATCATTTGCTTTCCAACCACCCCCTTGTCTTTGTTCTTTCTCTCTCCAATCACACATGGTAAAGGGGGGGCCGGCCATTCCATGGAGAATGGAATTGATATTCATGAGTTGAGAGAAAAATGTTACACTCATTCTTTGTATGCTCCATTTCTCCCACCTCTCTCCAAGTTCCTTTTCCTCCACCACAAAGGCATCTCCACAACCCCAAATGAGACATGTAATCCACATTATATTCTACAGCAAATCTTGGGCACGTCGAGTAGCCGGCTTCGTGCCCGAGTTGCCTCGGCATTGAGGTGGGAGCCCGTAAAAGAAGTAGGCGATGTGGTGCACTTCCGGCGACGAGGAGGAGACGGGACATTCCGCAGGAGATCGGGACGATGACGAGAAGACCGGAGGACTTGGATCGTCGGTATATCTCTATTCCCTTTCTTGTAGTAAGCTAGGACTAATTAATGGTTCGATCCGGGTATTAGTGCGCGGCGGTTTGCCAGTTCAAGAAAAATTAAGTTTATCACCGCTTCCGCATTTGGCCGTCGGATTGACGGCCGGGGCGCCGCCGTGCACTTACAGTGGTATCAGAGCCTCGCCATTAACTTAGTCTAGCTTTGTGTAATATGTTTGCATTTCCGATCGATCAAAAAGTTCCAAAACCCGTATTTTGATCACATCAGTTTTCTGTTGGAAATTTTTAGTGTCGAAATTTTTTTCAGGTTGTATAAAATTGATGTACTGGAAGATCTAAGAGTTCTGGAAAAAGACGATACACTGATCTCCTCAGGGGAGCGCGGAACCGCGGCGAAACCCTGCTTGTTGCCGCGGTTCCGCCGCAGTATAGAGGATTCAGTGGGTCGGGTTTTTACAGTGGGCTTCTGGGGTGATTTTAGGGGTTTTGGAATGTTAAATTTGGGCCCATAATTTCTGTGAGTGCTACAGTATTGTTTGGGGGCCCACTTGTTAAAATTTGATTGATCGGATATTTTAAACACATTATTTCACAGTATTTACATTATATCTGCGACCGTGAATGTCACTCGATCGGTAAATCCGGTCTAACTGCTATAGCCCGGTTAGACGGATTTGCGAACGTGACTTTCACGTTGATGTTCTGTTTTTGCTGTGATGTTGCGGATCGGTCGTGGGGGATAGCCTGGATGCAATGCTAGTATACTGTTTTGTTGTATTATGTACATTTGATATTGTGGGGCGAGCGTCCGACATGTGGACTGCCGTCACTGCCTGTTTGTATTATTATTTTAGGGCACGGCCAGGTTGCGGTCGATGTACCCGTTGTATGTATATTTTACTTTCTGTACTAGGATTACCCCGCGGAGGGGTGCACGGATAGCCGGGTTCTAGAGGGCAACAAGCCCGCATCTCATGGCATTGAGACGGAGGGGGCTTCACTCTAGGATCGGCGGGCTATTCGCCGCACTCGTAGGGGGTACAGGTTGACCCAGGAGGGATGCCCAAGTTACCGGATTCCGTGAAGTGCTGGGTGGTCCATTCACGGGGCTGAAGGGGGCTGCCTCGCTTCAGGTTTTGGCGGGTAACTTGCCGCGCCCGTAGGGGTCTAGGATTTCAGTGCACAGGCTATCCACACGACCAGGGGAACGTCGGGTTTCAGCGGCTCTGTGAAATCCGGGGATCCCAGATATCTGTATTGTTTCTGTGATGCTGTTCATTCTCTGTGATGTTGCATTTTATTCACGCCTTGAGCGAATATAATATATTGGTATATATATTAGTAGATGTTGTATATGTTTTGCATCCGCGCTAGTCCAGTCCCCGCTCTGTCGTTAGTTAGCTAACCTAACGGGTAATGACGGGACCCAGTGGCAAATGCGGATGGCATATACGTACATCAGTATATTTTCGTTCTTTTGGTGTGATCAATTGATGGGACTGCGTTGATTCTGATCAATGCAAGTTAAAAACAAACCTAATCTGATGTTGTTGGAACACTTTTCAAAAAGCTGTTATTGCAAGGACGTTCACTTTTGTTTTGCATCGTGGTATTCAGTTGGAATATCCTGCTCCTCAGTCGACGAAGCAAGGGCCGAGATCCCTTCACCGGGAGTGACCCCTTGGACAAAAAGTTTGCGTCAGGGCAATGACTTCACTATAACCGATTACTTTTGCTTTGCATCGTGGTATTCAGTTGGAATATCCTGCACCTCATTCTACGGGGAAAGAGCCGAGATCCCTTCACCGGGAGTGACCTCTTTAGCAAAGGTTTTCGTCACTATATTTCTAAAAGCTATCAGTTCCTTCAACGATATCAAGTTCATTACGTTAAAGGTTTTCGCCAGAAACCATTCGTAGCCCTCCGTCATTTCAGTTAAATATTCGGTAGTATTCAAGCTATGTATTTTGACCTCACGCCAAGGCATAGTGATTGGTAGCTGCCGGGTATTTATCTGTTGCATAGATAGATGCGTTGGTTTGGGACAGTCGTACTACTATTTTGGCCTACGTCAAGGGTATGTACGGGTGGGTTCAAATTAACCTGGATAATGACGGGTAGAACTTGACATGTGACTTATGATATTTTGACCTCATGCCAAGGTCATAAGAGCATGGGGCAGAAATCACATCGGGAGTTTCAAAAGAACTGAAACATGCCAGATATGCGCATACCTTCTGGAGTGTGATGACGTGAGCGGATTCCGTCACGTTATCATGCGATGATAGTTGGATCCCGATTCCCACTGATGAGTTAGTTTACTCCTCGGGTAACCCCGACTAATTCTTCTTTCAGGTTTGGAGGAGAATTTGAGGTACAGTGGGAGGTTTCCAGATTAGATAAATAGGTAACCATTCTGATCTAGGTTAGAGTGCACGCTGAGTGTTTCTTTTCTCTCTCTCTTTGGCAGCGACCATTGACCCGACCCTAAGACTATGACTCAGTGACCAAATTAACCGAACCTTCTTGACACCGGCTTTTGGATTGTCAGAGTTGCAGACCTCATTGCCACTCCCACTTTTACCCTTTTCTCCAGGACACCCCGTATTACTACGAACGTCCACTTCCATTGGACAAAACCATCGTATGGTTAGATACGAACTCGAAGGAATTTATTCGAGGATGGTTTCAGGTTCTGGAGAAAACGGATAGGATTATTCAGTTGTCTTTTCCTTTTTCCTTCTCTCAGGTTGCGAGTACTCCTTGGTTTAGGAGATAGTACACCTATTACGCAAATTGGATAGTCTTCTCCCAAACCTTAGGCTGGTGCCGACCGGTAGGGAATGAAGAAAACCGATTAGCATAACGATGGTGTGCAGAAGGTATTAAGTTAAGACAAAGCAAGGGATTAGTAAGAGGGCAAAGTAAATTGCAACAGATATTCATGACCAAACCAAGTATTCCTTCGCCAATCCTAAAATCACCTTTGTATTTCTCCAGGACACTCCGTATCACTACGAAGATCCACAGTTTATTGGATACTCCATCGTATGGTTATATACGAACTCGAAAGGAACTTGTTCCAGTTCGGGGATGGATTCTGGTTCAGGAGAAATAGGAATAAGGTTTATTCGGTTGTTTTTTATCTTCACCCTCTCTCATTGCGAGTGTTCCTAGGATTGGGACAGTACACCCATTATGCTTATTGGATAGTCTTCTTCCAAACCATAGGCTGGTGCCGAACGGTAGGGAAGGAAGAAAACCATTTGGCCTAAGGGGTGTGCAGAAGGTAATGACTAAAGACATATGAAGGGATTTGGAGAGGTGGCAAAGAATTAAGCGGTTACAGTCGTGAATCTGGAAGAGGCATTACTAGGAATACCAGGATACCCCATCGAAACATTTCAATGTTTCAGTTTCACTGTATAATGTTAAAGGAAAACTGATTTCCCAATTAGATACTTACTCCAGGGTATGTATTTACCAGGTACGATTCTCACATCTGTATGGTTTTACAGATGATGAGTGGGAGTAAGTTATTGGGAATTGGGTGATTATCCTCATTATATCGGGATTCGTTGTAATCGGTGATATTTGAGGAAATCACCTGGGCTGTTTGCCGGTTGGCAAATATTTGGTTTTGAATATCCGCAGTTATGCACCAATTTCAAATTGATATATCTGTACGTCTATTTTCATAGAGTGAGATATACCTTTCTGAAATTATGTCTACGACATTTACCTATATCAGTGGATGGTTAGGTAAGGAGCATTAAGCAGCGGTGTAATTCTTCTTGACCATAAGTACAGTTTTCTACCTACGACACACAGTGAATGAGTTAACAGACTCAAGGGACTTGTACAGAGTATTGTATGATGTCCAGGGTCCATCAGGACAGAGGGGTTGGTCCTCGTACTATATTCAGTTTACTTATGACTTCTCTAGTTTTTAGACAAGTGTTTCGCGGAAACACAGGGTCTGAATTTTGAGAAGTTATAGGTATTTGAATAGAGTAGAGAACCAGGTGTAGCAAGTATCGGGATTCTTCAAAGTGATCGAAGATGTAGATACTTGTATATGGTATTCAGTTGATAGTAGTGATTAAGAGAAATTGCTTCTCTTTCAGGTTACTCATAATTGGAAGCATTCCTAAGTTGAGTAACGCTGATCAGGCCTCCTTCCATTTAGTTGACATGCACTGGAGACAGTTGCATGATTTGGATCTGGTTCAGTTAAATCAGTGCCTCTGGTTCTATATATGATATAGAACAGTTCATATCTTAACGTTGTTAAGGTACGAGGAGTTGTCCGGTTTATGATTAAAACCAGACACTGGACAACTCAAGGCACGTTTCTGTAATGGCTGTTTGTGGGTTGACCCAGGCTATGACGAGGGTTGACTTTCTACCATCTGGATGAACAATAGCAATATTGTTCTAGACTCGCCACAGTTTTAATAAAAATGGATTTTTTTTCAGAAAACGGTAGTGGGAGTATGGTAGAACTGGAAGTGATTCCAGAACCGCAAACGATTACTGAAGATTTGATAAGGAACCTAAAGATTCAATCTGGTTTGACATTCCATTGGCCACTCCGCAGATGCGGTGGGTAACTTCAGGCACTCGAGAGGTACTACGGTAGCCTCAAGGACGGTGACAGGGAAGTTCTTGTTTACCCACAATTACCATTGCTGTTGTTCCAGGCTGCGAGACCCGGCGGGAGGATGAGTATAGCGTCGTTCTAAACTAGTTTTAGAAGTGTACGTCTATATGACTCTGCCAGAGGGTTGTCGTAGTCAGTGGGAGCAGCGGAAGCATTGGTGGACAGGTAGCTTATGTCTATTTATAGACTAAAGCAGATGTAGCGGAGATAGATCATCTATTTCTGACGTGACAGTCATAGGTTTGACTTCATCAGAATAGGGGATGGATCTGTTGAGAAGGTAGTAGGGCGTGATGTCCTGGTATTTGGATGACATGCACAGAGTAGGAAAAGAAACTCCTATACTACGATCGGTTATACTTTGGTCGTCACACAGTGGTTTCTCCACATGGGACTTGGACATTATATCAGACATACTGGTTACTAGATCTATGGTCTTAGATCTAGATTTGGGTAGTCTCCCAATCTGGGTACTTAGACAGCATTCTAAGGGTATTTAGAATGGACGACTCCTGGCACGGTAGTGTACCTGCAGGTGATGGAGTCACCCTCTCTGAAGCTGTCTTACAGACTAATGAGGAGAGGGATGTGCATGATTGGCAGATCACTTGCTCAGGCAATTGAGTCAATCATGAGATGTCAAGTACCACACCAGATATTGTTCTTGCACTAGATGCAATAAGTTGACATTAATCCAATCCTGGAGAAACAGTCGGAAGCAGTTCTAGAACACAAGTGGATGTTCTAGGGATATGATAACGACAGCCTCATTCGGGAGACAGTTATCATTCCAGGCTTCCAAGGTGACCTGGACAACAAGGAGGTTGTCAGAGTTATAGTTTTTCCTTCTAATGAGGGGCAGTATTTTGGACAGGTGGTCCAAGGCAATACTGAGGGAGGCATGGCGCAGGATACTGATTAAGTTCAGTTGACGATACAGTCTAAAAAGTTTGGATTTGGAGTTCATTTATGAGCTATGTTCCATCAGACATCCAGACACATTCTAAGACAGGTATTGCTCATTTCGGGAGATGGGTTTCTCCGCGAACTTGAGATTTAGAGAGACGTTGAAAGAGACAACAAAGCGGATCCACTCACTGAGGCTATTCCTCGAACGCAATAGTTTCGCAAACGAGCTTTGTGAGACTGACTAGTAGAGGAGTTGGGTGTTCGGTATCACACGGGCTGTGAGTATGCGACATCGCAATAATTAGCCTTGAGTGCAAGTGGGAGATTGTTGGAGATAGTGCCCTCAGAGTCAATTATTAGGTCACAGGTACGTGATTGCAATGATTGATGGAGGACCTATCCCGGTAGGACAGTCTTACTCGAGATGATAGTATGCTATCTGGTTTACCTTTATCATCGTGTACTATTTTAAGTGACCTGACACGTCGCTATTACACGTTGATAGAGCCCCTAGGATTCTTGCTTGACCACCAGCAGTATGAGGGCGATCATATAAGTGGGAGCTGGGGGTCTATAAGCATATCCTTAAAAGGTCCCTAGTCGTGAGAGTTTCGAGACAGGGCATCGATTCTCCAGAGTAGACTAGTGTATACAGTCGAGACCCCGACGAGGGGCGGTGGCCGGTCTCACAAGCCACTGGTGTCAGTTGGATCACCTAAGATGTATACAGGTGCTCATTGGGTTATGAGTACACCGGACAGGACTCGCCGGGAACATGCTAGTTGGTCATATACCAGACGTCAGATGGCAGTTCCCTGGTGACATGTGTGCAGGTTAGTTCATCGACCTGGGGATCGTCATTTGTCTCGTGTGAGTTCCCACTGTACTTTGATTACTACCCTACCACGGCTCAAAGGAGTCGTGCAAACAGGTTTTAGTTGGGTACAGTCCCGAGCCACATGGAGGCAGTGAGCGTATCTTCAGGGGTTCGTCTCTCCCGGTATTGGGAGTGAGGCCGCGCTGTGTCTAGGAGAGCAATTACACGAAGCCCTCGGCCGAGGCAAGGAGATTTACTGGTAGGTATTCCAGTAGTATCTCAGGGTGTTCTGGGCTACACTCCGACACGACTTGTACCGCTTTTGGGGGTCTGACTTTTACCAACCCCCTAGGCCCGCCATGCGATGCTCATAGACGAACGGACCGGACTGTACGGATATTGTCACTGACAGGCTCAGTAGGGTTGTCAGGCTGAGTTCGCTCACAGACATCCCTTTTAGTCAGTACCTGGTAGCCCGTTACGTATTGGCTTATACCTCTGACGTGCTAGTGGTTAAATCCACAACCAAGGTGTTGATGAGTTTTTAGAGTCCCCCACATTCAGTTACTCAGCTTTCGGGCGAAAGGTTGTAGAGGCCGTATGGAGATATGGCAAGGTCCGTTCAGATACGTGCGGTATTGCACGGATCGGGATCGGACAGTCTGTACTATAGGCTGTATGGTTATATGGCAGGGTTCGATCAGATACGTGCGGTATTGCACGGATCAGGATCGAACGGATATTACTAGCCGGTTTTGGTATAAGCCGGATCCTAGTATAGTACAGTGTAGATTTTGTCTCATTGCATTTGTATTTCGGTCGAAATACAGATGCAGGTGTGTATGCACAGTATCGGGTTTTTTCCTGTAATTTATTACGGGACCCGTTTTCTGGAGTTGCCAGTTTGCTTTCCGTTTCGGCCGATTTCTATTGTTCCGTTCATTGGCCGAAGATTGGTGGAGGAGGGTTTATTTGCATTGTTGCAAATAGACATTAGTGGAGGGGGTTCTTTGCTTATATTTGTATCATGATGGTTTTCATGATAAGCACCATCACTTGACTTCTTCTTCTCATGATGGCTTGACTTTTTGAAGCCATCATGCATGAGATGATGGTTGCCTTTGAGTGTTGGATTTGTGGTGATCATTTGATTTTTCCTCATCATCATTTGCTTTCCAACCACCCCCTTGTCTTTGTTCTTTCTCTCTCCAATCACACATGGTAAAGGGGGGGGGGGCGGCCATTCCATGGAGAATGGAATTGATATTCATGAGTTGAGAGAAAAATGTTACACTCATTCTTTGTATGCTCCATTTCTCCCACCTCTCTCCAAGTTCCTTTTCCTCCACCACAAAGGCATCTCCATAACCCCAAATGAGACATGTAATCCACATTATATTCTACAGCAAATCTTGGGCACGTCGAGTAGCCGGCTTCGTGCCCGAGTTGCCTCGGCATTGAGGCGGGAGCCCGTAAAAGAAGTAGGCGATGTGGTGCACTTCCGGCGACGAGGAGGAGACGGGACATTCCGCAGGAGATCGGGACGATGACGAGAAGACCGGAGGACTTGGATCGTCGGTATATCTCTATTCCCTTTCTTGTAGTAAGCTAGGACTAATTAATGGTTCGATCCGGGTATTAGTGCGCGGCGGTTTGCCAGTTCAAGAAAAATTAAGTTTATCACCGCTTCCGCATTTGGCCGTCGGATTGACGGCCGGGGCGCCGCCGTGCACTTACAGAATCAACAATCCAACTAATAGATAAAAAGTTCATTGTTAGTTTAGGCATATGCAAGACAGATGAAAGAGTAAGATTGCCAAAAGAGTAGGAACTAGGAGTGATGTCACCACACTAAATAGCTGTAAGTGATGAGCCATTAGTAGTATGTATATATGACATAGGAATGCTAAAACAGTTTGCAAGAAAATATTTATCAAAAATCATAAGATGTGAGGCACCTGAATTAAATATCCAAGAAGTAGAAATGCCAGAATTAACAATTGAGGCATTACAGTCATAGAATATAGAGGCTAATCTCTCAGAGGCTCCATTGATGTCAGAACCCGTGCAATGATACGAATGAAGAAAGTCCGCGTGTGTCCATAGATGAAGTAGAGCGTGAAGACGACCAGGAATAGACCTAAATCAGCTCAAAAACGGTTAGACTCGGCTCGGAATCGGCTAGATTCGGCAAGAATCGGCTCAAAATCAGCTAGATTCGGTAAGAATCGGCTCGACACGGCTTAAAATTGGCTTAGCGGCTCGGGTTGGCTCAGCTAGTTACGAGTGACTCGACTTGAATCAAGATCGGACGTCTCAAATCAGAATCCTTGATCTAACGGCCAAGAATGATCTTGAACCCTAGCTGAGAATTTCCTGTCTTTGCTTTAAATCTTGAACCCTAGCGGTGGCGGGAGAGGCAAGTGACTAGGGAATCGTCAATCTGGAGCCACTCGACCTTGACGACTAGGAGAAATTCGCTGGGGAGCTGCGGAGAAGCTTCTTGGAGCGGCGGGTGGAACTTCGAGGATGGTCCGGCGAAGGATCCAAGGCTTGAGGCGGCGGCGACAAGGGTAATCGATGGCGACGATGATGTGAGCATGGGTGGAGACGACGACAATATGTAAGGGCCATCGATGGTGCGAGACCAAGAAGATTGGTCTACCACGTACCTCAAACGACGTCGGAAAAAATATTGGTGGAGTCAATACGATCTCGTGATGGCTGGGATGCCCACGAGAGAAAATCGATGACAGTACAGACGATAATCAATCAACGACAACGATAAGGAAGATTAACCGTAGCTCTGATACCATATTAAATTTTGAATATGTTCACGAACGAGGGAGCGTTTATGTATTTATTTATATAAGGGCCCAACCAGACTTTCGACATAAGCGAGTTCTATCCAATAAAAATCAAGCCTTCCAGAGCTTTGTCCCATCTTATATTTTATACCCATGTATTTTTCATAGTTTTTCCAGCGTAAGACTATATTATCCAGATATCTCAACATTCCCCCTTACGTGCAATTTGGTTGTCACATAGATCGTACAACGCATGTAGATGCTAGTCTCTTAGAGTCAAGTAGACGGCTCTCTCAAAGATGTAATATGGCATAAAAAGGCTAGTCTATCAAAGGCATGTAGATGACTCTCTGTCAGATTTGCTATTAAGTACAAGTCCATGAATGTTATCTCCGATACCATGTTGTAAATCATAGATTAGAAAAATGTTATGAATGATTTGTCAAAGAATACAATATACAATGTATCTCTATATATATCCAAACAAAGAGGAAACGTACGCAATACACGTATTATACACGTAAACTTAATAAACAATATATGTATATCTTATCAACTTTAACGAAATGATCAGTGATAAGTGTTAGACAATCCGTTTATTTATATCCAAGGGCAGGCTTAGTTAATTAAATCAAGTTGCAATATACATATATATTCTCAAGGTCCTATCTTTTTAGTGAAGATATATGCTCCTTGATCCTTAAATTGGAAGCGGCGGATTTTGGTATTATTGATGATGAACCGAATTTGAACGGGATGCCTAAGTGGACAAATGCTCTCTTCTTAGCCTCACTGCTGGAAAGGTCTGACAAATTTGCCTTGTAAGATAAAACAAGTACATGCAGAAAATTTGTGTTTAAGAATTGTGGTACAAAACTCAATCCAAATCTAAGGGAATTTTTTTTCCTTAGATATATATCATTTTGTGGATATATTTGGTTTTATCTTATACAGTTCATGAATTCTTTCATAACAACCTTTTGGAGTCGCAGACACTTCGTTCCCAAAGGTACATCTTTTTACCCAAAAAGTAAAAACCAATTATGTTTGTTATATTTTGGTTAAGCAAATTTTAATTAAACTTACAGATTTGATGATTCAACTTCTGATCCGATTCATTTTGGTTAAAAGAGATTCATGGTTCAGATCCAACAAACATATTCCACAAATTGGATGATTCATTTCATATGGATTCAACGCATATGTGTATACACTACTAGAAATATTAAAGACGAGATATTAGCGACCATATATTATTATATGGCCGCTAATACACGGTTGTCAATACCAGGCTTGTATTGACGACCGTCCTATCAGTATTAGAGACCGTATAGGTACGTTCGCTAATAGCATCAACAAATTTAAGCCACGAGCAGCCTTCTCTCTCTCGGTTCCCCCAAATTCCACAACCCGCGACTCTTTTTCCTTAAATTCTCAAACCCGCAACAAATTTCCCCCAAATTCCCAAACCCAATTTCTCCCTTACATCTCCTAAAACCATCTCCTAATCTTCAAAAATAACTCACCAACACCCTGTTTCGTCCCAAATCAAGATGATTTCTCAACATTATCTAATTTTAATTAGATTTAATTGTTAAACTATTTTGTGGTTAATGTATTGTGTTCATTGTCCTTAACTTTTGTGTTTTACATAGGTAATCCTATACGATTTTGATCTAATCGTCTCCGATATTCTCCGATTGAGGTAAAATTGTCATGACCCGAAAGTACGGAACGTGACTGACACTTAAATTACGAAACGTCTAAAAACGTAACGTAATCTAAGTAAGCCAAAACCCAGAAATTTAAACCATTTTTAAAGAAAAGAGTGAAGAAAACTTGTCTAAAAGCAAAATCATATTTTCCCGAAAATTTCGGCAGAGTCTCCTTTGTAAATACTGGCTCCCAAACGGATACAACATATGAAATACATAAATAATAAATAAAAGCATTCCCAAGCGGGAGCCAGCTCTTCGCCAATTGGCGGAAACAACCACGCAAGCAATATAATATACAATGCCGAAGGGCGAGTATCAAAACTCAGAAAGAGGACCAACTGTTGGGGTCAAAATTTGCACCCCAGTTGACCGGGTCAAAGTCAAGATCAACCCCAAGTAAGCGGGCCCAACCCCAAGTAAGTGGGCCCATGCCCATGTCGAGCCCCGCGGCCGGCCTCTCCATACCAAAATAAAAATCATGTAACAAATAATTTTGATGTAATTTTTTGTGCATGAATGTAAACAAAATGGGCATAAAACCAAATTTTTGTAAAGCCCATGGTTTATGTGCAAAAAGAAATAGCACATGAGACATGAGATGTGCAAAATACCATTTTGTAAAGCCCAAGGGGCTATGTGTAAATGTGTAAGCCTATAAGTGGCAATATGATGAAAATATCAAATAGACTTTTTCATTCTCCCCAAAAACTAGGGTTTCTGTGTCTCTTTCTGCTTTCTCAAGCTTCTAAAACCTTCTTCTTTATTTTGAATTAAATCAAGAGTTTTACTCTTCCTTTTCCAAAACTAAATAGTTTTTCACCACAAAACCCACAAAGAGGAGTTTGGATCTTCCATTAGATTTTAAAAAGGGGAGATTTTTTTTAAATCTCACCCCTCTTGATATCCAAGAGCCGGCCAACAAAGGAGGAAGAAAGAGACAAATCTCCAAAGACCCCACTTTGGGGAAGATTCAGGGCTCAAGGGGAGAAGCTCCTTCATCAGCTTCAAAAATTTCTTAGGAGTTTAACTCCTCTCTCTCACACACACGCACACACAAAATAATAAGTATTTTTTTCTGGGAGTACAACTCCCAGTGCAGGGACCAAGTCCCTTTTGCCGCCCAGTGCCCGAGCGCCCACGTGCTTGGCACCCAAAGCGCTAGCGCCCAAAGCGCGAGAGCCCGAGCATCCACGTGCCTGATACGTGTGGCGCTAGCGACCAAAGCACGAGCGCCAAAGCGCCCACGTGCCTAGCACGTGAGACGCTAGCGCCCAAGACGATAGCGCCAACGCTCGAGCACCCAAGCGTCCGCGTGCCGCACATGTGAGGCGCTGGCGTTTTCTCCCACGCATCTTTTGGATGCCCTTTCGCTTATATATATATGTATATATACATACATACATACACACACACACATACTCTACAACACTGTCCCCCATTAGAAAAAATTTCTAACGGGGCGCTGTCCTCGCAAGGGGGGCTGCTAGCCTCCTTGACCTCCAGCCCGCTATCCGGGTAGCGGGACCCCCATAAAATCTCTGCGAGGCCCTCGATATATCTCAAACCCCTTCAAAACACAACACTGCACATTGAGTTCACATGACCAGTTTAACCCATTAATCGGAGGTTCTCTCGCTCCAGAGGCGAGGGGTAATTAACGGCAGCTTAGTCCGTGGCTGCCAGAGATTCGGATCCCCACAATCAGTAAACCCCAGCCTATCCTAGGCAGGGGGAATCTGTAATGCGCCTGACAAACGCGCGTGTATTCCCATCTCAATGGGGTGACGAAAACACCCTACAGATTCTGGCACGCCCGGTGGGACCTTTCTCTCCTCCCATATTTCGGGTTAAACGTTCATGCGAACTCAATCAGTATACATATCTATATTTATACTAAAATAATGCTCCTTCATGTAGGTTTTCAAGCAATCACTTCTCAAAAATGTCTCCAAAGATGAACTCAGCTCCCATCTCCTACACAATGAAGATGGACGTCAGGACAGTCTTCCCGGCCAGTCTTGGGCGACAATGGGAGGAGCCGCCGCTACCATTTGACTATATTCTGTTCGTGTCAGCTAATACCGTCCCTGCTCTTCAAGCTCCGGTAACTGACAAACCGGCCTCGAAAGGCAAGAGGCCAAATGTGGTGGTCTCGAGGATGCCCCAACCAAGACGCGAGTCGGTGTTCAAACGGCTCTCCACGACCCCAGCTAGTGGCAAAGCCGTCAGAATAAAAGAAGTTGCCAGATGTCGCGGGCAAGCCCAGGCGATACCTTCGACGGACATGTGGGCGGATGTTTTCTCAAGCCTCCTCATCACTCGGCCTATGGCGGCTTTCCGAAGAGCAGAAGCCTGCCAAGCGCTCAAGGCAGAGAAGCTGAGGCAGAAGCGGCTCAGATATAGAGCCAACAAAAGGGCTAGGGCTCCGACCAAGTTAAAATTTATGAATTTCCAAAGCCCGGACCGCTCCGCGAAACCAGCTGCCAGTGATGAAAGGATGGCTGAATGTGTTATCCACACAGTCTATATGGTGGGCACGCGTCCCAGCGACAACCTTCGCAGCAAAAGCAAGGATGGGGCCACCGCATCTCAAATCCAATCTAGTGTGAATATGGCTGCCACATTCCAAGACCAGCCTCCTCTGGAAGGTAATGAAAACCCTTCCAGTGAGACTGATAAGCAGAGAGAGCCCTCGGTTCATGAGGAGTCGGGCTCGAAAAGCGAAGATGAGCCAATCTTCCATCCCAAGAACGCAGAGCAACAACTTCTCCAAGAGCTCCGAAAACAGCTCAGAAGAAAAGACAAGAAGATGACCAAGCTTTACTCAAAAATTGACGACTTGACAAACGTCGTCTTACAGCTCACGGCCCAACTTGCCTCCCAGCCGTCCAATCAAGCGCAGGGTTCTGCTCATGAATCGGGAAACGGTGTCCCGAGACAGCCGACGCCTATTCCCTCAAATCCAAAAGTGGGCGGACCGCATGAAAATCAGTCGCATCCTATCTCGGAAATTTTTTTGGCTATCGATGACAGTAGCCCGCTAACTCAAGATCAAATCATGGATTTGGTTGCCAACAAAGTCAAAACATTGGTAGCTGAAGCCGAAGCGCAAAAAGATATTAGCAGTAGCGGGAGACCATATCCTACCCAGTACGATCTGGTAGAATTTCCCAGCGGCTATGTCATCCCTAAATTCGGAAGATTTGATGGGACGGGAAATGCGAATCAGCACACCGCCCACTTCAAAGCCTCATGCGGGAATACTGGGGGCAATGATGCGCTTCTCCTCCGCCAGTTCGTTAATAGCTTGACCGATATTGCTTTCGACTGGTACGCGAGCATACCGGATGGCTCCGTCACAACTTTCATCCAAATGAAATCTTTGTTTCGACAAAGGTTCATGAGTGTCAGCGATAAGATCACCATTGCCGACCTCGTAAGGACCAAGCCAAAGAACAAAAAAAGCAGCACGGATTTTATAACCTGATGGCGCAATCTCTCCGTCAAATGTGAACCGCCGATAGAGTATGACCAATCTGTCAGTCTCCTTGTCAGAAATCTCAACAATTGGATGGCCCCGTTACTATGCACCGCGGGTCTCAAAACATTCCAAGAGCTGATCAGGAAAGTTCAGATGCTGGAGCGCTCAAAGCAGGAGTCCTCCTCGGATTCCTAAAATAACAATAGGTCCTGGAGAAACCGAAAAGACGAAAATCGCAAAGGCGGAAACTCCGATGATTCTGAATCTTTCAACACTTCGGCTAACCGAAATAAGCTAGGGATGAGCGGGCCTAATGCCAACCAGCCTCGGAAGCCAGTGTTCGGAGAAGGAGGAGAATCTCCACTGAAAGAAAAGCTGGATAAGGTCTATTCCTTCAGAAGGGACAAAATCTGTAAAATATTCAAAGACGCCTTGAGGAACGGTCTACAACTGCCAGAATCAAAAAGACCGCAGGAAGCGAATATGTCCGACGACCCCAAATACTGCCCCTATCACAGAGTGATAGGTCATGCCATTGAGGACTGCTTCATCTTCAAAGATTGGGTCGAAAAGCAGTACAAGGCAGGAGAGATAGAACTGTTCAAAGGCGTGTTAACAAACAGTCAAGCCGCGACCGCCAATTCCATACAAATGGAGACCGAAGTTCTTCGTGAAACTGATTCTCTCAGACATCTGCCTTTCTCTGAAAACAATCGACCACCATGTCATTAAACTGGGAACAGTCGACCTCTAAGTCGTTAAACTGGGGATGTAAAAATGTGTAAATAAAACATATATATATATATATATATATATATATATATATATATATAAAGCCGAAATGATGGGGCAACTCGCAATAAAAATCATCGAGTAAAAATAAAAATAAAGCCGAAATGATGGGGCAACCGCAAATAAAAAGCCGAAATGATAGGGCAATCGCGACCTTCGCGATAAGAAAAACTGAAATGATAGAGCAATCATGGTAAATAAAAAAACGGTGAATGATGAGTTGCTCCTGGTACCATATTTCAGTGCAGCGATACAGACGCCAACCAAAATACAAATTCCCAAAATTCTCCCGGCCCTACGGTTGGTCCCCAAGTTGACCACCGTATACAATAATATACGGGCGCAAATAATTCTCATCATACCCATACCCCACAGCAACCTTCAGTCCAGCGGCCGGTCTTCGCCCTTGGAATTATGATCCATTGGGAAGATCCACTCATGTGTCCTCATGATGCATGAGGAGAACAAACCTTCGTAAGATCCTTACGACTCACAAAGGAAAAATACACTTGGGGGTCCTCACGACTCCTAAGGAGAAAATGCACCTACGGGATCCTTATGACTCGTAGGGAGAAAATGCTTTTATAGGACCCTTACGGCCCATAAAATTGAAAAGTCTTAGGTGATAGGGATCTAAACCTGTCTCGTAAGCCATCGCTTCCCAACAGGGAAAGGCAAATGATGAGTTACTCCTGGTATTATTCCAGTGCAGCAATGCAGATGCCGATCTAAAAACCAATTCCCGAATATCCCAACGGCGAATGATGAGTCGCTCCTGATACCATATTTCAGTGCAGCGATGCAAACGCCAACCAAAACTCAAATTCCCGACGGCAAATGATGGGTCGTTCCTGGTACTATATTCCAGTACAGCGATGCAGACGCCGACAAAGTCCCGAAATTCTTTCGGCCCTACGGTCTGGATCATACATCCTGCAAAACCGTATACAATCCACGTGCGTAAAATGATCCCAATCTCTCCTAAGTCCTACCGGCGAGACCACATTGGAAGTCCCACCATCGATGAAGATTCACAAAAAAAAAGAGAAAAAAGGGGGGTATGTCCACAGGCAAAATGGACATGGATGAAAACCCGAAAGGGCTTCGTGAGTAAAATCAGCAGGACTGACGGCGAGTTTGTGAAAACCCGAAAGGGCGCAAACTCATGAAAAAGAGATGAAATGTACTCGCAGAGTTCTCTCGACTTTGTGAGGAGAAATTCCCGCGTGAGATCCTTACGACTTACAAATGAGCAACACACTTAGGAGTCCCCACGACTCCTAAGGAGAAAATACACCTACGGGATCCTTACGACTCGTAGGGAGAAAATGCTTTTATGGGACCCTTACGGCTCATAAAACTGAAAAGTTTTAGGGGATAGGGACCTAAAACCTGTTTCTTAAGCCATCGCTTCTTAATAAGTAATGCAAATGATGATTTTCTCCTGGTACCATATTCCAGTGTAGCGATACTGATGCCAAACAGAAACCAATTCCCAAATCCTCCCGGGGCAAATGATGAGTTGCTCCTGGCATTATTCCAGTGCTGCAATGCAGATGCCGACCAAAACCAAAATCCCTAAATCCTCTCAAAGACAGACGATGATTCGCTCTTGGTACCATATTCCAGTGTAGCGATGTTGATGTCAACCTAAATCAAATCAAACCAACAACCTCTGCAGCGGAATCATGCTTCGTCTCAGAGTGTACCCCGCGCTGAAATCAAGCTTCGCCTCGGTGTATTTGCCTCCCCGTCGGAATTAAGCTCCTCCTCGGAATCAAGTCGACCAACAAGCTCTGCGTCGGAATCATGCTTCATCTCAGAGTGTACCCCGCATCGAAATCAAGCTTAGCCTTGGTGTATCTGCCTTTTCTGTCGGAATTATGCTTCGTTCAGAATCAAGTCAGCCAACAAGCTCTGCGCCGGAATCATGCTTCGTCTCAGAATGTACCCCGTGTCGAAATCATGCTTTGCCTCGGAGTATCTGCTTTCCCTGTCGGAATTATGCTTCGCCTGAGGATCAACCTCTGCATCGAAATTATGCTTCGGTCAGAATGTCTCCGCCCGTCGGAATTATGCTCCGACCCCATCGGAATCACGCTTCGCTCATCGGAATCATGCTTCGATCCCTGGAATCATGCTCCGACTCTTCGGAATTATGCTCTGATCCTCGGAATTATGCTCCGACTCTTCGGAATGATACTCCGATCCTGGAATTATACTCCGTTGATCGGAATGATGCTCCGATCCCCGGGAATTATGCTCCCCGAAGGATGCTCCACCCCTGGAATGATGTTCCACCTTGAAGTCCAGCTTTAAGATCCATCAATTTCATGCATACAACTCATATGCGCGGTGTGCATTTATTGATGGGGGGCACTTTGTTGGGGTCAAAATTTTCACCCCAGTTGACTGGGTCAAAGTCAAGGTCAACCCCAAGTAAGCGGGCCCAAGCTCAAGCAAGTGGGCCCATACCCAAGTCGAGCCCCGCGGCCGGCCTCCCTATGCCAAAATAAAAATCATGTAACAAATTATTTTGATGTAATTTTTTGTGCATGAATGTAAGCAAAATGGGTATAAAACCAAATTTTTGTAAAGCCCATGGTTTATGTGCCAAAAGAAATAGCACATGAGACATGGGATGGGCAAAATGCCATTTTGTAAAGTCCAAGGGGCTATGTGTAAATGTGTAAGCCTATAAGAGGCAACATGATGAAAATATCTAATAGACTTTTTCATTCTCCCCCAAAAATAGGGTTCGTGTGCCTTTTTCTCCTTTCTCAAGATTCTAAAAGTTTCTTCTTTCTTTTGAATTAAATCAAGAGTTTTACTCTTTCTTTTCCAAAACTAAATAGTTTTTCACTATAAAACCCACAAAGGGGAGCTTGGATCTTCCATCAGATCTTAAAAAGGAGAGATTTTTTTTTAAATCTCACCCCTCTTGTTATCCAAGAGCCGGCCAACAAAGGAGGAAGAAGAAGACCCATCTCCAAAGACCCCACTTTGGGGAAGATCTAGGACTCAAGCGCGAGCGCCCGAGCGTGAGGCGCTAGCGCTCAAAGCGCCCGAGCGCCCAAAGCGCTAGCGCACAAGGCGATAGCGCCAGCGCACAAGGCGATAGCGCCAGCGCCCGAGCGCCCACGTGCCGCACACGTGAGGCACTGGCGCTTTCTCCCACGCATCATTTGGATGCCCTTTCCCTTTTATATGTATATATATATATATATGTATGTATACACACACACACACACACACTCTACAACACTGTCCCCCATTAGAAAAAATTTCTAACGGGGCACCGTTCCGCACCCCACAAGGGGGCTGACCCCCAGCCCGCTATCCGGGTAGCGGGACCCCCGTAAAAACTCCGCGGGGCCCCCGATATATCCAAAACCCCTTTAAAACACAACACTGCACATTGAGTTCGCATGACCAGTTTAACCCATTAATCGGAGGTTCCCTCGCTCCAGAGGCGAGGGGTAATTAACGGCAGCTTAGTCCGCGACTGCCGGGGATTCGGATCCCAACAATCAATAAACCCCAGCCTATCCTAGGCAGGGGGAATCTGTAATGCGCCTGACAAGCGCGCGCATATTCCCATCTCAATGGGGTGACGAAAAACACCCTACACCAACATTCTCAAGAAAACCAGAGAAGAATCCTAATAATACAAGCGCGCGATTCTAAGGCCGAAATAATACACAACTGGTTTTCTAAGTCTATCAAAATATACAAGTCTGGTTGATGGAGTTTACTAGATACAACAGAATGAAAATAACATACAATGGTGGTCACGATGCAAGTGAACCCACCTACCAAGCAATCATCTAGAAGGAAGCAGTGTGCCAGCAAGCCACAATGAAACCTGTACGGCAAAACCTGTAAGAAACTGTGGCACAACGGGGGTGAGTTGCCAACTTGTGAGTAGAAAAAATCACCGAGAAGAAATCGCATGTATGACTCTATCCTAGGTCATACAATAATATATCCTCAATATACAACCTGAAGCATCTAAAATAATGGCAAGGATAAACATCTATACATAAGTGTAATACCAAGTGCTCGTGTCAGTGCCTCAGGTAACAACATATCATATATATGACGTATGAATGCATGAAAACAGAACACATCTAAATGACAAAACTGTTTTCTTATCTCAGTGAGATTTCTGCATAAAAATCGAAGTATCATCAATGAAATCAACAAGAAATCCGTGTCAAGTATCGACACAAAATATATATCTCAATATCTCAATATCTCGGGTTCCGGCAATCCGGACTGGCCTATATCATCAAATCTCAATATTTCGGGCTCCGCATGATCAGGATCGGCCCATAACTCCGAACGGTATCCTCCGGATATTCGTCGAGTCTCCATAAAGGCACCGGTCGGTAGTGCTCTCCTGCCGGGCTCAGCACCTTTCTATACGATCTTCTTGCCCCGGGATACCGCACCGGGTCTACCATACATCCGCAGACGGTCCCTCCCCCTACCTCGAATTGGGTGTATAATACCGCTCGAGAACCGAGAAAACTCATGGTGGACATCATAAATATCATATCACGAGAAAACCGCAAATTTCTATCTTTAGAAATGAAAATGAGTTTATAAATCCTTGCGGTTTCTCCAAATCCAGAAATCTCATGGAAAATCCGAATCCCATAATCAAGAGTAAATAAACAGTGAATACCTGTTAGTTGTGTGTATGCCCTAGAGGCCATTATTGTACATATGATGTATATTATAGTGGATGCTTGGACATATATAGAGAAGACTTTCTTGCTCGGCAAGATAGTATGCTATCGGGTTGCTCTTTATCTTAACATGTATACTTGTCTCTTGATACTGTCTTATAGTTACATGTTGGTAAAGCCCTTAGAATGTATACTTGACTACCAGGATTATGATGAAGATCATACTAGTGGGGCCATGGTAGTCCATAAGTTCATCTTTTAATGTTCCTAGTAGTGGGTGTATCGAGATAGGGCATCGATATACCAGTGTAGACTAGCGTATACGCTTCTCAACCCATGAGATGGGCGATGGATGATCCCCTATCCATTGGTGTTTGACATCAGAGATGGTATACGGGTGCTCAATGGAGACTGGGTACACTGGACGGACTCGTCGAGAACTCCTATATGGTATTATACCTGACGTCAGATAGCAGTTCTCTGGAGACACTGGTAAAGGTTAGTCTGTAGACCCGAGATCGTCATAGAGTCTTGTGTGATTCGCACTGTGCTTTGATTTCCACCTTACCACGTTCTAGAGGACGTGCAAAACGGTGGTTTTTGGGTACAGTCCCGAGTCACATGGAGGCAATGAGCGATAGGAAGGGATTTCGTCTCTCCCGGTATTGGGTGTAGATGTCGTGCTGTGCTCGATTGGCTATAACTGGAAGTCCCTGGCCAGGGCTGATTTGGAGATTTACTGGTTAGTGTTATCAGTAGTTTCTCGACCCGTTATGAGCCTCGTATCGGCATGACTTATCGAGTTATTGGGGTCTGACGTTTACCACCCCTAGATTTGATATGCGACATTTCAGACGAAGTGACCGGACTGTACGGTAGTGTTACTGACAGGCTTTACAGGAGCTAAAGCGGGCTTGCTTGTCGATCTTCTGATCGTACAATACCCGGGTAGCCGTTACGTCCAACTAGTACCGCTGACGGCTTGTGGGTGCTTGATGTGATCATCACCTACTGCCGGTGTATTGACGAGTCTTAGAGTCCTACACAGACGTTTCACTGGCTCAGGAAAAACGAAGTCGGAGCACATATGTGATATATGCGGGACCGAGATTAATACGAGTATTTGATACCATAATCTATTCTCGCGATTTTTGGTGTCGATCGGTTATATGTGATATTGCCGGGTTATCGAATCAAATGTTGATTCGATAAGTCGATACTGTATCGGTCGGTTATATGTGATATAGCCGGGTTATCGAATCAAGTGTTGATTCGATAAGTTGATACAAATAATATTAGTCGGTCATATGAGATATAACCGGATTATTAAATCAAGAGTTGATTTAATGATTTAATGTATAATTATATATTTGATATATTAATTTACATTAACTAATATTAGCTCACTTAAACATTTATTTTTCTCATATGTGCACACTTGATATATATGTGATATATATTAATTGTGTTTTATTATGTGTCATGGTTGATGATACATGCAACATGGGTGTATGAGACTTACACCATGATAAGGATAATGTAGGGTTTATTTATTTATTGTAATTCAATTATTAGTTGGAAATTTGTCATATGGTATGAAGCTTTGAGAAGCTTGTAGACCAATTGACTTAGTCCACTAGTTTTGTCTTACACTAGATATTTCCTAACCCAACCATTATCTAAACTCATGGTTAAGTCTCTACATGAGTAATATTAGATATTTTCTCACCCATAGTTGCCATTCACTCTCACAACATTATCTCTCTTTATTTTCTTCTTCAAGCTCAAGAGCTCTCTAGCTTTTGAGCAAGTGAGAAATATTAGCGAGAAAAACAATTCTAAAGTGAGCAAAAATCCTACTTCATCATTCTCTACTAGATTAGCACTTTAGTATAGGGTGTTAGCTTCACTAAGCTCTCATTAGTGAAATAGTAGCTTGGGTTAGTGTCTCCTCGACGTAGATCATATTCGGCCTCGAAGACTTCAAGCAAGTTCGTTCCTTTTTCTTGTGAAGCCATGCTAGAGTCCGGAAGATCACTACTTGGAGCGAAAGGACTACTACAAGGAGCTATTGAAGTGAAGGACCGGTCTACAAACGTTGTATTCCTAGTTCACTTAGTTGTAAAGTAGTTTACAATATGTTTCGTATGACTCTCTAGTTAAAGATTCTAGTTTAGGGTTCTTTAAAATGGCAAATTTTTGAAAATGACATGGACAATGCCTTCCGAAACCTTGCTGTCGTGCATAGGAACCCTATAGTGGTATCAGTGCCTAGCTAGAGAATTAGATGCATTGTGTTAAATTACGAAACCGAAACAACTTCGAAACACCCGAATCCAAGACCCAGTTTCTATCGATTTTAAAACATACTCAAATTTTTTTTTAAACAGTTGCAGAATATTGTATGAGTTGCAACATGAACTCAGTAAAATTTTTAGCCCATTCCACTACAAACTGGCTGGCCACATGCCTATTATATCCGGCGACCTCGGCCAAAAGTTAGACTTTTTGGTTGAAATTTTTACTGTGTTCTGATCTCTGGGTTTTAGGATTTCAGGTGTTGTTTGTTTTTGCTAAATTTGCATGTGATGTTAACTTTCTGCAAAGGCAACTCGGAGTATTTCGTAGTCGTAATTCTAACAGTTTTTCGAATTATTTAGACGGTGTTGAAAAGTTCGATCGGATATCAAATACCCACTTTAACCCTTGCAGGGAAATTTTCCAAGTGTTGGATTTTTCCTTAGTTTAAAACTTTCAGAAAATCATGCAAGCTATTCTGTGGACCCTCTAGAAGAACGAAACCCTAACTCGATTATGTGACCGTCAGAACCGCCACCAAACCCTAGAGTTTATGGTAGTTCAGCGGTGCCACATGTGAGGTATTGGTTGACCCTTCTACGGTTGGTTCATAGGAGCTGTGGCATGTTCTGGGACCTTTTGAACTACGCTCAAGTGTTGAGATTTTTGGAAAATTTTGGGTGTTTGTTGATTCGATCGGAATGTTTAACGTCGTCTAGCTTTTTCTGGAATGTGATACAATATGTGGAATTCATATAGTTAGGCATGAAATCCAAAGTATGTGATATTTTGGGTTTATGATGTCTAAGGTTATTATGGATTCCAAATATTGTAGTTTGACATTTTCTTTTCTGCGACCGTAAGTGTAATATATGGTGTATCGTCGGTTTCGTTGCTATATGTCAATGACAATTAGGATACGCATATTTATTTACGTTGATGACATGTGATGTTATGTGTTGCTGTGATATGTTATATTGGATCGTCGTGTTTTGAATAGCCGGGGGTTTTATGTGAGATGGGATGTCATGACCCGAAGGTACGGAACATGACCGGCACTTAAATTACGAAACGTTTAGAGGCGCAACATAATCTAAGTAAGCCGAAGCCCAGAAATCTAAACCATAAAAAAGAAGAAGTGTAGGAAAATAAGTTTAAAAGCAACATCAATTTTTCTCAAAAATTTCGGCAGAGTCTCCTTTGTAAAAACTGGCCCTAAACGGGTACAAACAAGCAATATATAGACAAGCAACAATAAAAGGCATCCCCATGCGGGAGCTAGCTCTTCGCCAATTGGCAGTCACAACCACGCAAGCAATATAATTTACAACGTCGAAGGGTAAGGATCAAAACTCAACGAAAACCATCATAACCACCAGAAACCATAATAATACAAGCGTGACTCTAAGGTCGAAAGAATAAACAACCGGCTTCTAAATTTATCAAGTAATACAAGTCTGGTTGATGGAGCTTACTAGATACAACTGAAATAATATAAAAGTACAACAGCGGTTATGATATAAGTGATCCAACCTACCAAGCAATCACCCTGAATGAAATAGTGTGCCAGCAAGCCGCCAAGGGAACCTGTACATCTAAACCTGCAAAAAAAGTTTGGCACAACGGGGGTGAGTTGCCAACTCGTGAGTAGAAGACATCTGCGAGTAGAAATCGCATGCACGACGATCTCATAGGTCATAATAATATACATATGTAACACTAGACATCTATTAGTGACATGGTAATAATCTATACAAAAGTGCAATACTCAGTGTATCATGTCAGTATTACTAAACAGTAATATTTCACATATCTGATGTATGAATGCATTATGAATGAGAAAATCAACCATGAAATCTGAATGATCTGATATAAGAAAAACATCGATGAGTCTTGTATAATAAAACTGAAACCTCATCAGTGAAATCGACAGAAATCCGTGTCAAGCATCGACACAAAATAGGTATATCTCAAAATCTCAAAATCTCATATCTTTGTATCTCAAATCTCAATATCTTTGTATCTCAATCTCAATATCTCTGTATCTCAAATCTCAATATCTCTGTATCTCGGGCTCCGGCAGTCCGGATCGGCCCATATCATCCAATCTCACGACCACGGTCGGTATCCTCCAGATATCCGCCGCGTCAAAAATAACAACAATAACCAATCGGTAGTGCTCCCATGCCGGGCTCAACGCCATCATCTGCATATTCTTGCCCCGGGGTACCGCACCGGGTCCACCATGTACCCGCAGACGGTGTATCCCCCTCCTCGAATCGGGTATATGATACTGTTCAAGAACCGAGAAAACTCATGGTGGACGGCACACACATCACATCATGAGAAAACCGCAGTTTTTCTTTGAAAATAATAATAAGTTATGAGATTGTTGCGGTTTTCCCCAAAATCCAGAAATCTCATAGAAATCCGAAATCCATAATCCTGAGTAAATAAATAATAAGTATCGGCATAAGCCCCACAAAACCGTATGATAGTATGAATATATAAATGCATGAAGTGTTTGAGTAAGCAGTGCAATATCTAAACTAGCACATGAAGCAAGCGTACTAAAATATGTTTAAACTACTAATTAGCAGCTATACTAGATGAAGTAGCTTTTCCTAAAGTGTGCGTGACATGGCAATTACCGATGATGATGTGCGTGAGCCGGCAAATAAGTGTACGTGGAACATGCGCATCATCGGTAATGGTGCTGGTGTCGGCTGTTTCGAGCTAGGGCTAAGCGAGCCAGAAGTGAGCCCTAACATATGGAATCCTAACAGTTAAGGAACATATGTATAAACATACAGTATAATGAGAATAACATGAATATAACAGAGAAAGAGTAATAACCGCAATACCGAAGAATATACATTTCTACAATACGAGTCATACTATTTTGGTGTTTGATTAAAAAAATAGGGGCTACGGTGACACGACCTTTAAAAAAATCCGTAGTGTCCCTCAGGCTGTTTTTTAAAAATGCGCACGATTCGTTAGTTTTGAAAAATAAGTATGACTCGAGCCTAAACTAACATCTACCTAGCCAACTAAGGGACTAAACTAAAGTACTAGTCGATAGGTAAGAAGAATCCCCCTACAGTCCGAGTCGATATCTCTAATAGTCGATGATCCAGCCTCAATAGCATCACGTACATCGTACGACTTCCTCGAGTCAAGAGTGAAGATCAATCATCACATCTATACCTCGTACGGTAAAATCCATCGTACGGCATCCAAAAATCGGGGTACGGGTCAACTATCATATCTATACATCATCATTCACAAGGTATCATCATCAAACAATATCATGATCTGGTTACTGACCTAAAGTCTCGTGCAATCCGATATCATCAACACATATTATCATATATGAGTATACATTGCACAAGCGATCCATTATAAATATCATAACATATCTCATATCGTATCTCAATCATATGTCAATTATCATATATATATCATCAATCACATGGTATCATCGTCCAACGATCCGCTATAATATCATAACATATCTCATATCATAACTCGATCACATATCAAATATCTCACGGCATCATGCCCAGCCATATCGACTCATCCCCAAGTATCATATAACATCCTCATGTCATGCATATATGTTGTGCGTGTGTGTATGTGTGTGTGTGTGTGTATAGAAACCTACACACATTTATATACACACACACACACACACATACCCCAAGTCAAGTGTATGTGTGTGCGTGTGTGTGTCTGCGTGAAACCTATGAATTACCTCCAAGGTAATCATCCTCTGGTTAAGTCTTTCTAAATCAACCTAATCCTACTTAAGGTCTTCAATAGTACCCTACTCTCCAAAATCCAAGGTCACGTCCGACTCAAAATAATAATACGCAATAACTTTACTCTACGTTTGCGGGGTTGCTATACGCCATCCACCCGACTTCCCCCGTAGATATACATCTACTCACCTTGGTCCTTACTTGCCGAAGTCGATGCCGCCATGCTCTTCCCCTGTCGTACAAAATCCACATAGAGGTACCTACATATCACATATATCGTATCATAAACAAATTCACGTACGAAAACCAAAACGGCATACGAATCACACATAGGTTAAAACCTATGGTCTACACATGCAAGGAAAGCCAAACAAATTCTCGACGTCGATGGACAAACATCAAACCATCGAGTTAAAAACCCAAATACCAAAACCAAATTTAAAACGAAGTCGCAAAACGAAGCAGCAACTCAAGAAAACACCTCCAGATTTTTCCCTAGGTTAAATTAGCTAATTTTGCATATAGGAGAGGTCTAGTTATCAGATGATTTAGCTTCCCATAAAAGATCACAGCCTAACTCCAAAATATGGCCACAATTTGCGGCCATATCGATTAAATCTGCGGCCCAAGTTTGGGTATAGGGGCTCGGGTTTCAGGGGTAGTCTTCTGGTCACCTGCACATATCACTATAATTGCTAAATAAATTTCTAAGTCTCCGAGTCACAGCAGATCTCTAAAAGTTATCAAATTTCTCACAAAACCCCAATATCGGCAAAACTAAAATTCAAGTCTTGGGGTTAAGTCTCTAGTTTTAGTCCAATATACTATCACTAAAAGGATTTATGGTCTCTACTAATCCTCAACTGCACCATCACAACACATAATATCCCTTAAATCTCAACTTGGAATTTTCAAAGTTCACTAATCCCAACTAAAACACTTCTAAACATGAATGGATGCTTAAGGAATTGAAATACTACATTAATGGTGGAGAAATTATCTGAATTGGCAACTCAAGAAAATTCTTGAGTTGCCCCAAGTCTTCAAAATCCCATTTTTCTTGGTCCAAAGTGTTTATAATGAGCTTGTGAATGTTTTTAATGAAGGGATTTTGGTGTTTTGATGTGTTTTTGGGGGTGAAGTGAGGTGTAGGAGGTGGTGGAGAGAGGAGGGCAGCCATGGATGATGAGAGAAAAGAAATGATGAAGATGGTGAAGAGATGATAATGAGCCATGTCAAAAGGTCTTGGAAAATTCTAGAGCTCTCTCTCTCTTTCTCATGCTCCTTTTTCTATTCTTTTATTTTATTTTATTTTCTTATATTTTCTTCTCATTTAAAAAAAACAAACCATGCATCAAAACCAAAGAAAAGCCATGATAGAAAGTGTAAAAAGTGTAATATGACATGGTGCATGTCATATGCACAATTCAAGCTTAATGCACGATTGGTGATATTTAATCGCGATTAGCATTAAAATGGAATATAATTAATCATAAAGAATTTATAATTTGCTTAAATCATATAACATACCCTCATTTCAGATATTCCTATAATTTTCCAAATATTTCCCAATTTATCGGTATTTAATTAACCGCATTATCAAAATATTCATAATATTTATTATTTAATTATAAAAATTCCCAAAAATAATATTTTATTTACTGAAATATTACATGAGAGTTTTTATTTTCACTCATGTAAAATTCAATGTATATAATATTCTTTTATTGGGACACTTCCGGGTTGAGGATGATCTCATCATTGTTGTATATTATTTACTTTTCCGCATTAGGATAGACCCAAGGAGGGGAGCACAAGTAACCGGGTTCTAGAGTCCAGTGGGAGACCAACTCGAGGAGCCAAGTCCGGTCTCCTAACTCTTGAATTGGTAGGGTTGCTTGCCGCTCTCGTAGGGGTCTAGCGATATGGGTTTGGCTATTCATCGCGATCGTGGAATCCGTGTTTTATATAGACTCAAAATAAAACACGGATCTTCTAATATATCCAATATTTCATATGTTTCTTCTGCTGCTCTGTGATGTAATCACTGAGGATTCTGAGACGAATGGCTATATATTATATATGAGATATATAATAGACGTTGCTTATGTTTTGCACCCGCGCTAGTCCCGTCTCGGTATGCCATTAGTTAAGTAACCTAACGGTGCATAACGGGACATTGTGGCAAATGCGGATGTCATAAGCATACGTTATATTTTCGTTTCATTTTCTGTGATACTTAGGAAGCATAAATGATGGGACTTCATTAATGAGATTAATGAAAGAAAAGAAACCTAAAAGATGTTGTGGAATCAAATTTTTCAAAAAGGGTAGCTCTAGTTTTTGCTTTGCATAGCGGTATTCTTTGTAGAATATCCAGCACCTTATTCGATAAGGAAAGAGCCGAGATCCCTTCACCGGGAGTGACCTCTTTAGCAATAACCGGTAGACACTACAACACTCGGTTTTTCTTTTGATTACTTTTTAGAGTTTTTTCTTTGCATAGTGGTATTTGTGAAATATTCTGCATCTTATTCGATAAGGAAAGAGCCGAGATCCCTTCACCGGTAGTGACTTCTTTAGCAAAACTAATAAAAGCCTCAAAAACACTCATTGTCAAAAATCACTTGATTCTACAACGATATCAAGTTCATTACTCTCATGGTTTTCATAAAAACCTGCGTAGCCCTCCGTCATTTCAGATAAGTACTATTTTAGTATTCGTGCTGCGGTAGTTTGGCCTGCATCAAGGCGTAGTGTACGGTAGCTGATTAGTACTAACTGTAGCATGAGATGTGATTGGATTAGGGTATTCGTACGACGTTGTTTGTCCCGTGTCAAGGGTCGTACGGGTGGGTTTAATTCAATCAGGAAATGACGGGTTGAACTTGACTAGCGGACTATGAGTTGTTTGGCCTGCGTCAAGGTCATAGCACGCTAGGGGAAAAAGTATTATCGGTAATTTCAAGTGCTGAAATTTGCAATGAGATTGCATACCTTCTATGAGATAGTTGGATCCCGATACCCACTGCGAGTAAGAGTTACTCCTAGGAGAGTTTTACATAAGACAATTAGCCGATCAAGTAGGTTTCTAGAAAGATGTCAACGGGGCTATGCCTCTGAGAAAAATGAGGTTTATTTTAATTAGGTCCATACGAAAGCACGAGGAACCTCCCTCAAAGTACCGGTACTGGCCTGGCTGAAAGATTGGCGAAATTGTAGGGTGTAATTAATCCCGGCTAGTCTTTCCTTTTAGGGTTTGAAGGAAGATTTGATAAAAACGGTGGGAGCCATCCTGATTAGATAAAATAATAACCAATCTGATCTTGCAAGAGTATACGCTAAAGTGTTTTCTTCTCTCTCTCTCCAGGTAGCGACCATGTCACGCCTTAATCAAGATAATAATATGGATGTATTGACTGAACCCACTCGTTATACTGAGCTGGGGAACGTTGGTTCCGTTTTTTTTTATAATTGTTATAAGACTGAACAGGAAATAGAGGAATATCCGGATTCCTACGCCGCCCAAACGAAGAATAAGTATACCGATGCATCTTCTTCGGGTGTGTTAGTTATTGAGAACTGTTTCTCAGTTCACTCTACGTCCTGAGTATTAGATACCGGATCAGGACCTCACATATGTAATATGTTACATGGGCTAAGGAAAGGTAGGGAACTGTGAATGGGTGATCATTCCGTAAGAGTAAGGAATGGTGCAAATGTTGCAGCCAAAGCAGTTGGCGAATATCACCTTGTATTACCAAATGGTAATACATTGATTCTGAACGAATGCTATTACATTCCGACCCTGATATGCAATCTTATATCAGTTTCTTTATTAAGTAAAGAAGGATATAATTTTGTAGTACAGGATAATGTTATGAACATCTTCCTGAATCAAAAGTTAATTGGATCAGGCTCGTTAATTAATGACATATACGTTCTAAATCAAACCAAAGTTCTTAACATACAAAACACACACAAGAGGAAGAGTTCAGAAATGAACGAATCCTTCTTGTGGTATTGTAGACTAGGTCATATCAATGCGACACGACTAGTTAAGTTACATAAGGATGGATATTTGAATCCGTTCGAATTTTCATCTTATGACACTTGCCAGTCATGTCTCAAAGGAAAAATGACCAAAACTCCGTTTACAGGACATGGAGAAAGAGCTAGTGAGCTCTTAGGACTGATACATAGTGATGTATGTGGTCCTATGTCTACACATGCCAGGAATGGTTCTTCGTACTTCATTACATTCACTGACGATCTCTCAAGATATGGACATGTGTTCCTGATAAAACACAAGTCTGAAGCTTTTGAGAAATTCAAAAAATATAAATCCGAAGTCGAGAACCAAATGGGTAAAAGTATTAAAATCCTACGATCTGATCGAGGAGGTGAATACTTGAGCACGGAGTTCCTGGACTTTCTAAAAGAGAATGGGATTCTCTCTCAGCTTACTCCTTCGTATACACCACAGCACAACGGTGTATCGGAGCGGAGGAATCGCACCCTATTAGATATGGTGCGCTCTATGATGAGCACTGCTGAGTTACCTATTTCGTTTTGGGGTTATGCACTGGAGACAGCTGCAGACCTATTGAATATGGTTCCCACCAAATTTGTGCCAACCACTCCATATGAGATATAGAAAGGAAAGAAACCATATCTTAATTATATTAAGATATGGGGTTGTCCGGCATATGTGAAAACACAAAATCTGGATGAGCTCGAGGCAAGGTCAGTTCTATGTAAGTTTATAGGATATCCCAAACATTCGTGAGGGTATATCTTCTACCATTCCGAGGAACAAAAGGTGTTTGTTTCTCGACATGCCACCTTTTTAGAAAATGGTTTTCTTTTGAAACAAATTAGTGGCAATGAGGTAGAACTGGAAGAAGTTCCAGCTATACAAACTACGACAGAAGATTTGGAAGAACCAGAGAATTCGATAGTTCCCAACGAATCTCAGCCTCTCCGCCAATTTAGTAGGGTTCCTCATCCACCTGAGAGATACTACAGTTTTCTCATTGATAGTGGAAGCGAGGATTGCATCATGGAGGATGATGACCCAACTAGCTTCGAGCAGGCCATCACGAGTGGGGACTCTGTGAAGTGGCTGGATGCAATGCGATCTGAGATGGAATCTATGTACACCAACAAAGTATGGACTTTGGAAGTTGCTCCTGAAGGGGTAAAACCCATTGAGAGCAAGTGGATCTTTAAGAAGAAACTTGGTGTAGATGAAAAATTGAGACTTTCAAAGCTAGACTTGTTGCAAAGGGTTTTCGTCAACGACCAGGTGTGAATTATGATGAAACCTTTTCTCCAGTTGCTATGCTTAAGTCCATCCGGATCTTACTTTCCATTGCTGCATACCATGACTACGAAATCTGGCAAATGTATGTTAAGACCGCCTTTCTAAATGGTGATTTAGAAGAGAGCGTGTACATGACTCAGCCAGAGGGCTTCATTGATAGTGGGAGTAGCGGAAAGGTGTGCAAGCTGCTTAAATCCATCTATGGGTTAAAGCAGGTATCGCGAAGTTGGAACATCTGTTTTGATGTTGTCGTCAAAGAGTTTGACTTCATCAAAAACGTAGATGAACCTTGTATATACAAGAAGGTGGCAAAGAGTAAGGTTGTATTCCTCGTATTATACGTGGATGACATACTCTTGATAGGAAATGACATTCCTATGCTGCAATCGGTCAAGCTCTTCTTATCACAAAGATTCTCAATGAAAGATCTAGGTGATGCCTCCTACATCTTGGGGATTAAGATCTATAGAGATAGATCTAAACGGATACTGGGATTATCCCAATTTAGGTACATTGACACCATACTAAAGAGGTTTAGTATGGAAGAATCCAAGCGTGGGTTCTTACCCATGATCTCAGGACTCACTTTCTCCAAAAAGATGTCTCCCAAGACTGATTTAGAGAGAGCTCACATGTAAGGGATACCCTATGCTTCGGCAGTAGGCTCTATCATGTACGCGATGCTATGTACCCGACTTGATATAGCATACTCACTAAGTATAGTGAGTAGGTATCAAGAAGATTCAGGAGAGAGTTACTGAACAGCTGTGAAGAGCATTCTCAAGTACTTGAGAAGGACTAAAGAGATGCTCTTGGTGTATGCTAACGGAGAACTCCAAGTGGAGTCCTTTACCGATTCGAGCTTCCAGAGTGATAAGGATGACTCTAAGTCGCACTCGGGATTTGTCTTTACCCTCAATGGAGGGGCGGTATGCTAGAAGAGTTCCAAGCAGGAAATCGTGGCAGACTCGACGATGAAGGCTGAATACATCGCTGCCAACGATACTGCCAAAGAGGCTGTCTTGATGAAGAAGTTCATAACTAAACTTGGAGTGGTTCCATCTATTGAGTATCCAATACCTTTGTATTGTGATAACAATGGAGCGGTGGCTTTGGCCAAGGAACCCAGGTCCCATCAGCGATCCAGGCATATTCTGAGGCGGTATCACCTGATCCGGGAGATAGTTGATCGCCGGGAGATCGAGGTCAGGAGAGTTGACACGAAGAACAACACAGCGGATCCACTCACGAATTCCATTCCCCAGATACAGTTCGAGAGACTCTTCGGGATGTTGGGTATGCGATACTACAACAACTGGCTCTAGTGTAAGTGGGAGATTGTTAGTTGTATGTATGCCCTAGAGGCCATTTTTGTATATATGATGTATATTATAGTGGATGCTTGGACATATATAGAGAAGACTTTCTTGCTCGACATGATAGTATGCTATCTGGTTGCTCTTTATCTTAACATGTATACTTTTCCCTTGATACTGTCTTATGGTTACATGTTGGTAAAGCCCTTAGGATGTATACTTGACTACCAGGATTATGATGCAGATCATACTAGTGGGGCCATGGTAGTCCATAAGTTCATCCTTTAATATTCCTAGTCGTGGGTGTATCGAGACAGGGCATCGATATACCAGTGTAGACTAGCGTATACGCTTCTCGACCCATGAGATGGGCGATGGATGATCCCATATCCATTGGTGTTTGACATCAGAGATGGTATACGGGTGCTCAGTGGAGACTGGGTACACTGGACGGACTCGTCAAGAACTCCTAGATGGTATTATACCTGACGTCAGATAGCAGTTCTCTGGTGACACTGGTACAGGTTAGTTTGTAGACCCGAGATCGTCATAGAGTCTTGTGTGATTCCGACGGTGCTTTGATTTCTACCTTACCACGTTCAAGAGGACGTGCAAAATGGTGGTTTTTGGGTATAGTCCCGAGTCACATGGAGGCAATGAGCGATAGGAGGGGATTTCGTCTCTTCCGGTATTGGGTGTAGATGTCGTGCTGTGCTCGATTGGCTATAACTGGAAGTCCCTGGCCAGGGCTGATTCGGAGATTTACTGGTAAGTGTTATCAGTAGTTTCTCGACCCGTTATGAGCCTCGTATCGGCATGACTTATCGAGTTATTAGGGTCTGACGTTTACCACCCCTAGATTTGATATGCGACATTTCAGACGAAGAGACCGGACTGTACGCTAGTGTTACTGACAGGCTTTACAGGAGCTAAAGCGGGCTTGCTTGTTGATCTTCTGATCGTTCAATACCCGGGTAGCCGTTACGTCCAGCTAGTACCGCTGACAACTTGTGGGTGCTTGATGTGATCATCATCTACTGCCGGAGATTGACGAGTCTTTAGAGTCCTACACAGAGGTTTCACTGGCTCAGGCAAAACGAAATAGGAGCACATATGTGATATGTGCGGGACCGAGATTAATACGAGTATGCGATACCGTATTCTATTCTCGCGATTTTTGGTGTCGATCGGTTATATGTGATATAGCCGGGTTATCGAATCAAATGTTGATTCAATAAGTCGATACTGTATCGGTCGGTTATATGTGATATAGCCGGTTTATCGAATCAAGTGTTGATTCAATAAGTTGATACAAATAATATTAGTCGGTCATATGAGATATAACCGGATTATTAAATCAAGAGTTGATTCAATGATTTAATATATAATTATATATTTGATATATTAATTTACATTAACTAATATTAGCTCACTTAAATATTTATTTTTCTCACATGTGCACACTTGATATATATGTGATACATATTAATTGTGTTTTATTATGTGTCATGGTTGATGATACATGCAACATGGGTGTATGAGACTTACATCATGATAAAGATAATGTAGGGTTTATTTATTTATTGTAATTCAATTATTAGTTGAAAATTTGTCACATGGCATGAAGTTTTGAGAAGCTTGTAGACCCATTGATTTAGTCCACTAGTTTTGTCTTACACTAGATATTTCTTAACCCAACCATTATCTAAACTCATGGTTAAGTCTCTACATGAGTAATATTAGATATTTTCTCACCCATGGTTGCCATTCACCCTCACAACATTATCTCTCTTCATCTTCTTCTTCAAGCTCAAGTGCTCTCTAGCTTTTGAGCAAGTGAGAAATATTAGCGAGAAAAACAATTCTAAAGTGAGCAAAAATCCTACTTCATCATCCTATACTAGATTAGCACTTTAGTATAGGGTGTTAGCTTCACTAATCTCTCATTAGTGAAGTAGTAGCTTGGGTTAGTGTCTCTTCGACGTAGATCATCTTCGTCCTCGAAGACTTCAAGCAAGTTCGTTCCTTTTTCTTGTGAAGCCATGCTAGAGTCCGGAAGATCACTACTTGGAGCGAAAGGAATACTACAAGGAGCTATTGAAGTGAAGGACCGGTCTACAAAGGTTGTATTCCTAGTTCACTTAGTTGTAAAGTAGTTTACAATATGTTTCGTATGACTCTCTAGTTAAAGATTCTAGTTTAGGGTTCTTTAAAACGGCAAATTTTTGAAAATGGCATGGACGATGACTCCCGAAATCTTGCTGCCGTGCATAGAAACCCTACAATACCGGCATAAAGCCCTATAATAATGCATGACAATGAATATGTATACATGCACAGGTGTTTAAGTAAAGAATGCAATATCTAAACCAGCACAGTAATCATATATCGGAACTATCAGCTAGCAATTATTTGCATGAAGTGATATACTCTAAAGTGCACGTGACATAGCAATTACCGATGATGATGTGTGTGAGCCGGCAAGCAAGTGTTTGTGGACATACGCATCATCGGTAATGGTACTGGTGTCCTGACAATCGATATCATAATAGTTAAGGAAACACGTATAAACATGCAATGCAATGAGAACATGAATAGTAAACGTAACATTGAAGAATATGCAATATATATATACGAGTCATACAGTGTTGACATTTGAAATAGCATGAATCATGGTTTTTAGTCAATATGGGCTACGGCGTTTTTAAGAAAAGGTACATTCTTTGAAAAATCCGTAGTATCTCTCGGACTGTTTTTAAAATACTCACGATTCGTCAGTTTTGGAAATAAGTATGACTCGAGCCCAGTCTAACATCTACCAAGTAAACTACAGGACGAACCTAATAGACTAAACGAAAGGGTAAGGAAATCCACCTAAGTCCGAGTCGATATATCTAGTAGTCGGTGATCCCGCCTCAATAGCGTCACGTACGATAAAATATATAATACGACATTCTTGAGTTGAGAGTGCGGATCAATCATTATATTTATACTTCGTACGGTAAAATCTATCGTACGGCATCCCAAATCGGGGTACGGGTCGAATATCACATATAACATTATTCATATGGTATCATTATCATAATATCAAGAGCTAGGGATACTGATCTAAAGTCTAGTACATACCGATACCATCAACACATACCCGCGTGTGTGTGAAAACATATCGCCCAACGATCCACTCATATATCATATCGTATATCATAACACGACCCAAATCACATCACCGATCTCACGGTATCATGCCCAATCACATCGACTCATCTCCAAGTATCATATACTATCCCCATCATCCGTGTATACGTGTGTGTGTGTGTGTATACCAACGCATCCATATATATATACACATATAACCATATACACCCCATACATATCACGTGTGTGCATATGTGTGCATATGTGTGTGTGTAACATATACTCTAGGGTTTCGCGACTAAAAACTAAACCAAGGCATTAACTTTTAAATACGCTAACACTAACCTAAAGTCACCTAAAGCATTTCTTACTAAGTATACATATCACACATATAAGTAATATATATATATATATATATATATATATATATATATATATATATATATATATCATATCCTACGAAAATGCGGGGGTGCTATAAGCCATCCACCCGACTTCCCCCGTAGATATATATCTACTCACCTGGACGCCTCGGCTAATTTGATCCGATTCCAGCTCTGCCATCTCCGCGCCATATCCGATGCCTCTACACCCGATCCTAGAAACATACACAAGTAAAAGGAGAATAATTATATAATTAGTCACGGACACAACCAATACAAGTCAACCACGCGCCCTAACTGGACGCGCACGCACTTGGTGCACAAAACGCACCGCGACAACATCACAAACCACAACTAGGGTCGCAATACGTGGCAAACCCCAAACCAAAAACCCAATCGCACTAATCGCGCGTTCACAACACACTAAATATATATGAAATAGGGTTTATATCATCAAAACCTTAAACTTAATTTAAAATCGATTTATTCCAAAAACCAAGTAAGTAACAATTAACTGTTTTAGTACAAAACTTGACATTTTAACAATTCTAGTGGCCATAATGCTTACTAAATATCTTAATTAGGTCACACAACCATTAACTAGATTTTAATTTCATCTCATTACATAAATCCTAAAAACCTAGTTTGCTAAATATCTTAATTAGAACAATTTTAAAATAACAATTAGCAAATTAGCAACTAGCTTAACTTTTAGCATGCTTAAGATGTGAAACTACACATCACAACTAACATCAAGTGATCAAACCCTAGCTTCAATTAAAAACCCTCACTATAATTTCCAAATCTTGAAATTAAAACCTAATTAACACTTAATTGAGTTTGATTTAAAATAATTATACAACAATTTACCATTGGGTTAGGATTATACCTAAAAAATCATGAGATCCAACATGCAACTTTGCCTCCAAAGATGGTCTCTTGCTCCAAGATCCTTGCTAGTTTTGAGTAGAGAATAATGGGTAAGGGTTAAATGAAGGATTAATGATGTTTTGTATTGATTTTTGAGGCAAAATTTGAAGAGTTTTGATGTGGAATGAGGGGGGAAAATTGGGGCAGCAGCTTGGGAAGTTTCGGCCAGAAATTTTGAGAGGGGAAAGAGAGAGAGAAGTGTGTGGAGGTGTGTAGAAACTTCCCCATCATTTCACATATTAACCCATACTACTTTGTTTATTCAATTCCTTTTTAATTTCATTTCTTTTTAGACCTTGAAGTGGGGAAATGAGATGAGAATTGAGAATTTAGGGGGGGGGGGCTGCTGCATGATGGGCTCGGCCAAGGTGAGTAGGAGAGGGTGAGAGCAATTTACCAAGTCAAGAAAACTCCATGCCTCAAGTCCACATGCCCATACCTCATAGCTCATCATTTTCCTTTAAATTTGTCTTTCTATTTAACCTAGAATTCTCTAAACCTTGAAAAGAAAAAGAGAAAAAGAAACATATTACAAACTTAGTTTAAAGTTGTCATGGTTCACATAACTTGTATTAATCCATTCTAATTTGTAAAAATCACTAATTAAATGTATTAGTGAAAGTTTAAAATAATAATAAAAATAATTAATTACGGAAAATATTTAAGTAAACTAGAAATTTACAAGTGACCAATTAAATACCAAATACTAGCAATTACATGCTAGAATAGGTATATTTAAGTCTATGCGGAAAAATAATTATTTCCTGGTTTTTACGGAAAATACCAGTTATTTTACCGATAATCGGAAATTTCACATAAACGATTTCCAAACGTTACAAAAATTCATAATTTTCTCCACTTCTAATTAATTTTGTTATGCTAGAATATTATTTGTTGATTTAATTTTGTTAATTTTGTCATCAACCGGGCCGAGGCCAGCGAGGATCGGTGGCTAGCGAGGCGCAACATCGTCGCCTGCGCATGCGTCTGCAAGCGGTGGAGGGAGACCGTGCTCTGGATCATGAGATCCTTGCTCGATTGCGGATGAATCACATTCCCATTCGATCTCAAACAGGTTTGATTTTGGCAAAAAGTTAGGGTTTTGTTTCGATTTGGATTGGATTTGTAGATTTTTCATAATTCTTATGCCTTATAAGCTATTTTACTCAGTAGGCACTATAACACTAGCTTTTTAGTTATGAACCGTCCGTCATGGTCATGCTTTTGTTGAGGACAGTAATTAATAACCAGAATCACAAACAGAAAAGCATAAAGACTTTTGTTGCCCAAACTGGATGTTGGAGAGAAGCAATTGATTCTTGACCTTATCACCAAATTATGATCACAATCGTATTGCAATCAGCTAGCTTGTTGTAACATTTTGAAAATTATAAATATTATTTTATATTTTAAATATGTATATCATGCATTTTATGGAAATAATACCAAGTATGGATTTGGGTTTTCTCGGATTGGTATGAGTATGTATATTTATTGTTGGGATTTGGAAAAATGCAAGATATTTTAATATGGCAAGTATTTTGTATTAGGAAATGATATGTGATTTTTGTGTTAAATGATTGAATTATATGAGAGAGAGCCTATACCCTCACACCCTCTCATTATTTCATTCACATTCTCTCTCCTCCAAAAATATATCCTTCCTCCTCTCAAAATATCTTTAACTCCCAACACCCAAATTTCTTCACCAAAACCCTAGCTCTCCTTCATCAAAATGCATGGTTGGTGCCAAGTTTTGCAACTAGAACCCTCAAGATATCAGGTGGAGTCATCCTCAACCTTTCAAGCTTCTTGAAGTTCATCAAGAGCTTGGATCTCCACTTTTGCCCACTCAATTGGTAAAAATTCCTCTTTTCATCAAATCAGTTATGTTTTTAAAGTCTTGGCCATGAAAAAGTGTATTTTTTTTTTACATAAAAATGATATTTTTATGGGTTAAATTCTTCCAAATTTAGTTTTGAAGTGATCCACCAGCAGTGGTATAAATAGTATGGTATACTTGTGTTGTTATATTATGTTATGGTTCGCTTGTTATCCTTCACCTTGAGCGTCGTATATGAACTGTGTAGTTTCTCTGCCGTTTGGGCAAGGAAACTAGCTCCCGTTGGGAATGCTTTTGTATATATTATGTATTGTACATAATTTTCTATAAAATTTACGAAGGAGGTGCTTGCTGGGGTTAAAATTTACACCCCATTGACCAAAAGTCAAAATTAAACCGCAAATAAGTAAGGTCAAGCCAAAGCAGGCCGGGCCCACGTCCGAACCCAAGCCGGGCCTACATCCGAATCCAAGCCATGCCTACGCTCAGACTGCCTCAAGCCCATGCGAAGACGGCCGGCCATCAAAGAACACGGAAGAAGAAATATGTAATAAATAGATTTTATACGCAAATAAATGTTAAATTGGAAAATAAATGGGGAAAGAACCAATTTTGTAAAACCCTATGGTTTATGTGCAAAAAAAGAAGAGCACATGGCACGGGAAAGGCACAAGTGCCATTTTGTAAAGCCTAAGAGGTTATATGTAAAAAATTGTAAGCGTATAAAAGGCAACATGATGAAATGATAACTAACAGAATTCTTCCCTCAAAAAAATATAGGGTTTGAGCCTCTCTTCTCTCTTCTTCAAGCTTCCTCTTCTTCATATTTCTTTTTTTTAATTAAACCAAGAGTTAAACTCTTCTTTTTTCGAAAATAAATAGGTTTTCGCTATAAAACCCATTGAATAGAGAGAGGATCTATCCTCAAATTCAAGAAAAGGAGTTTTTTAATCTCATCCCCCTCTTTCTTCAATATCCCAAAAGTGAAAAGGAGGAAAAAGGAGAATCCATCTCAAAAAAACCCATTTTGGGAAAGTCCAAGGCTTGAAGAAGAAGAAAAGAGATCTTTTTTCATCATTCAAGATCCAGATTCTTTGAGAGTTTAACTCCAAAATAAATTTTTTGGGAGTTTAACTCCAAATCTAAATCTTCTTGGAGTTTAACCCCAAATCCCGATCTTTTAAGAGTTTAACTCCAAATCCAAATCTTTTGAGAGTTTAACTCCAAATTCAGATTCATTGGGAACCTAACTCCACATCCAATTTCTGTCCTGGAGTTCAACTCTAAGCCCAGAGGCTTAGCACCTCTTCCGAAGGTGCCTAGCGGGCACGTGCTGCTCATGTGACCCGCTGGCGCCCAGCGGGAACATGCCTCTCACGTGACCCATCGGCGCCCAGCGGCCTCATGCCTCTCACGTGACCCGCCGGCACCCTAGCGGCCACGTGCCGCTCACGTGCCACGCTGGCGCCTGTCGACACATGTTGCACATGCCCCCCACGGGCGTCCTTCACTCATCTTTTTTCTAAAAAAAATAAAAAAGGAAAATATATAATAAAACACACATGTTCCACACTCAATACACTTCTCCCGTAAGAAAAAAGTTCTAACGGGGCATTGTCCCACACCCCGCAAGGGGGCTGCTAGCTACCTTGACCCCCAGCCCACTATTCGGGTAGCGAGGCCCCCGTAAACTCCACGAGGCCCCCGATACGTCCAAAATACTTTCAAAACACAACACCCGCATACTGCACATTAAGTTCGCATGAACTGTTTGACCTGTTAATCGTAGGTTCTCTCACTCCCAAGAGCGAGGGGTAATTAACGGCAGCTTAGTCCACGGCTGCCGGAGATTCGGATTCCCACAATCAATAAACCCCAGCCTGCCCCAGGCAGGAGGAATCTGTATATGTCTGATAAGCGTGCGTATTCCTATCTCAATAGGGTGACGAAAAACACTCTACAGTGCTGCCCAATTTTAAATGACGAAATTATTTTCAATCAAACTTATTTATATTTCATAACAAACTTGATTTCATTTTAATAAACCTATTTCAAAACTACACCTCCATTATTTTCTTATGAATGGTTTAGACTCCTGGTTTTTTTTTTAGTTTAATTGGGTTTCATTGGGGTCCTATAGATTTCATATGATTCAAGTGTCGGTCACGTGCCATTTTTGGGTCGTGACAAATTTGGTATCAGAGCACTCGATTTAACCTTTGTTGAGTCTAGGGTTGACTATGTGGAGTCTAGGGCATTATTTTTGGAACCTAGGCTTAACCTTACGGAACTTAGAATTCACTTAGGGGGTATTAGACCCGAACTTTCGTATGTTGACCTTGGTATGATAGAGTATGTACTAAGTAGAGTGACGTACTGTATATATGTTCTACGACATATTTACGATACGATACTTCGCCTAAGTAACCTTAGGAAATATCTTGAGACCCTTTCTTCTATTTCGTTCCGTTGATCTATCCTCATCGATTTTTGGTTGCTTGTTCCAGTCACCATGTCTATGTGAGCCGAGAGGGCTGCGGTAGGAGACGAAGTCAGGACAGGCTCATCTAAGACGAGGACCGACCAGGGTGGTATCCCGATGACATGGGAACAACTTGATCATCCTTTATCTGATAGGATTTCTCATTTTGAGGCGAGTGTTCAGGATCTTCACCAAATGGTTGGGTCATTGCTTGAGGCCGGCCAGGCTCAGAGGACTGATGTCGTTCAGCCTGCTCCAAAGGTTGTTGTGCTTCCTACTATTTAGATGGTCATACCAGCTGTTGATGGGATTATCGAAGTATCACTCCCAGAGTTCATGAAGCTGAAGCCACTTGTGTTTACGTATATGGACGTGTCAGAGTATTCTTAGTATTCCTGGCTAGGATGGCTAGGATATTTCGCTCGTTGAGATGCTCCGATGTGAGATCAGTGGAGTTGGCTAGATTTTGTTTGGAGGGTCTTGCTCAGACCTGTTGTGAGTTGATCAGGAGAGGCCGAGCAGTGAGTCTACCTCCGATGACGTGGGACGATTTCTCGAAGGTCTTCTTAGCCAGATTTCTTCCGCACAGCGTCAGAGATGCCCGAGCTCGTAGTTATGAGTCTTTGTGCAAGACTCCGGATATGACCGTAGCCGAGTATGATTTGTAGTTCGTGCAACTATCATGATATTCTCCCTACTTGGTCGATACTAAAGAGAAGTGGATTAAGAGATTCATGCGAGGTCTCGATGCGCAGTTGTTCCTCTTCGTTGGCGCCCGGCGTTTTGATTCGTATGCAGAGGTTTTGGATGCAACCACACTTATAGAGGAATGTCTTAATGAGATTGCAGCTGTTCCGGAACCGAAGTGGGTTCGTTATGACGTTGCAGTTTCCGAGCAGTTCGGCAGAGATGATACAAATAGAGGCCGTGACGGGTTCTTTCCAAGACACATTAGTGATAGAGACCGGACCCAGGGCCAGTTGTATGGCGCATATCCGCAGGGCCAGAGGCCGCCACCGGTGTTTCATGAGTGCGGGAGGTCAGGTCATTTCACCAGGGCTTGTACCGTAAGGCGTCAGGGTGGGGCAGCAATTTCGCAGCCAGTAGTTCTACCGAGAGGCCGTAGATTTGGTGGTCTTGTACTAAGAGGATGAGGACCCAGAGGCAGAGGATGCCAGACATTGGGTAGAAGGCAAGTGGGAGTTCTTGTTCTGCCAGCTTTGGGTGCTCATGCACCCATCGACGTTGAAGAAGGAATACTTTGATGTCGGTTATTTGACTTTTAAGTTTTGATGATTGATGTTTTGTGCACACCAGTTGCACTTGATTGATATTTTATGTACAACAGTTACACTTGATTGATATTTGTGCACCCCAGTTGCACTTGATTGTCGTTTTCGTGTACATTAGATGCACTTGATGTTGATTTCGTGCATACTCGATGCACGTGTTGTTTCCGTGCACACTCGATGCACTTGATGTGGTTTTCGTGCATTTTAGATGCACATGATGTTGTTTTTGTGCACACCCATTGTACTTGATGTTGTTTACGTGCACTCAGTTGCACTTGATTTATATTTTCGTGCACACCCGTCGCACGTAGTTTGGTATTTGTGCATACCCATTGAGATTGATTCCTTTTCGTGCATTGCAATTGATAAGATATATTATGCTATATATGTATTATAACTTTAATTATGTTTGTGCTCAGTCATGTGCTATATACATTGCACTATGTCTATGGCTATGGTTGCGTGCTTGATTTAGACAGTTGATTTCGCACTTTGCACTTGCATCATCGCTTGTGTGATCCTCATTATTTATTAGAGTTCAGTTATCTGAGTTTCACACTTTTTTTTTCATGCGCATGCGTTGCACTATGTTATTTCTAGCTTGTATGGGATTTTGGAGCTATATTGATTTGATTGGACAAAATGTCTTACAAATTTTGGTTAAATTTAAATTCGGAGACCGAATTTCTTTAAGTGGGGGATATTATAGCATTTTGAAAATTATAAATATTATTTTATAATTTAAATATGGATATCATGAGGTTTACGGAAATAATACATGTTCCCGCCCAATTAGGGTGCACTCATCAGTTGTGTACTTGGTATAAGCACCATGTATGTGCGATGCGACACGTGCAATGCACGTGCGCATAGGCTAAGCCTTTGATGCAATGCGACCGGTGAAAAGCATGTGCACATAGGGTAAGCCACGGATGTGTAGCGACCCGTGCAATGCACATGCGTATAGGCTAAGCTTTTGATGGGCCACGACCCGTGCAAAGCACGTGCGCATAGGCCAAGCTTTTGATAAGATGCGAGCCGCATGTTGGGTTGAAGCACATAATTCAATCATAGCTTAAGCTCTATATGGGAAAATATTATCCCTATCTTTCATAAACAGAAAAATATTTTCTTATTAACAAGAAATCCCTTTGGATCAATGATCCAACAGTGCTTAAGCACCATCTGTTGATTTTAAGATCTATTGGAGATCTCTTAAAGATAGATTGACCCCTCTATAAACTTGAGATTAATCTCAGCAACCGAGAACTTAAGTTCTTCTTTTGCAATCAACAAAACAATCTCTTCTTCTTTCTCCAAAACTCGAGATAAGAAGATTAATCTTCATAAAAATGGAAGGTTAACCTTCAAAAAGAACTTAAGTTTTTCTTTTGAATCATAGATTCTTGAGTCAAATCCCCTTCTTGAGAATTTCAGCTCTCATGAAGGGATTTTCGATCTTAAGTTTAGGGTTTGAAGGGAAATTTAGGAACCCTTCCATTAAAAAGTTTGATGAAAAATCATCTTATGAAGCCTTTGCTTCATCAAAGGCCATCGCTTTCTTCATGATGCGCACCCTAGAAAAGGGGCATGCACACTCAAGGAAAATCACCGAAGCTTTGGCTTTATTGAAAACATGGTCTGCCCAAAAAGTAGTCTCTTCTGCAAAGACTAGGTCACACCTAACAGATGTGCGCACCAACATGGAAACGTAGAGCCACAAAGTATGGACTTCGGTCTCTTGAAAGAAAAAGCTTTCTGGAAAAGTTAAGGATGCACCTTAACCTTGGGCACACTCCCTAAAATTTGTACCATGCATTTCGTCACGTGCTATACACGTATGTGTAAGTGGAAAGTACTTCCTATAAGGAAATACACACCACGTGCTATGCATGTACGCATAAGTCAAGAGCGCTCTCCTCTGAAAATGATGCTCTGCATACACGTAAAAAACACGTGTGTATGCACTAAATTCAAACAAAGTCAAGTCCCATTGAGAACTATGCAAAGGCATGCGTACCCCATGCTATGCACGTGCACTGATGTTATACATATCCATAATACGCAAGCGTACATGATACCAAGCCAAAACTTGAAGACTTAGTAAAATAAACTAAGTATGGAAGCTTATGTTTCATATGCGATCTAATGATCAACAGAGAGTATATTCTCAAATTTATGACCCTGCTATTTAAGTTGATCTTAAACCAAAACAAAATTAACGAACCTTAGATAAACTCAAGTATCCCTAGAACTGACGGACCTCATCGATATGGGAAATGTGACTTAAGTTCATTCTCGTTGGTAAACTAAGATACTAACGTGGCACTAAAACTCCCAAATCTAATATGTACAGATTTGGAGAAATCTGCGTCCTATGGGCGACGACATAAATTAGTCTCCGTATACAATCTAAGGGCAACCCAAAATAAACTAGAACACAACACATGAAGAAATAGACCCGGAGTGCAGAAAGTTATCTTTCATGATAACGTAATTAACCACAGGGGCTTGCACCTACAGAAAGAAGCATCCCCATAATCAATAAACCTCTCATCCGTAAAAGAGAATCTGAAGTCATTTACATCGGTCGCATCTATCTAAACCTCCGATATACGGTGCCATAAATCAACATGGTATCTTCATAGAGGTGGATGAATCAAACCTATACATCTGCCCCTAGATTCAGGCTAGACGCGCTCTCCGCGCCTCAGCCCGGTCTTCGGCGGTAAACAGATTCTGGCACGCCTGGTGAGACCTTTTTCTCTTTCCACTCCATACTTTGTGTGTCGTGTTTCGCGAACAAAATTGTGTATAATATGTTTATGGTTTCTCTTGGTTTTAGAATACTAAAGTTGGCATTTCATCTCCATGCAGATCAATGGCATCATTCTGCAGTAACTGCAATGCAAGCACCACCCCATCCGGCAGGGTCAAGTATGGGCCACTTGCAGCTCCAATGCTCTGCATTTCAGCCGCCCAAGTTATGCAAGAAATGAATGTACTTTTCTTTGGGTCGATAATCCCACCCCTACCTTCGATGCCTCAATGCCGAAGGAAAAAACCCAAAAGAAGTCGGTCTTCGATCAGCTAATAACTATCTCGACAGGCCCTTCCGAGAAGCCTTCTAAGTCTCAAAGATCATTCCTCACAAGGCTGAATACAAGCAACGTTGGCCCTCCCAAGAAGCCAATGATGCCAAAGAAGTCAACCTTTAAGAGGCTATCCTTCTCAGCTCTTGCTGCCCCGAGGTGCCGAAGAGTGTTTCACCTCCACGACAATCTGTCTTCAACAGGCTGGCACCTCAAGCTCTTGCTCCCGCTCAGCCGAAGGCGTCGGTCTTCCACCGGCTGACCTTTAATGAAGTTCTTAAGCAATATAGGGGGCATATTGAAGAAGCTCCTGCCTCAAGAGGTGCTCGACGTTGTTACTGGCATCAACAGAGACAAGCTAGGGGCAGCTCATCGTCCGAGATGACTCTACCAGCTCCAATGCCAGTTTTCCATGCTGCTGTCCCAACTAGGAACAGTTTTGAACCGTTAAGGAAGGTGAAATGCAACTCTCCTACCGCGGTGCTAAAAAAATCTCCACCTCCTGTAGAGATACCAAATGAGCCAAAGCTGGCACGCTCACCCAAACGACTTTCCTCGACAATTCATAAAATCTGGAAGGAAGTTCAAGGTTCTGTCATCAACGGCAGTTACCCTCACCAACCAAAGAAGACGAAGAGTTGGCCGAGGGCTAATAATTCTTCTCCCAAATCTGACATGGCTTCTCACAAAAGGCAGATGCCGGAAAAAACTCAAGCACCGAAGGAAAATCTATAGCGGCAAGATTCCAAGCGCCCTAAGCATGGGGGCATGATAGTCCACACCGTGTACATGATGAATTCTTCAGGAGAAAGCAATGTCCCGTCAGTTATAGGCCCTATACTTAGTCTTTGATGAAAGCATAGTAGCAATAGGAAAAGCTGCAAGAAATGCTTGTTCAATCAGCTGCCCTTGCTAGTCTTCCGCTAAAAGCAAATCCGGAGAAAGAATCAGAAGAACCGACAGGGCAAGAATATGATGTGGACTTCTTGAAGCATTCCCTCGGTAAGAAAGACGAAGAATCGGCAGAAATGACCGCTAAAATGAATAAGATGGTCCTCTTGATTCAAAACATGGTTAGGATGGTGGTTCTGTCAAGTCCCGCTTCCTAAAATATATAAATACGATACGTGACAAAACTAACCATGCTACCTATGGCTAGGAAATATCCTTCCATAATCATATTACAGCTGTCAATCAGTTATCAAGAATGGTAAAATAAATATCTAACTACCACATATCCAACCGCCATAATAAATAATAACAAGAAAGGTAGCGGAAACAAAATAAAGATCCAACAAGAAATATCCTAGTCTCGCCTCTTATGGGATCACAAAGACAAAACCATAACTAGAAATATAAATCTAAAACATTAATAAACTAAATCAGCAGAGAGATCTTCACTGCTCAGCTTGCCTGTCAAAGTATTCTCGATCTTCCTGCGATAAAATTAAAAGAACTGGGCCCTGCAAAACCCAGACGTCGGTGCGTCATAAATATCATAGTAATAATAATAAACCGAACAGTGCGCTATATAGGATGTCACATTAAAAATGAGGTATGAGTATAAACAAAACAATCACAGGTATTATAACAGCAGGCTATAGGTATGTCACATGTATCCTAAAGTCTGTGTTTCTAGGTTTACTGTCCTATAGGTATTTGAAACCAATGAATGTACTTCTCCATGTAACTCAAAAGTATAAATCCCATTACCCCGCGGGATCACAGACCAAGATATATCCCGTTATTCCCGGGATCACCAATCAAGATGTATGAATCAAGAATGATTCTGTTCCGTTACCCCCTGGAACCACAGATCAAGTAATATCTTTTTAAGTTACACATTAGTTACACTTTTGATTTCCCCATTTCCTTAGGTTTCGTTTTCCAAGTTAGGTATGAATAATATCTACCTAATACCAATATAGGAATAGGCAAATACAGTTTATGTCTATCTAGACAACATGTCACGTCCATCAGGATAACAAGTCAGGATTGTTGGTATCGGTAAATATTATAGATAAATACGTATAAGCAAGATAACAATATCAGTAACAGGATGACGTTTTATAAGCATGCCAAGGTAGTATATTAAATTAGATAAAGTGTTTATTTGTAAAAATATTGTGCAAACGGGTCGTGATGAAATTCAATTATCTAGGTGTGATAAATTGTGTAGCGATAAATACACCATATTAAATCCTACACTTCATTATAAACTGCAATTTATAAAACTTGTTATCATTAACTGATCAACGATATACAGATTATAGATAGAAATGGTATAATAGTAATAATAAGTAATATTACGACGATATATGTATATAGATATAACTATAGCATGTAGCAAGTTGTAAACTTGCCTTATTCGCGACGAGTACGGATACGAACACGACGAATATCGAACAACGGCAAATGCGAAGCAAGACGAAACTCGAAGGCTCGGCTCTGAGATCTGAACTTTTAGCGATGGTTATCTCGACAAAGATGGTGCTGGCGATTGCAAAGAGTTGTTGCTGCGACGATAGTGAGGAGGGTTCGGTGATGACCGGAGTTGGGGTTTTGAGTTCAGCGAAGGGTTTGCAGTGGGGTGTAGGTGAAGGCAGGAGGTGATGGTGATGGGTTGCTGTTCTGATGGGATTGGATGCAAGGTGGCGATGTTGGTGGTGGTTGGTGGCTGAGAAGATAATGGCGACAACAAGGGTGAAGGTGATGGTTTTGGGTTAGGGGCTTCGGATCGACGAGTTGCAGGCAAAGGAATACGACGACGAGGATGAAGACAAGGAAGATGGTTGCGGTTTGAAGTTAGAGGATGGTGGCGATGAGACGGTAAAGATCGGGCTAGCCGGAGAAGGGTGCAGCTATGATGGGTTTCATGTGGAGGCATGGGTTGATCGGGTTTTCTGCGGTGATGGAGGCGATGGGCGATGAGTTCTCATGGAGAGGGAGTCAATGACGAGGTGAAGAGATGGGTGCGGCTAAGATGGGGTTTTGGTGACGAGGAGGTTGAGGTGATCGGAGAAGGGAGAGAGTTGCGGAGGAGTTGCAGGAGGTGGCAGCGGCAGTCGGGGAATGGGATTGTGGTCAAGGACGAGGGAGAAGGAGATGCAGGTGGCGGCAAGGAGGGTGATGGAGTCGGGCGTAATGTCGGTTAGGATGACGAGAGGAGGAAGAAAGAAGGTGAGCGGGGGAGAGAGAGAGAGATGCGAGGGAGAGAGAAAGAAAGATTTTTTATTTTTTTAAAATATATGTAATATGTTTATATATATAGTATATGTATAATGTATATTTAGTATTATATATAACTAATAATATATAAAAGATAATACAAAACTCCAATCCGTCTCTACTAAAATTTACGGAAAAATATATTGGAAATAATATATACCACGTAGCCTCGTTAAACCATAATCTAAAGGGTTGAAATAATATATTCTAACATAATATCACACACAATATCTTAGAATGTTAGGATTTAGGTGTAATAGATAATAGTCAATAAAAATAACATGAAATGTTCAAATAAGATAAAACATGCTGAAAATTAATATATGTAAATATCCATAACGTATGGTTACCAGGAAATATATGTATATAATTTAAATATTAAATATTTATTATTTAAGATTCATATGGATTTAGTCTATGGATAAATATTAATAAAAGATAATCTAGGACTATAATGGGTTTCACGCAAGCGGGTCGGGTCGGATAAACACATCTACTATTCAAACCAATTACAACCCAAATAATAAATAAAACAAAATTTATAATATCTTACTATCGTGCTAAGTGATATATTATACCCAACTACAAAAAGAATTTCATCCTCGAAATTCACGAAACAGGAAAAGACAAGAATATTGAAGATACAGATCTAAGAAAAGAGATGTGGAAACTTTTGTCGAACTTCATCTTCACGTTCCCAAGTAGATTCTCCATGCGAACGGTTTCCTTACGAAAAAAGTACTAGAGGGATCACCTTATTCTTGTGAATCTTTTTTCGTCGATCCACAATAGCCATCGGTTGCTCTTCATAAGTCAAATCCTCCCTCACTATCGATTTTGAGTGGTCTAGGACGTGCGTCTCATTTCGAACATACGTGCGGAGTTAAGGTACATGAAACACGTCATGAAAACCCGCAAAGGATGGTGGTAAAGCTAATCGATAAGTCACTTCTTCAATATACTCAATGATATCGAAAGGACCCATGAATCGAGGACTAAGCTTGTATCGACTACCAAACCGGATTAATCCCTTAGTCGGTGATATCTTCAAGAACACATGATCACCAACAGCAAACTCTAAAGGTCTTCTTTCAGTATCTGCCCAATTTTTCTGTCGATCTTGTGTCACCTTCATATGATCACGAATCAAGTTAACTTTCTCCACAGTTTACACAATCAGTTCCGGTCCCAACAATCTTCTTTCTCCAACATCATCCCAACATACTGGTGAGTGACACTTACGACCGTACAATGCTTCAAATGGAGCCATCTGTATAGTCGCCTGAAAACTGTTATTGAACTAGAACTCCACTAGATGTAAATGATCCTCTCACGAACTCTTGAAATCTAACATGCGAGCTCTCAACATATCTTTAAAAGTCTGGATCGTTCTCTCGGACTGTCTATCCATCTGAGGATGATAAGCTGTACTAAAGTTCAAGCGAGTTCCTAAACTTTCTTGCAGACTCCTCCAAAAATTTGATAGGAACCGGGTGTCACGATCAGAAAAAAATACTTACCTGTACTCCATGCAATATCACAATCTCCTGCATGTACCTCTCGGCTAAAGCCTCCATCGACTGATTAACTCAAAATGGTATAAAATGGGCTATCTTGGTCAGTCGATCGACAATCACCAAAACTGCATTATTGCCCTTTAAACTCCGTGTTAAGGTTGACACGGAATCCAAGGTTATATGTTCCCACTTCTATTGAGGAGTAAGATGTGGTTGCAACAAACCAGCTACCTTTTGATGTTCAGCCTTGACTTGCTAACACACCAAGCACCTAGACACGTAACGAGCGATCTCTCTTTTCATGCCTTCCCACCAAAAGTGTTGTCCTAAATCTCTATACATCTTCGTGTCTTCTGGATGTACCGAATATGCGGAACTATGAGCCTCATTCATGACTTCTTCATGAACTTCTCTTTTAAGCACACACAAACGATTTCTATACCTCAAAGAACAATCTTCATGATCAATAAATCTGTTCAAAGTCTTGCCTCTAGTTATCCTCGAAATTTCTGCAATCTAGGATCGTGCAACGACGCTTCCTTAATTCTATCAATCAATGATGAATGTACTTGCAACTGTATGAATTGTCCAGAAGAATCCGGTAGTACGAGCTCTAAATCGAATCTCTGAAAATCTGCTATAATCTCCTTCTGCGAAGTCACCGTATTGCTGGCAACCGACTTAAAGCATCCAGTACTACATTAAATTTTCTCAGATGGTACTTTAAATCAAGATCATAGTCGACCATCAGCTCCAATCATCTACGCCGCTTTATGTTGAGTTTTTTCTGTGTGAACACATATTTTAGGCTCTTGTGATCAGTAAATACCTCGATCTTTTTGCCCAATAAGTAGTATCTCCAAATCTTCAACGCAAAAATAACTGCTGCTAGTTCTAAGTCATAAGTTGGCTAGTTCTTTTTATGAGTCTTCAATTGCCTTGACGCATAAGCTACAACCTTTCCATACTGCATCAAAACACATCCCACACCTTTCCCAGATGCGTTGCTGTAAATAACTAATCTTACAGAAACATCTAGCATGGTTAAAATAGGAGCGATTGTCAATCTTTACTTCAGCGCCTTAAAAACTAACGCAAACTTCTTGGACCAAACAAACGGTACCTCCTTTCGTGTTGGCCTGATTAAGGGTTCTGCTATCCGAGTGAAATTCTCCACAAACTTTCTACAGTATCCAGCAAGCCCAAGGAAACTTCTAATCTCCGATACATTCTTTAGAATCGGCCAACCATGAACTGTGCAATCTTTTCGGGGTCAACTGCAATTCCATCTTCGGATACAACATGACCTAAGAACTTCACTTCATCGATCCAAAACTTACACTTGCTCATCTTAGCATATAGCTTTTCTTGTTTCAACATTTGTAGTGTGATTCTTAAGTGTTCTTCATGCTCTTCTTTGCTTCTTGAATAGACCAGAATATCATCAATGAATACCACCACAAACTGATCTAGAAATGGTAAAAAGATCCGGTTCATCAAGTCCATAAATATCGCCGGTGCGTTAGTAACTCCAAATGGCATAACTAGATACTCGTAATGCCCATATCAAGTTCGGAACGCCGTCTAACAAATGCCTTCTGCTTTCACCCAAACTTGGTGATAACCTGATCGCAAATCCAACTTCGAGAATACTCTCACGCCACTGAGTTGATCGAATAATTCACCAATGCGCGGAATTGGGTACTTATTCTTAATGGTTACTCGATTTAATTCACGATAGCTGATGCATTCTCCGCGTGCCATCTTTCTTCTTGACCAAAAGAACTGGAGCTCCCTACAGTGAACCGCTGCTGCGAATCCAATCCTTCTCTAATAATTCAAAAACTTATCTCTTTACCTCTTCCAGTTCTACCGGTGACATCGGATAATAAGCCTTTGAAATTGGCGCCGCTCTAAGAATAACATCAATTGTGAACTCCACATCTCATTTTAGCAGTAAACCCAAGATGTCCTCGAACAAATCCATGAAATCCCAAACTACTACCGGTGCTTCCTCCTTGATTACCTCCATTGACGAAAAAACGACATTTGTCGGCTTAGCCCTAAATTCGACTGGCCCGACAGATTTGCTGCCCCCGAAGAATACGCATTTCTGATGTCCGGGAATTTTGAAAATCACTTTCATTGCTCTACAATCTATGTAAGCGTGGAAAATTCTAAGAAAATCTATTCCCAGGACAACGCCATAATTGCCTGTGCCAATCACCAAGAAATCTACAAACAACTCCTGTCTGCACATAACAATAGAACAACCCTTACATTCACTACTAGATATAATTCTCCCATTTCCAGTGTGTATGTCCCAGCTTCTAGATAGGGCTGTGTATGGGATAGAGTGTGCACCAATAACTTTGGACGACATAAAACAATGGGATGCACCAGAATTGAATAATGCCAATGCGGGAAAATTATAAACAAGCAGGATACTTGAAACAACATCGTCTGAAGCTTTAGTCTCCTCGGCTGTCAGGGTGAAGGCACGTCCCTGATTAGGCCTATGAGTAATCTGTTTCTGGCCATAAGTCTGCTTTTGTGGTGTTTTCTGAACATCATCTCTCAACTGTAGTTTCAAAGAGCACATACCAATCGTATGGTCAGCTCATCCACAAACCAAACAGAGATCAAGCTTCCTCTAACAATCCTTCTGCATGTGGATGGGTAGACGGCAAAAATCACAAACTACGCTCTTTTTCTGATCTGATCTCCGACAATCTTTCTGCTTGTGGCCGGGTAGAAGGCAAAAATCACAAACCATGCTCCTTTTCTGATCTGATATGAAAAACCTTTTCATAGGTACTGTCTTCTGTCTGTTAACCGGAATGCCTCTACGTCCAGGAGCTCTGGTTGATGCATACGTGGTCTTTCGCACCGCAACCTCTTTCTGTTAAGTACCTTTTATTCTCACTGATAAACTCTATTGTTCCCTAACCGTCTTGAGAACTTGAGAGAAGGTGGTCAATCCCAACGATATGATATGCCTCTAAATCTCCACATCCAAATTACGCATGAACCGCCTTGTCCTATCTGCCTCATTGGCAACCAAGGGCCCTGCAAATCGACTGAGCCGGGTCCACTCAGCCGCATGTGTATCAACAGATCCTCTATTTTGCTTTAAGCCGATGAACTTCTTTTCCATTTTCTCACCAGCAGATTGTAGAAAGAACTTCTCCAAGAAACTGTGTAAAAGTCGCCCAACTGACCGGCTTTTCCAAACAGATCTCCTCAACAAGCCACCACTCACGAGCGTAATCCACCAATTGGATGCGTACCACATCCACCATTTTCTCATCTGGAATCTGTGCGGCAACTAAAAGAATCTCTGTATCTACTAGCCACTGCTCTGCTGGTAAAGGCTCCTATAATCTTGTAAACGTGGCCGGACCAAGCTTCCTAAAGTCTACCACAATACTGTAAGGTTAGTATAGCACCCTATGAAGTGTTTTGAAGTATCACATGACCCAAAGTTATAATTTTTAAGGTGCTAAACTAACATGCATAGGGATCGATCCTAGAAAATTAGGGTTATGAAACTTTAAACTAGAAAAGATTAGGGTTTGAAGGCTACAACCTTTGTAGCTCCCCTTTGCTAGACTCCTTGGTGTCTTGGGTGTTGAATCGAGGTCCTCTTGAAGTTCCCTTGCGTCCATGACGATCCACCACGGAGCACTCTGTCCAAGCTCGCTTCTTTGGAAAACCGAAGGAAACACTCTAATCAAGTCGGCTAGACTTGAGTAGAATGATGTTGTGGTTTGGAATCTCACTTCAAAAACCTATTTTTATGAGTATTTTACTCTCTTATAAGAACTAGAGAGCAAAGCATGGAGGTTGATGAAGATGGTGGTCTTTTGTGAAGAAGAGAATGAATTATCCTTCAAAGAGAAAAGAAAAATAACTATATATATTTTTCTTTCTCATAACCAACCATGGTTAGATTTAAAGATATCATTTGATTTAAGTTAAAAGCATAATAAGAAAATAAACCATGGGTTAAAAGTTAGGTGAGCATGGTAGAGTTTAGAAGAGTGTAGAAACTCTTAAATGATTTAACCCATTTTTCATTTCCTTTTGCTTTAATTTAAATCCAATAATAATCCAAAAATAACCATGGTGTAATTCTTATATATCCACCATTCTCATTGTATAAACAACCATGATAATGATGTATGTATGCATGTGTGCTTGCACATCCATATGTGCATGAACAAGAATGAATGCATACATGCATGCATACATCCAAAATAAACAAGATAGGATTTGTAGTGAGAAACTAATGATGAATCAACACTTGATTCACTAATCCGGTCATATCACATATGACCCGACCATTAGCAAGCCGCCCGATCAATATACGGTATCATATACGCACATTTCAATCGGGTGCAAGCGCATATCGCATACGCGCACCACAACGTTTCGCCTGGACTGGGTAACTCCTCTGTGGGACTCTAAGACTCGTCAATACGCCGGCAGAGGGTGATGATCATATCAAGTACCCTCAAGCCGCAAGCGGTCAGCTAAACGTAACGGCCACCCGGGTATTGAGCGATCAGAAGACAACAAGCGAACCTGCTACAACTCCCGTCGAGCCATCCGGCAACACTACCGTACAGTCCGGTCTCTTCGTCAGATATGCTGCATATCGAGCCTAGGGATGGTCACGTCGACCCCAATAACTCAATAAGTCGTGCCGGTGAATGGTCTATAACAGATCGAGAAACTACTGATAACACTTATCAGCAAATCTCAGCAGCCCTGGCCAGGGACTTGCTGTTATAACCAGTCGGGCACAGCACAGCATCAACTCCCAATACCGGGAGAGACGAAACCCCTCCTATCGCTCATCGTCTTCGTGTGTCTCGGGACTGTACCCAACGGCCACCTGTTTGCACGACTCAGTAGAGCCGTGGTAGGGTGGCAATCAAAGTACAGTGGGAGAACACACAAGGCTCTATGACGATCTCGGGTCTACAGACTAACCTGTACCAGTGTCACCTGAGAACTGCTATCCGACGATAGATATAATTCCATATAGGAGTTCTCGGTGAGTCCGTCCAGTGTACCCAGTCACCACTGAGCACCCGTATATGATCTTGATGTCAAACATCGATGAATGTGGGAACATTCATCACCCATCGTATGGGTCTAGTATCATATACGCTAGTCTACTCTGGTATATCAATGCCCTGTCTCGATATACCTACGACTAGGGACGTTCCAGGATATGCTTATAGACTACAGATGTCCCACTAGTATGATCTCCATCATAATCAGAGTAGTCAAGCCGATATCCTCAGGGCTTTATCAGCATGTATGAATGAATAAAAGCATGATCAAATCAACATGTCAGATAAAGAAGAACCAGATAGCATACTATCATGTCGAGCAAGAATGCAAACTGAATATATATACATGTATAGATACATCCACTATCACATAATGGCCTCTAGGGCATACATATATCCAACAATCTCCCACTTGCACTAAGGCCAGTTATTGGCGTATCTCATACCCAACATCTCAAAAAGTCGCTCATGCTGTGGCTGAGGGAGGGCCTTGGTGAGTGGATCCGCGGCGTTGTTCTTTGTATCTACTCTCTTAATCTCGATCTCGCGGCGATCTACAATCTCCCGGATCAAATGAAAGCGCCTCAGGATATGTCTGGACCGCTGATGGGATCTGGGCTCCTTGGCTAACGCCATCGCCCCATTATTGTCACAATACAAAGGTATTGGATCAATAATGGTTGGAACTACTCCTAGCTCCGAGACGAACTTCTTCATCCAGACGGCTTCCTTGGCGGCATCATTTGCAGCAATGTACTCAGCTTCCATCGTAGAGTCTGCAACGGTATCTTGTTTGGAACTCTTCCAACTTACCGCCCCTCCATTGAGGGTAAATACAAACCCTGAGATAGATTTGCTGTCATCCTTATCGCTCTGGAAGCTCGAATCGGTAAAGGCCTCCATTTGGAGATCTGTATTACCATACACCAAGAACAATTCTTTAGTCCTTCGTAAGTACTTAAGAATGTTCTTCACAGCTGTCCAGTGGTTCTCCCCTGGGTTGGATTGATACCTGCTTACAACACTAAGTGCATAAGCTACATCTGGGCGTGTACATAACATCGCATACATTATAGATCCTACTGCCGAAGTATAAGGTATAATGCTCATGCGAGCTCTCTCTTCATCGGTCTTTGGACAAGAATCCTTGGAGAGAGTGACTCCATGGCAAGCGGGTAAGGCACCCCGCTTGGAGTCTTCCATACTAAACCTCTTTAGGATGGTGTTGATGTACCTGGTTTGGGACAATCCCAATAACTTTTTGGATCTATCCCTATAGATCCTTATGCCCAGGATGTATGTGGCATCACCCAGGTCCTTCATGGAGAACCTCAGTGATAAGAATGATTTGACCGACTGTAGCATAGGAATATCATTTCCTATCAGAAGAATATCATCCACGTACAATACGAGGAATGTAACAGCTCTTCCTACAGCCTTCTTATAAACACAAGGTTCATCTGGATTTTTGATGAAATCAAACTCTTTGATAACATCATCGAAACAGATGTTCCAACTCCGAGATGCCTGCTTTAACCCATATATGGATTTAAGCAATCTACATGCTTTCTCGCTGCTCCCGCTGTCAATGAAGCCCTCTGGCTGATCCATATAAACGCATTCTTCTAAATTTCCATTTAGAAATGCTGTTTTAACATCCATCTGCCAGATTTCATAGTCGTAGTGAGCAGCAATAGCAAGTAGGATCCGAATGGATTTAAGCATGGCTACGGGCGAAAAAGTTTCGTCATAGTCCAAATCTGGTCTTTGACGAAAACCCTTTGCCACAAGTCTTGCCTTATAGGTCTCCACCTGCCCATCTACACCAATCTTTCTTTTAAAGATCCATTTGCACCCTACAGGTTTTACCCCAGGGGGTACAACGTCCAAAGTCCATACTTTGTTGGTGTACATAGACTCCATTTCGGATCTTATGGCATCCAGCCACTTCACAGAGTCGCCACTCGTGATAGCTTGCTGAAAACTGGTAGGATCATCATCATCCATGATGCAATCTTCTCCGTTACCATCAATGAGGAAACCGTAGTACCTCTCCGGTGGGCGAGAAGTCCTACCAGATCTACGGAGTGGCCGAGGTTCTTCAGTTTCTGTTGCAACAGCCGGTTCAACCAAATCGTCATTTGTAGTTTGTGTCTCCAGAACCTCTTCTAGATCCACCACCTTGCCATCATCTTTGTCTGTGAAAAACTCTTTTTCTAAGAATGTGGCATGCTGAGAAACAAACACCTTTTGTTCCTCTTTGTGGTAGAATAGATATCCATAAGAATTCTTTGGATATCCCACAAAGTTACACATGACTGACCGTGTCTCGAGTTTGTCCGGATTCTGCTTTTTAACATAGGCCGGGCAACCCCAAATCTTAATTCTTTTAAGAGATGGTCTCTTCCCATTCCATATCTCATATGGCGTGGTAGACACGGCTTTGGTTGGAACCCTGTTTAGCAGAAATGCTGCAGTCTCCAATGCATGTCCCCAAAACGAGACGGGTAACTCAGCGTCACTCATCATGGACCGGACCATATCTAATAGGGTCCTATTCCTTCGTTCTGACACACCGTTGTGCTGTGGTGTGTAAGGAGGAGTGAGCTGAGAGAGAATCCCATTCTCTTTTAGGAAGTTTGCAAATTCTGTACTGAGATACTCTCCACCTCGATCTGATCGAAGCATCTTAATACTCAAGCCGGTTTGTTTTTCTACTTCTTGTTTATATTCAACGAATTTCTCGAAAGCGTCGGACTTGTGTTTTAATAAAAATACATGACCGAATCTTGAGAAATCGTCGGTGAATGTAATGAAGTATGAAAAACCGCCTCTAGCCTGTGTAGACATTGGCCCACATACATCACTATGTATGAGGCCAAGGAGCTGAGTAGCTCTTTCTCCGTGTCCTGTAAACGGAGTTTTGGTCATTTTACCCTTGATACAAGACTGGCAAGTCGCATAAGATTTATATTCAAAAGAGTTTAAATATCCATCTTTATGTAACTTGTTTAGTCTTGTTTCGTTAATATGACCAAGTCTACAATGCCAAAGAAAAGCTTCATTTAATTCTGAAAGTTTTCTTTTATTAGTGTGTTGTATACTGAAAACTGTGTGTTGATTTAGGACATATATTCCATTATTAAGCGTACCATACCCAACCAACATTTGATTCAGGTGAATGTTCATAACATTGTTCTGCAACACAAAATTATATCCTTCATTGTCCAACAAAGAAACGGATATTATATTACATAGCATACTTGGTACAAAATAACATGGATTCAAAATCAAAATACATCCAGATGGCAACCCCAAGTGATACTCTCCCACTGCGACTGTATGTACATTGGAACCATTTCCAACGCGGAGAGTATGATCACCTGTCTTCAAAACCTTGCTATTTCTCAGCCCCTGCATAGAATTGCAAATGTGAGAAGCTGAACCGGTATCCAATACCCAGGAAGCAGAGTTTATAGAAAAACAGTTTTCAGTCACAAACGCACCTGAAGCAGAAGCATCACCATGCTTCTTCTTGAGACTTAGGTACTCCGTGCAATTGCGCTTCCAATGTCCTGTCTTGTGGCAATGAAAACACTCGCCTTTCCCTGGGTCTCCAGCCGTGGACTTTCCCTTTCCCTTCACCTTTTTAACTCCGCCCTTAGGATTAGTGGGTTTCTTCTTTTTCTTTCCCTTGGCCTTGGCTTTCGGGCGAGAAGAGGAAGACTGTCCAATAGTCATAACGGGAGTTTTTGCTAACTTCATAGTGCTCTCTGCACTCCTTAACATATTAAGGAGTTCAGGGAGGTCCTTCTCCATGCCATGCATGTTGAAGTTCACTATGAACTGAGCAAAGGTGGAGGGGAGGGACTGCAGAATAATATCTATATATTGTTCATTGTCCATCGTCCATCCAAGATCCTCAAGCTCTTCTATAAGAGCTATCATCTTCAGAACATGGTCTCCTACTGGTGTGCCAGGGGCCATTCGCATCTGAAACAATTTCTTTGATGCTTCGTATCGTAATACGCGGGATTGTTCCCCATACAACTCCTTTGTATGGAGCAGTATTCCGTGAATGTCCATGTCCTCATGCTGCTTTTGATGTGTGTTATCCATCGATGCAAGCGCGAGGCATGTGGCCGTGGCACAGTCAGCGTCCCATGTCTTGCGGACTTCAATGTCCGCAACTGAGGATTTTGGACCTGGGACGGGCGGGGCTGAAGCTGTGAGGACATATGATACTTTATCATAAGTCAAGGCGATCTTCAGATTCCTTAGCCAGTCTTTATAGTTGGTCCCATTCAGTTTGTTTTTATCTAGTAGAAGCTTAAGTCCAGTCATTGGTATCTGCCATTAAGAGAGAGAAAAGAATACACTCAGCGAAAGCTCTTGCACAGATTAGATTGGTTTATTATCTTGTCTAATCGATGTTTCCCACTGCTTTTTATCAAGTTTTTCTTTCAAACCTTAAAAAGAAAAACTAGCCAGGATTAATTACAGTCTACAACTTCGCTAACCGTTCAGCCAGGCCAGTGTCGGTACTTTGAGGGAGGTTCCCCGTGCTTTCGCACGGACCTAATTAGAGTAAACCTCGTTTTCCCAGAGGCGGAGCCCCGTTAACACCTTTCTAGACACCTAATGAGTTAGCTAATTGTAAACTGTAAAACTCTCCTAGGAGCAACTATTGCTCACAGTGGGATCGGGATCCAACCATCATATGGAAGGTATGCAATCTCATTGCAAATTTCAACACTTGAAATTCCCGATGTGGTTTTTACCCCTAATACTCGTGACCTTGGCTAAGGTCAACAAATCACGAGCACTAGTCAAGCTCAACCCGTCATTTCTTGATTAATTAGACCCGTTCACATGACCCTTGGCTAAGGTCAACAAAGTCATATGCCCGTCCTAATTAATCTGCATCATATGAGTTTGTAGGAAGACATCACTTAGCTACCGTACACTACGCCTTGGCTAAGGTCAACAAACGTAGCACGAATACTAAGTACTCTACTTCCTAAAATGACGGAGGGTTGCGAATGATTTTTAAGAAAATCTTTAACGCTTTGAACTTGATATCGTTGTAGAATCAAACAGTTTTCAAAAGGAGTGGCTTAAGCTCCGCAGTTTTGAAATATAGCTTTTACATAAATAGCCGAGTGGTTTTTAAATCCGATTCTACAACATCTTTTTAGGTTTATTTTCTTTACATTAATCACATTAATGTAATCCCATCATTTAAGTCCTTAAGCCAATCACAGAAAAGAAACGAAAATAACACGTACGCTTATGCCATCCGCATTCGCTGCAATGTTCCGTTATGCACCGTTAGGTTACTTAACTAACGGCATACCGGGACGGGACTAGCGCGGGTGTAAAACATAAGCAACGTCTACTATATATCATATATATAATAATATGTCATTCGTCTCAGATATCACAGAACACAGGCAGCAGAAACATAGATATAACGTGGGATATCCTAGGACGTCCGTATTTAGTATTTAGCCAGAATAGAAAATACGGATTCCACAGTCGCGACGAATAGCCAAGCCCACACCCTGGACCCCTACGAGAGCGGCAAGTGACCCTACCAATTCTGGAGTTTAGGAGACCCGGTCTCGACTCCTCGAGATGGCCTCCCACTGAACCCCAGAACCCGGTCACCTGTGCTCCCCTCCTTGGGTCCATCATAATGCGGAAAAGTAAATAATATACAACACTGGTGACACAACCGCAACCTGGAAGTGCCCCAAATAAAAGAATATTACATTACATTTGAATTTACATGAATGAAAATATAAAACTCTCATCTCACAAAACCCCCCGGCTATTCGATCGCGACAATCCTACACATCATATCTCAGCAACACATAATATCTCATATCATCAACGTAAGTAAGTATGCGTACCCCGATTGTCGTTGATGTATAGCAACGAAACCGGCGATATCTAACATACTACACTTACGGTCACAGAAAAGAAAGTGTAAAACTACAATATTTGGAATCCAGATTCTCTTTAGACATCATAAATGTGAAATATCACATATTTCGTATTTCATGCCTAAACTATATGAATTCCACATATTGTATCACATTCCAGACAAACAGACAGTATTAAAGTTTTCGAACGAACGATCAAGCACCCAAGATTCACTAAAGCTCAACACTTGAGCAGGGTTCAAAAATCCGGAGTGTGACACAGTAGTAGCGGTCCAGCCGTAGAAGGGTCAAGCCAACGCCTCACATGTGGCACGCCGTACTGCCCCAAACCCTAAGGTTCAAAGGGCAGTTCGAGACGGTCACATAATCGAGTTAAGGTTTGTTGTCTTCTAGAGGGACCACCGCAAAAAGACTTGCACGTATCTCCAAAGTATTTAAACCCCGTGAATAGTGAGTAAATGATACTCGTTCAAACACTTCAATACTTTCTAATTTACCCGGAAAAGCTACGAAATGAAAGTCCCGATCGAATTGACGAGTCCAACACCATCTCCAGAATTTTTCAAAACCAAATACAGATTAAAAATATCCAAAAAATTATACAAGAAGATTCAAGAATTACTGTGCAAAAATGATCCATCAATTCATATGTAAGGCCGCGGAACCGCGGCCTAAGCAAGCCTAGGCCGCGTTTCCGCGGCGAGAATTACTGTTCACAGAAAACTTTTTGTACCGTAACTCTTATTTTTTCTTGCTGTATTTTTTACATATTTTTAATTCTGCAAATTATCAAATTTTAGAAAATTTCCAGAGAGCACCCAAAAACACCGTATTTTTGTCCGATCGGGGTTTTCACTTCGTAAAAACGTCGCCTAATATTCTAGGTCGGCTCTGATACCAATGCAAGGTTAGTATAGCACCCTATGAAGTGTTTTGAAGCATCACATGACCTAAAGTTATAATTTTTAAGGTGCTAAACTAACATGCATAGGGATCGATCCTAGAAAATTAGGGTTATGAAACTTTAAACTAGAAAAGATTAGGGTTTGAAGGCTACAACCTTTGTAGCTCCCCTTTGCTAGACTCCTTGGTGTCTTGGGTGTTGAATCGAGGTCCTCTCGAAGTTCCCTTGCGTCCACGACGATCCACCACGGAGCACTCCGTCCAAACTCGCTTCTTTGGAAAACCGAAGGAAACACTCTAATCAAGTCGGCTAGACTTGAGTAGAATGATGTTGTGGTTTGGAATCTCACTTCAAAAACCTATTTTTATGAGTATTTTACTCTCTTATAAGAACTAGAGAGCAAAGCATGGAGGTTGATGAAGATGGTGGTCTTTTGTGAAGAAGAGAATGAATTATCCTTCAAAGAGAAAAGAAAAATAACTATATATATTTTTCTTTCTCATAACCAACCATGGTTAGATTTAAAGATATCATTTGATTTAAGTTAAAAGCATAATAAGAAAATAAACCATGGGTTAAAAGTTAGGTGAGCATGGTAGAGTTTAGAAGAGTGTAGAAACTCTTAAATGATTTAACCCATTTTTCATTTCCTTTTGCTTTAATTTAAATCCAATAATAATCCAAAAATAACCATGGTGTAATTCTTATATATCCACCATTCTCATTGTATAAACAACCATGATAATGATGTATGTATGCATGTGTGCTTGCACATCCATATGTGCATGAACAAGAATGAATGCATACATGCGTGCATACATCCAAAATAAACAAGATAGGATTTGTAGTGAGAAACTAATGATGAATCAACACTTGATTCACTAATCCGGTCATATCACATATGACCCGACCATTAGCAAGCCGCCCGATCAATATACGGTATCATATACGCACATTTCAATCGGGTGCAAGCGCATATCGCATACGCGCACCACAACGTTTCGCCTGGACTGGGTAACTCCTCTGTGGGACTCTAAGACTCGTCAATACGCCGGCAGAGGGTGATGATCATATCAAGTACCCTCAAGCCGCAAGCGGTCAGCTAAACGTAACGGCCACCCGGGTATTGAGCGATCAGAAGACAACAAGCGAACCTGCTACAACTCCCGTCGAGCCATCCGGCAACACTACCGTACAGTTCGGTCTCTTCGTCAGATATGCTGCATATCGAGCCTAGGGATGGTCACGTCGACCCCAATAACTCAATAAGTCGTGCCGGTGAATGGTCTATAACAGATCGAGAAACTACTGATAACACTTATCAGCAAATCTCAGCAGCCCTGGCCAGGGACTTGCTGTTATAACCAGTCGGGCACAGCACATCATCAACTCCCAATACCGGGAGAGACGAAACCCCTCCTATCGCTCATCGTCTTCGTGTGTCTCAGGACTGTACCCAACGGCCACCTGTTTGCACGACTCAGTAGAGCCGTGGTAGGGTGGCAATCAAAGTACAGTGGGAGAACACACAAGGCTCTATGACGATCTCGGGTCTACAGACTAACCTGTACCAGTGTCACCTGAGAACTGCTATCCGACGATAGATATAATTCCATATAGGAGTTCTCGGTGAGTCCGTCCAGTGTACCCAGTCACCACTGAGCACCCGTATATGATCTTGATGTCAAACATCGATGAATGTGGGAACATTCATCGCCCATCGTATGGGTCTAGTATCATATACGCTAGTCTACTCTGGTATATCAATGCCCTGTCTCGATATACCTACGACTAGGGACGTTTCAGGATATGCTTATAGACTACAGATGTCCCACTAGTATGATCTCCATCATAATCAGAGTAGTCAAGCCGATATCCTCAGGGCTTTATCAGCATGTATGAATGAATAAAAGCATGATCAAATCAATATGTCAGATAAAGAAGAACCAGATAGCATACTATCATGTCGAGCAAGAATGCAAACTGAATATATATACATGTATAGATACATCCACTATCACATAATGGCCTCTAGGGCATACATATATCCAACAAATACCTTCACGCTGAGCTGGTCTAAGAACTGCTGCCCTCTCAGCTATCGTGATAGCAGTATGTTGGGTCATCCTCAAGCCCTCTTGGAAAGCCTTGGCCTGTTGCTGGTTTAGCTCTGTCTGATGTTTCTGGTTCTCCAGCATACCGCGTATGACCCTAAGTAATGTGGCGGCGTCTACATGCCTCTGATATACCCGTGAATCTCTTCCCACTATGATTCTGAAGTCAAGAACTCTGAAGACGATTAGCAACGGAAATACGATTCAATAAAACAAGGAATCAATAAACTATAGATTCTGTTTACCGCCGAAAGACCAGACTGAGACGTCGGGACATCTATCCTGAATTTGGGGGCAGATTCTATTTGGAACATATCCAACCTTCTCTCCGAAGATACTAAGTTGTTTTATGGCACCTTATATCGGAGGTTTGGACAGATACGACCGATGTAGCAGACTTCATTAGATTCCCCCTCATTTGTGAGGGTTTTTTGATTGTGGGGATGCTCTTCCCTGCAGGCGCAAGCCCCTACAGTTAATTACGTTACCGCATTGCGATAACCACTTTCTCCTACTACAGAAGGTCACTTCGTGTCACGTGTTATTTTGTTTGTTAAGGTTGCCTGTGGATTGTATACGGAGACTAGTTTATGTCGTCGCCCGTAGGGCGCGGATTAGTCCAAATCCATATATTTTGGATTTGGGTTTGGATCAAGGATTTGATTGACGGGGTCCACGTTGCTAGCTTGGTTTGCCAACGGGAATGAACTTAGGACGCTGATCTCATATTTGTAAGGTCCACTGGTTCATATGAAATTTAGGTTTGATCTAAGGACCGTTAGTCATATTTGAGACTAAGTTCAACTTAGAAACAAATGAGCATATGGGCTCAATTTTATTAGTTTAAGGACATCATGGTCCAAAATAACCTATTTGGGACGAATGTTAGTTTAATGACATTTCGGTCCATTATCGCCGTATTTGGGACGAATGTTTAGTTTAGAAATATCTCGATCCATTATCGCCATGTTTAGGGGCGGATATTAGTTTAAGGACATCTCGGTCTAATATTCATCTTGCGCGCACGTGTATTTGTTATGTGTTGAAGTGAACAATGGTGTTCGCCATCGAAAGACACGGCAGGGACGTTGGGACGTCCGACCTGAATTTTGGCGGGCAGATACTATTTGGTTTTATCCGTCCATCTCTTCGAAGATGCCAAGGTTATTTATGGCACCGTGTATCGGAGGTTTAGACGGATGCGGCCGTTGTAGCATACTTCGTCAGATTCCCCCTCGTTGTGAAGGGTTTTAGATTGTGGGAATGCTCTTCCTTGCAGGCGCAAGCCCCTGCAGTTAATTACGCTACCGCATCACGGTAACTACTTTCTCCTTCTCCAGATGGTCACTTTGTGTCGTGTGTGTTTGTTTTATTTTTGGTTGCCCGTGGATTGTATACGGAGACTAATGTATGTTGTCGCTTGTAGGGCGTGTATTAGTCCAAATCCGTATTTTCTTAAATTTGGGTTTGATTTGGGTTTAAGGATCGTTAATCTCATTAAGATTAAGATCAACTTAAACGTTTGTTGAGAATATGTTAGTCTAATTTTAGACTAAGATCTACCCAACAGAATTTTAGGATCACTTAGATCCAACGAAAGAGTATTTGGACTCTATCATTTTAGTTTAGGGACATTGCGGTCCATTGGGTTTAAGGACATCGTAGTCCATAGAGTTTAAAGACATCATAGTCTGTGTTTAAAGACATCATAGTCTAGTTTAAAGACATCATAATCTGTGGGGTTTAAAGACATCATAGTCTATAAAGTTTCTGGTTGTCGGGACCCGCCACTTCTCTGAAGTTGTTGAAGAATTACAACGACACATATTAAAGGTGTGAAGAGATGTACTCTTGAACCAATGTTGGTTGAGAGATCTGTAGCCAAGGTTTGGAACTAAGATCAATTAAAGAGATTGTGAGCACATGGGCTCAGTTAATCTGAATTGAGAACTTATGGCCAACTTGGGTTCAGTCCACTCAGATTTGAATAAAATGTTGAACATTTGTTTGGGCTTAGTCCCTTTTGGTTCAATAATGCTGAACATTAAATTGGGTTCTGATACCCCTTTTTCTTTTGTCTTTTACTGAGTGTTGAACACTTTTTATGGCACTGGACTTTATTTAAAGAACACTTTGTATTCCCTCAGCGCACATATGAGGAGCACGTGGTGCGCTTGGCGCTCAGCGCCAGACCTGGAGCGCTAAGGTGTTTCTTGTGAAATAGCGCACACGTGAGGAGCATGTGGTGCACTTGGCGCTGAGCGCCAGACCTGGAGCGCTAAAGCGCTTCTTATGAAATAGCGCACACGTGGGGGAGCACGTGGTGCACTTGGAGATGAACGCCAGACTTAGAGCGCTACGGTGCTTCTTGTGAAATAGCGCACACGTGGGGAGCACGTGGTGCGCTTGGCGCTGAGCGCCAGACCTGGAGCGCTAAGGTGGTCCTTATGAAATAGTGCACATGTGGGGAGCACGTGGTGCGCTTGGCGCTGAGCGCCAGACTTGGAGGCTGAAGCGCTTCTTTTGAAATAGCGCACACGTGAGGAGCGCGTGGGGCGCTTTATGCTGAGCGCCAGACTTGGAGCGCTGAAGCTCTTCTTTGGCAGTTCTGGTCAGTTCTATGCTCTGAGAATTAAACTCTCGTTTATAAGAGACTTTGTCTCATGGATCTAAGAACTAAGTTCTTCGTTTTATGAAGAGATGCAATGATCTCTTCTGTTTTTGTGAAAGACTTTGTCTTGTAGATCTATGATTTAGAAAAAGAACTAAGATCTTTTGATGTGAGAGTTAAACTTTCAAAAATCGAGGAGATGTTATGATCTCACATATTATCATTTACCTTGAAGAAAATTTCTTCTTCTTAGAGCTTGCTCTTCTCTTTTTCTTTTTGAAGTTTATGGGGGGGGGGTTCCTCTCCTATAGACTTGAAGTCTTGGGTCTTTTATATAGGGGAGGTTGATTTGTTGAATCAGTTAGGGAAATCTCTTATTGAGAGATTTTTGATTGATTTGGGGAATGTTTCCCACCGTTGGATCTTTGATCCAAGGGCTTTTGTTTTACAGAAGACAATCTTCTTGTTTTTAACAAGATTGGAAAAATATTTTCCCATACAAAACTTATTCTGTATCTTAGTGATTTTTAATCACCGTTGGATCTTTGATCCAACGGTGCTCTGATTTACAGAGCACAATTATTCCTGTTTGGAAAGATTTGAGGAGTATTTCCTCAACAGAATTTTATCCTGTAATCTGATGATTTATTCATCTTAGTTGGATCTTTGATCCAAGGGTGGAGAACATTTAGTTCTAGTGCCGGCGCTCTCGTGCTTTGCACGTGAGCGCTACCTCAGAGTCTTTGACTCTTAGCACTGGCGCTCTTGGCGTTAGCGCTTTCGTGCTTTGCACGTGAGCACTACCTCAGATCTTTGACTCTTAGCGCTTGCGCTCTTGGCGCGAGCGCTCTCGTGATTTGCACGTAAGCGCTGCCTCAGAGTTTTTGACTCTTAGCGCTGGAGCTCTTGGCGCTGGCGCTCTTGGTGCTAGCGCTCTCGTGCTTTGCACGTGAGCGCTACCTCAGAGTCTTTAATTCTTAGCGCTGGCGCTTTTGGCGCGAGCGCTTTTATGAAGTGATGCTTTATTTCAAATTTCAAAATTTGAACAGAGCTTTGCTGTGATTGGGGGAAACAGATGGTAATATGGAATGCACCCAATTTAGGGTGCAGTCTGATTTGAGGTGTGCACGTCAATTTGGAAGTGCATCAATGTGGGATATAAGGAGTTGTTGGTTATCGGGACCTGCCACCTCTTTGAAAACGTTGAGGAATTACGACATATATCAGAGGTGTGAAGAGATGTATCGTTGAACCAAATCCCGTATTTGAGGGAAAGAATCGTGGTGGACCTAAGAATCATATTTCATAATTGAGACTAAGATTACTTTAGGAGATATAGGATGTATATTATTTTGGATATCATCAATGAGAGATCATTAGTCATGTTTGAGACTAAGATCAGTTTGGAAATCACAAGCATATGTGCTCGTTTGACTTAAAATCAAAGAGGTTTAACTTCAGGAAAATTTAGCCGATTTGGGCTAAGATTGGGTTTCTGTACTACCCAGCAGTGCTAAGCACTAAGATATACATCACTCACATGTGTTTCACATGAGGCGCTGAAATAGTGCTAAGCACTAGTCTTTTGTGGCGCTCATGTGTGTTTCATGTGAGGCGCTGAGGTTTTGGTTTCTTTTGGACGCTCATGTGTATTTCACGTGAGGCATTGAGTTTTGGCGCTCACGTGCGTTTCACGTGAGGCGCTGCACTAGTGCTAAGCACTAACTTTTTTGTTTTCTTGCGCTCACGTGTGTTCGTGTTTCACGTGAGGCGCTCCAATAGTGCTAAGCACTAACTTTTCCCGGCGCTTACCTGTGTTTCATGTGAGGTGCTCCAATAGTGCTAAGCACTAACTTTTCCCGGCGCTCACGTGTGTTTCATGTGAGGCTCTACGTAACTTGGCATTTGATGCTCACGTGTTTTTCACGTGAGGCACTGAGTTCTTTTGGAGATTTAATCTCTGTTTATGTTTTTAGAGAACTTAAATATCTGTTAATGGTGTTTTGACCATTAACGATCACCATGATCACTATTTTGAGGATCTTGGATCGAACTTTTAAAGAACTAAGTTCTTGATTTGAAGGAACTAAGTTCCTGGAGTATTATGGACTCCATCTTTCTTTTCAGTCTTGTTCTTCCATATTCTTTTCGATATTGTTCTACCCTGAATCTTTGATTCTCAAGAATAAGATCTTTCCATTGAGAATTAAATTCTCAACTTTTGGAAAATTTATCTTGAGGATCTCAGATCCATAGAAAGAACTAAATTCTTTGAGAAGGGTTAAACCCTTATATATGATTTGATGGGTAAAGGAGATGTTTTGATCTCGATATTTTTTTACCTAAGATTTTGAGAAGGAAGATCTTCTTTGAGAATTAAATTCTCTTTTATTTTGTGGGAGCTTTTGGAGAGCCTTCTGTATTTTTACAGAAGCTTATGGGGGTCTCCTTTTTTTTTATATCGAGTTCTCCTTCCTCTTTTTTATCTCTTTGCTCCTATTTATAGGAGAAGGAAAGGAATCAATTTGTTGCGAAAACCTCTCATTGAGATCATGATTGATTTCATAATCAATCCAATTGATCTTTTAGATCAACCGGTGAATTTTATTCACCTTTGGATTTTTAATCCAAAAGCTCTCTGTTTAACAGAGAAGATTTCTAGTTTGTTTAATAAAATTAAGAAAATATTTTCCTAAGATAAAATTTTATTCTATCAGATGAATATCTTGTTAATTTAACAAGATTAGGAAGATATTTTCCAAACATAGAATTTAACTTTGTTATATGAATATCATGTTAGTTTAACAAGATTAGGAAAATATTTTCTTAACATAAAATTTAATTCTGTTATATGAATATTAGGAAAATATTTTCCAAATATAGAATTTTATTTTATCACAAGATTAGGAAGATATTTTTCTAATATAGAATTTTATTCTATCTAATAGAGAAGATCATTCTTGTTTGTTTATCAAGATTAGGAAGATATTTTCCAAAGATAGAATTTTATTCTATCAGATGATCGATGTATGATTTTATAATCACCGTTGGATTTTTGATCCATGGGTCCTCTGTTTAACAGAGAAGATCTTTCTAGTATGAGAAAGATCAGAGAAATATTTCCCACGTAGAATTTAATTCTATCAGATGGTTTAATTGGTGTTATTTTATCACAATTGGATTTTAAATCCAAGAATCTCTATTAGAGAAAGATATTTCCATATTAGAAAGATCAGGAAAAATGTTTCCCAAATAGAATATAATTCTATCACATAAAATTTAATTCTATTAGATAATTTATCACTATTGGATTTTAAATTCAAGATTCTTTATTAGAGAAAGATCTTTTCATATTAGAAAGATCAGGGAAAATATTTCCCAAATAGAATTTAATTCCATTACATAGAATTTAATTTAATTCTATCAGATGGGAGAAATTTAAATTGGGGCGCTCACATATTTTGCATGTGAGTGCTGCCAAAGAATACGGCAAGAGAACTTACGTGTTTAACACGTGACCCCTAATGTGGGTTTTAGCCTGTTTATTTTCAGCGCTCATATGCTTTGCATATGAGTGCTCACGTGTTTAACACGTGAGGCCTGTTTGGCCTTTTTGTTATTAACTTTCAACATTTATATGCTTTACATATAAGTGCTCACCTGTTTAACACGTGATACGAAATTGTGGGATTTTTTTTTCTCTATCTTCTCTTCCTTTTTTATAAGGGAACGAGTAGTTCTTAACCAAAAAAAAAAATTTTGGCGGGAATAAATGTCTCCCACTACTTTGCCCACGTAAGTATGTTCGTGGGTGAAGTAGTGCAAAATTATGCATGGCCATAGAATTGACAGTTTAGGAGACAAGTTTAGGATCCTTGTAGCCTAAGGCTTTTTATATCTTCATGAGCCGTAAGGGTCTTAAAAAGGTTTTTGTCCCTTTGAGTCGTGAGGATCTTATAGGGCATATTCTCCCTAGAAATCGTGAGGATTCCTAACTGTTCACCGCCTCCGTGAGTCATAAGGATCTCCCTCAGGTATTTTTTCCTTACAAGTCATGAGGACCGGAAGTAGCTTCTTTATTTCATTGGCATGTAACTTTAGCGAATGTGGCCCGTGGATAATATAAAAAAGTCCATCTTGATCTCCTTGTAGGGCAACGATGGCTTAGGAGACATGTTTAGATCTGTCGCCTAAGGCTTTTCAACTTTATAAGCCGTGAGAGTCTCATAAAGATGTTTCTCTCTACGAGTCGAGAGGATCTCGTAGGTGTATTTTCTCCTTAGATGTCGTGAGGACTCCTAAGTACGTTTTCTCTTGAGGGTCGTAAGGATCTCACAAGAGAATTTTTCCCTTACGAGTTGAGAGGACTTGTAAGTGATTTCTCCTCCTCATCGGTATGCGACTTTGGAGAATATAGCCCGTGGATTGTATAAAAGAGTCAGTTTGGACCTACTTGTAGGGCCATAGTGCTTAGGAAACAGGTTGATATCTCGGTCGCCTAAGGCTTTTCACCTTCATGAGCCGTGAGGGTTTCATAAATATTTTTCCCTACGAGTCGAGAAGAATCGAGAGGATCTCGTAGGTGTATCCTAATGTAAAATATAGATAACCCTTTTTTTGATTGAGGTCTGTTAGGTTTGCGATACTAGGTTTAAGTCCATCGTAGCGTCGCGTTGGCTGATTTATTCCTCGATATGCAGTCTCTTAGGTTACTGCCCGAGTAGCCCCGCGACTGTCATGTCTCTGATCCTTCTGAGACTGGATAAGACATCTTCAAGTAATCTTCTTAGGTCATATTACCGTTGGAATAACTTGCGTTAGGTATTTGCCATGACGCTTTTTACTTAAGGTTAGGCTCAATTTGGAGCCTCGATGAGTCATAACCGCACCCTTCTGGGGTGGGATGATCTCCAATGGTCTTTAGGTTTTGTATGTATTGCTGTCAAGACCCGAAACTAGGAATATGCCTTCACTTCGTTTTTACTTTGATGATGTTGCGCCGATTCTTTGCTAAAGTAGGGTAGACATCCGTATGACCTCTATGCTATATGTATTGCTATTGAGGTCGGGAGCTAGAGATATACCATCACTCCAATTATATTTAACCCTTGAGTCTTGGTTGACGTCGCGTCTGCATCCTGCTGGCATGAGAAGCACGTCGAGTTGATCTCTAGGCTGTAGATGTTTCCATTGAGATCCAGAGCTAGAAATATGCCATTGCTCCACTTTTATTTGACCCTTGGGTTTTTGTTGATGTCGCGTTTGCACCGAGAAGGAATATCGAGCTGGAGCTGGGATTTTGCCATTACTCCTTTTTGTCCTTAAAGCTTTGTTAACAACACGTCTGGACTCTGTTGGAATGAGAAGAATGTCGAGCTGATCTCTAGGCTGTAGATATTGCCGTCGAGATCTAGCTCTTTCTTTGACGGAACCTGATGGGAAAATATGGTTCCCTTTCTTTCAATTGTGCCCATGGATTCTATACATTGGTCGGTGTGGACCTATCTGCAGGGCAGAGAAAATTTTATTTTATTTTATTTTATATTTTCGCGATGCTTTATCTTTTCAGCTTTTCATATCGTGAAAGTCGCGATTGCCCAATCATTTCGGCTTTTTTTAGCGGTGCCCAATCATTTCGGCTATTTTTTAAATATTTGTACACGCTGCTTTTTATTGCGATTTACCCAAACATTTCGGCTGTTTTTATATGCATATTTTTTTGTCGCTGATTTTTATTGCAAGTTGCCCAAACATTTTGGCTAGTTTTTTTGCTTTGCATATGAGCGCTCACGTGTTTAACACGTGAGGCTTGTTTGGCCATTTTGTTATTTGCTTTCAACGCTTATATGCTTTGCATATAAGTGCTCACGTGTTTAACACGTGATGCTAAATTCTGGGAATTCTTTTCCTCTTTCTTCTCTCCCTTTTTTATAAGGGAACAAGTAGCTCTTAGCCAATTTTTTTTGGCGGGAACGGATTCAAGAATGGCAAGATAGTAATGTGGCAGGACACGTTTCTAAATTCGGGTTTTCAGGTCAGTGTATTGTGTACAATACCCAACTATAAAAGAAACCCAACCCAGCTAACTTAAAACCTATGCTCTGATATCAACAAAACCTTGTCACGTCATGCTTCCCAAAATACGTAAATACGGTACGTGACAAAACCAACCATGCTACCTATGGCTAGGAAATATCCTTCCATAGTCACATTACAGCTGTCAATCAGATCTAATCTCCGTTCATGTTCTTTTAGAGAAGTTAAACTTCTATTGATGGTATTTTGACCATTAACAATCACCAAGATCACTATTTTGGGGATCTGGGATCAGGTCCTTGAAGAACTAATTTCTTATCATGTTCGGGAACTAAGTTCTTGGAGTATAAACTCCATCTTCTTCATGTTCTTTTTTCATCACCGTTCTTTTCAGCCTTGTTCTCTCCTGAATCTTTGATTCTGAAGAACAAGATCTTTTCGATGAGAATTAAATTCTCAACTTATGAGAGACTTATCTTGTGGATCTCAGATCTAAAGAAAGATCTAAGTTCTTTGAGAAGAGTTAAATTCTTATATATGATATGATGGGTAAAGTGGAGATATTTTTATCTGTGTGTTTTCTTTACATAGAGTTTGATAGGAGGAAGATCTTCTTCTTTATTGAGAATTAAATTCTCTGTTTTTTGTGGAAGCTTATGGGGGGTGTCCTCTATCCTAAATTTAATCTCTTTGCTTTTATTTATAGGAGAAGAGAAAAATCAATCCGTTGGAGAAAATCTCTCATTGAGAGATCATGATTGATTTCATAATCAATCGAAATGATCTTAAAGATCAACCGGTGAATTTTATTCACCGTTAGATTTTTAATCCAAAGGCTTTCTATTTAATAGAGAATATCATTCTTGTTTGTTTAACAAAATTAGGAAAATATTTTCTTAAGGTAGAATTTAATTATATCAAATGATCAGATGGTGATTTTATAATCACCGTTGGATCTTTGATCCAAGAGTCCTCTGTTTAATAGAGAAGATCTTTCTAGTTTAAAAAATATCAGGAAAATATTTTCCATATGAAATTTAATTCTACAAAGAATTTAATTCTATCAAAAAGAGCACTCACGTGCATTGCGCGTGAGGCGTTGGTCTATAACGCTCACGTGGATATTATGTGAGGCGCTGCCAAGAGACTGGAATTAACACTCACGTGGATATCACGTGAGACACTCACGTATTTAACATGTGGGAACTAATATAGGATTTGATCCTATATGAAGCAGAACTCACTTGTTTTGCATGCGTGGTGGTTCTCCTTTATTTTTTATAACGGAACAACAAGCTCCGAGCCTAATTTTTTTGGCGGGAACAGACCTACAAGCGTGTCCAGCGATCAAGTGGAAGAGCTCATTTAAGCCAAAAATCATTGAAGGGATATTGAAGCCGTGTCTTATTCCGAAGATTGCCAACAAGGGGAAAGTTCCTAAGTCAAGTCTTCTAAGAAAAAAGAAACAAAAGATGAATAAGCCCGTGCAGCCTGCAGAATATATAGACAGCAATACGGATTTACAGAAGTACATTGACGTGTTGGAGGAATATAACCAGAGGTCGCACTCGCCAATCACTTTCAAAGAATTTCTTTAGTATCTCTTCGAAAATAAGGATGCTGAGGAAGATGAAGACTCAGTGGAAGAAGTGGAAGAGCGTGTGGAAAGCTGTCACATGGTCTCACATTTCTTCGTGTATGATGAAGATGCTCCATCAGCGTCAGGAAAAGATACCGATGAGCATGGGGCAGAATCAACACCAAACGCTCTAAGTCCTTCATAAGAAGATCTGATTGATAGGTTATTGAAGGAAGCCTTTCCAGCAAGTAAGGATAACCAAAGGCGTGAAATGGTCTTATATGAAAAGGCCAAGTAACTACGCCTAAGTAAGCAGGCTGCGGAAAGGACGAGTTATGTAACTCCCCCTCTAATGCAAAATCCATCTACAAAGGAGAGAAGAAAGACTAAAGCCAAGAAGCTGTTTGCTAAAGCCCTATCAATGGGAATGAAGCTTCCGCCCCTCATGATGTACACCCCGGGAGTACCGTATTCTAACATGGAAAAGAACACCCAAAATACTGTTTATATAGCTGGAGGATCTCTCATTCCATAGAAGAGGTAATGCGTTCAAGAAGTGGTGGCATGGATATGTCTCCCACAAGAGACATCTGAAGAAAGAGAAACGAAGAGCCAAGGCTAATCTGCATAAGGATGGTGATTCCAAAGTAGACAACAATATAGAGTCAGCAGTGGAAAGCTGTTTTATGACCAAAGTCCAGTCTTCAGAAGAAAGAACTGTTAGTGATATATGCCCTAGAGGCCATTATTGTATCATACTGATTTGTATATTACTTAATGGAAGCTTGGGATATACACGGATATAGTAACAGTCTTACTTGAAATGGTAGTATGCTACCTAGTTTGTTTCTACCTCAATATGTGCATGTGTTTTTGCATATCGCTTATACATATTGGTAGAGCCCTTAGGATCTTTGCTTGACTACCAGCGTTGTGATGGCAGTCACACTAGTGGGGGCTGTGTAGTCTATAAGCACATCCTTATACAGGTCCCTAGTCATAGGATTATCGAGACAGAATGTAGATACTCCAGAGTAGACTAGTGTATATACTTCTTATCCCAGCAGGGGAGATGGTCTGTCCTACATCCATTAGTACATCGTACTGGAGATAGTATGCAGGTGATCATTGGGTTATGAGTACACTGGACATGACTCGTTAGGGACTGTAGGTAGGTATTATACCTATCATCGGGTAGCAGTTCTCAGGTGACATGAGTACAGCATAGTCTGTTGACTTGACACTACTACTTCGCCTCGAGTGTGTTCCCACTATTCTTTGATTACTACCCTACCACAGCTCAAAGGAGTCGTGCAAACAGGTAGTAGTTGGGTGCAGTCCTGAAACACTTGGAGGCAGTGGCGGTTAGATAGGATTCGTCTCTCCCGGTATTGGGGATTGATATCGCGCTGTGTTCGGAAGCCTATTACATAAAGTCCTTGGCCAAGGCAAGCGAGATTTACTAGTAGGTACTCCAGTAGTTTCTCAGGATGTTTTGGGCTACTCTCTGACACGACTTATTGCGCTATTAGGGGTATGACGATTACTGCCCCCTAGGCCCGATATGCGATACTCATAGACGAACAGACCGGACTGTATGGAGATTGTCATAGATAGGCTCAGTAGGAGTTCAGATGAGTTTGCTCATCGGCCTTCTTATCGACATATACCTAGGGGCCGTTACATGCAGCTAGTACCACTTGTGGCCTGTGGTTAAACTCACTGCCAGCGTAGTGTCGAGTCTTTAGAGTCCCACACAGAGGGTTTCCCTGCATCGAGCAAAAGATGTAGAAGTTGTATGGTTTTACGATAGGGTTCGATCACGTACGTGTACTTGTGCATGCATGATGATTCGGACAGATAATACTAGTGGGTTTTGGTTTAAGCCGGATACTAGTATTGTACTGATGGATTATTTTCATCTCTTTTGTATTCGTATTTTTCGAAATACGGATATGAGTATGTATGTACACTAAAGGGGCATTTTTGTAATTTGTTCAAAGATGTTTCTAGAAGAGACACCTCATAATTTGTATTAAACATTTTAGGTTAAATGTTTATTGCATTATGAGCGGAGGAAATGAGGTGGATTTTGTATAAATTTGAGTATGGCTCTTGGTGACACTTGTAGGTTTTTCCACCCATGACTCACCAAGTTGATTATGAACCATATTTCATTTTCTAATATGTATTATTCATGTGAGAGAATGGTATGGTTCATATTTGAAAAAATAGAGCTCATTCTTTTTCTTATGCAAACCTTTTCACTAGCTTTTTCTTCAAGAGTTTTTTTTCTACCTCAAGCCATTTTGTCTTATGAGTTGAGAATCCTATGGCTATGAGAGACAAACCATTCCATCTATATTCTCTACATCGTCTACGTCATCTAGTGTAGCGAACTAGGTGCCCTAGTTACTTCAGTTGAGATGGGAGCTCAATCTACAGACTCTCGGGTGGATCATCTTTGACATGAGAGGACCGACGAGGAGGCCCGATCTAAACGATCCTTGGAGCGTATGACGAGTTGGAAGACAGCGACAAAGAAGACCCAAAGGACTTGAAATCATGAGGTATAAATTTCTTTTCGAGTAGTTAACCTCTTGCATGTTTTCTAGTCTGGGTTTAGCAACGATCCTGGAGTTCAAGTCGGTGTTGCGATATTTATAAAATCCGTTTTTTAAATATTCCGCCTCCCCGCAGACCCGCGGGGTGCGCGACATCGAATTACAAGAACCTCTAAAATTCCCACCATCGGAAGTGATTTTGAAGAAGAAGTCCTCTTCAATTCTCTTTTCACAAGCGCCGAATCAGCAGAAGAAGCAACGAAAGCATGTTATAATATTCAGTTGCGAAATCGCACTCTACTCATGAAAAACCTTGGACCAACAAACAAAACATCGAAGAAGCAGGATAAAGGAAAAGAAAGAGTACCCGAAGATATCGAGGTAGATGAAGGAGTCGTCGATAATCTCACTGCCAAGGATCTGTGTAACGACTCTGAAATCCTATACAAATGTAACTTGCTCAATGTATAGAAAGGGTATTTCAATCTGATTAAGAGTTATAAATTAAAATTGTTCAATAAAAGTAAGAAACAACTTGTAGCTCACTGGTTAAGACACTCCACTGCTGTCCTATAGCTTGCGTATTCGAATCCCATCAGTCCCAATTATTTTTAATATTTTTTTTAATTTTTTGGAAGACCAAGAGTTACACATGCAATACACAGAGAATTGAAAAGTTTCATAGAAATCAAACAGGATAAATGAGGAGTTAAGACGATTAAAACACTTGGCACGAGCCTCGAGACACGTGGCCGAGATCCGACAGCCAGAAACAACCCTAAAACTGCTATTGGCGGTTGGATGTCCTCCAATCGTCTCCGCGCTCACCCCGTGCGACCCTTTAACTCCCCTCCCCTCTATTTTATTGTTTGTTTTCTCTGATTTAAACCAGAGAGCAGTGCAACCTTTCATCTAATCATTTAACACCATTTATTCTTTGTAATTCATTTTAAATTCACACACTCTCTTTTTTTTACCCTATAAAGACCACCCCATTCCTTAGCCCCCCCTTATTCTGAAAATCTAGCAAAATTCCCTAAAATTCCTAAGTTCAAGAAAAGGTTAAGACTAGTCAAGTGGAGTTAGCTTGAGCTAAATTCGTTGTGAAGACCGGAGCCATTCTTTATACTACTAAGATCCACAAAGACCCCCTCTCTTTTTTCTCCCTTCTCAACGCTCCAAAACCCGTAAGTCCCTTCCTTTCTCTTTTGTTTCATCTCAAAACGATTCTTAAAAAAATGTCGACAAAAGTGAAGCTAACCTTGATACTATTTCTTTTTAAACTTTTTAGCATTTTTAATAGGCCAAATATGTCACAAAAATTCTCTAACGTCACTTTACAATATTATGCACATCATTTAATTTTTAATGTGTTTACAGTTTCATGCGAAATAAACACATATCGAACATTTTTCATATAAATACCATGAATTTTAAAAGTACCTCTTTATCGATATCTAGAATATATAACTATAGAAAATTCACGGGGGAATGACCTACCCTACTCACATACACAATAGTTTCACAGAATGATGTTTTAGATACACGTTTAATTTGAAGAATACGATTTACATTAAAATATCATTAATTTTACAAAATGCTTTTTAATCGTTATTTTTAAATCCTTCCCAATTACGCCTCTACAACCGTTTTTGGGGAACCCATTTACAGATGGTGCGAATTATCACACGTCCTTGGAATAGTAGAGCGGGATATAGAACTCCTCACGGAGAATTCGGTCTCGAAAGGAAATAAAAATATTATTTTAAAGAATACGACTTTTTAACAAATTAAAGCACTTGAAAATTTTCTTAAATCCTAAATCCGTATTTTTCTATGAAAACTAATTTTTGAAAAAAATATATTATTAAAATGAAAATTAAAATTACACAAAATTACCACCAAGTTTTCAAAAGTATAGTTTTCATAAAAATACCAAAAACTTTTAAAAGCTAGGTTTCATTACTAAAATACCACTAAAACTAAAATACATTTTATAAAAACTTTTAATATTATAAATCACCATCGAGATTTATTTTTAAAACAATATTATAACATTTTTCATAAAACCCACTCGAGAAATGCAAACCATATAAATACAACATAAATAACTTGAATAAATCTTTAAGGGCCTAGATTAATATAGGTTTAAGCGGTATCATTTCTCTTGAGCCTCGGGAGGCGGGGAAAGTGAGTGCTTGCTGTAAGTCCACGGTAGCGCCCCTTCCGTCTAACAGACGCTAAATGCGGAACAAAAACTTTTACAACTGGCGCTATCGCGTACTATAACCCGGATCTGCCATTAATACTAAACTAACAAACTACAAAGTGGGTAGAAATGTTATACCGAACGATCCGAGTCCTTCGGTCTTCAACCATCATCCCACGCTTTGTTGCGACTGCTCCGATCTCCTGAATCTCCAGTCTTCTCGTCCAGGTGGCACTACGTCGACGGATCTTTAAACGGGCTCCCGCCTCTGAACCGAGGCAACTCGATCGTCAAGTTTGCTAAAAGAGACGACCAAGATGATATAGAGAATGAGTAGAACACTTTGTCTCGCTTCGTCCAAAACCATGGACGAACGGTTAATGAAGTTGCCTTTTGGATCGGGTGAAATGAGAAATGAGGCTATCTAATTTCCATGAATCCAAATCTATCATAGTCTTTTCAACCAAATCAACAACCATCCTCAAAAGAGAAGAGGGGCCGGCCATTTTAAGGAAGGGGGTGAGTGTAGGAGCAAGGAGGAGGGTGACCACAACATTAATGAAAGAATGAGTCATATAAACCTTATCACCAAAAAGCATTAATGAACTAATGAATCATCACAACACATCATCATATAATTAATGCACAATTAATGAACTAATGAGTCACTAGCCACCTCATCATCCTAGTCACCATCTAGAAGCTTCCACACTCATCTCAAGAAAAGATAAATCCGTCTTTAACTGAATGTTAAAGAAGGGCGATAGAAAACTGGAAACTGGCAACTTCCAAAAGCGACCCCGAAACGAATTTCAGGATAACCCCGTAACGGTACCCGCATTTGTATTACGACCGAATACAAATGCAACTGAGACAAAGATATTATATCTACACAGTATAATACTCGGATCCGGCTTAAACCAAAGCCCACCAGTATTATCTGCCCGAAATATGACACGTGCGAAAACGCACGTGCATTTTCCGAACCCTGCCATAAAACCATACGGCCTCTACAACGTTTCGCCCGAACTTGGGAAAGTGTCTGTGGGGGACTCTAATGACTCATCAACACACTGGCACTGGGTATAACCACTAGCACGTCAGAGGTACAAGCTGTACGTAACGGTTGCCTATGTATTGATTGGAAGGGAAGCTGACGAGCGAACTCATCCATAAACCCTACTGAGCTTAACAGTGACAATATACATACAGTACGGTCCGTTCGTCTAAAGAGTATCGCATATCGAGTCTAGGGGGGTGGATAAAGTCAGACCCCTAATAACGCGATAATTCGTGTCGGTATGAAGCCCATCACTATCTGAGAAACTACTGATCCAAATCAGTAATTCTCCACTACCCCGGCCGAGGATTTCTAGTGATGGCCACCCGTGCACTGTGCGACATCAACCCCCAATACCGGGAGAGACTAATCCCCGACGATCCGCTCACTGCCTCCATGTGGCTCGGAACTGTACCCAAAAAATACCTGTTTGCACGACTCCTTTGAGCCGTGGTAGGGTAGAAATCAAAACACAGTGGGAACCCACACGAGACAAATGACGATCTCAAGTCGACAGACTAACCTGTACACATGTCACCAGGGAACTGCTATCTGACGATATGTATAATACCAACTAGCATGCTCCCGGCGAGTCCTGTCCGGTGTACTCATAACCTAATGAGCACCTGTATATATCTTAGGTGAATCAACTGACACCAATGGCTTGTGAGACCGGCCACCGCCCCTCGTCAGGGTCTCGACTGTATACACTAGTCTACTCTGGAGTATCGATGCCCTGTCTCGAAACTCCCACGACTAGGAACACTTTTAAGGATGTGCTTATAGACCCCAGCTCCCACGTATATGATCGCCATCATACTGCTGGTAGTCAAGCAAGAATCCTATGGGCTCTATCATCATGCAATAGTGAACTAAAGCATGTATACGATGATAAAGACAAACCAGATAGCATACTATCATCTCGAGCAAGACTGTCATATCGGTATAGGTCCTGCCTCAATCATTGCAATCACGTACCTGCGATCCAATAATTGATTTTGAGGGCACTATATCCAACAATCTCCCACTTGCACTTAAGGCTAATTATTACGATGTCGCATACTCACAGCCCGTGTGATACCGAACACCCAACTCCTCTACTAATCAGTTTCACAAAGCTAGTTTGTAAAACTCTTGTGTTCGAGAAATAGCCTCAGTGAGTGGATCCGCCCTGATGTTTCTTTTTATGTCACTCTTAATCTCAAGTTCGCGGAGAAAGCCATCTCCCGAATCGAGCAATACCTGCCTTAGAATATGTTTGAATATCTGATGGGACCAAGTTCATAAATGAACTCCAAATCCAAACTTCTTAGACTTTATTGATCACTGAACCTAATCAGTATCCAGCACCATGTCTCCCACAGTATCCTCTTGGACCACCTGTCCATAATACTGTCCCTCGTCAGAGGGAAAATTATAACTCTGACAATCACTTTGTCATCCATGTCACCTTGGAAGCATGGAATGATAACCGTCTCCCGAAAGAGGCTGCCGTCATCAAATCCTTAGAACATTCACTTATGTTCTAAAACTGCTTCCTTATGTTTCTTCAGGATTGGATTAATATAAACTTATCGCATCTAGTGCAAAAACAATATCTGGTGTGGTACTTGACATCTCACGATTGACTCAATTGCCTAAGCAAGTGATCTGCCAATCATGTACATCCCTCTCTTCTTTAGTCTGTAAGACACCTTTAGAGAGGGTGACTTCATCATCTGCAGGTACACCACCATGCCAGGAGTCATCTATTCTAAAATACCATTAGAATACTGTCAAAGTACCCAAATTGGGAAACTACCCAATTCTAGATCTAAAACCATAGATCTAGTAACCAGAATGTCAGATATTATATCCATATCCTTTGTGGAGAAACAACTGTGTGACGACCGCAGTATAACCGATCGTAGTATAGGAATTTTACTTCCTACTCTGTGTATGTCATCCAAATACCAGGACATCACACCCTACTACCTTCTTAACAGATCCATCCTCTATACTGATGAAGTCAAAGCCATGACTGTCACATCAAAAATTAGATGATCTATCTCCACTATATCTGCTCTAGTCTATAAATAGACATAAGCTACTTGCCCACTATGCTTCCGCTGCTCCCACTGACTATGACAATCCTCTGGCAGAATAATATATACGTACACTTCTAAAGCTAGTTTAGAACGACGCTATACTTATCCTCCTGCCGGGTCTCATAGTCTGGAACAACAGTAGTGTCAAGTCTGGGTAAACAAGAACCTCCCTGTCACCGTCCTTGAGGGTACCAGAGTACCTCTCGGGTGTCTGAGGTTACCCACCATATCTGCGGAGTGGCTATTGGAATGTCAAAACCTGATTGAATATATAGGTCCTATTAAATTTTCCGTAATCGTTTGCGGTTCTGGAATCACTTCCAGTTCTACCATACTCCCACTACTGTTTTCTGAAAAAGTCCATTTTAATAAAACTGTGGTGAGCCAAGAACAATATCACTATTGATCTTCCAGATGGTAGAAATGTCAACCCTCGTCAAAGCCAGGGTCAACCCACAAACTGCCATTACAGAAATGTACCTTGAGTTATCCAGAGTCTGGTTTCAAGCATAAGCCGGACAACTCCCCTTATCTTAATATCGTTAAGATATGAACCGTTCTATATATAATATAGAAATAGAGGCACTAATTTAATTGGAACCAGATTCAAATCATGCAGCTGTCTCCAGTGCATATCAACTTAATGGAGAGAGGCTAATCAGCATTACTCAACTTAGGAATCCATCCAATTATGAGTAACCTGAAAGAGAAACAAGTTTCTCAAAACCATTACTTGAATACCAATCACAAGAATCTACATCTTCGATCTCTTTGAAGAATCCTGACACTTGCAACATCTGGTTCTCTACTTTATTCCTATACCCACAACTTCTCAAAACTTAGACATTGTATTTCTACAAAACACTTGTCTAAAAATTAGAGAAGTTACAAGTAAACAGAACAGAGTACGAGGACCAACCCCTTTGTCCTGATGGACACTGGACAACATACAATACTCTGTATAAGTCCGCTGAGTTGAATAACTCAAAACCTGTGCATCGTAGGTTGAAAACTATACCCAGGCGATTTCCTCAAATATCACCAATTACAACGAATTCCGATATAATTAGGATGATCTCCTAATTCCCAATAACTTACTCCCACTCATCATCTGTAAAACCGTACAGATATGAGAATGAAACCTGGTAAATACATACCCTGGAGTAAGTATCTAATCGGGAAAATAGTTTTCCTTTAACAATGCACTGAAACATGAAAATGTTTCGTAGGGGTATCCTGGTATTCCTAGTAATGCCTCTTCCATAAATCAATTTATGACTATAACCGTATATTTCTTTGCCATCTCTCCAAATCCCTTTATTTGTCTTTATTCATTACCTTCTATACACCATCGTTAGGCAAAGTGGTTTTCTTCCTTCCCTACCGTTCGGCACCAGCCTATGGTTTGGAAGAAGACTATCCAGTAAGCATAATAGGTGTACTCTCCTAAACCAAGGAGTACTCGTATCTTGAGAGAAGGTGATGATAAAAGACAACTGAATAATACCTTATTCTATTTCTCCCGAACTGGGAAAAAGCAAAGATGAAATAGGAGTGGCGATGAAGTACGCGGTTTGATCGTGAATGATAACAGTCGCAATTTACTTTGCCCTCTTTCTAATCCCTTTATCTTGTCTTTACATATTACCTTCTGCACACCCTACTTAGGCTAATTGGTTTTCTTCATTCCCTACCTTTCGGCACCTGCATATGGTTTGGAATAAGACTATCCAATAAGCGTAATAGGTGTACTCTCCTAAACTAAGGAGCCCTCGCAACCTGAGAGAAGGTGATAATAAAAGACAACTGAATAAACCAATTCAATTTCTCCTGAACCTGGATCCATCCTCGAAGAAGTCCCTCTGAGTTCATATATAACCATACGATGGATCTATCCAATGGAAGTGGATGTCCGTAGTAATACGGGGTGTTCTTAGAAATGCAAAGGGTAAAAGAAGGAGCGGCAATGACTTATGCAACTTTAGACAATCCAAAAGTTAGTATTTTAAGAAGGTTCGGTCAACTTGGTCACTGAGTCATAGTCTAGGGTCAGTCAAAGGTCGCTGCCAAAGAGAGAGAGAGAAAAGAAACACTCTGTGTGCACTCTAACCTAGATCAGAATGGTTATAACTTTATCTAATCAGGAAACCTCCCACTGTAATCTCAAATTCTCCTCCAAACCTGAAAGAAGAATTAGTCAGGATCACCCGAAGAGTAAATCAACTCATCAGTGAGAATCGGGATCCAACTATCATCGCATGATAACTTGATGGAAGCCACTCAAGTTATCACACTCCAGAAGGTATGCGCATGCCTGGCAAGTTTCCTGTATATTTGAAACTCCCGATGTAATTTTTGCCTCATGCTCTTATGACCTTGACGAAGGCCAACAAATCATAAGTCACATGTCAAGTTCTACCCGTCATTGTCCAGGTCAATTTGAACCCACCCGTACAAGCTCTTGACGAAGGCCAACAAGGCTATACGACTGTCCCAAACCAACACATCTATCTATGCAACAAATGAATACCCAGCAGCTACCAAACACTATGCCTTGATGAAGGCCAACAAACATAGCTTGAATACTACTGACCATCCATAAGATACGACGGAGGGCTACGGCTGGTTTTTGGCGAAAAACCTTTAACGTAATGAACTTGATCTCGTTGAAGAAACCTGATAGCTTTTTATAAAAATATAGTGGCGAAAACCTTTTGCTAAAGAGGTCACTCCCGGTGAAGGGATCTCGGCTCTTTCCTCGTGGAATGAGGTGCAGGATATTCCAACTGAATACCGCGATGCAAAGCAACTTGTAATCGACTATAGTGAAGTTATTACCCTGACGTAAACTTCTGCCTAAGGGGTCACTCCCGATGAAGGGATCTCGGCCCTTGCCTCGTCGAATGAGGTGCAGGATATTCTAACTGAATACCACTATGCAAAACAAAAGGAAATATCTTTGTAATAACACCTTTTAAAATTTGTTCCAACAACATCAAATATAGGTTTGTTTTATCCTTGCATTGATAAGAATCAATGCAGTCCCATCAATCAATCACACCAGAAAAGAACGAAAATAAAATGTACGTATATGCCATCCGCATTCGTCACTGGGTCCCGTCATCACCCGTTAGGTTACTTAACTAACGACAGAGCGGGGGCTGGACTAGCGCGGGTGTAAAACATATACAACATCTAATAGTATATATACCAATATACAATAATCACTCCAGGCATGATAATATGCAGCATTACAGAAAAGTAATAAGCATCACAGAACAATACAGATAATCTGGGATCCCCGGGTTTCACAGAGCCGCTACTGAAACCCGACGTTCCCCTGGTCGTGTGGATAGCCTGTGCAATGAAACCTAGACCCCTACGGGTGCGGCAAGTTACCCGCCAGAACCTGAAGCGAGGCAGCCCCCTACAGCAAAATGAATGGACCACCCGGCACTTCACGGAATCCGGTAACTTGAGCATCCCTCCTTGGGTCAACCTGTACCCCCTACGAGTGCGGCGAATAGTCTGCCAATTCTAGAGTGAGGCCCCTCTGCCTCTCAAAGCCATGAGATATGGACCCGTTGCCCTCCAGAACCTGGCTATCCGTGCACTCCGTCGCGGGGTAAACCTAGTACAGAAATAAAATATATATACAACGGGTACATCGACCTCAGCCCGGTCGTGCCCCAAAAGAATATTATACAAACAGGCAGTGACGGCAGTCCATATGTTGGATGCTCGCCCCGCAATAACAAATGTACAAATAAATCCAAACTGCACTACCATTGCATACTGCTATTCACCAAGACATATCCGCAACATCACAGCACAACACAGAACATCAACGCGAATGTCACGTTCGCAAACCCGTATAAAAGAGCTATAGCAATTAGACACAATTTACCGCTCGAATGACATTCCCGGTCAGAGTTATAATATAAGTACTGCATACTAACAAGTTTAAAATTTCGATCGACAAAATTTCCCGAAGTGGGCCCCACGTGCATCTAGTGTACAGTGATAAAATCTGGGCCCAAAAGAATATACCAAAAACCACAATTTACCATGGAAAGCTTACTGGAAAATTTTGATGCACTGTTCCCACATACTGGCCGCGGTTCCGCGGCAGTCATGTGGGATCACGTGCTCAAATTTTCCCAGTTTGCTTAAAAAATCCTGCTTTGTTTTCTGTGATATGCAAAATAATTTTTAGACTTGATTTAAAATCGACAGAAAGTTTTGCACTGAAAAATGTGATTTTCGAAATTCCGTTCGATCGATGTTTTAAACGTGTTAGTATAGCTTAATGGTGAGGCTCTGATACCACTGTAAGTCCACGGTAGCGCCCCTTCCGTCTAACAGACGCCAAATGCGGAACAAAAACTTTTACAACTGGCGCTATCGCGTACTATAACCCGGATCTGCCATTAATGCTAAACTAACAAACTACAAAGTGGGTAGAAATGTTATACCGAACGATTTGAGTCCTTCGGTCTTCAACCATCATCCCACGTTTTGTTGCGACTGCTCCGATCTCTTGAATCTCCAGTCTTCTCGTCCAGGTGGCACCACGTCGACGGATCTTTAAACGGGCTCCCGCCTCTGAACCGAGGCAACTCGATCGTCAAGTTTGCTAAAAGAGACGACCAAGATGATGTAGAGAATGAGTAGAACACTTTGTCTCGCTTCGTCCAAAGCCATAGACGAACGGTTAATGAAGTTGCCTTTTGGATCGGGTGAAATGAGAAATGAGGCTATCTAATTTCCATGAATCCAAATCTATCATAATCTTTTCAACCAAATCAACAACCATCCTCAAAAGAGAAGAGGGGCCGGCCATTTTAAGGAAGGGGGGGTGAGTGTAGGAGCAAGGAGGAGGGTGACCACAACATTAATGAAAGAATGAGTCATATAAACCTTGTCACCAAAAACCATTAATGAACTAATGAATTATCACAACACATCATCATATAATTAATGATGAATTAATGAGTCACTAGCCACCTCATCATCCTAGTCACCATCTAGAAGCTTCCACACTCATCTCAAGAAAAGATAAATCCGTCTTTAACCGAATGTTATAGACGGGCGATAGAAAACTGGAAACTGGCAACTTCCAAAAGCGACCCCGAAATAAATTTTAGGATAACCCCGTACCGGTATAAACATACCCATATTTGTATTACGACCGAATACAAATACAACTGAGACAAAGATATTATATCTACACAGTATAATACTCGGATCCGGCTTAAACCAAAGCCCACCAGTATTATCTGCCCGAAATATGACACGTGCGAAAACGCACGTGCATTTTCCGAACCCTGCCATAAAACCATACGGCCTCTACAACGTTTCGCCCGAACTTGGAAAACTGTCTGTGGGGGACTCTAATGACTCATCAACACACTGGCACTGGGTATAACCACTAACACGTCAGAGGTACAAGCTGTACGTAACGGTTGCCTATGTATTGATTGGAAGGGAAGCTGACGAGCGAACTCATCCATAAACCCTACTGAGCCTAACAGTGACAATATACATACAGTCCGGTCCGTTCGTCTAAAGAGTATCGCATATCGAGTCTAGGGGGGTGGATAAAGTCAGACCCCTAATAACGCGATAATTCGTGTCGGTATGAAGCCCATCACCATCTGAGAAACTACTGATCCAAATCAGTAATTCTCCACTACCCCGGCTGAGAATTTCTAGTGATGGCCACCCGTGCACTGTGGGACATCAACCCCCAATACCGGGATAGACGAATCCCCGACGATCTGCTCACTGCCTCCATGTGGCTCGGGACTGTACCCAAAAAATACCTGTTTGCACGACTCCTTTGAGCCGTGGTAGGGTAGAAATCAAAGCACAGTGGGAACTCACACGAGACAAATGACGATCTCAGGTCGACAGACTAACCTGTACACATGTCACCAGAGAACTGCTATATGATGATATGTATAATACCAACTAGCATGCTCCCGGCGAGTCCTGTCCGGTGTACTCATAACCTAATGAGCACCTGTATACATCTTAGGTGAATCAACTGACACCAATGGTTTGTGAGACCGGCCACCGCCCCTCGTCGGGGTCTCGACAGTATACACTAGTCTACTCTGGAGTATCGATGCCCTGTCTCGAAACTCCCACGACTAGGGACACTTTTAAGGATGTGCTTATAGACCCCAGCTCCCACGTATATGATCCCCATCATACTGCTGGTAGTCAAGCAAGAATCCTATGGGCTCTATCATCATGCAATAGTGAACTAAAGCATGTATACGATGATAAAGACAAACCAGATAGCATACTATCATCTCGAGCAAGACTGTCATATCGGTATAGGTCCTGCCTCAATCATTGCAATCACGTACCCGCGATCCAATAATTGACTTTGAGGGCACTATATCCAACACTTGCCTATTCAGATTAGACAACACTGTAAATTAAAGGAATTATCAATGGCAATCGTCTTGGAAAAAGACATAAATCCTACCGCCGATGTACAACGGTTGTTCGATTATTCCCGAACTTAAAAATTTCAAATATTAATTCCATTCATAAGATATTGACTATAACTTGAATACAAACTCAAACACAAATCGAACTCAAACCCAAACTTAAACACTTTAACTTGAATTATAATATACCAACTTGAACTTGAACACTTGACTTGACTTGACCGAACCATGAATATAATTTGATATGAATACCTGAATACATTATTATAACTTGAACATGAACTTATACTCTTTATATTCATAGATTCGGCCAAGACTGGTAAACTTGAACTATACGCTACAATACGTGGGGATAATGCGTAGGTTGGTACAGAACGTATATCGTGGCACGAGAGGTCATTTTAAAAGACACATAACCTGAATTCACGTGATGTTGTCTCATGGATTTTGACGGGGCCTTGTACTTCCTGTTACCTTAGTCCACAAGGTAAGTGGGACACCTCTCGTATACATGAATATCTTCTTTATCAAACTACAAACAAGCACATTAGAATAGCTATCTTGTACATGTAAATGATCATGCTTAGATACTTTCATATACAACCTTACCTGTTCACTTTACTTGGTTTCTATTCACTTTATACGCCTTTCAGTTATCTTTATTTACTTCTTTTGGGGACTTACCAAGTGCTAATTTGCTGACGACATTTCTCTCTGTTTCTTTTCTTTAGAATGTTCGTCAAGGGGACCAGACTCTGAGGAGATAAAGTCAAGCCAGGAGGACTTGGACCAGTTCGCTACCCAGCCTGACTACTAGCTCTTTTCCGCACTTACTTTCTGTATGCCATTGTTTAGACATTTTAAACCATTGTACCTTTTTATTTCTGACAGTTGTATTTGAAATTTGAATGTAAAAAAATTTGCTATTTAATTTTATTATTCTTGTTATTTTTGCACATTGTTATACTACTTACAAACCCTTAACATATTTATTAAGGGAAACGACCTTCTCATTGTAAATATGTTGCGGGCTTACCATGTCACCATTTCCGTCTACTGGGAAGTGGAACGTGACAAGTTTTATTAGTGGCCCATGCAGGTCAGTTGCATGAAGTCTTAAGCAATATATCACAAGAATTATAAGAATCATCAACTATACATTCCTTGCATTTCAACTTTCTTGAATCTATCATAACCTGTATTTTCTATCAAGATGATGGATTCTCCAAACAATACTAGCACCAATGTCAATGGCAATACCCCACTGCCTACCCTACCACCTCCTACCTTTGCAGTGCCAATCAACGAACAGACGGTGCTTCTTGAAGCTCAAAAGCCTTCTGGAAGGCCAGCAGCAGCAGACTGCTATCCTTATGAACCATCCCAAAGCCGAAGCACCTGGAGTGAAGAAATTTCGGGCGTTGTGTCCAAAGAACTTCTCAGGGAAAGAGAGCCCTCTTGAGGCTGAAGAGTGGGCCCAAAGTATTGAGGACGATCTTGCAGCAGCACAAGTACCAGACATAGTTTGGGTTCGTGTGGAAAAGCTTCTACTCACTGACCATGCAAGAGTCTGGTGGAAGGCTGAGCACAAATACCAATAGTGTGGAAGATGTTTCACGATCTATTCGATGCGAAGTTTTTCCATAAGACTGCCCATTTTGATATGGAACAACAGTTCATCCACCTGCTGTAAGGCTCTATGTGGGTAAAATCAGTGGATGGATATGATGCCAAATTCACCATGCTTAGAAGGTAAAGAATTCGCTTCAAATTCTATTTCGTAAACACATAAGTTGTCACGACCCGAAAGTACGGAATGTGACCGGCACTTATATTACGAAACGCCTAAAGGCGTAACGTAATCTAAGTAAGTCGAAGCCCAGAAATCTAAACTATTTAAAAGAAGAAGTGTAGCATACAAGTTTAAAAGCAATATCAATTTTTCTCAAAAATTTCGGTAGAGTCTCCTTTGTAAAAACTGGCCCCAAACGGGTTAAAACAAGAAATATAAACATAAGTAATAATAAAAGGCATCCTTAAGCGGGAGCTAGCTCTTCGCCAATTGGCGGACACAACCACGCAAGAAATATAATATACAACGCCGAAGGGCGAGGATCAAAGATCAAAAGAAAAACCAAAATCCACCAGAAAACTATAATAATACTAGCGCGACTTTAAGGTCGAAAGAATAAACAATCGGTCTTCTAAAATTACCAAATAATACAAGTCTGGTTGACGGAGCTTACTAGATACAACTAAAATAAATAAAAGTACAATGGCGGTCACGATACAAGTGAACCAACCTACCAAGCAATCACCCTGAATGAAATGGTGTGCCAGCAAGCCACCAAGGAAACCTGTACATCTGAACCTGAAAGAAAATTTGGCACAATGGGGGTGAGTTGCCAACTCGTGAGTAGAAAACATCTGCAAGTAGAAATCGCATGCACGAAGATCTCCTAGGTCATAATAATATATTTAACATAACACTAGACATCTAGTAGTGACAGGGTAAGAACCTATGCATAAGTGCAATACTCAGTGCTCGTTTCAGTGTCACAACAGTAACAAGTCATATATCTGATGTATAAATGCATCATGAATAAGAAAATCCACCATGAATTCTGAATAATATGATATAAGAAAATCATCAATGAATCTCGTATAATGAAACTGAAACATCATCAGTGAAATCGACAGAAAGTCCGTGTCAAGTATCGACACAAAATCTCAATATCTCAATATCCCAATGTCTCAATGTCTCGGGCTCCGTCAGTCCAGATCGGCCCAAATCATCAAATCTCACGACAACGGTCGGTATCCTCCGGATATCCGCCGCGCCAGACATCACCGGTAGATAGTCCGTGCCCCTGCCAGGCTCATCGTCATCCCCACGAAATATCTTTCTCGTCCCGGGGTACCTACCGGGCCCACCATGTACCCAAGACAGTTTCTCCACTTCTCGAATCGGGTCTCGAAATCCAACAGAAAACATGAAAGCTCATGGTGGACGACCCATACATCATGAGAAAACCGCAACTTGCATTTTAAACAGAGAGAGAGAGAGAGAGAGAGAGAAGTTTATATATATATTCTTGTGGTTTTCTCCTAAATCCAGAAATCTCATGGAAATCCGAAATCCAAGAATCAAGAGTAAGGAAACAGTGAATATCGGCATAAAGCCCCAGAATAGTACATGAATGACTATATGAATGAATGAAATATCTATGTAACGAATGCAATCTCTAAGTTAACACATGAGCGCAATCACACAAATATTATATAGTAACTAGCCTTTAGCTGATTATATCAATGAGATAATATTTTTTAAAGTGTACGTAGCATGGCAATTACCGATGATGATGTGTGTGGACCGGCAAATATGTGTACGTGGAACATGCGCATCATTGGTAATGGTGCTGGTGTCCTAACAGATGAAATCATAACAGTGAAGAAAACATATGTATAGACATGCAGTGAAATGAGAATAACATGAATATAACAGAGAAAGAGCAATAACCGCAATACCGAAGAATATACATTTCTATAATACGAGTCATACCGTTTTGGTGTTTGAAAAAGCATGAATTGTGGTTTTTAGAAAAATAGGGGCTACGGTGTTTTTTTGAGAAAAAAATACGACATTTGAAAAATCCGTTGTATCTCTCAGGCTGTTTTTAAAATAATGCGCATGATTCGCTAGTTTTGAAAATATGTATGACTCGAGCCTAAACTAACATCTACCTAACCAACTAAGGGACTAAACTCAAGAACTGGTCGAAAGGTAAGAAGAATCCACCTACAGTTCGAGTCGATATCTTTAGTAGTCGGCGATCCAGCTTCAATGCCGTCACGTACATCGTACGACTTTCTCGAGTCAAGAGTGCGGATCAATCATCACATCTATACCTCGTACGGTAAAATCCATCATACGGCATCCCAAAATCGGGATACGGGTCAACTATCATATCCATATATCATCATTCATATAGTATCATCGTCAAACAATATCATGATCTGATTACTGATCTAAAATCTCGTGCAATCCGATATCATCAATACATATTATCATATATGAATTCACATTGCCCAAACGATCCATTATAAATATCATAACATATCTCATATCACAATTCGATCACATATCAAATATCTCACGGTAATCATGCCCGATCATATCGACTCATCTCCAAGTATCATATAATATCCTTATATCACGTGTATATGTTGTGTATGTATATATATATAAACCTACACACATTCATACACACACACACACACATACCTCCAAGTCAAGTGTGTGCGTGCGTGTGTGTGTGTCTACGTGAAGCCTATGAGTTTCCTTCATGGCAATCATTCTCTGGTTAAGTCTTTCTAAATCAACCTAATCCTACTTAAGGTCTTCAATAGTACTCTACTCGCCAAAATCCAAGGTCACATCCGACTCAAAATATTAATACGCAATAACCTTACTCTACGTTTGCGGGGGTGCTATACGCCATCCACCCGACTTCCCCCGTAGATATAAATCTACTCACCTGGTCCTCGCTTGCCGAAGTCGATGCCGCCATCCACTTCTTCATCGTCCGAAGTCCACGTGAGGGGTACCTATACGCAAACATATATAATATCGTAAACCAAAATCGCGGACAAAACCAAAACGGTGCACGAAACGCGCATAGGTTAAAACCTATGACCCGCTCATGCAAAAGAACGAAATAACCCTCGACATCGGCATACGAACGCCAATTGATCGAGAAAAACCCAAACGTACCAATCGTGGCTTCACAAATTACTAATTATAATATGAAATAGATTGTAACTCATCAAAACTTCAAAATAAATCAAATCGATTTATTTCCGAAAACCTACAAAGTATCAAATAACCGTTTTAATTCGAAACTTGATATTTTAACAAAACTAGTGGCCATAATATTCACTAAATATAATAAGTAGATCATACAAACCATTACTTAAATTTAATCTCATCAATTTCCATTAAACCCAAAATTCTAGTTTGCAACATTATTCAATTTTAACAATTTCAAAGTAACAATACACAAAACAACAACTAAACTAAGTTTTGCATGATCTAAGATATTAAACTACAATTTATAATGTTAATAATGTCATGAAAACCCTAATTAGATTTTAATCTCAATTATTTAATCAATTTCTAAAAACCTAGTTTGCAAAATAGCATAATTATCACAATTTTAAAGTAAAAACCAGCAAACTAGTAACTAGATTAGTTTTTGCATTCTATTAACATGTTAATCTACTCATTAAAACCATGAATAATTGATAAAAAAGTCCTCACTTGATCACAAACCCTAATCTTGAATTTTCAAATTTGAAATTGGAACCAATTAATTAGCTAATTAAATTGATTTAAAGTATTTTATCAATAATTAAACACTTGGGTTAGAATTATACCTCCACAAACATGAGATCAACATGCAACCTAGCCTCCCAAATGTTGGATATAGTGCCCTCAGGGTCAATTATTGGATCACAGGCACGTGATTGCAATGATTGAGGGAGGACCTATATCGGTAGGACAGTCTTACTCAAGATGATAGTATGCTATCTGGTTTGTCTTTATCATCGTGTACTGCTTTAGGTGACCTTAGAGGTCACTATTACACATTGATAGAGCCCTTAGGATTCTTGCTTGACGGCCAGCAGTATGATGGCGATCATATACGTGGGAGCTGGGGTCTATAAGCACATCCTTAAATGGTCCCTAGTCGTGAGAGTTTTCGAGACAGGGCATCGATTCTCCAGAGTAGACTAGTGTATGCAGTCGAGACCCCGACGAGGGGCGGTGGCCGGTCTCATAAGCCACCGGTGTCAGTTGGTTCACCTAAGATGTATACAGGTGCTCATTGGGTTATGAGTACACCGGACAGGACTCGCCGGGAACATGCTAGTTGGTCTTATACCTGATGTCAGATAGCAGTTCCCTGGTGACATGTGTACTGGTTAGTTCATCGACCTGGGATCGTCATTTGTCTCATGTGAGTTCCCACTGTTCTTTGATTACTACCCTACCACGGCTCAAAGGAGTCGTGCAAACAGGTTTTAGTTGGATACAGTCCCGAGCCACATGGAGGCAGTGAGCGGATCTGTAGGGGTTCGTCTCTCCCGGTTTTGGGGGTGAGGTCGCGCTGTGTCTAGGAGAGCCATTACACAAAGCTCTCGGCCGAGGCAAGAGATTTACTGGTAGGTATTCCGGTAGTATCTCAGGGTGTTCTAGGCTACACTCCGACACGACTTGTACCGCTTTTGGGGGTCTGACTTTTACCAACCCCCTAGGCCCGCCATGCGATGCTCATAGACGAACGGACCGGACTGTACGGATATTGTCACTGACAGTCTCAGTAGGGTGTCAGGATGAGTTCGCTCATCGACGTCCCTTTTGGTCAATACCTGGTAGCCCGTTACGTATGGCTAATACCTCTGACGTGCTAGTGGTTAAATCCACAACCAAAGTATTGACGAGTCTTTAGAGTTCCCTACAGACCGTTTTCTCAAGTTTCGGGCGAAACGCTGTAGAGCCCGTATGGAGATATGGCAGGGTTCGATCTTATACGTGTGGTTTTGCACGGATCAAGATCGGACGGATAATACTAGCAGGCTTTGGTTTAAGCCGGATCCTAGTATTGTACAGTGTAGATTTTGTCTCTTTGCATTTGTATTCGGTCGGAATACAAATGCGGGTATGTATATACAGTCGTGGGGTTTTCCTGTAATTTATTACGGGATTAGTTTTCTGAAGTTGCCAGTTTGCATTCCGTTTCGGCCAGTTTTCCTTTGTTCCTTCACGGTCGGATTTTTCCGATGGAGGGGGTTATTTGCAAGTGTGCAAATTGGATATGTGGAGGGGGTTTCTTGTAAATGAGGAATTATGATAGATTTAGCAACTTTGCTTCTTTCTTCATGATGGCTAGCATTTATGTGATGAGAATTGATTTGGATTAGATTAGAAATGGATGTGACATAATAACCTCATTTTCTTCACATAGCTTATGGTCACCTTTAGCTTTTCCCTACACTTACCTCCCTTGTGTTTTTTCTTCATCCATTCAAGGGAATGGCCGGCCACATTAGGAGATGGGGAGAGATTGATTTTGTGGCGGTGGAAAAATTATGATATCATTCTTTGCTTGTTACAAAAATTCAAAACCCTTCTCCAAAGCTCATCTCTTCTCCATTTCATCATGTCAACTTCATACCCGCTAGAGACAAAGCTTGCTACACTTAGCCTACAGCATCCTTGGGTACGTCGACTTGCCAACTTCGTGCTCGAGTTGCCTCGGTCCAGAGGTGGGAGCCCGTAAAAGAACCCGGCGATGTGGTGCCCGTTCCGACGAGGAGATGAAGACCGGAGATTCCGCGAGGAGATCGGAGTGGAGGCCGAAGACCGAAGGACACGGATCGCTCGGTATAGCATTCTACCCTTTCTCTTGTTAGCTAGGTATAGGTTAATGGTTACGATCCGGGTTTTTAGGATGCGGTAGTGCCGGTTTAAAGTCAAGAAAAATTTTCGTTTCCGTATTTTGGCCTCGGATAGACGGCCGGGACGCTACCGTAGTCCTACATGGTATCAGAGCCACGCCATCAACCTAGTCTAGTTTGCTCTAACGTGTTTACAAGTTCGATCGATCGGATTTTCAAAAACCGCGATTTCAAGAGCATCAGTTTCTGTCGATTTTATTTGTGCTCGAAATTTTTTTTTGAGTATTGCAGAAATTCATGCAGGTGTTTTTAAGAATTCTGGAAAAATTCGATGCACTGATTCCTTAGTGGGACCGCGGAACCGCGGCCAAACCCCCGTTTGGGCCGCGGTTCCGCGGCAGTAAAGTGTAATCAATGCATCAAAATTTTCCAGTGGGTTTCTGGGTTGAAAATGGGGGTTTTGGAATATTCTTTTTGGGCCCAGATTTTCTTAGAGTGCTACAGTAGTGCTTGGGGCCCACTTCGGTAAATTTGATCGATCAAAAATTTTAAACATATTAGTTTACAGTATTTACATTATATCTGCGACCGTGAATGTCATTTGATCGGTAAATCCTGTCTAACTGCTATAGCCCTTTTAGACGGATTTGCGAACGTGACATTCACGTTGATGTTCTGTGTTATGCTGTGATGTTGCGGATTTGTCATGGTAGATAGCCTGGATGCAGTGTTAGTACAGTTTGGTTGTATATGTACATTTGATATGTAAGTCCATGCTACCTCTCCCGGTACTTTCGGGCATGCGGAATTTGGTGAAAAACAATTTTCTAGAGGCGGTAACATGGACTCAAAACCGGATCTTTGTTAAACATCCAACTAACAACCTAACTAGGAGTTGTTAACTACTCGGTTAGGGGTTTATACCTTTCTTTCTTGAACTCCTTCGTCTTCAAACCTCGATGGTGTATGGATCGGCTTCACCCCGTCGTCTCCTTGCGCCGAAGATCGATCCACCCGAAAGCTTCTACCTTTGGCTTCTACTTCGAGCTTTGAAGAAACTAGTTCACTCGGTTTGCTAAACCTTGTGAACTAGAGTGAGTAGAGGAGAGTGTGTTGGGATCTTTCTCTATGGTTCTTGGTTCTCAACACATGAGACAAGTGAACCATAGACTAAAGAGAGGGAGAGCAAGAGGAAGAGGATGAGAGCTCAAGATCACAAGAGAGAGAAAGGAAATGAAAGAATGAGCAAGACTTTTCTCTCTTGGCTCTCATAATCCAAAACCATCATAACCAATAATATCAATCAAGTATTAGTGATGGTTTAAGCTACATTAGCCATATCATTTCATGCACTCATTTTGCACAAGAGAACAAGCAAGCAAAAGTCTTTGCCATGAAATGATAGCTATTGTCATCATGATAGTCAACTAGTTCAACCTAGTCAACCGGTCAACAAAGTCAACAAGTCAACAAAGTCAACCCCTCAACAACCATGTCACTATAATACTTAATTAATATTATTGTTAAATACATATCATATTCTCATTAGGGTTGAGCAAAAAGTCAATAGTCAACAGTCAACGGTCAACAACCCTAATGAGAATCCTCTGCCTCTGTCTCTCCGTCAACTGTGCATACACACCCGCATCCGCGTTTCGAGGAACACGAATACATACTGGATAAAACCAATCCCAAAACGTACACTAGGATCTGGCTTAAACCAAAGCCCGCTAGTGTTAGCTGTCCGGACACTGTACGTGCACAAGTGCACGGATGTGACCGGACCCTGTCGCAAAACCATGCGACCTCTACTCTTTTGCCTAAAGGCGAATAGCTTTCTGTGTGGGACTCTAAAGACTCGACACTACGCTGGCAGTGGGTTTAACCACAGACCGCAAGCGGCACTAGCTGTGCGTAACGGTCCCCAGGTAGATGCCGACAAGAAGACTGACGAGGTGAAACCCATCTGAACTTCTACTGAGCCTGAATGTGACAGTCTCCGTACAGTCCGGTCTGTTCGTCTGATACATCGCATGGCGGGCCTAGGGGGCGGTAAACGTCAGTTCCCTAATAGCGGTACAAGTCGTGTCGGATTGAAGCCCAAAACACCCTGAGATAACACTGGAAGCCTACCAGTATATCTCGCTTGCCTTGGCCAGGGACTACTCGTGTAATGGCTCTCCTTGACACAGCGCGATGTCAACCCCTAATACCGGGAGTGACGAATCCTGTCTAACCGTCACTGCCTCCAAGTGCTTCGGGACTGCACCCAACTACTACCTGTTTGCACGAATCCTTTGAGCCGTGGTAGGGTGGTAATCAAAGTACAGTGGGAACACACTCGAGGCGAAGTGACAGTGTCAAGTCAGCGGACTAAGCTGTACTCATGTCACCTGGGAACTGATAACTGACGATAGGTATAATACCAACCGGTCAGTTCCCGACGAGTCCTGTCCAGTGTACTCGTAACCTAACGAGCACCCGCATACTATCTCCAGTACGACATACTGATGGCTGTGGGACAGACCATCTCCCACTCTGGGATGAGAAGCGCATGCGCTAGTCTACTCCGGAGTATCGATGCCCTGTCTCGATAGTCTTGCGACTAGGGACCTGCATAAGGATGTGCTTATAGATTACCTAGCCCCCACTAGTGTGACTGCCATCACAACGCTGGTAATCAAGCAAAGATCCTAAGGGCTCTACTAATGCGTATAAGTGATATAATAAAATAAACACATGTACATATTGAAGTGGAAACAAACCAAGTAGCATACTACTATTTTGAGCAAGATTGTTTATACAAGGTGAATATCCCAAGCTTCCATTAAGTAATATACAAACTAGTATGATACAGTAATGGCCTCTAGGGCATATACACTAACAATCTCCCACTTGCACTAAGGCCATGTACTGGCGTATCGAAGACCTATCATCTCGATCAGCCGCTCGAACTGAGTCTGGGGCAAGGCCTTGGTGAATGGATCTGCAGTGTTATCTTCTTAAGCAACCCTTCGAACCTCGATCTCCTGGCGATCCACGATCTCCCTGATCAGGTGATACCGCCTCAAGATGTGTCTGGATCTCTGATAGGACCTGGGTTCCTTCGTTAAAGCTATAGCTCCGTTGTTGTCGCAATACAGAGGTATTGGATCAACAATGGACGGAACCACCTGAAGTTCTTTCAAGAACTTCCTCATCCAGACAGCTTCTTTTGCGGCATCAGATGCAGCGATGTATTCCGCTTCCATCGTCGAGTCTGCAACGGTTTCCTATTTGGAACTCTTCCAACACACCGTCCCTCCATTAAGGGTAAATACAAAACCCGACATGGACTTGGAATCATCCTTGTCACTCTGGAAGCTGGAGTCAGCAAAGGCCTCGATCTGGAGGTCTTTTCCACCATACACCAAGAACATCTCCTTAGTCCTTCTCAGGTACTTGAGAATGTTCTTTGCCGCTATCCAGTGTTTCTCCCCAGGGTTTGACTGATACCGGCTTACTACACTCAGTGCATAAGCTACATCCGGTCTGGTACACAACATCGCATACATTATAGAGCCTACTGCAGAAGCGTAGGGTATAATAGACATGCGATCCCTTTCCAAATCAGTCTTGGGAGACATCTCTTTAGAGAGGGTGATCCCGTGACAAGCCTGTAGATTACCGCGCTTAGAATCTTCCATACTGAATCTTTTTAGTATGGTGTCGATGTACCTGGACTGTGAAAGTCCTAATATCCTCTTGGATCTATCACGATGGATCCGGATCCCCAGGATGTATGAGGCATCACCCAGGTCTTTCATGGAGAACCTGTGTGACAAGAACCCCTTGACAGATTGTAGCATAGGAATGTCATTTCCTATTAAGAGAATGTCATCCACGTATAAAACGAGGAATACTACAGTTCTTGCTACAAATCTACTATAGATGCATGGTTCATCTGGATTTTTGATAAAGCCAAATTCCTTGACCGTCTCATCAAAACAGATGTTCCAACTCCGCGATGCCTGCTTTAGTCCATAGTTGGACTTAAGCAACTTGCACACCTTTCCGCTGCTCCCACTCTGAATGAAACCCTCTGGCTGGTCCATATAGACACACTCCTCTAAATTTCCATTTAGAAAAGCGGTCTTTACGTCCATCTGCCAAATCTCATAATCGTGGAAGGCAGCAATGGCAAGAAGGATCCGAATGGATTTCAGCATAGCTACTGCAGAAAAGGTCTCGTCATAGTCCAAACCAGGTCTTTGACGAAAACCCTTTGCAACCAGTCTAGCTTTATAGGTCTCAACCTGTCCATCTACACCAATCTTCCTTTTAAAGATCCACTTGCATCCTACGGGTTTTACCCCGTCTGGAGCAATGTCCAACGTCCATACTTTGTTGGTGTACATGGACTCCATTTCGGTCCACATTGCATCCAGCCATTTTACCGAGTCAACGCTCTGAATGGCCTGCTGGAAGCTAGTAGGCTCATCATAATCTATGATGCAATCCTCTCTATCCCCGTCTATGAGAAAACCGTAGTATCTCTCGGACGGATGAGACTGCCTACTACTCCTGCGGAGCGGCGTAGGAATGTCCTGTTCTTTTGAACCCTCTGGTTCTACTATGCTTTCAGTAATTACTCGTGGTTCTGGAATTTCTTCCAGTTCTACTGTGCTCCAACTTATCTGGTTTTCCAAAAACTCAGTTTCTAAGAAGTAGGCATGACGAGAAACAAAAACCTTTTGTTCCTCTTCGCAGTAGAAGAAATATCCCTTGGAGTTCTTTGGATATCCCACGAACTTGCACTGTACTGAGCGTGCCTCGAGTTTGTCCGCATGCTGCTTTTTGACAAAAGCTGGACTTCCCCATGTCTTAATGTGATTAAGATGGGGCCTCTTCCCACACCACATCTCATATGGTGTGGTAGACACAGTCTTAGTGGGAACTCGGTTCAAAAGGTATGCAGCTGATTCTAGCGCATACCCCCAGAATGATCACGGTAACTCAGCGTTACTCATCATGGACCGTACCATATCCAATAGGGTTCGGTTCCGTCTCTTCGATACACCGTTATGTTGCGGAGTGTATGGAGGAGTAAGCTGAAAGAGAATTCCATTCTTTTTTAAGTAATCCAGGAACTCGGCACTCAAGTATTCACCACCTCGATCCGATCTTAGAATCTTGATACTTTTGTCGGTTTGTTTTTCTACTTCATTCTTATATTCCTGGAATTTTCCAAAGGCTTCGGACTTATGTGTCATTAAGAAGACATAACCGTACCTTGAAAAGTCATCCGTAAAAGTAATGAAGTAAGAATAACCGCTTCGCGCATGTGTAGACATTGGACCGCACACGTCGCTGTGTACGAGTCCCAAGAGCTCGCTCGCTCTTACTCCGTGTCCAGTGAATGGAGTCTTTGTCATCTTTCCTTTGAGACAGGATTGACAAGTGGCATACAATTGATATTCGAACGGATCCAAATATCCTTCTGTATGTAACTTAGTCAACCTTCTCTCATTGATGTGACCCAGTCTACAGTGCCATAAGAAAGTCTGATTGATTTGTGGGGACTTTCTTTTGTGTGTATTCTGGACATTGAAAATCTGTGGTTGGTTTAATACGTATATACCATTGCTCAATGTACCTGACCCAATCAAGACTTGATTAAGGTGAATGTTTACAACATTACTTACAAACGCAAATTCATAACCTTCTTTAGAAACCAAAGATACAGAAATGATATTACAAGTTGCGTTGGGTACAAAAAAGCAATTACGCAAAATCAAAACATGTCCATCTGACATTCCCAGGTGATAGTCCCCCACGGCCTTAGCATCCATGCTAGCTCCGTTTGCAACTTTGAGGGCCATGTCACCTGCCTTCAAAAACCTACGGTTTCTCAATGCCTGTAAAGAATTACAGATATGAGATCTTGATCCGGTATCCAATACCCAGGAAGTAGAGTTTATTGAAAGACAGTTATCAATAACATACACACCTGAAGCTGAAGCCGCAACCTGCTTCAGTTCCTGTGTTCTGGCTTTCCAAGCCCTGCAATCATTCTTCCAGTGTCCCTTCTTATGACAATAGAAGCATTCTTCTTTATCCACAAGCTTTCCCACTTTCTTTGTTGCCTTTGCCTTTCCCTTCGTATCCACTTTACTAACACCGCCCCTTGGTTTGGCGGAGGCTTTCTTCTTCTTTCCCTTGGCTTTCGCCTTGGACCTAGAAGAGGAAGATCCTCCTACAAACAAAGTGGATGTTTCCCTACTTTTCTGTAGGGTGCCCTCTGCGCTCCTCAGCATGTTGAGGAGTTCTGAATGTTCAACTTCCTTTTCTTGTAAGTTGAAGTTCAGGATAAACTGGGCGTAAGTGGAAGGAAGGGACTAGAGAATCAAGTCCGTATAGAGCTCATTCTCCAACGTGGTCCCAAGGTCCGCGAGCTCTTCTATGTAGCCAATCATCTTAAGCACGTGTTCCGCTACCGATGATCCGACGGCCAACCTTGCCGAAAATAACTTCTTCGACACTTCGTATCTTGCGATACGAGACTGCTCTCCATACAGTTCTTTTATATGGAGAAATATGGACTCGAGGACCATATTCTCGTGCCTCCTCTGATGTTCGTTGTCCATAGAGGCAAGCACGAGGCACTTGGCCTTCGCGCAATCGATTTCCCAGGTCTTACGGATTTCCTTATCCGCGACGCTGGTTTTGGGACCTGGGACAGGGAGAGCTTTGGTGGTAAGAAGATACCCCAGCTTGTCGTAAGTGATTGCCATCTTGACATTCCTGAACCAATCTTTGTAGTTTGGCCCTGTCAGTATGTTTTTATCTAGAAGTAACTTAAGTCCAGTCATGTCGATTGGTCGCTGCAATTAGGAGAGAGAGAAGAAACACTCAGCATGATGCTCTTGCAAGTTTAGAATGGTTTTTAGTTTGTCTAAACAGGATGACTCCCACTGTTTCTCGAATCCCTCCTCAAACCAAAAAGGAAGAATTAGTCAGGATCAATCTCACCGTACAATACTTGCTTAACCGTTCAGCCAGGCCAGTGTCGGTACTTCGAGGGAGGTTTTCCAACGCTTTCGCGAAGTTCCTTAATTAAATAACCTCTTTTCCCTGGGGGCGTATCCCCGCTAACACCTTTCTAGACACCTACTAGGTTTATAGTATTGATCGTTTAGTGAGAAATTTCCCAAGGAGTAGCATATACTCACAGTAGGATCGGGATCCAAATATCATCGCGTGACGAAACTGAAGGAATCTTACCAGAATCATCACACTCCAAATGGTATGCAACACTAGCAAGTTTCAGTTCTTTTGAAACTCCCGATGTGGATTTTTTCCCCATGCTCTTATGACCTTGACTTTGGCCAACAAATCATAAGTCACATGTCAAGTTCTACCCGTCGTTCTCCAGGTTAATTTGAATCCACCCGCACCTAACCTTGACTTTGGCCAACAAGGCAGTACGACTGTTCCAAACCAACGCATCTATCTATGCTGCACATGAATACCCAATAGCTACCAATCACTATGCTTTGACTTTGCCCAACAAACATAGCTTGAATACTATTGACTATTCATATGAAACGACGGAGGGCTACGAATGGTTTTGGCGAAACCGTGAACGTAGTGAACTTGATATAATCGATGGAACGAGATAGCTTTTAAAAGGAGTGGCTCAAGCTCCGCATTTAAAAGTTGGTTTTGAAAAGAACCGAGTGGTTTTTCGAAAGTGTTCCAACGACTTTTACTTAGTTTATTTTTCTTGCATTAGTTCTTTTAATGCGTGATATTCTTGCATTAGTTCTTTTAATGCGTCCCATCATTTAATCCTACCATTGCAGAAAATAACCAAAATATGACGCACGCTTATGCCATTCGCATTCGCCACGGGGCCCCGTCATTACCCGTTAGGTTACTTAACTAACGACAGAGCGGGGGCTGGGCTAGCGCGGCTGTAAAACATAAGCAACGCCTAAATAATATCATATATAGATATATTGCAATGATAGCCATTTCAGATCACAGATGAACACATTGGATATACTAGGAACCCGCAATTCGTACGAGCCTGTAACGAAAAGCAGATTACACGGTCGCGGTGAATAGCCAATACCCCACCCAAGACCCCTACGGGTGCGGCAAACTACCCGCCAAGTACCCGAAGCGAAGCAACCTCCTTCAACTCCGTGAGTAGGCCACTCGGCACTTCGGCATACCCGGTAGTTTGTACACCCCCTCCATGGGTCTATCCTAGGAGCAAAAACAGTAAAAAGAAATTATACAATGACGGCTACAACCCCGACCCGGTTGTGCGGCCATATAAATAATTATTACATCAATTTACAAATTTACATGAATTGAAAGAAAAGAAAACACTCATCTCACAACCCCCGGCTATTCACTCGCGACAATCCAATGAATTCATATACACAAACCAATAACATTACAGATCACAGATTTGTATAACTCCCACTAATCGACATATAGTGATTAGCAGACGTTCAATACAAATATCACATCACAGATAAAAACCCGTCAGCTTAAGTCTTTAGAAACTCGATCGAAATACGGTTTTTAAAGCCCCCAAAACAAAATTTTCTTTCTAGAAAATCTGGGCTGAAAACACATATACCAAAAATCCCAAAATAACCCACTAAGTATACTGTAGCAAAGACGATCCAGAGAAGAGCCAAGAAGGCCGCGGAACCGCGGCAGTAGCAAGCTATTGCCGCGTTTCCGCGGTGGTTTGATGGAATCTCTGCATCGTTTTTCTACAGTATCTTTAAAAAACCCTAAGTCAATTTTTAAAGCATGATTTATATTTTTACAGACTTAAAAAAATCGACAGCAAGCATGAATTCCGGGTTCATTTCGGGACTTTTTCTCCGATCGAATTTCTAGCTACTATGCTAACATGTTAGATAGAGTTTAACTAGGCTCTGATACCACTGTAAGTCCATGCTACCTCTCCCGGTACTTTCGGGCATGCGGAATTTGGTGAAAAACAATTTTCTAGAGGCGGTAACATGGACTCAAAACCGGATCTTTGTTAAACATCCAACTAACAACCTAACTAGGAGTTGTTAACTACTCGGTTAGAGGGTTATACCTTTCTTTCTTGAACTCCTTCGTCTTCAAACCTCGATGGTGTACGGATCGGCTTCACCCCGTCGTCTCCTTGCGCCGAAGATCGATCCACCCGAAAGCTTCTACCTTTGGCTTCTACTTCGAGCTTTGAAGAAACTAGTTCACTCGGTTTGCTAAACCTTGTGAACTAGAGTGAGTAGAGGAGAGTGTGTTGGGATCTTTCTCTATGGTTCTTGGTTCTCAACACATGAGACAAGTGAACCATAGACTAAAGAGAGGGAGAGCAAGAGGAAGAGGATGAGAGCTCAAGATCACAAGAGAGAGAAAGGAAATGAAAGAATGAGCAAGACTTTTCTCTCTTGGCTCTCATAATCCAAAACCATCATAACCAATAATATCAATCAAGTATTAGTGATGGTTTAAGCTACAATAGCCATATCATTTCATGCACTCATTTTGCACAAGAGAACAAGCAAGCAAAAGTCTTTGCCATGAAATGATAGCCATTGTCATCATGATGGTCAACTAGTCCAACCTAGTCAACCGGTCAACAAAGTCAACAAGTCAACAAAGTCAACCACTCAACAACCATGTCACTATAATACTTAATTAATATTATTGTTAAATACATATCATATTCTCATTAGGGTTGAGCAAAAAGTCAATAGTCAACAGTCAACGGCCAACAACCCTAATGAGAATCCTCTGCCTCTGTCTCTCCGTCAACTGTGCATACACACCCGCATTCGCGTTCCGAGGAACACAAATACATACTGGATAAAACCAATCCCAAAACGTACACTAGGATCTGGCTTAAACCAAAGCCCGCTAGTGTTAGCTGTCCGGACACTGTACGTGCACAAGTGCACGGATGTGACCGGACCCTGTCGCAAAACCATGCGACCTCTACTCTTTTGCCTAAAGGCGAATAGCTTTCTGTGTGGGACTCTAAAGACTCGACACTACGCTGGCAGTGGGTTTAACCACAGACCGCAAGTGGCACTAGCTGTGCGTAACGGTCCCCAGGTAGATGCCGACAAGAAGACTGACGAGGTGAAACCCATCTGAACTCCTACTGAGCCTGAATGTGACAGTCTCCGTACAGTCCGGTCTGTTCATCTGATACATCGCATGGCGGGCCTAGGGGGGCGGTAAACGTCAGTCCCCTAATAGCGGTAAAAGTCGTGTCGGAGTGAAGCCCAAAACACCCTGAGATAACACTGGAAGCCTACCAGTATATCTCGCTTGCCCTGGCCACGGACTACTCGTGTAGTGGCTCTCCTAGACACAGCGCGATGTCAACTCCCAATACCGGGAGAGACGAATCCTGTCTAACCGTCACTGCCTCCAAGTGCTTCGGGACTGCACCCAACTACTACCTGTTTGCACGACTCCTTTGAGCTGTGGTAGGGTAGTAATCAAAGTACAGTGGGAACACACTCAAGGCGAAGTGACAGTGTCAAGTCAGCGGACTAAGCTGTACTCATGTCACCTGGGAACTGATAACTGACGATAGATATAATACCAACCGGTCAGTTCCCGACGAGTCCTGTCCAGTGTACTCGTAACCTAACGAGCACCCGTATACTATCTCCAGTACGACATACTGATGGCTGTGGGACAGACCATCTCCCACTCTGGGATGAGAAGCGCATGCGCTAGTCTACTCCGGAGTATCGATGCCCTGTCTCGATAGTCTTGCGATTAGGGACCTGCATAAGGATGTGCTTATAGATTACCCAGCCCCCACTAGTGTGATTGCCATCACAACGCTGGTAATCAAGCAAAGATCCTAAGGGCTCCACTAATGCGTATAGGTGATATAATAAAATAAACACATGTACACATTGAAGTAGAAACTAATCAAGTAGCATACTACTATTTTGAGCAAGATTGTTTATACAAGGTGAATATCCCAAGCTTCCATTAAGTAATATACAAACTAGTATGATACAGTAATGGCCTCTAGGGCATATACACTAACATGATATTGCGGGGCGAGCGTCCGACATGTGGACTGCCGTCACTGCCTTTTTGTATATTATTCTTTTGGGGCACGACCGGGTTGAGGTCGATGTACCCGTTGTATGTATATTTGTAGGGTTCCTAGGCACACTATAGAGGTCTCACAAGGCATCGAACATGCCAATTTAAAATTTTATGGGTGCCGAGAAACCCTAATACGGATCGTCGGCTAGATTTCTAGGCGAAACTATAAACTAGTTAACACTTTAACTAAAAGTTAGATGCTACAACCTTTGTAGATCCGGATATCCACTTCCTTAGCTCCACGTAGTCATCCTCTCGCTGTCCTTTTCGAATCCTAGACTCATTCGTCGGCTTCATCGGGAAAACGAGCGGAATAGGTCGTCGGCTTCGTGTCAAAGACGATCTACGTCGAGGTTGCGCAAGTTCAAGCTCCAACTTCACCAAGTTGTGAAACTTGTGAAGAAAACACCCAAAACAACTTGGCAAGAGGTAGAGGGTGAAGAAATAGGAGGTGGGTTCACTTTAGAATTGGATTTCACTCACTTTTTCTCAAGTTGCCATTGATGGCATCTAGTTTTCTCTCTTGAAGAAGAAGGAGAAGATGAAGCTAGTTTATGATAACTGTTATCATAAATTAAAAAGGAAATCAATACTTATCATAATCTAACCTTAGTTGAGTGTAGAGAATGGACCATGGTTACTTGGATGAGTTAGGGTTAAGCATGAAGACAAGAATGGTCACTAAGGTCAAAGCTTCATGAAGCTTCAACATAAAACAAATAAAGCCACCATTCTTATCTTAATCCATTTCAAATAAATAAATAAATAGATAAATGAATTTGCAAACCCTAATCAACACTTAACCATGGTTTAATTCTTTACACTTAACCATGAAAGAAAGTATCATCAAACATGATACAAACATGTGTACAAAAGTATATCACATATACAACTTGCACATCAAGTGAGAAAATCCATTTAAAGTGAACCTATACTAGCTAATGCAAAGTAATATATCAAATATATAATTACACATTAAATCATTAAATCAACATTTGATTCAATGATCCGGTCATGTTGCACATAACCGATTAGTATTCAATGTATCGATTTATCGAATCAATGATTCGATAACTAGGTCATATCGAATATAACCAATCGAAACATATATCGCGAGAATGAAATGCGGTATCACATACACGCATTATTCTCGGTCCTGCACATATCTCATATGCGCTCCTATTTCGTTTCGCTTGAACCAGGAAACCTCTGTGTAGGACTCTAAAGACTCGTCAATACGCCGGTAGCAGATGATGATCATATCAAGCACCCACAAGCCGCAAGCGGTCTGCTAAACGTAACGGCCATCCGGGTATCGAGCGATCAGAAGATCGACGAGCTAGCCCGTTCACACTCCTGTGAATCCAACCAGTAACACTTACCGTACAGTCCGGTCTATTCGTCTGATATGTCGCATATCAAGTCTAGGGGTGGTATACGTCAGACCCCAATAACCGATAAGTCGTGCCGATGTGAGGCTCATAACGGGTCGAGAAACTACTGGTAACACTTACCAGCAAATCTCTGATCAGCCCTGGCCAGGGACTTCCCTGTTACGGCCAATCGAGCACAGCGCAACATCAACCCCCAATACCGGGAGAGACGAAACCCCTCCTATCGCTCATTGCCTCCATATGACTCGGGACTGTACCCAAAGACCACCATTTTGCACGCCCTCATGGACGTGGTAAGGTGGAGATCAAAGCACAGTGGGAATCACACAAGACTCTATGACGATCTCGGGTCTACAGACTAACCTGTACAAGTGTCACCTGAGAACTTCCATCTGACGTGAGGTATAATACCATATGGGAGTTCTCGGCGAGTCCGTCCAGTGTACCCAGTCTCCACTGAGCACCCGTACACCATCTCTGATGTCAAACACCAATGGATATGGGATCATCCATCGCCCATCTCATGGGTCGAGAAGCGTATACGCTAGTCTACACTGGTATATCGATGCCCCGTCTCGATACACCCACTACTAGGGACCATGAAGGATGTACTTATGGACTACCATGTCCCCACTAGTATGATCTGCATCACAATCCAGGTAGTCAAGTACATATCCTAAGGGCTTTACCAACATGTAACTATAAGACAGTATAAAGAGACTAGTGTACATGTTAAGATAAAGAGTAACCAGATAGCATACTATCATATCGAGCAAGAAAATCATCTCTATATATGTCCAAGCATCCAATATAATATACATCATCTGTACAATACTGGCCTCTAGGGCATACATACAACTAACAATCTCCCACTTGCACTCAGGCCAGCTGCTGTAGTATCGCATACCGAGCATCCCGAAGAGTCTCTCAAACTGTATCTGGGGAATGGCCTTCGTTAGTGGATCCGCGGTGTTGTTCTTCGTGTCAACCCTCCTGACCTCGATCTCCCGGCGATCAACTATCTCCCGGATCAGGTGATACCGCCTCAGAATATGCCTGGATCGCTGATGGGACCTGGGTTCCTTGGCCAAAGCCACCGCTCCATTGTTATCGCAATACAAAGGTATTGGATGCTCAATGGATGGAACCACACCAAGTTCAGTAATGAACTTCTTGATCCAAACAGCTTCTTTAGCAGCATCGTTGGCAGCGATGTATTCGGCCTCCATCGTCGAGTCTGCCACGGTTTCCTGCTTGGAACTCTTCCAGCTAACCGCCCCTCCGTAAAGGGTAAAGACAAAGCCCGACTGCGACTTAGAGTCGTCCTTATCACTCTGGAAGCTCGAATCGGTAAAGGACTCCACTTGGAGCTCTCCGTTACCATACACCAAGAACATATCTCTAGTCCTTCGCAAGTACTTGAGAATGCTCTTCACAGCTGTCCAGTGACTCTCTCCAGGATCAGCTTGATACCTGCTCACTACACTTAGTGAGTATGCTACATCGGGTCTGGTACATAGCATCGCATACATGATAGAGCCTACTGCCGAAGCATAGGGTATGCCTTGCATGCGAGCTCTCTCCAAATCAGTCTTGGGAGACATCTCTTTGGAGAGAGTGACTCCAGAGATCGTGGGCAAATTCCCACGCTTGGACTCTTGCATACTAAACCTCTTTAGTATGGTGTCAATGTACCTGGATTGGGACAATCCCAAAATCCGTTTGGATCTATCTCTATAGATCCTAATTCCCAATATGCAGGAGGCATCACCAAGATCTTTCATCGAGAATCTTTGTGATAAGAAGAGCTTGACCGATTGCAGCATAGGAATATCATTTCCTATCAAGAGTATGTCGTCCACGTACAATACGAGGAAGACAACCTTACTCTCTGCCACCTTCTTGTAGATACAAGGTTCATCTGGATTTTTGACGAAATCAAACTCTTTGATAACGACGTCAAAGCAGATGTTCCAACTCCGCGATGCTTGCTTTAATCCATAAATGGATTTAAGCAGCTTGCACACCTTCCCGCTGCTCCCACTGTCTACGAAGCCCTCTGGCTGAGTCATGTACACGCACTCTTCTAAATCACCATTTAGAAAGGCGGTCTTAACATCCATTTGCCAGATTTCGTAGTCATGAAAGGCAGCAATGGCAAGCATGATTCGGATGGATTTAAGCACAGCCACTGGAGAAAAGGTTTCGTCATAGTCCACACCTGGTCTTTGACGAAAACCCTTTGCTACAAGTCTAGCTTTGAAAGTCTCCACTTTCCCATCTACACCAAATTTCTTCTTGAAGATCCACTTGCTCCCAATGGGTTTTACCCCTTCAGGAGCAACTTCCAAAGTCCATACTTTGTTGGTGTACATGGATTCCATCTCGGACCGCATAGCATCCAGCCATTTCACTGAGTCCCTACTCGTGATGGCCTGCTCGAAGCTAGTTGGGTCATCATCCTCCATGATGCAATCCTCGCTCCTACTGTCCATGAGAAAACCGTAGTATCTCTCAGGTTGGCGAGGAACCCTACTAGATCGGCGGAGTGGCTGGGGTTCATCGGGAACTACGGAATCCTCTGGTTCCACTAGATCTTCTGTTGTAGCTTCTGCAGCTGGAACCTCTTCCAGTTCTACCTCATGACCACTAATCTCCTTTTCAAGAAATTCCTTTTCTAAAAAGGTGGCATGCCGAGAAACAAATACTCTTTGTTCCTCAGGGTGGTAGAAGATATACCCTTGAGAATTCTTGGGATATCCTACAAATTTGCATAGAACAGACCGTGCCTCGAGTTTGTCCGGATTTTGTCGTTTGACATAGGCTAGACAACCCCATATCTTAACATAGTTAAGACATGGTCTCTTCCCTTTCCATATCTCATATGGAGTGGTAGGCACAGATTTGGTGGGGACCATATTCAATAGATGTATGGCTGTCTCAAGCGCATACCCCCAGAAGGAAATAGGTAACTCAGCTGTGCTCATCATAGAGCGCACCATATCTAATAGGGTGCGGTTCCTCCGTTCTGATACACCGTTGTGCTGTGGTGTATATGGAGGAGTCAGCTGAGAGAGAATCCCATTCTCTTTTAGGAAGTCCAGGAATTCATTGCTCAAGTATTCACCTCCTCGATCAGATCGAAGGATTTTAATACTTTTTCCGGTTTGGTTTTCGACTTCTTGTTTATATTCTCTAAATTTCTCAAAAGCTTCAGACTTGTGTCTTATCAAGTACACATGTCCGTATCTTGAGAGATCGTCAGTGAATGTAATGAAGTACGAAGAACCATCCCTGGCATGTGTAGTCATTGGACCGCATACATCACTATGTACTAGTCCTAAGAGTTCAGTAACTCTTTCTCCGTGTCCCGTAAACGGAGTTTTGGTCATCTTGCCTTTGAGACATGACTGGCAAGTGTCATAAGATGAAAATTCGAATGGTTTCAAATACCCATCCTTATGCAACTTAGCCAGTCGTGTCGCATTGATGTGACCCAGTCTACAATGCCACAAGAAGGATTCGTTCAGTTCAGAACTCTTCCTCTTGTGTGTGTTTGTTATGCTCAGAACTGTTGATTGGTTTAGAACATAAATGCCATTGCACAACGTGCCTGATCCAACCAACTTTTGGTTACGGAAAATGTTCATAACATTGTCCTATAATACAAAATTATATCCCTCTTTATTCAACAAAGAAACCGATATAATGTTGCATATCAGGTTCGGCATGTAATAGCATTCGTTCAGAACCAATGTATTACCTGTTGGTAATACAAGGTGATATTCCCCGACAGTCTTAGCTGCAACAATTGCACCATTTCCAACTCTAATGTCTTTATCACCTTCTCCAAGTTCTCTACCTTTCCTAAGCCCATGTAACTGATTACATATATGGGATCCTGACCCGGTATCTAATACCCAGGACGTAGGGCAAATGGAGAAACAGTTCTCTGTAACGAACACACCCGAAGAAAATGCATCATCATGTACTTTCTTCATTCGGGTGGCATGGGAATCCTGGTATTCCCCTATATCCTGTTCAGTCCTATAACTCTTATAGGAAAGAACGGAACCAACGTTCCCCAGCACAGTATAACATGCGGGTTCGGTCAATACATCCATATTATTATCTTTATTAAGGCATGAAATGGTCGCTACCTGGAGAGAGAGAGAAGAAAACACTTTAGCGTATGCTCGTGCAAGATCAGATTGGTTATTATCTTATCTAATCAGGATGGCTCCCACTGCTTTTTATCAAATCTTCCTTCAAACCCTAAAAGGAAAGACTAGCCGGGATTAATTACACACTACAAGTTCGCCAATCTTTCAGCCAGGCCAGTGTCGGTACTTTGAGGGAGGTCCCCCGTGCTTTCGCACGAACCTAATTAATGTAAACCTCGTTTTCCCAGAGGCGTAACCTCGTTAACACCTTTCTAGACACCTACTTGATCGGCTAATTGTAATGTGTAAAATTCTCCCAGGAGTAACTCTTACTCGCAGTGGGTATCGGGATCCAACTATCTCATAGAAGGTATGCAATCTCATTGCAAATTTCAACACTTGAAATTCCCGATAATGCTTTTGCCCCTAGCGTGCTATGACCTTGACGAAAGCCAACAAACCACAGCCCGCTAGTCAAGTTCAACCCGTACATTTCTTTACTGAATTAAACCCACCCGCACGACCCTTGACGAAAGCCAACAAAGCCGTACGACTACCCTAATCCAGTCGCATCATATGCAGCAGATAAACAGCACATAGCTACCGCACACTACACCTTGACGAAAGCCAATAAATGTAGCACGAAACTATATGTAATTTATCTGAAATGACGGAGGGCTACGACAGGTTTTCTGAAAACCTATTGCGTAATGAACTTGATATCGTTGTAGAATCAAATGAAGTTTTAAAATGGAATGATTTTGAGGCTTTTCTAGTTTTGCTAAAGGGGTCACTCCCGGTGAAGGGATCGTCGGCCCTTTCCTCGTCGAATGAGGTGCGGGATATATCATATATATCACTGTGCAAAGCAAAAACTCTTAAAAGCAATCAAAGCCAAACCGAGTGTGTAGCATCTGCCAGTTATTGCTAAAGGAGTCACTCCCGGTGAAGGGATCTCGGTCCTTTCCTCATCGAATAAGGTGCAGGGTATATCATATATACCGCTATGCAAAGCAAGAACTGTAGCTACCTGTTTTGTTTAAAATCTGATTCCACGACATCTTAGGTTTCTTTTCTTTCATTAATCACATTAATGAAGTCCCATCATTTAAATACCTAAACATCACAGATAGATATGACGTACACTTATGCCATCCGCATTCGCCTCGATGTCCCCTCGTGCACCGTTAGGTTAGGTAACTAACGACAGAGCAGGGCAGGGCTAGCGCGGGTGTAAAACATAAGTAACGTCTATATAATATATCATATATACTATATATACTATATCCATCACAGAACATCTCATGATCACATCACAGATATCGCAGCAGAAGAAACATATGAAACATTGGATATACTAGGACGTCCGTGTTTTCAATACGAGCCAGTATAAAACACGGATTCCACGGTCGTGATGAATAGCCAATCCCACACCCCTAGACCCCTACGAGAGCGGCAAGCAACCCTGCCAATTCTAGGGTTAGGAGACCCGGACTCGACTCCTCGAGTTGGTCTCCCACTGGACCCCAGAACCCGGTTACTTGTGCTCCCCTCCTTGGGTCTATCCTAATGCGGAAAAGTAAATAATATACAAAAGGTGACAACTTCCGCTACCTGGAAGTGCCCCAAATAAAAGAATATTACATACAAGTTTTTACATGAATGAAAATGAAAAACACTCATCTCACATAAAAACCCCCGGCTATTCGAACACGACGATCCAATATAACATATCCAGCAACACATAACATCACATGTCATCAACGTAAGTAAGTATGCATACCCCAATTGTCATTGACGTATAGCAACGAAACCGGCGATATGAACATACTACACTTACCGTCACAGAAAAGAAAGTGTAAAACTACAACAATTGGAATCCGCAACCTCTTTAGACATCGCATGCCTAACAGATATAAATCCCGCATTTTAGTCTCATTATCGAAAACTCTTTTCAATATCATATGGGACTAAATTGCTAGATTTATAACATTCATTCAGTTATCTCATAAGTACTTGTGAATTCCAATTATTGTATCACATTCCAGATAAACAGAAAATGTTAAACTTTCCGATCGAGCAGTCGAATACCCAAGTTTTCCCGATACAACTCAACACATGAAATAAGTCTAACAACATTCAGTTCGTGCCTCAGTACCAACGGTCCAGCCGTAGAAGGGTCAAGCCAACGCCTCACATGTGGCACGCCGTACTTCCCCAAACCCGAAAGTTCAAAGGGCAGTTCAAGACGGTCACATAATCGAGTTAAGGTTTGTTTTCTTCTAGAGGGTCCATCGCGTTACTTGCACTACTTAGAACGTCGTTAAACTACGGAAAAATCCAACACTTGGAAATTTCCCGACAGGGGAAAAGTTGGGTATTTATATCCGGTCAAACTTTTTAACATATTATAAAAATTATCCGGAAATACACAAAGACGAAATTTGATACCCCGATCGAAACACCGAATCCCCAAAGCAACCCCAGAAAATTCAACTCTTGAATAAATTTTAAAAATTCCCAGAAAATCCAACACTAGAAGGTATCAGTTACTGTGCAAAAATTATATAATAATTTAATAAATCTGCCGCGGATCCGCCGCCTAAGGAGGCTTAAGCCGCGGATCCGCCGCGCTTTAGACTGTTCATAAAGAAATTTTTTGCACCGTAATTCATATATTTCCCTGCTGAATTTTTTAGCAATTTTTAATCTGGAAAAATCCCAGAATTTAGAAAAAGTCCAGAGAGCATCTTAAAGTTAGGTTTTCGGGTTCGATCGGGTTTCAAATTGCGTCTAGACTTCGCCTAAGGCTCTAGCTAGGCTCTGATACCACTGTAGGGTTCCTAGGCACACTATAGAGGTCTCACAAGGCATCGAACATGTCAATTTAAAATTTTATGGGTGCCGAGAAACCCTAATACGGATCGTCGGCTAGATTTCTAGGCGAAACTATAAACTAGTTAACACTTTAACTAAAAGTTAGATTCTACAACCTTTGTAGATCCGGATATCCACTTCCTTAGCTCCACGTAGTCATCCTCTTGCTGTCCTTTTCGAATCCTAGACTCATTCGTCGGCTTCATCGGGAAAACGAGCGGAATAGGTCGTCGGCTTCGTGTCAAAGACGATCTACGTCGAGGTTGCGCAAGTTCAAGCTCCAACTTCACCAAGTTGTGAAACTTGTGAAGAAAACACCCAAAACAACTTGGCAAGAGGTAGAGGGTGAAGAAATAGGAGGTGGGTTCACTTTAGAATTGGATTTCACTCACTTTTTCTCAAGTTGCCATTGATGGCATCTAGTTTTCTCTCTTGAAGAAGAAGGAGAAGATGAAGCTAGTTTATGATAAGTGTTATCATAAATTAAAAAAGAAATCAATACTTATCATAATCTAACCTTAGTTGAGTGTAGAGAATGGACCATGGTTACTTGGATGAGTTAGGGTTAAGCATGAAGACAAGAATGGTCACTAAGGTCAAAGCTTCATGAAGCTTCAACATAAAACAAATAAAGCCACCATTCTTATCTTAATCCATTTCAAATAAATAAATAAATAGATAAATGAATTTGCAAACCCTAATCAACACTTAACCATGGTTTAATTCTTTACACTTAACCATGAAAGCAAGTATCATCAAACATGATACAAACATGTGTACAAAAGTATATCGCATATACAACTTGCACATCAAGTGAGAAAATCCATTTAAAGTGAACCTATACTAGCTAATGCAAAGTAATATATCAAATATATAATTACACATTAAATCATTAAATCAACATTTGATTCAATGATCCGGTCATGTCGCACATAACCGACTAGTATTCAATGTATCGATTTATCGAATCAATGATTCGATAACTAGGTCATATCGAATATAACCAATCGAAACATATATCGCGAGAATGAAATGCGGTATCACATACACGCATTATTCTCGGTCCTGCACATATCTCATATGCGCTCCTATTTCATTTCGCTTGAACCAGGAAACCTCTGTGTAGGACTCTAAAGACTCGTCAATACGCCGGTAGCAGATGATGATCATATCAAGCACCCACAAGCCGCAAGCGGTCTGCTAAACGTAACGGCCATCCGGGTATCGAGCGATCAGAAGATCGACGAGCTAGCCCGCTCACACTCCTGTGAATCCAACCAGTAACACTTACCGTACAGTCCGGTCTATTCGTCTGATATGTCGCATATCAAGTCTAGGGGTGGTATAAGTCAGACCCCAATAACCGATAAGTCGTGCCGATGTGAGGCTCATAACGGGTCGAGAAACTACTGGTAACACTTACCAGCAAATCTCTGATCAGCCCTGGCCAGGGACTTCCCTGTTACGGCCAATCGAGCACAGCGCAACATCAACCCCCAATACCGGGAGAGACGAAACCCCTCCTATCGCTCATTGCCTCCATGTGACTCGGGACTGTACCCAAAGACCACCGTTTTGCACGCCCTCATGGACGTGGTAAGGTGGAGATCAAAGCACAGTGGGAATCACACAAGACTCTATGACGATCTCGGGTCTACAGACTAACCTGTACAAGTGTCACCTGAGAACTTCCATCTGACGTGAGGTATAATACCATCTGGGAGTTCTCGGCGAGTCCGTCCAGTGTACCCAGTCTCCACTGAGCACCCGTACACCATCTCTGATGTCAAATACCAATGGATATGGGATCATCCATCGCCCATCTCATGGGTCGAGAAGCGTATACGCTAGTCTACACTGGTATATCGATGCCCCGTCTCGATACACCCACGACTAGGGACCATGAAGGATGTACTTATGGACTACCATGTCCCCACTAGTATGATCTGCATCACAGTCCAGGTTGTCAAGTACATATCCTAAGGGCTTTACCAACATGTAACTATAAGACAGTATAAAGAGACTAGTGTACATGTTAAGATAAAGAGTAACCAGATAGCATACTATCATATCGAGCAAGAAAATCATCTCTATATATATCCAAGCATCCAATATAATATACATCATCTGTACAATACTGGCCTCTAGGGCATACATACAACTAACAATATTTTACTTTCTGTACTAGGATTACCCCGCGGAGGGGTGCACGGGTAGCCGGGTTCTTGAGGGCAACGGGCCCGCATCTCATGGCGTTGAGACGGAGGGGGCTTCACTCTAGAATTGGCAGGCTATTCGCCGTACTCGTAGGGGGTACAGGTTGACCCAAGGAGGGGTACAAGTTACCGGATTCCGTGAAGTGCTGGGTGGTCCATTCACATTGCTGAAGGGGGCTGCCTCGCTTCAGGTTTTGGTGGGTAACTTGCCGCGCCCGTAGGGGTCTAGGATTTCATTGCGCAGGCTATCCACACGACCAGGGGAACGTCGGGTTTCAGTAGCGGCTCTATGAAACCTGGGGATCCCAGATATCTGTATTGTTCTGTGATGCTGATTACATTTCTGTGATGTTGCATTTTATCACGCCTTGAGCGAATATTATATATTGATATATATACTAGTAGATGTTGTATATGTTTTGCATCCGCGCTAGTCCAGTCCCCGCTCTGTCGTTAGTTAAGTAACCTAACGGGTGATGACGGGACCCAGTGGCGAATGCGGATGGCATATACGTATATCATTATTTTCGTTCTTTACTGGTGTGATCAATTGATGGGACTGCGTTGATTCGGATCAATGCAAGCTAAAATCATATTTTCTGATGTTGTTGGAATAATTTTTCAAAAAGCTGTTATTGCAAGGACGTTCTCTTTTGTTTTGCACAGTAGTATTCGGTTATGAATATTCAGCACCTCAGTCGACGAGGCAAGGGCCGAGATCCCTTCACCGGAAGTGACCCCTTGGACTGAAGTTTGCGTCAGGGTAATAACTTCACTATAGCCGATTTCCTTTTGCTTTGCATCGTGGTATTCAGTTGGAATATCCTGCACCTCATTCTACGGGGAAAGAGCCGAGATCCCTTCACCGGGAGTGATCTGTTTAGCAAAGGTTTTCGTCACTATATTTTTATAAAAAGCTATGCAGTTCCTTCAACGATATCAAGTTCATTACGTTAAAGGTATTTTGCCAAAAACCAGCCGTAGCCCTCCGTCATTTCTTACAAGTATTACTTAGTATTCGTGCTGCGTTTGTTGACTGTGTCAAGGCGTAGTGTGCGGTAGCTAAGTAGTGTTTGTTTGTGGCATATTAATAGGATTGGTTAGGTCAGTCATGCGGCCTTGTTGACTGTGTCAAGGGCTCGTACGGGTGGGTTTAATGCAATCCAGGATAATGACGGGTTGAACTTGACTAGGTCTCTTTGATTTGTTGACTGTGTCAAGGTCACTTGGGTCCTAGGGGTAAAAACCACATCGGGAGTTTCTAAAGAAACTGAAACTTGCCAGATATGCTCATACCTTCTGGAGTGTGATAACGTGAGTGGATTCCGTCATATTATCATGCGATGATAGTTGGATCCCGATTCCCACTGATGAGTTGGTTTACTCCTCGGGTGATCCCGACTAATTCTTCTTTCAGGTTTGGAGGAGAATTTGAGGTTACAGTGGGAGGCTTCCTGATTAGATAAAGTGATAACCATTCTGATCTAGGTTAGAGTGCACGCTGAGTGTTTCTTTTCTCTCTCTTTTTGGAAGCGACCATGGCCCGACCCTTGACTATGACTCAGTGACCAAGTTGACCGAACCTTCTTAAACACTGGCTTTTGGATTGTCAGAGTTGCATACCTCATTGCCACTCCTACTTTTACCCTTTTCTCCAGGACACCCCGTATTACTACGAACGTCCACTTCCATTGGATAAAACCATCGTATGGTTATATACGAATTCGAAAGAATTTATTCGAGGATGGTTTCCGGTTCTGGAGAAAACGAATAGGACTATTCAGTTGTTTTTTCCTTTTACCTTCTCTCAGGTTGCGAGTGCTCCTTGGATTAGGACAGTACACCTATTACGGTTATTGGATAGTCTTCTTCCAAACCATAGGTAGGTGCCAACCGGTAGGGAATGAAGAACACCAATTAGCCCAACGATGGTATGTAGAAGGTATTAAGTAAAGACAAATAAATGGATTAGTAAGAGGGCAAAGTAAACTGCGACTGCTATTCACGACCAAACCAAGTATTTCATTACCACTCCCACATCACCTTTGTATTACTCCAGAACACTCCGTAAAACTACGAAGATCCACAGTTATTTGGATACTCCATCGTATGGTTATATAAGAACTCGAAAGGAACTTGTTCCAGTTCGGGGATGGATTTTGGTTCAGGAGAAATAGGAATAAGGTTTATTCAGGTGTCTTTTATCTTTACCTTCTCTCGTGTTGCGAGTGCTCCTAGGATTAGGACAGTACACCCATTATTCTTATTGGAAAGTCTTCTTCCAAACCATAGGCTGGTGCCGAAAGGTAGGGAAGGAAGAAAAACATTTGGCCTAAAGGGGTGTGCAGAAGGTAATGACTAAAGAAATATAAAGGGATTTAGAGAGGTGGCAAAGAAATATACGGTTACAGTTGTGAATCTGGATAATGGAAGAGGCATTAGTAGGAATACCCAGATACCCCTACGAAACATTTCAATGTTTCAGTTTCACTGTGTAATGTTAATAGAAAACTGATTTCCCAATTAGACATTTGCTCCAGGGTATGTATTTACCAGGTTTGATTCTCACATCTGTATGGTTTTACAGATGATGAGTGGGAGTAAGTTATTGGAAATTAGGTGATCATCCTCATTATATCGGAATTCGTTGTAATTGGTGATATTTGAGGAAATCGCCCGGGCTATTTGCCGGACGGCAAATATTTGGTTTTGAATATCCGTTATTATGCACCAATTTCAAATTGATATATCTGTATGTCTATTTTTATAGAGTGAGATATAACCTTTTGAAATTATGTCGGTGACATTTACCTATATCAGTTGATGGTTAGGTAAGGAGCATTAAACAGCGGTGCAACTCTTCATAACCATAGTATAGTTTTCAACCTACGACACACAGGGATTGAGTTATTAGACTCAGGGGACTTATACAGAGTATTGTATATTATCCAGTGTCCATTAGGACAGAGGGGTTGGTTCTCGTACTATATTCTGTTTACTTGTGACTTCTCTAGTTCTTAGACATGTGTTTCGTAGAAATACAAGGTCTGAGTTTTGAGAAGTTATAGGTATAAGAATAGAGTAGAGAACCAGGTGTTGCATGTATCGGGATTCTTCAAGGTGATCGAAGATGTAAATATTTATGTATGGTGTTCAGTTGATAGTAATGATTGAGAGAACTTGCTTCTCTTTCAGGTTACTCGTAATTGGAAATACTCCTAAGTTGAGTAATGCTGATCGGCCTCTTTCCTTTTAGTTGACATGCACTGGAGACAGTTGCATGATTTGAATCTGGTTCCAATTAAATCAGTGCCTCTGTTTCTATATTGGATATAGTACGGTTCATATCTTAACGATGTTAAGGTACGGGGAGTTGTCCGGCTTATGCTTAAAACCAGACTCTGGATAACTCAAGGCACGTTTCTGTAATGGCTGTTTGTGGGTTGACCCGGGCTATGACGAGGGTTAACTTTCTACTATCTGGAAGATCAATAGCGATATTATTCTTGACTCGCCACAGTTTTAGTAAAATGGATTTTTTCAGAAAACAGTAGTGGGAGTATGGTAGAACTGGAAGTGATTCCAGAACCGCAAAAGATTACTGAAAATTTGATAAGAACTTAAAGATTCAATCTGGTTTGACATTCCATTATCCACTCCGCAGATATGGTGGGTAACCTCAGGCGCTCGAGAGGTACTTCGGTAGCCTCAAGGACGGTGACGGGGAGGTTCTTGTTTACCCAGACTTGCCATTGCTGTTGTTCCAGACTGTGAGACCTAGCAGGAGGATGAGTATAGCGTCGTTCTGAACTGGATTCAGAAGTGCACGTGTATATGACTCTGCCAGAGGGTTGTCGTAGTCAGTGGGAGCAGCGGAAGTATAGTGGAAAAGTGGCTTGTGTCTATTCAGAGACTAAAGCAGATATAGCGGAGATAGATCATCTATTTCTGATGTGACAGTCATAGGTTTGACTTCATCAGAATAGGGGATGGATCTGTTAAGAAGGTAGTAGGGTGTGGTGTCCTGGTATTTGGATGACATACACAGAGTAGGAAGTGAAATTCCTATACTACGGTCGGTTATACTTTGGTTGTCATACAGTGGTTTCTCCACATAGGATATTAATCCAGCCCTGGAGAAACGATTGGAAGCAGATTTAGAACATAAGTAGATGTTCTAGAGATATGATAACGGCATCCTCCTTCGGGAGACAGTTATCACTCCAGGCTTCCAAGGTGACCTGGATGACAGAGTGTCTATCAGAGTTATAGTTTTCCCTCTGACGAGGGACAATAGTTTGGACAGGTGGTCCAAGCGGATACTGAGGGAGGCATGGCGCAGGGTACTGATTATTTTCAGTTGACGATACAGTCTAAGAAGTTTGGATTTGGAGTTCATTTATGAACTAGGTCCCATCAGATATCCAGACATATTCTAAGACAAGTATTGCTCATTTCGGGAGATGGTTTTCTCCGCGCAACTTGAGATAAAGAGAGACATAGAAAGAAACATCAGAGCGGATCCACTCACTGAGGCTATTCCTTGAACGCAATAGTTTCGCAAACGAGCTTTGTGAAACTGATTAGTAGAGGAGTTGGGTGTTCGGTATCACACGGGCTGTGAGTATGCGACATCGCAATAATTAGCCTTGAGTGCAAGTGGTAGATTGTTGGATATAGTGCCCTCAGAGTCAATTATTGGATCACAGGCACGTGATTGCAATGATTGAGAGAGGACCTATACCGGTAAGACAGTCTTACTCAAGATGATAGTATGCTATCTGGTTTGTCTTTATCATCGTGTACTGCTTTAGGTGACCTTAGAGGTCACTATTACACATTGATAGAGCCCTTAAGATTCTTGCTTGACGGCCAGCAGTATGATGGCGATCATATACGTGGGAGATGGGGTCTATAAGCACATCCTTAAATGGTCCCTAGTCGTGGGAGTTTTCAAGGCAGGGCATCGATTCTCCATAGTAGACTAGTGTATGCAGTCGAGACCCCGACGAGGGGCAGTGGCCGGTCTCACAAGCCACTGGTGTCAGTTGGTTCACCTAAGATGTATACAGGTGCTCATTGGGTTATGAGTACATCGGACAGGACTCGCCGAGAACATGCTAGTTGGTCTTATACCTGACGTCAGATAGCAGTTCCCTGGTGACATGTGTACTGGTTAGTTCATCGACCTGGGATCGTCATTTTTCTCATGTGAGTTCCTACTGTATTTTGATTACTACCCTACCACGGCTCAAAGGAGTCGTGCAAACAGGTTTTAGTTGGGTACAGTCCTGAGCCACATGGAGGCAGTGAGCGGATCTGCAGGGGTTCGTCTCTTTCGGTATTGGGGGTGAGGTCGTGCTATGTCTAGGAGAGCCATTACACAAAGCCCTCGGCCGAGGCAGGAGATTTACTGGTAGGTATTCCAGTAGTATCTCAGGGTGTTCTGGGCTACACTCCGACACGACTTGTACCGCTTTTGGGGGTCTGACTTTTACCAACCCCCTAGGCCCGCCAAGCGATGCTCATAGAAGAACGGGCCGGACTGTACGGATATTGTCACTGACAGGCTCAGTAGGGTGTCAGGATGAGTTCGCTCATCGACGTCCCTTTTGGTCAATACCTGATAGCCCGTTACGTATGGCTAATACCTCTGACGTGCTAGTGGTTAAATCCACAACTAAAGTATTGACGAGTCTTTAGAGTCCCCAACAGACCGTTTTCTTAAGTTTCGGGCGAAACGCTGTAGAGGCCGTATGGAGATATGGCAGGGTTCGATCTTATACGTGCGGTTTTGCACGGATCAAGATCGGACGGATAATACTAGCAGGCTTTTGTTTAAGCTAGATCCTAGTATTGTACTATGTAGATTTTGTCTCTTCGCATTTGTATTCGGTCAGAATACAAATGCGGGTATGTATATACAGTCGTGGGGTTTTCCTGTAATTTTTTACGGGATCAGTTTTCTGAAGTTGCCAGTTTTCATTCCGTTTCGGCCAGTTTTCCTTTGTTCCTTCACGGCTGGATTTTTCCGATGGAGGGGGTTATTTTCAAGTGTGCAAATTGGATATGTGGAGGGGGTTTCTTGTAAATGAGGGATTATGATAGATGTAGCATCTTTGCTTCTTTCTTCATGATGGCTAGCATTTATGTGATGAGTATTGATTTGGATTAGATTAGAAATGGATGTGACATAATAACCTCATTTTCTTCACATAGCTTATGGTCACCTTTAGCTTTTCCCTACACTTACCTCCCTTGTGTTTTTTCTTCATCCATTCAAGGGAATGGCCGGCCACATTAGGAGATGGGGAGAGATTGATTTTGTGGTGGTGGAAAAATTATGATATCATTCTTTGCTTGTTACAAAAATTTAAAACCCCTCTCCAAAGCTCATCTCTTCTCCATTCATCATGGCAACTTCATACCCGCTAGAGACAAAGCTTGCTACACTTAGCCAACAGCATCCTTGGACACGTCGACTCGCCAACTTCGTGCTCGAGTTGCCTCGGTCCAGAGGTGGGAGCCCGTAAAAGAACCCGGCGATGTGGTGCTCGTTTCGATGAGGAGATGAAGACCGGAGATTCCGCGAGGAGATCGGAGTGGAGGCCGAAGACCGAAGGACACGGATCGCTCGGTATAGCATTCTACCCTTTCTCTTGTTAGCTAGGTATAGGTTAATGGTTACGATCCGGGTTTTTAGGATGCGGTAGTGCCGGTTTAAAGGCAAGAAAAATTTTCGTTTCCGCATTTTGGCCTCGGATAGACGGCCGGGGCGCTACCGTAGTCCTACATGGTATCAGAGCCACGCCATTAACCTAGTCTAGCTTGCTCTAATGTGTTTACAAGTTCGATCGATCGGATTTTCAAAAACCGCGATTTCAAGAGCATCAGTTTCTGTCGATTTTATTTGTGCTCGAATTTTTTTTTGATTATTGCAGTAATTCATGCAGGTGTTTTTAAGAATTCTGGAAAAATTATATGCACTGATTCCTTAGTGGGACCGCGGAACCGCGGCCAAACCCCTGTTTGGGCCGCGGTTCCGTGGCTGTAAAGTGTAATCAATGCATCAAAATTTTCCAGTGGGCTTCTGGGTTGAAAATGGGGTTTTTGGAATATTCTTTTTGGGCCCAGATTTTCTTTGAGTGCTACAGTAGTGCTTGGGACCCACTTCGGTAAATTTGATCGATCGAAAATTTTAAACATGTTAGTTCACAGTATTTACATTATATCTGCGACCGTGAATGTTATTTGATCGGTAAATCCTGTCTAACTGCTATAGCCCTTTTAGACGGATTTGCGAACGTGACATTCACGTTGATGTTCTGTGTTATGCTGTGATGTTGCGGATTTGTCGTGGTGGATAGCCTGGATGCAGTGTTAGTACAGTTTGGTTGTATATATACATTTAATATTGCGGGGCGAGCGTCCGACATGTGGACTGCCGTCACTTCCTGTTTGTATATTATTCTTTTGGGGCACGACCGGGCTGAGGTCGATGTACCCGTTGTATGTATATTTTACTTTCTGTACTAGGATTACCCCGCGGAGGGGTGCACGGGTAGTCCGGTTCTAGAGGGCAACGGGCCTGCATCTCATGGCATTGAGACGGAGGGGGCTTCACTCTAGAATTGGCAGGCTATTCGCCGCACTCGTAGGGGGTACAGGTTGACCTAAGGAGGGGCACAAGTTACCGGATTCCGTGAAGTGCTGGGTAGTCCATTCACGTTGCTGAAGGGGCCTGCCTCGCTTTAGGTTTTGGCGGGTAACTTGCCGCGCCCGTAGGGGTCTAGGATTTCATTGCGCAGGCTATCCACACGACCAGAGGAACGTCGGGTTTCAGTAGCGGCTCTATAAAACCCGGGGATCCCAGATATCTGTATTGTTCTGTGATGCTGATTACATTTCTGTGATGTTGCATTTTATCACGCCTTGAGTGAATATTATATATTGATATATATACTAGTAGATGTTGTATATGTCTTGCATCCGCGCTAGTCCAGTCCCCGCTCTGTCGTTAGTTAAGTAACCTAACGGGTGATGACGGGACCCAGTGGCGAATGCGGATGACATATACGTACATCATTATTTTCGTTCTTTACTGGTGTGATCAATTGATGGGACCGCGTCAATTCGGATCAATGCAAGATAAAATCATATTTTCTGATGTTGTTGGAACAATTTTTCAAAAAGCTGTTATTGCAAGGACATTCTCTTTTGTTTTGCACAGTGGTATTTGGTTATGAATATCCAGCACCTCAGTCGACGAGGCAAGGGCCGAGATCCCTTCACCGGAAGTGACCCCTTGGACAGAAGTTTGCGTCAGGGTAATAACTTCACTATAGCCGATTTCCTTTTGCTTTGCATCGTGGTATTCAGTTGGAATATCCTGCACCTCATTCTACGGGGAAAGAGCCGAGATCCCTTTACCGGGAGTGACCTCTTTAGCAAAGGTTTTCATCACTATATTTTTATAAAAAGCTATGCAGTTCCTTCAACGATATCAAGTTCATTACGTTAAAGGTTTTTCGCCAAAAACCAGCCGTAGCCCTCCATCATTTCTTACAAGTATTACTTAGTATTCGTGCTGCGTTTGTTGACTGTGTCAAGGCGTAGTGTGCGGTAGCTAAGTAGTGTTTGTTTGTGGCATATTAATGGGATTGGTTAGGACAGTCGTGCGGCCTTGTTGACTGTGTCAAGGGCTCGTCCGGATGGGTTTAATGCAATCCAGGATAATGACGGGTTGAACTTGACTATGACTCTTTGAATTGTTGACTTTGTCAAGGTTACTTGGGTCCAAGGGGTAAAAATCACATCGGGAGTTTCTAAAGAAACTGAAACTTGCCAGATATGCGCATACCTTCTGGAGTGTGATAACGTGAGTGGATTCAGTCACATTATCATGCGATGATAGTTGGATCCCGATTCCCACTGATGAGTTGGTTTACTCCTCGGGTGATCCCGACTAATTCTTCTTTCAGGTTTGGAGGAGAATTTGAGGTTACAGTGGGAGGCTTCCTGATTAGATAAAGTGATAACCATTCTGATCTAGGTTAGAGTGCACGCTGAGTGTTTCTTTTCTCTCTCTCTTTGGCAGCGACCATGGCCCGACCCTTGACTATGACTCAGTGACCAAGTTGACCGAACCTTCTTAAACACTGGCTTTTGGATTGTCAGAGTTGCATACCTCATTGCCACTCCTACTTTTACCCTTTTCTCCAGGACACCCCGTATTACTACGAACGTCCACTTCCATTGGATAAAACCATCGTATGGTTATATACGAACTCGAAGGAATTTATTCGAGGATGGTTTCCGGTTCTGGAGAAAACGAATAGGTCTATTCAGTTGTCTTTTCCTTTTACCTTCTCTCAGGTTGCGAGTGCTCCTTGGATTAGGACAGTACACCTATTACGCTTATTGGATAGTCTTCTTCCAAACCATAGGCAGGTGCCGACCGGTAGGGAATGAAGAAAACCAATTTGCCCAACGATGGTGTGCAGAAGGTATTAAGTAAAGACAAATAAAGGGATTAGTAAGAGGGCAAAGTAAACTGCGACTGCTATTCACGACCAAACCAAGTATTTCAGTACCACTCCCACTTCATCTTGGTATTTCTCCAGAACACTCCGTATCACTACGAAGATCCACAGTTATTTGGATACTCCATCGTATGGTTATATACGAACTCGAAAGGAACTTGTTCCAGTTCGGGGATGGATTCTGGTTCAGGAGAAATAGGAATAAGGTTTTTTCAGGTGTATTTTATCTTTACCTTCTCTCGTGTTGCGAGTGCTCCTAGGATTAGGACAGTACACCCATTATGCTTATTGGATAGTCTTCTTTCAAACCATAGGCTGGTGCCGAAAGATAGGGAAGGAAGAAAACCATTTGGCCTAAAGGGGTGTGCAGAAGGTAACGACTAAAGACATATAAAGGGATTTAGAGAGGTAGCAAAGAAATATACGGTTACAGTTGTGAATCTGGATAATGGAAGAGGCATTAGCATGAATACCCAGATACCCCTACGAAACATTTCAATGTTTCAGTTTCACTGTGTATTGTTAATAGAAAATTGATTTCCCAATTAGACATTTGCTCCAGGGTATGTATTTACCAGGTTTGATTCTCACATCTGTATGGTTTTACAGATGATGAGTGGGAGTAAGTTATTGGGAATTAGGTGATCATCCTCATTATATCGGAATTCGTTGTAATCGGTGATATTTGAGGAAATCGCCCGGGCTATTTTCCGGATGGCAAATATTTGGTTTTGAATATCCGTTTTTATGCACCAATTTCAAATTGATATATCTGTACGTCTATTTTTATAGAGTGAGATATAACCTTTTGAAATTATGTCGGTTACATTTACCTATATCAGTTGATGGTTAGGTAAGGAGCATTAGACAACGGTGTAACTCTTCATAACCATAGTACAGTTTTCAACCTACGACACACAGGGATTGAGTTATTAGACTCAGGGGACTTATACAGAGTATTGTATGTTGTCCAATGTCCATTAGGACAGAGGGGTTGGTTCTCGTACTATATTCTGCTTACTTGTGACTTCTCTAGTTCTTAGACATGTGTTTCGTAGAAATACAAGGTCTGAGTTTTGAGAAGTTATAGGTATAAGAATAGAGTAGAGAACTAGGTGTTGCAAGTATCGGGATTCTTCAAGGTGATCGAAGATGTAAATACTTGTGTATGGTGTTCAGTTGATAGTAATGATTGAGAGAACTTGCTTCTCTTTCAGGTTACTCGTAATTGGAAGCACTCCTAAGTTGAGTAATGCTGATCGGCCTCTTTCCATTTAGTTGACTTGCACTGGAGACAGTTGCATGATTTGAATCTGGTTCCAATTAAATCAGTGCCTCTGTTTCTATATTGGATATAGAACGGTCCATATCTTAACGATGTTAAGGTACGGGGAGTTGTCCGGCTTATGCTTAAAATCAGACTCTGGATAACTCAAGGCACGTTTCTGTAATGGCTGTTTGTGGGTTGACCCGGGCTATGACGAGGGTTAACTTTCTACCATCTGGAAGATCAATAGCGATATTATTCTTGACTCGCCACAGTTTTAGTAAAATGGATTTTTTCAGAAAACAGTAGTGGGAGTATGGTAGAACTGGAAGTGATTCCAGAACCGCAAACGATTACTGAAAATTTGATAAGAACCTAAAGATTCAATCTGGTTTGACATTCCATTAGCCACTCCGCAGATATGGTGGGTAACCTCAGGCGCTCGAGAGGTACTTCGGTAGCCTCAAGGACGGTGACGGGGAGGTTCTTGTTTACCCAGACTTTCCATTGCTGTTGTTCCAGACTGTGAGACCCAGCAGGAGGATGAGTATAGCGTCGTTCTGAACTGGCTTCAGAAGTGCACCTGTATATGACTCTGCCAGTGGGTTGTCGTAGTCAGTAGGAGCAGCGGAAGTATAGTGGACAAGTGGCTTGTGTCTATTTAGAGACTAAAGCAGATATAGCGGAGATAGATCATCTATTTCTGATATGACAGTCATAGGTTTGACTTCATCAGAATAGGGGATGGATATGTTAAGAAGGTAGTAGGGTGTGATATCCTGGTATTTGGATGACATACACAGAGTAGGAAGTGAAATTCCTATACTACGGTCGGTTATACTTTGGTTGTCACACAGTGGTTTCTCCACATAGAATATTAATCCAGCCCTGGAGAAACGATCGGAAGCAGTTTTAGAACATAAGTGGATGTTCTAAGGATATGATAACGGCATCCTCCTTCGGGAGACAGTTATCACTCCAGGCTTCCAAGGTGACCTGGATGACAGAGTGTCTATCAGAGTTATAGTTTTCCCTCTGACGAGGGACATTAGTTTGGACAGGTGGTCCAAGCGGATACTGAGGGAGGCATGGCGCAGGATACTGATTATTTTCAGTTGACGATACAGTCTAAGAAGTTTCGATTTGGAGTTCATTTATGAACTAGGTCCCATCAGATATCCAGACATATTCTAAGAAAAGTATTGCTCATTTCGGGAGATGGTTTTCTCCGCGAACTTGAGATAAAGAGAGACATAGAAAGAAACATCAGAGCGGATCCACTCACTGAGGCTATTCCTTGAACGCAATAGTTTCGCAAACGAGCTTTGTGAAACTGATTAGTAGAGGAGTTGGGTGTTCGGTATCACACGGGCTGTGAGTATGCGACATCGCAATAATTAGCCTTGAGTGCAAGTGGGAGATTGTTGGATATAGTGCCCTCAAAGTCAGTTATTGGATCACAGGCACGTGATTGCAATGATTGAGGGAGGACCTATGCCGGTAGGACAGTCTTACTCAAGATGATAGTATGCTATCTGGTTTGTCTTTATCATCGTGTACTGCTTTAGGTGACCTTAGAGGTCACTATTACACATTGATAGAGCCCTTAGGATTCTTGCTTGACGGCCAGCAGTATGATGGCGATCATATACGTGGGAGCTGGAGTCTATAAGCACATCCTTAAATGGTCCCTAGTCGTGGGAGTTTTCGAGACAGGGCATCGATTCTCCAGAGTAGACTAGTGTATGCAGTCGAGGCCCCGACGAGGGGCGGTGGCCGGTCTCACAAGCCACTGGTGTCAGTTGGTTCACCTAAGATATATACAGGTGCTCATTGGGTTATGAGTACACCGGACAGGACTCGCTGGGAACATGCTAGTTGGTCTTATACCTGACGTCAGATAGCAGTTCCCTGGTGACATGTGTACTGGTTAGTTCATCGACCTGGGATCGTCATTTGTCTCATGTGAGTTCCCACTGTACTTTGATTACTACCCTACCACGGCTCAAAGGAGTCGTGCAAACAGGTTTTAGTTGGGTACAGTCCCGAGCCACATGGAGGCAGTGAGCGGATCTGCAGGGGTTCGTCTCTCCCAGTATTGGGGGTGAGGTCGCGCTGTGTCTAGGAGAGCCATTACACAAAGCCCTCGGCCGAGGCAGGAGATTTACTGGTAGGTATTCCAGTAGTATCTCCGGGTGTTCTGGGCTACACTCCGACATGATTTGTACCGCTTTTGGGGGTCTGACTTTTACCAACCCCCTAGGCCCGCCATGCGATGCTCATAGACTAACGGACCGGACTGTATGGATATTGTCACTGACAGGCTCAGTAGGGTGTCAGGATGAGTTCGCTCATTGACATCCCTTTTGGTCAATACCTGGTAGCCCGTTACGTATGGCTAATACCTCTGACGTGCTAGTGGTTAAATCCACAACCAAAATATTGACGAGTCTTTAGAGTCCCCAACAGACCGTTTTCTCAAGTTTAAGGCGAAACGCTGTAGAGGCCGTATGGAGATATGGCAGGGTTCGATCTTATACGTGCGGTTTTGCACGGATCAAGATCGGACGGATAATACTAGCAGGTTTTGGTTTAAGCCGGATCCTAGTATTGTACAGTGTAGATTTTGTCTCTTTGCATTTGTATTCGGTCGGAATACAAATGCGGGTATGTATATACAGTCGCGGGGTTTTCCTGTAATTTATTACGGGATTAGTTTTCTGAAGTTGCCAGTTTGCATTCCGTTTCGGCCAGTTTTCCTTTGTTCCTTCACGGCCGGATTTTTCCGATGGAGGGGGTTATTTGCAAGTGTGCAAATTGGATATGTGGAGGGGGTTTCTTGTAAATGAGGGATTATGATAGATTTAGCATCTTTTCTTCTTTCTTCATGATGGCTAGCATTTATGTGATGAGAATTGATTTGGATTAGATTAGAAATGGATGTGACATAATAACCTCATTTTCTTCACATAGCTTATGGTCACCTTTGGCTTTTCCCCACACTTACCTCCCTTGTGTTTTTTCTTCATCCATTCAAGGGAATGGCCGGCCACATTAGGAGATGGGGAGAGATTGATTTTGTGGTGGTGGAAAAATTATGATATCATTCTTTGTTTGTTACAAAAATTCAAAACCCCTCTCCAAAGCTCATCTCTTCTCCATTTCATCATGGCAACTTCATACACACTAGAGACAAAGCTTGCTACACTTAGCCTACAGCATCCTTGGGCACGTTGACTCGCCAACTTCGTGCTCGAGTTGCCTCGGTCCAGAGGTGGGAGCCCGTAAAAGAACCCGGCTATGTGGTGCCCGTTCCGACGAGGAGATGAAGATCGGAGATTCCCCGTAGAGATCGGAGTGGAGGCCGAAGACCGAAGGACACGGATTGCTCGGTATAGCATTCTACCCTTTCTCTTGTTAGCTAGGTATAGGTTAATGGTTACGATCCGGGTTTTTAGGATGCGGTAGTGCCGGTTTAAAGTCAAGAAAAATTTTCGTTTCCGTATTTTGGTCTCGGATAGACGGCCGGGGCGCTATCGTAGTCCTACACCAAAATGCTAACTTTGCTCCAAGATCCTTGCTTGTTTGGCCAAAGAATAAAGGGTATGGGTTAAATGATGAATTAGTGGAGTTTTATTTTGATTTTTGATGGAATTTTCTGATGATATTTGAGAAGAATTGAAGTGGAGAAATAGGGGGCTGCCCATGGAGTGATTTCGGCCATGAAGGAGGGAGTGAGGGGAGAGAGAGAAAGAGTGTAAAAATGTATAGAAGAATTCCTTAATTAATGACTCTTTTAAGTCTTTTCAATAATTTATTTAATTTTATTTATTTTCTAATTGTTTCATGCTAGAATCTACTAGAATATTGAAGACAAGTCAAGAAGAGAAGAGCATGCTACAAACCTAATTCTAATTTGTCATGGCTCACTTTATAAAATTAACCCATTTCTAATTTGTAATTTACACTAATTTAATATATATTTAAATCTTATATTAATATTTGAATTTAATTAATTTAGGAAAAATATTTAATTAAAGTAACAATTTATAAGTCACTAAATAATATCAATTACTTGCAATTACCTAGTTAAAATAGGCGTATTTAAGTCTATTTTGAAAAATAATTATAGTTAAGTTTTACGGAAAATATGGTTTATTTTACCGATTATCAAAAAATTCACCTAAAGGATTTTTATTTATTTATTTTTTAAAACGTTACATAACTATTTTGACATCAACGTCATATCAGGTTCGCGGCACACCTGATCCCTACCGATGAGATCCAGGCTAAACGATTCCAACAAGGCTTAGACCCGCAGATTCAGGCGGTTTTAGCAACAGGCGACTATCCGACTCATGAACTCGCTTTGAAGGTGGCCCGTCGTTATGAAGCGGTGGTCAAGAAGAATGGTAAGCCGCAAGTAGCCAGAATCAAACGCCTTACAATCCAAAAGACCGGAGGAGCCTCTTCCAGGCCAACTTTTGCACCCAAGAGGCCAGAAGGATCGTTTAATAGATCCAGCACAGAATTCTGCTTCTACTGCAAGAGAAACGAATACTTGGCGAAGGACTGCATGCGTGCAAATGGCCTGTGTTTGATTTGTGGAGCTTTTACTCATGATATAGGAGCATGCCCATATCGAAGTAATACAGCACCAACATCCTGACCCACAATGCCGGCACCACAGAGGCCAGCTATTTAGGCACCTGCATCCCGCTTAGCTCTTCCTGCACTAGCTCAACGTGGACCACCATCACAGCCTCGGCATCAGTTCCATCAGGCATAGAGAAACGCGTCTTATAGACATAGGAATGTGCCTCAGGCGAGGAGGAATGTGCCAAGACGTCAGGCTTTTACAATGACGGTCGAAGAGGCCGAAGCCACAGGATAAGTCATCACTAGTAAATTCTTCCCATCCTTTCAACCTTTCAATACTAGTACATTATTATCTTTTCCTATACCTAAATGCCACCTCACACAACTTAGGTACTATACTAGTAGACATCCTTCCCGCACTCGCACTTTTCGACACTGGAGCTTCACATTGCTTCATGTCACAACTGTTCGTGAGAATGCACGTGGTACCCGTTAAGCTCTCGTTTCATGCTGGAATGCCAGTTCCGGGAATGGAGTTTTGAAGGAAACTTTGGAGTATGATCAGTGCCCAGTTGTAGTTTGTGACCGAGAATTCTACGCAAATTTCGATATTGTGTTGGGAATGGATTGGCTGGGAGTATTTTATACTACTATTGACTGCCGTCAAAAGAGGGTAGTTTTTGAGATACCAAATCACCCAATCTTCCATTTCAAAATTGGAGACAGAACCTTGGAACCAGGACGCTACCGTACCAAGCTAAAGATCGCAGAAGTGTCCTCCCTACAAGCTGAAGCTGAAAAGCCTGAAATAGTTTGGGAGTTCGAGGATATTTTCCCTGAAGACATATCAGGTTTGCTTCCTGATCAAGCTCTTGAATTTAGTATTGATTTACAACCCGATGCACAACCTGTAATAAAAGCTCCATATCGACTAAGTTCGGAAGGATTGAAAGAAATTCGTGTCCAGTTAGACGAGCTCCTGAAGAAAGGTTGGATCAGGCCCAGTATCTCAAGTTGAGAATCACCGGTGTTACTAGTGAAGAAGAAGAAAGGTACCTACCGGATGTGCGTAGATTATCGAGCATTGAACAAAGTGTCAATTAATAAAAAGTATCTGCTACCTCGCATCGATGACCTTTTCGATCAGCTAAGTGGATCTTGTGTCTTCTCAAACTTAGATCTTCATTCAGGCTATCATCAGGTGATTGTCAAGGAGTCCGACATTCCGAAGACGGCGTTTAGGACTCGTTATGGCCATTATGAATATCTCATAATTCCATTTGGAGTGACCAATGCACCAGCCATTTTTATGAACCTGATGAACCAAGTTTTCCGAGAGTACTTAGACAGGTTTGTTGTAATCTTCATCGATGATATCCTGGTGTATTTAAAGAATCGGAAAGAAAACGCCGAGCACTTACGCATTGTCCTGGAGACACCGCGACAGCATCAACCTATGCCAAGTACAACAAGTGTGAAATTTTGTTAGATCATGTCGGATTTCTCGGACATATTTCTTCAGGCGAAGGAATCTCTATAGATCCAGCTAAGGTGTCAGCTGTGAGCGAGTGGCCTACACCAAACTCCGTCAAAGATATAAGAAGGTTTCTGGGCTTAGCAGGATATTATAGATGCTTCATTGAAGGATTCTCAAATATCGCAACCCCCTTGACCAAGCTTATACGTAAAGACGAAGAATTCATGTGGTCAGAAGTATGTGAGAATGATTTCGTAGAACTCAAGTCGAGGTTAACCTCTGCACCTATTCTCGTAATACCGGATCGATCTAGCGAATTCGATATACATTGTGATGCGTCCGGTAAGGGGTTAGGATGTGTTCTGCATCAGCATAGAAAGGTTGTGGCTTTTGCATCAAGGCAGTTAAAAGTCCATGAGCGCAACTATCCAACACATGATCTGGAATTGGCAGCCGTCATCTTCGCACTCAAGATTTGGCATCACTATCTTTTGGGAGAACGAGCAGATATATACACCGACCACAAAAGTCTGAAGTATATATTTACTCAGAAGGAACTCAACATGCAGCAGAGAAGATGGCTAGAGCTCATAGCAGACTTTGACATCAACTTACAATATTATCCTAGAAAGGTGAACGTAGTTCCCGATGCACTTAGTTTCCAGCCTTTAGCAATGAACCTCACCACTCAGTGGAGACTACAGTAAGAACTGCATGGATTAGAGATTGGAGTAGTTATGCCAGATAACACATCATCTCTGATGAATTTACAAGTCCAGTCCACTTTTGTCAATCAAATCAAGACAGCTCAAGCAAACGAGGCCAAGCTACAAAAGATCCAAGAACATGTAGAAAGTGGTCTTCGAACAGACTTCATCATCCACGAGAATGGATCTTTGCGGTATGGGTGCCGTTTATGAGTGCCAGTTGGCCCTGTTCGAGAAGAGTTGATGAAAGAAAGTCAAAGTTCTCTATATTCTATACACCCCGGTGGCACGAAGATGTACAAGGATCTATGACAACACTACTGATGGTATGGAATGAAACAAGAAGTACCAAGGAGCACAGCAAAGTGCTTAATCTGTTAACAAGTGAAGGCCGAACATCACAAAACCGCTGGTTTACTTCAGCCGTTACCGATCCAAGAATAGAAATGGTAGCACATTACCATGGACATCGCAACTGCACTCTCTCGCAGTACGAAGGGTAACGGTGCAGTTTGGGTTATTGTGGATCGACTCACCAAATTGACTCACTTTATTCTATTCAGCGTTGGCCAATCAACCGAGACGTTGGCAAGAAAGTACATGGAGGTGAGTAAAAATCTAAAGTAAGATTTAAATCTTCAAGATGTACCCTACTTGTCTTGAGACCCAAAAACTCATGTAAAAGATCTTTATTTACTTCTTTTGGGGACTTACCGAGCGCTAGTTCGCTAACGACATTTCTCTGTGCTTCTTTTCCTTGGAATGTTTATCAGGGGGACCGGACTCTGAAGAGATAGAGCCAAGCCAGGAGGACTTGGATCAGTTCGCTACCCAGCTTGACTACTAGTTCCTTTCTGCACTTACTTTTTGTATGCCATTATTTAGGCATTTTAAACCATTGTATCTTTTTATTTCTGACAGTTCTATTTGAAATTTGGATGTAAATAAAGTTGCTGTTTAATTTTATTACTCTTATTATTCTTGCATATTATTATACTGCTTACATATGCTTAATGTATTTATTAAGTTAAATGCTCATAGTAAATACATTGCAGGGTTGCCATGTCACTGTTTCCGTCTACTAGGAAGCGGGGAATGACAATCTACTCAAGAAAATCAAGGTGCACCGTAATGTGTTAGCCCATCTGAAGAAATTGCCTTCACACTTGAGCATTACGATGCTCTGCTCTTGTCAAAAGAACTCCAGGAATCTCTTATTAAAGCCTTGAAATATCCTGACCGGTTCCAAGTCTTCTTCGCCGAAGAAGAGATGAAGGATGAATTGGCAAGTCCACACCGCTGATATTACCTTTGTTCCAGCCAAAATTCTTGTCTCAGAACTTAAGTTCAAAACCTTAGCGCTGCATTACGTGCAGGGCACATGGCTTCAATGCTTCTTGGCACAAGCAGCGCCAGATGTTCTTTGGTTCTACACAACATGCAAAGCACGTGGCGCCAATGCCATAGTGGTGCATGGAGCGCCAATAATCTGTTTGGCGCTGCACCACGTGCAAGGCACGTGGCATAAGTGCCAAATCTTTGAAGCACATGCTTCAGTATAACTTAAGTTATATTTGGGAAAATATTTCTCCATCTTTATTAAAATAGAATGATTTTTCTTGTTAACAAAAGATAATTTTAATATTTTTCTAAAAACAAGAAAAATATTAACCCTTTTAACACAGGCCTTTGGATCAAAGTGTTGGAATTTCTTAGCACATCTACCAGGGTTTCCAGGTGTATCAAGTATACAATTTTAAAAATATAGTGTGTAAATGAACTCAAACTTAGAATCAAACTAGAGAATTAGGGTTAAGCAAAAAGTAAGCAAGCATAAACCTAAGTGATTATGGAATACAACCTTTGTAGACCGGTCCATCACTTCAAATGCTCCGTGTAGAAGTCCATTCGCTCCAAGTAGTGGTGTTCCAGACTCTCCGTAAGCTCCACTAGTCGAAATGAATGAGCTTACTTAATGATCTTTGAAGCCAAAGATGATCTACTTTGAAGAGACTCAACTCAACCTACCTCTTCACTAATCTATGAATAAGTGAAGCAAACAACCTACACTATATGATTAATATAGTATAGATTGATGAAGTAGGAATTTAGCTCACTTTAGAATATTTTTCCTCTCATTCTTTTTCACCTCAAGAAAATCAAGTAAAGAAAAAGAAATGAAGAAGATGAAGCATCTAATGAATTATGGGTGAGAAAAATATCTAATACAAACTCTTATAGAGACTTAACTATGGCTAGGATAATGGTTAGGTTAAATAATATCTAGAGTAAAACAAAAATGAGTGGAGTTTAGTCAAGGTTTCCACAAGCTTTTCCAAGCTTCACAACCATACCAATTTCCATGTCATTTTTGGTTTTCTCTAAATAAATTAATACCCACATTATCTTAACTAAGGTGTGAGTCTCATACACCCAAGTTCCATGTATCATCAAGCATGATACAACTATGAAAATACATTAAATATATATATCATATATGTATATATAAAATTTAAATGAAGAAAAGTAATTTCTTAAGTGAGCTAATTTATATTAGTTAATATATATTAATATATCTAATATATATATATATATATTAAAATATTAAATCAACACTTGATTTAAAAATCTGGCTATATCACATATACCCGACTAATATTAAATCATCGAATCAATACTTGATTCAACAATCCGATTATATCACATATACCTATATCACGAAATCAGAATACGGTATCATATACACTTATCTATCTCGGTCCCGCACATATCACATATGTGCCCTACTTCGTTTGGCTTGAGCCAGGAAATCTCTGTGTAGGACTCTAAAGACTCGTTAATACGCCGGCAGTAGGTGGTGATCATATCAGTCATCCACAAGCCGCAAGCGGTCTGCTAAACGTAACGGCTACCCGGATATTGAACAATCAGAAGATCAACAAGCAAGCCTGCTCATTCTCCTGCGAATCCAATAAGTAACACTACCGTACAGTCCGGTCTCTTCGTCTGATATGTCGCATATCGAGTCTAGGGGTGGTAAACGTCAGACCATAGTAACTTGATAAATCATGCCGATGTGAGCTCCATAACGGTTCAAGAAACTACTGATAACACTTACCAGTAAATCTCAGCAACCCTGGCTAGGGATTTCCAGTTATGGCCAATCGAGCACAGCACAACATCAACCCCAATACCGGGAGAGACGAAACCCCTCCTATCTCCCATTGCCTCCATATGATTCGGGACTGTACCCAAAAGCCACTGGTTTGCACGTTCTCTTGAACGTCATATGATGGAAATCAAAGCACAGTGGGAATCACACAAGACTCTATGACGATTTTGGGTTTACGGACTAACCTGTACCAGTGTCACCAGGGAACTGCTATCTGACGTTAGGTATAATACCAGTTAGGAGTTCTCGGCGAGTCCTGTTCGGTGTACCCATTCTCTAATGAACACCTGTGCACATCCTCAGATGTCAAACACCAATGGTTATGGGATCAACCATCGCCCCATACAGGGTCAAGAATCGTACACACTAGTTTACTCTGGAATATCGATGCCCTGTCTCGATACTCTCTCGGCTAGGAACAATTACAAGATGTACTTGTGGACTACCTTGGCCTCACTAGTATGATCTACATCATAGTCCTGGTAGTCAAGTCCATATCCTAAGGGCTTTATCAACATATAATAGAGAGACATTATAAAGATACATAAGCATACATGTTAAGATAAAGTGCAACCAGATAGCATACTATCATGTCGAGCAAGAAGGTCCTCTCTATATATATGTCCAAGCATCCACTATAATATACAATCATGTACAACAATGGACTCTAGGGCATACATATAACTAACAATCTCCCAGTTGAACTAAGGCTAACTGTTGTAGTATCTCATACCCAACATCCCGAAAAGTCTCTCAAACTGTATCTGGGGTATGGCTTTCGTGAGTGGATCCGCCGTGTTATTCTTCGTGTCAACTCTCCTGGCCTCGATCTTCCGAATCAGGTGATACCGTCGAAGAATGTGTCTGGACTTCTGATGGGATCTGGGTTCCTTGGCCAAAGCCACTGCTCCATTGTTATCATAATACAAAGGTATTGGATACTCAATAGACGGAACCATACCAAGTTCAGTTATGAACTTCTTTATCCAGACAGCCTCCTTGGCGGCATCGTTGGCAGCGATGTATTCAGCCTCCATCGTCGAGTATGCCACGGTATCTTGCTTGGAGCTCTTCCAACATACCGTCCCTCCATTGAGGGTGCAGACAAAGCCCGAGACCGACTTACTGTCGTCCCTATCACTCTGGAAGCTCGAATCGGTAAAGGACTCCACTTGGAGTTCACCATTACCATACACTAAGAACAATTCTTTAGTCCTTCTCAAGTACTTAAGAATGTTCTTCACAGCTTTCCAGTGATTCTTCCTAGGATCCGATTGATACCTGCTAACTATATCTAGTGAATAAGCTACATCCGGTCTGGTACATAGCATCGCATACATGATAGAGCCTACTGCCGAAGCATATGGTATCCCTTGCATGCGAGCCCTCTCCAAATCAGTCTTGGGAGACATCTCTTTGGAGAGAATGATTCCAGAGATTGTGGGTAAACCACCACGCTTGGAATCTTCTATACTAAACCTCTTTAGTACGGTGTCAATGTACCTGGATTAGGACAATCCCAATATCCGTTTAGATCTATCTCTATAGATCTTAATCCCCGGAATGAAGGAGGCATCACCCAGATCTTTCATGAAGAATCTGTGTGATAAGAAGAGCTTGACCGAGTGCAGCATAGGAAGATCATTTCCTATCAAGAGTATACCATCCACGTATAATACGAGGAAGACAATCTTACTCTCTGCAGCCTTCTTGTATATACAAGGTTCATCTACGTTTTTGATGAAGTCAAAATCTTTGACTGCAACATCAAAACATATGTTCCAACTCCGCGATGCCTGCTTTAATCCATAGATTGATTTAAGCAGCTTGCACACCTTTTCGCTGCTCCCACTATCTACGAAGCCCTCTGGCTGAGTCATGTACACGCTCTCTTCTAAATCACCATTTAGAAAATTGGTCTTGATATCCATCTGCCAGATTTCGTAGTCATGGTATGCAGCGATGGCAAGTAGGATCCGGATGGACTTAAGCATAGCCACTGGAGAGAAGGTTTCGTCATAATCCACACCTGGTAGTTGACGAAAACCCTTTGCTACAAGTCTAGCTTTGAAAATCTCAACATTTCCATCTACACCAAATTTCTTCTTGAAAATCCTCTTGCTCCCGATGGGTTTTACCCTTTCAGGAGTATCTTCCAAAGTCCATACTTTGTTGGTGTACATGGATTCTATCTCAGATCGCATAGCATCCAGCCATTTCACAGAGTCACCACTCATGATGGCCTGCTCGAAGCTAGTAAGGTCATCATCTTCCATGATGCAATCCTCGCTCCCACCGTCTATAAGAAAACCGTAGTATCTCTCAGGTGGATGAGAAACCCTACCAGATCGGCGGAGAGGCTAAGGTTCATTGGGGACTATCGAATCCTCTGGTTCTACTAAATCATCAGTCATAGTTTATGTAGCTGAAACTTCTTCCAGTTCTATCTCATGACCACTAATTTCTTTTTCAAGAAATTCCTTTTCTAAAAAGGTGGCATTCCGAGAAACAAACACCTTTTGTTCCTCGGTGTGGTAGAAGATATACCCTCGCGAATGTTTGGAATATCCAACAAACTTGCACAGAACAGATCTTGCATCGAGTTTATCCGGATTTTGCTTTTTAACATAAGCCGGACATCCCTATAACTTAATAAAATTAAGATATGGTCTCTTCCCTTCCCATATCTCGTATGGAGTGGTAGGAACTGATTTAGTTGGAACCCTATTCAATAGATATGCAGTCGTTTCAAGCGCATAACCCCAAAAGGAGATAGGTAACTCAGCAGTACTCATCATGGAGCGCACCATATCTAATAGGGTGCGATTCCTCCGCTCCGATACACCGTTGTGCTGTGGTGTATACGGAGGAGTAAGCTGAGAGAGAATCCCATTCTCTTTTAAATAGTCCAGGAACTCCGTGCATAAGTATTCTCTTCCACGATCAGATCGAAGGATTTTAATACTTTTTCCCGTTTGGTTCTCTAATTCGCATTTATATTCCTTGAATTTCTCAAAAACTTCAGACTTGTGTTTCAATAAGAACACATGTCCGAATCTTGAGAGATCGTCTGTAACAACTCCAATTTTAGTGTACATAAAATTTATTTAAAATTAATATATACTTGGGGTATTTACATTTTCTGTGAGTACTATAAGTATTTGTTTTGATTTTTAATAGCAAGAAAGAGCTTGTAGCTCACTGGTAAAGCCTTGCACTGCTGTTACAGAGCACCAGAGCTTAAATCCCATCAGCCACATTATTTTTTATGTTGATTTCTTTTAATCTTTTTAGAAGCCTAAGAGTCTACACGTACATAACCCGTAAACCCAAAGGTCATACTAAAAACAAACGAACCCAGGAGGTAGACCAAACGATGATGGACAGGCGGCGTCGAGACCGGGCCCGACTTGGCCGACTCGGGCCTGCGGTGAGGCCGACTCAGCCGGCGGTGCCGGTCCGACCGAGTTGGATCACCGATTTTCTTCACTCCTCCTGTGTCTTTTGGCCTCCCTATAACCCCTGTTCTATTTAAAATCCCTGCATTATTCCAGAGGAATTAAAATACAATTAAAACTAATTTAATGCATAATTTTAATACATTTTTTTATCAAACCCTAACCCTAATATTTTCTTATAAATACCACTCCATCTCACACACCCCTCACTCACAATCTCTGCCCAAACTCTCAAGAAAAATTCCTAGAACTTTTGTATACAAGTGGAGTTAGCGAAGGGCGAACCTCTGACGAACTTCCGACGACGACCTTAGGAGCTCCCGGCGACGGAACAACGCACCGGCACCTCCTACAACTCCCTCTTCCTCTTCTCTAATCTAAAATTCAGTATGTCCCTTCTCCCTCTTCTCTTTACTATTCTAAAAACTTAGAATTCTAAAACCCGACGGAAGTGGAGTTAATCCGACTTCCGGTTCGGTTTTTCCTTAAAAATCATATTTTTCTTAAAAACAATAATACTAAACTCTCACATCATGATCATTAAATATTAAAAAAACATCTTGACAAGTTTCATATCAAAAGAATTCATATTCCAATATTTATAGCACTTTTACAGAAAAAAATGCCATATAGTTTAGTTTCGACATAAACATCATTACCACTTGCTATACCTTTAGTTAGTTCACAAGGTAATAACCTAGCTCCTCACAACACTCATATGTAACATAGCATGGTGATCTTTGGGAACATACTTTTGGGAAAATATGATTTTACACAAAACTACATCAAACTTATAAAAACCTTTTTCTACATGATTATGTATTTTAAACAAATCTTTGCAAAGCGCCTCTACAACCAATTTAGAGAATCCGTTCAGGATGGTGCGGATTATCGCACATCCTCGGGCTTAGTAGTGCGAGATGCAGACCTCCGCAAGAAGCATACGGTCTCGAAAGATTTAAAATACAATTTTCTTTAGAAAATGTGATTTCTATTATAATTAAAACATATATTTTTAATATATATATATATATATAATTAATATCAAAATATCTATTTATAATATTTATAATATTCCATATTTTCCAAAATTCAAGAAAAACATTTCATTTACAAGAAAATACCATACAATTCGAATATTACAAATAAATACCATATATTATGAAAAAATAGGTTTTATTCACTAGAAATCCCACAATGATAAAATATATATCAATGAAAACTTTAAAGACGATAATAAAATACTCGAGGTGTATTTTAAAAATTATACAAAATTATTTTTACATAAAACTCCTTCAAGTTCTACAAATTACAATAAGGACCTTAGTAAATATAGGTTTAAGCGGGACCGGTCTCTTGAGCCTTAGGGAGACGGAGATATGGGTGCTTGCCTATTTAAGGTAGACAATTTAATAAATGGTGTTATCAACACTGTAATCGTCTTTGAAAAAGACACAAATCCAGCCGTCCATGTGCAGCGGTTACCGATAACACCAAAACCTAATTCAAGATTCAATTTCTTTTCTAATTGTCTGACTCAGACCGAGTCTCGATATAATCAATATGACTTGAATGAGATTCAAGTATATATAACAAATCAATATGAATCGATGTATTCAATCTGTTCAATCTATCAATCTATACAACTTGACTGAATCGAACCATGGATATACATCCATCTACATGATTCTCCAATTACATCCATTTACTGATATCATAGTTTCGGTAAGTCATCCATCTATACAATTCAAATTACAATACAATACAAACAATACAATCAAGACATCGCGGAGTTTAAGAGGTAGATTGGTATGGAAGGTGTTAGAAGTGACATGAGACTGCAACCATTAAGACACCTAATCTGAATTCAATTGCTGTTGTACCATGGCATAAACGGTTCCTTGTATTCCGTTCACCATAGTCTCTGGTCTAATAAGAATCCTCTCGTATACACTGGCCTCTTCTGTATAAAGCTACAAACAACAGCGTCAACACTAAATACAACTTTAAAAGCTACATTCTCTCTATGTCTATTCTGCTTCTCTCTTATCATTGGGACTTACCGAGCGATTGTTCGCTGATGGCATTTTTTCTCTTTCTTTTTTGGAATGTTGTCAGGTGATTCGGATCTTCAGGAGATCGAGCTCACCAGTGAGGATTTGGACCAGCTAGCTTATGACCCAGAGCTTTAGATTCCTTGTATATATTTACTTTCAGTACTTTCATTTCTGTTATGCCACTGTTTAGGCATCGCTTTTCATTCCATGTATTTACTTTTCCATGTACTGTAAAAGAATGTTAATAAATAAAGTTGTTGTTCATTACATTTGTCTCTTGTGTATGTTTCTTTTATATTGCTTAGTTACGCTTAGCGTATTTACTTCTGAGTAAATACATAGCGGACAGTCGCGTCCCCTTCGCTGTACACCGGAAAGCGGGGCGTGACAGGTTTTATTGGTGGCTCATGCAGGTCTGAGCTGTATGGAACCTACCATACAGTTTGGTTTTGTGTGGACAACCTAAGCAATATAACACATGAACCAGCAACTAAAAACATTCTTTACAATTCATGTTCCTTGAATCTTACAATTTCATATGTTTTGAATCTGTCTTAAACTAAAATTTTCATTCAAGGTCATGGAGTCCCCGAACAACACCAGCACCAATTTCAACAACACTCCACCTCCACTACAGATTACACCTGCCGTCCTTACTCCGATCAACGAGCAGACGGTTCTACTTGAGGCGATCCGTAGCCTCCTGGAAGGACAGCAGCAGCAGACTGCTATTCTAATGAACCGACCAGAAGCGGAAGCACCTGGGGTGAAGCAATTCAGAGATTTGCACCCCAAACAATTCTCAGGAAAAGAGATCTCTCTAGAAGCTGAGGAATGGGCTCAAAACATCAAAGACAATCTGGCAGCGGCACAAGTTCTAGAGATAGCTTGGGTCCGTGTTGCGAAACTGCAGCTCACGGATATTGGACGGGTTTGGTGGAAGGCGGAAGAAAGCTGTCTTGATCAACCTATCAAATGGAAGAATTTCCGCGGCATGTTCAATGCAAAGTACTTCCCTGAGACTGCCAGGTTCGACATGGAACAGCAGTTCTTCCATTTGCAACAAGGTTCAATGTGGACCAAGACAGTAGATGAATATGACGCTGAGTTCACCATGCTTAGTCGGTAAGATATGTCTCAATAATTCGATTTTTCAATAAATCACATACTACACGGCTAACATAATACTTTAACAGATTTGCGGCACACCTGATACCGACGGATGAGATCAGAGCCCGTCGATTTCAACAAGATTTGGATTCGGAGATCCAGGCTGCACTAGCCACAGGAGATTTTCCGACTCATGAATCGGCTCTGAAAGCTACCCACCGTTATGAGGTAGTGGTAAAGATAAGAGGTAGATCGTAAGCTGCCGGAGTTAAGCGCCCTGCCAACCAGATGGCAGGAGGAGCCTCATCAAGGCCATCTTTTGTACCAAGGAGACCGGGAGTACAGAACAACCGTCCCAGCACAGCCTTTGTAACTACTGCAAGAGAGATGGGCATCTGATGAAAGACTGCTGGAGTTCCAACCGTCTCTGCTTAGTCTGCGGCTCAGCTACTCATGATATTGGGTCTTGTCCCAGAAGACACAACCCAATTGCTGCACCCAGGCCAGCAATCACTTACCAGCAGAGACCAGCCTTTCAGGTACCTGCTCTAAGACTCACTCTCCCTGCTCCACTACCTAGAGGACCACCAACTGCAGCTCCTCCTCGTCAGTTCCATCAAGCTCAACAAAAAATTTTGAGGAATGCTCCTCTGGCCAGGAGGAATGTACCACGGCGACAGGCTTTCACGATGACAGTGGAAGAAGCTGAGGCCACTGGCCAAGTTATCACTGGTAACCTTTTCTTCTCAACCTTTTCTTTCAATCTTAACACCTACCTACATATTTTTTCCTATACCTAAAACATATCCCACATACCTTAGGTACAATCCCAGTAGCCTCACTTCCTGCAATAGCACTCTTCGATACTGGAGCATCTCACTGCTTCATGTCGCAATGGTTCGTCCGAACTCATGCGATTCCAGTCACACCGCTTGTATCCAGTTGGAATGTTAGTTCAGAGAATGGCGTTCTAAAGGAAACAATGGGATACAGCTTGTGTCCAATAGTCGTCTGCAGCAGAGGATTCTATGCTGACTTCAAGGTGCTGGACATACCGAATTTCGATGTGGTTCTAAGGATGGATTGGTTAGGAACCTTCTACGCTACCATCGACTGTCGTCAAAGGAGGGTAGTGTTCGAGATTCCAGACCATCCGGTTTTCTATTTCAAAAGTGGAGACCGTACCCTGGAGCCAAGTACCTACATGGTGAAACCATAGATGGCAGTGATTGCAGCAATTCAAGCGGAGGAAGGATCAAAGCCAGAAGTGGTTCGAGAGTTCAACGATGTGTTTCCTGATGATATATCAGGTTTTCCTCCCGATCGAGCTCTTGAATTCAGTATTGATTTAGTACCAGGAGCACAACCGGTGATCAAAGCACCTTATCGATTCAGTCCGGAAGGTTTGAAGGAAGTACGAACTCAGTTGGACGAATTATTGACGAAAAGATGGATTCGTCCCAGCATTTTAAGTTGGGGATCACCAGTACTGCTTATGAAGAAGAAGGAAGGTTCATACAGAATGTCCATCGATTATAGAGCCTTGAACGAAGTAACGATAAAGAACAAGTATCCACTCCCGCGTATCGACTATTTATTCGATCAGCTAAGTGGATCTTGTGTTTTCTCTAAGTTAGATTTTTGTTCAAGTTATCATCAGGTGAAGGTTAAGGAATCTGATATCCACAAAACGACATTCAAAACTCGTTATGGACATTACGAAATTATTGTGATGCCAATTAGAGTGACCAACGCACCAGCAATATTCATGAACCTGATGAATCAAGTTTTCCGAGAGTACCTAGACAGGTTCGTTGTCATCTTCATCGATGACATCCTGGTGTATTCTAAGAGTCAGAAAGAACACGCTGAACACCTACGAATTGTTCTAGAAACTCTACGACAACATCAACTCTATGCCAAGTATAGCAAATGTGATTTTTAGCTAGATCAAGTTGGTTTTCTCGGACATATTGTATCAGGCGAAGGAATCTCTGTGGATCCAGCGAAAGTTTCAGCAGTAAGCGAATGGCCAACACAAAAGATAGTGAAGGACATTCGGAGTTTCTTAGGTCTAGCTGGATATTACAGAAGGTTCATTGAAGGCTTTTCTAAGATAGCAACACCCCTGACAAAGCTCACACGTAAAGATGAAGAATTTGTGTGTTCAGAAGCATGCGAACAAGCTTTCGTAGAACTTAAGTCAAGATCGACATCAGCGCCTATTCTCGTTATACCGGAACAATCTGGAGGTTTCGAAGTGCATTGCGATGCATCCGGTAAAAGATTAGGATGTGTACTACATCAGCACGGAAAGGTTGTGGCTTATGCTTCAAGACAACTGAAGATTCATGAGCGCAATTATCCGACGCATGATTTGGAGTTGGCAGCCGTTATCTTTGCTCTTAAGATTTGGCGCCATTATCTTCTTGGTGAACGAGTGAACATATACACAGATCACAAGAGTCTGAAATATGTGTTTATTCAGAAGGAGCTTAACATGCAGCAGAGATGATGGTTAGAACTCATGGCGGACTTCAACATCAACCTGCAATATCACCCAGGGAAGGTGAATGTGGTACCTGATACCCTTAGTCGCCAACCATTATCGATGAATCTCACCGCTCAGTGGAAACTACAACAAGACTTGCATCAGATGGAGATTGAAGTAGTCATGCCAGGTAACGCTTCAAGTTTGATGAACTTAAAAGTTCAATCTACCATTGTCAATCAGATTAAAGCAGCTCAAGAAAGTGATGCTAAGTTGCAAAAGATCAGAGAACAAGTAGAGAATGGACTCAGAACAGACTTCAACATCCATGAAGACGGATCTTTGAGATACGGCAGCAGATTATGTATACCAAAAGGTTCTGTTCGGGAAGAGGTAATGAAAGAAGCTCACAGTTCTCCCTACTTAGTACACCCTGGAGATACAAAGATATACAAAGATTTACGTCAAAATTACTGGAGGTATGGAATGAAGCATGAAGTAGCCAGAAGCGTCGCTAAATGCTTGGTGTGTCAGCAAGTAAAGGCTGAACATCACAGGGCTGCTGGATTACTTCAACCGTTACCTATCCCAAAATGGAAGTGGTAACACATCACAATGGATTTTGTGACTGCACTTCCTCGCAGCACAAAGGGTAACGATGCGGTATTGGTTATTGTGGACCGACTCACAAAGTCGGCTCACTTCATCCCATTTCGAGTTGGCCAATCTACCGAGACATTAGCAAAGAAGTACATGGAGATAAGAATCTAAGTAAGATTTAAACTCTTCAAATATGTATTATCTCTGATACCTATGAACCCATACAGGAAATTATGAGACGTCATGGAGTACCGGTCTTGTAACACCTTAGGATATGTTTAGTGAATAATTATATTTAAATATTGGGTTTTTTACAAAAAGTTTACCAAATTGTGTTTTAAACATTTTTCCTAATTTAATAAATATTTTTCCAAAATTTTCCTAGGCTTGCACACACATGTGCATGTAAACTAGGGTTTTTAAAATGAGTTATTACCATGATTATTAACCATGGTGGGCTAATCATGGGATTAAGTCTTTTGGTTTTAAATTAAGTTATTTAGTTAATTAGTAGTTGTTTTAATTTGAATTGTGTTAGGTGTTGACTTGTGTGAGAGGGAGAGAGGTCATCATGGCTCAAGCCAAGCTTGCCATTAATGAGGAGAGAGAGAGGAGGATTGACATTTGGGTGATAATTGTTTCCTCGCATTTCTTTGTTTTCTCTGAAGTCTCACACCCACACACTCACACAACACACCCACTTACCTCTCAGCTCCAGAACCAAGCAGCACAGCAGCAAACACAGCAGCAGCAACAGCAAGAAGCAGTAGCAGCAGCAGCAGCAGAGAGCAGTAGCAGCAGCACCAGTGAACAGCAACAGCAACAGCACCTAGTGCAGCCTCTTCCCTGCACCTCTTCTTCTTCCTTCAGCTCCCTAGGGTTAAGTATGAGGTATATTTCCTAAACTTATTCCCTAGTTTGCTTGGTTAGTTTAGATTTGCATCGGTTAGTGGTTTTTAGTGCGTTTTAGTGCGATATGAGGTGTTTAGTAGGAACTTTGTGCTAAGGTGGTGTGGTTTGGTTTCAGTAGGTTGTTAATGGGTTATTGAGACCATTTTAACTTAGCCTAACCCCAATTGCACTAAAATACCACCAGTTTTCCAAATTGATGCAAATCCGTCGTTTTTAAGCAAAACCGAGTTTTCTGGAACTGCTTTTGACCCGATGAGTTCTGAGTGAAATTGGGAAGACTGCAGTATAGTGGAGATATGCTGATACCCCAGATTTAACCCGACCCCCTAACTGCTACAGTAGGCCGCCAATTAATTCGTTCTGGCCGCAATTTGCGGCCAGATGGGTAGGGTTTGGGTTGGGGTTTGGTCCTGTAGGTGTCTGCTAGTATGTAGGGTGCTGTGATGTATATATTTTTGTAAGTTTAGTTCTGTATAAAAATCTGGGACCAAATACCTATTTTGCCGTTTTTCTAAACCTTCGCGACACGCGTGATACGTGAGTAGGTTTGGGGCTTTTGCGTATCGCGACGTGTCGGGGTAGTTTCAGGCGCGTGATCACACGTTTTAACGTATCGCGCACACGCGCGATTGGTTTGCGACACGGGTCTCTAGTTGGACCGTAATGTCGCGTTTCTGTGAAATTGAGCTTATGTGTGATATCTGTTATGTGATTCTAGGTTCGCAGGCCAGTGAGACGGACGCTGCGAAGAAGGGCAAGCAAGTTGTTGGATACACGTAGCGCGAGACACGGTGAGTAGATTTCACATCTACGGGGATATCGCCCGCATGGCGTTATGCGTCAGGGCTGATAGGACTTTATTATTATATGTTGCATGTACCACATAGACTGTCATCGCATATTGCATTCCCTGCTACATATATATATATGCTTAGAACTGATAGAACACTGCACTATTACTAACGGTTTATGTTGCACGGGCACTAATTTACATGCTACACACACACCGTTAGTAATTGCCATGCCATACTCACTGTAGAGCTGCCATGATTACATTGCTGTAGTTCATCTTACATATGATTGGTTATGATTTTCTAGAAATTGGGAGCCGCATGACATCTTTAAGAACGGAAACTATTTTAAAAAGCGGATTCCCCTTTATACACATACCATGGATTGATTTACATTGTACCTCGCATTGGATTTACTTATTGGTGTTGGATTTCATACGATTTCTGGTTTTGAGGACCGTGGAAATATTTAAGAAAAGATGCTCTATTTTAAAAAAAACCCGATACCTTATGATATGATATTTTGGTGCGTCCACCACGCGTTTTCTCGGTGCTGAGACGTGTGCTTGAAACCCGATTCGAGGAGATGGATGATCCGTTTGCGGGTTCGTGGTAGGCCCGGTATGGTACCCCGGGGCGAGAACGGTTTCGCTGTGCAGTAGACGGTGAGCCCGGCGGAGGGACTACTACCTACCGGTGATTGGTTGGACCTGGCAGTTGTCCGAAGGATACTGACCAGAGTCGAGAGATGGATGCGGGATGATCCGTACTGCCGGGGCCGAGGGCCGATACCGCAGACGGACCCCGTGGGCCGATCCGGATTGACGGAGCCCGATATACGAGGATTTGCGTGTCGATGCTGGACACGAGTATTTTATGATATTTTGGGTGCCGATGTTGGGCACTCGTGATTTCTCAGAGATATACAGGATTTGAGGGCCGATGGGTGTGCCGGCGCCTGAGTTTATTTGGGATTTGGGTGCAGTCTGAGGCACCGATTATTGTTTTCCATGTTGACATATCCATGTAGATGTTATTTATCCCATGCTCAGTATTGATTACTATATACCTCATCCTGTAGCATTTACCTGATAGAGCACTTGCATTACTGTTGCATCCACTGCTGGCATGCATTTGATATCATCTGCTGGCATTAGTAGAGCCACGCTATATGTGCATGCTCGCGATCACCTATATATGTTATCTCTATTCACGAGTTGGCAACTCACCCCCGTTGTGCCACAGTATTTGCAGGTTGCCCTTGGGAGTAGTCGCGGCTGGCTGTTTACCGCATCTTTTGGCACAGATACCTTTCTGAGGCGAGTTAGCCTTTTTGCTGATAGGTGGGTTTTTGTATGGTATCTGTTATCTTTCAGTTGTATATTGATGTATCTAGTATTCTCCATCTACCTTTCTGTATTAACTTAGAGACAGTTGTGAGGACGATATATATGATTTTATACTCTGGTGTCGAGCTCGTATGTGAGCCGACGATATTTTTTTATGCAGTCTTACCCTTTGTGATATTGTCTTTGCTTTACTGTGTATTCTTCGCTACGGCGGCGTATATCATATTGTGATGCTTTATTCATTTTACTTGTCATTTCTTCTACACCTTGCTTTTACCCGACTCACGGGACAAATGTTTAAAAAGGAAATGTTGCCAAAATTATAAATTATAACTCTTGAACTAAAAAGGATTTCTACTAAATTAATTAAAGTTTCCTAGACATGTACGACTGATTTCACAAAATGCTTTAATCACTCTTTATTTATTGGTTTTGATTTCTGGGTTCGGCTTACTTAGCTACGTTACGCCTGTAGACGTTGCGTGGTTAAGTGCCGGTCACGAGTCGAAACTCTCGGGTCGTGACAAAGTTGGTATCAGAGCGTAGGTTTTACCTTCGGAGTGTAGGATGACCCTGGTATGATGGAGTAGGTAGCTGCAGCAGGGTAGCGTAGCGTGTGTATGTTCCGCGGCATACTCACGACACGGTACTCCGCCTACGCGACCTCTGGACTTGTTGATTTAAATTCCTTCCTGAATACATACATTCTTGCGGTTCGATTTCCGTGTTCTTATCGAATCCTAATTTTCTTTCAGCCATTATGCCGCCTAAGACTACAAGGGCACAGAGAGCGGCCGCGAGGGCTGAGATTCGTGTTGACTCGTCCGAGACGAGGACTGATCCGGGCAGTGCACCCATTGTACCCGAGCAGACTGTTCCTCCTGTGACAGACCAGATCGCCACGCTAGGGGCTGGTGTGCAGGAGATGCGCCAGACGGTAGGATCTAGCATGCAGGAGATGCGCCAGATGATAGGATCTCTAGTTGAGATGCTTCGAGCCCAGCGACCAGAGGTAGCTCCACCTGTTCCAGCGACCGCGATGGTACCTACCTCACAGCCAGTTGCCCCTGCAGCCACGGAGGTGATTACAGTATCGTTATCAGAGTTCATGAGGCTGAAGCCTCCGGTCTTCACAGGCACTGATGCAGCCGAGGACCCCCAGTCCTTCATTGACAAGATGGCCCGTATATGCCGTTCCCTCAAATGCGCAGATGCGAGATGGGTTGAGTTCGCGAGCTTTCGCCTAGAAAGTCTTGCGCAGAAGTGGTGTGATTCAGTTGAGAAGGGCAGAGCAACAGGTCTTCCTCCTATGACCTGGACGGAGTTCGTGACAGTATTTCTAGCCCGTTTCCTTCCCCAGAGTGTTAGGGATGCCCGAGCACGTAGATTTGAGTCTTTGCGTCAGACGCCAGAGATGACAGTGGCAGAGTATGACGTGCTGTTTACAGAGTTGGCAGTCTATGCCCTATATTTAGTGGCTACCGAGGAGTTGCGAGTCAAGAGATTTATTCGAGGCCTGCTTACACCACTGTTCTTTGCGATCAGCGCACAGCACTACGAGACCTACGCAGCAGCTGTAGATGCAGCCTTATTGGTAGAGGAGCGCCTTGCTGAGACTTCGGCAGCCCCAGAGCCGAAGAGAGTTCGTGCAGGTACATCGGTGCAGAGACAGCCTTTTCGACGCCGTGACAGACACCTAGCAGGTGGCAGAGATTCGAGGCGAGCCCGATTGTTCAGCTCTTATCCCCAGGAGGGTCAGCGACCATTATCGGGATGTTTCCGTTGCGGGAGTTCTTATCATCGTGTGCGAGATTGTCCCGAGACACATCGGAGGGAGGCAGCAGCACCGCATGTTACCTTACCGCCTTCACCACCCCAGAGGGCGTTGCCTGTTGTACCTACCGTTGCTCCGCGCCAGACTCATACACAGAGAAGTCGTGGGCATGGAGGAGTTGCTCAGAGAGGACGAGATGACCGAGGCAGAGGGCAGTCAGTTACAGGTGGTGGACAGGCACGGGTTTTTGCTTTGACACATCAAGACGCGCAGGCGTCCAATGCAGTGGTTTCAGGTATCCTTCCTGTATGTTCAGTTGATGCACATGTATTGTTCGATCCCGGATCCACACACTCGTACGTATCCACACACTTTGCGCCGAGTTTGGGTAGAGAGTCCGGCTTGCTTGATCAGCCGCTTGTGATGACCACTCTTGTGGGAGAGTCGTTTGTTGCTAGGCACGTGTTCCGATCCTGTATCGTCTGTATTGGCGAGAGAGAGTTGCCTGTCGACTTGATCCTTCTGGAGATGTTGGACTTCGACGTTCTTTTGGGCATGGATTGGTTAGCCACGTGCTATGCTTCTGTGGACTGCCGTGAAAAGACAGTTAGATTCTGCTTTCCCGGCGAGTCGGTTTTTGTTGTGTTGGGGGACCGTGGTGCCACCCCTCACAGTGTGATTTCTTCTTTTCGCGCTGGACAGCTTTTGAGGAAGGGATGTCAGGGATTTCTCGCCTATGTTTGCGATGCTCGCGCTACAGAGGTTCCACTGGATCAAGTTCCGGTTGTCAGCGAGTTTCCTGATGTGTTCCCTGCCGAGCTTCCAGGGTTGCCGCCCGAGCGCGACATTTCTTTCTGTATTGATTTGGTTCCTGGCTCGGGGCCTATTTCCATACCGCCTTATCGGATGGCCCCGGCGGAACTTAGAGAATTGAAGGGTCAGTTGCAAGATTTACTGGACAAGGGACTTATTCGACCCAGTGTTTCTCCTTAGGGTGCTCCAGTCCTGTTCGTCAAGAAGAAGGATGGCAGTTTGCGCCTGTGTATCGACTACCGCCAGCTGAACAGGGTGACAGTGCGGAACAGGTATCCTTTGCCGCGTATCGACGATTTGTTCGACCAGCTTCAGGGGGCAGGGTACTTTTCGAGGATCGATTTACGATCGGGCTATCATCAGCTGCGGGTTCGACGGGAGGACATTCCCAGGACAGCTTTCCGTACGCGCTACGGCCATTACGAGTTTTTGGTGATATCGTTCGGACTCACCAATGCGCCAGCAGCCTTCATGGACTTGATGAACCGTATTTTCCGGCCATATTTGGATCTGTTCATCATAGTATTCATTGACGATATCTTGGTGTATTCCCGGAGTAGTGAGGAGCACGAGCAGCACCTGCGGATTACCTTGCAGACCTTGAGGGAGCACCAGCTTTATGCGAAATTCTCCAAGTGTGCTTTTTGGCTGGACAGCGTGGACTTCTTGGGACATGTGATTTCATGAGACGGTATATGTGTAGACCCGAGGAAGATCGAGGCCGTTCAGCGTTGGCCCAGACCCACATCGGTGACGGAGATTCGCAGCTTTTTGGGGCTGGCCGGTTACTACAGACGTTTTGTGCAGGACTTCTCCCGTATTGCTACACCGTTGACCGGGTTGACCCAGAAGGGAGTTCCTTTCGATTGGACGGAGGAGTGCGAGCACAGTTTCCAGCAGTTACGGACTCGGCTGACGACGGCACCGGTGTTATCTTTACCTTCCGGATCGGGCGGATTTGTGGTATATTGTGATGCTTCTCGAGTGGGGTTAGGGTGCGTACTGATGCAGCATGACAGGGTGATCGCGTATGCCTCACGACAATTGAAGAAACATGAGCAGAACTACCCCACTCACGATTTGGAGATGGCAGCAGTGGTCTTCGCACTTAAGATCTGGCGACATTACCTATACGGCGAATCGTGCCAGATATTCACGGATCACAAGAGTCTGAAATATATATTCCAGCAGCGGGACCTGAACCTTCGACAGCGCCGATAGATGGAGTTAGTGATGGATTACGATTGCGAGATCTTATATCACCCGGGCAAGGCAAACGTGGTGGCGGATGCTTTGAGCAGGAGGCCCGGGGATAGTCTATCTTGTTTGAGCGCAGTACAGGGGCAGTCGTCAGCAGATTGGCAGATATTATGCGACAGCCGGATACAGTTCGAATTGACGCCGAGTGGAGGACAAATAGCGCATGTCCGTGCACGCCCACAGTTGATCGATCGTATACGTGAGGCACAGCTCAGTGACGACCGATGTTCAGAGATCATGGCACAGATTGGACAGGACAGATTTTCCGAATTCGTGATCGATGATCAGGGGTTACTACGATTTGGAGTCAGACTGTGCGTACCTGATGCTGAGGGACTGAGGCGCGAGATTCTTGAGGAGGCACATCGATCGGTATATACCGTCCATCCTGGTTCCACCAAGATGTATCATGATATGAGAGGTGTTTACTGGTGGGACGGAATGAAGAGGGACATCGCAGATTTTGTGTCGAGATGCCTGACTTGTCAGCAAGTCAAGGCTGAGCACCAGAGGCCCGCGGGAGAGCTACAGCCGTTACCCATTCCGGAGTGGAAGTGGGAGCAGATTTCGATGGATTTCGTTGTGGGTCTACCCAGGACTAGTCGGGGGTATGACTCCATCTGGGTGATCGTGGATCGTTTGACGAAAGCGGCTCACTTCCTACCGGCGAAGACGACTTTCGGATTTACTCAGTATGCCCAGATCTACATTGACGAGATAGTGCGACTACACGGAGTCCCGACATGCATTGTGTCCGACAGAGGCACCCAGTTTACCAGTCGACTATGGCAGAGGCTTCAGGAGGCTTTGGGCACTCGTTTGAGTTTCAGCACAGCATTTCATCCGCAGACCGATGGACAGTCAGAGCGGACCATTCAGACTCTCGAGGACATGCTCAGAGCTTGTGTATTAGATTTCGGAGGTAGCTGGGATCATCATTTGCCCTCAGTAGAGTTCTCCTACAATAACAGCTACCAGGAGACCATTCAGATGGCACCATTTGAGGCTCTTTATGGGAGGAGATGCAGGTCGCCCGCTTGTTGGACAGAGCTCAGTGAGAGCAGTATCTTAGGGCCACAGATCGTTGAGGAGACGACCGCGAAGATCCAGTTGATTCGTGATAGGATGAGAGCAGCCCAGAGTAGGCAGAGATCTTATGCGGACCGTCGGCGACGCAGACTTGAGTTTTCTGTTGGTGATCATGTTTTCTTGAGGGTCTCCCCAATGAAAGGTGTGATGAGGTTTGGGAAGAAGGGGAAGCTCAGTCCCAGGTATGTAGGCCCCTTCGAGATCCTCGAGCGTGTTGGTGCAGTAGCCTACCGTTTAGCCCTTCCGCCCAGTTTTCCAGATGTGCATCCCGTATTTCATGTCTCGATGCTCCGCAGATATCTTCATGATCCTTCGCATGCGATTCAGCATCCGACGATCCAGCTGGAGCGCGACCTTTCCTATGCAGAACAGCCAGTGATGATCTTGGATCGACAAGTGAAGAAATTGAGATCAAAGGACATTCCATCAGTCAAGGTACTTTGGCGTGGCCAGAACCGTGAGGAGGTCACTTGGGAGACTGAAAGCGAGATGATGAAAACGTATCCCCATCTTTTTGAAGGTACGTGTAGTTAGATTTTTGAAATTCGGGGACGAATTTCTTTAAGGGGGAGAGATTGTAACACCTTAGGATATGTTTAGTGAATAATTATATTTAAATATTGGGTTTTTTACAAAAAGTTTACCAAATTGTGTTTTAAACATTTTTCCTAATTTAATAAATATTTTTCCAAAATTTTCCTAGGCTTGCACACACATGTGCATGTAAACTAGGGTTTTTAAAATGAGTTATTACCATGATTATTAACCATTGTGGGCTAATCATGGGATTAAGTCTTTTGGTTTTAAATTAAGTTATTTAGTTAATTAGTAGTTGTTTTAATTTGAATTGTGTTAGGTGTTGACTTGTGTGAGAGGGAGAGAGGTCATCATGGCTCAAGCCATGCTTGCAATTAATGAGGAGAGAGAGAGGAGGATTGATATTTGGGTGATAATTGTTTCCTCACATTTCTTTGTTTTCTCTCAAGTCTCACACCCACACACTCACACAACACACCCACTTACCTCTCAGCTCCAGAACCAAGCAGCACAGTAGCAAACACAGCAGCAGCAACAGCAAGAAGCAGTAGCAGCAGCAGAGAGCAGTAGCAGCAGCACCAGTGAACAGCAACAGCAACAGCACCTAGTGCAGCCTCTTCCCTGCACCTCTTCTTCTTCCTTCAGCTCCCTAGGGTTAAGTATGAGGTATATTTCCTAAACTTATTCCCTAGTTTGCTTGGTTAGTTTAGATTTGCATCGGTTAGTGGTTTTTAGTGCGTTTTAGTGCGATATGAGGTGTTTAGTAGGAACTTTGTGCTAAGGTGGTGTGGTTTGGTTTCAGTAGGTTGTTAGTGGGTTATTGAGACCATGTTAACTTAGCCTAACCCCAATTGCACTAAAATACCACCAGTTTTCCAAATTGATGCAAATCCGTCGTTTTTAAGCAAAACCGAGTTTTCTGGAACTGCTTTTGACCCGATGAGTTCTGAGTGAAATTGGGAAGACTGCAGTATAGTGGAGATGTGCTGATACCCCAGATTTAACCCGACCCCCTAACTGCTACAGTAGGCCGTCAATTAATTCGTTCTGGCCGCAATTTGCGGCCAGATGGGTAGGGTTTGGGTTGGGGTTTGGTCCTGTAGGTGTCTGCTAGTGTGTAGGGTGCTGTGATGCATATATTTTTGTAAGTTTAGTTCTGTATAAAAATCTGGGACCAAATACCTATTTTGCCGTTTTTCTAAACCTTCGCGACACGCGTGATACGTGAGTAGGTTTGGCGCTTTGCGTATCGCGACGCGTCGGGGTAGTTTCAGGCGCGTGATCACACATTTTAGCGTATCGCGCACACGCGCGATTGGTTTGCGACACGGGTCTCTAGTTGGACCGTAATGTCGCGTTTCTATGAAATTGAGCTTATGTGTGATATCTGTTATGTGATTCTAGGTTCGCAGGCCAGCGAGATAGACGCTGCGAAGAAGGGCAAGCAAGTTGTTGGATACACGTAGCGCGAGACACGGTGAGTAGATTTCACATCTACGGGGATATCGCCCGCATGGCGTTATGCGTCAGGGCTGATAGGACTTTATTATTATATGTTGCATGTACCCCATAGACTGTCATCGCATATTGCATTCCCTGCTATATATATATATATATATATATGCTTAGAACTGATAGAACACTGCACTATTACTAACGGTTTATGTTGCACGGGCACTAATTTACATGCTACACACACACCGTTAGTAATTGCCATGCCATACTCACTGTAGAGCTGCCATGATTACATTGCTGTAGTTCATCTTACATATGATTGGTTATGATTTTCTAGAAATTGGGAGCCGCATGACATCTTTAAGAACGGAAACTATTTTAAAAAGTGGATTCCCCCTTATACACATACCATGGATTGATTTACATTGTACCTCGCATTGGATTTACTTATTGGTGTTGGATTTCATACGATTTCTGGTTTTGAGGACCGTGGAAATATTTAAGAAAAGATGCTCTATTTTGAAAAAAACCCGGTACCTTGTGATATGATATTTTGGTGCGTCCACCACGCGTTTTCTCGGTGCTGAGACGTGTGCTTGAAACCCGATTCGAGGAGATGGATGATCCATTTGCGGGTTCGTGGTGGGCCCGGTATGGTACCCCGGGGAGAGAATGGTTTCGCTGTGCAGTAGACGGTGAGCCCGGCGGAGGGACTACTACCTACCGGTGATTGGTTGGACCTGGCAGTTGTCCGGAGGATACTGACCAGAGTCGAGAGATGGATGCTGGATGATCCGTACTGCCGGGGCCGAGGGCCGATACCGCAGACGGACCCCGTGGGCCGATCCGGACTGACGGAGCCCGATATACGAGGATTTGCGTGTCGATGCTGGACACGAATATTTTATGATATTTTGGGTGCCGATGTTGGGCACTCGTGATTTCTCAGAGATATACAGGATTTGAGGGCCGATGGGTGTGCCGGCGCCTGAGTGTATTTGGGATTTGGGTACAGTCTGAGGCACCGATTATTGTTTTCCATATTGACATATCCATGTAGATGTTATTTATCCCATGCTCAGTATTGATTACTATATACCTCATCCTGTAGCATTTACCTGATAGAGCACTTGCATTACTATTGCATCCACTGTTGGCATGCATTTGATATCATCTGCTGGCATTAGTAGAGCCACGCTATATGTGCATGCTCGCGATCACCTATATATGTTATCTCTATTCACGAGTTGGCAACTCACCCCCGTTGTGCCACAGTATTTGCAGGTTGCCCTTGGGAGTAGTCGCGGCTGGCTGTTTACCGCATCTTTTGGCACAGATACCTTTCTGAGGCGAGTTAGCCTTTTTGCTGATAGGTGGGTTTTTGTATGGTATCTGTTATCTTTCAGTTGTATATTGATGTATCTAGTATTCTCCATCTACCTTTCTGTATTAACTTAGAGACAGTTGTGAGGACGATATATATGATTTTATACTCTGGTGTCGAGCTCGCATGTGAGCCGACGATATTTTTTTATGCAGTCTTACCCTTTGTGATATTGTCCTTGCTTTATTGTGTATTCTTCGCTACGGCGGCGTATATCATATTGTGATGCTTTATTCATTTTACTTGTCATTTCTGCTACACCTTGCTTTTACCCGACTCACGGGACAAATGTTTAAAAAGGAAATGTTGCCAAAATTATAAATTATAACTCTTGAACTAAAAAGGATTTCTACTAAATTAATTAAAGTTTCCTAGACATGTACGACTGATTTCACAAAATGCTTTAATCACTCTTTATTTATTGGTTTTGATTTCTGGGTTCGGCTTACTTAGCCGCGTTACGCCTGTAGACGTTGCGTGGTTAAGTGCCGGTCACGAGTCGAAACTCTCGGGTCGTGACTGGTCTGCATTATCTCCGATCGTGACACCAGGTTCCGATTGCAATTTTGGCAGAGTCTGCAAGCAAGCTTGGGAACAAGTCTGAACTTCAGCACAGCTTATCATCCACAAACAGATAGTTAGTCTGAACGAACTATTCAGATCTTAAAAGATATGCTCAGAGCGTGTATGTTAGAATTCGGAGGATCGTGGAAAGATCACCTACATCTTGTGGAGTTCGCTTACAACAACAGTTACCAAGCAAGCATAGGAATGACACCTTTTGCAGCACTTTATGGAAGGAAGTGTTGATCACCATTAAGTTGGGACGACATCGGAGACAGAGAACTTCTTGAACCTGAAATGATAGTAGCAACTGTTGATGTGGTTCGTACTATCAGGGAAAGAATGCGCATAGCCCAAGATCGACAGAAGCACCGGGCTGATGCAAAGCGATGTCATTTGGAGTTCCAGCCGGGAGATCACGTATTCTTAAAGATATCTCCAAACCGCGGAGTGATTCGATTTGGAAGACGGGATAAGCTAAGTACGAGATATATTGGACCGTTCGACATACTCGAACGAGTCGGTGAAGTGGCATACCGCTCGGCACTTCCACCTTTATTGGAAGGAGTACATAATGTGTTTCACATATCCCAACTCAGAAGGTATGTGAGTGACCCCAGCCATATTCTCGATCATTCCGTGCTCATTGTACAACCCAACTTATCTTGTGAGCAACCACCTGTCGAGATCCTGGATAGGAAAGTGAAGTCACTTCAGAACAAGGAAGTCAATTTGGTTCGAGTGATGTGGAGAAAAGACACTCCAGGAGAATCGACATGGGAAAGGGAAGATGAGATGCGTGCAAGATATCCTCACCTAATTATAAACTAGTCCTTAAAATAAAATTGTAAATTTCGAGGATGAAATTTTTGTAAGAAGGGTAGACTGTAACAACTCCAATTTTAGTGTACATAAAATTCATTTAAAATTAATGTATACTTGGGGTATTTACATTTTCTGTGAGTACTATAAGTATTTTTTTTTGCTTTTTAATAGCAAGAAAGAGCTTGTAGCTCACTGGAAAGTCTTGCACTGCTGTTATAAAGCACCAGAGTTCAAATCCCATCAGCCACATTATTTTTTATATTGATTTCTTTTAATCTTTTTAGAAGCCCAAGAGTCTACACGTGCATAACCCATAAACCCAAAGGTCAAACTAAAAACAAATAAGCCCAGGAGGTACACCAAACGACGGTGGACAGGTGGCGTCGAGACCCGGTCCGACTCGGCTGACTCGGGCCAGCGGCAAGTCCGACTCGGCCAACGGCGCCGGTCCGACCAAGTTGGATCGCCGATTTTTTTCACTCCTCCTATGTCTTTTGGCCTCCCCATAACTCCTGTTCTATTTAAAATCCTGCATTATTTCAGAGGAATTAAAATACAATTAAAACTAATTTAATGCATAATTTTTAATGCTTTTTTTTATCAAACCCTAACCCTAATCTTTTCCTATAAATACCACTCCATCTCACACCCCCTCACTCACAATCTCTGCCTAAACTCTCAAGAAAAATCCCTAGAACTTTTGTGTACAAGTGGAGTTAGCGAAGGGCGAACCTCCGACGAACTTCCGACGACGACCCTAGGAGCTCCCAGTGACGAAACGACACACTGGCACCTCCTACCACTCCCTTTTCCTCTTCTCTAATCTAAAATTCAGTAATTCCCTTCTCCCCCTTCTCTTTACTATTCTAAAAACTTAGAATTCTAAAACCCGACGGAAGTGGAGTTAATCCGACTTCCGGTTCGGTTTTTCCTTAAAAATCATATTTTTCTTAAAAACAATAATACCAAACTCTCATATCATGATCATTAAACATTAACAAAACATCTTGACAAGTTTTATATCAAAAGAATTCATATTCCAATTTTTATAGCACTTTTACAGAAAAATACCATATAGTTTAGTTTCGACATAAACATCATTACCCCTTGCTATACCTTTAGTTAGTTCACGAGGTAATGACCTACCTCCTCACAACACTCATATGTAACATAGCACGATAATCTTTGGGGACATAATTTTGGGAAAATACGATTTTACACAAAACTACCTCAAACTTATAAAAACCTTTTTTTACAAGATTATGTATTTTAAACAAATCTTTGCAAAGTGCCGCTACAACCCATTTGGGTAACCCGTTTGGGATGATGTGGATTATCGCACATCCTCGGGCTTAGTAGTGCGAGATGCAGACCTCCTCAAGAAGCATATGGTCTCGAAAGATTTAAAATACAATTTTCTTTTTAAAATGTGATTTCTATTATAATTAAAACTTATATTTTAAATATATATATATATATATGTAATTAATATAAATATATCTATTTTAATATTTATAATATTCCATACTTTCCAAAATTCAAGAAAAACATTCCATTTACAAGAAAATACCATACAATTCCAATATTACAAATAAATACCATATATTATGAAAAAAATAGGTTTTATTCACTAAAAATATCACAATGATAAAATATACATCAATGAAAACTTTAAAGACGATAATAAAATACTTGAGGTGTATTTTGAAAATTATACAAAATTATTTTTACATAATACCCCCTCAAGTTCTACAAATTACAATAAGGACCCTAGTAAATATATGTTTAAGCGGGACCGGTCTCTTAAGCCTCAAGGAGACGGAGATATGGGTGCTTGCCTATTTAAGATAGATAACTTAATAAACGGTGTTATCAACACTGTAATCGTCTTTGAAAAAGACACAAATCTAGCCGTTCATGTGCAGCGGTTACTGATAACACCAAAACCTAATTCAGGATTCAATTTCTTTTCTAATTGTCTGACTCAGACTGAGTCTCGATATAATCAATCTGAATTGAATGAGATTCAATTATATATAACAAATCAATATGAATCCATGTATTCAATTTGTTCAATCTATCAATCTATACAACTTGACCGAACCGAACCATGGATATACATCCATCTACATGATTCTCCAGTTACATCCATTTACTGGTATCATGGTTTTGGCAAGTCATCCATCTATACAATTCAAATTACAATACAATACAATACAATCAAGACATCGCGGGGTTTAAGTAGTAGATTGGTACGGAAGGTGTTAGAAGTGGTACGAGACTGCAACCATTAAGACACCTAACCTGAATTCAATTGCTGTTGTACCATGGTATAAACGGTTCCTTGTATTCCATTCACCGTAGTCTCTGGTCTAACGAGACTCCTCTCGTATTCACTGGCATCTTATGTACAAAACTACAAACAACAGCATTAACACTAAATACAACATTATAACAATATAATACAAATTTAAAAGCTACATTCTCTCACTGTCTATTCTACTCCTCCCTTATCTTTGGGACTTACCGAGCGATTGTTTGCTGACGACATTCTTTCTATTTCTTCTTTGGAATGTTGTCAGGTGATTCGGATCTTCAGGAGATCGAGCCCACCAGTGAGGATTTGGACCAGCTAGCTTACGACCCGGAGCTTTAGATTCCTTGTATACATTTAATTTCAGTACTTTCATTTCTTTTATGCCACTGTTTAGGCATCGTTTTTCATTCCATATATTTACTTTTCCATGTACTGTAAAAGAATGTTAATAAATAAAGTTGTTGTTCATTACATTTGTCTTTTATGTATGTTTCTTTTATATTTCTTAGTTACGCTTAGCGTATATACTTCTGAGTAAGTACGTAGCGGCCAGTCGCGTCCATTTCGTCGTACACTGGAAAGCGCGGCGTGACATCGTCTATGAATGTAATGAAGTACGAGAAGCCATTCTTGGTATGTGTAGACATAGGACCGTATACATCACTATGTATCAGTCCCAAGAGTTCAGTAGCTCTTTCTCTGTGTCCAGCAACGGAGTTTTGGTCATTTTGCCTTTGAGACTTGACTGGCAAGTTTCATAAGATGAAATTTCAAACGGATTTAAATATCCATCCTTATGTAATTTAGCTAGCTGTGTCGTATTGATATGACCTAGTCTACAATGCCACAAGAAGGATTCGTTCATTTCTAAACTTTTCCTCTTGTGTGTGTTCTGTACATTAAGAACTGTATTCTGATTCAGAACGTATAATCTGTTACATAGCGCACCAAACCGAATCAACACTTGATTTAGGAAAATATTCATAAATTTTTCTCTACTACAAAGTTATATCTTTCTTTATCTAATAAAGAGATTGATATTAAATTGCACATCATAGATGGTACGTAGTAACAGTCGTTCAAGATCAGTGTATTACCGTTTGTCAATACAAGGTGATATTCGCCAACTGCTTTGGCTGCAACAGTTGCACCATTCCCAACTTTTATGGAATGTTCACCTTTTCCCAGTTCTCTACCTCTTCTAAGCCATTGCAATACATTACATAGGTAGGATCTTGATCCGGTATCTAATACCCATGACGTAGAGTGTACTGAAAAACAGTTCTCGGTAACGAACACACCCGAAGAAGATGCATCAATATGCTCATTCCTAGTTTGGGTGGCTTGGGAATCCTGGTATTGCCCTATTTCCTACTCGGTCTTATAACAATTATAAGGAAGAGCGGAACCAACGTCCCCCAGCTCAGTATAATAAGCAGGTTCGGTTAATACATCCATATTATTATCTTGATTAAGGTATGTCAAGGTCGCTACCTGGAGAGAGAGAGAAGAAAAACACTTTAGTGTATGATCTTGCAAGATTAGATTTGGTTATTATCTTATCTAATCAGGATGGCTCCCACTGCTTTTTATCTAATCTTCCTTCAAACCCTAAAAGGTAAGACTAGCCAGGATTAATTACATGCTATAAGTTCGCTAATCGGTCAGCAAGGCCAGTGTTGGTACTTTGAGAGAGGTTCCTCGTGCTTTCGCATAGACCTAATTAAAATAAACCTCATTTTCCCAGAGGCATAACCCCATTGACACCTTTCTAGACACCTAATTGGTTAGCTAATTGTATAGTGCAAAACTCTCGCAGGAGTAACTCTTACTCGCAGCGGGTATCGGGATCCAACTATTTCATAGAAGATATGCAATCTAATTGCAAATTTCAACACTTGAAATTCCCGATAAAATTTTCCCCTAATGTCCTATGACCTTGACGGAGGCCAACAAACCATAGGACACTAGTCAAGTTCAACCCGTACATTTTTTGATTGAATTAAACCCACCCGCATGACTCTTGACGGAGGCCAACAAAGTCGCACGACTACCCTAATCCAATCGCATCATATGCTAGCAAATAAGTGCTAATCAGCCACCGCACACTACGCCTTGACGGAGGCCAACAAACGCAGCACGAATACTAAATAGTACCTATCTGAAATGACGGAGGGATACGACAGGTTTTTAAGAAAACCTTTTGCGTAATGAACTTGATATTGTTGTAGAATTTAGTGATTTTGAAAATGAGTGTTTTTGAGGCTTTTACTAGTTTCGCTAAAGTGGTCACTCTCGGTGAAGGGATCTCAGCTTTTTCCTCATCAAATGAGGTGCTGGATATTCTACAAGAAATACCACTATGCAAAGCAAAAACTAAAAAAGCAATCAAAAACAAAACCGTGTTGGTTGTAGCATCTGCTGGTTTCGCTAAAGAGGTCACTCTCGGTGAAAGGATCTCGGCTCTTTCCTTATCGAATAAGATGCTGGATATTCAACAAGAAATACCACTATGCAAAGCAAGAACTAGAGCTACCTTTAAAAATTTGATTCCACAACATCTTTAGGTTTCTTTGTTTTTCATTAATCACATTAATGAAGTCCCATCATGTATGCTTCCTAAGCATTACAGATAAAGAAACGAAAATACAACGAACGCTTATGTCATCCGCATTTGCCTCTTTGTCCCGTTATGCACCGTTAGGTTACTTAACTAACGGCATAGAGGGGTAGGACTAGCGCGGATACAAAACATAAGCAACGTCTATTATATATCATATATATAATAATAAAACATTCGTCTCAGTCAGTAATATAATCTCATCACAGAACATTGCAGCAGAAGTCAACATATGAAATATTGAATATACTATGATTTCCGCGTTTTAAATTAAGCCAGTAAAAAAACACATATTCCACAATCGTGATGAATAGCCAAACCCACATCCCTAGACCCCTACGAAAGCGGCAAGTAACCCTGCCAGTTCTAGGATTAGGAGACCCGATATCGACTCCTCGAGATGGTATCCCACTGGACCCTAGAATCCGGTCACCTGTGCTCCCCATCTTGGATCTATCCTAATGCGTAAAAGTAAATAATATACATCAATGGAGACATCATCCTCAACCCGGAAGTGCCCTAATAAAAGAATATTACATATAATGAATTTTACATGAATCAAAAGAAAAACTCTCATCTTACATAAAACCCCCGAACATTCTATCACGGCGATCCAATATATCATATCACAGCAACATATAACAACGCATGTCATCAACGTATGTAAATATGCGTATCCCAATTGTCGTTGTCGTATAGCAATGAAATCGATGATACACCACATATTACACTTACGGTCACAGAATAGAAATATGAACTACAATAATTAGAATCCGCAATCAACCTTAGACATCATAAACCCGAAATATCACATACTTCGGATTTCATGCCTAACACATCAAATCCCTTAGACATCATATAACCGGAATATCACATATTCCGAATTTCATGCCTAACTTTACAAACCCCGCATTTTAGTCCCGTCTTGAAAACACTTTTCATTAATTAGTCGGGTAAATCAACAGGATTCCAGACAACATGATCGAATGCGCGTCGGAAACATTAGTAGACGGTCGCATCCCCGATACCGTCGATGAAGTGCACTTAGGTGGAACACCGTGGCCACGAGCACCCGAGCGGATGTTTTTGGTAACAGGGTTCTCCTATAGTTACTTGGTCGGGGCTATGGGGCATGGCTATCTAGTAATCTTACCCGGTGAGTAGCCGCGAGCACTACGCGATTGCGAAGAAGTTTTGATCCAAATCGAAACTTCGTGGCAACAGATGATTTGAAACTAAATTGCTAGATTTATAAGATATAATCCAGTTTTCACAAAACTTATAATTGTGGATTCCAAATATTGTATCACAAATCACATATAGTTAGGCGACGTTAAACATTTCGATCGAATCAACGATTTCCCAAAATTCCCAGAAAACTCAACACTTGAGCACAGTTAAAAAATACCCAGAATATGCCACAGTACCTATGGACCAACCGTTGAAGTGCCAACCCAAGCCTCAAACTTGGCGCCGCGGAACTGCCGCAAATACCACTATTTGGCCGTGATGCCACAGTCAAGTAATCGAGTTAGGGTTTCGTTCTTCAAGAGGGTCCATAGAATTACCTGCATGATTTTTTGAATATTTTTAATCTAAAAAATTCCAACGTTTGGAAAAATTTCCAGAGAGCATGGGAAATTAGGGATTTCGGTGTTCGTTCGGACTTCTAACTTCGCCTAGATGACGCCTAATACTCTAGCTTGGCTCTGATACCATGTTGGAATTTCTTAGCACATCTACTAGGGTTTCAAGGTGTATCAAGTATACAATTTTAAAAATATAGTGTGCTAATGAACACAAACTTTGAATCGAACTAGAGAATTAGGGTTAAACAACAAGTAAGCAAGCATAAACCTAAGTGATTATGGAATACAACCTTTGTAGACCGATCCATCACTTCAAATGCTCTGTGTAGAAATCCCTTCGCTCCAAGTAGTGGTGTTCCGGACTCTCCGTAGGCTCCACTAGTCGAAATGAACGAGCTTGCTTAATGATTTTCGAAGCCAAAGATGATCTACTTTGAGGAGACTCAACTCAAACTACCTCTTCACTAATTTATGAATAAGTGTAGCAAACAACCTACACTATATGGCTAATATGGTATAGATTGATGAAGTAGGAATTTAGCTCACTTTAGAATATTTTTCCTTTCATTCTTTTTCACCTCAAGAAAATCAAGTAAAGAAAAAGAGCTGAAGAAGATGAAATATCTAATGAACCATGGGTGAGAAAAATATCTAATACAAACTCTTGTAGAGACTTAACTATGGCTAAGATAATGGTTATGTTAAATAATATTTAGAGTAAAACAAAAATGGGTGGAGTTTAGTCAAGGTTTCTGTTCCGCCAAAATTTTAGCTCAAAACTTGCTCCCTTAAAAATATATATATATATATATATATATATATATATAATTACAATAAAATAAAAATAAAAATAATAAAGGAAAAACTCTACATGCAAAGCATGTAGGTACTGCCTTGGATAGAATTAAATCTTATGATGGCGCCTTACGTGCTCCTCACGCGGGGGCCAATGTGCAAAACACAAAAAGAAATCTATTAAATAAGAGTTAAACTCTTAGGAGGCAGCGCCTCACGTGCAAAGCATGAGAGTGCCAGCGCATAGAGTCAAAGACTCTGAGGCAGCACCTCACGTGCAAAGCACGAAAGCGCTGAGCGCCAGCGCTAAAGAGTCAAAGACTCTGAAGCAGCGGATCAAGTGGAAAGCACGAGAGCGCTGAGTGTCAAGCGCTAAGAGTCAAAAACTCTGTGACAGCGCATCACATGCAAAGCACGAGAGCGCTGGCGTTAGAACTAAAAGTTCTCTGCTATTGGATCAAAGATCCAACGGAGATGATAAATCATCAGAGTACAGAATTAAATTCTGATTGAAGAAATACTCCTCAAATCTTTCTAAACAAGAAAGATTGTGCTTTGAAAATCAGAGCATCGTTGGATCAAAGATCCAATGGTGATTAAAAATCCTCAAGATACAGAATAAGCTCTGTATGGGAAAATATTCTCAAAATCTTGTTAAAAACAAGAAGATTGTCTTCTGTAAAACAGAAGCCCTTGGATCAAAGATCCAACAGTGGTAAACATCCCAAATCAATTAGAGGAAAGATTTGCTTAACTGATTCAAAAATCAGCCTCCACTATATAAAGGCCCCAAGACTTCAAGTCTTAGAAAGAAGAACCCCCCCTAAGTTTAAAATTCTCAGAAAAGAAAAGGAGAAGAGTAAGCTCTGAAAAGAAGAATTTCTTTAAGGTAAATAAAACAGAGAGACCAAAGTATCTCATCATAAAAGGAGGGAGAGGGGAAGAAAAATAGAAAGAGAATTTAATTCTCTAAAGAAGAGGAACTCCTCCCAAAAGCTCCCATAAAAAAGAGAATTTATTTCTCAATCCAAGAGTTTAACTCTTCTCAAGAACTTAGTTCTTCCTCTGGTTAAGATCTGCAGAAGCAGATCTCCCCGCAGATTGATAATTTAATTCTCATCGGGGAGATTCTGTCATGCAGATCCAAAACCTAAAGAAAAGAATTGAGTCCAAAAGAGTTTAACTCTTACAAAATATATGGGAATTTAATTCCTCTAAAACTAGGGTTTAACCCTTTAAAAAGAAATTAATCCCTGCAAAGAACAAAGGAGAACTTGATTCCTCAGAACCATAGAAGAACAACCTGATGATTCATTAGCATTCAAACGCTACATAAAAGCTCACGTGTTCCCACGTGAGCATCTTTGAGGAACAAAAAGGGAAAGACTGAGATCTAGCCATGTGACCCCACGTGACCCTTGAGAAGTGCTCGACATTTATAAAAAGAAAGGGAATAAACCATATTTTTAGAGCGCCTCACGTGACCCAACGTGACCCCTGAGAAGTGCTCAGCACTTATAAAAAAGAAAGGGAATAAACCCTATTTTTGGAGCGCCTCATATGACCCCACATGACCCCTGAGAAATGCTCAGCACTTATAAAAGAGAAAAGAGAATGAACCCTATTTTTGGGGTGCCTCACGTGACCCCACATGACCCCTGAGAAGTGCTCAGCACTTATAAAAGAGAAAAGGGAATGAACCCTATTTTGGGAGGGCCTCATGTGACCCCATGTAACCTCTGAGAAGTGCTTAGCGCTTATAAAAGAGAAAAGGGAATGAGCCCAAAGCCAGCGCTCACATTTTGAGAGCACCTCGCATGTTCGCACGTGAGCGTTAATGAACTAGGCGCTCAGCACTCAAATACAGCGCCTACATTTGGAGAATACCTCACGTGTCCGCACGAGACCATTTAATAAACCAATTGCTTAGCACTCATATGGAAAAGAAATATATCCAAAAGCAGCGCTCACATTTTGAAGGCGCCTCACGTGTTCGCATGTGAGTACCATAGGGAGCTAAGTGTTTAACACTTACATATATAAAAGGGGAATAGAACCCAATGAACATCGCCAATTTTCAGGCGCCTCACATGCCACACGTGAGCACCCCTAAAATTTCAATGTTCAACACTGCTTTAAAGCCGCACGTGAGAGCGTGTGAGCGCTGAGCATATACTAGTGTTTAAACACTACGAGAGGCCAATATTAGCCAACTTAGACTAAATCTCCTAAGGACAATCAATCGAGCCCCTCATGCTCAGGGTCCCCCAAACCGATCTCAGTCCGAAAGATAGCTATTAAGCTCCTAACAGATAGCATCTAAAATGATGTTCATCCTATTCCCCCTCAGTCGGGACATTGGCTCAAGGGTATATCTCTCCACACCTCTGATACATGTCGTTGTAATTCCTCAACGTCTTCAGGGTGGTGGCGGGTCCCGACAACCAACAACTTTTTAGTACATTTCCAAACCCATGGATACACCCCAATGGACCGTAATGTTCTTAAACTAACTGTGGACCGTAAGGTCCTTAAACTTATGGACCGCAACGTCCCTAAACTAAACTCTATAGACTATGTTGTCTTTAAACTTTACGGACTATGAGGTCCCTATACTCATGGACTATGATGTCCTTAAACTTATGGACCGCAACGTTCCTAAACTAAACCCCACAGACTATGAGGTCTTTAAATTAGACTATGATGTCTTTAAACTGGACTATGAGGTCCTTAAACTTATGGACCATGATGTCCTTAAACTTTATGGACTATGAGATCCTTAAACTCATGGACTATGATGTCCTTAAACTTTATGGACTATGAGGTCCATAAACTCATGGACTATGATGGCGAAGACGGATAAAACCAAATAGCATCTGCCCCCAAATTCAGGCAAGATGAACCTACACGGTCTCATCTCCCGGTTTTCGGTGGAGAACAGATTCTGGTATGCCCGGTGGGACCTTTTTCTCTTTCTACTCCACACTTCGTGTGTCGTAGTCACGAATGAATCACGGTTTATTGTGGTTGCCCCTGAATTCAAAGTACTATGATTTGGTGTCTTGCTCCCATGCAGAGAAAATGGCTTCCAACTGCACTAGCTGCAACAACAACTCCCACTCCATCCTTGTCACGACCCAAAGGTAAGGAACGTGACTGGCACTTAGATAACGAGATGTCTCAAGGCGTAACGTAACCTAAGTCAGCCAAAGCCCAGAAAAATCTAAACCATAAACAATAAGAGTGAAGGAAAACCTTTTATGAAAACGATTTTAAACCAATTAAGTTATATTAATCCCTTTTAAAAAGCATCAAAATTTTCCGAAAATTTCGGCAGAGTCTCTTTTGTAAATACTAACCCCCAAAAATGGGTACAACAAGATATATAACCTGTAATGATAAAATGGCATCCCCAAGCGGGAGCTAGCTCTTCGCCCAAGGCGGATCACAACCACACGCAATATATATACAATATCAAGCAAATAAGCATAAAGAAATGCAAAAATAAGAAAAACACAATGTCGGCTCAAGTGAGCTCGACCCCAGAGAAACCACATATACACAAATCTCTCAGTCTCATCACTATGTCGCATATACCAATAAGAAGTGGTAGATGGAGAATACTAGATACAAAGATAGTACAAAAAGATAAAGTGTCCTCGCAACCCACCTAAGAGCAATGTTACGAGTCTGAGCAAAAGAAGCCAATGATAAGATAAACCTGCCGCTATAAGGTTGGCGGGTCCGACCTGCAAGACACTGTGGCACAACGGGGGTGAGTTGCCAGCTCGTGAGTAGAATATAATATCTAATAAGGCTATCGTAAGAATGCACGCAAATGCGTCGCAATCTGCATATCTAAGTATAATGCGATGCTACTAATATGTATGCACATGGATGCAAAATTAATACGAAATCTTTAAGCTTTTAAATACGATGATCTCTGCATTCTTAACTTAAAAAAAATCTGTACAAAAGCCAAAGTACCACCAATGAAATCATTTGAAAACCGTGTCAAGTATCGACACCAAATATGGAAATATATCTGTCTCAATGTCTCACTATATCAATATCTCAATACATCGGGCTCCGTTAGTCCGGATCGGCCCATATCATCAAATCTCACGACAACGGTCGGTATCCTCCAGATATCCGCCGCGCCAGACATCACCGGTAGGTAGTCTTCACCTGCCAGGCTTATCGTCTACAACTCGATCTTCTTGCCCCGGGGTACCAAACCAGGCCCATCATGTACCCGAGACGGTTCATCCACTCCTCGAATCGGGTCTCGAAATCCAATAGAAAACATGAAAACTCATGGTGGACGACACATACATCATGAGAAAACCGCAACTTTATTTTAAAAATGATGATAATAAGTTTTTGTTAAATTCTTGCGGTTTTCCCCCAAAATCCAGAAATCTCATCAATACTGAAATCCTCAAGAAAATCATAATACCCAACATTTTATATATGATAAATACTTATGATGTCAAAGGTATGCAATGTGATTTGTGGCTAGGAATCTATATAAGCATGATGATGATATGAGGTATATACATGCTATGCAATTCAATGTATCATGTATGATGCAAGTGATTGATACAGAACTAAGCAGGTTCTACAGTGCTCGTGGCATAGCAATCACCAAAGGCGTATGTGTTCAGATGAATAATGCGCGTGCAACATGAGCCAATGGTAATAGTGTGAGTGTCCTAAGGGGTGATATCACACAGGTATATATAGATGACCAGAAAGCTATGCATATGAATGAGATGGTTAACTAAATAACCATGCATATTGTTTGCAAGTAATAAAATGATCCTAACTATGGGGCGCCTCGCGCCATCCAGACGATTTCCCCATAGATGTATACTTCTACTCACCCGGACGCCTCGCTAATCTGATCCAACCATCGCTTTACCTTTGCGCGTCGCGTCCGATATTTCCGCTACCGATCCTAAAATTGCATAACACAAACTTAAGATTACACATCAAGAAACGACACAAGTCACAAAATAAAAGAATCAACACTGACAAGTTAGGCACAACGTGCACTAAATGCACGGAACACACACGAAAGCCACTAAAAGCTTAACTAAAATCGTCGTTTCGGGGCAACCGTCAAAACTAAAACCCGACTAAACCAAATTAAGCATTCGCACACCCTAAAAGTTGTAGGAGATGCTATAAATATCGTCAATATATCAAAATTAAATCACCTCCTAATTTTATGAGAAACCTAGTAAGCATTAATAACTAAATTTCGATGCAAACATCGTGGTTTAATGATATAGCGATCACAACATCGCACAAACATCCAATCTAACCCACTAGATAACCACTACACCTAATTTAATCTATTAACAATGCTTCAAACCCTAATTGAAATTTCAAACCTTTTCTAGAATTTCCTAAATAAGAAATTATAACCAAATTAACACTTTAAAATTCTAAATTAGCATATTTAAACTACCAATTTAACAACTAGATTAAAATTATACCTTACAAGTTGTGAACCTCTTGCACTTAGCCTCCAAAGTTGCCTCTTTTCTCCTTATTTTAAACCAATTTGGGTTTGGGAAGAGGTAGAATAGGGATTATGTTTGAATTAGTGAAGAAAATTGTGAATTTTGGTGGATTTTTTGTTGTTTTTTGATGGAATTTGAAGGGAAAAAGAGAGGGGAAAATTGGGGATACCTGCTGCTGAGGCTCGGCTAGAGCATAGGAGGGGGAAAGAGTGGGGGAAATGTGTGGAAAATTCTACACAAAAGTCTTTCACAAGCTCATTTAATGCTTATGACATCATTTTTAGAAAAAAAAAACCCATTTTAATACAATTTTGATCCATTTTCAAAGCATAGAACTACAAACTTGGAAAGTCTTGATACAATTTTTATTAACACTAGATTTTAGTTTATAATGGTTCTTAAGTATGTAATTTAACCATTTAAATTTGTATTTATCACTAATTTAATGTATTTTTAAAAGCTTAAAATAATATTAAAAATAATTAATTAAGGATTTTTTTTTAAATAACTAGAAATTTTTAAGTGACAATTTAGTGACCAATTTCTAGCAATATCTTATCTAAATTTTGTATAATTAGGCCTATATTGAAAAATAATTATTTTGACTTTTTACGGAAAATACTGTTTATTTTACCGATTTTCGAAAAACTACCTAAACGAAATTCAAAGCGTTACAATCTTCCCCCTTAAAGAAATTCGGTCCCCGAATTTAAAATTTAACTACGCGTACCTTCAAAAAGATGGGGATATTTCTTCCTCATCTCGTCCTCGGTCTCCCAGGTGACCTCCTCACTGTTCTGGCCACGCCAAAGAACTTTGACGGACGGTATAACCTTCGACCCCAATTTCTTCACCTGCCGATCCAAAATGACCACCGGCTGCTCGGTGAATGAAAGATCGTGCTCCAGCTGGATCGTCTTGTGCTGAATCGCATGGGAAGGGTCATGAAGGTACTTGCGGAGCATCGAAACAAGAAACACGGGGTGAACATCGGGGAAGCTGGGCGGAAGATCTAACCGATAAGCCACTGAACCGACACGCTTAAGGATCTCGAAGGGACCAACATATCTAGGACTAAGCTTTCCTTTCAGCCCAAATCTCATCACTCCCTTCATCGGAGAGACCCTCAGGAAAACATGATCGCCAACAGCGAACTCGAGTCGGCGACGACGCCTGTCAGTATATGATTTCTGCCTACTCTGTGCTGCTCTCATCTTGTCCCGAATCAGCTGTATCTTTTCGGTCGTCTCCTGTATGATCTGCGACCCCAAAACACTGCTCTCCCTGTCTAACATACAGGCGATCGACATCTCCTCCCATACAAAGCCTCGAAAGGTGCCATCTGAATCGTCTCCTGGAAGCTATTATTGTAGGAGAACTCGATCAAGGGCAAATGACGATCCCAGCTACCACCGAAATCTAAAACACAAGCTCTGAGCGTGTCCTCAAGAGTCTGAATAGTACGCTCTGACTGACCGTCAGTCTGCGGATGAAAAGTTGTGCTAAAACTCAATCGGGTGCCCAAAACCTCCTGAAGTTTCTGCTATAATCGGATGGTAAACTGGGTGCCCCAGTCGGACACAATGCAGGTCGGGACGCCATGCAGTCGCACGATCTCATCAATATAAACCTGGGCGTACTGAGCAAATCCAAAAGTGGTCTTCACTGGCAGGAAGTGAGCCGCTTTCGTCAGTCGATCCACAATCACCCAAATAGAGTCATACCCTCAACTGGTTCTGGGTAGACCCACAATGAAGTCCATAGAGATCTGTTCCCACTTCCACTCAGGGATGGGCAAAGGCTATAACTCGCCGGCTGGTCTCTGGTGCTCAGCCTTGACTTGCTGACAAGTCAGGCATCTCGATACAAAGTCTGTAACATCCTTCTTCATCCCGTCCCACCAGTAAACCTCTCTCAAATCATGGTACATCTTGGTGGAACCTGGATGAATACTGTATACTGATATATGTGCCTCCTTAAGAATATCACGCCTCAGTCCCTCAGAATCTGGTACGCACAGTCGAGTCCCAAATCGAAGTATCCCCTGGTCATCAATCACAAACTCAGAAACTCTGCCCTGCCGAATCTGCTCGATAATCTCTAAAATACGGGCATCGTCGGACTATGCCTCGTGGATACGGTCAAGTAACTGTGGGCGTGCTCTGAAATGGGCCAGCTATCCCCATTTAGGAGTAAACTCGAACTGCACTCTACTGTCATATAAAACCTTCCAATCCGCCGTCGACTGCATCTGTACTGCGCTCAAACAAGATAAGCTACCTCCGGGCCTCCTACTCAAAGCATCTGCCACCACATTCGTCTTGCCCGGATGGTATAGAATCTCGCAGTCATAGTCTTTTACCAACTCCATCCAACGGCTCTGTCTCAGATTTAGATCTCGCTGCTGAAAGATATACTTCAAGCTCTTGTGGTCAGTGAATATCTGGCACGACTCGCCGTATAGGTAATGTTTCCAGATCTTGAGTGCAAACACCATTGCAGCCATCTCTAAATCATGAGTGGGATAGTTCTGTTCGTGTTTCCTCAACTGTCGAGAAGCATACGTGATAACTCTGTCGTGCTGCATCAATACACAGCCAGTCCCACTCGAGAAGCATCACAATATACCACGAAACCGCCCGATCCTGAAGGCAATGATAACACTGGTGCAGTAGTCAGACGAGTCTTCAACTGTTGGAAGCTATCTTCACATGCTTCAGTCCAATCAAAAGGAACCCCCTTCCGGGTCAACCCGGTCAACGGTGCAGCAATACGGGAGAAGTCCTGGACGAAACGTCGATAATAGCCGGCCAGACCTAAAAACTGCGAACCTCTGTAACTGATACCGGTCTGGGCCAACGCTGAACTGCATCGATCTTTTTCGGGTCCACACAAATACCATCTCTCGTCACCACATGACCCAAGAAGTCGACACTGTCTAGCCAAAATACGCACTTGGAAAATTTGGCGAACAGCTGATGCTCCCTCAAAGTCTGCCATGTGATACGCAAGTGCTGCTCGTGCTCCTCCCAGCTCCAAGAATAAACCAAGATGTCATCAATGAACACAATGATGAACTGATCAAGATATGGCCTGAATACACAGTTCATCAAGTCCATAAATGCTGCCGGGGCGTTAGTGAGCCCAAACGACATCACTAAGAACTTATAATGACCATATCGTGTACGGAAAGTGGTCTTCGGAATATCCTCCTTCCGAACCCGCAACTGATGATAACCAGACCGTAAATCAACCTTCGAGATAAACCCTGCACCCTGGAGCTGATCGAATAAGTCGTCAATGCGGGGTAGGGGATATTTGTTCCGCACAGTAACCCAGTTCAGCTGACGATAATCAATGCATAAGCACATACTGCCGTCCTACTTTTTAACAAATAGGACGGGAGCACCCCAAGGTGACACACTCGGTTGGATAAGCCATTTGTCCAGCAAGTCCTGCAATTGATCCTTCAGCTCTTTAAGCTCCACCGGGGCCATCCGATAAGGCGGTATAGAAATAGGCCCCGTACCGGGGATCAAGTCAATGCAGAACTCAATCTCGCACTCTGGTGGCAGACCAGGCAGCTCGTCAGGGAATACATCAGGAAACTCTCTCACAACAGGGACCTGGTCCAACGGAATCTCTGTGGCGCTAGTATCACAAATATAGGCTAAGAATCCCTAACACCCTTTCCGCAAAAGCTGACCAGCGTGAAGAGAAGGAATCAAGCTGGGAAGGGTAGCGCTACGATCTCCCTGAATGACAAGAATTGGCTCACCAAGAAAGCTGAATCTGACTTCCTTTTCATGGCAGTCCACAGATGCATAACAGGTGGCTATCCAGTCTATACTAAGAAGAACGTCAAAGTCTAGCATATCGAGGAGAATCAAATCAACTGAAGAATCTCGCTCCCCGATACGAACATGACACGATTGGTACACAAAACGAGCAACAAACGACTCGCCTACCGGAGTAATAACGACAAGTGACTGATCTAACGAAGAAGACTCTCAGCCCAACCTCGATGCAAAGTATGTGGATACATAAGAATGTGTCTAGCCTGGATCAAATAATACCCGTGCATCAAAAGAACATACTGGCAGAGTACCTGTCACGACGGCATTGGATGCCTGCGCATTCTAAGGAGTCAACGCGAACACTCGGGCCTGTCCATCACTAATAGCTGGCTGTCCTCTGCCTCTACCTCTGCCTCTGCCTCTGTCGCCTCATCCTCTTTGAACCGGACCGCCACGCCCACGACCTCTAGGATCATCTGCCTGGCATGGAGCCTCATCATGGGTAGGAAATAGAGCTCTCTAAGGAGGTGGTGAAGGTGGTAAGGTCACATGTGGCACTATCGCTGCGCCCTGGCGCCCCATGGTACAGTCTCTGACATGATGGTACTGACTCCCGCACCGAAAACATCCTGGCGACGACTGCTGGGTTTGCGGATATGAACTAAATAACTGACCCCGTCTCAATCCTCTGCCGCCACCATCTCCCGGAAAGAACCTGTCACAGTGTCTACCCATCTGCCGTTGAGCTGTCATATTAGTATGAATCCGCATCGGCCCAGAAACGACCAGAGTCTCAGAAATGCGCTCCTCTAAAAGTAAGGCTGCATCCATCGCGGCCGCGTATGTGTCAAAGTGCTGGGTGCCGATGGCAAGGAATAGCTGTGTATCAAGTCCTTGCACAAACTTCTTTATCTTCTCCTCTTCAGTGTCTACTAGGTACGGAGCATATCGGGACAACTGAGTAAACTGTATATCATACTCGGACACTGTCATCCCAGGAGTCTTGCGCAAAGACTCAAAACTACGGTCTTGAGCATCTCGGACACTCTCCGAAAGTAAACGGGCAAGAAATGCAGCTGTAAACTCGTCCCAGGTCATAGGAGGTAGACCTGCAGCTCGGCCTCTCTCTACTGAATCGTATCACGTCTGGGCAAGGCCCTCCAGACGAAAACTCACGAACTCCACCCATCTATCATCAGAACACCTCAACGAACGACAAATCCTAGCCATCCTATCAAGAAATGCCCGCGGGTCTTTTGTCGCATCCGTACCGGTAAAAGCTGGAGGTCTCAGTCTCATAAACTCCTGTAGTGAAACAGGGATAGTCACAGTAGTAGCAGGAGTAACCATCTGGGCAGCAGGTACAATCGTGGTCTGTGCGGTGGAAGGAACGTCCTCGGATCTCTGTGCCCGACTGGACTCAACTAAAGATCCCATCATCTGTCGCAACTCCTGCATACCGGCCTCTAATCTGGCAATACGGTCTGGAAAAGGCGGATCAATCTGACCCTGAGGGGTAGGCGTATCATCCCGCTCGATCCTCGCCTCAGACGAGCCCGCTCGAAGCTCATCTCTAGCGGTAGCCCGCTGAGCTCTCATAGTCTTTGGTGGCATCGAAACTGGAATAAGAAACAGGAGCGATAAGAACATTGCAATTGAATCAAGGGATGCATGGAACCAAGTAGGAAATACAAGCAATTATTTCCTAAGGTCACTTTGGCGGAGTACCGTATCGTAAGTATGTCGTGGAACATACCCACGCTACGCCACTCTGCTTAAGTCACCTACTCCATCTACCAAGGGTCGTCCTACTCTCAGAAAGGTAAACCCTACGCTCTGATACCAACTTTGTCACGATCCGAAGGTACGGAACATGACTGGCACTTAGATTACGAGACGTCTCAAGGCGTAACGTAACCTAAGTCAGCCAAAGCCCAGAAAAATCTAAACCATAAACAATAAGAGTGAAGGAAAACCTTTTATGAAAACGATTTTAAACCAATTAAGTTATATTAATCCCTTTTTAAAAGCATCAAAATTTTCCGAAAATTTCGGCAGAGTCTCCTTTGTAAATATTAGCCCCCAAAAATGGGTACAACAAGATATATAACCTGTAATGATAAAATAGCATCCCCAAGCGGGAGCTAGCTCTTCGTCCAAGACGGATCACAACCACACGCAATATATATGCAATATCAAGCAAATAAGTATAAAGAAATGCAAAAATAAGAAAAACACAACGTCAGCTCAAGTGAGCTCGACCTCAGAAAAACCACATATATACAAATCTCTCAGTCTCATCACTAGGTCGCATATACAAATAAGAAGTGGTAGATGGAGAATACTAGATATAAAGATAGTACAAAAAGATAAAGTGTCCTCGCAACCCACCTAAGAGCAATGTCACGAGTCTGAGCAAAAGAAGCCAATGATAAAATAAGCCCGCCGCTACAAAGCTGACGGGATTGATCTGCAAGACACTGTGGCTCAACGGGGGTGAGTTTCCAGCTCGTGAGTAGAATATAACATCTAATAAGGCTATCGTTAGAATGCATGCAAATGCGTCGCAATCTGCATATCTAAGTATAATACGATGCTACTAATATGTATGCATATGGATGCAAAATTAATACGAAATCTTTAAGCTTTTAAATACGATGATCTCTGCATTCTTAACTTAAAAAGAATCTGTACAAAAGCCAAAGTACCACCAATGAAATCATTTGAAAACCGTGTCAAGTATCGACACCAAATATGGAAATATATCTGTCTCAATGTCTCACTATATCAATATCTCAATACATCGTGCTCCGTTAGTCCGGATCGGCCCATATCATCAAATCTCACGACAACGGTCGGTATCCTCCGGATATCCGCCGCGCCAGACATCACCGGTAGGTAGTCTTCCCCTGCCAGGCTCATCGTCTATAACTTGATCTTCTTGCCCCGGGGTACCATACCGGGCCCATCATGTACCCGAGACGGTTCATCCACTCCTCGAATCGGGTCTCGAAATCCAACAGAAAACATGAAAACTCATGGTGGACGACACATACATCATGAGAAAACCGCAACTTTATTTTAAAAATGATGATAATAAGTTTTTGTTAAATTCTTGCGGTTTTCCCCCAAAATCCAGAAATCTCATCAATACTGAAATCCTCAAGAAAATCATAATACCCAACATGTTGTATATGATAAATACTTATGATGTCAAAGGTATGCAATGTGATTTGTGGCTAGGAATCTATATAAGTATGATGATGATGTGAGGTATATACATGCTATGCAATTCAATGTATCATGTATGATGCAAGTGATTGATACAGAACTAAGCAGGTTCTACAGTACTCGTGGCATGGCAATCACCAAAGGCGTGTGTGTTTAGGTGAATAGTGCGCGTGCAACATGAGCCAATGGTAATGGTGTAAGTATCCTAAGGGGTGATATCACACAGGTATATATAGATGACCGGAAAGTTATGCATATGAATGAGATGGTTAACTAAATAACTATGCATATAGTTTGCAAGTAATAAAGTGATCCTAACTATGAGGCGCCTCGCGCTATCCAGACGATTTCCCCATAGATGTATATGTTGGAGATAGTGCCCTCAAAGTCAATTATTGGATCGCAGGTACGTGATTGCAATGATTGAGGCAGGACCTATACCGATATGACAGTCTTGCTCGAGATGATAGTATGCTATCCGGTTTGTCTTTATCATCGTATACATGCTTTAGTTCACTATTGCATGATGATAGAGCCCATAGGATTCTTGCTTGACTACCAGCAGTATGATGGCGATCATATACGTGGGAGCTGGGGTCTGTAAGCACATCCTTAAACGTGTCCCTAGTCGTAGGAGTTTCAAGACAGGGCATCGATACTCCAGAGTAGACTAGTGTATACAGTCGAGACCCCGACGAGGGGCAATGGCCGGTCTCACAAGCTATTGGTGTTAGTTGGTTCACCTAAGATGTATACAAGTGCTCATTAGGTTATGAGTACACCGGACAGGACTCGCCGAGAATCTGCTAGTTGGTATTATACATATCGTCAGATAGCAATTCCCTGGTGACATGTGTACAGGTTAGTTCATCATCCTGAGATCGTCATTTGTCTCGTGTGAGTTCCCACTATGCTTAGATTACTACCGTACCACGCTCAAAGGAGTTGTGCAAACAGGTTTTAGTTGGGTACAGTCCCGAGCCACATTGGAGGCAAGTGAACGGATCGTCGGGGATTCGTCTCTCACGGTATTGGGGGTTGATGTCGCGCAGTGCACGGATGGCCATCACTAGGAATCCTCGGCCGAGGTAGTAAAGAATTACTGATTTGGATCAGTAGTTTCTCAGGTGGTGATGGGCTTCATACCGACACGATTTATCGCGTTATTAGGGGTCTGACTTTATCCACCCCCCTAAACTCGATATGCGATACTCTTTAGACGAATGGACCGGACTGTATATACATTGTCATTGTCAGGCTCAGTAGGGTTTATGGATGAGTTCGCTCGTCAGCTTCCCTTCCAATCAATATATAGGCAAACCGTTACATACAGCTTGTACCTCTGACGTGCTAGAGGTTATACCCAGTGCCAGTGTGTTGATGAGTCATTAGAGTCCCTCACAGACACTTTCCCAAGTTCGGGCGAAACGTTGTAGAGGCCGTATGGGTTTATGGCAAGGTTCGGAAAATGCACGTGCGTTTTCGCACGTGTCAGTTTTCGGGCAGATAATACTGGTAGGCTTTGGTTTAAGCCGGAACCCAGTATTATACTGTGTAGATATAATATCTTTGTCTCAGTTGCATTTGTATTCGGTCGTAATACAAATGCAGGTATGTTTATACTGATACGGGGTTATCCTGAAATTCGTTTCAGGATCACTTTTGGAAGTTGCCAGTTTCCAGTTTTCTATCAGCCGTATTTAACAGTCGGTTAAATGAGGATTTATCTTTTCTTCTTGAGGGTGAGTCATGAGGTGAGTCATTAGTGGAAGCTTCTAGTTTTGGTGACTAGATTAGTGAGTCACCATCTTGCATTAATTGGATGATGAGGTGTAATGAGTGAGTCACCTTTTCATTAATGTTTTTTGTTCTTACTTAGATATTTCCTCTTGATCTTTTGTGAGAAGCTTTTCTAATGGTCACCACTTCCTCCTACACTCACCTCCCTCCCTCTCTATAAGTGGCCGGCCTCCCCCCTCTCTTAGCTAATGGTTGCTAGAAAAAGATTGGTATTGTTTTGGACTCATGGAAATTAGATAAGCCTCATTTCTCATTTCACCCGATTCCAAAAGGCAACTTCATTAACCGTTCGTCCATAGCCTCGGACGTAACGAGACAAAGTGTTCTACTCATTCTCTACTTCATCTTGGTTGTCTCTTTTAGAAAACTTGACGATCGAGTTGCCTCGGTTCAGAGGCGGGAGCCCGTTTAAAGATCCGTCGACGTGGTGCCACCTGGACGACAAGATTGGAGATCGAGGAGATCGGAGCAGCCGCAACAAGCGTGGGATGATGGTTGAAGACCGAAGGACTCGGATCATTTGGTATAACGTTTTTACCCATTTGTTATTTGTTAGTTTAGCTTTAATGGCAGATCTGGGTTACGGTACATGATAGCGCCAGTTGTAAAAAGTTTTTGTTTCGCATTTGGCGTCTGTTAGACGGCCGGGGCGCTACCGTGGACTTACAGTGGTATCAGAGCCTCTCCATTAAGCTATACTAACTTGTGCTAACGCGTTTAAAAGATCGATCGAACAGAATTTCCGAAACTACAATTTTCTGCACTAAAGTTTCTGTCGATTTTTAAAAGGGTCTAAAAATTATTTTAAGCATCACAGAAAAACAAGCAGGCTTTTTGAAGAAAACTTCAGAAATTTGATTGCCTGATTCGTCCGTACGGCCTCGGAACCGCCGCCAAAGCCATGCTTTGGCCGCGGATCCGCGGCCATATTGGAGCTTCAGAGGGTAATATTTCTTCTGTTGTTTCTTCTGAGAAAATTATGGTTTCTGGTATATATCTTTTGGTCCCAGATTTGGTTACTGTACACCAGATATACGTGGGGCCCACTTCGTGATATTTAGTCGATCGAAATTTTAAACTTGTTAGTATGCAGTATTGACATTATATCTCCGACCGGGAATGTCATTTGATCGGTAAACAGCTTCTGATTGCTATAGTTCTTTTTAGACGGGTTTGCGAACGTGACATTCGCGTTGATGTTCTGTGTTGTACTGTGATGTTGCGGATATGTCGTGGTGGATAGCAGGGTGCAATGATAGTGCAGTTTGGATTTATTTATACATTTGATATTGCGGGGCGAGCGTCCAACATGTGGACTGCCGTTACTGCCTGTTTGTATAATATTCTTTTGGGGCACGACCGGGTCGAGGTCGATGTACCCGTTGTACATATTTTTATTTCTGTACTAGGTTCATCCCGCGAAGGAGTGCACGGATAGCCGGGTTCTGGAGGGCAACGGGTCCATATCTCATGGCTTTGAGAGGCAGAGGGACCCCACTCTAAAATTGGCAGACTATTCGCCGCACTCGTAGGGGGTACAGGTTGACCCAAGGAGGGGTGCTCAATTTACCGGATTCCGTGAAGTGCCGGGTGTTCCATTCACTATGTTGTGGGGACTACCTCGCTTCAGGTTTTGGCGGGTAACTTGCCGCACCCGTAGGGGTCTAGGTTTCATTGCACAGGCTATCCACACGACCAGGGGAACGTCGGGTTTCAGTAGCGGCTCTGTGAAACCCGGGGATCCCAGATTATCTGTATTGTTCTGTGATACTTATTACTTTTCTGTAATGTTGCATATTATCACGCCTGGAGCGATTATTGTATATTGGTATATATACTATTAGATATTGTATATGTTTTACACCCGCGCTAGTCCAGCCCCCGCTCTGTCTTTAGTTAAGTAACCTAACGGGTGATGACGGGACCCAGTGACGAATGCGGATGGCATATACGTACATTTTATTTTCGTTCTTTTTTGGTGTGATTGATTGATGGGACTGCATTGATTCTTATCAATGAAAGGATAAAACAAACCTATATTTGATGTTGTTGGAACAAATTTTAAAAAGTGTTATTACAAAGATGTTTCCTTTTGTTTTGCATAGTGATATTCAGTTAGAATATCCTGCACCTCATTCGACGAGGCAAGGGCCGAGATCCCTTCACCGGGAGTGACCCTTTGGGCAGAAGTTTACGTCAGGGTAATAACTTTAATATAGTCGATTACAAGTTGCTTTGCATCGCGGTATTCAGTTGGAATATCCTGCACCTCATTCTACGAGGAAAGAGCCGAGATCTCTTCACCGGGAGTGATCTCTTTAGCAAAACGTTTTCGCCACTATATTTTTATAAAAAGCTATCAGGTTCCTTCAACGAGATCAAGTTCATTACGTTAAAGGTTTTTCGCCAAAAACCAGTCGTATCCCTCCGTCGTATCTTATGGATGGTCAGTAGTATTCAAGCTATGTTTGTTGACTTTCGCCAAGGCATAGTGCTTGGTAGCTGCTGGGGTATTCATTTGTAGCATAGATAGATGTGTTGGTTTGGGACAGTCATATTACCTTGTTGGCTTTCGTCAAGGGTATGTACGGGTGGGTTCAAATTAACCTGGACAATGACGGGCAGAACTTGACATGTGACTTATGATTTGTTGGCTTTCGTCAAGGTCATAAGAGCATGGGGCAAAAATCACATCGGGAGTTTCAAACATATAGGAAACTTGCCAGGCATGCGCATACCTTCTGGAGTGTGATAACTTGAGTGGCTTCCATCAAGTTATCATGCGATGATAGTTGGATCCCGATTCTCACTGATGAGTTAGTTTACTCTTCGGGTGATCCCGACTAATTCTTCTTTCAGGTTTGGAGGAGAATTTGAGATAACAGTGGGAGGTTTCCTGATTAGATAAAGTGATAACCATTCTGATCTAGGTTAGAGTGCACGCAGAGTGTTTCTTTTCTCTCTCTCTCTTTGGCAGCGACCTTTGACCGACTCTAGACTATGACTCAGTGACCAAGTTGACCGAACCTTCTTAATATACTGGCTTTTGGATTGTCTATAGTTGCATAAGTCATTGCCGCTCCTTCTTTTACCCTTTTCATTTCTCAGATCACCCCGTATTACTACGGACATCCACTTCCATTGGATAGATCCATCGTATGGTTATATACGAACTCGGAGGGACTTCTTCGAGGATGGATCCAGGTTCAGGAGAAATAGAATTGGTTTATTCAGTTGTCTTTTATTATCACCTTCTCTCAGGTTGCGAGGGCTCCTTAGTTTAGGAGAGCACACCTATTACGCTTATTGGATAGTCTTATTCCAAACCATCGGCTGGTGCCGAAAGGTAGGGAATGAAGAAAACCAATTAGCTTAAGTAGGGTGTACAGAAGGTAATATGTAAAGACAAAATAAAGGGATTGGAAAGAGGGCAAAGTAAATTGCGACTGTTATCATTCACGACCAAACCGCGTACTTCATCGCCACTCTTATTTCACCTTTGATTTTTCCCAGTTCAAGAGAAATAGAATAAGGTTTTATTCAGTTGTCTTTTATCATCACCTTCTCTCAAGTTATGAGTACTCCTAGGATTAGGAGAGTACACCTATTATGCTTACTGGATAGTCTTCTTCCAAACCATAGGCTGGTGCCGAACGGTAGGGAAGGAAGAAAACCATTTAGCCTAACAATGGTGTACAGAAGGTAACGACTAAAGACAAATAAAGGGATTTGGAGAGATGGCAAAGAAATAAACGGTTATAGTCATGAATTGGATTATGGAAGAGGCATTACTATGAATACCAGGATACCCCTACGAGACATTTTAATGTTTCAGTTTCACTACGCATTGTTAAAAAAAAACTGTTTTCCCGATTAGATACTTACTCCAGGGTATGTATTTACCAGGTTTCATTCTCATATCTATATGGTTTTTACAGATAATGAGTGGGAGTAAGTTATTGGGAATTAGGTGATCATCCTCATTATATCGGAATTCGTTGTAATTGGTGATATTTGAGGAAGTCGCCTGGGTACAGTTTTCAACCTACGATGCACAGGTATTGAGTTATTTGAACTCAGCGGACTTATACAGAGTATTGTATGTTGTCCAGTGTCCATCAGGACAAAAGGGTAGGTCCTCGTAATATGTTCTGATTACTTATAACTTCTCTAGTTTTTAGACAAGTGTTTCGTAGAAATACAATGTCTAAGTTTTGAGAAGTTTTGGGTATAAGAATAAAGTAGAGAACCAGGTATCGCAAGTATCGGGATTCTTCAAAGAGATAGAAGATGTAGATTCTTGTGATTAGTATTCAGATGATAGTAATGGTTTTGAGAAACTTGTTTCTCTTTCAGGTTACTCATAATTGGATGGATTCCTAAGTTGAGTAATGCTGATTAGCCTTTCTCCATTAAGTTGTTATGCACTGGAGACAGCTGCATGATTTGAATCTGGCTCCAATTAAATTAGTACCTCTATTTCTATATTGGATATAGAATGGTTCATATTTTAACGATGTTAAGGTAAGGGGAGTTGTCCAGCTTATGCTTAAAACCAGGCACTGGATAACTCAAGGCACGTTTCTGTAATAGCAGTTTGTGGGTTGACCCTGGCTTTGACGAGGGTTGACATTTCTACCATCTGATAGATCAATAGTGATATTGTTCATGACTCGCCACAGTTTTAGTAAAATGGATTTTTTTTCAGAAAATAGTAGTGGGAGTATGGTAGAACTGGAAGTGATTCCAGAACCGCAAACGGTTACGGAAAATTTAATAGGACCTATATATTCAATCAGGTTTGACATTCCAATAGCCACTCCGCAGATATGGTGGGTAACCTCAGACACCCGAGAGGTACTCCGGTAGACTCAAGGACGGTGACAGGGAAGTTCTTGTTTACTCAGACTTGACACTACTGTTGTTCCAGATTATGAGACCCGGTAGGAGGATAAGTATAGCGTCGTTCTGAACTAGCTCTAGAAGTGTACGTATATATTATTCTGCCAGAGGGTTGTTGTGGTCAGTGGGAGCAGCGGAAGCATAGTGGGCAAGTAGCTTATGTCTATTTATAGACTCGAGCAGTTATAGCGGAGATAGATCATCTATTTTTGATGTGACAGTCATGGGTTTGACTTCATCAGATTAGGGGATAGATCTGTTAAGAAGGTAATAGGCTGTGATGTCCTGGTATTTGGATGACATACACAGAGTAGGAAGTAAAATTCCTATACTACGATCGGTTGTAGTTTGGTCATCACACAGTTGTTTCTCCAGACAGGATATGGATATAATATCAGACATCCTGGTTTCTAGATCTATGGTTTTAGATCTAGATTTGGGTAGTTTCCCAATGTGGGTACTTTGACAATATTCTAATAGTATTTTAGAATAGATGACTCCAGGCATGGTGTTGTACCTGCAGGTGATGGAGTCGCCCTCTCTAAAGGTGTCTTACAGACTAAAAGGGAGAGGGATGTGCATGATTGACAGATCACTTGCTTAAGCAAATTGAGTCAATCATGAGATGTCAAGTACCACACCAGATGTAGTTTTTGCACTTGATGCAATACTTTTATATTAATCCAATCCTGGAGAAACATAAGGAAGCAGTTTTAGAACATAAGTGCTTGTTCTACGGATTTGATGACGACAGCCTCCTTCGGGAGACGGTTATCATTCCAGGCTTCCAAGGTGACATGGATGATAGAGTGATTGTCAGAGTTATAGTTTTCCCTCTGACGAGGGACAGTATTATGGACAGGTGGTCCAAGAGGATACTGTGGGAGGCATGGTGCTGGATACTGATTAGGTTCAGTTATCGATACAGTCTAAGAAATTTGAATTTGGAGTTCATTTATGAACTAGGTCCCATCAGATATTCAGACATATTCTAAGACAGGTATTACTCGATTCGGGAGATAGCTTTCTCCGCGAACTTAAGATTAAGAGAGACATAGAAAGAAATATCAAGGCGGATCCACTCACTGAGGCTATTTCTCGAACACAAGAGTTTTACAAACTAGCTTTGTGAAACTGATTAGTAGAGGAGTTGGATATTCGGTATCACACGGGCTGTGAGTATGCGACATCGCAATAATTAGCCTTAAGTGCAAGTGGGAGATTGTTGGAGATAGTGCCCTCAAATTCAATTATTGGATCGCAGGTACGTGGTTGCAATGATTGAGGCAGGACCTATACCGATATGACAGTCTTGCTCGAGATGATAGTATGCAATCCGGTTTGTCTTTATCATCGTATATATGCTTTAGTTCACTATTGCATGATGATAGAGCCCATAGGATTCTTGCTTGACTACCAGCAGTATGATGGCGATCATATACGTGGGAGCTGGGGTCTGTAAGCACATCCTTAAACGTGTCCCTAGTCGTGGGAGTTTCGAGACAGGGCATCGACACTCCAGAGTAGACTAGTGTATACAGTCGAGACCCCGACGAGGGGCAATGGACGGTCTCATAAGCCATTGGTGTTAGTTGGTTCACCTAAGATGTATACAGGTGCTCATTAGGTTATGAGTACACCGGACAGGACTCGCCGGGAATCTGCTAGTTGGTATTATACATATCGTCAGATAGCAATTCCCTGGTGACATGTGTACAGGTTAGTTCATCGTCCTGAGATCGTCATTTCTCTCGTGTGAGTTCCCACTGTGCTTAGATTACTACCCTACCACGCTCAAAGGAGTTGTGCAAACAGGTTTTAGTTGGGTACAGTCCCGAGCCACATTGGAGGCAAGTGAGCGGATCGTCGGGGATTCGTCTCTCCCGGTATTGGGGGTTGATGTCGCGCAGTGCACGGGTGACCATCACTAGGAATCCTCGACCGAGGTTGTAGAGAATTACTGATTTGGATCAGTAGTTTCTCAGGTGGTGATGGGCTTCATACCGACACGATTTATCGCGTTATTAGGGGTCTGACTTTATCCACCCCCCTAAACTCGATATGCGATACTCTTTAGACAAATGGACCGGACTGTAAATACATTGTCACCGTCAGGCTCAGTAGGGTTTATAGATGAGTTCGCTCGTCAGCTTCCCTTCCAATCAATACATAGGCAAACCGTTACGTACAGCTTGTACCTCTGACGTGCTAGAGGTTATACCTAGTGCCAGTGTATTGATGAGTCATTAGAGTCTCCCACAGACACTTTCCCAAGTTCGGACGAAACATTGTAGAGGCCGTATGGGTTTATGGCAAGGTTCGGAAAATGCACGTGCGTTTTCGCACGTGTCAGTTTTCGTGCAGATAATACTGGTAGGCTTTGGTTTAAGCTGGAACCCAGTATTATACTGTGTAGATATAATATCTTTGTCTCAGTTGCATTTGTATTCGGTCGTAATACAAATGCAGGTATGTTTATACTGATACGTGGTTATCCTGAAATTCGTTTCAGGATCACTTTTGGAAGTTGCCAGTTTCCAGTTTTCTATCAGCCGTATTTAACAGTCGGTTAAATGCGGATTTATCTTTTCTTCTTGAGGGTGAGTCATGAGGTGAGTCATTAGTGGAAGCTTCTAGTTTTGGTGACTAGATTAGTGAGTCACCATCTTGCATTAATTGGATGATGAGGTGTAATTAGTGAGTCACCTTTTCATTAATGTTTTTTTGTTCTTCTTTAGATATTTCCTCTTGATCTTTTGTGAGAAGCTTTTCTAATGGTCACCACTTCCTCCTACACTCATCTCCCTCCCTCTCTATAAGTGGCCGGCCTCCCCCCATCTCTTAGCTAATGGTTGCTAGAAAAAGATTGGTATTGTTTTGGACTCATGGAAATTAGATAAGCCTCATTTCTCATTTCACCCGATTCCAAAATGCAACTTCATTAACCGTTCGTCCATAGCCTCGGACGTAACGAGACAAAGTGTTCTACTCATTCTCTACTTCATTTTGGTCGTCTCTTTTAGCAAACTTGACGATCGAGTTGTCTCGGTTCAGAGGCGGGAGCCCGTTTAAAGATCCGTCGACGTGGTGCCACCTGGACGACAAGATTGGAGATCGAGGAGATCGGAGCAGCTGCAACAAGCGTGGGATGATGGTTGAAGACCGAAGGACTCGGATCATTCGGTATAACGTTTCTACCCATTTGTTATTTGTTAGTTTAGCTTTAATGGCAGATCCGGGTTACGGTACACGATAGCGCCAGCTGTAAAAAGTTTTTGTTCCGTATTTGGCTTCTGTTAGACGGCCGGGGTACTACCGTGGACTTACAGTATACATCTACTCATCCGGACGCCTCGTTAATCTGATCCAATCACCGCTTTACCTTTGCGTTCTGCGTCCGATATTTCCGCAACCGATCCTAAAATTGCATAACACAAATTTAAGATTACACATCAAGAAACGACGCAAGTCACAAAATAAGAGAATCAACACTGAAAAGTTAGGCACAACGTGCACTAAACGCGCGGAACACACATGAAAACCACTAAAAGCTTAACTAAAATCGTCGTTTTGGGGCAACCGTCAAAACTAAAACCCGACTAAACCAAATTACGCATTCGCACACCTTAAAAGTCATAGGAGATACTATAAATATTGTCAATATATCGGAATTAAATCTCCTCCTAATTTTATGTAAAACGTAGTAAGCATTAACAACTAAATTTCGATGCAAACATCGCGGTTTAACGATATAGCGATCACAACATCGCACAAATATCCAATCTAACCCACTAGATAACCACTACACCTAATTTAATCTATTAACATTGCTTCAAACCCTAATTGACATTTCAAACCTTTTCTAGAATTTCCTATACAAGAAATTATAACCAAATTAACACTTTAAAATTCTAAATTAGCATATTTAAACTACCAATTTAACAACTAGATTAAAATTATACCTTACAAGTTGTGAACCTCTTGCACTTAGCCTCCAAAGTTGCCTCTTTTCTTCTTGTTTTAAACCAATTTGGGTTTGGGAAGAGGTAGAATAGGGATTAGGTTTGAATTAGTGAAGAAAATTGTGGATTTTAGTGGATTTTTTGTTGATTTTTGATGGAATTTGAAGGGAAAAAAAGAGGGGAAAATTGGGGATACCTGCTGCTGAGGCTTGGCCAGAGCATAGGAGGGGGAAAGAGTGGGGGAAATGTGTGGAAAATTCTACACAAAAGTCTTTCACAAGCTCATTTAATGCTTATGACATCATTTTTACAAAAAAAAACCCATTTTAATTCAATTTTGATCCATTTTCAAACCATAGAACTACAAACTTTGAAAGTCTTGATACAATTTTTATTAACACTAGATTTTAGTTTATAATGGTTTCTAAGTATGTAATTTACCCATTTAAATTTGTATTTATCACTAATTTAATGTATTTTTAAAAGCTTAAAATAATATTAAAAATAATTAATTAAGGAAAAGAAATTTAAATAACTAGAAATTTTTAAGTGATAATTTAATGACCAATTTCTAGCAATATCTTATCTAAATTTTGTATAATTAGGCCTATATTGAAAAATAATTATTTTGACTTTTTACAGAAAATACTGTTTATTTTACCAATTTTCGAAAAAACTACCTAAACGAAATTAAAAGCGTTACAGTCCTCGCCGGAGGAGTGACTTATGGGCCCCAAGCGGCCTCCATCTTCGCCATGCCAGTGGAACAGGTGACTCAAGCCACCACTGGACTATTCTTCGGGACCATGCTCCCACCAACAAGCTTCAGCACCCCGGTGCCATCGCAAGAATCTCCAAAGAAGTCGTTCTTTGATCGGCTTGCAACTACCGCAACCCCTCTCAACGGATCGTCCAAATCCAACGCCTCGGTCTATAACATACTGGGCCAAAACTCCAATTGGTTTGTGAAGAAGCCCGCGATATCTGAGGGGGTTATCCCGAAACGAATAGCCATCCCTGTTCCAGTAAATGAAATCGTCGGAGGGGCTTCTCCTGCTACGGGGTCGCTCTTCACAAGACTGGCCGTGCCAACTCCCATTCCAGGCGAAGACACCAAAGCCGTTACCCCTGCTCGAAAGTCTGCCTTCGACAGGTTGACCATCCCCTCTCAACGGACGTCAGTCTTTGACAGGCTGACACCAACAGCGGTCTCTCATCAAAGCATGACGCACGATACAGCCACCCCAATAGAAGAGGTGGTCCCAGCTGCTTGACATGCTCAACGTCGCCACTGGCGCCGAGTGAGAAAAGCTGGGGGCAGTTCCCTTTCTGGACTTACCCTACCACCTCCAACGATGGAATTTGATGCTACTGTTCCAACTGGGAACGGCTTTGAATCACTTAACAGGGTATGTAGGAATTCGCCAACTGCCGTACTGAAAAAGTCTCCTCCGCCTGATGAAAAGATCACAAAGGCGAAGCCGGAGCAGCCCCCTCAGCTGCTGTCCTCTAAAATCCATAGGGTCTGGCAAAGGGTCCAAGACTCTGTGATTAACCAAGACTACTCCCGCCAACCAAGGAAAATGAAGGTTCGGCAAGAGAAGGACCATCCTGTCGTACCACAGAAGGTATCATCTACTTGGGTGCCCGCTGCAACGGCCCCCTCGACTTCGAGCGCCCACAAAAGAAGAAGGCCGGAGAAAATCTTCGTGTCCACGGCAAAGCTCAGAGGCACTGAATCTAAATGCCCCAAGTCTGGGGGCATGGTAGTGTACACCATTTACATGGCTTCCGGGAAAGAAGATAGACGAATCTCCACGGGCCATCGACCACTTACGTGGTCAGTAACTAAGCTTCAAGAGCAGCAGCAACAAAAGCTCCAAGAGATGCTGACAGCCATGGCCGCGCTCACTGGGCCAAAAGAAAGCCCGGAAACATCGTCGGAGCAGCGTCAGGAACAGGAAACTGATGCCGAATTCCTCTGAAGAATGTTCGAGAGGAAAAACAAATAGGTCGAGGAATAAGTGGCCAACATAAAACAATTGGCGTTTTTATTTCAAGATATGGTCGGAATGATGATACAGCCGGATCCTCCAGCTGAAAACCCTCCGATTGTCCTTGAAGACGACAGAGGGGAGACATCGAAACCTTTTCCTGCTTGTTCAGCAGCCAAGGAGGAGACCATCTCCAAAGCCGCCCTTGACGACTATATAGCTCAACAAATACGATCTCATCAGGCGAGCCAAGCGGCTGGCCAAATCGTCAAGACTGGACGACCCTATCCGGGTTGGTATGACCAAATAAAGTACCCGTCGGGATACACGATCCCTAAGTTCCACGTGTATAAAGGGACGGGTAATCCACACCAGCATGTTGCTGAATTCAGAGCCCTGTGCGGTAATACTGGGGGTGACGACAAACTGCTGCTTCGCCAGTTTGTTAGCAGCTTGTCGGAGACAGCGTTTGAATGGTACTCTGAGCTCCTGAATGACTCCGTTAAGACATTTGCAGAAATGGAGATACTGTTTACACAAAGGTTCGCAAGTGCCAGTGAACGCACCCCAATCACGGCGTTGATCAATGCCAGGGTGAAGCCGGAAGAAACATGGGATCAGTATGCAATCCGGTGGCGGAACCTATGGTCGAAATGCGAACAATACATCGAAGAAGCTCCTGCAGTAGGCATGTTCGTGGATACCCTTGATCCGCAGGCGACCATATCCCAGTTCATGATGTTTTTCAAGCCAACTACCTTCTAGGCCTTGATTGATAAGCTGGCCCAAATGGATCAAATGGGTCATAGACCGTCTTCCTAAAAAATAGAGCCTCGAAACGAAAAAGGGAAAGAGAAAACGACCTTCGTCGTCAATGCTCAGTAGCAGCCCAGCGGCCCAAAACTAGCTGATCGCCAAAACGATAGACAACGATTTTTCAACGAGAAGCTAAAACGCCCTTATTCATTTCCCCAGGATAAAACGAGAAGACTGTTCGAGCTGGCGGTGTGCAACATGCTCATCAATCTGCCGGATCCAAGACGTCCACTACAGCTCGGCGATATCAATAATCCTAATTACTGCCTCTACCACCGAGCAGTAGGCCATCCAATCGAAGATTGCTTCATCTTCAAAGGCTGGATTGAGGACCAATACCTACAGGGCAAATTCGCGTTGTCTGAGAATTGGAAGGTAAGCTCGCCCTAGCAACACACTCCTAAAAAGGTGGACACGCCGGCGGCATCGTGCTCTTTTATAGAAGAAGCTCCATGGGAGGTCACTCTTTCAGCCAAAATGAAAAGAATACTGAAAGATATCCAAGCATGTCCGGCGATTAGGTGGAAGAGCCTGCAAGAGCAGGAAATCATCGATGGGATGCTGAAACCACGCCCAACATCGGGAGTTAGTAGTGATGGGCAAAACACCCAGGCCCAGCCGTCAAAGTCTTCGAAGAAAAAGAAGAAGACCAAAAAGCCCGCGCAGTCTGACGACAAGCGCACGGATCTGCAAAAGCATATTGACTCGCTGGAGGAATACAACCAGAAGGTGCAAACCCCAGTCACGCTTCAAGAGTTTCTCAATCTCATCCTTGAAAGTGAAGATGACGACAATGATGAGGGAGACGACTCGTCAGAGGAGCCCGAGCTTGAAGATTTTGTGGCAAGTTGCCACATGATCTCTTATTCGTCGCTAAGTTACAAAGAAGCTCACTCAGTGTTAGAAGATAACGTAGAGGAGCTGGGGGCAGGAGCAGTGCCAAAATCCTTGGATTATGTGACAAGGTCTATCAAGGGGAAACCTACTTGTTCATAGAGTGTTCATATCAGAATAATGCATTATTATATCGTCCATTCTTAATCATATTACAAATAAATAGGTGCTTTTTATCCATATCTGCTAAATAGTTGCAGGTTACAGGTTATCAGAACAATACAGTGAAATTCATGAAAAAACGCAACAAATGTGAGACTACGACCAACAATAGATGAATCTGTATGATGCCGCCTACCAGTTCAAGGAACAAATGAAGATCAATAGACAGTTCGATACACAAAGCACAAAGGCGGTACAAGATTCAAGACTTCAACGCGAAGCTCATGGTAAAAAGTCCACATCATCTGCACTGTTGGAAATCTGGAAGAAAGTAGAAAAGATTCTGAGGAACCAAGTGAAGAAAATAGAAGGAAAAAATAACATGAAGCAGCCCTGAGAATTTGAACTCAAGATCCCACAGTTTGGCCGCGGAACCGCGGCCAAACATGGCTTTTTGCCGCGGTTCCGCGGCCGTGCAGTGCACGTGTCGGTGCACGTGTCGGTAGGTGTCGGTGCTTTGACCCGGCTTTCTTAGGGCAGTTCAGTAAATTCAAATGTGGATCAGATGTAAACCTAGAGTTTCTCCTATCTATAAATAGGAAAGCCGAAAGCCTAATTTGGCATGCCTCTTTTTAATTTTCTAGATTAAAATTTTATTCAAGTTGTAATGCATTGTTGAGAGGTATCAATAAAGTAAGTTCTTTTCATTTTATCTCGCATTCTTTTTATCTGAATTTAATTTTTGTAACTTTTTATCTGTTTTTTATTTTCTGCAATTTAGATAGCCTTTTAAAATAAAAATTATAAAAATGAATTCTTTTGTGACTTTTGATTGATCATTTCGATGTCATGTTTAGAAATGTTTCACAACCAAAGAAATTTATACCGCAATCAATTGACGGTGTCTATTGTAGTTTCGTCAATGAGAACGGATCGTCCACTGAGAAAGTGTGATTTGCTCGTTATTGTTTTAGTTGAGTCGAAAAGTAAAAGATAAAAGAAAATGGTTCAATAATTGTGAAATTTAGTTTCAAGAATCAAGAGATAGATCTAAAACCAAGAAATACTAAAAATCAAGAAGATATCCAAATCGAATGAATTATCAAGATTTGTAAAGAGGCTCGTAGGAGTCGATCCAATTGATAGTGATGATGAATACTTATGATTACAAATTCTTATCTATTGATGATTTGCTACTAGATCGATGACGATCAACGAGAATTAAGGATCTATTGAAGAAACTAGGGTTTCTCCTTCTATCCCTTCTCCTTTCGTTGATTATCATTCAAATTCTAGCCTCTAGAAAATTCAATCATCGATCGTTGATCTCTAATTTGGAGCGAAAACATTCAAGAAAGCATATCGCTCAAAACTAGGTCATCGTTGATTCAATATCCTAAAATTTACAAAACTCATAAGACATAAGAATCGTTCAAGAATTTAATCATCATCATCTATCTATTTTCTCGATTCCTCCACGAGCGAAGTTTTCACTCAAACATCATGAAAAAGATAACAATCAATAATTGATAACTCTTCATAAATGCTCAAATGTAAAGAAAAGCAAGATCAAGAATTTTCACCTTTTATTATTCGATATTTCGTTACAATTCACTCAAAGACTACAAGAATTGAGGAGGAACTAAATCATTGAACTAGCTTCGCATCGTCTTCTTGAGTCGCGGATCGTCGTGGATCACTTGCTCTGATGAAGATCGGCGTTGCTTCAAAAAGGCTCGTTGAATGCTTGCTTGAATCGGTATTTGATGAATCTTGATTTGGATCAAATTGTGTCACTCAATTTGTGTGGATTTTGATTTGGATCTTGCAACAACTAATCAACTACCGAACAACCTTCAACAACCTTTTTAATAAGGCACTAGGCCCCTTTTTATAGATTTCCTTTTTAGCTTCCCCTAGAAGCTAGGTTTAGCTTCCTTTAGAAACTAAGCTAGGTTTAGCTTCCCTTGTAAGCTTGGTAGTTGAGAAGAAACTTCTATATTAAGTTAGTTATTTAGCTTACAAGAGAAGCTTGGTTGTTCTGAGACTTGCATGAGAAGCTTAGCTATTAGAGGGAAGCTTCTGGAGATTTCTAGGGACTTTGAATAAGTTTTATAGTTGAGAAGAGAAGCCTCGGGAAGAATGCTGCCGCCAATGAGTCGGATCGGCCGCGGATCCGCGGCCGTTTGAAAAGCTTGGTGCATGAATTTTCTTGTGCTGAATTGTGTTGGCCTCATGGTTCTTTTCTGATCTCTGGAATTTTATAAATCTTTCTAGTTTACTTCCAGATCACAAGTCTTGGACTTGGTGTATTTTTATCAGCACTTTTAAGCAGTTCCGGCTCTTTTTCCTGAAATTTCCCGCACAAAATCTCGAGACAAGTGTTGCGATATACAAAGATCATGCGTGCAATAATAAACACACAATTTCCCTCAAAATGCCGGTTATAATGTATAATACATTTTATTTGATATTTTACAGACAAATTGCTAATATGTGCTATATTTATACCAAACACTTTTAGATGATTACAAATAGTAGGGAAATTGATGTGTTAAAAATGCAATATTTTCGACTGATCAAATTCCCTCAAACTTAATTTTGGTCATCTCGAGCAAACTTGTTTTATTAGAAAGAGAAGGAGAAAATAAAGAAAAAGAAAAACTAAGTAGCACACTTTCGTAGGAAACACGATTGCACTGAGCACGTGCAACAAGCCTTTAAACCTCTAGGTGTCCCTAGTAGGAGGAGTGTTGTCTCCTGAGGGTTTTCAGCGGATTGCACCCACAAAATCCAATAATAAAAGGAAGACCGTGAATGTTACATATAAAGATAAGAATTATAAAAGAAAAACTTTGAAAATTAGAGTTTCTAATTAATACTAGCTTTTCGGTTGTCATGAGCCCTATCTTAATAGTCATGAAAAGATGTTAGAAATCACATCATCCCTCAATAAAACATCGTCTTTATTCTTCATTCCTACCTTTCTTCCAAATATCGATCATATACCCCTACGTGTGTGTAAAAGACATCCCTACACTCGGAGAATTCAATTCAAGCTATCATACTCTTGTCCATCTACCTCAGTACTTTTTAGTCAGTGAATATTTAGATGGATTTGCTCACACATTTTTCATGCGACCGTTAATATTTCTTGAGGTACTAACCGACCGATTACTCATGTGCTTGCTTATTAGGCGTATTAGTATTTTCCTCGTCTTGCAACACCTAAGGCTTAACAGTGACTCCCAAACCAGTTGGTCTAAGGCACTAGGTGATGAAGCACGCTCGCTATATTTTTTTATTACTGCCTTGGTGATAATAAAACCAGTATTCATTTTTTTCTTAACACCATTTTATCTTTTATTCATTTATAATTTCCTTTATACTTTGGCTTTTAGACAAGAGCATTTCGAGGTACTCTACTATCCCGAGTTTCAAGACGTGTGTAAGTGCGTATAGTAGGGTATCGATATTCAAATATTTGGCTTCCAGAATAGGAACTATTCTTCAGACTTATTTTTATCCTCAGATTAGCGACTTCTTTCATCTTACTAACCCTTGGGACAACGTCTCATAACTACTTATTACTAGTTCATTTAAGAAAACTTCTAATTTTCTTGGTTTTCTTAAATTTTTCTAATCTTTTGGATGTAATTTTTCACTATCTAATCTTTTATTATCTTATTTATGTACAAATTTTTTTTATATGTTTTGTTTTGTACTTATGCAAAGTATGCGAAGTGATGCGTAAATAAGCACAAACCTCTTCCAAACTTGTTTTCAACAGTGTCCTCACTGTTGTCTTCTACTAAACCTCAAGAAACCTGTAAGCTTGGGAGGACATTATTAATGGGGGCAAGAATAAGTGAAAGTGAAAATCCTTCCCCAAACTTATTTTTGGCTCCTCATTTTGAGCAAAAAATTTATTTTCAAGAGCCAGATTATACCCTCCCCCCAAACTTGATTAAACAATGTTAAGCATTTGAAAATCACAATAGGGGGTCAAAATTACGGGTCAATGCCAAGCTTTGCAAAGACCGAAAGTCAACACCAACCATTCGAAGATTTTATCAGTGTAGTACACCGGTTGGTGGAAGGACAAGTTGAAAAGAGCCAAGAAGAAGTAGGGAAAAGATAAGTGGTGTAAAAGAAAGGGTTTGCGTCTCGTTTTGGAGAGACGACACAGTGATTGTGATGGATTACTCGCATTCTCTTTATAGTCCAGAAGAAGGGGTGGAGGTTCAATTTCTTCGTTTTGGAGATGATTCATCTCAACACCCGTGTTTGCTAAAAATGCGAGCTCATCAGCGAAAATTTCCTCAAAACTCTCATTGATACCCCGAAGAATAATGTCATCAAAAAGCGCGGGGTGATCTTCAGACTCCAAAAACGGTTCATAATCAGTGTTAGTTGTTGACCCGGACAACTCGGTAGAAGAGTCCGTATGTGAATGATACATAGTTGGGTCAAACAACAATATATGAAAAGAGTCAAGATCAGTATCTGCTGTCGACATCCATTAATTCAACAGAACATGCATGAGCAGTAGGTTCGGAGGGTACACTTCCCAACTTATAAATGTTAAGCTCTATTGACATCTTCCCGAAGGATAGGGTCATAGAGCCATTACGACAGTTGATTATAGCATTGGAAGTGGCAAAAAAGGGTCGACCAAGAATCACCGGAATTTGATTCCGTGGGTTCGCTACAGGTTGTGTATCGAGTACAATAAAGTCCACAGGGAATACAAATTCCCCGATTTTGATCAACACATCCTCTAGTTCACCCCTAGGTTTGGTGATTGATCGGTCGGACATCTGGAGAGTGCAGTGAGCTGGTTTCAACTCTCCGATCCCTAGCTGCTCATAAACCGAGTAAGGAAGCAGGTTAACACTTGCACCAAGGTCAAGTAGAGCACGGTTAATGTGTTTATCCCCAATAGAAATAGAAATAATAGGATATCCAGGATCCTTACGTTTTCTAGGTAATTGTTGGGGAAAAGCTATGTCTACAGTCTTTGACATGAATACCTTTTTTGGCACTTGAGTCTTCCTCTTCCTAGTGCACAAGTCTTTAAGAATTTTTGCATAAGCGGGGACTTGTTGTATAGCATCTAGGAGAGGGATGTTGATGTTAACATGTTTAAAGATTTCAGTGATCTTCTCCATTTGCGGACTTGGTCTGTTTCCTCTTAACCGATTCGGATAAGGAGCTTTAGCAATAAGAGCTGGGTCCAACATTGGAGAAGATCGTGTAGGTAGGAATGATCCAAGAATAGGAGTGGGGATCATCTTTTGTGGACTAGAAGAAGTGTGCTGAGGGGTCGAGCCTTGGGGAAAATGGAGAATAGGCTCGGAAGAAAATGGTAGGGTAGACGAACTGGGGTCAGAAGTAGAAGCAGAAGTGGAAGGAAAAGTCTCAGCCGGGGTATCATCGATTGATTCTTCATTATTATCAATCGCTTAACCGACATGGTTGTTAAGCACTCTTCTAGATCTCAACGTTGTAATGGCATTCACATGATGTGAATAGCCAGGATTGGGTAAAGGTTGAGCTGGAAGTTTCCCTTTCTCTTTAGCACTCAATTCGGCATTTATATGGGAAATTTGTGCTTCCATCGATTTAATACTCTCATTTTGGGAAGTAGAGTTCCTTTTCATTTCATCGACGGAAGACTGAAAATTTGCCGTAACTTGCATGAAATTTTTCAGAAGCAAATTCATGGTTTGTTCGAGTGAAGAGGAGTTATCTGAATCGACCGTTTGGAAAGAATTATTCCCAGGTACAGAATTTATGGCCGGATTTTGAAAAGTTTGTGTTTGGTCGGGGTGCTGACTCAGTTGAAGTGGTTTCTGTTGTGGTGGAGGACCCCTTTGAAAATTGTTTTGATTTGAAACCGTGTTTTGATTTTGTTGTTGGTTCCAAGCAAAGTTAGGGTGATTCCTCCATCCCTGATTATAAGTGGAAGAATACGGATTATTTCTAGGTCTTTGTTGGAAAGCAGCATTGGTATGCTCTTGACCTTGAAACGGAGAATTTAAAGGACATTCTTCCGTAAGATGAGATGGATCAGAACAGCATCCACAGAAAGTTTTGGGGAGTGACATCTGATTTAGGGCGGCTGCTAAAAATTTATGTTCCATAGCTTCGAGTTTCTTTTGCATTGCTGACATTTCAGCTCTAACTCTTATGGAAACATCAGATTGATGATTACCACACTTAAACGATGGTTGACTTACACTCTCCCACTGTAAAGTTCTTTCAGCGAAATCTACTAAAAATCTCCAAGTTTCACCATCATCTTTAGTCATGAAGGTGCCTTGACACATGGATTCAAGAGTCTATTTTGTGGTAGGATTAATGCCCTCATATATGATTCTACACAGATCCCATCTAGGAATTCCGTGATATGGACATTGAACTAACAGATCCTTGAAGCGTTCAAAAAACTTCGAGAATGGTTCATTTGGGAGCTGCGTAAATTGATTTATTTCGCTATGGACTCGAGCTGTTTTATAATTTGGGTAGAATTTCTTAAGGAATGCTGTTACGAATTCATCCCAATTTGAAATAGAATATGCGACTGTATTATAAATCCACTTCTCGGCTATATCGCACAAAGTAAATGGGAGAAGACGTAGACGCATAGCATCCACAGAAAGCTGTGAAGTACCCATCATAGCGCATACATTTTCAAATTTGGTAATAAAAACATATGCGTTTTCAGACTCGAGACCGTGATATTTTGGTAGAAAATTGATGTATTGTGGTTTGATTTCAAAATTGTCCCCATTGGCTGGTGGAATGGTAAGACAGGTCGAAAGAGGACCTCGTATAGGATAACATCTCTCTTGGAGAGAGACGTGGGGCAAATTCTGTGCACCTGCGGACGGTGGCAGAGTAGTGTTAAAGAAGTTCGATGGAGAATTGTCCATCGAAATGGGTGTGGTGGTGGATAAAAAAAAAGTTGACGTAGAAATACCGACTTCGGAGTCGATAGGAGGAACGTGGACAAGACGGGCACTAGAATCCCGTGTCCAGCCGAGCATGCACTAAATGGTTTAGCACAAGTGGCAGCGTTAAGTGATAATTAAGGAAAAAATGAGTTTGGTGTTTGTTTTGAAAAAGATACGGATTTTTGAAAAATCAAATCACAAAAAAGCACAAGCAACCCTAATTCTATTGGTCACCTAGGTCAAGTCTCTAGACTGCTCCTAGACTTCCAGAAGACAAGTAACAAGATAGATCCTCTAATGCTTCTTTTCCTCTCCTGTGGCCTTGTAAGTGCCAGGTAAGTGCGAGATTCTCCACTACGTAAGTAGTGGGCCTAATTAAGTAACCACCTGCCTTAGACACACTTGCCTTAGACACCACAAAAGAAACGCGGATAAGCAATAGATTACCCATGACCTCCTTCTGTCCTAAGTGAGCGCGACGGTCCTTAGAGTCATGTCTAGATATTTTTTAGTTAATGAGGGTAATGCGGATGCAGTTTTGTGATTTTTGGGGCTTAGGAAGGGTAATGAACTTCCCACCTAATCTGAATTTGGTCTTTGCCCCTTAATTTCGGTATTAAAAATGTAAACAACCAAGATCAAACACACACAATTTTTCTTTTTGCGGCGCTGCAAATTTTTGCAAAGAATCCTGCAAGAAATTAGTTAATGGACAGAGCAGGGAGAAGATAAGAAAGTACCGAATATACCAGAGAATTTTGGTGCACTGAAGAAGCTTTCCCGCCGCGGTTCCGCCGCAAGAAGCTACCTATGGCCGCGGTTCCGCGGTCTTCTGATAAGATCTCTGCACAAAAATTCGTGCAGATGCTCCTGTTCACTCACTGAACTCTCTGGAATGTCCTGAAAATTTTTCCTCTTGCTCCACAGATTCCAGATCTCCTTGCAACAAATCACAATAAATCGTTAAGCGCTTGTGCGAATTTCGATCTAAAAATTCTGATGGAATAATAATTCTTTCAACTCAAATTACAAAAATGAACAAATTAGCACACTATCCCCGGCAACGGCGCTATTTGATTGATCATTTCGATGTCTTGTTTAGAATTGTTTCACAACCAAAGAAATTTATACCGCAATCAATTGACGGTGTCTATTGTAGTTTCGTCAATGAGAACGGATCGTCCACTGAGAAAGTGTGATTTGCTCGTTATTATTTTAGTTGAGTCGAAAAGTAAAAGGTAAAAGAAAATGGTTCAATAATTGTGAAATTTAGTTTCAAGAATCAAGAGATAGATCTAAAATCAAGAAATACTAAAAATCAAGAAGATATCCAAATCGAATGAATTATCAAGATTTGTAAAGAGGCTCGTAGGAATCGATCCAATTGATAGTGATGATGAATACTTATGATTACAAATTCTTATCTATTGATGATTTGCTACTAGATCGATGACGATCAACGAGAATTGGAGATCTATTGAAGAAACTAGGGTTTCTCCTTTTATCCCTTGTCCTTTCATTGATTATCATTCAAATTCTAGCCTCTAGGAAATTCAATCGTCGATCGTTGATCTCTAATTTGGAACGAAAACATTCAAGAAAGCATATCACTCGAAACTAGGTCATCGTTGATTCAATTTTCTAAAGTTTACAACACTCATAAGATTTAAGAATCGTTCAAGAATTTAATCATCATCATCTATCTATTTTCTCGATTCCTCCACGAGCGGAGTTTTCACTCAAACATCATGAAAAAGATAACAATCAAGAATCGATAACTCTTCATAAATGATCAAATGTAAAGAAAAGTAAGATCAAGAATTTTCACCTTTTATTATTCGATATTTCGTTACAATTCACTCGAAAACTACAAGAATTGAGGAGGAACTAAATCATTGAATTAGCTTCGCATTTTCTTCTTGAGTCGCGGATCGTCGTGGATCACTTTCTCTGATGAAGATCGGCGTTGCTTCAAAAAGGCTCGTTGAATACTTGCTTGAATTGGTACTCGATGAATCTTGATTTGGATCAAATTGTGTCACTCAATTTGTGTGGATTTTGATTTGGATCTTACTACAACTAATGAACTACCGAACACCCTTCAACAACCTTTTTAATGAGGCACTAGGTCCCTCTTTATAGATTTCCTTTTTAGCTTCCCCTAGAAGCTAGGTTTAGCTTCCTTTATAAGCTAAGCTAGTTGTAGCTTCCCTTGTAAGCTTGGTAGTTGAGAAGAAACTTCTAGATTGAGTTAGTTATTTAGCTTACAAGAGAAGCTTGGTTGTTATGAGGCTTGCATGAGAAGTTTGGCTGTTAGAGGGAAGCTTCTGGAGATTTATAGGGACTTTGAATAAGTTTTATAGTTGAGAAGAGAAGCCTCAGGAAGAATGCTGCCGCCAACGAGTCGGATCGACCGCGGATCCGCGGCAGATCGGCCGACTCGGCCACGGATCCGCAGCCGTTTGAGGAGCTTGGTGCATGAATTTTCTTGTGCTAAATTGTGTTAGCCTCATGGTACTTTTCTGATCTCTGGAATTTTATAAATCTTTCTTGTTTACTGCCAGATCACAAGTCTTGGACTTGATGTTTTTTTATCAGCACTTTTAAGCAGTTCCGGCACTTTTTCCTGGAATTTCCTGCACAAAATCTCGAGACAAGTGTTGCGATATACAAAGATCATGCGTGCAATAATAAACACACAATTTCCCTCAAAATGCCGGTTATAATGTATAACACATGTTATTTAATATTTTACAGACAAATTGCTAATATGTGCTATATTTATACCAAACACTTTTAGATAATTACAAATAGTAGGGAAATTGATGTGTTAAAAATGCAATATTTTCGAATGATCAACTTTCCTGATGAGTGAGTAATTCCTCACTTGTTAGGTTTAGGATAGGGAAGATTTGAGAGAAGAAATCTCTCTCACTCCTTTTCTTGCCCCTATAATTTTAAGTAATACGGACTCTATTTAAATTAACCACACACCGCTCACTACGGCACCCTATCCTACAAGATAGCGGTGATTCCCTAGTTAGACCGGTTGTGGTTAATTTAAATAGAGGTTAGGGCAAAGAGTTAAGAAAGGACGGACAAGGACAAAAAGGAAGAAACTAAGTTTCTTTCTAGTCGTGCTAATCCCTTTTGTTGACTATTACCCTAACACCTATATTCTTAACTAGGGCATTAAAAGCAGTGAGTAGAATTCCTTATTCCAAACTAACCTAATCCTAACCCTAGTAAGCCTTTAAATCAATTGAATCTCATTCTTAGATTTTAGAACAAAACCTACCAAAAATAGGACTTAACTCGTTAGAACTTAAAGACAATAACACCATTTCCCTGTGGACCGACTCGTACTCAACCGGCTAGCTACCAAGCGACACCGTCTTGATTGAGGTATTCTAAATTTTAAAAACGCACATACGCAAAAATCCCATCAATCAAAAGGCGCCGTTGCCGGGGAAACGGTAGTTATTTTCTTTTTGTAATTTCGGGTTAATTAAAAAACTAAAAAAAACCGAAAAGAAAATCATCTTGTAATTTTTGATCGGTTTTTGTGCGAATTATACAGAAACGGAAGACGGACTGATTCAGATCTGGAGTAAGCCCAGTGAACAAATCAAGAAACAGAGGATCTGAACAAATAGAGGAGAACCACAACAACAAACAGAAAAGTTTTGACGGCCTAATCCAACTGAACCACCGCGGAACCGCGGGTAAAGTAGGGGTTTGACTGCGAAACCGCGGTCAAATTGCTGACGTCAGCACTTCAAAATTCTCTGTAAGTATTTTTGTTCTCTCTCTCTCTCTCCTACCCTCTGATCTCCACTGAAAAATTTTCCTGCAGGGTTCTTTGCGCAAAACTTCTTCTCCCTCTCCAACAAATCATTTTGTGCAGGATTTTTTGCGCCGCAAATAAAAAAAAATTGGAAAGTGTTTTAGATTTTGTGTGTTAATTGCTTTGCATATTTAAAATGGAATTTAAGGGGATATAACACCAATCCAGATTAGGTGGGGATTTCATTACTCTTCCTAAGACCCCAGAAATCACAAAAAGCATATGCATCACCCCTCGAGTTAATTAAAAAATATTTAGACTCAGCCAATTAAGGACTGTCGTGCTCATTAGGACAGAGGAAGGTTGTGGGCATTCAGTCATTTATCTAAACCTGATTTTGTGGTGCCTAAGCTAGGCAAGTGAGAAAAGTAAGTTTAAAAGGCCCGTCTCACGGTGATTCGTGAGCGGAACCTTCCTTTCTTCACTTGTGCTTACCTGGCCACAATTGGCGGTGAAGAGGCGATTTGAAGGATATCTCACAACTTGTCGCTTTGGACCAGTTAGGAGTAGTCTAGTTGACTTAGGAGACCCTAGCTCTAGGCTTGATTATGCATGCTTAAATTGTGATTGCTTGAAAGTGTGTCGTAGTTCCGTACAAAATCTTTTGCAAAACTCTTCAAAAAAAATATAAAAATTAAAAAAAAAGTTTTTTTACAAAAACTTGCCATCTGTCGCTAAAATTCTATTGCATCCAACCTTCACCCACATTTCTCCATTGACGTTTTCTTACCCTTACATTCTACGTTTGACTACACTACAACTCGGTTAGTATATGTCCGGTTGAATTAGGGACACTAGCGCCCGTTTAGTCCGTGTCTCGTTAGTCGCTACTAACGACGCATTCGACTCCGAAGTCGAAACTCCCTCCACTTCTTTTTCATCTTTACCTTCATCTTCACATTCATCATTTTCTAAGAAGATGTCAGGATTCAATCCTAACAACCCCTTACGTACCTCGGGACTGATTCCACCTCAACTGGGTGTGAATAACCTACAACACCCTCCTGTTGAAGCGCCCCAGCGAATCGCTCTCCAGGATCATTTCTATCCCACCCGCACCGCACTTCCTGCTTGTCTTTCACTCCCGCCGGCAAATGGGGACAATTTCGAAATTAAGCCCCACTTCATCAATATGTTGTCCAAATTTCACGGGCTGGAATCCGAAGATGCCTATATCTTCATTAACAAATTCCAGAATGTTTGTGCAATGATGAAGACCATCCAACTTTCCGATGATGCTATAAGGCTACGAGTCATTCCCTTCATATTATGTGACTTAGCTGAAAAGTGGCTATATTGTACTGCATCGCATTCTATAAACAGTTAGGAAGAGTTTGTTAAAGCATTTCTTAAAAAATTTTACCCACATCACAGGACCGCGAGAATTCGTAATGAAATTAATCAATTTTCTCAGCTTCCTTCCGAACCTTTTTGGAAGTGTTTTGAACGATTTAAGGACCTTCTTGTTCAGTGCCCTCATCACGGTATTGAGAGATGGCAACTTTACCAAACTTTACGAAGAACTGAACCCAGCAACTATGCAGTTGCTGGAAACCATTTGTCAAGGTCACTTTCTTACCAAATCTGACGAGGAAGCTTGGCAATTTCTCGACGATCTTGCTGAACAAACACTTCAGTGGGAAAGCACTAGACAGACTACTTCGTCTACTTCATCTACTTCATCCGGTCCGTCTAGGGCAGGTGTTCATCAACTTGACATGTCAATTGCAATGAAAGCCGAAATGGCAGCAATTACACAAAAACTAGAAGCAATTGAGAGCAAATTCTCATCGCCTTCTCTTGCCCCTGCTTTACCCCCTCACACTATATGCGCTTGTTGTTCGGATCCATCCCATTTGACTGAAGAGTGTCCTTACAACCCACCTGCTCAAGGGCAGGATCAAGTCAATGCTGCCTTTCAGTAAAGACAAAGAAATAATCCATACCCTTCAACTTACAATCCCGGTTGGAGGAACCACCCCAATTTTGCTTGGAATCAAAATCAACAACAATTCCAAGGCAACAACAATTTCCAGAGGCCTCCTCCACAACACCAAGCCCCTCAACAAACTCAATATCAGCAACCTTTCCAGCCCCAACCTTACCAAAATCAAATGAACAATTTTTCACCAAACAACTCTTTTCCTCAAAACAATTTTGTTCAGCCAAATAACGATAAGGTTTCCTCGCTAGAACGAAGTCTGGATGCGTTTTTACAACAATCTACTCAATCCTCAGCCAACATCCAATCTTCCATTCAGTCTCTGGTGCAACACACCGCATCACATGGGCAAAGTATCAAAACCATTGAAGCCCAAATTGCACAACTGAATGCTGCTTTAAGCGAGCGAGAGAAGGGGAAGCTTCCATCTCAACCACTGCCAAACCCTGATCACCCACAAAATGCACATGTTGCTCATGAACAACAAAATCATAATGTGAGTGCCGTGACTACATTGAGATCTGGAAGGACGTTGCACAACAATGTTGGCACTAATGATGACACCCCAGCCGCTTCTTCTTCTTCTTCTTCTTCTTCTTCATCTTCAGAGCCTATTCTCCATTCTTCACAAGGCTCTAATTCTTCTACTACTCCGAATGGACCCAAATCTCACTCCACGAAAACACCAACACTGGGATCCGTTCCAACTCTGCAATCTCCTCCACAAACATTGGACTCAACCAATTTTCAAAATGTTCTATTTCCGAGCAGGTTGAGATCCAATAAACAAACTCCACAAATGGAGAAGATTGTGGAGTTATTTAAACAGGTTAGCATTAATATAGTCCTCTTGGATGCAATCCAACAAGTTCCTTCTTACGCTAAAATCTTGAAGGACTTATGCACCAAGAAGTGGAAATCACAGGTACCTAAGAAAGTTTTCTTAGCTAGTGCAGTAAGTAATACTCTTACCCAATCTTTACCTCAAAAACGAAAGGACCCTGGCTGTCCTACAATTTCAATAACTATTGGGGATAAGAACATCAACCGCGCACTATTAGATTTTGGTGCCAGTGTTAACCTGCTTCCTTATTCAGTATATGAGCAATTAGGCGTTGGAGAGCTGAAACCCACACATTGTACTCTCCAAATGGCCGACCGATCCATCACCCATCCTAGGGGTGAGTTAGAGGATGTGTTGATTAAAGTAAGGGACTTCATATTCCCCGTTGATTTCATTGTTATGGACACACAGCCTGTAGCTAACCCCCGGAGTCAAATTCCGGTGATACTCGGTCGATCATTCCTTGCAACTTCTAATGCGGTGATCAATTGTCAAAATGATTCAATGAACCTATCTTTTGGAAACATGACAATTGAACTCAACATTTTTAAGTTGGGGAATCAGCCCTCCGAACCTAATGCTAATATACTTGATGTTTGCTCGATCCAAGAGATCACCCAGGAGGACTGTGAGCTCGAAAAATTTCTGTTCGATCACAGCAATTTTGACGCCACTAGTGCGTTCCTCCTTGAATCTGATACTGCTTTCACGCCCGATAATGATTACGAGTGTTTCACTTTCACGAACGATCTTGAAAAATCACCACCTGAGTTTGAATCTTTTGAATTTTCGGATGAGTTAGCTGAACCATCCGACTCGGTTTCTTACACTCGTTTTGAACCTCTGTTGGATTCCTTCGAGTTTGAGACAATTTCACCGATTTTACCTTCAATTGTTTCTCCTCCAACACTCGAACTCAAGCTATTGCCGTTTCACCTTAAATACGCTTACTTAGGTGAGAATGAAACCCTTCCTGTTATCATCTCGGCATCTCTAGCCCCTAAGCAAGAGAAAGCCCTTTTAACGGTCTTACAAAACAATCGGCAAGTTTTTGGCTGGACTATGGCGGACATCAAAGGGATTAGTCCCCTAATAGTTGAACATTATATTCATATGATGGATGATACCAAGCCAGCAAGGGATCCACAGAGACGACTCAATCCAATCATGAAGGAGGCTGTTAAAAAAGAGATCGTAAAATGCCTTGATAGTGGTATCATTTACCCTATCTCTGATAGCCAGTGGGTTAGCCCCATTCACGTTGTCCCAAAGAAATCGGGCATAATGGTCATAACTAATGAGGTGAATGAGTTAATACCTACTCGCACCCAAATTGGGTGGCGAGTATGCATCGATTATAGAAAACTCAACGCCGCGACACGGAAAGACCACTTTCCATTGCCTTTTATTGACCAAATGTTAGAACGATTGGCTGGGCACGAGTACTATTGCTTTTTGGATGGCTACTCCGGCTATAACCAAATTCCCATCGCCGAATAAGACCAAGACAAGACCACATTCACTTATCCTTTCGGTACGTTTGCTTACCACCGCATGCCCTATGGGTTATGCAATGCACCCGCTACCTTCCAGCGGTGTATGATGGGTATTTTTTCAGACATGGTGGAAAAATTCTTGGAGATCTTCATGGATGATTTCTCCATTTTCGGCGACTCCTTTGATGAGTGTTTACTACATTTAGACGCAGTCCTTACCCGGTGTAAGGATAAGAATCTTACTTTAAATTGGGAGATGTGCCACTTTATGGTACGAGAAGGTATTGTCTTAGGACATATCATCTCGCAAAATGGCATTGAGGTAGATAAATCTAAGATTGAAGTCATCTCCAATCTCCCTCCCCCCAAATGCGTCCGAGACATTCGAGTCTTCCTTGGCCATGCCGGTTTCTATAGACGGTTCATCAAGGATTTTAGCAAGATTGCTAGACCCTTGACTCTTTTGTTGGCCAAGGACATTACTTTAGATTTCAACTCGAGCAGTATGAAAGCGTTCGAGTCATTGAAAAACTCACTTACTTCTGCTCCCATTCTTTCATCTCCTGACTGGACGCATCCATTTGAAATTATGTGCGATGCATCTGATTTTGCCATTGGTGCTGTCCTTGGACAGCACATTAATAAGATGCCGCATGTAATTTATTACGCTAGCCGAACTTTGAATGAGGCCCAATTAAATTACACAACAACCGAGAAGGAATTCTTAGCTGTTGTGTTTGCATTAGAAAAGTTCAGGCCCTATTTAATCGGCTCTCCAGTCATTGTTTATACTGACCATTCAGCTCTTCGCCATCTTTTTGCGAAGAAGGACGCTAAATCTCGGCTGATACGTTGGATCCTCTTACTGCAAGAGTTTGACCTTGTCATCAGAGATAAGAGAGGATGCGAAAACGTAGTCGCTGACCATCTCTCACGCCTTCCTTCTTCGCCGACGCTTCAAATTCCTATAAAAGACGTTTTTCTAGATGAGCAGCTCTTGACTGTGTCATGCAAACCTTGGTTCGCAGATATTGTGAATTATTTGGCCAGCAGACTTATACCAAATGAATGGTCGAATCAGGACAGACTCCGATTTCTATCCCAGGTAAAACATTTTTACTGGGGTGAACCATATCTATTCAAATACTGTCCCGACCAAATCATTCGTCGGTGTTTCCCCGACAATAAGTTTAAGAGCGTGCTGTCATTTTGCCACGATCAAGCGTGTGGCGGGCATTTTGGCCCTAAAAATACGGCCGAAAAGATCTTGCAGTGTGGTTTCTACTGGCCACAACTTTTTAAAGACGCACATGATTACTGTAAGACATGCTCCCGGTGCCAAATGCCGCTCCAACCAATATTGGTTGTTGAAATTTTTGATGTTTGGGGGATAGATTTTATGGGACCGTTTCCCAATTCTTTTGGGAACATGTATATTCTCCTCGCTGTTGATTATCTTTCAAAGTGGGTCAAGGCTATGCCCAGTCGAACTAATGACAATAAAGTTGTCGTTAGATTCCTCAAAGAAAATATTTTTTCTCGTTTTGGGCACCCTCGCGCAATCATCAGCGATAATGGAACTCATTTCTGTAATAGGACTTTCGAGTCCTTAATGCGGAAATATTCCATTAATCACAAGCTTTCAACGCCCTATCATCCCCAAACTTGTGGGCAAGCCGAGATTTCAAATCGGCAAATTAAACAGATATTGGAGAAAACGGTTTCCAAAAACCGTAAGGATTGGTCGTCAAAACTTATTGATTCCCTTTGGGCATTTCGAACTGCCTATAAGACCGATCTTGGCATGTCTCCATATAGGCTTGTTTATGGAAAGGCTTGCCACCTTCCAGTTGAAATTGAGCATCGAGCATTTTGGGCAATAAAAGAGTTGAATCTATCTCTAGGAGAATACGGTTGTCGTCAAAAACAGAACGAAGGTGTTTCACAATAAACACCTTATGCGCAAATCTTTCAAACCTGGTCGACAGGTTTTACTTTATGACACCCGGCTACATTTCCATCCCGGCAAGCTTAGATCTCGATGGAAAGGGCCATTTTTTGTACACACCGTATATCCGCACGGTGCGGTCGATTTAGAGAATCCGGAGGACGGTTCACTATTTAAAGTGAACGGACATATACTTAAACCGTTCCTCACTGTGGACCATTCGAAGGAGCTTCTGCTGTTACAGGAGCCGATTTACGTTGACTGATCTTCCTCCATCTACCCCCAAATTTCGGTTATCCAGCCATAAACAGTGGAAACACTGATTCAAATAAGTTTGGGGGTAGTTATCACTTGTAATTATATAAAAACAAAATAAAAATATAAAAAATTAAAAAAAAATTTAAAAAATTCCAATTTTCGAGGATATTTTTGTAAATTTTCAGTTTTAATAAAAAATAAATAAAAAATAATAAATAAAGAATTTATTTACAAATAAATTCTTCTTTTTAAGAGGTCCTTCTTGCAAATAACCAAAACACCCCCTATAAAAAGAACCCGATCCTTCTCTGACTTTTCATAATTTCCACTCTCTAAAAACCCTAGCCGCCGCTCAAATTTCTGCAGAGAAATCACCTCCAGCTGCCGCGCAACCGCCGCCGATTCCTGCATTGTGCCGCTAATCCGCCGCTCTCTGGTGTCGTCTCCCTCTGAAATCTTCAGAAGAGGTTTGCATTCTCCAATCTTCTCTGTTAATTTATAAATTCTGCAATTTTCATTCTCTGTGATGGCACCAACCCTGCAATTTGAGAGGGACTTTTCCCAAATCTTTGCACACACGATCTACAGTAGCTATTTCGGTGAAGAGATACGAAGGCGAGGATGGAATTTCTTACTTTTTAACCATCCAAACTCCTTCGCTCTTCCGAATCTCGTCACCCGATTTTACGAGTGCATGGAGGATGGTTGCCTCTCACAACACGGATACATTAGGCTAGTTTGGGGTGATAGGGAAATAATAATCGATAGGGACTTCATCCATGAAGTCACCTTAATACCTAGACTACCTACTCATGACCAACCCCTCCAATTCGAGGATTACCTATCTTTGATGGGTAATGACTGTTCGAGGGAGCCACATAAGGGCATCCAGTCTAGAACCCTCTTTGTGAATATACTAACTGTATGCCGTTGGGCACAAAATAACATTTTTGGTAGTTCACACAATACGACATTTTTCACACCATCCCTTCATATCGTGCACACCTTGATGACTAGGAACCCTAGCTATGATATGTGCACGGTATTACTTCATTTGATCGGTGCGGGCAAAAGGGCTGCCAATTATCCATGCCCTATGTTGGTGACACAACTGTGTCGCCATTTCCTCCCTGTGGAGGAATTTAAGTTTTATATGCATGGAGGGATCCCTATTAGACCTCTTATTGAGGGCGTATCCACGTCCTACACACGCTTAAATGATGTTTGGTCGCGCACTGAGCCGGCCGAGGACATACCCGCCAAGACACCCAGCTCCAGCTCGACCGCGAGCGAGGAAGAGCTTACCCCTGCAGCACATGCACATTTACTTAGGAAAGCCACTAGGGGGATAGATAGACTGATAGGGATGGTGACCAACCTGGATCACCGAGTGACAGAAATAGAGCATGGCATGACCACTCTGTTGGCGAGAGAGGAACATTCCCGTTCACGTTCAAGGGGACGGTGAGGCCATGAGCAGTGAGGGCACTGCTTTTGATAAGTTTGGGGGTGGAGGTGATTTATAAATAGTTATCATTGCATTGCACATTTTAATTTTTTTGTATATATTTGTTTCTTCTTTCTTTTCATATTTAACTCCGCATTGCATCTTTATAAAAAAATATAAAAATTAAAAAATATTAAAAAATGTAAAATTAAAATCAAATAAAAAATTGAAAAATTATAAAAATTTAAAAAATTTAAAAAATTAATTTTGGCCATATTTGACTCAAGTTCAACATGACGGTAGACTAGTTAGGAAAAACTAGATCCTAAACTTAGTATATTAAAAACCCTAAAAATAACCTTTCTTAAAGTTTAACTGTAGAAAATATATGTTCTTGTAGTTTATTTAGAAATAGGCAAATTTTGAGTTCAGTTCTTGGGCTAAATCGAAATAAGGGAAGAGTATTGAAACCTCTATTTGAAGTATAAGTCTGAAAAATAATTCTGAACCTTAAGTCCAAATTCTGAAAGTATATACCTTATTTTACGCACTCACACACATCTTGAAACTTGGGATAGTAGAGGATACCTTGAAATGCTCTTGTCTAAAATCCTTAGTATGCAGGAAAAGAAAATAAAAGTATAAGAGGTGAATAAAGAGATAAAAAATGAACACTGGTTTTGTAATTACTTATGGCAGCATAAATAAAAAATATAGCGAGGGTGCTTTATCACCTAGTGCCTTAGACCAACTGGTTTGGGAGTCACTGCTAAGCCTTAGGTATTGCAAGATGAGGAATTACGCCTAAATGCGCAAGCATATTTTGTATTCGGTCGTTTAGTAGCTCAAGAAGTATTAACGATCGTGAAGAATGTGTGAGCAATTTCATCTAAAATTCACCGACTAAAAGTATTTTGGAAGATGGACAAGAGTATGATAGCTTAAATTGAATTTCCAAGTATAGGGGTGATAATCACACACACGTAAGGCTTATACCTTCAGTAGAAATGATAAAAATTCCTAAGTTGAGATGGAACCATAGAAAGAAAATTCAAAAGATACTGAAAGCTTAATAAATTTGCTAAACATATACGATCTTAAGTTAAATGATAAGTGAGTGTGAAAAATATGGATTGATGATTTCTAAGTTGAAAATAATAGAATTTCTTGCTAAGAACACCGAATTGAAGAATGAAAGTCAACAGGCCAAATTGATCGGATTTTATGGGTAGTATCTGCTGAAAACCCTCAGAAGACAACACTCCTCCTACTAGGGACACCTAGGGGTTTAACGGCTTGTTGCACGAGCTCAGTGCAATCGCGTTCCTTGCGAAAGTGAGGTTAGTTTTTTTCGAGAATAAATTGGCTTTGCTCGGGACGAGCAAAAGATAAGTTTGGGGGTATTTATTCATATCAGAATATTGCATTATTATATCGCCCATTCTTAATCATATTACAAATAAATAGGTGCTTTTGATCCATGTCTGCTAAATAGTTGCAGGTTACAGGTTCTCAGAACAATACAGTGAAATTCATGAAAAGACGCTACAAATGTGAGACTACGACCAACAATAGATGAATCCGTATGATACCGCCTACCAGTTCAAGGAATAAAAGAAGATTAGTAGACAGTTCAATGCACAAAGCATAAAGGTGGTACAAGATTCAAGACTTCAACGCGCAGCTCATGGTAAAAGTCCACATCATCTGCACTGTTAGAAATCTGGAAGAAAGTAGAAAAGATTCTGAGGAACCAAGTGAAGAAAACAGAAGGAAAAAGCAACATGAAGCAGCCCTGAGAATTTGAACTCAAGATCCCACAGTTTGGCCGTGGAATCGCGGCCAAACATGGCTTTCTGCCGCGGTTCCGCGGCCGTGCAGTGCACGTATCGGTGCATGTGTCGGTGGGTGTCGGTGCTTTGACCCGGCTTTCTTAGGGTAGTTCTGTAAATTCAAATGTGGATCAGTTGTAAACCTAGGGTTTCTCCTATCTATAAATAGGAAAGCCGAAAGCCTAATTTGGCATGCCTCTTTTTAATTTTCTAGATTAAAATTTTATTCAAGTTGTAATGCATTGTTGAGAGGTATCAATAAAGTAAGTTCTTTTCATTTTATCTCGCATTCTTTTTATCTGAATTTAATTTTTGCAATTTTTTATCTGTCTTTTATTATCTGCAATTTAGATAGCCTTTTAAATTAAAAATTATAAAAATGAATTCTTTTGTCACTTTCCTAATGAGTGTGTAATTCCTCACTTGTTAGGGTTAGGATAGGGAAGGTTTGAGAGAAGGAAATCTCTCTCACTCCTTTCCTTACCCCTATAATTTTAATTAATACGGACTCTATTTAAATTAACCACACACCGCTCACTACGGCACCCTATCCTACAAGATAGCGGTGATTCCCTAGTTAGACCGGTTGTGGTTGATTTAAATAGAGCTTAGGGCTAAGAGTTAAGAAAGGACGGACAAGGACCAAAAGGAAGAAACTAGGTTTCTTCCTAGTCGTGCTAATCCCCTTTGTTGACTATTACCCTAACACCTATATTCTTAACTAGGGCATTAAAAGCAGTGAGTAGAATTCTTTATTCCAAACTAACCTAATCCTAACCCTAGCAAGCCTTTAAATCAATTGAATCTCATTCTTAGATTTTAAAACAAAACCTACCAAAAATAGAACTTAACTCGTTAGAACTTAAAGACAATAACACCATTTCCCTGTGGACCGACCCGTACTCAACCGGCTAGCTACCAAGTGACACCATATTGATTATGGTATTCTTAATTTTAAAAACGCACATACGCAACAATCCCTTCAATCATAGAGCATCTGGCGAAACTTCGCCTCAAAGCTACTATGGATCGAAAAGTCCGTAAACTAGAAATTTGCCTCAAATATGGCAACAATGGACCGTAATGTCCTAAAACTAGCAACGGAATGAAATGTCTCTAAAACTACTACAAACCGTCGCATCCTAGGGCTGATTCAAAAAAAATGGTACGTCCATGAGCAAGATGGGCACAGCTGAAAAGCCGAAAGGGCTCCGTGAGTAAAAACAGCAGGGCTACCGGCGAGTTTGTGAAAACCCAAAACGGTGCAGACTCGTAAAAAAACAAAAGATACGTCCACAAGCAAAATGGGCACGGATGAAAACCCAAAAAGGCTCCATGAGTAAAAACAGCAGAGCTACCGGCGAGATTGTGAAAACCCAAAAGGGCGCAATCTCGTTAAAAGACACTTGCAAGGTCCTCTTGACCTTGAAAGGAGAAAACTACCTACGTGAGATCCTAACGACACACAAAGGAGCAACACACTTGGGGATCCCCACGATTCATAAGGAGAAATTACACTTACGAGATCCTCACGACTCGTAAAGAGAACCCTCTTATGAGCCCCTCATGGCTCAGAAGATTCAAAAGCCTTAAGCTAAAGGGATCTGAACCTGTTCTTAAGCCATAACCTTTCCCAGATTGCCCTACAAGTGGTTCAATACCGACCCTTATATACAATCCACGGGCACAAATAATCATTTCCTTGCCCAGTCCCACCAACGACGAGGAATGCCCTCATTTGATGAACAAACACTTGTAGGTCCTCTCGATTTACAAGGAGAAAACACTCTTGCAAGATCCTTACGACTTATAAGAGAACATACACTTAGGAATCCTTACGATTCCTGAGGAGAAAAGACACCTACGAGATCCTCACGACTCGTAGGGAGTAACACATTTATGAGACCCTTACGGATCATGAAGTCAAAAGCTTTAGTCGACAGGATCTTAACCCTGTTTGCTAAGCCACCTTTGTTCGAACCGACAATGGCAGATGATGATTCGCTCCTGGCAATATCCCAGTTGTAGCAATGCTGATGCCTAAATCGGTATCAAATTCCAAGTCCTTTCAGGCAAATGATGAGTCGCTCCCGGTAACATTCCAGTCGCAGCGATACCGATGCAAGATTGGTATCAGACCATGAGTTCCATACTCGGAAAAAAATGCATATGAAATAGCCGAAATGTTTGGGCAACTCGTAATAAAAGTCAGTGAGTAAAATATATGCATACAAAAATAGCCGAAATGGTTGGGCAACTCGCAATAAAAAAACAGGGAGTAAAAAGGAAAAAATAGCCGAAATGATTGGGCACCGCGAAAAGACAGCCGAAATGATTGGGCAATCACGACTTTCGCGATATAAAAAGGTGAAATGATAGAGCATCGCGGAAAGAAATAAAAAAATGAAATGAAACTTTTTGTCCTGCAGGTAAGTCTATACTAACCCCTGTATACAATTCATGGGCATAAACGAAAAGAGAACCACATGTCCCAACAAACTCCATCAAAGGGAGAGTCAACTCTCAGTGGCAATATCTGCATCCCAGAAGACCAGCAACGGCGTTCCTCCTCATGCCAGCAGGATCCAGACGCAACATCAACAAATGGAGCTATGGCAGTGTCCCCTAGTTCCAAATCTCGACGGTTCAAAGACAACCTGGAGACAACCTCGACAATCGTCGCAATATTGCAGACATAATGTCAATAAACAAAGTAAAGGAAAATCCCTCGCTTCAGAGTCTCGACGGCAATATCTACAGCCTAGATATTAACAACAGCGTTCTTCCTCCAGTAGGATGCAGACGCGATATCAACAAACGGAGCCACGACAAAGTCCCCTAGTTCCAAATCTCGACGGTTCACAGACAACCCAGAGACAATCTCGCCATTCATCGCAATATTGCAGACACAATGTCAACAAACGAAGCTAAGGAAAATCCCTCGCTTCAGATCTTGACGGCAACATCTACAGCCTATAGATGAACAACAGCGTTCTTCCTCCAGCAGGATGCAGACGCGACATCAACAAACAGAGCCATGGCAAAGTCCCCTAGTTCCAAACCTTGATGGTTCACAGACAACCCAGAGACAACCTCGACATTCGTCGCAATATTGCAGACACAATGTCAACAAACGAAGCCAAGGAAAATCTCTCGCTTTAGGGTCTTGACGGCAAATCAAATGGGACCTGAAAAGACTATCGAAGATCATCCCACACCAGTGCGGAGTGGTCATGACTCATCGGGGCTCCCAAACTGAGCCTAATCTCAAGTAAAAAGCGACATGGAATGCCCTAACGCTTGCTCTTTCGATGGTAATATTACCTGGAAGATTATTTGAAGACGTCTTGTCCAGCCCCCGAAAGGATCAAAGACACGACAGTCGCGGGGCTACCCGAACAAAAAGATTGCATATCGGGGAATATATCGGCCAACACGATGGTGCGACGAGTAAAAAACCCTAGTACCACAGACCCTAACGGACTTCTATTAGCAGGAGTTAACTGTGACGTTAGGAAACCTTTGCGAGAACTTCTCAATTTGTTTCGACCCATGAGCAAATTAGTATTCTTGCGAGAACTTCTCGATTCATCTCAACACGTAGGGAAAAGCCTTAGGCAATAGGGATAAGGACATGTTTCCTTAGCACTGGGGCCCTGCAAGTCGGTCCAAGATGGACTATTGTATACTATTCACGGGCCACACTCTCAAAAGTCGAATCTCGACAAGGAGGGAAACGACCACTTACGAATCCTCTCAACTTATAAACGGGAAAAATTCTCTTGCAAGATCCTTACGACTCTTAAGAGAAAACACACTTAGGAATCCTCACGATTCCTAAGGAGAAAAGATACCTACGAGATCCTTTCGACTCATAGGGAGAAAACCCTTCATAAGACCCTCACGGCTCATAATGTTGAAAAGTCTTAGGCGGCAGATCTGAACCTGTTTCCTAAGCTATCGCTTCATATCTCAATTTGCGTCGACCCATAAGGAAATCAGCGTCTTTACAGGAATACCTTGACTCGTTTCGACCTCCAGAGAAATCAGTGTCCTTGGCAAAACCTCGATTTAGGGAAATCAGCGTCCTTGATGAGAACATCTCGATTCGCGTCGACCCGTAAGGAAATCGGTGTCTTTGCAAGAATACCTTGACTCGTTTCGACCTCCAGGGAAATCAGTGTCCTTGGCAAAACCTCGATTCATGGAAATCAGCGTCCTTGACGAGAACATCTCGATTCGCGTCGACCAGCAAGGAAATCGGTGTCTTTACAGGAATACCTCGATTCGCCTCGACCTCCAAGGAAATCAGTGTCCTTGGCAAAACCTCGATTCAGGGAAATCAGCGTCCTTGACGAGAACATCTCGATTCGCGTCGACCTGAAAGGAAATCAGTGACTTTGCAGAAATCTCTCGATTCGTCTCAACCCCAGGGAAATCAGTGTCCTGGGCAAAACCTCGATTCAGGAAAATCAGCATCCATGATAAGAGCATCTCGATTCGCGTCGACCCGCAGAGAAATCAGTGTCTTTGCAGGAATCTCTCGATTCGTCTCGACCGACGGGGAAATTAGTGTCCCTACGCATAAAGAAAATTCTCTTATGGGATCCTTACGACTCTCAAGAAAAAACGTACTTAGGAATCCTCACGACTCCTAAGGAGAAAATACACCTACGGGATCCTCACGACTCGTAGGGAGAAAAGTCTTTATGAGACCCTCACGGCTCATAAAGTTGAAAAGTCTTAGGTGGCAGATCCTAACCCTGTCTCCTAATCCATCACTACCCTACAAGGAGGTCAAGATGGACTATCTACGGGCCATACTCTCCGAAGTCGAACATCGATAAGGAGGGAAACAACCACTTACAAGCCCTTTCGACTTGTAAACGGGAAAAATTCTCTTGTGAGATCCTTACGACTCTCAAGAAAAAATGCACTTAGGAATCCTCACGACTCCTAAGGAGAAAATACACCTACAGGATCCTCACGACTCGTCCGGAGAAAAGTCTTTATGAGACCCTTAGAGCTCATAAAGTTGAAAAGTCTTAGGTGGCAAATCATAACCATGTCTTCTAAGCCATCACTGCCCTGCAAGGAGGTCAAGATGGACTATCCACGAGCCACACTCTCCAAGTCGAATATCGACAAGGGGAGAAACAACCACTTATGAGTCCTCTCGACTTGTAAGGGAGACAATTATCTTGTGAGATCCTTACGACTCTCAAGAGAAAACGCACTTAGAAATCCTCACGATTCCTAAAGAGAAAATACACCTATGAGATCCTCACGACTCGTAAGGAGAAAAGTCTTTATGAGACCCTCACGGCTCATAAAGTTGGAAAGTCTTAGACAACAGATCCTAACCCTGTTTCATAAGCCATTGCTGTTCTACAAGGGGGTCAATATGGACTATCTGCGGGCTACATTTGCCAAAGCCACATTCGCCAATGAAATAAAGAAGCTACTTATGGGTCCTCACGATTCGTAAGGAAAAATACCCGAGTGAGATCCTTACGACTCACGGAGGCAATGAACACTTAGAATCCTCACGATTTCTAGGGAGAATTTACACCTACGGAATCCTTTCGACTCGTAGGAAGAAAAACCTTCTTGAAACCCTTACGGTTCATGAAGATGGAAAAAGTCTTAGGCTACAAGGACCCTAAACTTGTCTCCTAAGCCATCAATTCTCTGGCCACGCATAACATTGCACTACTTCACCCAAGTACATATTTACGTGGGCAAAGTAGTGGGGGGCATTTGTTCCCGCCAAAATTTTGGCTCAAAACTTGCTCCTTTAAATATATATATATATATATATATATATATATATATATATAATAACAATAAAATAAAAATAAATATAATAAAGGAAAAACTCCACATGCAAAGCATGTAGGTACTGCCTCGGATAGAATTAAATCTTATGATAGCACCTCATGTGCTCCTCACGCGGGCGCCAATGTGCAAAACACAAAAAGAAATCTATTAAATAAGAGTTAAACTCTTAGGAGGCAGCGCCTCACGTGCAAAGCATGAGAGCACCAGCGCCCAGAGTCAAAGACTCTGAGGCAGCGCCTCACGTGCAAAGCACGAGAGCGCTGAGCGCCAGCGCTAAAGAGTCAAAGACTCTGAGGCAGCACATCACATGCAAAGCACGAGAGCGCTGAGCGCCAGCACTAAAGAGTCAAAAACTCTGAAGCAGCACATCACGTGCAAAGCACGAGAGCGATGAGCGCCAAGCGCTAAGAGTCAAAGACACTGTGACAGCGCATCACGTGCAAAGCACGAGAGCGCTGGCACCAGAACTAAAAGTTCTCTGCTGTTGGATCAAAGATCCAACGGAGATGATAAATCATCAGAGAATAGAATTAAATTCTGATTGAGAAAATACTCCTCAAATCTTTCTAAACAAGAAAGATTGTGCTCTGAAAATCAGAGCACCGTTGGATCAAAGATCCAATGGTGATTAAAAATCACCAAGATACAGAATAAGCTCTGTATGGGAAAATATTCTCCTAATCTTGTTAAAAACAAGAAGATTGCCTTCTGTAAAACAGAAGCCCTTGGATCAAAGATCCAGCAGTGAGAAACATCCCCAAATCAATCAGAGAAAAAATTTCCTTAACCGATTCAACAAATCAGCCTCCACTATATAAAGGCCCCAAGACTTCAAGCCTTAGAAAGAATAGCCCCCCCCCTAAAAAAAATTAAAATTCTCATAAAAGAAAAGAGAAGAGCAAGCACTGAAAAGAAGAATTTCTTCGAGGTAAATAAAACAGAGAGACCAAAGCATCTCATCATAAAAAGAGAGAGAGGGGAAGAAAAATAGAAAGAGAATTTAATTCTCTAAAGAAGAGGAACCCCTCCCAAAAGATCCCATAAAAAAGAGAATTTAATTCTCAAACCAAGAGTTTAAGTCTTCTCAAAAGAACTTAGTTCTTCCTCTGGTTAAGATCTGCAGAAGCAGATCTCCCCACAGGTTGAGAATTTAATTCTCATCGGGGTGATTCTGTCATACAGATCCAAAACCTAAAGGAAAGAACCGAGTTCAAAAGAGTTTAACTCTTACAAAATATATGGGAATTTAATTCCTCTAAAACTAGGGTTTAACCATTTAAAAAGAAATTAATCCCTGCAAAGAACAAAGGAGAACTTGATTCCTCAGAATCATAGAAGAACATCATGATGATTCATTAGTGTTCAAACGCTACATAAAAGCTCGCGTGTTCCCACTTGAGCACCTTTAAGGAACAAAAAGGGAAAGACTGAGATCTAGCCACGTGACCCCACATGACCCCTCAGAAGTGCTCAGCACTTATAAAAAGAAAGGGAATAAACCTTATTTTTGGAGCGCCTCACGTGACCCCACATGACCCCTGAGAAGTGCTCAGCACTTATAAAAAAGAAAGGGAATAAACCCTATTTTTAAAGCGCCTCACGTGACCCCACGTGACCCCTGAAAAATGCTCAGCACTTATAAAAGAGAAAAGGGAATGAACCCTATTTTTGGGGCGCCTCACGTGACCCCACATGACCCCTGAGAAGTGCTCGGCATTTATAAAAGAGAAAAGGGAATGAACCCTATTTTGGGGAGGTCTTACGTGACCCCATGTGACCCCTGAGAAGTGCTCAGCACTTATAAAAGAGAAAAGGGAATGAGCCCAAAGGCAGCGCTCACATTTTGAAAGCACCTCACGTGTTTGCATGTGAGCGTTAATGAACTAAGTGCTCAGCACCCAAATACAGCGCCTACATTTGGAGAATACCTCACGTGTCCGCACGTGACCATTAATGAACCAATTGCTCGGCACTCATATGGAAAAGAAATATATCCAAAAGCAGCGCTCACATTTTGAAGGCGCCTCACGTATTCGCACGTGAGCACCACAGGGAGCTAAGTGTTTAACACTTACATATATAAAAGGGGAATATAACCCAATGAACAACACCAATTTTCAGGCGCCTCACGTGCCATACGTGAGCGCCCCCAAAATTTCAGTGTTCAACACTGCTTTAAAACCGCACGTGAGAGCACGTGAGCGCTGAGCATATACTAGTGTTTAAACACTACGAGAGGCCAATATTAGCCAAACTTAGACCAAATCTCCTGATGACAATCAATCGAGCCCCTCATGCTCAGGGTCCCCCAAACCGATCTCAGTCCCGAAGATAGCTAATGAGCTCCTAACAGATGGCATCTAAAATAATGTTCATCTCATTCCCCCTCAGTCAGGACATTGGTTCAAGGGTACATCTCTCCACACCTCTGATATATGTCGTTGTAATTCCTCAACGTCTTCAGGGAGGTGGCGGGTCCCGACAACCAACAATTTTTTGGTACATTTCTAAACCCATGGATACACCCCAATGGATCGTAATGTCCTTAAACTAACTGTGGACCTTAAGGTCTTTAAACTTATGGACCGCGACGTCCTTAAGCTAAACTCTATAGACTATGATGTTCTTAAACTTTACGGACTATGAGGTCCCTAAACTCATGGACTATGATGTCCTTAAACTTATGGACCGCAATGTCCCTAAACTAAACCCCACAGACTATGAGGTCTTTAAATTAGACTATGATGTCCTTAAACTGTACTATGAGGTCCTTAAACTCATGGACTATGGTGTCCTTAAACTTTATGGACTATGATGTCCTTAAACTCATGGACTATGATGTCCTTAAACTTTATGGACTATGAGGTCCTTAAACTCATGGACTATGATGGCAAAGACGGATAAAACCAAATAGTATCATCCCCTAAATTTAGGCAAGACGAACCACGCTGTCTCGTCTCCCGTTTTTTGGCGGAGAACGGTTTCCACAAGCTTTTCCAAGCTTCACAACCATGCCAATTTCCATGTCATTTTTGGTTTTCTCTAAATAAATTAATACCCACATTATCTTAACTAAGGTGTGAGTCTCATACACCCAAGTTTCATGTATCATCAAGCATGATACAATTATCAAAATACATTATATATATATATATATATATATATATATATATATATATATCATATATGTATATATAAAATGTAAATGAAGAAAAGAAAATTCTTAAGTGAGCTAATTTATATTAGTTAATATATATTAATATATCTAATATTTATATATATATATATATAATTATTAAATCAACACTTGATTTAACAATCCGGTTATATCACATATACCCGACTAATATTAAATCATCGAATCAACACTTGATTCAATAATCCGGTTATATCACATATAACCTATATCGCGAAATCAGAATACGGTATCATATACACGTATCTATCTCGGTCCCGCACATATCACATATGCGCCCTACTTCGTTTCGCTTGAGTCAGGAAACCTCTGTGTGGGACTTTACAGACTCATCAATACGCCGGCAGTAGGTGGTGATCATATCAGTCGCTCACAAGTCGCAAGCGGTCTGCTAAACGTAACAGCTACCCGGGTATTGAACGATCAGAAGATCAACAAGCAAGCATGCTCATTCTCCTGCGAATCCAATAAGTAACACTACCGTACAGTCCGATCTCTTCGTCTAATATGTCGCATATCGAGTTTAGGGGTGGTAAACGTCAGACCCTAGTAACTTGATAAGTCATGCCGATGTGAGATCCATAACGGTTCGAGAAACTACTGATAACACTTACCAGTAAATCTCAGCAACCCTGGACAGGGATTTCCTGTTATAGCCAATCGAGCACAGCGCAACATCAACCCCCAATACCGGGAGAGAAGAAACCCCTCCTATCGCTCATTGCCTCCATGTGATTCGGGACTGTACCCAAAAGCCACCGGTTTGCACATTCTCTTGAATGTGGTATGATGGAAATCAAAGCACAGTGGAAATCACACAAGAGTCTATGACGATCTCGGGTCTACAGACTAATCTGTACCAGTGTCACCAGAGAAATGCTATCTGACGTTAGGTATAATACTAACTAGGAGTTCTCGGCGAGTCCTGTTCGGTGTACCTATTCTCTAATGAGCACCTGTGCACATCCTCTGATGTCAAACACCAATGGTTATGGGATCAACCGTCGCCCCATACAGGGTCAAGAATCGTACACACTAGTCTACTCTGGAATATCGATGCCCTGTCTTGATACTCTCTCGACTAGGAACAATTAAAGGATGTACTTGTGGACTACCCTGGCCCTATTAGTATGATCTACATCATAGTCCTGGTAGTCAAGTCCACATCCTAAGGGCTTTATCAACATGTAACAGAGAGACAGTATAAAAATACATAAGCATACATGTTAAGATAAAGTGCAACCAGATAGCATACTATCACGTCGAGCAAGAAAGTCCTCTCTATATATGTCCAAGCATCCACTATAATATACAATCATGTACAACAATGGCCTCTAGAGCATACATATAACTAACACAAAGATCCAACGATTGATCTTAAGATCAATTTGAGAGATCTCATATGAGAGATTCTCTCACTTGCCTAACAATTCCCCTCTCCTATAAATAGGAGGGGTTGGAGGCATCCATATAGAGAGACCCCCTATAAGCTTTGATAAAATAGAGACTCTGTTATCTTATAGTTTTTTATGATACTAGTTTATCCATTCTCGCTTTGTTTTGATGATAGCTTAAACATGAATAGTTGTTCGGTGTCTCTAACTATATCTTGTTTATCTTATTGACACCAAACTTGTATACACTTGTGTATTAGCTTGCACTTCCTATATCTTGTGTATACCGAATTATATATCGATATCGACATGCTACTTGTGGTATATTCCTTGATATCGATATATTACTCTCATTCATTGTTTTGATGTTCACAATATGAATGAATATGTATATACAAGTGATCTATATCTTGTTTCTCATATACCATGTCTATATATTTAGTATATCAATATCTCATGCTTTGAGTTTGAGTTATATCTTGATATTGATATACTATTCATGATTGTGATATCAAAACAATGAATATTTATATACTTATGTTTATTAACTTGCTTATATTTCATAACACTGTATATGATATGCTTGGTCATGTTTGCGATTAATTTTTCAGGATATCGGATATCGGATATCTCACAGCACAAGCGTACAAAGGAGGATGGTAGAAATCGAGCTTAATAGGAATATCTAATGGAGGTTGGATGATATAGACGAGAGCTTCTCAACTTGCATATCAAGTTTCATGAGTACAAGCTACGTAGCCGAGAAGCAAGGGTTTAAGAATTCAAGCTATGAATAGAATAGAGAAGCTAGAAGCCAAAGTCCAAGTATTGAAGCGTCAAAATTTGAGAAGTTCAAGTTAAAGATCAAAGTCAAGACTTCAAGACGCTTATGAGTGGCGGCGAAGATCAAAGGTAGTTCATTTGAAGATCAAGCACTAAGTTTCAAGAGCTCGCTCGTGTCGAAGATTTAAGATTTCAAAGAAATGCAACATCGACATAGGATTCTATATAAGTACTCTATTGATTATGGTTATTATCAATTAGAGCTCTTAAACACACATGATAGCAAAAAAAAATTTATAATCATTGGGTTTTCGAGTTTAAATTTTTTGCTTTTATAAAAACCTAAACTTTTTATTTTTGTGCTTGGCCAGACGTCTTCCTCTTTGAAATTCAGATGTCTGTGCACTGTTAATATCTGATATATCAAATATGTTTTTCAAAATTGAGATGAGACAGGCGTCTGATGAAGGGTTTCAAAATGGCATTTTTAAACTTCAAACATATGCCCATTTGAACTTCAGACATTTGGTTTGCACCCTGCGCTTTTCAGTGAGGAACAAAGACGTTTGCAGTTCATCGGGGCATACGTATGATGTTATGGTTTAGCCAAAAAAATTCTTCTTCAAATGTCTGCTTTATTTGAACATCAGACGTCTGCAATTAAGATTTTTTGAAAAAATATAGCTATTTATAGCCGTTAGGGATTTGTTTTATATGAGACCAGACGTCTGCGCTCTATAACTTCAAATGTCTACCATATGTTATTTTTGCTTGTCCTCACTTGATTTTGAGTTATTTTTCCTTGGGCTATAAAAGGGTTTTGGGTTGGATTTTCTTGGCATCACATACTCAATTACTTGAGCTTTTCAATTGCCAATATCGAAGTGATCTTGAGCCAAAAATCTCATCCCTTGTGAGAGTTTAAAAAGATTTTCATTTGCTTATCTAATCACTCTCACACACAAAAGATTCAAGATCTTCAATTGATTATCCATACTTTTTAGAGTGTTAGTTTGAGTTTGAGAGAAACTCCTAGAGAGTATTATGCTTATTATAACTTTCTTATTGTCTTTGTGTGAGAATCCTTAAGTGCAAGGATGCCTTTGTAAGAGAGAAGAGTGAGAGAGGTTTTCTTTTTCCTTATATGAGGATCCTTGAGTGCAAGGGTGCCTTTGTAAGAGAGGACAGCTTGTAAAGTGAGGATTTTCCCGTGTGTCGAGCAACGTGTTGTCTCGGTGGAGACGTGTTTAGTGGAATGGGCTCATGCGCCAAAAGAAAGTGAACTAGGGGATCTCCCGAACTACTATAAAGCTCGTGTTTGCGTTTACAATTTCTCTCTTGGTTTATATTGCTTATTAAGTTAGAAATTGCATGCTTATGATCTTCCGCTCTATATGCTCGTTGCTATACTTGATATTGTTCTTACATGCTATATGTTTTTTATTCACAATTGTAGACTTTCTTAGTCTCTTATCTCATTGGTATATTATTTGCAAAGCTATTCAATTGTGATTGTGTATTTACAAGTGTAGTATAATTTTTTATTTGGGCCTTTCGGTAGCGTATTCCTATTCACCCCCCTCTAGGAATAATTTTAGACTCAAACCTCTTTCTTCTCCTTCCTTCGAAGAACCCTAGGTAAGTAGATCAATCTCCATTAAAAAAGAAGGTTAACCTCCAAAAAGAACTTAAGTTCTTCCTCATGATCATAGATCCTTAAGTCAAATCTTCTTGACGAGAACGTAAGCTCTCATAAAGGGATTTTCGATCTTAAGATCTAGGGTTTAAGGGAGGACTTAAGAAAATTCCTCCATTGAAACGATGACAAAACATCAAAATCCTAGCGATCCTCATAAAAACGATAAAGTTAAACTTTAGAAGACCCCAAATTCTCAACAAGGAATATAGATAAAAATCCATGATCATAAAAGGTTGATCTTGGTGATTGTTACTGGCCAAAAGACCATTAACAGAAACTTAAGCTTCATGAAACTTAATTTTCAAAGAAGATAGAGATTAATCTCTGAAAATTCCAACCGTTGTCATACGTGTTGCGTACGTGGCGCCAACGCCAGTACAAGGATATGCCATGTGGGCATGCACCACGTGATATGCACGTGGGCATGCGCCAAACCGACAAGCCGCACTAAAAACACCCAGTTGTGCCATGTGATATCCACGTGACCATGTACCAAGATCACCCAGCTGCATCACGTCATATCTACGTGTCCATGTGCTAAAACCACCGAGCTATGCCACGTAATACCCACGTGACCATGCGCCAAAGACCATATACTCTAAGTCGGCTTTAGCCGGGCCGATGCGCTAATCCTATGTGCGCCAGACATATCCTTAGGTGTCAAACAGATCTACACTTAGCCCCAAACCGGATAAGTCTTGAATCTTAAGCTTCACTAATCTTATGATCACTTGAGCCCATATGCTCAAAACTTCTAAGTTGATCTTAGTCTAAAAAAAGACTAACGAACCTTAGAAAAACTCAAGTATCTCTTGAATTGACGGACCTCATCGATTTGAGAAATACGACCTAAGTTAATTCCCAAATCTAATATATACAGATTTGGACAAATCCGCGCCCTACGGGCGACGACATAAATTTGTCTCCGTATATAATCCAAGGGCAAACAAAATTAAACTAAAACAAGACACGTGAGGAATAGACCTGGAGTACAGAAAGTCATTATCATTCGCAATAACGTAATTAACTGCAGGGGCTTGCGCCTACAGGAAAAAGCATCCCCACAATCAATAAACCTCTCATTCGTGGAGGGATCTGAAGTCATTTATATCGGTCACATTTATCTAAACCTCTGATATATGGTGTCATAAATCAACTTGGTATCTACGAAGAGGTGAATGGATCAAACCTATGCATCTTCCCCCTCAGATTCAGGCTAGACACGCTCCCCCATGCCTCAGTCCGGTTTTCGGTGGTAAACAGATTCAGCACGTCCGGTGAGATCTTTTTCTTTTTCCAATCCACACTTTGTGTGTTGTGTTTCACGAACAAAATCGCGGTATACTGTGTTTATGGTTGCTCTTGGTTTTGGGATACTAAAACCGGTGTTTCATCTCCATGCGGATCAATGGCATCATTCTGCAATAACTGCAATGCAAGCACTATCCCATCTGGCGAGGTCAAGTATGGGCCACTCGCAGCTTCAATGCTCTGCATTCCAGCTACCTAAGTTATGCAAGGAATGAATGTACTTTTCTTTGGGTCGATGCTCCCACCCATACTGTAACACTCTAGTTCATTTATACCAGTTCTAGTTCATGTATTTCGTTATTTATGGTATTTTCCTGATTTACTGTGTTTTGGGTGCGAATAGTGTATTTGACATCTGTATTTGCATCCGACCCGACCCGCTTGCTGGAAACCCGTCTTGATTCCTGTTTATGATTTATCCCGGCTTGTTATGTGGATCCGTGCACTTTATTATTTTTATGCTGCATACTTGCATTATATATGACATCTGCATTTTTTCAATATAACAAGTAAAGTCAAATAAAATATTTTAAAAATATCTTGCATAGCCTGCTTGATACCCCAAACCCTGCCGTAGCATCCGCGCATCTTGTTCTCGTCCCGTTCAGTGAAACAGACTCATTTGGATAGTTACGTGTACGTGCGTGCATCCGTTCTTAGAGGTATGCTTTTTCGTTACCCGGATATCCAATTTTGGTTTTGGTTGACACGTACATTTTCCGTATTTTAAAACTGGATTTTTAGACCCGACCCGGACATGTTTTGGACTATTTTTGTATTAGCCAAATATTAAATATTTTACTAATATTATATTTTTATTTTACAACTATTACTTTAATTTTACAAACTAAAATCTTTTAAATATTTTTTTAATATAAATCTTTTTGTTTGTTACAGCGTCTCTCTCTCTTTCTGTTTCTCTCTTTATTTCTCTTTCTCTTTCTCTCTCTCTTTCTCTCTGCCTCTCTCTATCTCTCTCTCTTTCCCTTTCTCTTTCTCTCTCTCTCCCTCTCTCTCTCCTCTCGCAGTTACTGTGCGTTCCTCGAATCCCGTCACCTCCTCCTTTCACTACACTCACCTCCCTCTTTCTCCATCTTCTTTCTTTTTCGCCGCCGCCTCCACGAGAACCTAGCTTTCGCCCCTGCACCTCGCTGATGCCTTTACCGAAGCTTCGTTCCCTCGGCCTTCTCCTCTCCTCCTCACCCTCGTACTCACTTTCATGCACCCATCTCTTCTCCCGAGCCCATGCAGTCCCACAATCCACGAGAACCCTAACCCTAACCCACGCTTACACCCTCGCCTTCGTCGCTGCCTCACCCTCGACCTCGCCTCATCTTCCCGACCGCCTCACCTCTCTTCCCCTGAGCTCTTCCGCCTGCACCCACAACCCCCGCACACCCTGCAACCCTCGCCGCAACCCACAGCCTTCACCTCACCTTGGCCTGCATGCCCACATCACCGGAGCTCCGACCTCCGTCATCTCCATCCCCATTACCTTGACCTCCTCTCATCCTCCCTGCACCCCGAGCTTTCCCTGCACACCCCGACACCAAGAAACTGCACTCCCTGCAACCTCTGCCTCGCCCACAACGCCGTTGCCGGCACCCTCACTGTCGACCAGCCTCGTCGACGTCCCTTTGCCATCTCCTCTGACCCAATACAACCCCATTTAACACCACCACAGCCTCTTCTTCCTTCTTCTTCTTCTTCTACTTCTTCTTCTCTCTCTTTTCTCTATTTCTCGCGCGTTTCTTTTCCGGTGATCACCCGCCGGAGCCATGCTCGACACCGACGATCTGAGTAATCTGGTGAACGTCTCTTGCTTGCGTGGTTACCTTCTTGCCTGGACCCGTCTCGCGTGCTGTGTGTGCGTTGCGACGATTACCCGATGTCGGACATGCCATATGCACCCATCGTGTGTTCCGTTCAGGCAAGTTTATCTTGCTACATGCTATACTACTATATTTTACATCCATGTGAATAATAACATTACATATTGCTTAGTTATGCATCCCACATTACCATTTTACTATTTTACTGTTTTCAGGATACCCGTGTACATTCATACCGTTATTTACATATCTAGTCGCATGCAAGTTTATCTTGCTACATGCTATGTATCATATTTTGCATCCATATGAATAAAAATATCACATGTTGAATGAATTGTACACCCATATTAATATTTTACCGTTTTCGGATACCCGTATGCATCCATATCATTTATTATATATGTAGCTGCATCTACAGATCACATTAATTCATAATACTGTTATATTAACACCCCATACTTGATAATGTGCATCCTACATAGTCTTGGAGCTGTAGATGTAACCCCTGATAGATATTTGTGCATCCATATTTTATTATGTATCCATACCATTAATTCTACATATCTAGTTACATGCCATGTCATATTAATTCATATTACTGTTACATTAGTACCCCATGCTTGATAATGTGCATCCTACATAGTCATGATGTAACCCCTAATAGATATTTGTGCATCCATATTTTTACCGTACATCCGTAATTTTACCTTGATTCGATACTTGCTACATTTTACTGTTGGGCACCCATTTGATACACTGTGCACCCCCTGACATGACCTGATACACCACTGCTTGACTTTATACCTGATCCTGTTCCTAATGCCGACAATCCTGATATGTTGTCCCGATTGACATATCCTGTTGTCTGTATAGACAAACCTGTACCTGCTTGATCCTGTGTTGGCATTAGCTCCAGATTTATCAATACCTGACTTGAACACATAACTTAGGGGTAAGGGGAAATCAATCATGAAATCTGATTTGTAACTCAACAGTTCGACGCTTATACTGATCGGTTTAGGGGGCTAGGCCAGTCCCGGGATAATATTGCTGACATCATTCGTCTGTACATGTTTCCTGTTTGTGCTTAGCGGCACGTCTCGGATTCAGCCCCGAGAGTCTGGACCATGGTCCCGGGTATTCACGGGATACTATTGAGTTACATCGATGATTCATTAAATTGATTTCAAAGACTTGAGATTAACTAACCCAGTAGCATAGATTATTCACCGCACGTCACATACACTGATACACTTCACTGTTCCATATTCATGTTACTGTTATACACTCATCACCGTTCATGCTCATGCATGCATATCTTGTTACCTCCTGATTATATTTTATTGTTTGATATTATGACGCACTGACGTCTGGGTTTTGCATGGCCCAGATCCTCTATCTCTGTCGCAGGCCGTTCGGGAGTATTTCAGCCGATAGGCCGAGCAGAGAGGATCATGTTAGTAGCTAGTTAGGTTAGTTCTCTTTCAGCATTTTCATTTCCTGATGTGAGCCCATATTTGGGACGTACTTTCTAGATGTTATTATTTATTGGATTTATTGCTTCCGCATATTATTTCTTGACTCGTTTATTCTGGAATATGGACATGTACTAGATAGTTTATTTTATTTCAACTGTTCTTGATATCTATAGACAGCCGTAATGTGACTGTGGAGGGATGTTTCCTAGCCACAGGTAGCATGGTTGGCTCTGTCACGTACCGATCTTAGCGCACTCTAGGAAGTGGGGCGTGACACCTACCTTCGGTGCCTCAACGCTGAAAGAAGAAACGTAAAAGAAGTCGGGCTTTGATCGGCTGACAACTACCTCGGCAGGCCCTTCCGGGAAGCCTGCCAAGTCTCAAGGATCAGTCCTCACAAGGCCGAATACAAGTTCCGTAGGCCCTCCAAGAAACCCATGATCCCTAAGAAGTCAATCTTTAAGAGGCTATCCTTCTCAACTCCTGCTGCCCCCGAGGTGCCGAAGACCGCTTCACCTCCACGACAGTCTGTCTTCAATAGGCTGGCAATTCAAGCTCTTGCTCCCGCTCAGTCGACGACGTCGATCTTCCACCGGCTAACCTTTAATGAAGTTCCCAAGCAATACAGGGGGCATACTGGAGAAGCTTCCAAAGCGGAAGAAGCTCTTGCATCAAGAGGTGCTTGACGTCGTTACTGGTGTCGAAAAAACAACATAGGGGCAGCTCACCATCCGAGCTGACTCCACCAGCTCCGATGCCGGTTGTTCATGCTGTTGTTCCAATTAGGAACAGCTTTGAACCGTTAAGGAAGGTGAAACACAACTCTTCTACTGCGGTGCTAAAAAAATCTATACCTCCTGTAGAGATACTAAACGAGCCAAAGCTAGCAAGCTCACCTAAGTGACTTTTCTCAACGATTCATAAAATTTGGAAGGATGTCTGAGGTTCTGTCATCAATGATAGTTACCCCTGCCAACCAAAGAAGATACAGATTTAGCCAAGGGATGAAAATTTCTCTCCCAAATCTGAGATGGCTTCTCACAAAAGACAGAGACCGGAAAATACTCAAGCGCCGAAGGAAAACCTCAAGTGGCGAGATTCCAAATGCCCTAAGCACTGGGGCATGATAGTCTGCACCGTGTACATGATGAATTCTTCAAGCGAAAGCAATTCTCCCGTCAGTCATAAGTCCTATACTCAGTCTCTTACGAAAGCACAGCAGCAATAGGAAAAGCTGCAAGAAATGGTTATTCAAGCAGATGCCCTTATTAGTTCTCAGCCAAAAGCAAACCCGGAGAAAGAATCAGAAGAACCGATAAGGCAAGAGTATGACGTGGATTCTTGAAGCGTGCCTTTGGTAAGAAAGATGAGAAAGCGGCGGAAATGGCCGCTAAAATGAGAAAGATGGCCCTCCTGATCTAAAATATGGTTGGGATGAAGGTTCAATCAAAACCATAAGCAGATGAGCCGCCAATAGTCATTGTTGACGACAAAGAAGATACTGCAAGCCTCTACAAGCCCGTTCAGCGGCAAAAGATGAAATGATCTCAAAAGTAAAGCTGGATGAATATATCGCCCAGCAGATCAAAGCACACCAGGTCAGTGAAGCGGCGAATAAGCTGGTCAAGGCTGGTCGTCCATATCCATCGTGGTACGACCAAATACAATACCCTCCAGGGTTTCTGATTCTGAAGTTCAACATCTATAAGGGAACTGGGAATCCCCATCAGCATGTCACACAATTTAAAGCTATGTGCAGCAATTCGAGAGGTGATGACAAGGTACTCCTCCGCCAATTTGTTAGCAGCCTGGCGGACTCCGCTTTTGAGTGGTATTCGGAGCTCCTAAATGATTCCGTTAAAACCTTCACGGATATGGAATTGCTCTTCAAACAGAGGTTCGCTAGTGCAAGTGAACACACTACGATCACTGCATTAATAAATGAAAGGGTAAGATCGAGCGAGACACTTGTGCAACACGCCATCCTATGGAGGAATCTTTGGTCCAAGTGTGAGCAATGCATCACTGAAGGTCCAGCCGTTAGGATGTTTATAGGTACCCTTGATCTACAGTCAAAAGCGTACCCGTTCCTAGATTTCACCAAGCCTATTACCTTTCAAAATCTTATCAACAAGATGGTTCTACTGGAACAGATTAGTCAAGGCCCTTTCTCCTCAAGTGGAGAATCTCGGAGCAACAAGTATAAAGGTAAGGCAGTGTTTGTTGCCAACGCTCAACAACAACCTAACGGTCCTATAGCATCCGGCCGCCAAAATAACAACCGTATGGGTCCCACTCTAGAAGAAAGATTGGGATACAAATCCTCGTTTCTGTGTGAAAAGATGAAGAAGTTGTTCGATCTTTCCATAAAGAACTATATGTTGTCATTGCCCGAGCCACGGCGACCAGCGTAAGCCGGTGCAGTCAACGATCCAAACTACCATCCCTACCATTGGGTAATAAGACACCCGATAGAAGACTGCTAAGTATTCAAGAATTGGGTCGAAAACCAGTATAAGTAGGGTAAGTTCATGTTTTCATGTAGCTGAAAAGTGGATCCGCCGCAGAGACACGTTCCCAAGAAGGCAGATATAGCAGGGATATCTTGCTCGCTGGTAGTAGAAGCTCTATGGGAGATGGTCCTTTCATTAAAAACAAAAAGGATGCTAAAAGATCTTCATGCATGTCCAGCAAGCAAATGGAAAAGCTCACTTGAACCTTAAATTATCAAAAGGATGATAAAGCCACATCCCGTTCCAAAGGTAGACGATAAAGGGAAAAGCCCCCAAATCAAGTATTCTAAGAAAAATAAGAAAATGTCAAAGAAGCCTGTGCAGCCTGTCGTATATGTAGATAGCCGTACAAATTTACAGAAGTACATTGACGCATTGGAGGAATATAACCAGAATGCGCTCTCACCAATCATTCTCGAAGAATTTCTTCAGCATCTCTTCGAAAATATGAATGCTAAGGAAGAAGAAGACTCAGTGGAAGATGTGGAGGAGCATGTAGAAAGCTATCACATGGTCTCACATTCCTTCGTGTTTGATGAAGATGCTCCATCAGCATCAGGAAGCGACACCGATGAGCAGGGGATAAAATCACCACCAAACGCTCAAAGTCCCTCATAAGAAGATCCGATTGATAGGTTACTGAAGGAAGCATTTCAAGCAAGTAAGGATAACCAAAGACGTAAAATGACCTTATATGGAAAGGACAAGCAACTATGCCTTAGCGGAAAGGACGAATTATGTAACCCCCTCCAAAGAAAAATTAATCTTAAAAGGAGAGAAACAAGATTAAAGCCGAGAAGCAGTTCGCTAAAACCCTGTCAATAGGAATGAAGCTACCGCCCCTCATGATATGCATCCCGGGGGTACCGTATTTTGATGGTGGAAAAGAACACCCAAAATACCGTTTATATCACCAGAGGATCTCCCACCCCGTAGAAGAATGTAATGCATTCAAGAAATGGTGGTAAGGATGTGTCTCCGACAAGAGACTTATGAAGAAAGAGAAAAGAAGGGCCAAGGCTGATCTACTTAAAGATGATGATTCTAAAGCAGATAACAAGACAAAGTCAGTATGAAAAGCTATCATATGACCAAAGATCGGTCTTCAGAAAAAGGAACCTATAAAATTCCCAACTTCGGAAGCGATTCTAAAGAAAAAGTCCTTTTCAATCCTCTTTTCACAAGCGTCGACTCAACAGAAAAAGCGACGAAAGTGTGTGATAAAATTCAGTTGCAAAATCACACTCTACCCAAGAAAAACCTTGGACCAACTACTAAAACTTCGAAGAAGCAAAATAAAGGGAAAGAAAGAGTACTTGAAGATATCGAGGTAGACGAAGGAATCGTCAAAGATCTCACTGCAAAAGATCTGTCCAAGAAAATCAAGGTGGACAATAATGTATTATCCCATCTGAAGAAATTGCCTTCACACTTGAGCATATATGATGCTCTACTCTTTTCAAAGGAACTTTGGGAATCTCTCATTGAAGCCTTGAAATAGCCTGACCAGTTCCAAGCTTTCTTCACCGAAGGAGAGATGAAGGATGAATTGGCAGAAATCCACACCGTCGATGTTACGTTTAGTGAGGATGATCTTCTCTTAGGGATGTGAGAGCATAACTGATTAGTGTCAAAAACTGTATTTACCGCAATCAGAAACGGCGTCGCTTCGCAGCTAGCCGGTGAGTGCGGGTCGATCCACAGAGACGGGTAAATTCCTTTTATGTGTTTTAACGAGTTGATTCTATTTGTCGTTTTGATTGGTTTATAAAAATCTATAAAAACTAGATCTAATTAATCTAATTAAGAGTCTTGCTAGGGTTAGGCTTAGGGGAAGTTTTGGAGATTAATGTTTCCTTCACCGCTTTCAATGCCTTCTTTTTTTAGATCTATTAGATGTTACGTTAATTATCAATAAAGTGGATACGAATCTTTTGGGAAGATATTTCTTCCTCTAGATTTGTATCCTTCCTTTGTTGATAATTACCCTAACCCCCATGGAAAACGTGCGCAACCGGCCCTTTATACTACGGTTCACCGTTACCTCGAGGGGTAGGGTGCCGTAGGGAGCGGATGTGTGCGTATGCATGGAGTTCTAACTCTAAAGTGAAGATGGCATTGAAAGGGGTGAGAGATCTCATCTCTCAACCCTTTCGCTAAGGCTAACCCTAACAAGCGAGGAGACTACTCGCTCATTAGGGGATGATAAATTATACTAGAAAATAAAAGCAAGGAAATAAATTACCTACAGATTTGATGGCTCCCTCCAAGTAGAAGACAGAATAGATCTGAATGTCACTTCCAGAAATTCTGAATTTTATTTATTGAAAAGAGGCATACATTTTTACAGATCTAGATTACAATTTATAAGTAAACAGGAGAATTAGGGTTTCAGAGTCTCGCACATGCGCAATTACTGATTTGCCCAATGGAAATCCCAACACCCACAACGTCGCGGCAACAGAAGAAATCTCCACCGACCCGGGCATTAGACGGCCGCGGATCCGCGGCAAATGCTGGCTTGGGCCGCGGATCCGCGGCCCTTTGGTGGTCTTGGGCCGCCAGTCTTTTAGGCTTTCTTCAGGAGTTCTGGGGCTCTGTATTTTTATATGTATTTTCTTTGTTGGCTTCTCACTCTTCTCCAGATCTTCAGTGAAGACTTGTATTGGGCTTTTTAACCGTTTCACATTGACATTCGTTGCCTTGCACCTATGTGAACTGGGCTCGACTAGGATTCGTCTAATTGTTGGTCAAAAGTCCCTTTTCTGTTGTTTTGTGTCTTTTTCACTGTATTTGCTCCAGAAACCTGTATCCTGTAATATGCAACAAACGTGCGTCAAGAGTACCTGTTTATTTATAAAAAGGATAAGAATAGGGGAATGATAAATGCAATATTATGGTCTGAACAAATACCCCCAAACTTACCTTTTGCTCGTCCTTGAGCAAACTTATTATTTTATTCACTAAAATCCTAACCGCACTTTCGCAGGGAAACGCGATTGCACTGAGCACGTGCAACAAGCCGTTAAACCTCTAGGTGTCCCTAGTAGAAGGAGTGTTGTCTCCTGAGGGTTTTCAGCGGATTACACCCACAAAATCCTATCAACTCGGCCCACTGACTTTTGTTCTTCATTTAGGTCTTCTAACAAGGAATTCTATTATCTTCTACTTGTAAATTATCCACCCATATTCTTCACACTTCCTCATTATTTAACTTAAGATTATATATGTTATGTAGACCTACTTAGCTTTCGGCATCTTTTAAGTCTTCCTTCTAGGGTTTCATCTCCACTTAGGAATTTCTATCAACTCTTATTAAAGATACAAGTTCTATTCTTCATTCCTTTTTCTTATCTAAATTCCAATCACATACCCCCACGTGTGTGTATAAATCACCCCTACACTTGGAAATTCAAATCAAGCAATCATGCTCTCGTCCGTTGTCCAAAGTACTAATTAGTTGGTGAATGAAATTTGCTTACACATCCTTCATGCGACCGTTAATACTTCTTGAGGTACCAACGACCGATTACAAAATGCGCTTGCACTTTAAAGCGTACTTCCTAGTATTTGCAACACCCAAGGCTTTAGCAGTGACTCCCAAACCAGTTGGTCTAAGGCACTGGGTGATGAAGCACCCTCGCTAAATATTTTTCTATTTTTACAGCCTTAAGTAACCACAAAAACCAGTGTCCATTTTTTTTTATTCACTTTTTTTTTCTTTTTATTTTCATTATACTAAGGACTTTAGACAAGAGCATTTCAAGGTCTCTTCTACTATTCCAAGTTCAAGGTGCGTGAATGTGCAAATTGTAGGGTATACATTTTCAGAATTTAGACTTAAGCTAGGAACTATTTTTCAAACTTATACTCTAATAAGAACATCAATACTCTTCCTTTGTTTCGACTTAGCCCAAAAAGTGAACCCAAAATTTGCTTATTTCTAAATAAACTACAAGGCATATATTTTCTACCGTTAAACTTTAAGGAATGTTATTTTTAGGGTTTTTAATTCACTAAGTCTAAGATCTAGTTGTTCCTAACCAGTTAACTTATTTGTCAAACTCTAGTCAATTAGCCAAAATTGAATACATTAATTTTTATAATTTTAAATTTTTTCAAATTTTTATGGGTTTTCAAATAAGTATGCAAATGCAAAAATATGTACAAATGAATGCGAAGGAAGAAGACGTACCGAGCATACCCCCAAACTTGAACTTGACAGTATCCTCACTGTCATGCTAAACCAAGAGGGTCAAAATACCGATACTCTCCTGTTTATTTATTTATAAAAAAAAATTTATAGAAAAAGAAAACAAAAGGATATATACATATATACAACAAGATTCCCTCCAAAGTTACACAAGCCAAATATTAGCACCAACCATTCAAAAATCTTATCATGGTAATGGTAGAGTTGGTGCAAGAATGGGATGGAAAGAAAAGAGATGAAAGGCACGCGAGACCGTGTGGAAAGAAGAGTGGTAGAATCTGGTCTCGGTGGTTGAGAAGAAAGACGGAAAGAAGAAAGATGTGGAGTGCGATCTTGAGGGTGTAAATTGAGTGAATAAATTAGCGCAATTTGTGATGACCGATGTGTTAAAAGCGATTGCGCTAACCTATGAACTCGTCGTGCAATGGGGTCAAATCCCTCAAGATTCGCAAGAAAACATGGGTACGCCGAACTTGGTATAGGAGATGAAAGCGTAACGGTCATTTGATCGGTCGGAACAATAGGAAGGAGGGAGGGTGATATAACAGTCAAAGGTTCAGGAGGCTGAATTGGAAAATCCGACACATCAATTAAAAATGGTTCAACCTCGATATTATCCTCAAGACTCTCCTCAATATTTAATCCATCTATGCCATTATCATCAAAATCTAGACGCATATGAGATTCGGGGGAAACATTTAATAACTCAGGATGATGATTTGAACATAAAATTTCTATTAAATCGACAGGTTCATCATCCGAAATATTCCCGGCGTCTATATCCTCAATCAAGTGAAAATCAATTTCTTTAGACACTTCGTCCACAGCATGTATATTTATCAATGTAGGTTCTAGAGTGGAGGTGTAAAGATCGAAAGGATTAGGTGCGGTTTCACTCGAAAGGGGTTCCTCACAATTTGGCAAATCAAACACTACAAAATCGCACAACTCATTTTTATTTTCAACTGGTGAATCATTTGGAACAATCGATGGAAAACCGGAGTTGTGGGCTTCAATTGGGTAAGGGTAGGTTTGATTTGAAAATCCTCTCTCATTCTCACTCTGTCCAACTGCCGTCTTATACATTGAAAAATTCGGAGCTAGCGGGACACTAGCTACCGGTTCACTAGGTTGCATAAGGGCGGCCATGGATGCTTCCACGTTCCTCATTATTTTATTTGTTACAGCAATATATGCTTCCAACGACTCTTCCAAACTAGACTTAGGTGGTGAGGGGGTTTCAGTAAAAGATTCAAAATTAGTTGGGTATGTGAAACTCCCTAATGGCTGTGTCGAAACAGCGTCTAGTGAAGGTGGGAAGGTCGGGTATGACTGGTAGGAAGTGGGTGGTAAGACAGGAGTAGGGTCAACATATGGATAAGAAGGTGAATAATCGTGCGGATCCCTAAAACTAGATGAGTGGAGAGGGGTGAAAGGTCGACTGCGAGATTGAGCAATATGCTCAGCAATGGACATCGGCCTAGGAGTGACAGAAGGACTTGAAGAAGTGGTATCAACATATGTAGGTTGTAAAGGTTGACTCGGTTGACACGAAGTGGGTTGAAAAGTCAAACTATTTCTCCTAGACGCCTATATTTGATCTTTCAACGAAATTTTTGGCAAGGAGGGATCGTTTTTAAATTGACCGAAACAATTGACGAACGACGCAAAGTTAGGTTCGGGATACCAAAATTCGGCAAGAGATTTATGATGTGGTGTACCCATGATAGAAGAATGCAAGGATTTCTTAGCGACAAAATTTTTGCAAGTTTTTTAAAAGATTTTTCTTTATTTTTTTTTTATTGGAGAGTTTTGCAATAAGGTTTTAGAAAATGGACTCGTGACAACTGAATCAACCACACATGCACAATCAGGCCTAGATCTAGGGTCGCCTAGGTCTACTAGACAGCTCCTAACTAGGGCTAGAAATAGACCTCGAACCGCCTCTTCACGGACAAGTACGGCCAGGTAAGTGAGAAGGAACCACCACTACAGTGGGCCTAATTAATAACCACTAGCCTAGACACCGCAATGTCGGTTAGGATAAACGGCCGATGCCTACCCTAGTCCTTTTCCTATTGAGCTCGCTGTCCTTAGGTCTGAGTCTAATCTTTTTTAATTAATTGTGGTCGATGCAAAATGCCTTAGGTGTTTTCTGGGGTCCTGGGAAGGGTGATGAAATCCCCACCCAATCTGAGTTTGGTCAATTAGCCCCTTAGAGTCCGGTTAAATTATGCAAAACAATAAAATTTCACTTGCAATCAAATTTTTTTTAGCGGCGCAAAGAAACCTGCAGAAATCTGTTATTTAGAAGGGGGAGGAAAAAAATTTTAGCGCAAAGAACCCTGCAGAAAATTTTTACAGTGGATATATTGTAGGTTGTAGAGAGGAGAATGAGGAACAAACCCAAAAAATTTCAGGTGCTGACGTGGCAGACTAGGCGCGGATCAGCGGCCTTGGGCCCTCCTTTGCGGCGGAAACGCGGTCGACCAGAGGGATTGGCCTCTGGAAAAAATTCTATTGTTCTGTGCCTTTAGTTCCTCTCTATTCTTATATGTACTTTTCTGTTTTTCCCTCTGTAAAATTCCAGATCCACGACTCTTCGCTGTTCCTGCAAGATTCAAATAGCAAACCCTTCAAACAGATCAAAGTCGATAATTTTTGTATTTTTTTTTATATTTTCAGATTTTTATAATTTTTAAAATTTATATCAACCCGAAAATTCACAAAAAAAAAAATTACGCCGTTCCCGGCAACGGCGCCATTTGATTAGTGTCAAAAACTGTATTTACCGCAATCAGAAACAGCGTCGCTTCGCAGCTAGCCGGTGAGTGCGGGTCGATCCACAGAGACGGGTAAATTCCTTTTATGTGTTTTAACGAGTTGATTCTATTTGTCGTTTTGATTGGTTTATAAAAATCTATAAAAACTAGATCTAATTAATCTAATTAAGAGTCTTGCTAGGGTTAGGCTTAGGGGAAGTTTTGGAGATTAATGTTTCCTTCACCGCTTTTAATGCCTTCTTTTTTTAGATCTATTAGATGTTACGTTAATTATCAATAAAGTGGATACGAATCTTTTGGGAAGATGTTTCTTCCTCTAGATTTGTATCCTTCCTTTGTTGATAATTACCCTAACCCCCATGGAAAACGCGCGCAACCGGCCCTTTATACTACGGTTCACCGTTACCTCGAGGGGTAGGGTGCCGTAGGGAGCGGATGTGTGCGTATGCATGGAGTTCTAACTCTAAAGTGAAGATGGCATTGAAAGGGGTGAGAGATCTCATCTCTCAACCCTTTCGCTAAGGCTAACCCTAACAAGCGAGGAGACTACTCGCTCATTAGGGGATGATAAATTATACTAGAAAATAAAAACAAGGAAATAAATTACCTACAGATTTGATGGCTCCCTCCAAGTAGAAGACAGAATAGATCTGAATGTCACTTCCAGAAATTCTGAATTTTATTTATTGAAAAGAGGCATACATTTTTACAGATCTAGATTATAATTTATAAGTAAACAGGAGAATTAGGGTTTCAGAGTCTCGCACATGCGCAATTACTGATTTGCCCAATGGAAATCCCAACACCCACAACGTCGCGGCAACAGAAGAAATCTCCACCGACCCGGGCATTAGACGGCCGCGGATCCGCGGCAAATGCTGGCTTGGGCCGCGGATCCGCGGCCCTTTGGTGGTCTTGGGCCGCCAGTCTTTTGGGCTTTCTTCAGGAGTTCTGGGGCTCTGTATTTTTATATGTATTTTCTCTGTTGGCTTCTCACTCTTCTCCAGATCTTCAGTGAAGACTTGTATTGGGCTTTTTAACTGTTTCACATTGACATTCGTTGCCTTGCACCTATGTGAACTGGGCTCGACTAGGATTCGTCTAATTGTTGGTCAAAAGTCCATTTTCTGTTGTTTTGTGTCTTTTTCACTGTATTTGCTCCAGAAACCTGTATCCTGTAATATGCAACAAACGTGCGTCAAGAGTACCTGTTTATTTATAAAAAGGATAAGAATAGGGGAATGATAAATGCAATTTATGGTCTGAACAATAACCGACCACTATACGTAGCAGGCTACTGCGAAGATAAAAGGATAAATGAGATCCTTATCGACAATGGATCTTCGGTCAACCTGCTCAATGTGAGGGTGTTGAAGGAACTATGCATGGAAGTTCAATACCTAGCGCGGGAGAAAATTACCATCTCGGGATTCGACTCACAATTCTCACGGACACTTGGTTCTGTGATAGTGACGCTTCGTTTTGGACAGCTGGTAACGGACGTCAAGTTCCATGTGATTGATGTTAAGACATTCTATAAACTCAGTAGGCCATGGTTGCACGAGTATAATATCATCCCTTCTACACAATAACAGTGTATGAAATATTTCAAGGATGGTAAAGAGCACGTCATCACAGGCGAGCTCAATCCTTTTTTGGTCGAGAATACCGAGAAATCCGGCAAACTAGAAAGCAAGCAAAAGCAGGTAGCCACTATCCCAATCTTCGGAGGCAATACGGAGGAAGAGGAGGAAATTATGTTCTCTGTTCAACCTAAGTCAAAGAATGACGAGCAAAAGACGACACCCATCATTCCTGTCTTCGGAAATGATTCAGAGGAGGAGGTTGAAGCGATATTCTCCAGCCACCCTCTGGTGAAAACTCTTAACGAAACTGATCGGACTTTTCATGTTACGATGGTTCCACCTTGGCACTCTAAAGAGCTCGACACCGTCAGCACCGACAATGGGGACGAGCTAATAATATTCTATGTACCTCCCAAGCGTAGAGGTGAAAAGGCAATTCTCTTCTACAAATCGGAAGAGACTAAAGTGGAGAAAGAAATCTGGCACGAACTCGACCTAAACTTCAATAGCTTGCAGCCCATCTGCATGCCGAGATACTTTACGAAAGGATTAAAAGGGTTCTTGAAGCATCAAGGGGTACCGTTCGAGCAAACCATTCAAGAATCCTAATTCTACAAAAGGATTTGGGAAGTGCCCGGGATTCGCAAAATTAAGCCTAACGGGAAGCTCGATATTACCGAATTGGGATATATCCGGTCCAAGAAGCGGGAGCGAACTCACAGTAATAAACGAAAAAGAAGAGGCTTTGTCGATAAACAGCACAGCCGAGTAGGGGGCAGGGCCTGCACAAAGAACTTCAAGCCCGTCACCAGAAGACCAGATTGATAGGATGATAAGAAAATCTTTTCAAGAAAGCAAAGAAAACCAAAAACATGAGATGGTCATATTTGAAATGGCCAGACGACAACGCCTAAACAAGCAATCCGTGGAATGGGTAAACGTAACACTCAACCAAAGCTACCTTCATTCTCCTTTGAAGAAGGAGAATATCAAAGTGACAAGGACAAGAATAAGGCGATGATCGTAGATGATGCCCAAAAACAACAGAGCAGTCGTAAGATGCCTATCCATCGGAATAAGTTCTGTTGGAGTCCATCTCTTATAAAGAAGATGGGGCAGGAATATTGTTTCCCTTGAAATAAGAAAAAGAAGATATTTAGTCTAGTCATGAAGTACCAGATGCTGTCATATCCAGAATCCCGACGATCCGAGCAAGAAAATGCGGTCGATCACCCTGATTATTTTCTTATACCATCGGGTGATAAATCACCCAATCGAAAATTGCTTTGTGTTCAAGAAGTGGGTTGAAGAACAATACCGACAAGGCAGGTTCATACTGACCGATAGTTGGAGAGTAAACCCGCCATGGAAGCACGAGCTAATGAAAGTCTATGCCGCCAGATTAGGGCCGTTCGATCCAGAAAGTAGAAGCGAACTCATACCTGCAGCCCAATAAGCCTCTCAAATGGGGAAGAAGATGAAGATATGCCTAAGCTTTTCAGATACTTCGCAAATGAAGAGGACGAAATTTCATAACTCCCACCAGCACCAAAAGAGCTGGAAGATGGGATACACATCACGGCAGACAACTTAAAGAAGATCGACTTGGGAACGGAAGATGATCCGATACCAACATTTGTCAGTGAGTTGCTATCCGAAGAATAGGTTGCCATTTTGAATACGGTACTCATGGAGTATCAAGACTGCTTCGCCTAGAATTATTCCGAGATGCCGGGTCTCGATCCAAACATAGCAGTGCACAAACTAGCCATAACGCCAGAGATAAAGCCCATCAAACAGACACCAAGAAGGATGCGTCTTGAACTCGAGATAAACATCAATGCCGTAGTCAAAAAGATCATAGACTCTGGCTTCATCCATGAAGTACGGTATCCCGACTGGATCGCCAATATTGTTCCCGTGATGAAAAAGAATGGAATAGTTAGGATTTGCGTGGACTTCCGAGACCTAAACAAGGCATGCCCGAAAGATTATTTCCCTATACCAGTTACCAAGATAATGATCGACAACACCTCCACTCACAAGGTTTTCTCATTTATGGATGGATCTTCAGTATACAATCAGATAAAAATGAATCCTGAAGACTAAAAGCACACAGCCTTCCACACGCCGTTGGGCGTATTTTGCTACAGGGTGATGCCATCGGCTTAAAGAATGCTAGGGCGACATATCAAAGAGCGATGATGAAAATCTTTGATGACCTTATTCATGAGATCGTCGAATGCTACATCGATGATCTTGTTGTCAAAATTAAGTCCCATGAAGAGCAATGAAAGCATATCAAGATCATCTTCGAGCGTCTTCGGAAGTATAACCTAAAGATGAACCCGCTGAAATGTGCATTTGGAGCCTTTTTACGGCCGAAAACAGAGACGAACCTGGGATGGATCATATTTCCTGAATTTGGGGGCAGATGCTATTTAGATTTATCCGTCCACCTCTCCGAAGATACCAAGTTGATTTATGGCACCATATATCGGAGGTTTGGATGGATGCGGCCGTTGTAGCGGACTTCATCAGATTACCCCTCATTTTATGAGGGGGGTTTGATTGTGGGGACGATCTTCCCTCCAGGTGAAAGCCCCTGCATTTAATTACGTTACCGCATTGCGATAACCACTTTCTCCTGCTCCGGCAGTTCATTTCGTGTCATGTGTATATTTTGTTTTGGTTTTGGTTGCCCATGGATTGTATACGGAGACTAATTTATGTCGCCGCCCATAGAGCGTGGGTTAATCCAAATCCGTATATTTTAGATTTGGGCTTGGTTTCATTTAAAGATAGTTTGAGATTAAGATCAACTTAAATATATATGAGCATTTGGGGCTCAATTTGTTTTTGACTAAGGATACGTTAGTCCAATTTGAGACTAAGATCAACTTAGCAGAATTTCAAGGATCATTTTTATCTCAGATCCAACAACAGAGCATTTGGGCTCAGCTGCAAAAAATACATTAGAGACCTAGCCAATTTGGGAGCTTGGCCCGCTTTGTCTTTTCTTTTATTCAAAAGTGCTAGGCACTTATTTAGGCTCTGTTTGTTCAGCCCCTCTCTTTTATGCTAAAGTGCCGAGCACTTATTTGACCACTGACACTCACATATATGATATGTGAAGTATTCAGTCATGGGCGTCGACCAATGAGCGCTGAGCACTCAGCCATTTTGGCTGTTTGTGGAGTGCTATGCACTTTTGTTCAGCGCCCACGTGATGAGCACGTGCGGCGCTAGCCTTCTGTTTTAGGCATTCACGTGCTTTTCACGTGAGGCACTGTTACAAGGGGCGCCTGCGTGGGAAGCATGTGAGGCGCTAGTCTTTTTCCTTTTATCATTTTTAAAGATTTAAATCTCTGTTGATATTTTCAGAGAGGTTAAACCTCTATCACGGGCGCTTTAACCATTAACGCTCGCTAAAATCACTATACTTGAAGATTTTAGGATGAGTTTTTTAAAGAACTAAGTTCTCGATTTGAAGGAATTGAGTTCTTGGAGCATCATGGACTCCGTTTAAAATTTTTTTCTTCCCTGAATCTTTGATTCTCAAAAACAAGCTCTTCCCGATGTGAATTAAATTCTCAAGTTGTGGGAGATTTACCTTGTGGATCTCAGATCCAGTGAAAGAACTAAGTTCTTTGAGAAGGGTTAAATCCTTAGATATGATAGAGATATTTTGATCTCTTTTCTTTACCTAGGGTTTTGAAGAGGAAAGTATTATTTCTTTGAGAATTAAATTCTTTGTTATCTCAAGAGCTCACTGTATTTTGCAGAAGCTTCTCGGGGGTTCGTTCTATCTCCTTCTCTCTGTGTGTATATGTCTCTTCCGTGTGTCTCCTCCTTTTTTTCTCTTCCCCCTTTTTGAGACTTGAAATCTCGGGTCTTTTATATAGTGAAGGCAGATTGTTAGTTGGTTTTGAGAAAATCTCTCACTGAGAGATTCCAATTGTTTTAATTGGACTCAAAATTGATTTGGAAAATTTTACCCACCATTGGATTTTTAATCCAAGGACTTCTGTTTTTTTACAGAATATGATTTTGGTTTTTTTTAACGAGATTGGGGAAATATTTTCCCTATACAGAATTTATTCTGTTAAACGGTGATTTTTAATCACCATTGGATTTTTTAATCCAATGGTTCTCTGTTTTACAGAGAGCAATCTTTCTTATTTATAAAGATTGAGAGAATATATTTCAGAATAGAATTTTATTCTGCAATTGGATTTTTGATCCAACCGAGAGTTTCTTTCTTATTTAGAAAGATATGGGAGATATTTTCTCCTAAAAGAATTTGATTCTATATCTTGATGATTTATCATCTCCGTTGGATCTTTGATCCAACGGCTCTGTTTAACAGAGAGAATCGTATAATTTAATTCTACCAGGGCGCTGGCGCTCACGTGAGCGCCACTTAGGAATTTAATTCTTAAGATGGGTATTTCTATGTTTTGTACATTGGTTCCGGCGTAAGGAGCACGTGCGGCGCCATCTAAGAGTTTAACTCTTATATAATGAACCCTTCTGTGCTTTGCACATTGGCACCCGCGTGAGGAGCACATGAGGCACCACTATAGGACTTAATCGTATGAAATTGGCTCTGGCGCTGGCGCCCTCGTGGAGAGCACGTGAGGCGTGCCTCATTGAATTCAACAGAGCTTTGCTCTTTTATTAGGTTAAATATATTGGGGAAATAGAGTCTCCGCCGGCAAATTCCTAGGGTTTATCATCCGTCAACGAGGGATCGAAATCGACTCTTCCAAAATCAGGGCTATTATAGAAATGCCCATGTTTACCGCCAAAAATAGAGACGAACTGGGATTGAACGTCTTGTCTAAAATGGGGGCAGATGCTATTTGGACATATCCATCCACCTCTCTGAAGATACCAAGTTGATTTATGGCACCGTATATCGGAGGTTTGGATAGATGCGACTGCTATAGCAGATTTCCTCTCGTTTGTGAGGGGTTTTTGATTGTGGGGACGCTCTTCCCTGCAGGAGAAAGCCCCTACAATTAATTACGTTATTACGTTGCAATAACAACTTTCTTCTACTCCAGTGGTTCACTTCATGTCGTATTTTATTTATTTTGATTGCCCATGGATTGTATACGGAGACTAGTTTATGTCATCGCCCGTAAGGCACGGATTAGTCCAAATCCGTATATATTTTGGGTTTGAACGTATGTTGTATGTATTCTATTAGTTCAAAGAATATTTTATTTTATTTAAGGACCGTTAATATAGTTTGAGATTAAGATCGACTTAAATATATGAGCATTTGGGCCCAGTTTATTTTAACTAACGATACGTTAGTCCTATTTGAGACTAAGATCAATTTAGAAATATTTTCAAGATCATTAAATTTAGTTAAGATCCAACAACAGAGCATTTGGGCTCAGCTACAAGCAACCTCAGAGAGACTTAGCCAATTTGGGCTCGGTCTGCTCGGTTTTGTGCTTTCTCTTTTTTTTAGAAGTGCTAAGCACTTATTTATTGCTCTGGCGCTCATGTGGGAAGCACGTAAGGCGTACAGACATAAAGTGCTGCCCATCGGTGACAAACACTTAGTCATTTTGACTATAGTACTAAGCACTTTGTATGGCGCTTACATGGGAAGCACGTGAGGCGTTAAGCCTTCCGTTTTGGACGCTCACGTGAGAAACACGTGAGGCGTTGAGCTTTCTGTTTTAGGCACTCACATGGGAAACACGTGAGGCACTATAATAGTGCTAAGCACTAATTTTTCTCTGGCGCTCATGTGTGTTTCACGTGAAGCGCCAAGTTCTTTTTCTTTTTAGAGATTTAATCTCTGTTAATGACGTTTTGGCCATTTATGATCACGAAGATTTCTGTTTTGAAGATCTGGGATCACTTTTTAATTGGAGAACTAAGTTCTTCTTTTCTTTTTATAAGAACTAAGTTCTTTATGTAGGGTTAAACCCTGATTTTGGAGGAATTAAATTCCTAGAAAATATGTCTTTTCTTTTGATCTAGTTTTTTCCCTAGATTTTGAGTCTGGAGAACAGAACCTCCCCGATGAGAATTGAATTCTCAACTTATGGAGAGATTTGCTTTTCAAATCCCACATTAGAGAAAGAACAAAGTTCTTTTTATGAAGGGTTAAACTCTTGTTTTCCTTTTTATTTATGTTAGGCAAAGGAGATATGTTTATCTCTGCTTTTCTTTACCTAGCGTCGAAGAGAGCGAGGAGATCTTCTTCTTTTTAAGGAGAATTAAATTCTCAGTTCTTGTGGAAAACTTATGGGGTCGATTCTTCCTCCCAAGACTTGAAGTCTCGGGTTCTTTATATAGAGGAGACAAGTTATTAATTAGTTTGAGAAAATCTCTCATTTGAAAGATACCAATTGGCCTCAAAGATTATTCAGGGGATTTTATCCACCGTTAGATCTTTAATCTAGGGCATTTCTGTTTAACAGAATATATTTTCCTGTTTTTAACAAGATAACGAAAATATTTTCCCATATACATAATTTAATTCTGTTATACAGTGATTTTTTAATCACCACTAGATTTTTAATCCAAAAGTTCTCTATTTAACAGAGCTCATCATTCTTTGTTTAGAAAGATATAGCGAAATATTTTCCCATCTCATTAGATCTTTGATCAACAGCTTTCTGTTTAACAGAAAATATATTTCTCATTTAAAAAGATCAGGGAGATATTTCCACCCATTAGAATTTAATTTTATATTTGATAATTTTTAATCACCATTGGATATTTGATCTGATGGTTCTCTATTAGAGAATATCTTTCTTTTTTTTAGAAAAATCAGGGGAAGTATTTTCCTAAAAATAGAATTTAACTCTATACGAAGCTAAAAAATATGTTCTCACATGACCCCCAATGTGGGTTTTATCCTGTTTATATTTAGCGCACATATGCGCTCACGTGTTTAGCACGTGATGCCAGTTTGACCCTTTTGGTTGTTTGCTTTCAGCGCTTATATACTTTGCATATAAGCGCTCACGTAAAGCCAGTTTGACCCTTTTGGTTATTTGTTTTCAGCGCTTATATGCTTTGCATATAAGAGCTCATATGTTTAACACATGAGCCCCCAACTGTGTGAGTTTTTTCTTTTTTATTTTCTCCCCCTCTTTTTATAAGGGAACAAATTCCCCCTAGTGTTGCTCTCACATGGCTTGCACATGAGTGCAACGGTGTCAATCTTTACTACCGTTGGATCACCTAAGGGCGTGGGGAGTCGAATCGATCCCATCATATCCTATAAATTGTTGGCTATAATGCCCCCAAGTCAATTATTGGATCGCAAGCACGTGATTGCAATGATTGAGGGAGGACCTATACCAGTAAAACAGTCTTACTCGAGATGATAGTATGCTATCTGATTTGTCTTTATCATCGTGTACATGCTTTAGGTGATATTACAGATCACTATTACATGTTGATAGAGCCCATAAGATTCTTGCTTGATTACCAGCAGTATGATGGCGATCATATACGTGAGAGTTGGGTGGTCTATAAGCACATCCTTAAAGTGTCCCTAGTCGTGGGAGTTTCGAGACTGGGCATCGATACTCCAAGAGTAGACTAGTGTATACGGATCGAGACCCCGACGAGGGGCGGTGACCAGTCTCACAAGCCATTGGTGTCAGTTGGTTCACCTAAGATGTATACAGGTGCTCATTGGGTTATAAGTACACCGGATGGACTCGCCAAGAACATGCTAGTTGGTATTATACATATTGTCGGATAGCAGTTCCCAGGTGACATGTGTACAAGTTAGTCTATCGACCTGAGAACGTCATTTTTCTCATGTGAGTTCCCACTGTGCTTTGATTACTTCCCTACCACGGCTCAAAGGAGTCATGCAAATAGGTTTTAGTTGGGTACAGTCCCGAGCCACATGGAAGCAGTGAGCGGATCGTCAGGGGATTCGTCTCTCCAGGTATTGGGGGTTGATGTCGCGGAGTGCACGGGTAGCCATCACCAGAAATCCTTAGCTAAGGTAGTCGAGAATTACTGATTCGGATCAGTAGTTTCTCAGGTGGTGCTGGGGTTCATACCGACACTAAATATCAAGTTATTAGGGGTCTGACTTTATCCACCCTCCTAGACTCGATTTGCAATACTCAAAGACGAACGGACCGGACTGTATGGATATTGTCACTGTCAGGCTCAGTAGGGGTTTCAGGATGAGTTTGCTCGTCGGCCTCCCTTTCGCTCAATACCTAGATAGCCATTACGTACAGCTAGTGCCGCTGACGTGCTTGTGGTTAAACCCACTGCCAGCGTATTGACGAGTCTTTAGAGTCCCACACAGAGGGTTTCCCTGCTTCGAGCGAAACGATGTAGAGGCCGTATGGTTTTACGACAGGGTTTGATCACATACGTGTACTTGTGCATGGATGATGTTCGGACGGATAATACTAGTGGGCTTTGGTTTAAGCCGGATTCTAATATTATATTTGTTGGATTATTTTCGTCTCCTTGTATTCGTATTCTTCGAAATACGGATGTGGGTATGTATATACGGTTGAGGGGTATTCTTGTAATTCATTACAAGATTAATATTAGAAGATTACACCTTATCATGGTTTAGACCTTTTTGGATTAAAAGGTTATTGAGGTGTAGGATGAGGAGTCATATTTGTGGTATGGCTAATTAGTGACCCATGGTTACTATTCTAGCATGCTTAAGGTTTTTTTTATTGTGAGATTATTGTTGACTTGAGATATTATGGTTGACTCTAAATATTTTGGTGGCATAGGATATTTTTATGGATGGCGTCATTATTTATTAGATAATCTCATAACAAACAAAAGAACAAGCCATTATTCATTTCATTTTCTCTCTCTTGAGTTGCTCTAAACTCCCATCCTCATGGCATCTTCTTCTTCCTCTGGCTCCACCCAAACCCTCTCATGAGTTGAGAATCCTTGGGTGTCTTGAGACAAATTAATCATTCATCACTCTCTTCTTCATCTACGGTATCTAGTGTAGCGATCTAGGTACCCTAGTTGCCTCGGATATGAGGTTGGAGCTCGTTGCATAGACTCTCGGGTGGATCATCTTCGATGGAGGGAGACCAGAGATCAAGCTTGATCAAGGAAGCCACTAGAAGCTTGGGATGATGGTTGAAGACCGAAGGACACGGATCTATTCGGTATAACCATTCTAACTCTTTTGCATGTTGTGTTATCTAGGGCTTATGGGTAGATCCGGGTAATTGGTTGTGGTAGCGCTAAGTTTTATAAATTTTTGTTCCGCATTTGGTTACGGATTGATGGCTGGGGTGCTGCCGTAACCCAACATGGTATCAGAGCCACTCTATAATCCTTAGTTAACTCTTTGCAACATTAGAAATCCGCCGTTTTTATCGTGCAAAAACTGCCGACAAAAACAGTTCCAAAAACTAAAAGTTTGAGATGTTTGCACATCCCGCGGGCTCACTGTTTGAACCGAGAAGATGCTGGGTGGTGCATGGGCACCCAAGGGAACCCCCCCAGGGGACCGAACGGCTATGCCCACTCCCTAAGACCACCACAAGGTGGTCTTGGATGTGGGGGCCCGAAACTGCCCCATCTTGGGCAGTTTCGGGTCTGCCTCATCTCCTGGCCACCTCATGGTGGCCTCGGGGGCAGGGTACCCCCTTTAGGCCCCCCGACTCGAATTTAATTTCGTGCTCTAACTCCCCGCAAAGGTTTGGGCACATTTCGTTTTGATTCGGACTTCCGAATTGGCTTTAAACGGTCGGTTTTTGGAACTTTAGCTCACTGTTTTTTCATGGATTTGGAAATTGGTTTGGTTTGCTAATTGCGTGCGGAATTCTAATGTCGTAGTTTACAGTACATACATTACTATCTGCGGCCATGAATGTCATTAGAGCGGTACAACTTGCCTAATTGCTATAGTTCTTTTAGACGGGTTTGCGAACGTGACATTCACGTTGATGTTCTGTGTTGTGCTGCTTGTTGGCTGGATCGTCATGGTGGATAGCTTGGTTGCAATGTTAGTACAGTTTGGATTTATTTGTACATTTGATATCGCGGGGCGAGCGTCCGACATGTGGACTGCCGTCATCGCCTGTTTGTATATTATATATTTGGGGCACGACCGGGTTGAGGTGGATATCACCGTTGTACTTATTTTCTTTTATGTACTAGGATTACCCTGCGGTGGAGTGCACGGATAGCCAGGTTCTAGAGGGCAACATGCCCATATCTCATGGCGTTGAGATAGGGGGCCTTACTCTAGAATTGGTGGGCTATTCACCGCACTTGTAGGGGGTACAGGTTGACCCAAGGAAGGGTGCTCAAGTTACTGGATTCCGTGAAGTGTCGGATGGCCCATTCACTTTGATGAAAAGGGTTGCCTCACTTATGGTTTTGGCAAGTAACTTGCCGCGCTCGTAGGGGTCTAGGTTTTCATTGCACAGGCTATCCACATGACCAAGAGAACGTCGGGTTTCACTTGCGGCTCAAAGGAAACTCGGGGCTCCCAGATTATCGCTTGTTCTGTGATGCTTATCGCTTGTCTGTGATGTTGCATTTATCATACCTGGAGCTATTATTATATATTGATATATATATACTAGTAGATGTTGTATATGTTTTACACACGCGCAAGTCCAGTCGCCGCTCTGTCGTTAGTTAAGTAACCTAACGGGTGATGACGGGACCCAGTGGCGAATGCGGATGGCATTTACGTACATCATATTTTCGTTCTTTTGTGGTGTGATTAATTGATGGGACTGCGTTGATTCAGATCAATGCAAGGAAAACAGACATATTCAATATTGTTGGAACAAATTTTTAAAAGCTGTTATTACAAGGACGCTTTCTTTTGTTTTGCACAGAGGTATTCAGTTATGAATATTCAACACCTCATTCGACGAGGCAAGAGCCGAAATCCCTTCACCGGGAGTGACCTCTTGGGCAGAAGTTTGCGTTAGGGTAATAACTTCACTATAGTCGGTTACTTTTTTCTTTGTATCGTGGTATTCAGTGAGAATATCCTGCAACTCATTCCACGAGGAAAGAGCTGAGATCCCTTCACCGGGAGTGACCTCTTTAGCAAAGGTTTTCGCCACTATATATTTGTAAAAAGTTATCCGGTTCCTTCATCGATATCAAGTTCATTACGTTAAAGGTTTTTCGCCAAAAACCATTCGTAGCCCTCCGTCATTTCAGACGGGTAGCACTTAGTATTCATGCTATGTTTGTTGGCCTTCGTCAAGGCATAGTGTATGGTAGCTTCTTGTTACCTTTCTGTTGCATAGATAGATGCGTTGGTTTAGGACAGTCGTACAACCTTGTTGGCCTTCGTCAAGGGCGAGTACGGGTGGGTTCAAATAAACCTGGATAATGATGGGTAGAACTTGACATGTGACTTATGATTTGTTGGCCTTCGTCAAGATCATAAGAGCATGGGGTAAAAATCACATCGGGAGTTTCAAACATACAGGAAACTTGCCAGGCATGCGCATACCTTCTGGAGTGTGATAACGTGAGTGGATTCCATCAGCTTATCATGCGATGATAGTTGGATCCCGATACCCACTGATGAGTTGGTTTACTCCTCGGGTGATTTTAGATGATCCCGACTAATTCTTCTTTCAGGTTTGGAGTAGAATTTGATGATACAGTGGGAGACATCCTGATTAGATAAAGTGATTAACCATTCTGATCTATGTTAGAGTGTACGCAGAGTGTTTCTTTTCTCTCTCTCTCTCTCTTTGGCAGCGACCATGGCCCGACCCTAGACTAAAACTCATGAAACAAGTTAACCGAACCTTCTTAAAACACATTGACTTTTGGATTGTCAGGGTTGCATACTTCATTGTCACTCCTACTTTTACCCTTTGCTTTTCTCCAGAACATTCCGTATCACTACGAAGATCCACATTTATTGGATAAGACCATCGTATAGTTACATATGAACTCGAAGAAACTTGTTTCAGATTCGAGAATAGTTTCCGGTTCTGGAAAAATTGAATAGGACTATTCAGTTGTCTTTTCCTTTTACTTTCTCTCAGATTGTGAGGGCTCCTAGGATTAGGAGAGGGTACACCTATTGCGCTTATTGGATAGTCTTCTTCCAAACCATGGGCAGGTGCCGAAAGGTGGGGAAGGAAGAAAACCAATTAGCCTAAGTAAGGTGTACAGAAGATAATAAGTAAAGACAAATAAAGAGATTGGAAAGAGGGCAAAGTAAATTGCGACTGATATCTTTCATGACGAAACCACTTATTTCATCGCCACTCCTACTTCACCTTTGAATTTCTCCAGAACACCCTGTATCACTATGAAGATCCACATTTATTGGATAATCCATCGTATAGTTACATACGAACTCGAAGGAACTCGTTCCAGTTCGAGGATGGATTCTGGTTCAGGAGAAATAGAATAAGGATTATTCGGTTGTCTTTTATCTTTACTTTCTCTCAAGTTGCGAGGGATCCTAGAATTAGGAGAGTACACCTATTACGCTTATTGGATAGTCTTCTTCCAAACCATAGGCTGGTGTCGAACGGTAGGGAAGGAAGAAAACCACTTAGCCTAAAAGGGGTATACAGAAGGTAATGAGTAAAGACAAATAAAGGGATTTGGAGAGACGGCAAGGAAATATACTGTTATAGTCTTGAATCTGGATAATGGAAGAGGCATTACTAGGAATACCCGGCTACCCCTTCGAAACATTTTCATGTTTCAGTTTTAGTATGCGTTGTTAATTGAAAACTGATTTCCCAATTAGATCCTTACTCCAGGGTATGTATTTACCAGGTTTGATTCTCACATCTGTATGGTTTTACAGATGATGAGTGAGAGTAAGTTATTGGGTATTAGATGATTATATCCTCTTTATATCAGAATTCATTGTAATTGGTGATATTTGAGAAATCGCCTAGGGTTTTGCCTGACGGCAAATATTTGGTTTTGAATATCTGTTGTTATGCACCAATTTCAAACTGATATATCTGTACGTTTATTTTATAAAGTGAGATATAAATTTTTGAAATTATGTCCATGACATTTACCTATATCAGTTGATGGTTAGGTAAGGAGTATTCAACAGCGGTGTAATTCTTCTTAATCATAGTACTGTTTTCAACCTACGACACATAGGATTTGAGTTATTCAACTCAGGGGACTTATACAAAGTATTGTATGTTGTCCAGTGTCCATTACGACAAAAGGGTTGGTGCACGTAATATATTCTGTTTACTTGTGACTTCTCTAGTTTTTAGACAAGTATTTCGTAGAAATGCAAGGTCCAAGTTTTGAGAAGTTATAGGTATAAGAATAAAGTAGAGAACCAGGTGTTGCAAGTATCAGGATTCTTCGAGGTGATCAAAGAACTAGATACTTGTATTTGGTATTCAGTTGATAGTAATGATTTTGAGAACTTACTTCTCTTTCAGGTTGCTCATATTTAGATACACTCCTAGTTGAGTAATATTGATCGACTTCTCTCCATTTAGTTGATATGCACTGGAGACAGCTGCATGATTTGAATATAGTTCCAATTAAATCAGTGCCTCTGTTTCTATATTGTATATAGAATGGTTCATATCATAACGATGTTAAAGTATATGGATTTGTCCGACTTATGCTTAAAACCAGACTCTGGACACACTCAAGGCACGTTTCAGTAATGGCAATTTATGGGTTATCCCGGGCTATGACGAGAGAAAACTTTCTACCATCTGGAAGATCAATAGTGATATTGTTCTTGACTTGCCACAGTTTTAGGATTTTTTTTCAGAAAACAGAAGTGGGAGTACGGTAGAACTAGAAATGATTCCAGAACCACAAACGATTACTGAAAATTTAATAGAATCTAAAGATTCAATCAGGTTTGACATTCCATTAGCCACTCTGCAGATATGGTGGGTAACCTTAGGCACCTGAGAGGTATTTCGGTATCCTCAAAGACGGTGACAGGGAGGTTCTTGTTTACCCAAACTTGCCATTACTACTGTTCTAGACTATGAGACCCGGCAGGAGGATGAGTATAACGTCGTTCTAAACTAACTTTAGAAATGCACGTGTATATGACTCTACCAAGGGTTTTGTAATCAGTGGGAGCAGCGGAAGCATAGTTGACAAGTAGCTTATGTCTATTTATAGACTAAAGAAAGTATAGCGGAGATAGATCATCTATTTTTGATGTGACAGTCATAGATTTTGACTTCATCAGAATAGAAGATGGATCTGTTAAGAAAATAGTAGGGTGTGATGTCCTGGTATTTGGATGACATACACTTTGTATGAAGAGAAATTCCAATACTACGATCGGTTATACTGTGGTTGTCACACGGCGGTTTCTCAACATAGGATATGGATATATATCAGGCATTCTAGTTACTAGATCTATGGTTTTAGATCTAAATTTGGGCAGTATCCCAATCTGGGTACTTTGACAGTATTCTAAAGGTGATTTAGAATGGACGACTCCTAGTATGGTGGTGTACCTGCAGGTGATGGAGTCACCCTCTCTAAAGGTGTCTTACAGACTAAAGGTGAGAGGAATGTGCATGATTGACATATCACTTGCTTAAGTAATTGAGTCAATCATGAGATGTCAAGTACCACACTAGATGTTGTTTTTGCACTAGATGCAATAAGTTTATATATTAATCCAAACCTGGAGAAACGTTCGGAAGCAGTTTATGAACATAAGTGGATGTTCTAGGGATTTGGTAACGGCAGCCTCCTTCGGGAGACGGTTATCATTCCAGACTTCTAAGGTGACCTGGATGACAGAGTGACTGTCAGAGTTATAGTTTTCCCTCCTTATGAGGGGCAGTAGTTTGGAAAGGTGGTCCAAGCGGATACTGAGGGAGGCATCATGCAGGATACTAATTAAATTCAGTTGACGATACAGTCTACGAAGTTTGCTAGATTTGGAGTTCATTTGTGAACTGGGTTCCATCAGATATCCAGACATATTCTAAGACAGGTATTGCTCATTTCGGGAGATGGCTTTCTCCGCGAACTTCAGATAAAGAGAGACAGAGAAAGAAACATTGGAGCAGATCCACTCACTGAGGCTATTTCTCGAACGCAATAGTTTTACAAAAGAGCTTTGTGAAAAATATTATTAGAGAAGTTGGGTGTTCGGTATCACACGGGCTATGAGTATGCGACACCGCAATAATTAGCCTTAAGTGCAAGTGGGAGATTGTTGGCTATAATGCCCTCAAGTCAATTATTGGATCGCAGGCATATGATTGCAATGATTGAGAGAGGACCAACACCAGTAGAACAGTCTTACTCGAGATGATAGTATGCTATCTGGTTTGTCTTTATCATCGTGTACATGCTTTAGGTGACATTACAGATCACTATTACATGTTGATAGAGCCTATGAGATTCTTGCTTGACTACCAGCAATATGATGGCGATCATATACGTAAAAGTTGGGTGGTCTATAAGCACATCCTTAAAGTGTCCCTAGTCGTGGGAGTTTCGAGATTGGGCATCGATACTCCAAGAGTAGACTAGTGTATACGGATCGAGACCCCGACCAGGGGTGGTGACCGGTCTCACAAGCCATTGGTGTCAATTGGTTCACCTAAGATATATACAGGTGCTCATTGGGTTATAAGTACACCGGATGGACTTGCCGGGAACATGCTAGTTGGTATTATACCTATTGTCAGATAGCAGTTCCCAGGTGACATGTGTACAGTTTAGTCTATCGACCTGAGATCGTCATTTGTCTCGTGTGAGTTCCTACTGTACTTTGATTACTACTCTACCACGGCTCAAAGGAGTCGTGCAAACAGGTTTTAGTTGGGTACAGTTCCAAGCCACATGGAGGCAGTATGTGGATCGTCAGGGGATTCGTCTCTCCCGGTATTGGGGGTTGATGTCGCGGAGTGCACGGGTGGCCATCACCATAAATCCTTGGTCAAGGTAGTCGAGAATTACTGATTCGGATCAATAGTTTCTCAGGTGGTGATGGGCTTCATACCGACACTAAATGTCAAGTTATTAGGGGTCTGACTTTATCCACCCCCTAGACTCGATATGCGATACTCATAGACGAACGGACCGGACTATATGGATATTGTCACTGTCAGGCTCAGTAGGGGTTTCAAGATGGTTTGCTCGTCGGCCTCCCTTTCGCTCAATACCTGGATAGCCGTTACGTAAAGCTAGTGCCGCTGACGTGCTTATGGTAAACCCACTGCCAGCGTATTGACGAGTCTTTAGAGTCCCACACAGAGGGTTTCCCTGCTTTGGGCGAAACGATGTAGAGGCCGTATGGTTTTACGACAGGGTTCGATCACATACGTATACTAGTGTACGGATGATGTTCGGACGGATAATACTAGTAGGCTTTGGTTTAAACCGGATCCTAGTATTATATTTGTTGGATTATTTTTGTCTCTTTGTATTCATATTCTTCGGAATACGGATGCGGATATGTATATACGGTTGAGGGGTATTCTTGTAATTTATTACAAGATTACTTTTAGAAGATTACACCTCATCATGGTTTAGACTTTTTTGGATTAAAAGGTTATTGAGATGTAGGATGAGGAGTTTATTGCATATTTGTGGCATGGCTAATTAGTGATCCATGATTACTATTCTAGCATGCTTAAGGTTTTGTTTATTGTGAGATTATTGTTGACTTGAGATATTATGGTTGACTCTAGATATTTTGGTGGCATGGGATATTTTTATGGATAGCATCATTATTTATTCGATAATCTCACAACAAACAAAAGAACAAGCCATTATTCATTTCATTTTCTCTCTCTTGAGTTGCTCTAAACTCCCATCCTCATGGCATCTTCTTCTTACTCTGGCTCTACCCAAACCCTCTCATGAGTTGAGAATCCTTGGATGTCTTGAGACAAATTAATCCTTCATAACTCTCTACTTCATCTACGGTATCTAGTGTAGCGATCTAGGTACCCTGGTTGCCTCGAATATGAGGTTGGAGTTCGTTGCATAGACTCTCGGGTGGATCATCTTCGATGGAGGGAGACCGGAGATCAAGCTTGATCAAGGAAGCCCCTAGGAGCTTGGGATGATGGTTGAAGACCGAAGGACACGGATCTATTTGGTATAACCATTCTAACTCTTTTGCATGTTGTGTTATCTAGGGTTTATGGGTAGATCCGGATAATTGGTTGTGGTAGCGCCAAGTTTTATAAAATTTTGTTCCGCATTTGGTCATGGATTGATAGCCGGGGCGCTGCCATAACCCAACATAAATGGGGCTTTTGGCCCTTGACATGACCGTTGTTTCTTCCTCTTCTTCTTTGAGCTTTTCTTTCTTTGAGAATTTAATTTTCATATCAGAGGTCAGATCTCTGCCCTTAAAATTCCTTTGAACAGAGTTAAAATCTGCCAAAATTTTTGGTAAGTACTATGAGCAAAGCTTAGCTCTCAGAAAGCTTTGGGATATATATTTTATTTTGGATTTTAAATCCACTAACATATTTGACAGAGCTCGGTTCTTTTCTTGAACCGATCTCTTGGAGATCTTAAAAAAAGAACTTATCGTGGATATTGATGTCCATATCAAGATTTGAGTCAATGGACATTCTTTGAGAATCATTGATTCTCTTCTTAGGGTTTTATCCTATCATTAATCCTGACATTTGAGAACTTCTGGAATTTGATTACATTATTAACTCATGAGTTTCCTAACATGAGGATTTTTAGGATTTAATCCCATCATTTGGGGGAATTTAATTCCATCTTCTATTGCAGAGCTTAGCTCTGGTTTGATTCTTAAGAACTTTGAAAATTTTATTCTCTTTACTATTCTTAGATATTTTCCTTTTTTAGGATTTTTTAGGTTTTAATATTCTTTTCACAGATTTGAATCTGTTGTTGTTTTTAAAAGAATCCGCTTTTCAAGGATATTGGGAGTTTTAACTCCACTGTTCATTTAATAAGAACTATTCATTTAATTAGAATTTTTTTGATTCTCACAATGGGCACATGTCTCCTCATTGATGAGCCGCCTCTTTTATTTCGTGGGGTCCACTAGCTTTGGATTTAGTAATTCCACCAAATGAACTCACATCCTTTTGCTGATGGTTCTTTTGTCCTTTTTCGGGTACTTCTCCATTTTCAGGTACAATGGCTACATTTCCTTACTTCCTCTATACTCGTTTAGAAGTTGCTTTCCTACAGCCACAATCACACGAGGAAGCAATGACTATGATTAGGAGATATGACAAGGACGAAAAGAGCCTTCTTTTATAGGGGATCAGGTATGGTCTCAATATAAAGGGCCATCGTACCTTTATTTATAGAGTACCAACAGAACCCATCCGCTCAATTCAATTCACAGAGCATCTGCTTATTGCTTACGCAGTAGAGGCGGCTAACTGATCTCCTAAGGGCCGGCGTGAACCATCGACGACGAGGATACCCAATCAACCCTTGGTGGCTATCGACATTTTGGAATGCCGGATATGCCAAGGCGAAGCTCGGCTCTCAGGGAAATTCTATAAGATAGGTATCAACCCACAGCATCCAATGGGCTACCTTCCTTGGGCTTGGTATATTCTCTCTTTGCAACGCTCGCGGTTGCAGAAAGTTGGACTGTACCAGGCGGTGTATGCATTGTTGTTCTACTTCCATGCTCTCCGGGTTAAGGCTTTTATAAACCAATGGAATCTTCCCACACATACGTTTCTATTAGGGGATCAAGAAGTTTCTATTTCGCTGGAGGAGTTCCGAGAAATTTCTGGACTGCCAATCAGAGGAGAACATTACAAGGAGTTTCTACCCCCAGACGAGTACGATTTCGCCATGGTGCCAGCTATGCGAGAAGGCTTAATAACTAAGAATATCGTTCAACACAAGCATCCAAGTTGAATCAAAGCATTGCGTATTTATGAGAGCCTGTTAGTGGCATCGGAAGGGCAAGGGGTCAGTTTTGAAGATTTCATCACCCGCTTCCTTCAAGGTGATGCTCTATCCAAGAAGGCTCCGAAATTTGCAAAAGTCAAAAATTCCTTCGGATTTGGCCTGGGTAAACTTCCGACCAATGCGGAAGATTTGATGCTATTTTATATTCCAAGTATGCCAACCGTGGCTATTGACGAGATCGCATCTCCCGGCATAGACGAGGAAATTTTTTTTGTTAGTTTCATCAGTCTTTGGCTTAGCTGTTTCACGATGCCTATGCATCAACGTTTTATGAGAGCCTTTGTCTTCTACCCCGCACACCGCATAGCCGAGAGAGCACGACTACCTGTTGTCATTGCAGGGTTATCTCACTTGTATCATGGCTTGAGTACTGCAGCCAACACTTCGAATCTGGGTGTGGACACCGGAACTTCTCTCTCCATTACTTCACGTCATGGATTGAGATGCACGTGTTAGGTGCGTTCGCTGTGCACCAGCGACCCAATTTCTATGAGTCATATACTTTCCCGCTTATCATGAGACTGGTTAATGCTTCCACTCCTTATCCGACTTGGTTGGGGCTTTGCGCATACTGCTCAACCCGTAATCAAACGAGGGTGGCATGGTTTTCAATGATTGGGTTCTTTCTGTGCCAACGGAAGCCACTCAGCAGCTTTTCGACTTGTTGAAAAATGAAGCACCGGCTCTGAAACATGGAGATCATGCACCTGTACTTGATCAGGCCAGGGTACTTGGTGTTTCGACTGAACGATGCCGCTCTCTTCATGCGATATAATCCGCACCGTTTTGCCCAACAGTTGGGTTATAACCAGGTTGTGCCACTTGAGGCATTTTTGGTCGAGCCTATTTTCTCGCTGGAGACTGGTCACAATGCTATTCATCATTTTATGCATCTGAACACTGATTCTCTCTTCATGATCCCCGATCCTGATTACATTCTGAGACCTGTAGGATCTTTCAAGGGCTGGTATCGTCACAGGGTAAGTTCGATCATTATGGAGGAGAGATGGGTGCTTTTCGAGCACAGGGCCTCGGTGCCAGCCCCAGCCGTCAACATTCCGCTACGGCCATGATCGGTCGTTCATCCCCTTCTGAGAGACAACGACGCAGTAGTTGTCCAGAATGATTCTTGAACGGTATCAACCTCCCGTACTGCCGGTATGCCAGTTCGCAATGAACCTGGCGTAGAGATTCCGAATACTATACAAGCTGCGGCATTACCAAAGTCGGATCCCGAAAATGAAATTAGGTAACGCCGTCCAAAGGTACCTAGGGAGGAAACGTTCTTCTGTGGGTGCTAGCTTAGGCCCCGCCTTGCTCGAGCCTAAGCCTCTTGTTTGTGATGAGTCTATGCCTACACATGAACCGGGTGACGACCTCCTTTTTCTGGATATGTCTGCCGGGGAGGCTGCTTATTTGGCCGAGGCCTTCAAGCGGTCAAAGGATGAGACTGAGAATGTGCACCCTAAGAAGGGAGGCTTTCCCCCTGTCAAGTTCTGTGATATTGATTCGGCTCCTGCTGTGTCACCGGCAGCCCTTTTAACAGTGACAGAAGAAAGGGCTCTAAAACAACCGATATCAACCGCTTCTAAACACGGGGCTGCTCTGAAAGCGGGTAGAGCTCTATCTTCAATCGAAGCCCGGCGAGCATGGTTAACAAGAAAAGAGCAGCGGCTCGAAAAAGCTATACTTCAGGCTCCTTGGCATATCGGGATGTGCTTTTTCACATCCTTTTCAGTAAATGGTTTATATTGCTCTCATATTGCATTCGTTTTTACACATTTTTCTTTTGTAGAGACTTCCGTGGCGAGCACAGTTTCGAGCCCAGAGCGTGTTTTAGAGACTCCGGTGAAGGCTCTTATTCTTTCGGCAGAAGTTCATAAACCAACGACAAACTCTGTAAATGTCACCAGTGGTGCACCAGAGGATGTAGAGGATATTCTCGATGTTGCCGCCCCTTCGGCCCAGGATGGACGGAGTACTAAAGGTAATTTTATATTTTACTCTCTTTTTTTCTATTTAACAATCTTTCAATATGCCTGACCCTTTTTTGTGTTTTTAGAGTTGCGGGAGTTCGTGTCCTCTATTGTGAATTGTTTCCCGGAAGAAGCCTTCTCATGCCTACTTAATATGGCGGTGCCGCATGCGATACCCCCCAGCGTGTCATCCTCTCTTCCAGACATGGTTGGTATTCTTTTGCTTTCTGTATTATATTCTCTAGAGCGATACTGACATACCTTTGTTTTAAACCACAGTCTTGTAGGCTGAAGAAGAAGTCGAGGTTCTAGACGAGCCCGGAGATCTCTCAGATTTACCTTCTGTCGTTGTGGATGAGTGACACCTTAGTCCCGGTATTCTTTTTGCTTATTTCCCATTTGGAAATGTTACTGACCTTTTCTGTATACTCATAGTTCTGGCAGCCATGACCCCGTTTGAGTCCCATATTTGCATGCTCACATATCCTTACGCCAGACGTATGTTTGAAAGGATGGCGAAGTAGAGTCTACATTCACTGGCCACTCTTATCGAAGATCTCCGCACCGACACTTCAGTCATTGCATAGGAATTTGCTGTCGAAGCTAATGCTTCCTTGTCCATCCTTGCTACCTATCATGACGAGGCGCCGGTGCGTACTTAGGTTGAGTATTGCCGGCTAGTGGAGACTTCTCTTCATGAACTTGAATGTAGATACCTTCCTTCGGACATATCATTTGTGAAGGCTAGATTGAATGAATGGATTGAAAGGTATGCTACCAATTTCCGATCCTGTGAGAAAAGGCTCAATCAAAAATTTTCGGAGAGGGAGCTAGCCTCGAAGGATTTGGGGGATCTTCGAGCCCAGTTTGCAGCTAAAGCCACTCGGGCCTATAAGCTTTGGCGAGTTCTCTAAGAAATTATCACGGAGGTGGTGGCTTTCGACAGAGCCGTCACCTTTACGAAAGAAATGGTAGAGACTCACAAAACTGCCGAGAAGGAGCTTGAACGTCGATTCTCTTTGTATCAACAACAGCAAGAACAGGCAGGAGCTTGGCTGGCGGTGCTGATGGAGTTTGAGGCAGAAGATAGACGGAAAAGCAATGATCTGGCTAGCTTGTTGCACCATCCACCGTCTTAGGCTTTCCCTTTTGTTGTATTCCCCTTTTTCTGATTGTAACTTTCACCCATTTTGATTTGTGAATAAAAGATATCTATTTTTTATGCTTGCACCTCTCTGTCTCTTATTTGTCCTGAGCTGTCATGCACTAGTTTATTTACTAATTTCTGAGTTTCTAGTTTATTCACTCATTTCAGAGTTTCTAGTTTTTGTACTCATTTCGGACTGTTTTTGGTTTACCTCCCTTAGGTTTACAGGCAAACTCGCCCTAACATTGGATGTAGATAACCCCTATTTTTTTATGAAAGGGTCCATTAGGTTTGTGATACTAGGTTTAAATTCATCGTACCGTCGCGTTGGCTGATATATTTCTCGATATGCAGTTCCTTAGGTTGCTGCTCGAGTAGCTACGCGATTGTCGTGTCTCTGATCCCTTCTGAAGCTGGATAAGACGTCTTCAAGTAATCTTCTTAGGTTGGAGTATCCGTATTACCATCGGAAGAACAAACGTTAGGTATTTGCTATTGTGCTTTTTACTTGAGATTAGGCTTAATTTGAAGCCCCGATGAGTCATAACCGCACCCTTCTGGGGTGGGGTGATCTCCAATGGTCTTTAGTCCTTGTATGTATTATCGTCAAAACCTAAAGCTCGGAATATGCCGTTACTTCATTTTTGCTTTGATGATGCCGTGCCAATTCTTCGCTAAAGTAGGGTAAACATCTGTGTGATCTCTATGCTGTATGTTTCGCAATCGAGGTCTGGAGCTAAGAATATGCCATTGCTCCAAATTTATTTGACCGTTGCGTCCGCTTTCTGCTCAAATAAGGAGGAACGTGGAAGTAGTCTCTAGGTTGTATATATACCGTCAAGACCTGGAGTAGGATTTTGCCGTTACTCCATTTTTTGCTTTGACCCTTGGGTCCTTTTAATGACGTTGCGTCTGCATCCTGCTGGAATGAGGAGAAACGTCGAGATTCTCTTTAGGCTGTAGATGTTGCCATCGAGTTCCGGAGTTAGGACTATGCCGTCACTCCATCTTTGTTCGACCTTTGGGTCTTTGTTGACATCGCGTCTGTACTTTGCTGGAGTAAAAAGGACGTCCAAATAGTCTCTAGGCTATATATATGCCATCAAGATCTGGTTCCTCTTTTGACGAAGCATGGTGAGAAAACTCATTTATGCTCATGGATTGTATACAAGAGTCGGTATGGACCTACTTGCAGGGCAGAATAATTTTATTATATTATATATATATATTTTATTTATTTCCGCGATGCTCTATCTTTTCAGCTTTTATATCGCGAAAGTCGTGATTGTCCAATCATTTCGGCTATTTTTTCGCGGTGCCCAATCATTTCGGCTATGTCATTTTTTTTATTTTTACTCGCTATTTTTTATTGTGAGTTGCCCAAACATTTTGGCTGTTTCATATGCATATATATTTTTGTTCGATGATTTTTATTGCGAGTTGTCCTATCATTTCGGCTATTTTTATATGCATATTTTTCCTTGCTCGCCGATTTTTTTTGTGAGTTGGGAATCTGATACCAATTTTGGCATCAATATCGCTACAACTGGAATGTTACCATGAGCGAATCATCATTTGCCATGAGAAGACTTGGAATTTGACACCTGTTTAGGCATCGGCATTGCTACAACTAGGATATTGTCAGGAGCGAATCGTCATTTGCCTTTGTTGATTTGAAAAAAGATGGCTTAGCAAATAGGGTTAGGATCCTATCGGTTATGGTTTTTTAACTTTATGAGCCGTAAGGGTCTCATAAAGGTATTTCTCTTGTAAGTCATAAGGATCTTATAAGAGTGTTTTATCTTTGTAAGTCGAAAGGACTTACAAGTAGTTGTTCACCAAATGGGGATATTTCCCGTCATTGGTGGGACTTAGTGGGCAATATATTTATTTATACCCGTGGATTGTATACAATAGTCGATATTGGACCATTTGTAGGGTAGAAAAATTCCATCGGATTTTGGTGCCTTAAGAACATGTTTGAATCCCTGAAACCTAAGGCTTTTGAATTTTATAAGCCGTGAGGGTCTTATAGAAGGTATATTCTCCTTACGAGTCGTGAGGATCTCGTAAGTGAATTTTCTCCTTAGGAATCGTATGGATTCGTAAGTATGTTGTTCCACTGTGAGTTGTAAGGATCTCACGCGGGTGTTTTCTCCTTACAAAGTCGTGAAGACTTTGCAAGTGATTCCTTTTTTAAAGAATTTGCGCCTTTTTGGGTTTTCAGTAGCTCGCCGGTAGTTCTGCTATTTTTACTCACAGCGCTCTTTCAGATTTTCATCCGTGCCCGTTTCGCTTGTGGACATACCTTTTTTTAAGGCGGCATGTAAGGTAACGCACCATTAGCTGTAGGTCCTGATCTTTTTCTGAAGGACCGCATCAAGTAGGACATGGGAGAGCTATGAATTGTTTATGCCCGTGGATTGTATACAGTGGTCAATATAAGGATCTACCATAAGGCTAAACGTGTTAGTTTTAAGAACATGACGGTCCATTATCGTCGTATTTTAGGGTGAGTTTTTAGTTTAAGGACTTTTCGGTCCAAAACCAGGTTAAGGACGTAGTGGTCAAATATTAGTGTAAGGACTTCTCAGTCCAATATTAGTTTAAAGACTTCTCGGTCCAATATTCCCATGTTTTGGGATGAACATCCTTTGGTAATACTTTCAAAGTTCTGACTCAAGAAGATAGCGAGCGAACACAAGCGTCGTCATCTATTATTGACCTAAGTCATGAATCTTCTAGCGTAGTATTTTTTGAGGAATCGGCGGTTTATTGGCCGGAATGGCCTTTCGCCATGCATATTCTTGAGTAGGTAGGCTCCACTTTGGTAGACTTTTTCTATGATGTACGGGCCTTCATAATTTGGCTTGAACTTTCCCTACTTTGCACGATTGGGAATCATCGGGCTTTTGACAACCAACACGGGTTCCCCTTGGCAGAATGTTCTCGACCTGGTCGATCTTTCATATGACCGGGTCATCCTTACCTTATAAGCCTCTAGATTTTGTTGTGCTATAAAGCGGGTTTCGTCGAGGGCGTCGAGCTCCTTGAGCCTAAGATGAGTATTTTCTTCATATGTCAGCTCGTATTGAACTACCACTCGTAAAGAGGGTAGTTCTATCTCCAGTGGGAGCACTGCTTCCGCGCCAAACACCAATGCGTATGTTGTTGTATTTATGGCCGTCTTGAACGTTGTTCGGTATGCCCAAAGAGCTTCATGCAGCCTTTCATGCCAATCATTTTTGTTTCTGGACACCATCTTTTTTACAATCTTGGTCAAGATCTTGTTGAAGGCTTCAGTTAGACCGTTGGCTCGAGAATTATAGACCGAGGAGTATTTCCAGTATATCATCTATTGTTGTGTGAAGTAGCTTATTTTATGGCTTCTATAAGCTGGTTCATTATCCGAGATAATTCGTCGCAGAATTCCAAACCGATAGATGACGTGGGTCTTGAAGAAATGGAGGATATTCTCCGTCTTCATCTCCCTTAGCGGTACTGTTTCTACTTATTTAGAGAAGTAATCGGTTGTTGCTAGTATGAACCAATGTCCTTTAGATGATGCCAGTTCAATAGGGCCAATTATATCGGTTCCCCACAATTCGAACGGCCGGCTGGCCCCTGTCGGGTGTAGCGAATTTGGGTACTGATATATGAAGTACCGGTGAATTTGGCACGAGTGACACTGCTTCGCATATTTGAGGCAGTCTTGAATCATCGTGGGCTAATAATAGCCCATTCTTTTTATCTTCAGCTTCATCATTGGCCCAGCTTGATGAGAACCGCAGAATCCATCGTGTATTTCTTGAATGACTTTCCTTGCTTCCTCTGATCTCAAGCATCTTAGCAATAGAAAGTCGAATGATCTCTTATATAGAGCATCATTGACGAAGGCAAATGACAAAGTTCGTTTCATAAGCTGATGTCTAGATGACGCATTTTCGGGCGTTCGTTGGGACATAAAGTAGTCTATGAAGACTTCCGTCCAGTTCTTGACCTTTTCTTCATCCTCTATTTGAAGGGCTACTTGTTCGGTTGTTTCTTTCCTTTCGGATAGCTTTATCAGGTTTTTTGAATATATATCTGTTGGCGCGAGGACCATGCAGATTTGCACAATAATCCTTACGTCATCAAGGTCTTCATCGGCCAATTCCTTAGCCACTTTGGCCAACGCATCCGCTCTGCTGTTTTCCGCTCGCGGTATGATTTCCAGGGTATAGGAATAGATTTGTGTCAGCAGTTGCTGCACTCTTTCGCCATACTTTATCAGCTCTGCCTTGTATGTTTGATAATCGTTGTTTACTTGATTAACGATTAGCTGGGAGTCTTTATATATGAGGATGTTCTTGATCCCATGTCGACAGCGATCACAAGACCAGCTATCAAAGCTTCATATTCAGCTTTATTGTTAGTCCTTGGCTCCTTCAGGGAGAGGACATAATGCAATATCCCTCCTTACGGGGTCACAAAGATAAGGCCCACCCCAGCTTTGATTATGGGGGTGTTTTGCTTTCTGCTCTTCATAGAGGATGCTCCATCGAAGTAGAGCTCTTACTAAAGCTTATTTTCCTCTTTTTCTTCTTCAATCGCATCGAATGCGTGCTCATCCGGCAACTCGCAATTTAAGGGGGAGTCAGCTGGTATCGAATGTTCTGCGAGAAAGTCGGCGACTGCTCGTCCTTTCATCTCTTTGAGGGGTCGATACATTATCGAGAACTCAATCAGGAGGTGGGCCCATTTGGCAAGCCTTCCTGTCAGTATGGGCTTCGATATCAGATATTTGAGAAGATCCACCTTTGATATGAGATAGACCTCATGTGCCATGGCGTAGTGTCTGAGCTTTGTTATCGCAAAGATCAGTGCTAAGCAATGCTTTTCAATGGGGGAATAGTTTCTTTCTTCCCCCAGGAGAACTCGACTTAAATAGTACAGAGCTCTCTCTTTTCCTTGATCGTTCTCTTGTGCCTACAATGCGCCTAGAGAACCTTCAAGGGTCATTGTATATAGGATAAGGGGTTTTCCCTTAACCTAAGCGGCCAATACCGGTGGATTTTGCAGGTATTGCTTGATTTCGTCTAGTGCGTTTTGGCACTTCTGATCCCAGACGAACGGGGTCCCCTTCTTCATCAGATGACTATAGGGACTGCATTTTCTGGAGAGGTTGGCTATGAACCACCGGATATAAGCGAGCTTTCCTTGGAGAGACCGCAATTGTTTGAGGGTTCTTGGCGAAGGAATTTCCATAATCGCCTTGATTTTTGAGAGATCGATTTTGATGCCTCAGTGATGAATGATTAATCCCAGGAATTTGCCTGAGGAGACTCCAAACGCGCATTTCAGAGGGATCATCTTCAGATTATACTTCCGAAGACGATGGAACACTATTTTTAAATGTTCTCAAGTTCCTCATGAGCTTTGCTCTGCACCATAAGGTCGTCGATGTAGCGTTCGACGATATTATGTATGAGATCATCAAAGATCTTTGTCATGGCCCTTTGGTAGGTAGCGTAGGCGTTCTTCAAACCGAAGGGCATCACCTTATAGCAGAATATGCCCAACAGGGTCCGAAAGGCGGTATGCTTTTGATCTTCAGGATCATTTTTATTTGATTGTATTCTGAGGATCCATCCAAGAAGGAGAAGACTTCGTGAGTGGACGTGTTATCGATCATAAGCTCGGTAACGAGCACTGGGAAGTTATCTTTCGGGCACGCTTTGTTGAGTTCCGGAAAGTCCGTGCAGATGCGAACCGTCCCATTTTTCTTCAGCATCGGAATGATGTGAGCGATCCAGTCGGGATATTGAACCTCTTGAATGAGGCCAAAGTCGATTAATTTCTTAACTTCGGTGTTAATATTCATCTCGAGTTCGAGCCGTATCCTTCTTGGCTCCTGTTTGACCGGTTTTATGTGTGGCGATATGGCCAGTTTATGTACCGCTACTTCTGGATCTAGACCCAACATTTCAGAATAGTTCCATACGAAGCAGTTTTTATACTGCATAAGCACGTCTTTTAACGTGGCTACCTGTTTCTTAGATAGTAGCCCACTGATGAACGTAGGCCTCGGATCGTTTTTCGTTCCTAAGTTGACTTTCCTTAGATTATTCGTCGTGGTGTGTATCCCATCTTCCAGCTCTTTTGGTGCTGGTGGAAACTCTGAGATCACCTCGTCCTCGTCTTCATTTGCGAAGCACCTGAAGAGAACATTCATACTCTCGTGCCCTCCCTCTTTTTAGAGTGTTATCATATGGCAGGTACGAGTACACTTCCCATTTTGCGATTGAGATGGTCTTAACTTGACGGTGTAGGTCCTTTTTGGCTCGTGTTTTCACAGCGGCCTTATCTTCTAGCTGTCGGATAAAGCGAACCTGCTTTGTCGATACTGGTCTTCCACCCAATCCTTGAAGGTGAAGCAGTCTTCAAGGGATGACATATTGCTCGGTGATAGAAGCAATAATCCGGATGATGGACCTCGTTTATTTATTCGGGGTGCCGAGACTATGGAAGTGTCAATATTTGATACTTCATGACAAGGTTGATTATTTTCCTTTTCTTGTCTTGAGGGAATGAATGTTCCCGACCCATCTTCTTTATAAAGGACGGGCTCCAATCGAGCTTTTCTCGATTGAATGGTTGTCTTTGAACGTTATTTACGCTCTTCACCTTGTTTTTATCTTTGCTTCGGGATTTTCCCCCTTCGCAAAGGCAATTAGCGAGTTGCGGATGAAGAGTGTCATGGTCTACTTCTTCCACTGTTTGCTGACTGAGACACTGTGTCTTGGCCTTTTCATAAATGGCCATTTCGCAGCTGTGGTTGTCTCGGCTCGCTTGATAAACTTCTTTTATTAGCTTGTCAATTTGTTCTTCGAACAACGGACTTAACGTTTTCAAAGCAGGATCTTGCTCTAATTTGACGTCACAGCTATCTGGAAGAGCATTTTCTTCTCCACTCAAGTTGTTCATGACGTAGTAGCTGTAAACTTGCTCCCGTTTCTTGGACCGAACATATCCAAACCCAGTTGTTTCCATCTTCCTGTTGGGCTTTTTTCACTGAGTTCCGGGAATATACCAAATCTTTTTGTAGAATTGGGTCTGCCGAACCATTTGTTCGAAAGGTACGCCTTGGTGCTTTAACAGTTTCTTTAATCCCTCCGCATAATATCTTGGCATATCAATGGGATGGAACCTGTCAAGAGTGGGATCAAAACTATGCCAGACTTCTTTTTCTACTCTGATCTCCGTAGATTTGTAGAAGAGGATCGACTTTTCACCTCTTCGCTTAAGAGGCACGTAGAAGGTTTGCAGTTCTTGTATGCTGTATATATCGAGCGCATCAAGTTCCATGTAGTGTTGAGGCGGAGCCATCATGATTTGTAGACTCTGATCCGCTTCGGCAAGATTCTGTATTGACAGACAAACAAAGAACACTGCATTGGTCTCGACCTCGGAGTCGCTGCCAAAGACCAAAATAGGAGTAGATGGTCCTGGCTTATTGTTTTGCCTTTAAGGTTGCCCCGAGTAAACTATTTTTTCATCTTCCTCGATGTTGCTTCCAAATATCAGGATGGGGGATGCAGATTTTTGTTTATTCTTTGGCTTGTGGCACCTTTCAGCATCCTCGAAGTCTGGCAGAAAGTACTTCGCGTCCGTTTACTTCCGCACTTCATTCACCGAGAACGGATTTAGTTCTCCCATGATGGTGTACTCTGAGTCATCCTTGAAATACTTCATACACTGATGTTGTGTAGAAAGGATGATGTTGTACTCGTGTAACCGAGGCCTGCATAGTAGGGCGTTGTAGCAAGTTTTGGCATCAATGGCATGGAATTTGATATCAGTGACGAGTAGCCCGGAGCGTGGCATTAGTATTATGGACCCAAGTGTCCATGACGACTGTGAATCGAACCCAGAGATGGTAATTTTATTTCGGGCAAGGTGCTGAACATTCATGCAAATTTCTTTCAGCACTTTCATGTTGATAAGATTAATGGAGAATCCGTTGTCGACAAAGATTTTCCCTATCTTGATGTCGTGGCAGTATCTGGTGACGTATAGTGGTCGATTATGTTCGCACATACCGAGGAGTAGATATTCATCGCTGAATGTGATATCAATCGTGTGGACCTCTGCCTGTTCATTTTTCGTCTTCTTTTCTGCGAAGAAAGCTTGGAACTGATCGGGCACTTGTAACGCCTTGATCACGGAATCCTGTGCCTCTTTGGACTAGAGGAGAGCATCCAATACACTTAGCTGGGAGAGTATTTTCTTCAGATATGCTAGGTCGTTATAATCCACCATGTTTTTCTTAGGCGGATCCTTTACGACAAGCTCTTTGACCACTTCTTCGTCGAGGGCGATTTCCTCAGGCATTTTTGTAACATTTCAGAAATATAAAATAATATTTTTGGAATTTAAATAATAAAATAATAAATTTCACGAAAACTATTCGAGTATGAATTTGGGGTTTTCGTAGAATGGTATAATTATATACCAATATTTGAAAAATATTTGGATATTAATATGAATTATTAATTATCACGCCCCGCTTCCCAGTGTATGGGCAAGAAGGCGTGACGAGGCCTGCTACGTATTTACTTCGAAGTAAACACGCTAAGCGTATCTAAGCAATATAAAGTAAAAATATACACAAGAGACAGGAATATAATGAATAGTAACTTTATTTATTAAACATTGTTTTACAGGTACAACTGGAAATGTAAATACAAGGGCGGAAAGCAATGCCTAAATAATGGCATGAACTGAAAAGAAAATATGTACAAGTGACTATAGCTCGGGGTCTTCAGTGTACTGTTCAGGGGTCTGCTTCAAGTGCTCCTGGCTGGTCTCGAACTCTTCAGAGTCGGGTCCTTCTGACAACATTCCAAAGAAGAAGAGAAATAGGAATGTCGTCAGCGAAAAATCGCTCGGTAAGTCCCAAAGAAAGAAGGAAAAGAATAGACAGAGAATAGAACAAGTGAAGTAGATAATGTTATATTTGTTATACTAACGTAATTGTTGTAGCTTGGTACAGAATATGCCAGTGTATACGAAAAGAGTCCAACTTACACCGTGGACTTTGGTAACCCGTCGCAGAAGGCTCCATCGAAAATACAATGGAACAACGGTATGGATGTAATTACGTCTTTTAGTGACCACCTCGTGCCACCTTCATGTTCCGTACTAGTCTACCCCTTTATAAACCCCGTAATGCTTATTGTATTGATTGTATTGATTGTACTGATTGTATTATCATGTCTTGTAGTAAATGGAAGACTTGCCGAAACCATGATATCAGTAAACGGAATGGATGTAAATGGATAGTCATGTAATAGAATATATCCATGGTTCGGTTCGGTCATGTTCATGTTGTTATATATTGTATTCCGGTAACGACAGATTCATGTTGTAAATGGAGTTATACTTGAATTGAATTCAAGTCAGATTGATTGTATATCTTCCCGTAACTCGAACTGAGTCAAACTTTTAAATAGAATTGATGTCCTGATTGTTTTGGAGTTATCGGTAACTACTGCATATGGACGGCAGGATTTGTGTCTTTTCCAAGACAATTACCGTGCTGATAACACCATTGTTAGATTGTCTACCTTAGATAGACAAGCACCCACTTTCTCAGGCTCCTCGAGACTCAAGAGAATTGGTCCCGCTTAAACCTATATTTACTAGGATCCTTATTGTAATTTAGTATAACTTGAGGGGGTTTTATATAAAAATAGTTTTGATACATATTCAAAATACACCTCAAGTATTTAATTATCGTCTTTAGGTTTTCATAGTTGTATATTTTATAAAAGTGAAATTTCTAGTGAGTAGAACCTAGTTTTTCATTGTATATGGTATTTTATTGAAATATTGTAATTGTTTTGTATTGAAATAGTACTTTCATGTAATTATGATTCCTTTGATTTAGAAAAACATGGAATATTTGTATACTATATTTAAAATATATCGTTTGATAATATTCATATATATATATATATAACTTTATTCATTTTTTAGAAATCTCATTTTCTTAAAAATAGCATTAAAAATTCCATCGAGATCGAATGCTCCTTACGGAGGTCTGCATCTTGCTCTACTAGGCCCCAGGACGTGCGATAACCCGCACCATCCCGATCGGAGTTCCCCAAAATGGGTTGTAGAGGCGTAATTGCAAGGATTAGATAATACTTTTCTTAAAGAAAACGGTTTTGTAATAGTTTAGGGTATTTTAGTGTAACTCGTAATATTCCCAAAAATATTGTCAAAAAGTAAATCGTGCTATGTCCAATATGTGTGTTGTGATGAGATAGGTCATTACCTCGTGAGTTTTCTAAAGGTAATACAAGGAAATATGCAAATTATGTCAAAATGTAAAGTATATGGTATTTTACCGTATAAATGCGATAAAATTTGCATAAAAGATTCTTTTAAGATGAAACATGTTCTAATATGTTTATTTATGTTTGTTAAACATTATATGAGAGTATGGTATCTTAGGATTTAAGAAAAATAGAATTTTTAAAGAAAAACGAAATGGAAGTCGGATTAACTCCGCTTCCATCGGGTTTTAAAAATGAAAGTTTTTAGAATAGGAAAAGGGAGGGGGAGATGATACTTACAAGCTAGAGAACAAGAGAAGAGAGAGAGAGAGAGAGAGAGAGGAAGCTATTGGAACCGTCGGGATGTCGTTTCGTCGTCGGAATCTCCTCGGAACTTCGTCGGAACTTCGCCCTTTGCTAACTCCACTTGCACAACTTGAGGCTTGGAAATCTTATAGAGTTTTTTGTAATGAAATTCTAAGTGAGGAGGGGTAAAATGGAGTGTGGTATTTATAGAGAAAATTAGGGTTTAGGGTAATGAAGAATAGAATTAAAATGTGCATTAAAAATGGATTAAAGAGGGGATTTATCATTCTCTGGATAAATGCAGAGAAATCAAACAACATGGGAGAAGTGGGGTAGGCTAAGGGGTGCCAGGGTGAAAAAATAGGGACCATCCCCTACGGGGGGCCCGGCTGTGCCGGTCGGGATGTGGGGTCAGGGTATGGGATGATCACCACGTGTTGGTGACTGTTGGTATAACTTAGTGCACGTGTTTGTTTATTCTGTGTTTTTTTCATTTTACGTATAGTGCACGTGTAAACCCTTGGGCTTCTAAAAGATTAAAAGAAAATAAAATTAAAAAATATATGTGGCTAGGGGGATTCGATCACAGGGGCTATTTCACAGCAGCGGAAGGCTTTACCAATGAGGTACAAGTGTTTTCTTATTGTTCAAAAGCAAATCAAATTTATAACTTGTGCTCAGGCTTATGTACTCTTTTCTGTATTTTGAAAAAAATTCGTACAGAAAGTTTAGGGTTGTTATATTAATTATAAATGCATATATTGGATTTGGACATTTTATAAATAATTATGCAATTAATTATATGCAAGTTTATGTTAAACTTGATTAGTGCACTACTAATCATGCATTAAGCCAAATCTATTTTTGTTAATAACTATGGCTAGTGCACCATGACACATTTCATTTTCATGCATGGATTCATATGTATTTGTTAATATTTGGGGTTTTAAAGAAAGAGAAAACAAAAAGAAAAGAGGAGACATGGAGGGGACATAGAGGCATGGGCGAGAGAGGGGGGGGATGGCTCCTACAACCATGGCATCATTTGCTTCTCCACTTCATTTGCTTTTCTTACCTTCATCTTCCTTCATCTTCCTCTTCCTCCACTTCACCCCACCCCCACAAACATCTCAAAAACAACCTCAAAACTCATGGCTACCTTCACAAAAAATGTGCACCACCTCATCCTACACCCCATGGAGAGCTCAAGTTTGGATTTTGAACACTTTGAACCATCTTGGAATTTTCTTCAGTTGCTCCAAGAGGTAAACCTTTCACTTTCCTTCTTGTTATCAAGTTTCTTCATCTCCGATTTGTGTTTAAAGTTCGATTAAGCTGGATTAATGACCTTAGAAATTTCTAGGATAATTTTAATGGATGATTTGAGTTGTAGAGATGTAATTGAGGTTTAGTTAGTGACCCCAAGTCATTAGTGATGATATTTCGGACGAACTTGAGACTAGAACCCCAAAACACAAACTTAGAATTTTCTCGATGTCGGTTTTTGATGATATGTGATGATCTAATAGAATCTGCTATGACCTGAGAGCTTTATAAACAAAGTTGCCAACAGAGAGAGGTGTGCAGGCTACTAGGAATTTACCCTAGAGACCCGAGCCCCCATCTCCCTACCCAGGCCACAGATTTATTCCCCCAGGCCGCAAATTGCGGCCTCATCTTAGTGTTAAGGTGTGATTTTTGGACCATAGCTCTGTTATCTGATATGTAAATCTACCCTATATACATGATCACACTAGATACCACATAGTATTACCTTTATGTTACAGTATGACCTAGGGATCGTTGTTCATTCGATTTCTACCTGCTGATATTTTCTACTCACGAGTTGGCAACTCACCCAGTTGTGCCACGGTTTTCTTGCAGGTTCAACTGCTTGGATCAGTAGCAGCTCGCTGGCACACAGCCTTCTTCAGGATGTTTTGCTTCGGTAGGTGAGATACACATTTGGATCGTGACCACCCTTGTACCTACTTATTTATGTTGTAACTAGTTAAAGCTCCATCAACCAAAGACCAGACTTTGTATAATTAGTAGACCTAGACACGGACTTGTATATTTCTTGAAGCTTGGAGCGAGATGGGTGTATTGTCTTTCTTTTGAGCTGGATAGTCTCTTGGTTTTACTTATTATTCTTTCTGTGATTGATCTTCGCCGTGGGGCGTCATATATTTATACTTTATTGCGTGGTTGTGATTCTTCCATTTGGCGAAGAGTTAGCTCCCGTTTGGGGATGCCTGTATTATTTCTTGTATATGGTTTTGGATCAAAATATACAAGGGAGGTGCTGCCCAAAAATTTCATGACGAAAATGTTTTCAAAGATAGTATGTAAACTGTTGCATTTTCATATGATATTACTTATACATCTAAAGGAAGGCTTGAATTCTTTTTGCCGATATTTCAAAACTGCACCTCAATTATTTTCCGCAAAAAAGGTTTAGAATTCTGGGATTCGGCTTACTTGAATTACGGCGGGGTCCTATAGACTCCACGTAATTCTCGTGCCTGTCACGTGCCAATTCCGGGTCGTGAAAAAATTGGTATCAGGGCGTTAAGTTTAACATTGGTTCGAGTCTAGGCTTGACCTTACGGAACCTAGACTTGACTAAAGGGGGTTTTGGGGACCCGAGTTTTCGTCTCATAGGTTGACCTTGGTTGATGGAGTAGGTAGCTTGAGTAAAGTGATGTACCGTGTGTATGTTCCGCAGCATATGTTCATATCATAATATTGCATTATTATATTCCCCATTCTTACGCATTTTATAAATAAACAGGTGCTTTTGACCCATGTCTGCTACATAGTACAGGTTACAGGTTCTTGAAAGAAAAACAGTGAAAAAGATATAAAAAAAAAACGATGCAAAGTGAGACTATGACCAACAAATAGAATGATCTTGATCAAGCCTACACGAAGATCAGTTCACAAAGTACGAGGCAATGCAAGATTCAAGACTTCGTCTAGAAGCAACGGTAAAAGTCCACTACAGTTATTCACTGGGAGATCTGGGAGTAACCTAGAAACCAAATTGAGAAAAGAACCAAAGATACAGGAAGAAGAAGAGAACCAGAGCCAGCCCAGAAGTTTTCAGAGACCAAGTCCCTCTTTTGGCCGCGGAACCGCGGCCAAACCCTGGCTGCGGCCGCGGTTCCGCGGCCGTGTCATGCACGTAGGGAAAAATATTTTTACCACAATTCTGGCGATGCTGACTAAGTCTTCCTAGGGGTATTTTTGTAAATGCAGACATGCGGCAATTGTAAACCTAGGGTTTTCTATGTCTTATAAATAGAAGCCTAATTCCTTGTATTAGTTCATGCCTCCTTTCATTAATAAAATTCAGAATTCTTTTTGGAGAGCATCAATTTGTAAGTTCTTAATTTATTTTTCTGCCCTAGGTAATTTTAATTTCTTGCCCTAGTTAGATCTTTTATTCTCTGCTCTAGATAAATGTTTTTCAATTCCCTAATGTGTGAGTAGTCTCCTCGCTTGTTAGGGTTAGATTTGGGGAAGGTTTGAGAGATGAATATCTCTCACCCCTTTCTTGCCCGTCATATATTTTCATAGGACTCCATGCATACATGCACACACCGCTCCCTACGGCACCCTATCCTTCGAGGTAGCGGTGATACCGTAGTATAAAGGCCTGGTTGCGCGTGTTTCCTATGGAGGTTAGGGTAAGGATTGATAAAGGAAGGACAATAACCTAGAGGAAGAAACATCTTTCCAAATGGTTCTAATCCCTTTTATTAATAATTACCATAACTCCTAATAGGTCTTCATATGGGTATAGAAAGCGGTGAGATTTATCGACTTTCCAAACTTAATCTAGACCTAACCCTAGCAAGACTTAGATCTAGATTAATTTAGTTTTTAAATTTAATTGATCCATTCACACCGTTTGGAATTAACTCGTAAGAGCAATTAGGAAATTCACAACATCCCTGTGGACCGATCCGTACTCACCAGCTAGCTACCAAGCGACGCCGTTCTTGATTGCGGTTATTCTACAAACACTTTTTCATATCAATCAAATGGCGCCGTTGCCGGGGATGGCGTGTTATTTTCTTTTTGTAATTTCGGGTTAATATAAATCATAAAAATCATAAAAAACTGAAAAATTTAAAAAATATATAAAAATTTATCATTTTGTTATTTTGTGAAGAGTATTTTTCGTGTGAATTTTGCAGGACCGCAGAACAAAGTCGGATCTGGAAATCTCCAGCAATCAAAACAGAAAATCGAAGATCTGAAAAATAGGAGAAAATCAAAACAGAGGAACTAAAAAAATCTCGGGATCTGAGCTGAACAACAGACCGCGCTTCCGCCGCATTGACCCCAGTCTGACCGCGGAAACGCGGCCTATTAGTGACATCACCGTCTCAAAATATTTCTCGGGGCTTGAACAAAATAACTAACCGCGGAAACGCCGCTCTAACGCGCTTATGACCGCGGAAACGCGGCCTGTTGGTGACCTCACCTCGTGAAAATTGCACTGTAAGCTCCCTTTCTCTCTCTTCTGCAAATCCCCATATATCTTCTGCCAAATCTTCTGCAGGATTCTTTGCGCTTAAAAATCTTCCCCCTTCCAAATAACAAATCTTGTGCAGGATTCTTTGCGCCACTCTTAAATTAAAAATTGATTGCAACAAATCTTTTCTGTTTTGCATACCTTTAATCTTTTCTGCAAAAATTTCCAAATAAAGAGAAAAAGGGAAAAGGAAAAGTTTTTTTAAAAAAAAAAGAGACTTGCAACTTTTGTCGCTAAGAAATCCGTGCACCCCAACCTTCTTTCTCTTCTCATTCTTTCATCATGGGTACCCCACATCACAAATCTCTTGCCGAACTTTGGTATCCCGAACCTAACTTTGCCTCGTACGTCAATTGTTTCGGTAGATTTAAGGAAGATCCCTCTGTGCCCAAAATTTCTTTGAAAGATCAACTAGAAGCGTCTAGGAGAAACAGTTCGACTTTGCAACCCACTTTGTGTCAACCATATCAACCTTCACCACCTTCGTACGTTGATACCACTTTTTCGAGTCCTGTTGTAACTCCTAAGCCGATGTCTATTGCTGAGCACATTGTACAATCTCGTAGCCGATCTTTCACTCCTCTCCACACATCTAGGTCTAGGGATCCACAAGTCTATCCACCTTTTTATCCACATATTGATCCTACTCCTATCCAACCATCCACTTCCTACCAGTCCTACCCGACTTTCCCACCGTCACTAGACATTGCTTCTACAAGACCTTTTGGGAGTTTCACGTATCTAAACAATTTCGAATCTTTTACCGAAACCCCTTCACAACCCATGTCTAGTTTGGAACAGTCGTTGGAAGCTTATATTTCAGCAACAAACAAAATGGTTAGGAATGTGAATGCGTCCATTGCCGCCCTTATGCAACCTAGTGAACCGGCAGCTAGTTTCCAACTAGCTCCAAATTTTCCAATGTATGAGGAGACGGTTGGACAGAGTGAGAATTTGAGAGGAGCGAGTGAGTTCTACACATTCCCAAATCAGACCTACCCATACCCAATTGAATCCCACAACTCCGGTTTTCCATCGATCGTCCCAAATAGTTCACCAGTTGAAAATAAAAACGAGTTGTGTGACTTTGTAGTGCTTGATTTGCCAGACTGTGAAGAAACCCTTTTGAGTGAAATCACACCTAATCCTTTTGATCTTTACACCTCCAATCTTGAACCTAAATTTATCAATATCCATGCTTTTGAAGAGGTGTCAGAAAAAATTAATTTTCACTTGATTGAGGATATAGACGCCGGGAATATTTCGGATGATGAACCTGTCGATTTGATTAAAATTTTATGTCCAATTCATCATCCCGAGTCATTAATTGTTTCTCCCGAACTTCATATGCGTCTTGATTTTGATGATAATGGCATGGATGAACTAAATATTGAGGAGAATTATGAGGATAGTATTGAGGATAGTATTGAGGTTGAACCATTTTTGTTTGATGTGTCGGATTTTCCAATTCATCCTCCTGAACCTTTAACTGTTATATCACCCTCCCTCCTTTCCATCATTCCGACCACGCAAAAGATCACGCTTGAAGACTGTGAGCTTGAAAAATTTCCCTTTAAATCTGACACAGTTCTCACAGCTGATAACACTTACGAGTGTTTCACTTTTTCGGACGATGTTGAAGGCTCACCGCCCGAGTTTGAGTCCTTTGAATTTTCAGATGAGTTAGTTAAACCATCAGACTCGGTTGCTTACAGTCGTTTCGAACCATTGATGGAATCTTTCAAATTCAAGACAGTTTACTACGGTGAGAATGAGACTATCCCTAATTCACTCCCTTTCGTCCTTCCTATCGTTCCGACCATGCAAGAGACCGTTACGCTTTCATCTCCAATACCAAGTTCGACGTACCCATGTTTGCTCACGAATCTTGAGGGATTTAATCTTATTTTTCCGCGGGTTGATAGCTTAGCACAATCGCTTTTTACACATCGGTCATTACAAATTGTGCTAATTTATACGCTCCATCCCCACCCTCAAGTTCGTATTCCCATTTTCTTTGGTTCTTCTAATCTTCCTTTCATGATACCGAGTGTTGATGAATCACAATCCGATATTTTTAGTTCGGTAATTTTCAATTGGACCTTCGAATAAAGTTTCGAAGATATTTTCGCCGACGAACTCGCATTCTTAAACGATACGGATTTTGTGATTAATCAACCTCCACTCGAAGACGTAGAACCACTACCATTTCTTTTTCCCTTCCGTCATTCTTCTCCTCCACCGAGACCGTATACCGCTTCTGTCTCCACACGGTCTCGTGTGCTTCTCATTTCTTTTCTTTCCACTCCATTCTTTCACCAACTCTACCATTACCACGATAAGATTTTGAATGGTTGGTGCTAACTTTTGGCTTATGTAAGGCCATGTTTAGTTTGGGGAGGACCTTGTTGTATATATGTATATATATATATTTTTTCTTTTTCTATTAACAATAAAAAAAATTCAAAAAATAAAAAAATTTATAAATAAATAAACAGGGGAGTGCCGACATTTTGACCCTCTTGGTGTAGCATGACAGTGAGGACACTGTCAAGTTTAAGTTTGGGGGTATGCTCGGTAAGCCTTCTTACTTTGCATTCATGTGTATATTCTTGCATTTGCATACTTATTTTAAAACCCATAAAAAATTGAAAATTTTCAAAAATTATAAAAATTAAAGTATTCAATTTTGGCCCTCATTGACTTGAGTTTGACAAAAAGGTTAACTAACTAGGAACAACTAGATCTAGACTTAGTAAACTAAAAACCCTAAAAATAACCTTTCTTAAAGTTTTAACGGTAGAAAGTATATGCCTTTGTAGTTTATTTAGAAATAGGCAAATTTCGAGTTGACTTCTTGGGCTAAGTTAAAACAAGGGAAAAGTATTGATATTTTTATTAAAGTATAAGTTTGAAAAATAGTTCCTAGCTTAAGTCTAAATTCTGAAAATGTATACCCTACAATTTGCACAAACACGAACCTTGAAACTTGAAATAGTAGAGGAGACCTTGAAATGCTCTTGTCTAAAGTCCTTAGTACAATGAAAATAAAAGAAAAAAGTGAATAAAGAGAAAAAAAAAATGAACACTGGTTTTTGTGATTACTTAAGGCTGCAAAAATAGAAAAATATTTAGCGAGGGTGCTTCATCACCTAGTGCCTTAGACCAACTGGTTTGGGAGTCACTGCTAAAAGCCTTGGGTGTTGCAAGACTAGGAATTACGCTTTAATGTGCAAACACGTCTTGTAATCGGTTGTTGGTACCTCAAGAAGTATTAACGGTCGCATGAAGGATGTGTAAGCAAAATTTAATTAAAAATTCACTGATTAAGATGTGCTTTGGACAACGGACAAGAGTATGATTGCTTGATTTGAATTTCCGAGTGTAGGGGTGATTTATACACACACGTAGGGGTATGTGATTGGGATTTAGATAAGAGAGAGGAATGAAGAATAGAACTTGTATCTTTAATAGAGTTGATAAAAATTCCTAAGTGGAGATGGAACCGTAGAAGGAAAACTTAAGAGATGCCGAAAGCTAAGTAGGTCTACAGAACATATATAATCTTAAGTTAAATGATGAGGAAGTGTGAAGAATATGGGTGGATAATTTACGGGTCGACGATAATAGAATTCCTTGTTAGAAAACCTAATTGGAGAATAACAGTCAATGGGCCTAATTGATAGGATTTTGTGGGTAGTATCCGCTGAAAACCCTCAGGAGACAACACTCCTCCTACTAGGGACACCTAGAGGTTTAACGGCTTGTTGTACGCGCTCAGTGCAATCGCGTTTCCCTGCGAAAGTGCGATTAGGTTTTTGTCGAGAATAAAACTAAGTTTGCTCGAGGACGAGCAAAAGATAAGTTTGGGGATATTTGTTCATATCATAATATTGCATTATTATATTCCCCATTCTTATGCATTTTACAAATAAACAGGTGCTTTTGACCCATGTCTGCTACATAGTACAGGTTACAGGTTCTTGGAAGAAAAACAGTGAAAAAGATTTTTAAAAAATGATGCAAAGTGAGACTATGACCAACAAATAGAATGATCTTGATCTAGCCTACACGAAGATCAGTTCACAAAGTACGAGGCAGTGCAAGATTCAAGACTTCGTCTAGAAGCAACGGTAAAAGTACACTACAGTTATTCACTGGGAGATCTGGGAGTAACCTAGAAGCCAAATTGAGAAAAGAATCAAAGATACAGGAAGAAGAAGAGAACCAGAGCCAGCCCAGAAGTTTTCAGAGACCAAGTCCCTCTTTTGGCCGTGGAACCGCGGCCAAACCCTGGCTGCGGCTGCGGTTCCGCGGCCGTGTCATGCACGTAGGGAAAAATATTTTTACCATAATTCTGGCGGTGCTGACTAAGTCTTCATAGGGGTATTTTTGTAAATGCAGACATGCGGCAATTGTAAACCTAGGGTTTTCTATGTCCTATAAATAGAAGCCCAATTCCTTGTATTAGTTCATGCCTCCTTTCATTAATAAAATTCAGAATTCTTTTTGGAGAGCATCAATTTGTAAGTTCTTAATTTATTTTTCTGCCCTAGGTAATTTTAATTTCTTGCCCTAGTTAGATCTTTTATTCTCTGCTCTAGATAAATGTTTTTTCAATTCCCTAATGAGTGAGTAGTCTCCTCGCTTGTTAGGATTAGATTTGGGGAAGGTTTAAGAGATGAAGATCTCTCACCCTTTCTTGCCCGTCATATATTTTCATAGGACTCCATGCATACATGCACACACCGCTCCCTACGGCACCCTATCCTTCGAGGTAGCGGTGATACCGTAGTATAAAAGCCCGGTTGCGCGTGTTTTCCATGGAGGTTAGGGTAAGGATTGATAAAGGAAGGACAAGAACCTAAAGGAAGAAATATCTTTCCAAATGGTTCTAATCCCTTTTATTAATAATTACCATAACTCCTAATAGGTCTTCATATGGGTATAGAAAGCGGTGAGATTTATTGACTTTCCAAACTTAATCTGGACCTAACCCTAGCAAGACTTAGATCTAGATTAATTTAGTTTTTAGATTTAATTGATCCATTCACACCGTTTGGAATTAACTCATAAGAGCAATTAGGAAATTCACAACATCCCTGTGGACCGACCCGTACTCACCGGCTAGCTACCAAGCGACGCTGTTCTTGATTTTGGTTTAGATATATTTTTGAGATCAATCAACATACTTACGACACGCTGCTCCGCGTAAGTAACCTTAGGATGTACATTTCCTAAGATCCGTGATTCTATTCGTTCCTATGATCATATTCACATCGATTCTATTCGTTCCTATGATGATATTTCCATTTTAGACCTATCAATTCCACTCGTTCCTATGATCTATCTTCATCGATATTTGCTTGGGGTTCCTGTTACCATGGCTATGAGAGCAGAGAGAGCTGCTGTCAGAGATGCGGTCAGAGCGATCTCGTCACGGTCGAGGACTGACCATGATATTCTTCTGGTGACGTAGGAACGTATCAGTTTATTGTTTGTGTTGAGATCTCTCAGTTGAGACGAGTGTTCAGGATCTGTACTGGATGATCGGACCATTGATAGAGGCCAGCTAGATTGAGAAGACCGTTAACATACGACCTACTCCAAAAGATTGCGATGTTGTCTACCATGCAGACAGATGACCCAGTTGTTGCTGAGAATGATAGGATGTCGCCTCCAGAGTTTTTAAGCTAAAACCATAGGGGCTTACAGGCAGGGATGTCACAGAAGATCGCTAGTCCATCTGGAATAAAATGACTAAGATGATTCGTCTAATTGGATGCGCCGACGCAAGCTCGGTTGAGTTGGAGAATTCCAGTTTGAAGGATTTTTCTCAGACCTGGAGTAAATTGATCGAGAGAGGACAATTTAATCGTTGGATGCTCCGATGCGAGATCAGTAAGTTGAACAGTTTCAGATAGAAGGACCTCACCCAGACATGTTGTGAGTTGATCGAGAAAGGACGAATGAAGTGTATTCCTCCGACAACTTGGACGAGTTCCCGAGGATGTAATCGGCTAGATATATTTCACAGAGTATTGAACATAATGGGTTCGTAACTTCGAGTCCTTGTGAGAGACTCTGGTTTAACTATAGCCGAGAATGAATTGCAGTACGCAGCCAGCAAGACGTGATTTCAAAGTGGACGATAATGAAGACAGGTGGAACAAGAGGTTTGTGCGAGATATTAATGAGCTTTTTTTACTCCCTGTTGAAACCAGAGGATTGATATGTATGCAGAGGCATTGGATATGGCCAAATTCCAGAGGAAAACCGTGCTGAGAGCGCAGCTGTCCGGAAATGAGAAAAGGATTAAGTAAAGAGTGCCAACCTCCATATAATTCAGCATATATGAGATCGGAAGAGACCATAAGCTGGTTCTTTCCAGGATGCCATAGCGATAAGGATTTGCACCTAGGATCAGTTGTATCGCGCATAATCAGAGGGCCAGATGCCACCATCAGTAACGTACTACTTTACGAGCGGTCATGTTAATTGGCCAAGCAATGATCAGAGGAGTGACAGAGCAGGACCGTTTCCGTCATTACACCTAACCGGGCCGACGAGCAGAAAGATTGTGGGATTGGTGATCCACGGAGAAAAATAGGATCCAAAGACAGAGGACGCCAGACCGTGAGCAGGAGGCAAGTGGATGTTCTTGCTCTGCCAGTTTTGGGTGCACTGGCGTTTTTCGACATTGGAGGAGGTGTACCTCAATGTCATTTATTGCGATATGCATTTTAGTGTTCCAAGTATCACGATCGCTTGGACTTTGAATTTTGATGATTTGGTTTCATGATATTTGTTTTCGTGCACCGTGACTGCACCTACTTGATATTTTCCTTTATGCACAGTTGTTGCACTTGATTTATATTTGATACATCTATTACATTGGTTTATGATTTTTGCATATCTATTACACTTGATATCAATTTTTTGCCTTGGCTGCATATATTTATGATTCTGTGTATTTCGATATTGTCGATTTTGACTTCGTGCATGACGTATGCACTTGACTTTAACCTATGCACTCGGTATAGTTCACATATGCTTGTGGTGTATTGATATGGGTTTTGTACATGTAGTTGCATACGTTTATAATTTTATACATCTTGGCATACTCGACGTTGTTTTTATGCGCTTTTGAGACATTGACAAGTTTTCGGGCACTTAGTGCACCTGATATTGTTGTCATACATCTGTTGCACTAGATGATTTTGTGCAGACCTGACGCACTTGATATGGATTTTCGCGCACACTTGATGCCCTGGATGTGATTTAGTGCACACCAAATGCACTTGATCGAGATTTTTATTTGTGCATGTTAGTTGCACTTAGTTGAGATTTTCGTGCACTCTAGATGCACTTGATGTTGTTGTTGTGAACACCCGTTGCACTTGACAGTTACTTTCGTACACACCCGTTGCACTTAGTTTTTGTTTCTATGCACATTTATGGCACTTGTATTTGGCTTTGATTTCCATGCGCACCAGACGTACGTGATATTGGATACACCTTTTGAGGCTGATAATTATGAGCATCATATTTTTATGATAGGTGTTATATCATATAGTAGACTAGCAGGATGGGTCTGAGGACGGTACCTGATTATTTTTGCATGCATCAGTAATTACCAAGATGTTTTCAAAAAGGAGCTATAGTCTCGCTATTTCCTACATGCCCATAAGGACACGAACTTTACAGGTAGAACCTTTTGGGATATTTCAAAAAGGCGGGTCGTATATTTTGAGCAAAACATATATAGACATATATCTATTTCTTTACAAAATGAGCGTCCTCCATGAGTACCATGAGTTACGCATCGCACGGCAATTTGGGAAAGAATTTTGCATATGTTTTATTCATCTTTTAGAAGGGTTTTATAAGGATGCGTACTATATACGTATTATAATTTTGATTATAGTATATTTGAGAATAGCAGCGGATTTCAAGCCTAGCATTTTCATCATAACTCCTATGATTGCGTGACGCTTGACGGAGTTTTGATTTTGAGTTTCACACTCGTTTTCATGCGTACACGATGCGCTGTGATATTTCTGTGTATTCCATGGTTTCGGAGCCCCGTTGATTTGACTGAATACTGAAATGTTTTAGTATTTAGAGGTTTAAATTTAAATTCAGGGGCCGAATTTATTTAAGGGGGAATATTGTAACATTTCAGAAATATAAAATAATATTTTTGGAATTTAAATAATAAAATAATAAATTTCACGAAAACTATTCGAGTATGAATTTGGGGTTTTCGTAGAATGGTATAATTATATACCAATATTTGGAAAATATTTGGATATTAATATGAATTATTAATTTTAAATGCATTTATTGGATTTGGAAATTTTATAAATAATTATGCAATTAATTATATGCAAGTTTACGTTAAACTTGATTAGTGTACTACTAATCATGCATTAAACCAAATTCATTTTTGTTAATAAGCATGGCTAGTGCACCATGACACATTTCATGTTCATGCATGGCTTCATATGTATTTGTTGATATTTGGGTTTGTAAAGAAAGAGAAAACAAAAAGAAAAGAGGAGGCATGGAGGCATGGGCAAGAGAGAGAGTGAGAATGAAAAAGAGAGAGGGGGTATGGCTCCTACAACCATGGCATCATTTGCTTCTCCACTTCATTTTCTTTTCTTACCTTCATCTTCCTTCATCTTCATCTTCCTCCACTTCACTTCCACCCCCCATCTCAAAAACCATCTCAAAATTCATGGCTACCTTCACAAAAAATGTGCACCACCTCATCCTACACCCCATGGTGCTCAAGTTTGGATTTTGAGTACTTTGAACCATCTTAGAATTTTCTTCTGTTGCTAAAAGAGGTAAACCCTTCACTTTCCTTCTTGTTATCAAGTTTCTTCATCTCCTATTTGTGTTTAGAGTTTGATTAAACTAGATTAGTGACCTTGGAAATTTCTAGGATGATTTTAATGGATGATTTGAGTTGTAGAGATGTAATTGAGGTTTAGTTAGTGACCCTAAGCCATTAGTGATGATATTCTGGACAAACTTGAGGCTAGAACCCCAAAACACGAACTTAGAATTTTCCCGATGTCGGTTTTTGACGATATGTGATGATCTAATAGAATCTTCTATAACTCGAGAGCTTTATAAACAAAGTTGCCAACACAGAGAGGTGTGCAGGCTACTAGAAATTTACCCCAGAGACCTGAGCCCCCATCTCCTTACCCAGGCCACAGATTTATTCCCCCAGGCCACAAATTATGGCCTGGTCTTAGTGCTAAGGTGTGATTTTTGGACCATAGCTCTGTTACCTGATATGTAGACCTACCCTATATGCAAAATCTTCTAATTTCACCTAGTGTAGAATCTGGGAGTGTTTTTCCATGCTGCTGATTTCCAGTTACGACTTTCTGAAAAATTGGTTTCGGTATTTGAGTTTGGATACGGTTGTTGGACGTTTGTACGTTAAAGCTGAGGGTTATTTAGTTGTTCTTGCATGCGTGGGCTATAGGTTCTAACCTATGAGCACTTCGCGTGCCGTATCGGTTTCGGATTTGATTTTTATATCGTTACGATGTGTATTGATTTGTAGGTATCTTCGCGTGGACTTCCGAGACGACGAAGGAGAACAAGAAATTCATCGACTTCGGCTAGAGCAAGGATTAGTGGGTGAGTAGATCTATATCTATGAGGAAAGTAGGCTGGATGGCGTATAGCACCCCCGCAACCATAGTAATAGGAGAACCTATATATATAGAATATATTTTGAGAAACCCATGCCTATGAACTTACGGATATAATCACAAGATTACAAGATGACATGAGTGGATATGTTGATATGAGAATGTGAAGCGATATATATAATGAAACAAGAGGACATGAGTAGATATGTTGATGTGAGGATGTGAGGCGATATATATATATATAATGAAACGAGATGACATGAGTTGATACGTTGGCTCGAGGATGCGAGGAAAAATACATATTTATATTCATATGCCAAGATATGATATGAGATTGAGTTATATATATAAATGAGAACAAGAGATGATAAAATGTATGAGACCATAGATCCGTACCCTTATTTATGTATAGGACGATAGATCCTAATCTAATTTGATGATACCGTTTGATGGATTACCGTACGCGATGATATACCAGATAATTGATCTGCACCTTTGACTTAAGGATGATGTATGATAATTATACCGTTCATGTTTATGTTGTTTTATTCCTCATGACATACGTACTCTGTTCCCAGCATTTACCTTTATATGGCATCGTCTGCTAGAACACCTGCACTATTACCGATGATTCCTCGTGACATACGTACTATGTTCCCAGCATTTACCTTTATATGGCATCGTCTGCTAGTACACCTGCACTGTTACCGATGATGCGCATGTTACACATACACAAATTTGCTAGCTCACACATTCATCATCGGTAATTGCCATGCCACTTACACAGTAAAACTGTTACATTACTGTATTGCTATGAAACTGTAAAAGTACAATCATTGCTCAGTAATTATCACATGACATGTTTACATGATAATACTTGAGATACTTACAGTACTGTTCTATGCTTGCATATACTGCACTTTATGATTACATGCATTGAGATGTTGTTTTCATGAGATCTCTGGATTTGAGAACTGCTGATATATTTCAAAGGACTTATGATTGTTTTAAAAACGCGGTTTCTCGTGATGTGATTTATGGCGTATACCATGAGTTTTCTCAGTTCTGAACTATGAGTTACCCGATTCGAGGATGCACCGTCTGCGGTTATATGGTGGACCCAGTGCGGTACCCTAAGGCAAGAAGATCGTATAGAAAGGCGTTGAGCCCGGCAGGGAAGCACAACCGACTGGTGATAGTTTAGGCTCGGCGAATATCCGGAGGATACCGACCGGAGTCATGAGATCAGATGGATATGAGGGCCGATCCGATGAGACGGAGCCCGAGATATAAGGATTTACGTGTCAATGTTGGACACGGATTTTATGATATTTTCAAGTGTCGATACTGGACACTCAGCTTTCATGATGATCGATGTGTCGTTGATAGACACACGTTGGATATTCACATACATACATGCATATGACTCAGATGACTTGATACATATACTGATATTGGCATGACATCATTATTGTACACATATGTATACATGATCACCCTGGATATCACATAGTATTACCTTTATGTTACAGTATGACCTAGAGATCATTGTTCATTCAATTTCTATCTGCTGATATTTTCTACTCACGAGTTGGAAACTCACCTCCGTTGTGCCACGGTTTTCTTGCAGGTTCGACTGCTGGATCTGTAGCAGCTCGCTGGCACACAGCTTTCTTCAGGGTGTTTTGCTTTGGTAGGTGGGATACACATTTGGATCGTGACCCCCCTTATACCTACTTATTTCTGTTTATCTAGTTAAAGCTCCATCAACCAGAAACCAGACATTGTATAATCGGTAGACCTAGACACAGACTTGTATATTTCTTGAGGCTTAGAGCGAGATGGGTGTATTGTCTTTCTTTTGAGCTGGATAGCGTCTTGGTTTAACTTATTATTCTTTCTGTGATTGATCTTCACCGTGGGGCGTCGTATATTTATGTTTTATTGTGTGGTTGTGATTCCGCCATTTGGCGAAGAGCGAGCTCCCGCTTGGGGATGCCTATATTATTGCTTGTATATGGTTTTAGATCAAAATATACAAGGGAGGTGTTGCCCAAAAGTTCCAGGGCGAAAATGTTTTCAAAGATAGCATGTAAACTGTTGTATTTTCATATGATATTACTTATACATCTAAAGGAAGGCTTGAATTCTTTATGCCGATATTTCAAACCTGCACCTCCATTATTTTCCGCAAAAAGGTTTAGATTTCTGGGCTTCAGCTTACTTGAATTACGGCAGGGTCTTATAGACTTCACGTAATTCTCATGCCAGTCACGTGTCAATTCCGGGTCGTGACAATTTTCCCTTTCCCTTTGTCCTTTTTGTTCGAACCTTTTTTTGCAGGTCCAAAGTTCTTCTCAGGTAGTGTACGGTTATGCAGCTGAATGTTTTTGCAATTGTTCTCCCCATGTTCTTTTTCCAAGGGGGAATTTTCAAAGAGAGAGTCAAGAGGTGTTTCTTCCTCAAAATCGCTCCCGAATGTGAGAACTTGTGGTTTTTCCCCTTCCGAACTAGTACCAACCATGTGACAGTTGCTAGTCATTTCTTTATGCGCATTTGTGTCGCCATTTTGATGTCGACGAGCGTGAGCTTCGCGCTTCTCCTTCTTGAAGTGTTTTCGTTGGGCAACATACCCTTGCCACCACTTCTTGAAGGAACCGGATTGCTCGATGGGGTGGGCGACCCATCGATGATATAAGAAGTATTTTGGATATGAGTCTCCTCCGTCGGAGTATGGGACTCCATGAGTGTACTTCATGAGAGGTGGTAGCTTCATCCTCATTGATAGGGCTTTGGCGAATTGCTTCTCGGTTTTGATCCTGCTCTTGTTAGTTGCAGGTGTGCTTAGGTTTGGTCGCAGCACTTTACGACTCGTCCTCACCACAGCTTCTTTATTCAGATGCTGATACTTGGTCTTTTCATATATGGCTGTCTCGCGTTCTTGGTCGTCTTTGCTTTTTTGAAAGGCTTCGTTTAAAAGTCTCTCAATCGAGTATTCTTCTGACAGTTTCAGGGATTTTAGCGCTGATTCTGCCCCCAGTTCCTTCATGTCGTTTTCTGATGCTGAGGGAGCTTCTTCGTCATATAACGACGAATGGGAGACCGTGTGGTAACTTGCTACTTGGTCTTCCGCTTCTTCTGTTGAGTCATTTCCCTCATCATTGTCACTGTCTCCGTCCTCAAGAATATGCTTGAGGAATTCTTTGAGCATGACCGGTGTCCGCGCCTTCTAATTGTATTCTTCCAACACGTCTATGTATTTCTGAAGCTCTGTGCGCTTGTCGTCGTACTCGGCAGGCTGCACGGGTTTCTTGGTCTTCTTCTTTTTCTTAGAATACTTTGAAGGCTTAACTTGGGGGCTTTTCCCCTTGTCGACAAATTTCGGTGTGGGACATGGTTTTAGCATCGCTTCAATTATTTTAGGTTCAAGTGGGTTTTTCCATATGACTGCCGGACATTCCTGTAGATCTTTCCTGAAAGAGCTATTTCCCACGGAGCTTCCTCCACATGCGAGCATGATGCCCCCTGCACGTCCACCTTTTAACGAGCATGCTTTTGGGGCGAATTTACCCTCCAGTTATCATACAACGCGAACTTTTCCTGTTGGTACTGGTTTTCAACCCAATTTTTGAAGATGTAGCAATCTTCAATTGGGTGGATCACTATTCTGTGATAGGAGCAGTAATTGGGGTTGTTGACGCCGTCGGATTGCACTGGACGCCACGGGTCTGGCAATGTGATGAGATTATTATGCATCACCAGTTCAAACAGTCTCTTCACCTTGTTGTGGGGGAACGAGTAAGCACATTCTAGCATTTCTTCCAAGGACGGACACGGACGCATGTTGTTTTGGCGAGCAGTCGGTTTTGGGCCACTCAGCTGTTGTTGCGTGTTGGCAATAAATGTTGTTTTCCCTTTACCCTTGTTATTTTGAGAGTCCTTATTTAAGGAGGAAGGGTCATGGCCCATCTGATCCATTTGGGCCAACTTTTCTATCAGCGCTTGAAAGATTGTGGGTTTGAAGAAAGTCATGAACCGGGATATGGTTATTTAAGGATCGAGGGTCTCGATGAACATGCCCACAGCTGGAGACTCTTCAATGCGCTGTTCGCACTTAAACTACAGGTTTCGCCACCGTATCGCATATTGGACCCAAGTTTCTCTCGGCTTTACCCTAGCATTGATCAGGGCTGTAATCGGAGTGCGTTCACTTGCGCCGGCAAACCATTGCATGTACAACAGTTCCATTTCAGAGAAGGTCTTCACGGAGTTATTTGGGAGCTTCGAGTACCATTCGAAAGCTGTCTCTGACAAGCTTCCGACGAATTGGCGAAGTAACAATTTATCGTCACCTCCATTATTAACGCATAGAGCTCTGAATTGTGCGATGTGCTGGTGGGGATTGCCCGTTCCTTTATAAACATGGAACTTCGGGATCGTATATCCTGGGAGGTACTTGATTTGGTCATACCAGGCTGGATATGGTCGCCCGGTTTTGACGAGTTGTCCAGCGGATTCTTTGTGCTAGTGAAGTCTAATTTGCTGAGCAATGTAATCATCCAGGGCTTCCTTGGAGATGGTTTCTTCCTTGGCCGCTGATAAGGCTGGAAGAGGGTTTGATATTTCCCCTCTGTCATCTTCAATAACTATTGGCGGATCTTCGGCTGGAGGTTCTGGTTGGATCATCATTCCCACCATGTCTTGGAATAGAAGAGCCATCTGCATGATGTTAGTAGCTTGCTCTGCAGCTTCCTTGTCTTTTCTTTTCAGCAATCTTCGCAAGAACTCTGTGTCGGCCTCTTGCTCTTGACGTTGTTCGGCTTCTTTATCCGGACTCTCTTTTTCACCGGTGAGTTCTGCCATTTTGTTCAGCATTTCTTAGAGCTTTTGTTTTTTTCTTTTGAGCCTTCGTCAATGACCGAGTTTGCGGTCGGTGACTTACTGAGGCACAATTTTCTTCTTTTCCTAAGGTCATGTAGACTGTATGTACGGTAATGCCCCAGACTTGGGGCATTTAGATCTTTCGCCATTAGATTTCACCGCTGGCGGTAAAGTTTTCTCTAGCCTCATTCTTTTATGAGAGATTGGAATTGAAGGAACCATTGTGACAGGCACCTATTTAAGAGATGTCCCCCGTTGTATGGTGGAGAAGCAGTCTTTTTCTTGTCCGCCCTTAGATTTCTTGGGTCAACGAGAGTTCTTTCGTCAAGTACAAAATCTTGGATCTTTCGCCAGACTCTATGGATTTGCGAGGAGAGCCGCTGACGAGACTGCTCTAGCCGTCACTGCACGGGGACCCGTATTGGCAGAGGTGATTTTTTCAGTCCGTCGTCAGGGAGTTCTTGCTGACTTGCCTAAGCGGATTAAATCTATTCTCGGTTGGAGCAGCAGCGTCGACCTCCACCATAGGAGCTGGTGAGGTAAGCCCAGAGGGGGAGTTGCCCCCAGTCTGTCTTACTCGGTGACAATGGCGATGTCGAGCATACCTTGCTGCAGGGACCGCCTCAATATCAGAAGCAGATTCATCATGCCCCTGACTTTGCTGAGGAGCTTTAGTTGGCGCCAGCCTGTTGAAGACCGATATCCTTGATTGAATTGGAGTATGGTTGGCCAATCTTTAGAAGACCGACTGCCAGGGAGGGGAAGCACTTTTGCTGACTTCATCTATAGTAGGAGCAGGGAAGGCTAGCTATTTTGGGGTGGCTCCCTCATATATCACGAGCTTCTTTACGGGACCACTTGAGTTCTTCTTCAGCTAACTGAAAGCCAAGACTCCAGGATTTGACGGCTTGCTGGTAGGAGCTGTCTTGGTTGCTAGCCGATCAAAGACCAACCTTCTGGGAGCTTCTTGTAGCGTTGAGGCACCAAGGTTCACAAGCGGGAGCATGGTCCCGAAGAAAAGTCCGGTAGTAGCCTGAGTGACTTGTCCTACTGGCATGGTGAAGATGGAGGCCGCGTTGGGCCCGTACATCACTCCTTCAGCTGGGATAGAGTGGGAGTCGCTGTTGCATGAGGTGCAGTGGGTATCTATTAATTTCTGCACAGGAGAAAAACACTATGTTTTAGTACCTTGAGTTCAGGGGAAACCATAGCGAACCGTGTTTTGTTCGCGATTGCGACAAACGAAGTGTGGAGCGGAAAGAGGAAGATGTCCCACCAGGCATGCCAGAATCTTTTTACCACTAAAAACAGAGATAAACTGGGATTGAACGTCTTGCCTGAATTTGGGAGTAGATGCTATTTAGACATATCCATCCACCTCTCCGAAGATACCAAGTTGATTTATGACACCATATATCGGAGGTTTGGATAGTTGCGACCGATGTAGCAGACTTCATCAGATTCCCCCTCGTTTGTGAGGGGTTTTTGATTGTGGGGACGCTCTTCCCTGCAGGCGTAAGCCCCTGCAGTTAATTACTTTATCGTGTTGCGATAACAACTTTCTCCTGCTCTTGTAGTTCACTTCATGTCGTTGTGTTTTATTTTGGTTGCCCGTGGATTGTATATGGAAACTAGTTTATGTCGTCGCCCGCAGGGCGCGGATTAGTCCAAGTCCGTATATATTTTGGGTTTGAACTTATATTGTATGTATTCCATTAATTCAAAGAATATTTTATTTTATTCAAGGACCGTTAATCTATTGTGAGATTAAGATCGACTTAAATATATGAGCATTTGGGCTCAGTTTATTTTAACTAAGGATTCGTTAGTCCTATTTGAGACTAAGATCAACTTAGAGATATTTTCAGGATCATTAAATTTAGTTAAAATCCAACAACAGAGCATTTGGGCTCAGCTGCAAGCAACCTCAGAGAAACTTAGCCAATTTGGGCTCGGTCTACTCGGTTTTGGGCTTTCTCTCTTTTTAGAAGTGCTAAGCACTTATTTAATGCTCTGGCACTTGCGTGGGAAGCACGTGAGACGTACAGACATGGGTGCTGCCCAATCGGTACCAAACATTTAGTCATTTTGACTAGGTATATATAGTGCTAAGCACATTGTATGGCGCTTACGTGGGAAGCTCGTGAGGCGTTGAGCCTTCTGTTTTGGGCGCTCATGTGGAAAATACGTGAGGCATTGAGCTTTCTGTTTTGGGCACTCACGTGGGAAACACGTGAAGCACTATAATAGTGCTAAGCACTAATTTTTCACTGGCGCTCACGTGTGTTTCACGTGAGGCGCCAAGTTCTTTTTCATTTTAGAGATTTATCTCTGTTAATGATGTTTTGGCCATTTATGATCAACAAGATTTCTGTTTTGAAGATCTGGGATCATTTTTTTTATTGGAGAACTAATTTCTTCTTTTCTTTTTATAAGAACTAAGTTCTTTATGTAAGGTTAAACCCTGATTTCGGAGGAATTAAATTCCTAGAAAATGTGTCTTTTCTTTTAATCTAGTTCTTTTCCCTAGATTTTAAGTTTGAAGAACAGAACCTTCCCGATGAGAATTAAATTCTCAAATTGTGGGGAGATTTGCTTTTCAGATCTCATATCAGAGAAAGAACAAAGTTCTTTTTACGAAGGGTTAAACCCTTGTTTTCCTTTTTATTTATGCTAGATAAAGCAGATATGTTTATCTCTGCTTTTCTTTACCTGGTGTCAGAGAGAATGAGGAAATCTTCTTCTTGTTAAGGAGAATTAAATTCTCAGTTCTTGTGGAAAACTTATGGGGTCGATTCTTCCTCCTGAGACTTAAAGTCTCGGGTTCTCTATATAGAGGAGGCAAGTTGTTAATTAGTTTGAGAAAATCTGTCATTTGAGAGATACCAATTGGCCTCAAAGATTATTCGGGGGATTTTATCCACCGTTGAATTTTTTATCCGAGGCATTTCTGTTTAACATAATATATTTTTCTGTTTTTAACAAGATTAGGGAAATATCTTCCCATATACATAATTTAATTCTATCATACGGTGGTTTTTTAATCACCATTGGATTTTTAATCGAAGAGTTCTCTGTTTAATAGAGCTCATCTTTCTTTTTTTAGAAAGATATAAGGAAATATTTTCCCATCTCATTGGATCTTTGATCAACATCTTTCTGTTTAACAGAAAATATCATTTTTATTTAAAAAGATCATGGAGATATTTCCCCCCAATAGAATTTAATTCTATATTTGATTATTTTTAATCACCATTGAATCTTTGATATGACGGTTCTCTATTAGAGAATATCTTTCTTTTTTTAGAAATATCGGGGGAAGTATTTTCCCAAAAATAGAATTTAATTCTATATTGAATTTAACTCTATGCGAAGCTAAAAAATATGTTCTCACGTATTTAACACGTGGCCCTAGTGTGGGTTTTAACATGTTTATATTTAGTACTCATATGTTTTGCATATGAGCGCTCACGTGTTTAACACATGAGGCTAGTTTTCACTTTTTTTGTTGTGTATTCTCGGTGCATATATGCTTTGCATATAAGCACAGGCCAGTTTGGCCCTTTTGGTTATTTGCTTTCAGCGGTTATATGCTTTGCATATATGCGCTCATGTGTTTAGGCCAGTTTGGCCCTTTTGGTTATTTGTTTTCAGCGTTTATATGCTTTGCATATAAGCGCACACGCGTTTAACCGTAAGGCCCAAACTTTGGGAGTTCTTTTCTTCTTTCTTTTCTCCCCGTCATTTTATAAAGGAACAACCCCCACCAAGAAGCCGTAAGCAATTGCGATTGCTCTAAGGAAAGCTTGCATATATTCAATGGTTCATCGCCAATCTCTCTGATAAATGTCGTCCGTTCAGCCACCTTATGAAGAAGGGAACTCCCTTTATATGAGACCAAAAATGCCAAAAAGCATTGGAGAATATTAGGCAATATCTGCAAAATCCATCGGTATTAGCTGCCCCGGTGAAGGAAAAACTCCTCATCATGTATACAACCGCACTTGATGGTTCTGTAAGCGCACTATGTGTCACGCCCCGCTTCCTAAAAGACAAGAGCAAGTACGTGACGAGGCCCGTGACGTATTTATTTCGAGAAGGTCATTTTCCAGAATAAATACTCTAACTGTAAATGAGCAATATAAAAAATGCCAAGAAATTAATATGAGATTGAAACTTCAACAACTGTTTTTACATTCATAATTCTCACATAGTTGGGATACAAGATAACTGAAAACAAAGTACAATAACATCAAATGCCTAAATAGGTGGCATACTGAAACTAGAGCTGGAAAGAAAACTGGAGATCGACCTATGAAGATAGCTGGTCGTAATCCCCTGCAGTCATTTCTATCTCCTCAGTCTCTAGACCGCCTGATGAACATCCAAAAGAAAGAAAAAGATGGGTGGATGCCCGTCAGCGAACTTGCGCTCGTTAAGTCCTTCAGGAAAGGTGGGAAGTATAAAATTATAATGACCAAATAGAAGTATAGACAGAATAATATGATGGTTAAGTATACAATTAATATAGCATGACAATTCTAATATAACATAACAATGTAAAAGAAACTATATAAACATGGTAATGTAATATGAGCATGGCAACCAAATGCAGCATGGCTGTATAGTATAAGTATAGTGAATATGAAGTGAATGTAAGTGTCCTAAGAGGTCTCTACAAAGATAATCTAACTTAACGTCAGCTCAAGTGTGAATGTCAACCAATCTCAAGAGCGTTCTCGAACCCAACAGGTTGTAATCCAGAAGCAAGAAACCACATGCCCGAATCAAGTGTTAGTAGCGGGACTTCAACCTAGTGTCGAAGTATTCCAAACTCAATATGCTATAATCCAGAAGCATGGAAACACGAACCCTCATGATAGATTGCTTGTGTTAATAGATATGGATTCATGATCTCGAGGGACCCCTGAGATTCCGTTGGATTCACACTTAAACTACCCCCAACACCCCATGTATATTAGTCTATGATTAAGGTCATAAGACTTGATCGAGTCCATGAATACAAAAGGTGATGTGATATCAAGACTGACTTTATGTAGTCATGTCAAGTGTAAGTCATGTCATTTGTATTCATGGTTTGAGTCAAGCTGTTTTCAGATATACTTGTTGAGTTCATGTATACATGTCAAGTTTTTAAGTAGATAGATCATGTTCAAATTCATATTCAAGTCAAGTTCAGGATTAGGTTTTAGTCAAGTTTAAGTTTAGGTTCGATTTCAAGTTAGATTAGAATTCAAGTCAATTTGTGATTCGAATTCAAGTTCTAATCATATTTTATTAAAAGATTTATACTTTGAAGATCTTAAGGTTGGGAATAATCGAGCAACCGCTGCACATGAACGGCAGGATTTGTGTCTTTTTTTAAGACGATTGCCATTGATAATTCCTTTGATTTACATTATTATCTAGACTAGATAAGCCAGCACCCACTTTCTCCGGCTCTCCGAGGCTCAAGAGATTTGATACCGCTTAACCTATGATTAATCAAAGGTCCTTAAATATTTATTCAAATTGTTTATTATGTGTATTGACATATTTGCATTTCTCGAGAGGGTTTTATATAAAATGTTTTATTATTGTTTTGAAAATAAACCTCAAGGGTGTTTTTGATAAAAATATGTTAATTAGAATGTCTAGAGTTTTTATATAAATGTCTTTTTAGATTTAGAGGTATTTTAGTGATAAAACCTACCTTTTAAAAATTTATAGTATTTTTATGAAAAATCTATTTTTTGGAAACTTGAGGGTATTTTTTAAAAAACTTTTATCTTTTTATTTTAGATTATTTTATTTCAAACAACTTTACAAGTTTGCTTTGTTTAAGTTACATACTAAATTATTTAGTTAAATATCATTGAAATGGTTTAAGTTTTAAGAAAAAAACCATGTTTTCATTTTCTTCGAGAACGTGCTCCGTGAAAATCTCCGATCCCACCCACTAGACCCAAGATGTGCGATAATCCGCACTATCTTTTAACAGGACTCCCCTAATGGTGTAATTGCCAAAGGAACGAATTTATTGATTAAAATTCTATTTCTATATCTTGAGGGTATTTTAGTGGAAATCGATTCTTTAAGAAAAATGCTACGAGTTCGTAACCGTGCTATGATCCAAAAATATGCGTGAGGGGTAGGTCGTTACCCCGTGCGTTCACCACAATATTTTAACAATAAACTACCATAAGTAATATATGAATATGGCCTTTATTAGTTATAGTGTTTTCTTTCAATTCTAGATGTAGCAATTGCCATATCAAATATTGTTTAACAATAACCCGATTGAGTCAAGTGCAAGTACGATTAGCATGTGATCAAAAGTGTAATAGGTAACATGTCTCAAAAATATAAACTAGTAATAATATTAGTATGGTGAAATGCAATATAGAATGTAAGGGTGTGTGCAAAAAGTGTCGGGTGTGGATAATATGCAAAGTCAAAGTAAAAGCAAGAGTCAAAATTAAGAGGCAAGGGTCAAAAGCAAGAGAAGACGTATGAGAAGGAGATACAATGATAGAGAAGAGATAGATGGGGACTTGTTCGCGGTGTGAATCGGTCTAACAACCGATTCATCGTCTTGCAAAGGAGATATAATGATGGTGCGATGTTCGGTTTGTTACTACGGTTGCGGTTGTCGTTGACGATGGCGACAATGGTGTGTGGCGTCGATGTGGTTGATGATGGCAAGGAGAAGTTATAGGTGCTCGGTTTGAACGAAATCGTCACTTAGGTAAAGAGGATCGGTCAGAGCGATCTTCCGAAGTCCTTTGGCAAATTGTGGAGCAATGGAGGAGAAGAAAACCTTGGGAAGAATTATCAAAGTATTTTGGAGGAGCTTTGATTGATTCTTAAAGAAATAGTGTAAAGTAGTAACCGCAATCAATAATGGTGTCGCGTGTAGCCAGCCGAGATGAGTACGGGTCGTCCACAGGGATTCGTGGAATCTTTTAGTCTTGCTTTAGACGTGTTGATTAGAAAAGAGGAAGAATAGAAGAATAAAGAATAATGAAAAATAGTTTCTAGATCTACGTTGAAACACGGATGTAGAATATATAGTTTTAAGATCTAGTTTAAATACGGATGTAGATTTTATAAAGAAGAGGCTTGTAGGGTTCGTTAGGATTTAGTAGTCATGGATGACTAATAAAGATTACTCTTTTTATCTATTGATAGATTTAAAACTAGATAGATAGTGATGAATGAGAATTAGGGTTCTTGGAAGAAACTAGGGTTTCCACACTATTAACCCATGTCCTTTCCTTGATCTCTATTCATGTCTAGCCCTTAGCAAAACAATTGTTAATCTGATCTCAAATTGCGGTCGAGACTAGCAATAAATTGGTAGAGCGCCCGATAAGGATGTTAACGATTCTTTTTCTAAAGTTTATAAACTTCATAAGACTTAAAAGGTGTTAAGAAATTTTTCATCTTCCATTGATCTACCCTAATCCTACGAACCCCGCGCATGATGGAGATAGAAGAAGAACGGATAGAGATCATAATGCAGAAACTAAATGCTAACTAATTAATCTAATGATCTATTTTTATTAATCAACTTCACAAGTGCAATTCTTCGAGTTTAGATTACAAGAGGAAGAAGAAGTTGCTCTCGATCTCTGCCTCGTAGAAAGTAGATACTCCGTCGAATCTCACATCGCCTTATCACATCGAATCGCGGACCTGTCATGGATCACTTGTTCTTTGACGGTGATTTGCTTCGTGTAAAGATTGATGATTTCTAAGTTTAGCCATCGGTCCTTTATATAGCCCCAAAAACAGAAACTATAGATTCTAAGAATTAGGGGTTGTTGTGAAGATCCAAACATAAAAATCCAAAACCCTAACTCGGTGAATCGGCCGCGGATCCGCCGCATATGGCATGTTTTGGCTGCAGAACCGCGGCCATTTGGGGTGATCAATATTCCAAAATTCTGGGGCTTCTTCATTGTGACACATGGAGATTTATTTGATATTTGGAACTTAAAAATATTTCCTGAGTCTCTGCCAGTATTGATTCTTCGATTTTATTTAACTTCATCGGCAGATTTTTGATTCCCGACATCTCGATATCCCAATCTCCTGACCTGAGCCAACTCATGCACAATATCTCTTTGAATAATGTTAGTAATATTTGGTATTTTTGAGATATTATCCTAACCATTTTATATGATATTATATTTTAAAAATATTGATTAAGGATATTTGATATGATATGCATATTTAAATTATCAAAATATTATGTGCATACATTTTCCTTCATAATGTTACTTATTATATATAAACATATGGTAAATAGTATTTTTACAGATAAACCTAAATATGTTCTATATTTACAATAAACGTCTTTAGATATTTAAGAAAAGTAATGAAAATGATATATCAAATGTGCGATATATTCGACTGAACAAATACCCCCAAACTTAATTTTGATCGTCCCCAGCAAACTTATTTATTCAAGAGAGGGAGAAAAAGAAAAACCTAAGTAGCACACTTTCGTAGGCAACAAGATTGCACTGAGCACGTGCAACAAGCCATTAAATCTCTAAGTGTCCCTGGTAGGAGGAGTGTTGTCTCCTGAGGGTTTTCAGCGGATTACACCCAAAAAATCCTATAATAAAAGAAAGAAGATGAAAGTTACGTACAATGATAAGAACTATAAAAGAAAAAACTTGAAAATAAGAGTTTCCAACTACACCAGCTTTTCAGTTGCCATTAGCCCTTTCTTAATGGTCATGAAAAAATGTTAGAAATCACGTCATCCCTCAATAAAATATCGTCTTTATTCTTCCTCCCTATCTTTCCTCGAAACATTGATCCTATACCCCCTACGTGTGTGTAAAACACATCCCTACACTTAGAGAATTCAATTCAAGCTATCATACTCTTGTCCATCTTCTTTAGTACTTTTTAGTCGGTGAATATTTTAGATGGAATTGCTCACATATTTTTCATGCGACCGTTAATACTTCTTGAGGTACTAACCAACCGATTATAAAATGTGCTAGCTCATTTAGACGTAATTCCTCGTCTTGCAATACCTAAGGCTTAGCAGTGGCTCCCAAACCAGTTGGTCTAAGGCACTAGGTGATAAAGAACCCTCGCTATATTTTTTTATACTGCCTTGTTAATTACAAAACCAGTGTTCATTTTTTTTCTTCACCTCTTATACTTTTTTTTTATTTTTTCATACTAAGACTTTTAGACAAGAACATTTCAAGATGACCTCTACTATCCCAAGTTTCAAGATGTGTGCAAGTGTGTATGGTAGGGTATCAACGTTCAAATGTTTGGACTCAAGAATGGGGACTATTTTTCAGACTTATTTTTATCCTCAGATTAGTAATTTCCTTCATCTTACTAACCCTTAGGATAACGGCTCATAACTACTTATTACTAGTTTCGTTTAAGAAAATATCTAACTTTCTTGCTTTTCTCAAACTATTCCTATCTTTAAAATGTAAATTTTCGCTTTCAAACTTTCATTATCAAAAAAATTTTGTGCTTATATATAGTATAATGCAAAATAATGCGTGAATAAGCACAAACCTCCACCAAACTTGTTTACATCAGTTTCCTCACTAATTTCATCTGTTAAGCTTTAAAAACCTGTAGACTTGGGAGGAAAAGTTAGTAACAGGGACATGAATTAAGGACAGTGAAATTCTCCCCCAAACTTATTTTTTAGCTCAAAATTTTGTAAAAAATTTCTTTTCGTTCAAGAGCCAAAAGATTCCCCCCCCCCCAAACTTGAGTAAACCGTATTAAGCATTTAAAATTATGAGGGGGGGTTAAAGTTATTGGTCAAAGTAAATCCTTACAAAGACCAAAAGTCAACACCAACCATGCAAATATTTTATCGATGTAACGTACTGGTTGGTAGAAAATCATGTCACCTATCGACGTGGAGAAGTGAGGAAGGGACAAGAGGTGAAATAGAACGGGTTTACGTCTCGATTTATAGAGACGAAACAGTGATGGTGGATTACTCGCATTCTCATTATTGATAAGAAGAAGGGGTTGCGGTTCAACTTCTTTGTGTTGGGGTTGATTCATCATAACGCCCATGTCTTGTAAGAATTAATGTACTTTAGCGAAGATTTCTTCAAAGCTTTCATCGATATCCCGAATAATCTCATCGGAAAGAACGGGATGATACTCGGACTCCATAAAATGTTCATAATTAGCGTTAGATGTTGATCCGGACAACTCGATAGAAGGGTCAAACAACAACGTAATAGCGGAGTCGAGATCAGTATCGTGAAGCTATTAAAATTCGCTGCTGTCGGAATCTATTGCTTTGACAGAAAATACTTGAGTATAGGGTTTGAAGGGTTCACTTTCCAACTTGTAAATATTAAGCTCAATTGACATATACCTGAAGGATAGGGTCATAAAGCCATTTCAACAATTGATTATTGCATTGGAAGTCGCAAGAAAAGGTCGACCTAGAATCACCGGAATTTGGTTTCGTGGGTTTGCTACAGGCTGTGTATCTATAACGATAAAGTCCACAGGGAATATAAATTTCCCGACTTTGATTAACACATCCTCTAGCTCACCCCTAGGTTCGGTGATAGATCGATATGCCATCTGGAGAGTGCAGTGCGCCGGTTTTAACTCTTCGATCCCTAACTGCTCATAGACAGAATATGGAAGCAAGTTAACACTAGCACCTAAATCGAGTAGAGCACGATTGATATTTTTATCCCCAATAAAAATAGATATTGTAGGACTTCCAGGGTCATTTCGTTTCGTGGGAAGTTGTGTAAAAGCTGTGCTTACATTACTCGTTAAGAATACATTTTTCGGCACTTGAGTTTTTCTCTTCCTAGTGCACAAGTCCATAAGGATTTTTGCATAAGATGGGACTTGTTGAATAGGATTTAGGAGAGAAATGTTTATATTAACTTGCTTAAAAATTTCCACAATTTTCTCCATTTGTGGACTTGGTCTGTTGCCCTTTAGCCTGTTTGGATAAGGTGCTGTATCAATAAGGGTCGGGTCCAACATTGGAGAGGATTGTAGGGATGGAATGGATCCTAGAATTGCAGTGGGGATCGTTTTAGATAGACTTGAGGAAGTGGGCTGAGTGTTCGAGCCTAGGGGAATACGAAGAATGGGTTCGGAAGAAGATGGACTAGAAGAAATAGGAGAAGAAGTAGAAGCAGGGGATTCATTAATATCATCAACATCAACGTGTTCACACACTTGGTTATCCAGCACTCTTCCCGATCTCAACGTGGTAACGGCACTCACATTATAACTTTGTGAGTTATGGGTTGATATGGAAGTTTTCCTTTCTCCCTCGCACTCATCGCGGCATTTAACTGTGCAAGTTGTGCTTCTATCGATTTTATGCTTTCATCGTGGGAAGCAGTGTACCGCATTATCGTTTGGATAGAAGATGTTAAAGTATTCATCGTTTGCATGGAATGTTTAATGAACGTGTCGAGTGCAGAGGGTTTATCGGTACCGGCAAAAGAATTATTATAAAGATCAAAGTTGTTGGCTGGGTTTTGCAAAGGTTGCGATTGAAAGAGGTGCTGACTCGATTGTGATGGTTGTTGTTGCTGTGGAGGAAGTCTTTGATAATTGCTTTGGAACTGGTTTTGATTTTGGGTTTGGTTTTGGTTCCAAGAAAAATTAAGATGATTCCTCCATCCCTGATTATATGTGGAAGAATAAGGATCGTTTCTAGGTCGTTGCTGAAAAGCAGCATTAGTTTGTTTTTGACCTTGAAATGGTGCACTCAAAGGAGATTCTTCCGTTAAGTGTGATGGGTTGGAACAGCAACCACACACGGTTTTGGGAAGCGTAAATTGGTTTAGGGAGGCTGAAGAGACTTTGTTTTCTATAGCATCGAGTTTTTTTTGTATCATGGCCATTTCGGTTTTCACTGTGATGGAAATATCAAGCTGATAGATACCTCCCCTAGACGATGTAGGTTTAATGCTTTCTCACTCCAAAGTGTGTTCAGCGAGATCTTCCAGAAATTTCTAAGCTTCACCATCATCTTTAGATAGGAAATGATATTGACACATGGTTTAAACCATCTGTTTTGTTGCTCGATCAATACCCTCATATATAATGTGACAAAGGTCCCATCTATTGATTCCGTGATGAAAGCGTTGTAGAAGAAGATCCTTAAACAGTTCAAACTATTTCCAAAATGGTTCATTGGGAAGTTGAGTAAACTGGTTAATCTCGCTTCGAACGCGGACGGTCTTATGATTGGGATAAAATTTCTTAAGGCATGCTACAACAAATTCATTCCATTTGGCAATAGAATGTGCGAAAGTGTTATAAAGCCATTTTTCTGCTAGATCGCACAAAGTAAAAAGGAGAAAACGTAATCTCATAGCATCCACAGAAATTTGTGGCGTGCCCATCATTGCGCATACGTTTTCGAATTTGTTTATAAAAACGTATGCGTTATCAGATTCAAGCCCGTGAAATTTAGGCAACAGTTTGATGAAGTGGGGTTTAATTTCAAAATTATCCCCATTGGCTGGTAGAATTGATAGACAGGTAGGAAGGGGTCCACACACGGGGTAGCATCTTTCTTGGAGAGAGATGCGCGGTGGATTCTGGCATCTACGGGTGGTGGCAGGGTGGTGTTATTATCTGATGGAGAATTGTCCATCTCGGTAGATGTGGTGGGTGGAGGGGAAAAAGAAGATGAAGAAATACCGACTTCGGAGTCGATAGCAGATACGCGGACAAGACGGGCAGTAGAATCCCGTGTCCAGCCGAGCATGCACTAAGCGGGTTTAGCGCAAGTGGAGGCATGTGAATGATTTAAAAATGGTTTGTTTTGAAAAGTGTCGGACGTGAGACAAATCACACAAAAATTGCACAAACAACCCTAGAACTAAGGTCACCTAGGTCAAGTCACTAGACCGCTCCTAGACTTCCAAAGGACAAGTCGCAGGATCAATCTTCTACCACCTTTTTATTACTCTTGTGGTCAGGTAAGTGGGAGGTATCCGCTATACGAATCACCGAAAATAGCGGGCCTAATTAAGTAACCACTTACCTTAGTCACACTTGTCTAGACACCACAAAAGAAATGCGGATAAACGATAGATTACCCACGACCTTCTTTTGTCCTTATTGAGCGCGACGGTCCTTAGAATCTTGGTCTAGATATCTTTTAATAAATATAGGGTGATGCGGATGCTCGTTTTGTGATTTATGGGGCCTAAGAAGGGTGATGAAATCCCCACCTAATCTGAATTTTGGTCTTGCCCTTTAAAGACCGTATTGAAAATATGCAAAAACAAACCAATTACAAAACACGCAAAAAGATTTTTGAGCGGCAATATTTTGCAAAGAATCCTGCAGAAAAATATATTATTGGATTTCCAGATGAGAGATAAAGAATATGAAAAGATTACCAAAGGATTTTGGAGGCACGATTCCCCAACTCCGCCGCGGTTCCGCGACCAAAGTCATACTATTGGCGCGGTTCCGCGGCACAAAAATAGAGTCTTTTGACAATTTTTCTGTCGTGCACCCTTTTGCTCCTCTGGAATATTTTGAAAGTTTCTCAATCTTTAATTCCACGTTCAAGTGACTCCAGATTCGCTCGCAAAAATCGCACACTAATTGTTAAATACAAAATTTGTTGTTTTATTTTATTATTATGATATGGATCAAATAAGAATTCAACACGAATAATAAGAAGAAAAATTACGCATGTATCCTTGCCAACAGCGCCATTTGATTGATTCTAAAGAAGTATTGTAAAGTAGTAACCCTAATCAATAACGGTGTCGCGTGTAGCTAGCCGAGATGAGTACGAGCCGTCCTCAGGAATTCGTGGAATCTTTTAGTCTTGCTTTAGACGTGTTGATTAGAAAGAGAAAGAATGGAAGAATAAAGAATAATGAAGAATAGTTTCTAGATATACGTCGAAACACGAATGTAAAATATATAGTTTTAAGATCTAGTTTAAATACGGATGTAGATTTTATAAAGAAAGGGATTGTAGGGTTCGTTAGGATTTAGTAGTCATGGATGATTAATAAATATTACTCCTTTTATCTATTGATAGATTTAAAACTAGATAGATTATAATGAATGAGGATTAAGGTTCTTGGAAGAAACGAGGGTTTCCACATTATTGACTCTTATCCTTTCATTGATCTCTATTCATGTCTAGTCCTTCACAAAACAATTGTTAATCTAATCTCAAATCGCGGTCGAGACTAGTAATAAATTAGTAGCGCGCCCGATAAGGATGTTAACGATTCTTTTGCTAAACTTTATAAACTTCATAAGACTTAAAAGGAGTTAAGAAATTTTTCATCTTCCGTTGATCTACCCTAATCCTATGAACCCTATCAAGCGGAGAATTACTCGCGCATGATGGAGATAGAAGAAAAACGGATAGAGATCATAATGCAGAAACTAAATGCTAACTAATTAATCTAATGATCTACCTTTATTAATCAACTTCACAAGTACAATTCTTCGAGTTTAGATTACAAGAAGAATAAGAAGTTGCTCTCGATCTTTGCCTCGTAGGAAGTAGATACTCCGTCGAATCTCACGTCGCCTTATCACGTCGAATCGCGGACCTGTCATGGATCACTTGTTATTTGACGGTGATTTGTTTCGTGTAAAGATTGTTGATTTCTAAGTTTAACTCTCGGTCCTTTATATAGCCCCAAAAACAGAAACTATAGATCCCAAGAATCAGGGGTTATTGTGAAGATCCAAACATAAAAATACAAAACCCTAACTCGGTGAATCGGCCGTGGATCCGCCGCATATGGCATGTTTTGGCCGCGGAACCGCTGCCGTTTGGTGTGATCAATGTTCCAAAATTCCGGGGCTTCTTCATTGTGACACATGGAGATTTATATGATGTCTGGAACTTGAAAATATTTCCCGAGTCTCTTCCAGTATTGATTCTTCGATTTTATTTAACTTCATCGGCAGATTTTTGATTCCCGACATCTCGATATCCCAATCTCCTAACCTGAGCCAACTCATGCACAATATCTCCATAAATAATGTTAGTAATATTTGGTATTTTTGAGATATTATCCTAACCATTTTATATAATATTATATTTTAAGAATATTGATAAAGGATATTTGATATGATATGCATATTTAAATTATCAAAATATTATATAAATATTATATGCATACATTTTCCTTCATAATGTTAATTATAATATATAAACATATGGTAAATAGTATTTTTACAGATAAACCCAAATATGTTCTATATTTATAATAAACACCTTTAGATATTTAAGAAAAGTAAGGAAAATGATATATCAAATGTGCGATATTTTCGACTGAACAAACTTCTTCAGAAATTTTCAAAGGATGAATGAGTTAGGAAGCTATGGGTATTTATAGGAGAAATGTAATGAAGAATGATGAATTAAAATGAGACTTAAACACATTAAAAGAGAATTAAGTGGGAAAATGAAAGGGTGGCAGCTCTGTAAGTGAGTGGGGAAGTTTTGGGGTATGGAAACAAAAAGACGGATGTTCAGAGGTTGCACCGACCCAGGCGGGCCCGTTTGGGCTTGGTATGGCCGTCCGAACCGCTCTTCGCATCGCCCAAACCGCCTCGACTTCGAAGTCTGGGTCTGGGTCTTGGGTCATTGCTCGGGTTGGGATTAATTTGGCTAATTATATACATCTTTTCTGTTAAAACGTTTTGTAACCCATATAATGCTCGTGCAAACTCTTGAGCTTCCAAAATATTAAAAAGAAAAATATTAAAATAATTAGGGCTGATGGGATTCAAACACGTGGGCTATGGAAAGCAGTAGGGAGTCTTAACCAGTAAGCTACAAGGAGTTTTTTGCACTTATTTCACAAGAATTACTTATAACTCGAAATCAAAACTGAATTACGGCCTCTTTTATTAATTAAACTAAAAAGGATGGTACATGGGATTTAGGGCCGTTACACTATGGGTACAAGAGAATGACCAAGGAAAAGAAAGGACTTTGTACTACCTAAGTCGAGTCCTGCTAGGATGTTAAATATAGGTGCCCTCAAGGTAATTATTGTAATTGAAGAGAGGACCTATACGAGAGAACAATCTTACTCGAGATGATAGTATGCTATCTGGTTTGTCTTTATCTTTCATATGATGCGTTTTATTCACTACCGCGTATCGTTAAGACATGCGATAAAGAAGTAAGATTTTGCTTGGCTACCAAGACGATGATGAGGATCATACAAGTGGGACCTAGATAGTCGATAAGCACAACCTTAAATGTCCCTAATTATAGTAGTATTGAGACAGGATATCGGTACTCCAGTTTAGACTAGTGTGTACGCTTCCTGACTCAGTTAAAGGGCGATAGCTGATCCTGCAGCTATTGGTGTTTAACATCGAGGATTGTATACAAGTGCTCATTGGATGAGTTACACTGGATGGACTCACCGAGAACTCCTAGTTGGTAATATACCAATGCCAGGTAGCAGTTCTCTGGTGACATGAGTACAGGGTAATCCTTAGGACCTAAGATCGGCATAGTGTCTTATGTGTGTTCCCACTATACAAGACTTTTACCCTACCACGGCTCAAAGGAGTCGTGCAAACAGGTTTTTGTTAGGAATAATCCCGAAGCACGTGGAGACAGTGAGCGGTCGAAAGGATTCGTCTCTCCCGGTATAGCGCGTTGTTCAGGACATGACTACAACCATAAGTCAATGGCCATCGCAGTGGAGATAAACTGATAAGTATTATCAGTTGTATCTCCAGTTGATTATGAGTCCTCTGTCGCACGACTTATCGAGTTATTGGGGTCTGACAAATTCCAAATGCTAGACCTGATATACGATACTCTTAGACGAAGAGACCGGACTGTATGGTAATGTCACTGATAGATTTGCAGGGTTCAGATGAGCTTGCTCGTTGAGCTTCTTTCGATCAATATGTGGGTAGCCGTTACGTGCAGCTAATACCGCTGACAAGCTTTTGAGCTATGGATATGATCCAAACCTACTGCCAATGTATTGTCTAGTTTTTAGAGTCCTACACAGAGGTTTCCCAGACATGTAAAACGATGTAGGGCGCGCATAGGGATACGTGCAAGTGTTCAATTAAACACGTGTATTTGATACACATATTTTAATCGGGTGTTTATTGATATTAGCCGGTATATATATGATATAACCGGATTATTAAATCAAGTGTTGATTTAATAATTAAATGTATATTTATATATTGATATATTTATATATTAACTAATATCATGCTTACTTTATTATTTTCTTCTCTTCAATTATATTCATATTTGATATAAATATTGTGACATGTATGTTGATACATATATGATGGGAGTATGAGAATTATATGGAAAAATAAGAATGAGTCATGGATTAAGATGGTTGTAGAATTCATGAGGTGTTATTTTTGATGACTCATTAGTTATGACCCATTCTTGTTTTGTTCTCATTTTTTTTTAGCCATGCTTATCTTCTTCATACTCTCATCAAGTCCAAGGTACTTCTTCTTCCTCTTGTGATTTTCTTCAAGTGAGGAATGGAAAAAGAAAAGAGAAAAATTAAGTGAGCTATTTATTCTACATCTCCTACTAATTATTCTTAGCAAGTTTAATTAGTGGGTTGCTTCATTTTGATGAGATCAATTTGAAGCTAAAGTTTGTGTTGGAGTTATCTCAAGGTGGATCATCTTCGGCGAGGAGATCATTGAGCAAGCTTGATTCGGGCTTCATGGAGACTAGCCGGAGTCTACGGAGAGGTGGCTAATGCACTACAAATGCTGTAGCCCGCTAAACTCTTGTTATTAGCTTACTAGTTTAGTGACAACTTTAGTAGTTTGGTTTGATTCTTGCCGTGCTTTAAACCCTACTAGAGGTGTCTAGCAACCCAACATGGGAGCAGAAAGCAATTACTCCCCTATCGAGAAGTATTGTCTAGCGCTGATATTCGCAATCACGAAGCTCTGACATTACGCCTTGGCACATAAAGTCCACCTTATATCGAAGGTAGATCCCCTCAAATACCTTATGACAAGAGTTATACTGATATAGAGGCTCGCCAAATGGGCCCTTCTGCTCATGGAGTTTTTAATAAGTTATCGCCCTCTCAAAGCGGTAAAAGGACATGTCATCGCCGACTTTCTCGTTGAATATCCTGTCCCAGCCGACTCTCCATCAAACTGAGAGCTGACGGATGATCATGCATGTTTCCCCCAATCAGAGCAAAGCTCTGTTTTGAATTTCAAAATTCAAAAATTGAAGCATCGCTTCAGATACCTTGCGTTGCGCGCTGCGCGCTGCGTGTCAAAAGCAGACACGCCAGCGCCTGGAGCGCTGCGCCCTAGGCAGCGCACCCCCAATCAGAGCAAAGCTCTGTTTCAAAATTCAAATTTTAAAATTGAAGCAACGCTTCAGATCCTTGCGCTCTGCGCTGCGCGCCACGTGTCAAATGCAGGCGCGCTAGCGCAGTTGTGCTGCGCTCTGCGCTGCGCGCCATGTGTCAAACGCAGGTGCGCTCGCGCCAAATGCGCCAGTGCTGGAATTAAAAGAATTCCCCACCGTTAGATCAAAAGATCTAATAATAATAATAAATTATTAAATAATCAGAATTAAAATTCTGTTCTGGAAAGATCTTTCCAATCTTATTAAAATAAGAAGATTATCTTCTGTAAAAACAGAAGCCTTAGGATCAAAGATCCAACGGTGGGAAATATTCCCGAATCAATCAGAGAAAGATCTCTTCAACTAATTTAACAAATCAATTGGCCCTATATAAAGGCCCCAAGACTTCAAGTCTCATATAGAGAAAACCCTCTGCAAACCTTGAGAAAAAACTCAAAGAGAAAGAAAGGCAAGCTTTTAAAGAAAGAAGATCATTTCTTCATCTTTAAAGATAAAAACTATGATTTTAAATAACAGAGATGAAATCATCTCATAAAAGAAGAAGAACCATCTTCTAAAAAGATCAGAGATCTAAGAACAAGATCAAGGTCTTCAATAGAAAAAAGAAAAAAGATCAAAAAAGATCTAATTATAAAAGATTAAAAGAAGTAATTTACTTGCTTCACAGATCTTCTGATCTACAAAGGCAGAGCCTTTTGATGAGCATAAGAACCTTGGTTCTTGGATCTTGAGGCAAGACCTCTTTTGAAGAACAAAAAAAAATTTGTTCTTTGATCTTAAATTGATCAAAATGCGCTCTGCGCTATTGGACAGTGCTTTGCACTCTTGAATTGCGCCTTTGCGCTTATTGGACTGGCGCACAGCGCCAAAACGCGCCACGTGTCAACCGCAGAGCAGTTTGCGCTTTGCGCTTCTAAAAATAGCACACTGCGCTCTTGGACTGGCGCAGAGCGCCAAGCGCGCCACGTGTCACTCACTGGCGCACCCTTAAACCAGCGCAGCGCGCTCATGAATTAAAAGCGCAGTGCGCTAATAGACTTGCGCTTAGCGCTGAGCGTGACACGTGTCACCTTCGCATGCGCTAGCGTAATGCGCTCTTTGATTGACACAAAGCGCCTGACAAGCTACGTGGCGCACTATCAGACCACTATTTTTCTCCTGATAAATGCTATGCATTTAATTACATCCAATGTCAGAGCCCAATGCTATGCATTATTAAAAGGGGCAGAGCCCAAATAAAGGCCTAATAGGCAGAACAAAAGTGAAATGTTAAAATTTTTTTTTAACTGGACTTAGCCCAATTCTGGCCATAAGTCCTCAATTTAAATTGAACTGAGCGCAACAACTCTTCCAATCAATTTACATCCGGTTCGAGAGTACATCTCTTCACTCCTCTGATATCTGTCGTTGTAATCCTTCAACGTCGTCAGAGAGGTGACGGGTCCCAACAACCACACATTGCTACGGACTGTGGGGTCCTTAAACTCATGGACTATGATGTTCTTAATCTCAACCGTGATGTCTTAAAACTAACGCCGGACTGTGGAGTCCTTAAATCCACGGACTATGATGTCCTTAATCTCGACCGTGATGTCTTAAAACTAATACCGGACTGTGAGGTTCTTAAACTCACGGACTATGATGTCCTTAACCTTGACCGCGATGTCTTAAAACTAACATTGGACCGTAATGTCCTTAAACTAATTATCGACCGCATTATCACTAAACTAAACAATAAAGCCCAATTGCTCTTTTGTCGGATCTAAACAATCTCGTCGAGTTGATCTTAGTCTAGAATTAGACTAACGTGTCCTTAACAAACGTTTAAGTTTATCTTAGCCTCAAATAAGGCTAACGTATCCTTAAACACAACCCCCCCAAACCCAAATCTAAGAAAGATACGGATTTGGACTAGTCCACGCCCTACGGGCGACAACATAACTTAGTCTCCGTATACAATCCACGGGCAACCAAACACAAAACAAACACCCATGACACGAAGTGACCATATGGAGAAGGAGAAAGTTGTTACCGCGATGCGGTAGCGTAATTAACTGCAGGGGCTTGCGCCTGCAGGGAAGAGCGTCCCCACAATCAAAAACCCCTCAAACGAGAGGGAATCTAACGAAGTCTGCTACATCGGCCGCATCCGTTTAAACCTTCGATACACGGTGCCATAAATCAACTTGGAATCTTCAGAGAGGTGGACGGATAGCACCAATTAGCATCTGCCCCCAGATTCAGGCAAGACGTCCAGTCTTCCCGGCTTCCGGCGGTGAACAGATTCTGACACGCCCGATGGGACCTTTTCCTCTTTCCACTCCACACTTCGTGTGTCGTGTTCGCGAACCAATCGCGGTTTGCTAATGGTTGCCCTTGGGTTTCAAGGTACTAAGATTTGGCGTTTTGCTTGCTGCAGAAAGCAAAGAATCAATGGCGTCCACTTATGCAAGATGTTCCAACTGCAACTGCAACCTACGCTCCGCCTCACCTGGAGGTGTAGCTTATAGACCTCAAGCGGCGTCCCTGTTCACGATGCCGGTAGAACAGGTCACCCAGGCTACTACTGGATTGTTTTTCGGGACCATGCTCCCGCCAACGAGCTTCATCGCTCCCATGCCCGTACCAGAAGCTCCCAAGAAGTCGGTCTTCGATCGACTTACAGCTACTGCGGCCCCTCTTAATGGGTCGTCCAGCTCCAGCTCCTCGGTCTTCTCCAGATTGGGCCAAAATTCCTGTGGGCCCACAATGAAGCCTACGATCCCAGAGAAGGTTATTCCGAAGAGAGTAACCAACCCTGCTTCTAAAGTCGTCAAGGCGGCTTCTCCTGCCAAGGGGTCGGTCTTTACAAGACTAACCGTCCCAACTCCCGCTCCTGCTACTCAAAGGACATCAGTCTTTAATAGGCTGACACCGGCAACAGCCCCTCACCTGAATAGGGGGCAAGACAAGGCCATCCCCGTCACCGAGTCAACTCCATCAGCTCGACATGCTCGACATCGCCACTGGCGCCGAGTGAGGAACGCCGGAGGCAACTCCCCTTCTGGGCTAACTCCACCAGCCCCGACGGCGGAAATTAATGCTGCTGTTCCAACTGGGAACAGCTTTGAGCTGCTGAATAAGGTGAGTAGGAATTCTCCTACCGCCGTACTGGAAAGATCTCCTCCTCCGGTGGAGAATGTTGTGGAAACAAAGCCAGAACGGTCCCCTCAGCGGCCGTCCTCCAAGACCTACAAGGTCTGGCGGTAGGTCCGAAACTCAGTAGTTAATCAAGATTACCCTCGCCGACAAAAAAAGGCGAAGGTTCAACAAGAAGAAAGCCATCCTGCCAAGCCGCGGAAAGCTACCTGGGTTCCTACTGCGACGACTCCCTCAACTTTGACTGCTCATAAGAAAAGAAGACCGGAGATGTTCCCCGTGCCTGCGACAAGTATCAAAGGCACTGAGCCCAAACGCCCTAAGTCTGGGGGCATAACGGTCCATACCGTTTACATGGCATCCGGGAAGGAGGATAGCCGCGCTTCTACGGGCCACCGACCACTCACCCGATCCATCACAAGAGCCCAGGAACAGCAGCAGCAGAAGCTCCAGGAGATGCTGACTACAATGGCCGCACTCACCGGGCCAAAAGAAAGCCCGAAGGCGTCATCGGAACAACGTTGCGAACATGAAACCGATGCTGAATTCCTTCGGAGAATGCTCAAAAAGAAGGACAAGGAGGCTGTGGAACAAGCAGCCAATATAAAGCAAATGGCTATTCTGTTCCAAGACATGGTGGGCATGATGATCCAGCCGGATCCCCCAGCTGAAGATCCTCCGATTATCCTCCAAGACGACAGAGGAGAAACGTCAAATCCACCTCCGGCTTTTTCAACAGCCAAAGAGGAAACAATCTATAAGGCCGTCCTGGATGATTATATTGCTCAACAAATACGAGTTCACCAGAAAAATGAAGCGGCCGGCCAAGTCGTCAAAATGGGGTGACCATATCCGGGCTGGTATGATCAGATAAAATACCCGCTGGGCTACACGATCCCGAAATTCCATGTCTACAAAGGGACAGGCAATCCCCATCAACACGTCGTCCAGTTCAGGGCTCTTTGTGGGAACACCGACGGCAATGATAAGCTCTTGCTTCGCCAATTTATCGGCAGCTTATCGGAGACGGCGTTTGAGTGGTACTCCGAGCTTCCAAACGACTCCGTCAAAACTTTCGCAGAGATGGAGTTGCTATTTACCCAGCGATTCGCGAGCGCCAGCGAACGCACCCTAATAACGGCGTTGATCAATGCAAGGGTCAAGCCGGGCGAAACTTGGGTCCAATACGCAATTCGATGGCGGAACCTGTGGTCGAAGTGCGAATAGCACATCGAAGAAGCACCAGCATGCAACTATTTCATAGTTCATGATGTTCTTTAAACCGACCACGTTCTAGGCTTTAATCGATAAGCTAGCCTAAATGGATCAAATGGGTCACAGACCGTCTCCCCCAAAGCCGGAACCGCGGAACGACAAGGGTAAAGGGAAGGCGACCTTCGTTGCAAACACCCAACAGCAGCCCAGTGCCCCAAAGCTAGCGGATCAACTGGAGGAAAAACGGCGCTATTATAATGAGAAAATGAAGCGTCCTTACTCATTCCCATGGGACAAAACGAAAAGGTTGTTCAAGCTGGTGGTACGCAACAGGCTTATCAATTTGCCGAATCCAAGACGACCACCGCAGCCCAGCGAAGTGAACAATCCCAATTATTGCCCTTACCACCAAACGGTAAGCCATCCGATTGAAGATTGCTTCGTCTTTAAGGGATGGATCGAAGATCAGTACTTACAAGGCAAGTTTGCGCTGTCTGAGAAGTGGAAAGTAAACCCACCACAACCGCACACTCCTAAGAAGACGGACACACCGAGGGCAACGTGTTCTTTTGTTGAAGAAGCTCCATGGGAGGTCATGCTTTCAGCCAAAACCAAAAGGATGCTGAATGATCTTCAGACATGTCCGGCGATCAGGTGGAAGAACCCGCTAGAACCCCAGATCATCGAAGGGATGCTGAAGCCGCGTCCAACTCCAAAGATTGGTGGTGATGGCCCAAGCACTCACACCCAGCCGTCAAAATCTTCAAAGAAGAAGAAGAAGAGATCCAAAAAGCCCGTGAAGCCTGGCGACAAGCGCACGGACCTGCAGAAGCAGATTGACGCACTGGAAGAGTATAACCAGAAGGCGCAGACCCCAATCATGCTCCAAGAGCTCCTCAGCCACGTTCTTGAAGACGGAGATGATGGAGAAGAATCGTTGGACGAATCTGAGGATTACGTAGCAAGTTGCCATGTAATCTTTCATTCATCGCTAGATAATGAAGAGGTTCCTTGCACAAAGAAACTGGAGGCAGAGCCTGAACCGGAACTTCTGGAGCCGTCAGATGAAATGATCGACGCATTCCTAAACGAAGCTCTCCTGAGAAGTAAAGCCGATCGGGAGCGCGAGACGGCCATATTTGAAAGAGCCAAATGCCGGTGACTAGATGAAAGAGTCGAGACACTCCCGCCGAATCAAGGAACATCCGTCACGGATAAAAACAAGTTCAAGACGAGGAAAAGGTTTACTAAAGCCATATCAATGGGAATGAAGCTACCACCCTCCGAAGGAAACACTCCCGGTGAAGCAGAGATGCATCCTAGCTACTGCTCATATCATCGAAAGATTTCGCACCCCACCGAGGAATGCGACGCTTTTAAAAGATGGTGGCAATGGTATATTGCTCACCGGCAACATTTCAAGCGGATGAAACGCAAGACTCGTCGGGAGCAAAGAAATGTGACTGAGGAGAATAAAAGAAATACTGGTAACTGCCGCATGGTCAACACCAGGGGATCGCAGATTCTCACTTTCGGGAGTGACTCTGACGAAGACATGGCTCTTGCCCCTCTCTTTAAGGAATCCACCTCGGGGAAGGAAGAAGAACCAAAGGCCTGCGAAAACATTCAGCTGCGCAATCGCACTCTTCCAGAAAAGAATCTCGGATCCACGAGTAGAAAAGATAAGGGAAAAGAAAAGGTCTCCGAAGATATCGCCCTGGATGACCAAGTCATGAAAGAACTGACCGCCAAGGACCCGCCAAAGAAGAGTAAGGTGGACTATAACGTTCTGGCGCACTTGAGGAAGTTACCCTCGCAGCTCAGTATTCTCGACGCCCTTTTACTATCCAAAGAAGCGAGAGACTCATTGATCAAGGCGCTACAAGAACCGGAGCAATTCCAAGATTTTCTCGCCGAAGAAAAGATGAAGGACGAGCTGGAGGAAGTGCACATAGCCGATATCACCTTGCACATAGCCGATATCACCTTCGGCGACGAAGACCTCCTCCTCGGGACGTGTGAGCACAACCGTCCCCTCTATGTCTCAGGATACTGCCACGATATAAAGATAGGCAAAATCCTGGTCGACAATGGGTCTTTCGTTAATCTCCTTAACGTGCGAGTGTTGAAAGAAATCTGCATGAGCGTCCAGTATCTCGCTCGTGATAAAATCACCATCTCTGGTTTTGACTCCCAGTCATCACGGACCCTCGGGTCTGTGATACTGACGTTACGATTCGGGCTACTTGTCACGGATATTAAATTTCATGTCATTGACGCCAAGACATGCTATAACGCTTTGCTCGGCCGGCCTTGGTTACACGAGTACAATATCATCCCTTCTACACAACATCAGTGTATGAAATACTTCAAGGATGGTTCCGAGTATACCGTAACAGGAGAGCTGAATCCATTCTCCATGAATGAAGTCCGCAAGTACGAAGATGCAAAATACTTTTTGCCAGATTTCGAGGACACGGAGAGATGTCACAAACCGGAGAACAAAGCTATCACCACCATTCCAGTCTTCGGGAGTGATACTGAAGAAGAGGAAGCTATAATTTATTCAGGTCCACCTCAGCACAACAAGCCAGGACCGTCCACTCCTATGTTGATCTTTGGCAACGACTCGGAAGATGAGGTCCATGCTATATTCTCCAGTCGGCCTTCAATACAAACATTCACTGATGAAGAGCAAAGTTTGCAAATTGCTATGGTCCCGCCCAAACATCATAAAGAACTAGACGAGCTTGATACCTACAGCGTGGAAGAGTTGCAGATGTTCTATGTCCCTCCCAGGCGAGAAGGCAAAAAGGCGATCCTATTTTACCGCTCCGAGGAAACCAAAGTGGAGAAGGAAATCTGGCACGGCACGGATTCTACACTTGACAGGCTCCAGCCCATCCGTCTGCCTGGATATTATACAGAAGGTTTGAAAAAGCTATTGAAGAGCCAAGGGATACCCTTCAAACAGACCGCTCGAAAAGCTAAGTTCTATGACAGGGTCTGGAATGTTCCCGGAACTCAGCACAAGTTGCCCAACGGGAGAATGGAAGCGATCGGGCTTGGATATGTTCGGTCCAAGAAACGGGAGCTACTCCGCGACTGCTATGTCGTACATGACTTTGATGAAGAAGGAGATGCTCAATGGGATAATGCTAACCCTGAACCGGAAAAGGCCCCCGACGTGAAAATGCCCAGTCCGTCGTTCGAAGAACAAATAGACAAGCTTATAAGGGAAGCTGGTCAAAAAGTTCGAGACGACCATAATCGCGAAATGGCCATCTATGAGAAAAGCCAGGATACAGCGCCTTCTCCAACAGGCTGCGAAAAATGAAAACGCCCCTCCCTGTCAACCTGCTGTAAAAAAGACCCGACGCAGAGGCAGAAACAAGTCAAAAAGCGGAAAAGGCATTCAGCAACGACAAAGTGGGACCAAGAAGTCACGCGAGCGGGAATCGAGCGGTCCGGATTTGTCCCTTATGAAGAAAATGAGTCGAGCATACTCTTTTCCTCAAGACAAGACAAAGAAGATACTTGATCTTGCCATAAGACATCAAATGTTTACACTCCCGGAGTCCAAGCACCCCGAGCAAGCTAACGAGATCTATCATCCAGACTATTGCTCTTATCACCGAGTAATAGGACACCCTCTCGAAGACTGCTTCACCTTCAAGAACAGGGTCGAAGACCAATATCAGCTTGGCAAGTTCGCTCTATCCAGCAATTGGAGGATAAATCCCCCACAGAAGCATGAACCCAAAGCCACGAGAGTAGAACCAGATCCACATCGGTCTTGGAAGCGAGCTCGTACTTGTCATATGATAACGCGATCAGAGGAAGAACCCGAGAATATGGATGACCTCCCCTGGTGCTTCGAAAACGATGATGATGAGGTGATCTCAGAATTTCCACCAGCGCCGAAAGAGCTGGAAGATGGAATACACACTACTGCAGATAACCTAAAGAAAATTGATTTGGGGACGACGAGTGACCCGCGGCCGACATTCGTCGGTGAGCTATTGTCTGAAGAAAGGGTGGCTATGTTGAAAGACGTGCTCCTGCAGCATAGAGATTGCTTTGCGTGGAACTATTCTGAAATGCCAGGATTAGATCCAGAGATTGCTGTCCACAAATTGGCAATATCCCCGGACGCCAAGCCAATCAAACAAACACCGAGAAGAATGCGGCTCGAGCTTGAGATGAGTATTAACGCCGAGGTCAAGAAGCTGATCGACTCTGGGTTCATCCAGGAAGTTCGGTATCCTGACTGGATCGCCAACATCGTCCCGGTGATGAAGAAAAATGGGACAGTGCGCATATGCGTGGACTTCTGGGATCTTAATAAAGCCTGCCCAAAGGACGATTTCCCAGTACCGGTCACTGAACTGATGATAGATAACACATCCACTCACGAAGACTTCTCCTTCATGGACGTCTCATCAGGATATAATCAGATAAAGATGCATCCCGAAGACCAGAAGCACACCGCTTTCCGGACCCCTTTGGGTATATTCTGCTACAAGGTGATGCCCTTCGGTCTAAAGAACGCCGGTGCCACCTATCAGAGGGCCATGACGAAGATCTTCGATGACCTCATACATGAAATCGTCGAATGCTATATCGACGACCTCGTGGTTAAAAGCAAATCATACGAGGAACATCTCGAGCATCTGAAGATCGTGTTTCAACGTCTTCGGCAATACAACTTGAAGATGAACCCTCTCAAATGCGCATTCGGGATGTCCTCAGGAAAATTCCTAGGATTCATCGTCCGACACCGAGGTATCGAGATAGATCCGTCGAAGATCAAGGCGATCATGGAAATGCCCCCGCTAAGGACTCTCAAACAATTGCGGTCTCTCCAAGGGAAGCTCACGTATATCCGGCGATTTATAGCCAATCTCTCCGGCAAGTGCCGTCCTTATAGTCACCTAATGAAGAAGGGAACCCCGTTCGTCTGGGATCACAAATGCCAAGGCGCGCTGGACGAAATCAAGCAGTATCTGTAGAACCCGCCAGTGCTGGCCGCCCCAGTCAAGGGAAAGCCCCTTATTCTTTACACAACAGCCCTTGAAGGTTCCTTAGGCGCATTATGGGCATAAGAGAACGACCAAGGGAAAGAAAGAGCTCTTTACTATTTGAGTCGAGTTCTCCTGGGGGCAGAAAGCAATTACTCTCCTATCGAAAAACACTGCCTAGCGTTGATCTTCGCGATAACGAAACTCCGGCACTATGCATTGGCGCATGAAGTCCGTCTCATATCGAAGGTGGACCCTCTCAAATACTTGATGTCGAAAGCCATATTGACGGGGCGACTTGCTAAATGGGCCTTGCTCTTGATGGAGTTCTCAATATCTTACCAGCCTCTTAAGGCAGTGAAAGGCTAGGCCATCGCCGACTTCCTCGCTGAACATCCGATACCGGCCGATTCCCCTTTGAATTGCGAACTGCCAGACGAACATGCGTTTGATGCGATCGACGGTGGTGGTATCCGGTGGGAACTTTATTTTGATGGGGCGTCTTCCATGAAGAAACGCAAACAGAACGCGCCTATAATCAAATCAGGGGTAGGCCTTATCTTCGTGACCCCATAAGGAGGGATAATGCGCTTCGCCTTCTCCTTGACAAAGCCGAGGACGAACAATGAAGTCGAATACGAAGTTTTGATAGCAGGCCTCGAGATCGCCATCGACATGGGAATTGAAAACCTCCTCATATATGGAGATTCCCAACTGGTCGTCAGTCAAGTAAATGGCGACTACCAAACGTGCAAACCAGAACTGGTGAAATACGACGAAAGAGTGCAGCAACTGTTGACTCAAATTCCTTCCTACATGATGGAAAGCATACCGCGTGCAGAAAATAGCAAAGCGGATGCACTAGCCAAGCTCGCTAAAGAACTAGCTGATGAGAACCTCGATGACATGAGGATCGTTGTGCAAAGCCGTCGGGTCCTTGCACCGGCGGAAGTATCTCCGGAATCATCCGAGGAAAAGGAAGCGACTGAGCAGACGGCCCTGCAAATAAAAGACCAAGAAACGGTTGAGGATTGGAGAGAAGTCTTTATAGACTACTTCAAATCCTATCGAACGCCTGAAGATGCGTCCTCAAGACATCAGCTAATGAAGCGAGCCCTATCTTTCGCCTTCGTCAATGACACTCTGTATAAGAGGTCATTTGATTCTTTGTAGTTGAGATGCCTGGGACCTGAAGAGGCAAAAAGAGTCGTCCAAGAAATTCACGACGGACTATGCGGTTCTCACCAAGCCGGGCCGAAGATGAAGCTGAAGATCAAGCGGATGGGTTATTATTGGCCCACGATGATCCAGGACTGCCTCGAGTATGCGAAGCAATGCCACTCGTGCCAGATCCATGGGGACTTTATCCATCAATATCCAAATCTATTACATCCAACGGTGGCTAGCTGGCCATTCGAAATGTGGGGAACTGACATAATCGGCCCCATCGAACCAGCATCATCCAGAGGACATCGTTTCATTTTGGCAACAACTGATTACTTCTCCAAATGGGCAGAAGCAGTACCGCTGAGGGAAGTGAAGACGGAGAGTATCCTCCACTTCTTCAAGACGCACGTTATTTATCGGTTTGGAACTCCGCGACGGATCATCTCCGATAACGGGCCAGCCTATAGAAGCCACAAGATCAGCCGCTTCGCACAACAGCACAATATAGACTGGAGATACTCTTCAGTTTATAATCCCCGATCCATCGGTCTAGCTGAAGCTTTTAACAAGACTCTGACAAATATCGTGAAGAAGATGGTGTCCCGAAATAAGAAGGACTGGCACGAGAGACTGCAAGAAACTCTCTGGGCATGTCGAACTACGTTCAAGATGGCCACGAACACAACGCCATTCGCGTTGGTATTTGGTACAGAAGCGGTACTTCCCCTCGAGATAGAATTACCCTCTCTACGAGTGGCAGTCCATTATGAGCTAACGGACGAAGAGAATGCCCATCTTTGGCTTGAGGAGCTCGATGCCCTTGATGAAACTCGGCTCCTGGCGCAGCAAAATCTGGAAGCTTATAAAGTAAAGATAACGCGCTCATATGAAAGATTGACCAGGCCGAGGACATTCCGCCAAGGCGAACTCGTACTAGTGGTCAAAAGACCTATAATCCTCAATCGCACCAAGCGGGGAAAATTCGAGCCGAACTATGAAGGCCCATACATCATAGACAAGGTCTACCAGGGTGGAGCCTATCTACTCATGGACATGCATGGTGAAAGACCTTTCAGGCCAATAAACGGTCGCTTCCTGAAGAAGTACTACTCTTGACGAGTCACGGCCTAGGTCAATGATAGATGACGACGACTATGTCCGCTCGCTATCTTCCTAAGCTCAAACTCTATAAGTAGTAACCGGCTTACTTTACAGGGGACCGAAACGTCCATAAACTAACAGCGGACCGAAACGTCCTTAAACTAACAACGGACCGAGACGTTCTTAAACTAACGACGGACCACTATGTCCTAAAACTAGCTGTCGACCGAGATGTCGAGAAACTACGATGGATTGCAGTATCCCAAAGCTGATACTGTCATGCCCCGCTTCCCAGAATGCGCTAAGATAGGCACGTGACATAGCCAACCATGCTACCTGTGGATAGGAAAAATCCTTCCACAGTCACATTATGGCTGTAGAGATATCAAGAACAGGAAAGTAAACTAAACTATCTAGTACATGTCCATGAGCCAGAATAAACGAGTCAAGAAATAATATAATATGCGGAAGTAAAGATCAATAAACACCTGGAAAGTAAGACTGGATACCAACGGGATCCACACTGCTCGGTCTAGCAGCGGCAGTACTCCTAATCAGCCTGCAACAAAGGTAGAGGATCTGGGCCATGCAAAACCCAGACGTCAGAGCGTCATAACATCAAGCAATAACATAAACAGGGTAGCAAGACATACAGGTATGTATATGAACAGTAAAACAGATATATCGGTAATATAAGTGAGGACAGTGGGGTAGTATGTAGTGAGTGATCTAAACTGGTATATTGGGTTAACTACTCTCAAGTCTTTGAAATCAAGTTGATGAATCATCGATGTAACTCAATAGTATCCCGTGCATGCCCGGAATCACGGTGAAGATTCTCGGGCTGAAACCGAGACATGCCGCTAGGCACTAAAAGGAAAAGGGGTAATGATGAATGATGTCCATGGCATCATCCGAAGGCTGGCCTAGCCTCTAAAAAGGTAATGGATAACGATGGATGATGTCAGCAGCATCATCCCAAGGCTAGCCCAGCCTCTAAAACTGATCAGTAAAGGTAGCGAACTGTCGAGTTACAAGTCAGGTTTCATCATTGATTTCCCCATACCCCCAGGTTGTATGTGTTCAAGTCATGTATTAAATAATCTAGAGTTAATACCAACACAGGATCGGGCAGGTACAGGTTTGTCTGGATGGATAACAGGAACGGTCCGTAAGGACAACAGATCAGGTTTGTTGGCATTAGACACAAGATCAGGTAACAGGTAAAACCATGGTACATCAGGTGAACCCAGGTAATGTATAAAAGTGTCATTTCATATCAAGAGTTGCATGGTACCATGTCGTGTCAAGTAATAGATGTAACAAGTTATGTCAGGGTGTACAAGATATCATGTGGGTGCTCATAATCAACTAGCATAAGCATGGGTATACAAAACAAGCATGGGTACTAATAGCACAATAAACTGGAACATGTAATATGATATGCAAATAGGTACAGATTAAACTATATGAATGTACGGTTATCGATTAGAGTCAGGGTTATGGTTTCAACATTAAGTATCTTACACTTAAATGAATATGGAATATTAAAATCACATTAACATGTATTAAATGGCCTAGTGAGGCAATCATATATAAAACAGGTTAGATGGATGCGAACGGTGTTGAACAGTTATACACTATTTAAAGCGTACTATGGCTATGCGACCAAGAACTATGTTATAAATATAGGCATGGGCATACAATATTGTAATCTAACATGCAACCGGGTTTGTTTTCACAATTAACTCAAAATGATATAAACGGACATCGGAAGGTAAAATGTGATATAGGGCACCAAATCCAACTTCATGTTTAAAATATATATATATATGCAAATAGATATGGAATACTGTAAATAGCATGTAGCAAGTTTCACTTGCATGCACTAGATGTGAAATACATGATACGGATGTAATCGGACATCCGAAAATGATAAAACATGAAAAGTGACAATGCGGGTTGCATAAATAATCATTATGGGGTATTATAATTTAAATATATATAGAAGGTAATAGTATAGCATGTAGCAAGATTAACTTGCCTTGGCCGGATCACGAAGCGGTATACGGAACGTCACGCGTCGGCGGGAAAAGTCACAACGCGCGCACGGTACACGGAATGAACCCAAACCACGCACAAGGGGATCACACGGGTCAAGTACGCTCGCTGGGTCGTCGGGATTGTCATCGGCACGACCGTATTCCGGCGGGCTACAAGGACAAAATACATAAAGAAAGAACACAAGGAAAAGAAAGAAGAAGGAAGGGAAAGAAAAGAGGAGAATGAGATTGGGGAAGAAGGGAACTACTCACTGGGCGCACTGGAGTCGGGAGACGAGAACGAGATCGACGACGGCGATCACTCCGGCGATATGAGAATGTGCAGGGCTCGGTTTATGGGTTCAGGTGTGCATGTGTACGAGATTCTTGGTGGCTGGAGTCGCTGGTAGAGGAGGAAAGGAAAGGGAGAAGGTTGTGGAGTCAGCGACGAGGTCGTCGGAGCTCCGGCGGCGATAGTGCAGCGAGGGTGCAGGGTTGAGTTTGGGTGCAGGGAAGGTGCGCGGGGTAGGCTAGAATAGTGGTGGTGGCGTTGGAAGTTGAGAGAGAGGTGAGTGGACAGAGGGGAACACGACGACGAGGCCGTCAGTGATGGGTGTCGGCGAGGTCGTGGGTTGCGGGTTTGCAGTTGGGGTTGCAGGTGGCGTGGGATGGAGAAGGCTGCTGGGTTGTGGGGTTGCGGTTGAGGAGGATGTAAGGGAGACGACGACGAGGTGGCGGAGGCGGCGACGGCGAGCACAGGCGAGGGGCGCGGGCATGGGTTAGGGTTTTGGTTTCGACGGGAGGGAGAAAAGAGAAAGGTGAGGAAGAGAGGTTGAGTTTTTTTTAAAATATGAATAAAAAAATAGAGGAGAGAGAAAGATACGTCTGGTATAAAAAAATATATGTTAGTTAAAGAAATATTTATGTAAGGGAAAGAGAGAGAGAGCCAGGGGGAGAGAGAGAGAATCAGGAGAGAGAGAGAGACGGCCAGAGAGAGAGAGAGAGATATGTTAATTTTAAATGATTTAAAAATATTTATATAGTTAAAGAAGGTTTGAATGAATAAAGAATATAATATTATAATATTAGTCTGTTTTGAGATTTTGGCAAATACAAATTTACTCCAAAACACACCCGGGTCTGGTCTAAAAATTCAGATTTAAAATATGAAAAATCTATGCGACTTCCGAATTTCAAAATGAGTGCTCAGGTAACGAAAAAGCATACCCCCAAGAACGGATGCACGTACGTGCGCGTAGCCATCCAAACACGTCCGTTTCACTGAACGGGATGAGAACAAGATGCGCGGATGCTACCATGGGGTTAGGGGTATCATGCAGGCTATGAAATGTATTTTTAAAATATTTTACGTGACTTAAAATGTTATATGGTAAAAGATGCCATGCCAGATAAAATGTCAGTATGCAGTATACATGAGATGCACGTGTCTATGTAACAAGTCAGGGTAATCTATAAATATGAATCAAACAGGTTCAAGCAAGCGGGTCGGGTCGAATGCAATGTAAAATGTAAAATACCATTCGCACCCAAAATACGTTAAATCAAGAAATATCACGAATAAAGAAATACGAGAACTGGAATTGGTATAAATGAACTCGGGTGTTACATTATACCCAAATACAAAAAGAATTTCGTCCTCGAAATTCCAAGAATAAGAAAGGATAAACCATCAAGAAACTACAAGAATAGATGTGGAAACTTCTGCCGGATTTCACCTTCTCGTTCCCAAGTTGATTCTCCATGCGAGCGATTTCCCCAAGAAACAAGTACGAGAGGGATAACCTTGTTCTTAAGAACATTTTCCCTTCGATCCACAATCAACATCGGTCGTTCCTCAAAGGTTAAATCTTCTCGTACAGTCAGTTCCGAATGATCCAATACGTGTGTTTCATCTCGAACATATTTACGGAGTTGAGATACATGAAACACGTCATGAACATTCGCCAAAGATTATGGTAACACCAATCGATAAGCCACTTCTCCAACACGCTCCAAAATCTCGAAAGGCCCAACGAATCGAGGACTAAGCTTTTCTCGAATTCCGAAACGAATCACCCCTCTAGTCGGTGATATCTTCAAGAATACCAAATCACTAACAGCGAACTCTAGAGGTCTTCTCGATGTATCTGCCCAACTCTTTTGTCGGTCTTGTGCTGCTTTCATATGATTCCGGATAGTATTAACTTTCTCCACTGTTTGCACGATCAAATCCGGTCCCAACAATCTTCGTTCTCCAACATCGTTCCAACAAACAGGTGAACGACACTTGCGACCATACAATACTTCGAATAGAGCCATCTGAATAGTCGCCTGAAAACTGTTGTTGTACGAAAACTCCACCAAGTGTAGATGATCCTCCCATGATCCTTTGAAGACTAACGTGCAATCTCTCAACATGTCTTCAAGAGTTTGGATCGTTCTCTCTGACTAGCCATTTGTTTGAGGATGATAAGCTGTGCTAAGCTTCAATCGAGTCCCCAAACTTTCTTGTAAGCTCTTCCAAAAGTGATAAGAAACGAGTGTCACGGTCGGACACGATGCTCACCGGTACTCCATGCAATCTTACTATCTCCTGCCTGTACCGTTCAACCAAGCTTCCGTGGATTGACCAACTCGAAAAGGGATGAAATGAGCTGTCTTGGTCAATCGATCAACAATCACCCAACTGCATTATTGCCCTTTTTGGACTCCGCGGTAAAGCTATCACGAAATCCATGGTTATATGTTCCCACTTCCATTGAGGAATCGGAAGTGGTTGCAATAAACCAGCAACCCTTTGATGTTCAGCCTTAACTTGCTGACACACCAAGCACTTTGCTACAAAGCGAGCAATCTCCCTTTTCATACCTCCCCACCAGAAATGCTGTCATAGATCACGGTAAATCTTCGTGCCTCCTAGATGTACGGAATACATGGAACAGTGTGCCTCCTTCATAACTTCTTCGCGAATATCTCCTTTTGGCACACACAAACGGCTACCATACCATAACGAACCATTTTCATGAATCAATAAGTCCGTTCGAAGTCCAGCTTCAACCAGTTCTTGAAACTTTTGCAATCTTGGGTCCTTCGATTGCGCTGCTTTAATACTATCGATCAATGACGACTGTACTTGCAGCTGCATCAACTGTCCTGAAGAATGCGGTAGCAAGATCTCCAACTCGAATCTCCGAAAGTCTTCCATAATCTCCTTCTGTGCAGTCAACATCTGATTTGCTGGCAACCGACTAAGTGCATCCGGCACAACATTAACTTTCCCCGGATGGTACTTAAGATCAAGATCGTAGTCAGCCATCAGCTCCAACCATCTACGCTGCCTCATATTAAGCTCCTTCTGTGTGAACACATACTTCAGGCTTTTATGATCGGTGAATACTTCGATCCTTTCACCCAATAAGCAGTGTCTCCAAATCTTTAAAGCGAAAATCACAGCTGCTAGCTCCAAATCATGAGTTGGTTAATTCTTCTCATGGGTCTTCAACTGTCTCGATGCGTAGGTTATAACCTTTCCATGCTGCATTAAAACACATCCCAATCCTTTTCCAGATGCGTCGCTGTGAATCACCAATCCTCCGGAACTGTCTGGTATGGTCAAAATAAGAGCGGTTATCAATCTCTGCTTCAACGCCTCACAAGCTGACGCACACTTATCCATCCACACAAACGGTACTTCTTTGCGCGTAAGCTTGGTCAAGGCTCAGCCAACCGAGCAAGATTCTCCACGAACCTTCTATAGTATCCTGCAAGTCCAAGAAAACTTCTGATCTCTACAACGTTCTCGGAATCGGCCGGTCTTGAACTGCTGCAAGTTTCCCTGGATAAACGGTGATTCCATCTCCAGCTACGATATGCCCCAAAAACTTTACTTCTTCAAGCTAAAACTCGCACTTGCTCATCTTTGCATACAATCTTTCTTGCCTCAATGTCTGCAGTGCGATCTTCAAGTGTTCTACATGCTTTTTCTTGCTCCCTGAGGAGACCAGAATATCATCGATGAACACCACTATAAACTAGTCCAAGAATAGTGAAAAGATTCGGTTCATCAAGTCCAAGAATATTGCCGGTGCATTCGTTACTCCGAAGGGCATCACTAAATACTCGTAATGTACATAGTGAGTTATGAACGCCGTCTTGCAATCATCCTCTGATTTAATTCGGACCTGATGATATCCGGATCGCAAATCCAGCTTCGAGAATACCCTCGCGCCACTAAGCTGCTCAAATATTTCACCAATGCGAAGGATCGGGTACTTGTTCTTAATCGTCACCCGGTTTAATTCTCGATAATCGATGCACATCCTCCTTGTGACATCTTCTTCTTTACTAGAAGAACTGGAGCTTCCCAAGTTAAATTGCTGCTGCGAGTCCAACCCTTCTCTAGCAATTCGGCAACCTGCTTCTTGACTTCTTCCAACTCCACTAGTGCCATCGGGTAATACACATTTGAGATTGGCGCCGCACCAGGAATAAGATCGATCGCGAACTCCACATCTCGTTTTGCGTTAAACCTGAGATGTCTTCGAACACGTCCATGAACTCTCAAAATATAGCCGGCGCTTCTTTCTTATCAACTTCCATCGACGAAAGAACATTATTTGTCGGCCTAGCCCTAAACTCGACTGGCCCGACAGAACCGCTTCCTCCAGCAAAATAAACTCCGGATGTCCGGGAATCTTGAAAATCACTTTTCCTTCCTTACAATCAATATGAGCGTGGAAAGTGCCGCGAAAATCCATTCCTAAGACAACAACAAACAAAGAGATGCACCAGAATTGAATAATCCTAATGCGGAAAAACATGAACAAGTAAGATACCGAGATGACTTCATCCAAAGTCAAGATACTGATGAGGATTAAGCACGATAAGCATGATTCAAGCTTGTGATAAAACATGAACTGGAAGCAAGAGAAACAAGGCAATATAACGACCATGGAACAAGGAAGTGAATCAAGACCAGGACTCCAAGTTACTTAAATAGAGTACCGCATTGTAACCATGCTGCAGTTCATAGTTATAATCACATAACTCCACTCAAGTCGCCCAAATTCTAGTATCAGAATCCAAGGGACAAAGAGAAACAATAGGGAACCAAAAGGTTTCAAGTTGAAATGCAAAGCGGTTTGCATATCATCAAGACGACGATCAAGAGAAAGATAAGATTCAAGAATCACGAGAACAAGATGGCAGGACATGTTCCTAATCTCGAGTATTCCGATTCATGTATTGGTTCCAATACCCAACTACAAAAGAATCAACCCGATTAACCTAGATCCTATGCTCTGATACCAAAAAAAAAAACCATGTCACGCCCCGCTTCCCAGAGTGCGCTAAGATAGGCACGTGACATAGCCAACCATGCTACCTGTGGATAGGAAAAATCCTTCCACAGTCACATTACGGATGTAGAGATATCAAGAACAGGAAAGTAAACTAAACTATCTAGTACATGTCCATGAGCCAGAATAAACGAGTCAAGAAATAATATAATATGCGGAAGCAAAGATCAATAAACACCTGGAAAGTAAGACTGGATACCAACGGGATCCACACTGCTCGGTCTAGCAGCGGCAGTACTCCTAATCAGCCTGCAACAAAGGTAGAGGATCTGGGCCATGCAAAACCCAGACGTCAGAGCGTCATAACATCAAGCAATAACATAAACAGGGTAGCAAGACATACAGGTATGTGTATGAACAGTAAAACAGATATATCGGTAATATAAGTGAGGACAGTAGGGTAGTGTGTAGTGAGTGATCTAAACTGGTATATTGGGTTAACTACTCTCAAGTCTTTGAAATCAAGTTGATGAATCATCGATGTAACTCAATAGTATCCCGTGCGTGCCCGGGATCACGGTGAAGATTCTCGGGCTGAAACCGAGACATGCCGCTAGACACTAAAAGGAAAAGGGGTAATGATGAATGATGTCCATGGCATCATCCGAAGGCTGGCCTAGCCTCTAAAAAGGTAATGGATAACGATGGATGATGTCAGCAGCATCATCCCAAGGCTGGCTCAGCCTCTAAAACTGATCAGTAAAGGTAGCGAACTGTCGAGTTACAAGTCAGGTTTCATCATTGATTTTCCCATACCCCCAGGTTGTATGTGTTCAAGTCATGTATTAAATAATCTAGAGTTAATGCCAACACAGGATGAGGCAGGTACAGGTTTGTCTGGATGGACAACAGGAACGGTCCGTAAGGACAACAGATCGGGTTTGTTAGCATTAGACACAAGATCAGGTAATAGGTAAAACCATGGTACATCAGGTCAAGCCAGGTAATGTATAAAAGTGTCATGTCATGTCAAGAGTTGCACGGTACCATGTCGTGTCAAGTAATAGGTGTAACAAGTCATGTCAGGGTGTACAAGATATCATGTGGGTGCTCATAATCAACTAGAATAAGCATGGGTATACAAAACAAGCTTGGGTACTAATAGCACAATAAACTGGAACATGTAATATGATATGCAAATAGGTACAGATTAAACTATATGGATGTACAGTTATCGATTAGAGTCGGGGTTATGGTTTCAATATTAAGTATCTTACACTTAAATGAATATGGAATATTAAAATCACACTAACATGTATTAAATGGCCTAGTGAGGCAATCATATATAAAACAGGTTAGATGGATGCGAACGGTGTTGAACAGTTATACACTATTTAAAGCGTACTATGGCTATGCGACCAAGAACTATGCTATAAATATAGGCATGGGCATACAATATTGTAATCTAACATGCAACCGGGTGTGTTTTCATAATTAACTCAAAATGATATAAACGGATATCGGAAGGTAAAATGTGATATAGGGCACCAAATCCAGCTTCATGTTTAAAATATATATATGCAAATAGATATGGAATACTGTAAATAGCATGTAGCAAGTTTCACTTGCATTCACTAGATGTGAAATACATGATACGGATGTAATCGGACATCCGAAAATGATAAAACATGAAAAGTGACAATGCGGGTTGCATAAATAATCATTATGGGGTATTATAATTTAAATACATAGAAGGTAATAGTATAGCATGTAGCAAGATTAACTTGCCTTGGCCGGATCACGAAGCGGTATACGGAACGTCACGCGTCGGCGGGAAAAGTCGCGACGCACGCACGATACACGGAATGAACCCAAACCACGCACAACGGGATCACACGGGTCAAGTACGCTCGCTGGGTCGTCGGGATTGTCGTCGGCATGACCGTATTCCGGCGGGCTACAAGGACAAAATACATAAAGAAAGAACACAAGGAAAAGAAAGAAGAAGGAAGGGAAAGAAAAGAGGAGAATGAGATTGGGGAAGAAGGGAACTACTCACTGGGCGCACTGGAGTCCGGAGACGAGAACGAGATCGACTCCGGCGATCAACTCCGGCGATATGAGAATGTGCAGGGCTCAGTTTATGGGTTCAGGTGTGCATGTGTGCGAGATTCTTGGTGGCTAGAGTCGCTGGTAGAGGAGGAGAGGAAAGGGAGAGGGTTGTGGAGTCAGCGACGAGGTCGTCGGAGCTCCGGCGGCTATGGTGCAGCGAGGGTGCAGGGTTGAGTTTGGGTGCAAGGAAGGTGCGCGGGGTAGGCTAGAATAGTGGTGGTGGCGTTGAAAGTTGAGAGAGAGGTGAGTGGACAGAGGGGAACACGACGACGAGGCCATCAGTGATGGGTGTCGGCGAAGTCGTGGGTTGCGGGTTTGCAGGTAGGGTTGCAGGTGGCGTGGGATGGAGAAGGCTGCTGGGTTATGGGGTTGCGGTTGAGGAGGATGTAAGGGAGAAGACGACGAGGTGGCGGAGGTGGCGACGGCGAGCGCAGGCGAGGGGCGCGAGCATGGGTTAGGGTTTTGGTTTCGGCGGGAGGGAGAAAAGAGAGAGGTGAGGAAGAGAGGTTGAGTTTTTTTTAAAATATGAATAAAAAAATAGAGGAGAGAGAAAGATACGTCTGGTATAAAAAAATATATGTTAGTTAAAGAAATATTTATGTAGGGGAAAGGGAGAGATAGCCAGGGGGGAGAGAGAGAGAGAATCAGGAGAGAAAGAGAGAGACGGCCAGAGAGAGAGAGAGATGTTAATTTTAAATGATTTTAAAATATTTATATAATTAAAGAAGGTTTGAATGAATAAAGAATATAATATTATAATATTAGTCCGTTTTGAGATTTTGGCAAATACAAATTTACTCCAAAGCACGCCCAGGTCGGGTCTAAAAATTCAGATTTAAAGTATGAAAAATATATGCGACTTCTGAATTTCAAAACGAGTGCTCAGGTAACGAAAAAGCATACCCTCAAGAACGGATGCACTTACGTACGCGTAGCCATCCAAACACGTCCGTTTCACTGAACGGGACGAGAATAAGATGCGCGGATGCTACCACGAGGTTAGGGGTATCATGCAGGCTATGAAATATATTTTTAAAATATTTTACGTGACTTAAAATGTTATATGGTAAAAGATGCCATGCCGGATAAAATACCAGTATGCAATATACATGAGATGGACGTGTCTATGTAACAAGTCAGGGTAATCTATAAATATGATTCAAACAGGTTCAAGCAAGCGGGTCGGGTCGAATGCAATGTAAAATGTAAAATACCATTCGCACCCAAAATACGTTAAATCAAGAAATATCACGAATAAAGAAATACGAGAACTAGAATTGGTATAAATAAACTCGGGTGTTACAGATACAAAAAAAAGAAGAATAAAAAAAAAAAGAAAACGGTATGTCCATAAGAAAAATGGGCACGGATGAAAACCCGAAAGGGCGCAACCTCGTTAAAAGACACTTGCAAGGTCCTCTCGACCTTGTAAGGAGAAATCACCTGCGTGAGATCCTTATGACTCACAAGAGAGCAACACACTTAGGGATCCCCACGATTCCTAAGGAGAAATTACACTTGCGAGATCCTCACGACTCGTAAGGAGAATCCTCTTATGAGACCCTCACGGCTCATAAGATTTGAAAGTCTTAAGTTACAGAGACCTGAACCTGTTCTTAAGCAGCCCCCACAACCTCCAATACAGCCCTACAAGCGGCTCAATACTGACCCTTGTATACAATCCACGGGCGCGAATAAACATTTCCCTAACAAAGTCCAATCCGTGAATAGGGATATGTCCATATGGTGAACAACCCTTGTAAGTCCTCTCGACTTATAAGGAGAAAACTCTCTTGTAAGATCCTTACGACTTACAGGAGGACATGCACTTAGGAATCCTCATGACTCCTAAGGAGAAAACACACCTACGAGATCCTCACGACTCGTAGGGAGAAATACCTTTGTGAGATCCTTACGGCTCACAAAGTCAAAAGCCTTATTCGACAAGATCCTAACCCTGTTCGCTAAGCCACCTTTGTTCGATATCGACAGAGGCAAATGATGATTCGCTCCTGGAAATACCCCAGTTGTAGTGGTGCTGATGCCGAAATTAGTGTCTAATCCCAAGCTTGCGGCAAAAAGCTAGCGAGCCACACATGCATACGAAATAGCCGAAATGATGGGGCAACTTGCAACAAAATCAGCAAGTAAAAAATGTATGCATGCAAAATAGCCGAAATGATTGGGCAACTCGCAATAAAAAGCAGTGAGTAAAAATAAAATAAATAGCCGAAATGATTGGGCACCGCGAAAAATAGCCGAAATGATTGGGCAATCGTGACCTTCGCGATATAAAAGTTGAAATGATAGAGCATCGCGGAAAGAAATAAAATAAAAATAAAAATAAAAATGAAATTTTATGCCCTACGGGTGATATCATGTCAATCCCTATATACAATCCAGGGGCGCAAACGAAGAAGGAATCACACCTTTCCTCCCCAGGTTTCATCGGAAGAAGAAGCCAAATCTCGACGGCTCATAAATAGCCGGGAGAGCATCTCAACATTCGTCTCATTACAACAGACACAACATCAAGCAATGCGGAACAGCGGCAACTCCCAGTTCCATGGCTCTTCGGTATACAGATGACCGAGGGGCAAACCTCGACTTCGTGAAATGCGGATAAGAGCAAAATTCCTGGTTACGTGGAACACGGATAACGTCACTTCTGACCCCGTGGAAAACGTCCAGAGCGGATCCTGGTCCTCGCAGAGCACGGCAGTGAACCCGTGTGAAGCATCCAGAGCAGAGCCTAGTCCTCGCCGAACACGGCAGTGAACCCGTGGGAAGCATCTAGAGCAAAATTTCTGGTTACGTGGAATACAGATAACGTCACTTCTGACCCCGTGGAAAACGTCTAGAGCGGATCCTGGTCCTCGCAGAGCACGGCAATGAACCCGTGTGAAGCATCCAGAGTAGAGCCTAGTCCTCGCCGAACACGGCAATGAACCCGTGGGAAGCATCTAGAGCAAAATTCCTAGTTACATGGAACGCGGATAACGTCACTTCTGACCTCGTGGAAAACGGCCAGAGCGGATCCTGGTCCTCGCAGAGCACGGCAGTGAACCCGTGTGAAGTATCCAAAGCGGAGCCTAGTCCTCGCCGAACACGGCAGTAAACCCGTGGGAAGCATCTAGAGCAAAATTCCTGGTTACGTGGAACGCGAATTACGTCACTTCTGACCCCGTGGAAAACGTTCAGAGCGGATCCTGGTCCTCGCAGAGCACGGCAGTGAATCCGTGTGAAGCATCCAGAGCGGAGCCTAGTCCTCGCCGAACACGGCAGTGAACCCGTAGGAAGCATCTAGAGCAAAATTCCTGGCTACGTGGAATGCGGATTATGTCACTTCTGACCCCGTGGAAAATGTCCAGAGCGGATCTTGGTCCTCGCAGAGCACGGCAGTGAACCCGTGTGAAGCATCCAGAGCGGAGCCTAGTCCTCGCCGAACACGGAAGTGAACCCGTGGGAAGCATCTAGAGAAAAATTTCTGATTACGTGGAACACGGATAACGTCACTTCTGACCCCGTGGAAAACGTCCAGAGCGGATCCTGGTCCTCGCAGAGCACGGCAGTGAACCCGTGTGAAGCATCCAGAGCGGAGCCTGGTCCTCGCCGAACACGGCAGTGAACCCGTGGGAAGCATCCAGAGCAAAATTCCTGGTCACGTGGAACGCGGATAATGTCACTTCTGACCCCGTGGAAAACGTCCAGAGCGGATCCTGGTCCTCGTAGAGCACGGCAGTGAACCCGTGTGAAGCATCCAGAGCGGAGCCTGATCCTTGCAGAGCACGGCAGTGAACCCGTGTGAAGCATCCAGAGCAAACATTGGACTGTTGAGTCTTTAAATCCACGGACTATGATGTCCTTAACCTCGACCATGATGTCTTAAAACTAACATCGAACTGTGAGGTCCTTAAACTCACGGACTATGATGTCCTTAACCTCGACCGTGACGTCTTAAAACTAACACCGGACTGTGAAGTCCTTAAACTCACGGACTATGATGTCCTTAATCTTGACCGCGATATCTTAAAACTAACAATGGACCGTAATGTCCTTAAACTAATTATCGACTGCAATGTCACTAAACTAAACAATAGAGCCCAATTGCTTTTTTGTCGGATCTAAACGATCCCGTTGAGTTGATCTTAGTCTAGAATTAGACTAACGTGTCCTTAACAAACGTTTAAGTTGATCTTAGCCTCAAATAAGGCTAACGTATCCTTAAACACAACCCCCCCGAACCCAAATCTAAGAAAGATACGGATTTGGACTAATCCACGTCCTATGGGCGACAACACAAATTAGTCTACGTATACAATTCACGGGCAACCAAACACAAAACAAACACCCACGACACGAAGCGACCATATGGAGAAGGAGAAAGTTGTTGCTGCGACACGGTAGCGTAATTAACTGCAGGGGCTTGCGTCTGTAGGGAAAAGCGTCCCCACAATCAAAAACCCCTCAGATGAAGGGGAATCTGACGAAGTCTGCTACATCGGCCGCATCCGTTTAAACCTTCGATACATGGTGCCATAAATCAACTTGGCATCTTCGGAGAGGTGAACGAATAGCACCAATTAGCATCTGTCCCCAGATTCAGGCAAGACGTCCAGTCTTTCCGGCTTCCGGCGGTGAACAATGCATTCAACGCAGTCATAGAGAAAGAAGAAGAAGAAAAGTGCCAATAGAAACTCTACTTCGATAGGGGTTCCTCGATGAAAGTATGAAAGAAGATCGTTCTGATAATCAGAGCCGGAATAGGCCTCATTTTCCTTACCCCTCAAAGTGGGATAATGCACTACACTATCTCATTGATGAAGCCTAGAACCAGCAACAAGGCAAAGTATAAAGCTCTCATAGCCGGTCTCGAAATTGCGATCGATATGGGAATAAAGGATCTCCACATATACATGGATTCTCAACTAATCGTTAGTCAAGTTAATGGAGATTACAAAACATGTAAGCCCGATCTAGTAAGATGCGGCAAAAGGGTGCAAGAGCTGTTAAGGCAGATTCCATCATACACATTGAAGAATGTGCCGCGAGCAGAAAATAGTAAAGCAGATGCGTTAGCTAAACTGGCCAAATGAAGATCTTGATGATGTAAGGATCGTTATCCAAAGTCGCAAGATCCTAGCGCTAACGGAGATACTTTCAAAACCTCCAACTGAAGCATACGAAGAAAATGTCCTTCAAGCTGATGAAGGAGAAGAAGAAAAAGAAGACCGGTGGAAAGTCTTTATAAACTACTTCAAGTCTCAACGGGTGCCTGAAGATGCGTCACAAAGACATCAGCTCATAAAATGAGGTCTGTCATTGGCTTTTATCGATGGAACTTTATACATAAGATCCTTCGACTTCGTGTGGTTAAGATGCCTAGGACTAAAGGAAGCAAAGAAGGTCATCCAAGAAGTACATGATAGACTTTGCATATCTCATCAAGACGGTCCAAAGATGAGGCTGAAGATCAAAAGAATGGGCTACTACTGGCCTATGATGATTCAAGACTGCATCGAATATGCAAAGCGATGACACTTGTGCCAAATACAAGGGGATTTCATATATCAGCACGCCAATCAGCTACATCCGACTGTAGCCATCTGGTCATTTGAAATGTGGAGGACCAACATAGTCGGCCCAATTGAACCGGCGTCATCTAAAGGACACTGCTTCACCTTGGCGAAAACCGACTTTTTCTCTAAATGGGCAGAGGCGTTACCGCTAAGAGAAGTGAAGACAGAGAACATCCTACACTTCTTCAAAACATATGCCATCTACTAGTTCGGAGTTCCACGGCGAATAGTCTTGGACAACGGACCAGCATACAGAACCCACAAGATAAGCCACTTCGCAAAACAGCAGAAGATAGACTGGAGACACTCCTTCATCTATAATCCTCGAGCTAACAGTCTAGCTGAAGCTTTTAGCAAGACGCTAACCAAGCTCATAAAGAAGATGGTGTCCAAGAATAAAAAGGATTGGCACAAAAGGCTACATGAATCACTTTGGGCGTATCGAACGATGTTCAAGACAGCCATGAAAACGACACCTTATGCATTGTTATTTGGCGCCGAATCAGTGCTCCTGCTGGAGATCGAACGTCCCTCACTACGAATGGCAATTCAATATAAGCTTACAGATGAAGAAAATACCCATCTCCAGCTCGAAGAACTCGACGCTCTCGACGAAACCCGTCTTGCAGCACAGCAAAGCCTGGAAACCCATCGGGCAAAGATGGCCTAGGCATATGAAAAACTAACCAAACCGAGAACATTTCGCAAAGGTGAACTCGTTCTGGTTGTTAAAAGACCGATGATCCCCAACCACGTAAAACCCGGAAGCTCGAGCCAAATTATGAAAGCTCGCACATCATAGAAAAGGTCTACCAAAGTGGAGCCTACATGCTGATGAACTTGCATAGAGAAAGGCCCTTTCAGCCGATAAACGGTCGTTTCCTCAAGAAATATTATGCTTGAAGAGTCTTGACTTAGATCAATGATAGATGACGACGCCTATGTCCGCTCCCTATATTCCTAAGTCAAGACCCTAAAAGTCATACAGTCCTACCAGGAAATTATACTCCCTAAATATTCTCGGTTGGTCTCAAAATTGGCCACCGTACACAATCTATGGGCAATTCGCAATAAAGATTGCACCTTCAAAGTCTTCCGATGGACCGTTATGTCCCTAAACTGGTATTCTGCCCTATGGCCAGTCTCCAAACTGACTACCGTATACAATCCATTAGCATAAACAAGCTACATCATCCCCAGGTCCTACTGGCAAACGATGTTGGGTCACCCGCAGCGAAGATGCATCTGAGAGTTCTACCGGTTTTGCATCGCCAAAAAAAGGGTACACTCATAAGCAAGATTGGACATGGATGAAAACCCGAAAGGGCTCCGTGAGTGAAAAAACATGACTGCCCATGAGTTTGTGAAAACCCGAAAGGACGTAAATTCGTGAAAGAAAAAAGAAACGGAAAATGTTTCGACCAAGTCCCACCAGAGACAGACGATGTTCCCAACATGGTGAATGAAAGTTATGAGTTCTCTCGACTTGCAAGGAGAAAATACTTTTGTAGGATCCTTACAACTCACAAGGGGAAAAGACACTTAGGAGTCCTCACAGCTCCGAAGGAGAAAATACACCTACAAACTCCTCTCGACTCGTAGAGAGAAAATACCTTTATGAGACCCTCACGGCTCATAAAGCTTGAAAAGTATTAGGTGACAATGATCTAAACCTGTCTTCTGAGTCATCAATGCATTACGACCAGTCTCAAAATTGACTACCGTATACAATCCATGGGTGACTCGCAACAAAGTGACACCCAAAAAGGGGGAAGACCCACTCATGTGTCCTTACGATATATGAGGAGAAAACACTCTTGTAAGATCCTTACGACTTACAAAGGAAAACCCACTTAGGATTCTTCATGACTCCTAAGGAAAAATACACCTACGAGGTCCTCTTGACTCGTAGGAAGAAGATACCTTTATGAGACCTTTACGGCTCATAAAGTCAAAAGGCCTTAGCTAACAGGGATCTAAACCTGTCTTCTAAGCCACCATTGTCCAACGGGCAACAGCAAATAATGAGTCGCTCCTGACACTATGTTTTAGTGTTAGCAGTGCTGATGCCAACCTAAAACCCAAACCCTAAGTTTCTTCAAAAGGCACATGATGATTCGCTCCTAGCACTATTCCAGCAGAGCGATGCTGATGCCAAAAATAGCACCAACTCACAACAAAATCAGTGAGTAAAAAAAAGAATAAACCGAAATGATTGGGCAACTCGCAATAAAAATCAGCAAGTAAAAATAAAATGAAATAACCGAAATAATTAGGCAACCGCGAATAAATAGCCTAAATGATTGGGCAATCGTGACTTTTGCGATAAGAAAAGCTGAAATGATAGAGCAATCACGGATATATAAAAAAGAAAAAAAGAAAAAAAAATTATGCCCTACAAGCAGTTCGATTTCGACTCTTGTATATAATCCATGGACACGAACGAATGAAAAAGGGGCAATGTGCTCCACTATGTTCTAGTGAATGAAGAAATGGTCTTGATGGTAATGTGTGCAGCCTAATGACTACCTAGACGTCTCTTTACCCCAGCCAAGTACAGACGTGATGTCAGCAAAGACCAAAGGAGTCAAAATGAAAGCGGGGAAATAGCATATTCCTAGTCCCGGATCTTGATGGCTGTACATATAAACCTAAAGACCATTGAATGGCATCTCACCTCAGAATAGTGCAGTTATGACTTACCTGGGACTGATAACGGTCTGACCTCAAGGTAAAGCACCATGATGATGCCTAACGCGGAATTTTCTAACTGCAATATGTATACTCCGGCCTAGGAAGATTACTTGAGACATCTTTTCTCGCCTTAGAAGGGATTGAAGATGTGGTAAGTGTGTGGCTACTCGAACTGTGATCCGAGGGAAGCAAACCGAGAAGAAGTCAGCTAATGCAACAATGCGATAGACTAAACCCAGTACCATAAACCTGATGGCCTCTTATACTAGCAGGGGTATGTTAAAGTCGGTCTGAGTTTATCTACACCTAAGGGTAAGGTAAACTAAACGTTCCGAGACGAATAAATAAACTAAGCCAGGTCATGTTAGCACAAAGAAGTGATACTCACCTTTATGGGATCCATACTACTCACAAATGGAAAAAGCACTTAGGAGTCCTCATGACTTCTAAGGAGAAAATACTCCTATGAAATCCCCTCGACTCATAGGAAGAAAATACTTTTATGAGACCCACACGGCTCATAAAATTGAAAAGCCTTAGATGACAAGGATCTAAACCTATCTCTTAAGCCATCGCTGCCCTATGGCCAATCTCCAAATTGACTACTGTACACAATCCACGAGGTACCCAAAGGCTAAGTTGCCCCCAATATGTGTTGCCCTGTGGCCTGTCACCAAATTGACTACCGTAAACGATCCATAGGCTACCCACAACAAAGTTACACCCAAATATCTTCCATTGGCTAACCAAGCTGGCAATGAGGAAAAGAAACCACTTACATATTCTATCGACTCGTAAGGAGAAAACACTCTTGTAATATCCTTACGACTTAAAAGAGAAAGTACACTTAGGGATCCTCACGATTCCTAAAGAGAAAATACACTTACAAGATTCTCACGACTCGTAGGGAGAAAACAACTTTGTGAGACCCTTAAGGCCCACGAAGATTGAAAAAGCCTTAGCTAACAGGGACCTAAATTTTTTTCCTAAGCCATCAAATCTCTAGCGGTGCATTATTTTGTACTACTTAACCCACGTACATACTTATGTGGGCAAAGTTGTGGGGGGCATTTGTTCCCGCCAAAATTCTTGGCTCAGAACTTAAGTTCAAAATCTTGGCGCTACATCACGTGCAAGGTATATGGCGCCAATGCTTCTTGGCACAAGTAGCACCAGATATTCTTAAGCACTGCACAACATACAAAGCACGTGGCGCCAATGCCATAGTGGTGCATGGAGTGCCAATGATCTGTCTGGTGCTGCGCCATATGTAAGGCACATGGCGCAAGCGCCAAAATTTTAAAGCACGTGCATCAGTATAATTTAAGTTATTTTTAGGAAAATATTTCTCCATCTTTCTTAAAACAGAAAAAAAAATTCTTGTTAACAAGAGATAATTTAATATTTTTTTCTAAAAACAAGAAAAATATTAACCCTTTTAACAGAGGCTTTTGGATCAAAAATCCAACGATGCTTAAGCATCCCGGATGATCTTATGATCAATTTGAGAGATCTCATATGAGAGATTCTCCTACTTTCCTAACAATTCCCCTCTCCTATAAAAAGGAAAAAGGGGTGAAGGCATCCATATAAAGAGACCCCTCATAAGCTTTGAGAAAACAGAGACTCAAGCCTCTTTATTCTCTTTCTTTCGAAAAACCCTAGGTAAGGAGATCAATCTCCATTAAAAAAGAAGGTTAACCTTCAAAAAGAACATAAGTTCTTCCTCTAGATCATAGATCCTTAAGTCAAATCTCCTTGACGAGAACTCAAGCTCTCATAAAGAGATTTTCAATCTTAAGATCTAGGTTTTGAAAGACTTAAGAAAATTCCTCCATTGAAACGATGACAAAACATCAAAATCCTAGTGATTCTCATAAAAAACGATGAAGTTTAAACTTCAGAAGACCCCAAATTTTCAACAAGGAACATAGATAAAAATCTAAGATCATAAAAAGTTGATCTTGGTGATTGTAAATGGCTAAAAGACCACTAACAGAAGGTTAAACTTCATAAAACTTAAGTTTCAAAGAAGATAGAGATTAATCTCTGAAAACCCTAACCGCTGCGTCACACGTGCTATGCACGTGGCGCCAGTGCTAGAAAGAGGGTATGCCATGTAACAACTTAGTGCTGTTATACTATATTTATTTGGGGTATTTCAAATCTTGCGGTAAAACTCTTGATTATTATTACTTTTGGGTTGCGGATAGTGCATTTAACAACTGTGGTTAGTATCTGACCCGACCCGCATGTTTGAAACCCACCATGGTTCAAGTTTACATCAAATATTTGCTAGTATAGAGTATCCGTGCAAATCTAGATATTATATATGTATAATATATTTTAGTATCCGCATATCTTTTAATAATACAAAATAAAAACCGAATAATATATTTTTTAATATCTAGCCTTGCATGTCATCGTACCCCATATCGTATGGTTTCATCCATACATCATGTTCATGTCTTAATTGTTAAAACGGACTCGTTTTGATTGCTACGTATATTTTACGTAGATCCGAACTTGGGGGTATACATTTTTATTTACTGGATATCGCATTATGGTTTAAACTTTTACATATATTCACTCAATTCAGAACTAACGATTTCCAGGCCATATCCAAATTCATTCAAAGGGTGCTAGCTCCATATTTAAAAACTAGATTTTTAGAAAGGACCCGGGTAATATTCGGAGTAATCTGGTATTAGCTGTAAAATCCTATAATATATATTATCATATTTATATATAACTAAAATTGTTAAACAAATATAATATAAATATATTAATAAAAAAAACTAATATATATCCCCCCTCTCTCTCTCTCGTTCTCTGTCTCTCTCTCTTTCTCTACAATTATATTTATATATATGTATATATAACATAATATATAATATAATATATATATAACTCACCTTTCTCTCTCCCTCTCTTTCCCCACGTCGCCCGCTGCAGAACCCATGCCTGCTCCTTCGTCGCCGCCCCCTCACTATCACCACCCTCGTCGTCGTCACCACCACCTCCGAGACCTCCTCCTCCTCTCCTCTTCTCCATTTCCCGAGCACCACCCAGCACTTCCCTAACACCAAGAAACCCAACACCCTAACCCGCCGGCAACCCTCGTCATCGTCGACCTTGCCCTACGTCATCACCTTCACCCCCATCATCTCCTCCACCCCACCTCCCTCTCCTCTCTATGATGACTTAAACCAAATGTTAGTTATATGTATGCCCTAGAGGCCATTACTGTACATTGGATGTATATTGTAGTGGATACTGGGACATATATAGGTAGGACTTTCTTGCTCGACATGATAGTATGCTATATGGTTGCTCTTTATCTTAACATGTATACTTTCTGTCTCTCTGATTACATGTTGATAAAGCCCTTAGGATGTTTACTCGACTTCCAGGACTATGATGCAGATCATACTAGTGGGGCCTGGGTAGTCAATGAGTACATTCTTCATTGTTCCTAGTCGTGGGAATATCGAGACGGGGCATCGATATTCCAGAGTAGACTAGCGCATATCTTCTCGACCCATGCGATGGGCGATGGATGATCCCATATCCATTGGTGTTTGACATTGAAGATGGTATGCGGGTGCTCAGTGGAGACTGGGTGTACTGAACGGACTCGCCGAGAACTCCCAGATGGTATTATACCTCACGTCAGATGGCAGTTCTCTGGTGACACTGGTACAGCTTAGTCTGTTGACCCGAGATCGTCATAGAGTCTTGTGTGTCTCCCACTGTGCTTTGATTTCCACCCTACCACGGCTCTACTGAGTTGTGCAAACAGGTGGTTTTTAGGTACAGTCCCGATTCACATGGAGGCAATGAGCGATAGGAGGGGATTCGTCTCTCCCGGTATTGGGGGTTGATGTTGTGCTATGCTCGACTGGCCATAACAGGAAATCCCTGGCCAGGGTTGCAGTGATATACTGGTAAGAGTTATCAGTAGTTTCACGAATGTTATGGACCTCAAGTCAGCATGACTTATCGAGCTATTGGGGTCTGACGTTTACCACCCCTAGGCGAGATATGCGACATATCAGACGAACAGACCGGACTGTACGGTAAGTGTTACTGGTTGGATTCACAGGAGTGTGAGCGGGCTTGCTCGTCGATCTTCTGATCGCTCAATACCCGGGTGGCCGTTACGTTTAGCAGACCGCTTGCGGCTTGTGGGTGCTTGATATGATCATCATCCGCTACCGGCGTATTGACGAGTCTTTAGAGTCCTACACAGAGGTTTCCTGGCTCAAGCGAAACGAAATAGGAGCGCATATGAGATATGTGCGGGACCGAGAATAATGCGTGTATGTGATACCGTATTTCATTCTCACGATGAATGTGTCGAATGGTTGTATGCGATATAACCTAGTTATCGAATCAAGGATTGATTCGATAAGCCGATACATTGGATACTAGCCGGTTATATGCGACATGACCGGATCATTGAATCAAGTGTTGATTTAATGATTTAATGTATAATTATATATTTGATATATTACTTTGCATTAACTAGTATTGGTTCACTTTAAATGGATTTACTCACTTGGTTTGTGCACATTGCATATGTGATATATTTTGTGCACATGATTGTATCATGTTTGATGATACATGCAAGCTAGGGTTAGTGTAAAGAATTAGACCATGGTTAAGATTATGATTAGGGTTTTCTTTTTTCTTATTCATTTATTTATTTATTTTGGAAAAAGATGAGAAAAGAATGGTTGCTAATTTTGTTTGCTAGTTGAAGATTCTTGAAGCTTTGAATTAGTCCACCATTCTTGTCTCATCCTTAACCCTAACCATTCAAGTTAACCATGGTCCATTCTCTACAACTAACCAAGGGTTAGTAAATGATAAGTATTGATTTATTTATCATTTACTTAATACTTATCATATTCTTTTTCTTCATCTTCTTCTTCTTCCTCCATGAGAAGAAAGCTTGCTACATCAATGGTGATTGATAAAAAAGTGTGTGAAATCCAAATCTAAAGTCTACCCACTTCCTATTTCTTCATCCTCTACCTCTTGCCAAGTAGTATAGGGTGTTTCCTTCACAAGTTTTCTTGACTTGGTGAAGTTGGAGCTTGATCTAGCGATGCCTCGACGTAGATCATCTTCGGCATCGTCGTCGATGACCTAGCCCGTTTTACTCCGATGAAGCCGACGCTAGAGCCCAAGATATGATTTGGACAGCAAGGGGACTTCATCACGGAGCTTAGGAGGTGGTGGAACGGATCTACAAAGGTTGTAGCCCCTTTCCTTTAGCTATATTTCCGTTTACATGCTTGTTTCGCCTAGATATCTAGTAAACGATCCGTATTAGGGTTTGTAGGCACCCGTAAAATTTGATTTGTGCATGTTTGATCACTTGTGAGACCTCACTAGGGTGTCTAGGAACCCTACAGTGGTATCAGAGCCTAGCTAGAGCCTTAGGCGAAGTCCTGACGGAGTTAGAAGTCCGAACGAACACAAAACCCCGACTTGAAAATGCTCTCTGGACATTTCTGTAAAATGTGGTTTTTTCGAAATTAAAAATATGCAGAAAATTCAGCAGGGAATTCTAAGAATTACGATGCAAAAAATTTTCATTGATACCTCTATTGCGCGGCAGAACCGCGGCAGAAGCCTGGCTTCTGCGGCGGTTCCGCGGTCACGTGACATGATTGGACTTCAAAATTTGCACAGTAATTCTTGTTTTCTGGTGCTGGTTTTCCTGGGAATATTTTAATATTTATTCCAGAGTTTTATTTTCTGGGTTGTATTGGGGACTCGGTGTATTCGATCGGACTGTCTAATTTTTGTCGGTGTGCTTTTCCGGGTATTTTTAGAATATGTTAAAAAGTTCGACCGGATATAAATACCCACTTTTTCCCCTGCCGGGAAATTTCCAATTGTTGGATTTTTCCGTAGTTTAACGACGTTCTAAGTAGTGCAAGTAACGCGATGGACCCTCTAGAAGACAACAAACCTTAACTCGATTATGTGACCGTCTTGAACTGCCCTTTGAACCTTCAGGTTTAGGGCAGTACGGCGTACCACATGTGAGGCGTTGGCTTGACCCTTCTACGGCTGGACCGTTGGTACTGAGGCACGAACTGAATGTTGTTAGACTTATTTCATGTGTTGAGCTGTATCGGGAAAACTTGGGTGTTCGATTGTTCGATCGAAAAGTTTAGCATTTTCTATTTATCCGGAATGTGATACAATAATTGGAATTCACAAATAGTTATGAGATAACGGAATGAATATTATAAACGTAGCACTTTAGTCTCACTTGATCGGTTGCCACGGAATTTTGATGTGATCAAAAGTCCGTCGCAATCACGTAGCGTACGCGGATACTCGCCGGGTAAACTTAATAGACAGCCTCACTCCATAGCCCCGACCAAGTGACTGTAGGAGAACCCCGTCGCCGAAAGCATCAGTTCGGGTGCTCGCGGCAGCGGTGTTCCGCCTTGGTGCACTTTGTCGACGGCGTCGGGGGTGCGGCCGCCTACTAAAGTTTGCGACAAGCATTCGATCAAAATGTCGGGAATCCTGTTGAATTGCCCGACTTGATATTGAAAAGTGTTTTCGATAATGAGACTAAAATGCGGGGTTTATAATTGTTAGGCATGCGATGTCTAAAGAATTCATTTGGTCAGGCATGCGATGTCTGAGGTGATTGCGGATTCCAACTATTATAGTTTTACACTTTCTTTTCTGTGACTGTAAGTGTAATATGTGATATCGCCGGTTTCGTTGCTATATGTCAACGACAATTGGGATGCGCATATTTACTTACGTTGATGACATGTGATGTTATGTGTTGCTGGATATGTTATATTGGATCGTCGTGTTTGAATGGCCGGGGGGTTTTTATGTGAGATGAGTGTTTTTCATTTTCATTCATGTAAAAACTTGTATGTAATATTCTTTTATTGGGGCACTTCCAGGTTGCAGAAGTTGTCACCGTTGTTGTATATTATTTACTTTTCTGCACTAGGATAGACCTAAGGAGGGGAGCACAAGTAACCGGGTCCTGGGGTCCAGTGGGAGACCAACTCGAGGAGTCGAGTTCGGGTCTCCTAACCCTAGAATTGGTAGAGTTGCTTGCCGCTCTCGTAGGGGTCTTGGGGTGTGGGATTGGCTATTCATCGCGACCGTGGAATCCGTGTTTTATACTGGCTCGTATTGAAAACACGGACGTCCTAGTATATCCAATATTTCATATGTTTCTTCTGCTGTGATTTATCTGTGATCATGTGATGTTCTGTGACAGGTATTATATATAGTATATATGATATATTATATAGACGTTGCTTATGTTTTACACCCGCGCTAGCCCTGCCTCGCTCTGGTGTTAGTTACCTAACCTAACGGTGCAGACGGGACATCGAGGCGAATGCGGATGGCATAAGCGTACGTTATATATATCTGTGATGTTTAGGTGGATTTAAATGATGAGATATTCATTAATGAGATTAATGAAAGAAAATAAACCTAATTGATGTTGTGGAATCGAATTTCAAAATAAAACAGGTAGCTACAGTTCTTGCTTTGCATTGTGGTGTTCATTATAGAACATCCTGCACCTTATTCGATGAGGAAAGGACCGAGATCCCTTCACCGGGAGTGACTCCTTTAGCAATAACTGGCAGATGCTACACACTCGGTTTGTATTTGATCGCTTCTATAGTTTCTGCTTTGCACAGTGATATATATGATATATCCCGCACCTCATTCGACGAGGAAAGGGCCGACGATCCCTTCACCGGGAGTGACCCCTTTAGCAAAACTAGAAAAGCCTCAAAAACATTCCATTTAAAAACCATTTGATTCCGCAACGAGATCAAGTTCAAAGCGTTAAAGGTTTTCACAAAAACCATTCGCAACCCTCCGTCATTTTAGGAAGTAGAGTACTTAGTATTCGTGCTGTGTTTGTTGACCATAGTCAAGGCACAGTGTACGGTAGCTAAGTGATGTCTTCCTACACCGCATATGATGCGATTAGTTAGGACAGTCGCGTGACTTTGTTGACCTTAGTTAAGGGTCATGTGGGTGGGTCTAATTAATCATGAAATGACGGGTAGAACTTGGCTAGTACTTATGATTTGTTGACCATAGTTAAGGTCATAGGTGCTAGGGGTAAAAACCTTTATCGGGAGTTTCAAGTGTTGAAACTTGCAATGAGATTGCATACCTTCTATGTGATAGTTGGATCCCGATACCCACTGCGAGTAATTGTTACTCCTGGGAGAGTTTTGCACTTTACAATTAGCCGATCAAGTAGGTGTCTAGAAAGGTGTCAACGGGGTTACGCCTCTGGGAAAACGAGGTTTACTGTAATTAGGTCCGTGCGAAAGCACGGGGAACCTCCCTCAAAGTACCGACACTGGCCTGGCTGAAAGGTTGGCGAACTTGTAGAGTGTAATTAATCCCGGCTAGTCTTTCCTTTTAAGGTTTGAAGGAAGATTTGATAAAAACAGTGGGAGCCATCCTGATTAGATAAAATATATAACCAATCTGATCTTGCAAGAGCGCACGCAGAGTGTTTTCTTCTCTCTCTCTCCTGGTAGCGACCATATCACGCCTTAATCAAGATAATAATACGGATGTATTGACCGAACCCGCTTGTTATACTGAGCTGGGGAACGTTGGTCCCGCTCCAACTTATAAATGTTATAAGACAGAGCAGGAAATTGGGGAATACCAGAATTCCTATGCCGCCCAAACGAAGAAAGTGCATATGATGCATCTCCTTCGGGTGTGTTCATTACAAAGAACTGTTTCTCAGTATCCTCTGCATCCTGGGTATATGATACCGGATCAGGATCCCAGATATGTAATCTGTTACATAGGGCTACAAGAGGGTAGAAAAACTGAGAACGGGTGATAAGTTTCATGAGGCAGAAAACGGGGCAAGTGTTGCAGCCAAGTCTGTTGGTCACTGTCACCCTGTATTACGAATACATTGATTCTGAACAAATGCTATTAGATACCGAACCTGATATACAAAATCATATCAGTCTCTTTATTAGTAAAGAAAGGATATAATTTTGTATTGATGGATAATGTTTTGAACATTTCCTATATCAAAAGTTGATCGGTTCAGGCACGTTATCTAAAAGCATTGACGTTCTAAATCAAACTACAGTTCCTAGTATACTGAACACACACAAGAGGAAGAGTTCAGAAATGAACAAATTCTTCTTGAGGCATTGTAGACTAGGTCATATCAATGCGACCCGACTGGCTGAAATTACATTTAGATGTATATTTAAATCAGTTTGAATTTACATCTTGCGAAACTTGCCAGTCATGTCACAAAGATAATATGACCATAGCTCTGTTTATTGGAAACAGAGAAAGAGTTAAGAACTCTTGGGACTGATGCATGATGATGTATGTAAGGTCTCCTGTCTACACATGCCAGGACTGGTTCTTTATACTTCATTATATTCTCTGATAATCTCTCAAGATTCAGTCATACATTCCTGTTGAAACATAAGTCCGAACCTTTTGAGATATTCACAGAATATAAGTTAGAAGTAGAGAACCAAAATACAGGTATAAGTATTATGTCCTATGATAAGATCAGGGAGGAGAATACTTGTGCATAGAATTCCTGGACTATTCTAAAGAAGAATGAGATTTTCTCTCAGTGTTACTCCTCTGAATACACCACAGCACAACGGTGTATCAGGGCGGAGCAATTGCACAATATTAGATATGGTGTGCTCTATGATGAGTATTACTGAGTTACCTATTTCCTTTTGGGGTTATGCACTTGAGAAGCTGCATACCTATTGAATTAGGTTTGAATCAAATCACTGCCTACCACTCCATATAAGATATGGTATGGGAAGAACCCATCTCTTAAGCGAGTTAAGATTTGGGGTTGTCCGGCCTATGTTTAAAGCAAAATCCGGACAAGATCGAGGCAGGATCAGTTCTGTAGAACTGGAAAGGTTCCAGCTATACAAAACTGCAGTTGATGATTTGACAGAACCATAAGATTCTATAGTTCCCGACGAACCTCAGCCTCTCCGCCGATCTAGTAGGGTTCTTCATCCGCCTGAGAGATACCTCGGTTTCTCGATGACAGTGGGAGCAAGGATTGCATCATGAGATGATGACCCAACTAGTTTCGAGCAGGCCATCGAGAGTAGGGACTCTGTAAGAATGGCTGGATGCTTAGCGATCTGAGATGGAATCCATGTACACCAGCAAAGTATGGACTTTAGCTGCTATATCTGAAGGGTTAAATCCCCATCAGGAGCAAGTATATCTTGAGAAGATTACTTGGTTTAGATGGAAAAGTTAAGACTTTCAAAGCTAGACTTGTTAAAGGTTTTCGTCATCGACCAGGCATGGATAATGATGAAACCTTTTTCCAGTAGCTATGCTTAAGTCTGTCCAGATCCTACTTACCACGGCTACATACCATGACTACGATATCTGGCGGTTGGGTGCCATGACTGCTTTTCTAAATACTGATTTAGAAGAGAACGTCTATAAGAACACAGCCAGAGGTCTTCGTAAACAGTGGGAGCAGCGGAAACGTGTGCAAGTTGCTTTACATAATGAAGCAGGCATCGCGGAGTTGGAACATCTGTTTTGATGGATTAGTCAAAGAAGTTGACATCATCAAAATGGTAGATGAACCTTGTATAAACAAAAAGGTAGTAGGGAGTATGGTGACGATCCTCGTAGAGTACGTGGATGACATACTCTTGTTAGGGAAGGAGTTTCCTATGCTACACTCGATCAATCTCCGCTTATCACAAAGATTTTCTATATAGGATCAAAGTGATACCTACTAAATCCTAAGCTTTGGATCTATGAGATAGATCTAATTGAATGTTAGGATACTCACTAGTTGTAGTGAGATGGTATCAATCGATCCTGGGGAGAATCACTGGAAGTGTTCCAGGGTGATAAAGACGACTGAATGTCAGTCACAGGCACTGTCTTTACCCTCAGTAAAGGGACGGTATGTTGGAAGAGTTCCAAGCTCGATACCGTGGCAAACTAGACGATAAAGGCTGGTAACATCGCTATTAAAGATACTACCAAAGAGGAAGTTTGGGTGTACATTGGTTCATAAGATGAACTAGGTTCCTGCCATTGTATGACAATGGAAGCGTGGCTTCGACCCTGGAACCCTGGTCCCATCAGTGACCCAGACATATTCTAAGGCAGCATCACCTGATCATGGAGATAGTTGATCTCCAGGGTGATCGAGGTTAGGAGAGTAGACTCAGAGGAGAACACGGCGGATCCACTCACGAAGGCCTTTTCCCAAAGAGAGACTTTATGGGATGGTTGAGTATGTGATACTGCAACCACTGCTACAGATGGCCCTAGTGCAAGTGGGAGATTGTTAGTTATATGTATGCCCTAGAGGCCATTACTGTACATTGGATGTATATTGTAGTGGATGCTGGAACATATATAGGTAGGACTTTCTTGCTCGACATGATAGTATGCTATCTGGTTGCTCTTTATCTTAACATGTATACTTTCTGTCTCTCTGATTACATGTTGATAAAGCCCTTAGGATGTTTACTCGACTTCCAGGACTATGATGCAGATCATACTAGTGGGGCCTGGGTAGTCAATGAGTACATTCTTCATTGTTCCTAGTTGTGGGAATATCGAGACGGGGCATCGATATTCCAGAGTAGACTAGCGCATATCTTCTCGACCCATGCGATGGGCGATGGATGATCCCATATCCATTGGTGTTTGACATCGAAGATGGTATGCGGGTGCTCAGTGGAGACTGGGTACACTGAACGGACTCGCCGAGAACTCCCAGATGGTATTATACCTCATGTCAGATGGCAGTTCTCTGGTGACACTGGTACAGCTTAGTCTGTTGACCCGAGATCGTCATAGAGTCTTGTGTGTCTCCCACTGTGCTTTGATTTCCACCCTACCACGGCTCTACTGAGTTGTGCAAACAGGTGGTTTTTAGGTACAGTCCCGATTCACATGGAGGCAATGAGCGATAGGAGGGGATTCGTCTCTCCCGGTATTGGGGGTTGATGTTGTGCTATGCTCGACTGGCCATAACAGGAAATCCCTGGCCAGGGTTGCAGTGATATACTGGTAAGAGTTATCAGTAGTTTCACGAATGTTATGGACCTCAAGTCGGCATGACTTATCGAGCTATTGGGGTCTGACGTTTACCACCCCTAGGCGAGATATGCGACATATCAGACGAACAGACCGGACTGTACGGTAAGTGTTACTGGTTGGATTCACAGGAGTGTGAGCGGGCTTGCTCGTCGATCTTCTGATCGCTCAATACCCGGGTGGCCGTTACGTTTAGCAGACCGCTTGCTGCTTGTGGGTGCTTGATATGATCATCATCCGCTACCGGCGTATTGACGAGTCTTTAGAGTCCTACACAGAGGTTTCCTGGCTCAAGCGAAACGAAATAGGAGCGCATATGAGATATGTGCGGGACCGAGAATAATGCGTGTATGTGATACCGTATTTCATTCTCGCGATGAATGTGTCGAATGGTTGTATGCGATATAACCTAGTTATCGAATCAAGGATTGATTCGATAAGCCGATACATTGGATACTAGCCGGTTATATGCGACATGACCGGATCATTGAATCAAGTGTTGATTTAATGATTTAATGTATAATTATATATTTGATATATTACTTTGCATTAACTAGTATTGGTTCACTTTAAATGGATTTACTCACTTGGTTTGTGCACATTGCATATGTGATATATTTTGTGCACATGATTGTATCATGTTTGATGATACATGCAAGCTAGGGTTAGTGTAAAGAATTAGACCATGGTTAAGATTATGATTAGGGTTTTCTTTTTTCTTATTCATTTATTTATTTATTTTGGAAAAAGATGAGAAAAGAATGGTTGCTAATTTTGTTTGCTAGTTGAAGATTCTTGAAGCTTTGAATTAGTCCACCATTCTTGTCTCATCCTTAACCCTAACCATTCAAGTTAACCATGGTCCATTCTCTACAACTAACCAAGGGTTAGTAAATGATAAGTATTGATTTATTTATCATTTACTTAATACTTATCATATTCTTTTTCTTCATCTTCTTCTTCTTCCTCCATGAGAAGAAAGCTTGCTACATCAATGGTGATTGATGAAAAAGTGTGTGAAATCCAAATCTAAAGTCTACCCACTTCCTATTTCTTCATCCTCTACCTCTTGCCAAGTAGTATAGGGTATTTCCTTCACAAGTTTTCTTGACTTGGTGAAGTTGGAGCTTGATCTAGCGATGCCTCGACGTAGATCATCTTCGGCATCGTCGTCGATGACCTAGCCCGTTTTACTCCGATGAAGCCGACGCTAGAGCCCAAGATATGATTTGGAAAGCGAGGGGACTTCATCATGGAGCTTAGGAGGTGGTGGAACGGATCTACAAAGGTTTTAGCCCCTTTCCTTTAGCTATATTTCCGTTTACATGCTTGTTTCGCCTAGATATCTAGTAAACGATCCGTATTAGGGTTTGTAGGCACCCGTAAAATTTGATTTGTGCATGTTTGATCACTTGTGAGACCTCACTAGGGTGCCTAGGAACCCTACACCAAAAACCCAACGACCCCCAACACACCCTTCCCCGATCACCTTCAAGGTTCACTGCCACACCCCGCCACCTCGCCGTCGGCCATCCTCATCGCCTACCTTCTCCTTTGTCCTCATACACACCTCAGAACCCAACAGCAGCAGCCACCCCACTCTTCTTCTTCATTTCTTTTCTTTCTTTCTTTTCTTTTCTTGATTCCGGCCATCTCGCCGGAGTTGCATGCGTCACTGACGATCCAGACGACCTATCCACCGTTGTCATCCAGCCCAGTCACCACGTCATGTCACTGCTCAGCCAGGTCCAGTCCTGCGCACGTAAATTTCATCGCGACGTTATTTCGACATCGGACGTGACATCCGCATCTCGACGTGAGATCCGATCAGGCAAGTTTTAAACTTGCAACATGCTATGTTATTATATCAATATTTATATGAATAAGAATAGTGCATGTGTTCTATTATTCAGCAAATACTACAGATTTACAGTTTTACAGTATCCATCTGTATCCGTAGTAATAATAGTTAATCTAGTTGCATGCCAAAAAATAATGATATTATTATAATAATATATCAGTTCAATATGTTATCTAGATTGCATCATACATGGTAATGGACGTATAATGGATATTACAGATAGATACATATGCATCCTGGCATCAGTTGTGTTTACCATGTTCCGATATTGATTACAGTTTTACATTTGGTACCTATTTTGGGTAATATACATTACATGACATGTTCACGATACATTACCAGACTTGTTACTTGGATATTATTACTAATGATAACAATCCTGATTGTTTTCCTGACGGACGTGACTTGTTGTCTACATAAACAAGCTTTTACCTGCTTGATCCTGTGTTAGCATTAGATTTATATCATTAATACCTGACTTGAAAACCTGGGGAGTAAAGGGAAATCAATAATGAAACCTGACTTGTAACTCAATAGTTCGATGCTTATACTGATCAGTCTTTACGGGCTCGGCCAGCCCTGGAATGATACTACTGACATCATTCATCTGTACATGTTACATATTTACTGTTTAGCGGCACGTCTCGGATTCAACCCGAGACTCTTTGTAACAACTCCAATTCTTGTGTACGTAAATTTGATTTAAAGTTAATGTATACTTGGGGTATTTACATTTCCTGTAAGTACTATAAGTATTTGTTTTGCTTTTTAATTGCAAGAAGGAGCTTGTAGCTCATTGGTAAGACCTTGCACTGCTGAACCAAAACACCAGAGTTCAAATCCCATCAGCCACATTATTTTTTATATTGATTTCTTTTAATCTTTTTAGAAGCCCAAGAGTCTACACGTACGTAACCCTAAACCCAAAGGTCATACTAAAAACAAACGAGTTCAGGAGGTGGACCAAACGACAAAGTACACATGGCAGGGAGAATCGGCCCGGATCGGCCGGCGACTCGCCTGACTCGGCCGCCGCCGCCGGCCGAACTCGGCCAAAACCGATTCTTCCCTTCTTGAAAACTGTGCCCCTTGGTCTACCCATAACTCCTATACTGTTTAAAATCCCTGCATTATTCCAGAGGAATTAAAATACAATTAAAACTATTTTAATGCATAATTTTTAATGCATTTTCTAATAAACCCTAACCCTAATATTTTTCTATAAATACCACTCCATCTCTCTCTCTCTCACACACACACACACACCACTCACAATCTCATCTCAAACTCTTAAAAAAATCCCTAAAACTTTTGTGTACAAGTGGAGTTAGCGAAGGGCGAAGCTCCGACGAACTTCCGACGACGACCCTGGGAGCTCCCGGCCACGAAATGATGCACCGGCACCTCCTACCACTCCCTCTTCCTCTTCTCTAATCTAAAATCCCGTAAGTCCTTTCTTCCTCTTCTCTTTTCTATTCTAAAAACTCGTAATTCTAAAACCGACGGAATCGGAGTTAATTCGACTTCCGATTCAGTTTTTCTTTAAAAGATCCATATTTCTTAAAAACAACAATACCAAACTCTCACAACATGCTTATTAATCATTAACAAAACATATTGAACAAGTTCCATTTCAAAAGAATGTATATTGTAATTTTTATCGTATTTTTTCAGAAAAATACCATATAATTTAGTTTCGACATGAAAACATCATTACTCTTGCTATACCTTTAGATAATTCACGAGATAATAACCTACCTATTCACAACACTCATATATAATATAGCATGATGTTTGGGAACATAGTTTTGGGAAAATACGATTTTACACAAAACTATCTTTAACTTATAAAAATCATTTTCTACAAGATTACGTATTTTTAAACAAATCTTCGCAATGCGCCGCTACAACCCATTTTGGAAAACCTGTTCTGGATGATGCGGATTATCGCACATCCTCGGGCTTAGTAGTGTGAGACGCAGATCTCCGCTAGTAGCATACGGTCTCGAAAGATTTAAAAATACAAATATTTTAAGGAAATGAGATTTCTAGAAAAATAATAAATTAAATTATTTTATAAATATATATGTATCATCAAAATATCTATTTTGATATAGTATAAATATTCCAACTTTTCTAAATCAAAAAAAAATCACTTCACATGAAAATACCATGCAATTCCATATAAGTTCAATACTTTACAAATAAATACCATATATTATGAAAATTAGGTTTTACTCACTAGAAATGTCACATATATAAAATCTACATCCATGAAAACTCTAAAGAAGATAATTAAATATTTGAGGTGTATTTTGAAAATTATACAAAATTATTTTTATATAAAACCCCCTCAAGTTGTATAAATTACAATAAGGACCTAGTAAATATAGGTTTAAGCGGGACCAGTCTCTTGAGCCTCAGGAAACCAGAGATATGGGTGCTTGCCTATTTAAGGTAGACAACTTAACAAACGGTATTATCAACACGGTAATCGTCTTTGAAAAGACACAAATCCTGCCGTCCATGTGCAGCAGTTACCGATAATACCAAAACCTAATTCAGGATTCAATTTCTTTTCTAATTGTCTGACTCAGACTGAGTCTCGATATAATCAATCTGACTTGAATGAGATTCAAGTATATATAACAAATCAATATGAATCCATGTATTCAATCTGTTCAATCTATCAATCTATACAACTTTACTGAACCGAACCATGGATATACATCCATCTACATGATTCTCCAGTTACATCCATTTACTGATATCATAGTTTCGGTAGGTCATCCATCTATATAATTCAGATTACAAGACAATACAATACAGACAATACAATCAAGATATCGCGGGGTTTAAGGGGTAGATTGGTACGGAATGTGTTAGAAGTGGCACGAGACTGCAACCATTAAGACACCTAACTTGTATTCCATTGTTGTTGTACCGTGGCATAAACGGTTCCTTGTACATTCCGTTCAACTTAGTCTCTGGTCTACTGAGACTCCTCTTGTATACATTGGCCTCTTCTGTACCAAACTACAAACAACAGTGTTAACAATATAATACAACTTTAAAAGTTACACACTCTCTCTATGTCTATTCTGCTTCTACCTTGTCTTTGGGACTTACCGAGCGATTTGTTCGGTGACGACATTCTCTTTCTTCTTCATTGAATGTCGTTAGGTGATTCGGACCTTTTAGAGATCGAGCCCACCAGTAAGGATTTGGACCAGCTAGCTTACGACCCAGAGCTTTAGATTCCCTGTACACATTACATTCTGTATTTTTTTCATTTCTGTTATGTCACTATTTAGGTATTGCTTTTCATTCCATGTATTTACTTTTCCATGTACCGTAAAAGAATGTTAATAAATAAAGTTGTTGTTCAATTATATCTTTTGTTTTTATCTCTTGTACATTTTACTTATATTGCTTAGATACACTTAGCGTGTTTACTTCAGATTAAATACGTAGCGGCCAGTCGTGTCCCCTTCGCCGTACACCGGGAAGCGGGGCGTGACAGGTTTTGTTGGTGGCCCATGCAGGTCAGAGCTGTATAGAACCCTACCATGCAGTTCCGTTCTACGTGGACAATCTAAACAATATAACACAAGAATCAGCAACTGAAACATTCTTTACAATTCATACTTCTTGAATCTTATCATTTCATATAAATTGAACCCGTAAACCCAAATTTTCTTTCAAGGTATCCCCACTTATTTGTAAATTAGTCCTTAAAATAAATTGTAAATTTCGAGGACGAAATTTTTGTAAGGAGGGTAAACTGTAACAACTCCAATTCTTGTGTACGTAAATTTGATTTAATGTTAATGTATACTTGGGGTATTTACATTTCCTGTGAGTACTATAAATATTTGTTTTGCTTTTTAATAGCAAGAAGGAGCTTGTAGCTCATTGGTAAGACCTTGCACTGCTGAACCAAAGCACCAGAGTTCAAATCCCATCACCCACATTATTTTTTATATTGATTTCTTTTATTCTTTTTAGAAGCCCGAGAGTCTACACGTGCATAACCCTTAAATCTAAAGGTCACACTAAAAACAAACGAGTTCAGGAGGAAGACCAAACGACAAAGTACGCATGGCAGGGAGAATCGGCCCCACTCGGCCCGGATCGGCCGGCGACTCGGCCGCTGCCGCCGGCCGAATTCGGCCAAAACCGATTCTTCCCTTCTTGAAAACTGTGCCTCTTGGTCTACCCATAACTCCTGTACTGTTTAAAATCCCTGCATTATTCCAGAGGAATTAAAATACAATTAAAACTATTATAGTGCATAATTTTTAATGCATTTTCTATCAAACCCTAACCCTAATCTTTTCCTATAAATACCACTCCATATCACACCCCCTCACTCACAATCTCTGCCCAAACTCTAAAGAAAAATCCCTAGAACTTTTGTGTACAAGTGGAGTTAGCAAAGGGCGAACCTCCGACGAACTTCCGATGACGACCCTAAGAGCTTTCGGCGACGAAACGACGCACCGGCACCTTCTACCACTCTCTCTTCCTCTTCTCTAATCTAAAATCCCGTAAGTCCTTCCTCCCTCTTCTATTTTCTATTCTGAAAACTTGTAATTCTAAAACCCGACGGAAGTAGAGTTAATCCGACTTCCGATTCGGTTTTTCTTTAAAAGATCCATTTTTCTTAAAAAAAACAATACCAAACTATCACAACATGACTATTAATCATTAACAAAATATATTGAATAAGTTCCATTTCAAACGAATGTATATTGTAATTTTTATCGCATTTTTTCAGAAAAATACCATATAGTTTAGTTTCGACATAAAATATCATTACTCTTGCTATACCTTTAGATAATTCATGAGGTAATGACCTACCTCTTCACAACACTCATATGTAATATAGCACGACGATCTTTGGGAACATAGTTTTGGGAAAATACGATTTACACAAAACTACCTTTAACTTATAAAAACCATTTTCTACAAGATTACATATTTTTAAACAATTCTTTGCAATGCGCCGCTACAACCCATTTTAGGGAATCCGTTCAGGATGGTGTGGATTATCGCACATCCTCGGGCGTAGTAGTGCGAGATGCAGACCTCCGCAAGGAGCATACGGTCTCGAAAGATTTAAAAATTCAAATATCTTAAGGAAATGAGATTTCTAGAAAAATAATAAATTAAATTATTTTATAAATATATATGTATTATCAAAATATCTATTTTGATATAGTATAAATATACCAACTTTTCTAAATCAAAAAAAATACACGGTAATCAACACGGTAATCGTCTTTGAAAAAGACACAAATCCTGTCGTCCATGTGCAGCGGTTACCGATAATACCAAAACCTAATTCAGGATTAAATTTCTTTTCTAATTGTCTGACTCAGACTGAGTCTCGATATAATCAATCTGACTTGAATGAGATTCAAGTATATATAACAAATCAATTTGAATCCATGTATTCAATCTGTTCAATCTATCAATCTATACAACTTGACTGAACCGAACTATGGATATACATCCATCTACATAATTCTCCAGTTAATCTTTTTACTGATATCATGGTTTAGGCAAGTCATCCATCTATACAATTCAGATTATAAGACAATACAATACAAACAATACAATCAAGACATCGCGGGATTTAAGGGGTAGATTGGTACGAAAGGTGTTAGAAGTGGCATGAGACTGCAACCATTAAGACACCTAACCTGTATTCTATTGCTGTTATACCGTGGCATAAGCGGTTCCTTGTACATTCCGTTCACCTTAGTCTCTGGTCTACTGAGACTCCTCTCGTATACACTGGCATCTTCTATACCAAGCTACAAACAACAGCGTTAACAATATAATACAACTTTAAAAGTTACACACTCTCTCTCTGTCTATTCTACTTTTCCCTTGTCTTTGGAACTTACCGAGCGATTTGTTCGCTGACGACATTCTCTTTCTTCTTCTTTGAATGCCGTCAGGTGATTCGGACCTTCTGAAGATCGATCCCACCAGCGAGGATTTGGACCAGCTAGCTTACAACCCAGAGCTTTAGATTCCCTGTACACAATACATTCTGTATTTTTTTCATTTCCGTTATGCCACTGTTTAGGCATTGCCTTTCATTCCATGTATTTACTTTTCCATGTACCGTAAAAGAATGTTAATAAATAAAGTTGTTGTTCATTACATTTTTCTCTTGTGTATATTTCTTTTATATTGCTTAATTACGCTTAGCATATTTACTTCTGAGTAAATACGTAGCGGCCAATCGCATCCTCTACCCGTACACTGGGAAGCGGGACATGACAATCTTGACCGTGGTCCCAGGCACGCATGGGATACTATTGAGTTACATCGACGATTCCAGTAAATTGATTTCAAAGACTTTTAGAATAGATAACGTAGAGGCACAGACTTTAGGATACACATCACATACATACAGCTCACTGTTTTATACATGTGTTTATTATTCGTACACATGTTTAATAATAGCATCATATCCTGGTTACTACTATTGTTTTGATACTATGACGCACTGACGTCTGGGTTTTGCATGGCTTAGTTCCTCGACCTTTATCGTAAGCAGATCAAGAGTATTTTAGCAATCAAGCCAAGCAATGAGGAGTTGAACGTGTATTGTTAGTAATGTCTAGTTTATTTATTTCTGCAGTTTTATTTCTATTGATGTGAGCCCATATTGGGACATGATTCAAATATTGTTTATTGGATCTTGATTCGTTTTCGCTTTATGCATTTTCTTGATTCTATTTTTTGTGGCAGATGGACATGTGTTAGCTGGATTATATTTATTTTACTGTTCTTGATATCCGCTTGACAGCCGTAATGTGGCTGTGGAGGGATGATTCCTAACTACAGGTAGCATGGTTGGCTTTGTCACGTGTCGTGTTTACGTATTTTTTGGAAGCGGGGCGTGACATGACATGTGGGCATGCGCCACGTGATATGCACATGGGCATGCGCCAAGCCGATAAGCTGCGCCAAAAACACCCAGCTGCACCATGTGATATTCATGTGACCATGCGGCAAGACCATCCAGTTGCGCCACGTGATATCCACGTGACCTTGCACCAAAACCACCCAGCTACGCCACGTGATACCCACGTAACAATATGCCAAAGGCCATATACTCTAAGTCGGCTTAAGTCGAGCGGATGCGCCAATCCTTTATGCGCCAGACATATTCTTGGGTGTCAAACAGATCCACCCTTAGCTCTAAACCGACTAAGTCTTGAAGCTTAAGCTTCACTGATCTTATGATCACTTGAGCCTATATGCTCAAAGCTTCTAAATTGATCTTAGTCTAAAATAAGACTAAAGATTCTTAGATAAAACTCAAGTATCCTTTGAACTGACGGACCTCATCGATATGAGAAATGCAAGTTAAGTTCATTCCCAAATCTAATTATACGGATTTGGACTAATCTGCGCTCTACCCACGACGACATAAATTAGTCTTTGTACACGTGAAGGAATAGACCAGGAGTGCAGAAAGTTGTTATCGTTTGCGATAACGTGATTAACTGCAGGGGCTTGAGCCTGCAAAAAAAAGCGTCCCCATAATCAATAAACCCCTCATTTGTAGAGGAATCTAAAGTCATTTACATCTGTCAAATCTGTCCAAACTTCCGATATACTGTTCTATAAATCAACTTGGTATTTTCGGAGAGGTGGATGGATCAAACTTATGCATCTGCCCACAGATTCAGGCTAGACGCGCCCACCGTGCCTCAGTCCGGTTTTCGGCGGTAAACAACCTTCAATTAGTAAGATCTTCTCTTGAGGACGTATGAGCATAACCGACCGCTATACGTAGCCGGTTACTGCGAAGATAAAAGGATAAATAAGATCCTTATCGACAATGGATCTTCGGTCAATGTTCATCACGAAAAACTGAATTTCAATACCGCTCATTCATTATCATTTTTGTGATATATCGGTACTATTAATCCGTGTCTGCTCAATAAGTATAGATTACAGGTATTCATGACAAAACACTGAAAACACACTCAAATGCACGGATACGACATTTGTGAGCCGATACTGAACCGGAATGGAAAACCGATCAATAATCAAGAGTTTTTGCAACAAACAAGTGTGCACAATATTTTTATACAAATGGTCCATCATGATACATGTTGTGAAAAGAAATAGTCATGTGTGAACACAATCTTTTTAGTGCACAAACCAAGGGGGCAGCTGCCATGATTATGATATGAACTCAAGTGGGCAAGCGGGCAAGTTGTTTAAAGCAAGTGGGCTTGGTGTGATGAGTAGAAATAAAGTGTTGATATGATTTAAAATTTGCATTTCCCTCCAAATATACTGATTGCAACTCATGTTGATATAGAAGAATCAAACAATACCAGAGAGATCATGGGGAGAACATGAGATCACCACACAAAGACGGGGCCTGCTAGCCACCAGAAAATCGCCAGAATTGGCCAAATCCCCGCCACCAGCAATCCTACTTGCACTAAATTGCTCTATTTTTCTTCTGGTCATTCCAATTTGTCACATCATATCAAGTTTATTGTTTGTTTTTGTTGATGAAGTGCCTATATATAGCAGAACAGAGAGCAAGCTTGGGAGCAATACTTAGACTACTTTCATTCCATTTTCATTCTTACATTTTGTAATGTTAGTTCAAGCTTTGTACATAGTAGATAGGATTAATTTTGAGCTCTTTGCTTTTATCTAATCTTGCAACCTCTTAACTGAGCTTGCAAGGTTAAATTTTAGTATTTGAATTCATTATCTTGTACTCTTATTTTGAACTTGAATAAAACTTATACTTTTGCACCGTGGTTCTTAGTATCTTCTTGACTTTACTTTCTTACAATTAATTTTCTTGCACTTTACTTATTTGCATTGTTATTTTTGATGTCTTCTATCTTGTATTCTCGTTTTATGTTTGTGATGGATTGTGAGTAGTGATCTTGTTAGGGAATGAGAATAGTTGTTTAAGTTAAGATTTTCTTTACTTGTTTCCTTTGTCCAAAACTTACTAATTGAACTCCGTCCAAAACTTATGCAAGCGCTCTGTTAGTCATCCTATCCTACCAAAATAGCAGTGATTCCTAAATGTGACCGATTGCGTTTGGTTTGGCTGGAGACGAAAGATAAGAGACAAGAACGAAAGGATAAGGGTCAATAAGCCGGATTTCGCAAATACCATGCTTAAGCACCTTAATCTACGTTATTGCCGATTATCCTAGCTTCAATAGTCAAGTGAGGCACAAACGAATAAGTACAGATTTTCCTAACTTAAACTGACTTATCTCTATCCTTAACAAGCGTTTCGTTTGCACACATTAACATATAGGTTAGAATTGAACAATTCGGACATTTGGTTTAACTCGTGAGAACAAGAACCTAAAATGCACCATCTCCCTGCGAACAACCCGTACTCATCACAGCTAACTATACGCGATGCCGTCTTGATTGCGGTTACTTTAGAATTAATAACGACATGAAAAATCTCTTTCGATAAAATGGAGTCGTTGCCAGGGATAGGTAACGTTTTTATTCTTGTTATTTCGAATTAATCTCTATATATCTTGTTCATAGCACCAACACTATTCTGAAAACGAAACTAAAAATCGAAAAAAATTCAAAAACTAAAACAAAAATTAACATTTCTAACATTTTGTTCTCAGATATTTTGACCTGCTAACACTCTCAGACTAATTGGAAAAGTTAAACTATAAAATTGGGACACTATTAGAACACTGAGAACATAGAAGGAAGTTGGAGCCCCAATTCAAATAGTCAACTGCCGGTTTATTCCCATTTCCTGCTACAGGCGGCCAAAGCTTCTCTGTATCCTCCACGTTTTTCTCCTAGGCTCCATTGTTCTATTATTATCCCATTTTTATAGTTTTATTTTCATAATTTTGTGTGTGCAGGAGTTTGGGCACTTATATCGCTTTTTCGCACCAAATATCCGTTTTCAGACATTTTCATATTTTACGGAATTGTGAATTACAATCGTGCGGAGCAAAATGTACATTCAAAGCCAAGGTGATAGTGAAGTACAGTGCCAAAGATCCGGGTAGTTTAACCCATGCAAGCGAACTTTCCAAGCTAATTGGATTTAATTCAACGGAGGTTTCTTAACCCAAAACCTATTGGTACGTATTTTCTAACTCCTTCTTTCTCAAAGCCGACGCGTCCACTATTCTATCTTTATAGGGTTCTTTGCAAGTTCACTACCAAACGCTAAATTGACTAACTCGTATTTGTTGTAGCGCCGTGCATAATCTTAAAAACGATTGTTTGATTTTTTGAACAACTTTTTCATTAATTTGCACATTGCATCCATTTAATACGAACTTAAGGGCAAGCAAACCCCACAACATACGATAAAGGATTTCATCACTTTTTCTGTGGCCCACAAATCATGAAATCAAGCATATCTCGCCCGCATAAAGTTTAAAATAAACTAGACTTTAAGCCTTTAAGAACTTCGCGCTCATTAGGAAAAATTAACCGTGTTTAGAACACCGCTTAACGGTATATCGTTCACAGGGTGACTAGGCAAAGTGTTTACGGTGCAAACGCCAAAAGAGAAAGGGTTATTTTAATTAAGGAATTTCGCGAAAGCGTTGAAAAATCTCCCCTTATCTCTGTGCTTATCCGGCCTCGTGTGTTAGTGTATATGCCCTAGAGGCCATTACTGTATCATACTAGTTTGTATATTACTTGATGGAAGCTTGGGATATTCACAGTTGTATATACAATCTTGCTCGAAATGGTAGTATGCTACTTGGTTTGTCTCTGCTTTAATATGTGCATGTGTTTCTTTTAGCATATCGCTGATATACATATTAGTAGAGCCCTTAGGATCTTTGCTTGATTACCAGTGTTGTGATGGCGCTCACACTCGTGGGAGCTGGGTGATCTATAAGCACATCCTTATACAGGTCCCTAGTCGTTGGACTATCGAGACAGGGCATCGATACTCCGGAGTAGACTAGCGTATGCGCTTCTCATCCCAGCGTGGGAGACGGTCTGTCCCACAGCCGTCAGTACGTCGTACTTGAGATAGTATGCGGGTGCTCGTTAGGTTACGAGTACACTGGACAGGACTCGTCGGGAATTGTTGGTTGGTATTATACCTATCGTCAGTTATCAGTTCCCAGGTGACATGAGTACAGCTTAGTCCGCTGACTTGACACTGTCACTTCGCCTCGAGTGTGTTCCCACTGCACTTTGATTACTACCCTACCACGGCTCAAAGGAGGCGTGCAAACAGGTAGTTTTTGGGTGCAGTCCCGAAGCACTTGGAGGCAGTGACGGTTAGACAGGATTCGTCTCTCCCGGTATTAGGGGTTGACATCGCGCTGTGTCAAGGAGAGCCATTACACGAGTAGTCCCTGGCCAGGGCAAGCGAGATATACTGGTAGGTTTCCAATGTTATCTCAGGGTGTTCTGGGCTACACTCCGACACGACTTGTACCGCTATTAGGGGACTGACATTCACCGCCCCCTAGGCCCGCCATGCGATGTATCAGACGAACAGACCGGACTGTACGGAGATTATCACATACAGGCTCAGTAGGAGTTCAGATCAGGTTCACCTCGTCAGTCTTCTTGTCGACATCTACCTGGGGACCGTTACGTACAGCTAGTGCCACTTGCGGTCTGTGGTTAAACCCACTGCCAGCGTAGTGTCAAGTCTTTAGAGTCCCACACAGAGAGCTATTCGCCTTTAGGCAAAATGAGTAGAGGTCGCATGGTTTTGCGACAGGGTTCGTTCACATCCGCGCACTTGTGCACGTTTGCTGTCCGGACAGCTTATACTAGCGGGCTTTGGTTTAAGCCGGATCCTAGTATATGATTTGGGATTGGTTTTTCTCATTGTATTCGTGTTCCTCGGATCACGAATACGGGTGCGTATGCACAGTTGCTTGAGACAAAGGGAGAGGACTTTGATTAGGGTTAATGACTATTGTCATTTGTATTAACCCTAATGATTATGTGTGTATTATGGTTAATTGATATTAGTTTAATAATTGTGCATGGTTGTGGTTGTTGACCATTTGAACCACCTTGACTTGTTGACCTTGTTGACACTTTGACCATCATCATTTCATTTGGAAGATACTCTTTGATCCTTGCAATTTGCATTAAAAATGAAATGATAATGGTCATGTCTTGATTAACCATGATAATTATCTAGCTAATTATCTAATTACAATAATTCACACATATATGTGAGAATGGTTTATTTTATTCTCATTCTATCATTTACTTTCTCTCTCTTGTTCTTCCTCTCCCTCAAGCTCTCCCCTCTCATGTGTTGAGAAACACTTGAGCTTGAGAAAAACCCTTTCTTGATAATCTCTACTCTCATCTAGGGTTCAAGTATTAGCACTTCTTGCACCCTAGTTACTTCTAGCTTGGAGTTGAAGCCAAAGGTCGAGGCTTTCGGGTGGATCTTTCTTCGACGTGAGAAGACGACTAAGGTGACCTCCTTCCACCACTCCAAGGAGCAAGGAGAGAAGGACATAAAGCCCAAAATATAACCTTTCTAGCACTTAGCTAGTTTCTAGTTAGCTTTAGCTTGTTTTTGTTTAGCAAAGATCCTTCTTTGTCTAGTCCATGTTGCCTAAGCTCATAAAAATTCGATTTTTATTCCGTTTTCCGCCTCCCCGCAAGTACCGGGGTGGGCAACGTGGACTTACAGTGGTATCAGAGCCTAACTAAACATAAACTAGCTAGGTAGTAAAGTGTATCGAAGTTCGAATCGGAAAAATCGAAAAACCGAGTTTTCAAAACCCTAAGTTTCTGTTAATTTTTTTTCTGTTCAAAACAAAATAAATTATACTCCAAAAATCATCTCAGGGTTTTGTGAAGAAAGCCACCAAAAACGATCCAGTGATTCGACCAAAGAGCCGCGGTTCTGCGGCAATAGCAAGCTATTGCCGCGCAACCACGGCCGTCTTGGCTCTCACTGGGTCGAGTTTGGTGCAGTGTATTTCTGGCTTGGTTTTAGGATTTTTAAGATGGTTTATATGTGCCCAGATTTTCCAGAATAGAAATTTGTTTTTGGGGGCCTATAAATCCGTATTTTTTTTCGAACTTCAATACATTTTGACTAAAATGTTATATCTGTGATGTTTATATGTATTGAACGTCGGCTAATCGCTATATGTCGATTAGTCGGGGTTATACATATCTGTGATCTGTGATTGATGATGGTATGTGTATATGAATGGGTTGGATTGCCGCGGATGAATAGCCGGGGTGGATGTGAGATGAGTGTTGCTTTTTCTTTCATTCATTGTAACATGTAAATTGATGTAATATTATTATTTGTTTGGCCGCACAACACGGTCGGGGTTGTAGCCGTCATTGTATAATTCTTTTTACTGTTTTTGCTCCTAGGATAGACCCATGGAGGGGGTGCACAAACTACCGGGTATCTCGAAGTGCCGAGTGGCCTACTATGGTGAGGGAGGTTGCTTCACTTCGGGTACTTGGCGGGTAGTTTGCCGCACCCGTAGGGGTCTTGGGTGGGGTATAGGCTATTCACCGCGACCGTGTAATCCGCTTTTCGTTGCAGGCTCGAACGGGTTGCGGATTCCTAGTATATCCAATGTATTCATCTGTGATCTGTAATGTCTATCATTGCTATATATTTATATATGATAACTATTTAGACGTTGCTTATGTTTTACAGCCGCGCTAGCCCAGCCCCCGCTCTATCGTTAGTTAAGTAACCTAACGGGTGATGACGGGGCCCCGTGGCGAATGCGAATGGCATAAGCGTACGTCATATTTTGGTTGTTTTCTGCAATGGTAGGGTTAAATGATGGGACGCATTAAAAGAACTAATGCAAGAAAATAAACCAAGTATAAGTCGATTGGAACACTTTGAAAACCACTCGGTTCTTTTCAAAACTAAACTTTTAAACGCGGAGCTTGAACCACTCCTTTTAAAAGCTATCTCGTTCCATCGATTATATTAAGTTCACTACGTTCACGGTTTCGCCAAAACCATCCGTAGCCCTCCATCATTTCAGTTAAATATTCGGTAGTATTCAAGCTATGTATTTTGACCTCACGCCAAGGCATAGTGATTGGTAGCTGCCGGATATTTATCTGTTGCATAGATAGAATGCGTTGGTTTGAGACAGTCGTACTGCCATTTTGGCCTACGTCAAGGGTAGGTACGGGTGGGTTCAAATTAACCGGGATAATGATGGGAAGAACTTGACATGTGACTTATGACATTTTGACCTCACGCCAAGGTCATAAGAGCATGGGGCAAAAATCCACATCGGGAGTTTCATAAGTACTGAAACTTGCTAGCGCTGCATACCATTTGGAGTGTGATAATTCTGGTAGGATTCCTTCGGTTTTATCACGCGATGATATTTGGATCCCGATCCTACTGTGAGTATATGCTACTCCTCGGGAAAACTCTCACTTAACGATCAATGTTATAAACTTAGTAGGTGTCTAGAAAGGTGTTAGCGGGGCTACGCCCCCAGGGAAAAGAGGTTACTTAATTAAGGAACTTCGCGAAAGCGTTGGAAAACCTCCCTCGAAGTACCGACACTGGCCTGGTTGAACGGTTAAGCAAGTATTGTACGGTGAGATTGATCCTGACTAATCCTTTCTTTACGGTTTGAGAAGGGATTCGAGAGACAGTGGGAGCCATCCAGTTTAGACAAATTAAAAACCACTCTAAACTTGCAAGAGCATCATGCTAAAGTGTTTCTTTTCTCTCTCCTAATTGCAGCGACCATTCAACATGACCGGACTTAAGTTATTACTAGATAAAAACATATTGACAGGGCCAAACTACAAAGTTTGGCTCAGGAATGTCAAGATGGCAATCACTTACGACAAGTTGGGATATGTCCTTACCACCAAAGCTCCCCCTGTCCCAGGTCCCAAAACCAGTGTCGTAGATAGGGAAATCTACAAGACCTGGGAAATAGATTGCGCGAAGGCCAGATGCCTCGTACTAGCCTCGATGGACAACGAACATCAGAGGAGGCACGAGAATATAGACCTAGAGTCCATATTTCTTCATACAAAAGAACTGTATGGAGAGCAGTCTCGTATCGCAAGATACGAAGTGTCGAAGAAGTTATTTTCGGCAAGGTTGGCCGTCGGATCATCGGTAGCGGAACACGTGCTTAAGATGATTGGCTACATAGAGGAGCTCGCGGACCTTGGGACCACGTTGGAGAATGAACTCTATACTGATTTGATTCTCCAGTCCCTTCCTTCCACTTACGCCCAGTTTATTCTTAACTTCATCATGCAAGGAAAGGAGGTTGAACTTTCCGAACTTCTGAACATGTTGAGGAGTGCTGAGGGCACCCTACAGAAGGGTAGGGAGACATCCACTTTGTTTGTAGGAGGATCTTCCTCTTCTCGGTCCAGGGCGAAAGCCAAGGGCAAGAAGAAGAAAGCCCCCGCCAAACCAAGAGGCGGTGTCGGTAAAGTGGATACGAAGGGAAAAGGAAAAGCAACAAAGATAGCGGGAAACCTGGTGGGGAAGGAAGAATGCTTCTATTGTCACAAAAGTGGTCACTGGAAACAGGATTGCAAGGCTTAGAAGGCCAGAACACAGGATTTGAAGCGAGTTGCAGTTTCAGCTTCAGGTGTGTATGTTATTGAAAACTGTCTATCAATAAACTCTACATCCTGGGTATTGGATACCGGATCAGGATCTCATATCTGTAATTCTTTACAGGCGTTGAGAAAGCGTAGAGTTTTGAAGGCAGGTGACATGACCCTCAGAGTTGCAAACGGTGCTAGCATAGATGCTGAGGCCGTGGGGGACTATCACCTGGGATTGTCGGATGGACACTTTTTGGTTTTACGTAGTTGTTATTATGTACCAAATGCAACCTGTAATATCATTTCTGTATCTTTATTATCTAAAGAAGGTTATGAATTTGCATTTGTAAGTAATGTAGTGAACATTCACCTTAATCAAGTTTTGATTGGGTCAGGTACATTGAACAACGGTATATACGTATTAAAACCAGCCACAGATTTTCAATGTCCAGAATACACACAAAAGAAAGTCTCCAGAAATCGATAAAACTTTCTTATGGCATTGTAGACTGGGTCACATCAATGAGAGAAGGTTGACTAAGTTACATGCAGAAGGATATTTGGATTCGTTCGAATATCAATCGTATGCAACTTGTCAATCCTGTCTCAAAGGAAAGATGACAAAGACTCCGTTCACTGGACACGGAATGAGAGCGAGCGAGCTCTTGGGACTCGTACACAGCGACGTGTGCGGTCCAATGTCTACACATGCACGAAGCGGTTATTCTTACTTCATTACTTTTACGGATGATTTCTCAAGGTTCGGACATGTCTTCTTGATGAAACATAAATCCGAAGCTTTTGAAAAGTTCCAGGAATATAAGAATGAAGTAGAAAAACAAACAGGCAAAAGTATCAAGGCACTGAGATCTGATCGAGGTGGTGAATACTTGAGTGCCGAGTTCCTGGGTTACTTAAAAGAGAATGGAATTCTCTCTCAGCTTACTCCTCCATACACTCCGCAACATAACGGTGTATCGGAGAGACGGAACCGAACCCTATTGGATATGGTACGGTCCATGATGAGTAACACTGAGTTGCCGCGATCGTTCTGGGGATATGCGCTAGAATCAGCTGCATACCTTTTGAACCGAGTTCCCACTAAGACTGTGCCTACCACACCATATGAGTTATGGAGTGGGAAGAAACCCTATCTTCAATACCTGAAGATTTGGGGATGTCCAGCTTATGTCAAAAAGCAGTATACGGACAAGCTCGAGGCACGCTCAGTACTGTGCAAGTTTGTGGGATACCCAAAGAACTCCAGGGGGTATCTTTTCTATTACGCAGAGGAACAAAAAGTCATTGTTTCTCGTAATGCCCATTTTCTGGAACATCAGTTCTTAGAAAAAGAAATAAGTGGGAGCGCAATAGAACTGGAAGAAATTCCAGAACCACAAGCTATTACTGAAAGCTTAGTAGAACCAGAGGGTTCGAAAGATCAAGAAATTCCCACGCCACTCCGCAGGAGTAGTAGGCAGTCTCATCCGCCCGAGAGATACTACGGTTATCTCATTGACGGGGATAGAGAGGATTGCATCATAGACCTTGATGAGCCTACTAGCTTCCAGCAAGCCATTCAGAGCGTCGACTCGGTAAAATGGCTGGATGCAATGCGGACCGAGATGGAGTCCATGGACACCAACAAAGTATGGACGTTGGACATTGCTCCAGATGGGGTAAAACCGTAGGATGCAAGTGGATCTTCAAAAGGAAGATTGGTGTAGATGGACAGGTTGAGACCTATAAAGCTAGACTGGTTGCAAAGGGTTTTCGTCAAAGACCTGGTTTGGACTATGACGAAACCTTTTCTCCAGTAGCTATGCTGAAATCCATTCGGATCCTTCTTGCCATTGCTGCCTTCCACGATTATAAGATTTGGCAAATGGACGTAAAGACAGCTTTTCTAAATGGACATTTAGAGGAGTGTGTCTATATGGACCAGCCAGAGGGTTTCATTCAGAGTGGGAACAGCGGAAAGGTGTGCAAGTTGCTTAAGTCCATTTATGGACTAAAGCAGGCATCGCGGAGTTGGAACATCTGTTTTGATGAGACGGTCAAGGAATTTGGCTTTATCAAAAATCCACATGAGCCATGCATCTATTGTAGATTTGTAGCGAGAACTGTAGTATTCCTCGTTTTATACGTGGATGACATTCTCTTAATAGGAAATGACATTCCTATGCTACAATCTGTCAAAGGGTTCTTATTACACAGCTTCTCCATGAAAGACCTGGGTGATGCCTCATACATTCTGGGTATCCGGATCTACCGTGACAGATCCAAGAGGATATTAGGACTTTCACAGTCCAGGTACATCAACACCATACTGAAGAGATTCAGTATGGAAGATTCCAAGCGCGGTAATCTACCGGCTTGTCACGGGATCACCCTCTCCAAAGAGATGTCTCCCAAGACTGATTTGGAGAGGGATCGCATGTCTATTATACCCTACGCTTCTGCGGTAGGCTCTATAATGTATGCGATGTTGTGTACCAGACCGGATGTGGCCTATGCACTGAGTGTGGTAAGCAGGTATCAGTCAAACCCTGGAGAGAAACATTGGATAGCAGTAAAGAACATTCTCAAGTACCTGAGAAGGACTAAGAAGATGTTCTTGGTGTATGGCGGAAAAGACCTCCAGATTGAGGCCTTTACTGACTCCAGCTTCCAGAGTGACAAGGATGATTCCAAGTCCATGTCGGGTTTTGTCTTCACCCTCAATGGAGGGGCGGTGTGTTGGAAGAGCTCCAAACAGGAAACCGTTGCTGACTCAACTATGGAAGAGGAATACATCGCTGCATCTGATGCCGCAAAAGAAGCTGTCTGGATGAGGAAGTTCTTGAGAGAACTTCAGGTGGTTCCGTCCATTGTTGACCCAATACCTCTGTATTGCGACAACAACGGGGCTATAGCTTTAGCGAAGGAACCCAGGTCCCATCAGAAATCCAGACACATCTTAAGGCGGTATCACCTGATCAGGGAGATCGTGGATCGCCAGGAGATCGAGATTCGGAGGGTTGCTTCAGAAGATAACACAGCAGATCCATTCACCAAGGCCTTGCCCCAGACTCAGTTCGAGCGGCTGATCGAGATGATAGGTCTTCGATACGCCAGTACATGGCCTTAGTGCAAGTGGGAGATTGTTAGTGTATATGCCCTAGAGGCCATTACTGTATCATACTAGTTTGTATATTACTTGATGGAAGCTTGGGATATTCACAGTTGTATATACAATCTTGCTCGAAATGGTAGTATGCTACTTGGTTTGTCTCTGCTTTAATATGTGCATGTGTTTCTTTTAGCATATCGCTGATATTCATATTAGTAGAGCCCTTAGGATCTTTGCTTGATTACCAGCGTTGTGATGGCGCTCACACTCGTGGGAGCTGGGTGATCTATAAGCACATCCTTATACAGGTCCCTAGTCGTTGGACTATCGAGACAGGGCATCGATACTCCGGAGTAGACTAGCGTATGCGCTTCTCATCCCAGTGTGGGAGACGGTCTGTCCCACAACCGTCAGTACGTCGTACTTGAGATAGTATGTGGGTGCTCGTTAGGTTACGAGTACACTGGATAGGACTCGTCGGGAACTGTTGGTTGGTATTATACCTATCGTCAGTTATCAGTTCCCAAGTGACATGAGTACAGCTTAGTCCGCTGACTTGACACTGTCACTTCGCCTCGAGTGTGTTCCCACTGCACTTTGATTACTACCCTACCACGGCTCAAAGGAGTCATGCAAACAGGTAGTTTTTGGGTGCAGTCCCGAAGCACTTGGAGGCAGTGACGGTTAGACAGGATTCGTCTCTCCCGGTATTGGGGGTTGACATCGCGCTGTGTCAAGGAGAGCCATTACACGAGTAGTCCCTGGCCAGGGCAAGCGAGATATACTGGTAGGTTTCCAGTGTTATCTCAGGATGTTCTGGGCTACACTCCGACACGACTTGTACTGCTATTAGGGGACTGACGTTCACCGCCCCCCTAGCCCCGCCATACGATGTATCAGACGAACAGACCGGACTGTACGGAGATTGTCACATACAGGCTCGGTAGGAGTTCAGATGGGGTTCACCTCGTCAGTCTTCTTGTCGACATCTACCTGGGGACCGTTACGTACAGCTAGTGCCGCTTGCGGTCTGTGGTTAAACCCACTGCCAGCGTAGTGTCGAGTCTTTAGAGTCCCACACAGAGAGCTATTCGCCTTTAGGCAAAATGAGTAGAGGTCGCATGGTTTTGCGACAGGGTTCGTTCACATCCGCGCACTTGTGCACGTTTGCTGTCCGGACAGCTTATACTAGCGGGCTTTGGTTTAAGCCGGATCCTAGTATATGATTTGGGATTGGTTTTTCTCATTGTATTCGTGTTCCTCGGATCACGAATACGGGTGCGTATGCACAGTTGCTTGAGACAGAGGGAGAGGACTTTGATTAGGGTTAATGACTATTGTCATTTGTATTAACCCTAATGATTATGTGTGTATTATGGTTAATTAATATTAGTTTAATAATTGTGCATGGTTGTGGTTGTTGACCATTTGACCCACCTTGACTTATTGACCTTGTTGACACTTTGACCATCATCATTTCATTTGGAAGATGCTCTTTGATCCTTGCAATTTGCATTAAAAATGAAATGATAATGGTCATGTCTTGATTAACCATGACAATTATCTAGCTAATTATCTAATTACAATAATTCACACATATATGTGAGAATGGTTTATTTTATTCTCATTCTATCATTTACTTTCTCTCTCTTGTTCTTCCCCTCCCTCAAGCTCTCCCCTCTCATGTGTTGAGAAACACTTGAGCTTGAGAAAAACCCTTTCTTGATAATCTCTACTCTCATCTAGGGTTCAAGTATTAGCACTTCTTGCACCCTAGTTACTTCTAGCTTGGAGTTGAAGCCAAAGGTCGAGGCTTTCGGGTGGATCTTTTTTCGACGTGAGAAGACGACTAAGGTGACCTCCTTCCACCACTCCAAGGAGCAAGGAGAGAAGGACATAAAGCCCAAGGTATAACCTTTCTAGCACTTAGCTAGTTTCTAGTTAGCTTTAGCTTGTTTTTGTTTAGCAAAGATCCTTCTTTGTCTAGTCCATGTTGCCTAAGCTCATAAAAATTCGATTTTTATTCCGTTTTCCGCCTCCCCGCAAGTACCGGGGTGGGCAACGTGGACTTACATCGTGATCAGTATATCTTGAGCTCGTTTCTCAACACAGTTTTACTTCAACAATCAAGTTCTTGAGCAGGTCTAATTGACCTAGGCAAACCCTAGGCTGATTAGGTATGTGGTATTTGAATCGTGATTGTTTTTTCTTTACCTTTTGTATGTATATTTCATTTTTTTGTTAATAACTAGCACAAAACAAAAAAAACATTCATCTCCTTTTTCATCCTCTCTCATCATCTACTTTTCATATCATGGGTACCCCAAAACGACCAACTCTTGCCGAACTTTAGTACTCTCAACCAGATATTATTTCATACGGCTCTTATTTTTGTTGAACATCAAACGATCCATACATGCCAAATTTTTTTTGAAAGATCGGATAGACGCTTCTAGAAACACCACTTGGATACCACAATCCACGTCATATCAACTGTTTCAAACTTTCATCCCTTCTTATGTTGATACCCCTCCCAAGGGTAATGTGGCGACTCTTAAACCCATGTCCATTGCTGAACGTATTGCAAAATCCTGTAGCCGATCTTTCATACATTTCACCACTCTAAATTTTTTAGGACAACAATTCCAACCATCTTCCTATCAAGATATTGATCCTAATCCTACCTATTCCATGCAACCATTCGATTCCTATCAATCCTACCCAACTTTTACACCTTCTCCAGACATTTCTTCTGATCATCAATTTGGGAGTTTCACATATCCAAACGAATTTGAATCTTTTACTTAAACCCCTTCACAACCCATGTCTAGTCTCGAACGCACATTGGAAGAATTTCGGGTAACTTCAAGCCGATAGATAAAGAAATTGAATGCATCCATGGCTACACTTATACATTCTTTTGAACCAGCAGCTAGTTCCCAACTAGCTCAAAATTTTCCCATGTATGATGTGGCAACAGAACAATTTGATAATTTGAGTAGTGAAACTGAGCAACCCAGCCTTCAAAATCAAACCTACCCGTTCCCGATAGAATTCCACAACTCCAGTTCCGAAAGTCTATCGTGTAAACCAAGTGATTCACATATTGAAGATAGAATGTTTGATAAGTTGTGCGACTATGTAGTGATTGATTTACCCGATTGTGAAGCGACCCTTTCAAGTGAAACCAACACCACTTCCTTTAATCTCTACATCTTGAATCTAGAAAATCAACCGATTGGAAACCATACTTTTGTTAAGGTGTCTAAGAACTTTATATTTGACTTGATTGAGGATATCGATATTGGGGATAATTTTGATGATGAATCCACAAACTTAGTTGAGTTTTTCTCACCAACTCAACACTGCCCTTCAAATCTGTGTGGAGATCATCCCGAACCTTCAACTGTTTCTCCTGAACCCCATGTGCATCTTGAGTTTATTGATGATGAGTTGATTGATTGCATGGATGAGCTTAATTTTGAGGTGAATTTAGAAGAAATCTTTGAGGATATACACGTTTTGTTAGATGAGTCGGATTTTTTTGATTTATCATGTCCCTTCCATTGACTGTGAATATCTTCCTGAGCTTCTAACCGATACCATTCCTCAGTTACTTCCTTCTATCGTTCCTATCATTTCCATACCGCAAGACGACTTGATACTTTCACCTTCTACATCTGGTTCACCTAGTTCGAGCCCGTATTTTCTTGCGAACCTTGACAGGTTTGATCCCATTTCTCAAAGTATTGGTAGATTATTACAATCCAATTTTACACTTGAATCATTACAGATTGGGCTAATTCATTCAATCAATTTACAACCTCAAGTTCGTATTCCATTTTCTTCTCCCGTCCGTTTATCTTCTCATTTACCGAGATCGTATAGCACTTTCATCCATCCACAGTCTCGTGAATTCTTTATTTTCTTTCTCTCCATGTTCTTCCACCAACCATGGTCTCATCACGATAGAATTTTTGGATGGTTGGTGTTAACCTTTGGTCTGTGTAAGGTTTTGTATAAATTAACGCTGTTCCCTCCCTTAACTTTGAACTTCAACGCTTAATAGTGGAAATACTATTTCACTTAAATTTGGGGGGACCTTTTTTGTGTATATATTTTGTTTCTTTTTTCTTGTGTGTGTATGTGTATAGCGAACTGACATATTTTGACCCTCTTTGTGTAGTATGACAGTGAGGGCACTGTCAAGTTTAAATTTAGGGGTGTGCTCGGTAAGCATTTCTATCTTTACATTCATTTGTATAATCTGCATTTGCATACATATTTGAAACCCCATAAAAATAAAAATAAATCCTAAAAAAACAGAAAAACTTTGTCGTCAAGTTAGCTAGTAGGAGAACTTAGATTCAAAATTCCGACGGCTTGGTTTGATAAAGATAGGACCAACTAAATCCTATTTTTAGATTTTGAAAACTTGAAAGATAATCCTCTTTTGAGTTTAACCATAGCTAATGTACGTCTTTGCATCACATTACACGTATCGTGAGTTTTGAAAATTAGATGACAAGTCTGATATGTCATAAAAAATTTTAATTGATAAACTATTTTTTTAAGATCAAACGGCTTTGTTTTGAAATAAGTAATATCAAAAATAGTTTATAAAACGAAGTGAATATGAAGGGATATTATTGAAACCTTAATAGAAACTAAGTCTGAAAAATAACCCATCTAGAACTTGATTGGAGTGATTACACACCTTATCTACACAAACACATCTTTTATCTTAAAAAATACTTGAAAAACTGGTTATATCTTCGTTCGCATTGAATTGTTATGATTTTCACGCTAAAATGAGTCTTTTTGTTTTAGGGCATAGCTAACTTGGGCAATTAAGTCCGCCGGGGTGTCTCTACACCTAATACCCTAAAACCAATTGGTTTAGGTGCATTGGCCCAAACCTCGCTAAGAAACCTAGAAAGTCCAATTTAAAACAAAATCAAGCAAGTGTTCTCTCCGGGTTAAAATTCCTGACTATTCTTTGTCTGAGAATAATCTTGAATAAAGACAAGTTTTTATAAAAATATTTTTAAACTGAGATATAAAGGTTTTATTTGATGATAAAGACTAATACACATTCACGAAGGTGTGTATGAACAAAAACAAGTAAAAGGTGGAGTGAAGAATAAATCCTAGTTTTCTGTTAAAGACGATAGAAATTCTGAATTTGAAACCTAGCTGGAGAACGAAACTTGAGAAAAACTTAACTCTTTATAAACTTGTATGATTCTTTTGAAGATTTATTCAGTCTTTATTTTGTGACATTATGACTTTAATCGAACTTTTTGAAACATAACGACGCTATTTTTCACCGCACGTAAAGACGTATAGAATTTTAAGTTAAATAAGAAGTGAGATGTGAAAAATAATAGCTCGATATTTCTAACTTAGGATAATAAAATTTCTAGCTTTGATACTAAATCTTAGGGTTAGAATCGACGGTTATTTAGCGATACTAGCTTGACGGGATTTTGTGGGTGTAATCCGCTGAAAACCCTCAGGGGACAACACTCCTCCTACTAGGGACACCTAAATATTTAACGGCTTGTTGCACGAGCATGGTGCAATCGCGTTCCCTGCAAAAGTGATGTTATAATTTTGTTTTGCTCGGGACGAACAAAACATAAGTTTGGGGGTATTTGTTTATCACGAAAAACTGCATTTCAATACTGCTCATTCATTATCATTTTTGTGATATATCGGAACTATTAATTCGTGTCTGCTCAATAAGTACAGATTACAGGTATTCATGACAAAACACTGGAAACACACTCAAATGTACGGATACGATATTTTTGAGCCAACACTGCAACCGAAACGGAAAACCAATCAATATTCAAGAGTTTTTGCAACAAATAAGTGTGCACAAAATTTTTATACAAATGGTCCATCATGATTCATGTTGTGAAAAGAAATAGTCAAGTGTGAACACATTCTTTTTAGTGCACAAACCAAGTAGGCAGCTGCCATGATGTTGATATGAACTCAAGTGGGCAAGTGGGCAAGTTGTTTAAAGCAAATGGGCTTGGTGTGATGAGTAGAAATAAAGTGTTGATATAATTTAAAGTTTGCATTTCCCTCCAAATCTACAGATTACAACTCAAGTTGATATAGAAGAATCAAACAATACCAGAGAGATCATGGAGAGGACATGAGATCACCACACAATGACGGGCCCCAATAACCGCCAGAATTGGCTAAATCCCTGCCACCAGCGGTCCCACTTGCACCAAATTGCTCCATTTTTTTCTGGTCATTCCAAGTTGTCACATCATCTCAAGTTTATTATTTGTTTTTGTTGATGAAGTGCCCATATATACCCGAACTGAGAGCAAGCTTAGGAGCAATACTTAGACTACTTTCATTCCATTTTCATTCTTACATTTTGTAATGTTAGTTCAAGCTTTGTACATAGTAGATAGGATTAATCTTGAGCTCTTTGTTTTTATCTAATATTGCAACCTCTTAAATAAGCTTGCAAGGTTAGATTTTAGTATTTGAATTCATTATCTTGTACTCTCATTTTGAACTTGAATGAAACTTATACTTTTGCACCATAGTTCTTAGTATCTTCTTGACTTTACTTTCTTGCAATTAATTTTCTTGCACTTTACTTATTTGTAATGTTATTTTTGATGTCTTCTATCTTGTATTCTCCTTTTATGTTTGTGATGGATTGTGAGTAGTGATCTTGTTAAGGAATGAGAATGGTTGTTTAAGTTAAGATTTTTTTTACTCATTTCCTTTTTCCAAAACTTACTAATTGAACTCTGTCCAAATCTCACGCAATCGCTCCGTTAGACACCCTATCCTACCAAGATAGCGGTAATTCCTAAACATGACCGGTTGCATTTGGTTTGGCCAGAGGCGAAAGTTAAAATACAAGAACGAAAGGACAAGGGTCAATAATCCAGATTTCGCAAATACCATGCTTAAGCACCTTAACCCACATTGTTCCCGATTACCCTGCCTTCAATAGTCAAGTGATGCATAAAGGAATAAGTACGGATTTTCCTAACTTAAATTAACATATCTCTATCTCTAACAAGCGTTTCGTTTGCATATATACAAAACATATAGGTTAGAATCGAACAATTCGGACTTTTGGCTTAACTCGTGAGAGCAAGAACCTAAAATGCACCATCTCCCTGCGGACGACCCGTACTCATCACGGCTAGTTACACGCAATGCTGTCTTGATTGCGATTTCTTTAGAATTAGAAATGACACGATAAATATCTTTCGATCAGTCAACCTACTCAATGTGAGGGTATTGAAGGAACTATGCATGGAAGTTCAGTACGTAGTGCGGGAGAAAATTATCATCTCGGGATTCGACTCACAATCCTCACAGACACTTGGTTCTGTGATTTTGACGGTTTGTTTTGGACAGATGGTAATGGACGTCAAGTTCTATGTGATTGGTGGTAAGACATGCTATAAAGCTCTGCTCGATAGGCTATGGTTACACGAGTATAATATCATCCCTTCTACACAATATCATTGTATGAAATATTTAAAGGATGGTAAAAAGCGCGTCATCACAGGTGAGCTCAATCCTTTTTCGGTCAATGAAGTATGAAAGTATGAACATGCCAAGTACTTCTTGCAAGATTTCGAGAATAACGAGAAAGCCGGCAAAACGGAAAGCAAGAAAATCAGGTGGCCACTATCCCAATCTTCCGAAGCGATACGGAAGAAGAGGAGGAAATAGTGTTCTCCGGCCAACCTAAGAATGATGAACAAAAGTCGACACTAATCGTCCCTATCTTCCAGAGCGATTTAGAGGAGGAGGATGAAGCGATATTCTCCACCCCTCCTCTGGTGAAAACCCTTAACGAAGCTAATCGGACTTTACATGTCACGATGGTTCAGCCTCGGTACTCTAAAGAGCTCGACATCATTAGCACCGACAATGTGGGGGAGCTGATAACATTCTATATACCTCCTAAGCGTACAGATGAAAAGGAAAATCTCTTCTACAAATTGGAAGAGACTAAAGTGGAGAAACAAATCTGGCATGGACTCGACCCAAACTTCGACAGGTTGCAGCCTATCTGCATGCCTAGATACTTCACGAAAGGATTAAAGGAGTTCTTGAAGCATCAAAGGGTACCGTTAGAGCAAACCATTCGAGAAGCCAAATTCTACAAAAGGATCTGGGAAGTGCCCAGGACTCGCGAAATTAAGCCCAACAGGAAGCTCGATACTACCGGATTGGAATATATCCGGTCCAAGAAGGGGGAGCGAAATCACAGTTGTCATTCCATAAACGAAAAAGAAGAGGTTTTGCTGATAAACAGCACAGCCGAGCAGGGGGCAGGGCCTGCACAAAGAACTTCGAGGTTGATATGATGATAAGAAAAGCTTTTCAAGCAAGTAAAGAAAACCAAAGCCGTGAGATGGCCGAATATGAAATGGCCAGATGACGGCGCCTAAACAAGTAATTCATGGAAGGGGTAAAATGTGATACTCCTCAACCACAGCTGCCTTCATCCTCCTATGAAGAAGGAGAATCTCAAAGCGGCAAGGACAAGAATAAGGTGATGATCACAGACGATACCCAAAAACAACAGAGCAGTCCCAAGACACCTATCTATCGGAATAAGTTAGGTTGTAGTCCATCCTTTATAAAGAAGATGGGGCAGGAATACTGTTTCTCTCGAGATAAGACAAAGAAGATATTTGGCCTCATCAAGAAGTACCAGATGTTGTCACTTCTAGAATCACGATGACCCGAGCAAGTAAATGCGATCGATCGCCTTAATTTTTTCTTATACCATCAGGTGATAAATCACCTAATCGAAGATTGCTTTATGTTCAAGAACTGGGTTGAAGAACAATACCGACAAGGCAGGTTCATACTGACCGATAGTTGGAAGGTAAACCCGCCATGGAAGCACGAGCCAAAGATAGTCTATGCCATCAGATTGGGGCCCATTCGATTCAAAAAGCGTAAGTGAACTCATACCTGCTGCATAATAAGCATCTCAAATGAGGGAGAAGATGAAAATATGTCTAAGCTTTTCAGATGCTTTGCAAATGAAGATGAGGAAATCTTAGAACTGCCGCTGGCATCAAAAAAGCTGGAAGATGGGATACAAATCACGGCAGACAACTTAAAGAAGATGACCCGATACCAAAATTTGTCAGCGAATTGCTATCAGAACAGGTAGCTACTCTGAAGACGGTACTCATAGAGTTTCGACACTGCTTCGCCTGGAATTATTCCGAGATGTCAGGTCTCGATCCAAACATAGCAGTGCACAAACTGGCCATAACGCCAGGGATAAAGCCCGTCAAACAGACACCAATAAGGATGAGGATTGAACTCAAGATAAGCATTAATGCATAAGTGAAAAAGCTCATAGACTCTGGCTTCATCCATGAAGTAAAGTATCCCGACTGGATCGCCAATATTGTTCCCGTAACGAAAAAAATGGAACAATTCGGATCTGTTTGGACTTCCAGGACCTAAACAAGGCGTGCCTGAAAGATGATTTCCCCATACCAATTACCGAGCTAATGATCGACAACACCTCCACTCACAAGGTCTTCTTATGTATGGTTGGATCTTCAGGATACAATCAGATAAAGATGGATCCCAAAGACCATAAGCATATGGCCTTTCACACACCATTAGGCGTATTCTGCTACAAAGTGATTCGGCATAAAGAATGCAAAGGCGACATATAAAAAAGCGATGATGAAGATCTTTGATGATCTTATTCATGAGATCGTCGAATGCTACATTGATGATCTTGTCAAAAGTAAGTCCCATGAAGAGCACTGGAATCATCTCAAGATCATCTCCAAACGTCTCCGGAAGTATAACCTAAAGATGAACCCACTGAAATGCGCATTTGGAGTCTCCTCCGATAAATGCCAAGGGTTTATCATTCTCCACCAAGGGATTGAAATCGAACCTTCTAAAATTAGGGCCATTACAGAAATACCCTTTCCAAGAAGCCTCAAGCAACTGCGATCGCTCCAAGGAAAGCTCGCGTATATCCGACGGTTCATCGCCAATCTCTCTGGAAAATGCCGTCCGTTCAGCCACCTTATGAAGAAGGGAACTCCTTTTATATAGGACCAATAATGCAAAGAAGTATTTGAGGAAATCAAGCAATATCTGCAAAATCCACCGGTGTTAGCTACCCTGGTGAAGGGAAAACCCTTCATTCTGTATACAACCGCACTTGATGGTTCTCTACGAGCACTATGGGCACGTGAGAATGACTAAGGAAAAGAAAGGGTTTTGTACTACCTAAGTCGAGTCATATTGGGAGAAGAAGCAATTACTCCCCTATCGAGAAGCACTGCTTGGCGCTGATATTCGCAATCACGAAGTTCTGATATTATGCCTTGGTGCATGAAGTCCACCTTATATCAAAGGTAGATCCCCTCAAATACCTTATGACAAGAACTATACTGACATGGAGGCTCTCAAAATGGGCACTTCTGCTCATGGAGTTCACAATCGTTTATCACCCCTTCAAAGAGGCAAAAGGACAAGTCACCGCCGACTTTCTTGCTAAACAACTTGTCCCAGCTGGCTTTCCAATAAACTGTGAGCTGTCGGATGAACATTCAGTCAACGCTGTTGTGAAGAAAGAAGAAGAAGAAAATCGCCAATGGGAACTCTATTTCGATGGAGTATCTTCAATAAAAGTGTGAAAGAGGAACCATCCAGCAATCAGGGTCGGAATATGCCTCATTTTTGTCACTCCACAGGGCGGAATAACACGCCATGCAATCTCATTGACGGAGCCTAAGACCAACAACGAAGCGGAATATGAAGCTCTCATAGCCGGTCTCAAAATTGTGATCGATATGGGAATCAAGGATTCCACATATACGGGGATTCTCAACTAATCGTCGGTCAAGTCAATAGCGATTACAAGACATGCACGCCAGAGCAGATAAAGTATGGAGAAAATGTGCAATAACTACTGATGCAGATCCCATCATATACATAGGAGAACATGCCGAGAGCAGAAAACAGCAAAACGGATGCATTAACCAAGTTGGCCAAAGAATTGGCAGATGAAAACCTTGACGATGTAATGATTATTGTCCAAAGCCGCAAGGTCCTAGAACCCGCAAAAATAACTTCGGAACCTCTAAATGAAGTACCCATAGAAAATGTCCTTGATAAAGAAGAAGAAGAAGAAAAGAAGGACTGGCGGGGAGTCTTCGTAGACTACTTCAAGTCCCAATAAGTGCATGAAGACGCGTCACAAAGACACCAGCTCATCAAAAGAGCTCTGTCGGTTGCCTTTGTCGATGGAACCCTATATAAAAGGTCCTTCGATCATATATGGATAAGATGCCTAGGACCGAAGGAAGCCAAAAAGGTTATCTAAGAAATTCATGATGGACTTTGCGGATCCCATCAAGCTAGTCTGAATATGAAGTTGAAGATTAAAAGAATGGGTTACTATTAGCTCACGATGATTCATGATTACATCGAATATGCAAAATGGTACCACTCATGCCAAATACATGGGAACTTCATACTTCAGCACCCAAATCCGCTGCATCCGTAGCCAGCTAGCCGTTTGAGATGTGGGGGACCGACATAATGGGCCCTATTGAACTGGCGTCATCTAAAGGACACCGGTTCATCTTAGCGACAACCGACTATTTCTCCAAATGGGCAGAGGCGATATCATAAAGAGAAGTGAAGATGAAGAACATCCTACACTACTTCAAAACACATGTCATCTATCAGTTCAGAGTTCCACGGCGAATAGTCTCAGACAACGGACCGGCATACAAAAGCCACAAGATAAAATGATTCACACAACAACACAAGATAGACTGGAGATACTCATCCGTCTATAATTCTCGAGCTAACGGTCTAGCTAAAGCTTTCAACAAGACACTAACCAAGCTCATAAAGAAGATGGTGTCTAAAAATAAGAAGGATTGGCACGAAAGGCTACATGAAGTTTTTTGGGCATATCGAATGACGTTCAAGACAGCCACGAAGACGACGCCTTATGCATTGGTGTTTGGCGCCAAAGAAGTACTCCGGCTGGAGATCGAACTTCCCTCACTGTGAATGGCGATTCAATATGAGCTAACAGATGAAGAAAATACTCATCTCCGGCTCGAAGAACTTGATACTCTTGAAGAAACCCGTCTCGCAGCACAGCAAAGTCTGGAAGCCCATCGGGCAAAGATGACCCAGGCATATGAAAGGCTAATCAGACCGAGAATATTCCACCCAGGCGAACTCATACTGGTTATCAAAAGACCGATGATCCACAACCGCACAAAACATGGAAAGTTCGAGCCAAATTATGAATGCTCGTACATCGTAGAAAAAGTCTACAAGGCGGAGCTTACCTGCTGATGGACATGCATGGAGAAAGACTCTTTCGGCCGATAAACGGTCAATTTCTTAAGAAATACTATGCTTGAAGAGTCACAGCTTGGGTCAATGATAGATGATGACGACTTTTTCTGCTCGCTGTCTTCTTAAATCGAGACTCCAAAAGCCAAATATGGATCGCTATGTCCTTAAAATGGCATTCTGCCTTACGGCCGATCTCCAAATTGATTACTGTATACAATCCATGGGCACAAACAAGACATACCCCATCCAAATTTTGCATTGACCGTTATGTCCTTAAATTGGCATCTTGCCCGACAGCAAGCCTCTAAATTGGCTTCCGTATACAATCCACAAGCACAAACAAGCTATATCATCCCCAAGTCCCACTGGCAAGCAATGTTGGGGACCAGCAGCGAAGCTACATCCGAGAGTTCTACCGGCTATTTCAGGCTAAAAAAATTCTGGTACGTACATAAGAAAAAGGGCACGAATGAAAACCCGAAAGGGCTCCGGAAGTAAAAACATCAGGACTACTTGCAAGTTTGTGAAAACCTGAAAGAGTGCAAATTCATGAAAAGAAAACACTCTTGTGAGATCCATACAACTCACGAGAGAAAATACACTTAGGGAACCCCACGGTTCCTAAGGAGAAAATACACTTGCGAGATTCTCTCGACTTGTAAGTAGAAAATACTCTTGTAAGATCCTTATGACTTATAATGGAAAACCCACTTAGGATTCCTCATGAATCCTAAGAAAAAATACACATACGAGATCCTCTCGACTTGTAGGGAGAAAATACCTTTATCAGACCCTTACGGCTCATGAAGTCAAAAAGCTTTAGTTGACAAGGTCTAAACCTGTCTTCTAAGCCACCATTGTCCAACGGGTAACGGCAAATGATTAGTTGCTCCTGACATTATACTTTAGTGTTAGCGGTGCTGATGCCGGCCTAAAACCCAAATCTTAAGTTTCCATAAAAGACACATGATGATTCACTCCTGGTACTATTCCAGCATAGCAATGCTGATGTTGAAAAGAGCACCAACTCATAACAAAATCAGCGAGTAAAAAAATGGGTACGTCTATAAGCAGAAAGAGCACGAATGATAACCCAAAAGGGCCCCGTGAGTAAAAACAGCAGGACTGCCCACTAATTTATGAAAACCCGAAAGGGTGCAAATTCATGAAAAGAAAACACTCTAGTGAAATCCATACGGCTCATGAGAAAAAATACACTTAGGGATCCTCGTGACTCCTAAGGGAAAATACACCTACGAGATCCTCTCGACTCGTATGGAGAAAATACTTTTACGATACCCTAACGGCTTATAAAGACAAAAAGCCTTAGTTGACATGGATCTAAACCTGTTTTTTAAGCCAACATTGTCTAAATAGGCAACGGCAAATGATGAGTTGCTCCTGACAATATTCCAGTTGTAGCGATACTGATACAAAAATAAGTATCAAATCCCAAGTTTCCCCAGGAAGATGATGAATTGCTCCTGGCATACGTGCTTCAGTGTTAACAACGCTGATGCCAATCTGAAATCCAAACTCTCGACCCCTAAGTCGTTAAACCGAGAAATAAAAAAAGAAAAGAAAAGAAATATCTGAAATGATTGGGCAGCTCGCAATAAAAATCAGCGAGAAAAAATAAAATGAAATAGCCGAAATGATTGAGCAATCGCGACTTTCACGATAAGAAAAGCTAAAATGATAGAGCAATCGCGGATAAAAAAAGAAGAAGAAGATTTTTTCTGCCTTATAAGAAGTTCGGTTCCGGCTCTTGTATACAATCCATGGGCACAAACAAAGAAAAAAGGAGCAATGTGTTCCGCCATGTTCGAACAAATAAAGAATGGAGTCTTAACGGCAATACGTACAGCCTAAATACTACTTGGATGTCCATTCTACTTCCGCAGAGTACAGGCATAGCGTCCGCAAAGCTCAAAAGAGCCAAAGCAAAAGCAGAGTGATAGCAAATTCCTAACTCCAGGTCTCGATGGCATGATGTATATATGCATAAGGACCAATGGATGTCATCTCACCTCAGAAGGGTGTGGTTATGACTTCCCTAGGACTCGAAGAAAGAGTCTGACCTCAAAGTAAAGTGTCACAGTGATGCCTAACGCTGAATCATCTAACAGCAATATGGATACTCCAGCCTAGGAAGATTACTTGAGATGTTGTATCACTGCCTCAGAAGGGATTGAATATACAGTAAGTGCGTGGCTACTCGAACCGCTGCCTATGGGACGCAAAACGAGAAGAAGTTAGCTAATGCAACAGTGTCACGGACTAAACCCAGTACCATAAACCTGATGGGCTCTTATACTACTAGGGGTATGTTAACGTCAGTCTGGGTTTATCTACACCAAAGGGTAAGGTAAACTGAATGCTCCGGAACGAGTAAATAAACTAAGAAAAAACATTTCAACATAAGCAGAGAAAAAGAAGGGCAATTCATGAACAAAAGGTGTTTTGCATTCATACGTCAAAAGACGAATTACAGAGGACAAACATTCAAAATAAAACTCATTTCATCATTCAAAGTTTACAATGGCAAGATACTGGCGTTGGTACAAGGATTGATGGATTCAAAGATAAATTCAAGCAAGGCTTCATCAGCATTGTCTACCATCTTCTTGTACGCCTGTTCATGAAGATAAGCTTTGGGGTTACCACTTATATCGTCCGTCCTCGCGTATGAGGATATTATCGCTTTCTGCTGATAAATCTGGTGCAGCAGAGTAGTCGTGCGGTTCCTCTAATTTTTAGATCTCAAGCCCATCAGATAGACCGAGTGTACTTTGTCCTCAGCCTAATTAAATACTTGGAGCGACCACGCCTCAGAAAGCCCAGGTATAACATTCTAGATTGCTCTAAAAATCATCTGCAACATGGAAGAGCTGTGAGAAAGCAATCGCCCAGAATGATCCTCAAATCGATGCAACACGGCTTCACAGTGGGCGTCAGTATAGATCGTCCCATAAGAGCGAATGTAAGCATAAGAGATGATGTCCCTGATGGAATACAAATGATCGTCCATGGTATCTGCAAAGAAAGGCAAAAGGAATACCATCTCAAAAATACAGAAAGCAATGTAGGTTCAAAAGTGTGGAGCCTCTAGCTTCAGAGCTAAGAGACCCACAGCTAGGTCAAAGTTGACCCATTAAAGGTCAAGACCTAGAGCACGTATGCTATAAAATTCAAAGATTTTTCTAAGTAATAGATGCACAATCTAAACGAGTGCGTTCTAAGAAGAACAAGTGCACAACCCAAAAGGTGCATACCAATCAAACAGTGGCAAATGCTTCATGATGCGTTCATAATAGAGCAAAGGTAGGAGTGTGCATTCACACTTACCAAACGATAGGACGTTTCAAGAAAAATTTCTTGATTTGACCTTCGTCAAAAAGAAGCTAAAGCTTCATCGCAAGCGCAATGCTCTAAGAATGAATTCTCAAAATTCAAGAAAGAAAAGAAGGAGGCGTGGCCTCAATGAAAGGCTAAGGCCCTACTTATACCACTGTGGGGTTAGTTCACCTAATCTCAAGGCAAATCCGACGGTGCAAAACTTGACACCGTTACGCACATGTGCAAGGCGCGTGAGCGAACTGGTGGGGGCATTTGTTTCCGCCCAATTAGGGCACACTCATCAGTTGCATACTTAGCATAAGTACGATGTGTGTGCAATGTGACACGTGCAATGCACATGCGCATAGGCAAAGCCCTTGATGCGATGCCACCCATGCAGATCACGAACGCATAGGCTAAGCCCTGGATGCAATGTGACCTGTGCAATGAACGTGCACATAGGCTAAGCCCTTGATGCAATGTGACTCGTGCAAAGCATGTGCGCATAAGCCAAGCTTTTGATAAGCTGCGAGCCGCATGTTGGGTTGAAGCGCATAATTAAATCAGAGCTTAAACTCTATTTGAGAAAATATTTTCCCTATCTTTCTTAAACAGAAAGATATTTTCTTATTAACAAGAAATCCCTTAGGATTAATAATCCAACGGTGCTTAAGCTCCATCTGTTGATCTTAAGATCAATTGGAGATCTCTTAATGAAAGATTCTCTCAACTTGCTTAACAATCACCTCTCATATTTATAGGAGAGGGGAAGATTAATCTCGATATGGAAAGACCACCCCATAAACTTAAGACTAATCTCAGCAACCGAGAACTTAAGTTCTTCTTTTGCAATCAACAAAACTCTCTCTTCTTCTTCCTCCAAAACCCGAGGTAAGGAAATTAATCTTCATAAAAAAAGGACGGTTAACCTTCAGAAAGAACGTAAGTTCTTCTTTTGAATCAAAGATTCTTAAGTCAAATATCCTCCTTAAGAAGTTAAGCTCTCTTGGAGGGATTTTTTATCTCAAGATCAAGGGTTTGAAGGGAAATTTAGGAACCCTTCCATCAAAAACTTTGATGAGAAATCATCTTATGAAGCCTTTGCTTCATCGAAAGCTGTCGCTTGCTTGAAATCCTTCGCTTTCTTCATGATGCGCACCCTAGAAAAGGGGCATGCACACTCAAGGACTATCACCGAAGATTTGGCTTCATTGAAAACATGGTCTGCCTGTAACGACCATGTTTTTACTATAATGCTTTTTAATAAATAAAAATATATTTGTTTCGAAATAATTCGTTTTGTCAAAAGGAAAATGTTTTGAAAGATTTTTTAAAAAGATTTATTTTGATTTCTTCTAATATAAAGAATTTATTCGATTTTGTTTTGAAAGAAAAATTTTGAAAAGATAATTTGTTTTATTGAAAGAAAGAAAAAAATTAGTTTGAGAAAATGATTTATTCCGTTTATCTTTTAAATTATTATCTTTTGAAAACTCTGTATATAATTGTTTCTATTTAATTATATGCAATAATAAGCTTGTATCCCTTTGGTTAAGTCATTGCATTTCTAGTTCATAGACCACATATTCGAACACTGGGTCTTGCAATTATTTTTATCAGAATTTTTAAACCCTTCTCATAGCCTACATATGACTTTTCATTTCATCTTCCTTTTAACCCCCAAAATGAATGCATATAATAATTAGAATGGTTATAGTTATGGATTATTATTATGATCATATTAATATTCTTTTATTTGTCCTCTCTCTCCCCCTTCATCATCCTCCTTCCTCCTTCAAACCCTTACTTCAAATCTCCATCCAAGACAACTCGAAGATCTTCGCTCCCCCGAGACGTCGAAAGATTCCCGGTCGATTCTTTTTTCATAAATCGGCAATACGGTTGTTATACCGTATTGCTAAGCTTGTAAGTCCCCCTCCGTCTCTCTCTCTTCTTGTTGAATCTCCCTTCTCTTGTCATGTCGTTGTTGAAGACGATACTTGTTCTGTTCCGATTAGTCCCATGATAAAATAATTTTTGTTAAGTTAAAATGTTTAATATAAAGAACCTATATTTAGTTTTAAATTCTTGCTTACAATAGTTGATCACATGTTAAGTAATATTGTTGTTAACGGTTAATCATGATCGGCTCATATGCTTGCTTTATATATGTTAACTCATGTTATTTGTTACTGAAATTTTAATCATTTATATTTAATTTTGCATAAAAGAAAAACAAAGTTACAAATAATTACAATGTTTTGTTATTCACACATATGATCTTGAAATACCTTTATGTTCAAAATAAATTCTAGAGATCAATCTTGATTTCTAGAAATTCTAAGAATATTAGTGTTGGATATGTATGCCCTAGAGGCCTGTATTGTATAAGATACTAGGGATATGTATGTACAGGACAATCTTGCTCAGTGGTATATACTATATTATTTGAGTTGTCTGTATCTTGATATGTGTATTTCTTTCTATTGATACTTTATATTGCTTGCACATATTGATAATGACTTGATACAGTAGTATACTATTATGGTTTGACTTTATCTTAACATGTGCATATGTTATACTCGATATAACATATGGCAGTTACATGTTGATAAAGCCTGTTGGATTTTGCTTGACTACCAGCGTTATGGTGGCGATCATACTTATGGAAACTGGGTAGCCCATAGGCACATCCTTAAAGGTCCTAAGTTGCAGAAGTATCGAGATCGGGTATCGATACTCCAGAGTAGACTCGTGTATATGTTTTTAGACCTCGACGAGGGACGGTGGTTGGTCCCATAATCATTGGTGTGATCACTTAAGATTGTATACAGGTGCTCACTAGAGATGAGTATACTGGACGGACTCGCCGAGAACCTCTAGATGGTATTATACCTATCATCAGATAGCAGTTCTCAGATGACATGAGTACAGATTATTCTTAAGACCTGAGGTCATCATTTGTCTCGTATGAGTTCCCACTATGCTTTGATCACTACCCTACCACAGCTCTACTGAGTCGTGCAAACAGGTTTTGGTTGGGTGCGGTCCCGAGCCACATTGAGGCAGTGAATGATTGTCAGGAATTCGTCTCTCCCGGTATTGGGAGTCGATATCACACTATGTCCGGTTGGCTAAAACCATAAGACCTTGGCCAAGGCAGTTGAGAACTACTAATGGTTAGATCAGTAGTTTCTCGGATTGGTCCTGAGCCAAATCGACATGACTTATCGGGTCAGTAAGGGTCTGACGTTTACCACCCCTAAACCCGATATGCGATACTCTTAGACGAAGAGACCGGACTGTACGAAGATTGTCACGAATAGGCTCAGTAAGAGTCCGGATGAGCTTGCTCGTCGGCCTTCTTTTCGACAGGTATCTGGATAGCCGTTATGTACAGCTAGTATCGCTGACGTGCTTATGGTTAAACCCACTGCCAGTATGCTGTTGAGTCTTTAGAGTCCCACACAGAGGGTTTCTCTGACTCAGGCGAAACGATGTGGTGGCCGTATGTTTATACGTGCAGGATTTCAATCGAATAATAATACTAGCCTGTTTAGAATTAAGCAGGATTATTAAATCAGGTATTGATTTGATAATTTACATATACACATTTCGATGTGTATATTCTAGTGTCATCTAGGTTTTCGATCGAGCGGGGTTCCGATCGAATGATAAAACTAGCCGGCTTAGGATTAAGCCGGATTATTAAATCATGTATTGATTTAATAATTTACGTGTATATATTTCGATATATATATTCTAGTGTTATCCAGATTTTCGATTGGACGGTTGGTAATACTGGCGGGCTTAGGATTAAGTCGGTTCATTAAATCGGATCTTAATTTAATACTGGTATTATTTTAGTGGTATTATTCTATCTCTTGAATATTTGTATTTTGGTATGAATATAGATATTTATATACGGTAGAAAATATTTTGTATTTATACAAAATATCTTCTAGAAGATGACACCCCATCTTGTATTTTTTCTATTTTGTTGAAAATAGATAATGAGATGGAGGAATGAAGATATTTGAGACATGGGAGGAAGCATGGCTAATTCTTTTGTTTATTCATTTGCTCTTACTATTCAAGCATGGTTGCATTTTCTATGGAAAAATAATGCATGCTTGATTTTTGGTAAAAGACTTAGCCATTCTTCACTTGCCCATTCTTCACTTGCTTTTCTCTCTCATCTTTGAGAGCTCTCTCACTCTCTTCTTCTTGAGTTCATCTTCATTCCAAATCTTTAACTATCTCATGTGTTGAGAGCCAAAGGGTTTGAGATAGAAAATTACCATTAAGCATTACCACATCACCTAAGAAACTAGTTTAGCAAACTAGTTTGCTTAGTTTACTTCTTTTAGAGGTAGGAGCTTGGATCAAGGACCTTCAGGTGGATCATCTAGGACCGAGAAAACCAGCCATCAAGTTCAATCAAGATCACCTAACGAGCTTAAGAAGAGGAGTAAAGACCCGAAGGACACGGGTCTCTAAGTATAACTCCTTATCACAGTAGCTAATTCTCTTTAGCTAGCTAGTTTCGGTGTATGGTTAGATTCTAGGATATGTTTTCTAGCGTCGGATTTTAAAAAGTCAAATTTTTTCGTTCCGCAACGGCCGTGGTAGACGGCCAGGGCACTAAGAAACCCAATATGGTATCAGAGCAGGTTCATAAACCTTAACTAGCAAATTTGCACTAATTTAGAACTTCGATCGACAAAATTATCCGAATCGCATTTCCAAAAACCTTACTCGCTGTTCGAATTTTAAAGTTGTTCAAAAAATATTTTCAGACATATTAAAATTATGTGCAGGCTTTTTCAGAGCCAAGAAAAAAATTTGAGCACTTAATCATCAAATTGGACCGCTAATCCGCGGCCAAATTGGTCATTTGGCATGGCTGCTGTGCTCTAAACTTTTTCAGGTGTTCAAGTTCATGGAAATGTGATTTTTAGTACATTTGGATTTTACCCAGATTTGTTTGTGTACAGCTTTGTACATGGGGGTAAATGCGAAAAGTTTTAATCGATCAAAATTCTAAATTCTTAGTTTTCTGTGTATTTGTTTCTATGGCCGGGAATATCATTGAGCGGTATAACCTGACTGATTGTCATATGTACAATCAGACGGGTTTACAAACATAATATTAGCGTTAATGTTCTGTGTTGCACTGATGTTGTGAATGGATTATCGTGGTGGATAGCCTATAGTGCAATGGTAGTTGTACAGTTCAGATTCATTTGTATATTCATTATTGTGGGACGAGCGTCCGATATGTGGACTGTCGTTTCTACCAGATTGTATATTTTTTTATTGGGGTATGGCCGGGCATAGTCACAAATTCGTCGTTCGGGAATAATTCGGCGAGGTCGAAAATTCGGATTCGGAGAACTATTCAGAAAAAATCGGCAGGTATTCGGGAAAGATTCGGTAAGTGTTCGGGAAATGTTCGGGAAGGATTTCGAGCAATAAATTAATATATGAGACGCTAGGTTTTGATTTTGTGAATTATTTGTTGTTTTTTTGAATTATTCGTTGTTTTTCACATAATTCGGGAATAATTCACGAATTATTCGCGAATAATTCGTGAATTATTCGGCCAGTTCGGCAATGGCGATTAATTCGGAGATTAATTCGTCTGATCAAAAATTCGCGAATTATTCGTGAATTCGACGAATAATTCGCGAATTATGTGACTATGTGGCCGGGTTGAGGTCGATGTCACCGTATATATATATGTTTTACTTTTCTGTACTAGAATTACCCCACGGAGGAGTGCTAGAATAGCCGGGTTCTAGAAGGAAACGGGCCGGCATCTCATGGCATTGAGACGGAGGGAGCCTTACTCTAGAATTGACGGGCTGTTCGCCGCACTCATAGGGGGTATAGGATGACCCACGGAGGGGTGCTCAAGTTACCGGATTCCGTGAAGTGCTGGATGGCCTATTCACTTTATTGATTGGGGTAGCCTCACTTCCGGGATTGGCGGGTAACTTGCTGCGCTCGTAGGGGTCTAGGTTTTTCATTGTATGGGCTATCGACACGAACGGGAACGTCGGGTCTCATTTGCGGCTCAAATGAAACCTGAGGCTCCAAGATTATCCGCTATTCCCTGTTGCTTATTACTGTTCTGTGATGCTGCTTATATCATGCCTGGAACGAATGGTTATACACACACACACACACACACACTAGTAGATGTTGTATATGTTTTGCATTCGCACTAGTCCTGACCCCGTTCTATCGGTAGTTAAGTAACCTAACGGTGCATGACGGGGCCCCGTAGCGAATACGGGTGGTATATATGTATATTTTATTTTCGTTCTTTTCTAGTGTGATAAGAATTAATTGATGGTACCACGTTAATTTTAATTAATGCAAGAAAAGAAGCCTAAAAAATGTTGTTGGAACAAGTTTCGAAAAACTATAGTCATACTCTTTCGCTTTGCTTAATGGTATTCGGTTAGGAATATCCCGCACCTCATTCGAGGAGGCAAGAGCCTAGATCCCTTCACGGGGAGTGACCTTTTAAGCAAAAGTTTATGTTACTATAAATTACTCGGGTTTTTTCAAAACCACTAGTTTTCAAAAGCGGAGCCTAAACCACTCCTTTTAAAAACTACTCGGTTCCTTCAACGATATCAAGTTCATTACGTTAAAAGGTTTTTCGCCAAAAACCTAGCCGTAGCCCTCCATCGTTACAGATAATTACTACTTAGTATTCGTGCTGCGTTTGTTGATTATTCATCAAGGCGTAGTGTACGGTAGTTAAGTAATGATTGTCTGTAGCATAGATAAATACGATTGGTTAGGACGGTTGTGTGACTTTATTAATCATTCATCAAGGGTCATGCGAGCAGGTCTAATACAATCTTGAATGATGACGGGTTGAACTTGACTAGGACCTTTTGATTTGTTAATTATTCATCAAGGTCACTTAGGTCCTAGGGGCAAAAACCACATCGGGAGTTTCGAATATACAGGAAACTTGCTAGTGTTGCATACCTTCTGGAGTGTGATGACTAGAGTGGCTTCCATCTAGGTTATCACGCAATGATAGTTGGATCCCGATCCCACTGATGGGTAGGATTACTCTTGGAAGATATTTTTCACTTCACAATTAGCTAACCTATTAGGTGTCTAGAAAAGTGTTAACGGGACTACGCCTCTGCGGAAACGAGCTTTATTTTAATTAGGTTCATGCGAGAGCACGGGAAACCTCTCTCGGAGTACCAACACTCACCTGGCTGAACGGTTAGCGAACTTGTAAGGTGCGAATAATCCCTACCAGTTTTCCTTTGAAAGATTTGAAGGAAAATTCGAGAAAACAGTGGGAGCCATCCTGATTAAGTAAACTAATAACCAATCTAATTTTGCAAGAGCGCACGCTGAGTGTTTCTTTTCTCTCTCTCTCTCCAGGTAGCAACCATTTCACACTCTAATCAAAATAATAAAATGTTTTACTTGACCGAACCAGCTTACTACACTGGGCTGGGGAACGCCGGTTCGGCTCTAACTTGTGACAATGCTCACGAGTATGAGTAAGGGAAAGAGGACTATAAGGAATTCCTGATAACCCTATTGAAGGAGAAACATTCTAATGCATCTTTTTCAGGTGTATTTGTTGTTGAAAACTGTTTTTGGGTCAACCCTACCTCCTGGGTACTAGATACCGGGTCAGAATCTCATATCTGTAACTTATTACAAGGACTGAAAAAAAGTAGAATGGTTGGACCGGGTGATATGTCCCTCAGAGTAGGGAGCGGAGCACAGGTTAGTGTTGCTGTCGTCGGTGAATATCACCTAGTATTGCCAAGCGGCAATACTATGATTTTGAACAATTGTTACTATGTACCTTCCATGCTCTGTAACATCATATCAGTTTCTTTACTTGATAAAGATAGATATAATTTTGTTATAGATAGAAATATCATGAACATTCACCTTAATCAGATATTGGTTGCAGAAGGTACACTGTGTAATGATGTCTACGTTCTAAATCAAAACATAGTCTTCAATATACAAAACACACGCAAGAGGAAGAGTTCAGATACGGACGAAACTTAATTGTGGTATTGTAGACTTGGTCATATCGGTAAGAAAAAACTAGGTAAGTTGCATAAGGATGGCTATCTGAATTCATTTGAATTTTCATCTTATGAAACTTGTCAGTCCTGTCTCAAAAAAAAGATGACCAAATATCCATTCACCAGACACGGAGAAAGAGCTACAGAGCTCTTGGGACTCATACATAGTGATGTATGTGGCCCGATGTCTATACATGAGAGGGGTGAGTTCTCGTACTTCATTACATTCACTGACGATCTCTCTAGATTCGGATATGTTTACCTTTTGAAATACAAATCTGAAGCTTTTGAGAAATTCAAAGAATATAAGAGCGAAATAGAGAACCAGACAAGAAAAAATATTAAAATCCTTCGATCTGATTGAAGAGGGGAGTACTTGAGTACGAAATTTCATGATTTTCTAAAAGAGGATGGTATTCTCTCTCAGCTTACTCCTCTATACACACCACAGCAAAATGGTGTATCGGAACGGAGGAACCATACCCTATTGGACATGGTTCGCTCCATGATGAGTAGTGCTGATCTGCCTCTTTCATTTTAGGGACATAACTTCAGACTGCGGCATACTTATTGAATCAAGTTCCATCCAAATCTGTGCCTAAAACTCCATATGAAATATGGAGTGGTAAGAAACCATGTCTTAAATTTATTAAGATATGGGGTTGTCCGGCTTATATTAAAAAGCAAAATCCGGATAAACTAGAGGCACGATCGATTCTTTGTAAGTTTGTGGGATATCCTAAGAATTTTCTTAGATATCTGTTCTACCACACTGAGGAACAGAAGGTATTTGTGTCTCGCCACGCCACATTTTTGGAAAGGGAAATTCTTACAAAAGAAATTAGTGGGAGCGCGGTAGAACTTGAAGAAATTCTAGAAGCACAAACTGCAACTGAAGATTTGGTAGAACCAGAGAATTCAATAGAACCAAACGACCCTCAACCACTCCGCAGATCCAGTAAGATTTCTCGTCCGCCCGAGAGATACTACGGTTTTCTCATAGATGGAGATCGAGAGGATTGCATCTTGGAAGAAAATGATTCTACTAGTTTCAAGCAGGCCATTAACAGTAGGGACTTTGTAAAATGGCTCGATACTATGCAATCCGAAATGGAGTCCATGTACACCAACAAAGTTTGGACTTTGGATGTTGCTCCTCCTGGGGTAAAACCCGTTGGATGTAAGTGGATTTTCAAAAAGAAGATTGGTGCAGATGGATAGGTGGAAACTTATAAAGCTAAACTTTTTGCAAAAGGTTTTCGTCAAAAACCAGGAGTGGATTATGATGAAACCTTTTCTCCAGTGGCTATACTGAAATCCATTAGGATTCTACTTGCTATTGCTGCCTACCATCACTATGATATATGGTAGATGGACGTTAAAACGGCTTTTCTAAATGGAAGTTTAGAAGAGTGCGTTTATATGGATCGGACAAAGGGATTCGTAGACAGTAGGAGCAGCGGGAAGGTGTGCAAGTTGCTTAAATCCATTTATGGATTAAAGCAGGCGTCGCAGAGCTGGAACATCTGTTTTGATGAGACAGTCAAGGAATTTGACTTCATCAAAAACGAAGATGAATCATGTATCTACAAGAAAATTGTAGGGAGAACTGTCGTATTTCTCGTCATGTATGTGGATGACATTCTATTGATAGGAAATGACATTCCTATGCTGCAATCGGTCAAGCTGTTCTTGTCATAAAAGTTCTCCATGAAGGACCTGAGTGATGTCTCCTACATTCTGAAGATTAAGATCTACATAAATATATCCAAAAGATTGTTGGGACTTTCACAGTCCAGGTACATAGAGACCATACTAAAGAAATTCAGTATGAAAGATTCCAAGCGCAGTAATATACCCGCATTGCACGGAATCACCCTCTCCAAAGAGATGTCTCCCAAGACTGGTGAGAAGAAGGTTCACATAAGCAATATACCCTACGCTTCGGCGGTAGGATCTATAATGTATGCGATACTGTGTACCAGACCAATGTAGCATACGCGCTTAGCGTGGTGAGCCGGTATCAGTCAAACCTGGGTGAGAATCATTGAACAGCTGTGAAGAACATTCTCAAGTATCTGAGAAGGGCTAAGGAGATGTTCTTGGTATACGGTAATGGAGACCTTAAGATCGGGTCCTTTACCGACTCAAGCTTCCAGAGTGACAAGGATGACAGCAAGTCTGCCTCGGGTTTTGTGTTTACCCTCAATGGAGGGGCAGTGTGTTGGAAGAGCTCCAAACAGGACACCGTCGCAGACTCGACGATGGAGGCTGAATACATTGCTGCAAACGATGTCGTAAAAGAAGCGGTCTGAATGAAAAAGTTCATTACTGAACTTGAGGTAGTTCCGTCCATTGTTGATCCGATGCCTTTGTATTGCGATAACAATCGGGCTACAGTTTTAGCGAAGGAACCACGGTCCCATCAGAAATCCAGACACATCTTGAGGTGGTATCACCTGATCAGGGAGATCGTAGATCACCGGAAGATCGAGAATAGATACGAAAGACAACACGGTGGATCCATTTACCAAGACCCTCCCCCAAGCGCAGTTCGAGCGACTTTTTGAGATGTTGGGTATGCAGTACGCCAACAACTGGTCTTACAGCAGACGTTGGGTATTCGGTACGCCAATTATAGGCCTTAGTGCAAGTGGGAGATTGTTGGATATGATGTTAGGGATATGTATGAACAGGACAATCTTGCTCAGTGTTATATAATATATTATTTGAGTTATCTTTATCTTGATATGTGTATTTCTTTCTATTGACACTTTATATTGCTTGCACATATAGATAAAGACTCGATACAGTAGCATATTATTATTGTTTAACTTTTTCTTAACATATGCATATATTATACTCGATATAACATATAGCGGTTACATGTTGATAAAACTAGTTGGATTTTGCTTGACTACAAGCGTTATGATGGCGATCATACTTAGGGGAGCTGGGTAGTCCATAAGCACATCCTTAAAGGTCCCAAGTTGTAAGAGTATTGAGATCATGTATCGATACTCCAGAGTAGACTCGTGTATACTTTTCTAAACCCCGACGAGGGGCGGTGGTTGGCCCCATAACCATTGGTGTGATCACCTAAGATTGTATACAGGTGCTCACTGGGGGTGAGTACACTGGACGGACTCGCCGAGAACATCTAGATGGTATTATACCTATCGTTAGATAGTGGTTCTCAGGTGACATAAGTACAGGTTAGTCTTAGAACCTGAGGTCATCATTTGTCTCATGTGAGTTCCCACTATATTTTGATCACTACCCTACCATGGCTTTACTGTGCAAACAGGTTTTGGTTGGGTGTAGTCCCGAACCACATGGAGGCAGTGAGTGATTGTCAGGGATTTGTCTCTCCCGGTATTAGGAGTCGGTATCACACTGTGTCCTGTTGGCTAAACCATAAGACCTTGGCCAAGGCAGTTGAAAACTACTGATTGTTAGATCAGTAGTTTCTCAGATTGGTCCTGAACCAAATCAACACGACTTATCGGGTCAGTAGGGGTCTGACGTTTACCACCCCGTGGACCCGGTATGCGATACTCTTAGACGAAGAGACCGGACTGTACAAAGATTGTCACGGATAGGCTCAGTAGCGGTCCGGATAAGCTTGCTTATCGGCCTTCTTTTCGACAGGTAACTGGGTAGCCGTTACGTACAACTAGTGCCGCTGATGTGCTTGTGGTAAATCCACTGCCAGCGTACTGTCGAGTCTTTAGAGTCCCACACAGAGGGTTTCTCTGATTCAGGTGAAACGATATGGTGGTCGTATGTTTATATATGCAGGGTTTCGATCGAATGATAATACTAGCCGGCTTAGGATTAAGCCGGATTATTAAATCAGGTATTGATTTGATAATTTACATATACACATTTTGATGTGTATATTCTAGTGTCATCTAGGTTTTCGATCGAGCGGGATTCCAATCGAATGATAATACTAGCCGGCTTATGATTAAGCCAGGTTATTAAATCAGGTATTTATTTAATAATTTACGTGTATATATTTCGATATGTATATTCTAGTGTTATCCAGATTTTTGATCGAACGGTTGGTAATACTGGCGGGTTTAGGATTAAGTCGGTTCATTAAATCGGATCTTGATTTAATACTGGTATTATTCTAGTGGTATTATTCTATCTCTTGCATATTCGTATTTTGGTACGAATACGGGTATGTATATACAGTAGAAGTATTTTGTATTTATACAAAGTACCTTCTAGAAGATGACGCCTCATCTTGTATTTTTTCTATTTTGTTGAAAATGGATAATGAAGTGGAGGAATGGAGATATTTGAGGTATGGGATGAAGCATGGCTAATTCTTTTATTTATTCATTTGCTCTTCCTATTCAAGCATGGTTGCAATTTTCTATGGAAAAATAATGCATGCTTGATTTTTGGTAAAAGACTTAGTCATTCTTCACTTGCTCATTCTTGACTTGCTTTTCTCTCTCGTCTTTGAGAGCTCTCGCACTCTCTTCTTCTTCAATTCATCTTCATTCCAAATCCTTAACCATCTCATGTCTTGAGAGCCAAAGGGTTTGAGATAGAAAATTACCACTAAGCATTACCACATCACCTAAGAAACTAGTTTAGCAAACTAGTTTGCTTAGTTTACTTTTTTAAGAGGTAGGAGCTTAGATCAAGGACCTTCAGGTGGATCATCTAAGACCAAGAAGACCGGCCATCAAGTTCGATCAAGATCACCTAAGGGGCTTATAAAGAGGAGTAAAGACCCGAAGGACACAAGTCTCTAGGTATAAATCCTATCACAGTAGTTAATTCTCTTTAGCTAGCTAGTTTCGATGTATGGTCAGATTCTAGGATGTGTTTTCTAGCGCCGGATTTAAAAAGTCAAAATTTTTCGTTCCGCAACGTCTGCGGTAGACGGCCAGGGCGCTAGGAAACCCAACAATTAGGATAAATATTAGATAGAATTTCAGATCTACAATTAAAATTTCAGATTGGATCGAGTAACGGTTTAGGATTTACGTAATTTTTATTCGTTGTTTTTAAAATCAGAAAACTGTTTTTGTCGGTCACCTTTGAGGACACTTAACTCGGTCTATCGATGTCCATTTTGAGCAAACTCAAGCATTTTGGACATCTAGATATAAAGATCTAGAATTTATTAGTTATATAGATTTCCTGAAAGTATATTGTTCGATAGGATTGAGTGGAGGCGAAGGATTCATGTGCTGGACCCGGCGTGATTCTCATGTTGGTTCATGTAGCCTACCCTATATGCTTGGGATAAAAGGCTCAGTTGTTGTTGTTGTTGTTGTATAGATTTCCTGAAAATCGATGTAAATTATAAACAGCTAAATTACAAAATTGAGCGACGAATCTGGACAGAAACTGCACTGATTCGTACACTGTTATTAAATAGGATATAACTTGAACTCCTATATCCGTTCAAGACAAACTTTAGATGTATAGATGCATAATTGATAGACTTATAACTTTCCTATATACTCATTGACCCAGAAACACATAGAACAACCCGTTATATACCTTGCAAGATAACCCTTAGTTGCCGTCCAAAAATTAGAATTTCTGCTTTAAAACTTGATATTAATATGACCATAATTAGAACTTTAGGAATACAAATCGTGCGGAACTTACTTGTTTGGATAAATAGACCAAATGACCTACAAGTTTCTAATAATTTTCGAAACCTGAAAACCGACGGAATTTAACTCAAACTGTGTTTTAAGAATGCGTATCGGTACTGGACAAATTCTGATATGTTCCGCGCAACGATACAAAAACGGGTATATCTCCTAAACCAGTAGTCGTAATTATGTGAGACTTGAACTCATGTTTGCATAACACTTATAGCTATGTTTTTCGTTTATATTTCGAATTCGATTGACTTGAGTAATTAGTCGTACATAGCACTTCTTTACAGAATTGTGTCTGGTCATTACTTGAATAATATACTTATCTCATCTCATGCTATGTAATTCCTCATTTTGTTGTATCTACATGACTTGTGTGAATAAATGTAACGATCCTAAAATTCCTATACCTTCCCGTATCATTTCTTTAATAATATATTGCAATTATTTATTTTTCGTATATTTTGTTTTCTAGTAAACATATTATTTTATCACTTCATCTATTTTATCCATTCTATAATTTTTCAAAACCCAAAACCCAAACCAAGACAATTCCATTTGATTTCTGTCTTTTCTTTTTCTAAGCCCACTTTCTTTTCAAGGTACGATATATTTAATTCTTGTTAAATATGTGCATGAACAATCTTGTAACTCATTGATTATGTCTTTATGTTGTTATTTTATAGGTCACATGTTCAAATCTCCATTCTTGCAATTATTTTTTTTATTAATTTTTATTCTTCTCATAACTTATAAATGAGACATTTCATTTCCAAAATGAATAGTGACCTTTCATTTCTCTTTTAATTCATATATTGGATGCATATATTATTAAAGACAATGCACCATTACACCATCTTTATTTGTCCTCCTCTTTCTTTTTCTTCTTCATATTTTTTTATCTCTCCCTTCTCCTTCTTCATATTTTTTTATCTCTCCCTTCTCCTTCTTCACCTAGAGTCCTAGGAGTAGAACATAAAAAACTTTCAAGAAAGTCTCGCTAGTAACATGAGGCTATCGTCGGATAGACAAGCTGGGTGACGATACCGGTTTATGCATGTAAGTCTCTTCTCTCTCCTTCCTTTCTAGTTTTCTCTTTCTTGGACCCATCACCTTGCCTTATCGTGGTCCCTAATTAAATATATATTTATATATGTATTTCATTAAATATAGTTGTACATGTAGCAATTAGTTGTATGTTCTTTTCATATTTTTGTGTTGTAGTTTATGTTCATATTAATTTATTGATTTTTGTAAACCATTGATATTAGCATATTATTCATATATTCCACTGTTAGTCCATAGATCACATATTTGAAACCCTAGATCTCGTAATTATTTGATAAAAAAACCATAGTTTTGTCATTCTCAAATACGACCTTAAAATACCTTTATCGTTAATATAATTTTTAGAAATTAATTTTCACTTGTAGAAATTCTTAGAACATTAGGATAAAATAATATATTGAATTCCAAATCTACAGTAAAAATTTTATATCAAACCGAATAACGGTTTAGGAGTTACGTCATTTTTTATTCACCGTTTTAAAAACCAGCAAACTGTCATTAAGGGTCTTCTTCAAGAGACTATAACTCTGTAATATTTGATCCAAATTAAGTGTTTTCAGATGTTTTGAATATCTACATCGAAAGATATAGATTTTCTTAGTTTTAAGTTTTTACTGAAAACCGGCGTAAAATATAGAAAACTGCGTTACAATATTAAGCAACGAATCTGGACAGAATCAATCCTGATTCGCACACTGTTTTTAAATAGGACATAACTCGAACTCCTGATATCTATTCGTGACAAAATTTAGATGTGTAGATGCACAATTAATAGAGTTATAATTTCCTATATATTAGATTATTTAGAATGCATGAAACATCCCGATATAGACTTTGCAATATAACATATAGTTGCTGTCCGGAAATCTGAATTTCTATGTTAAATGCTGATGTTAAAATGATCATAACTAGAGCTTTAGAATCCAAATCGCGTGAATCTTAGTATTTTGGATAAGTATATCTAAATACCTACAATTTTCTAATAATCTTCGTAATCTGAAACCTGATGGAAATTGATCCAAACTATATTTTAAAATGTATGATGATGCTGAACAGATTCTGATCTGTTTTGCGTGACGATACGAAAACAAATATATCTCCTAAACCGATAGCTGTATTTAGGCAAGATTAGAATCCAAATGTGTATAATACTTAAGGCCGTGTTTTCATTTATATTTCCGACTTCAATTGACTTGATTAACTAGTCGTAAATATCATATATTACAACATTATTTTTGGACGTTACTTGTATACTTATCTCATATCATATTCTGTGATTGCTTATTTATTTTTATCTATATGACTTGTGATTAAACCATTACATGCTAGAATTGACTTGATCTTGATACGACTCAATCATGAATACTTGAACCTAATATGTACACTTGAACCATCTTGACTTGAACCATGAATACAATTGGCATGACTTGCACTTGACATGACTACATGAACCCAATCCTGAAAACTTGATATCATACATCACCTTTTGTGTTCATGAATTCGATCAAGACTCGTAACATTAATCATAAACTAATATACACGGAGTGTTGGGGTAGTTTGAGTATGAATTCAACGGAATTTCTTGAGTCTCATTACTACAAATCATGTTGTTGTGGTACCGGGCTGAAACGGTACAAATCATGAATTCATGAATAGGGGCCCGTGTTTCCAAACCCCTGGATGATAGCCTGTTGGGTTTGGAATATTTCAATAAAAATTGAAGTTCCGCTATTTTGGGCTCATGATTCCTTGCCCCTAGACAATATTCTTAGATTCGGGAATACTCTTGAAATTGGTTGACATTCACACTTAAACTTACATTAGTTAGTTTTACCCTTTTAGAGGCATTTTAGGACACTTGCATTCACTTCATATTCACTATATCTACACTCTACGGGCATATTATACTTGCTTACCATACTGATATAGTTGATATACACATTACCATGCATGCTACTATATATGTTTATATGTTCATGATTTATATCCATACTATACCGCATATCACATTACACCTTGCATTTCATTTATATACATCACACCATCCTTTTGGGGACATACCGAGTGTTAGTTCACTGACGGGCATTCCACCCATCTTTCTTTTTTTTCTTGGAATGTTCGTCGGGTGGTATTGAGACAGAGGAGATAGAAGCGGTCGAAGAGAAGTATAACCAGTTCGCATCATAACCGGACGTCTAGTTTCATTTAGATTTTTATTTCATTTCAGCTTATTTATGTATGCCTCCTTATTAAGGCTTATTGTTCAGATCAGATTTTTGCATTTTTATACTGCACATTCTTGATCACATTGCATATAGGCAGGTACTTTTAATCCGTGTTTGCTAAATAATTGCAGGTTACAGGTTCTCAGCTCTAAACAGTGAAATTCATGAAAAGTCGCAACAAATTCAGGACTACGGCCAACAACAGATAATACGGGTCTCCGCTCACTATCCGTTAGATGACGCCTACCAGTTTAAGGGACAAAATGGCAAATCAATGGTCATTTCATGCACAAAGCACAAGAGGCGGCACAAGATCCAAGATTTCAATGCGGAGCTCAAGAAAATCAAGGCAAAAATCCACATCACTTCACCTTTTTGGACTGCTGAAAATCTAGGAGAAAAATGAAGAGATTTTGAGAAACCAAGTGTACCAAATAGAGAAGAACAGCAACATGGAAATCCCTAAAAATACGACCCTCCAAGTCAACCTAAGAGCCGCGGATCCGCGGCCGAGTCAACTCAGTGTTGGCTTGTTTTTTGAGGGTATTTTTGTAACTTCGTTTGGGCTCAGATTGTATCCCTAGGGTTTCATGTATCTGCCTATAGATAGCCCAGTTCCAAGCCAAGTAAAGAGTGCTTTTTCTTGTATTAGATTTTAGAATAAGAGTTTGTATTTTCTTCTGCCTCTTCACCTTCCTCCATTAAATTGCAATCAGCTTTATGAGTGATGATGAATAAAAGAAGAGTTCTTTTTAACATGCATGTCTTATAATTGTGTTGTCATATTTTGCTTGTAATTTTATTTGTTAAGTAGTCGTTGTTATTTGTTTGTTTGCTTGCTTTCTTCTTCTCCTTTTCTTTATCCTTACAACAATGATACTTAAGTGTGATCCTTGCCTAAGTGAGATCCCAAATAGCTAGTTGTGATTCTCTAACTCATTTCTTTCTATTTTCCTTCTTTGTTTTACTCTCTTTTTCTTTTTAATGGGTGAGTAGTTTCTCACTTGTTAGGCTAGGATAAGAGAAGTTTGAGAGAAGGAAATCTCTCTCACTCTTTTCTTTGCCCAACATCTTGATTCGGACACTCATTAATTGAACCACAATCCACTCCCTACGGTACCCTATCCTACATCATAGCGGTGATTCCCTAGTGAGACTGGTTGTGGTTGAATTAACCGAAGGTTACGGCTAAGAGCCAAGAACGGACAGACAAGGACCAAAAGAAAAGAACTAAGCGTTGGAAAGCCAAGAACGGACGGACAATAGATTTCCATCTCTCCGTGGACCGACCCGTACTCAACCGGCTAGCTACCAAGCGAAACCGTCTTGATTGCGATAATTAAAACTAAGCACGCAGAATCTCTAACAATCAAATGGCGCCGTTGCCGAGGAGACGGTAGTTTATTTCTTTGTGTCATTTAGGGTTAATTTGTGAATATATATATAACCAAAAAACAAAAAAATATATTGTAAAAAAATCATCTTGTTATTTTTTATTCTTTTTTGTGCAAGTGTGCAGGATAGGAAGAATATCAAGTTCAGTACCAAAGTCGTGGGGAGTTAGACACATATCTCGCGGCTACACCGTAGCGGATCAAGACGGAACCACTGTTTACATAAGATTCTGGAGCAAATTCAGTGACCAAATTAAGATTCAGGGGCTCTAACCAAGAAAAGGAGATTGAAGTCAGCACAAGGAAGAAATTTGAAGCTTCCAATTAACTGTAAAGCCGTGGAACCGCGGCACAAGTGCATGTTTGACCACGGAACCGCGGTCAAACTCTGACGTCAGAGACCAAAAATCCTCTGTGAATATTCCAATCCTCTTCTCACCTCCTCTGAACTCCACTGAACTATTCTTTCTGCAGTAATTCTTTGCACAAACTTTCTTCCCCTCTCCAATAAAACTATTTTTTGTGCAGGATTCTTTGCGCCGCCGCCAAATAAAATTTTGCAAGTGTTTTAGATTTTTGTTTGTTACTGTTTTGCATAAATAATACGAACTTTAAGGGCCTATAACACCAATTCAGATTGGGTGGGGATTTCATCACCCTTCCTAAGACCCCAAAAATCACTAAAAGCATACGCATTACCCTTGAGCTTAATAAAAAATATCTAGACTCAGCCAACTAAGGACTGTCGTGCTCAATAGAATAGAGGAAGGTTGTGGGCATTCGGTCGTTTATCTAAACTTGACTTTGTGGTGCCTAGGCTAGACAAGTGAGAAAAGTAATTTTAAAAGGCCCGTCTCACGGTGATTCATGAGCGGAACCCTCCTTACCTCACTTGTGCTTACCTGGCCACAATTGGCAGTGAAGAGACGATTTGAGGGTTGTCTCACAACTTGTCCTCTATACTTTGTGCCCATTCCTCAGCTTCAAGAGGACTTTCCGTTCCGGAGAACTGCTTGGGATGTAAAGCCCTGAATTGCTTTACCCCAGGTGCGTCAGTCTCGGGACGGTTCAGGAGTTGTTGATGTCCCTCAAGAAGGCTGCGGATTGCCTCAAGTAGCACGGTTTTCTCGGTGGGTGGCGCAGGAACAGCAGGAACGATTGGTAGTGGAGGTGGAGGTGTGTTGTTGATGCTGGTGCTGGTGTTGTTCGGGGAATCCATAACCTTGAAGAAAAATTTGGGTTAAGACAGATTCAAGTGCATGAAATGATAAGATTCAAGGAATATGAAATTGTAAGATTCAAGGAACATGAATTGTAAAGAATGTTTTAGTTGCTGGTTCTTGTGTTATGTTGCTTAGGTTGTTCACGCAGAACAGAACAGCATGATAGAGTTTCATACAGCTCTGACCTGCATGGGCCACCAACAAAACCTGTCACGCCCCGCTTCCCATTCTATGGCGAAAGGGACACGACTGGCCCGTTATGTATTTACTCAGAAGCAAATACGTTAAGCGTAACTAAGCAATATAAAAGAAAATACATAAGAGGCAAGATATAATAAAAATAGCAACTTTTATTTATTAATGTTCTTTTGTACAATGCATGAAAAGAAAATACAACTGAAATAAAAATGATGCCTAAACAATGGCATGACAGGAAATGAAAAGTACTGAATAGAAAATGTACAATGAAACTAGAGCTCTGGTTCTTCAGCAAGCTGATCCAAGTCTTCTGCAAATGGCTTGATCTCTGTCGGGTCCAAACCACCTGACGACATTCAAAGAAGAAAGAAATAGAATGTCGTCAGCGAACAGATCGCTCGGTAAGTCCCAAAGATAAGGGAGAAGTAGAAAAGAAGAGAGAGAAAGAGTAGCTTTTAATGTTGTATTATATTATTGTAATGTTGTATTAACGCTGTTGTTTGTAGTTTGGTACAGAAGAATGCCAGTGTATACGAGAGGGGTCTCAGCATGCTAGAGACCAGGGTAAATGGAAGTACAAGGCTCCGTTATACAACCCGGAACAACGGCAATTGGATTCATGTTAGGTGTCTTAATCTTACCGTCTCGTGCCACCTTTAACACCTTCCGTACCAATCTACCCCTTAAACCCCGTAGTGTTTTATTTGTATTGTTTTGTACTGTAAATTGTATTGAATGTATAATTGAAAGACTGACCGAAACCATGATATCAGTAAACGGATGTAACCGTAGAATCATGTAAATGGAATAACTGGAGAACCATGTAAATGGAATGTATATCCATGGTTCGGTTCGGTCAAGTTGTATAGATTGATAATTGTATTCATGGATTCATGTTGAATTGTAATATTGAAGATTGTAGATTGTACTTGAATCATATTCAAGTCAAATATAATCAGACTCAAACCCGAGTCAGACAATTAGAAATGTAAATCAAAGTCTTAATTATTTCTTAAACCTATAATTGCTATGGTCCTTAGGATAATTTGTAAAACTTGAAGGGGTTTTATGTAAAAATACTTTTATATACTTTTCAAAATACACCTCAAGTGTTCGTTATTCGTCTTTAGAGTTGTAATGAAGGTGGATTTTGTATTGTGATATTCCTAGTGAAAATATCCTACTTTCAGAAATAAAGGTATTTATTTGTAATATTGATTTATGTGGAATTTAGGGTATTTTAGTGTAAAATTGGTTCTTGTGATATTTAGAAAAAGATGGAATATTTATATCATAACAAAATAGGTATTTTAATGATAATTATACATATATTTATACAAAAATAGTTTTAATATATTTTTTATATTCTAAAAACATCATTTTCTTAAGATGTCGTATTTTAAATCTTTCGAGACCGAATGCTCCTTGCGGAGGTCTGAATCTCGCACTACTAAGCTCGAGGATGTGCGATAATCCGCACCATCCCGAACGGGTTCCCCAAAATGGGTTGTAGCGGCGCTTTGCAAAGATTTGTATAAATACTAAATCCTTTAGAAAACGGTTTTATTAAGTAGATGGTATTTATTTGTAAAGATGTATATTTTCCGTATTGTATGTTCTAGTTTCTCCTAAATTAACTAGTCTATTCCTAACTGGTCCAGACGACAAGTTCTGAGATATCTCAAATCGCCTCTTCACCGCCAATTATGGCCAGGTAAGTACAAGTGAGGAAAGGAGGGATCCGCTCACGAATCACCGTGAGTCGGGCCTTTAAAGTTACCTTTCTCACTTGCCTAGCCTAGACACCATAAAGTCAGGTTTAGATAAACGACCGATGTCCACAACTTATCGTATTTTCATAATAAGTGGTACTTCTTTAAAAAGTATATCAAAACTAAATCTTTTAGAAATGGTTTTATTAAGTATGTGGTATTTAAATGAAAATGTTTGTTTTCTCGTATTCTAGATTCTCGGGAGTGTTGCATACGAGTGTGTGAGGAGGTAGGTCGTTACCTCGTGATCTACTTTAAATGTATAGCAAGTTTGATGGGGTTAAATGAAGGATTGAAACAATATGGTATTTAAGTGAAAAATACGATAAATTGAAAAGGCTGATATTTCATGTGACGAAACTTGATCAAATTGTTTGATTAGTGTTTAATAGTCAGCATGAGGAAGTTTAGGTATGATTGTATTAGTGAGAAGTGGAATTTTATAGAAAACCGAATCGGAAATCAGATTTGTTCCGATTCTGTCGGGTTTTATAATTTCGTATTTTGAGAATGAAAAAGAGAGATAGAAAGGGACTTACGGGTTTTAGATTACTCAAGAGAGTGAGAGAGAACTAGAGAGATCGTCAGTGTGTTGCGTCGTCGCCGATAGTTCCTAAGATGATCGCCGGAAGTTCCGCCGGAATTTCGTCGGAGTTTCGCCTTGAGCTAGTTTTCAAAATACACGATCTTTGGAAAATTTTTGAGAGAGTGGGCTCAGGATTTTGGGGTGAGAGGGTAGTGTGTAGGGTTGGTACTTATAGGGTTAGGCTAAGATTAGGGTAGATGAAAAGTTTAAAATAAAAATATGATAAAATATGATAAAAATGTATTAAAAGTGGAGTAATTGGGGTTTTTAAAGAGCTCTAGAAATAGTCTGAGACCGAAATTTTGCAGGTGCATAGGGAATATGAAAAGACACAACTTTCATGTTGGGGCCGTCGCCGGAATCGGACAACTCGGCCGTAACTCGGTCTGAGGACTGAGTCAGACCGGTCAAGGCCGTTTAGGCCGATTCCCGGCCGAGTCAGGCGGCCGGGATCCCCCCCGACGGTTCATCTAACTCCTGGAAATGTTACAACTTTTGGTGTAGTGGGGTTTTTGTGAGATATGCACGTGTAAACTCTTGGTATTCTAAAGGTTTTTAAAAAAATCAATATTAAAAATAATGTGAGGTATGGGATTTGAACTCTGGTTGCTTGGTTCAGCAGTGCAAGGTATTACCAATGAGCTACAAGCTCCTTCTTCTAATTATGGAGCTAATTAATTATTTAAAGTAATAACAGTAAATTTAAATATCCCAAGTATACATTAATTTTAATGTAAATTTTTGTACACTAAAAATGGAGTTGTTACATTCTTTTAACTTGTAATTAAAAAGCAAAATAATTACTTATAACTTGTGCTCAGGCTAAAATACCCCTTTATGGACATTTTGAAATTTTTTTGTAAAAACTTGTATTGGAAATTTGGGGTTGTTACATTCTACCCTCCTTATAAAAATTTCGTCCTTGAAATTTGTAAAAGAAAAGTGTGACAGTTTCAAGGAAAGTCTGATGACTGGAGTATAGATAGTGTATAAAAATAACAAAATGATACAAGGGTGAAAAAGGCTTACCGGTGTTACCTTGACCTACAGTCTCGGCTTCTACGGCTTCTAATGTGAATGTCTATCGCCGTGGCACATTCCTTCTAGCTGGAGGCACATTCTGCCTTTGGGGCCTATTTCTCTGCCCTCTAGGCATGTCCCTCATTATTTGTTAGAATTGGCGAGTAGGCTGTGCAGGTGGTGGAGCAGGTAGTGCAGGACGAGTTGCAGGAGCCTGAATAGCTGGCCACTGCGGGTAGTTGGTAGGTGTGTGAGCTGAGTTGTATCTATATGGACAGGTCTCAATTCTGTGATTGGATGCGCCACAAATTAGACACAGGCCTTTTGCGCGTCTACAGTCCTTCCACAAGTGTCCCTTTCTATGGCAGTAGTGGTAAATTTCTTCAGTTCTCCTAGGTTCAAACGATGGCCTGGAAGGGGCTACTCCTACCATCTGGTTGGCAGGGTGCTTAACTCCTGCAGACTGAGATCTGCCCCTTGCTTTTATCACTGCCTCATAACTGCGGGCAGCTTCCAGAGCTTCCTCATGAGTCAGAAATTTCCCTGTGGTTAGTGCAGCCTGAATTTCCGTGTCCAAACCTTGTTGAAAGCGACGGGCTCTGATCTCGTCCGTCGGTATCAAGTGTGCCGCGAATTGACTTAGCATGGTGAATTCAGCTTCATATTCATCCACCGACTTGTCCCACATTGAACCTTGTTGTAGATGAATGAATTGCTGCTCCATGGTAAACCTGGCAGTCACAGGGAAGTACTTCGTGTCGAACTTCTCGCGAAAAGTCTTCCATTCAATAGGCTGTACAAGACGGCTTTTTTCCGCCTTCCACCAGTTGCGAGCATTGTCCGTGAGCTGCAGTTTCGCCACACGGACCCAAGCTATGTCTGGCACTTGTGCTACCGCCAGATCATCCTCTATGCTTTGTGTCCATTCCTCAGCTTCAAGAGGACTTCCCTTTTCGGAGAACTGCTTGGGATGTAAAGCCCTGAATTGCTTTACCCCAGGTGCGTCAGTCTCGGGACGGTTCAGGAGTTATTGCTGTCCCTCAAGAAGGCTGCAGATCGCCTCAAGTAGCACGGTTTGCTCGGTGGGTAGCGCAGGAACAGCAGGAATGATTGGTAGTTGAGGTGGAGGTGTGTTGTTGACGTTGGTGCTGGTGTTGTTCGGGGAATCCATAACCTTGAAGAAAAATTTGGGTTAGGACAGATTCAAGTACATGAAATGATAAGATTCAAGGAATATGAAATTGTAAGATTCAAGGAACATGAATTGTAAAGAATGTTTTAGTTGCTGGTTCTTGTGTTATATTGCTTAGGTTGTTCACGCAGAACAGAACTGCATGATAAAGTTTCATACAGCTCTGACCTGTATGGGCCACCAACAAAACCTGTCACGCCCCGCTTCCCATTCTACGGCGAAGGGGACGCAACTGGCCCGCTACGTATTTACTCAGAAGCAAATACACTAAGCGTAACTAAGCAATATAAAAGAAAATATACAAGAGACAAGGTATAATAAAAACAGCAAATTTTATTTATTAACATTCCTTTGTACAATGCATGAAAAGGAAATACAACTGAAATAAAAATGATGCCTAAACAATGGCATGATAGGAAATGAAAAGTACTGAATAGAAAATGTACAATGAAACTAGAGCTCTGGTTCTTCAGCAAGCTAATCCAAGTCTTCTGCAAATGGCTCGATCTCTGTCGGGTCCAAACCACCTGACGACATTCAAAGAAAAAAGAAATAGAATGTCGTCAGCGAACAGATCGCTCGGTAAGTCCCAAAGATAAGGGAGAAGTAGAAAAGAAGAGAGAGAGAGAGAGTAGCTTTTAATGTTATATTATATTGTTATAATGTTCTATTATTTGTAGCTTGGTACAGAAGAATGACAGTGTATACGAGAGGGGTCTCAGCATGCTAGAGACCAGGGCAAATGGAAGTACAAGGCTCCGTTATACAACCCGGAACAACGGCAATTGGATTCATGTTAGGTGTCTTAATCTTACCGTCTCGTGCCACCTTTAACACCTTCCGTACCAATCTACCCCTTAAACCCCGTAGTGTTTTATTTGTATTGTTTTGTACTGTAAATTGTATTGAATGTATAATTGAAAGACTGACCGAAATCATGATATCAGTAAACGGATGTAATCATAGAATCATGTAAAAGGAATAACTGGAGAACCATGTAAATGGAATGTATATCCATGGTTCGGTTCGGTCAAGTTGTATAGATTGATAATTGTATTCATGGATTCATGTTGAATTGTAATATTGAAGATTGTAGATTGTACTTGAATCATATTCAAGTCAAATATAATCAGACTCAAACCCGAGTCAGACAATTAGAAATGTAAATCAAAGTCTTGATTATTTCTTAAACCTATAATTGCTAGGGTCCTTAGGGTAATTTGTAAAACTTGAGAGGGTTTTATGTAAAAATACTTTTATATACTTTTCAAAATACACCTCAAGTATTCGTTATTCGTCTTTAGAGTTGTAATGAAGGTGGATTTTGTATTGTGATATTTCTAGTGAAAATATCCTAGATTCAGAAATAAAGGTATTTATTTGTAATATTGATTTATGTGGAATTTAGGGTATTTTAGTGTAAAATTGGTTCTTGTGATTTTTAGAAAAAGATGGAATATTTATATCATAACAAAATAGGTATTTTAATGATAATTATACATATATTTATACAAAAATAGTTTTAATATATTTTTTATATTCTAAAAATATCATTTCTTAAGATGTCGTATTTTAAATCTTTCGAGACCGAATGCTCCTTGCGGAGGTCTGAATCTCGCACTACTAAGCCCGAGGATGTGCGATAATCCGCACCATCCCTAACGGGTTCCCCAAAATGGGTTGTAGCGGCGCTTTGCAAAGATTTGTATAAATACTAAATCCTTTAGAAAACGATTTTATTAAGTATATGGTATTTATTTGTAAAGATATATATTTTCCGTATTGTATGTTCTAGTTTCTTCTAAATTAACTAGTCTATTCATAACTGGTCCGGACGACAAGTTGTGAGATGCCTCAAATCGCCTCTTCACCGCCAATTGTGGCCAGGTAAGTACAAGTGAGGAAAGGAGGGATCCGCTCACGAATCACCGTGAGTCGGGCCTTTTAAAGTTACCTTTCTCACTTGCTTAGCCTAGACACCATAAAGTCAGGTTTAGAAAAACGACCGATGTCCACAACTTATCGTATTTTCATAATAAGTGGTACTTCTTTAAAATGTGTATCATAACTAAATCTTTTAGAAATAGTTTTATAAAGTATGTGGTATTTAAATGAAAATGTTTGTTTTCTCGTATTCTAGGTTCTCGGGGGTGTTGCATACGAGTGTGTGAGGAGGTAAGTCGTTACCTCGTGATCTACTTTAAATGTATAGCAAGTTTGATAGGGTTAAATGAAGGATTGAAACAATGTGGTATTTAAGTGAAAAATACGATAAATTGAAAAAGCTATCATTTCATGTGATGAAACTTGATCAAATTATTTGATTAGTATTTAATAGTCAACATGAGAAAATTTAGGTATGATTGTATTAGTGAGAAGTGGAATTTTATAGAAAACCGAATTAGAAATCAGATTTGTTCCAATTCTGTCGGGTTTTGTAATTTCGTATTTTGAGAATGGAAAAAAGAGATAGAAAGGGACTTACGGGTTTTAGATTACTCAAGAGAGTGAGAGGGAACTAGAGAGATCGTCGGTGTGTTGCGTCGTCGCTGATAGTTTCTAAGATGATCGTCGGAAGTTTCGCCGGAATTTCGTCGGAGCTTCGCCTTGAGCTTGTTTTCAAAGTACACGATCTTTAGAAAATTTTTGAGAGAGTGGGCTCAGGATTTTGGGGTGAGAGGGTAATGTGTAGGGTTGGTATTTATAGGATTAGGCTAGGGTTAGGGTAGATGAAAAGTTTAAAATAAAAATATGATAAAATGTGATAAAAATGTATTAAAAGTGGAGTAATTGGGGTTTTTAAAGAGCTCTAGAAATGGTCTGAGACCGAAATTTTGCAGGTGCATAGGGAATATGAAAAGACACAATTTTCATGTTGGGGCCGTCGCCGGAATCGACCGACTCGGCCGTGACTCGGTCTGAGGACTGAGTCAGACGGAGTCAAGGCCGATTTGGCCAATTCCCGGCCGAGTCAGGCGGCCGGGATCCCCCCCGACGGTTCATCTAACTCCTGGAAATGTTACATATTTGGGTGTAGTGTGGTTTTTGTGCGATATGCACGTGTAAACTCTTAGTATTCTAAAGGTTTTTTTAAAATATCAATATTAAAAATAATGTGGGGTATGGGATTTGAACTCTGGTGGCTTGGTTCAGCAGTGCAAGGTATTACCAATGAGCTACAAGCTCTTTCTTGTAATTATGAAACTAATTGATTACTTAAAATAATAACAGTAAATGTAAATTCCCCAAGTATACATTAATTTTAAAGCAAATTTTTGTACACTAAAAATGGAGTTGTTACATTCTTTTAACTTGTAATTAAAAAGCAAAATAATTACTTATAACTTGTGCTCAGGCTAAAATACCCCTTTATGGATTTTTTGAAATTTTTTTGTAAAAACTTGTATTGGAAATTTTGGGTTGTTACATTCTACCCTCCTTATAAAAATTTCGTCCTCGAAATTTGTAAAAGGAAAGTGTAACAGTTTCAAGAAAAATCTGGTGACTGGAGTATAGATTGTGTATAAAAATAACAAAGTCATACAAGGGTGAAAAAGGCTTACCGGTGTTACCTTGACCTACAGTCTCAGCTTTTACGGCTTCTAATGTGAATGTCTGTCGCCGTGGTACATTCCTTCTAGCTGGAGGCACATTCTGTCTTTGGGGCCTGTTTCTCTGCCCTCTAGGCATGTCCCTCATTGCTTGTTGGAATTGGCGAGTAGGCTGTGCAGGTGGTGGAGCAGGCAGTGCAGGACGAGTTGTAGGAGCCTGGATAGCCGACCACTGCGGGTAGTTGGTAGGTGTGTGAGCTGAGTTGTATTTATATGGACATGTCTCAATTCTGTGATTGGATGCGCCACAAATTAGACGCAGGCCTTTTGCGCATCTAAAGTCCTTCCACAAGTATCCCTTTCTATGGCAGTAGTGGTAAATTTCTTCAGTTCTCCTAGGTTCAAACGAAAGCCTGGAAGGGGCTCCTCCTGCCATCTGGTTGGCAGGGCGCTTAACTCCTGCAGACTGAGCTCTGCCCCTTGCTTTTATCACTGCATCATAACTGCGGGCACTTCCAGAGCTTCATCATGAGTCACAAATTTCCCTGTGGCTAGTGCAGCCTGAATTTCCGTGTCCAAACCTTGTTGAAAGCGACGGCCTCTGATCTCATCCGTCGGTATCAAGTGTGCCGCGAATCAACCTAGCAGGGTGAATTCAGCGTCATATTCATCCACTGACTTGTCCCGCATCGAACCTTATTGTAGATGATTGAATTGCTGCTCCATGGCAAACCTGGCAGTCACAGGGAAGTACTTCGCGTCGAACTTCTCACGAAAAGTCTTCCATTCAATAGGCTGTACAAGACGGCTTTCTTCCGCCTTCCACCGGTTGCGAGCATTTTCCATGAGCTGCAGTTTCGCCACACGGACCCAAGCTATGTCTGGCACTTGTGCTGCCGCCAGATCATCCTCTATACTTTGTGCCCATTCCTCAGCTTCAAGAGGAATTCCCTTTCCGGAGAACTACTTGGGATGTAAATCCCTGAATTGCTTTACCCCAGGTGCGTCAGTCTCGGGACAGTTCAGGAGTTGTTGCTGTCCCTCAAGAAGGCTGCGGATCGCCTCAAGTAGCACGGTTTGCTCGGTGGGTGGCGTAGGAATAGCAGGAACGATTGATAGTGGAGGTGGAGGTGTGTTGTTGACGTTGGTGCTGGTGTTGTTCGGAAAATCCATAACCTTGAAGAAAAATTTGGGTTAGGACAGATTCAAGTATATGAAATTATAAGATTCAAGGAATATGAAATTATAAAATTCAAGGAACATGAATTGTAAAGAATGTTTTAGTTGCTGGTTCTTGTGTTATATTGCTTAGGTTGTTCACGCATAACAGAACTGCATGATAGAGTTTCATACAGCTCTGACATGCATGGGCCACTAACAAAATCTGTCACGCCCCGCTTCCCACTCTACGGCGAAGGGGATGCGACTGGCCCGCTACGTATTTACTCAGAAGCAAATACGCTGAGCGTAACAAAGCAATATAAAAGAAAATACAAGAGGTAAGGTATAATAAAAACAGCAAATTTTATTTATTAACATTCTTTTGTACAATGCATGAAAAAGAAATACAACTGAAATAAAAATGATGCCTAAACAATGACATGACAGGAAATGAAAAGTACTGAATAGAAAATGTATAATGAAACTAGAGCTCTGGTTCTTCAGCAAGCTAATCCAAGTCTTCTGCAAATGGCTCGATCTCTGTCGGGTCAAAACCACCTGACGACATTCAAAGAAGAAAGAAATAGAATGGCGTCAGCGAACAGATCGCTCGGTAAGTCCCAAAGATAAGAGAGAAGTAGAAAAGAAGAGAGAGAGAGAGAGAGTATTGTTGTAATGTTGTATTATATTGTTGTAATATTGTATTAACGCTATTCTTTGTAGCTTGGTACAGAAGAATGCCAGTGTATACGAGAGGGGTCTCAACATGCTAGAGACCAGGGCAAATGGAAGTACAAGGCTCCGTTATACAATCTGGAACAACGGCAATTGGATTCATGTTAGGTGTCTTAATCTTACCGTCTCGTGCCACCTTTAACACCTTCCGTACCAATCTACCCCTTAAACCCCGTAGTATTTTATTTGTATTGTTTTGTACTGTAAATTGTATTGAATGTATAATTGAAAGACTGAACGAAACCATGATATCAGTAAACGGATGTAACCGTAGAATCATGTAAATGGAATAACTGGAGAACCATGTAAATGGAATGTATATCCATGGTTCGGTTCGGTCAAGTTGTATAGATTGATAATTGGACTCATGGATTCATGTTAAATTGTAATATTGAAGATTGTAAATTGTAAATTGTACTTGAATCATATTCAAGTCAAATATAATTAGACTCAAACCCGAGTCAGACAATTATAAATGTAAATCAAAGTCTTGATTATTTCTTAAACCTATAATTGCTAGGGTCCTTAGAGTAATTTGTAAAACTTGAAGGGGTTTTATGTAAAAATACTTTTATATACTTTTCAAAATACACCTCAAGTGTTCGTTATTCGTCTTTAGAGTTGTAATGAAGGTGGATTTTGTATTGTGATATTTCTAGTGAAAATATCCTGGTTTCAAAAATAAAGGTATTTATTTGTAATATTGATTTATTTGGAATTTAGGTATTTTAGTGTAAAATTGGTTCTTGTTATTTTTAGAAAAAGATGGAATATTTATATTATAACAAAATAGGTATTTTAATGATAATTATACATATATTTATACAAAAATAGTTTTAATATATTTTTTATATTCTAAAAATCTCATTTTCCTAAGATGTCGTATTTTAAATCTTTCGAGACCGAATGTTCTTTGCGGGGGTCTGAATCTCGCACTACTAAGCCCGAGCTTGTGCGATAATCCGCACTATCCCGAACGGATTTCCCAAAATGGGTTGTAGCGGCGCTTTGCAAAGATTTGTATAAATACTAAATCCTTTAGAAAACGGTTTTATTAAGTAGATGGTATTTATTTGTAAAGATGTATATTTTCCGTATTGTATGTTCTACTCTCTCCTAAATTAACTAGTCTATTCCTAACTAGTCCAGACGACAAGTTGTGAGATACCTCAAATCGCCTCTTCACTGCCAATTGTGGCCAGGTAAGTACAAGTGAAGAAAGGAGGGATCCGCTCACGAATCACCGTGAGTCGGGCCTTTTAAAGTTACCTTTCTCACTTGCCTAGCCTAGACACCACAAAGTCGGGTTTAGATAAACGACCGATGTCCACAACTTATCGTATTTTCATAATAAGTGGTACTTCTTTAAAAAGTGTATCAAAACTAAATCTTTTAGAAATGGTTTTATTAAGTATGTGGTATTTAAATGAAAATGTTTGTTTTCTCGTATTCTAGGTTCTCAGGGGTGTTGCATACGAGTGTGTGAGGAGGTAGGTCGTTAGCTCGTGATCTACTTTAAATGTATAGCAAGTTTGATGGGGTTAAATGAAGGATTAAAACAATGTGGTATTTAAGTGAAAAATACGATAAATTGAAAAAGCTATCATTTCATGTGACGAAACTTGATCAAATTGTTTGATTAGTACTTAATAGTCAACATTAGGAAGTTTAGGTATGATTGTATTAGTGAGAAGTGGAATTTTATAGAAAACCGAATCGGAAATTAGATTTGTACCGATTCCGTCTGGTTTTGTAATTTCGTATTTTGAGAATGGAAAAGAGAGATAGAAAGGGACTTATGGGGTTTAGATTACTCAAGAGAGTGAGAGAGAACTAGAGGGATCGTCGGTGTGTTGCGTCGTTGCCGATAGTTCCTAAGATGATCGCCGGAAGTTCCGCCGGAATTTCGTCGGAGCTTCGCCTTGAGCTTGTTTTCAAAGGACACGATCTTTGAAAAAATTTTGAGAGAGTGGGCTCAGGATTTTGGGGTGAGAGGGTAATGTGTAGGGTTGGTGTTTATAGGGTTAGGCTAGGGTTAGGGTAGATGAAAAGTTTAAAATAAAAATGTGATAAAATGTGATAAAAATGTATTAAAAGAGGAGTATTTGGAGTTTTTGAAGAGCTCTGAAAATGGTCTAAGGCTGAAATTTTACAGGTGCATAGGGAATATGAAAAGACACAATTTTCATGTTGGGGCCGTCGCCGGAATCGGCCGACTCGTCCGTGACTTGGTTTGAGGACTGAGTCAGACCGAGTCAAGGCCGATTTGGCCGATTCCCGGTCGAGTCAGGCGGCCGAGATCCCCCCGACGGTTCATCTAACTCCTAGAAATGTTACGATTCATCTAACTCCTGGAAATGTTACATCTTTGGGTGTAGTTGGGTTTTTGTGAGATATGCACGTGTAAACTCTTGGTATTCTAGAGGTTTTAAAAAAAATCAATATTAAAAATAATATGGGGTATTGGATTTGAACTCTGGTGGCTTGGTTCAGCAGTGCAAGGTATTACCAATGAGCTACAAGCTCCTTCTTGTAATTATGGTGCTAATTAATTACTTAAAGTAATAACAGTAAATGTAAATACCCCAAATATACATTAATTTTAAAGCAAATTTTTGTACACTAAAAATGGAGTTGTTACATTCTTTTAACTTGTAATTAAAAAATAAAATAATTACTTATAGCTTGTGCTCAGGCTAAAATACCCCTTTATAGATTTTTTGAAATTTTTTTGTAGAAACTTGTATTGGAAATTTGGGGGTTTTATAAGATAATTTCGAAATTAAACCCCACTTAATCAACATATTGCCCAAATTTCACGGGATGGAATCCGAAGATGCCTACATCTTCATCAATAAGTTCCAGAACGTTTGTGTAATGATAAAGACAATCTAACTGTCCGATGATGTTATACGGCTACTAGTCATTCCTTTCACTCTGTGTGACCTTACTGAGAAGTGGTTGTATGGCACCACATCGCATTCCATAACCAGTTGGGACGAGTTTGTAAAAGCGTTTCTTAAAAAATTCTACCCAAATCATAAAACCACGAGGATCCGAAATGAAATTAACCAATTTTCCCAGCTTCCTACCGAACCTTTTTGGAAGTGCTTTGACCGATACAAAGACCTTCTTGTTCAGTGCCCTCATCACGTCATTGAGAGATGGCAACTTTGCCAAACCTTATATAAGGGCCTGAATCCAGCAACTAAGCAGTTGTTGGAAACCATTTGTCAAGGCCATTTCCTATCCAAATCTGACGAAGAAGCTTGGAAATTCTTCGATGATCTTGTGGAACAGACGCTTCAGTGGGAAAGCACCAGACCGAACACTTCTTCTTCTACTACTTCTTCCGGTCTCTCTAGGGCAGGAGTTCATCAACTCGATATTTCAATTGCAATGAAGGCCAAGATGGCAGCAATCACGCGAAAACTGGAAGCAATTGAGAGCAAATTCTCATCTCCTTCTCCTGCCCCTGCTCTTCCCCTTCGTACCATCTACGCTTGTTCTGATCCATCCCATTTGACTGAAGAGTGTCCTTACAGCCCACCTTCTCAAGGACAGGATCAGGTCAATGCTGCATTTCAGCAAAGACCAAGAAATGATCCATACTCTTCCACTTACAACCCCGGTTAGAGGAACTACCCCAATTTCTCTTGGAATCAGAACCAGCATCAATTTCAAGGCCACAACAACTTCCAGAGGCCTCCTCCTCCTCAACAACAAGCTCAACAACAAACTCAATATCAATATCAGCAGCCCTTCCAACCCCAACCTTTTCAAAATTCGACGAACAACTTTGCACCCAATAATTCTTTTCCTCAAAACAACTTTGTTCCGTCAAACAACGATAAGGTTTCCTCGCTAGAACGAAGTCTGGAGGCGTTTGTAAAGCAATCGACTCAATCCACCGCCATCATCTAGTTTTCTATTCAGTTTCTGGTGCAACACACCGCTGCACACGGACAAAGCATAAAGATCATCGAAGCCCAGATTGCACAGCTGAATGCAGCGTTAAGTGAGCGAGAGAAAGGAAAGCTTCCATCTCAACCACTCCCAAGTCCTGGTCACCCACATAATGTACATGTTACTCTTGAACAATAGAACCATAATGTGAGTACCGTGACTACGTTGAGATCAGCAAGGATGCTACACAACAACATTGGCACGCAGATAGATGATGACAATCCGGCCGCTTCTTCGTCTTCTTCTTCTTCTTCTTCTTCGCCTATTCTCCATTCTTCAAAAGGCTCTTCTTCTTCCGCTGCTCCGAACGAATCCACATCTCACTCCACTAAAACTCTAGTTCTGGGATCCGTTCCAACTCTGCAATCTCCTCCACAAGCATTGGACTCAACCAATTTCAAAAACGTTCCATTTCCAAACCGGTTGAGGTCCAATAAACAAAATCCACAAATGGAAAAGATTCTGGAGTTGTTTAAATAGGTTAACATCAACATTCCCCTCTTAGATGCAGTCCAACAAGTTCCTTCCTACGCAAAAATCTTGAAGGACTTGTGCACTAAGAAGCGGAAATCTCAGGTACCCAAGAAGGTTTTCTTAGCTAGTGCCGTGAGTGATGCTCTTACCCAAGCTTTACCTCAAAAACGGAAGGACCCTGGCTGTCCTACGATTTCAATAACCATTGGGGATAAGAATATCAACCACGCTCTTTTGGATCTTGGTGCCAGCCTGCTTCCGTATTCTGTATATGAGCAACTAGATGTAGCAGAGCTGAAACCCACACACTGTACTCTCCAAATGGCCAACCGATCTATCACCCATCCCAGAGGTGAGCTAGAGGATGTGTTAATCAAAGTTGGGGACTTCATATTCCCCGTTGACTTCATTGTTTTAGACACACAACCCGTAGCTAACCTCCGGAATCAAATTCCGATGATACTCGGTCGCCTATTCCTTGCAACCTCAAATGTTGTAATCAATTGTCGAAATGGTTCGATGAACCTATCTTTTGGCAACATGATAATTAAACTCAACATTTTTAGGTTAGGGAATCAGCCATCCGAACCTAGTGCTCATATACTCGATGCTTGTTCCATCCAGGAGATCGCCCCAGAGGACTGTGAATTTGAGGAATTCTTGTTCAATCACTGCAATCTTGACGCCACTAGTGCGTTCCTCTTTGAACCTGCTGCTGCTTCCGCTCCCGACAATGAGTATGAGTGTTTCACGTTTTCGAACGATCTTGGCTTGTCGCCACCTAAGTTTGAATCTTTCGAATTTTCGGATGCGTTAGTTGAACCATCCAACTCGGTTGCATACACTCATTTTGAGCCTCTGTTAGAATCCTTTGAGTTCGAAACATTTTCTCCAATCTTACCTTCAATCGTTTCACCTCCGACGCTCGAACTCAAGCCGCTGCCGTCTCACCTCAAGTATGCTTACTTAGGTGAGAACGAGACCCTCCTTGTCATCATTTCGGCTTCTCTAGCTCCTGAGTAGGAGAAAGCCCTTCTCACGGTCTTGCAAAGCAATCGGCAAGCTTTTGGCTGGACAATGGCGGACATCAAGGGGATTAGTCCCCTGATCGTTGAATATCACATTCATATGATGAATGATGCCAAACCAGCCAGGGATCCACAGAGGCGACTAAATCCAGTCATGAAGGAGGCTGTGAAAAAAGAGATCGTCAAATGTCTGGATAGTGGTGTCATTTACCTTATCTCAGACAGCCAGTGGGTCAGTCCTATACACGTTGTCCCTAAGAAGTCGGGCATAACAGTCATCACAAATGAGACAAATGAGTTAATCTCTACTCGCACCTAGACTGGGTGGCGTGTATGCATTGATTATCGAAAACTCAACGCCGCAACGCGGAAGGATCACTTTCCGCTACTTTCATTGACTAAATGCTCGAAAGATTGGCTTGACATGAGTACTACTGTTTTCTGGACGGCTACTCAGGCTACAACTAGATTCCCATCGCCGAGAAAGACCAGGACAAAACCACGTTCACCTGTCCTTTCGGCACGTTCGCATATCGCCGTATGCCCTTTGGGCTATGCAATGCTCCCGCTACCTTCCAGCGGTATATGATGGGAATTTTCTTTAACATGGTTGAGAAATTCTTTGAGAAATTCATGGATGATTTCTCCATCTTTGGCGATCCTTTTGATGAGTGTTTGCAACATCTCGACGCTGTCCTTACCCGATGTAAAGATAAAAACCTCACGTTAAACTGGGAAAAGTGCCACTTCATGGTACGCGAAGGTATTGTCCTAGGACATATCATTTCGCAAAATGGCATTGAGGTTGACAAAGCGAAAATTGAAGTCATTTCCAATCTCCCTCCTCCCAGATGCGTCAGAGATATCCGAGCTTTCTTTGGCCACGCCGGTTTTTACAGATGGTTTATCAAGGACTTTAGCCAAATTGCTAGACCCTTGACTCTTCTGCTGGCCAAGGATACCACATTCGACTTCAACTCAAGCTATGTGACTGCGTTCGAATTACTGAAAAGCTCACTCACCTCCGCTCCTGTTCTTTTTTCACCTGACTGGACGTATCCCTTTGAGATTATGTACGATGCATCCGACTTTGCTATAGGTGCGGTCCTATAACAACACATCGATAAAATGCCGCACATAATCTACTACGCAAGCCGGAACCTGAATGATGCCCAACTGAATTACACAACAACCGAGAAAGAATTCTTGGCTGTTGTGTTCGCTTTAGAAAAATTCAGGCCTTATCTGATCGGCTCTCCAGTCATTGTCTACACTGATCATTCAGTTCTACGACATCTTTTTGCGAAAAAGGATGTAAAATCTCGGTTGATACGTTGGATCCTCTTACTTCAAGAATGTGACCTTATCATTAAGGACAAAAGAGGATGTGAAAACTTAGTGGTCGGCCATCTTTCATGACTTCCTTCTTCGCCGACGCTTCCACTCCCAATCAACGATGTTTTTTCTGATGAACAACTCTTGACAGTATCATGCGAACCCTGGTTCATAGATATTATGAACTATTTGGCAACAAGACTACTACCGACCAAATGGTCAAGTCAGGACATACTTAGATTTCTATTTCAAGTAAAACACTTTTACTGGGACGAACCCTACCTGTTCAAGTACTGTCCCGACCAGATTATCCGTCAGTGTATTCCTGATAATGAGTTCAAGAGTGTGCTATCATTTTGCCACGATCAAGCGTGTGGCGGGCATTTTGGCCCAAGAAAGACAGCTGAGAATGTCTTGCACTGTGGCTTTTACTGGCCACAACTCTTCAAAGATGCACACAATTACTGCAAGACTTGCTCCCAGTGCCAACACTTGGGCCGGATTTTCAGGAGAAACGAGATGCCGCTCTAACCAATCTTGGTTGTAGATATTTTCAATGTTTGGGGGATTGATTTTATGGGGCCGTTTCTCAGCTCTTTTGGGAACCTGTATATTCTTCTAACTGTTGATTATGTCTCTAAATGGGTCGAGGCAGTGCCAAGCCGGACGAACGACAACAAGGTTGTCGTTAGATTCCTTAAAGAAAACATCTTTTCCCAGTTCGGGCACCCCCGCGCGATCATTAGTGACAATGGGACGCATTTCTGTAATAGGACTTTCGAGCCCTTGATGCGGAAATCTCCATTAATCATAAGCTATCCACGCCCTACCACCCCCAAACATATGGGCAAGCCAAAGTTTCAAATCGGCAAATCAAGCAGATTTTGGAGAAAACGGTTTCCAAGAACCGTAAAAATTGGTCTTTGAAACTAACTGATGCCCTTTGGGCATTCCGCACGGCTTACAAGACTGATCTTAGAATGTCTCCCTATTGGCTTGTGTATGGAAAGGCTTGCCACCTTCCTGTGGAAATCGAGCATCGCGCATTTTGGCCGATCAAAGAGCTGAACCTAACCCTTGAAGATGCGGACAGCTATCGGAAGCTGCAACTTAACGAGCTGAACGAGCTTCGGGATGAAGCTTATGAAAACGCGATTGTCATTAAGAACCAAACGAAGGTGTTTTATGATAAACACCTTACGCGCAAAACTTTCACGCCTGGACAACAGGTACTTCTTTACGACACCCGACTCCATTTCCATCCCGGTAAACTTCGATCTCGCTGGAAAGGACCCTTTTTTGTGCGGACTGTATACCCGCACGGCGCGGTGGATTTGGAGAATCTAGAGGACGGTTCACTATTCAAAATGAACGGACACGGTTTAAAACCGTTCCTCACCGCAGAACCTTCGGAGGAGCTCCTGATGTTGCAGCAGCCAGTTTACATTGACTAATCTTCCTCCGCTTACCTCCAAATTTCGGTTCTCCAGCCATAAGCAGTGGAAACACTGTTTCACGTAAGTTTGGGGGTATGTATATACCATTTTGTTTTTTTTGTGTGTCGGGATATTTCTTGCCTGGTGAAATTCCCATTTGTAATTTAAATAAATGAAAATGAAAAAAAGGGGGTGTTTTTGTAAATATTCAGAACTATAAATAAAATTAAATATAAAAATATAAAAATTATTTTTTTAATAAAATAAATAATTATTCTTTTTGGGAGGGCTTTTTTACAAATAACCAACAGCCCCTATAAATACCCTCTTTCTTTTCTCTGCAATACTCGAGCCTCCATTCATCCCTCAGCACAAACCCTAGCCGTCGCCCAAAACTCCACCAGAGATCCTCCTTCCCTGCCGCGGAACCGCCGCCCAACTCCCCTTTTGCCACGCAACCGCCGCTGCCTAGCCTCGTCTCCCTCTGAAATTTTCAGAGGAGGTTTGCATCTCTGATTTTCCTCTCTGTAAATTTACAGCTTTCTGCATTTTATTTCTATGGCTCCTACATTTCAATTAGAACGAGATTTCTCCCAATTGTTTGCCCATGATATTTATGGTAGCTATTTCGGCGACGAGATTTGAAAACGCGGATGGAATTTTCTGTTGTTTAACCATCCAAACGCGTTCGCAATTCCGGATCTCGTTGCGCGTTTCTTTGAAAGTGTGGAGGGATGTTTAGCAGAACACGGGTTCATACGATTATTGTGGGGGATCGGGAAATTATTATAGATAGGGACTTCATTCACGAAGTCACTTTGATATCTCGAATCCCCGTACACGATCAACCCCTCCGCTTTGAGGACTACATGCCATTAATGGGTGCGGATTATTCTAGGGAGCCTAGGAAGGGTATTCAGGCTCGAACGCTGTATGCGAACGTTTTAACCGTGTGTCGTTGAGCACAAAACAACATTTTCGGAAGTTCACACAACACCACTTTTTTCACCCCATCCCTACACATAGTGCACACATTAATGACCAAAAACCCTAGTTATGACATGTGCATTGTGTTACTACACTCGATTAGCGCCGGCAAGGGGGCTGCCAATTACCCATGCCCGATGTTAGTGACATAATTATATCGTTATTTCCTTCCTATGGAGGAATTCTATGTTTACATGCATGGTGGGGTTCCTATTCGACCCCTTCTTGAGGGTGTCTCCACATCCTACACAAGACTTGGATTATAGTCACGCACCGAGCCGGCCGAAGATGTGATGGCAAAGACGCCTAGTTCGAGCTCCACAGCGAGCGATGAAGAGCTAACCCCCGCTACACAAGCACGCTTAATACGATGTACCCATAGGGGGTGGAACGAGTATTAGGGATGCTGACAAAATTTGATCAGCATTTGACGAGTCTGGAACAGGGAATGTCCACCCTACTGGCACGAGAGGAACGCGCACGATCGAGGGGTCGTGGAACAGACAGAAGTGAGGCGGGAACAAGTGATGCCGCGTCTAGGAGACGCCATAGGCAGCAGTGAGGTCACTGCTATCGGTCAGTTTGGGGGTAGGGTTTGGTTGTAAATAGTTACCCTTGCATCAGCACGTTTTTTTTATTTATGTAAATATTTGTTTTTTTTACTTTGCATGTTTAAATTCCACATCGCATTTTTTCTGCATTGCATTATTATAAAAAAAACTTTAAAAAATATATAAATGAAAAGATGAAAGAAAAATAAAATTATAAAAATTATAAAAATAAAAAATAAAAAATTGAAAATTTCAATATTGGTCATTTTTGACTCGAGTTCGACATGACGGTTGACTAGTTAGAAAAAAACTAAATCCTAAACTTAGTAAATTAAAAACCCTAAAAATAACCTTCCTTGAAGTATAACTGTAGAAAATATACGTTCTTGCAGTTTATTTAGAAATAAGCAATTTTGAGTTCAGTTCTTGGGTTAAGTTGAAATGAAGGAAGAGTATTGAAAGCTCTATTTGAAGAGTAAGTCTGAAAAATAATTTTGAACCTTAAGTCCAAATTCTAAAAATATATACCCTACAGATCGCATATACATGCACCTTAAAACTTGGGATAGTAAAGAATACCAAGAAAGACTCTTGCCTGAAAGCCTAGTATGAAAGAAAAAACGGCATTTAAAGCTAATCACCAGAAGAGCATCATTGAAAAATATATCCGGTCTTGAAAATAATAATAATAATAAATACAAGACCCGGAAACTGCTATTTACGCTTTAAATGCTCACACATTCAGTAATCGGCCGATTAATGCCTCAGGAAGCTGTAATAGTCGCATGAAAGATGTGTGAGCAAATCCGTTCACCATTAATAAAGAAGAAGGAGTGCTAGGTATTAAGGCAAGGGTATTATAGCTTGAATTGAATTTCCAAGTGTAGGGGTGATATTTACACACACGTAGGGGTATATGATCGGAGTTTGGAGGAGAGATAGGAATGAAAAATAGGGCTTATATTTTCAATAGAGATGATAAAAATTCCGGACTTGAGATGGCGTTTTAGAAGGAAAACTTAAGAGATGCTGAGAGCTCTATAAACTGGCAAAACGTATAGGATCTTAAGTTAAATGAAAAGGAAGTATGAAGAATAAGGGTTGATGATTTTTAAGTTAAAGATGATAGAGTTTCTTGCTAGAATGCTGAACTGTAGGATTAGAGTCGACGGCCAATTTGATCGGATTTTGTGAGTAGTATCCGCTAAAAACCCTCAGGAGACAACACTCCTCCTCTAGGGCAACTTAGAGGTTTAACGGCTTGTTGCACAAGCTCAGTGCAATCGCGTACCCTGCGAAAGTGAGGTTAGGATTTTTTGTGAATAAAATGGTTTTGCTCGGGACGAGCAAAAGGTAAGTTTGGGGGAATTTGTTCAAATCAGATTTTTGCATTTTTATACCGCTCATTCTTGATTACATTGCATATAGGTAGGTACTCTTGATCCGTATTTGCTAAATAATTGCAGGTTACACGTTCTCAACTCTAAACAGTGAAATTCATGAAAAGCCACAACAAATTCAGGACTACTGCCAACAACAGATAAATACGGGTCTCCGCTCACTATCCGTTAGATGACGCTTGCCAGTTTAAGGGACAAAATGGCAAATCATTGGTCATTTCATGCACAAAGCACAAGAGGCAGCACAAGATCCAAGATTTCAATGCAGCTCAAGAAAATCAAGGCAAAAATCCACATCATTTCACCTTTTTGGACTGCTGAAAATCTGGGAGAAAAATGAAGAGATTTTGAGAAACCAAGTGTACCAAACAGAGAAGAACATCAACATTGAAATCCCTAAAAAATATGACCCTCCAAGTCAACCAAAGGGCCGCGGATCCGCGGCCAAAGTGGCACTTAGGCCGCGGATCCGCGGCCGAGCCAACTCAGTGTTGGCTCGTTTTTTGAGGATATTTTTGTAACTTCGTTTGGGCTCAGATTGTATCCCTAGGGTTTCATGTATCTGCCTATAAATAGCCCAGTTCCAAGCCAAGTAAAGAGTGTTTTTTCTTGTATTAGATTTTAGAATAAGAGTTTGTATCTTCTTCTTCCTCTTCATCTTTCTCCATTAAATTGTAATGAGCTTTATGAGTGATGATGAATAAAAGAAGAGTTCTTTTTAACATGAATATTTTATAATTGTGTTGTTATATTTTGCTTGTAATTTTATTTGTTAAGTAGTTATTGTTATTTGTTTGTTTGTTTGCTTTCTTCTTCTCCTTTTCTTTATCCTTACAACAATGATACTTAAGTGTGATCCTTGTCTAAGTGAGGCCCCAAATAGCTAGTTGTGATTCTCTAACTCATTTCTTTCTATCTCCCTTCTTTGTTTTACTCTCCTTTTCTTTTTAATGGGTGGGTAGTTTCACTTGTTAGGGTAGGTAAGAGAAGTTTGAGAGAAGGAAATCTTTCTCACTCTTTTGTTTGCCCAACATCTTGATTCGGACTCCCGTTAATTGAACCACAATCCACTCCCTACGGCACCCTATCCTACATGATAGCGGTGATTCTCTAGTGAGACCGGTTGTGGTTGAATTAACCGGAGGTTACGGCTAAGAGCCAAGAACGGATGGATAAGGACCAAAAGGAAAGAACTAAGTGTTGGAAAGCCTAGCTTATACTCGCAAATTTCCTTCCTAGTCATGCTAATCCCCGTTGTTGCCAATCATAACATCGATATTAAGAAGTGGCAACGAAAGAAGTGAGCGACTCCTAACTCAAACTAATCTAATCCTAACCCTAACAAGCTCTCTTTATACATATTTTAGCACATAGTGAAACTAAACAAATCTGGACAAATTGGATTTAACTCGTTAAAACACTAAGAAAAAGATTCTCATCTCTCCGTGGACCGACCCGTACTCAACTGGCTAGCTACCAAGCGAAACCGTCTTGATTGTGGTAATTAAAACTAAGCACGCAGAATCTCTAACAATCACTTATCATGTTATCGTATCTTGTATTATGATAATTTATCAATTGTGAATCTTGAATGTAATAAATCAAAGTTGGATTTCGTTCTTTTGTTTATTCTTATTACTTTATGTTGCTTATAAACGTTTAGCGTATTTATTTCGAGAAATGACCTTCTCGGAATAAATACGTCGCAGGCCTCGTCACGTGTCGTTACCACTCTTTTGGAAAGCGGGACGTGACAATAAATCTATTGTATGTTTGACTTGATTTGACTCGAACCATGATTACATAATGACTTGACATGAATACTTGAACTCGACATGAATACTTGAAACTTGACTCGAATACTTAAACTTAAACTCTATCTTATGTATTCATGGTTTCGGGCAAGACTTGCGACATTAACTATAAATTAGATACGCGGGATGTTAGGGCAGTTTGAGTATTCATGTTTGAATACTAACGTATGCATTATATCATGAGGGCCCGTGTTTCCTTACCGCTGAATTATAGCCTGTTGGGTTTGGAATACTTCAACGACGGTTGAAGTCTCATTACTGACATTTGATTCGAGTCTATGGTTCCTTAGCCTTAGATTACAGTTTACCGGGGTCGAGAACACTCTTGAGATTGGTTAACATTCATACTTAATCTAACGTTAAATAATTTACCATTATAGAGACTTTTAGGACACATTAATATTCACTTTATATTCACCAATACACATTTGTACACATTTATCTATTGCTTATTTGACCAACGCATGTTATACTTTATTACCATGCTCATGTTATCTTGCCATGCCTACATAGTTGACACAACATTATCATGCCATACTTATTCACCTGTTCATGATTTCTATGCATGTTATATCACATATCACCTTGCATTTTAATTTATATAATTCACACCTATCTTAGGAACTTACCAAGCACAGGTTCGCTGATGGACATTCCACCTATATTTCTTCTTTCTTAGAATATTCATCAGGTGATTTGGAGACAGAGGATTTGGAAGCGGTCGAAGATGAGTACTCTCAACTCGCTTCTCCAACGGACGACTAGTCATGTTCATCTTCGTATTTCATTTCAGTTTTTCCTTTCAGTATGCCACATGTTTAGGCTCTTTATGATTATATTTCTTATATATGCTTAGCGTATTTGTTGCGAGAAATGACCTTCTTGGAATAAATACGTTGCGGGCCTTATCATGTCTCTTCTCGCGTCTTTTGGGAAGCGGGACGTGACATTGCACAAAAAACAGTATCCTCTGCAAAGACTAAGTCGCACCCAACAGAAGTGCGTACCTGCATGGAAACGTAATGCCACAAAGAATGGACTTCGGTTTTTTGAAAGCAAAGCTTTCTGGAAAAGTTAAGGATGCATCATAACCTTGGGCACACTCCCTAAAATTTGTACCATGCGTTTCGCCACGTGCTATAAACGTGTGCGCAAGTGGAAAGTACTTCCTATAAGGATATACGCACCACGTGCTATGCATGTACGCATAAGTCAATAGGGCTCTTCTCTGAAAATGATGCTCTGCGTACACGTGAAAAAACACATGCGTGCGCACTGACTTCAAACAAAGTCAAGTCCCATTAAGAACTTTGCGAAGGCATGCGCACCTCATGCTATGCACGTGCGCTGATGCCATACGCATCCACAATACGCAAGCATACATGATACCAAGCCAAACCTTAAAGACTTAGTAAAATAAACCAAGTATGGAAGCTTATGCTTTATATGTGATCTAATGATCAATAAAGAGTATATTCTTAAATTTATGACCCTGGTATCTAAGTTGATCTTAATCCAAAACTTGATTAACGATTCTTAGATAAACTCAAGTATCCTCTGAACTGACGGACCTCATCAATATGATAAATACGACCTAAGTTCATTCCTGTTGGTAAACTAAGATACCAAAATGGACCCAAAACTCCAAAATCTAATATGTGCGGATTTGGACTAATCCGCGTTCTACGGGCGACGACATAAATTAGTCTCCGTATACAATCCAAAGGCAATCCAAAATAATCTAAAACACGACACATGAAGAAATAAACCTGGAGTGCAGAAAGTTGTTATCGTGCGCGATAACGTAATTAACTGCAGGGGTTTGCGCATGCAGGAAAAGGTGTCCCCACAATCAATAAACCTCTCATCCGTGAGAGGGAATCTGAAGTCATTTATATCGGTCGTATCTGTCCAAATCTCTGATATACGGTGACATAAATCAACTTGGTATCTTTGAAGAGGTGGATGGATCAAACGTATACTTCTGTCCCCAGATTCAGGCTAGACGCGCTCCCCGTGCCTCAACCCAGTCTTTGGCAATAAACAATACCAATTATGGATTTTGGTTTTTGAATGAATATGCATATCTATTGTTGGGATTTGGAGATGTGAGATATTTTAATATGGTAAGTATTTTGTATTAGGAAATTATATGGGATTTTTGTGTTAAATAATAGAATTATATGAGAGTGAGCCCATACCATCACTCCTTTTCTTTTCATCCTCTCATTATTTCATTTACATTTTCTCTCCTCCAAAAATATCGCTTTCCTCCTCTCAAAATATCTTCAACTCCCAACACCCAAATTCCTCCATCAAAACCCTAGCTCTACTCCGCCAAAATCTATGGTTGGTGCCAAGTTTTGCAACTAGAACCCTCAAGACATCAAGTGGAGTCATCCTCAACCTTTGAAGCCACTTGAAGCTTCATCAAGAGCTTAGATCTCCACTTTTACCCATTCAATTGGTAAAGATCTCTCTTTTCATCAAGCTAGTTATGTTTTTAAAGTCTTGGTCATGAAAAAGTGTATTTTTCTACATAAAAATGATATTTTTATGAGTTAAACTCTTCCAACTTTGGTTTTAAAGTGATCCACCAGTAGTGGTAGAAGTTAGTATGGTATACTTGGTGTTGTTATATTATGTTATGGTTTCGCTTGTTATCCTTCGCTTTGGGTGTTGTATATGAATTGGGTGGTTGTTCCGCCGTTTGGATGTGGAAGTTAGCTCCTGTTGGGGATGCTTTTGTATATATTATGCATTGTACATGGTTTTCTTTATAATTTACAAAGGAACTGTTGCCTGATTTTAAATGACGAAATTGTTTTCAATCAAACTTATTTATATTTCAAAACAAACTTGATTTTATTTTAATAAACCTATTTCAAAACTGCACCTCTATTATTTTCTTATAAATTGTTTAGATTCCTGGTTTTTTTGGTTTATTTGGATTACGGTGGGGTTTTATAGATTTCACATGATTCAAGTGCCGGTCACGTACCATTTCCGAGACATGATGCGTGTCTTCTATTTTATTTATTTATTTCTAAGGAAACAGCATGTCTATTCAAATTGACCCATGTGAAATGTCCACTCCCTAAGGTAAGGTCATGATGTAACCAAGTGAAAGAAATATTCAAATATAATTGAGTTAGGCTTTTTGAGAAAACATAGATAACAAATATGTATTCACCCTTAGACCGGTAAAAATTTATATCGTTACATGAGTTGACACTGGAATACTTGGAAGAAATTCTGTTCAGTGAACAATATAATCAGGTCGAGTTTCATGAATACCTTGAACTTTCAATTACTACCTAATGCCACTTTCGGTAAAAATTTGCATCATTACACATTTTTATTATTTCACAAAAAATAGCGAAATTAATAAATTTAAACTCTAAGGTCCTTATATCCAATTAGCTAAGAGGAGTAGAGAAATGGCTTTGGAAGGAGATGACAGTAGGTTGATGTCTATATTTTGAATTTCGCCGCAGTTTTTGATCTTCAGGGTTTCGGAGATGTTTACTGCAATCGGGCTGATTGTGTTCTTTTATAAGCAGCCATTGGAGGGGACGCAATCTTTTTTAACCGCGATCACTTATTGCTCTTACTCATTTGGCTTCTTTTTTAGCTCATTGCTTGTTTCATTGGTGAATAGGGTTAGTGCAAGCTATGGTTCATCAAAGGGTTGGCTTAGTGTAATGATTTGGATAAGAATAGGTTGGATCTTTTTTATTGGTTTTTGGCTGGGTTGAGTTTGGCTACCTTATTCAATTATCTCTTTTGGAGAATATGGCATTCTTATGATTCATCATCAATAGAGGAAGAAGGAAAGATTGGTGGTGGTAAGAATGTGGAGAGAGTTTGAACTTTGAAAGAAAGGGTAATAACCTTTTAGTTTACCATTTTTTTGATTGATCTTGCAGCAAGAAAATTAGAGAAGTGTAGATTAATTAAGGTTTTTATATGTCAACAAGTTTGATGGTTTTTCTATATTGTAATATGCTTATGTAAGGAATGGTTGGAGAAAATTAGGTGTAAATCTATATATGAGCAAAGCATATTTCATTCCTATGCCTTAGCTAATCAAGTATATTCAGATATATATGCTTGAGGAGAAGTTGAAAATAAATAAGTATTTCCCTATCAATGTTGGATGTTGTCTATTCTGTCTTATTGGATCAAGATTTTGTTAAATTTTGAGCCTAGATTTATAGAATTTTGGATTGTTTGCGTGCTAATTTCGGCTTATGCGTAATGTTTAGGATATTGTAGAAGCTTAGTGTTTTTTTTATTTCACAAGACACACATACACATTCACATTCTTGAGAGAAGCACTTTACTATTTTTGATTTTGTACTTGGTGTTTTAATTCATTGTTGATAATTTATTTATGCTCATGATGTTCATGTAGGTCATATTTTTTGCTAATAATGATGCGAGATGCATCAAGAAAATGGCGGGATGACCTATTGCGTCCATTAAAGTTAGCTCTCTTAATGTTTTTTCCTTTCAATATTGTTGTCAACACATTATACATTTTAACTTGTTTGATATTATCTCTATTAGAGTTATTTGAACCGTATGTTGAATATTTAGTGGGTTGTTATTTATTAACTTGTTAGATGTAGATTTCTTTATCCGTTGATAACCGGATGCATAGGCATTTGTGTTTGTCAACCGAAAGGAGGAGAATGACGACGACGACGACGTGTATAGATGATAGATGAGTAAATATTGAGAGTTAACCAAAAATAAACTTCAAATTGTAAGAGTAAGGTTATATTCCTTTGGAAAATGTATATTTCTATTTGTCATATCTTTGTATATAAACTAAGGTGACTAATGGTATAAATATTTAGATAATGTTTGTTATTTATTACATTTATGTATTTCGTTTTGTATTATGCTTGTGATGTTATTGATATATATTTTTGTATTTGGACGTGTGATATATTATTGTGTGTGATATATTATTATGTAAAGGGCGGACAAAAAATAAAAGGCGGTATTTTAAAAAAAAAATAAAGTTTGTACCTACGGGTTCAACCGTAGGGGATGCGTTTATACCTACGATTCCACCACAGAGGCAAGCCATATTCGTAGTGGCGAGACATTCCACATGTACATATCAGCGATCGTATGTGACGGTCGCTGATACGTATCAGCGACCAGATTTATTAGCGACCGTTTATTATACGGTCGCTCATACAGTTATCAGCGACTGGTGTTTCAACGACCGTATAAAATTTTAATATCCAGTTGCATGCTTCATGCGCCTATGAACACAGGATTGTTTAACGACATTTTCACGGTCATAATGGAAATGTATGAGAAATTTTAATATCATGCACGTACATGGCCATGCCAAGCTCATCTCATCATAGTATCCACTACCCCTCGGCTTGTATGTTGGAATAGGAAATCTTACTTTGTTTCTTGCGGGATCGAAAGTACGAGTGAAGACGACTGCAAAATCTAATAGCGCTGGTCATCATTAAGATAATTAACCCATCATCACCAAAACGCATGATATGATAAAGAAATAAAATTGTATAATAGACAAGAATAAGTTTACTCCACCAAGATAATAATTGATACTGTAGAGATGTTTCGAAGCAGCAATAGAAAAGTGTTATCGCCAATAATCATGTCATCAATAGTAGAAGAATAATTCGATTATTATAAGCAAGTTGATGCATGAGCACGGCATAGTTATGAATAAACAGAAATAACAAGAAAAGATTGACAGAAAGATGTACAATGTAGCTTGTTAGATTATCTTTCCGGTATGTGGCTCTTTTTAAGAAATTAAACAAGTTTTCATTTTGGAGATAAAGTTTGCCGTTTGAGTCATCTTGTGCTCGTAGTTTGTTAAACCTTCTATGCTTTTAGGGTTTACTTCAATATATCTTCTTAAACAATTTCTTATTTTCAAAATACTCTCTTTATCTTAATATTTTTTAATTTCTATCATAAATATTTTATGTCATCCAAACTTCTTCCTATGGCCAACTCCTAACCCATATTCTAAGAATATTCTGTTATCATCGATAAATATCTATTTTGGAATTTTTTTATGTTGCTCCTCAAATTCTCTCATGTTTTTCGTAAACTTCAATTTTTTAAATTTATCCCTTGATCTTTGAGACCACCCAACACATAATTTATGCTTTGCTTCTTCTGTCTTGTCATGTCATCATGTCATCAAATTTTCTCAAGGTTGGCGTTTTCCTTCAAGGAAAATGAGTTGATATCTAAAGGTAAATAAATAAACTATATAAATATAGTGTTATCATAATTTTAAAAATAGCTCTATTTAACATAATAGATAATCGGAATTTGATGGAATGTTTAAAAGAACGATATTGAGTAATTTAAGAGAGTTAAGGAAGAAATATAAAAATATTAAGTTTAATGTGCTGTTATAGATAATAAAGAATTTGAGGAATAATATGTTAAGCAACCCTTACGGAAGAAAAATATTCAGAATTAATTAAAATAACAACCTATCACAACCTGCATTTGAAATCTTCTCGATCGTTTTAGAATCAAATTAGAAAAATAATGTATAGATATAATGGAGGGAAAAAGGAAGCTTAGAGAAAAAAGAGATGAACAATAAACCATAGATATAATGGAGGAAGCTTAGTCTAATAGCATCTCTTTGGGTACTTCCTGTCTTCATTTAAAAAAGAAAGAGAACGAAACCAAAACACAAATTTCAGGGGGATAATGCAAAATCGGTAATTTCTAGGGGGATAGAAGACAAATCACCCTAAAAATTGTTCTTAAAGGTTAATCGAAACAATTGCGAAACGCTATATCGTCTCTCCCCCCACCCCCCCCATTCTCTCTCGCTCTCTCTTTGATCACTGATTTTTCTCTCTCTCTAGGGTTTTGGTTAAATCTCAGAAGCTCGAACAGAAGTAAGTTCACTCCTCATATCCATCAAGGGTTTCGATGCTTTCAATTTCATCGCATTGCGCCTCTTTTATAGTGCTATTATCCCCTGTTACTTTGTAGAGATCACAGTGTGATTTGGTTTTTGTATTACTTTATTTCAGCGAATCAATCACTCACGCAATAAGAAGTACTGTTAAGTTTACTTGAATCTTCGAGCTTTTTAGGGTTTCTGTGTGTTGAGGCGCTTCTGTGATTTTTTATTTGTTTTTTTTATTCGATTGCCTCTCCACTTGTTTACTGTTATACGAACCCTAACCCTAGCTCTCTCTCCCATCGTTGGTGAATCTGGCTCTGGCACTGCCTATTGGTAAATTTTCCGAAGAAAAAAATTGGATTTGCTGTCTTCATATTTGTTAGGAGTGGATATAAATTGCATCATTGTTGATTCCATTAGTTGTTTTGATTTTTTTTTAATAATGATGTGATTCATATGTTCTATCGGATAACATATTAGATTTTCGCCAAAAGTTTTCGATCTTTACTTTTATTGTCTTGTTCTTTTAGATAATCCCCGTACTCTATCTTTTATTTGAAAACAAACCTTGCTGTTGAGTCTTGTAGCGTCACTGGGTCTATTCCATTCTCACATTGAATAAGTTTTGCTTCGAGCTAGATACCGAATTTTCAAACTTTCTGTCTCATTTTTAGTTTGAGAAAATCACAACATTATGCATAACCATAAAAATCCCAGTAAAATGTCTAGAATGTCAAGATATTTCAGAACTCAAAGGAACCTTTCTCTAAAAAGAAAAACCTTAACGTGCCAAAAATAGTTGATAGTTAATAGTTAATAGTTTTCCTTGCAGGCATAATTTCAGGTTTGAATAGCACAATCCCAGTCCGAGAGGGTTAAGAAAGATGTCGAGTGTGGCTGTAATCACCATCTTAGAAAAGGTATTCTTGAACTTTGGCATTTTGTTACCAGAAAATTGTCCTTATATCGGGTGTTTTAATGGCAATTTTATTGGTTCTCACAGATGACAGGAAAGGATAAAGATTATAGATATATGGCGACCTCAGACTTGCTGAACGAGTTGAACAAGGAAAGTTTTAAAGCCGATGTTGAGCTGGAGGCAAAGTTGACAAATACTGTCGTTCAGCAACTTGAAGATCCTTCTGGAGATGTTTCCGGATTGGCTGTGAAATGGTTCGTGTCGATTACTCGTGACATATGATCCTTTCTTTAATTGCAGACTACCCATACAGTACTTATTTTTCTATCGTGTATTTATTATTCCCACAATATTCTTACATTGCTCTCTTCAATATTTTATGTATGTAAATTTTTATCAAAACTTTTTAATCTATACTTATTCTTTGAAAGTTATTAGACCAATGATTTACAATAGTTCTATCTAGATATTTGCTAGTTGGAGCCTTGCATATACACTTAAATCCATCTGCCTATTCAAGATGCCAGCTTCTGCAAAGCCTTTATTTGTTATCTCATGCAATGCGACCTTTTCCTTCTATATTATTGTGTATCTGAAATTTTCAAAAATTATGTAACTTAGAAACAGTTTTGGTACAGAGGGAAAATGACATCGAAGATGAATAATCCTTCCAAAACATAATTTTCATTGCTGAATATTTTGTCTGGTAAATGATATATTTGTCTAGATACCAAATTTCTAGTCATCTGATATTTTCATTCTTCTAGCATGAAGAAGATGTTTAAATTTGTAAATACTCATGCTAGCATACTTATCAATTTGTATCGGTTCGAGCATTTTTTTGCCAAAGGCGAGGGCAAAGCCCAGAGTTTTGTTCGAGCATATTTGCTCGCTGTTATTTAAAGTTGATTACTCACTATTTTGACTCCTTGTGAAATTGTTTCACGCTTATTTAAATGTTTTAAGGTAGTCGTACTTTGGACAACATCTTTTCAATTTCTGGCCTTTTGTTCTTTTCAGTTTGCCACCAATCGTCAAGAAGGTCAGTGAGGATAGGGTTTTGGAAATGGCCAATAAGCTCTGTGATAAACTGTTAAATGGAAAGGATCAACATCGTGACATTTGCAGTATAGCTTTGAAGACAATAGTTTCAGAACTCGCTACACCAACTCTTGCTCAGCGCCTTCAAGATACTCTCACTCCCCAACTAATAAAGGGCATAACTGGCTCTGTAAGTTCCTACAAGTTTCTTTTCATAGCAGCATCCCTGTATTGAAAGTTATTTATCTCTTGATATCGAAGATACAGTAATAGTTGGACTATATAATTATGTATTTAGTTGCTTAATTATGTTAGAAAAGAGAAGAGAGAAAATGGAATGACCCCCAAAAAATCCCCCATGTGCCCTTATGAAAACGGATTTGGATATGGGATACGGTATATGATAGGGGTTCGTATCCGATTCACAATATATGTAAGTTTGGCTTATGATCCCTTAGGATACATTTAGTTTTTATTGTCTAAATATAGATAAATAGCAGAAAAAATTATTTTAGCAAATCTAAATAATTTTTACAAATAATTTCCCTAGTCTAGAAATGCAAATTGCCAAATACAGAAATTCTAGATTCTTTCTCTTCTAGATCTTCCCTAATTAAGTTGAACTTGAAGGACGCTAACTAGTCATTTTATTTGTGTTAACGAACAATGATTGCTTTATAATATATATTTCCTATTAAGGAAATGTGCAAATTCCATATAAGCACTTGTAATTTCGGATAATCTACACTAAAGCACCCTTGAATTTTGTGGTTTTTGAAAATACCTTAGAGAGAGATGAATAAGGTAATTATAATATTCTATGGCAAATTTAAAACTTAAATACTATTTCTAAAGTGATTGTCGAGTTTCTGCGGAAAATATTCAAAACAAGTTTTAAACAAGAAACTTAATACGGTAATTAAATCAAAACACAGAAAAGTAAAAGAGTAAGAGCAATGCAAACATAACGAAATGTTGATTAGGGTTCACCACCTCCTGTGGCTAGTCCCCGCCTGAGTCTCCTACTCAGGATTTTCATTATATGTGTGAAGTACACAAATCCCACTTCACAGGGATGTGAAGAAACAAGATATCTCTCTTTATAAGGATCAATCACTTAAACTGCAATTCTCTAAGGAACAAGTCTTCTTCTCTAGACCGTGATTCTCTAGGAAAGTCGCACTTTCCTATTTAATTCCCGTCTCTCTAGGAAGATCTCTTTTTCCGCTCCGAATTTATAATTCAAGTGAAAGGAGAAGCACCTTTTCTCTTGAGTTACAAATCGCTTTTATTATAAACGATTTCACCCACCCACAATCATATTGATCTCAAAGATTATTTCCGGTTAGGCGCACAGATTGTTTTGAGAGATATAGACATGTTTAAGGCTCTTGAGAAAATGAAAAATCTGAACAAGTTAAAGCGCGAAGAACATGAAGATTTTCAGAAATATTTGCAATGAATTTCCTTGTTTTGAATTGTGAGATCTCAAAATTATTTATAGAGAATTGAATGAGAAGTTATTGTAATTGTCAATAACTGCCATAAAACAGTTAATGACCGTTTAGAGGAAGTTATGAGCAATTTTGGCGCAAGTGTCCATTCATTTCAAAATTTGAAATTCAAATTTTTGATTCAAACTTCCCGTATTAACGTCAGGGGTAGACGTCAGCTATACAAAGTTCTAGTGACGTCAGGGTAGCCGTCACTGAGAACTTAAACAGAAAAACGAAAATCAGAGATTTGTTCTATTGACGTCAGTTGTTCAAACTTTTCTTATACTGACGTTAATGGCCGACGTCAGTTGTTCAAACTTTTCTTATACTGAGTCAAGGGCTGACGTCAGTGTTCTTACATGGATGATACATTTGGTTTGAAATTTGGCAGATTTGAATTCCAACGGATAGCTATGACGTCTTTAAAAGAGAAGAATACGTTATAGACATTAAGAATGAGTTGGAATGAGGTTTCTAACCTTATGAGATCATTACTAATTACATGTATATCGCTCATATCTTCGATCTTAGTCTTGGTTCTTCAATTTGCTTCATTTCCCTTGACTTGTTACATTTGACGTGAATGGATCTTGAATTTTCTTGCTTCACGTTGTCAATTGCATCAAGTCGTCATATCATATTGCCGGTTTCAGTGTGTATCATATTGTAGGCAATCTTACTTTATGTTGGATATGTTGCAAACTGGACTTCAAGATTAAAACTTGGAAACGTCGTTAGTAACATATGAATTCGTTTAAATAACGTTTTGAACCGAATCATCAAAATTGAGGATCGTATGACACGGATGTCAACAATCTCTCCCTTTTGATATTTAGCAAAACTTATTTAAAGAATTTATGATATATATGAAAAAAGTAAATTCGATTTACATACTCCCCCTTAATTCATGCTTATTTGAGAAACTCTTTGAACTCATACCAGCATCCCATACCACTGACACTATTTCTCAAGAAATATGACATGAAGGCGTGTGATTTAATTCGAATTTTTATTAACCAATTTAAGCATGTGCAGGTATAATTCATGATATGTTATCCCCTTTTTGCAAAATACTCAAAAAGATTTTAGAAATATAGCGAGAGATATGAATATAAACAATTAGTGCAATGGAAAAATAAAATGGACATGAATATATAAAAACAAACAGGATGTCGTTAATAGTTTTAGCAACCCCTAATACAAGCCAGAGTAGCAATAACACGCATACAAATTTAAACTATCAAGTATCATCAACACATTCCAAAAGACCTAACACATTACTATATGCACATCGGTATACATCATAACAAAACATAACATTGAACAACAAATCCTATTACTTGTCGGATGATGGTGGCGGTGATGTGGAAATTGGAGCAGTAATGGTAGACAATCGTGTTTGAACCTCATCAATTTTGCCACGAAGACGATCAATTTCACCAAATATTTGATCGAGTCGAGAAGAAATGCGATCGTGGCATGCATGGATACGATCACCGAGACGAGTTTCAAATGCAACAAAATCAAAAGTGGGTTGAGATGGAGGAATGTCAACTGGAGGGGCATTCACTGAGGCTTGGGGTTGAGGAGCGGCATCCAATTTCATGAGATTCAGAATCTTAGTTCCAAAGCCTATTGAATCTTTAATTGCAGTAGTTTCATTAGGGATCGGAACTTTGCTTTATTGGAGAAACTTAGTGATGACTCGTCCATATTACAAATTTGATTGGCTATCGGAGATGTCCCACATGGTCTGAATTAGAAATGATGGAAGATTAACTTTAATCTTCGCCAGAACACAGTATGTTATAAACTTGTGGGGGCCATATAAGATATCACAGCTACCGGATTTAGGAATGATCACATGAGCAAGCAAATTTGATAGAACATGGTCATGTCTTGTGAGTGTCTTGGCATAGCGATCCCCATAAAGGTGTGGAAAATCTTGTCCATGAAGGAGTTATGAAGCAACTTCCGTTGTATGAGGCTCGGAAAACTCGAAGGTCTCCAGCGTCTTGTATACTTCTACACCTTCGAAAGGGATGCCTAATACACGACCGATTGTCCCGGGAGTGAATTGGAATTCCTTTCTAAAAACTCTAGTCAAATAATTCGTAGGATTATCAAATGTGCTCACAAGATTGGCATAGAAATATCTCATGGCCGTGTCGTATGTAAGGCAAGAAAGGGTGGGAAACGACATCCATCCTTGGAATTCAAACAATTTTTGAAAATGAAAATCTTATATTTCTCAGAAGATTACTTTAACTTCCGTATGGATTGTTCGATTAGTGAGTATGGTGAAACGATCCTTAGCCTCTGCATTGGTGAATTCCTTTATCTTGGATGAAGACTCGGCTTGGGGTTTCATCTTGCGCTCTTGGATGCGGGAGAGGACTAGGATGCCTTTAGTTTTTCCTTATGAATAACGACTTTCTTCGCCGGAGGTGGGTTTGGAGCCATGGTGTAGGTGAGAAAAATTAGGATTTTGGAGTCTGAAAATTTGAGGTGAAAAAATTGAAAACATGATAGAAAAGGAGGGAGGGATTATGTGTATATTTGGACGTCTTGGGTTGCAAGATGAAGGGTGTGAACCAATTTAATTATTAACGGACGGTTATGATTTAATTTGGGGATTTTGAACGACTCAGGAAAACGACTCGACACGAGAAAATTTCCCGTGTTGACATCTGTGACACTGTTCATGACGTCTGTGCAGGGAAAAACAGTGGCCCATTTTGCACTACTGACGGCAGTCCAGACGTCAGTGGTTCCAAAATCTCTTCTACAGACGTCCGTTGGTGACTAAAGATTTTAACAAAATTTAAAAAATTTAACACAAACATGAAAAATTTATTGAATTGAAAAATAAAAACATTACAAAAAATATAAAAAATACAAACAGATACAAACAAAGTTAACATAGACACACTTGAAACACATTTAAAGAACGCGCTATCCTAGTGTTCTTTCTTGAACTTCTCCAAGATATCGGTTGTTCTCTTCTTTATGATCATATCATCTTTAGGATCATAAAGTATGTACGTGTCATCTGAAAAGGTTTGATGAAAAAGAATCACAATTCCTCCAGATGTTAGCAAATTTGGTGGAATTGGGAATGGTGGTGGTGGATAGGATGATAGAAGAACGGAGTCTTCTCTAAGATCTTCCAATTTAGGAGTCATAAGTTTTTCCTTTGGTTCCTCTTTGGATTTCTTTGAACTCTCACCATTCTCATACTCATTCTTTCTCTTGTTGACGTTTCTAGTCTCCATTTTTCTCAAATATAGGAATGATGAAAACTAAGTCAGTTTTAATCCTATTTATTGAGAAAAATTGAGAAGAAGTTTGAGTAACCACCAGGGAGTTTGAAAAACTACCAAGTTTTCAAATTTCCCACTAAAATTTGAATTGTATAAAATAATTATATTCTGGATCCTTAAAACTGACTTAATGCCTATTGGTAATTAAAAAAAATTATGTGGAAAAGTTAACAGTTTTAAATTTTAAAAGAAATAACCATTAGATCGTTCAGACGTCAGTAACGTCAAGAATGAGTACCGACGTCTCCTGATGATGTCAACTTAACAAGATTAGATATAGATGATTAATTTTTGATGATTCAAGTTATCATATTTTATTGTTTTTAAGATGTGACGAATTCTAGCATATTTAGATCTCCTCTTAGATGTGAAAACCTAGTTTTGTTTAATGGTCTTGTAAAGCTATCGGCTAATTGATTTTCGGTTGATATGTATTCTAATACGATATCTCCTTTGTGAAAATGGTCATGAAGGAAATGGTATCGTATATCGATATGTTTAGTCCTATAATGTTGATCTGCATTCTTGGTCATATAAACCGTGCTGGTATTATCATAAAGTATAGCAATTTATGAAATACTTTCTCGATAGTTTTTGAGTGTGTATTTCATCCATAAACTTTATGCACGACATGCACCGGCAGCAATATATTCTGCCTCGACCATCGATAGAGCAACAAAATTTTGCTTCTTTGAAATCCAAGAAATAAGAAAATTCCCTAAAAAGTGACATGTACCATTTGTGCTCTTTCGATCTTTGAGACTTCCAGTATAATCCGTATTAGAATAACTTGTTAAATGAAACATGTGGTTCTTAGAATACCATAAGCCAAAATTAATGGTTCCTTTTAGATATCTAAAAATTCGTTTGACTGCAGTCAAATATGATTTCTTAGGGTTGGCTTGGAATCTCGTACACAAACATACACCGAACATAATATTGGGTCTACTAGCGGTCAAATATAGTAGACCACCTATCATGCCACGATAAAGTTTAGTGTCAACATTTTGACCATTATTATCCTCAGCGAGTTTGGTATTGGTAGCCATCGGTGTCTCACAGATCTTTGCATTTTCCAAGCCAAATTTCTTTATTAATTTCTTAGTATATTTGACCTGATTGATGAAGATAACATTATCCATTTGTTTAATTTGAAAGCCAAGGAAGTAATTAAGCTCTCCCATCATGCTCATATCAAATTCATCTTGCATGGATTTGGCAAAATTCTCATAAAGGCTTTCATTTGTTGACCCAAAAATGATGTCAACATATATTTGGACTAAAATTATATCTTTGTTAAAGATTTTGGTGAATAATGTTTTATCCACTACATATTTCACCTATGTTTTCTAGGAATGAATTTAGACGATCATACCAAGCACGTGGTGCTTGCTTTAGACCATAAAATGTTTTTCTTAGCTTATAGACATAATCGGGAAATTTATGATCTTCAAAATCAGGGGTTGAGATACATAAACCTTCTCGTCTATTTGACCGTTTAAGAATGCACTTTTAACATCCATTTGAAAGACTTTGAAATTCTTATAGCAAGCGTATGCTAAGAGGATACGTACTGCTTCAAGTCTTGCAATTGGTGCATATGTCTCGTCGTAGTCAATTCCTTCTATTTGGTTATATCCCTGAGCAACCAAGCGGGCTTTGTTCCTAACGACTTTACCTAATTCGTCAAGTTTATTTTTAAATACCTACTTAGTTCCTATTATGGGTCTATTTTCTGGTCTTGGAACTAAATCCCAGGCGCTATTTCTTTCAAATTGATTAAGTTCTTACATGGCTATTGTCCAATTTTCATCATCAATAGCCTCGTTAATGTTTTTGGGTTCAATCATGGATATGAAAGCAAGTTAATATAAGTATTGAATGTTGATGGTCTTGTAACAACTCCTTTATTAATACCATCAATAGTCAAATCTTTTAGATGGTTTCGATTGAATTGCTAATCCTTTGGAAGATCTTTTTCTACAACTTGTGCATTTTCTATATGTGGTTTAGCAATTTCCTTTTCTGGTGATACAATATCCAGATCTTTTGGGATGTTTGGCTCATCATCATTGTCTATGATCTTGGATGAAGAGTTATTTTCATCAAATTCGACATTCATACTCTCTTGTATTATTAGTGTTCTTTTATTATAGATGCGATATGTTTTGCTAGTCATGGAGTAACCAATAAAGATATCTTCGTTACACTTAGACTCAAATTTTCCTAAGTTATCTAGCGTATTTAATATAGAACACTTGCATCCGAAAACTTTGAAGTATTTTATATTCGGCGTTCGTTTATAAAGGAGTTCATAAGGGGTTTTCTTGAGAAACTTTCTAACACTAACACGATTTATGATATAGCATGACATGTTTACTGCTTCTGCCCAGAAATACATGGGCAGATTGTTCTCATTTATCATGGTACGTGCCATTTCTTGTAAGAAACGGTTTTTCCTTTCAACGACATCATTCTGTTGTGGTGTCTTGGCATATGAAAACCCATGCTAGTATCCTTTCTTGTTACAATAATTTTCGAAGAGATTATTTTCAAATTCTCCTCCATAATCACTTTTGATCTTAGAAATCCTAAAATTTATCTCATTTTGAATCCTTTTAGAAAAGAATTTGAAGACGTTAAAGGTTTTGTCTTTGGTTTTAAGAAAGAATACCCACGTAAACCTATAATAGTTGTCAACTATAACATAAACATAGTACTTACCTCCTGAACTCGCATTTCTACTTGGACCAAATAAATCCATGTGAATTAGTTGTAAAGGTAAGTCGGTAGTAACTTCATTCTTTGGTTTAAATGAAGTTTTGGTTTGTTTTCCTTTAAGACAAGCCTCACATTGTTTATCTTTTACATATTTTAATAATGGAATGTCTTTGACTAAATTATTCCTAGTTATTTTAGATAAAATATCCATTGACGCATAATCTAGCTTTCTATGCCAAAGCCATGAGTCGTTATTTACAACTGAACATTTTAAATCTTTATTGTTAAAGTCATGTGTGTACATTATATATAAATTATTGTAACGTTTTCCCGTTAAAATAGTTATATTATTATAAATTATTTTACATAAGTCTTTTTCAAATACAACGTTATAATCTTTATCGCAGAATTGACTAACATTAAATAGATTGTGTTTTAAATTATCTACTAACAAAACATCATGTATTATAGTAATATTAGAATTATACTTAAATAAAATGATACCTTTACCGATAATGTTGGCCCTTTTATTATCGCCAAATGTCACGGTACCACTATCCTCTCTTGAAAGTGTTTGGAAGCAATTGATATTTTCTGTCATGTGCCTCGAGCAACCGCTATTTGTAGGGTGTTTTTCATCACTCTATTGAGATGGGAATGCGCGCGCTTATCAGGCGTATACAGATTCGCCCTGCTTAGGATAGACTGGGGTTTATTGATTGTGCGGATCCGAATCTCCGGCAGCCGCGGACTAAGCTGTCGTTAATTATCCATCGCCTTTAGAGCAAGGGAACCTTTGATTGACGGGCAAAACTGATCATGCGAACTCAATGTGCAATATGCGTGTGTTATGTTTTGAAGATGTTTTGGATGTATCGGGGGCCTCACAGAGTTTACGGGGTTCTCGCTAACGTTAGAATTTTTTTCTAACGGGGGAGGTATTTTTAGTGGAGAACGTTTGGAAAAAGAGGGGTGAGAAGCGTCCTAAGGACGCGTGAGACAATACGCTCCGGGGGGTCACGTGCTAGGCGCCGGGCGCCAGCGGGTCATGTGCCAGGCGCGTGGGCGCCGGGAACCAGCGGACCGCTGGAAACACCAGCGGAAGAAAGGGCTTAGCCCCTGGGCTGGGAGTTGAACTCCCGAGGGGCTTTGGAGTTAAATTCCTAAGGAAGAAATTGGATGTGGATTTGGAGTTAAAATTCCCAAAAGGCTTGGATTTGGAGTTAAACTCTTAAGAGCTCTGGATTTGGAGTTGAACTCCATTGAGGATTTGGATTTTGGAGTTGAACTCCTAAAAATTTGATTTGGAATTAAACTCCTAAAAGATTTAGATCTTGGATAGTGAAAGGAGTCCCCTTTTCGTCCTCTTCGAGCCTTGGATTTCTCTAAAATGGGTTCTTCTGAGATGGGTTCCTTCTTCCTCTTTTTTTATTGGATCTTGGAGAAAAGGGGCGTTGAGATTAAAAGTTTCTCTTTTAGAGATTTGATGGGAGATTTGAGCTCCCCTTCGAGGGTTTTATGGTTAAAAACTATTTCTTTTTGGGAAAAAAAGAGTTAAACTTTTGATTTAATTCAAAAAAAGGAAGAATGTTTAGAACCTTGAGGAAGGAGAAAGATGTACATATCCATAATCTTTTTTTGAGGGGAATGAATTATGTTTCATTTCATTCATCATAATGCTGCCTTGTATAGGCTTACAAATTTGCATATAGTTCCTTGGGCTTTACAAAATGGTATTTTGCCCATCACATGCCTCATATATTTATTTCTTTTTGCACATGAGCTATGAGTTTTACAAAAAATTGGCTTTTTGCCTATTTATTTAAATATTACATTTATTTGATGTACTTTCTTAACATGGAGATGGTATGTGCTTGGACCCACCTGCTTGGACTTGGGTTTGGGTTTGGGCTCGGCTTGATTCAACAGTAGGGTTCGTTTGCTTTGGATTGGGTCTAATTGTCCGCGGTTTGACGTTGACTTTGACCTTTAGCCAATGGGGTGGAAATTTTAACCCTAACAAAGTGCCCCCCATCAATGAATGCACGCTACATATATGGGTCGAGTGCATGAAATTGATGGATCTTCTTCCGCGTGGAGGTTGACTTGATTTGGTTCCTATTTTTAGGAGGCTGGCACTGCCCTTGTTACGACATGGATGGTCGGTGGTTGACGTATCCCCGAGACGGAGTGTCTATTTGATGTATCCCCGAGACGTAGTGTTACTGTTTGACGTTTCGCTGAGACAAAGTGTCTGTTTGACGTTTCCTCGGCAGAGTGTTGCTGGTCGACATGTCCCGGCACGGAGTGTCGTTGGTTGACGTGTCCCCGAGACAGTGTCTGTTTGACGTTTCTCCGAGACGGAGTGTCACTGTTTGACGTTTCCACGACATGGAGTGTCTCTTGTTGGCATTTTCCCGGCACAGAGTGTCTGTTTGACGTTTCCTCGGTACGGACCCCCAAGTGTGTTTTTCTCTTGTGAGTCGTAAGGATCCCACGAAGGTGTTTTCTTACGAGTCGAGAAGATCTCGTAAGCTCTGTTCTCATGTATCGTGAAGACATATGAGTGGGTCTTCCCAAATGGAGTATAATTCCGATGGCGGAGACCGGCCGCGGGGCTGGTTATTGTTGTGGGGCATGGGTGTGATGAGGATTATTTGAGCCTTGGATTGTATACGGTAGTCAATTTGGGGATTGGCCATAGGGCTGGGAGAATTTAAGGGATTTGGGTTGGCATCAACATCGCTACACTGGAATATTATGTCAGGAGCGAATCATCATTTGCCGTGAGGGGATTTCTCTTGTTTCCAGTTTAACGACTTAGGGGTTATCTGTTCCCAGTTTAACGACTTAAAGGTCATCTATTCCTAGTTTAACGACAGGGGTCTATTGGATCGAAAGTTTGGAATTTTAGGGTTGGGGTCGGTATCAGCGTTGCTAACACTGGAGCATAGGTGCCAAGAGTAATTCATCATTTGTCTTTGCCTGTTGGGGAGCAATGATTTAGGAGACTGGTTTAGGTCCCTATTATCCAAGGCTTTTCAATTTTATGAGCCGTAAAGGTCTCATAAAAGCATTCTCTCTATGAGTCGAGAGAATCTAGTAGGTGTATATTCTCCTTAGGAATAGTGAGGATCCCTAAGTATTGCCTGTGAGTCGTAAGGATCCCGTGAAGGTGTATTCTCCTCACAAGGTCAAGAGGACTTTACGAGTGTATTTTCGTCTCTTTTTCACGAGTTTACGCCCTTTCGGGTTTTCACAAACTCGCCGGCAGTCCTGCTGTTTTTACTTACGGAGTCCTTTCGGATTTTCATCCGTGCCCGTTTTGCTTGTGGACATACCGTTTTTTACATTATTTTTCTTTTATTTCCCAGTTTAACGACTTAGAGATCATAGCTGTGCGCTTATTCAAAATCCTTGGACTTTGATCTCACGGTGCTTCAATACTCTCTGTCTTTTTGGAGAGACGTGTGCGTGTGTCCCGTAGAAACTGCGGTGGACCGGATCATTTTCTGGAGCAGGCGATTGAGCCGTCTGCCCCCAGAGGGTTTTGGTCTTCGCTCGAATGGAGCGGACGATCGTAGCTTGGTTTTCTGGTAATGCGTCTTTGGCCAATGAGACCACTCCCTCATTGTATTGTTTTTCAACCCAATTCTTGAAAACAAAACAGTTTTCTATGGCATGACTCACCATTCTGTGATATGGGCAGTATAAGAGATCATCAGTCATGTTTGCTTCATGTGGTCTTTTTGATTTCGGCAATTGCAAACAGTTTCTCAGGGCGACCTTGAATATTTTACGGACTATGTCCCTTCTGAAAGAATAGATCCTTTTCAATTTCTCTTCCAGGGGCGTTTTCCCTCCCCCTCCCAACATTGGTTTTCGAGGCTGGTCGGCATTATGCCTTGCCTACTTTGGTCGGCAGATGTATTAGAGGATTCAGTATCCTTAGGAGGCCCACCTTTGCGGTTGTTCTTCGGATATCTGGACTTGTTATATTGGAAGTTTGGAAGAGATTCGTGACTTGTATGTTCCAAAATCTGAACTCTTTTAAATAAGTCCTGAAGAGTTTCGGGATCCGATGATGACTTTCCCTTGATTCTGTCCCGTGTCAACTGGTCGCACTCATACGTCGGGACTTTCCTGGGGGCTAGCCGTCGTCGACTTTCATGAAGGTGTTCTGCTCTTAGACCGGAAGGAATAGCTGTTGGCTGCTTTGGGACATCAATCCCTACTTCATGGACCAAAATTTGATTTTGTTGTTATTGCACTTGAAGGACTCAGGTTGCGAGATTTGCCACAACATTCACCAGATTGTCGACTTTGGAATGGATCTTGGATAACTCCCTGTCACGAACCTGAAATTGCCCTTGAAGCCATTGGAATAACGCTTGTTTTGTAGTTTTGGGGACGATGACTGGGCTATCCTCATCGCCCGAGCTTGATTCTTCAAGAACCATGGGCTCTTTTTGCTTAGCAGCTCGAGCACGGTCCTCATCATTGTCTGAACTGAGCCAGTATTAGGCAACGTCAACCATATCATCATCATGGCTGTGAAGCGTATGAGGGTTCGTTTCTCCATGTCCGATCATGTAGACCGTATGGATCGCACATCTGTCCGTTGCCCCCTTATTGTCAACACTACTCGCTGGACCTTTGGATTGTCGCCGTGGTTTGCTCCTTTCAGGGATGGGTGAACAATTGAGAGTGGTTGGTTCCCGAAATATCTCGGTCTCTGTTTGTATAAAATTGGCGGTCGCGGCTTGATCGTTTGTCAACACGCTAGGGGACAATGAGATTTCTCCCGCCTTGTATTGTTTCTCGACCCAATCCTTGAAAATGCAACCGTCTTCAATAGTGTGTCTTAATACTCGGTGGTATGGGCAAAAATTAGGATGATCAGTCCTGTTCGCTTACTTAGTCTTTTTGGTTTTGGTAGCCGCATGCCATTCTTCAGAGCATTTTTGAATATTTTGTGGACATTGTCTCTTCTGAAAGAGTAGACCTTATTTCTCCTTTCCTCCAAAATTGGCTCTCGGGGTTTGTTAGTCTTCGCTCCGCCCGCTCTCTGCTTATTGAGAAAATTGGTGCTGTTGGAACTTTCGCCTTTCCGATTGTTGTCCCTTCGATGTCTCGGTCTGTTTGTGAATTGGAGATCCTGAGTGGACTCGAGCTTTTAGCGTTTCAACATTTGGACCTTCTTGGTCAGCTCTTGGAATGTCTTGAGACCCGCAGTGCATAGAAAATGATTCATCCAGATGTCGAGATTTCCGATGAGGAGATTGACGAATTGGTCTTGTTCTAACGGTGGCTCACATTTGACGGAGAGATTGCGCCATCGGGTTATAAAATCCATACTGCTTTCGTTGTTCTTTGGTTTAGTCCTTACGAGGCCGGCAATGGTGATTTTATCGCTGACACTCATGAACCTTTATCGAAACAATGATTCCATTTGGATGAAAGCAGTAACGGAGTCATCTAGTATGCTCGCGTACCAATCGAAAGCGATATCGGTTAGGCTATTAACGAACTGGAGGAGGAGAAGCACATCATTGCCCCAAGTATTCCCGCACGAGGCTTTAAAGTGGGCAATGTGCTGATTCGCATTTCTCGTCCCATCGAATCTTCCGAATTTGGGGATGACAGCCATTAGGAAACTCTACCAGATCATACCAAGCAGAATATGGTCTTCCGCTACTGCTAACATTTTTTTGCGCTTCGGTTTCGGCTACTAATCTTTTGACTTTATTGGCGACCAAATTCATGATTTGATCTTGCGTTAGCGGGTTGCTGTTATCGGTAGTCAAGACATTTCCCGAGATAGGATGCGGCCGATTTTCATGCAGTTCACCTGCTTTTGGACTTTGGGGGATAGGCATTGACTGCTTCGAGTCGTTATCACCCGGCTCATGAGTAGAGACTTGCGCTTGATTGGAGGGTGCTCGAGCAACTTGAGCAGTGAGCTGCATCACAATATTCGTCAAGTCATCAATATTAGAGTAAAGTTTGGCCATCTCCTTATCTTTACTTCTGAGCTGTTTTCGGAGCTCTTGGAGGAGTCCTGTTCTGCGGTCTTAAGACGGAAAGTCGGCTCTTCTTCGCTGTCAGAGCTTGGTTCCACATGGACAGAGGGTCCTTCTGCTTATCGGCCTCAACGAGGGGGTTTTCATTATCCTGCGGAGGAGATTGATATTGGGAAGTGGCAGCTACTTTCAAGCCAGATTGGGCTTGAAATGTGGTGGCCTCGTCTTTGCTCTTGTTGCGCGTGCCGACCATATTGATAGTGTGGATCACATATCTAGCCATATCTTTATCTTTATCGGTTGATTTTTAGGACCGTCGCTGTGGCCCTTCCTCTTCAGGAAAGGACAAGCGACGGAAGACGGTTGGCATTGATGGGTCCTTGAGTGGCGTCGGTACAACTTTTCTGGCTTTGCCCTGTTGCTTTCGCGCCGCACAAAGTGCTTGGTAGACTTCTGAAGAGAGGGTGTCACGTCATTTTTGCCGGGGCGTAGACACATCTCTTCATAGCACATTTTGAATTGCAGCCTTCTTAATCTGAGCAGAGATCGCATTCTTCTGGACCCACTTTAAGTGTTCAAAAGAATTGCAGGTTTTCACGGTTGACACGGCTGTGGTCATGAGGCAGTCCGGGCAATGGAACTTCATAAAATTTAACTTGGTTGGAGCCCTAGCCCTTTTATTCGCCCTATATCTGAGCCGCTTCTGTCTTAGCTTTTCCGATTTGAGCACCTGGCGGGCTTCTGCTCTTCGGGAAGCCGCCGTAGGCCGAGTGATGGAGAGCCTTGAGAAGACATTCACTCGCACGTCCGTCAAAGGCATCGCCTGAGCTTGCTAACGGCGTCTGGCGACTTATTTTGTTCCGACGGCTTTGCCTGAAAGTTTCTAGTGCTCTCATCGCTAACTTACGGTTAATGCGAAATCCGAAAATAAAAATTTTCATGGCACTAAAAACTTACACCCAAGAATCTAAAGCAAACGCCTAAACTAACAAACACTAGAGGATAGAAATCACAAACTTTGTAGTGTTTTCATTTGCTCCAATTGGGTTGGACTTTACCATGCTCTCAAGAGCTCCGGATCGCGCTTGCAAACCGGTCTTCTTTTGCCGAAGACGATTGGACCCCAAAGAACCAAGCTCAAGTTTCAACTTCATCAATAAAGTAACTAAAGATCCTAGGTTGCTAATCTAGGATGCTTAGTGATGTGTGTGAGTGTTCTAGGATTTTTCTTTCTCTTTATCTTCATGATTCTCAACTCATGAGAGTGTTGAAGATGAAGAAGAAGAAAGAAGAGCCATTGAAGATAGAGAAGCTAGAATGGTGTAATGAATAAAAACCTTTACAAATTCAAGCATGCTTCAATTTCTTTTGTTAAAAGAATTTCTCCATTTTAAAACTACAACCATGCTTGAATAGTATTTGCAAATGAATTTATAGTTCGTTTGCCCATACCTTCCACCATTTTTCTTTTCCACCTCATTTCATATTTTCTTTAAAAGAAAATCCTAGAAATGAGTTGTTCTTCTTCTAGAAGTATTCTTGTATAAATACAAGAATACGTTCCCGCAAATACATGCCTGTATTCGTATCAAAATACGAATATCCAAGAGATAGAAAAATACAATGAACATAATACTAGAATATACATATCGAAATATATATATTATGTAAATTATTAAATCAAAACTTGATTTAATAATCCGGCTTAATCCTAAGCCGGCTAGTATTATCATCCGTCCGATTGAAGTCCGTGTGGCTAGCACACATACCTAATCGGAACCCTGCACGTATCAATATACGACCGCTACATCATTTTGCCTGAACCGGGAAAACCCTCTGTGTGTCTCTAAAGACTCGTCAATATGCTTGCAGTGGGTTTAACCAAAAGCACGTCAGTGGCACTAGTTGGACGTAACGGCTATCCAGGTATTGAGCGAAAAGAAGGCCGACGAGAAAACTCATCTTTATCCTTACTGAGCCTGTCTATGACAATCTCCGTACAGTCCGGTCTTTTCGTCTGAGATAATCACAAATCGGATCTAGAGAGTGGATAACATCATACCCCTACTAACCCGATAAGTCGTGCCGGTCTGAAACTCATCACCCACTGAGAAACTACTGATATCACATCAGTAAATCTCATCCACCTTGGCTAAGAATTTCTAGTGATGGCTGACCAATACAGCCCGATATCGATTCCCAGTACCGGGAGAAACGAATTCCTGACGATTGTTCACTGCCTCAATGTGGTTCGGGACTGTATCCAACTAAAACCTGTCTGCACGACTCCTTTGAGCCGTGGTAGGGTAGTAATCTAAGTACAATGGTAAATCATACGAGACAAATGAAAATCTCTGGTCAAATGATCAATCTGTACTCATGCCACAAGAGAACTTCCATCTGACGATAGGTATAATACCATCTAGAAGTTCTCGTTGAGTCCGTCTGGTGTACTCACCTCCAGTGAACACCTGTATACTATCTTAGATGATTCAACACCAATGGCTTGTGAGACCGGCCACCGTCTCTCGAGAGGGTCTCGAAAAGTATACACCAGTCTACTCCGGAGTATCGATGTCCAGTCTCGATACTCTCTCGACTAGGGACATTTAAGGATGTGCTTATGAACCACCCGGCTCCCACATATATGATCGCCATCATAATGCTGGTAGTCAAGCAATAATCCTACGGGCTTTATTAAAACGTATACACATAATGATAAAAACAAACCGGATAGGATACTATCATCTCGACTAAGGCTGTTCTATCTGTATGGGTCATTGTTCAATTATCATAATCGCCTACTTGCAATTACAATGATTGCCTTGAGGGCACTATATCCAACAATCTCTCACATACACTTAAGGCGAATCTTTGCGGTATCGCACTCACAGTTCGTGTGCTACCGAATATCCAACTTCTCTACACGTAAGTTTCTCAAAACGAGTTTTAAGAAACTTATGTGTTCGAGAAAAAGCCTCAGTGAGTAGATCCGCTCCAATGTTTCTATCTTTATCTCTTTATATCTCAACTTCGTGGGGAACAACTATCTCCCGAAATGAGCGATACTTGTTTTAGAACTTGTCTGGATATCTGATGGGACCTTGTTCATAACATGAACACCAAATCCAACAAGCTTCTTAGACTGTATCCATTGCTGATGTAATCATCACCCAGCGCCATGACCACCTCGGTATCCTGCTTAGAAAACTATCCAACATACTGCACCTCAAAAGAAGGTAAACTTATAGCTCTGACAGCTACTCTGTCATCCAGGTCACCTTGGAAGCCTAAACTGGTAACCGCCTTCTGCAGGAGGCTGCCATTACCATACACCAAGAACATCATCTTATGTTCTTAACTGTTTCCCAATGTTTCTTCAGGATTGGATTAATATATGCTTATTGCAGATAATGCAAAAGCAATATCTGGTGTGGTACTTGACATCTCATGATTGACTCAATTGCCTGAGCATGTGATATGTCAATCATACAAATCCCTCTCCTCATCAGTCTAGAAGACATCTTTTTTGAGAGGGTGACTCCCTCACTTGCGGGTAGACCACCACGCCAGAAGTCGTTCATTCTAAAACACTTTAGAATAGTGTCAAGGTACCTGAATTAGGACACTTCCCAAATCTAGATCTAAAACCATAAATCTAATAACCAGAATCTCTGATATTTTATTCAGATCCTACGTGGAGAAACACTTTATGATAATCACAGTATACCCGATCACAGTATAGGAACATTACTTCCTATCAGGAGCATGTCATCCAAATACCAGGACATCACTCTCTACTACCTTCTTACCAGGGTCCATCTGTTGTTCTGATGAAGTCAAACTCTATGACTGTCACATCAAAATAGATGATCTGTTTCCGCTCTCCTTGCTTTAGTCTATAAATAGACATAAGCAACTTGCCCATCACGCTTCCGTTGCTCCCACTGACTACAACCCTCTGGCAGAGTCATATACACGTGCATTTCTAAATTCAATTTATAATGACGTTATAGTCATCCACCTGCCAGATCTCATAGTCTAGGACAACAGTAGTGGGAAGCTTGTGTCATCAAAACCTCCATGTTACTGTCTTTGAGGAAACCGAAGTACCTCTCGGGTGGCTGAGATTACCTACTAAAACTGCGGAGTGGCTAATGGATTGTCGAATCCAAGTGAATCTTCAAATTCTACTAAATTTTCTGTAATCGTTTGCGGTTCTGGAATCACTTCCAGTTCTACCATATCCTCACTTGTTTCTTTTGAAAAAGATTCCTGTTATAAAAAGGTGGCGAGTCAAGAACAAATCAACTTTTGATCTTGAAATGGTAGAAATTAAAACCTTGCTAAAAGCCTGGAATAACTCACAAATTGTCGTTACAGAAATGTGCCTTGAGTTTGTCCGGATTCAGCTTTGAAACAGAAACTGGATAACTTCATATCTTAATATCCTCAGGATATGCAACCATTCTATGTCCACATAGAAACGAAGACACTAATTTAGATGGAACTATATTCAATTGTTATGCGACTGTTTCCAGTGCATATCCCTTATGGAAAAAGGCCATGCGGCATTACTCATTAAGGAGCGCACCCACGGATGAGTAACCTGAGAAAGAATCAAGTTCTCAAATATTACTATAATGAATACCTAGCATAAGTATCTACATCATCGATTACCTTGAAGAATCCAGATACTTCCAACGCATGGTTTTCTACTTTATTCTTATACCTATAACTTTTCAAAATTTGGATCTTGTATTTCAACGAAATACGTGTCTAAAACCAGAGAAGACATATGTAAACGGAATATAGTATGAATACTAACTCCTTGTCTTAATGGATATCGGACAACATACATTACCATGTATGAGTACCTAGAGTATACTAACTCAAATTTCGTGCGTTGTAAGTTGAAAACTGTATTTTGGTTAAGAATGTCTATACCGTTATTCAATGCATCTTACTTTATCTTTAACTGATAAATGTAAATGTTTAAAACACAATTCTTAAAATTTATATCTCACTTTATAAAATAAAGATACAGATATTCAATTTTAAAAATTGGTGTATAACAACGGTTATTCAAAACCAAATATTTGCCGTAAGGCAAAACCCAGGTGATTTCCCTAATCCCCAATTACAAAGAATTCTGACAGTGAGGATCTAATCACCGAATTTTCAATATTTTACTCTAACTCAGCATCTGTAACGCTATACAGATGTGAGAATCAAGTCTGGTAAATACATACTCTGGAGTCATAATTTAATTGGGAAAGCAGTTTTCAATTAACACTGCACAGGAAAACTGAAACATGAAAATATTTCGAGGGGGTGGCCGGGTATTCCTAGTAATGCCTCTTTCACTATCCAGATTCACGACAGTAGTCGCAAATTTCCTTTTCCTTACTCCAATCCCTTTATATGTCTTTACTTCTTACCTTCTGTACACTACATTTAAGCTAATTGGTTTTCTTCTTTTCTTACCATTCGGCACCGGCCTAAGTTTTGGAAGAGACTATCCAATAAGCGTAATAGGTGTGCTCTCTTAATACTAGGAGCCCACGCATCATGAGAGAAGGTAAAGATTAAAGACAACCGAATAATCCTATTTAATTTCTTCAAAACCCGTGGCCATTCTCGAACTGAAACAAGTTTCTTCGAGTTCGTATGTAACTATACGAGATGACCTTTCCAAACAATATGGATCTTCGAAGTGATACGGAGTGCGCTGCAGAAGGGCAAAGGGAAAGTAGGAGTAACGGGAATTTATGTGAATTTGTCGTGAATCATGACAATCCAAAAATCCAAAGTGTGTAAGAATGTTCGGTTAACTTAGTTCATGAGTTTTAGTTTAAGGCAGGTCATGGTCGCAAACCAGAGAAAGAGAAAAGAAACAATCATCGTGCACTCTAACCTAAATTAGATTGGTTAATCATTTTATCTAATCAGGATGGCTCCACCGTTTTCTCGAATTCTTCTTCAAACATTAAAAGGAGAATTAGTCGGGATAACCCGAGGAGTAAACTACTCATCAGTATGAATTGGGATCCAACTATCATTGTGTGATAATCTTGACGGAAGGTATGCGCAAACTTGGCAAGTTTCCCTTATATTTGAAACTCCCGATATGGTTTTTGCCCCTGAGACTCTAGTGATCTTGACGGAGTCAACAAATCAAAGAGTCCTAGTCAAGTTCAACCCGTCATTATCTTGATTGTATTAAACCCACCCGCACGAGCCCTTGACGGAGTCAACAAGGCCGCACGACTGTCCTAACCAATCGCATCGTATGCTACAAACAAGCACCACTTAGCTATCGTACACTACGTCTTGACGAAGTCAACAAACGCAATATGAATACTAAAGCACTACTCGTAGGAAATGACGGAGGGTTACGGCTGGTTTTTGGCGAAAAACCTGTAACGTAATGATCTTGATATCGTTGAAGGAACCCGAGCAGTTTTGAGAAGGAGTGGTTTAGGCTCCGCATTTAAAACTAGTAACATAAACCTTTGCTTAAGAGTGAACTCCCCGTGAAGGGATCAAGGCTCTTCTCTCATAGAATGAGGTGCAGGATATTCCTAACCGAATACGTCTATGCAAAGCAAAAGAATATGACTATGGTTTTGAAGAAAACCGAGTAGTTTTAAAAATTAGTTCCGACAACATCATTTAGGTTTATTTTCTTTGCATTAATCAGAATTAATGCAATCCCATCAATTAATCATATCATGCCAGAAAAGAAACGAAGATAAGCATGCACATATATGCCATCTGCATTTGCCACAGGGTCCCGAGTTTTCACCGTAAGGTTACTTAACTTACGGCAGGGCGGGGACAGGACTAGCGTAGATGCAAAACATATATAGCGTCTACTATATATATATATAATATAGCAACATTCGTCTCACACATGATATCAAGTAACATCAAAGAAGCATCACAGCAGAAGTAAACACGGTATAGAAATGCGGATAATCTAGGAAAATTATATTTCAATGGAGCCAAATATGAAATGTAATTTTCTCGGTCGTGTGGATTGCCCGTAGTATCGGATCCTAGACCCCTACGAGTGCGGCAAGCCATCCGCCAATCCCAGAAGCGAGGCAATCCCAATCAACAAAGTGAGTGGGCCACCCAGCACTTCCGAAATCCGGTGACCTGAGCACTCCTCCGCGGATCAGTCCTATATCCCTACGAGTGCGGCAAATAGCCCGCCAATTCTAGAGTAAGACACCCCGGTCTCAACGCCATGAGATAAAAGCCCATTGCCCTTTAGAACCCGGCTACTCGAGCACTCCGCCGCGGGGTAATCCTAATGCATGTAATGAAAAACTGAATATACAACGGTGGCTACGTCCGCAATCTGGGCGCGCCCTAAAGAATAATACAAGCCGCAATGACAGCAGTCCACATGTCGGATGTTCGTCACGCAATATGAATATACATTATATCACAGAGAATTGCATCAAATACTACATACACCGGGCTATCCATCGCGACAAATCCAACATAACCATAATCAATAAGCAAAATCCATTACAGAACATGCAAACTTGCGATTATCTATTCCGTAACCCTGTCTAATTGATACGTATAGCAATTAGACGACGTTTTACCAAACGTTATGATACACGCAACCATTACAAAGCCTACGACAATCGAATACCGCACACAAATAGCCAACACTTCAATTTTCCAAAACACCGAAAATCAAGTGTGCTAAATACCGACAAGAAATTTCATGCTAAAACCCACTCCGGGAGTTCGAAATGAGCTCGGATTGAACCGAAACTTCGCGGAGGGCCCCGACATAAAATTAACTTCGACCCGGAGGGCATTTGGGGATACCCACCCTAAGGTGGCCATAGGGGTGGGTAGACCCGAAACTACCTTCTGAGGCAGTTTCGGGTCCCTACCCCCCAAGGCCACCATTTGGGTGGTCTAGAGGGGTGTAGGCCCCCTTAGGTCCCCCGGGACGTCCCCGGGGTCCCCGCGCACCTCCCTGCAGCTTCTCGGTCCAAACCGAGAGCCCGCGGGGAGTCAAAACATTAAGTTTAGCATGGTTTTCTTACTGGTTTTGGCGGCAGATTTTGCGTGGCAAAATCATCGGGATTCGAGATTCATAACTATCTAGTTTAGGGTGTTTGGGTGTCTCTGATACCATTGAAAGTTCCTACTGCCCTCGCCGCTAACACGCGGCCAATGCGGAATCCGAAAACAAAAATTTTCTTGGCACTAAAAACATACACCCAAGAATCTAATCCAAACACCTAAACTAGCAAATACCAGAGGATAGAAATCACAATTTTTGTAGCGTTTTCATTTGCTCCAATTGGGTTGGAATTTAGCATGCTCTCAAGAGCTCCGGATCGTGCTTGCAAGCTGGTCTTCCTTTGGCGAAGACGATCCATCCGAGGGAACCAGGTTCAAGCTTCAACTTCATCAATGAAGTAACTAAAAATACTAGGTCGCTAATCTAGGATGCTTAATGATGTGTGAGTGTTCTAGCATTTTTCTTTCTCTTTCTCTTTATGATTCTCAACCTATAAGAGTGTTGAAGATGAAGAAGGAGTCATGAAAGAGAGAAGCTAGAATGGTGGAATGAATAAAAACCTTTACAAATTCAAGCATGCTTCAACTTCTTTTGTTAAAAAAATTTCTTCATTTTAAAACTACAACCATGCTTGAATAGTATTTGCAAATGAATTTATAATTCATTTGTCCATGCCCTCCACAATTTTTCTTTTCCACATTTCATATTTTCTTTAAAAGAAAATCCTGGAAATGAGTTGTCCTTTTAGAAGTATTCTTGTATAAATATAAGAATGCGTCCCCGCAAATACATGCCCGTATTCGTATCAAAATACGAATACCCAAGAGATAGAAAAATACAATGAACATAATACTAGAATATACATTTCAATATATATATATATATGTAAATTATTAAATCAAAACTTGATTTAATAATCCGGCTTAATCCTAAGCCGGCTAGTATTATCATCCGCCCGATTGAAATCCGTGTGGCTAGCACACATACCTAATCGGAACCCTGCACATATCAATATACGATCACTACATCATTTTGCCTGAACCGAGAAAACCCTCTGTGTGGGACTCTAAGGACTCGTCAATATACTGGCAGTCGGTTTAACCAAAAGCACGTCAGCGACACTAGCTGTACGTAACGGCTATCCAGGTATTGAGCGAAAAGAAAGCCGACAAATAAACTCATCCCTACCCCTACTGAGCCTGTCTGTGACAATCTCCGTACAGTCCGGTTTTTTCGTCCGAGATAATCACATATCGGGTTTAGAGGGTGGATAACGTCAGATCTCTACTAATCCGATAAGTTGTGCCGGTCTGAAGCTCATCACCCACTGAGAAACTACTGATATCACATCAGTAAATCCCATCTATCTTGGCCTAGGATTTCTGATGATGGCTGACCTAACACAGCGCGATATCGACTCTCAATACCGGGAGAGACGAATTCCTGACGATTGTTCACTGCCTTTATGTGGCTCGGAACTGTACACAACTAAAACCTGTTTGCACTACTCTTTTGAGCCGTGGTAGGGTAGTAATCTAAGTACAGTGGTAAATCATACGAGACAAATGAAAATCTCAGGTCAAAAGACCAACCTATACTCATGCCACAAGAGAACTTCCATCCGACGATAGGTATAATACCATCTAGAAGTTATCGGCGAGTCTGTCCGGTGTACTCACCTCCAATGAACACCTGTATACCATCTTAGGTGATTCAACACCAATGGCTTGTGAGACCGGCCACCGCCTCTCGTCGAGGTCTCGAAAAGTATACACCAGTCTACTCCGGAGTATCGATGCCCAGTCTCGATACTCTCTCGACTAGAGACATTTAAGGACGTGTTTATGGACCATCCAGCTCCCACATATATGATCGCCATCATAATGCTGGTAGTCGAGCAATAATCCTACGAGTTTTATCAAAACGTATACACATAATGATAAAGACAAATAGGATAGGATACTATCATCTCGAATAAGACTCTTCTACCTGTATAGGTCCTTGTTCAATTATCATAATCGCTTACTTGCAATTACAATGATTGTCTTAAGGGCACTATATCCAACATTGCCTCCAGCTGGGGCCAAGGAGAGCCGTTCGAACACCGACTTGCGTTTGGGTTGGGGTGCGCTTGAGACTACGACATTTGGCCTCCTATCCCTTGAGGTCGATTTGGCTACTTGGTTTGCCGGGGTCTCCACCAGATGAGCGCTTTCGGCGGGGTAGATAATGGCAGAACCAAATTGGCGTAGAGGCTCCTCCCACTGCGTCATGAGACGCGCCGGGAGGATCGCGTGGGCATTTATCTTGACCACATAGGTCACCGGAGTTGCGACAGAAACGAAGTTCGTCTTGGGAGACATGGTCGCTGTGTTTGAGATTGCAATCGAAAGTTGTTAATCTGCAAATAGAAACATGATTTCAGTACATGCAATCGATATATATGTTGATTGAGTTCGCATGAACATTTAACCAGAAATATGGAAGGAAAAAAAATGTCCTACCGGGCGAGCCAGAATCTGTAGGATATTTTTCGACACCCCATTGAGATCGGAATGCGCGTGCTTGTTAGGTGTACAGATTCCCCTTGCCTATGGTAAGCTGGGCTTTATTGATTGTTGAGATCCGAATCTCCGGCAGCTGCGGACTAAGCTGTCGTTAATTACCCTTCACCTTTGGAGCGAGCGAAGCTCCGAGTGATGAGTAAAACTAATCATGTGAACTCAATGTGCAATATGCGTGTGTTGTGTTTTGAAGGTGTTTTGGACGTATCGGGAGCCTCGCAGAGTTTACGGGGGTCCCGCTAACTTAAGAAATTTTTTCTAAAGGAGGAGGTATTTTTAGTGGGGAATGTTTGGAAAAAAGAGGGGTGAGGGGCGTCCTAAGGACTGTGAGATAGCACGTGACCGCTGGACGCCAGCGGGTCACGTGGATGGCGCGCAGCGCTGGGCGATAGCGGGTCACGTGCCAGGTGTATGGGCGCCGGGCGCCAGTGGGCCTTTGGAAACACTAGCGGAAGAAGGGCTGGGAGTTGAACTCCCGAGGGGTTTTGGAGTTAAACTCTTAGGGAAGAAATTGGATGTGGATTTGGAGTTAAAACTCCCATAAGGCTTGGATTTGGAATTAAACTCCTAAAAGGTCTGGATTTGGAGTTGAACTTCTTTGAGGATTTGGATCTTGGAGTTGAACTCCTCAAAAATTGATTTGGAGTTAAACTCCTAAAGGATTTAGATTTTGGATGATGAAAGGAGCTCCATTTTCGTCCTTTTCGAGCCTTGGACTTTCCTAAAATGGGTTCTTCTAAGATGGGTTCCTTCTTCCTCTTTTTTTATTGGATCTTGGAGAAAATGGACGTTGAGATTAAAAGTCTTTCTTTTAGAAATTTGATGGAAGATCTGAGCTTCCCTTCGAGGGTTTTTTGGTGAAAAACTATTCTTTTTTGGGAAAAGAAGAGTTAAATTCTTGATTTAATTCAAAAAAAGAAATTTTTTTTAGAACTTTGAGGAAGGAGAAAGAGACACGGACCCCTAATCTTTTTTTGAGGGGAATGAATTATGTTTCATTTCATCATAATGCTGCTTTATATAGGCTTGCAAATGTACACTTAGCCCATTATGCTTTAAAAATGGCATTTTGCCCCATATCATGGCTCATGTGCTTATTTTTTTTTGTTGCATATAAGGCTTTACAAAAATTTAGGTTTTTGCCTATTTATTTAAATATTACATTTATTTGTTGTATTTTGTTGGCATGGAGACTGTCTGGCCTTGGGCCCACCTGCTTAGACTTGGGTTCGGGCGTGGGCTCGGCTTTGGTTTAGGCGTGTGCCCGGCTTGATTCAACAGTAAGGTCTGTTTGTTTTGGCTTGGGCCTACTTGTCCGCGGTTTGACGTTGACCTTTAACCAATGGGGTGTAAATTTTAACCCCAACACTATCAAGAATCACTTCTCTTTACGTGATCTGGGATTTTGCAAAACAAAAAGACGGAGGTGTGATCTTAGAAATCCATTTCATTATCGGTCCACTGGGGTTAGGAGTGAAAAGATATTTATATGAAAATTTTAACTTTATTTGACAATATTACTAATATGACCTAATTTACTACAATAATAACAAGCTACTTATGCAAATCTATTTCTATTTTTATATGTTTTAGATTTTTTTAATAAACTTAGTATGTTTCTCATATTTGGAATCATCATGAAAACCGACATCTTGACGTTTATAATGATTTACACATGTTTATAGCATAACGTCAAGATTATCTTTAGTTTTAGTAAACTTTAGAATTATATTTTCTTTAATTTCTAATTGTCTTTTTAAATCAAACATTTTATTATTCAAAGAAAATATAGTATTATTAACTTTAGAAACTTCTTATTCTAAAATTAGGTTTTCTTTTAATGTCTTATTTTCATGAACTAATTTTTCTTTTTCATTTTCTTTTAAATTATTATTTACACTAAGATTATTTTTTAGTTGTTTATATTTAGTATGGATTTTCTGATAACTATCTTTTAAATAAAAACACAAATTAATTAAATTGTGTTTATTTAAGTTTTCTATATCAAAAATATCATCACTTACATCATTGTCGTCAATCGCCATGAAGCACATGTTGGCGGTTTCGTTTTTTGATTCACTCGAATCGGAATCATCCCAGATGGCTTGGAATCCATGTTTCTCCGACCCTTTCTTCCACTTTGGTTTGTCCTTTTTGAACTTGAGATTCGGACAATCTGTCTTGAGATGTTCTTTGTTGCATTCAAAACATCGCATGGTTTTGGAAGTCTTAGCCCATTTCTTAAAAGAGTTGCCTCTTGCCTTAAGAAATCTTTTGAAATGTCTTGCAATGTTTATCATTTCTTCGTTGTCGCTCTCATCATCGTTTGATGGGATTGACTCTTTAACTTTACTGATCTACGCTTTGAGTGCGATATTCTTTCTTTGATTGTCATCCTTTGTCTTGAGGTCACCGAGTTGCATCTCATAAGTTTTCGATTTACCAATAAGAGTGTCAACACTCATGGTGCTCATGTCGTTTGCCTCTTCTATAGCGGTAATCTTAGACTACCAAGACAAGTTTAGTAAGAATCTTATAGTTTTATTTATTTACAAACTTTTTACCTAAATTAAATAACTCTGGTACTATATTGTTAAACCTAGAGTACATTGAATCTATTGATTCGTCTTCTTTCATAGAAAACATTTCGTACTCGTGCATTAACCTATTAATTTTACTTTCTTTTGCTTGGCTCGTACCCTTATGTGCAGTCTCGAGAGTTCTCCAGATATCATATGTTGTTTGACACATGGAAATTCTATTGAATTCCTCTGAAACCAACGAGAAGTGAAGGCCATTCATAGCCTTAATATTTAATCTCATAGATTGTTTTTCTGCATCAGAATATGGTTTTGTAGTAGGAATAACAAAGACTTCATCTATACTATCTAAAATATCTATGTCTATACATTGTAAAAAGATTCTCCTTTAGTTTTCCAAAATTGAAAATTAGTGCCATTGAAAAGTGGGGGTCGTGCCCTTTAGTTAGTTTGCCATTAGGATCTAATGAACTCTAGATATTAATCTAAAACTGAGCAACCCGCTCTGATACCAATTAAAAATACCTTAGAGGTAGGTGAATAAGGTAATTATAATATCTTATGGCAAATTTAAAACTTAAATACTATTTCTAAAGTGATTATCGAGATTCTGCGAAAAATATTCAAAACAAGTTTTAAACAAGAAACTTAATACAATAATCAATACAAAACACAGAAAAACAAAAGAGTAAGAGCAATGCAAACACAGCGATATGTTGACTAAAATTCACCACCTCCTGTGCCTAGTCCCCGCCTGAGTCTCCTACGCAGGATTTTTCCACTATATGTATGAAATACATAAATCTCATTTCACAGGATGTGAAGAAACAAGATATCTCTCTTCATAATAATCAATCACTTAAAATGCAATTTCCTAGGAAACAAGTTTTCTTCCTTTCTAAACTGTGATTCTCTATGAAAGCCGCACTTTCCTATCTAATTCAAGTCTCTCTAGAAAGACCTCTTTTTCCACTCTGAATCTACAATTCAAGTGAAAGGAGAAGCACCCCCTTTTCTTGGGTTACTATCGCTTTTATTACAGATGATTTCACTCATTCACAATCCTATTTATCTCAAAGCTTATTGCTGGTTAGGCACAAGGTTTGATTTGAGAAATATGGACAAGTTTAAGGCCCTTGAGGAAATGAAAAATCTGAACAAGTTAAAGTGCGAAGAACACGAAGATTTTCAGAATTTTTTTTAATGAATTTCCTTGTTTTGAATTGTGAGATCTCATAGATATTTATAGAGAATTGAATGAGAAGTTATTGTAACTGTCAAAAATTGCCATGAAACAGTTAATGACCGTTTAGAGGAAATTAGGAATAAATTTGGCGCAAGTGTCCATTCATTTCAAAATTTGAAATTCAAATTTTTGATTTAAACTGCTCGTGCTGACGTCAGCTATACAAAGTTTGTTCTAGTGACGTCGGGATAGCCATCACCAAGAACTTAGACAGAAAGATGAAAATCAGAGATTTGTTCTACTGACGTCAGTTCAAACTTTTCTTATACTGACGTCAAAGGCTGATGTCGGTTCAAAATTTTCTTATACTGACGTCAGTGTTCTGACATGAATGATACATTTGGTTTGAATTTTGGCAGATTTGAATTCCACCAGATAACTATGATGTCTCTAAAAGAGAAGAAGACGTCATAAACATTAAGAATGAGTTGGAATGAGCTTTCTAATCTTATGAGATCATTACTAATTACATGTATATCGCTCATATCTTCGATCTTAGTCTTGGTTCTTCAATTTGTTTCATTTCTCTTGACTTGTTACATTTGACGTGAATGGATTTGGAATTTGCTTGCTTCATGTTGTCGATTGCATCGAGTTGTCATGCCATATTGCCGGTTTGAGTGCGTATCATATTGTAGGCAATCTTATTTGATGTTGGATATGTTGTAGGCAAACTATACTTCAAGATTAAAACTTGGAAACATCGTTAGTAACATATGTATTCGTTTAAATAACTTTTTGAATTAAATCAGCAAAATTGAGGATCGTGTGACACAGATGTCAACAGTTTTTCCATTAAACTAGAAGTTTTTTCCCCTTAATTAACAGTAAATCCCTTTAAATTTTGGTTTTATAGGACTTCTTAATTGAATACCCTCAAAAGGAGCATTTTAAGGAAGCTTACTTTAATAAGAAAACTTTAAGGTTGTTCAGTGCAAAATATTGATATCTAAGGGTATTTTTGTGTAATTTACCCGATACAAATTATAGTGCCAATGATACATGTTAGAGATTATATTATAAATTTTAGGACGCATCAAATAATCTTTCAAGCATATTCCCATCGACTTTAGTTGTCTCTCTTCATTTTTTTATGTACAATGATGCAACTCTTACATCTCTTTATTGTTCAAACTATAACTTCCTGTACAAGATCAATGACAATGAAACAAGCACATTTAAGACTTGTTCATAGCTTTGAAGTGAAATGAACATTACTAACAACTGCGAATTATTGATTAAAGGCTTACCCAATATTCACACAATACTCCCAAAATGTTGTTGCTGATACATCTTTACAACTTCATATTGATTCGTACTCCCTGTTTGTTTGGTTTGTGGCCCCTATTGTCACTTTATCCATATATTTATCACTTATATTAAACCACACTTTAGATTTTTTTCTATGTTGCATGGATTCATCAATGAGGAAACTGTTGGCTATAGTGCCCTTAAGTCAGTTATTGTAATCGCAGGCATGCGATTGTGATGATTGAGGGAGGACCTATACGGGTAGAACAATCTTACTCAAAATGATAGTATGATATCTGGTTTGTTTTTATCATGTACATGCATTATGTGGTATTACAAATCACTATAACTTGTTGATAGAGCCTATATGATTCTTGCTTGACTACCAGTATTATGATGGCGATCATATACGTGAGAGATGTGTGGTCTATAAGCACATCCTTAAATGTCCATAGTCGAGCGAGTATCGAGACTGGGCATCAATACTCCGGAATAGACTAGTGTAACTTTTCGAGACTCCGACGAGGGGCGGTGGCCGGTCTCACAAGCCATTGGTGTCAGTTAGTCACCTAAAATAGTATACAGATGCTTATTGGATTATGAGTTACACTGGATGGACTCGCCGGGAACATGCTAGATGGTATTATAGCTATTGTTAAATAGCAGTTCTCAGGTGACATGAGTACAGATTAGTCTGTCGACCTGAGATCGTCATTTGTCTCGTGTGAGTTCCTACCGTGCTTTGATTACTACCCTACCACGGCTCAAATGAGTCGTGCAAACATATTTTAGTTGGGTACAGTCCCGAGCCACATGAAGGCAATGAGCGGATCGTCGGGGATTCGTCTCTCCCGGTATTGGGGGTTGATGCCGCACTGTGCACGGATGACCATCACCAGAAATGCTTGGCCAAGGTAGACGAGAATTACTGATTTGGATCAGTAGTTTCTCAGTGGGTGATGGGTTTCACACCGATACGAAATATCGCGTTATTAGGGGTCTGATTTTATCCATCCCCTAGACTCGATATGCGATACTCTTAGACGAACAGAACGGACTGCATGGAGATTTTCACAGACAGGCTCAGTAGGGGTTTGGATGAGTTAGCTCGTCGGCCTTCCTTTCGCTCAATATCTGGGTAGCCGTTACGTACAGCTAGTGCCGCTGACGTGCTTGTGGTTAAACCCACTGTCAGCGTATTGACGAGTCTTTAGAGTCCCACACAGAGGGTTTTTCTGGTTCTGACGAAATGATGTAGTAGCCGTATTTTGATACGTGCAGGGCTCCGATCGAATGATTGTACTAGTTACCCAGACTTTCGATCGGACGGTTGATAATATTAGCCGGCTCGGGTTTGAGCCGGATTATTAAATCAGGTATTGATTTAATAATTTACGTATATATATTTCGATATGTATATTCTAGTATTATGTTCTTTATGTTATTCTATCTCTTTGGGTATTCGTATTTTAGTACGAATACATGTAGGTATATACAGTTGAGGGTAATCCGTATTTATACGGAAAACATTCTAGAAAGTGGACATATCATTTTGGATTATCCATTTATTTATTTAAATGGAAATGAGGTGTAAAGATGATGAAGAGATAATGGTGAGAACCATGCTTGAATAGTGTTGACAAATAAATTGTTAATTCATTTGTGCTAACTATTCAAGTATGGTTGCATATTATATTTGGAAAATGGTTTTACAAAACCTTGCTTGATATTTTCTCACTTGATGGTTGGTTTTTGGAAAACACCCTCACCATTTTGCACATCTCTCTTCTCTAGACTTTCTTGAGCTCCTCCTCCTTCATCTTCTATCCTACCATCTCATATGTTGAGAATTAAGGGTAGAAGAGAGATAGATACATACCTAGAACAACTTACTATATCCCTAAGCATTCTAGATTAGCAACATAGAGTTCCTAGTTGCTCCATTAAATTCTTAGTGTGGAGCTAGAGCCATGAGCCATATCTTTCGGGTGGATCATTTTGGACGGAGGAAGACCGGCGGCCAAGCTCGATCAAGGAGATCTCAAGGAGCTAAGGAAGACGGTAAAAGACCGAAGGATATGGATCATTTGGTAAAACATTCTATCACAGTAGATAACACTTCTATCTTTTGTAGTTAGTTGGTGTAGGTTTATAGTTCGATTCTAGAACGGATTTTTAGTGCCAAGAAAAAAATTTTAAACACTATTTTTTGTTCCGCATCGGCCACGGTAGATGGCCAGGACGCTAGCAAACCCCAACAGAAACAATTTTGTATAGGATATGTATTGGATTCATATTCATTTCAGATTCTTTCGAATTCATCGAGAACATGTGGAACTCATGTTGACACATTCTAAAATTTTATATTGTATTGTACATTATTAAATTAGTATTAATGGCTAACACATAAAAAATATACGCACCGACACTGACAAATTGGTTGTGCTCTTAATTTAGGTTTGCTAAAATGATGATTTTATGCGATAATTTATATATATTTAAATAACAAAGGACTAGTGTATTCCAAACGAATCATACCTAGATTTTCGAGAAATTGCTTATCCGTGAATCCGATTCATATTGTATCACATATTCACATATCTATATCCGGATTCACACAACCTAGGATTTTTTATTACATGCTCACATATCTTAGTAGCCTTGCCATTTCGACATGTCTGAGAGGTCTTAATTCATATCTTTAGTTTTGAAATAACTAATTAAAGCACATTTTGAAGTTGTGGGCATTTAATTATGACCTCTATATGCCATACCATCTGAGGCATTTGACCAAATTATATCATTTTGCATATTGCTCCATATACACATTTTTTAAATTGTGAACAATAAACTCAAGTCAGCACATCCTTGTTGCTATAGATATAATGTTGGTCATTTCTTGATGTTGTTAGCTCTTCCCTTAATTATCTGTGCAATGTCATATTCTTTGACTTTTCATGATTGATTAAGCTGTTACCATGGGTCCACAATGGACAGTGTTGCAGTCTCGTTGTCATGTTCATTAAGTTTTATTTATTTATTATGACTTAACCTGTTAAAAGTCATTTTCAGATATACTGCAGGTTTAGTGAATGACACTGCTTTCCGAAGTTTTCATGTTAAACTCTTTTGTATCTTGTTCATATAAATTCTCGATTTAATGGAATCACTTATGCGCTGGCTTGCTCCTTGTTTTCCTTTCTTTGCCAGGGGATCCGTATTGAAGTCAAGTGTGAGAACTTGGACGTTTTGTGTGACATGCTCAATAAATTTGGAAATTTGATGGAAAAAGAACACGGCAAATTGCTAAGTGCACTTCTGTCTCAGTTAAATTCTAATCAAGCTAGTGTCAGAAAGAAGTCTATTGCTTGCATTGGTGAGAGTAATAAATTTAACATGTTGCATCTCTATCCCCCCCTCTGCCAAAAAAAAAATTCCCATATGAGTATGATTAAGCAGTAACTGAAATTTTTGTGTTCAGTATTCTAAATTTGTGTCTTCAGAGAGAGAGATTACATAACTAACTTTGTTTTGGATTGTAGCATCTCTTGCCTCAAGCTTTTCTGATGATCTTTTGGCAAAGGCAACTGCTGAAGTAGTTCGACTGTTAAAGAACAGAAATCTGAAGCCTGAAATAACCCGTACAAATATCCAAATGGTTGGAGCTTTAAGGTAACTCAACATGTCAGCTGTTAATTTCACTCTTTCTCACAATTTTACTTGCTTACTCTTAGACTACTATTTGCAATCATATGCTTATGCTCTTATACATACACCTCATATTTATGGACGTTAGAAACTTATATATATTTGAATATGCTGTTGAAATTTAATAAATTGTTTACCTGGATGAAAATATACATTCTATTTTTGTTCAAAGTCAAAAATTCTTGGAGGAGTTTTGGTCAGAAGGGCACACATTACATAACAAGTTTTCCTTGAAAGTCAAAGTAAAACTTAAACATTGAAATTTTAAATTGATATAATCACTAGCGAGTGACCCCACGCGTAATGCGTGGAATCAAAATTGATCTTGGAAAAGTAAATGAATGGTAACATATACTCGCTTTATCAAAAATTAGGTAATACTTGCTTTAACTAGTATATAGAGCAATACGATGATTCTTTTTTTAAAACAAATATCTTTATTTTGGATTGAAAAGGAAAATAACATAAGCTTTAAAGCATCTTTAAAATTTCAAAACTGAAAATTTGAAGGCAGAAGGCCCATCAATTAGGCAAATGATATAAAGTTCTTTGGAAAAACCTAATCATCCGAAAGAGAAGAAGTTGGAGGAGCTTTTCTATGATAATATTGTAGATCTCAATCCATATGAAAACATCGTCAGAGTTCTACATAAAAAATACTGCTCTGTTCATTGATAACAATCAAATCCCTAATGAAAAACACTTAACAAAAACTAAGATAAAAAATTCAAGCTCTATTCTTCAAAGGAAAATGTTTCGACCATTTCAAAATTTATAATAAACAACCGATTTTTTTTTATACTTCTAGATATCAACTGACGAATATCATTGCAAGCAAGAAAAGTGACATTAAAGCCCATCAATACCAAAGCAAGGTGAAAAACAAAGATTTTTTTTATATTAAAAGAAAAACACATTTCTATATAATGAAAACCTAAAATCCATAGCAAACAACTCACAGCCTCTTTCAAATTTTTATAGCAAATTACTTGAATTTTATTTCGAATGCCCATAGTAAATAAACTAAACCCTTTTCCAATTATCTATTGAAAACAATCTAAAAGTTTTCTAAAACCTTTAAAATTTATTAGGAGTTTTTGAAATTTCTAAATATCAAAAAATGTTTGCTAGGCTAATATAAAGAAAAAATAAACAAAGAAGAGAAAATTTTTGCTGCCTAAAATAACAAACTAATCAATACGAAACCCAAACATCTGGCCATTCAATATTATCGGGCTCCACAAAAGAAATTAGTTCAAAGGCTATTAGCTCTACAAAAATACCATACCTTCTTTTCCCATCAATGCAAAAACCTATTTTGTCTCCTTATATGTTTGTACTTTTTTTCCTTGTACAATGCTCTTTTCTCTCTTACTGGGCCTTCTCTTACTGTACACTCTTTTGTTCACAACACCTTTTCTTTTTATTGCACCACTGACTTGCAATCATTCTTAGCCATAAGATCAAGGGGATGCCAAGGAAATGTATGCAAGTGTAAAGGTAAATATGAAGACACTAAAATCATGCTTTTGTCTTTTGTGCCAAAGATTCCAAATGCCACAAAAGATTCTATTTTCAACTTAGTTTCGTATTATATTAAAGAGATTTTTTTTTTACTTAAACACTTTTGAAGGCTTTTTAAGTGCATTACACAGTCCTTTGCAATCCGTTCTCATTTAAATTAACTAAAAAGTTAATGATTAAGTTAAAACGACTTGAACTTGCAACTTTTTCCTAGGAAAAAACGATGCTACCACTCTAGCTAAAGGCTCTTTCTTGTATGTTAATTTTCTCGATATTAATTAGTTTACTCTTTTTGCAAAATTTTAGAGGCATGTGGCTCCTCACCTATGGCTTTAGATCCGCCTTTGCTTGGATTGATGTATTATCTTGGATGCTTCTACTAACATGTAAAGCCAACCAGTTGACATGATGTTGGAAGCTGAACTTCACTTTCAAGAATGTTCTCCAATATCTATGATCTATATATAGATAGGCATCTACATCAGGAGTAAGTCCGCTAAAGTTTAATCATCGTGCAAAAGCTTATGTATTAAATCTGTCAAATATACAATCCATATAATATAAACTTAACCGGCATAACTAAGTCTAGCATCATAAATCTTAAAGTAAGTTCGAGATAACCATATAATTAACAATGAAATAATACACCCAGCTCTAAATGAATACTCTCCTACAACCTATTTCTCCAGCAATATAAAAATTTAAAGAAACATGGTAGAGGAGGGAGGAATAGATTCTAGGTTTTTAGATGGGTTGCTAACATATTTAGAGGAAACATCTCTTGTCTGAGTCTCGTTTATATAAAAGACCGAAGAGTGTTTTGAGTTATCTAAAGAAAAAAATCATTAGAAGTCGTTATAATTAGAGGATCCTGAATGTTCTAAATATCGGGTATCGATATCGTATCGGCCCGTAATTTTTTTTATTAGATATCATGATATATTGGGAGATATTTTCTAAAAATCGGATTGTATATTTTTGTATTATGAATAACCATATATGTAACTCAATATAAATGGCTTTTCGTAAATGTGTTTCCAATAACTCAGTAGTAAAATAGTTATATTAAGTGGCCGGTCTAAGGTGGTAATATGAGTTTTTACCTTCTCTCTCATCTTTGAAAGTCTCTTTGGATGGCAAATTTCTCAGAAAATTATGGCGGAATATCTTAGAAATTCAGGATTGAATTTTTGAGAAATTGAGACAAGAATTCTTGAGAAATTTGCCATCGAAAGAGAGATTTACCATCGACGAAAGAGAAGGAAGTGTTTCGGACTTTCTCCAACATTAACGAGCTTCTAACACAGAGGAAAGAGCTTCGAGGTTGGAAGAGATATAGGGTTTTGATGAATATTTATTGGGATACAAAGATAAGAAAAGTTTGAATCTGTTTTTTTTTGTTTGATCTTTTTTTATTTTAGGTTATTCTTATACATGTCCGGGTCAGATCTTGTTCCAATATTTCCTGAAAACCGAAAATATCAAAAATATCAATAAATATTAAGATATATCAGCCGATATTTTTCCAAACCTATAAAAAGATATTAAACCAATAAATCATATTATATCGTTTTCCTCTCCATTTTCTATATAACGGCGGATATCTAATATATATCGGCAATATTAGAACACTAAATCCACTCCACAAATCCGATGGTTGAATACAACTAAATGATGAACAAATGCATAATTCACAAGGCATTAAATGTTTAAATAATATTACAAAAATTCCATGAGTACTAAAATAAGTTTGAATTGCAATTTTAATCTCCTTTTTTTCTGAACACACTTCTCATGAACTATTGGTCAATCCGGTTGATACGTGAGTCAACTCTTCATGCATGCCGAGTGACATGTGCATTATCAACTATTATCTCTTGTTGAAATGGGTTTTGTTATCTACCAACTATTTAGTTCAATATGAGGACCTTTCCTTTCCTCCCATTGAACCATGACATCATTTGAGTAACTTCTCATATATTATGCAAAGAGAGAATCTTACTCTGCAGTCGAACATTTGCCGTAGAAAGGAGAATAATATCTAGAAAATTGTAGTTGTAGGTTGCTCAATGGAGAGCCTCGGGCTTCCTAAAAGTCTAAAACTTATATGGATAGAGGGCCATCTCTAGAACCTTTTTCATTGGAAGCTACACATTAGATAATTACAAGTCACAAAAGTCCTCATGGAATATGGACTCCTAGACTCTAGATAATTTGTCACAGATTTCCTAGGAGATAGGGAGTTTATCACTAATAAATGTTTAAAGGTTCTATTAAAAAAACGGACTTTGCAGATAAACAGACGACGTTATATGAAGTTGCAAAATATGAGTTTTGCCCAAACTGTCTTCATGAGTTGAAAGAATGTCAACTTCTCTACTCAAAAGTTGATGTTTTCATGATCTATCTCTACCCAGATTTCCCCCTGCACTTCTCCTATCCCTGCTAATCATCTTGCAATTCATCAAAATTTGCATGTCATTTTCCTAATATCTTATGACAATCTTCTACTAATTTCTGACACAAGATGTGAAAGAACCCACTTGTTTCATGGGAAACAATTACATGAAAGTATCTTCTTCCAAAATAGATCATAGGTACACTCCAGTCAAAGACACCTAAAAACTACTTTGTGTCGTAAAATTTCTGATCTTCAATGATCTTCTTGGGTTCTAGTTAATCGCTTGGTTTTTTTGGTTGTCTATCCATTGTGGAGTCTTCATTTGAATGGACCGGATGCATACTCATGTCTTATATAGGACTATATTGGACTAGAAAGGCAGGTACCTTGATGCCTAAAGGATCTATATAGGTGAAGTTGTAACATGACAAAATATGTATGCTGACTCTGTTCACATGCTACATGCCATTTTCTTACAATTGTGTCTCTTTCCTATTACTGTGAAATATAAGCTGAGTTCCTAGTGTACTTGCTTGTGTGCATGCATATTTACTTGACTAATTTTAAAATTTACTTTTGGGTACATAAAGTTTACCTTTTAATTTTTACCTTATCACATCCATTGACTTTTTAAATCTTAACTTTCATGTTGGTTGTATGAATATGGTAAACTTTTCCTTTTGTTGTACGTGTTTTACATTGTACATGTTTTACATTGGGATAATATTATAAAACCGCCTTGCCCTGTATGATAATTAATTTTCATTTCTACTGGGGAAACAATCCATATGAGATTTCATCAGTCGTTCTGTTGGATATCGATTTGGGCCACATCTCGGTGAAACTGTTCCCTTGCTCATAGATTACTGTACAAGTGCGTCAGAAAATGATGAAGAGCTCCGTGAATATAGTTTGCAGGTATTCCAGTAGATGTAAAAATTTACAGTCACTTTGTAGCATGTAAACAATTCTTCTTGGTTTACTAAATCGACTATTTCGGTTCAGGCTTTGGAGAGTTTTCTTCTCAGATGTCCCAGGGATATATCCACATATTGTAATGACATTTTAAATCTTTCTTTGGAATACTTAAGCTATGATCCAAATTTCACTGATAACATGGAGGAGGATACTGCTGGCGAGGACCAGGAGGAAGAGGATGAAGAGTATTCTGTTCAATTTTCAACTTTTTTTGTGTGCATGTTGTACCATATCTTAATGTATTTTTATCTATTTATGGCAGTGAAAGTGCAGATGAATATACTGATGATGAAGATTCTAGCTGGAAAGTCCGAAGAGCAGCTGCAAAGTGCTTGGCTGCTATTATTGTTTCCCGTCCAGAGATGCTCTCAAAGATGTATTGTGAGGCATGTGATTTATTCTCTGCTGCTTTTTAGGCTTTCATATCCAAAGATATTAACCACTACAATGATCATGAATATCTCTGTTCTTCACCACTGTCATAAAGTTGCAGTGAGCTGCATCTCCCTTTTAGATTAATCTCCAATCGTGGGTTTAATTAGATATCTGATTGTTCTATGGTGTTTCATTTTTATGCTTGGTTATGGAAATTGTAATCAGTTCTGCTGTAGTTTTATGTTGTATATGAAACCATGTACTTGTTATAGGGATAGAGGTCAAATATGGACATACAGGTCTATAAGATTTTTGTTATTTTGCAGGCATGCCCAAAGTTGATAGACAGGTTTCGAGAAAGAGAAGAGAATGTAAAGGTATCATCAGATCTATTAATCTAATTACGGGAGGAAAAAAGCAAGCTATGATTACACGTCCTTCTGTACCTTGATTAACATATGTTTTCTCAGATGGATGTTTTTAATACTTTTATTGAGTTGCTGCGCCAGACCGGGAATGTAACCAAGGGGCAGCATACTGATGAGTCGAGGTACGCTACGGTTTAATGATTTTCCATTGCGAATAAATTTTTTCCCAAGGCTACGGTGATATAGCTCTTCCATAACTTTGAACTTATATCACCAAACTTAGTGTGTGCACTATCGAAGGGATTCCTTTTTATGTTTGATGTAGCCCACGATCATTATTGAAACAAGAAGTACCGAAAATTGTCCGATCAGTAAACAGGCAGCTGCGTGAAAAACCCATCAAGACGAAGGTAATCAATGGATTCTTCGTTTTTCGCTTGTTTACTTTTTGGCATATAACAACAAGAACAACAGGCCTTCATCCCAACTTTTTGGCATATGCAGGTGGGGGCATTTTCAGTATTAAAGGAACTTGTTGTTGTCTTACCCGACTGCCTTGCTGATCATATTGGATCTCTTGTTTCTGGAATTGAAAAGGCTTTGCATGTGAGTTTATCTTCAATTTTTTTTTTGCAACCAGTGTTGTTTACTTGCGGCTAGCATTCCCTGAAAATTATCCAAATTTGGCCTTTCCAGGATAAGTCATGTACATCGAATCTGAAAATTGAGGCTCTGGTCTTTACTAGACTAGTCATGGTTTCACATTCTCCTTCTGTTTTCCACCCTTTCATCCAGGTACCAGGGAAACCATTTATTATACTGCATGTATTATATAATTTATATCTTGTATTGTTAATCTTTTGCAAGTTTGCAGACATTATGGATGCTTTACAATATATATAGGTGATATGCTCTAATTATGATGTTTATTTAGGTTACCGATTCTCCTCATTCTTTTCTGTCTTACATCATTATGGGAGAATATAATTGTGGGTTGAGTTCTTTTTTGGATTAAATACTGAGAAAAAGTTTAATGAAGTAAAGGGATATTGGAGTGAGATAATAATGCAATATCTGTGAGAAAATAAGATTCTTTCTGTATAATGATTTCTCTTGTTTGACCTCTGCACCAAGCTATATAAAATAATATCTCATCCACACTTTAATTTGCCATCTTCTGAAGGGTTGCTTCTTTCTGCATACCTAAAGCATTCATTGAGTTCTGATTTATACAACACATAATTCTTGTGATAATGAAATTATATTCTATTCTTAGGGGTTTTGTTTGTAGCTTGTTTCATTTTTAGTCACACCAAGCTGTTCCATTTTGTTATTTGTTTTCAATGTCATGGGATTAGAATTGTTTTACTGAACATGATTCTGTACATAACTTTAGCTTCCATAGTATGATGTCTTGCTCACCCAGTACTAAAAAACCAGGCACTATCTAGCCTTGTATTATCTGCAGTACATGAGAGATATTATAAGGTAGCAGCGGAGGCATTAAGAGTATGTGGAGAACTAGTCCGTGTAGTTCGTCCAAGTTTTGAGGTGATTATTTGATATTTTTGTGTTTAACATAGTATGTTATTGTTTTACCACTCCTGAGATGATTTTTTCCTTTTTTCCTTTTTGGTGATGTAGACATGCACCCTCAATTTCAAACCTTATGTCTGCCCCATCTATAATGCCATCTTGACACGTTTGGGAAATCAAGACCAAGATCAGGTTTGTGAAACTACAGTAGGTACTAAGGACATAAGTTGTAATTTCATGTAACAGTGATTTCTTTCTCAGGAAGTTAAAGAGAGTGCTATATCTTGTATGAGCCTTGTGATTTCAACTTTTGGCGATAATCTCCAGTCAGAGCTATCGGTATGCCTTCCTGTACTAGTTGATCGGATGGGGAATGAAATAACACGACCGACTGCTGTGAAGGTAAATGCTATATAACACCTAGCTTCATAATTTTTGTTACTATTGAACTGCCTTTTCAAGTATGAGCCAGTTGTCTTTTTCTTCCCCCCCCCCCCCCTCCGACTTTAATGTCTGCTTGACTATAAGAAGAAACTACATTAGTAAAGCCAATTACAGTGTCTGTTAAATTACAACAGTACACAGCTTGGTATTCACTTGTATACCATAAAATTAGAGTCATTAGTTTGAGAGCCAGATGAGGGAACTTGTAGAAACTTATCTAGTTACACCTAGTTAATTGAAGCCTTATTGTTTGAATAGTAATCAATGCACTTTGTTAAAAGGTCTTAAAAGGCTGAGAACCAAGTTGATATTCTTAAATTTTGCTGCTATTCAAATAAGTGTTTGTTCAATAGCTGATAAATACGGAGAGGGCAAATGATACATATAAATATGGAAGTATCATATATGTGTTATCAGTATATTTTTGTGGCACTTAATTCTCCTCCCATCACTATTTCTCCATATTCATGACCAGTACAAGTTGTTACAGTTACAATATCGATTATTTGGGTACCCACCTGTTAAATCAATCAATTATTCACCCATATAATTGGAGTTAGCCTGATTCTGTGGTCCATCCACATAGAGGACTTTAATTGTCCCGATTTAGTCTGCCTGTTGGGCACACATTTTGTTTTGCTTTTTATTTTTTTCCCAACTTAAGCCGATTGAGTTTAACTTTTCCATTTGTCTCTATTCTGATGTTTCTTTTCTTCAGGCCTTTGCAGTAATTGCTAATTCACCTCTACGTATAGATCTCTCTTGTGTTTTGGAGCAAGTTCTTTCGGAACTGACAGCGTTTCTGCGAAAGGTACTCACAAAACGATGTATAATTGTAAAGGGAGTGCAGCTTGCATTAGATTAGTTGCTGTAGTCAACGAACAGTTTAAATCTCCATTTGTTTGGGAATCAAGGTATATATTTTTTGACACAGGCTAATAGGCCATTGCGGCAGGCAACATTGGGGACACTTAACTCTCTCGTTGTTGCATATGGCGATCAAATTAGTCCATCTACTTATGAAGTTATAATTGTTGAACTGTCCACTCTTATAAGGTATTTTTGTTTTGAATTTCTCATGCTTACTGCATCATCATATCTATGTAATTAACTTAGCCTAACCTTGGTTCACAGTGATACGGACCTGCATATGACTGCTCTTGCTTTGGAACTCTGCTGCACATTTATGAGTGATAGGAAGTCTACTGGGGCAGTCGGTGTGACTGTTACATATAAAGTTCTTCCTCAAGCACTCATATTAATCAGAAGCTCTTTATTGCAGGGTCAAGCTTTGCAAGTAAATATTTAATTTATAATTGATTGTAAATGAGAATTTCTTATAATATTTCTGACCCCATCTTTTCAATGTACAGGCACTGCAGAAATTCTTTGCTTCGTTGGTTCATTCTTCCAATACAAGCTTTGATGCATTACTAGATTCACTACTTTCAAGTGCTAAACCATCACCTCAGTCTGGTGGTCTTGCTAAACAGGCTCTATTTTCGATAGCACAATGTGTGGCCGTACTTTGTCTAGCTGCTGGTGACATCAAATGCTCATCTACTGTAGAAATGCTCAAAGGCATTCTGAAAGATGATAGCACGGCATATACTGTAAGTATCAATTGATGTAGAATTGTTGTGAAGGGTTTTGACACAATCGCATTGAATTTGTTTTCCTGGTGCCTGCAATGATTTCTTCTCTTCCAAACCTTTGATTTTGATGGGTAATAAGTATAAATGAACATGGACTTTGTCTTGTAGTTACTGCTTTTTGTATGTTGTGCATCATGGTGGCAACCGATTTATAGCAGTTCCAGATATTGGCTTCAGAAATAAGAATATCCTTGGATGTCTATAATTAGTAAATTTTCAGTCAGCAATGCATTATGCATTTGAAATCGGGGATCTAATCTCATATGTTAGGTTGACTAGGACTGAGATTGGCTATGAGTATGCTCATTAAATAAGGTTAAATGACAAATATAACTTTGAGGCGGTAAATATACTAGGCGAGGATCGTGTTATCATTTTGGCAAATTATGTTTTAAGTTTAATCCCCCCACTTGATGTCATTTTGAATGCATAGCTACCTGACAGTGACACACACCAACATGCCAATAAATTTTATTTTCTTTCCTAATAGTTCAAGCTGAGTTTATATTATTCTATGTTTTACATCAACAACATTCTTTTTCACTTATTTTATTTGGAAGTTATTTCCCCCCTTTTTTCCTGTTTACAACAGTTTATACCTGCCAGTCTGAAATATCATTTTTTAATCTATCCATTAGTTTACTGCAAACAAGGTTGTAAAAAGCGCTAGGCGGAGCTGAGTGGTTGGAGTACCGCCTAAGCGCCGCCTAGGTGGTTTTTTTTAATTTTAGTTGATATTATATATAATATATATACATATTGAAATTTCAGCAGTATATTGACATTTCAGCATAGAAAATAGTAACATATTGAAATTTCAGTAATAGAAATATAATTATATTGATAATTCAGTATAATAACCAATAACATATTGATGTTTTAACAGTAAAAAATAGGTTTTGAGCTATATAATTCAAAAAAATTTAGAAAAAGGGAAAAATTGACTTTTATTTCATTAAATATGGGTTTGGGTCAGGTATGGTGAAAAGAGAACAAACCTGACCCATGATACTTCAAAAAAGACTAAATTTTATTCCATTAAGTGGGTTGAGTCCGCTTAGGCGTCCGCTTAAGCGGGCTGAGTGGCTTATGCGCTTAATTAAGCCACCTAGAACTGAATCGGAGGGGCTTTGCACCGCTTCCATCTAGGCGGCCGCTTTTTAGAACACCGACTGCAAACTATCATTTTCTTTATCTATCCATTAGTTCACCAAACAAAGAATACCATCTTATTCAAAGAATCACTGGGTCCAGTCAATTAATTTATCATTTTCGTCTGTAATTAGTTATATTTTCCATTGAACCAACCTGCCATTTTCAACCTCTTTCTTCTTTGCTGTTCCTCCTCTTCTATTTTTCCCCTCTTCCTTTTACTTTTCGTCTTCGTTTTTCTCATCTTTTCTCCTTGCAGCTTCTTCTCATCTCCCTCTTTTCCTATTCTTATTTTCTATTTCATCTCCTTTGATATCCTCTTCCTCTTCCCTTCTTTTCTTCTGATTTCCCTTTCTTTATCTGTTCTCTTCTTTCCCTCTCATCTTCTCTTCTTTCCCTCTAATCTTTGCTCCCCCCCCCCCCCTCATATTTTGGTCTTTTATCCTATCTTTTCTGTTCCATAGCTGTGTTCATGGAATTAGGTTTAGAGTATTGCAAATATGCTCTCTATTACTGTACAAGAGCAGTTCTTTGGCTACCATTGAATAGTGCTAGTAACTGTGGAAATTTTGGACCTCCAATAATTGGCTCCATACACACTATTATTAAACTGAGCAACCTAAAGTAGAATATAATAGTTGTTATATTGGCTTGGGATTGGCAGTAGTTTCAATTATTCAATCATATAGTTATGGCAACTAAAAAAAGTATTTATCCTAACTTTTCATCAGGTTAGCTTCATGCATTTTTCCATTCATTTCAGCTCTGTTAAGGACCATCAACTCGATGAAATAAAATTGCGTACATCCAATATATGCTCTTTGATCTTCATTTCATAAAGATCATGCTAAGTTTTAGCCTTTTAGGTTTTGTTGACAATTTGCAACCCTCCTTTATCTTGGCTTGGGATGGGCAATGAAAGAATAATATGCTAAGCACAACACTGGTGGAGTCCACTCAGTTATATAGTAGTCAGTAAACTTAGATAATTTTTAACTAAATTGCTTTGAGATGCGGTTTCTTTATTACTTTTGTTCATAAATGTAATGTAGATTAATGTGTTTATTTATTCTCTTACTTCTGAGTAATTTTTATGTTTGTACATTCAGTTTGACAACTTAATTTTCTATAGCAAATCTAATGTTTTTTTCCACTCATCTAGAGTAAAGAAAAATTGGTAGGAGTATGATTAGTCAAGTACTCAAGTAGTCCACATGTCCATGATTTTCTACTTCACTTTGGAATTTGCAATTTGCAATAATAATCAGGTTTAACGTCTAGTTGCAACTGACTGTAAATCTATGCCAAATCTTTTGCGAGCCTTGCTTCCTAGCGGATCGCATTTTGATGGGATTAGACTAAAATGATGAAGATGATGAATCTGAAAAACTTAAAAAGGCAATAAAGAAAATGTCTTGCCTCGAGGCATCCTCCCATTGTGCCTTGTTCCTCTGGAGTGTTGGGCAGTTTGCAGCTCGCCTTGTGCCTCTAGTCTTAACTACAGTGATTAGGGTGTGTTTAATGAGTTTTATCCTTGAATGGTCGCTTGTGTAAACAAAGTTCCTCTTATTTCATAATAGTGCCTCTATAGGATTACAAACTTTGATAAGAAATAGATATGACTGTTCTACTATTGATTAAAAGAAGTCAATCTGCATATTGCATTTTATTTAGACTGTTGCTAGTGGTTTTAAATTTTGTAAAATTATTAGCTTGTGCATCTTCGTATTGTCAATCTTCTATTCATCTTCCTTTTCTTAATGTGAGCATGCATGCTATTGATGAAGAAATTGTTATCAGCTCACCTGAAACAAGAAGTTGCATGGAGAGCTAACTCCCGGTGATATCCGTTCATATATTACTCTGGTTACACTTGGATGTTAGTCATACATCTCTCTCTCTCTCGCTCTCACTATATGTGTGCGCGCTTGCTTGCTTGCTTGTGTTTTTGTGCATGCGTGTGTGTGTTCATTGCTTCTGATGCCTTGTTTCAAATTCGAGTTACCAAGGAAGTAACCAATTTCATAGAGATGGATGAATAATATAATTAGAATATATATACAGGGACTTGTTTTTGGTTGATATAAAATAGTAATGGAATTATTATATCTTCGTTTTTAAAAATAATAATGTTTTCAGTTGGAAGGTTTTAATCTTTGATTTAGGACTTCGAGCTGAATAGATTTTGGCCATTTTCTTGATTGTACATCACACGAAATAAAAGTTGGTTGATGGTAGATAACTAATTCGCTTGTATTTCTTATCATCACCTTGTCAATCTGATATATGTATGTGGGTTGCTGCATTTCATTGCTATACTGGAGTCCGCACATAATGCATATGTTCTCTTATTTGCCGGTGAAAATAGCAGCTCTCTTGTTATTAATATTTAATTTCGATGACTAATGAATGTTATGTTACCTTTAGGCTAAACAACACTTGGCGCTGCTATCCCTTGGAGAAATTGGGAGAAGGACCGACCTTAGCATGCATGCCAACATAGAGAATATTGTTATCGAGTCGTTCCAGTCTCCTTTCGAAGAGATAAAATCTGCAGCATCCTATGCTCTTGGCAATATAGCTGTGGGCAACTTATCAAAGTACTTACCGTTTATCTTGGATCAAATTGATCATCAACAGAAGAAACAATACCTTTTGCTTCATTCCTTGAAGGAGGTGTGCTATTGGATCACAGAACTTTTTTTTAATCACAATAACATTTTGCATCATTTTATTTAACTAATCTGTTTCAATTCTTATTTTATTTCAATTTTTTCCCTTTAATTTCATAGGTTATTGCAAGACAATCTGTTGATAATGCTGGCCAGAGTGAGCTTCAGGATTCTAATGTCGAGAAGATATTGAATCTGCTCTTTAATCACTGTGCAAGCGAAGAAGAGGGAGTTCGCAATGTAGTAGCTGAATGCTTGGGTAAAATTGCGCTTATCGAACCTGGGAAGCTTATACCTGCTCTTAAGGTGTTACAGTTGGCCTATTCTAGAACCATATATTCTTGAAAACCTTTTGATGGAGGTTAACCTTTTCATTGAACTTTTCCCTTTTGTTTATGCTCTTCAGGTGCGTACAACAAGCTCAGCTGCTTTCACTAGAGCAACGGTGGTCATTGCAGTGAAATACTCCATTGTCGAGCATCCCGAAAGAATAGATGGATTTCTATACCCTGAAATTTCCACATTCTTGATGCTTATTAAAGATAATGATCGGGTATATTTGAACTCCAAAATTTTGGCTCTAGATTTGTTTTCCCTCTTTAGTAAGAATCTAACTTGTGCCCGGTTCTTTTCCATTCATTTTCTGTACAGCACGTTAGAAGGGCTGCAGTCCTGGCTTTGAGTACTGCTGCTCATAATAAACCGAGTCTTATTAAAGGGCTCCTTCCTGAGGTGTTGCCACTTCTATATGATCAGACTGTTGTTAAGGTATGCTATGTTCTCAGTGTCAAATAGTTGGAAGAAATTAGGTTGCGTCGTCACGAGTGAAACAATTACTTGCCTACCTCATTGTTTTCCTGAATGGACTTTACACTCTCAGAAAGCCTCATAATTTATTTTACTAAAATTTTAGTTCCATATTAGGATGACACAGCCAGCGCTAATGTTGACAGAAGGAAAATCCAGATATGCATTTCAATTACTGCTGTACTTATTTTCTTTTCACATTTTTAAGGAACTCTTAATTTTTGCAGAAGGAAACTATTACAAAACTTTGCAATATTTTGCTATGTTCACTTATCAGAATTGTTTCCTATGCTGGGTGTGTCGTATGATGTTTTATGATTAGCATAATAAATATTAAGACAGCTAACAATTTTCAGTACTGCTGCAGAAAGAGTTGATTAGGACGGTGGACCTTGGTCCTTTCAAGCACACTGTAGATGACGGTCTCGAGCTTAGGAAAGCAGCTTTTGAGTGCATGGACAAATTGCTTGACAGCTGTCTAGATCAAGTGAATCCATCATCTTTTATTGTTCCATTCCTTTTTTCTGGTTTAACCGGTGAGTGCTAATTAGCGGTTATCAGTTATGGTTAATTATAGGCATGCCATAAACTTCAAGTGGGCTTAAATTCACAATCATGATTCTTTTAGGCTGTTCCCGCCCATTTTTCTGGTCTAGTTAGCTCTGCTAAATAATTTTTGATTTATGCTAATGATGACATGGTTATAGTACCTTTTTGAAATGCCATTGTGCATATCTTTGCTCTCTGTTGAAAGTAATTCTCCATTAGAATATTGTGCATAGTAACCTGTTTTGATGAGTCATCGTTGATGAATATGGAATTGCTTTTTTACTATTAACTATGATGAATATGCTTATTGTTGTTTCCAGTTCCGAACAGTTATCATCAGTTTGAAGTTAAATAATTTTCCCGGAATATCTCTCTCTTCTCCCTTTCAGACCATTATGATGTCAAGATGCCATGCCATCTTATTCTATCAAAACTTGCAGACAAATGCCCTTCTGCTGTCCTTGCAGGTGTCCTTTAACCCAAAATTTTGAAATAATTCTTTCAGCAAACTTATTTTATGCATCTACCTGTTAGTGATATAATTGATTTTATGCTGCAGTTTTGGACTCGTTGGTTGAGCCTCTCGAGAAGACTATTAATCATAAACCAAAACCAGATGCTGTTAAGCAGGAAGTGGATCGTAATGAAGACATGATTCGAAGTGCTCTTCGGGCAATTGCCTCACTAAGTCGTATAAGGTATAAAGTCCGCTGAAACTGTTAGACCTTATTTTAACACACACACACACCCTCTTTTTTTTTATTCTTTGCTGAAACAGTGCTGGCTCGCTCTGTATCCTATACTATATTGCATATTCAATCAAATCTTAGTTTTAGTAAATTCAAAGTGTAGATTTAGTAAAAGAAATTCCAATGCGTCCGATTATAAAAACACAATCTCCAACCTTTTTAGGGGGTACTTTACAAATCATTCTCTCTCCACGCACACACGCGCGCGTGCACACACACACACACACGCATACCCGTGCACACACCGCCATATCAAGGTTACTGCCGATTTCTGATATCCTATATTTTTTTTGTTTGAAAATTTATTAAGTTTTGTTGTCTTGTACATGTGCCCCCATATCTTACTTCATGCTTCTCAGTTTATATCTTATGGTGTGAGGCTGTAATTCATCATTACCATGTTATTCGATATGAGCATCTTTGGGATTCTTGAGTCTTGACACTTCAAATATCTCTATTCTCTACTCTATTTACTAACTCATGGGGTTCAACAAATTTGTAATCATGTGAGCATCTTTGTTATAATAGCTATAAACTTAAATGGAGAAAATCTGTGCAACTCCCTTATCAATCTAAAACAAAATATCACCTTCTTTACATTAAAATATTAAAAAGGACTCTTTACCTGGCAATTCGAACCCTTTCTTTGACCCATTCAAATTTAAACCTTTCTCTCTGCACATCAAATACAGTAGCGAATGAATCACATTCACTGCATGTGCAAGCTTGCTGTATCATCTTTCTTTTTGCCTTGGTAAATTTGCAGTGGAGGTGACTGCAGCCTGAGGTTTAAGATGCTCATGAACAACATCATGAATACTCCCGCGCTTGCTGAAAAGTTCAATTCTGTGCGGAGCGAGTGATTCAAGAAGTGGATGCTATCCAGATTCAAGTACATTATATACATGATAAATTGCATGCTGCTGGAATGTATAAATTTTTACCCAAAGACATTTTTCTCTGCATTGAAATGAGTATTATTTGTAATGTGGGTAGCTTTAGTGTGGATGCCCCTACCTTTTGTTGGGACTTTTTGGCAGAATTTGTATTTTGAAATTTTATTTCCAGATATAAAATCGATTATGTACAACAACATTACTATAGATGCTTAAGGGGGTATGTTCTTTGAGAAGTTTAAACGTGGAATGTACGGGGTGATATGAGATAAGTTTCATGTATTTTGGTCAAACTCTAATGTATTGGGAATATCTATCTGCTGCTAAACCATGTTGTCGATCTAAATGATTATTTAGAACTTTTGCAGATGAGAGATTTCATTGTTGAAATCTGAGTCGAAGCAGCAAGACTTTTTATCTATTGGGTCAGTTACCCTAAATCAACTCTACTTTTATGGTTTTCACTGAAGTACGTTATGCTTTTTTGATCATAGAAAAATACCTTAAAACTACGGTTTCCAAGGGTATGTCAAATGCTCTCAAAGTAGATGTGAGGGTATTTTACAGCGGTATTTTTGTGTAAAGCAGCTTAAAGATGGAAGCATGATTACTATTTTTTGCACATGCTATGTGTGTAAAGAAATTTAATAATTTTATACTACCTTTTATGTGTGTGTGAGAATATGAAAGGAAGAGTTTTTAATATACAATTAAATTTCAAATAAGAAAAATGATGATGTGAATGATTTTTGGTTAAATTTTTGAAAAGTTGATGATATAATAGTTTAGCGAATCTCATTTTCGAAAAGAATGTCATTAACTGGCGACATGGTCTACCATCTTGGGGTTTCCATTACCAAACTAAATATCTATATAGCCGACCAAGATATCTGTTGGATATAGATGTTCTCAAAGCAATTATTGTAATTGAAGGAGGACTTATACGAGAGAACAATCTTGCTCGAGGTAATAGTATGCTATCCGGTTTGTCTTTATTATTCATGTGAATACGTTTTACTCGTCATTACGTATCGCTAATACATAATGATAAAACCTGTAGGATATTTGCTTGACTACCAGTATTATGATAGGAATCATACTAGTGGGGCCTGAGTAGTTTATAAATACATCCTTAAAAGTCCCCAGTCGAGAGAGTACCGAGACTGGGTATCGATACTCCAGATTAGACTGGTGTATACGTTTCTTGACCCCGACCGGGACGATGGTAGATTCCATAACCATTGGTGTTTGACACCAAAGATTATATACAGGTGCTCATTAAATGAATAAGTTACACTGGACGGGTTCACCAGAGAACTCCTAGATGGTATTGTACTTATCGTCAGATAGCAGTTCTCATGTGACATGAGTACATGGTAGTCTGTAGACCTAAAATCGTCATAGTGTCTTGTGTGTGTTCCTACTGTACTTTGATTACTATCCTAACATGGCTTTAAAGAGCCGTGCAAATAGGTTTTAGTTGGGTACAATCTCGAAACACATGAAGGCAGTGAGCGATTGAAGGGATTTCGTCTCTCCCGGTATAGGAAGTCGAGGTCGTGCTATGCCAGATCAACTATAACTATAAGTCCTTGGCCAAGGCAGTTGAGATTTACTGATAAGTGTTATCAGTAGTTTCTCGGGTGGTTATGATTTCATGATTGACACAACTTATCGGGTTATTGGGAGTCTGACGGTTTCCACCTCCTAAAATCGTTATGTGACACTCTTATACGAAGAGTCCGGACCGTACGGTGATTGGCACTGACAGACTCAGTTGATTCTGATGAGCTTGCTCGTTGACTTCCTTTCGCTTAATACTTGGGTAGCCGTTACGTGCAGCTAGTATCATTAACGTGCTTGTAGGTAATGGATATGATCCAAACCTACCGCCGGCGTATTGTCGGGTGTTTAGAGTCCTACACAGAGCTTTCCCAGCACAGACGAAACGATATAAGGCATGTATAGAGATGCATGCAGGAGTTCGATTAAACACGTGTATTGATACACGTAATTTAAGCGTTTAATGATATTAACCGGTTTATATATGATATAGCCGGATTATTAAATCAAGTGTTGATATATATATATATATATATATATATATATATATATATATATATAACTAATATCATGCTCACATTATATTTTCTTCTCTTTAATAATATTTATATTTGATATAAATATTATTATGTCACTTTTTCATGTGTGTATACACATTCAAGTTGTATGTATAAGAATTACAAAGGATTAAAGATGAGAATAAAGATATTTATTATTTTTTTGAATAAAAGAAAATGAGTCATTCTTTGGATATGTTTCAAAACTAATGACTCATTTTTGTCTTATTTTTTGAGAAAAGTATTCATATCTTTAGTTCTCATCTTTGAACCTTAGCCATTCTTATCTTCTCTCTCTCTCTCTTGAGTTTTTCTTTTGAATGAGAAGAAAAGAAATGAGATGAAAAATGGTGAGCTAATTTTCTTACATCTGTTACTAATTAGAATTGGTAACTTTAATTAGCAAGTTACTTTATTTGATGTGATCATTTGGAGTTGGAGCTTGGATTAGAGGAATCTCAAGATGGATTATGTTCGACAAAGAAATCATCGATCAAGCTCGATCCGGATAGCGTAGGAACGATGATGGGGTCTTCCGGGATTATCCGGACATGCTGCAAAGATTGTAGCTCCCAATTTGCTCTCTTGTTTCTTATTTAGAAATTGTAGTGTTAGTGATATATGCCCTAGAGGCCATTATTGTATAGTACTGGTTTATATATTACATTTTGAAAACTTGAGATATACACAGATATAATAAAAGTCTTGCTCAATATGGTAATATGCTACTTAGTTTGATTCTATCTTAATGTGTATATATTTCTTTTAACGTATCGCTAATACATGTTGATAGAGCTCTTAGGATGTTTGCTTGACTACCAGCGTTGTGATAGCAGTCACACTAATAGGGGCTGAATAGTCTATAAGCACATTCTTATACAGGTCTCTAGTCGTAGGATTATCGAGAAAGGGTTTCGATGCTCCAGAGTAGACTGGTGTATACGCTTCTCATCCCAGTTCGGGAGATGGCATGTCTCGCAGCCATTGGTATCCGATACCGAAGATAGTATACAGGTGCTCATTGGGTTATGAGTTACACTGGACGGACTCACGGGGGAACTGTGTTAGTTATGTATATGCCCTAGAGGCCATTGTTGTACATATGATGTATATTATAATGGATGCTTGGATATATATAGAGAGGACTTTCTTGCTCGTCATGATAGTATGCTATTTGGTTTCACTTTATCTTAACATGTTGACTTGTATTTGTTTACTGTCTTACTCTCACATGTTGATAAAGCCCTTAGTATCTGTACTCGACTACTGGGACTATGATGAGATCATACTAGTGGGGCCACGGTAGTCGATGAGTACATCCTATAACTGTTCCTAGTCGAGGGTATATCGAGACAGGGCATCGATACACCAGAGTAGACTAGCGTATATGCATCTTGACCCATATGATGGGCGATGGATGATCCCATATCCATCGGTGTTTGACATCAAGGATGGTGTACGGGTGCTCAGTGGAGACTGGGTACACTGGACGGACTCGCCGAGAACTCCCAGATGGTATTATACCTCACGTCAGATGGCAGTTCTCCGGTGACACTGGTACAGGGTAGTCTGTAGACCCGAGATCGTCATAGAGTCTTATGTGATTCCCACTGTGCTTTGATTTCCACCTTACGACGTCCAAGAGGGCGTGTAAAACGGTAGCTTTTGGGTGCAGTCCCGAATCACATGGAGGCAATGAGCGATAAGAGGGGATTTGTCTCTCCCGGTATAGGGAGTTGATGTTGTGCTGTGTTCGATTGGCTATAACTGGAAGTCCCTGGCCAGGGCTGATATAGAGATTTACTGGTAAGTGTTACCAGTAGTTTCTCGACCTGTTATGAGCCTCACATCGACACGACTTATCGGTTACTGGGGTCTGACGTATACCACCCCTAGACTAGATATGCAACATATCAGACGAAGAGACCGGACTGTACGGGAGTGTTACTATTTGGACTCACAGGAGAATGTACATGCTTGCTTGTTGATCTTCTGATCGCTCAATACTTGGGTGGCTGTTATGTTTAGCTGACCGCTTGCAGCTTGTGGGTGTTTGATATGATCATCACCTACTGCCGGCGTATTGACGATTCTTTAGAGTCCTACACAGAGGTTTCTTGACTCGGGCAAAACGGAGTAGGAGCACGTATGTGATATGTGCGGGACCGAGGATAATACAATATAGGATACCGTATTATATTCTCACGATATTTTGATATGAGCCGGGTCATCGGATCAAGTGTCGATTCGATGAATCGGTACATGATATATTAGTCGGTTATATTCGATATAGCCGGATTGTTGGATCAAGTGTTGATTCGATAATTTAATTTATAATTATATATATGATATATTACTTTACATTATCTAATATTGGCTTGCTTTATTGATTCATTTTCTCACCGGATAATACATTGATATATATGCGATATATGTTAATTGTATTATTTTCTTTTGTTACAAATATATTATATATGTGATATATAATATTGTAACATGTTATAATTACTAATGCAACATGATTAGTGGAGATTAAACATGGTTAGGGTTTGATTTGGGTTAGTTCTTTCATGATACTTCTAGAAGGTTTTCTTTTGTTTTGAGCTAAGATATTATGGTTGATATTTTAGTGACTCATTCTTTAACCCAACCCAAACCCTTAACCCTAGTGAACTCTCTACAATGGTTAGCCTTCTCATTATCGACTATGGTTGCATTTGTAATCATCACTTCAATTTCATTATTCATCACAAAAGAAATTTCCTTCTTCTTCTTCTTGCTTGAGCTTTGAAAAAGCTTTCTAGGTTTTCTTTATGTGATGATTTAGTGTGATAATTTGATAATAAAAGAGAGCATAAATCCTACTTCATCATCCTCATCTAATCTAGCTAATTAGATTAGGGTGTTCATCTCTTTAGTGAGTGAGAGCTTGAGTTAAAAAAACTTCGAGGTAGATCATCGGAGAAAAGGAAGACTACAAGCTAGTATGGATCATTCGGGTTGTGGAGCCTCTCTTGAGTCCGGGAGATCATGGATCGGGGCAAAGGGACCTCTACTCGGAGCTTATGAAGCGAAGGAGCGGACTACAAAGGTTGTAATCCCTCACTCTTAGTTGTAAAGATGTTTACTTGCATGTTAAACCCTAATTATCTAGCAAAGATCCTAGTTTTGGGTTGTTCGGGACGTCTAAATTTTGAATCGGGCATGGTTGATGCCTTATAGACCCTTGTAAGAGTGTCTAGGAACCCTACAGTGGTATCAGAGCCTAGTTAGAGCATTAGGCGACGTGTAAACGAAGTTAAAACTCCGATCGAACCCCGAAACATCGAACATGACCCCCTCTCTGGAAATTTTGTAAAATGTGATTTTTTCTTGATTAAAAATACTCAAAAAAATCAGCAGGGAATTCTAAGTATAGCCTTGAAATACGAGCCCCCAAGGCTCTTAAAGAGCCGCGGAACCGCGGCAAGAACATGCTTGCCGCGGCGGTTCCGCGGCCAAAATAGTGAATTGGGGACACGTATTTATACAGTAATATCCGTAGGCGTTTCTGCATGATTCTGGGTATTTTTAATCTTACTCAAGAGTTGAGTGTTCTGGGGATCTTTTGGAACTCGTTGATTCGATCGGAAAGTTTAATTTCGTTTTGTTTTCCGGATATTTTAGAAACTGTTAAAATGTCCGAACGGATATCATTAACTCACTTTTTCCCGGTACGAAAAACTTTCAAGTGTTGAATTTTTCCTGAGTTTAAATCTTTCGGAAAAACGTGCAAGTAACGCGGTGGACCCTCTAGAAGAACACAAACCTTAACTCAATTATGTGACCGTCTGAACCATCTCTAAACCTTAGGGTTTGGGGGCAGTACGGCGTTGCCACATGTGAGGCGTTGGCTTGACCCTTCTACGGCTGGACCATTGGTACTGTGGCATATGATGGATGCTTTTAAACTCCGCTCAAGTGTTGAGCGATTTGGGAAATTTTGGGTGTTTGATTATTCGATCGGAAAGTTTAATATTGTCTATTTATCTGGAATGTGATACAATATGTGGAATTCATATAGTTAGGCATGAAATGCGAAGTATGTGATATTTTCGGATTTACGATGTCTAAAGTGATTGTGAATTCCAAATGTTGTAGTTTTACACTTTCTTTTCTGTGACCGTAAGTGTAGTATGTAGTTGTATTGCCGGTTTTCATTGCTATACATCAACAACGATCGGTGTATGCATACTTACTTACGTTGATGATATGAGATATTATGTGTTACTGTGATATGTTATATTGGATCGTCGTGTTCTGAATAGCCGGGGTTTTATGTGAGATGAGGGTTTTTATTTTCATTCATGTAAAATTCATTTGTATGTAATATTCTTTTATTGGGACACTTTCGGGATGAGGTTGATATCACCAGTGTATATTATTTGCTTTTCCGCATTAGGTAGACCCAAGGAGGGGAGCATAAGTAACCGGGTTCTAGGGTCCAGTGGGAGGCCGTCTCGAGGATTCGAGACCGGGTCTCCTAACCCTAGAATTGGCAGTGTTGCTTGCCGCTCTCGTAGGGGTCTAGGGATGTGGGTTTGGCTATTCATCGTAACCGTGGAATCCGTGTTTTATACAGGCTCGTATTAAAACACGGACATCCTAGTATATCCAATATTTCATATATGTTCTTCTGCTGTAATGTTCTGTGATGAGATCATATTACTGCCTGAGACGAATGCTTATACTATATATATATATATATATGCTGATATATAAATATTACTGCTTTCGTTTCTTCTGTGATGCTTAGGAAGCATAAGCTGATGGGATATATTAATGAGATTAATAAAAGAAAAGAAACCTAAAAGATATTGTAGAATCAAAACTTTATAAAAATGGTAGCTACAGTTTTGCTTTGCACAGCGGTATATATGATATACCCTGCACCTTATTCGATGAGGAAAGAGCCGAGATCCTTTCACCGGGAGTGACCTCTTTAGCGAAACTGGTAGATGCTACAAACTCACGGTTTAGTTTTTGACAGCTTCTATAGTTCTTGCTTTGCACAGCGGTATATATGATATACCCTGCACCTTATTCGATGGGGAAAGAGCCGAGATCTCTTCACCGGGAGTGACCTCTTTAGCGAAACTAGAAAAGCCTCAAAAACACTCTTTTTCAAAAATCACTTGTTTCTACAACGATATCAAGTTCATTACGCTCATGGTTTTCTGAAAAACCTGCGTAGCCCTCCGTCATTTCAGATAAGTAATATTTAGTATTCGTGCTGCGGTAGTTTGGCATGCGTCAAGGTGTAGTGTACGGTAGCTGATTACTACTTATCTGTAGCATGAGATGCGATTGGATTAGGGTATTCGTACGGCATTGTTTGGCATGCGTCAAGGGTCGTACGGGTGGGTTTAATTCAATCACGAAATGTACGGGTTGAACTTGACTAGCGGACTATGGGTTGTTTGGCATGCGTCAAGGTCATAGCACGCTAGGGGTAAAAGTATTGTTGGGAATTTCAAGTGTTGAAATTTGCAATGAGATTGCATACCTCCTATGAGATAGTTGGATTCTGATACCCACTGCGAGTAAGAGTTACTCCTGGGAGAATTTTACACAGAACAATTAGCCGATCAAGTAGGTGTCTAGAAAGGTGTTAACGGGGTTAAGCCTCTGGGAAAACGAGGTTTATTTTAATTAGGTCTGTGCGAAAGCACGGGGAACCTCCCTCAAGTACCGACACTGAACTGGCTGAAAGATTGACGAAATTGTAAGGTATAATTAATCCCGGCTAATATTACCTTTTAGGGTTTGAAGGAAGATTTGATAAAAACAGTGGAAGACATCCTGATTAGATAAGATAATAACCAATCTAATCTTGCAAGAGTATACGCTAAAGTGTTTTCTTCTCTCTCTCTCCAGGTAGCGACCATGTCAGGCCATAATCAAGATAATAATATGGATGTATTGACTGAACCCGCTTATTATACTGAGCAGGGGATCGTTGGTCCCGTTCTTTTTTATAAGAGTTATAAGACTGAGCAGAAAACAGAAGAATATCTGGATTCTCACGCTGCCCAAACGAAGAACAAGCATGTTGATGCACCTTCTTCGGGTGTGTTAGTTATTGAGAACTGTTTCTCAGTTCACCCTACGTCCTGGGTATTGGATACCTGATCGGGATCCCATATATGTAATTTGTTACATGGGCTACGTAAAGGTAGAGAACTGGGAAAGGGTGATCATTCCGTAACAGTAGAGAATGGTACACATATTGCAGCCAAAGCAATTGGTGAATATCATCTAGTATTACCAAGTAGTAATACACTGATTCTGAATGAGTGCTATTATATACCGAACATGATGTGCAACATTATATCAGTTTCTTTATTAAGTAAAGAAGGATATAATTGTGTAATACAGGATAATGTTATGAACATCTTCCTAAATCAAAAGTTGATTGTATCAGGCTCGTTACATAATGGCATATTCATTCTCAATCAAAATACAGTTCTAAATATACAAAACACACACAAAAGGAAAAGTTCAGAAATGAACGAATCCTTCTTGTGGCATTGTAGACTTGGTCATATCAATGCGACACGGCTAGCTAAGTTACATAAGGATGGATATTTGAATCCATTCGAATTATCATCTTATGAAACTTGCCATTCATGTCTCAAAGGAAAAATGACCAAAACTTCGTTTAATGGACACGGAGAAAGAGTTACGAAACTCTTAGGGCTGGTACATAGTGATGTATGCGGTCCCATGTCTACACATGCCAGGAACGGTTCTTCTTACTTCATTACATTCACTGACGATCTCTCAAGATTCGGACATGTGTTCCTGATGAAACACAAGTCTGAAGCTTTTGACAAATTCAGAGAATATAAGCACGAAGTAGAAAACCAAACGGGCAAAAGTATCAAGATCTTTCGATCTGATCGAGGAGGAGAATACTTGAGCAATGAGTTCCTAGACTATCTAAAAGAGAATGGGATTTTCTCTCAGCTTACTCCTCCTTATACATCACAGCACAACGGTGTATCGGAGCGGAGGAATCGCACCCTATTAGATATGGTACGCTCTATGATGAGCACTGCTGAGTTGCATGTTTCCTTCTGGGGGTATGCGCTTGAGACAGCCCTATACCTATTGAATAGGGTTCCCACCAAATCTGTGCCAACCACTCCATATGAGATATGGAAAGGAAAGAGACCACATCTTAATTATATTAAGATATGGGGTTGTCCGGTATATGTGAAAACACAAAATCCGGACAAGCTCGAGGAAAGATCAGTTCTATGCAAGTTTATTGGATATCCCAAGCATTCGCAAGGGTATATCTTCTACCACTCCGAGGAACAAAAAGTGTTTGTTTCTCGACATGCCACCTTCTTAGAAAAGGGTTTTCTTATGAAACAAGATAGTGGCAATGAGGTAGAACTGGAAGAAGTTCCAGCGACACAAACTGCAACTGAAGATTTAGTGGAACCAGAGGATTCAGTAGTTCCCGACGAATCCCAGCCTCTCCGTCGATCTAGTAGGGTTTCTCATCCACCTGAGAGATACTACGGTTTTCTCATTGATGGTGGGAGTGAGGATTGCATCATGGAAGATGATGACCCGACTAGTTTCGAGCAGGCCATCACGAGTGGTGCCTCTGTGAAGTGGCTGGATGCAATACGATCTGAGATGGAATCCATGTACACCAACAAAGTATGGATTTTGGAAAATGCTCCTGAAGGGGTAAAACCCATTGGGAGCAAGTGGATCTTTAAAATGAAAATTGGTGTAGATGGAAAAGTTGAGACTTTCAAAGCTAGACTTGTTGCAAAGGGTTTTCGTCAACGACCAGGTGTGGATTATGACGAAACCTTTTCTCCAGTGGCTATACTTAAGTCCATCCGGATCTTACTTGCCATTGCTGCATACCATGACTACGAAATCTGGCAAATGGATGTTAAGACCGCCTTTCTAAACGGTGATTTAGAAGAGTGCGTGTACATGACTCAGCCAGAAGGCTTCATAAGCTCTCATAAAATTTTGATTCTATGATTCCACCGTGGTCACAATTGTTGCGACCCTAGCCTTGACGAACTAACAGTGGTATCAGAGCTACTAGGTATTGGATACCAACCTATAGGGGGTTCTCACTGTGTGACAGTATGGCAAAGCATGGGCTCTTAACCCCAGGGTGTCCCGTGATCGGTTGGACCTGCCGGTTGCAGTCCTTACGAGAGGACATGCGTAGAAAGTAGCTGCTAAGGGACTTGTAGGTGCCACGGACAGCTTCCGCTGCGCTGACGCTTAAGTGGTATCGGAGCTGATCATTCAATACAAATTGCAATTTGGTGGCTAATTGATTCCGTTAACCAATTTAGAAAACTATTTCTCACCGCTTTTCAAGACTGTCAAAACCGACAACTTTTCTTGCTATTTCTCATGCCCCGGGGCTCTCGGTTCGGACCGAGAGCCCCATGATTGCTCGGGGCCGACCCCAGGGCTGTCCCCGAGGGATTGGGTGGGTTTCCCACACCCGAGATCACCGCAAAGTGATCTCAGATGAGGGGCTAGACAGCGAACATCCAGCCGGATGTTCGCTGTCCAACAGCCATCCCATGGCCACAATTTTGTGGCCATGGGACGGGGGGCCCACCCAATGCTCCCCCAGAGCCCCATGGGTCATGCCCGAGGTCCCCACCAGGGTCTCGGGCGATTTTCGGGTCTTCCGGGATCCGTTCCATGCAAGAAATGTGTTGGTTTTTTAGGCAGGTTGATCTTGAGATTCAATTTTTGGAATTTCAAGTGTTCGACTTTGTAGGTTACGAATTTATTTGGCCACGGCTCCGAATTAATGCGATCAAAGTGTTTGATCATGTTGATTCGGCTGCATATGTCGACATATGGTGTTTAATGTCGACGAATTGATTCGATCAATTAGACGGGGTTGCACGTTATATATATTGTGTTGCTTGTATGGAATGTGTTTGGATTGTCGCGAAATGAATAGTCCCCATGCGGAAGTGTGTTGTTGTGATAAGTATTATTTTCATTCATGCTTGTAGCCATCTTATATATTTTTTGTTTCGGGACTTAGCGGTTCACATGTGGCCGTAGTCGCCACATTATGTATTATTATTTGTCGGGACGCAACCAGTTGCGGTCATGACTGCCATTGTAATTAATACAGTTTTAGCATTACTCCACGGAGAAGCGCATGAGCAATCAGATCCTAGATTGCAGCGGGTGGCCATCTCAAGACGTTGAGACCGGCTCACTCGATTCTAAAATTGGCGGGTTGCTTGTCACGCTTGTAGGGGGTATAGGGTAGAACCGTGGAGGAGTGCTCAATTCACCGGATTCGAGAAAGTGTTGGGTAGCCCCCTCATGGTGATAATGCCGGGTTGGCTCGTTTCTAGGATTGGCAGATGGCTTGCCGCACTCGTAGGAGTCTGTTTTTGGCTGCGCACGAGCTATTCATGCAACCGGAGAATATCACGTTTCATTTGATGGCATGAACAAAACATGGGATTCCTAGGTAATACGACCATTCTATCTCTGTGATTTTCATTACTTGCTTGTGATGTGATTAGCTGCATGTGATGATTTCTCCTGCATGTTACAATGTGATTATATGCGTGTGATGATATATATATATATATATATATATATATATATATATATATTTATGCTATATACGTTTTGCATCTGCGCTAGCCCTGCCCCCGCCTTGCCGTAAGTTAAGTAACCATACGGTGAAGACCCAGAGCCCCGTGGCGAATACTGATGGCATATATATGCAGTCTATTTTCTTTTCATGCTTTATCTGTAATGTGTGAGGAGATGCTAGATAGTATGAGATTATCTATCTAATGGAATTGCATTAATTCGGATTGATTCAAAAAAACACGTTGTAAAAACCAAATATTAGATATTGTAGTATTATAGTCGAATCTTTTATTTTGCATCGAGGTATTCGGTTAGGAATATTCTGCACCTCATTCGACGATGAAAGAGCCTAAATCTCTTTACAGGGAGTGGCATCTTCGGCAAAAGATTGTGTTACTATAAGTTTGCAAATTGAATAGCCGTATCTTATTGGTTTGCACAGTGGTATTCATTTAGGAATATCCAGCACCTCATTCAATGAAGTAAGAGTCATGATCCCTTCACGGAGAATCCACACTTAAGCAATAGTCTGCGTAACTATAAATTTTCCAGCTGTTTTTCTATAAAGAAAAACAGGAAATAGGCAAGGATTCCCAACTTCCTTGACCTTCCGGCACTGGGCAGGCGTCAGCCCTTTCGGGCAAACTGGTTCAACCAGCCCGGATAAACCACTTCTGGCTTTGGCTTCGCCCCCGCAAACCATTCGATTTCTACGATGAGATCAAGTTTATTACGTTAAAAGTTTTCTTAAAAACCAGCCGTATCCCTCTGTCATTTCAGAAAGTAGAGTATTTAGTATTCGTGCTGCATTTGTTGACTATAGTTAAGACGTGGTGTACGGTAGCTAAGTGATATTTTTCTGCTTGCATATGATACGATTGGTTAGGACAGTCGTACGACTTTGTTGACCAAAGTTAAGGGTCGTGCGGGTCGATCTAAAACAGTCACGAAATGACGGGTTGAACTTGACTAGTGACTAATGATTTGTTGGCCATAGTTAAGGTCATAAGCTGTTAGGGGTAAAAACCGATATCAGGAGTTTCAAGTGTTGAAACTTGAAATAAGATTGCATACCTTCTATGGTGTGGGGGTGATTTATTGACCATGTCAAAGTTACCACTCCGTGATAGTTTGGATCTCGATTCCTACTGTGAGTAATAATTACTCTCGGGATATGATCCTGGGTAATTTCCCTTTTAGGGTTTGAAAGAGAATTCGACGGAACAGTGGAAGCCATCCTGATTAGATGAAAATATAAACCAATCTAATCTTGATAGAGTGCACAGCGAGTATTTCTTTTCTCTCTCTCTGGTTACGTCTTTTGACTGACCTTAAACTGAAACTCGTAAACCAAGTTAACCGAACATTTTTACAATCAACGGGAATGTCATGATTACCCTATTTCACGACATAGTCGCATATGTCCTTACCCCTCCCACTTCCCCTTTTTCTTCCTCCAGAACACTCTGTTTCCGATACAGAGATCCATATTGCATAGAAGGCTATCTCGTATAGTTATATACGAACTCGGAGAAAGTGTTTCAGTCGAGGATGGCCGCTGGTTCTGAAGAAAGTGAATTGTATATGATACAATTCATTTGTCTTTCCTCTCTACCTTATCTTAAGTTCTAGAGTTCCTTAAATAGGGAGAATATACCAATTAAACTTGTTGGATAGTTTTCTTCCAAATCTTAGGCTGGTGCTGAAAGATAGAGAAGGAAGAAAACCAACTAGTCGAAATTCGGTATACAGAAGGTAAGATGGAGAGATATCAAAAGGGGTCTAAGTGAGCGGAAAGGAAAATGCAATTACTGTTATGACCCTGGGCGGTGAAAGAGGCATTACTAGGAATACCCGGCCACCCCTAAAAACATTTTGATGTAATCAAAAACTGTTTTCCAATTAACTCTGATTTCTAGGTATATAGATACCAGATTAATATCCCACATCTGTAAGTTGTTATAGATTCTGAGAAGAATTAGATTATTGGAAAGGTGATTTGATCTTTAATGTCGGAAATCGAAGCAATTGTTGCTATTGGGGAAATTTCCTGGTTTTGCCTATCAGCAAACTTTTGGTTTTAAATAACCGTTGTAATGCACCAATTTTTGAAACTGTTATCCATCTCTTTATTTGATAAAGTGAGATATAAATTTTGAAAAACATGTTATGAATATTTTCCTTTATCATTTGATGATTGGCTAAGGTGCATTGAATAACAGGATAAACATTTTTAACCAAAATACAGTTTTCAAATTACAACACAGAGTATGAGTTAGTGAACTCATAGACTTATACATAGTGATGTATGTTGTCCGGTGTCCACATGGACAAGAGGTTGGTACTCATACATCGTTCCGTTCTCCGATGAGTTCTCTGGTTATAGACACGCATTTTTGTTGAAATGCAAAGTCTAAATATTTTGAGAAGTTCGTAGGATATAAGAATAAAATAGAGAACCAAATATTGGAAGTATCAAGATTTTTCGAAGTGTTCAAAGATGTGGATACTTATGCTAGGTATTCCGTGGTTACACATTCGAGAATTTGATTCTCTCTCAGATTACTCATCCGTGGGTGCATTGCTTGATGAGTAATACTGAGTTGTCTTTTTCATTTAGGGATATGCACTGAAAATAGTTGCCTACCAATTGAATATGATTCTATCTAAATTAGTGCTTGTGATTCTATATGTGATACAAAACATATCTTAAGGTTGTTAAGATATGGAGTTGTCCAGTTTATACTTAAAAACACAATCCGGACAAACTCAAGGCACGTTTCGGTAATAGGAAGATTGTGGGTTATCCCAAGTTTTAGTAAGGGTTTAACTTCTACCATTTTCTGTATCAAAAGTTGTTTTGTTCTCGATACGCCACTTTTTGAAAAAAGTAATTTCTTGCAAAAGAAATTAGTGGGAGTATAGTAAAAATGGACGTGATTCCAGAACCATAAATGATTATTGGTGATTTAGTAGAACCTGGTGATTCAATTGGCCCTGACAAACCTTAGCCACTCCGCAAATTTAGTAGGTAAGCTCAGCCACCCAAGAGATAGTTCAGTTTTCTCGTAGATGGTGACAGGGAGGCTTGCATCATGTGATGATGACCCTACTATATCAACAGGCCATAGGAAGTGGTGAATCCGACTGATGATTGGATGCCAAGTTATCCAAGTTGGACTTCATACACTGCAACAAAGTATGGACTTTGTTGGGTGCTCCTGAAAGGGTAAAACCCATAAGGAGCAAGCAGATCTTTTGAGATCAGCGCAAATGGAAAGGTATTAACCTAATAAAGCTAGACTTGTAGTAAAAGTTTTTCATCAAATACCCGGTGTGGATTGTGATGAAACTTTACTTCAGTGTCTGTGCTGAAGTCCATACGGATATAACTTGCTATTGTCATTTTTCTATGACTATGATATCTAGCAGATGGATGAATATAACGTCTTTCTAAATAAGGATTTAGAAGTGTACATGTATATGACTCTGCCAGAGGGTTATCGTAATCAGCGGGAGCAGCAGAAAATGTGCAAATAGCTTACGTCTATTTATAGACTAAAGCAGAAATAGCGGAGATGGATCATCCGTTTTGATGTCACGATCAAAGTGTTTGACTTTATCAAAATAATAGATGAACTTGGTATTTGTATGAAGAATGTAGGGAGACTGTCATGTTACTTATATTGTATGTGGATGACAAACTCCTGATAGGAAATGAAGTTCCTATGTTATAGTTCGGTCAAATTATGGTTATCACAAATGTCTCTCCATATAGGATTTGGATAATATATTAACTGATTCTGGAAACTAGATTTATAGATCTAGTAGGAGTTTTTGGGATTGTCCCAACTCAGATAAGATGACACCATCCTAAAGAGGTTTAGAATCGATGGCTCATAGCGCGGTATTGTACTCGCATGTGGAAGAGTCACTCTCTAGGAAGATGTCATATACTAGACCAGATGTTGCTTTTGCACTTGATGTAGTAAACAAATATTAGTCCGATCCTAGAGAAACAATGGAAACCAGTGAAGAACATATGTGGATGTTCTTGGTGTATAGAAATGACATCCTCCATCTGGAAGCGGTCACCGATTCTGGTCTCCAAGGTGACATGAAAGACAGAGTACCTGTCGCGGGTTATTAGTTTACTCTTTAGTGAGAGCAGTATATTGGAAAGAGTTCCAAGCAGGATACTGGGGTAGTCATGACGCTGGGTGCTGATTATGAATCAGCTGTGGATACAGCCCAAGAAGTTGCTGGATAAAATTGTTCATTTATGAACTTTTTCCCATCGTCTATCTAGGCAAATTCTAAGGCATGTATCACTCAATTCGGGAGATATTTGATCTCCATGAAATTGAGATATAGAGAGATAAAGATAGATTCATTGCAGCTGATCTACTCACTGAGGCTGTTTCTCAAATACAATTTGTGAAACTGTTAGTAGAGAAGTTGGGTATGCGATACCGCAATAATTGGTCTTAAGTGCAAATGGGAGATTGTTGGATATAGGTGCTCTCAAGGCAATTATTGTAATTGAAGGAGGACCTATACGAGAGAACAATCTTACTCGAGATGATAGTATGCTATCTGGTTTGTCTTTATTATTCATGTGAATATGTTTTACTCGTTATCACATATCGCTAATACATAATGATAAAGCCCGTAGGATCTTTGCTTGACCACCATGATTATGATAGGGAATATACTCGTGGGGCCTGGGTAGTCTATAAGCACATTCTTAAAAATCCCTAGTCGAGGGAGTATTGAGACTGGGCATTGATACTTCAGATTAGACTGGTGTATATGTTTCTTGACCCCGACTGGGGCGATGGTAGATCCCATAACCATTAGTGTTTGACACCGAAAATTATATACAGGTGCTCATTAGATGAATAAGTTACACTGGACGGACTCACCAGAGAGCTCCTAGATGGTATTGTACCTATCGTCAGATAGCAGTTCTCATGTGACATGAGTACAGGGTAGTCTGCAAACCTAAAATCGTCATAGTGTCTTGTGTGTGTCCCCACTGTACTTTGATACTACCCTACCACGGCGTTAAAGAATCGTGCAAATAGGTTTTAGTTAGGTACAGTCCCAAAGCACATGAAGGAAGTGAGCGATCGAAAAGATTACGTCTCTCCCGGTATAGGGAGTTGAGGTCGTGCTATGCCAGATCAACTATAACCATAAGTTCTTGGCCAAGGAAGTTGAGATTTACTGATAAGTGTTATCAGTATTTTCTCGGGTGGTTATGAGTTCATGATCGACACGACTTATCGGGTTATTGGGAGTCAGACGGTTTCCACCTACCAAACCCGTTATATGATACTCTTAGACGAAGAGTCCGGACTATACGGTGATTGTCACAGACAGACTCAATTAGTTCTGATGAGCTTGCTCGTTGACCTCCTTTCGATCAATACCTGGGTAGTCGTTACGTGCAGCTAGTACCGCTAACGTGCTTGTAGGTAATGGATATGATCCAAACCTACTGCCAGCGTATTGTCGAGTGGTTAGAGTCCCACACAGAGGTTTCCCAGCATAGACAAAACGATGTAGGTATGAATAGAGATACGTGCAGGAGTTCGATTAAACACATGCGTGTGATACACGTAATTTAATCGAGCGTTTAATGATATTATATGGTTTATATATGATATAGCCGGATTATTAAATCAAGTATTGATTTAATAATTTTATATATATATATATATATATATATATATATATATATATATATATATATATAAAACTAATATCGTGCTCACATTATATTTTCTTCTCTTTAATAATATTTATATTTGATATAAATATTATTATATCACTTTGTCATGTGTGTTTACACATACAAGTTGTATGTATAAGAATTACAAAGGATTAAAGATGAGAACAAAGATATTTATTGTCACGCCTCGCTTCCCAGTAGACGGAAACGGTGATGTGGCAAGCCCGCAACGTATTTACTATGAAATAAATACGTTAAGCGTAATTAAGCAATATATAAATGAACAAGAATGAAAAGATTAATAAAATAAAACAACAATTTTATTTACATTCAACTCTACATACAACTGTTTAAAAATAAAAGGTACAATGAACAAAGTAATGCCTAAACAATGGCATAAAGAAAGTAAGTGCAGGAAGAACTAGAAGTCAGGCTGAGCTGTAAGCTGGTCCCAGTCCTCCTGGCTCGGCTCTCTACCTCCTCAGAGTCCGGTTCTCCTGACGAACATTCCAAAGAAAGAAACAGAAAGGAATGTCATCAGCGAACTAGCGCTCGGTAAGTCCCAAAAAAAGAATTAGAAGATAGTATGTAATGTGAAATAAACGTGTAAAGTTGTATATGATCGTTTACATATATAGGATAGTTATTCTAACGTGGTTATTTGTACTTTGATAAAGAAGGTATTCATGTATACGAGAGGAGTCCATTTTACCCCGTGGACTATAGTAATATGTAGTACAAGGCCCCGTCATAACCCATGGGATAACGGCACGTGAATTCATGTAGGCGTCTTTTAAAGTGACCTCCCGTGCCACGATATACGTTCCATACCAATCTACCTCTTTATCCCCGCGTAATGTATTGGATAGATTATGTTTACAGGTCTTGGCTAAAACCATGGATACAAAATGTTCAGGTTCATGTTCAGGATATAGTCATGTATTCAAGTAGTCATGTCAAGTTCATGTCACGTTATAACCATGGTTCGGTCAAGTCAAGTCAAGTATACATGTTTGAATTTGATGTTTGAATTCGAGTATTCATGTTCATGATCAGGTATTCAAGTTCGTATTTGATTTTGGATTCTGGTTTGTGTTTGGACTCAGATTGAGTCAGATACTTGTAAACTGAATTAACTCTTGAATTCTTAGGTTCGGGAGTAATCGACAACTGCTGCACATGGACGGCAGGATTTGTGTCTTTTTCCAAGATAATTGCCATTGATGACTCCGTTAAGTTGTCTAATCTGAATAGGCAAGTACTCACTTTCTCCGACTCCCTGGGGCTCAAGAGAATTGATATCGCTTAAACCTATATTTACTAGAGTCCTTAAAATATTATTTTGTATATCTCGAGGGGTTTTATGAAAAATATTTTAATATAGATTAAAAATAAAATCTCGAGGGTGATTTATAACATTTAGGGTTTCCATAAGCATGTGTTTTAATTATTGGGGTATTTTAATGATAAATACCTAGCTTTTAAAAGTTTATGGTATTTTATTGAAAACTAGTCCTTTTTTGTAACTTGATGGTATTTTATTAACATTTTTTTAATCTTTCATTTTTAGAAAAATATAGTTTCATAATATATTGAAAATATGGATTTATAATTTTATTTAATTTTAAAAATTAGTTTTATTTAGAAAATTCGCATTTCTTAAAAACCGTATTTTATTTTCTTTCGAGATCGAATACTCCGTGAGGAGTTCTGCATCTCGCTCTACTATCCCAAGGATATGTGATAATCCACATCATCTATTAGCGGGTCCCCTAACGAGGGTTGTAAGGAGTATTTGGCAATGATTTAAAATACCGCTTTAAAAGAAACCCGGTTTTTAAAAGATATGGTATTTTATTGTAAAGTTATTCTTTGAACCAAAATATACATGTATTTAGATATCGTGCTATGAAACCAAAGTGTGTGTATGGAGGGGGGGTAGGTCGTTACCCCATGAAGTTTTTTTCTAAAGGTATAGTTTTAACTAAATCGAAAAGATGTGATAATAAAGTTCCAGCTATTTTAATGAAAAGTTCGTTTTATGGTTGTTTCACATGAGAAATTTGGATAAACTTGAATCTAAACATTTATAATTAAAGTTACAAATAAAATGGTGAAATTAGATTGACTAAGATATAAAGGAAAAGAGAATTCTAGGTTTTAGAAAAGAAACGTATCGGTAATAACTCCACTTTACCGATATATGATTTGGAGATGAATTTCAACTAAAAGAAAGAGTGTTGGGAGGGACTTACAGTTTAAAAATTTCAAGAAAAGGATTAGAAAGAGGAGGAAGGCTTTATGGCATCGCCGGAGCTCCGAAATCGATTTCGATCTTCGATGGAAAGAGCTTGGTCGCTAACTCCAATTTACTCTACTTGCACTTAGGAACTTTTTGAGAGAATTTTTGCTAGAATTTCAGAATGGTGAAGAGCTAAAGTATGGGGTGGTATTTATAGTGGAGAATTATGGTTTGGGAATTAAAATTTTTGATTAAAAAGCATTAAAATGATGCTAAATGGTAAAATGAATGGTCTCTGTTTGATTGCAGGGAAATCAAATAGTGCAGAAGAGTTAAGGGGGGCTGAAGGGACAAGTATGCAAAGCACGGAGATCATCCGACCGTCGGCGGCGGCCCTAGAGGCATTTTGGCCGGTCGATTCTCGAACTCTGGCCTCGAAATTCATGCTATATGATTAATTCTGTGTTTACTCCATTTTGTACATGTTTGATTTTTCTGAACTTTTCATTTCCCTGTGTATTGCATGTGCAACTCTTGGGCTTCCCAAAAATTAAAAAGAAAAATCAGAAAAAATAATTGTGTCTGATCAGAATCAAACACACAGGCTACTCACAGCAGTGTTGAGGCTTTACCGGTGAGCTACAAGTTGTTTCTTGCTTTTATTTAATAGAAATAACTTTTGACTCTTACACAGGCTCTAATACTCTTTTCTGTACAATAACAAGAAAATTTCTGTACAGAGATTTCAGAGTCGTTACATTTTACCCTCCTTATAAAAATTTCGTTCTCGAAATTTATAATTATATAGGGACTAATTTTCAAATAGATAAGGGTATCGTATACGCATATCCTCTTCTCTTTCCCAAGTTGATTCTCCTGGCGATTCCTTTCTCCACATCAATCGGACCAAGTTTACTTCCTTATTCCGCAATGTTTTCACCTTTTGGTCTAGGATCTCAACTGGTTGTTGCTCGCAGGTTAGATCAGTCTGTACTGTGAGCTCTGAGTGATCAAGTATGTGGCTAGGGTCGCTCACATATCGTCGTAGCTGGGATATGTGGAACACGTTGTGCACTCCTTCCAATATGGGTGGTAGTGCTAAACGGTATGCCACTTCTTCAACTCGTTCGAGTATGTCGAACGGTCCTATGTATCTTGGACTGAGTTTACCCCTCTTACCAAAACGGATCACTCCTCTGTTTGGAGAGATCTTCAGGAATACATGGTCTCCAGATTGGAACTCCAGATGTCGACGCTTTACATCTGCCCAATACTTCTGTCGTTCTTTGGCTATGCACATTCTTTCCCTGGTCGTGCAAACCACGTCCACAGTTGCCACGATCATCCCGAGTCCAAGAAGTTCATGATCTCCAACGTTGTCCCAACTTAGTGGTGAACGACACTTCTGTCCGTAGAGTACAGCGAATGGTGACATTCCAATGCTTGCCTGATGGCTGTTGTTGTATGAAAACTCCACAAGGTGTAGCTGATCTTCCCATGAACCTCCGAAGTCTAACATACAAGCCCTTAGCATGTCTTCCAGAATCTAAATTGTTCACTCGGATTATCCGTCCGTTTGTGGTTGATAAGCCGTGTTGAAATTCAAACTCGTTCCCAGGCTAGCTTGCAGACTCTGCCAAAATTGTGATCGGAATCTTGTATCACGATCGGAGACGATGCAAACAGGTACTCCATGTAATCTCACGATCTCCTGCATAAGTTCATGGGTATCAAAAATGGTACATCTTGAAGCTTTAAATCTTACTTTAGATTTATGCTCACCTCCATGTACTTCTTTGCTAACGTCTTGGTTGACTGGCCAACTCTGAATGGAATAAAGTGAGCCGACTTCGTGAGTCGATCCACAATAACCCAAATTACGTCGTTACCTTTCGTGCTGCGAGGGAGGGCAGTCACGAAGTCCATGGTAATGCGCTGCCATTTCCATTCTGGGATTGATAACGGCTGAAGTAAACCAGCAGTTCTATGATATTCAGCCTTCACTTGCTGACACACCAAACACTTGGCTACGCTTCTAGTTACTTCGCGCTTCATTCCATACCACCAGTAGTGTTGTCGTAAATCCTTGTACATCTTTCTACCACCGGGGTGTACAGAATAAGGAGAGCTGTGAGCTTCTTTTATCAACTCTTCTCGAACAGGTCCGACTGGTACGCATAAACGACTTCCATATCGCAAGGATCCATCTTCGTGGATGACGAAATCGGTTCGAAGTCCACTTTCAACTTGTTCTCGGATCTTTTGTGGCTTGGCAACATTTGCTTGAGCCGCCTTGATCTGATTTACAAGAGTGGACTGGACTTGTAAGTTCATCAAATATGAAGCGTTACCTGGCATAACTACTTCGATCTCCAATCCGTGCAATTCTTGTTGTAACTTCCACTGAGCGGTGAGGTTCATTGCTAATGGCTGGCGACTAAGTGCATCATGAACTACATTCACCTTCCCAGGATGATACTGTAGGTTGATGTCTAAGTTTGCCATGAGTTCTAGACATCTTCTCTGCCACATGTTTAGTTCCTTCTGAGTAAACACATATTTCAGACTCTTATGGTTAATGTATATATCCACTCGTTCTCCCAAAAGATAGTGACGTCAAATTTTGAGTGCGAAGATGACGGCTGCCAACTCCAGATCATATGTTGGATAGTTGCGCTCATGAACTTTTAGCTGTCTTGATGCAAAAGCCACAACTTTTCCATACTGGTGTAGAACACATCCTAATTCTTTACCGGACACATCACAATGCATAGTGAATCCTCCATATTGATCCGGTATTACGAGGATAGTAGCAGAGGTTAATCTTGACTTGAGTTCTACAAAAAAAAAATCACACGAATGCTTCTGACCACACGAATGCTTCATCTTTATGTGTGAGTTTGGTCAGGGGTGCTGCGATCCTTGAAAATCTTTCGATGAATCGTCGGTAGTATCCTGCTAATCCCAAAAAACTTCATATATTTTTCACCGTCTTTGGTGTCGGCCACTCACTGACAGCTGGCACCTTAGCCGAATCTACAGAGATTCCTTCGTCTGAAACAATATGTCCGAGAAATCCGATTTGATCTAGCCAAAATTCACACTTGCTGTATTTGGCGTAGAGCTGATATTGTCGCAATATCTCTAGGACAATCCGTAAGTGTTCAGCGTGTTCTTTCTGATTTTTTGAATACGCTAGGATGTCGTCGATGAAGATGACAACGAACCTGTCTAAGTACTCTTGGAAAACTTGGTTCATCAGGTTCATAAAGATGGCAGGTGCATTGGTCACTCCAAATGGCATTACGAGATATTCATACTATAACGAGTCCTAAACGCCGTCTTCGGAATGTCGGACTCTTTGACCTTCACCTGATGATAACCCGAACGAAGATCTAGTTTTGAAAAGACACAAGACCCACTTAACTGATTGAAAAGGTCATCGATGCACGGTAGTGGATACTTGTTCTTAATCGTCACTTCGTTCAGAGCTCGATAATCCACACACATCCTGTATGAACCTTCTTTCTTCTTCACGAGTAACACCGGAGATCCCCAACTTGAAGTACTGGGTTAGATCCAACCTTTCTTCAGCAGTTCGTCCAGCTGAATATGGATATCCTTCAATCCCTCCGGACTTAACCGGTATGGAGCTTTGATTACAGGTTGCGCACCAGGTTGTGAATCAATACTAAACTCAAGAGCCCGATCGGGAGGCAAACCTGATATGTTTTCAGGGAACACATCCTCGAGCTCTTGAACTACTTCGGGCTTTTCTTCTTCCACCGATAGAGAAAACACTTCTGCATTCTTCGGTTTAACATGGTAGCTTCCGGCTCCAAAGTTCCATCTCCACTTTTGAAATAGAAGACTGGGTGATCTGGTATCTTAAATACCGCCCTCCTTTGACGGCAGTCAATAGTAGCATAGAATAGTCCCAGCCAATCCATTCCCAACACAATATCGAAATTTGGTATGTTAAGTACATTGAATTTGCGTAGAATTCTCGACCGCAAACTACAACCGGGCACTGATCAAACCCCAATGTTGCTTTCAAGACTCCTGTCACGACCCGTAATTTAGCACGTGACCGGCAATTAAATTACGCAAAGTCTAAAGGCATAACGTAAATCAAGTAAGCCGAAGCCCAGAAAATCTAAACCTTTTTGCGGAAAATAGTGGGGGTGCGGTTTTGAAATAAAGATATAATGAATCATGTTTTTCTTGAAATGCATAGCTAATGAAACATGAAAATGCAAGTGGATTATACTGCAGTGAAAACATGTTTAAAAAAAATTTAGGCAGCACCTCCCTTGTAAATTTTGATCCAAAAACACATACACAACAATATATAGGCATCCCTAAGCGTGAGCTAGGTTTTCGCCAACTGGAGGAATCACAACCATGCAATAACATATATACGACGTCCAACGGCGAAGAATCAACACAGAAAGAACTAATAAAGAAGTAAGACATCAAAACTCAAGAAAGCGATCATAAACCCATCGCTCCAAGTCTCGCACAATACCCAAGTCTGACTAGGTCTACCAATATACAAATTCTAGTCTCTGATTTGATCTGATCTGATAGAGTTTATCTAGATACAACGGAATATATAAAGTACGAGAGTGGGCATGATCCAACATGTGTCCTACCTACCAAAGCAAAGCATCCTGGAAGAAGCTGTGCGCCAGCAATACCGCAACTGATCTCAAGCGGTCAAACCTGAAAGAACTGTGGCACAACGGGGGTGAGTTGCCAACTTGTGAGAAGAAAATATCAGCAAGTAGAAATCGAATAAAACAACGATTTCCTAGGTTACTATATCCTGATGGTAATACTATGATATCAAGGGTGAGCACATATGCCTATATGTCAACAATCGATCAATGCAATGACATATATAAATAAACATCCGACATCATATGCCTGTATGCATGTGGATATCATCCACGTGTTCATCAACGACACAAACAATATCATGGAACCTGAGTGTCCCATACCGACACCCGAACATCATGAAAACATAAGCTTGTATATATATATGAGGATATCAACCACGTGTGTCTATCAACGACACATCAAAATCATGGAACCCGAGTGTCCAACACCGACACTCAAAACATCATGAAAACCCGTGTCCAGCATCGACACGTAAAAACTTATATCTCAGGCGCCGCATACTCAGATCGGCCATCATATCTATCTCATCTCAGGCGCCGCATCCTCAGATCGGTCCTCATATCCATCTCATATCATAACTCCAAAACGGTATCCTCCGGATATCCGCCGAGCTCTATACAATCACCGGTAGTTAGTGTTCACATTGCCAGGCTCATCGTCTACACCACAAAAATCATTTCTTGCCCCGGGGTACCATACCGGGTCAACCATGTACCCGCAAACGGCATCCACCAACTCCTCAAATCGGGTCTCGAAAACAAGCTCAGAACTGAGAAAACTCATGATGGACGTCTCGAAATATCATATCAAGAGAGACCGGGTTTTTAAAACAATACACCATTTCCTTTGAAATATACCACGGTTCTCAAATCCAGAGATCTCATAAAAACAGTATCTCAATGCATATAACCATAAGTACGATGTATGCAACATAGAGTAGTAATATGAGCATATCGAGTATATCATGCAAGTATATCAAATGATAATACTGAACAATGAATGTACTTTTACTTTTAAGATTTATCTCATAATATGGCAGTTCTACTGTGTAAGTGACATGGCAATTCTACTGTATAAGTGACATGACAATTACCGATGAAGAATGTGTGTGAGCCGGAAAATCTGTGTATGTGTAACATGCGCATCAACGGTAATTGTGCAGGTGTACTAGAAATTGATATCATATAGCATTAAATACCGGCACGTGGTATGTACATCACGAGGGGTAATATCCTACACAACATGAACAATAAATGGGTGTATCTATCTACATAAGAATCATACGGTCACTTTTTAAACGGTACGCATCGTCGTTTTGACAATAGGTATGGTACAGGTGGAAATTTTTATATCGGCAATCCCGCCTCATAACATCCGATATGACAATAATCCTCGATCATCATCCTCAAATCACTAGCGCGGATCAATCATCCGGTACATCTCATCGCATACGGTAATCCATCATACGTGGTCATCAAACAGAATAGGGAATCTATCGACCTATACAATAATGAGGGTACGGATCTAAAGTCTCGTACGGCATATTACTCATTATACTCATAAATACACAATCACCGCGCGCGCGCGCGCGCACACACACACACATCTCAAATCCCATTTGTATAAACTTCATATCTTGTTAATTTCACAACACCTCTATCTCAAACTCGTGTCGTGCTTATCGATCTCGATCTCATATCCTATTATTATCAAACCATACTTGTCATCTTTCAATTCATACTTATCATGATTCACTTCTCATTTCATATTCTCAAGCAAATATATCCATTAACGTCAACTTTATCATAATTATAATTTATAACATAATCTTCCATTTCAATGGTTGCAGGGGTGCTATACGCCATCCACCCGACTTCCCCCGTAGATATAAATATACTCACTTGCTAAACTCCTCGCTTAGCCAAAATCGATGTGCTTCGTCGTCTTGGAAGTCCACGCGAAGGTACCTACAATTAATACACAATCGCAATGCAATTCTATTAAAATCAATATCCGAAAACCGATACGGCACACGGATTTCTTATAGGTTAGAACTTATAGCTTCGCATGCAAAATCAACCAAATAACCCTCGTCCGTTGACGTACAAACGTCCAACGATGGAATCCAAACTGAAATCTAAAAACCACGTTTTAGAAATCGGAAAACGAAATTCAGCAACATGAGAAATCACTCCCAGATTTTAACTCAGGTAAAATGGTACTAAACAAGCAAATACAGGGGATAGGTTATAGGGTAAGTGAGCTACAGGCAAAACCACCTCACCATAGGAGATAGGGGGTCCGGCGACAATACCCAAAAATCCGGCCTCGCCGGTCTAAGTAGGGAGAAACGGGTTCTTTTTTTGGTGGTGGTCTTCTAGTGGTCTATCTAGGTTAATGGACTTGTTTGATTTTCTTAGAAATATCCCATAATTCTCCAGATACCCTGTAGGCCTTTAGGTTCACAAATCCGATACGGGAAAATTCTAACTTCGTGTTTCGGGTTCTAAACTCTGTTCTGGTCCAGCAAAACAATCTCTAAGGTCTTGAAAACACTCACTAAACCTCTATTTACCACTTAACAGCAGCTTAGAATTTTCTAAGATCACATAACCTAATTATATCAAATTCTAAACTAAACTAGGATATTTAACATAAACACTAATCTAAAGTGAAGAGATTATCTCATTTGCACCTAAAGAAAATTCTTGAGTTGCCCAAAGTCTTCAAAATCTAAACTTGGATGGTTCAAAGGGTTTAGAATGAGTTTGTGCATATTTATTGTGAAGGGGGCATGAGGTTTTGAGAAGGAAATTGAGATGATACATGGAGGTAGTGAGGTGAAGAAGCATGAAGCAATTGAGTTGAAGAAAACAATGGGGAATGGAGAATGGGGAAGCCAAGTCTAACCCTCTCTCACTTATGCTCACTCTCTCACTCACAAATATCCCCTACACTCACTCTCCAAACAAATATCTCTTTTGTTTTTCACTCATTTCTTGTTTTACTCTCATAACTCTTTCTCTCTTTGCCTTTTCTTTTCTTTTCTTTTCTTTGTTTTTCTTTTCCTTTCTCATTCTTTTCTCTTTTAAATCTCACAAGTCACAAACACAAACTTACAAACACAAACCCAACATGCACATGACATGGTGCACCAGTCATGGAAAAAATGTAAACAATACGGATTTGGCCAAAAATCCGATAAATATCATTATAATAAATAAATCATTTTAATCTCTGATAAATTTCCAAATATTGGTATATACGTATACCATTTTACGAAAAACCCATATTCGCAAATTGAATAGTTTTCGCGAAATATATTATTTTAATATTAAATTTCCAAAAATAATATTTTATATTTTCTGAAATGTTACAGTCTTCCCCCTTAAATAAATTCGGTCCCCGAATTTAAATTTAAACCCCCAAATACTAAAACATTTCAATAATCAATTCAAGTCAACGGGGCTCCGAAATCATGGAAGATACAGAAATACCACGGCTCATCGTGTGCGCCTGAAAACGAGTACAAAACTCAAAATCAAACTCCATCAAGCATCACGCAATCCTCAGAGTTAAAAATGGAAATACGAATCTCGAATTCCACTACTGGAATCCAAATGCACTATAGCCAAAATCATAATACATATATATAGCACGCATCTTTGTAAAACCTGTTTTAAAAGCTGAATAACTCATGCCAAATCTTTCTCAAATCTCCGTGCTATGCGTAGCTCACGGCACAAGTGGCGGACGATCATTTGTAAAGTATTAAATATATGCTTAGATATGTTTTGCTCAAATTATACGTCCTGCCTTTTTGAAATATCCCAGAAGGTTCTCTTTATAAAATTTCGTGTTACTCGCAGACACGTACGAAATAGTGAGACTATAGCTCCATTTTGAAAACCTTTGGTAACTTTTTATGCATGCAAAAGTACTCAGACACTGTCCTCAGACCAGCCCTGCTCGGCTACTATATAATATAGTATCCATCATCAAAACGCGATACTCATAAATAAAATCAGCCTCAAAAGGCGTATCCAACATCACATGTGTCTGGTGCGCACGGAAAACCAAATCTAATACAAGTGCCACAATATGCACAAAAGCAAAACTAAGTGCAACAGGTGTGCATGAAAGCATCTGTCCAGTGTAACGGATGTGCACGACAACAATATCAAATGCATCTATAGTGCATGAAAATCTCAATCCAGTGCAACTAATATGCACGAATGAAAATCTCAATCAAGTGCATCCAACATGCACGAATAAAAATCTCTATCGAGTGCACCCGGTATGCACAAAATCTCATATCATGCGCCCAATGTGCGCGGAAATCCAAATCAAGTACGTCTGGTCCGTATAAAACATCCAGTGCAATACTATGCACGATAACGAACATCAAGTGCAAACGAGCATGAAAACATAAATCTGGTGCAACAAATGCACAAAATACAAATCCGGTGCAACCAATGCACGAAATACCAATCTGGTGCAACTAATGCACGAAAACTCATCAATATCCCAAATGCGTATTAAAACAACACCGAGTATAACAAGGTGTATAGAACCATAAACGTGTGCAACCGTGTGCACAAAATATGAATCAATGCACTGCAAGCACATATAAACTATACCGGTGCATAAGTAAAGGCAAGTGCATACACATGCACGAAATCAAATCAACAGTATCGAATCCACGAAACCATAAATACGTGAAACGAAGGCACAAATCGATACCAGGTGCAATAGATATGCACAAATCATAAACCAATGTAGCGGTGTATAAAACATAAATTAAGTGCAATTACTGTGCACAAGATATAAATCTCTAATAGGTGCAGCCATGGTGCACGAAAACATAAATCACGAAACCCAATCATCGAAACTCAAGTCCAAGCGATAAAAGTGTGATACTCGGATCATAAAAGGCAATCGCAATAACTGACATTGAGGTACACCTCCTATAATGTCGAAAAATATGCCAGTGCGCCCAAACTGGCAGAGCAAGATCATCTACTTACCTTCTGCTCACGATATGGCGTCTTCGGTCTCAGGGTCCTCGTTTTCTCTGTGGATTACAAATCTCATGATCTTTCTGCTCATCAAGCTGGTCAGGTGTACTAACGGAACAGTTCTACTCTAGAACTCCTCTGATCACCGTTTGGCCAATCAATATGACCACTCTCAAACGACACATTACTGACGGTGACATCTGGCCCTCTGAATACGCACGATATAACTGATCCTGGGTGCAAGTCTTTATCGCTGCGGTGTCCTGGAAAGAACCTGCTCATGGCTTCTTCCGATCTCACCTATGCCGAACTATATGAAAGTTGGCACTCTTGCTTAACTCTTTTCTCATAACCGGACAGCTGTGTCCTCAGCACGGCTTTCCTCTGTAATTTGGCTGTATCTAACGCCTCTTCACACATATCAATCCTCTGGCATCAACAGAGAGTAACGACCGCTCGTTAATATCTCGCACGAACCTCTTGTTCCACTCATCTTATTATCGTCCACTTCGACGTCATCTCTTGCTGTCTGCATATTGCAATTCATTCTCGGCTACGGTCAAACTGGAGTCTCTCACACGAACTAGACATTAAGAACTCAGTATCTTCACCACTCTGTAGAAGATATCTAGCCGAACACGTCCTCAGGAACTCGTCCAAATTATCAAAGGAATACACTTTATCCGTTCATTCTCGATCAACTTACAACACATCTGGTGAGGTCCTTCTATCTGAAACTGGTCAACTTACCGATCTCACATCGGAGTATCCAACGAACAACGTCATCTCTTGATCGATTTACTCTATATCTGAGTAAGATCCTTCAACGGAATTCTCCAACTCAACTGAGCCTGCATCGGCACATCAAATCTGACGAATCATATCAGTCGCTCAACTCAAAATAGTCTAACTATCTCCTGTCACATCTCTGTCCGGAAGCTCCAGCAGTTTTAGCTCATAAGCTTTAGAAACGACATCCCATCAATCTCAGCAACAGTTGGGTCATCTGTCTGCACGGTAGACAACATCACGATCTCTGAGGTAGGTTGTACATCAACAGTCCTCTCACTCTGGTAGCCTCTATCAATGGCCCGATCATCCGGTGCAAAACCGAACACTCTCCTCAAAAGAGAGATCACAACACCAACACTATACCTATACGTCCCTATGTCACCAGAAACAACATCATGGTCAGTCCTCGTCCGTGATGAGCTCGCCCTGACCAAAACACTAGCAGCAGCTCAATCTGCGCTCAAACTATGGTGATAGTAACCTCAAGCAGGTATCGATGATGATAGATCAAATGAATGAAAGAAATTAATAGATCCCAAATGGATATATGATCATAGGAACGAATAGTATCAAAGATCTCAAGATAAGTACATCCTAAGATTTCTTAAGTGGAGCATCGTATCGTAAATATGTCGTGGAACATACGTATGGTACGTCACTCTACTCAAGCTACCTACTCCATCAATCAAGGTCAACCTATGAAACGAAAGTTCGGGTCTAATACCCCCCGTTAAGTCTAAGTTCCGTAAGGTCAAGCCTAGGTTCCGAAATATATACGCCCTAGACTCCGCATAGTCAAACCCAGACTCAAACTAAGGTTAAACCTAACGCTTTGATACCAACTTTGTGACGACTCGTAATTTAGCACATGACCGGCACTTAAATTACGCAACGTCTAAAGGCGTAACGTAAATCAAGTAAGCCGAAGCCCAGAAAATCTAAACCTTTTTGCGGAAAATAGTAGGGGTGCAGTTTTGAAATAAAGGTATAATGAATCATGTTTTTCTTGAAATGCATAGCTAATGAAACATGAAAATGCAAGTGGATTATACTACAGTGAAAACATGTTTAAAAAAAATTTGGGCAGCACCTCCCTTGTATATTTTGATCCAAAAACATATACACAACAATATATAGGCATCCCCAAGCGGGAGCAAGCTCTTCGCCAACTGGCGGAATCACAACCACGCAATAACATATATACGATACCCAACGGCGAAGAATCAACCCAGAAAGAACTAATAAAGAAGCAAGACATCAAAACTCAAGAAAGCGATCATAAACCCATCGCTCTAAGTCTCGCACAATACCCAAGTCTGACTAGATCTACCAATATACAAATTCTAGTCTCTGATTTGATCTGATCTGATGGAGTTTATCTAGATACAACGGAATATATAATGTTCTAGAGTGGGCATGATCCAACATGTGTCCCACCTACCAAAGCAAAACACGCTGAAAGAAGCTGTGTGCCAGCAATACCGCAACTGATCCCAAGCGGTCAAATCTGCAAGAACTGTGGCATAACGGGGGTGAGTTGCCAACTCGTGAGAAGAAAATATCAGAAAGTAGAAATCGAATAAAATAACGATTTCCTAGGTCACTATATCCTGAAGGTAATACTATGATATCTAGAGTGACTACATATGCCTATATGTCAACAATCGATCAATGTAATGACATATATAAATAAACATCCGACATCATATGCCTGTATGCATGTGGCTATCATCCACGTGTCCATCAACGACACAAATAATATCATGGAACCTGAGTATCCCACACTGACACTCAAACATCATGAAAACATAAGTCTGTATATATATATATATATAATATATATATATATATACATATATATGAGGATATCAACCACGTGTGTCTATCAACGACACATCAAAATCATGGAACCCGAGTGTCCAACACCGACACTCGAAACATCATGAAAACCCGTGTCCAGCATCGACACGTAAATCCTCATATCTCAAGCGCCGCATACTCAGATCGGCCCTCATATCTATCTCATCTCAGGCGCCGCATCCTCAGATCGGTCCTCATATCCATCTCATATCATAACTCCAAAACGATATCCTCCGGATATCCGCCGAGCTCTATACAATCACCGGTAGGTAGTGTTCCCACTGCCAGGCTCATCGTCTACACCAAAAAAATCACTTCTTGCCCTGGGGTACCATACCGGGTCCACCATGTACCCGCAAACGGCATCCGCCAACTCCTCGAATCGGTTCTCGAAAACAAGCTCGGAACTGAGAAAACTCATGGTGGACGTCTCGAAATATCATATCAAGAGAGACCGGGTTCTTAAAACAATACACCATATCCTTTGAAATATACCACGGTTCTCAAATCCAGAGATCTCATAAAAATAGCATCTCAATGCATATAACCATAAGTACGATGTATGAAACATAGAGTAGTAATATGAGCATATCGAGTATATCATGCAAGCATGTCAAATGATAATACTGAACAATGAATGTACTTTTACTTTTAAGATTTATCTCATAATATGGCAGTTCTACTGTGTAAGTGACATGGCAATTCTACTGTATAAGTGACATGGCAATTACCGATGAAGAATGTGTGTGAGCCGGCAAATCTGTGTATGTGTAACATGCATATCAACGGTAATTGTGCAGGTGTACTAGTAATTGATATCATATAGTATTAAATACCGGCACGTGGTATGTACATCATGAGGGGTAATATCCTACACAACATGAACAATAAATGGGTGTATCTATTTACACAAGAATCATACGGTCACTTTTTAAACGGTACACATCGTCGTTTTGACAATAGGTATGGTACAGGTGGAAATCTTTATATCGGCGATCCCGCCCCATAACATTCGATATGACAATAATTCTCGATCATCATCCTCAAATCACTAGCGCGGATCAATCATCTGGTACATCTATTAGCATACGGTAATCCATCGTACGAGGTCATCAAACAGAATAGGAAATCTATCGACCTATACAATAATGAGGGTACGGATATAAAGTCTCGTACGGCATATTACTCATTATACTCATAAATACACACACACACACACACACACACATCTCAAATCACATTTGTATAAACGTCATATCTTGTTAATTTCACAACACCTCTATCTCAAACTCGTGTCGTGCTTATCGATCTCGATCTCATATCCTATCATTATCAACCCATACTTGTCATCTTTCAATTCATACTTATCATGATTCACTTCTCATTTCATATTCTCAAGCAAATATATCCATTAACGTCAACTTTATCATAATTATAATTTATAACATAATCTTCCATATCAATGGTTGCGGGGGTGCTATACGCCATCCACCCGACTTCCCCCGTATATATAAATCTACTCACTTGCTAAACTCCTCGCTTAGACAAAGTCGATGTGCTTCGTCGTCTCGGAAGTCCACGCGAAGATACCTACAATCAATACACAATCGCAATGCAATTATATAAAATCAATATCCGAAAACCGATATGGCACACGGATTGCTTATAGGTTAGAACTTATAGCTTCGCATGCAAAATCAACCAAATAACCCTCGTCCGTTGACGTATAAACGTCCAACGACGGAATCCAAACTGAAATCTAAAAACCACGTTTTAGAAATCGGAAAACGAAATTCAGCAACATGAGAATCACCCCCAGATTTTAACTCAGGTAAAATGGTACTAAACAAGCAAATACAGGGGATAGGTTATAGGGTAAGTGAGCTACAGGCAAAACCACCTCACCATAGGAGATAGGGAGTCCGGCGACAATACCCAAAAATCCGGCCTCGCCGGTCTAAGTAGGGAGAAATAGGTTCGTGTTTTGGTGGTGGTCTTCTAGTGGTCTATCTAGGTTAATGGACTTGTTTGATTTTCTTAGAAATATCCCATAATGCTCCAGATACCCTGTAGGCCTTTAGGTTCACAAAACCGACACGGGAAAATTCTAACTTCGTGTTTCGGGTTCTAAACTCTGTTCTGGTCCAGCAAAACAATCTCTAAGGTCTTAAAAACACTCACTAAACCTCTATTTACCACTTAACAGCAACTTGGAATTTTCTAAGATCACATAACCTAATTATATCAAATTCTAAACTAAACTAGGATATTTAACATAAACACTAATCTAAAGTGAAGAGATTATCTCATTTGCACCTAAAGAAAATTCTTGAGTTGCCCAAAGTCTTCAAAATCTAAACTTGGATGGTTCAAAGGGTTTAGAATGAGTTTGTGCATATTTATTGTGAAAGGGGCATGAGGTTTTGAGAAGGAAATTGAGATGATACATGGAGGTAGTGAGGTGAAGAAGCATGAAGCAATTGAGTTGAAGAAAACAATGGGGAATAGAGAATGGGGCAGCCAAGTCTAACCCTCTCTCACTTATGCTCACTCTCTCACTCACAAATATCCCCTACACTCACTCTCCAAACAAATATCTCTTTTGTTTTTCACTCATTTCTTGTTTTACTCTCATAACTCTTTCTCTCTTTGCCTTTTCTTTTCTTTTCTTTGTTTTTCTTTTCCTTTCTCATTCTCTTCTCTTTTAAATCTCACAAGTCACAAACACAAACTCACCAACACAAACCCAACATGCACATGACATGGTGCACTAGTCATGGAAAAAATGTAAAAAATACGGATTTGGCCAAAAATCCGATAAATATCATTATAATAAATAAATTATTTTAATCTTCGATAAATTTCCAAATATTGGTATATACTTATACCATTTTACTTAAAAACCCTATTCGCAAATCGAATAGTTTTCGCGAAATATATTATTTTAATATTAAATTTCCAAAAATAATATTTTATATTTTCTGAAATGTTACAACTCCATTTCCGGAACTGACATTCCTGCTTGAAATGAGTGGCTTCACGGGAATCGCATGCGTTCTCATGAATCGTTGTGAAATGAAGCAGTGTGAAGCTTCATTGTCGAAAAGTGCGAGTGCAGGAAGAGTGGCTACTAATATAGTATCTAAGTTGCGTGAGGTTGGGTTTAGATATAGAAAAAGTATAGTGATACACAAGGATTGAAAGGTTTAAAGGATGGGAAAATTACCAATGATGACTTGTCCTGTGGCTTTGGCCTCCTCGACCGTCATTGTAAAAGCCTGTCGTCTTGGTATATTCCTCCTTACCGGAGGCACATTCCTCTGTCCTTGGAGCACGTTTCTCTGCCCTTGAGGCACGTTTCTCTGTGCCTGATGGAATTGACGATGAGGCTGTGTCGGTGGTCCATATGGAGATGGTGTAGGAAGAGCTAGGCGAGGTGCAGGAGCCTGAATGGCTGGTCTCTGCGGGGCCGTGATGGCGGGTCTGGGTGCTGGTGCTGTGTTAAAACGATATGGGTATGCTCCTATAGAGTGAGTAGATGCGCCACAAATCAAACACAGGCCATTTGCACGCCTGCAGTCATTTGCTAAGTATCCAGTTCTCTTGCAGTAGAAATAGAAATCTGGACTGGACCGGTTAAACGATTCTCCTGGCCTCCTAGGTGCAAAAGTCGGCCTAGACGAGGCTCCTCCTGTCATCTGTACGGCAGGGCGTTTGATTCCAGCTGTTTGGGGGCTTGCCCTTCTTCTTGACTACAACTTCATAACAACGTGCTGCCTTCGGGGCGAGTTCATGAGTCGGGTAATCGCCTGTGGCTAATGCCACCTGAATCTCCGGATCTAAGCCCTGTTGGAATCGTTTAGCCCGAATCTCATTAGTTGGGATCAAATGTGCCGCGAACCTGATAAAATAGTGATGTGTTTTAACGGAACAGTATTTGATACTAATTCTTTACCTGGGCATGATGAATTCAGTATCAAATTCATCCACTAATTTTATTCACATAAAACCTTGTTGTAGGTGGATGAACTGTTGTTCCATCTTGAAACGGGTAGTCTCGGGGAAGAACTTCGCATCGAACAGATCGCGAAACGTCTTCCATTTTATAGGTTGGGTGAGATGGCTTTCCTCAACCTTCCACCAGACTCTTGCATTGTCGGTGAGTTGCAACATAGTAACTCTCACCCAAGTAATATCTGGCACTTGACCCATTCTTTTGTCTCAAGTGGGCTCTATTTTCCCGAGACGTGTTTTGGGTTCAGCGCCCGAAACTGCTTGACTTCGGATGCCTCGGGTTCGGGGCGGTGCATGAGGATAGCAGTCTGCTGCTGCTGACCCTCCAATAGACTCTTGATAGCCTAAAGCAGTACCGTTTGCTCATTGATAGGAGCTGCAATGGTAGGTGGTGGTGGTAGAGTAGGCGGTGGAGTATTGCCGTTGACGTTCGTATTGGTGTTGTTGGGAGAATCCATTACCTTGATAGAAAAGGAATGGTTAGGATAGATTCAAGAAATTTGAAATGTAAGGAATGCATAGTTGCAGATTCTTATAATTCTTGTGATATATTGCTTAAGACTTCATGCAGAACTGACCTGCATGGGCCGCCAACAAAACTTGTCACGCTCCGCTTCCCGGTAGACGGAAACAGTGACGTGGCAAGCCCGCAACGTATTTTCTATGAAATAAATACGTTAAGCGTGATTAAGCAATATATAAATGAACAAGAATGACAAGAGTAATAAAATGAAACATCAACTTTCTTTATATTCAACTTTACATACAACTGTTTAAAAATAAAAGGTACAATGAATAAAGTAATGCCTAAACAATGGCATACAGAAAGTAAGTGCAGGAAGAAATAGAAGTCAGGCTGAGCTGTAAGCTGGTCTCAGTCCTCCTGGCTTGGCTCTATCTCCTCAGAGTCCGGTTCTCCTGACGAACATTCTAAAGAAAGAAACAGAAAGGAATATCGTCAGCGAACTAGCGCTCGGTATGTCCCAAAAGAAGAACTAGAAGATAGTATGCAATGTGAAATAACAGGTAAAGTTGTTTATGATCATTTACATGTATAGGATAGTTATTCTAACGTGGTTATTTGTACTTTGATAAAGAAGGTATTTATGTATACGAGAGGATTCCATCTTACCCCGTGGACTATGGTAACATGTACTACAAGGCCCCGTCATAACCTATGGGACAACGGCACGTGAATTCATGTAGGTGTCTTTTAATATGACCTCTCGTACTACGATATGCGTTCTGTACCAATCTCCCATTTATCCCCGCGTAACGTGTTGTATAGATTATGTTTACAGGTCTTGGCCGAAACCATGGATACAAAATGTTCAGGTTCATGTTCAGGAAGTAGTCATGTATTCAAGTAGTCATGTCAAGTTCATGTCAAGTTATAACCATAGTTCGATCAAGTCAAGTCAAGTATACATGTTTGAATTTGATGTTTGAATTAGAGTATTCATGTTCATGATCCGGTATTCAAGTTCGTGTTTGATTTTGGATTCTGGTTTGAGTTTGGACTCAGATTGAGTCAGACACTTGTAAACTGATTTAACTCTTGAATTCTTAGTTACGGGAGTAATCGAAAACTGCTGCACATGGACGGCAGGATTTATGTCTTTTTCCAAGACAATTGCCATTGATGACTCCGTTAATTTGTCTAACCTGAATAAGCAAGCTCTCACTTACTCTGAGTCTCTGGTGCTCAAGAGAATTGATCCCGCTTAAAGCTGTATTTACTAGAGTCTTTAAAATATTGTTTTGTATATCTCGAGGAGGTTTTACGAAAAATATTTTAATATAGATTAAAAATAAAATCTCGAGAGTGATTTATAACATTTAGGGTTTTCATGAGCATGCGTTTTAATTATTGGGGTATTTTAATGATAACTACCCAGCTTTTAAAAGTGTATGGTATTTTATTGAAAACTAGTTCTTTTTGGTAACTTGATGGTATTTTATTAACATTTTTTTAATCTTTCATTTTTAGAAAAATATAGTTTCATAATATATTGAAAATATGGATTTATAATTTTATTTAGAAAATTCACATTTCTTAAAAACCGTATTTTATTTCATTTCGAGATTGAATACTCCGTGAGGAGTTATGCATCTCGCTTTACTATCTCAAGGATGTGTGATAATCCGCACCATCCATTAGCGGGTCCCCTAACGAGAGTTGTAGAAGTGTATTTGCCAAGGATTCAAAATACCGCTTTAAAAGAAACCCAGTTTTAAAAGATGTGGTATTTTATTGTAAAGTTATTCTTTGAATCAAAATATACATGTATTTATGTCACGCCCCGGTTCCCAAAAGAGTGGTAACGGCACGTCATGAGGCTCGCGACGTATTTATTTTGAGAAGGTCATTTCTTGAAATAAATACGCCAAGCGTCCATGAGCAATATAAACTAACAAGAATAAGCAAAAGAATGAAATCCAACCATTTTATATATTTACATTCTCATCTTTACAGAATTTAATTGATACAAGAAGTCTGAAAATAAAAAGAAAGTGTTTAAATATATAACTTACTGAAAAAGAAAAGCGAGAAAGAAAACTAATGATCTGCTTCAGATGTGAACTGGTTGTAATTCTCTGCAATCACTTCCATCTCTTTTGATCCTAAGTCACCTGACGAACATTCCAAGAAACAAAAGATAGGTGGAACGTCCATCAGCGAATTTGCGCTCGGTAAGTCCCCAAGAAAGGTGGGATATGAATGTATATAAATGAATATGTAAGGTGACATGTGATATAGTATGAATGGAAATAAAACATGAACAAGTATAACATGGTAATATTAATAACAACTATGTAAGCATGGCAATATAACATGAGCATAGCAAACAAGTATAGCATAACCGTGGAGTGTAGCTATAGTGAACATGAAATGAATGTAAGTGTCTTAAAAGGTCTCTAAAAGGATAAAAGCAACTAACGTGAGTTCAAGTGTGAATATCAACCAATCTCAAGAGTATTTTCGAACCCAAGACTATTGTCCAGGGGCAAGGAATCACGGGCCCAAAATAATGGGACTTCAATTGTTATTGAAGTATTCCAAACCCAACAGGCTATCATCTAGGGGCTTGGAAACACGGGCCCTTATTCATGAATTTGCGATGTACCGTTTCAGCCTGGTACCACAACAACGTTATTTAGGAATGGGACTCCTGAGATTCCGTTGGATTCATACTTAAACTACCCCAACACCCCACGTATATTAGTCTGTGATTATAATTACAAGTCTTGCTCAAATCCATGAATACATAAGAGAGTGCAATTCAAGTATCGAATCGAGTTCAAGTATTCAAGTTAATTGTTCATGTATTCATATCAAGTGTTCATGTCAAGTCGTTACGTATTCATGGTTCGGGTCAAATCGAGTCAAGTGTACATATTGGGTTTAAGTATTCATGATTGAGTCATGTAAAGATTAAGTAAATTCTAGCATGTAATGGTTTAATCACAAGTCATATAGATAAAAATAAATAAGTAATCACAAAATATGATATAAGTATACAAGTAACGTCCAAAAACAATGTTGTAAATGAGTGTTGTGTACGTCTAATCAATCAAGTCAATAAATTTCGGAATATAAACATAAATATAGATCTAAGTGGTGTACACGTGTGAGTTCCAGTCTCGCCTAAATACGACTACCGGTTTGAGAGATATACCCGTTTTCGTTTCGTCGAGCAAAACAGATCAGAATCTGTTCATCACCGTCATATATTTTTAAAACGCACTTTGAGTTAATTTTCATCAGGTTTCAGGTTATGAAGATTAATAGAAAATTGTAGGTATTTAGATATACTTATCCAAAACACCAAGATTCACATGATTTGAATTTCTGAAGCTCTAGTTATGATCATTTTAATATCACCGTTTATACCAGAAATTTAGATTTCTGGACAGCAACTATATATTGTATTGCAAAGCCTATATCGGGTTGTTTCATGCATTTCTAAGTAATCTAGTATACATAAAATTATATTTCTATCAATTGTACATCTACACATCTAAAGTTTGTCACGAACGGACATCGGGAGTTCGAGTTATGTCCTATTTAAAAACAATGTGTGAATCAAGACAATTTCTGTTCAGATTCGTCACTTAATATTGTAACGCAGTTTTCTATATTTTATATCGATTTTCAATAAAAACTTAAAACGAAAAAATCTAGATCTTTCGATGTATATGTTCAAAACATCTAAAAACACTTAATTTGGATCAACGATTATAGAGTTGTTGTCTCTTGAAGAAGACCCTTATTGGCAAATTTCTGGTTTTAAAAACAGTGAATAAAAAAACTACATAACACTTAAACCGTTATGCGGTTAGATCTGAAATTTTTACTGTAGACCTAAAATTCTATCTAGTATATAATATAATTTTTCGAGAATGTCCAGAAGTCAAGATTGATTTTCTAAAAATTATTTTGAAAGTAAAGATATTTCTTCAAGGTGGTATTTGAGATTGACAAGGTCATGATATTTATTTGAAACCTCGTTTTCTTTTAAAACTAAATATAAATAAAATAAAATAAAAATAGTGAGCAATAAATTATGAAAGGCATACGGACAAGCATACGAAACCGTCATGATATATATACTAAAATCGACATAAAAAATTAATAATGATTCTACACAAAAATTATTAAACATTTTTCTTTTGTTTTGAATAAACGATCACGTTATGTGATGGTATGCAATATAGGATGATAAGATTCACATATTTTCATAACTACTAAAACATGAAACAAGATAATCACTACTAATTTAAAATGTATCCTATTCATGAAGGTAAATAAGTTTACAAAATAATTAACTATTAGATTATCTATTTATTTTATATGCGTTTTCTAAATAAGGATTTTACATATGATGTTAGCAAGTATGGACATCAGTGGAGACATGACAAGATGAGAATGATTCAACAAGAGGAGGAGAAGAAACGAAGGGGAGTTATATATACAAGCCGGTATTGTCACCGGGTTTGTCTATCCGCCGATAGGCTCGCATTTCTAGCGAGATCTTCTTGAGAACTTCTTCATGTTCTTCTTCGAGAAATTAGATGAAGAGAGAGATGAGAAATGATAGAAATGTGTGATGAAGAAAAGAAAGAAGCGTGACATATAAAAAAGGTTTATGGCCATCATAATTCTAATAAATGATAGATCATAACTAATCTAATTATTTTGGGAGTTAAAAGGAAAATAAAATGAAAGATCTCATTTGTAGGTTATGAGAAGAATAAAAATTGATAAAAAATAATTACAAGAATAGGGATTTGAGCATATGACCTATGAAATAATAATGTAAGGAATTAACCAATGAGCTATAAGGTTGTTCATTCATATATTTAAGAAAAATTAAATATATGTTGTACCTTGAAAAGAAAGTGGACTTAGAAAAAGAGATCAAATGGATTTGGCTTGGCTTGGGTTTGGGCTTTGAAAAATTATAAAATGGATAAAATAGATGAAGTGATAAAATAATATATTTATTAGAAAACAAAATATACCAAAAATAAATAATTGCAATATTTTATTAAAGAAATGTTACGCGAAAATATAGGAATTTTATGATCGTTACATTCTACCCTCCTTAAAATAATTTCATCCTCGAAATTACTTAAGAAGGATATGGTAACAGAATATGGAAACTAAATGTGGTCGCATTTCGTCGCCGTTCCACCAGTCGGTACTCTAATTGACAAGAGAGTAATATTAAATGTAAAAGATGATCAAAGAGATACAAGGAGACACAAAAATTAATATCAAGAGAGTAAGAAGTGATCTTCAAGTCAAACGAAGAAAGTGAGATAGATTCAAATATAGCGAGTCGTTATAGTCTACCTTTCTTAAAAGAATTTTGTCCGTGAAATTCTTTCAAGAGGTACGTCGCAAAGGTACGAGAAATATTAAGGATGTCATCTTCAAGTTTCGTCAATCGATGATCTAACCAACTGAGCTAATATGCCTAAGAGATACAAGTAGAAGAGTGAACTAGAGTCAAGGATTCAAAAGTCGAGAGGTTGAATTCAAGGAAGTAAAAAGTGAAGATGGATTCAAGAATTAAGATAAGATTCAAAGGAATTGAAATGTAAAGAATGTAAAAGTTGTTGAATTTCATTAATTCTTGCAATATATTGCTTACGATGTTCATGCAGAACGGACCTGCATAGGCCACCAATAAAACATGTCACACCCTGCTTCCCAAAAGAGTGGTAACGACACATGACAAAGCCCGCGACGTATTTATTTTGAGGTCATTTCTCAAAATAAATATGCTAAGCGTCTATAAGCAACATAAACTAACAAGAATAAGCAAAAGAGTGAAATCCAACTACTTTATATATTTACATTCTCAACTTTACAGAGTTTAACTGATATAAGAAGTCTGAACATAAAAAGAAAGTGTTTAAACATGTAACTTACTGAAAAAGAAAAGCGGAAAAGAAAACTAATGATTTGCTTCAGGTGTGAACTGGTTGTAATTCTCTGCAATCACTTTCACCTCTTTTGATCCTAAGTCACCTGACGAACATTCCGAGAAACAAAAGATAGGTGGAATGCCCGTCAGCGAACTTACGCTCGGTAAGTCCCCAAGAAAGATGGGATGCGAATGTATATAAATGAATATGCATGGTGACATGTGATATAGTATGAATGGAAATAAAATATGAACAAGTATAACATGGTAATATTAATGACAACTATGTAAACATGGCAATATAACATGAGCATAGCAAACAAGTATAGCATGACCGTGAAGTGTAGGTATAATGAACATGAAGTGAATGTAAGTGTCCTAAAAGGTCTCTAAAAGGGTAAAAAAAAACTAACGTGAGTTCAAGTGTGAATATCAACCAATCTCAAGAGTATTCTCGAACGCAAGGCTATCGTCCAGGGGCAAGGATGTTGGCTATAGTGCCCTCAAGGAAATTATTATAGTCGCGGACTTGTGATTATGATGATTGAGTGAGAACCTATACCGTTAAAACAGTCTTATTCAAGATGATAGTATGCTATCTGGTTTATCTTTATCATCATATACGTGTTGATAGAGCCCATAAGATTCTTGCTTGACTGCCAGCATTATTATGGCGATCATATATGTGGGAGCTGGGGGTCTATAAGCACATCCTTAAATGTCCCTGGTCGTAGGAGTATCGAGACCGGGCATCGATACTCCAGTGTAGACTAGTGTATACTGATCGAAATCTCGACGAGGGGCGGTGGCCAGGTCTCACAAGCCATTGGTGTTAGTTTGTTCACCTAAGATAGTATGCAGGTGCTCATTGGGTTATGAGTACATTGGACGGACTCGCCGGGAACCTGCTAGTTGGTATTATACTTATTGTCATATAGCAGTTCAAAGGTGACATGCGTACAAGTTAGTCTGTCGACCTGAGATCGTCATTTGTCTCGTGTGAGTTCCCACTGTGCTTTGATTACTACCCTACCACGGCTCAAAGGAGTCGTGCAAACAGGTTTTAGTTGGGTACAGTCCCGAGCCACATGGAGGCAGTGATCGGATCGTCGGGGATTTGTCTCTCCCTGTATTGGGGGTTGATGCCGCGTTGTGTACGGATGGCCATCACCAAAAATCCATGGCCACGGTGGACGAGAATTACCGATCCAGGATCGATAGTTTCTCAGGTGGTGATGGGTTTCATACCGACACTAAATGTCGCGTTGTTGGGGGTCTGACTTTATCCACCCCCCTATACTCGATATGCGATACTCTTAGACAAACAGACCGGACTATACGGATATTGTCACTGTCAAGCTCAATTGGGGTTCAGGATGAGTTTGCTCGTCGGCCTCCCTTTCGCTCAATACCTGGATAGCCGTTATGTACAGCTAGTGCCGCTGACGTGCTTGTAGTTAAACCCACTGCCAGCGTATTGAAGAGTCTTTAGAGTCCCACACAGAGGGTTTTCATGGTTCAGGCGATATGGTGTACATGAGGTATGTTGATACATGCAGGTGTCCGATTAAATATGTGCACATGCTGCGCAGACTTTAATCGGACGATTGATAATACTAGCGGTTTAGGATTAAGCCAGATTATTAAATCGGATTTTGATTTAATAATTTATATATATGTATTTGTATATACGTATTTTAGTATTATTGTTCGCTATTTATTTTCTCTCTTGGCTATTCGTATTTTTGTACGAATACACGTATATGTATTTCGATACATGTACCGGGAAGTATTCCGTATTTTATACGGAATAGCTTCTAGAAGGTGGCCACCTCATTTGTATGATTTTCTATTTTTGGAAAATTCATTTGACTCACAAATAAGGTGGAGGTGTGAGGTGGCATGTGCATAGTATTGAGCATGGTTTTGAGCATGGTTCAAAGTATGGTATGAATTGTTTATTTGGAGAATTGGTAAGATTTTTGGTGGGAATGAGAGGAGGGGGGACAGACACTTTGGGGTGATTGATTTTCATTTTTGGAAATGATATTACACACATTAGCCCACTCTCTCACTCTCTTAAGTTCACCAAAAGACTTAGCCATTTTCTTTGTTCTTCATGCCAAAGTTTTCCTCACTCCATTCATCTTCTATGGATGCTCTCTTGAGCTCATGGGTAGCGAGAAAATTGTAGTGACACTTTCATACACCCCCACTCTCTATCACTAGCAACTTTGGAGCGCCGGTTGTCTCGTTCGACGAGGCTGGAGTTTGCGCCGTTTCCTTCAGGTGGATCATCGGAGATGAAGAAAGACCGGCAACCAAACCACATCAAGGAACCACTGGGAGCTTGGAATGAAGACCGAAGGACATGGATCAACTCGGTATAACCTTTCTAACTCTTAGTTTAGCTCGCTAGATTAGGGTTTAAGGTCGATCCGTAAATCGGGTAACGGTAGAGCCAGTTTAGAAATTTTTATTCCGCATTTTGGTTGTGTTTCGATTGCCGGGGCGCTGCCGCAACCCTTCATGGTATCGGAGCCACCCTTTTAACCCTACTAGCAAGTTTACACAAGCTTAAAATCTCGATCGACAAATTTTTCCGAATCGTTTTTCCAAATTGATGTGTTTGCTGTCGATTTTTAAAAGTGGTCAAAAAATATTTTCAGGCATCTTAAAAATATGTGCAGGCAAAACTAAAGCTACAGAAAATATTTGGTGACCTAACTCTAAAATTCCACCACGGAACCGCCGCGAAATGTCACATTTGGCGGCGCTTCCGCGGCCATTTTTTGGCTACAGTGACCAAAATATTTTCTGGAGCTCTAGTCAGTGGAAAATGATTTTTGTGATATATGGTTTTGGCCCAGATTCTTTTGAGTACTAGTTTAGCACTTGAGGCCATTTTGGGAAAGTTTAGTCGATCGAAATTTTAATTGTGTGTTTACAGTACATTACATTTCTATCTGCGACCGTGAATGTCATTCGAGCGGTAAAACTCGTCTGATTGCTATATGTTCTTTTAGACGGGTTTTGCGAACGTGACATTCACGTTGATGTTCTGTATTGTGCTGAGATGTTGGTTGGATTGTCGTGGTGGATAGCTTGGGTGCAATGTTAGTACAGTTTAGTTTCATTTGTACATTTGATATTGCGGGGCGAGCGTCCGACATATGGACTGCCGTCACTGCCAGTTTGTATATTATTCTTTTGGGGCACGACCGGGTTGAGGTCGATGTCACCCTTGTATATTATTTTCTTTTTTGTACTAGGATTACCCCGCGGTGGAGTGCACAAATAGCCAGGTTCTAGAGGGCAATGGGTCCACATCCCATGGCGTTGGGATGGAAGGGGCCTTACTCTAGAATTGCGGGCTATTGGCCACACTCGTAGGGGGTATAGGTTGACCTAGGAGGGGCGCTCAAGTTACCGGATTCCGTGAAGTGCCGGGTGACCCATTCACGTTGTTGAAGGGGGCTGCCTCACTTCTGGTTTTTACGGGTAACTTGCCGCGCTCGTAGGGGTCTTGGTTTCATTGCACAGGCTATCCACACGACAGGGAACGTCGGGTCTCACTTGCGGCTCAAGTGAAACCCGGGGCTCCAGATTATCCACCATTATGTGTTGCTTCTGTGATGCTTCTGTGATGTTGCTTTATATCATGCCTGGGACGATTGTTATATATATTTATATATATATTAGTAGATGTTGTATATGTTTTGCACCCGCGCTAGTCCAGCCCCCGCTCTGTCGTTAGTTAAGTAACCTAACGGGTGATGACGGGGCCCAGTGGCGAATGCGGATAGTATATACATACATTTTATTTTCGTTCTTTTCTAGTGTGATTAATTGATGGGACTGTATTGATTCTTATCAATGCAAGGATAAAACAAACCTATATATGATGTTGTTGGAACAAAGTTTTTAAAACTGACATTACGGGCGTTCTCTTTTGCTTTGCACAGTGGTATTTAGTTTGGAATATCCTGCACCTCATTCGACGAGGCAAGGGCCGAGATCCCTTCATCGGGAGTGTGTAAGTCCATATTGCGACCCCCGGTGCTTACGGGGAGGCGGAAACGGTATAAAAAATGAATTTTTATCGCAAGAGGCAACATGGACTAAACTTGGTCGGGATCGTTGTCTAAACTAAAACTAGCATTCTAGCTAAAGAGAGTTAGCTACTATGGAAGATGGTTATACCTAAACTTGAACTCCTTCTTCTTCAAACCTTGTAGAGGTTGATGGTTCTCTTCTCTTGTCGCCTTCTTCCGTCGAAGATGGATCCACCTCGAAGGCTCGACCTTTGGGCTCTTTCTCGAACTTGGAGTGAACTAGAATCGCCGGCTTGCTAAACCCTTGATCCTAGAGTGAGTAGAGAGAGTGTCTAAGGGTTGCTTTTGTTTTTAAAGAGAATGATTCTCAACTCATGAGAAGGTTTCTCTTTGCTAGAGGAAGAAGAAGATGAAGAGAGGAGAGAGAATGAGAATGATAGAATGAGCTATATCTTTTCTTTCTTGCAACCATAATGCAAAAGAAAAGAATTATCTAATAATAATAATTGAAAATGAGAATAGTTGATGGCAATTTGGAATGACCACAACCATGCTTCATTTAAAAATGTAAGCATAAATCAAGGAAGACTTTTGAAGCATGATGGTGGTCAACTTTCAACCATGGTCAACAAGTCAACCATGGTCAACAAGTCAACAATATCAACCATAACAAAATTCTCATTTAATTATTATTATAAATAGATAATCCATAAATCCATTAGGGTTTGGAAAAAGATAACTGTCAACTGTGCATACGCACCCGTTCCGAAACCCTAATGAAATACCTCATCCTCCGCCTCAAGCAACTGTGCATACACACCTGCATTCTCGTTCCGAGGAACAAGAATACCAAGATATAAAAGCAACCCCAAATATATATACTAGTATCTGGCTCAAACCAGAGCCTGCCAGTATAATCCGTCCGGACTCCAAACGTGCACAAGTGCGCGGATGAGAACGAACCCTGTCGCAAAACCATGCGACCTCTACTCTGTTTTGCCCAGAGGCGAATACCCTCTGTGTGGGACTCTAAAGACTCGACACTACGCTGGCAGTGGGTTTAACCACAGACCGCAAGCGGCACTAGCTGTGCATAACGGTCCCCAGGTAGATGTCGACAAGAAGGCTGACGAGGTGAAACCCCATCTGAACTCCTACTGAGTCTGAATGTGACAGTCTCCGTACAGTCCGGTCTGTTCGTCTGATACATCGCATGGCGGGCCTAGGGGGTGGTAATCGTCAGTCCCCCAATAGCGGTACAAGTCGTGCCGGAGTGAAGCCCAAAACACCCTGAGATAACACTGGAAACCTACCAGTATATCTCGTTTGCCCTGGCCAGGGACTACTCGTGTAATGGCTCTCCTAGACACAGCGCGATGTCAACCCCCAATACCGGGGGAGACGAATCCTGTCTAACCGTCACTGCCTCCAAGTGCTTCGGGACTGCACCCAACCACCACCTGTTTGCACGACTCCTTTGAGCCGTGGTAGGGTAGTGATCAAAGTGCAGTGGGAACACACTTGAGGCGAAGTGCCAGTGTCAAGTCAGCGGACTAAGCTGTACTCATGTCACCTGGGAACTGATAACTGACGATAGGTATAATACCAACCTGTCAGTTCCCGACGAGTCCTGTCCAGTGTACTCGTAACCCAACGAGCACCCGTATACTATCTCCAGTACGACGTACTGATGGCTGTGGGACAGACCATCTCCCACACTGGGATGAGAAGCGCATACGCTAGTCTACTCCGGAGTATCGATGCCCTGTCTCGATAGTCCTGCGACTAGGGACCTGTATAAGGATGTGCTTATAGATTACCCAGCCCCCACTAGTGTGACTGCCATCACAACGCTGGTAATCAAGCAAAGATCCTAAGGGCTCCACTAATGCGTATAAGTGATATACTGAAATAAACACAAGTACACATTGAAGTAGAAACAAACCAAGTAGCATACTACTATTTTGAGCAAGATTGTATATACAAGGTGAATATCCCAAGCATCCATTAAGTAATATACAAACTAGTATGATACAGTAATGGCCTCTAAGGCATATACACTAACAATCTCCCACTTGCACTAAGGCCATGTACTGGCGTATCGAAGACCTATCATCTCGATCAGCCGCTCGAACTGAGTCTGGGGCAAGGCCTTGGTGAATGGATCTGCAGTGTTCTCTTCTGAAGCAACCCTCCGAACCTCGATCTCCTTGCGATCCACGATCTCCCTGATCAGGTGATACCGCCTCAAGATGTGCCTGGATCTCTGATGGGACCTGGGTTCCTTCGCTAAAGCTATAGCCCCGTTGTTGTCGCAATACAGAGGTATTGGGTCAACAATGGACGGAACCACCTGAAGTTCTTTCAAGAACTTCCTTATCCAGACAGCTTCTTTTGCGGCATCAGATGCAGCGATGTATTCCGCTTCCATCGTCGAGTCTGCAACGGTTTCCTGTTTGGAACTCTTCCAACACACCGCCCCTCCATTGAGGGTGAAGACAAAACCCGACATGGACTTGGAATCATCCTTGTCACTCTGGAAGCTGGAGTCAGCAAAGGCCTCGATCTGGAGGTCTTTTCCGCCATACACCAAGAACATCTCCTTAGTCCTCCTCAGGTACTTGAGAATGTTCTTTACTGCTATCCAGTGTTTCTCCCCAGGGTTAGACTGATACCGGCTTACCACACTCAGTGCATAAGCTACATCCGGTCTGGTATGTTAGTGTATATGCCCTAGAGGCCATTACTGTATCATACTAGTATGTATATTACTTAATGGAAGCTTGGGATATTCACCTTGTATTGACAATCTTGCTCAAAATAGTAGTATGCTACTTGGTTTGTTTCTACTTCAATGTGTACATGTGTTTATTTTTGTATATCGCTTATACACATTAGTAGAGCCCTTAGGATCTTTGCTTGATTACCAGCGATGTGATGGCCGTCACACAAGTGGGGCTGGGTAATCTATAAGCACATCCTTATGCAGGTCCCTGGTCGCAGGACTATCGAGACAGGGCATCGATACTCCGGAGTAGACCAGCGCATGCGCTTCTCATCCCAGTGTGGGAGACGGTCTGTCCCACAGCCGTCAGTACGTCGTACTTGAGATAGTATGCGGGTGCTCGTTAGGTTACGGGTACACTGGACAGGACTCGTCGGGAACTGACTAGTTGGTATTATACCTATCGTCAGTTATCAGTTCCCAGGTGACATGAGTACAGCTTAGTCCGCTGACTTGACACTGTCACTCCGCCTCGAGTGTGTTCCCACTGTACTTTGATCACTACCCTACCACGGCTTAAAGGAGTCGTGCAAACAGGTAGTGGTTGGGTGCAGTCCCGAAGCACTTGGAGGCAGTGACGGTTAGACAGGATTCGTCTCTCCCGGTATTGGGGGTTGACATCGCGCTGTGTCTAGGAGAGCCATTACACGAGTAGTCCCTGGCCAGGGCAAACGAGATATACTGGTAGGTTTCCAGTGTTATCTCAGGGTGTATTGGGCTTCACTCCGGCACGACTTGTACCGCTATTGGGGGACTGACGTTTACCGCCCCCTAGGCCCGCCATGCGATGTATCAGACGAACAGACCGGACTGTATGGAGAATGTCACACTCAGGCTCAGTAGGAGTTCAGATGGGTTTCGCCTCGTCGGTCTTCTTGTCGGCATTACCTGGGGACCGTTACGCACAGCTAGTGCCGCTTGCGGTCTGTGGTTAAACCCACTGCCAGCGTAGTGTCGAGTCTTTAGAGTCCCACACAGAAAGCTTTTCGCCTTTAGGCAAAAGAGTAGAGGTCGCATGGTATTGCGACAGGTCGCATGGTTTTGCGACAGGGTTCGGTCACATCCGTGCACTTGTGCACGTACAGTGTCCGGGCTGTTTACACTAGCGGGCTTTGGTTTAAGCCAGATCCTAGTGTACCTTATGGGATTGGATTTATCCAGTTTGCATTCGTGTTCCTCGGAACGCGGATGCGGGTGTGTATGCACAGTTGACAGGGAGGCAGAGGCAGTGGATTCTCATTAGGGTTGTTGACAGTTGACCGTTGACTTTTGACTTTTTGCTCAACCCTAATGAGAATATGATATGTGATTAACTATTATATTAATTAAGTATTATGGTGATATGGTTGTTGACTTGTTGACTTTTGTTGACTTTGGTGACTTGTTGACTTTTGTTGACTTGTTGACCGGTTGACTAGGCTTGACTAGTTGACCATCATGATAACCATGGTTATCATTTCATGCCAAAGACTTTTTCTTGCTTGTTCTTTTGAGTAAAATGAGTGCATGATATGATAACCTTATGGTTGCTTCTAACCATCACCAAAAGACTTTTTTGATATGATGAGTTATGATCACTTTGGATTATGAGAGGGTGAGAGAAAAAAGAGAGCCTCATTCTTTCTTGCTCATTCTCTCTCTTGTTCTTGAGCTCTCCCCTTGCTCTCACCCTCAACCTCTTGCTCCCTCTCTTGATCTATGGTTCTCTTGTCTCATGAGTTGAGAATCAAGAACCATAGATAAAATCCCATTCTATTTTCCTCTCTACTCATTCTAGTTCACTAGGTTTAGCAAACCAAGTGAACTAGTTTCTTCAAAGACCGAAGAAGGAGCTAAAGGTTGGAGTTTTCAAGTGGATCTATCTTCGGCGTACGGAGACGACGAGAAGGAGCCATCGGACCACCACCGGAGCTTGAAGAGAAGGAGTTCAAGTTTAGGTATAACCATCTTCATCCGAGTAGCTAAATATCTTTAGCTTAGTTTGCTAGTTTTAGTTTAGGTAACGATCCCGACCATAGTTTAGTCCATGTTGCCTCTTGCGATAAAAATTCGTTTTTTATACCGTTTCCGCCTCCCCGTAAGAACCGGGGGTCGCAATATGGACTTACAGTGGTATCAGAGCCTAACTAAACTTAAACTAGCTTGGTAGTGAAGTGTAACGAAGTTCGGAACCGGAAAAATCCAAAAAAAAAAACAAACTTTACAAAAACCTGAGTTTCTGTTGAAATATTTTCTGGTCAAAATGAAAAAATTTATACTTGTAAATTCGGCTCAGGGTTTTGTGTGAACACCCAAGAAAAACGATACAGTGATTCGTCTAAACTGCCGCCCTTCCGCCGCGTGAGCCTTCTTAGCCGCCGCGGAACCGCCGCGAGTTTTTGTCTTCTCTGCATCGTTTTTCGTGCAGTGTGTGTCTGTGTTGGTTTTGAGATTTTTGGAATATATTATATGTGCCCAGATTTTCCAGAAAAGAAATTTCCTTTTGGGGTCCTATAATTCCGTATTTTTTCCGAACTTCACTGCACTTTGACTATGATGGTTATATCTGTAATGTTTGCATGTATTGAACGTCGGCTTATCGCTATAAGTCGATTGGTCGGGGTTATACATGATCTGTAATGTGCTGGAATGTGTATATAAATATGTTGGATTGTCGCGGGTGAATAGCCGGGGGTTGTGAGACGAGAGTTTTCTTTTCTTGCAATTCATGTAAATTTGTAAATTGATGTAATAATTATTTGTATGGCCGCACAACCGGGAAGGGGTTGTAGCCGTCATTGTATAATTTCTTTTTACTGTTTTTGCTCCTAGGATAGACCCATGGAGGGGTGCACAAACTACCGGGTATGCCGAAGTGTCGAGTGGCCTACTCATGGAGTTGAGGGAGGTTGCTACGCTTCGGGTACTTGGCGGGTAGTTTGCCGCACCCGTAGGGGTCTTGGGTGGGGTTTTGGCTATTCACCGCGACCGTGTTATCTGTTTTTGTTACAGGCTCGTACAAATTACAGATTGCTAGTATATCCAATGTATTTATCTGTGATCTGTAATGTCTATCATTGCTTACTATTTAGGCGTTGCTTATGTTTTACAGACGTGCTAGCCCAGCCCCCGCTCTGTCGTTAGTTAAGTAACCTAACGGGTAATGACGGGGCCCCGTGGCGAATGCGAATGGCATAAGCGTACGTCATATTTTGGTTGTTTTCTGCAATGGTAGGATTAAATGATGGGACGCATTAAAAGAACTAATGCAAGAATATCACGCATTAAAAGAACTAATGCAAGCAAAACATGCATTAAAAGAACTAATGCAAGAAAATAAACCAAGTATAAGTCGTTGGAACATTTTCGAAAAACCACTCGGTTCTTTTCAAAACAAACTTTTAAAATGCGGAGTTTGAGCCACTCCATTTAAAAGCTATCTCGTTCCATCGACTAAATCAAGTTCACTACGTTCACGGTTTCGCCAAAACCATTCGTAGCCCTCCGTCGTTTCATATGAATATTCAACAGTATTCAAGCTGTGTTTGTTGGCCTTAGTCAAGGCACAGTGTTTGGTAGCTGGTGGGTATTCATATGTTGCATAGATAGAATGCGTTGGTTTGGGACAGTCGTATTACCTTGTTGGCCTTAGTCAAGGGTATATACGGGTGGATTCAAATTAACCTGGACAACGACGGGTAGAACTTGACATGTGACTTATGATTTGTTGGCCTTAGTCAAGGTCATAAGAGCATGGGGCAAAAATATACATCGGGAGTTTCATAAGTACTGAAACTTGCTAGATTTGCATACCATTTGGAGTGTGATGATTCTGGTAGGATTCCTTCAGTTTCTTCACGCGATGATATTTGGATCCCGATCCTACTGTGAGTATATGCTACTCCTCGGAAAATTTCTCACTAAACGATCAATGCTATAAACCTAGTAGGTGCCTAGAAAGGTGTTAGCGGGGCTACGCCCCCAGGGAAAAGAGGTTCTTTAATTAAGGAACTTCGCGAAAGCGTTGGAAAACCTCCCTCGAAGTACCGACACCGGCCTGGCTGAACGGTTAAGCAAGTATTGTGCGGTGGGATTGATCCCGACTAATTCTTCCTTTATGGTTTGAGGAGGGATTCGAGAAACAGTGGGAGCCATCCTGTTTAGACAAACTAAAAACCACTCTAAACTTGCAAGAGCATCATGCTGAGTGTTTCTTCTTCTCTCTCTTAATTGCAGCGACCCTGTGACCGCACCTAGGTTACATCTAGATAAAAATATGACTGAACCTGACTGTTATGACTGGCAAAGGTCTGTCCAGATGTCCATTGCCCATGACAAGCTGGGACACCTCTTAACTAATCAAATCCCTGCTGTCTCAGGTCCAGTTTCCCCTGTCACGGATGTTCACATCCGCAGGACACCGGAAAAGGATTGTGCGAAAGCCAAGTGCCTCGTGTTAGCCTCAGTTAATGGTGCAAACCAGAGGCAGCACGAGAAGATGGACTCAGTTTCTATCTTCCTCCATAACAAAGTTTTATATGGAGAGCAATCTCGTATCGCAAGATATGAGACCTCGAACGAATTGCTTCAAGCGAGGTTGGCTGTCGGGTCATCTGTAGGGGGCAACGTCCTTACAGAGACCAGCTATTTTAAGCTCACGGACCTGGAGACCACGTTGGAGAATGGGTCAAGTACTGACCTAATTCTACAGTCCCTGCCCTCTGCTTATACCCTGAAAGAAACCAGGGAAGAAAAAGGAAAAACAAGGGCAAAAGTTTCGGGACTGGATATGATTAAAGAGGGACGTTCCTATTATAACGGGAATGAACTATGGCAGAGAGATTGCAGGGCTTGTAAAGCCAGTAGCCAGAATTCGAAGCATGTTGTGGCTTCGGCTTCGAGTGTGTTTGTAATTGAGAACTGTTTGTCAGTTAACCCTACTTCCTGGGTATTGGATACCGGATCAGGATCTCACATCTGTAATTCGTTACAGGGTCTGAGAAACCGTAGGGTTATCAGGAAAGGTGATATGACTCTCAGGGTTGCTAACGGAATGAGCATGGATGCTGTATCCGTAGGGGAATATCACCTAGGACTGACAACTGGGCAGATATTGATTCTGCGTGACTGTTTGTATGTACCAGGTGCGACTTGCAATATCATATCTGTATCCTTACTTTCTAAGGAAGGATATGATTTTGCTTTTGTAAGCGATGTAGTAAACATCCACCTAAATCAAGCACTGATTGGGTCAGGTACATTAAATAACGGTATATACGTATTGAATCAAGCTCAGATATTCAGTGTCCAGAACACACTTAAAAGAAAGTCTCCAGAATTAAATCAGGCTTTCTTATGGCATTGTAGACTGGGTCACATCAATGAGACACGGTTGACTAAGTTACATAAAGAAGGATACTTGGATCCGTTCGAGTACCAGTCTTATGCCACTTGTGAATCTTGTCTCATGGGAAAGATGACAAAGACTCCGTTCACTGGACACGGAGTAAGAGCGAGCGAGCTCTTGGGACTTATACACAGTGACGTGTGTGGTCCAATGTCTACACATGCGCGAAGCGGTTATTCATACTTCATTACTTTCACAGATGATTTCTCTAGGTTTGGACATGTCTTCTTAATGAAGCACAAATCCGAGGCCTTTGAGAAATTTCAAGAATATAAGAATGAAGTAGAAAAACAAACAGGCAAAAGTATCAAGATCCTAAGATCGGATCGAGGTGGTGAATACTTGAGTGCCGAGTTTCTGGACTACTTAAAAGAGAATGGAATTCTCTCTCAGCGTACTCCTCCATACACACCACAACACAATGGTGTATCGGAAAGAAGGAATCGAACCCTACTAGATATGGTTCGTTCCATGATGAGTAAGGCTGAGTTACCGCGATCTTTCTGGGGTTATGCACTGGAAACAGCTGCACATCTCTTAAACCAAGTTCCTACTAAGACAGTGCCTACCACACCATACCAGATGTGGAGTGGGAAGAAACCCTGTCTTAAATCCTTTAAGACATGGGGATGTCCGGCTTTTGTAAAAAAGCAGCATGCGGACAAGCTCGAGGCACGCTCAGTACAGTGCAAGTTTGTGGGATACCCAAAGAACTCCAAGGGGTATCTTTTCTATTACGCAGAGGAGCAAAAAGTCCTTGTTTCTCGTCATGCCCGCTTCATGGAAACTGAGTTTTTAGAAAATCAGATAAGTGGAAGCGCAATAGAACTGGAAGAAATTCCAGAACCACAAGCTATTACTGAAACCTTAGTAGAACCAGAAGGTTCAGGGGAACCGGACATTCCTACGCCACTCCGCAGGAGTAGTAGGCAGTCTCATCCGCCCGAGAGATACTACGGTTTTCTCATAGACGGGGATAGAGAGGATTGCATCATAGATTATGATGAGCCTACTAGCTTCCAGCAAGCCATTCAGAGCGGTGACTCGGTAAAATGGCTGGATGCAATGCGGACCGAGATGGAGTCCATGTACACCAACAAAGTTTGGACTTTGGACTTTGCTCCAGAAGGGGTAAAACCCGTAGGCTGCAAATGGATCTTCAGAAAGAAGATTGGTGTAGATGGGCAGGTTGAAACCTATAAGGCTAGGCTCGTTGCAAAGGGTTTTCGTCAAAGACCTGGTTTGGACTATGACGAGACTTTTTCTCCGGTAGCCATGCTTAAATCCATTCGGATCCTTCTTGCCATTGCTGCCTTCCACGATTATGAGATCTGGCAGATGGACGTTAAGACGGCTTTCCTAAATGGAAATTTAGAAGAGTGCGTCTATATGGATCAGCCAGAGGGATTCAATCAGAGTGGGAGCAGCGGTAAAGTGTGCAAGTTGCTCAAGTCCATCTATGGACTTAAGCAGGCATCGCGGAGTTGGAACATCTGCTTTGATGATACTGTCAAAGAATTCGACTTTGTCAAAAACCCAGATGAACCATGCATTTACAGTAAGATTGTAGGGAGAAATGTGGTATTCCTCGTCTTGTACGTCGATGACATTCTCCTAATAGGAAATGATATTCCTATGCTACAGTCAGTCAAAGGATTCTTGTCACAGAGGTTCTCCATGAAGGACCTGGGCGATGCCAACTACATTCTGGGGATCCAGATCTATCGTGATAGATCTAAAAGGATGTTGGGACTTTCACAGTCAAGGTACATCGACACCATACTGAAACGATTCAGTATGGAAGATTCCAAGCGCGGTAATCTACCGGCTTGTCACGGAATCACCCTCTCCAAAGAGATGTCTCCCAAGACTGATTTGGAAAGGGCTCGCATGTCATCAATACCCTACGCATCTGCGGTAGGCTCTATTATGTATGCGATGTTATGTACCAGACCAGATGTAGCATACGCATTGAGCGTTGTAAGCCGGTATCAGTCAGACCCAGGGGAGAAACACTGGATAGCAGTAAAGAACATTCTCAAGTACCTGAGAAGGACTAAGGAGATGTTCTTGGTGTATGGCGGAAAAGACCTCCAGATTGAGGCCTTTGCTGACTCCAGCTTCCAGAGTGACAAGGATGACTCCAAGTCCATGTCGGGTTATGTCTTTACCCTCAATGGAGGGGCGGTTTGCTGGAAGAGTTCCAAGCAGGAAACCGTTGCTGACTCAACCATGGAAGCGGAGTACATAGCTGCTTGCGATGCCGCAAAGGAAGCTGTCTGGATGAAGAAGTTCCTCACGGAACTTCAGGTGGTTCCTACCAGTGTTGATCCAATACCGCTGTATTGTGACAACAACGGCGCTATAGCTTTAGCGAAGGAACCAAGGTCCCATCAGAAGTCCAGGCACATTTTGAGGCGGTTCCACCTGATCAGGGAGATCATTGATCGCCAGGAGATCGAGGTAAAGAGAGTAAAATCAGAAGATAACACTGCAGATCCATTCACCAAGGCCTTGCCCCAGACTCAGTTCGAGCGGCTGATCGAGATGATAGGTCTTCGATACGCCAGTACATGGCCTTAGTGCAAGTGGGAGATTGTTAGTGTATATGCCCTAGAGGCCATTACTGTATCATACTAGTATGTATATTACTTAATGGAAGCTTGGGATATTCACCTTGTATTGACAATCTTGCTCAAAATAGTAGTATGCTACTTGGTTTGTTTCTACTTCAATGTGTACATGTGTTTATTTTTGTATATCGCTTATACACATTAGTAGAGCCCTTAGGATCTTTGCTTGATTACCAGCGATGTGATGGCCGTCACACAAGTGGGGCTGGGTAATCTATAAGCACATCCTTATGCAGGTCCCTGGTCGCAGGACTATCGAGACAGGGCATCGATACTCCGGAGTAGACCAGCGCATGCGCTTCTCATCCCAGTGTGGGAGACGGTCTGTCCCACAGCCGTCAGTACGTCGTACTTGAGATAGTATGCGGGTGCTCGTTAGGTTACGGGTACACTGGACAGGACTCGTCGGGAACTGACTAGTTGGTATTATACCTATCGTCAGTTATCAGTTCCCAGGTGACATGAGTACAGCTTAGTCCGCTGACTTGACACTGTCACTCCGCCTCGAGTGTGTTCCCACTGTACTTTGATCACTACCCTACCACGGCTCAAAGGAGTCGTGCAAACAGGTAGTGGTTGGGTGCAGTCCCGAAGCACTTGGAGGCAGTGACGGTTAGACAGGATTCGTCTCTCCCGGTATTGGGGGTTGACATCGCGCTGTGTCTAGGAGAGCCATTACACGAGTAGTCCCTGGCCAGGGCAAACGAGATATACTGGTAGGTTTCCAGTGTTATCTCAGGGTGTATTGGGCTTCACTCCGGCACGACTTGTACCGCTATTGGGGGACTGACGTTTACCGCCCCCTAGGCCCGCCATGCGATGTATCAGACGAACAGACCGGACTGTATGGAGAATGTCACACTCAGGCTCAGTAGGAGTTCAGATGGGTTTCGCCTCGTCGGTCTTCTTGTCGGCATTACCTGGGGACCGTTACGCACAGCTAGTGCCGCTTGCGGTCTGTGGTTAAACCCACTGCCAGCGTAGTGTCGAGTCTTTAGAGTCCCACACAGAAAGCTTTTCGCCTTTAGGCAAAAGAGTAGAGGTCGCATGGTATTGCGACAGGTCGCATGGTTTTGCGACAGGGTTCGGTCACATCCGTGCACTTGTGCACGTACAGTGTCCGGGCTGTTTACACTAGCGGGCTTTGGTTTAAGCCAGATCCTAGTGTACCTTATGGGATTGGATTTATCCAGTTTGCATTCGTGTTCCTCGGAACGCGGATGCGGGTGTGTATGCACAGTTGACAGGGAGGCAGAGGCAGTGGATTCTCATTAGGGTTGTTGACAGTTGACCGTTGACTTTTGACTTTTTGCTCAACCCTAATGAGAATATGATATGTGATTAACTATTATATTAATTAAGTATTATGGTGATATGGTTGTTGACTTGTTGACTTTTGTTGACTTTGGTGACTTGTTGACTTTTGTTGACTTGTTGACCGGTTGACTAGGCTTGACTAGTTGACCATCATGATAACCATGGTTATCATTTCATGCCAAAGACTTTTTCTTGCTTGTTCTTTTGAGTAAAATGAGTGCATGATATGATAACCTTATGGTTGCTTCTAACCATCACCAAAAGACTTTTTTGATATGATGAGTTATGATCACTTTGGATTATGAGAGGGTGAGAGAAAAAAGAGAGCCTCATTCTTTCTTGCTCATTCTCTCTCTTGTTCTTGAGCTCTCCCCTTGCTCTCACCCTCAACCTCTTGCTCCCTCTCTTGATCTATGGTTCTCTTGTCTCATGAGTTGAGAATCAAGAACCATAGATAAAATCCCATTCTATTTTCCTCTCTACTCATTCTAGTTCACTAGGTTTAGCAAACCAAGTGAACTAGTTTCTTCAAAGACCGAAGAAGGAGCTAAAGGTTGGAGTTTTCAAGTGGATCTATCTTCGGCGTACGGAGACGACGAGAAGGAGCCATCGGACCACCACCGGAGCTTGAAGAGAAGGAGTTCAAGTTTAGGTATAACCATCTTCATCCGAGTAGCTAAATATCTTTAGCTTAGTTTGCTAGTTTTAGTTTAGGTAACGATCCCGACCATAGTTTAGTCCATGTTGCCTCTTGCGATAAAAATTCGTTTTTTATACCGTTTCCGCCTCCCCGTAAGAACCGGGGGTCGCAATATGGACTTACATGGTACACAACATCGCATACATTATAGAGCCTACCGCAGAAGCGTAGGGTATAATAGACATGCGATCCCTCTCCAAATCAGTCTTGGGAGACATCTCTTTAGAGAGGGTGATCCCGTAACAAGCCGGTAGGTTACCGCGCTTGGAATCTTCCATACTGAATCTTTTCACTATGGTGTCGATGTACCTGGACTGAGAAAGTCCCAATATCCTCTTGGATCTATCACGATGGATCCGGATCCCCAGGATGTATGAGGCATCACCCAGGTCTTTCATGGAGAACCTTTGTGACAAGAATCCCTTGACAGATTGTAGCATAGGAATGTCATTTCCTATCAAGAGAATGTCATCCACGTATAAAACGAGGAATACTACAGTTCTCGCTACAAATCTACTATAGATGCATGGTTCATCTGGATTTTTGATAAAGCCAAATTCTTTGACTGTCTCATCAAAACAGATGTTCCAACTCCGCGATGCCTGCTTTAGTCCATAGATGGACTTAAGCAACTTGCACACCTTTCCGCTGCTCCCACTCTGAATGAAACCCTCTGGCTGATCCATATAGACACACTCCTCTAAATTTCCATTTAGAAAAGCTGTCTTTACGTCCATTTGCCAGATCTCATAATCGTGGAAGGCAGCAATGGCAAGAAGGATCCGAATGGATTTCAGCATGGCTACTGGAGAAAAGGTTTCGTCGTAGTCCAAGCCAGGTCTTTGACGAAAACCCTTTGCTACCAGCCTAGCTTTATAGGTCTCAACCTGTCCATCTACACCAATCTTCCTTTTGAAGATCCACTTGCATCCTACGGGTTTTACCCCGTCTGGAGCAATGTCCAACGTCCATACTTTGTTGGTGTACATGGACTCCATTTCGGTCCGCATTGCATCCAGCCATTTCACTGAGTCAACGCTCTGAACGGCCTGCTGGAAGCTAGTAGGCTCATCATAATCTATGATGCAATCCTCTCGATCCCCGTCTATGAGAAAACCGTAGTATCTCTCGGGCGGATGAGACTGCCTACTACTCCTGCGGAGCGGCGTAGGAATGTCCTGTTCTGTTGAACCTTCTGGTTCCACCAAGCTTTCAGTAACAGTCTGTGGTTCTGGAATTTCTTCCAGCTCTACTGCGCTCCCACTTATTTCTTTTTCTATGAACTGGTGTTCTAGAAAGTGGGCATGACGAGAAACAAGAACTTTTTGTTCCTCTTCACAGTAGAAGAAATATCCCTTGGAATTCTTTGGATATCCCACAAACTTGCACAGTACTGAGCGTGCCTCGAGCTTGTCCGCATGCTGCTTTTTGACAAAAGCTGGACTTCCCCATATCTTAATGTGATTAAGATGGGGTCTCTTCCCACACCACATCTCAAATGGCGTGGTAGGCACAGTCTTAGTGGGGACTCGGTTCAAAAGGTATGCGGCTGATTCTAGCGCATATCCCCAGAATGATCGCGGTAACTCAGCGTTACTCATCATGGACCGCACCATATCCAATAGGGTGCGGTTCCGTCTCTCCGATACACCGTTATGTTGCGGGGTGTAAGGAGGAGTAAACTGAGAGAGAATTCCGTTCTCTTTTAAATAGTCCAGGAATTCGGCACTTAAGTATTCTCCACCTCGATCCGATCTTAGAATCTTAATACTTTTGCCGGTCTGTTTCTCTACTTCATTCTTATACTCCTGGAATTTTCCAAAGGCCTCGGACTTATGTTTCATTAAGAAGACATAACCGTACCTTGAGAAGTCATCCGTAAAAGTAATGAAGTAAGAATGTCCGCTTCGGGCATGTGTAGACATTGGACCGCACACGTCACTGTGTACGAGTCCCAAGAGCTCGCTCGCTCTTACTCCATGTCCAGTAAACGGAGTCTTTGTCATCTTTCCCTTGAGACAGGATTGACAAGTGGCATACGATTGATATTCGAACGCATTCAAATACCCTTCTGTATGTAACTTCGTCAACCTTCTCTCATTGATGTGACCCAATCTACAATGCCATAAGAAAGTCTGATTTATTTCTGGAGACTTTCTTTTGTGTGTATTCTGGACGTTGAAAATCTGTGGTTGGTTTAACACGTATATACCATTACTCAGAGTACCTGACCCAATCAATACTTGATTAAGGTGAATGTTTACAACATTACTTACAAACGCAAATTCATAACCTTCTTTAGAAACTAAAGATACAGAAATGATATTACAAGTTGCGTTGGGTACAAAAAAGCAATTACGCAAAACCAAAACATGTCCATCTGACATTCCCAGGTGATAGTCCCCCACGGCTTTAGCATCCATGCTAGCTCCGTTCGCAACTCTGAGGGTCATGTCACCTGCCTTCAAATCCCTACGGTTTCTCAACGCCTGCAAAGAATTACAGATATGAGATCCTGATCCGGTATCCAATACCCAGGAAGTAGAGTTTATTGAAAGACAGTTTTCAATAACATACACACCTGAAGCTGAAGCTGCAACCTGCTTCAATTCCTGTGTTCTGGCCTTCCAGGCCCTGCAATCATTCTTCCAGTGTCCTTTCTTATGACAAAAGAAGCATTCTTCCTTATCCACAAGCTTCCCCGCTATCTTTGTTGCTTTACCTTTTCCCTTCGTATCCACTTTACTAACACCGCCCCTTGGTTTGGCGGGGGCCTTCTTCTTCTTTCCCTTGGCTTTCGCCTTGGACCTAGAAGAAGATGATCCTCCTACAAACAAAGTGGATGTATCCCTACTTTTCTGTAGGGTGCCCTCTGCGCTCCTCAACATGTTGAGGAGCTCTGATAGTTCAACCTCTTTTTCTTGTAGGTTGAAGTTCAGTATAAACTGGGCGTAAGTGGAAGGAAGGGACTGGAGAACTATATCCGTATATAGTTCACTCTCCAATGTGATCCCTAGGTCAGCGAGCTCCTCAATGTAGCCGATCATCTTTAGCACGTGCTCGGCTACTGATGATCCGACGGCCATCTTTGTCGAAAACAACTTTTTCGACGCTTCGTATCTTGCGATACGTGATTGCTCTCCATACAGTTCTTTTGTATGGAGCAATATGGACTCCATGTCCATATTCTCATGCCTCCTCTGATGTTCGTTGTCCATCGAGGCAAGCAGGAGGCACTTGGCCTTCGCGCTATCAATCTCCCAAGTCTTGCGGATTTCCTTATCCGCGACACTGGAAGTTGGACCAGGGACAGGGGGAGCTTTGGTGGTAAGAAGATACCCCAGCTTGTCATAAGTGATTGCTATCTTGACATTCCTGAGCCAATCTTTGTAGTTTGGCCCTGTCAGTTTGTTTTTATCTAGGAGTAACTTAAGTCCAGTCATGTTGATTGGTCGCTGCAATTAGGAGAGAGAAGAAGAAACACTCAGCATGATGCTCTTGCAAGTTTAGAGTGGTTTTTAGTTTGTCTAAACAGGATGGCTCCCACTGTTTCTCGAATCCCTCCTCAAACCATAAAGGAAGAATTAGTCAGGATCAATCCCACCGTACAATACTTGCTTAACCGTTCAGCCAGGCCAGTGTCGGTACTTCGAGGGAGGTTTTCCAACGCTTTCGCGAAGTTCCTTAATTAAAGAACCTCTTTTCCCTGGGGGCGTAACCCCGCTAACACCTTTCTAGGCACCTACTAGGTTTATAGCATTGATCGTTAAGTGAGAAATTTCCCGAGGAGTAGCATATACTCACAGTAGGATCGGGATCCAAATATCATCGCGTGACGAAACTGAAGGAATCCTACCAGAATCACCACACTCCAAATGGTATGCAAATCTAGCAAGTTTCAGTACTTATGAAACTCCCGATGTGGATTTTTTGCCCCATGCTCTTATGACCTTGACTTTGGCCAAAATATCATAAGTCACATGTCAAGTTCTGCCCGTCACTATCCAGGTTAATTTGGATCCATCCGTACCTACCCTTGACTTTGGCCAAAATGGCAGCACGACTGTCCCAAACCAACGCATCTATCTATGCTACACATGAACACCCAATAGCTACCAATCACTATGCCTTGACTTTGGCCAAAATACATAGCTTGAATACTATTGCCTATTCATGCGAAGCGACGGAGGGCTACGAATGGTTTTGGCGAAACCGTGAACGTAGTGAACTTGATTTAATCGATGGAACGAGATAGCTTTTAGAAGGAGTGGCTCAATCTCCGCATTTAAAAGTTAGTTTTGAAAAGAACCGAGTGGTTTTTCGAAAGTGTTCCATCGACTTAAACTTGGTTTATTATCTTGCATTAGTTCTTTTAATGCGTGATATTCTTGCATTAGTACTTTTAATGCGTCCCATCATTTAATCCTACCATTGCAGAAAACAACCAAAATATGACGTACGCTTATGCCATTCGCATTCGCCACGGGGCCCCGTCATTACCCGTTAGGTTACTTAACTAACGACAGAGCGGGGGCTGGGCTAGCGCGTCTGTAAAACATAAGCAACGCCTAAATAGAAAGCAATGATAGACATTTCAGATCACAGATAAATACATTGGATATACTAGCAATCTGTAATTTGTACGAGCCTGTAACAAAAACAGATAACACGGTCGCGGTGAATAGCAAATACCCCACCCAAGACCCCTACGGGTGCGGCAAACTACCCTCCAAGTCCTCGGTAGTTTGTGCACCCCTCCATGGGTCTATCCTAGGAGCAAAAACAGTAAAAAGAATTATACAATGACGGCTACAACCCCGACCCGGTTGTGCGGCCAAACAAATAATATAATTACATCAATTTACATTTACAATGAATTGCAAGAAAAGAAAACTCTCGTCTCACAACCCCCGGCTATTCACCCGCGACAATCCAACATATTTATATACACATTCCAGCACATTACAGATCATGTATAACCCCGACTAATCGTCTTATAGCGATTAGCCGACGTTCAATACATGCAAACATCACAGATATAACCAACATAGCCAAAGTGCAGTGAAGTTCGGAAAAAAAATACGGAATTATAGGACCCCAAAAGTGAATTTCAGTTCTGGAAAATCTGGGTACATATAATATATCTTAAAAATCCCAAAACCAACACAGAAGAACACTGCATGAAAAACGATGCAAAGATGACACCAACTTGCGGCGGTTCCGCGGCCAGATGAGTAGATGAGGCCGCGGAAGCGCGGCGGTTTGGAGGAAACATGATATCGTTTTTCTTGAGTGTTCTTAGAAAACCCTGAGACGATTTTACAAGTATACAGTTTTTCATTTTGAGCCAAAAAATTTTCAACAGAAACTCAGGTTTTGTGATTTTCCGGTTTTGTGATTTTTTTTCGGTTCCGAACTTCGTTACACTTCACTACCAAGCTAGTTTAAGTTTAGTTAGGCTCTGATACCACTGTAAGTCCATATTGCGACCCCCGGTGCTTACGGGGAGGCGGAAACGGTATAAAAAACGAATTTTTATCGCAAGAGGCAACATGGACTAAACTTGGTCGGGATCGTTGTCTAAACTAAAACTAGCATTCTAGCTAAAGAGAGTTAGCTACTATGGAAGATGGTTATACCTAAACTTGAACTCCTTCTTCTTCAAACCTTGTAGAGGTTGATGGTTCTCTTCTCTTGTCGCCTTCTTCCGTCGAAGATGGATCCACCTCGAAGGCTCGACCTTTGGGCTCTTTCTCGAACTTGGAGTGAACTAGAATCGCCGGCTTGCTAAACCCTTGATCCTAGAGTGAGTAGAGAGAGTGTCTAAGGGTTGCTTTTGTTTTTAAAGAGAATGATTCTCAACTCATGAGAAGGTTTCTCTTTGCTAGAGGAAGAAGAAGATGAAGAGAGGAGAGAGAATGAGAATGATAGAATGAGCTATATCTTTTCTTTCTTGCAACCATAATGCAAAAGAAAAGAATTATCTAATAATAATAATTGAAAATGAGAATAGTTGATGGCAATTTGGAATGACCACAACCATGCTTCATTTAAAAATGTAAGCATAAATCAAGGAAGACTTTTGAAGCATGATGGTGGTCAACTTTCAACCATGGTCAACAAGTCAACCATGGTCAACAAGTCAACAATATCAACCATAACAAAATTCTCATTTAATTATTATTATAAATAGATAATCCATAAATCCATTAGGGTTTGGAAAAAGATAACTGTCAACTGTGCATACGCACCCGTTCCGAAACCCTAATGAAATACCTCATCCTCCGCCTCAAGCAACTGTGCATACACACCTGCATTCTCGTTCCGAGGAACAAGAATACCAAGATATAAAAGCAACCCCAAATATATATACTAGTATCTGGCTCAAACCAGAGCCTGCCAGTATAATCCGTCCGGACTCCAAACGTGCACAAGTGCGCGGATGAGAACGAACCCTGTCGCAAAACCATGCGACCTCTACTCTGTTTTGCCCAGAGGCGAATACCCTCTGTGTGGGACTCTAAAGACTCGACACTACGCTGGCAGTGGGTTTAACCACAGACCGCAAGCGGCACTAGCTGTGCATAACGGTCCCCAGGTAGATGTCGACAAGAAGGCTGACGAGGTGAAACCCCATCTGAACTCCTACTGAGTCTGAATGTGACAGTCTCCGTACAGTCCGGTCTGTTCGTCTGATACATCGCATGGCGGGCCTAGGGGGTGGTAATCGTCAGTCCCCCAATAGCGGTACAAGTCGTGCCGGAGTGAAGCCCAAAACACCCTGAGATAACACTGGAAACCTACCAGTATATCTCGTTTGCCCTGGCCAGGGACTACTCGTGTAATGGCTCTCCTAGACACAGCGCGATGTCAACCCCCAATACCGGGGGAGACGAATCCTGTCTAACCGTCACTGCCTCCAAGTGCTTCGGGACTGCACCCAACCACCACCTGTTTGCACGACTCCTTTGAGCCGTGGTAGGGTAGTGATCAAAGTGCAGTGGGAACACACTTGAGGCGAAGTGCCAGTGTCAAGTCAGCGGACTAAGCTGTACTCATGTCACCTGGGAACTGATAACTGACGATAGGTATAATACCAACCTGTCAGTTCCCGACGAGTCCTGTCCAGTGTACTCGTAACCCAACGAGCACCCGTATACTATCTCCAGTACGACGTACTGATGGCTGTGGGACAGACCATCTCCCACACTGGGATGAGAAGCGCATACGCTAGTCTACTCCGGAGTATCGATGCCCTGTCTCGATAGTCCTGCGACTAGGGACCTGTATAAGGATGTGCTTATAGATTACCCAGCCCCCACTAGTGTGACTGCCATCACAACGCTGGTAATCAAGCAAAGATCCTAAGGGCTCCACTAATGCGTATAAGTGATATACTGAAATAAACACAAGTACACATTGAAGTAGAAACAAACCAAGTAGCATACTACTATTTTGAGCAAGATTGTATATACAAGGTGAATATCCCAAGCATCCATTAAGTAATATACAAACTAGTATGATACAGTAATGGCCTCTAGGGCATATACACTAACAGAGTGACCCCTTGAGTAAAAGTTTGCGTCAACGTAATAACTTCACTATAGTCGATTACTTTTGCTTTGCATCGTGGTATTCACTTTGGGATATCCTGCACCCCATTCGACGGGGAAAGAGCCGAGATCCCTTCACCGGGAGTGACCTCTTTAGCAAAAGTTTTCGCCACTATATATTTATAAAAACCACTTGGATTCCTTCAACGATATTAAGTTCATTACGTTATAGGTTTTTCGCCAAAAACCAGCCGTAACCCTCCGTCATTTCTTACAAGTATTTCTTAGTATTCGTGTTGCGTTTGTTGCTGTGTCAAGGCGTAGTATGTGGTAGCTAAGTAGTGCTTATTTGTGGCATATTAATGCGATTGGTTAGGACAGTTGTGCGCCTTGTTGACTATGTCAAGGGCTCATACGGGTGGGTTTAATGCAATCCTGGATAATGACGAGTTGAACTTGACTAGGACTCTTTGATTTGTTGACTGTGTCAAGGTCACTTGGGTCCTAGGGGTAAAAACACATATCGGGAGTTTCAAATATACAAGAAACTTGCCAGGCTTGCGCATACCTTCTGGAGTATGGTGACTTGAGTGGATTCCATCAAGTTATCATGCGATGGTAGTTGGATCCCGATTCCCACTGATGAGTAGGAATACTTCTCGGGTGATTCCGACTAATTCTCCTTTTAGGTTTGGAGGAGAATTCGAGGATACAGTGGGAGCCATCCAGATTAGATAAAATGATTAACCATTCTGATCTAGGTTAGAGTGCACGCTGAGTGTTTCTTTTCTCTCTCTCTCTCTCTGGCTGCGACTATGACCCGACCTTTGACTAAAACTCATGAAACCAAGTTAACCGAACCTTCTTAAAACACTTTGGCTTTTGGAATATCACGGTGTCGCATATATCATTGCCATTTCTATATCACCTTTGCATTTCTCCAGAACACCTGTATCACTACGGACATTCACTTTCATTGGATAAATCCATCGTATAGTTACATACGAACTCGAAGGAACTTTTTCGAGGATGGATTCTGGTTCTGGAGAGATTGAATAGGATTATTCGGTTGTCTTTTCCCTTTACATTCTCTCAGATTGTGAGGGCTCCTAGGATTAGGAGAGGGTACACCTATTGAGCTTATTGGATAGTCTTCTTCCAAACCATAGGCAGGTGTCGAACGGTAGGGAAGGAAGAAAACCAATTAAGCTTAAGTGTGGTGTACAGAAGGTAATTAGTAAAGACATATAAAGGATTAGAATAATGGCAAAGGAAAATTGCGATCACCATCATTCACGACAAAGACGGTATATACCCCTGCCACTCCTACATCCACTTTGCTTTTCTCTAGAACACTCTGTATCACTACAGATATCCACTTCCATTGGATATGCCATCGTATAGTTACATACGAACTCGAAGGAATTCATTCCAGATTCGAGGATGGTTTCCGGTTCAAGAGAAATTGGATAGGATTATTCAGATGTCTTTTCCTTTTACCTTTTCTCAGGTTGTGAGCGCTCCTAGGATTAGGAGAGTACACCTATTACGCTTATTGGATAGTCTTCTTCCAAACCTTAGGCCGAAAGGTAGGGAAGGAAGAAAACCAATTAGCCTAAAGAAGGTGTACAGAAGGTAATAAGTAAAGACATAATAAAGGGATTGGAGTGAGGGCAGGTAAGTATATGGTTACTGTCATGATTCAGGATAATGGAAGAGGCGTTACTAGGAATACCAGTTAAACCCTTTTGAAACATTTTCATGTTTCAGTTTCATTGTGCAATGTTAATTGAAAACTGTTTTCCCAATTGAAATCAACTCCAGGGTATGTATTTACCAGATCAGTTTCTCACATCTGCATGTTATTACGGATGGTGAGTGGGAGTAAGATATTGGGAAATTGGGTGATTAGATCCTCATTATATCGGAATTCGTTGTAATTGGTGATATTTAAGGAAATCATCAGGATTTTGCCGGATGGCAAATATTTGGTTTTGAATATCCGTTGTTATGCACCAATTTTAAACTGATATATCTGTACATTTATTTTATAAAGTGAGATATAACCTTTTGATTATATGTCTGTGACATTTACCTATATCAGCTGGTGATTAGGTAAGGTGCATTAAACAGCGGTGTAATTGTTCTTAACCATAGTACAGTTTTTCAATATACGACGCACAGAGTTTGAGTTATTGAACTCAGGGGACTTATACAAAGTATTGTATGTTATCCAGTGTCTATTAGGACAACGGGGTTGGTACTCGCATTGTATTCTGTTTACTCATAACTTCTCTGATTCTAGATATGTATTTCGTTGAAATGCAAGGTTCAGATTTTGAGAAGTTATAGGTATAAGAATAAAGTAGAGAACCATTTGTTGGAAGTATCAGGATTTTTTGAGGAAGTCAAAGATGTAGATACTTGTGTTTGGTATTCCGTTAATAGTAATGGTTTTGAGAACTTGCTTCTCTTTCAGGTTACTCATATATGGATGCATTCCTACATGAGTAATGCTGATTGACCTCATTCCATTTGGTTGATATGCACTAGAGACAGCTGCATGATTTTGAATCTGCTTCAAATTAAATTAGTGCTTTTGTTTCTATATTAGTTTTATATAGAATCAATTTATATTTTAACGATGTTAAGGTATAGGGAGTTGTCCGGCTGATGCTTAAAACCAGAATCCGGATAAACTCGAGGCACATTTCAGTAATGGCTGTTTGTGGGTTATCCCGGGCTTTGACGAGAGTTAACTTTCTACCATCAGGAAGATCGGTATTTATATTGTTCTTGACTCGCCACAGTTTTAGTAAAATGGACTTTTTCAGAAAACACAATGTGGGAGTATAGTAGAACTGGAAGTTATTCCAGAACCACAAACGATTACTGGAAATTTAATAGAACCTAAGGATTCAATTGAATTTGATGTTCCATTAGCCACTCCGCAATTTGGTGGGTAACCTCAGGCACCCGAGAGGTACTTCAGTCTTCTCAGAGACGGTGATAGGAAGGTTCTTGTTTACCCAGACTTGCCATTGCTGCTGTTCTAGACTATAAGACCCGGTAGGAGGATGAGTATAGCGTCGTTCTAAACTAGCTTTAGAAGTGCACGTATATATGACTCTGCCAAAGGGTTGTTGTAGTCAGTGGGAGCAGCGGAAGCATAATGGGCAAGTAGCTTATGTCTATTTATAGACTAAAGCGGGTATAGCGGAATTAGATCATCTAGTTTTGATGTGACAGTCATAGGCTTTGACCTCATCAGAATAGGAGATGGATCTGGTAAGAAGGTAGTAGAGTGTGGTGTCCAGGTATTTGGGATGACATGCAGATTATAGGAAGAGATATTCCTATACTATGATCGGTTATATTGTGGTTGTCATAAAGTTGTTTCTCCACATAGAATATGGACATAATATCAGGGTTTCTGCTTACTAGATCTATGGTTTTAAATCTAGATTTGGGAAGTATCCTAATCTGGGTACTTTGAAATTAAATGGATGACTCCTGGTATGGTGGTGTACCTGCAGGTGATGGAGTCGCCCTCTCTAAAGACGTCTTACAGACTAAAAGGGAGAGAGATCTGCATGATTAGCATATCACTTGCTTAGGCAATTGAGTTAATCATGAAATTTCAAGTACCACACCAGATGTTTTTGCACTAGCTGCAATAAACATATATTAATCCAATCCTGGAGAAACATTGGGAAGCAGTTATTGAACATAAATGGATGTTCTAGAGATATGGTAATGGTAGCCTCCTTCGGGAGACAGTTATCATTTCAGGCTTCCAAGGTGACCTGCATGACAGAGTGACTGTCAGAGTTACAGTTTTTCCCTCTTTTGAGGGACAGTATATTGGACAGGTGGTCCAAGCGGATACTGAGGAAGGCATGGCGCATGTTACTGATTAAATTCAGTGGATGATACAGTTTAGGAGGTTTGCTGGATTTGGAGTTCGTTTGTGAACTGGGTCCCATCAGATATCCAGACAAATTCTAAGACAGGTATTACTCATTTCGGGAGATAGTTTTCTCCGCGAAGTTGAGATACAGAAAGAAACATTGGAGCGGATTCACTCACTGAGGCTATTTCTCGAACGCAATCGTTTTTGCAAACGGGCTTTGCGAAACTGATTAGTAGAGAAGTTGGGTGTTCGGTATCACACGGGCTGTGAGTATGCGATATCGCAATAATTGGCCTTAAGTGCAAGTGGGAGATTGTTGGTTATAGTGCCCTCAAGGCAATTATCATAACCGCGGACTTGTGATTATGATGATTGAGTGAGGACCTATACCAATAAAACAGTCTTACTCAAGATGATAGTATACTATCTAGTTTGTCTTTATCATCATATACGTGTTGATAGAGCCCATACGATTCTTGCTTGACTGCCAGCATTATGATGGCGATCATATATATGGGAGCTGGGGTCTATAAGCACATCCTTAAATGTCCCTGGTTGTAGGAGTATCGAGACCAGGTATCGATACTCCAGTGTAGACTAGTGTATACTGATCGAGACCCCGACGAGGGGCGGTGGCCAGGTCTCACAAGCCATTGGTGTTAGTTTGTTCGTCTAAGATAGTATGCAGGTGCTCATTGGGTTATGAGTACACTGGACGGACTCGCCGGGAACCTGCTAGTTCGTATTATACCTATTGTCAGATAGCAGTTCCCAGGTGACATGTGTACAAGTTAGTCTGTCGACTTGAGATCGTCATTTGTCTCATGTGAGTTCCCACTGTGCTTTGATTACTACCCTACCACGGCTCAAAGGAGTCATGCAAACAGGTTTTAGTTAGGTACAGTCCCGAGCCACATGGAGGTAGTGATCGGATCGTCGGGGATTTGTCTCTCCCGGTATTGGGGGTTGATGCCGCGTTGTGTACGGATGGCCATCACCAAAAATCCATGGCCATGGTGGACGAGAATTACCGATCCAGGATCGACAGTTTCTCAGGTGGTGATGGGTTTCATACCGACACTAAATGTCGCGTTATTGGGGGTCTGACTTTATCCACCCCCCTAAACTCGATATGCGATACTCTTAGACGAACAGACCGGACTGTACGGATATTGTCACTGTCAGGCTCAGTTGGGGTTCAGGATGAGTTTGCTCGCCGGTCTCCGTTTCGCTCAATACCTGGGTAGCCGTTACGTACAGCTAGTGCCGCTGACGTGCTTGTGGTTAAACCCACTGCCAGCGTATTGACGAGTCTTTAGAGTCCCACACAGAGGGTTTTCATGGTTCAGGCGATATGGTGTACATGAGGTATGTTGATACATGCAGGTGTCTGATTAAATATGTGCACATGCTGCTCAGACATTAATCGGACGGTTGATAATACTAGCGGCTTAGGATTAAGCCAGATTATTAAATCGGATTTTGATTTAATAATTTATATATATGTAGTTGTATATACATATTCTAGTATTATTGTTCGCTATTTATTTTCTCTCTTGGCTATTCGTATTTTTGTATGAATACGCGTATATGTATTTTGATACATGTACCGGGAAGTATTCCGTATTTTATACGGAATAGCTTCTAGAAGGTGGCCACCTCATTTGTATGATTTTCCATTTTTGGAAAATTCATTTGACTCACAAATGAGGTGGAGGTGTGAGGTGGCATGTGCATAGTATTGAGCATGGTTTTGAGTATGGTTCAAAGTATTGTATGAATTGTTTATTTGGAGAATTGGTAAGATTTTTGGTGGGAATGAGAGGAGGGGGGCCGGCCACTTTGGGGTGATTGATTTTCATTTTTGGAAATGATATTACACACATTAGCCCACTCTCTCACTCTCTCAAGTTCACCAAAAGACTTAGCCATTTTCTTTGTTCTTCATGCCAAAGTTTTCCTCACTCCATTCATCTTCTATGGATGCTCTCTTGAGCTCATGCGTAGAGACAAAATTGTAGTGACACTTTCATACACCCCCACTCTCCATCGCTAGTGACATTAGAGCGTCGGTTGTCTTGTTCGACGAGGCTGGAGCTTGCGCCGTTTCCCTCAGGTGGATCATCGGAGATGAAGGAAGACCGGCAACCAAACCACATCAAGGAACCACTAAGAGCTTGGAATGAAGACCGAAAGACACGGATCAACTCGGTATAACCTTTCTAACTCTTAGTTTAGCTCGCTAGATTAGGGTTTAAGGTCGATCTGTAAATCGGGTAACGGTAGCGCCAGTTTAGAAATTTTTGTTCCGCATTTTGGCCACGTTTCGATGTCCGGGACGCTGCCACAACCCTTCAAAGGAATCACGGGTACAAAATAGCGGGACTTCAATTGTTATTGAAATATTCCAAACCCAATAGGCTATCATCCAGGGGCTTGGAAACACGGGCCCTCATTCATGAATTCGTGATGTACCGTTTCAGCCCGGTACCACAGCAACGTTATTTGTACCGTTTCAGCCCGGTACCACAGCAACTTTATTTTAGTAATGAGACTCCTAAGATTCCGTTGGATTCATACTTAAACTACTCCAACACCCCGCGTATATTAGTCTGTGATTATAATTACAGGTCTTGCCTAAATCCATGAATACATAAGAGAGTGCAATTCAAGTATCGAGTCGAGTTCAAGTATTCAAGTCAATTGTTCACGTGTTCATGTCAAGTGTTCATGTCAAGTCATTACGTATTCATGGTTTAGGTCAAGTCGAGTCAAGTGTACATATTGGGTTTAAGTATTCATGATTGGATCATGTCAAGATCAGGTCAATTCTAGCATATAATGGTTTAATCATAAGTCATATAGCTAAAAATAAATAAGCAATTACAGAACATGATATAAGTATACAAGTAATGTCCAAAAAAATGTTGTAAATGAGTGTTGTGTACGGCTAATCAATCAAGTCAATAAATTTCGGAATATAAACAGAAATATAGATCTAAGTGTTGTACACGTATGAGTTCCAGTCTCGCCTAAATTCGACTACCGGTTTGAGAGATATACCCGTTTTCGTATCGTCGAGTAAATCAGATCAGAATCTGTTCAACACCGTCATATATTTTTAAAACGCGGTTGGAGTTAATTTTCATCAAGTTTTAGGTTATGAATATTAGTATAAAATTGCAGGTCTTTCGATATACTTATCCAAAACACCAAGATTCACATGATTTGGATTTCTGAAGCTCTAGTTATGATCATTTTAATATCAGCGTTTAAAATAGAAATTCAGATTTCTGGACAGCAACTATATATTGTATTGCAAAACCTATATCGGGTTGTTTCATGCATTTCTAAGTAATATAGTATACATAAAATTATAGTTCTATCAATTGTACATCTACAAATCTAAAGTTTGTCACAAACGGATATCGGGAGTTTGAGTTATGTCCTATTTAAAAACAGGGTTCGAATCAGGACAGATTCTATTCAGATTCGTCACTTAATATTGTAACGCAGTTTTCTATATTTTACCTCGATTGTCAGTAAAAACTTAAAACTAAGAAAATCTATATCTTTCTATGTAGATATTCAAAATATCTGAAAACACTTAATTTGGATCAACGATTATAGAGTTATGATCTATCGAAGAAAACCCTTATTGGCAGTTTTCTGGTTTTAAAAACAGTAAATAAAAAAACTACATAACACCTAAACCGTTATGCAGTTAAATATGAAATTTTTACTGTAAACCTGAAATTCTATTTAGTATGTAATCTAATTTTCCTAAAATGTCCAGAAGTCAAGATTGATTTTCTAAAAATTATTTTGAAAGTAAAGATATTTCTTCAAGGTGATATTTGAGATTGACAAGGTCATGATATTTATTTGAAATTTCGTTTTCTTTTAAAACAAAATATAAATAAAATAAAATAAAAATAGTGAACAATAAATTATGAAAGACATAAAGACAAGCATACAAATCCGTCTTGATATATATACTAAAATCAATATAAAAAATTAATAAAGATTCTACACAAAAATTATTAAACCCTTTTCTTTTGTTTTGAATAAACGATCGCGATATGTGATGGTATGCAATATAGGATGATACGATTCACATATTTTTATAACTACTAAAATATGAACAAGATAATCACTACTAATTAAAAATGTATCCTATTCATGAAGGTATATAAGTTTACAAAACAATTAACTATTAGATTATCTATTTATTTTATATGCGTTTTCTAAATAAAGAGTTTACATATGATGTTAGCAAGTATGGATATCAGAGGAGACATGACAAGATGAGGATGATTCAACAAGAGGAGGAGAAGAAACGAAGGGGACTTATAGAAACAAGCCGGTATTGTTACCGGGCTTGTCTATCCGCCGATAGCCTCGCATTTCTAGCGAGATTTTCTTGAGAACTTCTTCTTGTTCTTCTTCGAGAAATTAGATGAAGAGGGAGATGAGAAATGATAGAAATGTGTGATGAAAAAAAGGAAGAGTGACATATAAAAAAGGTTTATGGCCACCATAATTCTAATAAATTATAGCTCATAAGCATTCTAATTATTTTAGGAGTTAAAAGGAAGATGAAATGAAAGGTTTTATTTGTAGGTTATGGGAAGAATAAAAATTGATAAAAAATAATTGCAAGAATGAGAATTTGTGTCACGCCCCGCTTCCCAGTATACGGAAACGGTGATATGGCAAGCCCGCAATGTATTTACTAAGAAATAAATACGTTAAGCATAATCAAGTAATATAATATAAAATGCATAAGAATTTACAAGAGATAGAAAATGAACAACAAATTTTATTAACATTCATCTTTATATATAACTGTTTTGAAAAAGAAAAGTACAATGAGTAAAGCAGTGCCTAAACAGTGGCATACAAAAAGAAAATAAGTACAAGATGCACTAAAAGTCCTGCTGAACAGTGAACAGGTCCAAGTCCTCCTGGCTCTGCTTGATCTCCTGAAAGTCCGGTCTTCCTGACGAACATTCCAAAGAAAGAAATAGTCAGGAATGTCGTCAGCGAATTAACGCTCGGTAAGTCCCAAAAGAAAGAAAGGAATATAGCAAGTAATGAGAATTGAACTGGTAAATTGTACAGGTATAAGATTGCTATTCTAACGTAGTTGTTGTAGCTTGGTACAGAAAGTATTTGTGTATACGAGAGAAGTCCATCTTACCCCGTGGACTATGGTAACATGTAGTATAAGGCCCCGTCAAAACCGACGGGACAACGGCACGAGAGTTCATGTAGGTGTCTTTTAGTGATCATCTCGTGCCACGCTATACATTCCGTACCAATCTACCCCACTAACCCCGTAATGTATTATATTTATTATATTATAAGTCTTGCCAAAACCATGGATACAAGTTGTTAAAGTAGTCAGGTTCAGGATGTAACCTTGTAAACATGTCAAATTATAGCCATGGTTCGGTTAAGTCAAGTATTTTATTCAGGTTCATGTTCTAGTATACATGTTAGATTTTGGATTCATGTTTGAATTGGATTCTGGTTTGAGTTTGGATTCAAGTTTGATTTAGACTCAGACTTGAGTCAGACACTTATAACTGATTTAGATCCTGAATTAGGTTCGGGAGTTATCGGTAACTGCTGTACATGGACGGCAGGATTTGTGTCTTTTTCCAAGACAATTATCATTGATAACACCGTTATGTTTTCTATCTTAAATAGGCAAGCACTCACTTTCTCCGGCTCCCTAAGACGCAAGAGAATTGATCCCGCTTAAACCTATATTTACTAAAGTCCTTAAAATTGTTTTATATAACTCGAGGGGGTTTTATGAAAAATATTTTTTTATATAATTTCAAAAATCTCGAGAATTTATTTACATTATTTAGGGTTTTCATGGATGTGAATTTTAAGGATTTGAGGTATTTTAGTGATATTAACTTAGCTTGAATAGTTCATGGTATTTTACTGTAAAGCTTGTCTTGTATTGATATCTTGATGGTATTTTAGTGAAACTTGTGAACTTTCATCTTTTAGAAAAAAATGTAAGTTTATTATATTTTGAAAAATAAATGGATTTGTAATATTTATATAATTATTAAAAATTAAATTTTATAAATTAGAAAATGCGTTTTACTTAAAAACCGTATTTAAAATCTTTCGAGACCGAATGCTCCGTAAGGAGGTCTGCATCTCACTCTACTAGCTCAAGAATGTGCGATAATTTGCACCATCTAATAGCGGGTCCTCTAAAAAGGGTTGTAGAGGCTTATTTGCAAAAGAGTTAAAATATAATTCAAAAGAAACCCGGTTTTTATATTAAAGGGTATTTTAATGTAATCTTGCGTTCGTAACTAAAATATGTTCAAAAGCTATCGTGCTATGGAAACCATGTGTGTATGTGAGAGGTAGGTCGTTATCTCGTGAATTTTCCTAAAGGTATGTTTTAAGCAAAGCAATATAGTATGACATATATAAAGTTCATGGTATTCTAATGTAAAAGTTAAGTTAAAGTTATGTTACATGACATTTTTGAGTGAAAGTTGGTTCTAAACCTTAGTTTTATGATTACAAACTTTGTGTAAGTATATGGATGCCAAATATGTAAGAAAAAGTGGATTTTATGTAGTATAGAAGAAGATGTCGGTATTAACTCTACTTCCGACATATGTTTTGAAAATGATCTTTTAAAGAAGAAGAATGAGAATTGAAAGGGACTTACAAGTGATTTAGGCTAAGAGAAGGTAGAAGGAGGGAGGGTTGTCGTCGTGGTGTCGCGGGGTCGTCGGAACCTGGTCGCTTGCTAACTCCTATTCTACTCCACTTATACTTGAGAAATTTTGAGAATTTTGGCTATAATTTTCAAAATGATGAAGGGCTAAGGCATGGGATAGTATTTATAGTTTGGAATTAGGGTTTTGGAATTAAAAAGATGAATTAAAATGCATTAAAAAGATGATAAATTGTGAATTGAAGAGTCTCTATTTGATTGCAGGGAAATCAAACAGTGCAGTGGAGTTAGGGGTAGGCCAAGAGTCGAGTGTGCAAAGCTCGGGGACATTTGTCTACGGGGGGACCGTCGGTGCTGGCTATAAAGTCATTTTGGCCGGTCGATTTTTAGAGTGGGGCCGTAGGGTTGGTGCCACATTTTCACGCCAGTATTTACAATATTGTGCACATGTTTGTTTTCTCTGTCTTTTTATTTTTATGTGTATTGTAGTGTAAAATTTTGGGCTTCCAAAAAGTTTAAAAGAAAAATCAGAAAAAATATAATGTGTCTGATTGGATTCGAACACAGAGGTTACGTCACAGCAGTGCAAGGATTTACCAGTGAGCTACAAGTTGTTTCTTATTGTTCTTAAATAATAATTAACTTATAAATTGTACTCAGACTTGTAAACTCCTTTCTGTACATTAAACTGAAAATTTTTGTACAGTAAATTCAGAGTCGTTACATTCTACCCTCCTTATAAAAATTTCGTCCTCGAAATTTACATTTCCATAGGGACTAATTTACAAATAAGTAAGGGTATCTTACACGCATATTGTCTTCTCGTTCCCACATTGATTCTCCCAGCGAGTCTTTTCTCCACATCACTCGGACCAAGTTTATTTCCTTGTTCCGCGGTGTCTTCACCTTTCGATCCAGGATCTCAACGGGTTGTTGTTCACAAGTTAGGTCCGTCTGTACAGTGAGATCGGAGTGATCAAGGATGTGGTTAGGATCACTCACATATCTTTGAAGCTGGGATATGTGGAACACGTTGTGCACTCCTTCCAATGAGGGTCATAGTGCTAAACGATATGCCACTTCTCCGACTCGTTCGAGAATGCCGCACGTTCCTATATATCTTGGACTTAGCTTAACCCTCTTGCCAAAACGGATCAATCCTCTGTTTGGAGAGATCTTCAATAAAAACATGGTCTCCAGGTTGGAACTCCAGATATCGGCGCTTTGCATCTGCCCAATACTTCTGTCAATCTTAGGCTATGCACATTCTTTCCCTGATCGTGCGAACTACATCCACAGTTGCCACGATCATCTCTGGTCCAAGGAGTTCACGATCTCCGATGTCATCCCAACTTAGTGGTGAATGACACTTTCGTCCGTAGAGTGCTGTGAATGGTGCTATTTCAATACTCGCATGATAGCTGTTGTTGTATGAAAACTCCACAAGGTGTAGGTGATCTTCCTACGAACCTCCGAAGTCTAACATACAAGCTCTTAGCATGTCCTCCAGAATCTGAATTGTTCGCTCGGACTGTCCATCTGTTTGTGGATGATAAGCCGTGCTGAAGTTCAGACTCGTTCCATGGCTAACTTGCAGACTCTGCCAGAACTGTGATCGGAATCTGGTATCACGATCGGAGATGATGCAAACAGGTACTCCATGTAATCTCATGATCTCCTGCATGAGTTCATGAGTATCAAATATAGTACATCTTAAAGGTTTAAATCTTACTTTAGATTTATGCTTACCTCCATGTACTTCTTTGCTAACGTCTCGGTAGATTGGTCAACTCGAAATGGAATAACGTGAGCCGACTTGGTGAGTCGATCCACAATAACCCATATTACGTCGTTACCCTTCGTGCTGCAAGGAAGGGCAGTCATGGTAATGTGCTTCCATTTCCATTCTGGGATTGGTAACAGCTGAAGTAGACCAGCAATTCTGTCATGTTCAGCCTTCACTTGCTGATACACTAAACACTTGGCTACGCTTCTAGCTACTTCACATTTCATTCCATACCATCAGTAGTGTTGCCGTAGATCCTTGTATATTTTTGTTCCACCGGGGTGTACAGAATAAGGAGAGCTGTGAGTTTCTTTCATCAACTCTTCTCGAACTGGGCGTTTGGTACACATAATCGACTTCCATATCGCAAGGATCCATCTTCGTGGATGATGAAGTCAGTTCGAAGTCCGCTTTCTACTTGTTCTCGGATCTTTTGTAGCTTGGCATCATTTGCTTGAGCTGTCTTGATCTGATTGACAAGAGTGGACTGGACTTGTAAGTTCATCAAATCTGAAGCGTTACCTGGTATAACTACTTCGATCGCCAATCCGTGCAATTCCTGTTGTAGCTTCCACTGAGCGGTGAGATTTATTGCTAATAGATGGCGGCTAAGTGCATCAGGAACTACTTTCACCTTCCCGAGATGATACTGTAGGTTGATGTCGAAGTCCGCCATGAGTTCTAGCCATCTTCTCTGCCGCATGTTTAACTCCTTCTGGGTAAATACATACTCAGACTCTTGTGGTCAGTGTATATATCCACTCGTTCTCCCAAAATATAGTGGCGCCAAATCTTAAGTGCGAAAATAACGGCTGCCAACTCCAGTTCATGTGTTGGATAGTTGCGCTCATGAACCTTTAGCTGTCTTGATGCAAAAGCCACAACTTTTCTATGCTAGTGTAGAACATATCCTAATCTTTTACCGGACGCATAACAATGTACGACGAATCCTCCAGATTGATCCGGTATTACAAGGATAGGAGCAGAGGTTAATCTTGATTTGAGTTCTACAAAAGCTTTTTCACATGCTTCTGACCACACGACTACTTCATCTTTACGTGTGAGTTTGGTCAGGGGTGCTGCAATCTTTGAGAAGCCTTCAATGAATCGTCGGTAGTATCCTGCTAATCCCAAGAAACTTCGTATATCCTTCACCGTCTTTGGTGTCGGCCACTCGCTGACAGCTGACACCTTAGCTGGATCTACTGAGATTCCTTCGCCTGAAATGATATGTCCTAGAAATCCGACTTGATCTAGCTAAAATTCGCACTTGCTGTACTTGGCGTAGAGCTGATGTTGTCACAACGTCTCCAGGACAATCCATAAGTGGTTGGCGTGTTCTTTCCGATTCTTTGAATACACCAGAATGTCGTCGATGAAGATGACAACGAACCTGTCTAAGTACTCTCGGAAAACTTGGTTTATCAGGTTCATAAAGATGGCAGGTGCATTGGTCACTCCATATGGCATTACGAGATACTCATAATGACCATAGTGAGTCATAAACGCCATCTTCGGAATGTCGGACTCTTTGACCTTCTCCTGATGATAACCCGAACTAAGATCTAGCTTCGAAAATACACAAGACCCACTTAACTGATCGAACAGATCATCGATGTGCGGTAGTGGATACTTGTTCTTAATCGTTACTTCGTTCAGAGCTCGATAATCCACACACATCCTGTATGAACCTTGTTTCTTCTTCACGAGTAATACTGGAGATCCCCAGCTTGAAGTACTGGTACGAATCCAACCTTTCTTCAGGAGTTCGTCCAACTGAATGCGGATCTCCTTCAATCCTTTTAGACTTTGCTGGTACGGAGCTTTGATTACAGGTTGCGCACCAGGTAGTAAATCAATGTTGAATTCAAGAGCTTGATCAGGAGGCAAACCTGATTTATCTTCAAGGAACACATCCTCAAACTCTCGAACTACTTTAGGCTTTTCTTCTTCTGCCGATAGAGATAACACTTTTGCATTCTTCGGTTTAGCCCGGTATCTTCCTGGCTCCAAAGTTCTATCTCCACTTTTGAAGTAGAAGATTGGGTGATCTGGTATCTCAAATACTACCCTCCTTTGACGGCAGTCAATAGTTGCATAGAATACTCCTAGCCAATCTATTCCCAGCATAACATCGAAATTTGGGATGTCCGGTATTTTGAAATTCGCATAAAATTCTCGTCCGCAAACTACAACTGGACACTGTTCAAACCCCATAGTTGTTTTCAGAACTCCATTCCCGGAACTGACATTCCAGCTTGAAATGAGTGGCTTCATAGGAATCGCATGCATTCTCACGAATCGTTGGGACATGAAGCAGTGTGGCGCTCCAATGTCGAAAAGTGCGAGTGCAGGAAGGGTGGCTACTAGTATAGTACCTAAGTTGTGTGAGGTTGGGTTTAGATATAGGAAAAGTATATTGATATACAAGGATTGACAAGGTTTGAAAGGATTGGGAATTACCAGTGATGACCTGGCCTGTGGCTTCAGCCTCCTCGACCATCATCGTAAAAGCCTGACGTCGTGGTACATTCCTCCTTGCTGGAGGCACATTCCTCGGTCCTTGGGGCACATTTCTCTACCCTTGAGGCGTGTTTCTCTGTACCTGATGGAATTGACGTTGAGGCTGTGCAGGAAGTCTACGTGGAGCTGGTGCAGGGAGAGCTAGTCGGGGTGCAGGAGCCTGAATGGCTGGCCGCTGCGGAATGGTGATTGCGGGTCTGGGTGCTGGAGCTAGGTTGAAACTATATGGACATGCTCCAATGGCTTGAGTGGATGCGCCACAAACTAAACACAGGACATTTGCACGCTTGCAGTCCTTCGCCAGGTGTCCCGTCCTCTTGCAATCGAAACAAAAGTCTGAACTGGACCGGTTAAATGAGCAAATGTTGGCCTAGAAGAGGCTCCTCCTGTCGTCTGTGTAGCAGGGCATTTCACACCGGCAGTCTGCGGTCTGCCTTTCTTCTTCACAACTGTCTCATAGCGTCGCGCAGCCTTCAAAGCAAGATCATGGGTTGGGAAATCCCCTGTAGCGAGTTTTGCTTGGATTTCCGGGTCCAACCCTTGTTGAAATCATCATGCCCGAATCTTAGCAGTAATCAGGTGTGCAGCGAACCTGTTACGACCTTGTGTTAGCAGTGTAATGAGTGAGATCAAGAATTCGAATTTGAGACAATATCTTACCTGCTAAGCATGGTAAACTCAGCATCGTATTCATCCACAGACTTGACCCAAATCGAGCCTTGTTGTAGATGGATGAACTGCTGCTCCATGTCAAATTGGGCAGTCTCAAGGAAGTACTTCGCATCGAACAGATTGCGAAATGTCTTCCACTTTATGGGCTATATGAGACGGATTTCTTTAGCCTTCCACCAGACTCTGGCGTTGTCTGTCAGTTGCAGCTTCGCAACTCTCACCAAGGCAATATCCGACACTTGTGCTGCTACCAGATCATATTCGATAGATTGAGCTCATTCTTCTGCTTCCACTGGGCTCTCTTTCCTAGAGAAATGTTTCGGGTGCAGTGCCCGGAATTGCTTAACTCCGGGTTCCTCGACCTCTAGGCGGTGCATGAGGATAGCAGTTTGCTGCTGTTGACTCTCCAAAAGGCTCTTGATCACCTCAATCAGTACCGTTTGCTCATTGATGGGAGCTGCAATGGTAGGAGATGGTGGTAGAGTAGGTGGTGGGGTGTTGCCATTAACGTTCATGCTTGTGTTGTTGGGAGAATTCATGACCTTGATAGAACAAGAACGGTTATGATAGATTCAAGGAATTTGAAATGTAAAGAATGTATAGTTGCTGATTCTTATAATTCTTGTGATATATTGCTTAGGATTCCATGCAGAACTGACCTACATGGGCCACCAACAAAACCTGTCACACCCCGCTTCCCAGTGTACGGAAATGGTGACGTGGCAAGCCCGCAGCGTATTTACTAAGAAATAAATGCGTTAAGCATAATCAAGCAATATAATATAAAATGCACAAGAATTTACAAGAGATATAAAATGAACAGCAACTTTTATTAACATTCATCTTTACATACAACTGTTTTGAAAAGGAAAAGTACAATACGTAAAGCAGTGCCTAAACAGTGGCATACAAAAAAAAAAATAAGTACAAGATGCACTAGAAGTCCTGCAGAACAGTGAACAGGTCCAAGTCCTCCTGGCTCGGCTCGATCTCCTGAAAGTCTGGTCCTCCTGACGAACATTCCAAAGAAAAAAATAGTCAGGAATGTCGTCAGCGAACTAACGCTCGGTAAGTCCCAAAAGAAAGAAATGAATATAGCAAGTAATGAGAATTGAACTGGTAAGTTGTACAGGTATAAGATTGCTATTCTAACGTAGTTGTTATAGCTTGGTACAGAAAGTATTTGTGTATACGAGAGAAGTCCATCTTACCCCGTGGACTATGGTAACATGTAGTACAAGGCCCTATCAAAACCGACGGAACAACAGCACGAGAGTTCATGTAGGTGTCTTTTAGTGATTATCTCGTGCCACGCTATACATTCCATACCAATCTACCCCGCTAACCCCGTAATATATTGTATTGATTATATTATAAGTCTTGCCGAAACCATGGATACAAGTTGTTCAAGTAGTCAGGTTCAGGATGTAATCTTGTAAACATGTCAAGTTATAGCCATGGTTCGGTCAAGTCAAGTCTTGTATTCAGGTTTAATATTCAGGTTCATGTTCTAGTATACATGTTAGATTTTGGATTCATGTTTGAATTGGATTCTGGTTTGAGTTTGGATTCAGGTTTGATTTAGACTCAGACTTGAGTCAGACACTTATAACTGATTTAGATCCTGAATTAGGTTCGGGAGTTATTGGTAACTGCTGCACATGGACAGCAGGATTTGTGTCTTTTTTCAAGACAATTACCATTGATAACACCGTTAAGTTTTCTACCTTAAATAGTCAAGCACTCACTTTCTCCGTCTCTCTGAGGCTCAAGAGAATTTATCCCGTTTAAACCTATATTTACTAAAGTCCTTAATATTGTTTTATATAACTCAAGGGGGTTTTATGAAAAATATTTTTTATATAATTTCAAAATAAATCTCGAGAAGTTATTTACATTATTTAGGGTTTTCATGGATATGAATTTTAAGAATTTGTGGTATTTTAGTGATATTAACTTAGCTTGAATAGTTCATGGTATTTTACTGTAAAGCTTGTCTTGTATTGTTATCTTAATAGTATTTTAGTGAAATTTGTGAACTTTCATCTTTTAGAAAAAAATGTAAGTTTATTATATTTTGAAAAATAAATGGATTTGTAATATTTATATAATTATTAAAAATTAAATTTTATTAAATTAGAAAATGCGTTTTTCTTAAAACCCGTATTTAAAACCTTTCGAGACCGAATGCTCCCTGAGGAGATCTGCATCTCGCTCTACTAGCCCAAAGATGTACGATAATCCACACCATCCAATAGCGGGTCCCCTAAAAAGGGTTGTAGATGCTTATTTGCAAAGGTGTTAAAATACATTCAAAAGAAACCCGGTTTTTATAGTAAAGAGTATTTTAATGTAATCTTGCGTTCGTAACTAAAATATGTTCAAAAGCTATCGTGCTATGGAAACCATGTATATATGTGAGAGGTAAGTCGTTATCTCGTGAATTTTCCTAAAGGTTTGTTTTAAACAAAGCAATATAGTATGACATATATAAAGTTCATGGTATTTTAATGTAAAAGTTAAGTTAAAGTTACGTTACATGACATTTTTGAGTGACAGTTGGTTCTAAACCTTAGTTTTATGATTACAAAGTTTGTGTAAGGATATGGATGCCAAATATGTAAGAAAAAGTGGATTTTATATAGTTTAGAATCGGTATTAACTCCACTTCCGACATATGTTTTGAAAAAGGATTTTTAGAAAGGAAGAATGAGGATTGGAAGGGATTTACAAGTGATTTAGGCTAAGGGTAGATGGAAGGAGGGAGGGTTGTCTTCGTGGTGTCGCAGGATCACCGGAACTTGCTTCGATTCTCGCCGGAACTTGATCACTTGCTAACTCCTCTTCTACTCCACTTATACTTGAGAAATTTTTAGAATTTTAGCTATAATTTTCAGAATGATGAAGGGCTAGGGAATGAGGTAGTATTTATAGTGTGGAATTAGAATTTTGGAATTAAAAAGATGAATTAAAATACATTAAAAAGATGATAAATTATGAATTGAAGAGTCTCTGTTTGATTGCAGGGAAATCAAACAGTGCAGGGGAGTTAGGGGTACGCCAAGAGTCGAGTGTGCAAAGCACAGGGACATTTGGCTACGGGGCGACCGTCGGTGCCGGCTATAAAGCCATTTTGGCCGTTCGATTTTTGGAGTGGGGTCGTAGGATTAGTGCCACATTTTCATGCCGGTATTTACAACATTGTGCACATGTTTGTTTTCTCTGTCTTTTTTATTTTTATGTGTATTGCACGTGTAACTTTTGGGCTTCCAAAAAGTTTAAAAGAAAAATCAGAAAAATATAACGTGTCTGATTGGATTCAAACACAGGGGTTACGTCACAGCAGTGCAAGGCTTTAGCAGTGAGCTACAAGTTGTTTCTTATTGTTCTTAAACAAAAATTAACTTATAAATTGTACTCAGGCTTGTAAACTCCTTTCTGTACATTAAACTGAAAATTTTTGTACAGTAAATTCAGAGTCGTTACAATTTGAACATGTGACCTATGAAATAACAATGTAAGGAATTAACCAATGAGCTATAAGATTGTTCATGCACATATTTAATAAAAATTAAATATATGTCGTACCTTGAAAAGAAGGTGGACTTAGAAAAAGAAAAGAAAGAAATCAAATGGATTTGGCTTGGCTTGGGTTTGGGCTTTGAAAAATTATAAAATGGATAAAATAGATGAAGTGATAAAATAATATATTTATTAGAAAATAAAATATACCAAAAATAAATAATTGCAATATTTTATTAAAGAAATGATACGCGAAAATTTAGGAATTTTATGATCGTTACAATTTAGATATTGTGCTATGAAACCAAAGTGTGCTGTGGGGTAGGTCGTTACCCCGTGAAGTTTTTCCTAAATGTATAGTTTTAACTAAATCGAAAAGATGTGATAATAAAGTTCAAGCTATTTTAATGAAAAGTTCGTTTTATGGTTGTTTCACATGAGAAATTTGGATAAACTTGAATCTAAAAATTTGTAATTAAAGTTACAAATAAAATGGTGAAATTAGATTGACCAAGATATAAAGGAAAAGAGAGTTCTCGGTTTTAGAAAAGAAACGTATCGGTAATAACTCCACTTTACCGATATATGATTTGGAAATGAATTTCAATTAAAAGAAAGAGTGTTGGGAGGGACTTACGGTTTGAAAATTTCAAGAAAAGGATTAGGAAGAGGAAGGAGATTTCGTGGCATCGCGGGAGCTCCGGAATCGGCTTCGATCTTCGACGGAAAGAACTTGGTTGCTAACTCCACTTTACTACACTTGCACTTAGGAACTTTTTGCAAGAATTTTTGCTAGAATTTCGCAATGGTGAAGAGCTAAAGCATGGTGTGGTATTTATAGTGGAGAATTAGGGTTTGGGAATTAAAATTTTGGATTAAAAAGCATTAAAATGATATTAAATGGTGAAATGAATAGTCTATGTTTGATTGCAAGGAAATCAAACAGTGCAGAGGAGTTAGGGGAGCTGAAGGGACAAGTGTGCAAAGAACGAAGCTCATCGGAGCTCATCCGACTGTCGGCGCCGGCTCTTGAGGCATTTTGGTCGGTCGATTCTCGAGCCCTGGCCTCGAGATTCGTGCCACATGATTAATTCTGTGTTTACTCCATTTTGCGAGTGTTTGATTTTTCTGAACTTTGCATTTCCCTATGTATTGCACGTGTAACTCCTGGATTTCCCAAAAATTAAAAAGAAAAATCAGAAAAAATAATTGTGTCTGATAGGAATCGAACACACAGGCTACGTCATAGCAGTGTAGAAACTTTTGTAGGGATGCTAGGCATACGCACAAGGGTCTACGAGGCATCAACCATGCCCGATTTAAAATTTAGCCGTGCCGAACAATCCTAACCAAGATCTTTATACTAGAGTTTAGGCGAAAACAAGCATGTTAAACAGTTTAACACTAAGTGAGAGGGATTACAACCTTTGTAGATCCGGTCCTTCACTTCTAAAGCTTCGTGTTGAGGTCCCTTTGCTGCGATCATCGTGTTTCGGACTCTCGAGAGGCTCCACGAAGAGAAAGATGCAAGCTTACTTCCGATCTTCGATAACAAAGATAATCTACCTTGATATTTCATTAACACAAGCTCTCACTCACAAAATGAAGTGAACACCCTCATCTAAATGGCAAGGGTAGATGAGGATGATGAAGTAGAATTTTTGCTCTCATTTTTTTTCTTATTCTCACTCACTTTCATCACAAAATCAAAGTAAGAAAGCTTTTTCATCAAGCAAGAAGAAGAAGAAATAGTAAACCTTTTGTGATGAAAAAAAAAGATCATGATCAATAATGCAACCATGGTTAACCATAATAAGGCTAACCCATGTAGAGATTTAACTAGGGCTAGGGTTTGGGTTGGGTTAAAGAATGAGTCACTCACAAATATCTTAGCAAAAACAAAAAGGAAACCTTCTAGAAGTATCAAGAAGGATCTAACCCAAAACAAACCCTAACCTTGTTTAATCTCCACTAATCATGTTGCATTAAAAACTGTATCATGTTACAATATTATATATCACATATTGTAACAAAATAAAATAATACAATTAACATATATCGCATATATATCAATGTATTACCCGAGTGAGAAAAAGAATCTTTTAGTGAGCTAATATTAGTTAATGTAATTTAATATATCATATATATTATTATATATTAAATTATCGAATCAACACTTGATCCGACAATCCGTCTACATCGCATACAACCGACTAATATATCATTTACCGATTCATCGAATCAACACTTGATCCGATGACCCGGCTGATATCAAATATCGCGAGAATAGAATACGGTATCTCATATCGCATTATCCTCGGTCCTGCACATATCACATATGTGCAGCTACTCCATTTTGCTTGAGTCAAGAAACCTCTGTGTAGGACTCTAAAGAATCGTCAATACGCCGGCAGTAGGTGATGATCATATCAAACACCCACAAGCTGCAAGCGGTCAGCTAAACATAACAGCCACCCAGGTATTGAGCGCTCAGAAGATCAAAAAGTAAGCCTGTACATTCTCCTGTGAATCCAATCAGTAACACTCCCGTACAGTCCGGTCTCGTCGTCTGATATGTCGCATATCTCGCCTAGGGGTGGTAAACGTCAGACCCCAGTAGCTTGATAAGTCGTGTCGATATGAGGTCTATAACAGCTCGAGAAACTACTGATAACACTTACCAGTAAATCTCAGCAACCATGGCCAGGGATTTCCAGTTATAGCCAATCGAACACAGCACAACATCAACTCTCTATACCGGGAGAGACGAATCCCCTCCTATCGCTCATTGCCTCCATATGATTCGGGACTGTACCCAAAAGCCACCTTTTTGCACGCCCTCTTGGACGTGGTATGATGGAAATCAAAGCACAGCGAGAATCACACAAGACTCTATGACGATCTCGGGTCAACAGACTACTCTGTACCAGTGTCACCGGAGAACTACCATCTGACGTGAGGTATAATACCATCTGGGAGTTCTCGGCGAGTCCGTCCAGTGTACCCAGTCTCTACTGAGCACCCGTACACCATCCTTGATGTCAAAGACCGATGGATATGGGATCATCCATCGCCCATCATATGGATCAAGATGCGTATATGCTAGTCTACTCTGGTGTATCGATGCCCTGTCTCGATACACCCTCGACTAGGAACAGTTATAGGATGTACTCGTCGACTACCGTGGCCCCACTAGTATGATCTCATCATAGTCCCAGTAGTCGAGTACATATCCTAAGGGCTTTATCAACATGTAACATAGAGACAATCAGAGTACATGTTAAGATAAAGTACAACCAGATAGCATACTATTATGTCGAGGAAGAAAGTCCTCCCTATATATGTCCAAGCATCCATTACAATATACATCATATGTACAGTAATGGCCTTTAGGGCATACATATAACTAACAATCTCCCACTTGCACTAGGGCCATCTGTTGTGGTATCACATACCCAACAATTAGCTGTGGTTGAAGTATCTCATACTCAACCATCCCATAAAAGTCTCTACTGGGAAAAAGGCCTTTGTGAGTGGATCCGCGCTGTTGTCCTCTGTGTCTACTCTCCTAACCTCGATCTCCATGGAGATCAACCATCTCCATGATCAGGTGATACTGCCTAAGATTTATATCTGGATTTCTGATGGGACGGTGGTTCCTTGGCTAAAGCCACAACTCCATTGTCACACAATGGTAGGAACGAAGTTCATCTCATGAACTTATATATATCCAGACTGCCTCTTTGGTAGCATCCTTGGTAACGATGTATCTTGCCTTTAATCGTCTAGTATGTCACGGTATCTAGTTTGGAACTCTTCCAACATACCGTCCCTCCACTGAGGGTAAAGACAATGCCTGCGACTAACATTCAGTCGTACTTATCACCCTGGAACCTTTCCAGTGATTCTCCCCAGGATCGATTGATACCATCTCACTACAACTAGTGAGAATCCTAACATCCAATTAGATCTATCCCATAGATCCATAACCCATGATTTAGGAGGTATCATCTTGATCCTATATGGAGAATCATTGTGATAAGAGGAGATTGACCAAGCGTAGCATAGGAAACTCCTTCCCTATCAAGAGTATGTCATCCACGTACTCTACGAGGATCACCACCATACTCTCTACTACCTTTTTGTATATACAAGGTTCATCTACCATTTTGATGAAGTCAAACTCTTTGACTACCATATTAAAACAGATGTTCCAACTCCGCGATGCCTGATTTATCACATAAAATATCTTGCTCACGTTTCCTCTGCTCCCATTATCTACGAAGCCCTCTCGCTGTGTACTTATAGACGCTCTCTTCCAAAACATTATTTAGAAAAGCAGTCATGACACCCAACCACCAGATTTGTAGTCATGGTATGTAGCCGTGGCAAGTAGGATCTGGATGGACTTAAGCATAGCTTTGAAAGTCTCAACTTTTCCATGTACACCAAGTAATCTTCTCAAGATATACTTGCTCCTGATAGGGATTTAACCCTTCAGATAAAGCAACCAAAGTCCATATTTTGTTGGTGTATAAGGATTCCATCTCAGATCGCTAAGCATCCAGCCATTCTTACAGAGTCCCACTCCTGATGGCTTGCTCGAAACTAGTTGGGTCACCATCTCATGATGCAATCCTCGCTCCCACTGTCATAGAGAAACCGAAGTATCTCTCAGGTGGGTGAGGAACCCTACTAGATCGGCGGAGAGGCTGAGGTTCGTTGGTTACTATTGAATCCTTTGGTTCTACCAAATCATCAGCTGCAGTTTGTATAGCTGGAACTCTTTCCAGTTCTACCTCATGACCAATAATTTCTTCACAAGAAATTCCCTTTCACAAAGGTGACATGCTGAGAAATAAAACATCTTTTGTTCCTCGGTTAGGTAGAAGATATTCCCTTGCGAATGTTTGGGATATCCAACAAACTTCTACAGAACTGACTTTGCCTCGAACTTGTCCGGATTTTACTTTTTAGACATAGGCCGGACAACCCCAAATCTTAACTTACTTAAGATATGGGCTCTTCCCATTCCATATCACATATGAAGTGGTAGGCAATTGATTTGATTTGAACCCTATTCAATAGGTATGCAGCTTCTCAAGTTCATAACTCCCAAAAGGAAATAGGAAACTCAGTAGTACTCATCATAGAGCACACCATATCACATAGGGTGCTATTGCTCCGTCCCGATATACCATCGTGCTATGGTGTATACGTAGGAGTAATGCTGAGAGAGAATCTCATTCTCCTTTAGAATAGTCCAGGAATTCCGTGCTCCAGTATTCTCCTCCTTGATCTCATCAAAGGACATAATACTTTTACCCGTTTTGGTTCTCTACTTCTAACTTATATTCATTGAATTTCTCAAAAGGTTCAGACTTGTGTTTCAACAGGAACATATGTCCGAATCTTGAGAGATAAACAGTGAATGTAATGAAGTACAAAGAACCGGTCTTGGCATCTGTAGACAGGGGACCTTCATACATCAGCATGTATCAATCCCAAGAGTTCACTAACTCTTTCTCTGTTTCCAATAAATGGAGCTGTGGTCATCTTATCTCTGTGACATGACCGGCAAGTTTCACAAGATGTAAATTCAAACTAATTTAAATATACATGTATATGTAACTTCAGCTAGTCGGGTCGCATTGATATGACCTAGTCTACAATACCTCAAGAAGAATTCGTTCATTTCTGAACTCTTCCTCTTGTGTGTGTTCTGTACATTAAGAACTGTGGTTTGATTTAGAAAGTCTATGCTTTTAGATAACGTGCCTGAACCAATCAACTCTTGATATAGGAAATGTTCAAAACATTATCCAACAATACAAAATTATATTCTTTCTTTACTAATAATGACTCATATGATGTTGTATATCAGGTTCGGTATCTAATAACATTCATTCAGAATCAATGTATTCTGGTAATACAGGGTGATAGTGACCAACAGAGTTAGCTGCAACACTTGCACCGTTTCTATCTCATGAAATTTATCACCCGTTCTCAGTTCTCTATCTATCTGTATCCCATGTAACAAATTACATATATGGGATCCTGATCCGGTATCTCATACCCAGGACGTGAAGGATACTGAGAAACAGTTCTATATAATGAATACACCCGAAGAAGATGCATCAACATGCACTTTCATCGTTTGGGCGGCACGGGAAATCTGGTATTCCCCAATTTCCGGCTCTGTCTTATAACAATTATAAGTTGGAGCGGGACCAACGTTCCCTAGCGCAGTATAACATGCGGGTTCGGTCAATACATTCGTATTATTATCTTGATTGAGGCGTGACATAGTCGTAACCAGGAGAGAGAGAGAGAGAAGAAAACACTCAGCGTGCGCTTTTACAAGATTAGATTGGTTATCAATTTATCTAATCAGGATGTCTCCCACTGTTTTAGTCAAATCTTCTTTCAAACCCTAAAAGGAAAGACTAGCCGGGATTAATTACACCCTATAAGTTCGCCAATCTTTCAGCCAGGCCAGTGCCGGTACTTTGAGGGAGGTTCCCCGTGCTTTCGCACGGACCTAATTAAAGTAAATCTCGTTTTTCCAGGGGCGTAACCCCGTTAACACCTTTCTAAACACCTACTTGATCGGCTAATTGTAATGTGTAAAACTCTCCCAAGAGTAACTCTTACTCGCAGCGGGTATCGAGATCCAACTATCTCATAGAAGGTATGCAATCTTATTGCAAATTTCAACACTTGAAATTCCCAATAATATTTTACCCCCAGCGTCCTATGACCTTGACAAAGGCCAACAAACCACAAGCTGCTAGTCAAGTTCAACTCGTCATTTCCTGATTGAATTAAACCCACCAGCACGGCCCTTGACAAAGGCCAACAAGGTCGCACGACTACCCTAATCCAATCTGCATCATATGCATAAGCAGATAAGTACTATTCAGCTACCGCACACTACGCCTTGACAAAGGCCAACAAACGCAGCACGAATACTAAACAGTTCTTATCTGAAATGACGGAGGGCTACGACAGGTTTTTAAGAAAACCCTTTGCGTAATGAACTTGATATCGTTGTAGAATCGAGTGATTTTAAATGGAATGTTTTTTAGGCCTTTTCTAGTTTTGCTAAAGAGGTCACTCCCGGTGAAGGGATCGTCGGCTCTTTCCTCATCGAATAAGGTGCAGGATATTTCACAAATATCACTATGCAAAGCAAAAACTATAGAAACAATCAAAAGACAAACCGAGTTTGTAGCATCTGCTAGTTTCACTAAAGAGGTCACTCCCGGTGAAGGGATCTCGGCTCTTTGCTTATCGAATAAAGTGCTGGATGTTCTACAAGGAACACCGCTATGCAAAGCAAGAACTAGAGCTACCAGTTTTTAAACAAGTTTCTACAACATCTTAGGTTTCTTTTATTTCATTAATCTCATTAATGAAGTCCCATTTTATTATGCTTCACAAGCATCACATTTGAAACGAAATCTGCAATATAACATATATCTCATATATATAATATAAACATTCGTCTCAGGCAGTAATATGATCTCATCATAGAACATTGCAGCAGAAGAACATATATGAAATATTGATTATACTAGGATGCCCGTGTTTTAATACGAGCCTGTATAAAACACGGATTCCACGGTCGCGATGAATAGCCAAACCTACATCCCTATACCCCTACGAGAGCGGCAAGCAACACTGCCAATTCTAGGGTTAGGAGACCCGGTCTCGACTCCTCGAGATGGTCTCCCACTGGACCCTAGAACCCCGTTACTTGTGCTCCCCGCCTTGGGTCTACCTAATGCGGAAAAGTAAATAATATCCAAGGGTGACATCATCCTCAGCCCGGAAGTGCCCCAATAAAAGAATATTACATACAAATGAATTTTACATGAATGAAAATAAAAACCCTCATTTCACATAAAACCCCCGGCTATTCAAACGCGATGATCCAATACAACATATCACAGCAACACATAATATCTCATATCAGCAACGTAAGCAAGTATGCGTATCCCGATTGTCGTTGATGTATAGCAACGAAGCCGGCGATACACCACATACTACACTTACGGTCACAGAAAAGAAAGTGTAAAACTACAACAGTTGGAATCCGCAACCTCCTCAGACATCGCATGCCTAACCAAACGAATTCCTTAGACATCGCATGCCTAACAATTATAAACCCCGCATTTTAGTCTCATTATCGAAAACTCTTTTCAATGTCAAGTCGGGCAATTCAACAAGATTCCCAACATCCTGATCGAATACTCGTCGCAAACTTTAGTAGACGGCCGCACCCCCGGATGCCGTCGACGAAGTGCACTAAGGCGGAACACCGCTGCCGCGAGCACCCGGACGGATGCTTTTGGCGACGGGGTTCTTCTACAGTCACTTGGTCGGGGATATGGGGCATAGCTGTCTGTTAAGTTTACCCGGCGAGTATCCGCGTACGCTACGTGATTGCGACGGACTTTTGATCGCATCAAAATCCCGTTGCAATCGATCAATTGAGACTAAACTGCTAGATTTATAACATTCAAATTAGTTATCTCATAACTACTTGTGGATTCCAAATATTGTATCACATTCCAGATAAATAGACAATGTTAAAATTTCCGATCGAATAATCAAACACCCAAGTTTTCCCAAATAGTTCTCAACACTTGAAATTAGTTTTAAAACATCCATCACATGCCATAGTACCAATGGTCCAGCCGTAGAAGGGTCAAGCCAACGCCTCACATGTGGCACGCCGTACTGCCACAAACCCTAAGATTTAGAGGTAGTTCAAGACGGTCACATAATCGAGTTAAGGTTTGTTGTCTTCTAGAGGGTCCACCGCGTTACTTGCACGACTTAGAACGTTCTTAAACTACGGAAAAATCCAATGCTTGGAAATTTTTCAGGTCGGGAAAAAGTGAGTTATTGATATCCGTTCGAACTTTTTAACAAGTTCTAAATTATTATCTGGACAAACTAAACGAGATTATACTTTCCGATCGAATCAACAAGCTCCCAATACAACCCAGAAAACTCAACACTTGAGTGGAATTAAAAATTCCCAGAATTGTGCAAAAGAACCCAGGAATATTACTGTAAAGTTGTGGGCCCCAATGATACTGTTCCGCCGCGGAACCGCAGCCACGTGCATGGTTTAGCCGCGGTTCCGCGGTCACGTGACCGATTTAGGAGTCCGTACTTCACAGTAATTCTTAGATTCTCCTGCTTATTTTTCTGAGTATTTTTAATATGAAAAAATCAACAGTTTTGAAAAATTTCCAGAAACTAGGTTTAAACGGGTATTCGGAGTTTGATCGTACTTTAAATTTCGCCTAGACTTCGCCTAAACCTCTAGCTTGGCTCTGATACCACTGTAGGGATGCTAGGCACACGCACAAGGGTCTACGAGGCATCAACCATACCCGATTTAAAATTTAGCCGTGCTGAACAACCCTAACCAAAATCTTTATACTAGAGTTTAGGCGAAAACAAGCATGTTAAACACTTTAACACTGAGTGAGAAGGATTACAACCTTTGTAGATCCGGTCCTTCACTTCTAAACCTCCGTGTTGAGGTCTCTTCGCTACGATCATCGTGTTCCGGACTCTCGAGAGGCTCCACGAAGAGAAAAATGCAAGCTTGCTTCCGATCTTCGATAACAAAGATGATCTACCTTGAAGTTTCATTAACACAAGCTCTCACTCACAAAATGAAGTGAACACCCTCATCTAAATGGCAAGGGTAGATGAGAATGATGAAGTAGGATTTTTGCTCTCATTTTTTTTTCTTATTCTCACTCACTTTCATCACAAAATCAAAGCAAGAAAGCTTTTTCATCAAGCAAGAAGAAGAAGAAGAATAGTAAACCTTTTGTGATGAATCATGAAAAAAAAGATCATGATTAATAATGCAACCATGGTTAACCATGATAAGGCTAACCCATGTAGAGATTTAACTAGGGCTAGGGTTTGGGTTGGGTTAAAGAATGAGTCACTCACAAATATCTTAGCAAAAACAAAAAGGAAACCTTCTAGAAGTATCAAGAAGGATCTAACCCAAAACAAACCCTAACCTTATTTAATCTCCACTAATCATGTTGCATTAAAAACTGTATCATGTTACAATATTATATATCACATATTGTAACAAAATAAAATAATACAATTAACATATATCGCATATATATCAATGTATTACTCGAGTGAGAAAAAGAATCTTTTAGTGAGCTAATATTAGTTAATGTAATTTAATATATCATATATATTATTATACATTAAATTATCGAATCAACACTTGATCCGACAATCCGTCTACATCGCATACAACCGACTAATATATCATTTACCGATTCATCGAATCAACACTTGATCCGATGACCCGGCTGATATCAAATATCGCGAGAATAGAATACAGTATCTCATATCGCATTATCCTCGGTCCTGCACATATCACATATGTGCAGCTACTCCGTTTTGCCTGAGTCAAGAAACCTCTGTGTAGGACTCTAAAGAATCGTCAATACGCCGGCAGTAGGTGATGATCATATCAAACACTCACAAGCTGCAAGCGGTCAGCTAAACGTAACAGCCATCCAGGTATTGAGTGCTCAGAAGATCAACAAGCAAGCCTGTACATTCTCGTGTGAATCCAATCAGTAACACTCCTGTACAGTCCGGTCTCGTCGTCTGATATGTCGCATATCTTGTCTAGGGGTGGTAAACGTCAGACCCCAGTAGCTTGATAAGTCGTGTCGATATGAGATCTATAACAGTTCGAGAAACTACTGATAACACTTACCAGTAAATCTCAGCAACCCTGGCCAGGGATTTCCAGTTATAGCCAATCGAACACAGCACAACATCAACTCCCTATACCGGGAGAGACGAATCCCCTCCTATCGTTCATTGCCTCCTTGTGATTCGGGACTGTATCCAAAAGCCACCTTTTTGCACGCCCTCTTGGATGTGGTATGATGGAAATCAAAGCACAGCGGGAATCACACAAGACTCTATGACGATCTCGGGTCAACAGACTACTCTGTACCAGTGTCACCGGAGAACTGCCATCTGACGTGAGGTATAATACCATCTGGGAGTTCTCGGCGAGTCCATCCAGTGTACCCAGTCTCTACTGAGCACCCGTACACCATCCTTGATCTCAAACACCGATGGATATGGGATCATCCATCGCCCATCATATGGGTCAAGATGCGTATACGCTAGTCTACTCTGGTGTATAGATGTCCTGTCTCGATACACCCTCGACTAGGAACAGTTATAGGATGTACTCGTCGACTACCGTGGCCCCACTAGTATGATCTCATCATAGTCCCAGTAGTCAAGTACATATCCTAAGGGCTTTATCAACATGTAACATAGAGACAATCAGAGTACTGTTAGTTATATGTATGCCCTAGAGGCCATTACTGTACATAGGATGTATATTGTAGTGGATGCTGGGACATATATAGGGAGGACTTTCTTGCTCGACATGATAGTATGCTATCTGGTTGATCTTTACCTTAACGTGTATACTGTTTGTCTCTCTGTTACATGTTGGTAAAGCCCTTAGGATGTGTACTTGACTACCTGGACTATGATGCGGATCATACTAGTGGGAACATGGTAGTCCATAAGTACATCCTTCAAAGTCCCTAGTCGAGGGTGTATCGAGACGGGGCATCGATATACCAGAGTAGACCAGCGTATACCTTCTCGACCCATACAGATGGGCGATGGATGATCCCATATCCATCGGTGTTTGACATCAGAGATGATATACGGGTGCTCAGTAGAGACTGGGTACACTGGACGGACTCGCCGAGAACTCCCAGATGGTATTATACCTCACGTCAGATGGCAGTTCTCTGGTGACACTGGTACAGAGTAGTCTGTTGACCCGAGATCGTCATAGAGTCTTGTGTGGTTCCCACTGTGCTTTGATTTCCATCTTACCACGTCCAAGAGGGCGTGCAAAACGGTGGTTTTTGGGTACAGTCCCGAGTCACATGGAGGCAATGAGCGATAGGAGGGGATTCGTCTCTCCCGGTATAGGGGGTTGATGTTGCGCTGTGTTCGATTGGCTATAACAGGAAGTCCCTGGCCAGGGCTGCTCAGAGAATTGCTGGTAAGTGTTACCAGTAGTTTCTCGACCCGTTATGAGCCTCATATCGACACGACTTATCGAGCTATTGGGGTCTGACGTTTACCACCCCTAAGCGAGATATGCGACATATCAGACGATCAGACCGGACTGTACGGTAGTGTTACTGGTCGGATTCACTGGAGTGTGAGCGGGCTTGCTCATCGATCTTCAGATCGCTCAATACCCGGGTGGCCGTTACGTTTAGCAGACCGCTTGCGGCTTGTGGGTGTTTGATATGATCATCACCTGCTGCCGGCGTATTGACGAGTCTTTAGAGTCCTACACAGAGGTTTCCTGGCTCAAGCGAAACGAAATAGGAGCGCATATGAGATATGTGCGGGACCGAGAATAATACGTGTATGTGATACCGTATTACATTCTCGCGATGAATGTATCGGAAAGGTTGTATGCGATATAACCTAGTTATCGATTCAAGCGTTGATTCGATAAGCCGATACATTGAATACTAGTCGGTTGTGTGCGACATGACCTGATCATTGAATCAAGTGTTGATTTAATGATTTAATGCATAATTATATATTTGATATGTTACTTTGCACTAACTAGTATTGGTTCACTTTAAACGGATTTTCTCGCTTGGGTTGTGCACATTGTGTATGTGATATATTTTTGTGCACTTGTATGTATCATGTTTGATGATGCATGCTAACTTGTGTTTTGTGTAAAGTTTAAACCATGGTTATGTAATGGTTAGGGTTTACATTTTCATATCTATTTATTTATTCATTTATTCATTTTGGAAAATGTAAAGCAAATGAGAAAATGGTGGGTTCTTTTGTTTTGTTCATGAAGCTTCATGAAGACTTTGACCAAGTTACCATTTTGTCTCATGCTTAACCCTAACCATCCCACTAACCATGATTTATTCTCTACACTTGACCATGGTTCTTGTTATGATAAGTATTGATTTTCTTTTTCAATATTTATTCAACTTATCATAACATTTCTTCTTCTTCTTCCTTGAACTCAAGAAGAAAAAGCTTTCTTCATCAATGGTGAATTGAGCAAACAAGTGAGAAATCCAATTCTAAAGTCTACCCACTTCCTATTTCTTCATCCTCTACCTCTTTCCAAGTAGTAGAGTGTGTTTCCTTCACAAGTTTTAGGGCTTGGTGAAGGTGGAGCTTGATTTAGCGATGCCTCGACGTAGATCATCTTCGGCATGGACATCGACGACCTAGCTCGCTTTTTCTCCGACGAAGCCGACTCTAGAGCCCGGATTTGATTTGGACAGCGGAGAGGACCTCGTTGCGGAGCCATGGAGGTGGAGCACCGGATCTACAAAGGTTGTATTTCCGTTAAACTTTTAGTTAAGTGTTAACTAGTTAGTTTTTCGCCTAGACATCTAGCCGACGATCCGTAGTTTAGGGTTTGTAGGCACCGTAAAATTTGAAATTGGCATGTTTGATGCCTTGTGAGACCTCTTGGGAGTGCCTAGGAACCCTACAGTGGTATCAGAGCCTAGCTAGAGCCTTAGGCGAAGTCCAGACGGAAATTGAAGTCCGAACGAACCCGAAACCCCGAACCAATATTGCTCTCTGTCCAATTTTTAAAAACAGGGATTTTTCAGTATTAAAAATATCCAGAAAAACATGCAGGAAAATATAAGAGTAACTGTGCAATTCGTAACCATAATTCCATTAAAGCGCCGCGCTTCCGCGGCACGAGCATGGCTCGTGCGGCGGAAACGCGGCCGTTTTGTCGTTTTGTGAGACGAAGTTTACACAGTAACTCCTAGTTTCCAGTGTTGGTCTTCCTGGGTATTTTTAATATTTTTCAAGAGTTGAATTTTTCTGAGTTGATTTGGGGATTCGGTGTTTCGATCGGGGTATCAAATTTTGTCTATTTGGCTTTCCGGATAAATTTTAGAATATGTTAAAAAGTTCGACCGGATATAAATACCCAATTTTTCCCCTGTCGGGAAATTTCCAAGTGTTGGATTTTTCCGTAGTTTAACGACGTTCTAAGTAGTGCAAGTAACGCGATGGTCCCTCTAGAAGACAACAAACCTTAACTCGATTATGTGACCGTCTTGAACTGCCCTTTGAACCTTCGGGTTTGGGGCAGTACGGCGTGCCACATGTGAGGCGTTGGCTTGACCCTTCTACGGCTGGACCGTCGGTACTGAGGCACGAACGGAATGTTGTTAGACTTATTTCATGTGTTGATCTGTATTGGGAAAACTAGGGTGTTCGATTGTTCGATCGGAAAGTTTAACATTTTCTATTTATCTGGAATGGGATACAATAATTGGAATTCACAACAAGTTATGAGATAACTGAATGAATGTTATAAACATAGCAGTTTAGTCTCACTTGATCGGTTGCTACGGAATTTTGATGTGATCAAAAGTCCGTCGCAATCACGTAGCGTACGCGGATACTCGCCGGGTAAACTTAATAGACAGCCTCACTCCATAGCCCCGACCAAGTGACTGTAGGAGAACCCCGTCGCCGAAAGCATCCGTTCGGGTGCTCGCGGCAGCGGTGTTCCGCCTTGGTGCACTTCGTCGACGGTATCGGGGGTGCAGCCGTCTACTGAAGTTTGCGACGAGCATTCGATCATAATGTCGGGAATCCTATTGAATTGCCCGACTTGGTATTGAAAAGTGTTTTCGATAATGAGACTAAAATGCGGGGTTTATAATTGTTAGGCATGTGATGTCTAAGTAATTCATTTGGTCAGGCATGCGATGTCTGAGGTGATTGCGGATTCCAACTGTTGTAGTTTTACACTTTCTTTTCTGTGACCGTAAGTGTAATATGTGATATCGCCGGTTTCGTTGCTATATGTCAACGACAATTGGGATGGACATATTTACTTACGTTGATGACATGTGATGTTATGTGTTGCTGGATATGTTATATTGGATCGTCGTGTTTGAATAGCCGGGGGTTTTTATGTGAGATGAGTGTTTTTCATTTTCATTCATGTAAAAACTTGTATGTAATATTCTTTTATTGGGGCACTTCCAGGTAGCGGAAGTAGTCACCGTTTGTATATTATTTACTTTTCCGCACTAGGATAGACCCAAGGAGGAGGGCACAAGTAACCGGGTTCTGGAGTCCAGTGGGAGACCAACTCGAGGAGTCGAGTCCGGGTCTCCTAACTCCAGAATTGGTAGGGTTGCTTGCCACTCTCGCAGGGGTCTAGGGGTGTGGGTTTGGCTATTCATCACGACCGTGGAATCCGTGTTTTATACTGGCTCGTATTGAAAACACGGACGTCCTAGTATATCCAATATTTCATATGATTCTTCTGCTGCGATATCTGTGATGTGATCATGTGATGTTCTGTGATAGATACAGTATATAGTATATATGATATATTATATAGACGTTACTTATGTTTTACACCCGCGCTAGCTCTGCCCCGCTCTGCCGTTACTTACCTAACCTAACGGTGCACGAGGGGACATCGAGGCGAATGCGGATGGCATAAGTGTACGTCGTATTTATCTGTGATGTTTAGGTACATAATTGATGGGACTTCATTAATGTGATTAATGAAATAAAAGAAACCTAAGATGTTGTAGAATCGAATTTCAAAATAAAACAGGTAGCTACAGTTTTTGCTTTGCACAGCGGTATATGCGATATATCCTGCACCTTATTCGATGAGGAAAGGACCGAGATCCCTTCACCGGGAGTGACTCCTTTAGCAATAACTGGCAGATGCTACACACTCGGTTTGTCTTTTGATTGCTTTTAAGTGTTTTTGCTTTGCACAGTGATATATATGATATATCCCGCACCTCATTCAACGAGGAAAGGACCGACGATCCCTTCACCGGGAGTGACTCCTTTAGCAAAACTAGAAAAGCCTCAAAAACACTCCATTTTTAAAATTATTTGATTCTACAACGATATCAAGTTCATTACGCAATAGGTTTTCAGAAAAACCTGTCGTAGCCCTCCGTCATTTCAGATAAGTGCTGTTTAGTATTCGTGCTGCGTTTGTTGACCTCCGTCAAGGCGCAGTGTGCGGTAGCTAACCAGTATTTATCTGCTTATGCATATGATGCAGATTGAGTTAGGGTAGTCGTGCGGCCTTGTTGACCTCCGTCAAGGGTCGTGCGGGTGGGTTTAATTCGATCAAGAAATGACGGGTTGAACTTGACTAGTAGCCTATGGTTTGTTGACCTCCGTCAAGGTCATAGGGTGCTAGGGGCAAAATATTATCGGGAATTTCAAGTGTTGAGATTTGCAATGAGATTGCATACCTTCTATGAGATAGTTGGATCCCGATACCCGCTGCGAGTAAGTGTTACTCCTGGGAGAGTTTTATACATTACAATTAGCCGATCAAGTAGGTGTCTAGAAAGGTGTTAACGGGGTTACGCCTCTGGGAAAACGAGGTTTACATTAATTAGGTTCGTGCGAAAGCACGGGGGACCTCCCTCAAAGTACCGACACTGGCCTGGCTGAAAGATTGGCGAACTTGTAGTGTGTAATTAATCCCGGCTAGTCTTTCCTTTTAGGGTTTGAAGGAAGATTTGATAAAAAGCAGTGGGAGCCATCCTGATTAGATAAAATAATAACCAATCTATTCTTGCAAGAGCGCACGCTGAGTGTTTTCTTCTCTCTCTCTCCTGGTAGCGACCATATCACGCCTTAATCAAGATAATAATACGGAATATTGACCGAACCCGCTTGTAATACTGAGCTGGGGAACGTTGGTCCCGCTCCTACTTATAATTATTATAAGACAGAGCAGGAAATTGGGGATTACCAGAATTCCCGTGCCGCACAAACGAAGAGAGAGCATGCTGATGCATCATCTTCGGGTGTGTTCGTTACAAAGAACTGTTTCTCTGTATCCTCTACGTCCTGGGTATGTGATACCAGATCAGGATCCCAGATATGTAATCTGTTACATAGGGCTACAGAAAGGTAGAGAACTGAGAACGGGTGATAAGTTTCATGAGACAGAAAACGGGGCAAGTGTTGCAGCCAAGTCTGTTGGTCACTGTCACCCTGTATTACAAATACATTGATTCTGAATGAATGTTATTAGATACCGAACCTGATATACAAAATCATATCTGTCTCTTTATTAGTAAAGGAACGATAAAATTTTGTATTGTTGGATAATGTTTTGAACATTTCCTATATCAAAAGTTGATCGGTTCAGGCACGTTATCTAAAAGCATTGATGTTCTAAATCAAACTACAGTTCTTAGTATACGGAACACACACAAGAGGAAGAGTTCAGAAATGAACGAATCCTTCTTGAGGCATTGCAGACTAGGTCATATCAATGTAACCCGACTGGCTGGAGTTACATTTAGATGCATATTTAAATCAGTTTGAATCTACATCTTGTGAAACTTGCCAGTCATGTCACAAAGATATAATGACACTAGCTCTGTTTATTGGAAACAGAGAAAGAGTTAGTGAACTCTTGGGATGATACATGTTGATGTATGTAGGTCCCCTGTCTACACATGCCAAGACTGGTTCTTTGTACTTCGTTACATTCTCTGATAATCTCTCAAGATTCAGACATATGTTCCTGTTGAAACATAAGTTCGAACCTTTTGAGATATTCACAGAATATAAGTTAGAAGTAGAGAACCAATAAAGGTATAAGTATTATGTCCTATGATGAGATCAAGGAGGAGAATACTTGAGCACGGAAATCCTGGACTATTCTAAAGGAGAATGAGATTCTCTCTCAGCATTACTCCTCTGAATACACCATAGCACGATGGTATATCGGGGCGGAGCAATAACACCATATATGATAAGGTGTGCTCTATGATGAGTACTACTGAGTTACCTATTTCCTTTTTGGGAATTATGCGCTTGAGAAGCTGCATACCTATTGAATAGGGTTCGAATCAAATCAGTTGCCTACCACCTCATATATGATATGGAAAGGGAAGAGCCCATATCTTAAGATAGTTAAGATTTGGGGTTGCCCGGCCTATGTCTAAAAGCAAAATCCGGACAAGCTCGAGGCAAGATCTGTTATGTACAACTGGAAAAGTTCCAACTATACAAACAACAGAAGATGATTTGGTAGAACCAAAGGATTCAGTAGATACCAACGAACCTCAACCTCTCCGCCGATCTAGTAGGGTTCCTCACCCACCTGAGAGATACTTCGGTTTCTCTATGACAGTGGGAGCGAGGATTGCATCATGAGATGATGACCCAACTAGTTTCGAGCTGGCCATCAGGAGTAAGACTCTATAAGAATGGCTGGATGCTTAGTGATCTGAGATGGAATCCTTATACACCAACAAAGTATGGACTTTGGTTGCTGTATCTGAAGGGTTAAATCCCCATCAGGAGCAAGTATATCTTGAGAAGATTACTTGGTGTACATGGAAAGGTTGAGACTTTCAAAGCTAGACTTGTTAAAGGTTTGCTTCATTGACCAAGCGTGGATTATGATGAAACATTTTCAAGTGGCTATGCTTAAGTCCATCCAGATCTTACTTGCCACGGCTACATACCATAACTACGATATCTGGCGGTTGGGTGCCATGACTGCTTTTCTAAATGATGATTTAGAAGAGGACGTCTATAAGTACACAGCCAGAGGGCTTCGTAGACAGTGGGAGCAGCGGATACGTGTGCAAGATGTTTTATATGATAAAGCAGGCATCGCGGAGTTGGAACATTTGTTTTGATGAATTAGTCAAAGAAGTTGACATCATCAAAATGGTAGATGAACCTTGTATAAACAAGAAGGTAGTAGGGAGTATGGTGACGATCCTCGTAGAGTACGTGGATGACATACTCTTGATAGGGAAGGAGTTTCTTATGCTACGCTCGATCAATCTCCGCTTATCACAAAGATTCTCCATATAGGATTAAAGTGATACCTACTAACTCCTGGATTTTGGATCTATGAGATAGATCTAAATGGATGTTAGGATTCTTACTTGTCGAAGTGAGATGGTATCACATGATCCTGGGGAGAATCGCTGGAAGGGTTCCAGGGTGATAAAGACGACTGAGTGTCAGTCACAGGCATTGTCTTAACCCTCAGTAAAGGGACGGTATATTGGAAGAGTTCCAAGATAGATACCGTGACATACTAGACGATAAAGGCAGGATACATCGCTACTTAAGATGCTACCAAAGAGCCTGTTTGGGTGTATACTGGTTCATGAGATGAACTATGTTCCTCCCATTGTGTGACAATGGAGTTGTGGCTCATGCCAAGGAACGCCGGTCCCATCAGTGATCCAGACATATTCTAATGCAGTATCACTTGATCATGGAAATGGTTGATCTCCAGGGAGATCGAGGTTAGGAGAGTAGACTCAGAGGACAACACAGCGGATCCACTCACAAAGGCCTGTTCCCAGAGAGAGCCTTTTATGGGATGGTTGAGTATGAGATACTGCAACCACTGCTATCAGATGGCCCTAGTGCAAGTGGGAGATTGTTAGTTATATGTATGCCCTAGAGGTCATTACTGTACATAGGATGTATATTGTAGTGGATGCTGGGACATATATAGGGAGGACTTTCTTGCTCGACATGATAGTATGCTATCTGGTTGATCTTTACCTTAACGTGTATACTGTTTGTCTCTCTGTTACATGTTGGTAAAGCCCTTAGGATGTGTACTTGACTACCTGGACTATGATGCGGATCATACTAGTGGGAACATGGTAGTCCATAAGTACATCCTTCAAAGTCCCTAGTCGAGGGTGTATCGAGACGGGGCATCGATATACCAGAGTAGACCAGCGTATACCTTCTCGACCCATACAGATGGGCGATGGATGATCCCATATCCATCGGTGTTTGACATCAGAGATGATATACGGGTGCTCAGTAGAGACTGGGTACACTGGACGGACTCGCCGAGAACTCCCAGATGGTATTATACCTCACGTCAGATGGCAGTTCTCTGGTGACACTGGTACAGAGTAGTCTGTTGACCCGAGATCGTCATAGAGTCTTGTGTGGTTCCCACTGTGCTTTGATTTCCATCTTACCACGTCCAAGAGGGCGTGCAAAACGGTGGTTTTTGGGTACAGTCCCGAGTCACATGGAGGCAATGAGCGATAGGAGGGGATTCGTCTCTCCCGGTATAGGGGGTTGATGTTGCGCTGTGTTCGATTGGCTATAACAGGAAGTCCCTGGCCAGGGCTGCTCAGAGAATTGCTGGTAAGTGTTACCAGTAGTTTCTCGACCCGTTATGAGCCTCATATCGACACGACTTATCGAGCTATTGGGGTCTGACGTTTACCACCCCTAAGCGAGATATGCGACATATCAGACGATCAGACCGGACTGTACGGTAGTGTTACTGGTCGGATTCACTGGAGTGTGAGCGGGCTTGCTCGTCGATCTTCAGATCGCTCAATACCCGGGTGGCCGTTACGTTTAGAAGACCGCTTGCGGCTTGTGGGTGTTTGATATGATCATCATCTGCTGCCGGCGTATTGACGAGTCTTTAGAGTCCTACACAGAGGTTTCCTAGCTCAAGCGAAACGAAATAGGAGCGCATATGAGATATGTGCGGGACCGAGAATAATACGTGTATGTGATACCGTATTACATTCTCGCGATGAATGTATCGGAAAGGTTGTATGCGATATAACCTAGTTATCGATTCAAGCGTTGATTCGATAAGCCGATACATTGAATACTAGTCGGTTGTGTGCGACATGACCGGATCATTGAATCAAGTGTTGATTTAATGATTTAATGCATAATTATATATTTGATATGTTACTTTGCACTAACTAGTATTGGTTCACTTTAAACGGATTTTCTCGCTTGGGTTGTGCACATTGTGTATGTGATATATTTTTGTGCACTTGTATGTATCATGTTTGATGATGCATGCTAACTTGTGTTTTGTGTAAAGTTTAAACCATGGTTATGTAATGGTTAGGGTTTACATTTTCATATCTATTTATTTATTCATTTATTCATTTTGGAAAATGTAAAGCAAATGAGAAAATGGTGGCTTCTTTTGTTTTGTTCATGAAGCTTCATGAAGACTTTGACCAAGTTACCATTTTGTCTCATGCTTAACCCTAACCATCCCACTAACCATGATTTATTCTCTACACTTGACCATGGTTCTTGTTATGATAAGTATTGATTTTCTTTTTCAATATTTATTCAACTTATCATAACATTTCTTCTTCTTCTTCCTTGAACTCAAGAAGAAAAAGCTTTCTTCATCAATGGTGAATTGAGCAAACAAGTGAGAAATCCAATTCTAAAGTCTACCCACTTCCTATTTCTTCATCCTCTACCTCTTGCCAAGTAGTAGAGTGTGTTTCCTTCACAAGTTTTAGGGCTTGGTGAAGGTGGAGCTTGATTTAGCGATGCCTCGACGTAGATCATCTTCGGTATGGACATCGACGACCTAGCTCGCTTTTTCTCCGACGAAGCCGACTCTAGAGCCCGGATTTGATTTGGACAGCGGAGAGGACCTCGTTGCGGAGCTATGGAGGTGGAGCACCGGATCTACAAAGGTTGTATTTCCGTTAAACTTTTAGTTAAGTGTTAACTAGTTAGTTTTTCGCCTAGACATCTAGCCGACGATCCGTAGTTTAGGGTTTGTAGGCACCGTAAAATTTGAAATTGGCATGTTCGATGCCTTGTGAGACCTCTTGGGAGTGCCTAGGAACCCTACAAGTACATGTTAAGATAAAGTACAACCAGATAGCATACTATCATGTCGAGGAAGAAAGTCCTCCCTATATATGTCCAAGCATCCATTACAATATATATCATATGTACAGTAATGACCTCTAGGGCATACATATAACTAACAACTTTACCAGTGAGTTACAAATTGTTTCTTGTTTTTATTTAATAGAAATAACTTTTGACTCTTACACAGGCTGTAATACTCTTTTCTGTATAATAACAAGAAAATTTATGTACAAAGATTTCAGAGTCGTTACATTTATTTATTTGAATAAAAGTAAATGAGTCATTCTTTATATATGTTTCAAAACTAATGACTCATTCTTGTTTTATTTTTTGAGAAAGATATTCATATCTTTGGTTCTCATCTTTGAACCTTAGCCATTCTTATTTTCTTCCTCTCTCTCTCTCTCTTAAGTTTTCATTTTGAATGGGAAGAAAGAAATGAGTTGAAAAATGGTGAGCTAATTTTCTTATATCTCTTGCTAATTAGAATTAACAACTTTAATTAACAAGTTACTTCATTTGATGTGATCATTTGGAGTTGGTGCTTGGATTGGAGGAATCTCAAGGTGAATCATTTTCGGCAAGGAGATCATCGATTAAGCTCGATCTGGATAGCGTAGGACCAATGGTAGGGTCATCCGGGATTATCTGGACACGCTACAAAGATTGTAGCTCCCAATTTGCTCTTGTTTTCTTATTTAGCAATTGTAGTGCATGAAACGATCTTGTTGTGGTTAATTGATGCTAAGCTTTCATAAAATTTTGATTCTATGATTCCGCCGTGGTCACAATTGTTGCGACCCTAGTCTCGACGAACTAACAATATCAAAAGAAGGCTTTCTTGTAACGGTAATGATTTAGAACTAATGGTTATAGCTAAATTGAAAAAGATTTATACATCTGTCTTTAAAACAAATTTTTTAACATATATCATATGTTTTATTGAAACTTTGTTGTTGTTGCCTCGGAGCAGACATCTTTATTCGAATCATGGAAAGATTTTAACTAAGATGGCAACCAGGGGCGGACCCATATACAGCCGGTCACGTGGCCCCTCTGAGAATTTGAAAAGAAAGAAATATCTACTTTGATATATCGATGCAACACCATATTATGCATGCATATTATATATATTGGGTTCATAAACATAACACAAATGTATTATAACTGATGTGGCAGTGCATGATCTTACCTAACAAGTGGTTGCATGATCAATTCCACCATTCTCATAATTAATTTTTTTTTGGGAAATATGTATTGACCAATCATTTTGATCTTGTAAACTATGAATTCTTTTAGTGTGTTTTTGGCGAAGGATTAGTGATAAGATGATGGTAAATTTTGAACAAAATCTTAATGAAGCCTTGTTGTATATTGTACCTCCTCTCAAAATCCCTGATCCGCAACTTATGCCAAGACATAAGTCTAATTCTAGTGGATGTCAATTTTATGGAGATGGAATTTATGATAGGTGTTACCAAATGAGAAAAATTATCTATGCAGCTAATCCTAATATAAATCAGAAGGCCTTACCTTTAATGATCCCAGAAGGATCATTGAACAAAAATAGAAAATAATTAATAATCATCTTCCATTGATTTTTGGCTTAATTCCTAATAATCATCTTCGCTTAATTCCAAACAACAACCAAACATTTTGGCCAAATTATGAGAAACTATCAAATCTTCTTAAATACACAATAATCTGTCTCAAAACTTTTCAAAAACCACATGAAATTACCAAAAAAATTCAAAAACTATGAAAAACAACCATAAATTATGTTATAGTTACAAGAAATTACCATAAAATTTCCAAAGTACGGTAGCCTTTCATAATTTTGAAAGAATTTGATATTTTCTCATAATTAGGCCATAAGTAATTGGCATATTTTTGGAATTAAGCCTTATTTTTTTCTTTTTCTTGCATTTTCATTGAAGTCTTTCCACCAAGCGTTAGGCAGGGAGGGGCCTACACCACCGTCTTATCTTTATTTATTCATTTCTTTTCCATTGAATAAACGCACACACATGACACGCTGTCTTATCTTTATTTATCCATTCCTTTATTTATACATATATAGAGAGAGAGAGAGGAAAGATGCCATAGGAGGGGATTTCCTCCTATGGCGTCAAAAAAATACAATCTCTATCATTTTTTCCGACGATCGGCATCCATCATTTTCATCGTTATCATCTAAGACGTGGGTACACCAAATTTTATGTGATTCTACAACCTTTTCACCGTTGAATTAGTGGGTTCAAAATTAACGGTTTACCAATTAATAGAACTTTTTACATTGTTAAATCAACAGTGCAAAAGTTGTAGAGTCACATAAAATTTGGTGTATCCACAACTTAGATGATAACGATGAAGATGATGGATGTCGATCGTCGGAAAAAACGATGGAGGTTGTATTTTTTCGACGCCATATGAGGAAATTCCCTTCTATGGCCTCTTTCCTCCATTATTCTCATATATATATGCGCGTGCGTGTGGGGTAGTGGTCCATTGCAAGCCGGTCCACGTTTTGTTAAGTTTTTTAAAAACGGGAACTCTCGGTCTGCGATATATTTGAACGATCTGATCCGTTCAATTTGATCACCCTACCCTCAAATATACGTGTATGAAAAATTAGAGGATTTGAATACCTTTAACATATGCATCGGATGAGATTTATGTTGTATTATCGAAAGACGTTCATTTTTGCACCCATCGATGCATGGGCTCGAGGATTTCACATCCTTTGATTTTTCATGTACATACACTTCGATTTATGACATATTTTTGAACGATCCGATCTGTTCAACTTGATCACCCTATCCTTAAGTGTATGTGCATGAAAAATCAAAGGATGTAAAGTCATGCATCGATGGGTGCAAAAATGAACGTCTTTTGATTATGCAATATAAATCTCATCCGATGTATAAGTTAAAGGTCTTTAAATCCTTTGATATTTTATGCACATACATTTGAGGGTATGTCGATCAACTTGAACGGACTGGATCGTTCAAATATGTCGTAAATCGAGAGTTCCTGTTTTTAAAAAACGTGGATCGGTTTGCAATAGATCAACCCCCTATATATATGTATGTGTATACACACACACATGTATATAGAATAATAAAGGAAAGAGGCCTTAGGAGGCTTTTTCGTTAGGCGGTGTCAAAAAACCACACCTTTCACCATTTTATTCGACGATCGGCGTCCATTTTTATCATCTACGATGTGGACACACCAAAATTTCACATGATTCTACCACTTTTTCATTGTTGAATTAGCAATGTAAAAAGTTCTGTTGTCGGTAAACCGTTAACTTTGCACCTACTAAATCAACGGTGAAAAAGTGTTAGAATCAAATAAAATTTGGTGTATCTACATCTTAGATGATAAATGCCGATCGTCGAAAAAGTTATGAAGGATGTATTTTTTTGACACAATATGAGAAAATTCGCTCCTGAGACACCTTTCCGCCATTATTCTCATATACACACGCACGGAAACTCTCACACACGAAACTCTTTCCTTTATTCTTGTACAGAGATGGCACTGCCAAAAAAATTAAAAATATCTTACTAATATTCCATATATACATGTATTTTCACCCCTAATATATGGATATTAGGAATGTATTATTCTCATACCAGGTCCAATAACTTACCCTTGACGAACTGGACCGTTTGGCCGAGCTTTTAACAACTTTTATATCCGATCTGAAATTTAAAACGTACATCCAAAATCCGTCCGAACCTGACAATTTTAAAAGTCGTAATACCCCACCCCGTAAATTCAGGTTTCGAACCAGGTTGGGCGAATTTCGGGTTTAGACGGACAGATCTTTTTTTTTGGGATATTTTGAACTTGCCCGTTATAAAATATTTAAAAATTTTAAATTATAGAACTTGAGATAATTTCTTACTAATATACATGCACGAAACATATACTTTCACCAAACTACATAAAATCATATATTATTTTTTGGGGGCTTTTTACTAAAAATCCCTTTTATGCATCGGTAATTACCAAAATTCCCTCTCATACTTCATATTTATTTAAAAGACCTCTCATACATTTAAATTGTTTTAAAAAGCCCTCCTCACCGGTTTTCCATCAAAATTTAACGACCCGTTAGGAAGATAGAACTGGAGTTTGTGTTTGACATGTTCTCTTACCTACAAGGTATTTAGGTAGGTGTTTATTCCATAAAAAAACTCATAATCTCGCTTTATTGAATATTAAGATTTAGCGCGATGCTCTACTTTCAAATGAAATTGCTCATGAACTCAAAGATTGCATTTGAAGGAACAGCAACACTCGATAAGCACGTTGTTGGAGAAAGTTTGGAAAAACGAACCGGTTTCCATGATCAATTTGGGAGATTTTTGATCAAAAATTTAATGCTAAAGCCAATTTAGGAAAAAATTTAGAAATTTTGGAAAAAGAAGAGGGGTTGGAAAGATTTTAAAACCCTAACCGATACTTACCATTCGTTTCCTAATAGAGTGATAGAAGATGCCAAAAATTCCCTTATTCGTTTGTTGGGGGGCTTTTTAGTATAACTTAAATATATGGGAGGCCTTTTAAGTAAATATGAAGCATGGAGAGGCTTTTTAGAAATTAACGAAGCATGAGGGGGTTTTTTTATAATAAAAAGCCTTATTTTTTTTTTAAATTGTACTTAAAAACCGCACCGGCTAAAATTACAATTTGTACAATACAATTGAAAGTGTTTATTACTACCATCACTGGGTTTTACTAGCATCAAGCATGCCATTTTAAAAAAATTTGGGTGCTAATTAACACTAACATAGAATCTAAACTAGATGATTAGGGTTTTAGCTTGATATAAAGAAAACTACATGAAGAAAATGAGGCTACAACCTTTGTAGACCGTGTCCTTCTCTTCAAAAGCTCCGTGTAGTAGTCCACGCGACTCCACTAGGCTCCACTTGAAATTGGATCGAGCTTCCTTTGCAATTTTCGTGCCGAAGATGATCCACCCGAAGCTCCGCTAATCCAAGCTACCTCTTTACTAAACTCTTTAGTGAAGAAAAAATACTACACTTAATTGCTAATCAACTGTAGGATGATGAAATAGCGGTTCTAAACACACTAGGGTTCTCACAAGCTCAAGGTTTCACAACTCATGTAAGGGATTGAGCTTGGAGATAATGGTGAGGAGGAAGAAGGAGAGCTAGAGAACATATGGGCTCATGTAAGAAAAAGAACAAGTGTAAAGAATGCAAGTCAAGAATGGTTTGATCTAAAATGAACTCTATTATTGAAGCATGGAATTCATTTCAATTAAGAAATGAATCATACTTCAATAGTAAAGCCAAACCATGCTTCACCCATTCCTTTTAAAAGTCTCTCCATTTTCCACCTCATTTTCTATTTTCTAAAAATAGAAAATCAACCATGCTTCATATATATATATATATATATATATATATATATATATATATATCACATATATATTAATATATATATAAAGATAAGCAAATAATTAGCGAGCAATAATATTTGTTAATATATAATTATATTAAATATAAATATATATCATATTATTAAATCAACACTTGATTCAATAATCTGGTTATATCACATATAACCTACTAATATCATTTATCTTTATACCACATTATCAAATCAACACTTGATTCGATAATCCAGTTATATCACATATAACCTGACCGATAACAGATAACCGTCAGATTAGAATACGGTATCTCATACTCGTATTCAATCAGGCCCCCGCACATATCAGCATATGTGCCCTACTTCGTTTCGCTTGAACTAGGAAACTTCTGTGTGGAACTCTAAAGACTGGTCAATACGCCAGCAGTGGGTAATGATCACATCAGTTACCCATAAGCCGTCAGCGGTACGAGCTGGACGTAACGGCTATCCAGGTATTGAGCGAATAGAAGAACAATAAGCAAGCCTGTCCAAACTCCCATGAAGCCTATAAGTAACACTTACCGTACAGTCCGGTCTCTTCGTCTGATATGTCGCATATCAAGTCTACGGGTGGAATCGTCAGACCCCAATAACTTGATAAGTCATACCGATGTGTGGCTCATAACGGTTCAAGAAACTACTGATAACACTTACAAGTAAATCTCATCAGCCCTGTCCAGGGACTTACTGTTATAGCCAATCGAGCATAATGCAACATCAACTCCCAATACCGGAAGAGACGAAACCCCTCCTATCGCTCATTGCGTCCATGTGACTCGGGACTGTACCCAAAATCCACCTGTTTGCACGACTCCTTTGAGCTGTGGTAGGGAGGAAATCAAAGCACAGTGGGAACCACATAAGACTCTATGACGATCTCAGATCTACAGACTAACCTGTACCAGTGTCACCAGAGAACTGCTATCTGACGATAGGTATAGTACCAACTAGGAGTTCTCGGCGAGTCCTGTTCAGTGTACCCATTTCCTAATGAGCACCTGCGTACTGTTGGCTATAGTGCCCTCAAGGCAGTTATTGTAATCATAGGCAGATGATTATGATGATTGAGGGAGGACCTATACGGATAGAACAGTTTTACTCAAAATGATAGTATACTATCTGGTTTGTTTTTATCACTATGTACATGCATTATGTGGTATTACAAATCATTATTACATATTGATAGAGCCCATAGGATTCTTGCTTGACTACCAACATTATGATAGCGATCATATACGTGGGAGCTGGGCGGTCTATAAGCACATCCTTAAATGTCTCTAGTTGAGGGAGTATCGAGACTGGGCATTGATACTCCAGAGTAGACTAGTGTGTACTTATCGAGACCCCGACGAGGGGTGGTGGCCGGTCTCACAAGCCATTAGTGTCAGTTTGTCACCTAAGATAGTATACAGGTGCTCATTGGGTTATGAGTATACTGGATGGACTCGTCGGGAACATGCTAGTTGGTATTATACCTATTGTCAGATAGCAGTTCCCAAGTTACATATGTACAGGTTAGTCTGTCGACCTGAGATCGTCATTTGTCTCGTATGAGTTTCCACTGTGTTTTGATTACTACCCTACCACGGCTCAAAAGACTCGTGCAAATAGGTTTTAGTTGGGTACAGTCCCAAGCATATGGAGGCAGTGAGCGGACCGTCGGGGATCCGTCTCTCCCGGTATTGGGGGTTGATGTCACGTAGTGCACGGATGGCCATCACCAGAAATCCTTGGCCAAGATAGTCGAGAATTACTGATTTGGATCAGTAGTTTCTCAGTTGGTGATGGGCTTCATACTGACACGAAATGTCGCGTTATTAAGGGCCTAACTTTATCCACCCCCTAGACTCGTTATGCGATACTCTTAGACGAACGGACCGGACTGTACGGAGATTGTCACGGACAGGCTCAGTAGGGGTTCGAATGAGTTTCCTCGTTGGCCTTCCTTTCTTTCAATACTTGGGTAGCCATTACGTACAGCTAGTGCCACTGACGTGCTTGTGGTTAAGCCCACTGTCAGTGTATTGATGAGTTTTTAGAGTCCCACACAGAGGGTTTCTCTACTTCAGGCGAAACGATGTAGAAGCTGTATGGTTTTACAGCAGGGTTCGATCATATACATGCACTTGTGCACGTATCATGATTCGGACGGATAATATTAGTGGGATTTGGTTTAAGCCGGATCCTAGTATTATATTATTGGAGTATTTTCGTCTCTTTGTATTCATATTTTTTAGAATACGGATACGGGTATGTATATATGGATGAGAGGTATTCTTGTAGTTTATTACAAGGTGCTTCTAGAAGATACCACCTCATTTTTGTTTATAACCATTTTGTTAAATGGTTAATGAGGTGGAGGATGATGTGTGACTTGGCATTTATGGAAGTATGGCTTATGGGGTGACTCATGGTTCACTATTTGGGCATGCTTGATTTATTTGTGTTATGAGATATTTTTGAGGGGCTTGATTCATTTTCTCTAGTTCAAAACACTTCGCCATTTTCTTCATGGTTGCTTTACACAACACTCTCATTTCCTCAAGTTTCTTCTTCTACCTCCACCCTAAAAGTCTCATGTGTTGAGAAATCTAGGATGTTTGGAGACAAATTAATCCATCAATAGACTCTACATTCTCTAGGCTATCTAGTTTAGCAAACTAGGTACCCTAGTTACCTAGGCTTTGAGGTTGGATCTCGAACTATAAATTCTCAGGTGGATCATCTTCGATGGAGAGAGACCGGAGGCCAAACTCGATCCACGACGCCTCAAGGAGCTCATGAAGATGGTAGAAGACAGAAGGACATGGATCATTCGGTATAACCATTTTAACTCCTCTTTAGTTTGGTAGCTTTAGGTTTATGGTAGATCCGGATTATCGGATTGTTCTAGCGCCAGTTTAGAAAAATTCTGTTCCGCAATCGGCCACGGATTGATGACCAGGGCGCTGGCATAAGCCAACATGGTATCAGAGCCAACCCATAAACCTAAACTAGCTAATTTGCACAAGTTTAAAATATCGATCGACCAATTTTTCCGAATCGTATTTCCGTTTCGATGTGTTTGCTGTCGATTTTGAAAGTTGTTCAAATTTTTTTCTGAGGGTCTTAAAATTATGTGCAAGCAAAACTAGAACTAAGAAAAAAAGTTGGGTACCTAACTCCAAAATTCGGCCGCGGAACCTAAGCAAAATGGCATATTTTGCCGCTAAATCGAGACACTTTTTGGGCTACAGTGCCCCAAATTTTTCTGGGGCTCTAGTTCATGGAAATACGATTTTTTTGATATATAGTTTTGGCCCAGATTTTTTTGAGTGCTGGTTTGCATTTGGGGGCCAATTTGGAAAATTTTAGTCGATCGAAATTTTAAGTTCGTGTTTATCAGTGCATGTGATAAATCTGCGACCGTAAATGTCATTAGAGCGGTATAACTCGTCTAGTTGCTATATGTTCGACTATACGAGTTTGCGATCGTGATATTCACGTTGATGTTCTTAGTTGTGTTGATATTGTAGTTGGATTGTCGTGGTGGAGAGCTTGCGGTGCAATGGTAGTAGTACAGTTAAGATTCATTTGTACATTTGATATTCCGGGGCAAGCGTCCGACTTGTGGACTGCCGTCTCTGCCAGTTTGTATATTATTTGTTTGGGGCACGACCGGGTTGAGGTCGATATCACCCGTGTAAATATATTTTCTTTTTCTGTACTAGGATTACCCCGCGGAGGAGTGCTCGAATAGCCGGGTTCTAGAGGGCAATAGGCCCGCATCTCATGGCGTTGAGACGGAGGGGGCATCACTCTATAATTGGCATACTATTCGACACATTCGTAGGGGGTACAAGTTGACCCACGGAGGGGTGCCCAAATTACTGGATTCCGTGCAGTGCTGGGTGGCTTATTCACGTTGTTGATTGGGGTTGCCTCACTTCTGGGATTGGCAGGTAACTTGCCACGCTCGTAGGGGTCCAGGTTTACATTGCACAGGCTATCCACACGACCAGGGGAACGTCGGGTTTCACTTGCGGCTCAAAGGAAACCCGGGACTCCCAGATTATCCAGTTGTTCTATGATGCTTATCGCTATTCTGTGATGTTTCTTATATCATGCTTGGGACGAATGTTATATATATTTATATATATACTAGTAGATTTTGTATATGTTTTGCACCCGCACTAGTCCAGCCCCCGCTCTACCGTTAGTTAAGTAACCTAACGGTGCATGACGGGGCCCAGTGGCGAATGCGGATGGCATATACGTACATTGTATTTTTTTCTTTTTGGTGTGATATGGATTAATTGATGGGACTGCATTAACTCTGATTAATGCAAGGAAAACAAACCTATTTGATGTTGTTGGAACCAAGTTTTTAAAAACTGACATTACAGACGTTTCCTTTTGTTTTGCACAGTGGTATTCAGTTATAAATATCCAGCACCTCATTCGACGAGGCAAGAGCCGAGATCTCTTCATCGGGAGTGACCTCTTGAGCAAAAGTTTGCGTCAGTGTAATAACTTCACTATAGTCGATTCTTTTTCTTTGCATCGTTCTATTCAGTTTGGAATATCCTGCACCTCATTCGACGAGGAAAGAGCCGAGATCCCTTCACAGGGAGTGACCTCTTTAGCAAAAGTTTTCGCCACTATATATTTATAAAACCACTTGGATTCCTTCAACGATATCAAGTTTATTACGTTAAAGGTTTTTCGGCCAAAAACCAGCCGTAGCCCTCCGTCGTTTCTTACAAGTATCACCTAGTATTCATGCTATGTATGTTGGCCTACGTCAAGGTATAGTGTATGGTAGCTGGGTAATACTTATTTGTTGCATGGATATATGATTATTTAAGACAGTCGTACAGTTATTTTGGCCTACGTCAAGGACTTGTACGGGTGGGTCTAAATTAATCCAGGATAATGACAGATTGAACTTGACTAATGACTTATGATATGTTGGCCTACGTCAAGATCATAAGCGTTAGGGGTAAAAACCATATCGGGAGTTTCAAACATACAGGAAACTTGTCAGGCATGCGCATGCCTTCTGGAGTGTGATGACTTGAGTGGATTCCATCAAGTTATCATGCGATGATAGTTGGATCCCGATTCCCACTGATGAGTAGGTGTTACTCCTCGGGTGATTTTAGATGATCCCGACTAATTCTCCTTTTAGGGTTTGAAGGAGAATTCGAGGAAACGATGGGAGCCATCCTGATTAGATAAAGTGATTAAACAATCTGATCTAGGTTAGAGTGCACGCTGAGTGTTTCTTTTCTCTCTCTCTCTCCCTCTCTTTGGTAGCGACCATGACCCGACCTAAACTAAAACTCATGAACCTAGTTAACCGAACTTTCTTAAAACACTTTGGCTTTTGGTTTGTCACGGAGTCGCATATATCATTGCCAATCCTGCATCCCCTTTGCATTTCTCCGGAATACTTCGTATCACTACGAAAATCCATATTGCTTGGATATTTCATCCTATAGTTACATACGAACTCGAAAGAACTTGTTCCAGTTCGAGGATGGATTCTGGTTCTGAAGAAATTGAATAGGATTATTCGGTTGTATTTTCCCTTTACGTTCTTTTAGATTGCGAGAGCTCCTAGGAATAGGAGAGTACACCTATTGCGCTTATTGGATAGTTTTCTTCCAAACTATAGGCAGGTGTCGAAAGGTGGGGAAGGAAGAAAACCAATTAGCCTAAGTGTGGTGTACAGAAGATAATAAGTAAAGACATATAAAGGGATTAGAGTAAGGGCAAAGGAAAATACGACTGCTATCTTTCATGACAAAACCGTGTATACCCCTGCCACTCCTACTTCACCTTTGGATTTCTCCAGAACACTTCGTATCACTACGAAGATCCATATTGCTTGGATATGCCATCGTATAGTTACATATGAACTCGAAGGAACTTGTTCCAGTTCGAGGATGGTTTCTGGTTCTAGAGAAATAGAATAGAATTATTCAGTTGTCTTTTCTCTTTACCTTCTCTCAGGTTGCGAGGGCTCCTGGTATAAAGAGAGTACACCTATTGCGCTTATTGGATAGTCTTCTTCCAAACTTTAGGTTGGTGCCAAAGCGTAGGGAAGGAAGAAAATCAATTAGCCTAAGTGTGGTGTACAAAAGGTAATAAGTAAAGACATATAAAGGGATTGGAGTGAGGGGAAGGAAATATACGGTTACTGTCATGAATCTGGATAGTGGAAGAGGCATTACAAGGAATACCCGGTTACCCCTTCGAAATATTTTCATGTTTCAGTTTTACTGTGCAGTGTTAATTGAAAACTGTTTTCCCAGTTAGATTCTAACTCCAGGGTATGTATTTACCAGATTTGATTCTCACATCTGTATGGCGTTACAGATGGTGAGTGGGAATAAGATATTGGGAATTGGGTGATTAGATCCTCTATATATCGGAATTTTTTGTAATTAGTGATATTTGAGGAAATCACCTGGGTTTCGCCTGACGGCAAATATTTGGTTTTGAATATCCGTTGTTATGCACCAATTTCAAACTGATATATCTGTACATTTATTTTATAAAGCGAGATATAACTTTTTGAAATTATGTCTATGACATTTACCTGTATCAGTTGATGGTTAGGTAAGGTCCATTCAACAACGATGTAATTCTTCTTAACCATAGTATAGTTTTCAACCTACGTTGCACAGGGTTTGAGTTGTTAAACTCAGAGGACTTATACAGAGTATTGTATGTTGTCCGAAGTCCGTTAGGACAAAGGGGTTGGTACTCGTACTATATTCTGTTTACTCATGACTTCTCTAGTTTTAGACAAGTATTTCGTTGAAATATAAGGTCCAAATTTTGAGAAGATATAGGTATAAGAATAAAGTAGAGAACCATATGTTGCAAGTATCAGGATTCTTCAAGATGATCGAAGATGTAGATACTTGTGTTTGGTATTCCGTTGTAAGTAATAGTTTTGAGATTGTTTCTCTTTCAGGTTACTCATATGTGGATGTATTCCTGAATGAGTAATGTTGTATGGCCTCCTTTCATTTGGTTAATATGCACTGGAAACAGCTGCATGATTTTTGAATCTGGTTCCAATTAAATTAGTGCCTTTGTTTCTATATTGGATATATAGAATGGATTCATATCTTAACGATGTTAAGGTATATGGAGTTGTCCGGCTGATGCTTAAAACTAGAACTAGACAAACTCAAGGCATGTTTCAGTAATGACAGTTTGTGGGTTATCCCGGGCTTTGACAAGGGTTAACATTCTACGATCTAGAAGATCAATACTTATATTGTTCTTAACTCGCCACCAGTTTTAGGAAAATGGATTATTTTCAGAAAACATTAGTAGGAGTATGGTAGAACTGGAAGTGATTCCAGAACCACAAATGATTACTGAAAATTTAGTAAAACCTAAATATTCAATTGGTTTCGACGATCCATTAGCCACTCCGCATATTCGGTGGGTAACCTCAGGCACCCGAGAGGTACTTCGGTCTCCTCAAAGACGATAACAAGGAGGTTTTTGATTACCCAAACTTGCCACTACTGCTGTTCTAGACTATGAGCTCTGGCAGGAGGATGAGTATAGCGTCGTTCTAAATTATCTTTAGAAGTGCACATCTATATGACTTTGCCAGAGGGCTGTTGTAGTCAGTAGGAGCAGCGGAAGCATAGTGGGCAAGTAGCTTATGTCTATTTATAGACCAAAGCTGGTAAAGCGGAGATAGATCATCTATTTTTGATGTGACAGTCATAGAGTTTGACTTCATCAGAATAAGAGATGGATCTGGTAAGAAGGTAGTAGGGAGTGATGTCCTGGTTTTTGGATGACATGCACTTAATAGGAAGAGATCTTCCTATACTACGATAGTTTATACTGTGGTTGTCACAAGGTGGTTTCTCCATATAGGATATGGATAAAATATCAGGGATTCTGGTGACTAGATCTATGGTTTTAGATCTAGATTTAGGAAGTGTCCCAATTTGGGTACTTTGACAATATTCTAAAGTGTTTTAAAATGGACGACTCCTAGCGTGGTGGAGTACCCGCAGGTGATGGAGTCACCATCTCTAAAGAGATGTCTTTTAGACTGATGAGCAGAGGGATTTGCATGATTGGCATATCACTTGCTTAGGCAATTGAGTCAATCATAAAATGTCAAGTACAACACCAGATATTGATATTGCACAGGCTGCAATAAGTATATATTAATCCAATACTGGAGAAACATTGGGAAGCAGTTATGAACATAAGTGGATGTTCTTGGTATATGGTAACGGAAGCCTCCTTTGGGAGGCGGTTATCATTTAAGGCTTCCAAGGTAATCTGAATGACAGAGTGACTGTCGGAGTTATTATTTTCCCTCTTTTGAGGGGCAGTATGTTGGACAGGTGGTCCAAGCGGATACTGAGGAAGGAATGGCGCAGGATACTGATTAAATTCAGTGGTTGCTACAGTCTAAGAAGTTTGCTGGATTTGGAGTTCATTTGTGACTGGGTCCCATCAGATATCCGGACAAATTCTAAGAAAGGTATTGCTCATTTCGGGAGATAGTCTTTCTCCGCGAAGTTGAGATATAGAGAGAGATAAAGATAGAAATATTGGAGCGGATCCACTCACTGAGGTTATTTTTCGAACACAATAGTTTCACAAAAGTGCTTTGCGAGACTGATTAGTAAAGAAGTTGGGTATTCGGTATTACACGGGTTGTGAGTATGCGACACCGCAATAATTAGCCTTAAGTGCAAGTGGGAGATTGTTGGCTATAGTGCCCTCAAGGCAGTTATTGTAATCACAGACAGGTGATTATGATGATTGAGGGAGGATCTATACGGATAGAACAGTCTTACTCAAAATGATAGTATGCTATCTGGTTTGTCTTTATGATCATGTACATGCATTATGTGGTTTTACAGATCACTATTACATGTTGATAGAGCCCATAGGATTGTTGCTTGACTACCAGCATTATAATGGCGATCATATACGTAGGAGCTGGGTGGTTTATAAGCACATCCTTAAATGTCCCTAGTCGAGAGAGTATCGAGACTGGGCATTGATACTCCAGAGTAGACTAGTGTGTACTTATCGAGACCCCGACGAGGGGTGCTGGCGGGTCTCACAAACCATTGGTGTCAGTTTTTCACCTAAGATAGTATACTGGTGCTCATTGGGTTATGAGTACACTGGACGGACTCGCCAGGAATATGCTAGTTGGTATTATACCTATTATCATATAGCAGTTCCCAGGTGACATGTGTACAGGTTAGTCTGTCGATCTGAGATCGTCATTTGTCTCGTGTGAGTTCCCACTGTGCTTTGATTACTACCCTACCACGGCTCAAAGGAGTCGTGCAAACAAGTTTTAGTTGGGTACAGTCCCGTGCCACATGGAGGCAGTGAGCGGATTGTTGGAGAATCGTCTCTCCCGATATTGGGGTTTGATGTCGTGTAGTGCACGGGTGGCCATCACCAGAAATTCTTGGCCAAGGTAGTCGAGAATTACTGATTTGGATCAGTAGTTTCTTAGTTGGTGATGGGCTTCATACCGACATGAAATGTCACATTATTAGGGGTCTGAATTTATCCACCCCCTAGACTCGATATGCGATACTCTTAGACGAACGGACCGGACTGTACGGAGATTGTCACGGACAGGCTCAGTAGGAGTTTGGATGAGTTTGCTCGTCGGCCTTCCTTTCTCTCAATACCTGGGTAGCCGTTACGTACAGCTAGTGCCGCTGACATGCTTGTGGTTAAACCCACTACCAGCATATTGACGAGTCTTTAGAGTCCCACATAGAGGGTTTCCCTGCTTCGGGCAAAACGATGTAGAGGCCGTATGGTTTTACGGCAGGGTTCGATCATATACGTGCACTTATGCACGTATCATGATTCGGACGGATAATACTAGCGGGTTTTAGTTTAAGTCAGATCCTAGTATTATATTGTTGGATTATTTTCGTCTCTTTGTATTCGTATTTTTCGGAATACGGATACGTGTATGTATATACGGATGAGGGGTATTCTTGTAATTTATTACAAGGTGCTTCTAGAAGATGCCACCTCATTTTTGTTTATAACCATTTTGTTAAATGGTTAATGAGGTGGAGGATAAGGTGTGACTCTGTAAGTAGATGTCGCGCACCCCGCGGGTTCGCGGGAAGGCGGAATATTTAAAAAACGATTTTCAAAGCTTGCAACACCGACTTGAACTCTACGATCTTAGCTAAACCCTAAATAGCTAAGCATGTAAGGAGGTTAACTACTCGGAAAGAAAGTTATACCTCGCGATACAAGTCCTTCGGGTCTTCTTCGCTGTCCTCCTCGTCTTCGTAGGCTCCGAGGATCGTAACAGATCGATGCTTTCTCGTCGGCTTCCTCGAGTCAGACGATCCACCTGAGAGTCTATAGTCCAAGCTCTAACCTCCAATCCGAGGTAACTAAGGCACCTAGTTCGCTAAACTAGATGACCTATGTGATGTAGAGAAAGAAGATGAGTTAGTTTGTCTCTTGGAACCCTAGGTTTCTCAACTCATGAGAGATTAAGGGTTGAGAGAAAGAAGAAGGAGAGCTTGAGGAAAGAGAATGTGTTTTTGATAATGATAATTGAGATGGCTCACTTGATTGGACTATAAGCATGGCAAGAAAATATCTCACACAAAATATCTAGTGACACAAAATATCTCACAAAATATCTAAGTCAAACCAAGCCCCAAATAGTCAAACCAAATAGCCATGCTACAATTATTATTTGAAAAAATAATAATCCATTTCCTCCACCTCATAATTATTTTAATCAAGTAAATGATCAAAACCCTAATGAGGTGTCTCCTTCTAAAAGCAATCTTGAGTAATTACAAGAATGCCCCTCTCATCCGTATATACATACCCGTATCCGTGTTTCGAGAAACACGAATACAATGAGACGAAACCGATCCATCAATATAATACTAGGATCCGGCTTAAACCAAAGCCCACTAGTATTATCCGCCCGATCATCATACGCGCACAAGTACATGTACGTGATCGAAGCTCTGCTGTAAAACCATACGGCCTCTACATCTTTCCCCCGATGCAGGGATACTCTCTGTGTGGGACTCTAAAGACTCGACAGTACGCTGGCAGTGGGTTTAACCATAAGCCGCAAGCGGTACTGGCTGCACATAACAGCTACCCAGGTATCTGTCGATAAGAAGGCCGATGAGCAAACTCATCTGAACTCCTACTGAGCCTGTGTGTGTCAATCTCCGTACAGTCCGGTATGTTCGTCTAAGAGTATCGCATATCGGGCCTAGGGGGCGGTAATCATCAGACCCCTAATAGCGCAATAAGTCGTGCCGGAGTGTAGCCCAAAACACCCTGAGAAACTACTGGAATACCTACCAGTAAATCTCGCTTGCCCTGGCCAGGGACTTTGTGTAATGGCTCTCCGAGCACAGCGCGATATCAACCCCCAATACCGGGAGAGACGAATCCTATCTAACTACTACTGCCTCCAAGTGCTTCGGGACTGCACCCAACTACTACCTGTTTGCACGATTTCTTTGAGCTGTGGTAGGGTAGTAATCAAAGTACGGTGGGAACACACTCGATGCGAAGTAGCAGTGTCAAGTCAACGGACTAAGCTGTACTCATGTCACCTAGGAACTGCTACCCGACGATAGGTATAATACCCACCAGCAGTTCCTGAAGAGTCATGTCCAGTGTACTCATAACCTAACGAGTACCTGCATACTATCTCTAGTATGACGTACTAATGGCTGTGGGACAGACCATCTTCCCTGCTGGGATGAGAAGTGTATACACTAGTCTACTCTGGAGTATCGATGCCCCGTCTTGATAATCCTATGACTAGGGACCTGTATAAGGATGTGGTTATAGACTACCCAGCCCCCACTATTGTGATTGCCATCACAACGCTGGTAATCAAGCAAATATCCTAAGGGCTCTACCAATATGTATAAGCGATATGCTAAAAGAAACACATGAACGTAATACTAGAATATACATATCGAAATACATATAAGTAAATTATTAAATCAATACCTGATTTAATAATCCGGCTCAAACCCGAGCCGGCTAGTATTACCAACTGTCCGATCGAAAGTCCTGGTACAAAGTACATCAATCGATCGGAACCCTGCACGTATCCAATACGGCTACTACATCAATTTTTCTGAACTAGGGAAATCCTCTGTGTGGGACTCTAAAGACTCGACAGTACGCCGGCAGTGAGTTACTTGATAAATCCATAACCACAAGCACGTCAGCGGCACTAGCTGTACCAAACGGCTATCCGGATACCTGTCGAAAAAGAAGGCCGACAAGAAAACTCATCCGGATCCCTACTGAGCCTATCTGTGACAATCTCCGTACAGTCCGGTCTCTTCGTCTGAGAGTATCGCATACCGGGTCTAGGGGGTGGTAAACGTCAGACCCTAATAACCCGATAATTCGTGCTGATGCGGCTCAGGACCAATCCGGGAAACTACTGATCAGCCTATCAGTAAATCCCAACTGTCTTGGCCAAGGTCTTATGGTCCTGACCAATCGAATACAGTGCGATATCGACTCCCTATACCGGGAGAGACGAATCCCCAACAATCACTCACTGCCTTCATGTGGCTCGGGACTGTACCCAACCAAAACCTGTTTGCAAGACTCAGTAGAGCAGTGGTAGGGTAGTAATCAAAGCACAGTGGGAACTCACACGAGACAAATGACGATCTCAGGTCTAAAGACTAACATGTACTCATGTCATCTGAGAACTTCCATCTGACGATAGGTATAGTACCATCCGGAAGTTCTCGGCGAGTCCGTCCGGTGTACTTGTTTCCCCCAATCAGAGCAAAGCTCTGTTCAAATTTCAAATTTTGAAATGAAGCAACGCTTCATAGCAGCGCACCACGTGCAAAGCACGTATGCGCTAGCACTAAGAGTGCTGTGCTCTAAGCAGCGCACCACGTGCAAAGCACGTATGCGCTAGCGCTAAGTGCGTTGCACTCTAAGCAGCGCACCACGTGCAAAGCACGGGTGCGCTAGCACTGGAACTAAAAGCTCCCCACCGTCAGATCAAAGATCCAATAAAGATGATAAATCATCAATTAACCAGAATAAAATTCTGTTAAGGAAAGATTCCTTAAAATCATTCCAAATAAGAAGATTGTGCTCTGTAAATCAGAGCACCGTTGGATCAATGATCCAAAGGTGATTAAAAAATCATAAAATTACAGAATAAATTTTGTATGGAAAAAAGATTTTCCAATCTTGTTAAAAACAAAAAGATTGCCTTCTGTAAATTAGAAGCCCTTGGATCAAAAATCCAACGGTGGAGAAATCCCCAAATCAATTGGAGAAAAGATCTCCTTAACTGATTGAACAAATCAGCTCACCCTATATAAAGGCCCCAAGAGTCTAATACAGAGGAACCCCCCCCATAAACTTTGAAAAGAATTCAAAGAAAAAGAGCAAGCTCTCGGTAGAAGAAGAAAATTCTCTTCAAGGTAAAAAAAAAACAGAAATACGAAATCGTCTCATATAAAAAGAAGAACTCACTTCTTTCTTTAAAATCATAGATCTATAAGATCAAGGTCTTTCACAAAGAGATCAAAAGATCTCATCATAAAATAAGAAGAAGAAATATAATTCTTCTTACAGATCATAGATCTATAAGACTAATTTCTTTTACAAAAAGAGATCATAAACATCTTATTATAAAAAAAGGAGGGAGAATAATTCAATTCTCTTAGGATCACAGATCCATAAAGACAAAGCATTTCATCAAAATAAGAGATTGAAATATCTCCTACAAAATAAGAACTTTTGTTCTTAGAATCTTGAGACAAAGTCTCTTATAAACGAGAATTTATTTCTCAGATCATAAAACTGATCAAATAGCGCTTATAAACTAGCGCTTTGCGCTCTTAGACTGACGCTCAGCGCCAAGCGCACCATGTGCTCCTCACGTGTGCGCTACTTTACCAGAAGCGCAATGCGCTCATTGACTGGCGCTCAGCGCCAAGCGCACCACTTGCTCCTCAAGTGTGCGCCACTGAACAAATAGCGCTTTGCGCTCATAAACTAGCGCAATGCGCTCATAATCTGGCGCTCAGCGCCAAGCGCACCACGTGCTCCTTACATGTGCGCTACTCAGCAGAAGCGCAATGCGCACATAAACTGGCGCTAGCGCCAAGCGCGCCACGTGTTCCTCACGTGTGCGCTGATAGAACATAAACTGTTCTTTAAATAAAGCCCTAGAGCTATGATGAATGCTCAGCATTCAATAAAAGACAAAAACATTGTCAGAATTCAAATCAATGCTTAGCATTGTAAAATGTTTAACATTTTAACTGAATGGGCAGAGCCCAAAGTGGCCATAAACCCCTCATTCAGATTAATTGAGCCCATATGCTCATAAATCTTTGATCTTGGTCCCAAATTGGACTATAGATCTCCCAACCAATATCGGTTCAAGGGTACATCTCTTCACTCCTTTGATATTTGTCATTGTAATCCTTCAACGTCTTCAGAGAGGTGACGGGTCCCGATAACCAAACATTCCATGGACTGTGGGGTCCTTAAACCCATGGACTATGATGTCCTTAACCTCGGACTGTAGGGTCCTTAAAGCCATGGACTATGATGTCCTTAACCTCGGACTGTGGGGTCCTTAAGCCCATGGACTATGATGTCCTTAACCTCGGACTGTGGGGTCCTTAAGCCCATGGACTATGATCTCCTTAACCTCGGACTGTGGGGTCCTTAAACCCATGGACTATGATGTCCTTAACCTCGGACTGTGGGGTCCTTAAGCCCATGGACTATGATGTCCTTAACCTCGGACTGTGGGGTCCTTAAGTCCATGGACTATGACGTCCTTAACCTCAGACTGTGGGGTCCTTAAACCCATGGACTATGATGTCCTTAACCTTGGACCGTAATGTCCTTAAACTAACAATGGACCGCAATGTCCCTAAACTAAAATAATAGAGCCCAAATGCTCTTTTGTTGGATCTAAATGATCCTATTAAGTAGATCTTAGTCTAAAATGAGACTAACGTATCCTTAACAACCACTGAAGTTGATCTTAATCTCAAACGAGATTAACGATCCTTAAATCAATCCAACTACAAATCTCTCAACTGACACTGATTCATGGGTACATCTCCTCACACCTCCGATATATGTCGTTGTAATTCTTTAACGTTTTCAGAGAGGTGGCGGGTCCCGGCAACCAGACACTCAATGGACCGCAATGTCCTTAAGCTAAACAATAGAGCCTAAATGCTCTCTTGTTGGATCTAAATGATCCCGTTAAGTTGATCTTAGTCTAAAATTAGACTAACGTATCCTTAACAAACGTTTAAGTTGATTTTAGTTTCAAATGAGACTAACGTATCCTTAAACCCAATCCCAAACCCAAATCTAAGAAGATACGGATTTGGACTAATCCACGCCCTACGGGCGACAACATAAATTAGTCTCCGTATACAATCCACGGGCAACCAAAAAACAAAACAAACACCCACGACACGAAGTGACCATCTGGAGAAGGAGAAAGTGGTTACCGTGATGCAGTAACATAATTAATTGCAGCGGCTTGCGCCTGCAGGGAAAGCATCCCCACAATCAAAAACCCCTCAACGAGGGGGAATCTGATGAAGTCTGCTACATCAGCCGCATTCGTTTAAACCTTCGATACATGGTGTCATAAATCAACTTGGCATTTTCGAAGAGGTGGAAGGATAGCACCAAATAGCATCTGCCCTTGAAATTCAGGCCGGACGTCCCAACGTCCCGGTCGTGTCTTTCGGCGGAGAACAGATTCTAGCACGTCCGGTGGGACCTTTTTCTCTTTCCACTCTACACTTCGTGTGTCGTGTTCGCGAACGAATTACGATTTAATATGGTTGCCCTTGGGTTCGAGGTACTAAGATTTGGTTTTGCTCCCGTGCAGAAAAGGAAGATCAATGGCTTCTAACTGCTCCAACTGCAACTGCAACTCTCACCCCGTCCCTGCTGGAGGAGTGACTTACGAGCCCAAAGCGGCCTCCCTTTTTACAATGCCAGTGGACCAAGTAACGCAAGCCACCACAGGGCTATTCTTTGGGACCATGCTTCCACCGATGAGCTTTAACACCCCTCTACCATCAGAAGCTCCTAAGAAGTCGGTCTTTGATCGGCTCATCACTACTGCGGCCCCTCTCAACGGGACGTCCAAATCCAGTGCTTCAGTTTTCGACAGACTGGGCCAGAACGCCAACAAGCCCGCAATACCTGAAGCAGTCATCCCAAAGCGGATAGCCATCCCGACTCAGGCGGACGAAATCATCAGAGAGGCTTCTTCTGCCAAGAAGTCAGTCTTCATGAGGCTGGCCACTCCGGCTCCCGCTCCAGGCGAAGTCCTCAAAATTGCTTCCCCTGCCCACAGGTCTGTCTTTGGCAGATTGGACATTACTTCTCGGCGAACGTCAGTCTTCAAGAGGCTGACACCGGCAACAACCCTTTGCCAAAACAGGGGGCATGACGAAGCCATCCCCATAACTGAACCAATACCGTCTGCGCGACATGCTCGCCGTCGTCACTGGCGCCGAGTAAGGAAGTCTGGGGGCAGCTCTCCGTCCGGACTTACTCCACCAGCTCCAACGGTGGAAATCGATGTTGCTGTTCCAACTGGGAACAGCTTTGAACTGCTTAACAGGGTGCGCAGGAATTCGCCAACTACCGTGCTAAAAAGGTCTCCTCTGCCTGTTGAAAAGCTCACCAAGGCAAAGCCAGAACAGCCCTCTCAGCGGCTGTCCTCCAAAATTTATAAAGTTTGGCGACAGGTACAAAACTCGGTGATTGACCAAGACTCTCGCCGACCAAAGAAGATTAAATTTCGGCAAGAGGAGGACCACCCTGTCATGCCACAAGAAATTTCATCTGTCTGGGTGCCCGTTGCAACGGCTCCCTCAACTTCGACCACTCATAAGAGAAGGAGGCCGGAGAAAGCCCCCGTGTCCGCGATGAATCTCAAGGCATTGAATCTAAACGCCCCAAGTCTGGAGGCAGGGTAGTGCATACTATTTATATGGCTTCCGGAAAAGAGGATAGCTGTACCTCTACGGGTCATCGACCGCTCACACGATCAGTAACCAAAGCTCAAGAACAACAGCAGAAACTTCAAGATATGCTGACAGCAATGGCCACACTCACGGGGCCAAAAGAAAGTCCGGAGACATCTTCAGAGCAGCGTCAAGAACAAGAAACTGACGCCGACTTCCTTCGCAGAATCCTCGAAAAGAAGGACAGAGAAGCAGCGGAACAGGCGGCCAACATAAAACGAATGGCGCTTCTCTTCCAAGACATGGTCAGGATGATGATCTAACCGGATCCTCCGGTTGAAGACCCTCCGATTGTCCTTGAAGATGACAGAGGGGAGACATCGAACCCTCTCCCGGCTTGTTCAACAGCCAAAGAAGAGACCATCTCAAAAGCTGCCCTGGATGATTACATCGCTCAGCAGATATGAGTTCATCAGACGAATGAAGCGATGATTTTATCTTCAAAAACTATCTATAACCGCAATCAAGAACGGCGTCGCTTGGTAGCTAGCCGTTGAGTACGGGTCGGTCCACAGAGATGTAGTGAATCTCCTAATCGTGCTAACGAGTTAATTCCGAAAGGTGTTCGGATTGATTATTAAATCTAAAAACCTAATTATTCTATACTACGATTATCTAGATCTAGTCTTGTTAGGGTTAGGTTTAGGGATTGTTTGGAAATGCAGGTAAATCTCAACGCTTTCTATACCCAAATGAAGATTTATGAGGAGTTATGGTAATTATCAATAAAGGGGATTAGATCCATTCGGGAAGGTGTTCCTTCCTCTAGGTTCTTGTCCTTCTTTTAGAGATCCTTACCCTAATTTCCATGGAAAACGCGCGCAACCGGGCCTTTATACTACGGTATCACCGCTACCTCGAGGGGTAGGATGCCGTAGGGCGCGGTGTGTGCGTGTATGCATGGAGTCCTATTGAAAATGTATTATGGGTAAGAAAGGGATGAGAGATCTCATCTTTCAAAATTCTTCCCCAAAAGCTAACTCTAAACAATTTCCTAGGGAAAGAAATTAAATCTACCTAGGGCAAAGAATTGAAATCTAAACTAGAGCAAGGAATTAAATCTACTTACAGATGCATCTCTCCAATCATCAACGCAGGTTTGTCAGATCTGAATTCATGAATCGAAAAGAAACACCGATGCTCTCCATAAAGAGATCTGAATTTATTATTTAAAAGGAGGCATAAGAAATTACAATTTTTAGAGTTCCTATTTATAAAGAATAGGAAACCCTAGGTTACGTTTTGATCCGCATGTCTACAATTACAAATATACCCTCAGGAAATCTTTTCAGCGCCGCAATCAAATTTTGGTAAAATTTTATACAGGTCCGGGCACTAGACGGCCGCGGAACCGCGGCATAGGTAGGCCTTGGGTCGCGGTTCCGCGGCCCTTTGGTGAGCTTGTATGCTGATATTTTTTGTGCTTGTTTGTGGCTTCCTGAGCTTCTTTATTCTTCAGTACTTTTCTCAATTGGGCTTCTGATTCTCTTCCAGATTTATGGTGGACTTTAACCGTGGCTTCGCGATCTTGGACTTTGCATTGCCTTGTACTTTGTGAATTTTATTTTTGATGTAGGCTTGATCAAGAGTCTTCTGTTTGTTGGTCAAAGTCCACTTTTGCACCGTCTTTTCATCGCTTTCACTGTTTTATGTCCAAGAACCTGTAACCTGTAACATGTAGCAGACATGAGTCAAAAGTACCTATTTTATTGTAAAATGCATAAGAATGGGGAATATAATAATGCAATATTATGATATGAACAAATACCCCCAAACTTATCTTTTGCTCGTCCTCGAGCAAACTTATTTTTTATTCTCTACAAAAACCTAACCGCACTTTCGCAGGGAAACGCGATTGCACTGAGCTCGTGCAACAAGCCGTTAAACCTTTAGGTGTCCCTAGTAGGAGGAGTGTTGTCTCCTAAGGGTTTTCAGCGGATACTACCCACAAAATCCTATCAATTTGGCTTTTCGACTTTTGTTCTCCAATTAGGTTTTCTAACAACGAATTCTATTATCGTTGACTTGTAAATTATCCACCCATATTTTTTACACTTCCTCATTATTTAACTTAAGATTATATATGTTCTGCAGACCTACTTAGCTTTCAGCATCTCTTAAGTTTTCCTTCTAGGGTTCCATCTCCATTTAGAAATTTTTATCAACTCTATTAAAGATACAAGTTCTATTCTTCGTTCCTCTCTCTTATCTAAACTCCAATCACATATCCCTACGTGTGTGTATAGATCACCCCTACACTTGGAAATTCAAATCAAGCAATCATACCCTTGTCCGTTGTCCAAAGCACTAATTAGTTGGTGAATTTAAATGAATTTTGCTTACACATCCTTCATGCGACCGTTAATACTTCTTGAGGTACCAACGACCGATTACAAAATGCGTTTGCACTTTAAAGCGTACTTCCTAGTCTTGTAACACCCAAGGCTTTTTAGCAGTGACTCCCAAACCAGTTGGTCTAAGGCACTAGGTGATGAAGCACCCTCGCTAAATATTTTTCTATTTTTACAGTCTTAAGTAATCAAAAAAACCAGTGTTCATTTTTTTATTCTTTATTCACACTTTTTTTTCTTTTATTTTCATTGTACTAAGGACTTTAGACAAGAGCATTTCAAGGTCTCTTCTACTATTCCAAGTTTCAAGGTGCGTGATTGTGCAATTTTGTAGGGTATACATTTTCAGAATTTAGACTTAAACTAGGAACAATTTTTCAAACTTATACTCTAATAAAATATCAATACTCTTCGTTCGTTTCGACTTAGCCCAAGAAGTGAACCCAAAATTTGCCTATTTCTAAATAAACTACAAAGGCATATACTTTCTACCGTTAAACTTTAAGAAAGGTTATTTTTAGGGTTTTTAATTTACTAAGTCTAAGATCTAGTTGTTTCTAGCTAGTTAACCTTTTTGTCAAACTCAAATCAATTAGGCCAAAATTGAATGCATTAATTTTTATAATTTTTGAAAATTTTCAATTTTTATGGGTTTTCAAATAAGTATGCGAATGCAAAAGATATGTACAAATGAATGCGAAGGAAGAAGACGTACCGAGCATACCCCCAAACTTGAACTTGACAGTGTCCTCACTGTCATGCTAAACCAAGAGGATCAAAATGCTGGCACTCCCCTGTTTATTTATTTACAATTTTTTTATTTTTATTGTTTTGAATTTTTTTTTGTTTTATAGAAAAAGAAAACAAAAATATATATACATATATACAACAAGGTTCCCCCCAAACTTAAGCTTAGCCTTACACAAGCTAAAGATTAGCACCAACCATTAAAAAATCTTATCATGGTAATGGCTAAGTTGGTGAAATAATGGGGTGTAGAAGAAAGAAATGAGAAACACGCGAGACCGTGTGGAAAGAAGAATGGTAGAATATGGTCTCGGTGGAGGAGCAGAATGGCGGAAAGGAGAAAGAAGGGTCGCGTGATCTTGAGGGTGTAAATCGAATGAATAAATTAGCGCAATTTTTGATGACCGATGTGTTAAAAGTGATTGCGCTAACCTATCAACCCGTCGAGAAATGGGATCAAATCCCTCAAGATTCGCAAGAAAGCATGGGTACGCCGAACTTGGTATTGGAGATGAAAGCGTAACGGTCTCTTGTACGGTCGGAACAATGGGAAAGACGAAAGGAAGTGAACTAGGGATAGTATCATTCTCACCGTAGTAAACTGTCTCGAACTTGAAAGATTCCATTAATGGTTCGAAACGACTGTAAGCAACCGAGTCTGATGGTTCAACTAACTCATCTGAAAATGTAAAGGACTCAAACTCGGGCGGGGAGACATCAACATCGTCCGAAAAAATGAAACACTCGTCTGTGAGAACTGTGTCAGATTCAAAGGAAAACTTTTCAAGCTCACAGTCGTCAAGCGTGGTCGGAACGATGGAAAGGAGGGAGGGTGATTTAACAGTCAAATGTTCAGGAGGCTGAATTGGAAAATCAGACATATCAAACAAAAATAGTTCAACCTCAATATGATCCTCAAAACTCTCCTCAATACTATCCTTATAATTCTCCTCAAGATTCAACTCATCCATGCCATTATCATCAAAGTCAAGACGCATATGAGATTCGGGAGAAACATTTAATAACTCGGGATGATGATTTGAACATAAAATCTCAATTAAATCGACAGGTTCATCATCCGAAATATTCCCGGCGTCTATATCCTCAATCAAGTGAAAATCAATTTTCTTAGACACCTCATCAAAAGCATGGATATCTATCGATTTAGGTTCTAGATGGGAGGTGTAAAGATCGAAAGGATTAGGTGCGGTTTCACTCGAAAGGGGTTCCTCACAATTTGGCAAATCAAACACTACAAAATCACACAACTCGTTTTTATTTTGAACTTGTGAATCATTTAGGACATTCGATGGAAAACTGGAGTTGTGGGCTTCAATTAGGTAAGGGTAGGTTTGATTTGGAAATCCTCTCTCATTCTCACTCTGTCCAACCGCCTCCTTATACATTAAAAAATTTGAAGCTAGCGGGAAACTAGCTACCGTTTCACTAGGTTGCATAAGGGCGGCCACGGACGCTGCCATATTCCTAGTCATTTTGTTTGTTGCTGCGATATATGCCTCCAACGACTCTTCCAAACTAGACTTGGGTGGTAAGGGGGTTTCGGTAAAAGATTCGAAATCGTGTGGATATGTAAAACTCCCTAATGGCTGTGTGGAAACAGTGTCTAGTGAGGGTGGTAAGGTCGGGTAGGACTGGTAGGAAGTGGGTGATTGGACAGGGGTAGGGTCAACATGTGGATAAAAAGGTGAATAGTCGTGTGGATCCCTAGAACTAGATGAGTGGAGAGGGGTGAAAGATCGGCTGTGAGATTGAGCAATATGCTCAGCAATGGACATCGGCTTAGAAGTGACAGAAGGACTTGAAAAAGTGGTATCAACATATGGAGGTGGTAAAGGTTGACTTAGTTGACACAGAGTGGGTTGAAAAGTCGAACTGTTTCTCCTAGACTCCTCTATTTGATCTTTCAAAGATTTTTTAGGCAAGGAAGGACCGTCTTTAAATTGACCGAACAAATTGACGTACGACGCAAAATTAGGTTCGGGATACCAAAGTTCGGCAAGTGATTTATTATGTGGGGTCCCCATGTTAGAAGAAAAGGGTGAAAAGAAAGAAAGTTGAGTGGTGCAAGGATTTGTTTGCGGTAAAAGTTTGCAAGTTTTCTAATAAAAATTGTCCCCTTTTTTCTTTATTCTTTATTTGGAAATTGTTGCAAAAAAATTTTGATAAAAGATATGCAACAGAAAAATGTTACTTGCAACCTATTTCTAATTTAAGCGGGGCCTAAAAATCCTGCACAAAATCGTTATTTGGAAGGGAATATATTTTTAAAGTGCACAAAATCCTGCAGGCATTTCCAGAAAAGATATTTCAAAAATTACAGAGGAGGAACAGAGGAAGCTTACAGAGCAAATTTCACGAACAGAGGACACCAAAAGGCCGCATGTCCGCGGTATAAACGCTTTACTGCCGCGTTTTCGCGGCAGTCTAGTCAGCACGAGTCCCCAAAATTTTTCTGTTGCTCTGACTCGACAAGACGGCCGCGGTTCCGCGGCCTAAGGTAGGTTTTGGCCGCGGAAACGCGGCGTGGTGGGGGATTTAGTGCTCCAAAATTTTTCTGCCTTTCTGTTTTGGAAATCCCCTTCTGTTCTGATCTTTTGATTTCTGTTTCGCTTTCTGGAAATCTACAGATCCGTCTCGATTGTATCTGCAAGATTCAAACAACAAAGTATCCCTTCCAAAAATAACAGATGAAATATTTTTATATTTTTATGATTTTTCAGATTTTTCAGATTTTTTTATTTTAGATTAACCCGAAATTGCAAAAAGGAAAAACTACGCCATCCCCGGCAACGGCGCCATTTGATTTTATCTTCAAAAACTATCTATAACCGCAATCAAGAACGGCGTCGCTTGGTAGCTAGCCGGTGAGTACGGGTCGGTCCACAGGGATGTTGTGAATCTCCTAATCGTGCTAACGAGTTAATTCCGAAGGGTGTTCGGATTGATTATTAAATCAAAATACCTAATTATTCTATACTACGATTATCTAGATCTAGCCTTGTTAGGGTTAGGGTTAGGGATGGTTTGGAAATGCAGGTAAATCTCAACGCTTTCTATACCCAAATGAAGATCTATGAGGAGTTATGATAATTATCAATAAAGGGGATTAGATCCATTCAGGAAGGTGTTCCTTCCTCTAGGTTCTTGTCCTTCCTTTAGAGATCCTTACCCTAACCTCCATGGAAAACGAGCGCAACCGGGCCTTTATACTACGGTATCACCGCTACCTCGAGGGGTAGGATGCCGTAGGGCGCGGTGTGTGCGTGTATGCATGGAGTCCTATTGAAAATATATTATGGATAAGAAAGGGATGAGAGATCTCATCTTTCAAAATCCTTCCCCAAAGCTAACTCTAAACAATTTCCTAGGGCAAGAAATTAAATCTACCTAGGGCAAAAAATTGAAATCTAAACTAGAGCAAGAAATTAAATCTACTTACAGATGCATCTCTCCAATCATCAACGCAGGTTTGTCAGATCTGAATTCATGAATCGAAAAGAAACACTGATGCTCTCCATAAAGAGATCTGAATTTATTATTTAAAAGGAGGCATAAGAAATTACAATTTTTAGAGTTCATATTTATAAAGAATAGGAAACCCTGGGTTACGTTTTGATCCGCATGTCTACAATTACAAATATACCCTCAGGAAATCTTTTCAGCGCCGCAATCAAATTTTGGTAAAATTTTATACAGGTCCGGGCACTAGACGGCCGCGGAACCGCGGCATAGGTAGGCCTTGGGCCGCGGTTCCGCGGCCCTTTGGTGAGCTTGTATGCTGATATTTTTTGTGCTTGTTTGTGGCTTCCTGGGCTTCTTTATTCTTCAGTACTTTTCTCAATTGGGCTTCTGATTCTCTTCCAGATTTATGGTGGACTTTAACCGTGGCTTCGCGATCTTGGACTTTGCATTGCCTTGTACTTTGTGAATTTTATTTTTGATGTATGCTTGATCAAGAGTCTTCTGTTTGTTGGTCAAAGTCCACTTTTGCACCGTCTTTTCATCGCTTTCACTGTTTTCTGTCCAAGAACCTGTAACCTGTAGCAGACATGCGTCAAAAGTACATGTTTTATTGTAAAATGCATAAGAATGGGGAAAATAATAATGCAATATTATGATATGAACAAGCGGCTGGGCAAATTGTTAAGACTGGACGACCCTATCCGGGTTAGTACGACCAGATTAAGTACCCGCCGGGATACACGATCCCCAAATTCCACGTGTATAAGGGGACGGGAAATCCACTCCAGCACGTTGCTCAATTTAGGGCTCTGTGTGGCAACACTGGAGGGGATGACAAACTATTGCTTCGCCGGTTTGTTGGCAGTTTGTCGGAGACAGCGTTTGAATGGTACTTCGAGCTTCTAAATGACTCTATCAAGACATTTGCAGAGATGGAGCTACTATTCACCCAACGTTTTGCAAGCACTAGCGACCGTACCCCAATCACGGCACTGATCAATGCCAGGGTGAAGCCAGGAGAAACTTGGGTCCAGTACGCGATACGGTGGCGGAATCTATGGTCGAAGTGCGAACAACGCATTGAAGAGGCTCCTGCAGTAGGCATGTTCATGGGTACTCTCGATCCTCAGGCGACCATTTCACAATTCATGATGTTTTTCAAGCCGACCACTTTCCAGGCCTTGATTGACAAACTGGCCCAAATGGACCAGATGGGTCATAGACCATCTTCTTTAAAGCTGGAATCTCGAAATGAAAAAGGAAAAGGGAAAGCGACTTTCGTCGCCAATGCTCAACAGCAGCCCAGTGACCCAAAACTAACTGATCGCCCAGACGAGAGACGGCGATTCTTTAATGAGAAAATGAAGCGCCCTTATTCGTTTCCTCGGGACAAAACGAGGAGAATGTTCTAGCTGGCAATGCGCAACAGACTCATCAACTTACCGGATCCAAAACGCCCATTGCAACCCGGTGAGGCTAATAATCCCAATTATTGCCCCTATCACCAAGCGATAGGCCATCCAATCGAAGACCGCTTCGTCTTCAAAGGGTGGATTGAGAACCAGGCAAGTTCGCACTCTCCGAGAATTGGAAAGTAAACCCGCCCCAACCGCACGCTCTCAAAAAGGCGGACACACTAGGGGCATCATGCTCTTTTATAGAAGAAGCTCCATGGGAGGTCGTTCTTTCAGCTAAAACGAAAAGAATGCTGAAGGATCTCCAAACATGCCCGGCGATCAAATGGAAAAGTCCGCTGGAACCCCAGGTCATGGAGGGAATGCTGAAGCCACGCCCGACGCCAAGAATTGGTGGGGATGGTCAAAACTCCCAGGCCCAGCCGTCAAAGTCTTCGAAAAAGAAGAAAAAGACCAAAAAGCCCGTGAAGCCTAATGACAAGCGCACGGACCTTCAAAAACACATTGACGCGCTGGAAGAATATAACCAGAAGGCGCGGACCCCGGTCACACTTCAAGAGTTTCTCAGCCACGTCCTTGAGGACAGAGATGATGACAATGGAGAAGACTCGTTAGATGAACTTGAGGATTATGTGGCAAGCTGCTATGTGATTTCTCATTCATCGATAAACGGTGAAGAAGCTCTGGATGCAGAGAAACTGGGGGCAGAACCGGAACTTCTAAGACCATCAGACGAAATGATTGACGCATTTCTGAATGAAGCTCTTCTGAAAAGCAAAGCTGATCGAGAGCGCGAGATGGCCATATTTGAAAAGGCCAAATACCGGCGACTGTACGAAAGGGTTGAAACACTCCCAGCAGATCAAAGCACATCCGCCGTAAATAAAAGTAGGTTCAAGATAAGGAAAAGGTTCGCCAAAGCTATATCGATGGGAATGAAGTTACCCTCTTTCAGAGGAAATTCTCCTGGCAGTATACATCTTGATGAAGCGAACATACATCCTAACTTCTGCTTGTACCATCAGGGGATTGTGCACCCTACTGAAGAATGCAACGCTTTTAAAAATTGGTGGCAAGTGTATGTCACTCACAGGCAGCACTTCAAGAGAATGAAGCGTGAAGCTCGTCGACAGCAGAAAAATGCGACAAACGAACGTGGAAGAGCTGTCAGCAACTGTCACATTGTTGATAGCAGGGGATCACAAGTTCCCACCTTCGGGAGCGATTCGGAAGAAGAAATGATTCTCGGCCCTCTCTTCAAAGAATACACCTCAGGGAAAGAGGAAGAAATGAAGACCTGTGAGAACATTCAGCTACGCAATCGTACGCTGCCTGAAAAGAATCTTGGATCTGCAAACAAACGATCGAATAAAAAGATAAGGGAAAAGAAAAGGTCCCTGAGGATATCACCCTCGATGACCAAGCCGTCGAAGAGCTGACAGCCAAGGATCCGCCCAAGAAAAACAAGGTGGATTACAGCGTTCTGGCCCATCTGAGGAAAATACCCTCACAGCTAAGTATTCTCGACGCCCTTCTGCTATCTAAGGAGGTGGGAGATTATTTGATCAAGGCATTACAAGAGCCTGACCAATTTCAAGCTTTCCTCGCCGAAGAAAAGATGAAGGATAAACTGGAAGAAGTGCACACAGCCGATATCACCTTCAGCGATGAAGATCTCCTCCTCGGGACGTGCGAGCATAACCGTCCTCTTTATGTCTTCGGATACTGTCATGATATCAAGATAGGCAAAATCCTGGTTGACAATGGGTCCTCCGTTAACCTCCTCAATGTAAGAGTATTGAAGGAAATCTGCATGAGCGTTCAACACCTCACTCGGGATAAGATCACTATCTCCGGGTTTGACTCCCAGTCATCAAGGATGCTCGGGTCTATGATACTGACATTGCGCTTTGGGCTGCTTGTCACGGACATTAAATTTCACGTCATTGACGCCAAGACATGCTACAATGCTTTGCTCGGCAGTCCTTGGTTGCACGAGTATAACATCATTCCTTCTACACAACATCAGTGTATGAAGTATTTTAAGGATGGTTTCGAATACACCGTGACAGGGGAACTGAACCTATTCTTCATGAATGAAGTCCGCAAATACGAGGATGCAAAGTACTTTCTACAAGATTTCGAAGACACGGAAAGATGTCACAAACCGAAGAACAAAGCTATCACCACCATTCCGATCTTCGGGAGTGATATCGAGGAGGAAGAAGAAATAGTTTATTCAGGGCCACCCCAATGCATCAAGCCGGGACTGTCCACCCCTATGCTGGTCTTCGGCAGCGACTCGGAAGATGAGGTCAATGCAGTATTTTCCGTTCGGCCATCAATACAAGCCTTCGCCGGCGATGATCGGAGTTTGCAAATCACCATGGTTCCGCAAGAACATTATAAAGAGCTCGACGCACTTGATACCTACGGCGTGCAGGAACTGCAGACGTTCTACGTCCCTCCCCGGTGAAGAGATGAGAAGGCGATCCTTTTTTATCAATCCACAGAAACCAAAGTGGAGAAGGAAATCTGGCATGGTGCCGACTCTACACTTGACAGGCTCCAGCCCATCCGTCTGCCCAGATACTACACAGAAGGATTAAAAGGCTGTTGAAGCGCCAAGGCGACCCTTTAAACGGACCGCTCGACAAGCTCAGTTCTATAACAGGATCTGGAGCATCCCCGGAACTCAGCGAAAGTTGACCAATGGGAGAATGGAAACGATCGGGCTTGGATATGTTCAATCCAAGGAACGGGAGCGATTTCGTGGCTGCTACGTCATACATGACTTTGACGAAGAAGGAGATGCTCTGTGGGAAGACGCAAACCCTGAACCAGAACAAGGTCTTGCCATGAGAGTGCCAAGTCCGTCGTTCGAAGAACAGATGGACAAGTTAATAAGGGAAGCAGGTCAAAAGGTTCAGGACGACTATAATCGCGAAATGGCTATTTACGAGAAAGCCAGGACGCAGCGCCTCCTTCAGCAATCTACAAAGAACGACGATGCCCTTCGTCGCCAGCCCGTCATACAAAAGACCCGGCACAGAGGCAAAAATAAACCAAAGAACGGAAAAACGTTCGACAGCAGCGTAGCGGGTCTAAGAAGCCACGCGATCGAGAATCGAGCAGCCGGGATCCGTCTCTTATAAAGAAGATGGGTCGAGCATATTCTTTTCCCCAAGACAAGACAAAGAAGATATTGATCTTATCATAAAACATCAGATGATGACACTCTCGGAGTCCAAGCACCCCGAGCAAGCAGACAAGGTCTCCCATCCAGACTATTGCTCCTATCACCGAGCGATAGGACATCCTCTCGAAGACTGCTTCACATTCAAAGACTGGGTAGAAGACCAGTATCAGCAAGGCAGGTTCGCTCTATCTAGAAGTTGGAGGGTAACCCCGCCGCAGAAGCATGAACCGAAAGCGACGTGTATAGCGAGAGTAGAGCCGGATCAACACCGGTCTTGGAAATGATCTTGCACCTGTCACGTGATAACGATGTCAGGAGAAGGAGTATGCGAAGATATAGCTGATCTCCCTTGGTGCTTCGAAAACGATGATGACGAGGTGATCTCAGAGTTTCCACCGGCGCCAAAAGAGCTGGAAGATGGGATACATATTATTGCAGATAACCTCAAGAAAATTGACTTGGGGATGGCAAGTGACCCGCGGCCGACATTCGTCAGTGAGCTGCTGTCTGAAGAAATGGTGGTTATGCTAAAAGACGTGCTCATGCAGTATAAAGACTGCTTCGCATGGAACTATTCCGAGATGCCGGGACTAGATCCAGAGATTGCTATGCACAAATTGGCGATATCTCCGGACGTCAAGCCAGTCAAGCAAGCACCAAGAAGAATGCGGCTCGAACTTGAGATGAGCATCAATGCCGAGGTCAAGAAGCTAATCGACTCCGGCTTTATCCAAGAGGTTCAATACCCTGATTGGATTGCCAACATTATCCCAGTAATGAAGAAAAATGGGACGGTGTGCATCTGCGTGGATTTTCGGCACCTCAACAAAGCTTGCCCGAAGGACGACTTTCCAGTACCGTTCACCGAGCTGATGATAGATAATACGTCCACTCACGAAGTTTTCTCTTTCATGGACGGCTCATCAGGATACAATCAGATAAAGATGCATCTCGAGGACCAGAACCATACCGCTTTCCGGACTCTTCTGGGCATATTCTGCTACAAGGTGATGCCCTTCGGTCTAAAGAACGCCTGTGCCACCCATCAGAGGGCCATGATGAAGATTTTCGATGACCTCATACATGAAATCGTCGAATGTTATATCGACGACCTCGTAGTTAAAAGCAAATCATACGAGGAATATTTAGAGCATCTGAAGATCGTGTTTCAGCGCCTTTGGAAATACAACTTGAAGATGAACCCTCTCAAATGCGCGTTCGGAGTTTCCTCGGGCAAGTTTCTAGGATTTGTTGTTCGACACCGAGGCATTGAGATAGACCCATCAAAGATCAAGGCGATCATGGAAATGCCTCCGCCAAGAACTCTCAAGCAACTGCGGCCTCTTTAAGGAAAGCTCGCATATATTCGACGATTTATAGCTAATCTCTCCGACAAGTGTCGCCCCTATAGTCACCTGATGAAGAAGGGAACCCCTTTCGTCTGGGATCGCAAATGCCAAAGCGCACTGGATGAAATCAAGCAATACCTGCAGAATCCACCAGTACTGACCGCTCCAGTCAAGGGAAAGCCCATCATTCTGTATATAACTGCCCTTGAAGGTTCCTTAGGCGCGTTATGGGCACAAGAAAACGACCAAGGGAAGGAGAGAGCCCTCTACTACTTGAGCCGAGTTCTCCTGGGGGCAGAAAGCAATTACTCCCCCATCGAAAAACACTGCCTGGCGTTGATCTTCGCAATAACGAAGCTCAGACACTATGCGTTGGCACATAAGGTCCATCTCATATCAAAGGTGGATCCTCTCAAATATTTGATGTCAAAGGCCATATTAACGGGACGGCTCGCTAAATGGGCCCTACTCTTAATGGAATTCTCGATTACTTACCGACCGCTCAAGGCAGTGAAAAGCCAGGCCATCGCCGATTTCCTCGCTGAGCATACGATACCTGCTGACTCTCCCTTGAACTACGAATTGCCAAGCGAGCACACGTTTGACACGATCGATGGGGAGAGAAGAGAGAATGATACCCAGTGGGAGCTCTACTTTGATGGAGCATCTTCCATGAAGAAGCGCAAACAAAGCACCCCCATAATCAAATCTGGGGTGGGCCTCATCTTTATGACACCACAGGGGGGGATAATGCGCTTTGCCTTCTCCTTAACAGAGCCGAGGACAAAAAATGAAGCCAAATATGAAGCTTTGATAGCAGGTCTTGAGATCGCTGTTGGCATGAGAATTGAAAGCCTTCTCATATACGGAGACTCCCAGTTGATCGTTAGTCAGGTAAATTGCGACTATCAAACGTGCAAACCAGAGTTGGTAAAGTACGGTGAGAGAGTGCAACAATTGCTGACTCAAATTCCTTCCTACGCCCTGGAAAGCATACCATGAGCAGAGAATAACAAGGCAGATGCATTGGCCAAACTCGCTAAAGAACTGGCTGACGAAAACCTCGATGATGTGAGGATCGTTGTGCAAAGACGTCGGGTTCTTGCACCAGCAGAAATATCTCCAGAATCGTCAGAAAAAAAGGGAGTGAACAAACGAATGGCCCTACAAATTCAAGACCAAGAAAAGGCTAAGGATTGGAGAGAAGTCTTTATAGACTACTTCAAATCCCGTCGAACACCTGAAGACGCGTCCTCAAGACATCAGCTTATGAAACGAGCTCTATCCTTCGCCTTTGTCAATGATACTCTGTATAAGAGATCGTTCGACTCCCTGTGGCTAAGATGCCTAGGACCTGAAGAGGCAAAGAGAGTCGTCCAAGAAACTCACGACGGACTCTGCGGTTCTCACCAAGCCGGGCCGAAAATGAAGCTGAAGATCAAAAGGATGGGCTATTATTAGCCCACAATGATCCAAGACTGCCTCGAATACACGAAGCAGTGCCACTCATGCCAGATTCACGGGGACTTTATCCACCAGCATCCAAATCCGCTACATCCAACGGTGGCTAGCTGGCCGTTCGAAATGTAGGGAACTGACATAATCGGGCCCATCGAACCAGCATCGTCCAGAGGACATCGGTTCATACTAGCGACAACCGATTATTTCTCTAAGTGGGCAGAACCAATACCGTTAAGAGAAATGAAGATGGAGAATATCCCCCATTTCTTCAAGACACGCGTCATTTACCGGTTCGGCACTCCGCGACGGATTATATCCGATAACGGGCCAGCTTACAGAAGCTACAAGATCAGCCGCTTCGCACAACAGCATAATATAGACTGGAGATACTCTTCGGTCTATAATCCCCGAGCTAACGGTCTAGCTGAGGCTTTCAACAAGACCTTGACGAAGATCGTAAAAAAAACGGTGTCCCGAAATAAGAAGGACTGGCATGAGAGACTGCATGAAGCTATCTGGGCGTATCGAACTACGTTCAAAACGGCCACAAACACAACGCCGTATGCATTGGGATTCGGCATAGAAGCGGTGCTCCCCTTCAAGATAAAGTTACCCTCTCTACGAGTGGCAGTTCATTACGAGCTAAAGGACGAAGAGAATGCTCATCTTTGGCTTGAAGAGCTTGATGCCCTCGACGAAACTTGGCTCATGGCACAACAAAACCTGGAGACTTATAAAGCAAAGATGACGCGCTCATATGAGAGATTGACTAGACCGAGAACATTCCGCCAAGGCGAACTCGTGCTAGTGGTCAAGAGACCTATGATCCCCAATCATGCCAAACGGGGGAAATTCGAGCCGAACTATGAAGGCCCATACATCATAGACAAAGTTTACCAGGGTGGAGCCTATCTACTCATGGACATGTATGGTGAAAGACCTTTTAGGCCAATAAACGGTCGCTTCTTGAAAAAATACTACGCCTGACGAGTCACGGCCTAGGTCAACGATAGATGACGACACCTATGTCCGCTCGCTATCTTCCTAAGCCCAAACTCTATAAGTAGTGGCCGGCAGATGGACCGAAATGTCCTAAAACTAACAACGGACCGAAACGTCCCTAAACTAATGATGGACCGAAATGTCCAAAAACTAACAACGGACCGAAACGTCCCTAAACTAACGATGGACCGAAATGTCCTAAAGTTAACAACGGACCGAAACGTCCCTAAACTAACGATGGACCACTATGTCCTAAAATTGGCTATGGACCGAGATGTCCTTAAACTAACATTGGACCGAAATTTCCTAAAACTAACGGACCGAAACGTCCTTAAACTAACGATGGACCACTATGTCCTAAAACTGGCTACTGACCGAAACGTCTATAAACTACTAGGAGCGCAGCATCCCAAGGCTGACAAAAAAAAGAGTACGTCCACAAGCGAAATGGGCACGGATGAAAATCCGAAAGGGCTCCGTGAGTAAAAATAGCAGGACTACCGGCGAGTTTTGTGAAAACAAGAAAGGGCGCAATCTTGTTAAGGGACACTTGCAAGGTCCTCTCGACCCTGTGAGGAGAAAATACCTGCGTGAGATCCTTACGACTCACAAGGGAGCAACACACTTAGGGATCCCCACGATTCCTAAGGAGAAATCACACTTACGAGATCCGCACGACTCGTAAAGAGAATTCCCTTTTGAGACCCTCACGGGTCATAGGGTTCAAAAGCCTTAAGCTACAGGGATATGAACCTGTTCTTAAGCCATCACAACCTCCAATGCTGCCCTACAAACTGTTCAATACTGACCCTTATATACAATCCACGGACGCGAATAAATATTTCCCTAACAAAGTCCCATCAGCGACTAGGGATATGTTTACACAATGGGCAGCCCTTGTAAGTCCTCTCGATTTATAAGGAGAAAACACTCTTGTAAGATCCTTACGACTTTTAAGAGACCATACGCTTAAGACTCCTCACGATTCTTAAGGAGAAAATGCACCTACGAGATCCTCACGACTCGTAGGGAGAAATACCTTCGTGAGACCCTTACGGCTCATGAAGTTAAAAGCCTTAGTCGACAGGATCCTAACCCTATTCGCTAAGCCATCTTTGTTCGACATCGACAAAGGCAAATGATGATTCGCTCCTGGCAATATCCCAGTTGTAGCGATGCTGATGCCTAAATCGGTATCAAATCCCAAACTCGCAGCGAAAAGTCAGCGAGCCACAAATTTATATCAAATAGCCAAAATGATGAGGTAACTTGCAACAAAATCAGTAAGTAAAAATGTATGCACACAAAATAGCCGAAATGGTTGGGCAACTCGCAATAAAAAAGCAGCGAGTAAATAAAACAAATAGCCGAAATGATTGGGCACCGCGAAAAATAGCCGAAATGATTGGGCAATCGTGACTTTCATGATATAAAAGCTGAAATGATTGAGCATCGCGGAAAGAAAAATATACGAGATAAAACTTTTTGCCCTACAGGTGAGATCACATCGATCCCTGTATACAATCCAGGGGCACAAACAAAGAGCGAACCATACCTTCCCACCAGGCTCCATCAGAAAAAGAAGCCAAATCTCGACGGTTCATAGACAGCCTAGAGATCACCAACAGCGTTCCTCCTCATTCCAGTAGGATTCAGACGCGACAATCAACCTTGGGAGCCATGGCAAAGTCCCTGTTCCAAATCTCGACGGTTCACAGACAGCCTAGAGATCACCAACAGCGTTCCTCCTCATTCCAGCAGAATTCAAACGCGAAAATCAACCTTAGAGCCATGGCAAAGTCTCTGTTCCAAACCTCGACGGTTCACAGACAACTGAAACAGAGCAAATCCTGGTCCCGTAGAACACGGCTAATGTCAATCCTGACCCCGTGGGAAACGCCCAGAGCAAATCCCGGTCCCGTAGAACACGGCTAATGTCAATCCTGACCCCGTGGGAAACGCCCGTAGCAAATCCTGGTCCCGTAGAACACGGCTAATGTCAATCCTGACCCCGTGGGAAATGCCCAGAGCAAATCCTGGTCCCGTAGAACACGGCTAATGTCAATCCTGACCCCGTGGGAAACGCCCAGAGCAAATCCTGGTCCCGTGGAACACGGCTAATGTCAATCCTGACCCCATGGGAAATGCCTAGAGCAAATCCTGGTCCCGTAGAACACGGCTAATGTCAATCATGACCCCGTGGGAAACGCCCAGAGCAAATCCTGGTCCCGTAGAACACGGCTAATGTCAATCCTGACCTGTGGAAAACGCCCAGAGCAACCTCTGACTCCGTGAAATGCGGATAAAGTCAACCCCTACCCCGTGAAATGCGGATAAGGTCAACCCCTGACCCTGTGAAATGCAGATAAGGTCAACCCCTGACTCCGTGAAATGCGGATAAAGTCAACCCCCTGACCCGTGAAATACGGATTAGGTCAACCCCTGACTCCGTGAAATGCGGATAAGTCAACCCCTCCTGGCCCCGTAGAACACGGCCAAAATCAATCCTGACTCCGTGGGAAACAACCAGAGTAAACTCTCGAACTCCCCGTCAAAGCAATGCTTTGACTCGGGAGCAGGTCAACTCAACAATCACTTACGAGTCCTCTCGACTTGTAAGGAGAAAATTCTTTTGTGAGATCTTTACGACTCTCAAGAGAAGACGCACTTAGGAATCCTCACGATTCCTAAGGAGAAACCACACCTACGAGATCCTCTCGACTCATAGGGAAAAAAGTCTTTATGAGACCCTCACGGCTCATAAATTTGAAAAGTCTTGAGTGACAGATCATAACCCTGTCTCCCAAGCCATCATTGTCTCGCAGAAAGGTCAAGGTAGATTTTCTACAGGCCCTACTCTCCTAAGTCAAAACATTGACAAGAAAGGAAACAACCACTTATAAGTCCTCTTGACTCGTAAGTAAGAAAAATTCTCTTATGAGATCCTTATGACTCTCAGGGAAAAAACACACTTAAGAATCCTTACGGTTCTTAAGGAGAAAATACACCTACGGGATCCTCTCGACCTGTAGGGAGAAAATTCTTTATGAGACCCTCACAGCTCATAAAGTTGAAAAGTCTTAGGCAACAGGCCTGAACCTGTTTTCTAAGTCATCGTTACCTTGTAAAGAGTTCGATATGGACCGTCACTCACTATTTACAGGCCACGCTTGCTAAAATCACATGGCAACGACACAGCAAAGAAAAGAAAGCAACAGTAGAAAAGAAAAATGTGTATCTTTTATTTAAGAATTCAATGGAGTACAAGTTGAATTATATGAAAGAATAAAAAAAGAAAAAAAATGAATACATATTGTTCAAAGGATACAAGTGTTTAATCTATACAAAAACAGTTACTGAGAAGGAAGCGTCTTCAATAAATCAGTTAGCTGCTCGCGCACTCCTCTCAACGGTTTCTCATGGTCAGCCGCTGCGGCCAGCTCCGCTTCAACTCGAGCACTTTGCTGCAAGCACGATGAAACCTTCTCATCGATTTCCCGTTGGGCAGCTTCGCGACTCTGCGTAACCCGCTCAATAGAGTTGAGCTTCTGCCTCAATGCCAGCCCGTCCAAAATACATTACTGCAAATTGTCGAAGACGGCTCTCAGTTGCGCGGCATTCGCTTCAACTTGGGCACGCAGCCGGGCGGATTCACCTGAAGCTTCCTCGCGTTGCTTCCTCGCGTTTCTTCCGCCTCAAGGTCGCTTCTTGTTCAAAATGGCGGAGGAAGGACACGCTCTGCTCAACCCACGCGGTCCGCTGGGAGTTCAAAGCCAACATCTCAGGAGCAGGAAGACTAAGCTCAAGCTCACACAGGCAGGCCTCAATCTTCCTACAGTAGTTAACCCAAGACTCAACGATGCCTTCGTTATGGAAGTTTACAAGCGTCGCCAACATTGGATTAACCTCGGCAGCAAAATCTGCAGCGAATGCAGGGGCCTCCGCATCAAGCTCCTCGATATAATCACTCAACATACGCAGACTGGTCACAGCGCTTTTTGAAGATGGACGTCTGGAAAAGGGTCCTGCTGTCATTATGATTCGAGACTCGAACGGAGCTGGAGTCGGTGTCACCGCTGCAAAACAAATCATAATCAGATGTCGGCTCAAGAAATAAAGAAGATACACGAACAATAGAGTTTACTATACCGGCTGCAACAGGGGGCAAAGCTGGGAGTACCGGTGGCGCGACGATACCCTTGTCCCCTCCTTCAATTCGTAAAGCTACAAGTAATGCAAAGGAGAATTAGCAATAACATAGCTGCCTGTTAAAGAAAAGAAAAGACGTCGGTTAGAAAAGATACTCACCAACACCAACCGGTGGACTAATCTCCGACTAGAAGAAGAAGTGTGGGTTCAGCACCTGATATAGGTGATCAAAGAGGACTTCTGCAAGATCACGATGATACATGGTCAGTACACGAATGACACTGTCCCCAATTTAAATTAGTCGCAAACCCATACCTTCCAGCATTTGAGAAGATATAAGAGGGGACGAAGGGGTAACGACCGTTAAAGCGGCAACTGGTGGTGCTTCTTCAGGTATCGCAACCTCAGCGCTCGCCACACCTACATTCGAAAGGAACAGAATGTCATCAGAAAGGATTGCAAAACGAAAAGAATGCAGCGACCCGAGACCTACCAGACAGGTCATCAGCCAGAACTGTGACAGGAGCATCACCAAGCGTTACGACTTCTTCAATCTCATTTGGGGGATGGTTTCGTCGCCTGTAGCTTCGTCCCCTGATTCCACGAGAGCCGTCGTGACACTTGCGATGCCAGGAGATGGCAAGGAACCGCAAGCGAAAAGAGCGGCAATGGGAGCAGTCCCGGACTCCTGGGAAAAAGTAGCCGCTTCGGGCTCAGTGGTTGCCGTCATCTAACCCGCCACCTCCTCACCAGGACTTGGTCCTGCAGGGTAAGATATATGAGAATCTGAAGATCAAATTCTGACAAAAGGACCCAGTGTTACGTTACCTTAGGACGGCTTTTCAATTGCTTCTCGAGTCGCGCATACTGCCTGTCTATAAGCAATAGACAGGGCGCTCGGAGCACCCTCTGAAGAAGCAGGGACAGGGGAAGCAGCGCTCGAGCCTGCACCCGCGGCCAAAGCGGCGTTACGTTCTCTTGCTGCACGCCTCCTGCGCTTCTTTTCCGCCTGGGCCGTGAGAGCTGATCTTCTTAGGACCTCCATCAAGGAAGCGTCATCATTCGCGCCAGGAGCTACCTCTGGAATAGTTAAAGGTTCAGGAGGGTGTACACAGTCAGTGGAAGGGATAGGATGAATTGGAAAATCCGACTCATCAAGCAAAACTGGTTCATCCTCAATACCATCCTCAAAATTCCCTTCAAAAGTTATCTCATCCATGCATTTATCATCAAAATCCAGACGCACATGAAGTTCGGGAAAAAAAGCTAATGACTCGGGATGATGAATTGGAGAGAGAAACTCATCCAAATCTGTGGGTTCATCATCCGAAATATTCCCAGCGTCGATATCCTCAATCAAGTGAAAATCAATTTCTTTAGACACCTCATCAAAAGCATGGGTATTAATCAATTCAGGTTCTAGAGTGGAGGTGTAAAGGTCAAAAGGATTGGTGATGGTTTCACTCGAAAGGGACCCTTCACAATCAGGCAAATCAAACACTACAAAGTCGCACAACTCATTACTCATTCTATTTTCAACTGGTGAATCATTTGGGACACTTGATAGACATTCAAAAACGGAGTTGTGGGATTCAATTAGGGATGGGTAGGTTTGATTTGGAAGGGTGTACAACTCACTCTCACCACTCAAATTCTCAATCGTCCAACCGCCTCATCATACATTGGAAAATTTGGAGCTAGTTGGAAACTAGCTACCGGGTCACTAGGTTGTATAAGGGCGGCCATGGACGCATTCAAATCCCTCATATTTTGGCATGGCATTACCATAAAGTCTTCCAACGCCTGTTCCAGACTAGACATGGGTTGTGACGGGGTTTCAGTAAAAGATTCAAAATTGTTTGGATACGTGAAACTCCCAAATGGCTGTGTAGAAGTAATGTCTGGGGAAGGTGCGAAAGTCGGGTAGGACTGGTAGGAACTGAATGGTTGGACGGTATTAGGATCAACATTTGGATAAAAAGGTGAATGGAATTGTTGAGCCCAAGAACTGGAAGTGTTGAAAGGAGTGAAAGATCGGCTATAAGATTGTTAAATATGTTCAGCAATAGACATGGGTTTCGGAGTTACAACCGGACTCTCAAAAGGAGTATCAACGTAAGAAGATGGTGAAGGTTGAAATGGTTGATATAAAGTGGATTGCGGAGTCCAACTGGTTGTCCTAGACGCGTCTATTCGATTTTTCAAAGAAATTTTGGGCATGGAGGGGTCGTTAGAAATTCGACCAAAACAAGAAGCGTAGGAAATAATGTCTGGTTGAGGGTACCAAAGTTCGGCAAGAGTTTGCGAGGTGGGATACCCATGATGTGATGAGAGAAAGGAGAAGAATGTGGTTTTTTTTGTTTTTTTTTAATTTTTGTAAAAAAAAACTTGTTTGTTTTTGAAGTTTTGAAGTTTTTTATTTTTTATTTTTTATATTTTTTAGAAAGAGTTTTTGCAAGAATGTGTACGGACTTACGATACAATTTAAAACATTCACAGTTAAAACATGCACAATTATACCTAGAGTTAGGGTCTCCTAAGTCAACTAGACTGCTCCTAACTGGTCTAAAGGGCAAGTTGTGAGATGTCCCTCAAATCGCCTCTTCACCGCCAATTGTGGCCAGGTAAGTACAAGTTAAGAAAGGAGGGATCCGCTCACGAATTACTGTGAGACGGGTCTTTTAAAATTATCTTTCGCACTTGTCTAGCCTAGACACCACAAAGTCAGGTTTAGATAAACGACCGATTTCCCACAACCTTCCTCTGTCCTAATGAGCGCGTCGGTCCTTAATTGGCTGAGTCTAGATTTTTTTTAATTAATTCAAGATTGATGCATATGTTTTTCGTGATTTCTGGGGGTCTTAGGAAGGGTAATGAAATCCCCACCCAATTTGGATTGGTGTTATAGCCCCTTAGATTCCGTATTAATTATGCAAATCAGTAACACACAAAATTTAAAACACTGCCAAAATTTTTTTTTTTTGGTAGCGCAAAGAATATTGCACCAAAAACAATTTATTGGAGGGGGAGAAGATTTTGCGCAAAGAACCCTGCAGGAAAAATTTTCAGTGGAGTTCAGGGGGTAGAAGAGAAGACAAAAATACTTACAGAGAGATTTTGGGGTGCTGACGTCAGCAGTTGACCGCGGAATCGCGGTCAAATGCTTGCTTCTACCGCGTTTCCGCGGTGGTTTCGTAGGTTTGGATCTCCAAAAAATTTTCTCTGTTCTGTTGTGGTTCTCCTCTGTCTGTTCAGATTCTCTGTTTGTTGATTTGTTCACTGAGTTACTCCAGATCTGAATCAGTCCGTCTTCTTTTCCTGCACAATTCACACAAAAACCTTTCAAAAATAACAAGATGGTTTTTTTATTATTATTTTTTTTAAATTTTTTTTCAATTTTTATAATTTTTAAAAAAATTTATTAACCCGAAATTACACAAAGAAAAAGACTACCGTCTCCTCGGCAACGGCGCTATTTGATTGAGAGATGTTTTGCATACGTGCGTTTTTAAATCAAAATTAAGAATATACCGCAATCAAGACGGTGTCGCTTGGTAGCTAGCCAGTTGAGTACGGGTCGGTCCACAGGGAGATGGATTCCTTTTCTTTATGTTCTAACGAGTTAATCCGATCAAGTCGGGTTTTGTTTTACAATCTAAGAATGAGATTAAATTTGATTAAAAGTCTTGCTAGGGTTAGTACTAGGTTAGATTGGAATAGGGATTCTACCTACTGCTTTCAGTGCCCTAATGAAGAATATAGGTGTTAGGGTAATAGTCAACAAAGGGGATTAGCACGACTAGAAAGAAATTTCGTTTCTTCCTTTTGGTCCTTGTCCGTCCTTTCTTAACTCTTAGCCCTAACCACTATTTAAATCAACCACAACTGGTCTAACTAGGGAATCACCGCTATCTTGTGGGATAGGGTGCCGTAGTGAGCGGTGTGTGGTTCATTTAAACAGAGTTCGTATTAATTAAAATTATAGGGGCAAGGAAAGGAGTGAGAGAGATTTCCTTCTCTCAAACCATCCCAATCCTAACCCTAATAAGTGAGGAATTACTCACTCATTAGGGAAGTTATGATAAGATTCATTTTTATAATTTTACATATCTAAGTTGCAGATAATAAAAGACAGATAAAAATTCAGGAATTAAATTCAGATAAAAGAACGCACGATAAAAATACCTTTACTGATGACCTCTTGACGATTACAATGGAATTGAAAATTAATACGTGCATTGCACGGCCACGGAAAGAGGCATCTCCAAAGAGGCATCTCCAAAGAGGCACCCTAAAGAGGCACACTTAATTTGGCTTTGAACCCTCCTATTTATGGATAGGAAAAACCCTATGTTTACATTCTGATCCATACATGAAATTACAAAACAACCCCAAAGACAGAGTCAAAGCATCGACACCCCACCGACACATGCATTGCACGGCCACGGAACCGCGGCGGAAAGGCATGTTTGGCCGCGGTTCCGCGGCCAAATTGTGGGATCTTGATCTCCATATTTCAGGGTTGCTTCATGTTGCTTTTTCCTTCTATTTTCTTCACCTGATTCCTCAGAATCTTTTCTACTTTCTTCCAGATTTCCAACAGTGCAGAATGATGTGGACTTTTGCCTTGCTTCGTGTTGAAGTCTTGAATCTTGTGCTTCCCTTGTGCTTTGTGCATTGAACTGTTTAATGATTTTCATTTGTTCCTTTTAACTGGTAGGCGGCATCATACGGATTCATCTATTGTTGGTCGTAGTCTCACATTTGTAGCGACTTTTCACGAATTTCACTGTAACGATCTGAGAACCTGTAACCTGCAACTATTTAGCAGACATTGATCAAAAGCACCTATTTATATGTAATGTGATTAAGAATGGGAGGTATAAAAATGCAAAATTCTGATATGAACAATTATCCTGACTTGACGACCAACGTTGGTCATATATTGGCGTACCGAGTACCCAACGTCTGCTCTAGGGCCAGCTGTTGGCGTATCGTATACCCAACATCTCAAAAAGTCTCTCGAACTGTTCTTGAGGAAGGGCCTTGGTGAATGGATTCTCCATGTTGTCTTTTGTGTCCACTCTCCGTACCTCGATCTTCGGGCGATCAACGATCTCCCTGATCAGGTGATACCGTCTCAAGATGTGCATGGATTTCTAATGGGACCGTGGTTCCTTCGTTAAAGCCATAGCTCCATTGTTGTCACAATACAAAAGTATTGGGTTAACAATGGATGGAACCACCTGAAGTTCAGTAATGAACTTCTTAATCCAGACGGTTTCTTTTGCGGCATCGTTGGCAGCAATGTATTCAGCCTCCATCTTCGAGTCTGCGACGGTGTCCTGTTTGGAACTCTTCCAACAGACCGCCCCTCCGTTGAGGGTAAACACAAAACCCGAGAAAGACTTGCTGTCATCCTTGTCACTCTGGAAGCTCAAATCGATAAAAGACTCCACCTGGAGGTCCCCATTACCGAATGCCAGGAACAGTTCTTTAGTCCTCCTCAGGTACTTAAGAATGTTCTTAACAGCTGTTCAGTGGTTCTCACCTGGGTTAGACTGATACCGGCTCACCACGCTAATCACATAAGCTACATCTAGTCGGGTACATAGCATCGCATACATTATAAATTCTACCGCCGAAGCGTAGGGTATAGTGCTCATGCGATCCCTCTCCTCATCAGTCTTGGGAGACATCTTTTTAGAGATGGTGATTCCGTGCAATGCGGGTATGTTACCGCGCTTGGAATCTTCCATACTAAATCTCTTTAGTACGGTCTCTATGTACCTGGACTGTGAATGTCCCAGTAATCTCTTGGATCTATCTCTGTAGATCTTAATCCCCAGAATGTACGAGGCATCACCCAGGTCCTTCATGGAGAACTTTTGTGACAAGAACAGCTTGACCGATTGTAGCATAGGAATGTCATTTCCTATCAAAATAATGTCATCCACGTACAAGACTAGGAATACAACAGTTCGGCCTACAATCTTCTTATATATACAAGGCTCATCATCATTCTTGATGAAGTCAAATCCCTTAACTGTTTCATCAAAACAGATGTTCCAGCTCCGCGATGCCTGCTTTAATCCATAAATAGATTTAAGCAACTTGCACACCTTCCCGCTGCTCCCACTGTCTACGAAACCTTCCGGCTGATCCATATAAACACACTCTTCTAAACTTCTGTTCATAAAAGCCGTTTTTACATCGATCTGCCAAATCTCATAGTCATGGAAGGCAGCAATGACAAGTAGGATCCGAATGGATCTGAGCATAGCCACTGGAGAAAAGGTTTCGTCATGTCCACACCTGGTTTTTGACGAAAACCTTTTGCAACAAGTCTAGCCTTATAGGTTTCCTCTTGCCCATCTACACCAAATTTCTTTTTGTAGATCCATTTGCATCCAACGGGTTTTACCCCAGGTGGAGAAATATCCAAGATCCACACTTTATTGGTGTACATGGACTCCATTTCGGATCACATAGTATCCAGCCACTTATCAGAGTCCCTACTGATAATGGCCTGCCTGAAACTAGTAAGATCATCTTCTTCCAAGATGTAATCCTCTCGATCCCTGTCTATGAGAAAACCATAGTATCTCTCGGGCGGATGAGAAATTCTACCAGATCTGCGGAGTGGCTGAGCTTCGTCTGGGATTACTGAATCTAGCGGTTCCACTAAATCTTCAGTTACATTTTTTAGTTCAGAAGTTTCTTCCAGTTCTACCGTACTCCCACTAATTTCTTTTGCAAGAAACTCCCTTTCCAAAAAGGTAGTGTGGAGAGATACAAACACTTTCTGTTTCTCGGTGTGGTAGAACAGATATCCATAACCATTCTTTGGATATCCCGCAAATTTACATAGAACTGACCATGCCTCTAGTTTGTCTGGATTATGCTTTTTAACGTAAGCCGGACAACCCCATATCTTAAATCTTTTAAGATATGGCCTCTTACCATTCCATATCTAGAATAGTATCTTAGGCACGGATTTGGATGGAACATCATTCAATAGGTATGCTGCTGTCTGAAGCGTATGTCCCTAAAATGAAAGAGGCAATTCGGCGTTACTCATCATGGAGTGAACCATATCCAATAAGGTACGGTTCCTCCGCTCCGATACACCGTTGTGCTGTGGTGTATACGGAGGAGTAAGCTGAGAGAGAATTCCATTTTCTTTTAGGTATTCTAGGAATTCCGTGCTTAAATACTCCCCTCCTCTATCAGATCGGAGGATCTTGATACTTTTGCCAGTCTGGTTCTCTACTTCGTTTCTGAATTCTTTGAATTTCTTAAAAGCTTCAGATTTGTGTTTCATGAGATACACATATCCGAACCTAGAGAGATCGTCAGTGAATGTGATAAAGTATGAGAACCAACCCCTCGCATGTATAGACATTGGACCACATACATCACTATGTATGAGTCCTAAGAGCTCTGCTGCTCTTTCTCCGTGTCCGGTGAACGGAGATTTGGTCATCTTTCCTTTGAGACAGGACTGACAAATTTCATAAGATGAAAATTCGAACGTGTTCAAATATCCATCTTTATGTAACTTACTCAGTCTTTTCTCTCCGATATGACCAAGTCTACAATGCCACAAGTAGGATCGTTCTTTTCTGAACATTTTCTCTTGCGTGTGTTTTGTATATTGAAAACTGCGTTTTGATTAAAAACATAGATACCATTACACAATGTACTTTCTGCAACCAATACCTGATTAAGGTAAATGTTCATGATATTTTTATCAAGAACAAACTTATATCCATCTTTATCAAGTAAAGAAACTGATATGATGTTGCAAATCATGGAAGGTACATAGTAGCAATTGTTCAGAATCATAGAATTGCCATTTGGCAATGCTAGGTGATATTCACCGACGGCAGAAGCATCAACTTGTGCTCCGTTCCCTACTCTGAGGGACACATCACCAGGTCCAACCATCCTACTTTTTCTCAGTCCCTGTAATAAATTACAGATATGAGATCCTGATCCGGTATCTAGTACCCAGGAGGTAGGACTGACCGAAAAGCAGTTCTCAATAACAAGAACACCTGAAGAAGACGCAATGGTATGCTTCTTCTTCGATGGGGTCATCAAGGAATTCATGCAATCCTCTTTCCCTTGCTCATACTCATGACTGTTGTCATAAGTTAGAGCCAAACCGACGTTCCTCAACTCCGAATAAGAATTCGGATCGGTCAAGCGATACATTTTATTATCTTAATTATGACGTGAATTGGTTGCTACCTGGAGAGAGAGAAAAGAAACGCTCAGCGTGCGCTTTTGCAAGATTAGATTGGTTATTAGTTTATCTAATCAGGATGACTCCTACTGTTTCCTCGAATTCTTCTTCAAACCTTAAAAGAAAAACTAGTCAGGATTAATCGCATGTCACAATACTTGCTTAACCTTTCGACCAGGCTAGTGTTGGTACTTCGAGAGAGGTTTTCCAATGCTTTCGCGAAATTCCTTAATTACATAACCTCTTTTTCCTGGAGGCATAGCCCCGCTAACACCGTTCTAGACACCTACTTGGTTTATAGTATTGATTGTTAAGTGAGAAAATCTCTCGAGAGTAATCCTACTCATCAGTGGGATCGGGATCCAACTATTATCATGTAATAACCTAGATGGAAGCCACTCTAGTCACCACACTCCAGAAGGTATGCAACACTAGCAAGTTTGCTGTATATTTGAAACTCCCGATGTGGTTTTTGCCCCTAACAATTTATGACCTTGACTAGGTCAACAAATCATAAACCGCTATTCAAGTTCAACCCGTCATTTTCTTGATTGAATTAAACCCACCCGTACATGCCCTTCAAATCATAAACCGCTAGTCAAGTTCAACCCGTCATTTTCTTGATTGCATTAAACCCACCCGTACGTGCCCTTGACTAGGTCAAAAAGGTCGCACGACTGTCCTAACCAATCGTATTTACAATGCACAGAAAAGCACTATTTAGCTACCGCATGCTACGCCTTGACTAGGTCAACAAACGCAGCACGAATACTAAATATTACTATTCTGAAACGACGGAGGGCTACGGCTGGGTTTTTGGCGAAAAACCCTTTAACGTAATGAACTTGATATCGTTGCAGGAACCTGAGCAGTTTTGAAAAGGAGTGGTTTAGGCTCCGTTTTTGAAAACTTATGGTTTTGAAAAAACCGAGTAATCTACAGTATAGACTTTTGCTCAAGAGGTCACTCCCCGCGAAGGGATCTCGGCTCTTGCCTCCTGGAATGAGGTGCTGGATATTCACGACCGAATACCACTATGCAAAGCGAAAGAATATAACTATAGTTTTTCGAAATTTGTTCCAACAACATCTTTTAGGTTTCTTATCTTGCATTAATCAAAATTAATGCGGTCCCATCAGTTAAAGTCTATCACACCAGAAAAGAACGAAAATACAATGTACGTATATGCCATCCGCATTCACCATTGGGCCCCGTCATCACCCGTTAGGTTACTTAACTAACGACAGAGCGGGGGCTGGACTAGTGCTGGTGCAAAACATATACAACATCTACTAGTATATATATAAATATATATAACATTCGTCCCAGGCATGATAATAAGTAACATCATAGAATCTCAGCAAGTAACACAGAACGGTGGATAATCTTGGAGCCCCGGATTTCATTTGAGCCGCAAATGAGACCCGACGTTCCCGATCGTGGGGATAGGCTGTGCAATGGAAACCTGGACCCCTACGAGCGCGACAAGTTACCCGCCAATCCCAGAAGTGAGGCAACCCAATCAACAAAGTGAATGGGCCACCCAGCACTTCACGGGACCCGGTAACTTGAGCGCCCCTCCGTGGGTTATACCTATACCCCCTACGAGTGCGGCGAATAGCTCGCCAATTCTAGAGTGAAGCCCCGTCCGTCTCAACGCCATGAGATGCGGGCTTGTTGCCCTCTAGAACTCGACTATTCGTGCACTCCACCGTGGGGTAGTCCTAGTATAGAAAATAAAAATATATGTACAAAGGTGACATCGACCTCAACCCGGTCGTGCCCCAATAAAATAATATACAACACGGCAGAAACGGCTGTTCACATGTCGGACGCTCGCCCCGCAATATCAAATGTACAAATAAATATAAACTGTACTAAACCGTTGGACCACCGGCTATCCACCACGACAATCCAACCTTAATATCATCACAATCACAGAACATCAACGTGAATGTCATGTTCGCAAACTCGTCTAAAAGAACATATAGCAGTTAGACGGGTTATACCGATCAAATGACATTCACGGTCGCAGATGCTAATCTAAGTACTGATAAAAACCACGTATTTTAAATTTTCGATCGACTAAACTTTTCCGAATAGGCCCCAAGTGTTAACCAGTACTCAAATAAATCTGGACCAGAAGTAGTACTTCTCAAAAATCACATATCCAAACAGTATAGTAACTGAAGAAATTTTGTGCACAGAATCCCTATTCATGCCGCGGAACAGTAGCAAACATGCATGTTTGGCCGCGGTTACGCGGCCGAATGAAGTGATCACGTGCTTAAATTTCTTCTGTCTCTAAAAACCCTGCACGAATTTTTAAGGCACTGGAAATAATTTTTTAAACATTTTTGAAAATCGGCAGAAACATGAGTTTGAAAACGTGATTTCGGAAATGTTTCTCGATCGATCTTTTAAATACGCCAAAACTAAGCTAGTATAGGTTTTATGGGGTGGCTCTGATACCATGTTGGGTTACCCTAACGCCCTAGCCATCATCCATGGCCATTTGCGGAACAAAACGAGTTTAAAAACGGCGCTAAAATAACCCATTAAACCGGATCTAACCATAAACCTAACTAGCTAAACAAAGAGAGCTAACTACTATGGATAGAAGTCTGACCAAACGATCCAAGTCCTTCGGTCTTCTTTCCTCATCGTTCGCTCCGAGTGGCCACCATGATCGCGCTTGATCTTCTTTGTTGGCTCCTTCGGTTCTCCGCAATCGATCTTGCTCCTCGATCCTCCTTTGTCATAGATGATCCATCCGAGGGATGTGATCCGTGGCTCTAGCTCCACACTAAATATCAAGTGGAGCAACTAGAGAACTTGGGTTGCTAATCCAAGAAGTTTAGGATGTAGTGTGAGGTTCTAAGTGTTCTACTATCTCTATCTTGCCTCCTCTCTTGTTCCTCAACACATGAGAGTGTAGAGAGGAGGAAGATGATGAAGGCGATGAAGCTCAAGAGAAGGAAGAGGGGGTGAAGCAAAATGGTGAAATGCAAAAATAATGAGCAAGCATGTGAGAGAAAATAGCTCATATTGGTTTTGTATAACAATATCCATAATATAAAACTATCAACCATGCTTTAATAGTTGCCACAAATGAATTAATAATTCATTTGTCAACTATTAAAGCCATGGCTCTCACCATACCTCCTTCTCCTTCAATTTACACCTCATTTCCATTTATGAATAAATGGAAAAATCCATGATGAGGTATCCACCTTCTAAAAAGTTATCCATAATAAAATACGGATTACAGTCTACTGTATATACATACCTGCATTCGGATAAAAACACGAATACCCAAAGAGATAGAATAACACGAAGAACGTAATACTAGAATATACATATCAAAATACATATATGTAAATTATCAAATCAATACCTGATTTAATAATCCGGCTCAAACCCGAGCCGGCTAGTATTACCAACTGTCCGATCTAAAGTCCGGATACAAAATACATCAATCGATCGGAACCCTGCACGTATCCAATACGGCTACTACATCATTTCGCCTGAACCAGGAAAACCCTCTATGTGGGACTCTAAAGACTCGACAGTACGCCGGTGTTCGCCGCCGAAAGACGCGACCGGGACGTTAGAACGTCTGGCCTGAATTTTGGGGGCAAATGGTATTTGGATTCATCCGTCCACCTCTCTGAAGATGCCAAGTTGATTTATGGCACCGCGTATCGGAGGTTTGGACGGATGCGGCCATTGTAGCAGATTTCGTCAGATTCCCCTAGATTGCGAGGGGTTTTTGATTGTGGGGACGCTCTTCCCTGCAGGCGCAAGCCCCTGCAGTTAATTACATTACCGCATCGCGGTAACTACTTTCTCCTGCTTCAGAAGGTCACTTCGTGTCTTGTGTGTTTGTTTTATTTTTTGGTTGCTTGTGGATTGTATACGGAGACTAATTTATGTTGCCGCCTGTAGGGCGTGGATTAGTCCAAATCCATATATTCTTAGATTTGGGTTTGGGTTGATTTAAGGATCGTTAATCTCGTTTGAGATTAAGATCAACTTAAATATTTGTTGAGAATACGTTAGTCTAATTTTAGACTAAGATCTACTCAGCAGGATTTTGGGATCATTCAGACCCAACAAAAGAGCATTTGGGCTCTATTGCTTTAGTTTAAGGACGCTCCGGTCCGTAGATCACCATTTTTGTGGTAAGGGTTTAGTTTAAGGACGTTGCGGTCCATAGCTAGTTTAAGGACGTTGCGGTCCATTGTAGTTTAAGGACGTTGCGGTCCGTAACTAGTTTAAGGACGTTGCGGTCCGTAACTAGTTTAAGGACGTTGCGGTCCGTTGTAGTTTAAGGACGTTGTGGTCCATAGTTAGATGTGCACATCAGTTTGGGAGTGCACCAAAAGTTGTTGGTTGTCGGGACCTGCCACCTCTCTGAAGACGTTGAAGAATTACAACGACATGTATCAAAGGTGTGGAGAGATGTACCCTTGAACCAAATTCCAGATTGAGGGGGAGAGATCATGGTAGACCATCTAAGAATCATTAGTCATTTTTGGGAGATTAAGATTAACTTAGAAGATGTGGGATGAATATCCGTCGGGAGATCATTAGTGAAAGACAATCAGGCTAAGATTGGGTTTCTGTAATACCCAGGAGTGCTAAGCACTTAGCTGCATAGAGTGCTCACGTGTATATCACATGAGACATTGCAATAGTGCTAAGCACTAACTTTTCCCGGCGCTCACGTGTGTTTCACGTGAGGCGCTATATAACTTGGCCTTGAGTGCTCACGTGCTTTTCACGTGAAGCGCTGAGTTCTTTTAGAGATTTAATCTCTACTGATGTTTCTCTGTTAATGGTATTTTGATCACCAAGATCATTATTTTGAGGATCTTGAATCGGGTTCTTTAAAGAACTGGGTTCTTGATTTGAACTCCATCTTCTCCGGGAGGTTAAACCTCTTTCAATGGTGTTTTGACCATTAAGGATCACCAAGGTCATTATTTTGAGGCTCTTGAATCAACTTTGAGTTCTTGATTTGAAAAAACCACGTTCTTGATTTGAACTCCATCTTCTCCGAGAGGTTAAACCTCTTTCAATGTTGTTTTGACCATTAAGAATCACCAAGGTCATTATTTTGAGGCTCTTGAATCAACTTTAAGTTCTTGATTTGAAGAAACTACGTTCTTGATTTGAACTCCATCTTCTCCGAGAGGTTAAACCTCTTTCAATGGTGTTTTGACCATTAAGGATCACCAAGGTCATTATTTTGAGGCTCTTGAATCAACTTTGAGTTCTTGATTTGAAGAAACTACATTCTTGATTTGAACTCCATCTTCTCCGAGAGGTTAAACCTCTTTCAATGGTGTTTTGACCCTTAAGGATCACCAAGGTCATTATTTTGAGGCTCTTGAATCAACTTTGAGTTCTTGATTTGAAGAAACTACGTTCTTGATTTGAACTCCATCTTCTCCGAGAGGTTAAATCTCTTTTAATGGTGTTTTGACCATTAAGGATCACCAAGATCATTATTTTGAGGATCTTGAATCAACTTTGAGTTCTTGATCTGAAGAAACTACGTTCTTGATTTGAACTCCATCTTCTCCGAGATGTTAAACCTCTTTCAATGGTGTTTTGACCATTAAGGATCACCAAGATCATTATTTTGAGAATCTTGAATCAACTTTGATTTCTTGATTTGAAGAAACCGCGTTCTTGATTTGAACTCCATCATCTCCGAGCTGTTAAACCTCTTTCAATGGTGTTTTGACCATTAAGGATCACCAAGATCATTATTTTGAGGATCTTGAATCAACTTTGAGTTCTTGATTTGAAGAAACTGCGTTCTTGATTTGAACTCCATCTTCTCCGAGATGTTAAACCTCTTTCAATGGTGTTTTGACCATTAAGGATCACCAATATCATTATTTTGAGGATCTTGAGTCGGGTTCTTTAAAGAACTAAGTTCTTGATTTGAAGAAACTAAGTTCTTGATTTGAACTCCATCTTCTTTCTTTTCAAATTCGTTCTTCCATGAATCTTTGATTCTCAAGAACAAGATCTTCCTGATGAGAATTAAATTCTCAACTTGTGGGAGATTTGTCTTGCGGATCTCAGATCCATAGAAAGAACTAAGTTCTTTGAGAAGAGTTAAACTCTTACTTTGATAATTAAATTCTCTTTTGTGGGAGCTTTTAGGAGGCTTCTGTATATTTTTTTAGAAGCTTATGGGGTGGTCTCCTCCTCTTTTTCTTTTTTGGAAAGAAGGATCATTGGTCGTTGGGACCCACCACCTCTCCGACGACACAGAGTGATTACAGCGCCATATATCGAAAGTATGGAGGGATGTACCCTTTGAACCATGTCTCACTCATCAGGGGGAAAGAACGGGTTGGAGCTTAAACTTCTCGCTGCTGAAAAAGGCTTCTTTGCGTTCGCGCACGTGCGTCGCACGTATTGGGCGTACGTGTGTCGCACGTGTTGGGCGCACGTGCGTCGCACGTGGCGAGCGCACGTGCATCGCACGTGGCACGGCATGGGCGCATGTGCGTCGCACGTGTTGCGCATGTGGCAGGCGCACATGCGTCGCACGTGGTGTGCACGTGGCGGGCGCACGTGCATCGCACGTGGCGCTTGCACATCATGGGAAGGCTAAGGCCCTAACTTGGAGAACTAAGCTCCTATGGAGAACTAAGCTCCTTTGAGAATTGAATTCTCGCACGTGGAAGGCGCACGTACGTTGCACATGGTGCGCACGTGTCGGGCGCACGTGCATTGCACATGGTGGGAGGCAGCTATGGCCTTAACTTGGAGAACTAAGCTCCTTTGGAGAACTAAGCTCCTTTGAGGATTGGATTCTCTTCGTTTTTCTAAGAGGTATCCTCTCTTATTTATATGGGAATGGTAGAGAAAAGATCTCTCTTTTTCCCGATGTGGGACTAAAAATATATTTCCCATGTAGTAGAGCATTACTTAGATTACACGTGCATAGCACATTTGCTCATAACTTTTGATCCCGGATGAATTATGAGGCCCATGATATATCAAATCGAAGGATTTTTCGAGACGCTTTCGATACCTTCAGAATTTAGCTAGTTCTCATTCGGGAGTTTATCAAAATACAGCCCGGAAAATACTTCTTTGCATTTTCTTAAACGTATCGCTGCCATTTGATACCTTGGGCCCTTTTGCGCAGAAAGTTTTGGCGGAAATAAATTCCCCCCACTACTTTGCCCTCGTAAGTATGTACGTGGGTGAAGTAGTGCAAAGTTATGCATGGACATAGAATTGAGGGCTTAGGAGACAGGTTTAGGGTCCTTGTAGCCTAAGACTTTTTTCATTTTCATGAGCCGTAAGGGTCTCAAGAAGGTTTTTTCTCCCTATGAGTCGAAAAGATATCATAGGTACATATTCTCCCTAGAAATCGTGAGGATTTCTAAGTGTTCATCGCCTCCGTGAGTCGTAAGGATCTCACTCGGGTATTTATTCCTTACGAATCGTGAGGACCCGTAAGTAGCTTCTTTATTTTAGTGGCATGTAAGTTTGTCAAATGTGGCCCGTAGATGGTATACAATAGTCTATCTTGACCTCTTTGTAGGGCAGTTATGGCTTAGGAAACAGGTTTGGATCTGTCGCCTAAGACTTTTCAACTTCATGAGCCGTGAGGATCTCATAAAGACTTTTCTCCCTACGAGTCGAGAAGACCCCGTAGGTGTATTTTCTCCTTAGGAATCGTGAGGATTCCTAAGTGTGTATTTTCTCTTGAGAGTCGTAAGGATCTCACAAGAGAATTTTTTTCCCTTTACAAGTCGAGAGAACTCGTAAATGGTTGTTTCCCCCCTTGTCGAGATTAGACTTTGGAGAGTGTGGCCTGTGAATAGTATGCAATGGCCCATCTTGGACCGACTTGCAGGGCCCCAGTGCTTAGAAAATAGGTCCTTATCCCCATTGCCTAAGTCTTTCCCTTATGAGTCGAGACGAACCGAGGGATTATTGGTTGACTTGATTCCGGGACGGAGCGTTGTTCCGGCGGGGAGGTCATTGGCTGACTTGTTTCCGAGGCAGAGCGTTGTTCCAGCGGGGAGGTCATTGGCTGACTTGTTTCCGAGACGGAGCGTTGTTCCGGCAGGGAGGTCATTGGTTGACTTGTTTCCGAGATGGAGCGTTGTTCCGGTGGGGAGGTAATTGGTTGACTTGTTTCCGAGACGGAGCGTTGTTCCGGCTGGGAGGTCATTGGCTGACTTGTTTCCGAGACGGAGCGTTGTTCCGGCGGGGAGGTCATTGGCTGACTTGTTTCCGGGTAGGAGCGTTGTTCCGGCGGGGAGGTCATTGGGTGACTTGTTTCCGGGTCGGAGCGTTGTTCCGGCAGGGAGGTCATTGGGTGACTTATTTCCGAGACGGAGCATTGTTCCGACGGGAAGGTCATTGGTTGACTTGCTCCGCTTTCTGCGGTGTCGGGGTTGACTTGCTCCGCTTTCTGCGGTGTCAGGGTTGACTTGCTCCGCTTTCTGCGGTGTCGGCGTTGACTTGCTCCAATTTCTGCGGTGTCGGGGTTGACTTGCTCCGCTTTCTGCGGTGTTGGGGTTGACTTGCTCCGCTTTCTGCGGTGTCGAGAAGGAACACCGCGTTGATCTTCTGGGATGGAGATGTTGCCGTCAAGATCTGATTCTCCCTTTGACGGAATCTGTTGGGAAATGTGGTTCCCTTTTCGTTTGTGCCCATGGATTGTATACAGGGGTCGGTATGGACTCTCCTGTAGGGTAAAAGTTTCATTCTTTTCATTTTTTTTCCTTCCGCGATGCTCTATCATTTCAGCTTTTTATATCGCGAAAGTTTGATTGCCCAATCACTTCGGCTATTTTTCGCGGTGCCCAATCATTTCGGCTATTTTTTCTTTTTACTCGCTGCTTTTTATTGCGAGTTGCCCAAACATTTCGGCTATTTTTATATGCATATATTTTACTCGCTAATTTTTATTGCGAGTTTGGAACTTGAGATCTGATACCAATCTTAGTATCAGCATCGCTGTGACTGGAATATTGCCAGGAGCGAATCATCACTTGCCGCGAAAGGACTTGGAATTTGTTACCGATTTAGCCATCAGCATCACTACAACTGGGATATTGTCAGGAGCGAATTATCATTTGTCTTTGTCGATTCGAACAAAGGTGGCTTAGCAAACAAGGTTAGGGTCCTGTCGACTAAGGCTTTTGACTTCATGAGCCGTAAGGGTCTCATAAAGGTGTTTTCCCTACGAGTCGTGAAAATCTCGTAGGTGCGTTTTCTCCTTAGGAATCGTGAGGATTCTTAAGTGCGTGTTCTTTTATAAGTCGTAAGGATCTTACAAGAGTGTTTTCTCCTTATAAGTCGAGAGGACTTACAAGTGTCGTTCACCAAATGGGGACATTTCGCGCCATTGGTGGAACTTGGTGGGGGAGACATTTATTTGTGCCCATGGATTGTATACAAGGGTCAATATTGAACCGTTTGTAGGGTAGTTTGGGGAATGTGATGGCTTAAGAACAGGTTCAGATCCCTGTAGCTTAAGACTTTTGAATCCTATGAGCCTTGAGGGTCTCATAAGGGGATTCTCCTTATGAGTCTTGAGGATCTCGTTAGTGTAATTTCTCTATAGGAATCGTGGGGATCCCTAAGTGTGTCGCTCCCTTGTGAGTCGTAAGGATCTCACGCAGGTATTTTCTCCTTACAAGGTCGAGAGGACCTTGCAAGTGTGCATGAATTTCTTTTACGAGTTTGCGCCCTTTTGGATTTTCACAAACTCGCTGGTAGCCATGCTGTTTTTACTCACGGAGCCCTTTCGGGTTTTCATCCGTGCCCATTTCGCTTATGGACGTACCGTTTTTTTTTTGCCGCGTTAGCCTAAGGATGCTGCGGTTCATAGTAGTTTAAGGATGTTTCGGTCCGTAGCTGGTTTCAGAACGTTTTGGTCCGTTGTTAGTTTAGGGACATTTCGGTCCGTGGCTAATTTAAGGACATTGCGGTCCGTTGTTAGTTTAGGGACGTTTCGGTCCGTGGCTAGTTTCAGGACATCGAGGTCCATCGTTAGTTTAGGGACGTTTCGGTCCGTCGTTAGTTTAGGGACGTTTCGGTCCGTCGTTAGTTTTAGGGACGTTTCGGTCCGTAGCTAGTTTAAGGACTTTGTGGTCCATAGCTAGTTTAAGGACTTTGCAGTCTATTGTTGTTTCGAGGCGAAGTTTTGCCGGATATAGAGTTTAGACTCAAGAAGACAGCGAGCGGACACAAGTGTCGTCATCCATCATTGACCTGAGCCGTGACTTGTCAAGCGTAGTATTTCTTAAGGAATCGGCCGTTTATTGGCCGGAAGGGTCTTTCGCCATGCATATCCATGAGCAAGTAAGGCCCACCTTGGTAGACTTTGTCTATGATGTACGGGCCCTCATAGTTTGGCTCGAATTTCCCCCGTTTGGTACGATTAGGGATCATAGGTCTTTTGACAACTATCACGAGTTCGCCTTGGCGGAATGTTCTCGGTCTAGTCAATCTTTCGTATGAGCGCGTCATCCTTGCTTTGTAAGCTTCTAGGTTTTGTTGTGCCATGAGACGAGTTTCATCGAGGGCGTCGAGCTCCTCAAGCCGAAGATGAGCGTTCTTTTCATCCGTTAGCTCGTAACGAACCGTCACTCATAGTGAGGGTAGCTCTATCTCGAGGGGGAGTACTGCTTCCGTGCCGAATACTAATGCATACGGCGTTATATTTGTGGCCGTTTTGATTGTGGTCCGATAAGCCCAGAGAGCTTCATGCAGTCTCTCGTGCCAGTCCTTTTTATTTTTGGACACCATCTTCTTTATGATCTTTGTCAAGGTTTTGTTGAAAGCCTCGGATATACCGTTAGCTCAGGGATTAAAGACCGAAGAGTATCTCCAGTCTATATTATACTGCTATGCGAAGCGGCTGATTTTGTGACTTCTGTAGGCCGGCCCGTTATCGGAGATAATCCGTCGCGGAGTGCCAACCGATAGATGACGTGTGTCTTGAAGAAATGGAGGATGTTCTCCGTCTTCACTTCTCTTAGCGGTATGGCTTCTGCCCACTTAGAGAAGTAATCAGTTGTCGCCAATAAGAACCGACGTCCTTTGGATGACGCTGGTTCGATGGGCCCAATTATGTCGGTTCCCCACATTTTGAACGGCCAGCTAGCCGCTGTTGGGTGTAGCGGGTTTGGATGCTAATGGATGAAGTCTCCATGAATTTGGCATGAGTGGCACTGCTTCGCGTATTCGAGGCAGTCCTGAATCATCGTGGGCCAATAGTAGCCCATTCTTTTGATCTTCAGCTTCATATTTGGCCTAGCTTGATGAGAACCGCAAAGTCCGTCGTGAGTTTCTTGGACGACTCTCTTTGCTTCTTCCGGTCCCAGGCATCTCAGCCATAGAGAGTCGAACGATCTCTTATATAGAGTATCATTGACGAAGGCGAAAGACAAAGCTCGTTTTATGAGCTGATGTCTTGAGGATGCATCTTCCGGTGTTTGACAGGATTTGAAGTAGTCTATAATGACTTCTCTCCAATCCTCAGCCTTTTCTTGGTCCTCTATTTGTAGAGCTGTTTGCTGGGTCGCTTCCTTTTTTTCAGACGACTCCGGAGATATTTCTGCTGGTGCAAGAACCCGACGGCTTTGTACAATGATCCTTACGTCATCGAGGTTCTCGTCAGCCAGTTCTTTAGCGAATTTGGCTAATGCATCTGCTTTGCTATTTTCTGTACGCGGTATGCTTTTTAGGGCACAGGAAGGGATTTGAGTCAGTAATTGTTGCACTCTCTCGCCTTAAATTACCAACTCTGGTTTGCACGTTTGATAGTCACCGTTTACTTGGCTAACGACCAGCTGGGAGTCTCCGTATATGAGAAGGTTTTCGGTTCCCATGTCGACAGCGATCTCAAGACCTGCTATCAAGCCCTCATATTCTGCTTCATTGTTTGTCCTCGGCTCTGTTAAGGAAAAGGCAAAGCGCATTATCCCTCCTTGTGGAGTCACGAAGATGAGGCCTACCCCAGATTTGATTATGGGGGAGTTTTGCTTTCGCTTCTTCATAGAAGATCCCCCATCAAGTAGAGTTCCCATCGGGTATCACTCCCTCCTCTCTCCCCGTCGATCATGTCAAACACGTGCTCATCTGGCAATTCGCAATTTAAGGGTGAATCGGCAGGTATCGGATGCTCAACGAGAAAGTCATTGATGGCCTGGCCTTTCACTGCCTTGAGAGGTCGGTATGTTATCGAGAATTTCATTAAGAGTAGGGCCCATTTAGCGAGCCGTCCTGTTAGTATGGCTCTTGACATCAAATATTTGAGAGAATCCACTTTTGATATGAGACGGACCTCATGCGCTAAAGCATAATGCCGAAGCTTTGTTATAGCGAAGATTAACGTCAGGCAGTGTTTTTCGATAGGGAGTAGTTGTTTTCTGCCCCTAGGAGAACTCGACTCAAATAGTAGAGGGCTCTCTCCTTCCCTTGGTCGTTCTCTAAAGAACCTTCAAGAGTTGTTGTGTACAGGATGAGGGGTTTTCCCTTGACCGGGGCGGTCAGTACCGGTGGATTCTACAGGTATTGTTTGATTTCGTCCCGTGTACTTTGGCATTTCTGATCCCAGACGAACGGGGTCCCCTTCTTCATTAGATGGTTGTAGGGACGACACTTGCCGGAGAGGTTGACTTAGAGTTTGACACCTGTTTAGGTATCAGTATCGCTACAACTGGGATATTGTCAAGAGCGACTCATCATTTGCCCTAGTCGATTTGGACAAAGTGGCTTAGTAGACAGGGTTAGGATCCTGTCGACTAAGACTTTTTTGACTTTACGAGCCGTAAGGGTCTCATAAAGGTATTTCTTCCTACGAGTCGTGAGGATCTCGCAGGTGTATGTTCTCCTTAGAAGTCGTAAGGACTTCTAAGTGGTGTTTTCTCTTATAAGTCATAAGGATCTCATAAGAGTGTTTTCTCATTATAAGCCGAGAGGACCTACAAGTGTTATTCACCATATGGGGACATTTCTTGCCATTTGTAGAACCTGGCAAAGAAATATTTATTCGTGCCCATAGATTGTATACAAGGGTCAATATGGACCGCATGTAGGGCAATTTGAAAGATATGACGGCTTAAGAACAGGTCTAGATCCCTGTAACTTAAGGTTTTTGAATCCTATGAGCCGTGAGGGTCTCACAGGGGGATTCTCCTCACGAGTTGTCAGGATCTCGTTAGTGTATTTATTTTAACGAGGTTGCGCCCTTTCGGGTTTTCACAATCTCACCGGCAGTCCTGCTGTTTTTACTCACGGCGCCCTTTCGGGTTTTCATCTGTACCCATTTTGCTTATGGACATACCGTTTTTTTTAACGAGATTGTGCCCTTCCGGGTTTTCATAAACTTGTCGGCAATCCTACTGTTTTTACTCACGGCGCCCTTTCGAGTTTTCATCCCTGCCCATTTCGCTTGTGGATATACCGTTTTTTTGTTTTTTTAGCGGGGCATTCCACTAGATTGTAGGACCTGTTTGTAGGCCCCTTAATATCCTTCCTGCCTTTTGAGAAGAAAGAACCATTCTACATAGAGATTCTTCCGCTAGTGAGAAATATGCCCCCTGTGTATATCTCGGGGGAACGTGTACCCACGCCGTCGCTATTTTGGCGACAGGTTGCTTCAGAGCCGCTTATCTTTGTTGAGCGTAGGCGACAAACGCTATCTCGCCTCTGCTTTTCACTCGTCATCATCGGATGAGAAAGAGTCTTGACCCATTTGATCCAATCGAGCCATTTTATCCATGAGTTTTTGGAAGGTCGTCGGCTTGAAGAGGGCCATATACGAGGACGCCTTTGAATTGGGTCAAGGGTGGCTATGAGCATTCCCATAGTTGCAACTTCATCGATGCGTTGCTTGTATTTGACCAGAGATTTCGCCATCGGGTAACATATTGAACCCAAGTCTCATTCGGTCTAACCCTTTCGTTGACCAGCGCCGTCACGGTAGTGCTTTTATTCACACTAGCGAATCTCTGACAGAAGAGCATCTCCATCTCGTCGAAGGTATTGAAGGCAATGCCCGCCAGACAGCTGATGAACTGTCAGAGGAGAAGTATATCATTTCCTCCCGTATTTCGGCACATGGATTTAAATCACGCAATGTGCTAGCGAGAATTCTCAATTCCTGGAAGTGTGTACTCTAGCGGGTACTGTATTTGATCGTACCACGTCGAATACGGTCGACCAGTCTTGATTGATCTATTTGCGGCTTCACTGGTGTAGTGAGCTTTGATTCGCCGAGCGATATATGCGTCCGGCTTTTCTTTTAGGAATCATTTCCTCCTCAGCCATTGATGAGATTTGCAGAGGATTTTAAATGTCATCCTTATCTTTAAGACCGACTACCGGTGGTTCATTTGTCAGTGGTTCCGATTGAACCATCATTCCAGCCATATTCTGAATCAGAAGGGCCATCTGGTTCATTTGAGTGGACGTTTCTGCCGCTTCTGCATCTCCCTTCTTCAGAGCGTGCTTTAAGAAATCAATATCCGACTCCTTCTCAATTCTTTCTTCGGGTACATCCTCAGGATTTTCCTTAGGCGGTGGATTAGCGTTTGCTGCTGCCTGAGCGAGTATCTCCTGCAGCTTTTCACGTTACAGTTGAACTTTTGTCAGAGACCGAGTTTGAGGTCGGTGACTAGTAAAAGCTTGAACTTTGTCTTTGGAATTCACCACATAGACTATGTGAACTACTATACCCCCAGGTTTGGGGTGTTTGGAGTTTTGGCCTTTGGAGTTTGCTTCGGGCACTTGAGCTTTATTAGGCCTTTCTTTTTGTGAAAAGCCGCTTTGGTTTTGGGATGAACCGTTGTATCAGGATCTGTCTTGGGATGAATCCCCTTGTATTTGAAAGGGAATTTATCAGAATTTGGCTGACGTCTAGGGGAAGAGCCGCGGTTGACGACAGAGACCTTCACCTGCTTCCACACCTTATATATAGATGGGGAAAGTTATTTTAGGGAGCGAACTGGTTTCTGCTCTCGTGGGATCTCCATAGGCTGCGGAGAGTTCTTCAATATTGCGGTAGGAGAATTTTGTCTGACCCTTCGCAACAGTTTGAAGTTGTTCCCAGTTGGAACAACAACATTCACCACTGGGGTTGAAACAGGGTCATATGGAGAACTGCCCCTAGCTCATTTTGTATGATACCGATATCGACGTCGACCGTTTCTTACGGCCGGGATTTGATTAGCTTCAGGATTTTGCCGAGCCTGCCCCCTGTTTCCTTTGAGGGCTTGAATATTCTGCCCCCTGCGTCGACCTTGGTCCTTGGCAGGTGCCAGTTGTTTGAGGACTGATTCCGTCGGCAAAGCTGCAGCTTGGGGAACCAGCCTGTGGAAGACAGACTTCATCTGGGCTTCCTCCATCGGCGTTGAGGCACCGAGGGTGGGATGTGGGAGTATCGACCCAAAGAGGAGTCCGTTGATTTCTTGAAGAGTCGGATTGCAGAGATTTGAGGCTGCAAATGACTCCACCGGATGTGACAGAGCCTGAGTTGCTAGGGTAGGAGCAAACTCCATTCTTCATAAAGACGCAACGCCGGCTTCAGTATCTCATCACCCAAGGGCAACCACAAACATATATACCACGATTATTTGATCGCGGAAAAACACGACACACGAAGTGTGAAGTGGAAAGAGGAAAAGGTCCCACCGGGCGTGCCAGAATCTGTTTGTCGCCGAAAGACGCGACCGGGACGTTGGGACGTCTGGACTAAATTTTGGTGGCAGATGCTATTTGGATTTATCCGTCCACCTCTCCGAAGATGCCAAGTTGATTTATGGCACCGCGTATCGAAGGTTTGGACGGATGCGGCCGTTGTAGCAGACTTCGTCAAATTCCCCCTCGTTGTGAGGGGTTTTTGATTATGGGGACACTCTTCCCTGCAGGCGCAAGCCCCTGCAGTTAATTACGTTACCGCATCGCGGTAACCACTTTCTCCTGCTCCAGAAGGTCACTTCGTATCGTGTGTGTTTGTTTTATTTTTTGGTTGCCCGTGTATTGTATACGGAGACTAATTTATGTTGCCGCCCGTAGGGCGTGGATTAGTCCAAATCCGTATATTCTTAGATTTGGGTTTGGGTTGATTTAAGGATCGTTAATCTCATTTGAGATTAAGATCAACTTAAATATTTGTTGAAGATACGTTAGTCTAATTTTAGACCAAAATCTACTCAACAGGATTTTGGGATCATTCGGACCCAACAAAAGAGCATTTGGGCTCTATTGCTTTAGTTTAAGGACGCTTCGGTCCGTAGATCACCATTTTTTGGGGTGAGGGTTTAGTTTAAGAACGTTACGGTCCACAGCTAGTTTAAGGACATTGCGGTCCATAGCTAGTTTAAGGACGTTGCGGTCCGTTGTAGTTTAAGGATGTTGTGGTCCGTAACTAGTTTAAGAACGTCACGGTCCGTTATAGTTTAAGGACGTTGCGGTCCATAGTTAGATGTGCGCATCGGTTTGGGAGTGCACCAAAAGTTGTTGGTTGTCGGGACCTGCCACCTCTCTGAAGATGTTGAAGAATTACAACGACATGTATCAAAGGTGTGGAGAGATGTACTCTTGAACCAAATTCCAGATTGAGGGGGATAGATCATGGTTTCAAATCAAGAACGTCCCCGCAAGTTATTGGTTGTCGGGACCTGCCACCTCTCTGAAGACGTTGAAGAATTACAACGACATGTATCAAAGGTGTGGAGAGATATACCCTTGAACCAAATTCCAGATTGTGGGGATGTTCTTGATTTGAAACATCCCTAAACTAACAACAGACCGTAACGTCCTTAAACTAGCCACGGACCGAAATGTCCCTAAACTAACAACGGATCGAAATCCCCACAAGGGTACATCTCTCCACACCTTTGATACATGTCGTTGTAATTCTTCAATATTTTCAGAGAGGTGGTAGGTCCCGACAACCAACAACTTTTGGTGCACTCCCAAACCGATGCGCACATCTAACTATGGACCGCAACGTCCTTAAACTACAACGGACCGCAACGTCCTTAAACTAGCTACGGACCACAACGTCCTTAAACTGCAACGGACCGCAATGTCCTTAAACTAGCTGTGGACCGTAACGTCCTTAAACTAAACCCTCACCCCAAAAAAATGGTGATCTACGGACCGAAGCGTCCTTAAACTAAAGCAATAGAGCCCAAATGCTCTTTTGTTGGGTCTGGATGATCCCAAAATCCTGTTGAGTAGATCTTAGTCTAAAATTAGACTAACGTATTCTCAACAAATATTTAAGTTGATCTTAATCTCAAACGAGATTAACGATCCTTAAATCAACCCAAACCCAAATCTAAGAATATACGGATTTGGACTAATCTACGCCCTACGTGTAGCAACATAAATTAGTCTCCGTATACAATCCACGGGCAACCAAAAATAAACAAATATACACGACACGAAGTGAACATCTGGAGAAGGATAAAGTGGTTATCGCTACGCGGTAACGTAATTAACTGTAGGGGCTTGCGCCTGCAGGGAAGAGCGTCCCCACAATCAAAAAACCCCCGCAAACGAGGGAGAATCTGACGAAGCCTGCTACAACGGCCGCATCTGTTTAAACCATCGATGCATGGTGCCATAACTCAACTTGGAATCTTCGGAGAGGTGGACAGATAAACCCAAATAGCATCTGCCCCCGAAATTCAGGCCAGACGTCCCAACGTCCCGGTCGCGTCTTTTGGCGGCGAACAGCCGGCAGTGAGTTACTGGATAAATCCATAACCATAAGTACATCAGCGGCACTAGCTGTACGTAACGGCTACCCGGATATCTGTCGAAAAGGAAGGTCGACGAGAAAACTCATCCGGATCCCTACTGAGCCTATCCGTGACAATCTCCGTACAGTCCGGTCTCTTCATCTGAGAGTATCGCATACCGGGTCTAGGGGGTAAACGCCAGACCCTAATAACCCGATAATTCGTGCTGATGCGGCTCAGGACCAATCCGGGAAACTACTGATCAGCCTATCAGTAAATCCCAACTGCCTTGGCCAAGGTCTTATGGTCCTGACCAATCGAACACAGTGCGATATCGACTCCCTATACCGGGAGAGACGAATCCCCAACAATCGCTCACTGCCTCCATGTGGCTCGGGACTGTACCTAACCAAAACCTGTTTGCACGACTCAGTAGAGCCGTGGTAGGGTAGTGATCAAAGTACAGTGGGAACTTACACGAGACAAATGACGATCTTAGGTCTAAAGACTAACCTGTACTCATGTCACCTGAGAACTTCCATCTGACGATAGGTATAGCACCATCCGGAAGTTCTCGGCGAGTCTGTCCGGTGTACTCACACCTAATGAGCACCTGTATACAATCTTATATGCAAAAGACCAATGGTTGCGGGACCATACCATCGCCCCTCGTCGGGGTCTAGAAACGTATACACTAGTCTACTCCGGAATATCGATGTCCAGTCTCGATACTCCCACGACTAGGGACCTTTTAAGGATGTGCGTACCGACTACCCAGCTCCCACAAGTATGATCGCCATCACAACACGGGTAGTCTAGCAATGATCTACGGGCTTTATCAACATGTATGAAAGATACGTAATAGCAAGTAAAACATATGCACATGTTAAGATAAAGATAAACCAGATAGCATACTATCATATCGAGCAAGATTGTCCTGTACATATATATGTCCAAGCATCCACATGTATACTTATACAATAATGGCCACTAGGGCATACATATCCAACAAAGCCACAGCTCCATTGTTATCACAATACACAGGTATTGGATGCTCAATGGATGGAACCACACCAACTTCAGTAATGAACTTGTTCATCCAGACAGCCTCTTTGGCAGTATCGTTGGCAGTAATGTATTCAGCCTCCATCGTCGAGTCTGCTACGGTATCTTGCTTGGAACTCTTCCAACATACCGCCTCTCCATTGAGGGTGAAGACAAAACCCGAAACCGACTTACTGTCGTCCTTATCACTCTGGAAGCTCGAATCGGTAAAGGACTCCACTTGGAGTTCACCGTTACCATACACCAAGAACATTTCTTCAGTCCTTCTCAAGTACTTAAGAATGTTCTTCACAGCTGTCCAGTGCTTTTCCCTAGGATCTGATTGATACCTACTCATTACACCTAGCGAGTAAGCTACATCCGGTCTGGTACACAACATCGCATACATGATTGACCCGACTGCCGAAGCATAGGGTATCCCTTACATGTGAGCCCTCTCCAAATCAGTCTTGGGAGACATCTATTTGGAGAGAGTGATTCTTGAACAAGCGGGTAAATTACCATGGTTAGAATCTTCCATACTAAACCTCTTTAGTATGGTGTCAATATACCTGGATTGGGACAATCCCAACATCTGCTTAGATCTATCTCTATAGATCTTTATCCCCATGATGTAGGAGGCATCACCTAGATCTTTCATGGAGAACTTTTGTGATAAGAAGAGCTTGACCGAATGTAGTATAGGAACATCGTTTTCTATCAAGTGTATGTCATCCACGTACAATACTAAGAAGACAACCTTACTCTCTACAACCTTTTTGTATATACAAGGTTCATCTATGTTTTTGATGAAGTCAAACTATTTGATAGCTTCATCAAAACAGATGTTCCAGCTCCGCGATGCCTGCTTTAATCCGTAGATTGATTTAAGCAGCGTGCACACGCTTCTGCTGCTCCTACTGTCTACGAAGCCCTCTGGTTGTGTCATGTACACGCTCTCTTCTAAATCCCCATTTAGAAAAGCGGTCTTGACGTCCATCTGCCAGATTTCGTAGTCATGGTATGCATCAATGGCAAGTAGGATCCTGATGGACTTAAACATGGCGACAGGAGAAAAGGTTTCATCATAGTTGATACCAGATCGTTGACGAAAACCTTTTGCTACAAGTCTAGCTTTGAAAGTCTCAACTTTTCCATCTACACCAAGTTTCTTCTTAAAGATCACTTGCTCCCGATGGGTTTTACCCCTTCAGGAGCAACTTCCAAAGTCCATATTTTGTTGGTGTACATGGATTCCATCTCAGATCGCATAGCATCCAGCCATTTCACAGAGTCTCCACTTGTGATGGCCTGCTCGAAACTAGTTGGGTCATTATCTTCCATGATGTAATCCTCGCTCCCACCGTCTACGAGAAAACCGTAATATCTCTCAGGTGGGTGAGGAACCCTACTAGATCTGTGAAGTGGCTGAGTTTTTTCGGGGACTATTGAATCCTTCGGTTCCACCAAAATGTCAGTTATAGTTTGTGTAGCTGGAACTTCTTCCAGTTCTACCTCATTACCACTAATTTCTTTCACAGGAAATTCCTTTTCTAAAAAGGTGGCATGTTCAGAAACAAACACTTTTTGTTTCTCAGTATGGTAGAAAATATATCCATATGAATCCTTTGGATATCCCATAAACTTGCACAAAACAGACCTTGCCTCGAGCTGGTCCAGATTTTTCTTTTTAACATAGGCTGGACAACCCCATATCTTAACTCGTTTAAGAGATGGTCTCTTCCTATTCCATATCTCATATGGAGTGGTAGGCACGGATTTGGTCGGAACTCTATTCAATAGGCATGCAGCTGTCTCAAGTGCATAACCCCAAAAGGAAATAGGCAACTCAGTATTACTCATCATAGAGCGCACCATATCTAATAGGATGCGATTACTGCACTCCGATATTTCGTTGTGAAAGGTTCCTAGGCACCCTCAAGAGGTCTCACAAGGCATCAACCATGCCAATTTCAAAAATTATGGTGCCGAGAAACCCTAGTGTACGGATCGTTGGCTAGATGTCTAGGCGAACAAAGTGACTAGTTAACACTTAACTATAAGAATCGGAAATACAACCTTTGTAGATCCGGTGCTCCACCTCCATAGCTCCGCAATGAAGTCCTCTCGCTGTCCAAAACAAATCCCGGGCTCTAGCGTCGGCTTCATCGGAGAATAGGCGAGCTAGGTCGTCGATGTCCATGCCGAAGATGATCTACGTCGAAGCATCGCTAGATCAAGCTCCACCTTCACCAAGCCAAGAAAACTTGTGAAGGAAACACACTCTACTACTTGGCAAGAGGTAGAGGATGAAGAAATAGGAGTTGGGTTCACTTTAGAATTGGATTTCTCACTCAAATACATCAATCACCATTGATGAAGAAAGCTTTTTCTTCATTGAAGAAGATGAAGAAGATGAAGAAAGAAAATATGATAAGTTTTTTAAAAAGAATAGAAAAACAATACTTATCATAATTCTAACTATGGTTATGTGTAGAGAATTGACCAAGGTTAAAGGAATGGTTAGGGTTAAGGATGAGATAAGAATGGTGGACAAAGTCAAAACTTCATGAAGCTTCAACTAAACAACAAATAAAGCCACCATTCTTTTCTCTTTTCCATTTATTTTCCAAAATGTATAAACAAATAAATAAATGAATAAATAAGTAATGGAAAAATAAAACCCTAATTATATGTTTAACGATGGTTTAATTCTTTACACTTAACCAAGTAAACATGTATCATCAAACATGATACAAACAAGTGCACAAAAGTATATCGCATATACAATGCGCACATCCGAGTGAGAAAATCCATCTTAAGTGAACCGATACTAGTTAACGCAAAGTAATATATCAAATATATAATTATGCATTAAATCATTAAATCAACACTTGATTTAACGATCCGGTCATATCGCATATAACCGACTAGTATCCAATGTATCGGCTTATCGAATCAACCCTCGATTCGATAACTAGGTTATATCGCATATAACCATTCGATACATTCATCGCGAGAATAGAATACGGTATCACATACACGCATTATTCTCGGTCCCGCACATATCTCATATGCGCTCCTATTTCGTTTCGCTTGAGCCAGGAAACCTCTGTGTAGGACTCTAGAGACTCGTCAATACGCCGGCAGCAGATGATGACCATATCAAACACCCACAAGCCGCAAGCGGTCTGCTAAACGTAACGGCCACCCGGGTATTGAGCGATCTGAAGATCGACGAGCAAGCCCGCTTACACTCCAGTGAATCCAACCAGTAACACTACCGTACAGTCCGGTCTGATCGTCTGATATGTCGCATATCTCGCCTAGGGGTGGTAAACGTCAGACCCCAATAGCTCGATAAGTCGTGTCGATATGAGGTCTATAACAATTCGAGAAACTACAGGTAACACTTACCAGTAAATCTCAGCAACCCTGGCCAGGGATTTCCTGTTATAGCCAATCGAACACAGCGCAACATCAACCCCCTATACCGGGAGAGACGAATCCCCTCCTATCGCTCATTGCCTCCATGTGACTCGGGACTGTACCCAAAAACCACCGTTTTGCACGTCCTCTTGGACGTGGTAAGATGGAAATCAAAGCACAGTGGGAACCACACAAGACTCTATGACGATCTCGGGTCAACAGACTACTCTGTACCAGTGTCACCAGAGAACTGCCATCTGACGTGAGGTATAATACCATCTGGGAGTTCTCGGTGAGTCCGTCCAGTGTACCCAGTCTCCACTGAGCACCCGTATATCATCTCCGATGTCAAACACCAATGGATATAGGATCATCCATCGCCCATCTGTATGGGTCGAGAAGGTATATGCTAGTCTACTCTGGTATATCGATGCCCCGTCTCGATACACCCACGACTAGGGACTTTGAAGGATGTACTTATAGACTACCATGTCCCCACTAGTATGATCCGCATCATAGTCCCGGTAGTCAAGTATACATCCTAAGGGCTTTACCAACATGTAACAGAGAGACAATCAGTATACACGTTAAGGTAAAGGGTAACCAGATAGCATACTATCATGTCGAGCAAGAAAGTCCTCCCTATATATGTCCCAGCATCCACTACAATATACATCCTATGTATAGTAATGGCCTCTAGGGCATACATATAACTAACAATCTCCCACTTGCACTAGGGCCATCTGATAGCAGTGGTTGCAGTATCTCATACTCAACCATCCCATAAAAGTCTCTCTCTGGGAACAGGCCTTTGTGAGTGGATCCGCTGTGTTGTCCTCTGAGTCTACTCTCATAACCTCGATCTCCCCGGAGATCAACCATCTCCATGATCAGGTGACACTGCCTTAGAATATGTCTGGATCACCGATGGGACGGACGTTCCTTGGCATAAGCCACAACTCCATTGTCTCACAATGGTTGGAACGTAGTTCATTTCATGAACCAATATACACCCAAACATCCTCTTTGGTAGCATCTTAAGTAGCGATGTATCCTGCCTTTATCGTCTAGTATGTCACGGTATCTAGCTTGGAACTCTTCCAACATACCGTCCCTTTGCTTAGGGTAAAGACAATGCCTGTGACTGACATTCAGTCGTCTTCATCACCCTGGAACCATTCCAGTGATTCTTCCCAGGGTCGATTGATACCTTCTCACTACAACTAGTGAGAATCCTAACATTCATTTAGATCTATCTCATAGATCCATAACCTAGGATTTAGGAGGTATCACTTTGATCCTATATGGAGAATCCTTGTGATAAGCGGAGATTGACCGAGCGTAGCATAGGAAACTCCTTCCCTATCAAGAGTATGTCATCCACGTACTCTACGAGGATCGTCACCATACTTCCTACTACCTTTTTGTTTATACAAGGTTCATCTACCATTTTGATGATGTCAAACTCTTTGACTACTTCATCAAAACAGACGTTCCAACTCCGCGATGCCTGCTTTATCCTATAAAGCATCTTGCACACGTTTCCGCTGCTCCCACTGTCTACGAGGCTCTCTGGCTGTGTACTTATAGACTCCCTCTTCTAAAACATCATTTAGAAAAGCTGTCATGACACCCAACCACCAGATATCGCAGTCATGGTATGTAGCCGTGGCAAGTAGGATCTGGATGGACTTAAGCATAGATCCTTAGAAAAAGTTTCATCATGATCCACACCTGGTCAATGATGCAAACCTTTAACAAGTCTAGCTTTGAAAGTCTAAACTTTTCCATGTACACCAAGTAATCTTCTCAAGATATACTTGCTCCTGATGGGGATTTAACCCTTCAGATATAGCAACCAAAGTCCATACTTTGTTGGTGTATAAGGATTCCATCTCAGATCCCTAAGCATCCAGCCATTCTTATAGAGTCTTACTCCTGATGGCCAGCTCGAAACTAGTTGGGTCATCATCTCATGATGCAATCCTCGCTCCCACTGTCATAGAGAAACCGAAGTATCTCTCAGGTGGGTGAGGAACCCTACTAGATCGGCGGAGAGGCTGAGGTTCGTTGGAATCTACTGAATCCTTTGGTTCTATCAAATCATCAGCTGCAGTTTGTATAGCTGGAACCTTTCCAGTTCTACTTTACAGACTTTGTCTCGAGCTGGTCCGGATTTTACTTTCAGACATAGGCCGGTCAACCCCAAATCTTAACTAGCTTAAGACATGGGCTCTTCCCTTTCCATATCACATATGAAGCGGTAGGCAGCTGATTTGATTGGAACCCTTATTCAATAGGTATGCAACTTCTCAAGTGCATAACCCCTTAAGGAAAAAAGGTAACTCAGTAGTACTCATCATAGAGCACACCATATCAAATAGGGTGTATCTGCTCCGCCCCGATATACCATCGTGCTATGGTGTATACGGAGGAGTAATGCTGAGAGAGAATCTCATTCTCCTTTAGAATAGTCCAGGATTTCCGTGCTCAAGTATTCTCCTCCTTGATCACATCAAAGGACATAATACTTTTACCCATATTTTGGTTCTCTACTTCTAACTTATATTCTGTGAATATCTCAAAAGGTTCGGACTTGTGTTTCAACAGGAACATAGGTCTGAATCTCGAAAGATTATCAGAGAACGTAATGAAGTATAAAGAACCGGTCCTGGCATGTGTAGACAGGGGACCTACATACATCAACATGTATCATCCCAAGAGTTCACTAACTCTTTCTCTGTTTCCAGTAAACTGAGCTATGGTCATCTTATCTTTGTGACATGACTGGCAAGTTTCATAAGATGTAAATTCAAACTGATTTAAATATGCATCTACATGTAACTTCAGCTAGTCGGGTCGCATTGATATGACCTAGTCTACAATGCCTCAAGAAGGATTCGTTCATTTCTGAACTCTTCCTCTTGTGTGTGTTCTGTATACTAAAGAACTGTAGTTTGATTTAGAACATCAATGGTTTTAGATAACGTGCCTGAACCGATCAACTTTTGATATAGGAAATGTTCAAAACATTATCCAACAATACAAAATTTTATCATTTCTTTACTGATAAAGAGACTGATATGATTTTGTATATCAGGTTCGGTATCTAATAACATTCGTTCAGAATCAATGTATTGACAATACAGGGTGACAGTGACCAACAGACTTGGCTGCAACACTTGCCCCGTTTTCTGCCTCATGAAACTTATCACCCGTTCTCAGTTCTCTACCTATCTGTAGCCCTATGTAACAGATTACATATCTGGAATCCTGATCTGGTATCACATACCCAGGACGTAGAGGATACAGAGAAACGGTTCTTTGTAATGAACACACCCGAAGATGATGCATCATATGCACTTTCTTCGTTTGGGTGGCACGGGAAATCTGGTATTCCCCAATTTCCTGCTCTGTCTTACAACAATTATAAGTTGGAGCGGGACCAACGTTCCCCAGCACAGTATAACAAGCGGGTTCGGTCAATATTCCGTATTATTATCTTGATTAAGACGTGATATGGTCGCTACCAGGAGAGAGAGAGAAGAAAACACTCAGCGTGCGCTCTTGCAAGAATAGATTGGTTATTATTTTATCTAATCAGGATGGCTCCCACTGTTTTTTATCAAATCTTCCTTCAAACCCTAAAAAAAAGACTAGCCGGGATTAATTACACACTACAAGTTCGCCAATCTTTCAGCCAGGCCAGTGTCGGTACTTTGAGGGAGGTCCCCCGTGCTTACGCACGAACCTAATTAATGTAAACCTCGTTTTCCCAGAGGCATAACCTCGTTGACACCTTTCTAGACACCTACTTGATCGGCTAATTGTAATGTATAAAACTCTCCCAGGAGTAACTCTTACTCGCAGCGGGTATCGGGATCCAACTATCTCATAGAAGGTATGCAATCTCATTGCAAATTTCAACACTTGAAATTCCCGATAATTTTGCCCCTAGCATCCTATGACCTTGACGGAGGTCAACAAACCATAGGCTACTAGTCAAGTTCAACCCGTCATTTCTTGATCGAATTAAACCCACCCGCACGACCCTTGACGGAGGTCAACAAGGCCGCATGACTACCCTAATCCAATCTGCATCATATGCATAAGCAGATAAATACTAGTTAGCTACCGCACACTACGCCTTGACGGAGGTCAACAAATGTAGCACGAATACTAAATAGGACTTATCTGAAATGACGGAGGGCTACGACAGGTTTTTCTGAAAACCTATTGCGTAATGAACTTGATATCACTGTAGAATCAAATGATTTTAAAATGGAGTGCTTTTGAGGCTTTTCTAGTTTTGCTAAAGGAGTCACTCCCGGTGAAGGGATCGTCGGTCCTTTCCTCGTCGAATGAGGTGCAGGATATATCATATATATCACTGTGCAAAGCAAAAACTCTTAAAAGCAATCAAAAGACAAACCGAGTGTGTAGCATCTGCCAGTTATTGCTAAAGGAGTCACTCCCGGTGAAGGGATCTCGGTCCTTTCCTCATCGAATAAGGTGCAGGATATATCACATATACCTCTGTGCAAAGCAAGAACTGTAGCTACCTGTTTTATTTTGAAATTCGATTCTACAACATCTTAGGTTTCTTTTATTTCATTAATCATATTAATGAAGTCCCATCATTTAAGTACCTAAACATCACAGATAAATACGGCGTACACTTATGCCACCCGCATTCGCCTCGATGTCCCCTCGTGCACCGTTAGGTTAGGTAACTAACGGCAGAGCGGGGCAGGGCTAGCGCGGGTGTATAACATAAGTAACGTCTATATAATATATAATATATACTATATACTACATCTATCACAGAACATCACATGATCACATCACAGATATCGCAGCAGAAGAATCATATGAAATATTGGATATACTAGGACGTCCGTGTTTTCAATACGAGCCAGTATAAAACACGGATTCCACGGTCGTGATGAATAGCCAAACCCACACCCCAAGACCCCTACGAGAGCGGCAAGCAACTCTACCAATTCTAGAGTTAGGAGACCCGGACTCGACTCCTCGAGTTGGTCTCCCACTGGACTCCAGAACCCGGTTACTTGTGCCCTCCTCCTTGGGTCTATCCTAGTGCAGAAAAGTAAATAATATACAAACGGTGACTACTTCCGCAACCTGGAAGTGCCCCAATAAAAGAATATTACATACAAGTTTTTACATGAATGAAAATGAAAAACACTCATCTCACATAAAAACCCCCGGCTATTCGAACACGACGATCCAATATAACATATCCAGCAACACATAACATCACATGTCATCAACGTAAGTAAATATGCGCATCCCAATTGTCGTTGACATATAGCAACGAAACCGGCGATATCACATATTACACTTACGGTCACAGAAAAGAAAGTGTAAAACTACAACAGTTGGAATCCACAACCATCTCAGACATCGCATGCCTGACCAAATGAATTACTTAGACATCGCATGCCTAACAATTATAAACCCCGCATTTTAGTCTCATTATCGAAAACACTTTTCAATATTAAGTCGGGCAATTCAACAAGATTTCCGACATCCTGATCGAATGCTCGTCGCAAACTTCAGTAGACGGCCGCACCCCCGATACCGTCGACGAAGTACACCAAGGCGGAACACCGCTGCCGCGAGCACCCGAACGGATGCTTTCGGTGACGGGGTTCTCCTACAGTCACTTGGTCGGGGCTATGGGGTGTAGCTGTCTATTAAGTTTACCCGGCGAGTATCCGCGTACGCTACGTGATTGCGACGGACTTTTGATCATATCAAAATTCCGTGGCAACCGATCAAGTGAGACTAAACTGCTATGTTTATAATATTCATTCCGTTATCTCATAACTATTTGTGAATTCCAATTATTGTATCACATTCCAGATAAACAGAAAATGTTAAACTTTCCGATAGAACAATCGAACACCCAAGTTTTCCGATACAATCCAACACATGAAATAAGTCTAACAACATTCAGTTCGTGCCTCAGTACCAACGGTCCAGCCGTAGAAGGGTCAAGCCAACGCCTCACATGTGGCACGCCGTACTGCCCCAAACCCGAAGGTTCAAAGGGCAGTTCAAGACGGTCACATAATCGAGTTAAGGTTTGTTGTCTTCTAGAGGGTCCATCGCGTTACTTGCACTACTTAGAACGTCGTTAAACTACGGAAAAATCCAACACTTGGAAATTTCCCGACAGGGGAAAAATTGGGTATTTATATCCGGTCGAACTTTTTAACATATTCAAAAATTTATCCGGAAAGCCACACAGACAAAATTTGATAATCCGATCGAACATTCGAATCCCCAAAACAACTCAGAAAATTCAAACTCTGGAAAAAATATTAAAAATACCCAGGAAAACCAGCACTGTTAAATAGGAGTTACTGTGCAAACTTCAACTCATAACACGACAAACAGGCCGCGGATCCGCCGCACGAGCCATGCTCGTGCCGCGGAAACGCGGCGCTTTAATGGAATTAGGGCATCGAAATTTACAGTAACTCTTAGATATTCCTGCTGATATTTTTACATATTTTTAATACTGAAAAATCCCTGTTTTTAGAAAAAATATAGAGAGCATTTTCCGGGTTGGTTTTTCGGTTCGATCGGGTTTCAAACATCGTCTGGACTTCGCCTAAGGCTCTAGCTAGGCTCTGATACCACTGAAAGGTTCCTAGGCACCCTCAAGAGGTCTCACAAGGCATCAACCATGCCAATTTCAAAAATTATGGTGCCGAGAAACCCTAGTGTACGGATCGTTGGCTAGATGTCTAGGCGAACAAAGTAACTAGTTAACACTTAACTATAAGAATCGGAAATACAACCTTTGTAGATCCGGTGCTCCACCTCCATAGCTCCGCAATGAAGTCCTCTCGCTGTCCAAAACAAATCTCGGGCTCTAGCATCGGCTTCATCGGAGAATAGGCGAGCTAGGTCGTCGATGTCCATGCCGAAGATGATCTACGTCGAAGCATCGCTAGATCAAGCTCCACCTTCACCAAGCCAAGAAAACTTGTGAAGGAAATACACTCTACTACTTGGCAAGAGGTAGAGGATGAAGAAATAGGAGTTGGGTTCACTTTAGAATTGGATTTCTCACTCAAATACATCAATCACCATTGATGAAGAAAGCTTTTTCTTCATTGAAGAAGATGAAGAAGATGAAGAAAGAAAATATGATAAGTTTTTTAAAAAGAATAGAAAAACAATACTTATCATAATTCTAACTATGGTTATGTGTAGAGAATTGACCAAGGTTAAAGGAATGGTTAGGGTTAAAGATGAGATAAGAATGGTGGACAAAGTCAAAGCTTCATGAAGCTTCAACTAAACAACAAATAAAGCCACCATTCTTTTCTCTTTTCCATTTATTTTCCAAAATGTATAAACAAATAAATAAATGAATAAATAAGTAATGGAAAAATAAAACCCTAATTATATGTTTAACCATGGTTTAATTCTTTACACTTAACCAAGTAAACATGTATCATCAAACATGATACAAACAAGTGCACAAAAGTATATCGCATATACAATGCGCACATCCGAGTGAGAAAATCCATCTTAAGTGAACCGATACTAGTTAACGCAAAGTAATATATCAAATATATAATTATGCATTAAATCATTAAATCAACACTTGATTTAACGATCCGGTCATATCGCATATAACCGACTAGTATCCAATGTATCGGCTTATCGAATCAACCCTCGATTCGATAACTAGGTTATATCGCATATAACCATTCGATACATTCATCGCGAGAATAGAATACGGTATCACATACACGCATTATTCTCGGTCCCGCACATATCTCATATGCGCTCCTATTTCGTTTCGCTTGAGCCAGGAAACCTCTGTGTAGGACTCTAAAGACTCGTCAATACGCCGGCAGCAGATGATGATCATATCAAACACCCACAAGCCGCAAGCGGTCTGCTAAACGTAACGGCCACCCGGGTATTGAGCGATCTGAAGATCGACGAGCAAGCCCGCTTACACTCCAGTGAATCCAACCAGTAACACTACCGTACAGTCCGGTCTGATCGTCTGATATGTCGCATATCTCGCCTAGGGGTGGTAAACGTCAGACCCCAATAGCTCGATAAGTCGTGTCGATATGAGGTCTATAACAATTCGAGAAACTACAGGTAACACTTACCAGTAAATCTCAGCAACCCTGGCCAGGGATTTCCTATTATAGCCAATCGAACACAGCGCAACATCAACCCCCTATACCGGGAGAGACGAATCCCCTCCTATCGCTCATTGCCTCCATGTGACTCGGGACTGTACCCAAAAACCACCGTTTTGCACGTCCTCTTGGACGTGGTAAGATGGAAATCAAAGCACAGTGGGAACCACACAAGACTCTATGACGATCTCGGGTCAACAGACTACTCTGTACCAGTGTCACCAGAGAACTGCCATCTGACGTGAGGTATAATACCATCTGGGAGTTCTCGGCGAGTCCGTCCAGTGTACCCAGTCTCCACTGAGCACCCGTATATCATCTCCGATGTCAAACACCAATGGATATGGGATCATCCATCGCCCATCTGTATGGGTCGAGAAGGTATACGCTAGTCTACTCTGGTATATCGATGCCCCGTCTCGATACACCCACGACTAGGGACTTTGAAGGATGTACTTATAGACTACCATGTCCCCACTAGTATGATCCGCATCATAGTCCCGGTAGTCAAGTATACATCCTAAGGGCTTTACCAACATGTAACAGAGAGACAATCAGTATACACGTTAAGGTAAAGGGTAACCAGATAGCATACTATCATGTCGAGCAAGAAAGTCCTCCCTATATATGTCCCAGCATCCACTACAATATACATCCTATGTATAGTAATGGCCTCTAGGGCATACATATAACTAACACGTTGTGCCGTGGTGTATATGGAGGAGTAAGCCGAGAGAGAATCCCATTCTCTTTTAAATAATCTCGGAACTCCGTGCTTAAGTATTCTCCTTCCCGATCAGATCGAAGGATTTTGATACTTTTACCCGTCTGGTTCTCTACTTCGTTCTTATATTCCTTGAATTTCTCAAAAAATTTAGATTTGTGTTTCAACAGGAACACATGTCCGAATCTTGAGAGATCATCGGTGAATATAATAAAGTATAAGGAACCATTCCTGGCATATGTAGATATAGGACCGCATACATCACTATGTATCAGTCCCAAGAGTTCAGTAGCTCTTTCTCCGTGTCCAGTAAACGGAGTTTTGGTCATCTTGCCTTTGAGACATGACTCGCAAGTTTCATAAGATGTAAATTCAAACTGATTCAAATATGCATCTTTATGTAACTTAGCAAGTCTTGTCGCATTGATATGACCTAGTCTATAATACCACAAGAAGACTTCGTTCATTTCTGAACTTTTCCACTTGTGTGTTCTGTATGTTTAGAACTGTTGTTTGATTTAGAACGTATATACCGTTACATAACGTACCAAACCCAATCAACACTTGATTTAGGAAAATGTTCATAACATTATCCTCCAATATAAAGTTATATCCTTCTTTATGCAACAAAGAAACTGATATAATATTGCACATCATATTTGGTACGTAATAACAGTCGTTCAGAATCATTGTATTACCATTTGGTAATACTATGTGATATTCGCCAACTGTTTTGGTTGCAACAATTGCTCCATTCTCTACTTTTAGAGACATATCACCCTTTCCCAGTTCTCTACCTCTCTTTAGCCCATATAACAAATTACATACGTGGGATCCTGATCCGTATCCAATACTCAGGACGTAGAGCAAACTGAGAAATAGTTCTCGGTAACGAACACACCCGAAGAAGATGCATCAGCATGCTCCTTCTTCTTTCGGGTGGCGTGGGAATCCGGGTATTCCCTTATTCCTTGTTCAGACTTATGACAATCATAAGAAAAAGCGGAACGAACATTCCCCAGCTCAGTATAATAAGCGGGTTCGGTCAATACATCCATATTATTATCTTGATTAAGGCGTGTCATGGTCGCTACCAGGAGATGTTGGAGATAGTGCCCTCAGAGTCAATTATTGGATCGCAGGTACGTGATTACAATGATTGCGGAGGACCTATACCGGTAGGACAGTCTTACTCGAGATGATAGTATGCTATCTGGTTTGCCTTTATCAGTCGTGTACATGTTCAGGTGACTGATTACATGTTATACTTTGATAGAGCCCTTAGGATCTTGCTTTACTACCAACAGTATGATGGCGATCATATTCGTGAGAGTTGGGTAGTTTATACGCATATCCTTAATTGTAGTCCCTAGTCGTGGGAGTTTCGAGACAGGGCAACGATACTCCGGAGTAGACTAGTGTATACATTCGAGACCCCGACGAGGGACGGTGGCCGGTCTCATAAGCCACTGGTGTCAGTTGGATCACCTAAGATGTATACAGGTGCTCATTGGGTTATGAGTATACCGGACAGGACTCGCCGGGAATCTGCTAGTTGGTATTATACATATCGTCAGATAGCAGTTCCCTGGTGACATGTGTACAGGTTAGTTCATCGACCTGAGGTCGTCATTTGTCTCGTGTGAGTTCCCACTGTGCTTTGATTTCTACCCTACCACGGCTCAAAGGAGTCGTGCAAACAGGTAGTTTTTGGGTACAGTCCCGAGCCACATGGAGGCACGTGAGCGGATTGGCAGGGGATTCGTCTCTCCCGGTATTGGGGGCGAGATCGTGCTGTGTCTAGGAGAGCCATTACACAAAGCCCACGGCCGTGGCAGGAGATTTACTGGTAGGTACTCCAGTAGTATCTCAGGGTGTTATTGGGCTTCACTCCGACACGACTTATACTGCTATTGGGGGTCTGACGTTACTAGCCCCTAGGCAGATATGCGATACTCATTGACGAACGGACCGGACTGTATATACATTGTCACTGTTAGGCTCAGTAGAGTTTCCGGATGAGTTCGCTCATTGGCATCCCTTGAGGTCAGTCCATAGGCAGCCGTTACGCATAGCTAGTGCCACTGACGGTTTGTGATTAAACCGACTGCCAGGGTACTGACGAGTCATTAGAGTCCCCCACAGACAGTTTCCCAAGTTCGGACGAAACGTTGTAGAGGCCGTATGGTTTTATGGCAGGGTTCGGAAAATGCACGTGCGTTTACGCACGTGTCAAATTTCGGACAGATGATACTGGTCGGCTTTGGTTTAAGCCGGATCCGAGTATTATATTGAGTAGATATAATATCTTTGTCTCGGTTGCATTTGTATTCGGTCGTAATACAAATGCGGGTATATTTATACAGTTACGGGGTTATCCTGAAATTCGTTTCGGGATCGCTTTTGGAAGTTGCCAGTTTCCAGTTTTCTATCAGCCGTCTTTTAACATTCGGTTAAAGACGGATTTATCTTTTCTTGGATGAGGGTGTGTCATGCTTCTAGAAGGTTCTAGAAGAGGTGACTAGGTTAGAATGGTGTTGATGTTTCATGTGTTCACACTAGATATTTTCTTGTGTTCACACTTGATATTTTTCTCTTGTGGTCACCCTCTTCCCTCCTGCACTTTCCCCCCCATTGCTATATATGGCCAGCCCCCTCCTCACTCTCACTCACTCACTTGATGAAAATGGTTGTGAAAAGATTATGATAGTTTTGGGGTGTATGGAAATTTCATAGCTCATTTCATTCCATCACCCGATTCGATTGGCAACTTCATTAACCGTTCGTCCATAGCCTTGGACGTAACGAGACAAAGTATTCTACCCATTCTCTACATCATTCTTGGTCATCTCTTTTAGCAAACTTGACGATCGAGTTGCCTCGAGTCAGAGGCGGGAGCCCGTTTAAAGAATTGTTGACGTGGTGCCACCTGGACGAGCAGATCGGAGATCGACGAGATCGGAGCAGCCGCAACGGAGCGTGGGATGATGGTTAAAGAAAAAAGGACTCGGATCGTTCGGTATAACCTTTCTACACTCTTTACAGTTTGTTAGTTTAGCAATAATGGCAGATCCGGGTTATAGTATACGATAGCGCCAGTTAAAAAGTTTTTGTTCCGCATTTGGCGTCTGTAGACGGCCGGGACGCTACCGTAGACTTACAGTGGTATCAGAGCCTCACCATTATGCTATACTAACTTGTGCTAACGCGTTTAAAATATCGATCGAACCGGAAATCAAAAACTGCAAAATTCAAGTTCACAGTTTCTGTCGATTTTAAATGAAGTCCTAAAATTATTCTACATATCACAGAAATCTGTTCATGGTTTTCTAAGCACACCGACCAAATTTGGGCAAGTGATTCGACAAGACTGCCGCGGAATCGCGGCCAAACCCATGGTTTGGCCGCGCATCCGCGGCCATTCTATTGAATCACTGCACCAAATTTGCACAGTGTCTTCTCTGTTGGAATTTGGGGGTTTTGGTATATATCTTTTGGGCCCAGATTTTGTTATTGTTCAACAGATGTTCGTGGGGCCCACTTCGTGATATTTAGTCGATCGAAATTTAAACATGTTAGTTTACAGTTCTTATATTATATCTCCGACCGGGAATGTCTTTTGATCGGTAAACCGCGTCTGATTGCTATAGTTCTTTTAGACGGGTTTGCGAACGTGACATTCGCGTTGATATTCTGTGTTGTGCTGTGATGTTGCGGATTTGTCGTGGTGGATAGCAGTGTGCAATGATAGTGCAGTTTGGATTTATTTGTACTTTTGATATTGCGGGGCGAGCGTCCAACATGTGGACTGCCATCACTTCCTGTTGTATAATATTCTTTTGGGGCACGACCAGGTTGCGGTCGATGTACCTGTTGTACTATTTTTCACTACTGTACTAGGTTTTGCCCCACGACGGAGTGCATGGATAGCCGGGTTCTGGGGGGCAACAGGTCCGCATCTCATGGCTTTGAGAGGCAGAAAGGCCTCACTCTAGAATTGGCAGACTATTCGCCACACTCGTAGGGGGTACAGGTTGACCCGAGGAGGGATGCCCAAGATTACCGGATTCCGTGAAGTGCTGGGTGGTCCATTCACTTTGCTGTAGGGGGCTGCCTCGCTTCAGGTTTTGGCGGGTAACTTGCCGCACCCGTAGGGGTCTAGGTTTCATTGCACAGGCTATCCACACGACAGGGGAACGTCGGGTTTCAGCAGCGGCTCTGTGAAACCCGGGGATCCCAGATTATCTGTATTGTTCTGTGATGCTTATTACTTTTTCTGTAATGTTGCATATTATCAAGCCTGGAGCGATTATTGTATATTGGTTTATATACTATTAGATGTTGTATATGTTTTACACCCGCGCTAGTTCATTCCCCGCTCTGTCGTTAGTTAAGTAACCTAACGGGTGATGACGGGACCCAGTGACGAATGCGGATGGCATATACGTACATTTTATTTTCGTTCTTTTCTGGTGTGATTGATTGATGGGACTGCGTTGATTCTGATCAATGCAAAGGAAAGAAAACCTATTTGGTAGTTGTTGGAACAAATTTAAAAAGTGTTATTGCAAAGACGTTTCCTTTTGTTTTGCATAGCGGTATTCAGTGGAATATCCTGCACCTCATTCGACGGGGCAAGGGCCGATATCCCTTCACCGGGACTGACCCCTTGGGCAGAAGTTTGCGTCAGGGTAATAACTTCACTATAGTCGATTACAAGTTGCTTTGCATCGCGGTATTCAGTGGAATATCCTGCACCTCATTCCACGAGGAAAGAGCCGAGATCCCTTCACCGGGAGTGACCTTTTTAGCAAAAGGTTTTCGCCACTATATTTTAAAAAGCTATCAGGTTCCTTCAGCGATATCAAGTTCACTACGTTAAAGGTTTTTCGCCAAAAACCAGCCGTAGCCCTCCGTCATTTCTTTTGGGTATTCAGTAGTATTCAAGCTATGTATTTTGACCTAACGCCAAGGCATAGTGTTTGGTAGCTGCTGGGTATTCAATTGTTGCATAGATAGATGAGTTGGTTTGGGACAGCCGTTCTGCCATTTTGACCTAACGCCAAGGGCATGTACGGGTGGGTTCAAATTAACAAGATAGTGACGGGTAGAACTTGGCAGGTGACTTATGACATTTTGACCTAACGCCAAGGTTATAAGAGCATGGGGCAAAAATCATATCGGGAGTTTCTAAAGAAACTGAAACTTGCCAAGTATGCGCATACCTTCTGGAGTATGAGTAACGTGGATGCATTCCATCACGTTATCATGCGATAAGAGTTGGATCCCGATTCCCACTGATGAGTTGGTTTACTCTTTCGGATGATCCCGATTGATTCTTCTTTTAGGTTTGGAGGAGAATTTGACAAGACAGTGGAAGGTTTCCGGATTAGATAAAGTGATAACCATTCTGATCTAGGTTAGAGTGCACGCAGAGTGTTTCTTTTCTCTCTCTCTCTTTGGCAGTGACCTTTGACCGACCCTAGACTATGACTCAGTGACCATGTTAACCGAACCTTCTTAAAATACTGGCTTTTGGATTGTCTGAGTTGCATAAGTCATTGCCACTCCTTCTTTTACCCTTTGCATTTCTCAGAACACCCCGTATTACTACGGACATCCACTTCCATTGAAAAGATCCATCGTATGGTTATATACGAACTCGAAGGGACTTCTTCGAGGATGGATCCAGGTTCAGGAGAAATAGAATTGGTTTATTCAGTTGTCTTTTATTATCACATTCTCTCAGGTTGCGAGGGCTCCTTAGTTTAGGAGAGTACACCTATTACGCTTATTGGATAGTCTTATTCCAAACCATAGGCAGGTGCCGAAAGGTAGGGAATGAAGAAAACCAATTAGCCTAAGTAGGGTGTACAGAAGGTAATATGTAAAGACAAAATAAAGGGATTAGAAAGAGGGCAAAGTAAAATTGCGACTGTTATCATTCACGACCAAAACCGCGTACTTCATCGCCACTCCTATTTCACCTTTAAAGGAATAATGTATTATTCAGTTGTCTTTTATCATCACCTTCTCTCAAGATGCGAATACTCCTTGGTTTAGGAGGGTACACCTATTATGCTTACTGGATAGTCTTCTTCCAAACCATAGGCTGGTGCCGAACGGTAGGGAAGGAAGAAAACCATTTAGCCTAACGAAGGTGTACAGAAGGTAACGACTAAAGACAAATAAAGGGATTTAGAGAGAAGGCAAAGAAATATACGGTTAAAGTCATGAATTGGATTATGGAAGAGGCATTACTAAGAATACCAGGATACCCCTACGAAACATTTTCATGTTTCAGTGCATTGTTAAACGAAAACTGTTTTCCCGATTAGATACTTACTCCAAGGGTATGTATTTACCAGGTTTCATTCTCATATCTGTATGGTTTTACAGATAATGAGTGGGAGTAAGTTATTGGGAATTAGGTAATTATCCTCATTATATCGGAATTCGTTGAAATTGGTGATATTTGGGGAAATCGCCAGGGTACAGTTTTCAACCTACGACGCACAGGTTTTTGAGTTGTTTAAACTCAGCGGACTTATACAGAGTATTGTATGTTGTCCAGTGTCCATCAAGACAAAGGGGTAGGTCCTCGTACTATGTTCTGTTTACTTATGACTTCTCTAGTTTTTAGACAAGTGTTTCGTAGAAATACAAGGTCTAAGTTTTGAGAAGTTGTGGGTATAAGAATAAAGTAGAGAACCAAGTGTCACAAGTATCGGGATTCTTCAAAGAGATCGAAGATTTAGATTCTTGTGATTGGTATTCAGATGATAGTAATGGTTTTGAGAAACTTGTTTCTCTTTCAGGTTACTCATAATTGGATGGATTCCTAAGTTGAGTAATGCTGATTAGCCTCTCTCCATTAAGTTGATATGCACTGGAGACAGCTGCATGATTGAATATGGTTCCAATTAAATAAGTGCCAAAGTTTCTATATTGGATATAGAATAGTTCATATCTTAACGATGTTAAGGTACGGGGAGTTATCCAGCTTATGCTTAAAACCAGACACTGGATAACTCAGGGCACGTTTCTGTAATGGCTGTTTGTGGGTTGACCCTGGCTATGACGAGGGTTGATATTCTACCATTTGGAAGATCAATAGTGATATTGTTCTTGACTCGCCACAGTTTTAGTAAAATGGATTTTTTCAGAAAACAGTAGTGGGAGTATGGTAGAACTGGAAGTGATTCCAGAACCGCGAACGATTACGGAAAATTTAATAGGACCTATATATTCAATCGGGTTTGACATTCCATTAGCCACTCCGCAGATATGGTGGGTAACCTCAGACACCCGAGAGGTACTCCGGTAGCCTCAAGGACGGTGACAGGGAGGTTCTTGTTTACCCAGACTTGACACTACCGTTGTTCCAGGCTATGAGACCCGGTAGGAGGGTTGTTGTGGTCAGTGGGAGTAGCGGAAGCATAGTGGGCAAGTAGCTTATGTCTATTTATAAACTAGAGCAGTTATAGCGGAGATAGATCATCTAATTTTAATGTGACAGTCATGGGTTTGACTTCAATCAGAATAGAGGATGGATCTGTTAAGAAGGTAGTAGAGTGTGATGTCATGGTATCTGGATGACATACATAGAGTAGGAAGTAAAATTCCTATACTACGATCGGTTGTACTGTGGTCGTCATACAGTTGTTTCTCCAGACAGGATATGGATATAATATTTGATATTCTGGTTTCTAGATCTATGGTTTTAGATCTGGATTTGGGTAGTTTCCCAATGTGGGTACTTTAACAGTATTCTAATGGTTTTTAGAATAGATGACTCCTGGCATGGTGGTGTACCTGCAGGTGATGAAGTCACCCTCTCTAAAGGTGTCTTACAGACTAAAAGGGAGAGGGATGGGCATGATTGGCAGATCACTTGCTTAGGCAATTGAGTCAATCATGAGATGTCAAGTACCACACCAGATATTGTTTTTGCACTTGATGCGATAAGTTTGTATTAATCCAATCCTGGAGAAACATAAGGAAGCAGTTATAGAACATAAGTACATGTTCTACGGATTTGATGACGGCAGCCTCCTTCGGGAGACGATTATCATTCCAGGCTTCAAAGGTGACATGGTTGACAGAGTGATTGTCAGAGTTATAGTTTTCCCTCTGACGAAGGACGGTATTATGGACAAGTGGTCCAAGAGGATACTGTGGGAGGCTTGGTGCAGGATACTGATTAAGTTCAGTGATCAATACAGTCTAAGAAGTTTGGATTTGGAGTTCATTTATGAACTGGGTCCCATCAGATATCCAGACATATTCTAAGACAGGTATTACTCAATTCGGGAGATGGCTTTCTCCGCGAACTTGAGATTAAGAGAGATATAGAAAGAAACATCTAGGCGGATCCACTCACTGAGGCTATTTCTCGAACACAATAGTTTTACAAACGGGCTTTGTGAAACTGATTAGTAGAGGAGTTGGATGTTCGGTTTCACACGGGCTGTGAGTAGTCGACATCGCAATAATTAGCCTTAAGTGCAAGTGGGAGATTGTTGGAGATAGTGCCTTCAGAGTCAATTATTGGATCGCAGGTACGTGATTGCAATGATTGCGGAGGACCTATACCGGTAGGACAGTCTTACTCGAGATGATAGTATGCTATCTGGTTTGCCTTTATCAGTCGTGTACATGTTCAGGTGACTGATTACATGTTATACTTTGATAGAGCCCTTAGGATCTTGCTTTACTACCAACAGTATGATGGCGATCATATTCGTGAGAGTTGGGTAGTTTATACGCATATCCTTAATTGTGGTCCCTAGTCGTGGGAGTTTCGAGACAGGGTATCGATACTCCGGAATAGACTAGTGTATACAGTCGAGACCCCGACGAGGCGCGGTAGCCGGTCTCACAAGCCACTGATGTCAGTTGGATCACCTAAGATGTATACAGGTGCTCATTGGGTTATGAGTACACCGGACAGGACTCGCCGGGAATCTGCTAGTTGGTATTATACATATCGTCAGATAGCAGTTCCCTGGTGACATGTGTACATGTTAGTTCATCGACCTGAGGTCGTCATTTGTCTCGTGTGAGTTCCCACTGTGCTTTGATTTCTACCCTACCACGGCTCAAAGGAGTCGTGCAAACAGGTAGTTTTTGGGTACAGTCTCGAGCCACATGGAGGCACATAAGCGGATCGGTAGGGGATTCGTCTCTCCCGGTATTGGGGGCGAGATCGTGCTGTGTCTAGGAGAGCCATTACACAAAGCCCACGGCCGTGGCAGGAGATTTACTGGTAGGTACTCCAGTAGTATCTCAGGGTGTTATTGGGCTTCACTCCGACACGACTTATACTGCTATTGGGGGTCTGACGTTACTAGCCCCCTAGGCAGATATGCGATACTCATTGACGAACGGACCGGACTGTATATACATTGTCACTGTTAGGCTCAGTAGGGTTTCCGGATGAGTTCGCTCATTGGCATCCCTTGAGGTCAGTCCATGGGCAGCCGTTACGCATAGCTAGTGCCACTGACGGTTTGTGATTAAACCCACTGCCAGGGTACTGACGAGTCATTAGAGTCCCCCACAGACAGTTTCCCAAGTTCGGACGAAACGTTGTAGAGGCCGTATGGTTTTATGGCAGGGTTCGGAAAATGCACGTGCGTTTACGCACGTGTCAAATTTCGGACAGATGATACTGGTCGGCTTTGGTTTAAGCCGGATCCGAGTATTATATTGAGTAGATATAATATTTTTGTCTCGGTTGCATTTGTATTCGGTCGTAATACAAATGCGGGTATATTTATACAGTTACGGGGTTATCCTGAAATTCGTTTCGGGATCGCTTTTGGAAGTTGCCAGTTTTCAGTTTTCTATCAGCCGTCTTTTAACATTCGGTTAAAGACGGATTTATCTTTTCTTGGATGAGGGTGTGTCATGCTTCTAGAAGGTTCTAGAAGACTATGTTAGAATGGTGTTGATGTTTCATGTGTTCACACTTTGTGTTCATACTTTGTGTTCACACTAGATATTTTCTTGTGTTCACACTTGATATTTTTCTCTTGTGGTCACCCTCTTCCCTCCTACACTCACCCCCCCATTGCTATATATGGCCGGCCCCCTCCTCACTCTCACTCACTCACTTGATGAAAATGGTTGTGAAAAGATTATGATAGTTTTGGGGTGTATGGAAATTTCATAGCTCATTTCATTCCATCACCCGATTCGATTGGCAACTTCATTAACCGTTCGTCCATAACCTTGGACGTAACGAGACAAAGTATTCTACCCATTCTCTACATCATTCTTGGTCGTCTCTTTTAGCAAACTTGACGACCGAGTTGCCTCGAGTCAGAGGCGGGAGCCCGTTTAAAGAATCGTTGACGTGGTGCCACCTGGACGAGCAGATCGGAGATCGACGAGATCGGAGCAGCCGCAACGGAGCGTGGGATGATGGTTAAAGAACGAAGGACTCGGATCGTTCGGTATAACATTTCTACACTCTTTACAGTTTGTTAGTTTAGCAATAATGGCAGATCCGGGTTATAGCATACGATAGCGCCAGTTAAAAAGTTTTTGTTCCGCAGTTGGCGTCTGTAGACGGCCGGGGCGCTACCGTAGACTTACAGGAGAGAGGGAGAAGGAAACGCTTTAGCGTGCGCTCTTTGCAAGATTAGATTGGTTTTTATTTTATCTAATCAGGATGGCTCCTACTGTTTTTATCAAATCTTCCTTCAAACCATAAAAGGTAAGATTAGCCGGGATTAATTACACTCTACAAGTTCGCCAATCGGTCAGCCAGGAAGGTATTGGTACTCTGAGGGAGTCTCCCCATGCTTTCGTATGGAACTAATTAAATAACCTCGTTTCCGCAGGGGCATCACCCCGTTAACACCTTTCTTAGACACCTAATGGATCGGCTAATTGTAAAGTGGAAAACTCTTCCAGAAGTAACTCTTACTCGCAGTGGGTATCAGGATCTAACAATCTTATAGAAGGTATGCAATCTCATTGCAAATTTCAACACTTGAAATACCCAATATCTGTTTTTACCCCTAGCGACTTATGACCTCAACTATGGTCAATGAATCATAAGTGCTAGCCAAGTTCAACCCGTCATTTCGTGATTGAATTAAACCCACCCGTACGACCCTTGGCTAAGATCAACAAAGCCGTACGACTACCCTAATCCAATCGCATCATATACGGCAGATAAGCACTAATCAGCTACCGTACACTGCACCTTAGCCATGGTCAACAAATGCAACACGAATACTAAATAGCACTTATCTGAAATGACGGAGGGCTACGACTGGTTTTGATAAAAACCTTTAACGTAATGAATTTAATATCGTTGTAGAATCTAGTGATTTGAAAAGGAGTGTTTTTTTGTAGCTTTTACTAGTTTCGCTAAAGAGGTCACTCCCGGTGAAGGGATCTCGGCTCTTTCCTCATCGAATGAGGTGCTCGATATTCATCAAGGAATACCACCATGCAAAGCAAGAAATAGAGAAGCTATAAAAACAAAACCGAGTGGGTTGTACCATTTGCTAGTTTTGCTAAAGAGGTCACTCCCAGTGAAGGGATCTCGGCTCTTTCCTCATCGAATGAGATATTCATCAAGGAATACCATTATGCAAAGCAAAAACTATAGCTACCTTTTTAAAATTTCAATTCCACAACATCTTTAGGTTTCTTTTCTTTCCATTAATCTCATTAAAGAAGTCTCATCATTTATGTTTCCCTAAACATCACAGAAAAGAACCGAAAATAGAACGTACGCTTATGCCATCTGCATTCGCCACGGTGCCCCGTCATGCACCGTTAGGTTACTTAACTAACGGCAGAGTGGGAGCTGGACTAGCGCGGGTGCAAAACATAAGCAACGTTTATTATATATATCATATATATAGCATTCGTCTCACGCAATTATATGATCACATAACCGAACCAAGTAACAGAAGTCAACATATGAAATATTGGATATACTAGGAGGTCTGTGTTTTAAATTAAGCCAATAATGAAAAACACGGATTCAACGGTCGTGATGAATAGCCAAACCTATATCCCTAGACCCCTACGAGAGCGGCAAGCAACCCTTCCAATTCTAGAGTTAGGAGACCCAGTCTCAACTCCTCGAGATGGTCTCCCACTGGACTCTAGAACCCGGTTACTTGTGCTCCCCGTCTTGGGTCTATCCTAATGCGGAAAAGCAAATAATATACATCAATATTGACATCATCCTCATCCCGGAATTGTCCCAATAAAAGAATATTACATACATTTTTACATGAATGAAAATTGAAAAACTCTCATCTCACGCAAAAACTCCCCGGCTATTCATTCACGACGATCCAATATAATATATCACAGTAACACATAACATCACATGTCATCAACATAAGTAAATATACGTATCCCAAATTTCGTTGACATATAGCAACGAGATCGAGGATACACCACATATTACACTTACGGTCGCAGAAAAGAAATGAAAAACTACAATATTTAAAATCCTCAAATACTTTGACATCATAAACCCAGAATATCTCATATGCCGAATTTCATGCCTAACCTATAAACCTTGCATTTTAGTCTTAAATCGAAAACACTTTTCAACAGCTTAGTCAGGTAATTCAACAAGATTCCCGACTACTCGATCGAATACTCGTCGGGAACTTTAGTAGATGGCCGCACCCCCGATGCCGTCGACGAAGTGCACTTAGGTGAAACATCGTGGCCGCTAGCACCTGAGTGAATGCTATTGGCAACGGGGTTCTCCTACAATCAATTGGTCGGGGCTATGGGGCGTGGTTATCTAGCAAAGTTATCCGGCAAGTATTCGCGTACTATACGAGATTGCGATGGAGTTTTGATTCGAATCAAAACTCTGTGGCAATCGATCAATAGAGACTAAATTGCTAGATTTACAATTACAAACTAGTTTTCACAAAACTAATTAACTGTGGATTCCAAGTATTGTATCACATATCAAACTTAAACCCAAAACGACGATAAAATTGCGTCTCCTAGGAAAGTTGCTAGTTAACTTGGTATAATCCAATCTAGATACTACAAAACACTCCGAATAGCCCCAATAGGAAAGTTAACATCATATGCAAATTGGGCTAATAAAACATAACCATGAAACCCTAAACTCAACACCACAGAACACCAAACAAAAACGAACGCATTCCATCACAACAAAACCGGCGACGCTGGACTATTTGGCATTCTCGCCGGCCAAATATCCAAGTTATGTGTTCGTTTTTCTCTGGCGTTCTAGTTACATCACATGTAACATTCTGCACTTGTTTAAAAAATTTCAGAGACCATTTTGAAATCGACAGAAACTTGGTGTTTGGGTTTCCGGTTTTGGAGTTGTTTTGGTTTCGTAATTCAACTAACATCGTATAATCTTCTAGCTTTGGCTCTGATACCATGAAAGTGTTTATTACCACTACCACCGGGTTTTGCTAGCATTAAGCATGACATTTTTAAAAATTTTGGGGTGCTAATTAACACTAATCTAGAATCTAAACTAGATGATTAGGGATTTAGCTTGATATAAAGAAAACTACAAAAAGAGAATGAGGCTACAACCTTTGTAGACCGTGTTCTTCTCTTCAAAAGCTCCGTGTAGTAGTCCACGCGACTCCATTAGGCTCCACTTGAAGTTGGATCGAGCTTCCTTTGCGATCTTCATGCCAAAAATGATTCACCCGAAGCTCCGTTAATCCAAGCTAGCTCTTCACTAAACTATTTAGTGAAGGAAACACACTACACTTAATTACTGATCAAGTGTAGGATGGTGAAATAGGGGTTCTAAACTCACTAGGGTTCTCACAAGCTCAAAATTTAACAACTCATATGAGGGATTGAGCTTGGAGATAATGGTGAGGATGAAGAAGGAGAGCTAGAGAGCAAATGAGCTCATGTAAGAAAAAGAATAAGTGTAAAGAATGCAAGTTAAGAATGGCTTGATAAAAAATGAACTCTATTATTGAAGCATGGAATTCATTTTAATAAATAAATGAAACATACTTCAATAGTAAAGCCAAACCATGCTTCACCCATTCCTTTTAAAAGTCTCCCCATTTTCCACTTCATTTTCTATTTTCTAAAAATAGAAAATCAACCATGCTTCATATATATATATATATATATATATATATATATATATATATATATATATATATATAAGCAAATAATTAGTGAGCAACCAGATAGCATACTATCATGTCAAACAAGAAAGTCCTCTATATATATGTCCAAGCATCCACTATATCATACAATAATGGCCTCTAGGGCATACATATTCCTAACAACAATATCTTAAGTTAAATGTTTGTGGTATATCTCGGAACAAAAATATAAGAAGCGGGTTTGATTTGGGTCGGATTTGGGCTCGTACAACGGGTTTTATATGAAACGCATACCTGACAGCAAAACATCTCTATTATCATAATGCTAATAGGAAGGGTTTCAATATTAAAAATCAAATTTCAATGAGAATATTATAAAGGACTATAAAATTTTCTCATTTTTTCTACCACAAAAAAAGAAAAAAAATTAGAAAAAAAATGCTAACTGCTCTATCTCTCTACTAACCACTATCTCTTTAAATAACCAACTCCATAAATCTCTCTCAATAAACAACCTGCACCGTATGTGTAAAATATTAGTTTTTATAGAAGTTTCTACCTGTCTGATCGTGTTCAGGCATGCATAGGATAGCATCAAGGTGGCCAAATTCAAATTTAAATTTGTCAAATTTGATTTTGGCCGGCCAAATTCAAATTTGATTTTGGCCGGGGTTTTTTTTTGGGGGGGGGTCAAATTCTTGGGACGGTTTTTTTTAATGGGGGTGGGTTTTTTAATAAAGAGGGAAATTTGAATTAAAGTGAGGTTTATAAAATTATCTAAAACCCCCTAACTCAAAATTATACATTTCTATATCCCTAATCCAAAACTTTATAAATACCTATCTGCACTTCTCATTCTTCTCACGATCCACAACAACAAAATTTTTAATCTCCTAATCACTCTCTTTAATTTCCGAGAAGTTTACTGTTAAAATTGGAATCACGCAATCTTCATTTCCGCAGTTTCAAGTTTCACTAATTTGATTCTGCTATTTGGAATCATGTTTTTTTTTATTGATTATATATTTTTCTCGTATATTTTTTATCATCTCTTTTTCTCTGTTACTAATATTTTTAATTAAGAACGTCAGGCTCATCTTCACAAGATAACAGGGGTGTTTCATTTTCACGGAGACGTTCATTTCAAATCGATATGGATTCACAAGAGAGATATAGATTAACCAATATACTGCAAACTAATTTTGATTTTTATTCTTCTAACTATGAATCTTCTAATTATGAGATTCCTGCTGCTTCACAAAGTAATGTCTCTGAAGAAGTTCCTGCTCCTACCGTTCTTGAAGCAAGAACTTCTGCCCCTAAAAATAAAAGAGCTAAAACTTCTGATGCTTGGAAACATTTTGTAATACAAACAGTTGTAGGTAAAGGCGAGCGGGAAGTTTGCACTCATTGCTAAGCAAATTTTACTTGTGCCACTTCAGGTGGAACTACCCATCTAAAAAGATATTTAATCAAACATGAAAAGCCGATTCTCGGCAAACGACTCTAAATATGTCGTCCAACTCTTTAACTAGTTTTTCTTATTCGCAAGATACTAATAGAAAAGAACTTACAAAATATGTCATACATACTGAACAATCGTTTGGTTTTGCAGAAAACGAAAAATTTGATAGATTGGTAAAAAATGCATATAATCCAGCATTTCATAGAGTACCCAGAACAACACTTAGAAGTGATGTTTTAAAAAAATTTCATGATAGTAAATCCAATTTGATTGATATTTTTGCAAATCTTAAGAGTAAAATTGCATTAAGTTCTGATGTTTGGACTACAAAATGGGGTATGAGTTATATTTGTGTTACTGCACATTTCATTGATAATGATTGGTTTTTACATTAAAAAATTATTGGTTTTTAAAAAATGGAGCATCCACATAGTGGAAATAATATAAGTAATTGTATTTTGACTACTGTACGTGAATATAATATTCAAAATAAAATATTTTCTGTTAGTTTTGATAATACTACTAATAATAATTCTGCTATAGTAATTTTAAAAAATAATTTAAATTCTGTTTTGAATGGAGAATTATTTTATCAATGATGTGCATGCCATGTGTTAAATTTAATTGTGCATGATGGTCTTATTATAATCGATCCTCATTTAGCGAAAATTAAAGATGCAATGATATTTATTGAAACTTCTGGACCCCAAAAACAGATTTTTAAGCAAACTCGTACCCAATTAAATTTAAAATTTAGATATTTCAAATTCAACATTCCAACTAGATGGAATTCCACTTATGAGATGTTGAAATGTGTTTTAAAATATCGGGAGCCCATTACTTTATTTTATGAGAAACAAATGCCCAATAATAATTTAGAGGATTATTATTGGTTTGTTTGTGAACATGTTTTGAAATTTTTAGAAATATTTTACAATACAACTAAATGTTTATCTAGTGTTTATTATCCTACTACATATTTAGCAGTAGAACAGTTATTTTATTTTAGTAAGATTATTAATGAGCATGTAATTGATCCTGAAAGTGTATTTTCTGAAATGTTATATAGCATGCTTACGAAATTGAATAAATATTGGCGAAAAGTTTCTGCATTGTTTTGTTTAGCATATGTTTTTGATTCTAGACTTAAAAAAGTTAATTTTTTTTATTAGATGGATACCATGTACTGATATAAGAGATTATAAAAATATTTTAGATTCTTATTTACATGAATTGTATGCCATATATGATACACAGTACGATTAAAACAGAACTTCTTCTTTATCTTTCTCTTCACAGCAAACTTCCAAAAAAGAAATATTTTAGTTTTTGCAGCAGAAAAAACAAAGAACAACTGTTTCTACTTCTTCTGCTTAAAATGAGCTTACAATATATTTGCAAACTGATTTCAGTAATTTTCTTACCGCGGATCAAATAAATAATCTTGATATTTTGGATTGGTGGAAAACACATGAACACATGTATCCTGTGCTTTCTGCCATGGCTCATGATTTACTAACAACTCCGGTGTCCACAGTAGGTTCGGAGTCTGTTTTAAGTGCAGGTAACAGAGTTCTGTGCAATAAGTGAGCGAGGCTGTCGGATGACGCATTGGAGATCACAGTGTGCCAAAAATATTGGTTCGATGCAAAAACTAGACAACAACACGTTAAGAGAATTGAAGACTCTGACACCGATGAAGAGTAAAGACCGATAGAACCTAACTAGTTAGTATTTTTTCATTGAAATTTTTTTGGCAATTGTATGAGGGGTAAGGTTTGCCAACTTATATCCTCCCTCAAAATATTTTTTAATTAATAAAATATTTAGGTCTGTCCCGGGACCTATACGAAGTTTGGGAAAAATAAAAATTTACTTTAAATTATTTTTTAAAAAAATCAAAAATTTTAAAGGCCGGTCTGGGTTTGGGTTGGGGGGATTCAGGCCCGCCCGGCCCTATAGACACCCCAAGGATAGAAGAAATCGGGTGGGTTCCGATGAAGCTCACCCGACTTGCGCCACTAGACCCGTTAACTGAAGAATTTATCTGAGTTCTTATTCTATATTCTTTTGCCCGAAACCTCGAGCATAGAAAAAACGAAAACAAGGGAGAAAAAAAAGAGAGATAAAAGAGAGTGAGGAAAAATGCAAGGAGGCGACGAGGAATTGAGCATCAAAGAGCTCGCTTCGAACCTTTCAACCTATAAAGATCAACTTCATCAGGTTTATTTTAGGGTTTCAATTCTCTTATCACTATTTGATTTCTAGGGTTTCCTTTTTGTTGTTAGTATCTTGTAATTGAATTGTATGGTGTCGCAAAGATTTCAAATTTGCTGTGAATTATGATTGTAATTAGGGAGATGTGGATAATTTCAGTTAAATACCGCCTTAGAGAATTACAATCTTGTGTTAGAATTTTTAGCCCATCCGGATGTGGCCCTGCGCTAACACAACTATCTAGTGCTTTTGGGTTTGTATAAAGAATAAGATAACCTCCATACTTACAAGATTAAGGTATTAGAATTATCATGTCTCAACTAGGTTACCACCTAGTGTGAAAAGGGTTAGCCGTGTTTTCTAAAGGTGCGTCTAGTCACCCATTATTAATATTTGTAAAACCTTCATGATTAATTATAGGACATGTTAGAAGTTTCTTCATTGAGACACTTCATACTATAAATGTCTTGAATATTCTAGGGACAACTTTAAGATTAAGGATCACTTGGAAGTTCTAGGAAGACCAGGATAACTTACTTTAAGATTAAGGATCACTTGGAAGTTCTAGGAAGACCAGGATAACTTCAAGACTTATGGATATCATGAAAGTTCTCGAGATAACTTGATTAAGTTGCAGGTTTCTTGAAGGATCCTCTTTGATGGGAAGAGGATATAAATAAAGGGTGTTATTAAGGCCTTGGTCCGTAATCCTCTCAAGCTATAAAGTAACCACCCATTAGGTTGAGAGAGAGAGAGAGAGAGAGAGAGAGAGAGACCAAGTGCTAGCTTCAAGATATGGCTTCATCAAGAGCATGCATTATCTTTCGTGCCCCGTAAAGCTTAGATCTTGAACTCATAAAAAGATAAGAATGTTTAAAAATCTAAACGGATAGAGATACTCAAATCTGTTCCACTAGTTGCTGAAAACAAGCTAAAAAATTCGTGTAAATGAGAATATTAATACCTTGAATGATAGCCATTTTAGAGATTAGGACCTTGAAAAAAACCCCTTAAAGAGGGCCATTAATTTGTTGTATCCACTATCGACCGTTGGATCTAACTTATTCTTGATCGGAACGTCTATAAAAGGCAACCCTTATCTTACTCTTCTGAAATTTCTCCACTCAATATGAGCTTCGCCTTCATCGCCGCTATGCGAAGCCTTTCCACCTTACACGGTAAAGGTGAGGAGTTATTTTGATTCAACCATAGCTCACACCGTTGGCCTCATTCAGCAGACGACTTTCATCTGGAGCTAAATAAAGGCAACGTGGAAAAATTCAGCGGAGATGATGAAGAAGATGAATGGTGAGGATCGTGATTCTGAGTAAAATCTGGGCTGTTTTGGTGCCATCTAGATATAAAATTAGATATATTAGATATAGAATAAGTTTTCTTTTCTCCAATTAGATCTATTCATGGGTAACTGCAGAGAAGCTGTAGTTAACAAACAAATTTATCTCAAAAATAAAAAAAGAAAAACCATAAAAGTGAGATCTAATTGAAGCTGCGGATTACAAACAAATTTATCTCAAAAAAATTAAAAATATGTCATTAAACACAAACTAAAAAAAGCAAATAACAAGATCAGATCATATAAGAGATCTTTCATCAACTAAGGATTTGCTTACGTAGAATTCAAACTAGTTCGAATCTCAGAAGTCGCATATGGATTCAAAACCCACAAACTTCATCACCTCACAATAATCGTAATACTGGAAACACTAAACTCTCACAATTACTACTCACAACGATCCTAATATTTAATACTAAACTCAGACAATTACCCATGAATAGATCTAATTGAAGAAAAATAAACTTATTATATATCTAATTTTATACCTAGATGCACCAATGCAGCCAGATCTTACTTAGAATCACGATTCTCACCATTCTTCTTCTCCATCTTGGTTGGCATTTTTCCCGCTGCCTTTATGTAGCTCCAGATGAATGCGCATACTGGAAGAGGCCAACGGTGTGAGCTGTGGTTGAACCTGAGTTGCTCATCATCTTAGCGGTGTAGGCGGTGACAAGTCTTTGCACAACGGCGACGAAGGGAAACTCATTTTGAGTTTTGGATTTTTAAGGGAGAAGTTTGATAAAGATGGACCTTGTTTCCTTTTATAGACGTTCTGATCAAGGACAATTTAGATCCAACGGTTGATAGCGGATGCATCAAATGGGTATGTTTAAGGATTTTTGTCCAAGGTATTAATATCGTAAATGACTATCGTTTATGGTATTAATATTATCATTTACCCTAATTTCTTAGCTCGTTTTCTGCTGGAAACCAGTGGAACAAATTGAGTATTTTTCTATTTGTTTAGATTTGAATCTATTCTAAAACATCATAGAAACGTTTTTAATATATTAGGTGTACTAATTGTAATTATTTCTACCTTTTAAAGTCATAATGGGTCACGAGACGCTAGGCCAGAAAACGTTGATGAGAAATTGTGTTATCTATGATGCTCCTCTTTGGCTATCCTTATTTTATGTCTATATTTCTATTTTTGAAATTGCCAAAAAGTTTCTTGCAAAAGTTAACTGAAAGGTTATTATGAAGGCCAAACCAAAAAAAATGTTTAATATTCTACTCTTTTTAAGGAGGAAATTAGTATCTATCGGCTTAGCTGCTTGCACCTTTTAAAAAAATTTAAACCATGGATTTATTTTACCATCAACATCTGTCGTAAAAACCATTTGTTGAAATTGGATAACCCAGATCCATAGTTTCTAGTAGAGATTTCTTTTATTATGAATGTAAAATCATTAGAATTGTTTGCATAAAAATATGACTTTACTAGCTTATGAGTCGTTGAAATATGTATAATTGCATTAGTTTAACAAATTTCAAATCGCTTGCATATCAGATGATTTCGCTGTTAGCACCCGTTTTTTTGGAAGTTGCTTCAATGTTAATCCCCTGAACTGAACTCAGCTTGCTTAATCCAAAATGACACCATTGGATGTTATGCATTCTGCAGTTAATTCATACCCCTCCTGTTGTCTATACTTATATATTTTTTTTGATTGTGATGCTACATTTGTGTTCTGGTGGTTGTTGGTAAAGAGCATTTGCTTACTCCTTATGTTATATGACTCCATATTTCGTATAAAATTTTATGGAATTTAGTATTCAAGAAGATTTTATTAGAATTGTCCATTGCAATAAAATCTTTTATTTTTGACAATTAGGTTAGAAAACTTTTGGCTGATGAGCCTAGAAACTCAGAATATGCAGATATGGAGAAAGAGCTCGAAGAGGTGAGAGTTTTTCATATTATTATCATGAGCTCATGTGTTCATGTATTTAGTCAATTATAATTTATTTCCTTTGAATTTCATACCTTTGTGAAGCTAGATGTAGAAAATGCTTATGTTACAATCAAATATTATTTTCTTACTCCAAGCACATGAAAATTTTAGAACATGGTAGTTCTTTTCCCCCTTTTTTAGTTTTCTTTTCAAGGAGGCACAAGATATGCATGGAAGGCTGAATGATTTGGCTGATGGAAGTTGGTATTTGATGAAAGTTTAGTATTTTGGTGAGATAGGCATTCATGTATACAAATTGGGAAAAAAGTGAAAACAATAACAAAGGAAAGAAAAATAAAACAAAGAATTCTTATTTGCATCTCTTGGAGTTTATGAAAAAAATGTGATGTAATAAGAGAGCATTATACGAAAATTCCTGACTTCATAGAGATGCTATCAGCCTTCATCTTGATTCCTTTGCAGGTCTTATGTGTAACGTGATGGCCTGCCCGCTTGGAAACTCTTCATTTGAGATGTTCACCCTGAAATTCTTAAGTTTGAAATTCAAATTTTAAGTCCGCACATTCTTAATTTGAGCTTATGGTCTTGGAACTTATATGGTTTTAATATTTGATAATGCAAGGTCATTACACTTACAGAGGAACTCTTAGTTACTGCAAAGCAGAATGAACAATTTGGGCTGGTGGCCGAGCGCCCAGATGTATCTCGAGAACAGGAGAAGTTTTTGAATATGGTGAGCTTTTATAAATTGACGATATTGTATATTAGTCAATCACAGTAGTTTTATGTAGAGTATGGGGGTAAAAGTACATCTATTGCAGTTCGAAAGATCAATTGAAGTGCAATAATGTAATAGATCTTGCCAAGAAGGGCTGTCAAAAAAATATCCTGTAAATGCCATGTTTTCATTAAACAAGTTTGGTAGTTCTTTCCGTTGAATCATTGCACGTACAGTATATTTGTGGTTTGTGTTGGTTTAGCATATATTGAAGGTACACTATGTTGTTATTTGTGCTGTCTCATAAAGCTCTTTAACTTTGTTTACTATCTTATAAGCAAGAGTAGCATTACATTTTTTAAGAATAAACACAGCAAATGTTACACCTTCCTCACAGGAGGTTGATGATACATACACGATAGATAAAGCCGATTCTAGATGGCTAATCTCCTTTAAAACAATTGCTAAAATAGCATTTTTGGGGGTTTCGTTCATTTTTTCCTTGCATTCATTACAACCAACAAAAGTAGTGGAGAGAGTCTCCTAAAATAAAGGAAACATAAAAGAAAATGCAAACATGGCCTAGATTGTTGAAAACGCTTGTTAGTGGGAAGTGGGTTGCAGTAACGGGTTTCATGCACACATCAACCCATCCCACTTCAAATAACCTTGTCCTTAAGGTTGAAACCACCAATAGAGCTCGTAAGCGTTTATGGCGGCATCTTATTGCATCTCATGGATCAATTGCTCCTTTACCCCTTAATACAATAACAATCCATACAAGCCTTTAGGACATCCTGGGCGGCTTCACTCTAGCGACACTAGCCTGATTGCGTAGGTTCTTCCCACAAGTCTACCGGTAATTTTAATCCAACCTCTAGTTAGGCCTTTAAACAGATTAATGTTGGCCATGGTGGAGGATAGGAAGGTTTTTATACCATTTGATACGTACACGATAGATAAAGCCGATTCGAGATGGTGAATCTCCTCTGGCTGATTCGTGATGGCTAATCTCCTTTAAAACAATTGCTAAAACAACATTTTTTGAGGTTTTCATTCATTTTCTTTCTTGCATTTATTACAACCACATTACATAGAAAACAAACAAAAGTAGTGGAGAGAGAGTCTCCTAAAGGAAATATAAAAGAAAATGCAAATATGGCCTAGATAGTTGAGAACATGGGTTAGTGGGAGTGGGTTGGAGTAATGGGTTTCATGCACAAATCAGTTGACTTTTTAATTTTGAGCTAAGATTCTCATTTTGTAACACCAAGGGGTTTCCAATTGGACTAACCGCTGTTAAAGTCACTATATTTTACAGTAAATAAAAAAGCTCATGTTATATACCATTGCTTATTACATTTAATTAAACGACTCATTCTATAATCATTGATTACTTGAATTGTAAAATTGAAATGGCTTATCGGTTAAGCAAATTGAAATAACAGATCCATATTTCCATATGACTTAATTAACATTGATTGTTTTCCCTTGATGGTTGTGGATTGCTTTTGCATAAAAATTTCTCAACGGATTTCTGTGAGCTCCCTAAGAAACTCGTATCTATATATCTATGCAGCGTCACTGATGGATTTTTAATTATGTTGCGCTTTTAGTATTTAGGGTATCATCTATTCTAAGATATTTCTAATACTTAAAAAGCTTTGTACAATTTATTAGAATTATTTAAGCACAATAGAACACAATTGAAGTATATCCGCGGCTAAACATATGTAAATATGCTATGTATGTTATGGAGTTGACTTTCTTGAGTTGTATATCTTCTTGTGCTGCTGATAAGAAACTAGACTGGTTACCTATGTAACGGTTTTAGCTATATATTGTTCTTTGGGCTTTCTTACTAATGTTTCTTCTATCTGATATTATTTGCTTTAGGGATCAGGTAATCATGAAGGGTTTTCTGTTGGCACAAGAGTTCAAGCTGTTTATAGTGAAGACGGAGAGTGGTAAGTACAATTATATAATCTAATTAAGTTGTATCCAAATTTCAATTGTTTTATGTTTCTGCTTTTGCCCCCCCATGTTTGATTAGTTGAATACTTAGGTATGATGCAACCATTGATGCTATTACCCCAAATGGATACTTTGTCAGCTATGATGGATGGGGAAACAAGGAGGAGGTATGTTTCATATAGATCCATTTCTTTTCATTTAATTTATTCTTGTAGGGTCTTCTTCAAACACCAATAGTGGATTAAAATTTTCATATCAAGGGATTTGCGAAAATTGAGCTTAACAACTAATTCGACCTACTTAAATAACTATTGTCAGGTACAGTTCAATACCTGTTGAACCGTTGTGTGATTAGTTAGTAATTATATGAGACTGATTGATCTTGAGTTAGATTGAAGAGTTGTGGAAACATATGGCTTACACTAACTAGTGAGTAGTGAGAATAAGGTGTTCATCTAATTGTGTTATAATTATGATTTCCTCAAGGGAGAATGGAGAATGATCCTGTCATGTATGGGCTCTCCAAAATGGAAAACAAGATATTCTAAAGTATAGCATATATCATGTATGTTTGAAAAGATAGAAATCTTCTAAAATCTATATCACATATTTACACCGAAATGTGAAAACCATTTTCTTCCTTTCATTCACCATCTAATTTTGGCATGAGAAAAATGTTCCTAAGCAACAAGGAACAAAAGAGGGATGGAGACAGCGGGTCCCACCCATGTTAATGGGCCCCAAACCCCCTCTTTGATTCCTCGTTGCTTAGGAAAGTGTTACCTAGGAGCACCTTTCGTCTTCTGGCATTGGTCCCAGTTGCCTATTATACGGCTGCAAAGTTTTCTAGTATAGCTTAGGTCCTTAAATATCACTTTGTAATGTACACTAGACCTATATGTAGTAATTAAATTTTTAAGATTGATTCTTAATTCATTTCAGGTTGATCCTGGAAATGTGAGGCCGATCCAAGAAGGTGAAGTCAATCCCTTGCTAGAAGCTGAAAGAGAAGCCGAAGCTACAAGGCAAGCTATTAAGCGAAAGATTGCACAAGCAGCTGTTGTTGATTTCCAGTCACGTAGCTTACCTGCTAAACTTCTCATCGATCCCAATGACCCTGAAGATGTGGTGAGTTTTTCATTAATTAAATAGCGCTATAATATCTGACTCTTGATAGAATCAAGGTTATATGGCATTATGAGGATGCTTACTATTATATATTGCTCCATCAAACTTTATCTTTGAATGAAAAGCTGTCTCACATGTACCTGTCCCTGAAGATAATAAGTGAATAGCTGAACTTTTAAGGCTAAATTACTCTAGAATGCCCTTAACTATACCTGTTTTTCACTAAACTACCTTAGAGTATTACAGTAAACACCCCTATGTATTGCTTTTAAGAGGATTTCCCCCACAAAAATACCCTTAATTTTTGCACTTTATGGAGCTCACTGTAATTTAGCTTTCTTTTTAAAATCAACCACAAACATTGAGATTTGGACATCGATTGATCATTATTGTATTTATTTCCAGTACATGCTATTAATGTGCTTATGAGTTGCAACTGCAACTAAATACATAGAGTTAAGTTGGTAAATCTAATTAACATGTTATAATTATGAAGCACACTATAGTAATTTGATTTAGCATATTAAATCAAGTAATATAATGTGGCAAATACACACATCAACTCTTTTGTCCATCTGACAGAAAATCAGTTTGACTAAGCATGTGTAATGCACATTACAACTTCCGCATATAAACTTCCATGATAAAATATATACTAACGAGGCGGTAGGAATATAATGCATGAAAATTGATACTATTAAGTTATTTAAATCGACCTCGCGTGTATAGCTTTTAATTTTTATCAAAATTTCAGATGGGGCGTGTCCCTAGGCTTTTGATCTGCCCATGCATGAAATTATGCTTGCCTTGTACCAATGTATCTATGTTTCTCCTATAGTCATCAACAGATTCAGCACTATTGGAAGACATTTGAAGTCCAGTATTTATAGCTCTAGCCTCTAGGCATTCTGAATGTCGTATATGAGATAAACATAGCACATATTCAAATCTGACTTAACTACTGTCGCAGTACTAATGGCCTGTTCTGATCTGATACATTTAAGGTTGTTCCTAAATTGAATTATATTTTATAATTTGAACCTCCTCTTTCAACATTATACCTTTGCTAAATTCATATTTAGGAATATTGTCTTTACTTTTATTAATCTCAAATTTTGTGTCCACCAATGGTTAATTTTCTGTTTCCCTCTATGCTTTGTTTGCAGCAAATCGCTCTCGACTTCCATCAATCTTCTTACACATCAATTAATTATAATTTGTTCCATAGACCATTAGTATATGTTAAAAGTTCGTTGTCTTGATGGCCTTAGAAGAATAATTTGGGAAAGAATGCTTAAAGTTCTAATTTTGACTTCTGGACATTTAAGCCTATTCTTGCAGTAGTGCCTTTATAATTTAAACTACCTGCATCCTTCTTGAAATCTTTTTCTCCCCCTTTTTAAACTTTATTGGCTTCAAGTGTAAAAATAAGTTGCGGATTTTATGGCTTTGGATAATCATTGCAGAAAGCTGCTAAACGTAAGAAGATACATGCTTTCAAGTCCAAAGCTCGTTTTGAGCAGCTTGAGGTTGTGCAAAACAAGCGGCAGAATGCTTGGCAACAGTTTCAAACGGCAAAAGGGAAAAGTAAGAAGGTAATCTTCTTCATTGTTGCTTTATATAGCTGTAGTAAACCACATGTTTCTTCCTTCTTGCAATAAGTCGGTAGTTGATTCTATAATGACCTCTTGATACTATGAACAATATACATGTCAATCTGACCAGCCGAAGCTGTGAAGTCTGGATCCTGAACTGATAAGACGTGGCCCTAATTACTTAGATGAATTTGATTTATATCGAACAATGCCAACCTGATCAGCTAAATATCTCAAAAAAAATAATATAAGTATCACGTGCATTCCTTTTCTTCCATATGGTGTGAAACACAACATTGATGTACAAGACAATGCAAGTAAGCCTATGTTTTTATCTACTGAAATCGACTTTTTATTATCATCGAGCAGCATTTGATTTGTTGTCAGTTCACTATTCTCTTAGCTTTTTAAATTGATGGCATGCCTTTCACTTGAAATAAGAAAGATTAGACGAAACATACATGGTTTTGTTAGGCCTGATTAATGTCGACGTATGTTCCTCGTTTTGAGGAATTTGGATAGAGTCAATATGACTCCAGCCAAAAAGAAATTTCTTTCAAATTCTGAAATAAGAAAGTTACAAAATAGAAAATATAAGTTAAAAAATGTACAAACAGCATCTTCAGAAAGGAAAACACAACAATGAAAATGACCAGCAAAAGTACAAATCTGATTCACCCATCATCGGTCAGCAAAAAAACGGAGATATCATGCAGAAGGAACCTTCTACCTTCTCAAAGAGCTTGTCCAAAATTCCAGATGTTGATTTTCTTTTTTGAAAGACAACTGAGAAAACAACTGTATTGCATCGAAAACTCTGGCATTTTGTTCAATCCAAATATGTCAACAATGTGCAGTCGCAAACATATCCCATAGATCTCTAATGTTGCAACTTTTGAGAAAAGATCTCTTATGTTCTCACTTTTACCCTATTTATTCTCCACTCGGTCCACAATGAAAATAAAGAAGGTGGCTTCCCTTGAGTGTTTTATTAGCCAACTAAAAAAATGCTAAATTTGAAGCATCTTGATATTTGTTTAGTCATGTAGTTAAATAATACCTAAAGAGCATAGATTCTTTGTTAAAGCTTTGTTCTATAGAATGGGAGTTTATTGGTTCGATTCCTGTGATAGTCGACCCCAGCATAAATTTTTTTGTTCGGATTTTTGGTGTCATGATAATATTAAATGTAAATTTGAAAATAGTTTTTTGGGTTCTGGTTTCTCGTAAGAGGCGAACATTTTACAATTAACTTGACGCTACATCTGCAACTTTCTCAAGGTTTCCAATTATCAAATTATTAAGGGTCAACATATATGCCTTGAAGAGAATTCTGACTTGTTTAACCTAAAGGATATTTTTGGCCAAAAAAACCATGGTTGGTGATAAGTGCATAAGAGGTAAAACGTGAGGGGTTAGGTTTCTAATGTGGGTTTGGTTTCTTCTGAGATTGTCGACTGGTCATGTTTTTGCGTTCAACCCGACTCATTTTCTTATTTCTCGTGGGTTTGTGCAGATTGGATTCTTTTCAGGGCGAAAGCGGGAGAGCATATTCAAGTCTCCAGAAGATCCAAATGGCAAAGTTGGTGTAATTAACAGCGGCAAGGGGTTAACCGATTTCCAAAAGAGGGAGAAATATTTGCAACTCAAGGGTGCAAGCATGGAGAATGAGGATCAAGATTAGAAATGCTTACCATATTACCCAATCTGACATCGTTTTGAAACGAGAAATTATTTATGATTTGAAGGATTCTATATTAGTTCAGAATTTGATGAATGAAAAAAAATACTGCCACTTAATTCTCTCAAATCTGCGAGCTTGGCATGTGGTTTAGCTTATGTGTTTGCTTGTTTCTAGGTGGTCACCCTTGCAAGAGAAGTTTTTGTTTTCCGATTCATTTGAAAAGATGTTTGCATGTTGCAATGTGCAGTGTACGTAAATATTATAGAGTTGTTCATGAGGAATAAAGTATTTTTGAAATATTATAGAGTGGTCTGCATATCCGCCTGTCTCTCAATTCCCTGAAATTGGAACTTATGAAAGGGCTTTTTTGTGAAATATTACGAATTAAAAAATTGATTATTAAAATAGGAGGGTTGGGTTTAAATTTATGAAAATAGGACGGTTTCGCCTTCCATCCCCATCCCAGCCCAGAATAGGGGGCGGGTTCTGGGAACCCGTCCTCTATACTACTGTATAGAGGGTGGGTTCCAGAACCCGTCCCTATATAATTATATTTATTTTATAATTTTAAGTATATAATTATAATTATAATTATATAATTATAATCATAAAATTATAATTATGATTATGATTATAATTATAATTATAATTATTTTTAAAAAAATTTAAAAATAAATAAACGTAAAAAATATTTGAATAAAATAATAAAATTTTATTATATCAATGTTTTTTACAGAATGAATCCGTCAAAATTTACAATACAAAAAAATCCTATCCGATTTCTATCTCGACGGTCAAATTTATAATATCAAAATGAATCCGTCAAATTTACAATATAAAAAAATCTTATCTGTTTGTAAAATGTAAATAACTATCGTTTTCCTTTTCCCTTATGAAATCCGAGGAGGCTTGACATAAGCCTATGCCTTCTGGGATGACTGGAGGACCCATCTGTTTCTTGGGTAGATGGGGGCGGCGGCGGCTGCTCTTCTGCTTCGGGTTCGGGTTCGGCTTCAGTTTCGTCTTCAGCAGCGTCTTGGTCAGGCTGTTGTTCCGTAAATCCTGAACCTGAATGTGGGACAGGTGTCGGATATGTGCTGCCTCCCAACAACAGCATGTAGGACGATAAATCCGTGTCCCAACTGGGCAGTTGTAGCAAAGAACCTGTCCCGGTTTCATGCGGCTGCTGTTGCACAAAACCTTGACCCATGGCTGCGCAAATCCTGACCCCCAAGATTGCTGTTGTTGCGCAAAACCTGACCCCCAAGACGGCTGTTCTGCAAAACCCGACCCTCAAGACTGGTGTTGTTGCGCTTGTCCGGTATGCCAGGGTTGCTGCTGACGGTAAGGTAATCCAAACCACTGATCCTGCTGCGCTGGATCTCCGTGATACTGCGGCTCTGGTGCCGGCTCATTTTGCGGCCCCGGTGCCGGCTGATACTGCTGCTCTGGTACCGGCGATAAATGTTGAGGAATATTATATGAACCGAATACACCACCAATTAATTGGTCTGCACTTGAAAATAGAGCCTGAGTTGCCGGACCAGCATCAGTCGGGTATGGTTCCTGCACCATTGTTTGTACAAGATGCAACCCACGAGCCTGTCGTTACATTAGAAATAAGAAATAAGTATTGACTCATACCGCCGGATGTTAAAAAGTAATATAATATAAAGAATTCAACTTACCAAATCTCGTTCCACGTGGCTTCTAAGCTCGTACCGCAAGATATTTGGGAAGTTGTTAGGGGGAGCAGAAAGATATCTTATGGTGACACGCTTATACCAGTGTAGATATGCTTTGGTAGCGTCGGTGGCTGTTTGGTCACCTATTTGCTGTAAGGCAATATTACGCTGCCTATCCTCCCATCTCAGTAAATATTGATGATGATGCTCCCTCCAATCACGCTCCGTCTTTCCTCCTCGCATGTCTCCCTCTATTGTCATAGGCGAAGGCGGCGGGACAGGAATATGTTGCGATCTATCAAACTGTCGCAACACCCGGTCCGGGAGGTGCATGACAACGACATTAATGCAGAGGAGTGGGCATCGAGCCCGCCAAACCGGCTCTCCTTCGATACAGATGCCGGGTAATCTTTGCAGACGATCTGCTGTATAAGGCGTCCACATGAACTGCGCAAATAACATAGTACAAAAATTGTGATGAAGGTATTTCAAAATTTTAAAACAAATATAATTACCTAAATTATGGTTACCTGAGTCGCCTCCATGTGATCCAACTCATCTCTATAGTACCTAAGTACTCGATGAGGAGCCTTATACACTTTCTTCCCATTCCACCAACAGCCGAGCGGCTTTCCAGGGGTATCCAAGCCAGTTATTTTAACTTGATCCGGTCTTCCCATATACATATGCTCTCATGACCAGATCTATAAATAAAGTTTCAGATTATAAGAGAGAAAACCAATATTACAATTTTGCAAATTTATAGCTGTGAAAAACAAGGAATTTACCTGAAGTAATGTAATGCATCCACAAATTTTATTCTTCGTTGGAGCACATGCTTTATCGAGTTCCTTGTAAAGAAAGGCCAGGACCCCTGCTCCCCAAGCATATTGGCCACACACATCAAAATCCGTAAGGAAGCCAAGGTATAACGGATGGACATGCGTTGCCGATTGGTCCGGCATCAACCAAGAACCGATCATGTACAGAATGTAGGCACGTGCATGTCTATCCAAGACTTCATCGTTGGCTTCATCAGGGATATGACTAAATGTATCTTTTAGCCAGTTTAAACTGATCTTGTACCCCTTACTGTAGCCTCCTGGTGCCTGATATTAGCATTTTTTGTGAAATATTAAAACTAGAAATAATGTACAACATACAATAGGTACACTAAAGAGGGGAATTGTCACGCCCCGCTTCCCAGAGTACGCTAGATTGGGTACGTGACATAGCCAACCATGCTACCTGTGGGTAGGAAGTATCCATCCACAGTCACATTACGGCTGTAGAGATATCAAGAACAAGATAAAATTATCTAAAACATGTCCATAATCCAGAATAACAGGAGTCAATAATAAATAAATGCGGAAGCAAATGATCCAATACAAATAACTAAAAAGTGTGTCCCATAATGCGGGCTCACATCAGGAAATAAATGCAGGAAATAAAACTAACTACTACTTGTTCCCACCAAAAATTTCTGCGCAAAAGAGTCCAAGGTATCAAAAGGCAGCGATACGCTTAAGGAAATACGAACCAGTATCTTCCGGGCTGTTTTTTGACAAACTCCCGAACGAGAAATGGATAAATTCTATTTGTATCGAAAGCGTCTCGATAAAACCTTCGATTTGATATATTATGGGCCTCATAATTCATCCGGGATCAAAAGTTATGAGCAAATGTCTATGTACATGTGATTTAAGGAAGAAGATGCGAACCAGTATTTTCCGAGCTGTATTTTGACAAACTTCGGAACGAAAAACAGCTAAATTCTGATGATATTGAAAGCATCTCGAAAAGACCTTCGATTTGATATATTATGGGCCTCATAATTCATCCGAGATCAAAAGTTATGAGCAAATGTGTTATACACGTGTAATCTAAAGTAATGCTCTACTACATGGGGAATGCATTTTTTAGTCCCACATCGGGAAAAGGAGAGCTGGCTTCTCTATCACTCCCATATAAATAAGAGGGGATGCCTCTTAGAAAGGGTAGAGTAAAAATCCTCAAAGGATTCAATACTCAAAGGAGCTTAGTTCTCCAAGATAGGAGCATGCTCCTCCATAATGCGCATATGCGCAAGCGCCATGTGCGCTGCGTGCAACGCACGTGTGCCTGCCATGCGGCACTACGTGCAACGCACGTGCGCACCACATGAGAATATTTAATAATATTAAAAGGAGCTTGTTCTCCATATATAGAAGCTTTGCTTCTCCTCATAATGCGCATGTGCGCCACGTGCAACGCACGTATGCCCGCCATGCGGCACCACGTGCAACGCACGTGCGCACAACAGATAGTGTCTGAGACAGAAAGAAAGAAAAGATTTTCTTTTCTCTTCTTTGATCTAAATTTATATCATTAAAAAGTGCTCTGCACTCATTTTCTTGAATCCAAAAGATTCTTGGTGCTTTGCACTATTTGAAGGGCCAGGCCCAAATCAAAATGACCTGACAGGCCAAAATAAATTGCAAGGCAATAAATGGGCAGAGCCCAAATAAATTGATACTTTGCATCCTTTATATAAGGGCAGAGCCCAAATAAAATTGATACCTTGCATCATTCCTAAAAGGGTAGAGCCCAAAACAAATTGATACTCTGCATCCTTTCTGGGCAAGGCCCAAATAAAAATAAAAATAAAAAGAAATGCAATGCAAAAGCAAATAAAATGTTGAACATTTCAACTGGACTTAGCCCAATTTTGGCCATAAGTCCTTAAATTAAATTGACTGAGCAAAATGGCTCTCCTAAATCAATCTACATCCGGTTCGAGGGTACATCTCCGAACTCTTTTGACATCCGTCGTTGTAATTCCTCAACGACGTCAAAGAGGTGACGGGTCCCAACGACCACACATCGATATGGACTGCGGGGTCCTTAAACTCGTGGACCGAGATGTCCCTAAACTAATATCGGACCGAAACGTCCTTAAACTAATATCGGACCGAAACGTCCTTAAACTAATGTTGGACCGAGACGTCCTTAAACTAATGATAGACCACTACGTCCCTAAACTGGCATCGGACCGAAATGTCCCTAAACTAATGACGGACCACCACGTCCCTAAACTGGCGATGGACCTAAATGTCCTTAAACTAATAATGGACCACTACGTCCCTAAACTGGCATCGGACCGAAACGTCCCTAAACTAATAATGGACCACTACGTCCTTAAACTGGTATCGGACCGAGACGTCCCTAAACTAATAAGGGACCACTACGTCCCTAAACTGGAACAATAGAGCCAATTGCTCTTTTGCCGGATCTAAACGATCCCGTTTAAGTTGATCTTAGCCCCAAATACGGCTAACGTATCCTTAAGCACTTAAATGGACTATAAAACCCTCAATCAGCTTTGGTTCAAGGGTACATCTCTGAGCTCCTCTGACACCTATCGTTGTAATCCTTCAACGATGTTAGAGAGGTGATGAGTCCCGATGGCCATAAATTAAATGAATCACCACGTCAGGTTGATCTTAGTCCAAAGCAAGACTAACGTATCCTTGACGAATGTTTAAGTTGATCTTAGTCGCAACGCGACTAATGCATCCTTAAACTAAAAACACCAAACCCAAATCTAAGTAAATACGGATTTGGACTAATCCACGCCCTACGGGCGACGGCATTACTCAGTCTCCGTATACAATCCACGGGCAGCCACAAACAAAACAAACACACACGACACGAAGTGAAATTCTGGAGAAGGAGAAAGTTGTTACCGCAAAGCGGTAGCGTAATTAACTGCAGGGGCTTGCGCCTGCAGGGAAGAGCGTCCCCACAATCAAAAACCCCTCAAGCGAGGGGGAATCTGACAAAGTCTGCTACATCGGCCGCATCCGTCTAAACCTTCGATACACGGTGCCATAAATCAACTTTGCATCTTCGAAGAGGTGGACGGATAAAAACCAAATAGCATCTGCCCCAAACCTCAGGCACGTGACGTCCTAACGTCGCAGGCCGCCGTTCGGAGGGGAACAGATTCTGGCACGCCCGGTGGGACCTTTTCCTCTTTCCACTCCACATTTCGTGTGTCGTGTTCGCGAACGAATCGCGATTTGCTGTGGTTGCCTGTGGATTCGAGGTACTAAGATTTGGTATCTTGCTTCGTGCAGGAAACAGAAGATCAATGGCTTCAGACTGCACTACCTACAACTGCATCTCTCGCTCCATCCCGTCCGGAGGAGTGACTTATGGGCCCCAAGCGGCCTCCCTTTTCAAGATGCCAATGGAGCAAGTAACTCAGGCCACCGCTGGATTGTTTTTCGGGACTATGCTCCCATTGATAAGCTTCAATGCCCCAATAACATCGCAAGAAGCTCCAAAGAAGTTGGTCTTCGACCGACTTGCCACTGCCGCGACCCCTCTCAACGAGTCATCCAACTCCACTGCTTCAGGTTTTAATGGATTAGGCCAGAGCTCCATCGGGCCCATGAAGAAGCCTGCCATACCAGAAGGCGTTATCCCGAAACGGATAGCCATCCCAACTCCCGTTCCTGGCAAAATCACCAAGGTTGCTTCCTATGTTCAGAAGTCCGCTTCTGACAAGTTGGCCGTCCCCGCTCAACGGACGTCGATCTTTAAAAAGCTGGTACCGGTATATTCTGACCAACACAGGGGGCATGAGGAGGTCACCCCTATAGCTGAAACAACTCCATCAGCACGACATGCCCGACGTCGCTACTGGCGCCGAGTGAAGAAGGCTGGGGGCAACTCCCCCTCTGGACTTACTCCTCCAACTCTAATAGTGGAGATCGATACTGCTGTTCCAACCAAGAACAGCTTTGAGTTGCTGAACTCGGTGCGCAGAAACTCTCCTACTGCGGTGCTAAAGCAAACTCATTCATCTGTGAAGAATATTCCAGAGAAGAAGCTAGAGCAGCCCCTTCAACGGCTGTCCTCTAAAATTTACAAAGTTTGGCGACAAGTTCAAGAGTCGGTGATCGATCAAGACTGCCTCCGACGACAGAAAAAGATGAAGGTTCGGCAGGGGAAGGATTACTCTGTTAAACCACAAAAAGCAAAAGCTATTTGGGTGCCCACTACAACGGCTCCCTCAACTCCAATCACTCAAAAAAGGAGGCCACAAAAAGCCCCTGTGAACATGGCGAAGTATAAAAGCGCCGAATACAAACGTCCCAAGTCTGGGGGCATGGTGGTGCACACTGTTTATATGGCTTCTGGAAAGGAGGAAAGCCGCACTTCTACGGGCCACCGACCGCTCACCCGATCCGTGACGAAAGCCCAGGAGCAACAACAAAAGCTTCAGGAAATGATGACTACAATGGCTGCACTCACTGAGCCAAAAGAAAGCTCTGAAACGTCTTCGGATGAGCGTCAAGAACAAGAAACCGACGCTGACTTTTTACGCAGAGTCCTCGAAAAGAGGGACAAAGAAGCTGCAGAGCAAGCGGCTAACATAAAACAGATGGCGCTCCTCTTCCAAGATATGGTAGGGATGATGTTACAGCCGGACCCTCCTGCTGAAGATCCTCCGATCGTCCTTGAAGACGACAGAGGAGAAACGTCAAATCCTCCGCCGGCTCTGTCAACAGCCAAGGAGGAGGCAATCTCCAAAGTTGACCTAGACGAATATATAGCTCAGCAGATCCGGGTTCATCAGGCGAATGAAGCGACTGGGCAAATTGTTAGAACTGGACGGCCGTATCCAGGCTGGTATGACCAAATCAAGTATCCGCCAGGATATACGATCCCTAAATTCCACGTATATAAAGGGACAGGGAATCCGCATCAGCATGTCGCTCAATTCAGGGCCTTATGCGGCAATACTGGAGGCGACGAAAAATTGTTGCTACGTCAATTCGTCGGCAGCTTAGCAGAAACAGCCTTTGAATGGTATTCGGAGCTGCCTAACGACTCTATCAAAACATTTGCAGAGATGGAGCTGCTGTTTACACAAAGATTCGCGAGTGCTAGTGAACGCACCCCGATAACAGCACTAATAAATGCCAGGATAAGGCCAAGCGAAACGTGGGTTCAATACGCAACACGATGGCGGAACCTATGGTCGAAATGCAAACAACGCATAGAAGAGGCACCTGCGGTAGGCATGTTTGTGGGCACTCTCGACCCGCAAGCGACCATCTCACAATTCATGATGTTCTTCAGGCCGACCACCTTCCAGGCCTTGATTGACAAATTAGCCCAAATGGACCAGTTGGGCCATAGGCCATCTCCTCCAAAATCAGATTCCCGAGATGAGAAAGGAAAAGGGAAAGCGATCGTCGTCGCCAATGCTCAACAACAGTCAAGCAACTCAAAGCCGGTCGTTCGCCAAAACAACGCGCGTCCACGCCCATCCCTCGAAGAGAGGCTAGGACGTTCTTACTCGTTTCCTCAGAATAAAACGAGAAGACTGTTTGAGCTGGCAGTGCGTAACAGACTCATCAATCTGCCGAGTCCAAAGCGTCTGTCGCAGCCAGGCGACGTTAATAATCCTAGTTATTGCCCTTACCACCAAACAGTAGGTCACCTGATCGAGGACTGCTACGTCTTCAAAAACTGGGTTGAGGACCAATACCAACAGGGCAAGTTCGCGTTGTCCGAAATTTGGAAGGTGAACCCGCCACAACCGCATGCTCCGTAAGATATGGACACGCCGGGGGCATCATGCTCATTCATAGAGAAAGCCTAACGGACCACTACGTCCTAAAACTGGATAACGGACCGAAACGTCCTTAAACTAACAACGGACCGAGATGTCCTTAAACTAACGACGGACCGCAATGTCCTAAAACTTGCAAATGACCGAAACGTCGTTAAACTACTCCCAACCCGCAGCATCTTCAGGCTGACGTGTTAATAAAAAAAAAAAGGGTACGTCCACAAGCAAAATGGGCACGGATGAAAACCCGAAAGGGCTCCGTGAGTAAAAACAGCAGGGCTACCGACGAGTGTTTGTGAAAACCCGAAAGGGCACGACCTCGTTAAAAAAAAAGAATAAAATAAAAGATAAAAAAAACGGTACGTCCACAAGCAAAATGGGCACGGATGAAAACCCGAAAGGGCTCCGTGAGTAAAAACAGCAGGGCTACCGGCGAGTGTTCGTGAAAACCCGAAAGGGCGCGACCTCGTAAAAAAAAAGAAGAAAAAATAAAGGTATGTCCATAAGCAAAAAGGGCACGGATGAAAACCCGAAAGGGCTCCGTGAGTAAAAACAGCAGGGCTACCGGCGAGTGTTTGTGAAAACCCGAAAGGGCGCAACCTCGTTAAAGAAACACTTATAGAATCCTCTCGACCCTGTAAGGAGAAACCACCTGCGTGAGATCCTTACGACTCACAAAGGAGCAACACACTTGGGGATCCCCACGATTCCTAAGGAGAAAATACACTTGCGAGATCCTCACGACTCGTAAGGAGAACTCTCTTATGGGACCCCCACGGCCCGTAAGATTTGAAAGTCTTAAGTTACAGAGGCCTAAACCTGTGCTTAAGCAACCCCCACAACTTTCGACATTGCCCTACAAGTAGTCCAATATTGACCCTTGTATACAATCCACGGGCATGAATAAATATTTCCCTAACAAAGTCCCATCCGTGACTGGGGATATGCTTGTACAGCAAACAACACTTGTAAGTTCTCTCGACTTATAAGGAGAAAACCCTTTTGTAAGATCCTTACGACTTACAAGAGAACATGCACTTAGGAATCCTCACGATTCCTAAGGAGAAAACACACCTACAAGATCCTCACGACTTGTAGGGAGAAATACCTTTGTGAGACCCTTACGGCTCATGAAGTCAAAAGCCTCAGTCGACGGGATCTTAACCCTGTTCGCTAAGCCACCTTTGTTCAACATCGACGGAGGCAGATGATGATTCGCTCCTGGCAATATCCCAGTTGTAGCGATGCTGATGCCTAAACCGGTATCAAATTCCAAGTCCTTTCATGGCAAATGATGATTCGCTCCTGGCAATATTCCAGTCGCAGCGATGCTGATGCCAAGATTGGTATCGGATCCCAAATCCCCTACTCGCGAGAAAGAAAAAAATCAGCGAGCCAAAAAAAAAATGCATATGAAATAGCCGAAATGATTGGGCAACTCGCAATAAAAAACAGCGAGTAAAAATAAAATAAACAGCCGAAATTATTGGGCAACTCGCAATAAAAAGTAGCGAGTAAAAATAAAATAAACAGCCGAAATGATTGGGCACCGCGAAAAATAGCCGAAATGATTGGGCAATCGCGACCTTCGCGATATAAAAGCTGAAATGATAGAGCATCGCGGAAAGAATAAAAAAATGAAAGAATGAAACTTTTGCCCTACAGGTGAAATCACATCGATCCCTGTATATAATCTAGGGGCACAGATAAAAATGGAACAATACCTTCCCAACAGGCTCCACCAGAAAGCGAAGCCAAATCTCGACGGTTCATAGATAACCTAGAGACCATATCGACATTTGTCGCAATATTACAGACACGATGTCAACAAATGAAGCAAAGGAAGGTCCCTAACTTCAGGGTCTCGACGTCAATATCGACAACTTAAAGATCACCAACGGCGTTTCTCCTCACTTCAACTAGATGCAGACATGGCGTCAACAACTGACCTCAGAATCGCAACAAACGGAACCATGACAAAGTCCCTAGTTCCAAATCTCAATGGCCACGTCTAAAGCCTGGAGACCAACAACGGTGTGCCTCCTCATTCCAACAGGACACAGATGTTACACCATCAAGCAGAGCGATGGCAGAATCCCAGCTTCACCTCAGCATTCGTCTCGATACAGTAGACGCAATGTCAACAACAGCGTTCCTCCGCAGTCCAGCTGGAGGCAGATGCAACGTCAACAAAAGACCTCACGGTCAAAACAAAGCGGAGTAACGGCAAAATCCCAACTCCACCTTAGCATTCGTCTCGTTACAACAGACGCAATGTCAACAACGGCGTTCCTTCGCAGCCCAGCGGGGTGTACATGCAAAGTTAACAAAAGACCCCATGGTCGAAACAAAGCGGAGTGATGGAAAAATCCCAGCTCCACCTCAGCATTCGTCTCAATATACCAGACGCAGTGTAAGCAAACGAAGCGAAGGCCACATTCCTAGCTTCAACGTCTTTACGGTAACTCACATAAAACCGGAAAGACAATCGGAGACCATCTCACAGAAAGTGGTCACCTCCTTGACGTTCGTCTCGATACAGTAGACGATATATCAACCCCGGCGTTCTTCCTCCAACAGGATTTGGACACACCAAAGCAAACGAAGCGAAGGCCACATTCCTAACTTCGACGTCTTAACGGTAACTCACATAAAACCGGAAAGACAATCGGAGACCATCTCACATGAAGTGGTCACCTCCATGACGTTCGTCTCGATACAGTAGACGAAATGTCAACCTCAGCGTTCTTCCTCCAGCAGGGATTCAGACACACCAAAGCAAACGAAGCGAAGGCTAAATCCCTAGCTTCAGGGTCTTAACGGCAAGTCATATAAAACCGGAAAGACAATCGGAGATCATCTCGCACCAGTGTGGAGTGGTCACCACTTCGACGTCCGTCTCGATACAGCAGACGAGATGTCACCCCAACGTTTGTCTCGACACAGCAGACGTAACGTCATCAAACAAACGGAGCCACGGCAAAATCCCTAGTTCCCACCGTGACATTCGTCTCGATACAGAGGACGCAATGCCAGCAAACGAAGCGAAGGCTAAATTCCTAGCTTCAGGGTCTTAACGGCAAGTCATATAAAACCGGAAAGACAATCGGAGATCATCTCGCACCAGTGTGGAGTGGTCACCACTTCGACGTCCGTCTCGATACAGCAGACGAGATGTCACCCCAACGTTCGTCTCGACACAGCAGACGTAACGTCATCAAACAAACGGAGCCACGGCAAAATCCCTAGTTCCAAACCTCGGCGGTTCACCAGTAACCTAGAGACAACCACGACATTCGTCTCGATACAGAGGACGCAATACCAGCAAACGAAGCGAAGGCTAAATTCCTAGCTTCAGGGTCTTAACGGCAAGTCATATAAAGCCGGAAAGACAATCGGAGATCATCTCGCACCAGTGTGGAGTGGTCACCACTTCGACGTCCGTCTCGATACAGCAGACGAGATGTCACCCCAACGTTCGTCTCGACACAGCAGACGTAACGTCATCAAACAAACGGAGCCACGGCAAAATCCCTAGTTCCCACCGCAACATTCGTCTCGATACAGCAGACGCAATGCCAGCAAACGAAGCAAAGGCCAAATTCCTAGCTTCAGGGTCTTAACGGCAACTCATATAAAGCCCGAAAGACTATCGGAGATCATCCCCACACCAGCGCGGAGTGGTTATGACTCATCGGGGCTCTCCAAAATGAGCCTAACCTCAAGTAAAAAGCGGCATGGCAAATTCCTAGCGCTTGCTCTTCTGACGGTCAAACTGCCAATGAGGATTGCTTGAAGACGTCTTGTCCAGCCCCCGAAGGGATCAGAGACACGGCAGTCGCGGGGCTACTCGAATAGCACGATTGCCTATCGAGGACTATATCAACTTATGCGACGGTACGATGGCCAAAACCCTAAGTACCACCAACCTTAACGGGCTTCTGTCGTAAAGAGCAGAGGTTAAATGCGACGTTAAGATGTTCTTGCGAGATCTGCTCGATCCGTTTCGACTTGTGAGGAAATTGATGTCTTTGCGAGATTTTCTCGATGCGTCTCGACTCGTGAGATAAAGCCTTAGGCAGTAGGGATTAAAAAACCTGTTTCCTAAGCACTGGGACCCTGCAAGTCGGCCCAAAACGGACTCTTGCATACTATCCACGGGTCACACTCTCCAAAGTCGAATCTCGATAAGGAGGGAAACAACCGCTTACGGGTCCTCTCGACTCGTAAGAGGGAAAACTCTCTTATAGGATCCTTACGACTTATAAGAGAAAACACACTTAAGAATCCTCACGATTCCCAAGGAGAAAATACACCTACGAGATCCTCACGACTCGTAGGGAGAAAAGTCTTTATGAGACCCTCACGGCTCGTAAAGTTGAAAAGCCTTAGGTGGCAGATCCTACCCCTGTCTCCTAAGCCATCACTGCCCTGCAAAGAAGTCAAGATGGGCCGACCATCTATGGGCTACACTTGCCAAAGCTACATGCCACTGAAATGGAGAACTTACTCATAAGCGTATGAACTACTCCACGCCAGAGTGAGACAAAAAAAGAAATAGAAGGATGCGGCTCATGGAGTTAAGGGTTGGAACTATATCCCTTAAGAGTTGAGATTTGAGTCAAAGATAAATGACGACGCTTGTGTCCGCTCGTTATCTTCTCAGATCAAGATTCTGAAAGTGATACATCAACCCAAAACTGGCCATACGCCATGCATAACTCTGCATAACTCTGCACTACTTCACCCACGTACATACTTACGTGGGCAAAGTAGTGGGGGGCATTTGTTCCCACCAAAAATTTCTGCGCAAAAGAGTCCAAGGTATCAAATGGCAGCGATACGCTTAAGGAAATACGAACCAGTATCTTCCGGGCTGTTTTTTGACAAACTCCCGAATGAGAAATGGATAAATTCTATTTGTATCGAAAGCGTCTCGATAAAACCTTCGATTTGATATATTATGGGCCTCATAATTCATCCGGGATCAAAAGTTATGAGCAAATGTCTATGCACATGTGATTTAAGGAAGAAGATGCGAACCAGTATTTTCCGAGCTGTATTTTGACAAACTCCGGAACGAAAAACAGCTAAATTCTGATGATATTGAAAGCATCTTGAAAATACCTTCGATTTGATATATTATGGGCCTCATAATTCATCCGAGATCAAAAGTTATGAGCAAATGTGTTATACACGTGTAATCTAAAGTAATGCTCTACTACATGGGGAATGCATTTTTTAGTCCCACATCGGGAAAAGGAGAGCTGGCTTCTCTACCACTCCCATATAAATAAGAGGGGATACCTCTTAGAAAGGGTAGAGTAAAAATCCTCAAAGGATTCAATACTCAAAGGATCTTAGTTCTCCAAGATAGGAGCATGCTCCTCCATAATGCGCATATGCGCAAGCGCCATGTGCGCTGCGTGCAACGCACGTGTGCCTGCCATGCGGCACTACGTGCAACGCATGTGCGCACCACATGAGAATATTTAATAATATTAAAAGGAGCTTGTTCTCCATATATAGAAGCTTTGCTTCTCCTCATAATGCGCATGTGCACCACGTGCAACGCACGTATGCCCGCCATGCGGCACCACGTGCAACGCACGTGCGCACAACAGATAGTGCCTTGCACTTGCTATGAACCTCTGGTTCTCAGATAAATAAATAAATAAAAATAGTGCCTTGCACTTGCTATGAACCTCTGGTTCTCAGATAAATAAATAAATAAAAATAGTGCCTTGCACTTGCTATGAACCTCTGGTTCTCTGAGACAGAAAGAAAGAAAAGATTTTCTTTTCTCTTCTTTGATCTAAATTTAGATCATTAAAAAGTGCTCTGCACTCATTTTCTTGAATCCAAAAGATTCTTGGTGCTTTGCACTATTTGAAGGGCCAGGCCCAAATCAAAATGACCTGACAGGCCAAAATAAATTGCAAGGCAATAAATGGGCAGAGCCCAAATAAATTGATACTTTGCATCCTTTATATAAGGGCAGAGCCCAAATAAAATTGATACCTTGCATCATTCCTAAAAGGGTAGAGCCCAAAACAAATTGATACTCTGCATCCTTTCTGGGCAAGGCCCAAATAAAAAAAAAAAGAAAAAGAAATGCAATGCAAAAGCAAATAAAATGTTGAACATTTCAACTGGACTTAGCCCAATTTTGGCCATAAGTCCTTAAATTAAATTGACTGAGCAAAATGGCTCTCCTAAATCAATCTACATCCGGTTCGAGGGTACATCTCCGAACTCCTTTGACATCCGTCGTTGTAATTGCTCAACGACGTCAAAGAGGTGACGGGTCCCAACGACCACACATCGATATGGACTGCGGGGTCCTTAAACTCGTGGACCGAGATGTCCCTAAACTAATATTGGACCGAGACGTCCTTAAACTAATATCGGACCGAAACGTCCTTAAACTAATATCGGACCGAAACGTCCTTAAACTAATATTGGACCGAGACGTCCTTAAACTAATGTTGGACCGAGACGTCCTTAAACTAATATCGGACCGAGACGTCCTTAAACTAATATTGGACCGAGACGTCCTTAAACTAATGATGGACCACTACGTCCCTAAACTGGCATCGGACCGAAATGTCCCTAAACTAATGACGGACCACCACGTCCCTAAACTGGCGATGGACCTAAATGTCCTTAAACTAATAATGGACCACTACGTCCCTAAACTGGCATCGGACCGAAACGTCCCTAAACTAATAATGGACCACTACGTCCTTAAACTGGTATCGGACCGAGACGTCCCTAAACTAATAAGGGACCACTACGTCCCTAAACTGGAACAATAGAGCCAATTGCTCTTTTGCCGGATCTAAACGATCCCGTTTAAGTTGATCTTAGCCCCAAATACGGCTAACGTATCCTTAAGCACTTAAATGGACTATAAAACCCTCAATCAGCTTTGGTTCAAGGGTACATCTCTGAGCTCCTCTGACACCTATCGTTGTAATCCTTCAACGATGTTAGAGAGGTGATGAGTCCCGATGGCCATAAATTAAATGAATCACCACGTCAGGTTGATCTTAGTCCAAAGCAAGACTAACATATCCTTGACGAATGTTTAAGTTGATCTTAGTCGCAACGCGACTAATGCATCCTTAAACTAAAAACACCAAACCCAAATCTAAGTAAATACGGATTTGGACTAATCCACGCCCTACGGGCGACGGCATTACTCAGTCTCCGTATACAATCCACGGGCAGCCACAAACAAAACAAACACACACGACACGAAATGAAATTCTGGAGAAGGAGAAAGTTGTTACCGCAAAGCGGTAGCGTAATTAACTGCAGGGGCTTGCGCCTGCAGGGAAGAGCGTCCCCACAATCAAAAACCCCTCAAGCGAGGGGGAATCTGACAAAGTCTGCTACATCGGCCGCATCCGTCTAAACCTTCGATACACGGTGCCATAAATCAACTTTGCATCTTCGAAGAGGTGGACGGATAAAAACCAAATAGCATCTGCCCCGAACCTCAGGCACGTGACGTCCTAACGTCGCAGGCCGCCGTTCGGAGGGGAACACTACTGAACTCACAGCTCAGCCTGCTGGCTGAAGTACTCCTGCTCGGACTGCAACAGCGGTACGGAATCTGGGCCATGCAAAACCCAGACGTCAGCGCGTCATGACATCAAGTAATATAATATGAACAGTGTAGCAGGCAATGTAATATAAACATGAATACAGCAAGAATAACAATAATATGAATCATACCAGTACAGGGTAGCATGCAGTGGGTAAACTAAACTGTTCTATCAGGTTTTCTATTCTAAAGTCTTTGAAATCAATTGATGAATCGTCGATGTAACTCAATAGTATCCCGTGCGTGCCCGGGACCACGGTCAAGATCCTCGGGGCTGAATCCGAGACGTGCCGCTAGGCAGTAACAGGTAGCAGGATGGGCGAGTGATGTCAGCATCATCACTCCGGGGCTGGCCTAGCCCGTAAGACTGATCAGAACAGGTATCGAACTGTTGAGTTACAAGTCGGTTTCACCTTTGATTTCCCCATACCCCCAAGTTATGTATGTCGAGTCAGGTATTCAGTAATCAAGAACTAATGCCAACACAGGATCAGGTAAAAGCAGGTTTGTCTGGATAGACAACAGGAACGGTCCATGAGGACTACATGTTATATTTGTTGGCATTAGACACAAGATCAGGTAACAGGTAAAGACATGGTACATCAGGTCAAGCCAGGTAATGTATAAAGGTGTCATGTCATGTCAAGAGTGTACGGTACCATGTCATGTCAAGTAGGAAGTGTAACAGGTCATGTCAGGAAGCACAAGATGTCATGTGGGTACTCATAATCAAACTAACATAAGCATGTGTATAAATAAACAAGCATGAGTACTATCAGAACAATAAACTGTAACATGTAATATGATATGCAAATAGATATAATTTCAAGGATATGGATGCACAGTTATCGATTAGGGTTACATTTATAGTTCCAATATTAATTAGGATGCAATTTATTAAACATGGAGTGTTAATATCACATTATTATGTAGTAATGTGATCTATGGATGCAATTATATGTATCTTAAATGCGATGGATGCAAACGGGTATCCGAAAAGTTATAAAACTATAAAATGGTAATGTGGGATGTACAACTAAGCATTATGTGATATAAATATTGATATAATAATATTAATATGGATAGCATATTCAAAGCGATTAATAACTATAAAAGCGATATTGATTAACCATGCACAAGAAAGTTCCGTTCAGAAATTCAGCGTTACCCTAATTTGTAAAATAGATTAAAAATAACAAACGTTCTCCAAAAGGGACGTGTCTTATACCAAAACAAAGATAATTCAATAAGGTTTTCAGTTTTATAAGTATAAGCATCTCAGGTTGTCCCTACAAAAAGTTATGAACATTCGAAGTTGAAAGTTTGCTGCTGGAATTTCCTGGACAGCAGTTTGGAGACATTTTCATTTGCATTTTACGTTATTTAAACAATTTATTTTGCAAGTAAATATTTCATAGAGTTATAGAATTCTGAGTTAGCTTCGTAACGAACTAAAGAACGTATACTAATGATTTTTCTATGATTTATAATGAATTTTATACGGTAAGGTGTACAGTAAATTTCAGATTTGTCGTATCCGCTTTTTCAACGACGTTTCATGTGTAAACTATAATATTTTAAATATATAATATCATAAAATGCAGATTATAAACTAATTAGAGATAATAATAAGAAATATTACGACGATGTATATTTTAATTGATATGGATGCAGTATAATGTAATCTAGTATGTTACAAGATAAGTTTTCATGATCTAGATTTAATATGATATAAACGGATGTAAACGGAACATCGAAACGTTATAAAATTAAACATGGGGCACTAGATTTAAACTATAGGTATGGTATTTATTTAAATAGGTATAAAATGAATTATATAGCATGTAGCAAGATTAACTTGCCTCGATGGGTCGCGAATCGAGAAAACGGAACGTTAACCGTCGGCGGGGAAAACTCGCGACGGGCCCACGGTTCACGGAATAAACCCAAACGACGAACAAAGGAACCACACGGGCCGGGGTACCTCGCTGGAACGTCGAGAAGCGTCACCGGCACGACGGAATTCCGGCAACAAAAGAACAGTTAAAAAATGAGAAACGAGACATGAAGCAAGAAGAGAAAGAATGATAAAGAGAAGTACGAGAGAATATATGAGGGAGGGAGAGAGAGAAAAAAGTGGAGAGAGAGAGAGAGCGAGAGAGAGAGAGAAGAGGGAGAGAGAGAAAGTGGGGCCCACGGGGTTAAAGGGGAGGTTGCGATTGGCTGAAAGAATAAATTGAGAAGGATATAAAAGATTGTAAAAATATTATATGGTTAACTTAAAGATTTAAAAGATAGGTAATGAACAGTAAGATATCAGGTTAGTTAGAAAAATATATGCGAGGGTTTTAATAATATTAAAATTTGGGATTTTGGCGCCAAATAAAACATTTCCAAATCGCGCCCGGGTCGAGTCCAAAAATTTGAAATTGAAATAATAGGATTTTAAGCGGGATCCAAATTTTAAAATTAAGTGTTTTATGATTAAAAAGCATACCCCCAAAACGGACACGCGTACGTGTACGTAGCCATCCAAACTCGCCCGTTTCACTGAACGGGACGAGAACACAATGCACGGACGCTACCACGAGGCTAGGGGTGTCAAGTAGGCCAAGATGAATATTTTCAATTTTATTTTAGATGCCAAAATTTGTTATATGTAGAAATGACTTTGCCGGGTAAATTTTACAGTAAGCAACAAACAAGTAAGTTAAATGAAATGAGTACCACATTATGCTCAAACGGTAACTGAAGATAGTAGCATTGGGCTCGGGTGTTACATTATACCCAACTATAAAAAGAATTTCGTCCTCGAAATTCCAAGAATACAAAGATAGATAACTACAAGAAAAGGTGAGGAAACTTCTGCCGGATTTCATCTTCTCGTTCCCAAGTGGACTCTCCACGCGAGCGATTACCCCAAGAAACAAGCACAAGGGGGATAACCTTGTTCTTAAGAACTTTTTCCCTTCGATCCACGATTTCAATCGGTCGCTCCTCAAAAGTCAAGTCTTCTCGTACTGTTAGCTCCGAATGATCCAAAACGTGTGTTTCATCTCGAACATACTTACGGAGTTGAGATACGTGAAACACATCGTGCACATTTGCCAAGGACTGCGGTAACGCCAAACGATACGCTACCTCACCAATACGCTCCACGATCTCAAGGGTCCAATGAATCGAGGACTAAGCTTTCCTCGACTTCCAAAACGAATCACCCCTCTAGTCGGTGATATCTTCAAGAATACCAAATCACCCACGGTGAACTCCAGAGGTCTTCTTGACGTATCTGCCCAACTCTTCTGTCGGTCCTGTGCTGCCTTCATATGATTTCTGATAGGGTTAACCTTCTCAACTGTCTGCATAACCAAATCTGGTCCCAATAATCTCGTTCACCGACATCGTCCCAACAAACAGGTGAACGGCATTTACGACCATACAAAGCTTCAAATGGAGCCATCTGAATAGTTGCCTGAAAACTGTTGTTGTAAGACAACTCCACCAAAAGTAGATGATCCTCCTAAGACCCCTTGAAGTCCAACCTGCATGTTCTCAACGTATTCTCAAGAGTTTGGATCGTTCTCTCCGACTGACCATCAGTTTGAGGATGATAAGCTGTGCTAAACATCAATCGAGTCCCTAAACTTTCCTGTAAACTCCTCCAGAAGTGTGATAAGAACCGAGTGTCCTGATCGAACACGATGCTCACCGGTACTCCATGCAATCTTACGATCTCCTGCATGTACCGCTCTGCCAAAGTCTCTGTTGATTGACCAACCCGAAAAGGAATAAAGTGAGCTGCCTTGGTCAATCGGTCAACAATTACCCATACTGCATTGTTGCCTTTTGGACTCCGCGGTAAAGCCGTCACGAAACCCATGGTTATATGTTCCCACTTCCACTGAGGAATCGGAAGTGGTTGCAATAAACCAGCAACCCTTTGATGTTCAACCTTAACTTGCTGACACACCAAGCACTTTGCCACAAAGCGAGCAATCTCCCGCTTCATGCCCTCCCACCAGAAATGCTGTCGAATATCTCGGTACATCTTTGTGCCTCCTGGATGTACAGAATAAGCTGAACTGTGTGCCTCCTTCATAAGCTCTTCACGAACATCACCCTTTGGCACATACAAACGGCTACCATACCTCAACGAACCATCTTCGTGGATCAATAAATCTGTTCATAGCCCGGCTTTAACCTACTCTCGAAACTTTTGCAGTCTAGGATCCTGCGATTGAGCTGCTTTAATATTCTCGATCAATGACGAATGTACTTGCAGCTGCAACAACTGTCCCGTATAATGTGGTAGCACAACCTCCAAGTCAAATCTTCGAAAATCTACGACGATCTCCTTCTGCGTAGTTAACACCTGAATTACTGGTAACCGACTAAGCACATCCGGCACAACATTAACCTTCCCCGGATGGTACTTAAGATCAAGATCGTAGTCAGCCATCAGCTCCAACCATCTACGCTGCCTCATGTTAAGCTCCTTCTGTGTGAACACATACTTCAAGCTCTTATGATCTGTAAAAACTTCGACTCTTTCGCCCAAAAGGTAGTGTCTCCAAATCTTCAAAGCGAAAATCACAGCCGCAAGCTCCAAGTCATGAGTTGGATAATTCTTCTCATGGGTCTTCAACTGTCTCGATGCGTATGCTACAACCTTCCCATGCTTCATCAAAACACATCCCAATCCTTTCCCAGATGCGTCGCTGTGAATCACCAATCCTCCGGAATTGTCTGGCACGGTCAGAATAGGGGCGGTTATCAACTTCTGCTTCAACGTCTCGAAAGCTAACGCACACTTATCCGCCCATACAAAAGGTAGCTCCTTGCGCGTAAGCTTGGTCAACGGCTCTGCCAGACGAGCAAAGTTCTCCACAAATCTCCTGTAGTATCCGGCTAATCCAAGGAAACTTCTTATCTCAGCAACATTCTTTGGAATAGGCCAATCTCGAACTGCTGCAATCTTTTCTGGATCGACGGCAATGCCATCGCCAGACACAACATGCCCCAAAAACCTTACTTCCTCCAGCCAAAACTCGCACTTACTCATCTTCGCATACAATTTCTCCTGTCTCAACGTCTGCAGTGCGATCTTCAAATGCTCAACATGCTCTTCAAACTCTTCGAGTAAACCAGAATATCGTCAATGAATACCACAATGAACTGATCCAAGAACGGTGAAAAGATTCGGTTCATCAAGTCCCTGAATACTGCCGGCGCATTCGTTACTCCGAAGGGCATCACTAAGTACTCGTAATGTCCATACCGAGTTCGGAACGCCGTCTTGCAAATATCTTCTGTTTTCACTCGGACCTGATGATATCCGGATCGCAAATCCAGCTTCGAGAATACCCCCGCGCCACTAAGCTGCTCGAAAAGTTCGCCAATGCGAGGGATCGGGTACTTGTTCTTAATAGTCACCCGGTTTAATTCTCGATAGTCGATGCACATCCTTCTTGTGACATCCTTCATCTTTACTAGAAGAACTGGAGCTTCCCAAGGCGAGTTACTGCTTCGAATCCAATCTTTCTCAAGCAATTCAGCAACCTGTTTATTGACTTCTTCCAATTCTACTGGCGTCATTGGATAACACGCTTCGGATACTGGCGCTGCTCTAGGAATAAGATCAATTGCGAACTCCACGTCTCTCCTCGGCGGTAAACCCGATATATCTTCAAACACGTCCATAGAATCACGAACAACAGCCGGCTCTTTACTTTCATCACTTCCATTGATGCAAGAATATTGTTTGTCGGCCTAGTCCTAAACTCGACCGGCCCGACCGAACTGCTTCCTTAACGCACTGCTGTCTGCTGCAAACTCCCTTTCATCCCAGATAAACTCTGCTGCTCTTGGCTGCTGCAAGTATTTGTGAGAAAGTGGTCAAACCCAGGGAGACAATCTGCCTCTGGATGTCCACGTCCAGTCTGCGCATGAACCTCCGTGCCCTGTCTGCATCGTTGGCAACTAAAGGTCCAGCGAAACTACTGAGTCTCGTCCATTCTGCTATATGCACATCTACGGGTGCTCCCTTCTGCTTTAGTCCGATGAACTTCTCTTCCACTTCCTCCCGTGCAGTCCGCGGGAAGAACTTCTCCAGGAAACTCTTAGAAAAATCCGCCCACTTGATCGGCTTGGGCAAGCGGGTCTCCTCAACAAGGCACCATTCTCGGGCGCAGTCCACTAGCTGAAAGCGTACCACAACAACCTTTTTGTCATCTGGAATCTGTGCCGCAAAAAGCAAGTTCTCTGTGTCAACTAGCCACTGCTCCACTGGCAACAGCTCCTTTAAACCAGTAAATGTAGACGGACCTAACCGCCTGAAATCTGCTACGGTCCCTACTCGGTCAACTAGTCTAGCTCCAACATTGTTCACAGACTGCTGAACGATCTGCAAACCTTCATGAAACGAGTCCGCTTGCTGCTGGATCAGCTCGGTCTGTTTCTTTGATTCTCCAGCATTCCTCTTATCACTCCAAGCATGGCGGCTTCGTCCACACGCCTCTGGTATGTCTTCAATTTCTTACCGGCCATAATCCTGAACTCAAAATACCCAACATTAGAATGATGATAGATTTTGAATATAGATCAAGGCTAGAACTCCAAGATACTTAAATAGAGTACCGCATTGTAACTATGCCGCGGTATCATAGCCACAATTACATAACTCCATCCAAGTCGCCTAAGTCCTAGAGATAACAAGGAATCATGTTTTCGAATCGATATGCAAAGGAAGTTTGCACATCGTAAAAGATATAATCAGGAAGAATGTGATTCAAGAATGGTAAAACGGTCAAGGTGGCAGGACATGTTTCCTAAACACGGGTATTCTGATTCGTGTATTGGGTACAATACCCAACTACAAAAGAATCAACCCGACTATCCTATGGCTCTGATACCAAAAGAACCATGTCACGCCCCGCTTCCCAGAGTACGCTAGATTGGGTAAGTGACATAGCCAACCATGCTACCTGTGGGTAGGAAGTATCCATCCACAGTCACATTACGGCTGTAGAGATATCAAGAACAAGATAAAATTATCTAAAACATGTCCATAATCCAGAATAACAGGAGTCAATAATAAATAAATGCGGAAGCAAATGATCCAATACAAATAACTAAAAAGTGTGTCCCATAATGCGGGCTCACATCAGGAAATAAATGCAGGAAATAAAACTAACTACTACTGAACTCACAGCTCAGCCTGCTGGCTGAAGTACTCCTGCTCGGACTGCAACAGCGGTACGGAATCTGGGCCATGCAAAACCCAGACGTCAGCGCGTCATGACATCAAGTAATATAATATGAACAGTGTAGCAGGCAATGTAATATAAACATGAATACAGCAAGAATAACAATAATATGAATCATACCAGTACAGGGTAGCGTGCAGTGGGTAAACTAAACTGTTCTATCAGGTTTTCTATTCTAAAGTCTTTGAAATCAATTGATGAATCGTCGATGTAACTCAATAGTATCCCGTGCGTGCCCGGGACCACGGTCAAGATCCTCGGGGCTGAATCCGAGACGTGCCGCTAGGCAGTAACAGGTAGCAGGATGGGCGAGTGATGTCAGCATCATCACTCCGGGGCTGGCCTAGCCCGTAAGACTGATCAGAACAGGTATCGAACTGTTGAGTTACAAGTCGGTTTCACCTTTGATTTCCCCATACCCCCAAGTTATGTATGTCGAGTCAGGTATTCAGTAATCAAGAACTAATGCCAACACAGGATCAGGTAAAAGCAGGTTTGTCTGGATAGACAACAGGAACGGTCCATGAGGACTACATGTTATATTTGTTGGCATTAGACACAAGATCAGGTAACAGGTAAAGACATGGTACATCAGGTCAAGCCAGGTAATGTATAAAGGTGTCATGTCATGTCAAGAGTGTACGGTACCATGTCATGTCAAGTAGGACGTGTAACAGGTCATGTCAGGAAGCACAAGATGTCATGTGGGTACTCATAATCAAACTAACATAAGCATGTGTATAAATAAACAAGCATGAGTACTATCAGAACAATAAACTGTAACATGTAATATGATATGCAAATAGATATAATTTCAAGGATATGGATGCACAGTTATCGATTAGGGTTACATTTATAGTTCCAATATTAATTAGGATGCAATTTATTAAACATGGAGTGTTAATATCACATTATTATGTAGTAATGTGATCTATGGATGCAATTATATGTATCTTAAATGCGATGGATGCAAACGGGTATCCGAAAAGTTATAAAACTATAAAATGGTAATGTGGGATGTACAACTAAGCAATATGTGATATAAATATTGATATAATAATATTAATATGGATAGCATATTCAAAGCGATTAATAACTATAAAAGCGGTATTGATTAACCATGCACAAGAAAGTTCCGTTCAGAAATTCAGCGTTACCCTAATTTGTAAAATAGATTAAAAATAACAAACGTTCTCCAAAAGGGACGTGTCTTATACCAAAACAAAGATAATTCAATAAGGTTTTCAGTTTTATAAGTATAAGCATCTCAGGTTGTCCCTACAAAAAGTTATGAACATTCGAAGTTGAAAGTTTGCTGTTGGAATTTCCTGGACAGCAGTTTGGAGACATTTTCATTTGCATTTTACGTTATTTAAACAATTTATTTTGCAAGTAAATATTTCATAGAGTTATAGAATTCTGAGTTAGCTTCGTAACGAACTAAAGAACGTATACTAATGATTTTTCTATGATTTATAATGAATTTTATACGGTAAGGTGTACAGTAAATTTCAGATTTGTCGTATCCGCTTTTTCAACGACGTTTCATGTGTAAACTATAATATTTTAAATATATAATATCATAAAATGCAGATTATAAACTAATTAAAGATAATAATAAGAAATATTACGACGATGTATATTTTAATTGATATGGATGCAGTATAATGTAATCTAGTATGTTACAAGATAAGTTTTCATGATCTAGATTTAATATGATATAAACGGATGTAAACGGAACATCGAAACGTTATAAAATTAAACATGGGGCACTAGATTTAAACTATAGGTATGGTATTTATTTAAATAGGTATAAAATGAATTATATAGCATGTAGCAAGATTAACTTGCCTCGATGGGTCGCGAATCGAGAAAACGGAACGTTAACCGTCGGCGGGGAAAACTCGCGACGGGCCCACGGTTCACGGAATAAACCCAAACGACGAACAAAGGAACCACACGGGCCGGGGTACCTCGCTGGAACGTCGAGAAGCGTCACCGGCACGACGGAATTCCGGCAACAAAAGAACAGTTAAAAAATGAGAAACGAGACATGAAGCAAGAAGAGAAAGAATGATAAAGAGAAGTACGAGAGAATATATGAGGGAGGGAGAGAGAGAAAAAAGTGGAGAGAGAGAGAGAGCGAGAGAGAGAGAGAAGAGGGAGAGAGAGAAAGTGGGGCCCACGGGGTTAAAGGGGAGGTTGCGATTGGCTGAAAGAATAAATTGAGAAGGATATAAAAGATTGTAAAAATATTATATGGTTAACTTAAAGATTTAAAAGATAGGTAATGAACAGTAAGATATCAGGTTAGTTAGAAAAATATATGCGAGCGTTTTAATAATATTAAAATTTGGGATTTTGGCACCAAATAAAACATTTCCAAATCGCGCCCGGGTCGAGTCCAAAAATTTGAAATTGAAATAATAGGATTTTAAGCGGGATCCAAATTTTAAAATTAAGTGTTTTATGATTAAAAAGCATACCCCCAAAACGGACACACGTACGTGTACGTAGCCATCCAAACTCGCCCGTTTCACTGAACGGGACGAGAACACAATGCACGGATGCTACCACGAGGCTAGGGGTGTCAAGTAGGCCAAGATGAATATTTTCAATTTTATTTTTGATGCCAAAATTTGTTATATGTAGAAATGACTTTGCCGGGTAAATTTTACAGTAAGCAACAAACAAGTAAGTTAAATGAAATGAGTACCACATTATGCTCAAACGGTAACTGAAGATAGTAGCATTGGGCTCGGGTGTTACAGGAATCAAAATGAAATTTTTATCTGTCCGAGAACAGACTCGGCATATGTATCCCAGTATGGGTGGTCGGTATCTGGACCAACGATTTTTCCTCCGACCAATCCAAGCCCATTGACTCGTAAACCGAGTAAAAGGCCAATATCCTGGAGTATGATAGTGGCCTCACCCCATCTAAGATGAAAGGTGTGGGTTTTTTTCTCCAGCGCTCAACTAGAGAGGTAACAAGGGCGTGGTCGATTTGGATATGACGAAGCAATAAAGCTTCATAAAATCCGACCCGTCGAAGCCGCTGGGTTATGTAAACGCAGATTTTCCCACACCTCCGCATCATTCCAACACGATTCAAGTAGCGCATTCCAAGCATGTCCGTCCATATCTTTCCGGTCTTCTCACCCCGATCCATCCACATTACACCGACCACAACCATCATATATTGCACCCGAGCCTTATGTTGCTACGAGTGACATTGATATATGTGGCAGTGATGATGACGAAATCGGTGAAGGTCATCAGGGGGAGGATAGCGTGGAATATGCCGCTGGATTGAATGAGATAGCATTCTTTGATGGTATGGTTGCGAATAATGATTTTGTCGAACTAGAAGATCCCGGCCTCGATCTGCTGGAAGATGATGGTTGGGTAGACTTAGCCGTGACAGAAGTAAATATGGCACCCTATTTGGAAGCGACAGCAGCAAGCGAAGATTGCGTCAGTGTCGGGGATTTGTTTCAGGAAAAAGGAGATCTTATTTTTAAGTTGAAGTCGTGGTTTATTCAGCAAAACGTTACATTTAAAACCGACGAGTCAAATAAGACGTACTATACGGTGGTATGTACGAAAGCTCCTGAATGTAAGTGGAGATTGTATGCATGTTGTTCCAAAAGAGCCAAAACTTGGAAGGTCATGAAATACAACCAAGAACATACTTGCATCAATTCTATTATGTTACAAGATCACCGGAATTGCACTTCATCTTACATTTGCTCGCTAATCATGCCACTAATCTTTACAGATGTGGCGATGACTCCCCGAGAGATACGGCTCTTGGTTAGCGGAGAGCATAAAATTCAGATTTCGTATGTGAAGGCATGGGATGCTTGTAGAAAGGTTTTATGCAAGATATTTGGGAACTGGGAAAGCTCGTACAACTCACTAGTCCCTTTTATAGAAGCCATGAAAGCTTCAAATCCGGGGACCGTATACCGGTTAAAAACCACAGAAACAAACGTCGAAGGCTCTGTCAGGTTTCAAAGAATTTTCTGGTGCTTTGGTCCATGTGCGGCTGGTTTGACACCCTGTCGGCCGGTATTGTGCGTTGATGGTACGTATCTATACGGTAAGTACAGAGGCTGCATGTTAATTACTATAGGTGTTGATACTAATAACGATATATTTCCGTTGGGATTTTCTATCGTCGAGGGTGAAAATACATCATCCTGGTCATGGTTTTTCCATCAACTCAAAAATATCCCATCTGTTATTGATAAAACAGATTTATGCATCATATCTGATAGACATCTGGGAATACTAGCCGCAATGAGATCTGTATTTCCGACGACCCTACATAGGTTTTGCCTACGGCACTTCAGGCAAAATTTTGATCGAAAATTTAAAAATTCGGATCTACATAAGCTTATGTACAAAGCCGGTGAAACGCCAGACCTTAATGTTCATGACATATACATGACGAAAATTGGGGAGATTAGTCAAGCCGCGAAAGCGTAGTTAGATGAGTATCCAGTACGCATGTGGTCACAAGCACATGATGATGGGTGCAGATATCTACTAATGACGACTAATATGTCTGAAAGCTTCAACGGCATCCTTAAAGGCGTTAGAGGCTTACGGATACAGGGGTTGATTGTTCGAACCTTTTTCCGGATGACTACTTATTGTGTGCACAGAAGAGAAAAGTCCTTGGCGATGGAGAATCCACTCACCGCGTATTACGAAAATATATTTCGGAAACGAGAGCGCAGAGCACAATACTACAGATCCGAAAGGTTTGACACGGCGGAGTTTCAAGTAACGGGCAGTAATGTGAATCAATATACCGTGAACTTTAGAGATGAAGGGCTCTCTTCGTGTACATGCGGTCTTTTCCAGCAACAACATTTACCTTGTGCCCACGCAATTGCTGCTGCGAGCAGCATGCATAACTCACATTACAATTTTGCTTCCCATAACTATACAGTTTCCAATTACCAAGGCGCATACGATCCAAAATTTCATCTTATACCGGACAGTCACTATTGGCACTATTATACTGCCAACAGACAAACACCGACTGTATTACCGCCGGAAAAAATATAAGGCCCGGAAGACCTAAGGTGCGTCGAGATCGAATGACAATGGATGCTGATCCTCAGCAAAGGCACGCCAGATGTAGCCTATGCAAACAACCAGGCCATTATAGGACCAGATGTCCAGGACAGTTATCAGAGGCGGGACCTCCAGGATCGTGACAAGTGCATCGGTCAGATTTTTTTGTATTATAAATTTGAAGGATTCATTTTGTTATTATAAATTTGACCGTCGATATAGAATTTACATTTTACAAACAGATAGGATTTTTTTATATTGTAAATTTGACGGATTCATTTTGATATTATAAATTTGACCGTCGAGATAGAAATCGGATAGGATTTTTTTGTATTGTAAATTTTGACGGATTCATTCTGTAAAAAACATTGATATAATAAAATTTAATTATTTCATTCAAATAAATCATGCGTTTATTTATTTTTAAATTTTTTAAAAATAATTATAATTATAATTATATAATTAAATAATTATAATTATAATTATATAATTATATAATTAATATTATATAATTAAATAATTAAATAGGGGCGGGTTCTGGGAACCCGCCTCCTATACAATAGTATAGAGGGCGGGTTCCCAGAACCCGCCCTCTATACTAATGTATAGGGGGCGGGTTCTGGGAACCCGCCCTCTATTCTGGTTCGGGGGTGGGGGCGAAACCGTCCTATTTTAATAAATTTAAATCTAACCCTTCTATTTTAATAATTAATTTTTTAATTCGTATTATTTCAAAAGAAAACCCCTTATGAAATGCCAGATGTGAAATACGAATGTCAAATCATATTCATTCTGACAGCAATATTTGGTTTAAAATTCTGATGGACTTCATAAATATTGCTGCCTCTCAGAGGAGACGTATTTTCTCTCGACTGCTTGTATAGACATATTATATGAATTGGGGACGTCAGATCTAATAACAACGTTAGTTATGTCCAAGAAAATCATGGTTACTCTGTGGTTTTTAAGGAAAATTGAAACCATGACTAAAAGCCATGACTTCAAATTGTCAGCCGGTGGAGCTGTACCTGGAAATTCATTCAAACCCATGCAACAAAGATTTACAATCTAAAAATACAGCTTTATGGTGTTCCGGTCATCTGCAGCCGGGGTGGGTTGGGGATGGGGCCCTTATCTTAAGTGAGACGGCCCCACTCTCGAGTGTTTTGGTGGAGAGGGGCACAGCCCAACATTAGAACCTTAAAAATATTTTTTAAAAAGAAAAAGCGAACCGGATTTGGTTTCTTGAAAGAAACCGAATAGGATATTTTCTTGAGCCGCATTATTTCTTTTGCTTATTCTGAGGGAAATTTGGGTGAGTTTTCGCACAGAAATCCATTTGAAGTTGATCTTTTTATCTATTTATTTTAAAAATCTCAAACCTATTTGTATGCATTTTTTTCGTTCCCAAAAGTTTGCTCGTAGCTTAGCTATCATTTTCTCAAGTTTTGAAATCTACAATTATTGGACGTTGAACTGTTTAGGGTTTCTAGTATTGGTGGTGTTATGGTGTCTTGAGAAGTATGTAATTTAGGGCAGACCTAAATTATTATCATTTTTTTAAGGATTTTGTTATGAAAATTCACTTCCATATATATATATATATATATATATATATATATTAATTCTAGGGGCTAAAAAAATATTGGTTTTTTATACTCAACATTTGTACTCTAACATTTTGTACCATGAGATTGTCATTTGAGACGAAGACCAAGTGAACTAATGCTCAGAAGATAAATTTCTTACAGGATTAACCCGCAGCTAGAAGAAATTAGCAAGACAGAAGAAAAGTTTAAACTCGAGAGGGAGGTTTTAGTTCATTCGTTAGAGTCTTCGATATCATAGGCAATCAGTTAATATTATTGAGAATAAGTGAAATAGGTAACAATTAGGGTTAAGGAAGCAAAACGATCTTACTACACACAAGAGCTTACAGGTTCAAAAATAATTTTGGAAATAATACGCTTTAAACTGATGTAAGCGAATTTTGTACCCAGACCACTTGGTCAACAGGAAATAGATTTTACCACTAGGTTATAATGGTACCCACCACCATGAATCGCAGCTCAATCTACATAAAAGACTGAAAATAAAAATACAAAAAATAATGTGAAGTGTGATTTATAAAGGAATGACACTTCACCAATTAACCGAACATTATTTCTTTCATTGCTTTTGACTCTTATCTCTAATACGATCATGCAAAAAACTTCATACTTAATAAAATAAGTTAAACAATGTTTGTAAACTTGTTTGGACTGGTGAGAGTATTATGATATTGTAGAGGCGCCTGTGTTATATTGAAATTATAGGCATGCAAGTATAGTGATGATAACCAGGCGACAATTTTCATAATATGAGAGCCACCTCTAGATTTATGATTATATTACGAGGTGCTGCGCCTGTGATTACTTAGAGATCTTGCAAACATTCAATTGTTTATTCCTTGTCCTTGCTTTTAAGCTTATAGGAACAATAAGTGAAAATCTTATTTATGATATTCCTTTTACATCTAGACCATTACTCGCTATTCCTATTCATCATGATTGTAGATCCCAAATTGCTTTCCTGTAACATAGGAATTACAAATGAGTGAAGGGGTATTGAGCAACTCTAGTTGCGCAGCCCCCTACGCAAAACAAGGGTGGGGCCCCCTACGCAACATAGAGATTATTACAAGGGTGGGGCCCCCTACGCAACATCGAGCACGATGAATTTCAGCCCTTTGATTACAATGATAATTCCTAATTGGAAGTCAAAGTACCCTAAAGAACAATGATTATTAATTTCAGCCCATTGATGACAAACTAAAGAAAACATATTGACATCGGAAGAATTAGTATTCATTGGTTCGGATGTACTAGTATCATGGATTAATCAGATGATGCGATGCTTTTTGCTAATATATGAGTCAATATAACTTGATTCAGTTCTTGGAGATTTTGGCAGACACATTTCATTAGACAGGCTTTGAATATTTGAAAACGACAATGTATCAACCTTCGAGTCCTCTTGTGATTTTCCTTTGAAGTACCTACTAATTTTTGATGATTTTCCATATATTAGTTTAAGTTAAAAGAAGAAGAATAACTATAATGAATTGATGCTCTTTAAGTAAGAATTAATTTTTGAGATTTACGTATCTAATAAATATAATGTTCAATAATTTTGTAAGCTTATCTATCTTTACCAGGGCCTAGCTCAGTTGGTATAAATCTGCTCTCTAATGCGAGAGATCGCCTGCTCGTTCTAGAAAAGGGTCGAATCCAGAGCGCGTGCGCGCACACACATATCGTCGATTAATTAGTCATTCAAATTTAATTTGAGATCGAACTTATATACACATTACAATTAGTTCAATGATGAGCAAGACTTGAATCGACACGTATCTTTTCTTTTCCTACGTCAGCTCACATGTTTCCTATAGTAATCTTTTTTGTGATTGTTTATTTGTTACTAGATCATGATTTAAATTTCAGTGTAAAAATTTTCTTACTGGACATGCTTCTTATGATCATTAAGATGTTCTTAGGTGAGAACACTGAGAAGTTTTTAGTTTTGATTTTGGAGGATACTTATGGGAAGGAGGATCTCTATTAAAGGAGTTGTCGCATATGGATAAGGTAATCTACCCTTTTTTAAATCATGCAAACCGCACATGTTATCTTGTATTTATCCCCCGATGAGCTGAATTCTTTAGCGTTGGCCTCTAAAATTAGTATAGGTTTACCAATTCTTCTCTATCGCCACAAAATTAAGTCCATCAGGTTATAAAGAGACGGATGTTTCCACCTTGATCGGATCAGGAGGGAAGCTACACACGTTTCACTTAGATGAGATTTAGGCTTCGAAATTGAACAATGAAATACATTGTAAGTTTTATTTACTTCTTTGCATTCATCATTTAGAGAAATTTTTGATTTATGCCTAGATCGATATTCTTCTTCTGCTACCACTCCTACGTCTTTAATAGATATGCGTGCATGCGTGTAGTTTAATATGTAGTAATTCACATAATCTCATTACATTATTTTAATCAGACTACAGTAGAGCATTAGTTAATTACAAATGGCAACTTTCATTTCATTTTCTTTTTCAGTATATGGAGTTGAACAATGATAGGTGCAAGATAGGATTTGCTGCTATGATGTTTAATGTTTGAAAGAATTATAAATATTATCTTACACCTGTATGAACTAATTAGCACGACCGATGTAGAGATGGGATCGTTTTAAGAATTTCTATAGCAACAACCCATTTTCCCCCATTTTCTTCTTGAAAGTTACTTAATACATGTTTTTTCCTGATATTTTATCTTATCAAGATTCCAATTTGCAGGAAAAGGGAAAGCAGGAAAAGAAACCTCTTATGCACTGGACAAAAGAAGAAAAAAGAAGGTTATTTCTCCTAAGTTATATATTTCTACATACATTCAATCGAACAAGGTACATTATTACAATTTATGATACACATGGAGCTTCTTGCTTCATCAAATGGCGTCGAAATTATCTCCTCCCTGCAACTCCTCCCATTGAAGTTGATATCTTCTGCAGTGAGACTCGATCCTGTTGATTGCTCAGTAATCAACTCTAGAGATATGCTATTTTTATTTTTTTCTTCATTAATCAACCCTTGAGAGATGCTATTCTCATTCTCATGTCTCCTCTTTTGTTTTTAATAGAACACTTCATACAAATAAATTTTATTTCAGATACCTCTTCATAATCTCTAATTCCATTACATCTCGAATGCTGACATAAGTTGCAAGAATCACAAGCCACCATCCTTTCGCCGTCATCGTCTTTGGTCCCGCAAATGCAATCCATGGTCCAATTCTCTAATCCTTTTTCTCTTCGGAAAAGTTCGAGCTTACGGTCAACTCCAAAGCACCTCCCTTTCACCTCGACTGGTCCACTTAGCCTAGCAAGTGTTTAAGGAAATAGAACAATCTACTTTTTTAAACCCTATAAGCTCTTCAACTTGGAACCTTTGAAAGATAATGTACATATCATGAAAGGCCTTCGTCGCTTCTCTTTTAAAGGAATCAATTGTAGAATCTAAAGGAAGCGCCAATAGCTCTGGCGGCGGTAGAATATTCTCTTCTTGTTTATTGACTACCTCAAGCTTGCACCATATTCTAAGCTTAAATTGATTGAACGAATAAGACTCGCCGTAGTGTTTAATGAATTGCTTGCAATTGAGAATATTTCTTGCCGAGTTTATTGCCGATTCCCTTCTTGATTCGGGTTTGTATTTTTCCATGGCATCTGGGTTGAGAAGTGCATTGTACAAGAATATCAGATCTTGGAGGAGTTGCTCTCTTGATGGCTTGCAAAGTCCATTTGCATTATCACATGAATCTTTCAACTCCGCATCAAGCTTGTATTCTACACAACTGGTCTCGAGATTGCACCTGGATTTGATGATCTTGCTAATATCAATTACTCGACCTCCTAATCCTTTGAGGCAATACTCCAGCAGCTCTGGCGATCCCAATTCTTTACATGTGGCCCCCTTTAGAGCTCGTGAGGTTACCCATCGAGATCCATTACTAGCTCGAAGAATTTTTATTAGGGCATTCTCTACTCTCTCAATATCTTCCTTCCTCCATGCACATAACACTCCTTGAGAAGTCTCTAATGGTAATTTTCGATTAATACCATGAATCATTTGCGTAACAAATCTGAAAAGATCCCTTACGGTCAATAGCTCGCGACTAGAGAGAGACTGATAGAGGGAAATTATATTCTGCAGAGGTGTGCATGGCGCTCGTGCATGCGAAAAGAAATAGACAAAGGGATATCTGATAGATTTTCGATTGATCCGTAAAAAGCTTCAGAAGTGAGCGCATAGCTCCCTACGCCGAATCTGTAGCCCCACTCGCCATACCAAGTATTTCCATTTGCGATTGCGTGAAGCAATCTATACGCGATTCCATATTTCTTAGAGATATCTGTTACGGTTATTTTTCTGCCAGATTCAAAATACTAACGTCAATTCAAAGTATGTGATCTTTCATACTGTATTTATGGTAAGTGTAATAACGACATATCACTGGTGCTAGTTGTACTTCTCAAAATTCAATGGTGGTAGATTGAAAACAGTAAAAGCTCAATGGTGTTTTATGTAACTTAAGCTTTTATATGTTCAATTATATATGTGTATATTACTAGTTTGCATACCTAACTTGTAGAATCGTGCATATCCGATCCCATAATCCCATGATTTTTGATCCTGTCAAAAACCGAGACGCACCTTTGCGGCCGTTGAGTCGAAGGAGGTGGCCGTAACCGTTGCCATGAGCTAAACCATGTAGCAAATGAGTAGGGTCATGCTTCTTCAGGTAAGCTCTATGTTCTAGGTCTTCAACTGTTATATTGTAATTGCATGAGATGCACCTGCAGAAATGTCAATCTGTTACAAAATTAGCAGGGCATGAAATTTTCTTTGTTTTCTTCCTCTCTTTTTGCTTTGCTTTTTCATGAAGATTATCTATTTTCTAATTAGTGTTGAACTTTGAGATCAAGTTGAATACCGAACCAATATGCTTTTCAGGGGTTGGGTTTTATGTAATATTGAGATAAAAAGGATATCGATCAACAGTCTTGCATCGGTCTATAGTGGTAACCTAGAATTGGTTGGTTATGAAAATTAATGAAAGTAATTTGACAAAATCATGTTTTATGATAACCATAATCAACAAAATAACCGTCGACTGCCATGAAATCTTCTGATCTTAGGTAAATACCAAAAATGTAAGTTACATATAAATCGCAATTCGATTGTGATGGTTTCTTTGGGTAATTCTGATCGTTGGCATGATCTACAAATAAGGGTTTTCTAGATTCAAATTGCATTTTGGTTTCCTTATGTACCTTTTGTCCGAATTTTTTTGAGACTTTTCTGGGACATATGAGGTTGATGTTTTATTTCATTTGAATAAACTAATTCCAACAACATATAAGAGTTCATTTTAAAGTTTATAATTCGGAGTTTCAGTTAATTCAAGCAACTCAAACAAAGCCTAATGCAGATTAGATTATACGATCACTGATGTCCATGCTGCTTCAATTGGGTTTGACATTGCTTTAGAGAATTTTGTTGTTTCAGAGACATGAATACGAAGAGAGAGATTTTTGAATTTTATTTTATTTTATTCCCTTTTTTGGTGTAATTTCGTCCTATTTTTTAATGTGATGCATGGCACCAAAGCTAAAGGTTCTAGGCATGATAGGAAGCAGTCCTGAGGAATTTAGTGAGGGAGAGGGAAATTTTCGTGGTATCTTTTTTAGAATATATCTAGTTTGTGGTGAACATTGATAGAAGATTATGGTAAATCATATAAAATTAGCCTAAAATTGGCGCTTGAACGCAGGACCATCGGCACACGGTGCATCGGAATTGGCCCAATCTCCTGCAACAAGACCGACGCTCCTCTCGTGTCAACAACACATAATGGGTGCATGGTACGTGGATACAGTAGAAAGCTGGGAACTTAATTTATATCTTTTGATCGCGAACACGAAGATAATGTTAATATATTGGCTAAAGACTCTATTTCAGGACAGCAAGCTTTGTACTAACCTATTTCTTCATATATAACAAACAAATCCAAATAACAAGTAAATAAATAATTTTTAATAATAAAATCTTAACAATCCAAATGATAGCAATTCAAATGATAGTAAATATTAAAAATTTTAAAAATAAAAATTTAACAATTCAAATAGTAGGGAAAATATTTTTTTAAAAGCATCTTTAAAATTTTCATATATCGATGTATATTAAAGAGGTTTTCATTCGTGCTATTTTCCCACGTGTTTATGATCGACACATGAATCTTTCAAAACCCTTTTAAATCATTTTCAAAAGGCGCGACATATACTTTAAAGAAAATGCTTATATTGCTTCACAAATCAATGTTCGCTACTTATGCCGTGATACACACACCATACAACTATTTTGAAAGGATTTTACATACATATATTTTTCGTAGATGGTTTTCTATGTTACACTCGGTCAAGCTCCTCTTATCATGATGATTCTCCACAAAAGATCTGGTTGATACCTACTACATCTTGTGGCTTATGATCTATGGTGATAGATCAAGTGGATGTTGGGAGTGTCCCAAATCCAGATACATTAACACCATACTAAAGGAGTTTAGTATGGAAGATTCTAAGCGTGGTGGTTCGCCCACTTACTCAGGAATCACTCTCTCCAAAAAGGCGTCTTCCGAAACTGATTTGGAGAGAGCTCGCGTGCAAGGGATACCCTATGTTTCGGCATCAGGCTCTATCATGTATGCGATATTATGTACCAGACCAGATGTAGCTAAATCACCACCTGTAGTGATTAGGAATCAATCGGTTCTTGGAAAAATCACTGGATAGCTGTGTAGAACATTCTTAAGTACTTGAAAAACACTAAAGAAATGTTCTTAGCGTTTGGTAACGGTGAACTCCAGTGGGAGTCCTTTACCAATTCCAGCTCCCAGGGTGATAAGGACGACTGAAAATCAGTCTCGGGCTTTGTCTTTACTCTCAGTGGAGGGACGGTATGTTGGAAAGAGTTCCAAGCTATATATCGTGGCAAACTAGACGATAAAAGCTGAATACATCGCTACCAACGATGCTACCAAAGTGGATGTCTGGATAATTTTTGTTCATGAGATGAATATGGTTCCTACCATTGAGCGTCTAATAACTGTTATTGTGACAACAATGAAGTTGTGGTTTTGGTCTAGGAACACCGGTCCCATCAGCGATCCAGACATATTCTGAGGCAGTATCACCTGATCAGGAAGATGGTTGATCTCTAAGGGATTGAGGTAAGGAGAATTGACGCGAAGGATAACACGGCGGATCCACTCACAGAGGCCTTTCCCTAGAGAGACTTTTATGGGGCGTTGAGTGTGAGATACTACAACAAATAACCTTAGTGCAAGTGGGAGATTGTTAGTTATATGTATGCCCTAGAGGCCATTATTATACATGTGATGTATATTATAGTGGATGCTTGGACATATATAGGGAGGACTTTCTTGCTCGACATGATATTATGCTATCTGGTGCTCTTTATCCTAACATATACACTTATTGTCTCTCTATTACATGTTGATAAAGCCCTTAGGATGAGTACATGACTACCAGGATTAAGATGCAGATCATACTAGTGGGGCAAGGGTAGTCAGTAAGTATATCCTTCAATTGTTCCTAGTCGTGGGAGTATCGAGACGGAGCATCGATATTCCAGAGTAGACTAGCGTATACGCTTCTCGATCCATATGATGGGCGATGGATGATCCCACATCCATTGGTGTTTGACATCAGAGAAGGTATACGGGTGCTCAGTGGAGACTGGGTACACTGAACGAACTCACTGAGAACTCCTATATGGTATTATACCTCACGTCAGATAGCAGTTCTTTGGTGACACTGGTACATGTTAGTCTGTCGACCCGAGATCGTCATAGAGTCTTGTGTGATTCCCACCGTGCTTTGATTTTCATCTTAGCACGTTCAAGAGATCGTGCAAAACGGTGGTTTTTGGGTACAGTCCCGAGTCACATGGAGGCAATGAGCGATAGGAGGGATTTCGTCTCTCCCGGTATTGGGGGTTGATGTTGCGCTATGCTTGATTGGCCATAACAGGAAATCCCTGGCCAGGATTGCTGAGATCTACTGGTAACTGTTATCAGTAGTTTTTCGAACCGTTATGGGCCACACATCGGTATGACTTATCAGGCTATTGGGCTCTGACGTATACCACCCCCAGGCTGTGATATGCGACATATCTGACGAAGAGACCGGACTGTACGGTAGTGTTGCTGATTGGATTCCCAGAAGTATGAGCATGCTTGCTTGTTGATTTTCTGATCGCTCAATACCCGGGTGGCCGTTACGTTTAGCAGACCGCTGACAGCTTGTGGGTGACTGATATGATCACCACCTACTGCCGGCGTATTGACGAGTCTTTAGAGTCCACAGAGGTTTCCTGGCTCAAGCGAAACGAAGTAGGAGCACATATGTGTGGGACCGAGATTAATACGTGTATGTGATACCGTATTCTATTCTCGCGATATGTGATATCGGTCGGTTATATGTGATAGCCGGGCTGTCGAATCAAGTGTTGATTCGATAAGTTGATACATTTGATATTAGTCGGTTGTATGTGATATAGCCGGATTATTAAATCAAGTGTTGATTTAATAATTTAATGTATAATTATATATTTGATATATTATCTTACATTAACTAATATTAGCTCACTTAAGATTTCTTTTTCTCACTTGAGTACACTTAGTATATATGCGATATATATTAATGACACTATTTTGTGTCATGCTAGATGATACATGAGACATGGGTGTATAAGACTCACACCATGCTTAATATAATGTAGGGTTTTATTTATCTAAAGTAAATCAAAATTAAATGGAAATTAGCCACATGGTTGAAACTTGTGGAACCATTGACCAAGTCCACTAATTTTATTTTACTTGAGATATTTATTAACCCAACCATTAAGATTAGCCATGGTTTAGTCTCTACATGAGTTAGTATATGATATTAACTCACCCATGGTTACCATTCTACACTTGGCTTTTTTCCATGGTTGCTTTTCTTCATCTCCTTCCTCTAGCTCTTTTGCAATTTGGGAGGTGAAGAAAATGAGTGAGAATTTTTTTTCTAAAGTGAGCAAAATTCCTACTTCATCATCATCTGCTAGACTAGCCATTTAGTTTAGGGTGTTTGCTTCACTAATTCCATATTAGTGAAGAGATAGCTTGAGTTGGTGTCTTCTCGACGTAGATCATCTTCGGTCTCGAAGATTTCAAGCAAGCTTGTTCCTTTCATCTTGTGGATCCTTTCTAGAGTCCGGGAGTTCACTACTTGGAGCGAAGGGACTACTACACGAAGCTATTGAAGTGAAAGACCGGTCTACAAAGTTTGTATTTCTTGTTCACTTAGATGTAAAGATGTTTACATTCTAGTTTCGTCTAATTCTTTAGTTAAGATTCTAGGATAAGGTTCTTTAGCGCGTCAATTTTTTGAAAACAGCATGGTCGATGCCTCCCGAAACCCAGCGGCAACCCTAGGGAACCCTACAGTGGTATCAGAGCCATACTAGAGAATTAGACGATATTTGTAGAATTACGAAACCGAAACAACTCCGAAACACTCGAAACAAAAATCAAGTTTCTGTCGAAATTTTTAAGGTGTCTAAATCTTTTTTTAGCAATTGCAGAATGTTATATGAGATGTAACATGAACACCACTGAAATTTGAGCCCTCCTCGCCGGATTTTGGCCGGCGACATGAAATGAAAATCCGAGGTGGCCAGTTTTTCCAGAGAATTTTGGCTTCAAATTTTCATGGTGTTCCAGTCTCTGGGTTTTGGTGTTTCAAATGTTGCTTGTTTTTGCTAAGATTGCATGTGATGTTATCTTTGTGCAAAGACAATTCGGAGTGTTTCATAGTCGTAATTCTAACATCATTTCGGGTTATCTTGACGACGTTAAAAAGTTCGAACGAATATCAAATACCAATTTTCTCCCTTGCTGGAAATTTTCCAAGAGTTGGATTTTTCCATGTTTAAAATCTTCAGAAAATCATGCAGGTGTTTTGACCCTCTAGAAGAACGAAACCCTAACTCGATTCTGTGACCGTCGGAACCGCCACTAAATCCTAGGGTTTGTGGTAGTTCCACAGCGCCATAGGTGAGGCAAGAGTTGACCCTTCTATGGTTGGTCCATAGGTGCTGTGACATGTTCTGAGTGTTTTTTTAAACTGTGCTCAAGTGTTGAGCTCTTTGGGAAATTTTGGGTGTTTGTTGATTCGATCGAAAAGTTTAACATCGTCTAGTTATCTGTGATTGTGATACAATACTTGGAATCCACAATATTTAGTTTTGTGAAAACTAATTTGAATTTTATAAATCTAGCAATTCAGTCTCATTTGATCGGTTGCCACAGAATTTTGATGTGGATCAAAAGTCCGTCGCAATCACGTAGCATACGCGGATATTCGCCGGGTAACCTTACTAGATAGCCACGCCCCATAGCCCCGACTAAGTGACTATAGGAGAACCCCATCACCAAAAGCATCTGTTCGGGTGCTCGCGGCCGCGGTGTTCCGCCTAAGTGTACTTTGTCGACGGCATCGGTGGCGCGGCCGTCTACTAAAGTTTCTGACGAGCATTCGATCAGGTTGTCAGGAATCTTGTTGAATTACCCGATTGGTTATTGAAAAGTGTTTTCAATATCGAGACTAAAATGCGGGGTTTATAATTGTGAGGCATGCGATGTCTAAGGAATTCATTTGGTTAGGCATGAAATCCAAAGTATGTGATACATTAGGTTTATGATGTCTAAGATGGTTGCGGATTCCAATTGTTGTAGTTTTTCACTTTCTTTTCTGCGACCGTAAGTGTAATAAGTGGTGTATCGCCGGTTTCATTGCTATACGTTAACGACAATTGGGATACGCATATTTAGTTACGTTGATGACATGTGATGTTATGTGTTGCTGTGATATGTTATATTGGATCGTCGTGTTTGAATAGCCGGGGTTTTTTTTTTATGTGGGATAAGAGTTTTTCATTTTCATTCAAGTAAAAATTTGTATGTAATATTCTTTTATTGGGGCACTTCCGAGTTGAGGATGATGTCACCATTGATGTATATTATTTACTTTTCCGTATTGGGATAGACCCAAGGCGGGGAGCACAAGTAATCGGGTTCTAGGGTCCAGTGGGAGACCATCTCGAGGAGTCGAGACCGGGTCTCCTAACTCTAGAATTGGGAGGGTTTCTTGCCGCTCTCGCAGGGGTCTAGGGATGTGGTTTTGGCTATTCATCACGACCGTGGAATCCGTGTTTTATATTGGCTTAATTTAAAATATGGAATTCCTAGTATATCCAATATTTCATATGTGTTCTTCTGCTGCTGATATTCTGTGATGTGATCGCTTGCTATTCTGAGATGGATGCTTATATTATATATATGATATATAATAAATATTGCTGCTTTTGTTTCTTTTGTGATATTTAGGAAGCATAATTGATGGGACTTTTTAATGAGATTAATGAAATAAAAGAAACCTAATGATGTTGTAGAAACTTGTTTTAAAAACTGGTAGCTCTAGTTCTTACTTTTTATAGTGGTATTCCTTATAGAATATCCAACACCTTATTCGATAAGAAAAGAGCCGAGATCCCTTCACCGGGAGTGACCTCTTTAGCAAAACTGGCAGATACTACAACCCATTCGGTCTTGTTTTTGATTGCTTTTTTAGTTCATGCTTTGCATAGTGGTGTTTGTGAAATATCCAGCGCCTCATTCGATGAGGAAAGAGCCGAGATCCCTTCACCGGGAGTGACCTATTTAGCAAAACTAGTAAAAGCCTAAAAAATTCTCCTTTTCAAAATCACTCGATTCTACAACGATATCAAGTTCATTACGCAAAGGGTTTTCTTAAAAACCTGTCGTAGCCCTCCGTCATTTCAGATAAGGACTATTTAGTATTCGTGCTGTATTTGTTGACCTCTGTCAAGGCGTAGTGCGTGGTAGCTGATTAGTGATTATCTGTAAAGCATGTGATGTGATTGGATTAGGGTAGTCATACGACCTTGTTGACCTCTGTCAAGGGTCGTGCGGATGGGTTTAATTCAATCATGAATGGCGGGTTGAACTTGACTAGCGCACTATGGTTTGTTGATCTCTGTCAAGGTCATAGGACGCTAGGGGTAAAATATTATCGGGAATTTTAAGTGTTGAAATTTGCAATGAGATTGCATACCTTCTATGAGATAGTTGGATCCCGATACCCACTACGAGTAAGAGTTACTCTTGAGAGAGTTTTGCACATTACAATTAGTCGATCAAGTAGGTGTCTTGAAAGGTGTTAATGGAGTTACGCCCTTGGGAAAACGAGATTTATTTTAATTAGGTCCGTGCGAAAGTACGGAGAACCTCCCTCGAAGTACCGACACTGGGCTGGCCGAAAAATTGGCGAACTTGTAGGGTGTAATTAATCCCGGCTAGTCTTACCTTTTAGGGTTTGAAGGAAAATTTGATAAAAACAGTGGGAGCCATCCTGATTAGATAAATAATAACCAATCTGATCTTGCAAGAGCATACGCCGAGTGTTTTCTTCTCTCTCTTTCTCTCCTGGTAGCGACCATGTTATGCCTTAATTAAGATAATAATATGGATGCATTGACCGAACCTGCTTATTATACGGTGCTGGAGATCGTTGGTTCCGCTCTATCTTATAACAGTTATAAGTCGAGCAGGAATTAGGGGAATATCCGGATTCCTACGCAACCCAATCGAGGAATGAACATGTTGATGCATATTCTTCAGGTGTGTTCGTTACCGAGAACTGTTTCTCAGCACACTCTACGTCCTAGGTATGAGATACCGGAATGGGATCCCATATATGTAATTTGTTACATGGGCTACAGAAAGGTAGAGAACCGAGATTGAGTGATATGTCTCTAAGTGTTAGAGAATGTTGTAATTGTTGCAGCCAAGTCAGTTGGCAAAGATCACCATGTATTAATACATTGATTCTGAACGAATGTTATTACATACCGAACCTGATATACAACATCAAATCTGCTTCTTTATTAAGTTAAAGAAGGATATGATCTTGTATTGCAGGATAATGTTGTGAACATTTTCCTTAATCAAGAGTTGATTGGATCAGGCACGTTATGAAATGGCATATATATTCTAAATCAAACCACAGTTCAAAGTATGTAGAACACACACAAGAGGAGTACAGAAATGAACGAATCCTTCTTGTGGCATTGTAGACTAGGTCATATCAATACGACACGACTAACTAAGTTACATAAGAATGAATATGAGAATCTGTTCGAATTTTCATCTTATGATACTTACCAGTATTATCTCAAAGGTAAAATGACAAATACTCCGTTTACTGGAAACAGAGAAAGAGTTACTGAACTCTAGGGATTGATACATGTTGATGTATACGGTCTTATGTCTACAAATGCCAGGGTTGGTTCTTTGTACTTCATTACATTCACTGACCATCTCTCAAGATTCGGACATATGTTCCTGTTGTAACACAAGTCTGAAACTTTTGAGAAATTCAAGTAATATAAGCTTGAAGTTAAGAACCAGAAGGGTAGAAGTATTGAGTCCTTCGATGTGATTGAGGAAAAGAATACTTGCACATGGAGTTCCTAGAGTTTCTAAAAAGAGAATAGGATTCTCTCTCAGCTTACTCCTTTGAGTACACCACAAAACAACGGTGTATCGGGGCGGAGGCTATCGCACCCTATGAGATATGGTGCGCTCTATAATGAGTATTGTTGAGTTGCATGTTTCCTTTTGGAGTTATGCACTTGAGAAGCTGCATACCTATTGAATGGGGTTCCATCCAAATAACTGCCTACCACTCCATATGAGATATGGAATGGGAAGAGACCATGTCTTAAACGAGTTAAGATATGGGGTTGTTCGGCCTATGTTGAAAGGCAAAATCCGGACAAACTCGAGGCAAGGTTAGTTCTGTATAAGTTTGTTGGATATCCCAAACATTTGCGAGAGAATATCTTCTACCACACTGAGGAGCAAAAAGTGTTTTGTTCTCAGCATGCCATCTTTTTAGAAAAAGAATTTCTCATGTAGAAATTAGTGGTCATGAGGTAGAACTGGAAGGAGTTCCAGCTGGACAAACTAACATATGATGATTTAGTGGAACCAAAGGATTCAATAGTCTCCAACGAATCTTAGTCTCTCCGCGAATCTGGTAGGGTTCCTCATCCATCTGAGAGATACTACGGTTTTCTCGGTGACGGTTGGAGCAAGAATTGCATCATGGTAGATGATGACCCAACTAAGGTTCAGGCAGGCCATCATGAGTGGGGACTCTGTGGAAAGGCTGGATGCTATGCGATCAAAGATGGAATCCATGTACACCAACAAAGTATGACTTTGAATGTTACACCTGAAGGGTTAAAACCCATAGGGAGCAAGTGAATCTTGAGAAGATTCTTGGTATAGATGGAAAAGTTGAGACTTTCAAAGCTATACTTAAGTCCATCAGGATTAAAGCAAACATCGCGGAGTTGGAACATCTGTTTTGATGTGGCAGTCAAAGAGTTTGACTTCATCAAAAAGGTAGATGAACCTTGTATATAGAAAAAGGTTGTAAAGAGTAAGGTTGTCTTCCACGTATTGTACGTAGATGACATACTGCTGATAGGAAATGGTTTCCTATGCTACACTCGATCAAGCTCCTCTTATCATGAGGATTCTCCACGAAAGATCTGGATGATACCTACTACATCTTGTGGATTATGATCTATGGTGATAGATCTAAGTAGATGTGGGAGTGTCCCAAATCCAGGTACATTAACACCGTACTAAAGGGGTTTAGTATGGAAGATTCTAATCGTGGTGGTTCGTCCACTTACTCAGGAATCACTCTCTCCAAAAAGGTGTCTTCCGAGACTGATTTGGAGAGGCCTCGCGTGCAAGGGATACCCTATGCTTCGGCATCAGGCTCTATCATGTATGCGATATTATGTACCAGACCAGATGTAGCTAAATCATTAGCTGTAGTGATTAGGAATCAATCGTATCTTGGGAAAATCACTGGATAGCTGTGTAGGACATTCTTAAGTACTTGAGAAGCACTAAAAAAATGTTCTTGGTGTTTGGTAACGGTGAACTGCAGTGGGAGTCCTTTATCAATTCCAGCTCCCAGAGTGATAAGGATGACTGAAATCAGTCTCAGGTTTTGTCTTTACCCTCAGTGGAGGGACGGTATGCAGGAAAGAGTTCCAAGCTATATACCATGGCAAATTAGACGATAAAGGCTGAATACATCGCTACCAACGATGTTACCAAAGTGGATGTCTGGATAATTCTTGTTCATGAGATGAACATGGTTCCTACCATTGAGCGTCCAATAACTGTTATTGTGACAATAATGGAATTGTGGATTTGGCCTAGGAATATCGGTCCCATCAGCGATCCAGACATATTCTGCGGCAGCATCACCTGATCAGGGAGATGGTTGATCTCCAAGGGATTGAGGTAAGGAGAACTGACGTGAAAGATGTAACAACCCTAAACTTTATGTACGAAATTTTTTCAAAAAATATAGAAAAGGGTACTTGAGCCTGAGCACAAGTTATAAATTTGTTTTACTTTAGAACAGCAAGAAGGAGCTTGTAACTCATTGGTAAGACCTTACACTGCTGAACCAAAGCATCAGAATTCAAATCCCATCAGCCATATTATTTTTTAATGAGTTTTCTTTTAATCTTTTTAGAAGCTCAAGAGTCTACACGTGCATAACCCGTAAACTCAAGAGTCACATATAAAACAAATGAGTTCAGGGGGTAGATAAATCGACAGGGGACACATGGCGGGGAGAATCGGTCCGACTCGGCCGGCGCCGCCGGCCGAACTCGCCCAAATCGGATTTTTCCCTTCTTGACATCTATGCCTCTTTGCCTCCCCATAACCCTTATACTGTTTAAAATCCCTGCACATTTACAGAGTCTAATAAAATCCAATTAAACCCATTTTAATGCATATTTTTAATGCATTTTTTTATCACACCCTAACCCTAGTTTTTCCTATAAATACCCACTCAATTTTTCACAGCCTTTACACTGAAATTCCTGTCCAAACTCTAAAGAAAAAATTCCCTAGACTTTTTGTGTGGAAGTGGAGTTAGCAAAGGGCGAAACTCCGGCGAACTTCCGACGACGTTCCGAGGAGTTTCCGACGTCACCTCCTACTTCTTCCTTTTCCTCTCCTCTACACAATCAACGCGTAAGTCCTTTCTCCCCCTTCTCTTTACTATTCTAAAAACTTAGAATTCTAAAACCCGACGGAAGCGGAGTTAATCCGACTTCTGATTCGGTTTTTTCCTTAAAAATCATATTTTTCTTAAGAACAGTAATACCAAACTCTCCTATCATGATCATTAAATATTAACAAAATATCTTGACAAGTTTCATATCAAAAGAATTCATATTTCAATTTTTATAGCAATTTTACAGAAAAATACCATATAGTTTAGTTTCGACATAAATCTTATAATTCCTTACTATACCTTTAGATAGTTCACGAGGTAATGACCTACCTCCTCACAACACTCATATGTAACATACCACGATGATCTTTGGGAACATAGTTTTGGGAAATACGATTTTACACATAATTACCTCCGACTTATAAAAACCGTTTTCTACAAGATGTGTATTTTTAACAAATCTTTGCAATGTGCCGCTACAACCCATTTCGGGAAACTCGTTCGGGATGGTGCGTATTATCACACATCCTCGGGCTTAGTAGTGTGAGATGCAGACCTCCGCAAGGAGCATACGGTCTCGAAAGATTTAAAATACAATTTTCTTTAGAAAATGTGATTTCTATTATAAATAAAATTTATATTTTTAATAAATAAATATATATATAATTAATATCAAAATATCTATTTTTAATATTTATAATATTTCACATTTCCAAAATTCAAGAAAAACATCTCATTTACAAGAAAATACCATACAATTCCAATATTATAAATAAATACCATATATTATGAAAAAATAGGTTTTATTCACTAGAAATGTCACAATGATAAAATATACATCAATGAAAACTTTAAATACGATAATAAAATACTTGAGGTGTATTTTGAAAATTATACAAAATTATTTTTACATAAAACTCCCTCAAGTTATACTAAATTACAATAAGGACTCTAGTAAACATAGGTTTAAGCGGGACCAGTCTCTTGAGCCTCAGGGAGCCGAAGATATGGGTGCTTGCCTATCTAAGGTAGACAACTTAACAAATGGTGTTATCAATACGGTAATCGTCTTTGAAAAAGACATAAATCCTGCTGCCCATGTGCAATGGTTACGATAACACTAAAACCTAATTCAGGATTCAATTTCTTTTCTAATTGTCTGACCCAGACTGAGTCTCAATATAATCAATCTGACTTGAATGAGATTCAAGTATATATAACAATCCAATATGAATCCATATAATCAATCTATTCAATATAATCAATCCGTATTGACTGAACCGAACTATGGATATACTTCCATCTACATGATTCTCCAGTTACATCCATTTACTGATATCATGGTTTCGGCAAGTCATCCATTTATACAATCTATCTATACAATTTACAATACAAGATAATACAATACCATCCGTACATCCAATACAATAAACATTACGGGGTTATAAAGGGGTAGACTGGTATGGAACTTGTTAAAAGTGGCACAAGGTGGTCACTTAAGACGTAATTACATCCATACCGCTGTTCCATGGTATTATCGACGGAGCCTTGTACTACGGGTTACTAAAGTCTCCGGTGTAAGTGGGACTCCTCTCGTATACACCGGCATTTTCTGTACCAAGCTACAAACAAATACGCTAACATTAAAATAACAATAATAAAACTACTCTCTCTATCTATTTTATTTTTCCCTCATCTCTGAGACTTACAGAGCGATTGTTCGCTGACGACATTTCTATTTCTTTTCTTCTTTGAAATATTGTCAGGTGGATCGGACCTTCAGAGATCGAGCCCACCAGCGAGGATTTGGACCAGCTAGCTTTCGACCCAGAGCTTTAGATTCCTTGTACACATTTACATTCTGTATTTTCCATTTCTGTTATGCCACTGTTTAGGCATTGCTTTTCATTCCATGTATTTACTTTTCCATGTACTGTAAAAAGAATGTTAATAAATAAAATTGCTGTTCATTACATTTGTCTCTTGTGTATATTCCTTTTATATTGCATAGATACGCTTAGCGTGTTTACTTCAGAGTAAATACGTAGTGGCCTCATCGCGTCCTCCACCCGTATACCTGGAAGTGGGGTATGACAGGTTTTGTTGGTGGCCCATGCAGATCCGGGCTGTATGGAACCCTACCACGCAGTTCAGTTCTACGTGGACGACCTAAGCAATATAACACAAGAACCAGCAACTGGAAACATTCTTTACAATTCAAATTTCTTGAATCTTCCAATTCCATATATTTTGAATCTATCCTAATCCAAATTTTCTTTCAAGGTTATGGATTCCCCAAACAATACCAGTACCAACTTCAACAACACTCCACCTCCACTACCGATTACACCTGTCATCGCTGCTCCGATCAATGAGCAGACGATATTGCTTGAGACGATCCGCAGTCTCCTAAAATGACAACAGCAGCAGACTGCTATTCTCTTGAACCGTCCAGAAGCGGAAGCACCCGGAGTGAAGCAATTTAGGACACTGCTGAAGGGTCCTGGCAGCGCCCCAGCCAATGAAACGCGGCCAAAATGCGGAATTTTTTTTCTAAAACTAGCGCTACCGTTGCCCGATTTCCAGATCGACCTTAAACCCTATTCTAGCGAGCTAACTAAGAGTTAGAAAGGTTATACCGAGATGATCCGAGTCCTTCGGTCTTCATTCCAAGCTCCTAGCGATCCTTTGATGATGTTTGGTTGCCGGTCTTCCTCCATCTCTGATGATCCACCTGAGGGAAACGGTGCAAGCTCCAGCCTCGTCGAACGAGGCAACCGACGCTCCAAAGTCGCTAGCGATGGAGAGTAGGGGTGTATGAAAGTGTCACTACATTTTTCTCTCAACATCTATGCTCATGGGAGCAACCAAAAAAGAAGATGAATGAGGTGATGAAAAACTTGGCATGAGAAAGAAAAATGGCTAACTCCTTTTTGTGTGAATGAAAGTGAGAGTGAGCTAGTGTAGAATGTAATCATCAACCAAATGAAATGAACCCCCCACCCCATGATGAAGTGGCCGCCCCCCTCTCTCTCTCCTTCACACAAAACATCATTTTCCTTTTACAATTTTCCATTAAACAAATCCAACCATACCTCAAATCCATGTTCATGCCATGCTTGAAGTCACATCACCTTTTCCACCTCATTAATAAAACAAATAAATTTCCATAAATGGAAAATCATATAAATGAGGTGGCATCTTCTAGAAGCTATTCCGTATAAAATACGGAATACTAACCGGTACATGTACCGAAATACATATACGCGTATTCGTACCAAAATACGAATAGCCGAGAGAGAAAACGAATAGTGAACAATAATACTAGAATACGTATATACAAATACATATATAAATTATTAAATCAAAATCCGATTTAATAATCCGGCTTAATCCTAAGCCGCTAGTATTATCAACCGTCCGATTAAAGTCTGCGCAGAATGTGCACATATTTAATCGGACACCTGTATGTATCAACATACCTCATGTACACCATATCGCCTGAACCATGAAAACCCTCTGTGTGGGACTCTAAAGACTCGTCAATACGCTGGTAGTGGGTTTAACCACAAGCACGTCAGCGGCACTAGCTGTACGTAACGGCCACCCAGGTATTGAGCGAAAGGGAGGCCGACGAGCAAACTCATCCTGAACCCCTACTGAGCCTGACAGTGACAATATCCGTACAGTCTGGTCTGTTTGTCTAAGAGTATCGCATATCGAGTCTAGGGGGGTGGATAAAGTTAGACCCCCAACAACGCGATATTTAGTGTCAGTATGAAACCCATCACCATCTGAGAAACTATCGATCCTGGATCGGTAATTCTCTTCCACCGTGGCCATGGATTTATGGTGATGGACATCCGTACACAACGCGACATCAACCCCCAATACCGGGAGAGACGAATCCCCGACAATCCGATCATTGCCTCCATGTGGCTCGGGACTGTACCCAACTAAAACCTGTTTGCACGACTCCTTTGATCCGTGGTAGAGTAGTAATCAAAGCACAGTGGGAACTCACACGAGACAAATGACGATCTCAGGTTGACAGACTAACCTGTACACATGTCACCTGGGAACTGCTATCTGACAATAGGTATAATACCAACTAGCTGGTTCCTGGCGAGTCCGTCCAGTGTACTCATAACCCAATGAGCACCTGTATACTATCTTAGGTGAACAAACTAACACCAATGGCTTGTCAGACCTGGCCACCGCCCCTCGTCGGGGTCTCGATCAGTATACACTAGTCTACACTGGAGTATCGATGCCCGGTCTCGATACTCCTACGACTAGAGACATTTAAGGATGTGCTTATAGACCCCAGCTCCCACATATATGATCGCCATCATAATACTGGCAGTCAAGCAAGAATCCTATGGGCTCTATCAACACGTACATGATGATAAAGACAAACCAGATAGCATACTATCATCTTGAGTAAGACTGTTTTATCGGTATAGGTCCTCACCCAATCATCATAATCACAAGTCCGCGACTATGATAATTGCCTTGAGGGCACTATAGCCAACAATCTCCCACTTGCACTTAAGGCCAATTATTGCGATGTCGGAAACTCACAGCCCGTGTGATACCGAACACCCAACTTCTCTACTAATCAGTTTCGCAAAGCCCGTTTGCGAAAATGATTGCGTTCGAGAAATAGCCTCAGTGAGTGGATCCGCTCCAATGTTTCTTTCTGTATCTCTCTATATCTCAACTTCGCGGAGAAAACTATCTCCCGAAATGAGTAATACTTGTCTTAGAATTTGTCTGGATGTCTGATGGGGCCCAGTTCATAAATGAACTCCAAATCCAGCAAACTACTTAGACTGTATCGTCCACTGAATTTAATCAGTATCCTGCGCCATGCCTTTCCTCAGTATCCGCTTGGACCACCTGTCCAACATACTGTCCCTCAGAAGAGGGAAAAACTATAACTCTGACAGTCACTCTGTCATCCAGGTCACCTGGGAAGCTTGAAATGATAACCGTCTCCTGAAGGAGGCTGCCGTTACCATATCCCTAGAACATCCATTTATGTTCATAAACTGCTCCCCAATGTTTCTCCAGGATTGGATTAATATAATATGCTTATTGCATCTAGTGCAAAAGCAATATCCGGTGTGGTACTCGACATATCATGATTAACTTAATTGCTTTAGCAAATGATATGCTAATCATGCAAATCCCTCTCTCCTTTAGTCTGTAAGACACCTTTAGAGAGGATGACTCCATCATCTGCAGGTAAACTACCATGCCAGGAGTCATCCATTTAATGTCAAAATACCCAGATTGGGATACTTCCCAAATCTAGATCTAAAACCATAGATCTAGTAACCAGAAACCCTGATATTACATCCATATCCTGTGTGGAGAAACAACTTTGTGACAACCACAGTATAACCGATCGTAGTATAGGAATATCTCTTCCTATCAAGTGCATGTCATCCCAATACCTGGACATCACTCCCTACTACCTTCTTACCAGATCCATCTCCTATTCTGATGAGGTCAAGACCTATGACTGTCACATCAAAAATAGATGATCTATTTCCGCTATACCTGCTTTAGTCTGTAAATAGACATAAGCTACTTGTCCTCTATACTTCCGCTACTCCCACTGACTACAACAACCCTCTGACAGAGTCATATACACGTGCACTTCTAAAGCTAGTTTAAAACCACGCTATACTCATCATCCTGCCGGGTCTTATAGTCTAGAACAGCAGCAATGGCAAGTGTGGGTAAACAAGAACCTCCCTGTCACCGTCTCTGAGAAGACCGAAGTACCTCTCGGGTGCCTGAGGTTACCCACCAAATCTGCGGAGTGGCTAATGGAACGTTGAAAACAATTGAATCCCTTGGTTCTATTAAATCTTCAGTAATCGTTTGTGGTTCTGGAATCACTTCCAGTTCTACCATACTCCCACTACTATTTTCTGAAAAATCCATTTTACTAAAAAGGTTGCAAGTCAAGAACAATATAAATATTGATCTTCCTGATGGTAGAAAGTTAACCCTCGTCAAAGCTCGGGATAACCCACAAACAACCATTACTGAAACGTGCCTTGAATTTATCCGGATTCTGGTTTTAAGCATCAGCCGGACAACTCCCTATATCTTAACATCGTTAAGATATAAATTGATTCTATATATATCTAATATAGAAACAAAAGCACTAATCTAATTTGAACCAGATTCAAAATCATACAGCTGTCTCTAGTGCATATCAACCAAATGGAAAGAGGACAATTATCATTACTCATCTAGGAGTGTATCCATATATGAGTAACCCGAAAGAGAAGCAAGTTCTCAAAACCATTACTATCAATGGAATACCAAACACAAGTATCTACATTTTCGACTTCCTCGAAGAATCCTGATACTTCTAACAAATGGTTCTCTACTTTATTCTTATACCTATAACTTCTCAATATCTGGACTTTGCATTTCAACGAAATACTTGTCCAGAACTGGAGAAGTTACAGGTAAATAGAATATAGTACGAGTACCAACCCCATTGTCCTAATGGACACCGGGCAACATACAATACTTTGTATAAGTCCCCTGAGTTCAATAACTCAAATTCTGTGCATCGTAGGTTGAAAAACTGTACTATGGTTAAGAAGAATTACACCGCTGTTGAATGCACCTTACCCAATCACCAACTGATATAGGTAAATGTCATAGACACAATATCAAAAAGTTATATCTCACTTTATAAAATAAATGTACAGATATACCAGTTTGAAATTGGTGCATAACAACGGATATTCAAAACCAAATATTTGTCATCCGGCAAAATCCAGATGATTTCCTCAAATATCACCAATTACTACGAATTCCGATATAATGAGGATCTAATCACCCAATTCCCAATATCTTACTCCCACTCACCATCTGTAATAACATACAGATGTGAGAAACTGATCTGTTAAATACATACCCTGGAGTTAGATTCTTATTGGGAAAACAGTTTTCAATTAACATCGCATAGTAAAACTGAAACATGAAAATGTTTCAAAAGGGTTAACTGGTATTCCAAGTAACGTCTCTTCCATTATCCTGAATCATGACAGTAACCATATACTTACCTGCCCTCACTGCTATCCCTTTATTATGTCTTTACTTATTACCTTCTGTATACCTCCTTTACGCTAATTGGTTTTCTTCATTCCCTACCCTTTGGCACCAGCCTAAGGTTTGGAAGAAGACTATCCAATAAGCGTAATAGGTGTACTCTCCTAATCCTAGGAGCCCTCGCAACCTGAGAGAAGGTAAAGAGAAAAGACATCTGAATAATTCTATTCAATTTCTCCTGAACCAGAATCCATCCTCGAAAAAGTTCCTTCGAGTTCGTATGTAACTATAAGATGGATTTATCCAATGGAAGTGGATATCCGTAGTGATACGGAGTGTTCTAGAGAAAAGCAAAGTGGATGTAGGAGTGGCAGGGGTATACACGGTTTTTTGTCGTGAATGATGGTGATCGCAATTTCCTTTGCCATTATTCTAATCCCTTTATATGTCTTTACTTATTACCTTCTGTACACCACAGTTAAGCTTGTTGCTTTTCTTCCTTCCTTACCATTCGGCATCTGCCTATGGTCTGGAGGAAGACTATCCAATAAGCTCAATAGGTGTACCCTCTCCTAATCCTAGGAGCCCTCACAACCTGAGATAAGGTAAAGAGAAAAGACAACCGAATAATCCTATTCAATCTCTCCAGAACCAGAATCCATCCTCAAAAAAGTTCCTTCGAGTTCGTATGTAACTATATGATAGATTTATCCAATGGAAGTGGATGTTCGTAGTGATACGAGGTGTTCTGGAGAAAAGCAAAGGTGATATAGAAGTGGCAATGATGTATGCGACACCGTGACATTCCAAAAGCCAAAGTGTTTTAAGAAGATTCGGTCAACTTGGTTTCATGAGTTTTAGTCAAAGGTCGGGTCATAGTCGCAGCCAGAGAGAGAGAGAGAAGAAACACTCAGCGTGCACTCTAACCTAGATCAGAATGGTTAATCATTTTATATAATCTGGACGGCTCCCACTGTTTTCTCGAATTCTCCTCCAAACCCAAATGGAGAATTAGTCGGAATCACCCGAGGAGTAATCCTACTCATCAGTGGGAATCAGGATCCAAATATCATCGCATGATAACTTGATGGAAGCCACTCAAGTCACCACACTCCAGAAGGTATGCGCAAGCCTGGCAAGTTTCCTGTATGTTTGAAACTCCCGATATGATTTTTACCCCAAGCGGTTTATGACCTTGACTAGGTCAACAAGCCATAAACCGCTAGTCAAGTTCAACCCGTCATTATCCTGGATTGCATTAAACCCACCCGCACGTGCCCTTGACTAGGTCAACAAGGCCGCACGACTGTCCTAACCAATCGCATTTAAAATGCCACAAACAAGCACCACTTAGCTACCGAACACTACGTCTTGACTAGGTCAACAAACGCAACACGAATACTAAATAATACTCATAAGAAATGACAGAGGGTTACGGCTGGTTTTTGGCGAAAAACCTTTAACGTAATGAACTTGATATCGTTGAAGGAATCCAAGTGGTTTTATAAATATATAGTGGCGAAAACTTTTGCTAAAGAGGTCACTCCCGGTGAAGGGATCTCGGCTCTTTCCCCGTCGAATGGGGTGCAGGATATCCCAAACTGAATCCTACGATGCAAAGCAAAAAATAATCGACTATAATAAAGTTATTACGTTGACGCAAACTTTTACCCAAGGGGTCACTCCCGATGAAGGGATCTCGGCCCTTACCTCGTCGAATGAGGTGCAGGATATTCCAAAATGAATACCACGATGCAAAGCAAAAGTGTACGTCTGTAATGTCAGTTTTTTAAAACACTTGGTTTCAACAATATGAGATATAGGTTTGTTTTATCCTTGCATTGATAAGAATCTATGCAGTCCCATCAATTAATCACACCAGAAAAGAACGAAAATAAAATGTACGTATATGCCATCCGCATTCGCCACTGGGTCCCGTCATCACCCGTTAGGTTACTTAACTAACGACAGAGCGGGGACTGGGCTTGTTGGGGTAAAAATTTACACCCCGGTTGACCAAGTCAAAATCAAAGTCAACCCCAAGCCAGGTGGGCCCAAGCCCAGGTCAAGTGGGCCCATGCCCAAGTCGAGCCCGCGGCCAGCCTTCCCGTGCTAACAACAAAATCATGTAATAAATAATTTTTATGTAATTGTTTATGCATGAATATAAACAAAATGGGCATAAAGCCAATATTTTGTAAGCCTATGGCTTATGTGCAAAAATGAAATGACACATGAGCCATGGGATGGCTAAAATGCCATTTTTGTAAAGCCGAATGGGCTATATGTAAATATGTAGGCCTATAAAAGGCAACATGATGATGAATAAAGTAACACTTTTTCATTCCCCCAAAAACTAGGGTTCTTTGTGCCTCCTGCTCCTTCTCCAAGGTTCTAAACCTTCTCAATTCTTTTGAATTAAATCAAGAGTTTTACTTTTTCTTTTCCAAAACTAAGTAGTTTTCCACCACAAAACCCACAAAGGGGAACTCAGATCTCCCATCAGATCTCAAAAAGGAGTGTTTTTAAAAATCTCCTACTTCTTGATCTTCAAGATCCGGCCAAACAACAGAAGGAAGAAGAAGAACCCCCTTCATCAGCTTCAAAACATCCCAGGAGTTTAACTCCATACATATATACATAACAAATATTTCCTTTCTGAAGCATAGCTTCTGTTTCTTAGGCTAAAAGCCACTTTTTCTCGCCGGCGCTCAAGCGCAGAGCGCCCGCATGCCGACACGTGGCGCGCTTGCGCTCAAGCGCAAGCGCCCGAGCGCACGTCGCCCACGTGCCGACACGTGGTGCGCTTGCGTTCAAGCGCAAGCGCGCGAGCGCAAGTCGCCCCGGTGCCGACACGTGGCGCGCTTGCGTCCCAGTGCAAGCGCTCGAGCGCAAGTCTCCCCCGTGCCGACACGTGGCGCGCTTGCGCTCCAGCGCAAGCGCTCGAGCGCAAGTCTCCCCTGTGCCGACAGGTGGCGCGCTTGCGCTCGAGCGCAGGCGCTCAAGCGCAAAGCGCCTACGTGCCGACACGTGGCGCGCTTGCGCTCAAGCCCAGAGCGCCTACGTACCGACACGTGGCACTCTAGCGCCTGAACGCACAGCACCTAGACGCACAGCGCCCAAGATGCTGTCCCCACGCATCCCTTAGATGCCTTTCCCCCCTCTTTTTATGTACATATATATATACATACATATGTATACATATTTACATACACATATACTCCACGACACTGTCCCTGTTAGAAAAAATTTTCTAACGGGGCGCTGCCCCGCACCCCGCAAGGGGGCTGCTAGCCCCCTTGACCCCCAGCCCGCTATCCGGGTAGCGGGACCCCCGTAAAAACTCTGCGTGGCTCCTGATATATTTAAACCCCCCTCCAAAACAAAACACACGTACACTGCACATTGAGTTCGCATGACCAGTTTAACCCGTTAATCGGAGGTTCCCTCGCTCCAAAGGCGAGGGGTAATTAACGGCAGCTTAGTCCGCGGCTGCCGGAGATTCGGATCCCCACAATCATTAAACCCCGGCCTACCCTAGGCAGGGGGAATCTGTAGTACGCCTGACAAGCGCGCGCGTATTCCCATCTCAATGGGGTGACGAAAAACACCCTACAGATTCTGGCACGCCCGGTGGGACCAATCTCTCCTCCCATATTTCGGGTTAAGCGTTCATGCGAACTCAATCTATATACATGTCCGTATTTATACTAAAATAATGCTTTTTCATGCAGGTTTTCAAGCAATCACTTTCCAACAATGTCTCCGATGATGAACTCAGCTCTCAGCACAGCTCCCGTCTCCTACACAATGAAGATAGACTCCAGGACGGTTCTTCCGGCCAGTCTTGGGCGACAATGGGAGGAGGAGCCGCTACCATTTGGCTCTATTATGTTCGTGTCAGCTAACGCCGTCCCAGCTCCTCAAGCTCCGGTAACAGACAAACTGGTCTCAAAGGGGAAAAGGCCGAATGTCGTGGTCGCGAGGGCGCCCCAACACAAACGCAAATCGGTGTTTGAAAAACTTTCCTCGGCCCCAGCTGGGGGCAAGGCCATCAACACCAGCAAAGAAACAAGGCATCCCGAGCAAGCTCCAGTGGTGCCCTTGACCACTGCCCGATTGGGTGTCTTCTCAAGCCACTCCATCACTCAGCCTATGGCGGCTTCTCGAAGAGCAGAAGCCTGCCAAGCGCTCAAGGCAGAGAAGCTGAGGCAGAAACGGCTCAGATATAGAGCCAACAAAAGGGTTAGGGCTCTGGCCATGTTAAAATTTATGAATTTCCAAAGCCCGGACCGCTCCGCGAAACCAGCTGCCAGTGATGAAAGAATGGCTGAGTGTGTTATCCACACTGTCTACATGGCCGGACATGAAGAAACGAACCCTCCTCTTCTTCACAGCCATGGTGATGATATGGTTGACGCTACCCAGCATCGGCTCGATCTAAATGATGAAGAGCCCGCTCAGGCCGATAAGCCAGAGGAGCCCGTGGTTCCTGTGGAATTGAGCTCAGGCGATAAAGATTACCCGGTTATCATAGCCGGAACTGCAGAACAAGCATTATTCTAATGGCTTCAAAGGCAATTTCAGGACAGGGATGAGAAGATGGCCGAGGTCTATTCCAAAGTCGACGAGCTGGAAAACGTCGTGGCAGACCTCGCGACCCAAGTCGCCCAATTGCAATTACAGCAGAATCAAATTTTGGTTCAGGAGCCAGGGATTGATACCCGGAGGCAGCCAACTGATATCCCCTTCAACCTAAAAGCGGAGCGCCTTCGCGAAAAACGGCCGCAATCAGCCTCCAGTCCCTCCGATACATACGCCGGGGGAGAATCGCCTCTGAAAGAGAAGATGGAAAAGGTTTATTCCTTCAAGAGGGAAAAGGTCCACAAAATATTCAGGGACGCCCTAAGAAACGGTCTACAACTGCCAGAATCAAAGAGACCGCAAGAAGCGAATATGATCGACGATCCAGAATATTACCCCTATCACAGGGTGATAGGTCATGCCATTGAGGACTGCTTCGTCTTCAAAGATTGGGTCGAAAGGCAATACAAGATGGGAGAGATAGAACTGTCTAAAGGCGTGTTAGCAAACAGTCAAGCTACGATCGCCGATTTCGTGCAAATGGAGACCGAAATCTTTCGGGAACCTAATCCTCCCAGACATGTGCCTCGAGGACCAGCATCAGTAAAGGCACCTACTCCAATGGAGGGAAAGAAGAAGGTATACTCCTTCAGGAGGGATGAAGTCCGCAAAATATTCATGGACGCCCTGAACAGCGGTCTGCAACTGCCCGTTCCAAAGAGGCCACAAGAAATGAACATGACCGGCAATCCCATATACTGCCCATATCATAGAGTGGTGGGTCATACCATCGAAGACTGCTATATTTTCAAAGATTGGGCAGAGGACCAATATAAGCTGGGAAAAACCTCACAATCCTCGGATGTATCGGCAAGCCACAGAGCTAGGTCATCAACACAGCTCCGCCAAGATCAAAGTTCAAGGAGCTGGGATAAGCAAAAAGGACCACCACGTCGTTAAACTGGGAACACCCGCAGACCACCAAGTCTTTAAACTGGGAATAATAGACCGCTAAGTCTTTAAACTGGGAATAATCGACCGCCACGTCATTAAACTGGGAATAATCGACCTCTAAGTCGTTAAACTGGGAATGTAAAAAAAAATGTAAATAAAAAAAAAGTGTAGGAAAAATAAAAGCCGAAATGATGGGGCAGCTCGCAATAAAAATCAGCGAGTAAAAATAAAGATGAAAATAAAGCCGAAATGATTGGGCAACCGCGAATAAAAGCCGAAATGATAGGGCAATCGTGATTTTCGCGATAATAAAAGCTGAAATGATAGAGCAATCGCGGTAAAACAAAAAAAAAACAAGGGCGGATGATGAGTTGCTCCTGGCATTATTCCAGTGCAGCAATGCAGACGCCAACAAAAATCCAGTTTCCCAAAATTCTTTCGGTCCTACGGCTAGTCCCCAAATTGACTGCCGTATACAATCGACGGGCTCAAATAATCCTCAGCATACACATGCCCCACCGCAACCACCAGTTACGCGGCTGGTCTCCGCCTTTGGAATTGTGCTTCATTGGGAAGACCCACTCATGTGTCCTGGCACCTCTGCTTCGGTGTTAGCAACGCTGATGCCGGCCCCTACCCCAAAATTCCAAGCTCGCCATCAATAGACCTCTATGTCGTTAAACTGGAAACAGATGACCACCAAGTCTCTAAACTGGAAACAGATGACCACCAAGTCGTTAAACTGGAAACAGATGACCTCTATGTTGTTAAACTGGATACAACAGACCTCTAAGTCTTTAAACTGGAAACAGTAGACCTCTATGTCGTTAAACTGGAAACAGATGACCTCTAAGTCGTTAAACTGGAAACAGTAGACCACCAAGTCTCTAAACTGGAAACGGATGACCACCAAGTCGTTAAACTGGAAACAGATGACCACCAAGTCTCTAAACTGGAAACAGATGACCACCAAGTCGTTAAACTGGAAACAGATGACCTCTATGTCGTTAAACTGGATACAACAGACCTCTAAGTCTTTAAACTGGAAACAGTAGACCTCTATGTCGTTAAACTGGAAACAGATGACCTCTAAGTCGTTAAACTGGAAACAGATGACCTCTAAGTCGTTAAACTGGAAACAGTAGACCACCAAGTCTCTAAACTGGAAACGGATGACCACCAAGTCGTTAAACTGGAAACAGATGACCACCAAGTCTCTAAACTGGAAACAGATGACCACCAAGTCGTTAAACTGGAAACAGATGACCTCTATGTCGTTAAACTGGATACAGTTGACCTCTAAGTCGTTAAACTGGAAACAGATGACCACTATGTCGTTAAACTGGAAACAGATGACCTCTACGTCGTTAAACTGGAAACAGCAGACCACCAAGTCGTTAAACTGGAAACAGATGACCTCTATGTCGTTAGAATGGATACAACAGACCTCTAAGTCTTTAAACTGGAAACAGTAGACCTCTATGTCGTTAAACTGGAAACAGATGACCTCTAAGTCGTTAAACTGGAAACAGTAGACCACCAAGTCTCTAAACTGGAAACGGATGACCACCAAGTCGTTAAACTGGAAACAGATGACCACCAAGTCTCTAAACTGGAAACAGATGACCACCAAGTCGTTAAACTGGAAACAGATGACCTCTATGTCGTTAAACTGGATACAACAGACCTCTAAGTCTTTAAACTGGAAACAGCAGACCTCTAAGTCTTTAAACTGGAAACAGACGACCTCTACGTCGTTAAACTGGAAACAGTCGACCTCTAAGTCATTAAACTGGGAACGAGAGAAATCCACTCATGTGTCCTCATGATACATGAGGAGAACACACCTTCGTGGGATCCTTACGACTCACGAAGGAAAAACACACTTGGGAGTCCTCACGATTCCTAAGGAGAAAACACACCTGCGGGATCCTTATGACCCGCAGGGAGAAAATGCTTTGTGGGACCCTCACGGCCCATAAAATTGAAAAGTCTTAGGTGATAGGGATCTAAACCTGTCTCCTAAGCCATCGCTCCCCAACCCCCAAGCGGCGAATAATGAGTCGCTCCTGGTACCACATTCCAATGCAGCGATGCAGATGCCAACCAAATTCCAAACTCAAATCCCAAGTGGCGAATGATGAGTCGCTCCTGGTACCATATTCCAGTGCAGCGATGCAGACGCCAACAAAGTCCCGAACTTTTTCCGGCCCTACGGTCTGGATCATACATCCTGCAAAACCGTATACAATCCACGGGCGTAAAACAATCCCAATCCCTCCCAAGTCCTACCGGTGAGACCACATTCAAAGTCCCACCAAAAATAAAAAAAAGAAAAGAAATAAAAGAAGGCATGTCCACAAGCGAAATGGGCACGGATGAAAACCCGAAAGGGCTCCGTGAGTAAAAACAGCACGACTGCCGGCGAGTTTGTGAAAACCCGAAAGGGCGCACACTCGTAAAAAAAAAGAAGAGATGAAATGCACTCGCAAAGTCCTCTCGACTTTGTGAGGAGAAAACTCCCGCATGAGATCCTTACGACTCACAAAGGAGCAACACACTTAGGAGTCCCCACAACTCCTAAGGAGAAAATACACCTACGGGATCCTTACGACCCGTAGGGAGAAAATGCTTTTTGAGACCCTTACGGCTCACAAAATGGAAAAGCCTTAGGTGACAGGGATATAAACCTGTCTTCTAAGCCACCAAAATCCAAATCCTCCTAGGGCAAATGATGAGTTGCTCCTGGCATTATTCCAGTGCAGCAATGCAGATGCCAAACAAACCAAATCCAAATCCTCCTGGGGCAAATGATGAGTTGCTCCTGGCATTATTCCAGTGCAGCAATGCAGATGCCAAACAAACCAAATCCCAAATCCTCCCGGGGCAAATGATGAGTTGCTCCTGGCATTATTCCAGTGCAGCAATGCAGATGCCAAACAAAAACCAATTCCCAAATCCTCTCAAGACAGATGATGATTCGCTCCTGGTACTATATTCCAGTGTAGCGATGCTGATGTCAACCCAAATCAAATCAAACCATCAACCTCTATGGCGGAATCATGCTCCGTTCCAGAACTTACCCCGTGTCGAAATCATGCTTTGCCGCGGGATATCTACCTTCCCTTCCGGAATTATGCTCCGCCTCGGAATCAAATCAACCCGACACTCCGTGCCGGGGAAAAGTCGATCAGCGACACTCCGTGCCGGGGAAAAGTCAACCATAGACACTCCGTGCCGGGGAAAAGTCAACCCGACACTCCGCGCCGGGGAAAAGTCGATCAGCGACACTCCGTGCCGGGGAAAAGTCAACCAGCGACACTCCGCGCTGGGGAAAAGTCGATCAGCGACACTCCGTGCCGGGGAAAAGTCAACCAGCGACACTCCGCGCCGGGGAAAAGTCGATCAGCGACAATCCGCGCCGGGAAAAGTCAACCAGCGACACTCCGTGCCGGGGAAAAGTCCATCAGCGACACTCCGCGCCGGGGAAAAGTCGATCAGCGACACTCCGTGCCGGGGAAAAGTCAACCAGCGACACTCCGCGCCGGGGAAAAGTCCATCAGCGACACTCCGTGCCGGGGAAAAGTCGATCAGCGACACTCCGTGCCGGGGAAAAGTCAACCAGCGACACTCCGCGCCGGGGAAAAGTCCATCAGCGACACTCCGTGCCGGGGAAAAGTCCATCAGCGACACTCCGTGCCGGGGAAAAGTCCATCAGCGACACTCCGTGCCGGGGAAAAGTCAACCCGACACTCCGCGCCGGGGAAAAGTCGATCAGCGACACTCCGTGCCGGGGAAAAGTCAACCAGCGACACTCCGCACCGGGGAAAAGTCCATCAGCGACACTCCGTGCCGGGGAAAAGTCAACCCGACACTCCGCGCCGGGGAAAAGTCGATCAGCGACACTCCGCGCCGGGGAAAAGTCGATCAGCGACACTCCGTGCCGGGGAAAAGTCAACCCGACACTCCGCGCCGGGGAAAAGTCGATCAGCGACACTCCGTGCCGGGGAAAAGTCGAACAACGACACTCCGTGCCGGGGAAACGTCGAACAACGACACTCCGTGCCGGGGAAAAGTCGAACAACGACACTCCGTGCCGGGGAAACGTCAAGCAGACACTCCGTGCCGGGGACACGTCAGCGAGCGACACTCTGCATCGGGGAAACGTCCAACACAGACACTCCGCATCAGGGAAACGTCCAACAACGACACTCCGCCTCAGGGAAACGTCGACCAGCGACACTCCGTGTCGGGGACACGTCTACCAAATCGCTCCGGATCAGAGCGTCGACCGTCCATGTCGCAAAACGGGCAGTGCAGGCTCCCCACAAATCGGGAACCGAATCACTCCGGGTCAGGAAAACGTCTACCACGGACACTCCGTCTCGGAGACGCGTCAAAGCGTCGACCGTCCATGTCGCAAAACGGGCAGTGCAGGCTCCCCACAAATCGGGAACCGAATCACTCCGGGTCAGGAAAACGTCTACCGCGGACACTCTGTCTCGGAGACGCGTCAAAGCGTCGACTGTCCATGTCGCAAAAAGGGCAGTGCAGACTTCCTACAAAGCAGGAACCGGATCGCTCCGGGCAAGGGAAACGTCTACCACGGACACTCTGTCTCGGAGACGCGTCAAGCGCCGATCGTCCATGTCGTAAAAAGGGCAGTGCATCCCAAAAAGTGGGAACCGAAGCAAGTCGCCTCCACGCAAAAGGAGATCCATCAATTTCATGCACATGACCCACATATGCTGTGTGCATTTATTGATGGGGGGCAATTTGTTGGGGTAAAAATTTACACCCCGGTTGACCAAGTCAAAATCAAAGTCAACCCTAAGCCAGGTAGGCCCAAGCCCAGGTCAAGTGGGCCCATGCCCAAGTCGAGCCCGCGGCCAGCCTCCCCGTGCTAACAACAAAATCATGTAATAAATAATTTTTATGTAATTGTTTATGCATGAATATAAACAAAATGGGCATAAAGCCAATATTTTGTAAGCCTATGGCTTATGTGCAAAAATGAAATGACACATGAGCCATGGGATGGCTAAAATGCCATTTTTGTAAAGCCGAAGGGGCTATATGTAAATATGTAGGCCTATAAAAGGCAACATGATGATGAATAAAGTAACACTTTTTCATTCCCCCAAAAACTAGGGTTCTTTGTGCCTCCTGCTCCTTCTCCAAGGTTCTAAACCTTATCAATTCTTTTGAATTAAATCAAGAGTTTTACTCTTTCTTTTCCAAAACTAAGTAGTTTTCCACCACAAAACCCACAAAGGGGAACTTAGATCTCCCATCAGATCTCAAAAAGGAGTGTTTTTAAAAATCTCCTACTTCTTGATCTTCAAGATCCGGCCAAACAACAGAAGGAAGAAGAAGAACCCCCTTCATCAGCTTCAAAACATCCCAGGAGTTTAACTCCATACATATATACATAACAAATATTTCCTTTCTGAAGCATAGCTTCTGTTTCTTAGGCTAAAAGCCACTTTTTCTCGCCGGCGCTCAAGCGCAGAGCGCCCGCGTGCCGACACATGGCGCGCTTGCGCTCAAGCGCAAGCGCCCGAGCGCACGTCGCCCACGTGCCGACACGTGGTGCGCTTGCGTTCAAGCGCAAGCGTGCGAGCGCAAGTCGCCCCGGTGCCGACACGTGGCGCGCTTGCGCCCCAGCGCAAGCGCTCGAGCGCAAGTCTCCCCCGTGCCGACACGTGGCGCGCTTGCGCTCGAGCGCAAGCGCTCGAGCGCAAGTCTCCCCCGTGCCGACACGTGGCACGCTTGCGCTCGAGCGCAGGCGCTCAAGCGCAAAGTGCCTACGTGCCGACACGTGGCGCGCTTGCGCTCAAGCGCAGAGCGCCCACGTACCGACACGTGGCACTCTAGCGCCTGAGCGCACAGCACCTAGGCGTACAGCGTCCAAGGTGCTGTCCCCACGCATCCCTTAGATGCCTTTCCCCCCTCTTTTTATGTACATATATATATATATACATATGTATACATATTTACATACACACATACTCCACGACATTGTCCCTGTTAGAAAAAAATTTCTAACGGGGCGCTGCCCCGCACCCCGCAAGGGGGCTGCTAGCCCCCTTGACCCCCAGCCCGCTATCCGGGTAGCGGGACCCCCGTAAAAACTCTGCGTGGCTCCCGATATATTTAAACCCCCCTCCAAAACAAAACACACGTACACTGCACATTGAGTTCGCATGACCAGTTTAACCCGTTAATCGGAGGTTCCCTCGCTCCAAAGGCGAGGGGTAATTAACGGCAGCTTAGTCCGCGGCTGCCGGAGATTCGGATCCCCACAATCATTAAACCCCGGCCTACCCTAGGCAGGGAGAATCTGTAGTACGCCTGACAAGCGCGCGCGTATTCCCATCTCAATGGGGTGACGAAAAACACCCTACAGGGCTAGCGCGGGTGCAAAACATATACAACATCTACTAGTATATATAAATATATATATATAACATTTGTCCCAGGCATGATATAAAGCAACATCACAGAAACATCACAGAAGCAACACAGAATGGTGGATAATCTGGAGCCCCGGGTTTCACTTAAGCCGCAAGTAAGACCCGACGTTCCCTGTCATGTGGATAGCATTGTAGGGTGTTTTTCGTCACCCCATTGAGATGGGAATACGCGCGCGCTTGTCAGGCGCAGTACAGATTCTCCCTGCCTAGGGTAGGCCGGGGTTTATTGATCGTGGGGATCCGAATCTCCGGCAGCCGCGGACTAAGCTGCCGTTAATTACCCCTCGCCTTTGGAGCGGGGGAACCTCCGATTGACGGGTTAAACTGGTCATGCGAACTCAATGTGCAGTGTACGTGAGTTTTGTTTTGGGAGGAAGAGTGTTGTAGAGTATGTGTGTGTATATTTATATATACATATATATATATATATATATATATATATAAAAAGAAAGGAAAAAGGGGGCATCCAAAGGATACGTGGGGAAAACTGCCAGCGCTTTGGGCGCTAGCGCTCCACGTGTCAGCACGTGGGCGCTCGGGCGCTAGCGCTCTGAACGTAAGAGCGCTAGCGCCCCACGTGTCAGCACGTGGGCACTCGGGCGTTTGCTCTTTGAGCGCTAGCGCGCTGAGCGCAAGAGTGCTAGCGCTCCACGTGTCAGCACGTGGGCGCTCGGGCTCTAGCGCTTTGGGCGCTAGCGCTCCACGTGTCAGCACGTGGGCGCTCGGGCGCTAGCGCTTTGAGCGCTAGCGCTAAGAGCGTGTCAGCGCTCGGGCGCTCGGGCGCTAGCGCCCTGAGTGCAAGAGCGCTAGCGCTCCACGTGTCAGCACGTGGGCGCTCGGGCGCAAAAAAGGACTTGGTCCCTGCAATGGGAGTTGTACTCCCAGAAAGGAGCACTTATTATTATTATTTTTTTGTGTATGTGTGTGTGTGTGTGTGTGTGTGTGTGTGTGTGTGTGTATGCGGAGTTAAACTCCAAGGATGTTTTGAAGCTGATGAAGGGGCTTCTCCCCTTGAGCCCTAGTTCTTCCCCAAAGTGGGGTTTCTGGAGATGGGTCTCCTTCTTCTTCCTGTCGTTTGGATGGATCTTGAAGATCAAGAGATGTGAGATTTTAAAAATCTCTTCTTTTTGAGATCTAATGACAGATCCAAGTTTCCCTTTGTGGGTTTTGTGGTGAAAAACTATTTAGTTTTGGAAAAGGAAGAGTAAAACTCTTGATTTAATTCAAAAGAAAGAAGAAGGTTTGGAACCTTCAGAAAGGGGAAAGAGGCACAAACCCTAGGTTTTTGAGAGAATGAAAAGTGTATTTTTTATTCATCATCATGTTGCCTTATATAGGCTTACACATTTACATATAGCCCCTTGGGCTTTACAGAATGGCGTTTTGCCCATCCCATGGTTCATATGCCATTTCTTTTTGCATATAAGCCACAGGCTTACAAAAAAATTGGCTTTATGCCCATTTTGCATACATTCATGTACAAAAAATTACATCAAAATTATTCGTTACATGATTTTTATTTTGGTATGGCGGAAGGCCTGACGCTTTGTGTTCGGACTCGACCCGGGCATTGACCCACTTGCTTGGGCTTGGGCCCACCTGGCTTGGGGTTGACCTTGACTTTGACTTGGTCAACCGGGGTGCAAATTTTGACCCCAACAAAGTGCCCCCCATCAATAAATGCACACCACATATGTTAGTCGTGTGCATGAGATTGGTGGATCTTCTTTCGCGTGGAGGCGACTTGCTTTGGTTCCCACTTTTTGGGATGCACTGCCCTTTTTACGACATGGACGGTCGACGCTTGATGCGTCTCCGAGACGGAGTGTCCGTGGTAGACGTTTCCCTGGTCCGGAGCAATTTGGTTCCTGCTTTGTAGGAAGCCTACACTGCCCTTTTACGACATGGACGGTCGACGCTCTGATCCGGAACGATATGGTTCCCGATTTGTGGGAAGCCTGCACTGCCCTTTTTTCCAAATGTACGGTCGACGCTCTGATCCGGAGCGATTTGGTAGACGTGTCCCCGGCACGGAGTGTCACTGGTCGACGTTTCCCCGAGGCGGAGTGTCTGCTTGACGTTTCCCCCGTTACAGAGTGTCGCCAGTTGACGTGTACCCGAGACGGAGTGTCTGGTTGACGTTTCCCTGTTACGGAGTGTCGTTGTTGGACGTTTCCCTGATGTGGAGTGTCTGTGTTGGATGTTTCCCCGATGCAGAGTGTCGCTGGTTGACGTGTCCCCGAGACGGAGTGTCTGTTGTCGATGTGCCCCCGGCACGGAGTGTCTACTTGACGTTTCCCCAAGGCGGAGTATCGGGTAGTTGACGTATCCCCGAGACGGAGTGTCTGTTTTCGATGTGCCCCCGGCACGGAGTGTCTGCTTGACGTTTCCTCGAGGCGGAGTATCGGCTGGTTGACGTATCTCCGAGATGGAGTATCTGTTGTCGATGTGCCCCCGGCACGGAGTGTCTGCTTGACGTTTCCCCGAGGCGGAGTATCGGCTGGTTGACGTATCCCCGAGACGGAGTGTCTGTTGTCGATGTGCCCCCCGGCACGGAGTGTCTGCTTGACGTTTCCCCGAGGCAGAGTATCGGCTGGTTGACGTATCCCCGAGACGGAGTGTCTGTTGTCGATGTGCCCCTGGCACGAAGTGTCTGCTTGACGTTTCCCCGAGGCGGAGTATCGGCTGGTTGACGTATCCCCGAGACGGAGTGTCTGTTGTCGATGTGCCCCCGGCACGGAGTGTCTGCTTGACGTTTCCCTAAGGCGGAGTATCGGCTGGTTGACGTATCCCCGAGACTGAGTGTCTGTTGTCGATGTGCCCCCAGCACGGAGTGTCTGTTTGACGTTTCCCCGAGGCGGAGTATCGGCTGGTTGACGTATCCCCGAGACGGAGTGTCTGTTGTCGATGTGCCCCCGGCACGGAGTGTCTGCTTGACGTTTCCCCCGAGGCGGAGTATCGGCTGGTTGACGTATCCCCAACGCAGAGGTCGATGTTGGAATTGGTTGGTTTGATTTGTTTGATCTGAGTTGATATCAGCATCGCTACACTGGAATATAGTACCAGGAGCGAATCGTCATCTGTCTTGAGAGGATTTGGGAATTAGTTTTCTGTCGGCATCTGCTTGCTGCACTGGAATAATGCCAGGAGCAACTCATCATTTGCCCCGGGAGGATTTTGGAATTGGTTTTTTGTTTGGCATCTGTATTTCTGCACTGGAATAATACCAGGAGCAACTCATCATTTGCCGTTGGGGTATGGAAGTTGGAATTTGGTTAGCGTCTGCATCGCTGCACTGGAATGTAGTACCAGGAGCGACTCATCATTCGCCGTTTGGGATTTAAGTTTGGAATTTGGTTGGCGTCTGCATCGCTGCACTGGAATATGGTACCAGGAGCGACTCATCATTCGCCGTTGGGGTATGGGTTTGGATTTGGTTGGCGTCTGCATCGCTGCACTGGAATATGGTACCAGGAGCGACTCATCATTCGCCACTTGGGGATTGGGGAGCGATGGCTTAGGAGACAGGTTTAGATCCCTATCACCTAAGGCTTTTCAATTTTATGGGCCGTGAGGGTCCCATAAAAGCATTTTCTCCCTACGAGTCGTAAGGATCCCGTAGGTGTATTTTCTCCTTGGGAGTCATGAGGACCCCCAAGTGTGTTTTTCCTTGGTGAGTCGTAAGGATCTCACGAAGGGTTGTTCTCCTCATGCATCGTGAGGACACATGAGTGGGTCTTTCCAATGAAGCATAATTCCAAAGGCGGAGACCAGCCGCGTAACTGGTGATTGCGGTGGGGCATGGGTATGATGAGAATTATTTGAGCCCGTGGATTGTATACGATGGTCAACTTTGGGACCAACCGTAGGGCCGGAAGAATTTTGAGAAATTGGATTTTGGTTGGCGTCTGCATCGCTGCACTAGAATATGGTACCAGGAGCGACTCATCATTCGCCTTTGTTTTTTTTTTTTTTTTTCGTTTTTGTTTTACCGCGATTGCTCTATCATTTCAGCTTTTCTTATCGTGAAGATCGCGATTGCCCAATCATTTCGGCTTTTATTCACGGTTGCCCCATCATTTCGGCTTTATTTTCATCTTTATTTTACTCGCTGATTTTTATTGCGAGTTGTCCCATCATTTCGGCTTTTCTTTATTTTTCTTTTATTTACACATTTTTTGTTTATTTACACACATATATATTTTTTTACATTCCCAGTTTAACGACTTAGAGGTCGATTGTTCCTAGTTTAATGACGTGGTGGTCGATTGTTTTCAGAGAAAGGCAGATGTCTGAGAGAATCAGTTTCACGAAGAACTTCGGTCTCCGTTTGTATGAAATTGGCGGTCGCAGCTGGACTGTTTGTTAACACGCCTTTGGACAGTTCTATCTCTCCTGCCTTGTATTGCTTTTCGACCCAATCTTTGCAGATGCAACAGTCTTCAATAGTGTGTCCCACAACTCGGTGGTATGGGTAAAAGTTGGGATGATCAGTCCTGTTCGCTTCACTTAGCCTTTTTGGTTCTGGTAGCCGCATGCCATTCTTCAGAGCATCTTTAAAAATTTTGTGGACCTTGTCCCTTCGGAATGAGTAGACCTTATTTCTTCTTTCCTCCAAAGTTGGTTCTCGAGATTTGTTAGTTTTTGCTCCGCCCGCTCTCTGCTTATTTAGAGAATCGGTGCTGTTAGAACTTCCGCCTTTTCGGTTGTCGTCCCTCCAAGGTTTCGGTCTGTTTGCGAACTGAAGATCCTGAGCATACTCGGGCTTTGAGCGTTCCAACGTTTGGACCTTTTTGTTCAGCGCTTGGAATGTTTTAAGGCTTGCGGTGCACAGGAAAGGTTTCATCCAGTCCCTCAGATTTTCTATAAGAAGACTGACGGATTGGTCTTGCTCCAATGGCGGTTCACATTTGACAGAGAGATTGCGCCATCGGACTATAAAATCCATGTTGCTTTCGTTGTTCTTTGGCTCGGTCCTTACGAGGTCGGCAATGGTGATTTTATCGCTGACACTCATGAACCTTTGCTTGAACATGGATTCTATTTGAGCGAACGTCGTGATCGAGTCATCTGGTATGCTTGCATACCAATCGAAAGCAACATCCGTCAAGCTATTAACAAACTGACGGAGAAGGAGCGCATCATTGCCCCCAGTATTTGCGCATGATGCTTTAAATCGGGCAATGTGCCGGTTCGCATTTCCCGTCCCATCGAACCTTTCAAATTTGGGGACGACATAGCCAGTGGGAAACTCCACAAGATCGTACCGAGCAGGATATGGTCTCCCGCTAATGCTGGCATCCTTTTGCTCTCCGGCTTCAGCTACCAATGTTTTGACTTTGTTGGCAACCAAATCTATGATTTGATCTTGAGTTAGCGGGTTGCTGTCATCGGCCGCCAAGACATTTCCCGAGATAGGATGCGACTGGCTTTCGTGCGGTCCGCCCACCTTTGGATTTGAGGGAATAGGTGTCGGCTGTCTCGGGACATCGTTTCCCGGTTCATGAGCAGAGCCCCGCGCTTGATTAGGCGGCTGAGAGGCAAGTTGGGCCGTAAGCCGTAAGACGACATTTGTCAAGTCGTCGATCTTTGAGTAGAGCTTGGCCATCTCCTTGTCTTTGCTTTTGAGCTGTTTTCGGAGCTCTTGGAGAAGTTGCTGCTCTGCGTTCTTGGGACGGAAGATTGGCTCATCTTCGCTTTCCGAGCCCGACTCCATCATGGACCGAAGGGTCTTTCTGTCGATCATCCTCATTAAGAGGGTTTTTTATCACCCAGTAGAGGCGGCCTGTTCTTGGGAAGCGGCAACCACATTCAAGCCAGTTTGATTTGAGATGTGGTGGCCCCGTCCTTGCTCTTGCTGCGCGTGCCCACCATGTAGACAGCGTGGACCACATATCAGCCATTTCCTCATCTTTGGTGGGGTAACCTGTTCCTCGAACCTCATGAGGTTCAGCCTAGCAGGAGCCCTAGCCTTTTTGTTGGCTCTGTACCTGAGCCTTTCTGTCTTAGCTTCTCGATTTTGAAGGCGTGGCGGGCATCCGTTATCCGGGAAGCCATTGTGTGTCGATTAGAGGGGAGCTCAGAGAAGACACCCGATCGAGCAGTTGTTAGGGGCACCGCCGGAGCTTGCTCGAGATGCCTTGTTGTTTTTGTTGGTGTTGATGGCCTTGCCCCCAGCTGGGGCCAAGGAAAGTTGTTCAGACACCGACTTTCATTTGGGTTGGGGTGCCCTCGAGATCACCACATTTGGTCTCTTTCCTTTCGAGACCGGTCTGTCTGTTGCTGGAGCTTGAGGAGCCGGATGGCGTTAGCTGACACGAACAGGATAGAGCCGAATGGTAGCGGCTCCTCCTCCCATTGTCTCCCGAGACTGGCCGGAAGGACCGTCCTGGAGTCCATCTTCATCGTGTAGGAGACGGGAGTCGTGCTGAGAGCTGAGATCGTCCTTGGAAACATTGTTGAAAAGTGATTGCTTGAAGACCTGCATGAAAGATCATTATTTTAGTATAAATATAGATATGTATACTGATTGAGGTTCGCATGAACGTTTAACCCGAAATATGGGAGGAGAGATTGGTCCCACCGGGCATGCCAGAATCTGTAGGGTGTTTTTCGTCACCCCATTGAGATGGGAATACGCACGCGCTTGTCAGGCACAGTACAGATTCCCCCTGCATAGGGTAGGCCGGGGTTTATTGATCGTGGGGATCCGAATCTCCGGCAGCCGCGGACTAAGCTGTCATTAATTACCCCTTGCCTTTGGAGCGGGGGAACCTCCGATTGACGGGTTTAAACTGGTCATAGCGAACTTCAATGTGCAGTGTACGTGTGTTTTGTTTTGGAGGGGGCTTGGGTATATCGGGAGCCACGCAGAGTTTTTACAGGGGTCCCGCTACCCGGATAGCGGGCTGAGGGTCAAGGGGGCTAGCAGCCCCCTTGCGGGGTGCGGGGCAGTGCCCGGCCCAAAAAAATTTTTGGGAGGAAGACTGTTGTAGAGTATGTGTGTGTTGTATATTTATATATACATATATATATAAAAAGAAAGGAAAAAGGGGGGCATCCAAAGGCTGCGTGGGGAAAAGTACCCAGCGCTTTGGGCGCTAGCGCTCCACGTGTCAGCACGTGGGCGCTCTGGTGCTAGCGCTTTGAGCGCTAGCGCTCTGAGCGCAAGAGCGCTAGCGCTCCACGTGTCAGCACATCGGCGCTTGGGCGCTAGCGCTCCACGTATCAGCACGTGGGAGCTCGGGCGCTAGCGCTCTGAGTGCAAGAGCGCTAGCGCTCCACGTGTCAGCACGTGGGCGCTCGGGCTATAGCATTTTGGGCGCTAGAGCTCCACGTGTCAGCACGTGGGCGCTCGGGCGCTAGCGCTTTGGGCGCTCGCGCTCGCGCTCGGTGCTAAGAGAGCTAGCGCTAGCGCTCCACGTGTCAGCACGTGGGCGCTCGGTGTGCTAGCGCTTTGGGCGCTAGCGCCCTGAGTGCAAGAGCGCTAGCACTCCACGTGTCAGCACGTGGGCGCTCGGGCGCTAGCGCCCTGAGTGCAAGAGCGCTAGCGCTCCACGTGTCAGCACGTGGGCACTCGGGCGCAAAAAAGGACTTGGTCCCTGCAATGGGAGTTGTACTCCCAGAAAGGAGCACTTATTATTTTGTGTGTGTGTGTGTGTGTGTCTCTCTCTCTCTCTCTCTATATATATATATATGAGTAGTTAAACTCCAAGGATGTTTTGAAGCTGATGAAGGGGCTTCTCCCCTTGAGCCCTAGTTCTTCCCAAAGTGGGGTTTCTGGAGATGGGTCTCCTTCTTCTTCCTGTCGTTTGGCCGGATCTTGAAGATCAAGAGATGTGAGATTTAAAAATCTCTTCTTTTTGAGATCTAATGACATATCCAAGTTCCCCTTTGTGGGTTTTGTGGTGAAAAACTATTTAGTTTTGGAAAAGGAAGAGTAAAACTCTTGATTTAATTCAAAAGAAATGAAGAAGGTTTGGAACCTTCAGAAAGGGGAAAGAGGCACAAACCCTAGGTTTTTGAGAGAATGAAAAGTGTATTTTTTATTCATCATCATGTTGCCTTATATAGGCTTACACATTTACATATAGCCCCTTGGGCTTTACAAAATGGCGTTTTCCCCATCCCATGGTTCATGTGCCATTTCTTTTTGCATATAAGCCATGGGCTTACAAAAAATTGGGTTTATGCCCATTTTGCATACATTCATGCACAAAAAAATACATCAAAATTATTCGTTACATTATTTTTATTTTGGTATGGCGGAAGGCCGGACGCTTCGTGTTCGGGCTCGACCCGGGCATTGGCCCACTTGCTTGGGCTTGGGCCCACCTGGCTTGGGGTTGACCTTGATTTTGACTTGGTCAACCGGGATGCAAATTTTGACCCCAACAAGCATGTGCAATGAAACCTAGACCCCTACGAGCGCGGAAAGTTACCCGCCAAAACCAGAAGTGAAGCAGCCCCCTTCAGCAACGTGAATGGACCACCCAGCACTTCACGGAATCCGGTAACTTGAGCACCCCTCCTGGGTCACCTATACCCCCTACGAGTGCGGCGAATAGCCCGCCAATTCTAGAGTAAGGTCCCCTCCGTCCCAACGCCATGAGATGCGGACTAGTTGCCCTCTAGAATCCGGCTAGTCGTGCACCCCACCGCGGGGTAATACTAGTACAAAAAAGAAAATAATATACAAGGGTGATATCGACCTCATCCCGGTCGTGCCCCAAAGAATAATATACAAACTGGTAGTGACGGCAGTCCACATATCGGACGCTCGCCCCCCAATATCAGATGTACAAATGAAATAAAACTGTACTAATATTGCACCACAGCTATCCACCACGACAATCCAATCAACATCACAGCACAAAACAGAACATCAACGTGAATGTCACGTTCGCAAACCCGTCTAAAAGGACATATAGCAGTTAGACGGGTTTACCGATCAAATGACATTCACGGTCGTAGATATAAATGTATGTACTGTTAAACGCCTACTTAAAATATCGATCGACTAAATTTCCAAATTGGCCCCAATAGCAAAACCAGCACTGAAACAGAAATCTGGGCCAAAACAGTATATGTCAAAAATCACAATTCCAAGTCAGGGTGCTACGGGAAAAATTTCGAAGCCCGTAGCCACTAAATGGACGTGGATCCGCCGCCAATGGGGGGTAAGTGCGGCGGTTTCGCGGCTCTTTGGAGGCTTCAGAGGCTCAAATTTTTTCTGTACCCAAAAAATCGCCTGCACGGATTTTTAAGCTACCGGAAAATATTTTTTGAACACTTTTGAAAAACGGCAGAGAACAGAAAATGGAATCGTGATTTTGGAAATTTCCGTCGATCGATCTTTCAAGCACGTTTAAACAAGCTAGTAAGGGGTTTAAAGGGTGGCTCTGATACCATGAAGGGTCCCGGCAGCGCCCCGGCCAACGAAACGCGGCCAAAATGCGGAATTTTTTTTTCTAAAACCGGCGCTACCTTTACCCGATTTCCGGATCGACCTTAAACCCTATTCTAGAGAGCTAACTAAGAGTTAGAAAGGTTATACCGAGATGATCCGAGTCCTTCGGTCTTCATTCCAAGCTCCTAGCGATCGTTTGATGATGTTTGGTTGCCGGTCTTCTTCCATATCCGACGATCCACCTGAGGGAAACGGTGCAAGCTCCAGCCTCGTCGAACGAGGCAACCGACGCTCCAAAGTCGCTAGCGATGGAGAGTCGGGGTGTATGAAAGTGTCACTACATTTTTCTCTTAACATCTATGCTCATGGGAGCAACCAAAAAAGAGGATGAATGAGGTGATGAAAAACTTGGCATGAGAAAGAAAAATGGCTAACTCCTTTTTGTGTGAATGAGAGTGAGAGTGAGCTAGTGTAGAATGTAATCATCAACCAAATGAAATGAACCCCCCACCCCATGATGAAGTGGCCGCCCCCCCTCTTTCTTTCCTTCACACAAAAAATCATTTTCCTTTTACAATTTTCCATTAAACAAATCCAACCATACCTCAAATCCATGTTCATGCCATGCTTGAAGTCACATCACCTTTTCCACCTCATTAATAAAACAAATGAATTTCTATAAATGGAAAATCATATAAATAAGGTAGCATCTTCTAGAAGCTATTCCGTATAAAATACGGAATACTTCCCGGTACATGTACCGAAATACATATACGCGTATTCGTACCAAAATACGAATAGCCGAGAGAGAAAATGAATAGTGAACAATAATACTAGAATACGTATATACAAATACATATATAAATTATTAAATCAAAATCCGATTTAATAATCCGGCTTAATCCTAAGCCGCTAGTATTATCAACCGTCCGATTAAAGTCTGCGCAGCATGTGCACATATTTAATCGGACACCTGTATGTATCGACATACCTCATGTACACCATATCACCTGAATCATGAAAACCCTCTGTGTGGGACTCTAAAGACTCGTCAATACGCTGGCAGTGAGTTTAACCACAAGCACGTCAGCGGCACTAGCTGTACGTAACGGCTACCCAGGTATTGAGCGAAAGGGAGGCCGACGAGCAAACTCATCCTGAACCCCTACTGAGTCTGACAGTGACAATATACGTACAGTCCGGTCTGTTCATCTAAGAGTATCACATATCGAGTCTAGGGGGGTGGATAAAGTTAGACCCCCAACAATACGATATTTAGTGTCGGTATGAAACCCATCACCATCTGAGAAACTATCGATCCTGGATCGGTAATTCTCGTCCACCGTGGCCACGGATTTATGGTGATGGCCATTCGTACACAACGCGACATCAACCCCCAATACCGGGAGAGACGAATCCCCGACGATCCGATCACTGCCTCCATGTGGCTCGGGACTGTACCCAACTAAAACCTGTTTGCACGACTCCTTTGAGCCGTGGTAGGGTAGTAATCAAAGCACAGTGGGAACTCACACGAGACAAATGACGATCTCAGGTCGACAGACTAACCTGTACACATGTCACCTGGGAACTGCTATCTGACAATAGGTATAATACTAACTAGCAGGTTCCCGGCGAGTCCGTCCAGTGTACTCATAACCCAATGAGCACCTGTATACTATCTTAGGTGAACAAACTAACACCAATGGCTTGTCATACCTGGCCACCGCCCCTCGTCGGGGTCTCGATCAGTATACACTAGTCTACACTGGAGTATCGATGCCCGGTCTCGATACTCCTACGACTAAGGACATTTAAGGATGTGCTTATAGACCCCAGCTCCCACATATATGATCGCCATCATAATGCTGGCAGTCAAGAAAGAATCCTATGGGCTCTATCAACACGTACATGATGATAAATACAAACCAGATAGCATACTATCATCTTGAGTAAGACTGTTTTATCGGTATAGGTCCTCACTCAATCATCATAATCACAAGTCCGCGACTTTGATAATTGCCTTGAGGGCACTATAACCAACAACTGCACCCCAAGAACTTTTCGGGAAAAGAGAGCCCTCTAAAAACTGAGGAATGGGCTCAAAGTATCGAAGATGATCTGGCAGCGGCACAAGTGCCAGAGGTAACTTGGGTTCGTGTTGCGAAATTACAGCTCACGGACAATGCACGGGTTTTGTGGAAGGCAGAAGAAAGCCGTCTTCATCAGCCTATCGAATGGAAGACTTTCCGCGACATGTTCGACGCAAAGTATTTCCCTGAGACTTCCTGCTTTGATATGGAACAACAGTTCATACATCTGCAAAAAGGTTCAATGTGGACCAAATTAGTAGATGAGTATGATGTTGAGTTTACCATGCTCAGCAGGTAAGATATGTCTCAATGTTCGATTTTATATCACATACTACACAGCAAACACAAGACCGTAACAGGTTTGCGACCCATCTCATACCGACTGCTGAGATCAGAACTAGAAAATTTCAGCAGGGGTTGGACCCGAAAATCCAAGCAGCATTAGCTACAGGGGATTTCCCGACCCACGAATCGGCTCTGAAAGCTGCCCGAAAATATGAGGCAGTGGTACGAATCGGCTCTGAAAGCTGCCCGAAGATATGAGGCAGTGGTGAAGAGGAAGGGCAGACCTCAATCTGCCGAAGCGAAGCATCCTGCCACTCAGATGGCAGGAGGAGCCTCTTCAAGGCTAACTGTTGAACCGAGGAGACCGAAAGTAACAGATAACCAGTCGAGTCCCGATTTTTGCTTTTATTGTAAGAGGGAAGGACACTTGTGGAAGGACTGTAGGCGCGCAAAAGGCCTATACTTAGTTTGTGGCGCATCCAATCACGGCATTGGAAACTGTCCTTATAGACGCAATCCGGCTCACACACCCACCAACTACCTGCAGCGGCCAGCTGTTCAGACTCCTACACCTCGTCTTACACTCCCTGCTCCACCACCTCGTCTTGCACTCCCTGCTTCACCACCTGCACGATGCCTCCCGAAACCTTTCTGCCATCCTAGGCAACCCTGCAGTGGTATCAGAGCCATGCTAGAAAATTAGACGGATTTTGTTAAGATTACGAAACCGAAATACTCCGAAACTTTCAACGCCAAAAACTGGTTTCTGTCGATTATAAAAAGTTGTCAAATTTTTTTTAAAACAGGTACAGAGTGTTATATGGGATATATCATGAACACCATGAAAATTTTAGGGGGTTTGCTTGGATTTTGGCTGAGGACAATAAGGTTGTGGCCGGCCACTTTCTGATGTTGTTGCCTGAAATTTTCACTGTGTTCCGGTGACTGGGTTTTGGTGTTTCAGGTGTTGTTTGTTTTTGCTAATTTTGCATGTGATGTGAAATTAGACTATAAGCAATTCGGAGTGTTTCGTATTTGTAATTTTAACATTGTTTCGGGTTATTCACATATTGTCTAGGCGAAGTTAAAGAGTTCGATCGAATGTCAAAAACCTATTTTTCCAAGTTTAACGTATCCGGAAAAATATGCAAGCAATTCTATGAACCCTCTAGAAGAATGAAACTCTAACTCTACTTCTTGGATCGCGGAACCGCGGTCATACCGTAGAGTTTGCCGCAATTCCGTGGTGACATGAGTAAGGCTTGGGTTTGCCTTTCTACGGCTGGTGCATAGGTACTGTGGCATATTCTGGGTATTATTAAAATTGTGCTCAAGTGTTGAGTCGTTGGGAAATTGTGAGATTTTGATGAATCGATCGAAAATTTTAACGTTCGTCCGGGTATCATGTGATGGGATACAATATTTGGAATCCACAAAGGTAGTTATGAGATAACTAATTTGAATGTTATAAATCTAGCAATTTAGTCTCATTTGATCGGTTGCCACGGGATTTTGATGTGATCAAAAGATCGTCGCAATCATGTAGCGTACGCGGATACTCGCCGGGTAACATTATTAGATAGCCACGCTCCATAGCCCCGACCAAGTGACTGTAGGAGAACCACGTCGCTAAAAGCATCCGTTCGGGTGCTCGCGGTAGCGGTGTTCCGCCTTAGTGCACTTCGTCGACGGTATCGGGGGGTGCGGCCATCTGTTAAAGTTTCCGACGAGCATTCGATTAGGATGTCGGGAATCTTGTTGAATTGCCCGACTTGATATTAAAAGTGTTTTCAATATCGAGACTAAAATGCGGGGTTTATAATTGTTAGGCATACGATGTCTAAGGAATTCATTTGGTTAGGTATGAAATCCAAAGTATGTGATATGTTGGGTTTATGATGTCTAAGGTGGTTGCGGATTCCAACTGTTGTAGTTTTTCACTTTCTTTTCTGCGACCGTAAGTGTAATATGTAGTGTATTGCCGGTTTCGGTGCTATATGTCAACGACAATTGGGATACGCATATTTACTTACGTTGATGACATGTGATGTTATGTGTTGCTGTGATATGTTATATTGGATCGTCGTGATTGAATAGCCGGTTTTTTTTATGTGAGATGAGAGTTTTTCATTTTCATTCATGTAAAATTCATTGTATATAATATTCTTTTATTGGGGCACTTCCGGGTTGAGGATGATGTCACCATTGTATATTATTTACTTTTCCGCATTAGGATAGACCCAAGGCAGGGAGCACCAGTAATCGGGTTCTAGGGTCCAGTGGGAGACCATCTCGTGGAGTCGAGACCGAGTTTCCTAACTCTAGAATTGGTAGGGTTACTTGCCGCTCTCGCAGGGGTCTAGGGGTGTGGGATTGGCTATTCATCACGACCGTGGAATCCGTGTTTTATACATGCTTAATTTAAAACTCGAAAATCCTAGTATATCCAATATTTCATATGTTGTGTTCTGCTGCGATTTATCTGTGATGTGATCACTATATATTTTGAGATAGATACTGGATATATTATATGTAATATATTATATAGACGTTACTTATGTTTTACACCCGCGCTAGCCCTGCCCCGCTCTGCCGTTAGTTACCTAACCTAACGGTGCACGAGGGGATATCGAGGTGAATGTGGATGGCATAAGCGTACGTTGTATTTATCTGTGATGTTTAGGTAACTTAAAATGATGGGACTTCATTAATGAGATTAATGAAATAAAAGAAACCTAAAAGATGTTGTAGAAACTTATTTTAGAAACCGGTAGCTCTAGTTCTTGCTTTGCATAGCGGTATTCCTTGTAGAATATCCAGCACCTTATTCGATAAGGAAAGAGCCGAGATCCCTTCACCGGGAGTGACCTCTTTAGCAAAACTAGCAGATGATACAAACTTGGTTTGTCTTTTGATTGCTTTTATAGTTTTTGCTTTGCATAGTGGTGTTTGTGAAATATCCTGCACCTTATTCGATAAGGAAAGAGCCGAGATCTCTTCACCGGAAGTGACCTCTTTAGCAAACCTAGTAAAAGTCTCAAAAACACTCCTTTTCAAATTCAATCGATTCTACGACGATATTAAGTTCATTACGCAAAAGGTTTTCTTAAAAACCTGTCGTACCCCTCCGTCATTTCAGATAAGTACTTCATAGTATTCGTGCTACGTTTGTTGGCTTTCGTCAAGGCGTAGTGTGCGGTAGCTATTTATGTTTATCTGCATAAGCATATTATGCGATTGAGTTAGGGTAGTCGTGCGACTTTGTTGGCTTTCGTCAAGGGTCGTGCGGGTGGGTTTAATTCAATCATGTATGGGTTGAACTTGAATAGCATCCTATGGTTTGTTGGCTTTCGTCAAGGTCATTGGATGCTGGGGGAAAAACATTATCGGGAATTTCAAGTGTTGAAATTTGCAATGAGATTGCATACCTTCTATGAGATAGTTGGATCCCGATACCCACTGCGAGTAAGAGTTACTCTTGGGAGAGTTTTACACATTACAATTAGCCGATCAAGTAGGTGTCTAGAAAGGTGTTAGCGGGGTTACGCCCCTTGAGAAAACGAGTTTTATTTTAATTAGGTCCGTGCGAAAGCACGGGGAACCTCCCTCAAAGTACCGAAACCGGCCTGGCCGAAAGATTGGCGAACTTATAGTGTGTAATTAATCCCGGCTAGTCTTTCCTTTTAGGGTTTGAAGGAAGATTTGACTAAAACAGTGGGAGACATCCTGATTAGATAAAATAATAACCAATCTAATCTTATAAGAGCATACGCTGAGTGTTTTATTCACTCTCTCTCTCCAGGTAGCGACCATGTCACGCCTTAATCAAGATAATAATATGGATGTATTGACCGAACCCGCTTGTTATACTGAGCCGAGGAACGTTGATCCCGCTCCAACTTATAATTGTTATAAGACCGAGCAGGAAATAAGGGGATTACTAGGATTCCCGTGCCGCCCAAATGAAGAAAGTGCATAATGATGCATCTTCTTCGGGTGTATTCAATAATGAGAACTGTTTCTCTGCGTCCTTTACGTCCTGGGTATGAGATACCGGATCAGGATCCCACATATGTAAACTGTTACATGGGCTACAGATAGGTAGAGAACTGAGAATGGGTGATAAGTTTCAAGAGTTGGAAATGGTTCAAGTGTTGCAGCCAAAGCAGTTGGCAGTTATCATCTTATATTACCGAATACATTGATTCTGAATGAATGTTATTAGATACCAAACCAGATATACAATATCATATCAGTTTCTTTATTTATTAAAGAAGGATATAATTTTGTATTGTTGGATAATGTTTTGAACATTTCCTATATCAAGAGTTGATCGGTTCAGACACGTTATCTAAAAACATATACATTCTAAATCAAACAACAGTTCTTAACGTACAAAACACACTGATTGATCTTTTCCATGTCGTGTTTAGAATGTTTCACAACCAAAGAAATTTATACCGCAATCAATTGACGGTGTCTATTGTAGTTTTGTCAATGAGAACGGATCGTCCACTGAGAAAGTGTGATTTTCTCGTAATTATTTTAGTTGAGTTGAAAATTAAAGGATAAAAGAAAATGATTCAATAATTATGAAATTTAGTTTCAAGAATCATCAAGAAAATAAAGATCAAGAATCAAGAATCAAGAATTGTCAAGATGATATCCAAATCGAATGAATTATCAAGATTTGTAAAGAGGCTCGTAGGAATCAATCCAATCGATAGTGATGATGAAGAATTATAATTAAAAATTCTTATCTATTGACAATTTGTTACTAGATCGATGACGATCAACGAGAATTAGGGATCTATTGAAGAAACTAGGGTTTCTTCATCACATCCCTTGTCCTTTCGTTGATTAGCATTCAAATTCTAGCTTCTAGGAAATTCAATCATCGATCGTTGATCTCTAATTAAGAGCGAAAACATTCAAGAAAGTATCTCGCTCGAAACTAGGTTATCGATGATTCAATTTTCTAAAGTTTACAAAACTCATAAGACTTAAGAATCGTTCAAGAATTTAATCATCGTCATCTATCCATTTTCTCGATTCCTCCACGAGCGGAGTTTTCACTCAAACATCATGAAAAAGTAAACAATCAAGAATTGATAACTCTTCATAATGCTCAAATGTAAAGAAAAGGAAGATCAAGAATTTTCACCTTTTATTATTCAACGTTTCGTTACAATTCACTCAAAGACTACAAGAATTGAGGAGAGAACTCGATCGTCGAACTAGCTTCGCATCATCTTCGTGAGTCGCGGATCGTCGTGGATCACTTGCTCGGATGAAGATCGGCGTTGCTTCAAAAAGGCTTGTTGGATGCTTGCTTGATTTGGTACTCGATGATCTTGATTTGGATCAAATTGTGTCACTCAATTTGCTTTGGAATTGATTTGGATCTCACTAGAATTTTACCCTCAAATGATGAACAATGAACAACCACCAACAACCTTTGTAATGAAGCCTTGGGTCCCTTTATATAGTCTTCTCCTTTAGCTTCCCCTAGAAGCTTGATCTAGCTTCCTTTAGAAGCTAAGCTAGGTTTAGCTTCCTTTGCAAGCTTGGTAGTTGAGTAGAAGCTTCTACATTGAGTTAGTTATGTAGCTTACAAGAGAAGCTTGGTTGCTTGAGAAGCTTGGTAGGTATTAGGCTTGCACAAGAAGCTTGGTTGTTAGAAGAGAAGCTTCTGGAGATCTCTGGAGACCGAAGTGTCTTGAAGAAGTCAGGCTATTGAAAGGAGACCCCCGAAAATGTATTCTGCCGATGATGTGTCAACATGGCCGCGGATCCGCGGCGGATCGGCCCATTCGGCCGCGGATCCGCGGCCGCTTGGTGGTTTTGGTGCCTGAATCTTCCAGGTTGATTTGGTGCTGATCCATATGTCCTTATTTTAAGTCTGGAATCTTTTTATACTTCCTTGTTCACTGCCAGATCACAAGTCTTGGACTTGGCGTATTTTTATCAGCACTTTTAGCATTCCGGCTCTTTTTCTGGAGAATTTCCTGCACACAATCTCGAGACACGTGTTTCGATATACAAAGATCATGCGTGCAATAATAAACACTCAATTTCCCTCAAAATGCCGGTTATAATGTATAACACATGTTATTTGGTATTTTACAGACAATTTGCTAATATGTGCTATATTCATACCAAACACCTTTAGATGATTGCAAATAGTAGGGAAATTGATGTGTTAAAAATGCAATATTTTCGACTGATCAAATTCCCCTAAAGTTAATTTTGGTCGTCTCGAGCAAACTTGTTTTATTAGAAAGAGAAGGATAAAATAAAGAAAAAAGAAAAACTAAGTAGCACACTTTCGTAGGCAACACGATTGCACTGAGCACGTGCAACAAGCCTTTAAACCTCTACGTGTTCCTAGTAGGAGGAGTGTTGTCTCCTGAGGGTTTTTAGCGGATTGCACCCAAAAAATCCCATAATAAAAGGAAGACCGTGAAAGTTACATATAAAGATGAGAATTGTAAAAGAAAGACTTTGAAAATTAGAGTTTCTAACTACACTAGCTTTTCGGTTGTCATGAGCCCTATCTTAATAGTCATGAAAAGATGTTAGAAATCACATCATCCCTCAATAAAACATCGTCTTTATTCTTCATTCCTATCTTTCTTCCAAACATCGATCATATACCCCTACGTGTGTGTAAAAGACATCCCTACACTCGGAGAATTCAATTCAAGCTATCATACTCTTGTCCATCTATCTCAGTACTTTTTGATCAATATTTAGATGAAATTGCTCACACATTTTTCATGCGACCGTTAATACTTCTTGAGGTACTAACCGACCGATTACTCATGTGCTTGCTTATTAGGTGTATTAGTATTTTTCTCGTAACGCACTACCTAAGGCTTAGCAGTGACTCCCAGACCAGTTGGTCTAAGGCACTAGGTGATGAAGCACCCTCGCTATATTTTTTTATTGCTGCCATGGTGATAACAAAACCAGTGTTCATTTTTCTTCACCATTTTATATTTTCTTCATTTATTATTTCCTTCATACTTTGGCTTTTAGACAAGAGCATTTCAAGGTATCCTCTACTATCCCGAGTTTCAAGACGTGTGTAAGTGCATATAGTAGGGGATCAACGTTCAAATGTTTGGCTTCTAGAATATGAACTATTTTTCAGACTTATTTTTATCCTCAGATTAGTGACTTCCTTCATCTTACTAACCCTTGGGACAACGGCTCATAACCACTTATTACTAGTTCGTTTCAGAAAACTTCTAATTTTCTTGGTTTTCTTAAATTTTTCCAATCTTTTGGATGTAATTTTTCACTATCTAATCTTTTATTATCTTATTAAATATTAAATATTTTTATCTTTTGAATTTTTAAAATTTTTTAATATGTTTTAAATGTTTTGTGCTTATGCAAAGTATGATGCAACATAATGCGTAAATAAGCACAAACCTCCCACAAACTTGTTTTCAACAGTGTCCTCACTGTTCCCATTCGCTAGATCACAAAAACCTGTAAGCTTGGGAGGAAATTTATTAACGGTGGCAATAAATATGATCGTGAAAATCCTTCCCCAAACTTATTCTTTTCACTCACCTCCATTCTAAAGATGATACAGTAATTTACAAGACATGGAGGTGAGACGGAGGATTTTTAATCAAGATTAAATGGCTCCTGTAAAAATAGGAGCTCCTCTGTGGGGTCAGTGGAAAAATACGGTTTTAATCCATGTCCATTTATTTTGAAAATTGTACCGTTTTCAACATTTTCAACCTCAACTGTCCCGTGCGGGTATACATACCGCACAACAAAAGGTCCTTTCCACCGAGATCGTAACCTACCCGCATGAAGATGGAGTCGTGAATCATAAAGAAGGACTTGTTGACCATGTGTAAAAGTTTTTCTCAAAATGTTTTTATCATGAAATACCTTAGTCCGATTCTTTACAATTACAGCATTATCATAAGCTTCATCGCGGAGTTCACTTAGCTCGTTTAATTGCAGCTTCCGAAAGCTGCAGGCTTGATTTAAGTCGAAGTTAAGTTCTCTAATGGCCCACATTGCTTTGTGCTCAATCTCGACCGGAAGGTGACAAGCCTTACCAAACACTAGTCTGTAAGAAGACATACCTAGATCTTTTTTATATGTAGTTCGGAATGCCCAAAGAGCATCCGTCAATTTGGTTGACCAATCTTTTCAATTTTTAAAAACAGTTTTCTCCAAAATTTATTTGATTTGTCTATTTGAAAGCTCAGCCTGCCCGCTCGTTTGGGGATGATAGGGTGTGAAAAGTTTGTGGTTGATTGCATATTTCCGCATCAAAGTCTCGAAAGACCGATTACAGAAATGCGTCCCGTTATCGCTAGTGATAGCGCGTGGGTGTCCAAATCGCGAAAAGATGTTTTCTTTTAAGAACTTAATGACAACCTTTTTGTCATTAGTGCGACAAGGAATAGCTTCAACCCACTTCGAGACGTAATCAACCGCAAGCAATATGTACAGATTCCCAAAAGAGTTGGGAAAAGGACCCATAAAGTCAATACCCCAGACGTCGAAAATTTCAACCACCAAGATGGGTTGCTGTGGCATCTCATTTCTCCGGGAAATCCTACACGTGTGTTGACATTGTGCACAGGTTTTGTAATGATCAAATGAATTTTTGAACAAAGTCGGCCAATAGAAACCGCATTGCAAAACCTTTTCCGCCGTCTTTCGAGGAACGAAATGACCCCCACATGCCTGATCATGACAAAAAAGATAGAACACTCTTGAATTCATCATTAGGGACACACCTGCGAATGATCTGGTCAAGACAATACTTAAACAGATAGGGTTCATCCCAGTAAAAGTGTTTTACTTGGGATAGAAATCGATGTTTGTCCTGTTTTGACCATTCGAGGGGAATAAGTCCCGTGGCAAGATAGTTCACAATATCCCTGAACCAAGGTTCATTGGATACATTCAAGAGTTATTCGTCCAGAAAAGAATCATTGATCGGCAGGGTCACAGGTGAAGAAGAGATGCGCGAAAGATGGTCGGCTACAACGTTTTCACATCCTTTCTTATCTTTAATAACAAGATCAAATTCTTGTAATAGAAGGATCCAACGTATTAGCCTACCTTTAGCATCCTTCTTCGCCAAAAGATGTTTCAAGGCGGAGTGGTCAGTGTACACAACAATAGGTGAGCCAATCAAGTAAGGCCTGAATTTTTCTAATGCAAATACAACTGCCAAAAGTTCTTTTTCAGTAGTTGTATAGTTAATTTGAGCATCGTTCAGGGTCTTACTTTCATAATAGATCACGTGTGGCATCTTTTCAATGTTCTGCCCTAAGACTGCACCAACTGCAAAATCTGATGTATCACACATAAGCTCAAAAGGGTGGTTCCAATCTGGAGAAGATAGAACGGGGGCTGTAGTGAGAGAGTGTTTGAGTGAGTCGAATGCTTCCTCACAATCCGAGTCAAAGTGAAAGGTTGTGTCCTTGGCCAAGAGAAGAGTTAAGCGTCTAGCAATTTTGCTAAAATCCTTAATGAATCTCCTGTAAAAGCCTGCATGGCCAAGAAAAGATCGTATATCCTTGACGCATTTGGGATGAGGAAGGTTCTGAATGACATCTATTTTAGCTTTGTCAACCTCAATGCCTTTCCGTGAAATAACATGTCTAAGCACAATTCCCTTTTGGATCATGAAATGGCATTTTTCCCAATTCAAGGTTAAGTTCTTCTCTTTACAACGAGTAAGAACTGTGTCAAGATGAGATAGGCAGTCAAAAAAAGAATCTCCGAATATCGAGAAATCGTCCATGAAAATCTCCAGAAAATTCTCGACCATGTCCGAGAATATCCCCATCATACACCGCTGAAATGTAGCGGGAGCATTGCATAACCCAAAGGGCATGCGTCTATAAGCAAAGGTACCAAAAGGACAAGTAAATGTGGTTTTATCTTGATCCTTTTTGGCAATAGGGACCTGGTTATAGCCAGAGTATCCGTCCATGAAGCAGTAATATTCTCGTCCAGCTAAGCGTTCTAGCATCTGGTCAATGAAAGGTAGAGGAAAGTGGTCTTTCCTCGTTGCGGCATTGAGTTTTCTATAATCAATACATACATGCCACCCAGTTTGAGCGCGTGTCTGGATTAACTCATTTGCCTCATTTGTAATGACTGTGATGCCAGATTTCTTAGGGACGACATGAATTGGACTCACCCATTGGCTATCGGAGATTGGGTAAATGATACCATTGTCAAGACATTTGACGATCTCTTTCTTAACCGCATCCTTCATAACGGGATTCAACCGTCTCTGTGGTTCTCGGGTTGGCTTGGCTTCATCCATCAGATGTATATGATGTTCAATAATCAAGGGACTAATCCCTTTGATGTCAGCCATAGTCCAACCAAACGCCTGCCTATTAGATCTCAATACCGTCAAAAGCGCATTCTCTTGCTCTGATGCTAGAGAAGCGGATATGATAACAGGTTAAGACTCATTCTCACCTAAATATGCATATTTAAGATGAGAAGGTAAAAGTTTGAGATCTAATGCTGGCGGAGAAATTATAGAAGGTGAGGTCATCGAATGATATTCAGAGTCGCAAAGAAGCTCGTAGCCTGCAAAAGATACAGACTCGGAAGGTGATGAGTCAAGAGTGTCAGACTCAAGCGTGGAAAGAATGTCCTCACTAAGATGTGAAAGATCAAATATTGATGTGCTAGTGTCGTCGAGATCTTCAAAGCAAAGTTCATCAGCTTCGCAACTTTCGGGAGCAATCTCGTGGACAGAACAGACATCAAGTATGTGAGCAGAGGGTTCAGATGGCTGACTTCCAATTTTGCAGATGTTCAGTTCAATTGTCATTTTTCCAAAAGATAGGTTCATTGAACCATTTCGACAGTTAATGACAGCATTGGAAGTGGCAAGGAATGGTCGACCCAAAATAACCGGAATTTGGTTCCGTGGGTTTGCTACAGGTTGTGTATCGAGAACAATAAAGTCCACAGGGAATACAAATTCCCCGACTTTTATCAACACATCCTCCAGTTCACCCCTAGGTTTGGTGATTGAACGGTCTGCCATTTGGAGAGTGCAATGAGCAGGTTTCAACTCTCCAATCCCTAACTGCTCATAGACAGAATATGGAAGCAGGTTAACACTTGCGCCCAGGTCAAGTAAAGCACGGTTGATGTTTTTACCCCTAATAGAAATCGAGATTATAGGACATCCTGGGTCCTTACGTTTCTTTGGTAACTGTGGGGTAAAAGCAGTGCTAACATTATTAGTCATGAAGACCTTCTTTGGCACTTGAGTCTTCCTCTTCCTAGTGCACAAGTCTTTGAGAATTTTCGCATAAGCGGGGACTTGTTAAATAGCATCTAGGAGAGAGATGTTGATGTTAACCTGTTTAAACATTTCCATAATCTTCTCCATATGTGGACTCGATTTGTTTCCCCTTAACCGATTCGGATAAGGAGCTTTAGCAATAAGAGCTGGGTCCATCATTGGAGAAGGTGGTGTGTGTGGAAGTGATCCCAGAATAGGAGTGGGGATCGTCTTTGGTGGACTAGAAGAGGTTTGCTGAGGTGTCGAGCCTTGGGAGAAACGAAGAATAGGCTCGCAAGAAGGTGGTGGGGTAGAAGAACAAGGATCAGAAGTAGAAGTGTGTGTGAAAGGAAAGGTCTCAACCGGGGTATTATTGATAGATCTTTCATCATTATCAATCTCTTCCCCAACATGATTATTCAGCAGTCTTCCTGATCTCAACGTTGTGATGGCGTTCACATTGTAGTGCTGTGAATGCCCAGGATTCGGTAAGGGTTGAGACGAAAGTTTCCCTTTCTCTCTTGCACTCATTTCGGCTTTTAATAGGCCAATTTGGGTTTCCAACGATTTTAAACTCTCAGGTTGGAGGTCAGAGTTTTTCTCGAATTTATCAAGGGAAGACCTAAATTCAGCCGACATTCGTTTCATGTACATTTCAAAAGTTCGTTCGAGTGAAGAGGAAAGATCAGTACCGGTCAACTGTGAAGGATTATATGGTGCAGCTGTGTTGACTGGATTTTGAAAGTTTTGTGATTGGTAGGGGTGCTGAGTCAGTTGAAATGACTGCTGTTGTGGTGGAGGAGCCCTTTAGAAATTATTTTGATTTAGAACCGTGTTTTGATTTTGTTGTTAGTTCCAAGCAAAGTTAGGGTGATTCCTCCAACCCTGATTATAAGTGGAAGAATACGGATCGTTTTTAGGTCTTTGTTGGAAAGCAGCATTGGTATGCTCTTGACCTTGAAACGGAGAATTCAATGGACATTCTTTCGTAAGATGAGATGGATCAGAACAGCATCCACAGACAGTTTTGGGGAGTGACATCTGATTTAGGGAGGCTGCTAAAAATTTATGTTCCATAGCTTCGAGTTTCTTTTGCATTGCTTCCATTTCAGCTCTAACTCCTATGGAAACATCAATTTGGTGAATGCCACCCCTAGAGGATGACTGGTTTACACTCTCCCATTGTAAAGATTTTTCAGCGAAATCTTCTAAGAATCTCCAGGCTTCACCATCATCTTTAGTCATGAAAGTGCCTTGACACATGGATTCAAGGTTCTGTTTCGTTGTAGGATTAATGCCCTCATATATGATTCTGCACAGATCCCATCTTGGGATTCCGTGATGTGGACATTGAACTAACAGATCCTTGAAGCGTTCAAAACACTCCGAGAATGGTTCATTTGGAAGCTGGGTAAATTGATTTATTTCGCTACGGACTCGAGCTGTTTTATGATTGGGGTAGAATTTCTTTAGGAAAGCTGCGACGAATTATTCCCAGTTCGAAATAGAATGTGCGGCTGTATTATAAAGCCACTTCTCGGCTATATCGCACAAGGTAAATGGGAGAAGACGTAGACGCATAGCATCCACAGAAAGCTGTGAAGTACCCATCATAGCGTATACATTTTCAAATTTGGTAATAAAGACATATGTGTCTTCAGACTCGGCACCGTGATATTTGGGTAGAAGATTGATGTATTGGGGTTTGATTTCAAAATTGTCCCCATTGGCTGGTGGAATGGTGAGAACAGGTCGAAAGAGGACCTCGCATAGGGTAACATCTCTCTTGGAGAGAGATGCGGGGTGGATTCTGCGCACCTGCGGACGGTGGCAGAGTAGTGTTAAAGAAGTTCGATGGAGAATTGTCCATCGAAGTGGGTGTGGTGGTGGATAAAGAAAAAGTAGACGTAGAATTACCGACTTCGGAGTTGATAGGAGGAACGCGGACAAGACGGGCACTAGAATCTCGTGTCCAGCCGGGCATGCACTAAATGGTTTAGCATAAGTGGCAGCGTTGTGATAATTAAGGAAAAGATGAGATTGGTGTTTGTTTTGAAAAAGATACGGATTTTTGAAAAATCAAATCACAAACAATGCACAAGCAACCCTAAATCTAATGGTCACCTAGGTCAAGTCTCTAGACCGCTCCTAGACTTCCAGAAGACAAGTCGCAAGATAGATCCTCAACTGCCTCTTTGCCTCTCCTGTAGCCAGGTAAGTGCCAGGTAAGTGGGAGGTTCTCCACTACGTAAGTAGTGGGCCTAATTAAGTAACCACTTGCTTTAGACACACTTGCCTTAGACACCACAAAAGAAACACGGATAAGCAATAGATTACCCACGACCTCCTTCTGTCCTAAGTGAGCGCGACGGTCCTTAGAGTCATGTCTAGATATTTTTTAATTAATGAGGGTGACGCGGATGCAGTTTTATGATTTTTGGGGCTTAGGAAGGGTAATGAACTCCCCACCTAATCTGAATTTGGTCTTTACTCCTTAATTTCCGTATTAAAAATGCAAACAATCAAGATCAAACACGCAACAAATTTTTCTTTTTGCGGCGCTGCGAATTTTTGCAAAGAAACCTGCAGAAATTGGTTAATGGAGCAGAGCAGGAAGGAGATAAGAAAGTAAGAAATATACTAGAAAATTTTGAAACAATGAAGCCCTAGGATCACCGTGGATCCGCCGCGATAAGCGCACTAATGCCGCGGTTCCGCCGCAGTAAGAAGAGATCACCGCACAAAAATCTATGAAATTTCTCCTGTTCACTCACTGAACTCTCTGGAATATTCAGAAATTTTTTCCTCTTGCTCCACAGATTCCAGATCTCCTTGTAAAAAATCACAATGAATCGTTTAGCGTTTGTGCGAATTTTGATCTAAAAATTCTGATGGAATAATAAAATTTTCAACTCAAATTATAAAAAAGAACAAATTAGCACACTATCCCCGGCAACGGCGCCATTTGATTGATCTTTTCCATGTCATGTTTAGAATGTTTCACAACCAAAGAAATTTATACCGCAATCAATTGACGGTGTCTATTGTAGTTTCGTCAATGAGAACGGATCGTCCACAGAGAAAATGTGATTTGCTCGTAATTGTTTTAGTTGAGTTGAAAATTAAAAGATAAAAGAAAATGATTCAATAATTGTGAAATTTAGTTTAAAGAATCATCAAGAAAATAAAGATCAAGAATCAAGAATCAAGAATCAAGAATTGTCAAGATGATATCCAAATCGAATGAATTATCAAGATTTGTAAAGAGGCTCGTAGGAATCAATCCAATCGATAGTAATGATGAAGAATTATAATTACAAATTCTTATCTATTGATGATTTGTTGCTAGATCGATAACGATCAACGAGAATTAGGGATCTATTGAAGAAACTAGGGTTTCTTCATCACATCCCTTGTTCTTTTGTTGATTAGCATTCAAATTCTAGCCTCTAGGAAATTCAATCATCGATCGTTGATCTCTAATTAAGAGTGAAAACATTTAAGAAAGCATCTCGCTCGAAACTAGGTTGTCGATAATTCAATTTCCTAAAGTTTACAAAACTCATAAGACTTAAGAATCGTTCAAGAATTTAATCATCGTCATCTATCCATTTTCTCGATTCCTCTACGAGCGGAGTTTTCACTCAAACATCATGAAAAAGTAAACAATCAAGAATTGATAACTCTTCATAATGCTCAAATGTAAAGAAAAGAAAGATCAAGAATTTTCACCTTTTATTATTCAACGTTTCGTTACAATTCACTCAAAGACTACAAGAATTGAGGAGAGAACTCGATCGTCGAACTAGCTTCGCATCATCTTCGGATCGTCGTGGATCACTTGCTCGGATGAAGATCGGCGTTGCTTCAAAAAGGCTTGTTGGATGCTTGCTTGATTTGGTACTCGATGATCTTGATTTGGATCAAATTTTGTCACTCAATTTGCTTTGGAATTGATTTGGATCTCACTAGAATTTTACCCTCAAATGATGAACAATGAACAACCACCACCAACCTTTGTAATGAAGCCTTGGGTCCCTTTATATAGTCTTCTCCTTTAGCTTCCCCTAGAAGCTTGATCTAGCTTCCTTTAGAAACTAAGCTAGGTTTAGCTTCCTTTGCAAGCTTGGTAGTTGAGTAGAAGCTTCTAGATTGAGTTAGTTATGTAGCTTATAAGAGAAGCTTGGTTGTTATGAGAAGAAGCTTTTAGATTAAGGTAGTTAGCTAGCTTGCTTGAGAAGCATGGTAGGTATTAGGCTTGCACAAGAAGCTTGGCTGTTAGAAGAGAAGCTTCTGGAGATCTCTGGAGACCGAAGTGTCTTGAAGAAGTTAGGCTATTGAAAGGAGACCCCCGAAAATGTATTCTGCCGATGATGTGTCAACGTGGCAGCGGATCCGCGGCGGATTGGCCCATTCGGCCGCGGATCCGCGGCCGCTTGGTGGTTTTGGTGCCTGAATCTTCCAAGTTGATTTGGTGCTGATCCATAGGTCCTTATTTTAAGTCTGGAATCTTTTTATACTTCCTTGTTCACTGCCAGATCACAAGTCTTGGACTTGGCGTATTTTTATCAGCACTTTTAGCATTCCGGCTCTTTTCCTGGAGAATTTCCTGCACACAATCTCGAGACAAGTATTTCGATATACAAAGATCATGCGTGCAATAATAAACACTCAATTTCCCTCAAAATGCCGGTTATAATTTATAACACATGTTATTTGGTATTTTACAGACAATTTGCTAATATGTGCTATATTCATACCGAACACCTTTAGATGATTGCAAATAGTAGGGAAATTGATGTGTTAAAAATGCAATATTTCGACTGATCACACACACAAGAGGAAGAGTTCAGAAATGAACGAATCTTTCTTGAGGCATTGTAGACTAGGTCATATCAATGCGACCCGACTAGCTAAGTTATATAGAGATGCATATTTAAATCAGTTTGAATTTATATCTTGTGAAACTTTCCAGTCATGTCACAAAGATAAAATGACCATAGCTCCGTTTATTGGAAACAGAGAAAGAGTTAGTGAACTCTTAGGATTGATACATGATGATGTATGTAGGTCCCCTGTCTACACATGCCAGGACCGGTTCTTTGTACTTCATTACGTTCACTGATGATCTCTCAAGATTCGGACATATATTTCTGTTGAAACACAAGTCTGAACCTTTTGAGAAATTCAAAGAATATAAGTTAGAAGTAGAGAACCAAAAACGGGTATAAGTATTATGTCCTTTGATGAGATCAGGGAGGAGAATACTTGAGCACGGAGACCCTGGACTATTCTAAAAGAGAATGAGATTCTCTCTCAGCATTACTCCTCCGTATACACCACAGCACGTTGGTAAATCGGGGCGGAGCAATCGCACCCTATGAGATATGGTGTGTTTTATGATGAGTACTACTGAGTTGCCTATTTTACTTTTGGGGTTATGCACTTGAGAAGTTGCATACCTATTGAATAGGGTTCCAACCAAATCAGGAGCCTACCACTCCATATGAGATATGGTATGGAAAGAGCCCATCTCTTAAGAAAGTTAAGATTTGGGGTTGTCCGGCCTATGTCTAAAAGCAAAATCCGGACAAGCTCGAGGCAAGGTCAGTTCTGTGGAAGTTTGTTGGATATCCCAAGCATTAGCAAGGGAATATCTTCTACCGCACTGAGGAGCAAAAGGTGTTTTGTTTCTCAGTATGCCACCTTTTGGAAAGGGAATTTCTTATAAAGAAATTAGTGGTCGTGAGGTAGAACTGGAAGGAGTTCGAGCTATACAAACTGCAGCTGATGATTTGATAGAACCGGAGAATTCAATAGCTTCCATCGAAGCTCAGCCTCTCCGCCGATCTAGTAGGGTTCCTCACCCACCTGAGAGATACTTCGGTTTTCTCTATGACAGTGGGAGCGAGGATTGCATCATGAGATGATGACCCAACTAGTTTCGAGCAGGCCATCAAGAGTGGGGACTCTGTAAGAATGGTTGGATGCTAAGTGATCTGAGATGGAATCCATATACACTAACAAAGTATGGACTTTGGTTGCTTTATCTGAAGGGTTAAATTCCCATCAGGAGCAAGTACATCTTGAGAAGATTACTTGGTGTACATGGAAAAGTTGAGACTTTCATAGCTAAGGCTTGTTTCAAAAGGTTTTCGTCATCGACCAGGTGTGGATAATGATGAAACCTTTTCTAGTCCCTATGCTTAAGTCCATCCGGATCATACTTACCATTGCTACATACCATGACTACGATATCTGGCGGTTGGGTGTCATGGCTGCATTTCTAAATAGTGATTTAGAAGAGAGCGTCTATAAGTACACAGCCAGAGGGTTTCGTAGACAGTGGGAGCAGCAGAAACGTGTGCAAGTTGCTTTATAGGATAAAACAGGCATCGCGGAGTTGGAACATCTGTTTTGATGTGATAGTCAAAGCATTTGACTTCATCAAAATAGTAGATGAACCTTGTATATACAAAAAGGTAGTAGGGAGTATGGTGGTGATCCTCGTATTGTACGTGGATGACATATTCTTGATGGGAAAGGAGTTTCCTATGCTACACTCGGTCAATCTCCTCTTATCAAAAGGATTCTCCATATAGGATCAAGGTGATACCTCCTAAATCCTGGGTTTTGGATCTATGAGATAGATCTAAGTGGATGCTAGGATTCTCACTAGGTGTAGTGAGATGGTATCAATTGATCCTGGGAAGAATCACTGGATAGCTTCCAGGGTGGTAAGGTCGACTGAATGTCAGTCACAGGCATTGTCTTTACCTTCAGTGGAGGGACGGTATGTTGAAAGAGTTCCAAGCTAGATACCGTGACAAACTAAACGATAAAGGCTGGATACATCGCTACCAACGATGCTACCAAAGAGGTAGTCTGGATGTACACTAGTTCATGAGATGAACTTCGTTCCTACCATTGTGTGACAATGGAATTGTGGCTTATGCCTAGGAAACCCCGTCCCATCAGTGATCCAGACATATTTTGAGGCAGTATCACCTGATCATGGAGATGGTTGATCTCCAGGGAGATCGAGGTTGGGAGAGTAGACTTAGAGGTTAACACGGCGGATCCACTAACAAAGGCATATTCCCAGGAGAGACTTTTATGGGATGGTTGAGTATGGGATACTACAACCACTGTTGATTGTTGGGTATGGGATACTAAAACTAATGGCCCTAATGCAAGTGAGAGATTGTTAGTTATATATATGCCCTAGAGGCCATTACTGTACATACGATGTATATTGTAGTGGATGCTTGGACATATATATGGAGGACTTTCTTGCTCGACATGATAGTATGCTATCTGGTTGCTCTTTATCTTAACATGTACACTTATTGGCTCTATGCTACATGTTGATAAAGCCCTTAGGATGAGTACTTGACTACCAGCATTATGATGCAGATCATACTAGTGGGGACATGGTAGTCGCTAAGTACATCCTTCAAATGTTCCTAGTCGTGGGTGTATCGAGACAGGGCATCGATATACCAGTGTAGACTAGCATATAGCTTCTCGACCCATGAAGATGGGCGATGGATATCCATTGGTGTTTGACATCAGAGACAGTATACGGGTGCTCAGTGGAGACTGGGTATACTGGACGGACTCGCCGAGAACTCCCAGATGGTATTATACATCACGTCAGATGGCAGTTCTCTGGTGACACTGGTAAAGGTTAGTCTGCAGACCCGAGATCGTCATAGAGTCTTGTGTGATTCCCATTGTGCTTTGATTTCCACCTTACTACGTTCAAGAGAACGTGCAAAACGGTGGCTTTTGGGTACAGTCCCGAATCACATAGAGGCAATGAGCGATAGGAGGGGTTTCGTCTCTCCCGGTATAGGGAGTTGATGTTGCACTGTGCTCGATTGGCTATAACAGGAAGTCCCTGGCCAGGGCTGCTTCAGAGATATACTGGTAAGTGTTATCAGTAGTTTCTCGACCTGTTATGAGCCTCATATCGACACGACTTATCGACTTACTGGGGTCTGACGTTTACCACCCCTAGACGAGATATGCGACATATCAGACGAAGAGACCGGATTGTACGGCAGTGTTACTGATTGAATTCGCAGGAGTGTGAGCATGCTTACTTGTTGATCTTCTGATTGCTCAATACCCGGGTGTCCGTTACGTTTAGCAGACCGCTTGCGGCTTGTGGGTGTTTGATATGATCATCACTTACTGCCGGCGTATTGACGAGTCTTTAGAGTCCTACACAGAGGTTTCCTGGCTCAAGCGAAACGGAGTAGGAGCACATATGTGATATGTGCGGGACCGAGATTGATACGATATGAGATACTGTATTCTATTCTCGTGATTTGTGACATCGGTCGGTTATATGTGATATAGCCGGGTTATCGGATCAAGTGTTGATTCGATAAGTTGTTACATATGATATTAGTCGGTTATATGTGATATAGCCGGATTATTAAATCAAGAGTTGACTTGATAATCTAATGTATAGTTATATATTTGATATATTAATTTACATTAACTAGTATTGGCTCACTTAAGATTTCTTTTCTCACTAGTTTGTGCACATTGTATATATGTGATATATGCAAGTGTACATGTTTGTTTCATGCTAGGTTACACATGCAACATGTATATATGAGACTTATACCATGCTAGGGTTAAGTTAGGATTTATAATTTATTCAAAGTTAAACAAATTAGTGGAGAATTAGTTTAATGTTCAAAGCTTGTATGAACCTTTGACTAAGTCCACTCTTTTGTCTAGCTTAGGATATTTATTAACCCAACCTTTTAACCCATGGCCATGGTTAACTCTCTACAAGGGTTAAGCATGACATGCTTAACCCTTGGTTGTATTTCTAACCTTAACATGAATTCATTATTCACTTCACCACTTGCTTCTTCTTCCTCCTCCTCAAAGTTTTCTAGCTTCAATGGAGATAAAGGAAAATGAGTGAGAAAATGAAATCTAAAGTGAACAAAATTCCTACTTCATCATCCTCTACTACTTGCCATTTAGTATAGGGTGTTTGCTTCACTAATTCTACAATTAGTGAAGAGATAGCTTGGGTTAGTGTCTCCTCGACGCAGATCATCTTCGGCCTCGAAGACTTCGACGCAGGCATGTTCGATTCTTCATGGGAGCCTCTCTAGAGTCCGGAAGTTCATGATCGCAGCGAAGGAATGACTACATGGAGCTAATGAAGTGAAGGACTGGTCTACAAAGGTTGTATTCCTTATTCTCTTTTAGTTGCAAAGTGTTTGCATTTCATTCCATCGGATTTTTACTATACGATTCTAGGGTTAGGGTTAGCTAGAACAGTAAATTTTTGAATTTGGCATGGACGATGCCTCCCAAAACCTTTCTGCCGTGCTAGGCAACCCTGCAGAAATGTGCCCCGGCGACAGCCTTACACCTCAGCAGCCGTAGAAACCGAGACAGTTGACCAAGGTAACACTAGTAAGTCTCTTTCACATTTTTAAAACCCTTGTATTACTTTGTTATTTTTTATACACTATCAGTACTTCAGTCACCAAACTTTCCTTGAATCTGTTACACTTTCCTTTTACAAATTTCGAGGACGAAATTTTTATGAGGGTAGAATGTAACAACCCTAAACTTTCTGTACGAAATTTTTTCAAAAAATACAGAAAGGGGTACTTGAACCTGAGCACAAGTTATAAATTTGTTTTGCTTTTGAACAGCACGAAAGATCTTGTAGCTCATTGGTAAGACCTTGCACTGCTGAACCAAAGCACCAGATTTCAAATCCCATCAGCCACGTTATTTTTTAATTAGTTTTCTTTTAATCTTTTTAGAAGCCTAAGAGTCTACACATGTATAACCCGTAAAACCAAGAGTCACATATAAAATAAATGAGTCCAGGAGGTAGACAAATCGACAGGGGACACGTGGCGGGGAGAATCGACCCGACTCGGCCGGCAAAGTGGCTGAATCGGACGGCGCCGCCGGCCGAACTCGCCCAAATCGGATTTTTCCCTTCTTGACATCTGTGCCTCTTTGCCTCCCCATAACCCTGTACTGTTTAAAATCCCTGCACATTTACAGAGACTAATAAAATCCAATTAAACCCATTTTAATACATGTTTTAATGCAATTTTTTTTATCACACCCTAACCCTAGTTTTTCCTATAAATACCCACTCAATTTTTCTCAGCATTCACACTAAAATTCCTGTTGTAGGGTTCCTAGGCACACACTAGAGGTCTCACAAGGAATCAACCATGCCAATTTCAAAAATACGGTGCCGAGAAACCCTAATACGGATCGTTGGCTAGAAGTTTAGGCGAAAAAGCAACTAGTTAACTACTTTAACTAAGAGTACGGAAATACAACCTTTGTAGATCCGGTCCTCCACCTCCATAGCTCCACAATGAAGTCTCCTCGCTGTCCAAATGGAAACTCGGGCTCTAGCGTCGGCTTCATCGGAGAAATGGGTGGGCAAGGTCGTCGGCTTCGTGCCGAAGATGATCTACGTCGAGGCATCGCAAGATCAAGCTCCACCTTCACTAAGTCATGAAAACTTGTGAAGGAAACACCCTATACTACTTGGCAAGAGATAGAGGATGAAGAAATAGGAAGTGGGTTCACTTTAGATTTGGATTTCTCACTCTTTTCATCAAATCACCATTGATGAATGTAAGCTTCTTTCTTGAAGAAGAAGAAGAAGAAGAAGATGATAATTGTTATGATAAGTTATTTACAAATAGAAAATAAAAGGAATACTTATCATAATCTAACCATGGTGAAGTGTAGAGAATCAACTAGGGTTAAGTGGAGTGGTTAGGGTTAAGCATGAGACAAAATGGTCACTTAGTCAAAGCTTCATGAAGCTTCAACTAGAAACAAAACTAGCAACCATTTCATTTCTTATCTTTTCAAAATAAATAAAATAAATAAATAAATAAGAAAAAGAAAACCCTAATCATTAACTTAACCATGGTTTAATTCTTTACACTTAACCAAGTAATCATGTATCATCAAACATGATACAATCAAGTGCACAAAAGTATATCACATATACCACTTGCACAATTCAAGTGAGAAAATCCATTTAAAGTGAACCAATACTAGTTAATGCAAAGTAATATATCAAATATATAATTATACATTAAATCATTAAATCAACACTTGATTCAATGATCCGGTCATGTCGCACATAACCGACTAGTATCCAATGTATCGGCTTATCGAATCAATCCTTGATTCGATATCTAGGTTATATCGAATATAACCAATCGATACATTCATCGCGAGAATGGAATACGGTATCACATACACGCATTATTCTCGGTCCCGCACATATCTCATATGCGCTCCTATTTCATTTCGCTTGAGCCAGGAAACCTCTGTGTAGGACTCTAAAGACTCGTCAATACGCCGGCAGCAGATGATGATCATATCAAGCACCCACAAGCCGCAAGCGGTCTGCTAAACGTAACGGCCACCCGGGTATTGAGCGATCAGAAGATCGACGAGCAAGCCCGCTCACACTCCAGTGAATCCAACCAGTAACACTACCGTACAGTCCGGTCTGATCGTCTGATATGTCGCATATCTTGCCTAGGGGTGGTAAACGTCAGACCCCAATAGCTCGATAAGTCGTGTCGATATGAGGTCTATAACAATTCGAGAAACTACTGGTAACACTTACCAGTAAATCTCAGCAACCCTGGCCAGGGATTTCCGGTTATAGCCAATCGAACACAGCGCAACATCAACTCCCTATACCGGGAGAGACGAATCCCCTCCTATCGCTCATTGCCTCCACGTGACTCGGGACTGTACCCAAAAACCACCATTTTGCACGCCCTCTTGGACGTGGTAAGATGGAAATCAAAGCACAGTGGGAACCACACAAGACTCTATGACGATCTCGGGTCAACAGACTACTCTGTACCAGTGTCACCAGAGAACTGCCATCTGACGTAAGGTATAATACCATCTGGGAGTTCTCGGCGAGTCCGTCCAGTGTACCCAGTCTCCACTGAGCACCCGTATATCATCTCTGATGTCAAACACCAATGGATATGGGATCATCCATCGCCCATCTGTATGGGTCGAGAAGGTATACGCTAGTCTACTCTGGTATATCGATGCTCCGTCTCGATATACCTACGACTAGGGACTTTGAAGGATGTACTTATGGACTACCATGTCCCCACTAGTATGATCCGCATCATAGTCCAGGTAGTCAAGTACACATCCTAAGGGCTTTACCAACATGTAATAGAGAGACAATCGGTATACACGTTAAGGTAAAGAGTAACCAGATAGCATACTATCATGTCGAGCGAGAAAGTCCTCCCTATATATCTCCAAGCATCCACTACAATATACATCCAATGTACAGTAATGGCCTCTAGGGCATACATATAACTAACACCTGTCCAAACTCTCAAGAATAAATTCCCTAGACTTTTTATGTGCAAGTGGAGTTAGCAAAGGGCGAAGCTCCGGCGAACTTCCGACGACGTTCCGAGGAGTTTCTGACGATGAAACGACGCACTGGCACCTCCTACTTCTTCCTTTTCCTCTTCTCTACACAATCAACCCATAAGTCCCTTCTCCCCCTTCTCTTTACTATTCTAAAAACTTAGAATTCTAAAACTCGACGGAAGCGGAGTTAATCCGACTTCTGATTCGGTTTTTTCCTTAAAAATCATATTTTTCTTAAGAACAATAATACCAAACTCTCCCATCATGATCATTAAATATTAACAAAACATCTTGACAAGTTTAATATCAAAAGAATTCATATTTTAATTTTAATAGCACTTCTACAGAAAAATACCATATACTTTAGTTTCGACATAAATCTTATAATTTCTTGCTATACCTTTAGATAGTTCACGAGGTAATGACCTACCTTCTCACAACACTCATATGTAACATAGCACGATAATCTTTGGAAATATAGTTCTGGGAAATACGATTTTACACATAACTACCTCCGACTTATAAAAACATTTTTTCTACAAAATGTGTATTTTTAACAAATCTTTGCAATGTGCCGCTACAACCCATTTCGGGGAACCCGTTCGGGATGATGCGGATTATCGCACATCCTCGGGCTGGCCTTGTTGTACCTCACTCCCGTCTTCAGATGCAGACCTCCGCAAGGAGTATACGATCTCCAAAGATTTAAAATACAATTTTCTTTAGAAAATGTGATTTCTATTATAAATAAAATTTATATTTTTAATATGTAATTAATATCAAAATATCTATTTTTAATATTTATAATATTCCACATTTCCAAAATTCAAGAAAAACATCTTATTTACAAGAAAATACCATACAATTCCAGTATTACAAATAAATATCATATATTATGAAAAAATAGGTTTTATTCACTAGAAATATCACAATGATAAAATATACATCAATGAAAATTTTAAAGAAGATAATAAAATACTTGAGGTATATTTTGAAAATTATACAAAATTAATTTTACATAAAACCCCCTCAAGTTATACTAAATTACAATAAGGACTCTAGTAAACATAGGTTTAAGCGGGACCAGTCTCTTGAGCCTCAGGGAGCCGAAGATATGGGTGCTTGCCTATCTAAGGTAGACAACTTAACAAATGGTGTTATCAATACGGTAATCGTCTTTGAAAAAGACATAAATCCTGCCGCCCATGTGCAGTGGTTACGATAACACCAAAACCTAATTCAGGATTCAATTTCTTTTCTAATTGTCTGACCCAGACCGAATCTCAATATAATCAATCTGACTTGAATGAGATTCAAGTATATATAACAATCCAATATGAATCCATATAATCAATCTGTTCAATATAATCAATCCGTATTGACTGAACCGAACTATGGATATACTTCCATCTACATGATTCTCCAGTTACATCCATTTACGGATATCATGGTTTTGGCAAGTCATCCATTTATACAATCTATCTATACAATTTACAATACAAGATAATACAATACCATCCGTACATCCAATACAATACAATACAATCAATACAATAAACACTACGGGGTTATAAAGGGGTAGATTGGTACGGAACATGTTAAAGGTGGCACGAGGTGGTCACTTAAGACATAATTACATCCATCCCATTGTTTCATGGTATTTTCGACGGAGCCTTGTACTACGGGTTACCAAAGTTCCCGGTGTAAGTGGGGCTCCTCTCGTATACACTGGCATTTTCTGTACCAAGGTATAAACAAATACGCTAACATTAAAATAACAATAATAAAAATATACTTTCTCTGTCTATTTTACTTCTACCTCATCTCTGGGACTTACCGAGCGATTGTTCGCTGACGACATTCCTATTTCTCTTCTTCTTTGGAATGTTGTTAGGTGGATCAGACCTTCAGGAGATCGAGCCCACCAACAAGGATTTGGACCAGATAGCTTTCGACCCAGAGCTTTAGATTCCTTGTACACATTTACATTCTGTATTTTCCATTTCTGTTATGCCACTGTTTAGGCATTGCTTTTCATTCCATGTATTTACTTTTCCATGTACCGTAAAAAGAATGTTAATAAATAAAGTTACTGTTCATTACATTTGTCTCTTGTGTATATTCCTTTTATATTGTTTAGATACACTTAGCTTGTTTATTTCAGAGTAAATACGTAGCGGCTTCATCGCATCCTCTACCCGTACACCGGGAAGCGGGGCGTGACAAAGAATAACACGTCGGATCCACTCATAGAGGCCATTCCCTAGAGAGACTTTTATGGGGCGTTGAGTATGAGATACTACAACAAATGACTTTAGTGCAAGTGGGAGATTGTTAGTTATATGTATGCCCTAGAGGCCATTATTATACATATGATGTATATTATAGTGGATGCTTGGACATATATAGGAAGGACTTTCTTGCTCGACATGATAGTATGCTATCTGGTTGCTCTTTATCTTAACATGCACACTTATTGTCTCTCTATTACATGTTGATAAGGCCCTTAGGATGAGTACTTGACTGCCAGGATTATGATGCAGATCATACTAGTGGGGCAAGGGTAGTCGGTAAGTACATCTTTCAATTGTTCCTAGTCGTGGGAGTATCGAGACGGGGCATCGATATTCCAGAGTAGACTAGCGTATACGCTTTTCGACCCATATGATGGGCGATGGATGATCCCACATCTATTGGTGTTTGACATCAGAGATGGTATACGGGTGCTCAGTGGAGACTGGTGTTCCCGTAAAATTTTTTTTGCATAAAAGAGCCCAAGGTATCAAATGGCAGCGATACGTTTAAAAAATGTGAACCAGTATTTTCCGGGCTGTATTTTGACAAACTCCCGAATGTGAAACAGCTAAATTCTAATGGCATCGAAAGCATCTCGAAAAAGCCTTTGATTTGATATATTATGGGTGTTCCCCTCCGAAAGACGCGGCGGAGACGCGATGAACGTCTAGCCTGAATTTCGAGGCAGATGTTAATTGGTGCTATCCATCCACCTCTCCGAAAATACTAAGTTGATTTATGGCACCATATATCGAAGGTTTAAACGGATGCGGCCGATGTAGCAGACTTCGTCAGATTCCCTCTCATTTGAGGGGTTTTTGATTGTGGGGACGCTCTTCCCTGCAGGCGCAAGCCCCTGCAGTTAATTACGCTACCGCATTGCGGTAACAACCTTCTCCTTCTCCAGATGGTCACTTCGTGTCGTGTGTGTTTTTTTTGTGTTTGGTTGCCCGTGGATTGTATACGGAGACTAAGTAATGCTGTCGTCCGTAGGGCGTGGACTAGTCCAAATCCGTATCTTTCTTAGATTTGGGCTTGGGGGGTTGGGTTTAAGGATACGTTAGCCTCAGTTGGGACTAAGATCAATTTAAACGTTTGTTAAGGATACGTCAGTCTAATTTCAGACTAAGATCAACTTAACGGGATCGTTTAGATCCGACAAGAGAGCAATTGGGCTCTGTTGTTTAGTTTAGTGACATTGCGGTCGATAATTAGTTTAAGGACATTATGGTCCATTGGTAGTTTAAGGACATCTCGGTCCAATGTTAGTTTTAAGAAATCGCGGTCGAGGTTAAGGACATCATAGTCCGTAGATTTAAGGACTCCACAGTCCGTTGTTAGTTTTAAGATATCACGGTCGAAGTTAAGGACATCATAGTCCATGAGTGTAAGGACCTCACAGTCCGTTGTTAGTTTTAAGACATCACGGTCGAGGTTAAGGACATCATAGTCCATGGGTTTAAGGACCCCACAGTCCGTTGTTAGTTTTAAGACATCACGGTCGAGGTTAAGGACATCATAGTCCATGAATTTAAGGACTCCACAGTCCGTTATTAGTTTTAAGACATCACGGTCGAGGTTAAGGACATCATAGTCCATGGGTTTAACGACCCCCACAGTCCGATGTTAGTTTAAAGACATTACGGTCAAGGTTAAGGACTGTTCCCCTCCGAAAGATGGCGCGACTGACGTCTTGCCTGAAATTCGGGGCAGATGCTAATTGGTGCTATCCGTCCATCTCTCCGAAAATGCCAAGTTGATTTATGGCACCGTGTATCGAAGGTTTAAACGGATGCGTCCGATGTAGCAGACTTCGTCAGATTCCCCCTCGCTCGAAGGGTTTTTGATTGTGGGGACGCTCTTCCCTGCAGGCGCAAGCCCCTGCAGTTAATTACGTTACCGCACCGCGGTAACAACTTTCTCCTTCTCCATATGGTCACTTCGTGTCGTGTTTGTTTGTTTTGTGTTTGGTTGCCCGTGGATTTTATACGGAGACTAAGTTATGTTGTCGCCCGTAGGGCATGGACTAGTCCAAATCCGTATCTTTCTTAGATTTGGGATTGGGGGGGTTTGTGTTTAAGGATACGTTAGTCTTATTTGAGACTAAGATCAACTTAAACGTTTGTTAAGGATACGTTAGTCTAATTTCAGACTAAGATCAACTTAACGGGATCGTTTAGATCCGACAAAAGAGCGTTTGGGCTCTATTGTTTTACATTGGGTTTATTGATTGTCGGGACCCGCCGCCTCTCTGAAGACGTTGAAGAGTTACAACGACATATATCAGAGGTGTGATGAGATGTACCTTTGAACCAATGTCAGTTGAGGAATCTGTAGTTGGACTGATTTAAGGATCGTTAGTCTCGTTTGAGATTAAGATCAACTTAAGTGGCTGTTAACGATACGTTAGTCTCATTTTAGACTAAGATCAACTTAACGGGATCGTTTAGATCCAACAAAAGAGCATTTGGACTCTATTGTTTAGTTTAGAGACATTGCGGTCGATTACCAGTTTAAGGTCATAGTGGTCCATTACCAGTTTAAGGACATAGTGGTCCAATATCAGTTTAAGGACATGGTGGTCCAAGGTTAAGGACATCATAGTCCGTGAGTTTTAAGACCTCACAGTCAAGGTTAAGGACATCATAGTCCGTGAGTTTTAAGACCTCATACTCAAGGTTAAGGACATCATAGTCCATGAGTTTGTGAGTTTTAAGACCTCACAGTTAAGGTTAAGGACATCATAGTCCGTGAGTTTTAAGACCTCACAGTCAAGGTTAAGGACATCATAGTCCGTGGGTTTAAGGACTCCACAGTCCAATGTTAGTTTTAAGACATCACGGTCAAGATTAAGAACATCATAGTCCGTGGGTTTAAGGACTCCACAATCCAGTTTAAAGACGTCATAGTCTATGAAATATGCGGTTGTCGGGACCCGTCACCTCTCTGAAGACGTTGAAGGATTACAACGATAAATATCAGAGGAGTGAAGAGATGTACCCTCGAACCAAAGGGGATTAAGTGATCTGTAGTCCAATTTGGAACTAAGATCAATTAATTAGAATTATGAGCACATGGGCTCGGTTAAATCTGAATTGAGGACTTATGGCCAACTTGGGCTAAGTCCAATTGGATTTGAAGTGTTGGCCTTTTGTTGGACCATTAAACATCTGTCTGGGTTCAAGCCCACATTATTTAGCAATACTAAATCAGAGTTTGAGGGCTCTGAGAACATTTTTATCTTTGATTGAGCAGTAGACATTATAGTTCTGATTTTTACTCAATTTTGAATGGGAGGCTTTGCCTCTGGAAAATTAGCCAATTTGGCTAAAAGCAGTGTTAAACACTAGAGAACCTCAGTATTTAACATTGGAGATAAACCCTCAAATTAGTGTTAAACACTAAAAGATAATCAGTGTTAAACACTGGAAATATAATCCCCCAAATTAGTGTTAAACACTAGCAAACAACAGTGTTAAACACTGGAAATGAAGTTGTCAAATTAGTGTTACACACTAGAAAACACAAACACTGGGTACAAAGTTCTCGAATTAGTGTTAAACACTAAAGAAAGAGGGGCCACGTGGGGACACGTGAGAGCGCCCAAAGGTGGGACCAGATCCCCTTTTACCTCGTTCTGCGATTAAGTGTTAAACACTTTTTATTATTTTTATTTTGAGCATCACGTGTTGACACGTGATGGGGATTTATGCGCTGACTGTTAAAGCGTTTGCCAAGGGGTCACGTGGTAACACGTGAGAGCGTCCAAAGCCTTCATTTCCTTTGCTTTTTCTTTCTGCGTTTTGGGAGTCACGTGGGAGCACGTGAGGTATTGCCTCAAAGCTGTTTCCTTTTTATTTTTGGGGATATTTTTAGGGGTAACGTGGGGACACGTGACCTAGTTTTATTCCTTCTTTTCTGATCACTGCGGATTGGGGTCACGTGTCATCACGTGACCAATGTTCTTTATGTGCATGGAGATCTTTCAAGTCTCTTTATTTTAAGAATTAAATTCTCTGTAGGGTTAAACCCTAATCATGATTTTGGAGGAATTAAATTCCTATTATGAAAGAATTAAATTCTTATGTAGGGTTAAACCCTAATTTTCTTTTAGAGGAATTAAATTCCCATATATGTAAAAGAATTAAATTCTTATATAGGGTGAAACCCTAATTTCATTTTTTAAGAGGAATTAAATTCCTGTGAACTTTGAGAGAATTAAATTCTCAATTAGGGTTAAACCCTAGTTCTGTCCATCTTGAAGGAATTAAATTCCTGTAATTTTGGGAGAATTAAATTCTCACATAGGGTTAAACCCTAACTTTGTTTTGGGAGAATTAAATTCTCTAAACTCAATTTCCTCTCTAAGTTTTGGATCTACATGGCAGGATCTCAAGCCGATGAGAATTAAATTCTCAACTTATGGGGAGATGTGCTCTTTGCAGATCTTCAACCAGAAGAAGAACTAAGTTTTTTTGTGCAGAAGAATTAAACTCTTAGATTTGAGAATTAAATTCTCTTCTCTTTTTTTGTCTCTGTTCTTCTCTCAAAAAAAAAAAGTAGATCCCCTTCTCTTCTCTTCTTGGTTTCTATTTATAGGAGAAAGAAAAGAATCAATTTGTTTAGTAAATCTTTCATCGAAAGATTTTTTTGTTTTCATAATTAATATGATCCTTTAGATCACACAGTGAATTTTATTCACCGTTGGATTTTAAATCCAAAGATATTATGTTTGTTATTTCTGGTGAGATTTAGGGGAAATCTTTCCTTGTATCAAATCTTTCCATAAATTGGTGATTTTTAATCACCCTTGGATCTTTAATCCAACGGTCCCCATAATCCTTTTCCATTTGGAAAGATTTAGAGAAATTTAGAATTTTAATTCTATTTGGAAAGATTTAGAGAAATTTAGAATTTTAATTATATTAAACTGTAAGGCTTTCAAAGCCTGTCACGTGCTGTCACGTGACCCTTGGTCACGTGTGAGCACGTGACCCCCAATTGGTTCTTTTCTCTGCGTTTATTTATGCTTCAGTTTTAACCATCACGTGTCAACACGTGACCATTGGTCACGTGTGAGCACGTGATATCTCATTAAGGTAATTCCTGATTTTTAATCAAGGAACAGTGCATAGCATATTTGCTCATAACTTTTGATCCCGGATGAATTATGAGGCCCATAATATATCAAATCGAAGGGTTTTTCGAGATGCTTCCAATATCATCAGAATTTATTTGTTTCTCCTTCGGGAGTTTATCAAAATACAGGCCGGAAGATACTGGTTCGCATTTCCTTAAGCGTATCGCTGCCATTTGATACCTTGGACTCTTTTGTGCAGAAATTTTTGGCGGGAACAAATGCCCCCCACTACTTTTCTCACGTAAGTATGTACGTGGGTGAAGTAGTGCAGAGTAATGCATTGCGTATGACCATTTTCGGGTTGGTATATAACTTTCAGAATCTTGATCTGAGAAGATAACGAGCGGACACAAGCGTCGTCATTTATCATTGACTCAAATCTCGACTCTTAAGAGATATATTTCCAAACTCTCAACTCCATGAGCTGCACCATTCTATTTCTTTATGTCTTACTCTGGCGTGAAGTAGGTTATACGCTCATGAGTAACTTCTCCATTTCAGTGCCATGTAGCTTTGGCAAGTGTGGCTCATAGATGGTCCATCTTGACCTATTTGCAGGACAGTGATGGCTTAGGAGACAGGGGTAGGATCTGTCACCTAAGACATTTCAACTTTACGAGCCGTGAGGGTCTCATAAAGAGTTTTTTTCCCTACAGGTCGAGAGGATCCCATAGGTGTAATTTCTCCTTAAGAATCGTGAGGATTCTTAAGCGTGTTTTCCCTTGAGAGTCGTAAAGATCTCACAAGAGAGTTTTCTTTCCTACGGGTCGTGAGGACCCGCAAGTGCTGGGTGCGGTTGCCCTTATCCGTACTTCACGGGGTCAGGGGTTGCTTTGGATGTTTTCCAGGGTACCATAGTTTAAAGACATCACGGTCGAGGTTAAGGACATCATAGTCCGTGGATTTAAGGACTCCACTGTCCGTTTCTAGTTTTGAGACATTACGGTCGAGGTTAAGGACATCATAGTCCGTGGATTCAAGGACTCCACAGTCCAATGTTAGTTTTAAGACATCACGGTCAAGGTTAAGGATATCATAGTCCGTGGATTTAAGGACTCCACAGTCCAATGTTAGTTTTAAGACATCACGGTCAAGGTTAAGGACATCATAGTCCGTGGGTTTAAGGACTCCACAGTCCAATGTTAGTTTTAAGACATCACGGTCAAGGTTAAGGACATCATAGTCCGTGGGTTTAAGGACTCCACAGTCCAATGTTAGTTTTAAGACATCACGGTCAAGGTTAAGGACATCATAGTCCGTGGCTTTAAGGACTCCACAGTCTAATGTTAGTTTTAAGACATCACGGTCAAGGTTAAGGACATCATAGTCCATGAATTTAAGAACTCCACAGCCCGATGTTAGTTTTAAGACATCACGGTCAAGGTTAAGGACATCATAGTCCTTGGATTTAAGGACTCCACAACCCGATGTTAGTTTTAAGACATCACGGTCAAGGTTAAGGATATCATAGTCCGTGGATTTAAGGACTCCACGGTCCGATGTTAGTTTTAAGACATCTCGGTCAAGGTTAAGGACATCATAGTCCATGGATTTAAGGACTCCACAGTCCAATGTTAGTTTTAAGATATCATGGTCAAGGTTAAGGACATCATAGTCCGTGGATTTAAGGACTCCACAGTCCGATGTGTGGTTACTGGGACCCGTCACCTCTTCGAAGACGTTGAGGAATTACAACGCCAAATATCAAAGGAATGACGAGAAGTACCCTTGAACCAAGGTAAAATCGATCTAGAATCATCATGGTTGATCGTTAGTTTTAAGACATTACGGTCGAGGTTAAGGAAATCATAGTCCGTGGATTTTAAGGACTCCACAGTCCAATATTTGCTCTGGATGCTTCACACGGGATCACTGCTGTGCTCTGCGAGGACCAGGCTCCGCTCTGGACATTTTCCGCGGGGTCAAAGAGTGACGTTATCCGCGTTCCACGTGAGCAGGAATTTTGCACTAGATGCTTCACACGGGTTCACTGCCATGTTCGGCGAGGACTAGGCTCCGCTCTGGACGTTTTCCACGGGGTCAAAGAGTGACGTTATCCGCGTTACACGTGACCAGATATTTTTCTCTGGATGCTTCCCACGGGTTCATTGCCGTGTTCGGCGAGGACCAGGCTCCGCTCTGGATGCTTCACACGGGTTCACTGCCGTGCTCTGCGAGGACCAGGATCCGCTCTGGACGTTTTCCACAGGGTCAAAGAGTGACGTTATCCGCGTTACACGTGACCAGGAATTTTGCTCTGGATGCTTCCCACGGGTTCATTGCCGTGTTCGGCGAGGACCAGGCTCCGCTCTGGATGCTTCATACGGGTTCACTGCCGTGCTCTGCAAGGACCAGGATCCGCTCTTGATGTTTTCCACAGGGTCAAAGAGTGACGTTATCCGCGTTACACGTGACCAGGAATTTTGCTCTGGATGCTTCCCACGGGTTCACTGCCGTGTTCGGCGAGGACCAGGCTCCGTTCTGGACGTTTTCTACGGGGTCAAAGAGTGACGTTATCCGCGTTCCACGTGACCAGGAATTTTGCTCTGGATGCTTCCCACGGGTTCACTGCCGTGTTCAGCGAGGACCAGGCTCCGCTCTGGACGTTTTCTACGGGGTCAAAGAGTGACGGTTATCCGTGTTCCACATGACCAGGAATTTTTCTCTGGATGTGTCCCATGGGTTCACTGCCGTGTTCGGCGAGGACCAGGCTCCGCTCTGGATGCTTCACACGGATTCACTGCCGTGCTCTGCGAGGACCAGGCTTCGCTCTGGATGCTTCACACGGGTTCACTGCCGTGCTCTGCGAGAACCAGGATCCGCTCTGGACGTTTTCCACGGGGTCAAAGAGTGACGTTATCCGTGTTCCACGTGACCAGGAATTTTGCTCTGGATGCTTCCCACGGGTTCACTGTCGTGTTCGGCGAGGACTAGGCTCCGCTCTGGATGCTTCACACAGGTTTACTGCCGTGCTCTGCGAGGACCAGGATCTGCTCTGGACGCTTTCCACGGGGTCAAAGAGTGACGTTATCCGTGTTCCACGTGACTAGGAATTTTTCTCTGGATGCTTCCCACGTGTTCACTGCCGTGTTCGGCGAGGACCAGGCTCCGCTCTGGATGCTTCACATGGGTTCACTGCCGTGCTCTGCGAGGACCAGGATCCGCTCTGGACGTTTTCCACGGGGTCAAAGAGTGACGTTATCCGCGTTCCACGTGACCAGGAATTTTGCTCTGGATTCTTCCCTTAGGCTCACTGCCGTGTTCGGCGAGGACCAGGCTCCACTCTGGATGCTTCACACGGGTTCACTGCCGTGCTCTGCGAGGACCAGGATCTGCTCTGGACGTTTTCCATAGGGTCAAAGAGTGACGTTATCCGCGTTCCACATGACCAGGAATTTTGCTCTGGATGCTTCCCACGGGTTCACTGCCATGTTCGGCGAGGACCAGGCTCCGCTCTGGATGCTTCACACAGGTTTACTGTTGTGCTCTGCGAGGACCAGGATCCGCTCTGGACGTTTTCCATGGGGTCAAAGAGTGACGTTATCCGCGTTCCACGTGACCAGGAATTTTTGACTTTGTCTGTATTTCACGAAGTCAGGATTTGACTCTCGGTCGGCTGTACGCCGCCGAGTCATGGAACTGGGAGTTGTCACTGTTCCGAGCGTTGAGATGATCTCTAGGCTGTCTGTGAACCGTCGAGATTTGGAACTAAGGACTATGCCGTGGCTCCGTTTGATGGTGTAACATCTGTGTCCTGCTGGAATGAGGAGGCACACCATTGTTGGTCTCCAGGCTGTAGATGTGGCCATTGAGATTTGGAACTAGGGACTTTGCCATGGCTCCGTTTCTTTGCGACTCTGAGATCGGTTGTTGACGTCACGTCTGCATCTGCTTGGAGTGAGGAGAAACACCGATGGTGATCTCTAAGTTGTCGATATTGGCGTCGAGAGCCTGAAGCTAGGGATCTTCCTTTGCTTCGTTTGTTGACATTGTGTCTGCAATATTGCGACAAATGTCGAGGTTGTCTCTAGGTTGTCTATGAACCGTCGAGATTTGGCTTTGCTTTCTGATGGAGCCTATTGGGAAGGTATAGTTCTCTCTTTGTTTGTGCCCCTGGATTGTATACAGGGATCGATGTGATCTCACCTGTAGGGCAAAAAAATTCATTCTTTCATCATTCATTTTTTTTATTCTTTCTGCGACGCTCTATCATTTTAGCTTTTTACATCGCGAAAATCGCGATTGCCCAATCATTTCGGCTATTTTTCGCGGTGCCCAATCATTTCGGCTATTTTTCTTTTTACTCGCTGCTTTTTATTGCGAGTTGCCCAATCATTTCTGCTGCTGTTTTTTTTATTTTACTCGCTGCTTTTTATTGCGAGTTGCCCAATCATTTCGGCTGTTTTTGTATGCATACATTTTTACTTGCTGATTTCGTTGCAAGTTGCCCCATCATTTCGGCTATTTCATATGCATTTTTGGCTCGCAGATTTTTTTTTATCGCGAGTGTGGAACTTGGAATCTGATGCCAATCTTAGCATCAGCATCGCTACGACTGAAATTTTGCCAGGAGCGAATCATCATTTGCCATGAAAGGACTTGGAATTTGATACCGATTTAGGCATCAGCATCGCTACAACTGGGATATTGCCAGGAGCAAATCATCATTTGCCTCTGTCGATGTCGAACAAAGGTAGCTTAGCAAACAGGGTTAGGATCCCATCGACTAAGGCTTTTGACTTCATGAGCCGTAAGGGTCTCATAAAGGTGTTTCTCCCTACGAGTCGTGAGGATCTCGTAGGGTGCTTTTTATCCTTAGGAATCGTAAGGATTCCTAAGTGTGTGTTCTCTTATAAGTCGTAAGGATCTTACAAGAGTGTTTTCTCATTGCAAGTCGAGAGGACCTACAAGTGTTTGTTCACCGTGTAAACATATCCCTAGTCACGGATGGGACTTTGTTAGGGAAATGTCTATTCGCGCCCGTGGATTGTATACAAGGGTCAACATTGAGCCGCTTGTAGGACAGTATTGGAGGTTGTGGGGGCTGCTTAAGAACAGGTTCAGATCCCTGTAGCTTAAGACTTTTAAGTCTTATGAGCCGTGAGGGTCTCATAAGAAGGTTCTCCTTACGAGTCGTGAGGATCTCGTAAGTGTAATTTCTCCCTAGGGATCGTGGGGATCCCTAAGTGTGTTGCTCCCTTGTGAGTCGTAAGGATCTCACGCGGGTGGTTTCTCCTCACAAGATCGAGAGGACCCTGCAAGTGTTTTCTTTTAACGAGGTTGCGTCCTTTCGGGTTTTCACAAACACTCGCAGGTAGCCCTGCTATTTTTACTCACAGAGCCATCTCGGGTTTTCATCCGTGCCCATTTTGCTTATGGACATACCGTTTTTTTACCACGTCAGCCTGAAGATGCTGCGGGTTGGGAGTAGTTTAACGACATTTCGGTCATTTGCAAGTTTTAGGACATTGCGGTTAGTCGTTGCCATATTTGAGGCGAATTTCTAGTTTACGGACTTTTCGGTCCATGGGGCTTTCCCTATGAATGAGCATGATGCCCCCGGCATATCCATCTTTCTCGGAGCATGTGGTTGTGGCGGGCTCACCTTCCAGTTTTCGGAAAGCGCGAACTTGCCCTGTTGGTATTGGTCCTCAATCCAGCCTTTGAAAACGAAGCAATCTTCGATTGGATGACTTACTGCTTGATGGTAAGGGCAGTAATTAGGATTGTTGAGATCGCATGGCTGCAACGGACGTTTTGGATTCGGCAAATTTATGAGCCGGTTGCGCACAGCCAGCTCGAACAGTTTTCTCATTTTATTCTTAGGAAACGATTAAGGACGTCCTAGTCTTTCCTCAAGGGATGGGTGCGGACGCATATTGTTTTGACGGACAACCGGCTTTAAGTTTCCTGGCTGTTGTTGAGTATTGGCGATGAAAGTTGCTTTTCCTTTCCCCTTTTCATTCCGAGGATCCGTCTTTGAAGGAGATGGTCTATGACCCATTTGATCCATTTGGGCCAACTTGTCAATCAAGGCCTGGAAAGTAGTTGGCTTGAAGAAATCATGAATTGTGAGATGGTCGCTTGAGGGTCAACGGTACCCACAAACATGCCTACCGCAGGTGCTTCTTCGATGCGTTGTTCGCACTTCGACCACAGGTTCCGCCATCGGATTGCATACTGAACCCACGTCTCGTCCGGCTTCACCCTGGCATTGATCAATGCCGTGATCGGGGTGCGCTCGCTGGCGCTTGCAAATCTTTGTGTAAACAGTAGCTCCATCTCCGCAAATGTTTTGACAGAGTCGTTAAGCAGCTCCGAATACCATTCGAAGGCCGTTTCCGCTAAGCTGCCGACGAATTGGCGAAGCAACAGTTTGTCATCGCCTCCATTGTTGCCGCATAGGGCCTTGAATTGAGTGACATTCTGATATGGATTCCCCGTCCCTTTATATACATGGAATTTAGGGATCGTATATCCCGGCGGGTAACTGATTTGGTCATACCAACCCGGATAGGGTCGTCTGGTCTTGACAATTTGGCCAGCCGCTTCATTCGCCTGGTGAGCTTGTATTTGCTGAGCTATATAGTTGTCTAGTGCGGCCATGGAAATGGTTTCTTCCTTGGCTGCTGAATGAGCCGGAGGAGGATTAGATGTCTCCCCTTTATCGTCTTCAAAAATGATTGGAGGGTCTTTAGCTGGAGGATCCGGCTGTAACATCATTCCTACCATGTCTTGGAAGAGAAGCGCCATTTGTTTTATATTGGCCGCTTGTTCTGCTGCTTCTCTGTCCTTCTTTTCGAGGACTCTGCGTAGGAAGTCAGTGTCAGTTTCTTGTTCGTGACGCTGCTCTGATGATGCCTCCGGGATTTCTTTTGGTCCGGTGAGTGCGGCCATTTATGTTAGCATTTCTTGAAGCTTCTGTTGCTGCACCTGAGCTTTTGTCACGGATCGGGTGAGCGGTCGGTGACCCGTTGAAGCACGGCCTTCCTCCTTCCCGGATGCCATATAAACAGTATGCACCACTATATCCCCAGACTTGGGGCGTTTGTGCTCAGCGCTTTTACGGTTCGACATGTTCACAGGAGCTTTTTGCGGCCTCCTTTCCTTTTGAGTGACTGACGTTGAGGGGGCCGTTGCAGTGGGCACCCAGCAAGCTGTTGCTTTTTCTGGCTTGACAGAGTAGTCCTTCTCTTGTCGAACCTTCATCTTTTTCTGTCGGCGGAGATAGTCTTGATCCATTACGGAGTCTTGGACTTGACGCCATACCTTGTAAATTTCAGAGGACAGACGTTGAGGGGGCTGCTCCAGCTTCACCTTTGGGGTATTATCCACAGGTGTAAGAGATCTTTTCAATACGGCAGTTGACGAGTTTTTGCGCACCCTTCTTAGCGGTTCAAAGCTGTTCCCAGTTGGAACAGCAGCATCAATTTCCGCCGTTGGAGTCGGCAGAGTCAGTCCAGAAGGAGGGTTGCCCCCAGCCTTCCTTACTCGGCGCCAGTGGCATATCCCTAGTAGGAGGAGTGTTGTCTCCTGAGGGTTTTCAGCGGATTACACCCACAAAATCTTATAATAAAAGAGAGATGGTGAAAGTTATATAAAGATAAGAACTATAAAAGAAAGAACTTGAAAATAAGAGTTTTCAACTATACCAGCTTTTCAGTTGCTATGAGCCCTATCTTAATGGTCATGAAAAAATATTAGAAATCACATTATCCCTCAATAAAACATTGCCTTTAGTTTTCATTCCTACATTTCTTCCAAACATTGATCATATACCCCTACGTGTGTGAACTGGACATCCCTACACTCAGAGAATTCAATTCAAGCAATCATACTCTTGTCCATCTACCTTAGTACTTTTTAATAGATATTTAGATGGAATTTGCCCACACATTCTTCATGCGACCGTTAATACTTCTTGAGGTACTAACCGACCGATTACTCATATGCTTGCTAATTAGGTGTTTTTCCTCGTCTTGCAACACCTAAGGCTTAGCAGTGGCTCCCAAACCAGTTGGTCTAAGGCACTAGGTGATAAAGCACCCTCGCTATATTTTTTTATTGCTGCCTCGGTGATAACAAAACCAGTGTTCATTTATCTTTTCACCATTTTATCTTTTATTCTCCACTTTTATTTTCTTCATACTTTGGCTTTTAGACAAGAGCATTTCAAGGTATCCTCTACTATCCCGAGTTTCAAGATATGTGTAAGTGCGTATAGTAGGGTATCAACATTCAAATGTTTGGCTTCCAGAATAGGAACTATTTATCAGGCTTATTTTATCATCAGATTAGTAATTTCCTTCATCTTACTAACCCTTGGGACAACAGCTCATAACTACTTATTACTAGTTTCATTTAAGAAAACATCTAACTTTCTTGTTTTTCTTAAACTATTCCTATCTTTTAAATATAATTTTTTCACTTTCTACTCTTTTATTATCACAATTTTTTGTGTGTGCTTATATATAGTATAATGCAAAGTAAGGCGTAAATAAGCACAGGAGCGCTGAAAAACGACTTCTTGGGAGCTTCTTGCGATGGTACAAGAGCGCTGAAGCTCGTTGGCGGGAGCATAGTCCCGAAGAATAGCCCAGTGGTGGCTTGAGTTACCTGCTCCACTGGCATAGTGAAAAGGGAGGCCGCTTGGGGCCCGTAGGTTATTCCTCCAGATGGGACAGAGCGAGAGTTGCTGTTGCAGTTAGTGCAGTTTGAAACCATTGATTTCTTGAAGAGCTTGAATATTCTGCCTCCTGCGTCGACCTTGGTCTTTGGCATGTGCCAGTTGTTTGAGGACCGATTCCGTCAGCAATGTTGCTGCTTGGGGAGCCTGCCTGTGGACGACAGACATCCTCTGGGCTTCCTCCATCGGCGTTGAGGCACCGAGGGTGGGAGGTGGGAGCATCGACCCAAAAAGAAACCCGTTGATTTCTTGAAGAGCCAGATTGCAGAGATTTGAGGCTGCAAGTGACCCATACTTGACTCTGCCGGATATGACAGAGCCTGAGTTGCTAGGGTGGGAGCAAATGCCATCTTCATAGAGACGAAATGCCGGCTTCAATATCCACTCCCGTAAGGGCAACCAAAAACATACACATCGTGATTATTTGATCGTGGGAAAAACATGACACACGAAGTGTGGAGTGGAAAGAGGAAAAGGTCCCACCGGGCGTGCCAGAATCTGTTCCCCTCCGAAAGACGGCGCGACTGACGTCTTGCCTGAAATTCGGGGCAGATGCTAATTGGTGCTATCCGTCCACCTCTCCGAAGATGCCAAGTTGATTTATGACACCGTGTATCGAAGATTTAAACGGATGCGTCTGATGTAGCAGGCTTCGTCAGATTCCCCCTCGCTCGAGGGGTTTTTGATTGTGGGGACGCTCATCCCTGCAGGCGCAAGCCCCTGCAATTAATTACGTTACCGCACCGCGGTAACAACTTTCTCCTTCTCCATATGGTCACTTCGTGTCGTGTTTGTTTGTTTTGTGTTTGGTTGCCCGTGGATTGTATACGGAGACTAAGTTATGTTGTCGCCCGTAGGGCGTGGACTAGTCCAAATCCGTATCTTTCTTAGATTTGGGTTTGGGGGGTTGTGTTTAAGGATACGTTAGTCTCATTTGAGACTAAGATCAACTTAAACGTTTGTTAAGGATACGTTAGTCTAATTTCAGACTAAGATCAACTTAACGGGATCGTTTAGATCCGACAAAAGAGCGTTTGGGCTCTATTGTTTTACATTGGGTTTATTGATTGTCGGGACCCGCCGCCTCTCTGAAGACGTTGAAGAGTTACAACGACATATATCAGAGGTGTGATGAGATGTACCCTTGAACCAATGTCAGTTGAGGAATCTGTAGTTGGACTGATTTAAGGATCGTTAGTCTCGTTTGAGATTAAGATCAACTTAAGTGGTTGTTAAGGATACGTTAGTCTCATTTTAGACAAAGATCAACTTAACGGGATCGTTTAGATCCAACAAAAGAGCATTTAGACTCTATTGTTTAGTTTAGAGACATTGCGGTCGATTACCAGTTTAAGGACATGGTGGTCCATTACCAGTTTAAGGACATAGTGGTCCAATATCAGTTTAAGGACATGGTGGTCCAAGGTTAAGGACATCATAGTCCGTGAGTTTTAAGACCTCACAATCAAGGTTAAGGACATCATAGTCCGTGAGTTTTAAGACCTCACAGTCAAGGTTAAGGACATCATAGTCCGTAGTTCGTGAGTTTTAAGAACTCACAGTCAAGGTTAAGGACATCATAGTTCGTGAGTTTTAAGACCTCACAGTTAAGGTTAAGGACATCATAGTCCGTGGGTTTAAAGACTCCACAATCCAATGTTAGTTTTAAGACATCACGGTCAAGGTTAAGGACATCATAGTCCGTGGGTTTAAGGACTCCGCAGTCCAGTTTAAAGATGTCATAGTCTATGAAATGTGCGGTTGTCGGGACCCGTCACCTCTCTGAAGACGTTGAAGGATTACAACGACAAATATCAGAGGAGTGAAGAGATGTACCCTCGAACCAAAGTGGATTAAGTGATCTGTAGTCCAATTTGGAACTAAGATCAATTAATTAGAATTATGAGCACATGGGCTCAGTTAAATCTGAATTGAGGACTTATGGCCAACTTGGGCTAAGTCCAATTGGATTTGAAGTGTTGGCCTTTTGTTGGACCATTAAACTTCTGTCTGGGTTCAAGCCCACATTATTTAGCAATACTAAATCAGAGTTTGAGGGCTCTGAGAACATTTTTATTTTTGATTGAGCAGTAAACATTATAGTTCTGATTTTTACTCAATTTTGAATAGGAGGCTTTGCCTCTGGAAAATTAGCCAATTTGGCTAAAAACAGTGTTAAACACCGGAGAACCTCAGTATTTAACATTGGAGATAAACCCTCAAATTAGTGTTAAACACTAAAAGATAATCAGTGTTAAACACTGGAAATATAATCCCCCAAATTAGTGTTAAACACTAGCAAACAACAGTGTTAAACACTGGAAATGAAGTTATCAAATTAGTGTTACACACTAGAAAACACAAACACTGGGTATAAAGTTCTCGAATTAGTGTTAAACACTAAAGAAAGAGGGGTCACGTGGGGACACGTGAGAGCGCCCAAAGGTGGGACCAGATCCCCTTTTACCTCGTTCTGCGATTAAGTGTTAAACACTTTTTATTATTTTTATTTTGAGCATCACGTGTTGACACGTGATGGGGATTTATGCGCTGACTGTTAAAGCGTTTGCCAAGGGGTCACGTGGTAACACGTGAGAGCGCTCAAAGCCTTCATTTCCTTTGTTTTTTCTTTCTGCGTTTTGGGAGTCACGTGGGAGCACGTGAGGTATTGCCTCAAAGCTGTTTCCTTTTTATTTTTGGGGATCTTTTTAGGGGTAACGTGGGGACACGTGACCTAGTTTTATTCCTTCTTTTCTGATCACTGCGGATTGGGGTCACATGTCATCACGTGACCAATGTTCTTTATTTGCATGGAGATCTTTCAAGTCTCTTTATTTTAAGAATTAAATTCTCTGTAGGGTTAAACCCTAATCATGATTTTGAAGGAATTAAATTCCTATTATGAAAGAATTAAATTCTTATGTAGGGTTAAACCCTAATTTTCTTTTAGAGGAATTAAATTCCCATATAGGTAAAAGAATTAAATTCTTATATAGGGTGAAACCCTAATTTCATTTTTTAAGAGGAATTAAATTCCTATGAACTTTGAGAGAATTAAATTCTCAATTAGGGTTTAACCCTAGTTCTGTCCATCTTGAAGGAATTAAATTCCTGTAATTTTTGGAGAATTAAATTCTCACATAGGGTTAAACCCTAACTTTATTTTGGGAGAATTAAATTCTCTAAACTCAATTTCCTCTCAAAGTTTTGAATCTGCATGGCAGGATCTCAACCCGATGAGAATTAAATTCTCAACTTATGGGGAGATGTGCTCTTTGCAGATCTTCAACCAGAGGAAGAACCAAGTTCTTTTGTGCAGAAGAGTTAAACTCTTAGATTTGAGAATTAAATTCTCTTCTCTTTTTTTCACTCTGTTCTTCTCTCAAAATAAAAAGTAGATCCCCTTCTCTTCTCTTCTTGGTTCCTATTTATTGGAGAAAGAAAAGAATCAATTTGTTTAGTAAATCTTTCATCGAAAGATTTTTTTGTTTTCATAATTAATATGATCGTTTAGATCACACAGTGAATTTTATTCATCGTTGGATTTTAAATCCAAAGATATTATGTTTGTTATTTCTGGTGAGATTTAGGGGAAATCTTTCCTTGTATCAAATCTTTCCATAAATTGGTGATTTTAATCACCCTTGGATCTTTAATCCAACGGTCCCCATAATCCTTTTCCATTTGGAAAGATTTAGAGAAATTTAGAATTTTAATTCTATTTGGAAAGATTTAGAGAAATTTAGAATTTTAATTATATTAAACTGTAAGGCTTTCAAAGCCTGTCACGTGCTGGCACGTGACCCTTGGTCACGTGTGAGCACGTGACCCCCAATTGGTTCTTTTCTCAGCGTTTATTTATGCTTCAGTTTTAACCATCACGTGTCAACACGTGACCATTGGTCACGTGTGAGCACGTGATACCTCATTGAGGTAATTCCTGATTTTTAATCAAGGAACAGTGCATAGCATATTTGCTCATAACTTTTGATCCCGGATGAATTATGAGGCCCATAATATATCAAATCGAAGGGTTTTTCGAGATGATTCTAATGTCATCAGAATTTTTTTGTTTCTCCTTCGGGAGTTTATCAAAATACAGGCCGGAAGATACTGGTTCGCATTTCCTTAAGCGTATCGCTGCCATTTGATACCTTGGACTCTTTTGTGCAGAAATTTTTGGCGGGAACAAGGACATCATAGTCCATGAGTTTAAGGACCTCACAGTCCGTTGTTGGTTTTAAGAAACACGGACGAGGTTAAGGACATCATAGTCCATGGGTTTAAGGACCCCACAGTCCGATGTTAGTTTAAAGATATTACGGTCGAGGTTAAGGACATCATAGTCCATGGGTTTAAGGACCACACAGTCCGATGTTAGTTTAAAGACATTACGGTCGAGATTAAGGACATCATAGTCCATGGGTTTAAGGACCCCACAGTCCGTGTTATGTGTGGTTATCGGGACTCGTCACCTCTTTGAAGACGTTAAGGAATTACAACGACAAATATTAAAGGAGTGAAGAGATGTACCCTTGAACCAAGGTGAATTGGTTGAAAGAGTAGATGGGCTCAGTTCAATATAAGTTGAGGACTTATGGCCAGAATTGGGCTAAATCCAATTAAAAATGTTTAACATTTTATTTTTGTTCTGGCTATTAAGCCTTTATTTGGGCTCGGCCCTTTTAATAATGCTAAGCATTGAGTTCTAACATATTTTGTCTTGATCAGAACAAATTGTGTTCTGACAGTGCGCCACGTAGCGCGCCAGGCGCTTTGCGCCAGTCAAAGAGCGTATTGCGCTTCTGTCGGGTAGCGCACACGAAGAGGACACGTGTCGCGCCTAGCGCTAAGCGCTAGTTTGTTAGCGCATTGCGCTTTTAGTTTATGAGCGCGTTGCGCTAGTCTGTTGGCGCACCGGTGAGTGACACGTGGCGCGCTTGGCGCTGAGCGCCAGCCCATGAGCGCAGTGCTCTGTTTTAGAAGCGCAAAGCGCAGATTGTGTCTCTGGTTGACACGTGGCATGTTTTGGTGCTGAGCGCCGGTCCAAGGAGCGCAAAAGCGCAATTCATGAGTGCAAGGCACTTTTCAATAGCGCAAGGCGTATCTGATCAATTTTAAGATCAAAGAACAAATTTATGTTCTTCAAAGGAGGCTTTTTCCTCAAGATCCAAAAACAAAAGTTCTTGTTTTTTTTATAAAAGGCTCTGCTTTTATAGATCAAAAGATCTGTGAATGAAGTAAAATACTTCTTTTAGTTTTTTTATGATTAGATCTTTTTGATCTTTTCTTTTTTTATTAAAGACCTTGCCCTTTTGTAGATCTATGATCTTTTTAGAAGTTGGTTTTTCTTTTTACGAGATGGTTTCATCTCTATTATTCAAGAACATGATTCTTTTTTTAGCTTGAAGATGAAGAAAAATCTTCTTTTCTCTAAGAGCTTGCTCTTTTTTTTGCAGAGGTTTTCTCTCTCTCTTTTCTTCTGTCTTCTGTATATTTTAGACTTGAAGTCTAGGGTCCTTTATATTGGGCCAAATGATTTGTTAAATCTGTTTTAAGAGATTTTTCTCTGATTGATTTGGGAATATTTCCCACCGTTGGATCTTTGATCCTAAGGCTTCTGTTTTACAGAAGATAATCTTCTTATTTCAATAAGATTGAAAAATCTTTCCATAACAGAATTTTAGTTCTGATTAATTAATAATTTATTATTAGTAGATCTTTTGATCTGACGGTGGGGGAATTTTTAATTTCAGCGCTGGCGCACCTTGCGCGAGCGCACCTACGTTCGACACGTGACGCGCAGCATAGAGCGCAGCGCAACTGTGCTAGCGCACCCGTGTTTGACACGTGACACGTAGTGCAGAGCGCAGCGAAACTGCGCTAGCGCACCCGTGTTTGATACGTGGCGCGCAGCACAGAGCGCTGGATCTGAAGCGTTGCTTCAATTTTTGAATTTTGAATTTTAAAACAGAGCTTTGCTCTGATTGGGGTACGCTGCCTAGAGCGCAACGCACCTGGCGCTAGCGCGTCTATGTTTGACACGTGGCGCTCAGTGCGCAGAGCGCTGAATCTGAAGCGTTGCTTCAATTTTTGTCTCTAGAATTTCAATACAGAGCCTTGCTCTGATTGGGGAAAGGAAGCGTCGCTTCATTCCAAATCTTGGAATTTGAAAAGAGCTTTGCTCTGATTGGGGAAACAAATGCCCCTCCATCGTTCCATACGTGAGCGCAGCGATGGCAACATCTGAGCCTTTGGATCAACTCAGAAGTTGAAAAGGCGGCTTAACGCCTATAAATAGGACCTTTGGTCCTCTAGATGATTATCATCTTCTTTGAGAATTTTGTTCAGAGCTCAGCTCTTCTGTTTGAGAACTTCTCAAAAGCAAAAAGAAACTCTTTCCAAACTTAGGTAAAATTTTAACAAATTTTAATGAGTTAGGGTTTTACCCATTAACAAAGCCTTGCTCTTAATAGATCTTTGATCTACAGAAAACCCATTTGGGGTTTCACTAGCAGAGCTTTGCTCTATAGATCTAAAGAGATCTTTTGGGGTTTCTTAGCCCCTGAACAGAGCCTTGCCCTTCTGAATCATGTGTAAATTTCTTAATCTTTGATGAAAAACTCTTAAGAGTTTTCTCATGGATCTTGAAGCTCCCAGAATTTTTAATTCATAAAAATTAATTGATTTTAATTTTCTTTTCTGATGAGTTTTCCCATCATCATTACAGAGCCAGGCATCTTGACCCTCTCGGGGAATATTTTTAAATTCCTTTCATAATTGATTTTGACAGGTGACATTCTTATCTGCAGAGCCTTGCTCTCGAGGAGTTTTAACTCCTTGACCCGAAGGGTTGCTTATTAAATGAGATTCCCTTTTTAGGATTTCTCAGTGATTCGAATTTATTAGGTGTTATAATTAGAATTCGTTTTCTCCATGGGGATATCATGAGCCGTTTAAATCCCTGTGCCTGTTTTTAATAAGAATTCGCTTAATCAGTCTGTCCGCTAATTCTTGTTGATTTTCTTTTTCAGGAGTAATGGATGCTCATATGTATGACCTCGATGAGATTATCTCTTACGGAGACATCCGCTCACTCGGCCGTTCTCAAAATCGAGAATTCACAAACGCCCAGTGTGCCGAAATCATGAGTCGCTTTGACGCATACAATGGTCGGCTGCTTCCTCGACATTCCTCTCTCCTGAAGCTTATTGTGGGAGCGATCTGGGAAGCGCTTCCTTTATTCTGTACCGGTGTGCCGCTTAGGGCATTGGATGCCGCCGAGGATAAGGTGCACTCGGTATATCTGATGAGCCTAATCTCAAAGAGAAGGCGAGACAATCTTGTCGATCTCCTGCATCAGGCTTTTCAACAGTCGGCCATACTTGCTGCCTATCGGAGGGTGGAGGACATCCGTAGGGATCCCGACGCTTGTGATCGCGAGAGAAAGCATACTAGGATGGTTCGAAAGGCCTGGAAGATTCTGGACAAAGTCACTTTTGAGTTCCTCAATCCATGCCCTGGATCTGAGGTTTTGCCATTGTAACTATCTTGATAATGTTTTTGTTTACTGCTTTCATAATTGTAAGAACTTTTTTGCAGTATGAATGGCAAATTTCTCATTTTAGCGTGTTTTATTTCATGTTCTAAATCTTTTGCACATGCATGAATGGGTACACCTCGAACGCTTAATTAGATGCAAATCAGATGTTCTTTCTATCGCTTTCTTGTCCTTACTGTGTTGTTGCCTTGTGATTTCAATAAGTGTGGCCCGTAGATAGTATATAGCTGTCCATCTTGGACTCTTTTTAGGGTGGTGATGGCTTAGAAAACAGGGTTAGGATCTGTCACCTAAGACTTTTCAGCTTTATGAGCCGTGAGGGTCTCATAAAGAAATTTCTCCCTACCGGTCGAGAGGATCCCGTAGGTGTGATTTCTCCTTAGGAATCGTGAGGATTCCTAAGTGTGTTTTCTCTTGAAAGTCGTAAGGATATCACAAGAGAATTTACTCCCTTACGAGTCGTGAGGACCCGCAAGTGATGAGTGAAGTTGTCCTTATCCGCATTTCACGGAGTCAGGAGTTGCTCTGGATGCTTCCCACGGGTTCACTGCCATGTTCTGCGAGGACCAGGCTCCACTCTGGACGTTTTCCACGGGATCAGGGTTGACATTATCCGCGTTCCACGTGACCAGGAATTTTGCTCTGGATGCTTCCCACGGATTCACTGCCGTGTTCGGCGAGGACCAGGCTCCGCTCTGGATGTTTCCCACAGGGTCAGGACTGACATAAGCCGCGTTCCACATAACCAGGAATTTGCTCTGAATGCTTCCCACGGGTTCACTGCCGTGTTCGGCGAGGACCAGGCTCCGCTCTGGATGCTTCACACAGGTTCATTGCCGTGCTCTGCGAGGACCAGGATCCGCTCTGGACGTTTTCTACGGGGTCAGGAGTGATATAATCCGCGTTCCACGTAGCCAGGAATTTTGCTCTGGATGCTTCCCACGGGTTCACTGCCGTGTTCGGCGAGGACCAGGCTCCGCTCTGGATGCTTCACACGGGGTCATTGCCGTGCTCTGCGAGGACCAGGATCCGTTCTGAACGTTTTCCACGGGGTCAGGAGTGACATAATCCGCGTTCCACTTAGCCAGGAATTTTGCTCTGGATGCTTCCCACGGGTTCACTGCCGTGTTCGGCGAGGACCAGGCTCCGCTCTGGATGCTTCACACGGGGTAATTGCCGTGCTCTGCGAGGACCAGGATCCGCTCTGGACGTTTTCCACGGGGTCAGGAGTGACATAATCCGCGTTCCACGTAGCCAGGAATTTTGCTCTGGATGCTTCCCACGGGTTCACTGCCGTGTTCTGCGAGGACCAGGCTCCGCTCTGGATGCTTCACACGGGGTAATTGTCGTATTCTGCGAGGACCAGGATCCGCTCTGGATACTTCACACGGGTTCATTGCCGTGCTCTGCGAAGACCATGATCCGCTCTTGATGCTTCGCACGGGTTCATTGCCGTGCTCTGCGAGGACCAGAATCCGCTCTGGACGTTTCCCACGGGGTCAGGATTGATATAAGCCGCGTTCCACGTAGCCATGAATTTTGCTCTGGATGCTTCCCACGGGTTCATTGCCATGTTCGGCGAGGACCAGGCTCCGCTCTGGATGCTTCACACGGGGTCATTGCCGTGCTCTGCGAGGACCAGGATCCTCTCTGGACGTTTCCCACCGGGTCATGATTGACGTAAGCCGCGTTCCACGTAGCCAGGAAGGGTTGACTTTATCCGCATTTCACGGAATTGGAGTTTGACTCTCGGTCATCTGTACACCGCCGAGTCATGGAACTGGGAGTTGCCGCTGTTCCGCTTTGCTTGATGTTGTGTCTGTTGGAATGAGACGAATGTTTAGATGATCTCCAGGCTATCTGTGAACCGTTGAGATTTGGCTTCTTCTTCTGATGAAAACCTGGGGAGGAAAGGTGTGATTCCGTCTTTGTTTGCGCCCCTGGATTGTATACAGGGATTGATGTGATATCACTTGTAGGGCATAAATTTCATTTTTCATTTTTTTATTTCTTTCCGCGACGCTCTATCATTTCAGCTTTTATATCACGAAGGTCGTGATTGCCCAATCATTTCGGCTATTTTTCGCGGTGCCCAATCATTTCGGCAATTTGTTTTATTTTTACTCGTTGTTTTTTTATTGCGAGTTGCCCAATCATTTCGTCTATTTTGCATGCATACATTTTTACTTGCTGACTTTTTATTTGCATGTTGCCCCATCATTTCGGCTATTTCGTATGCATGTGTGGCTTGCCAGCTTTTTGTTGCAAGCTTGGATTTGGACACCGATTTCGGCATCAGCACCGCTACAACTGGGGTATTGCCATGAGCGAATCATCATTTGCCTCTGTCGATGTCGAACAAAGGTGGCTTAGTGATCAGGGTTAGGATCCTGTCGACTAAGGCTTTTGACTTCATGAGCCGTAAGGGTCTCATAAAGGTATTTCTCCCTGCGAGTCGTGAGGATCTCGTAGGTGCGTTTTCTCCTTAAGAATCGTGAGGATCCTTAAGTGCATGTTCTCTTATAAGTCGTAAGGATCTTACAAGAGTGTTTTCTCCTTATGAGTCGAGAGGACTTACAAGGGCAGTTCACCGTGCGAACATATCTCAAGTCACGGATGGGACTTTGTTAGGGAAATATTTATTCGTGCCCGTGGATTGTATACAAGGATTGACATTGAGCTGCTTGTAGGGCAGTATTGGAGGTTGTGGGGGCTGCTTAAGAACAGGCTCAGATCCCTGTAGCTTAAGACTTTCAAATCTTATGAGCCGTGAGGGTCCCATAAGAGGGTTCTCCTTACGAGTCGTGAGGATCTCGCAAGTGTAATTTCTCCTTAAGAATCGTGAGGATCCCTAAGTGTGTTGCTCCCTTGTGAGTCGTAAGGATCTCACGCAGGTGGTTTCTCCTTACAAAGTCGAGAGGACCTTGCAAGTGTCTTTTAACGAGATTATGCCCTTTCGGGTTTTCACAAAACTCGCCGGCAGCCCTGCTGTTTTTACTCACGGAGCCCTTTCGGGTTTTCATCCATGCCCTTTTTACTTGTGGACATACCGTTTTTTTTCTTTTTTTTTTATTCTAACGAGATTGCGCCCTTTCGGGTTTTCATAAGACTCGCCGGTAGCCCTGCTGTTTTTACTCACGGAGCCCTTTCGGGTTTTCATCCATGCCCATTTTGCTTATGGACATACCGTTTTCTTTTTTTTTTCTTTTTTTTTGTATCGGCTTTGGGATGCTGCAATCCACCATAGTTTATCGACATCTTGGTCCACGGCTAGTTTTAGGACATAGTGGTCCGCTGTTAGTTTAAGGACGTTTCGGTCCGCTGTTAGTTTAAGGACGTTTCGGTCCACTGTTAAGGAAGCCGGTTACTACTTATAGAGTTTGGGCTTAGGAAGATAGCGAGCGGACATAATCGTCGTCATCTATCATTGACCTAGGCCATGACTCGTCAAGCGTAATATTTCTTCAGGAAGCTACCGTTTATTGGCCTGAAAGGTCTTTCACCATGCATGTCCATGAGTAGATAGGCTCCACCCTGGTAGACTTTGTCTATGATATACGGGCCTTCATAGTTTGGCTTGAATTTCCCCGCTTGGCACGATTAGGGATCATAGGTCTTTTGACCACTAGCACGAGTTCGCCTTGGAGGAATGTTCTCGGCCTAGTCAATCTTTCGTATGAGCGCGTCATCTTTGCTTTATAAGCTTCCAGATTCTGCTGCGCTATAAGCCGGGTTTCATCAAGGGCGTCGAGATCCTCAAGCTGAAGGTGAGATTCTCTTCGTCCGTCAGCTCGTAATGAATTGCCACTCGTACAGAGGGTAGCTCTATCTCGAGTGGGAGTACTTCCTCTGTACCGAATACCAATGCGTACGGCGTTGTGTTCGTGGCCGTTTTGAACGTAGTCCGGTACGCCCAGAGAGCTTCATGCAGTCTCTCGTGCCAGTCCTTCTTATTTCGGGACACCGTCTTTTTCACGATCTTCGTCAAGGTCTTGTTAAAAGCCTCAGCTAGACCGTTAGCCCGGGGATTATAGATTGAGGAGTATCTCCAATCTATGTTGTGCTGTTGTGCGAAGCGGCTGATCTTGTGGCTTCTGTAGGCTGGCTCGTTATCGGAAATGATCCGTCGCGGAGTACCAAACCGATAAATGACGCGTGTCTTGAAGAAATGGAGGATATTCTTCGTCTTCACTTCTCTCAGCGGTACCGCTTCTGCCTATTTGGAGAAGTAATCAGTTGTCGCCAAAATGAATCGATGTCCTCTGGACGACGCTGGTTCGATGGGGCCGATTATGTCAGTTCCCCACATTTCGAACGGCCAGCTTTCCACTGTCGGGTGTAACGGATTCGGATGCTGATGGATAAAGTCGCTATGGATCTGGCACGAGTGGCATTGCTTCGCATACTCGAGGCAGTCCTGGATCATCGTGGGCCAATAATAACCCATCCGCTTGATCTTCAGCTTCATCTTCGGCCCGGCTTGGTGAGAACCGCAGAGTCCGTCGTGAGTTTCTTGGACGACTCTTTTTTCTTCTTCAGGTCCCAGGCATCTTAGCCATAGAGAATCAAATGACCTCTTGTACAGAGTATCATTGATGAAGGCAAAAGATAGAGCTCGCTTCATGAGCTGATGTTTTGAGGACGCATCTTCAGGTGTTCGACGGGATTTGAAGTAGTCTATAAAGACTTCTCTCCAATCCTCAACCTTTTCCTGGTCTTTTACTTGCAGAGCCATTTGCTCGGTCGCTCCATTTTCTTCAGACGACTCCGGACATATTTCTGCCGGTGCAAGAACCCGACGGCTCTGTACAATGATCCTCACGTCATCGAGGTTCTCGTCAGCCAGTTCCTTAGCAAGCTTGGCTAATGCATCCGCCTTGCTATTTTCCGCACGCGGTATGCTTTCCAAGGTGTAGGAAGGAATTTGAGTCAGCAGCTGCTGTACTCTCTCGCCGTACTTTACCAGTTCTGGTTTACACGTTTGATAGTCGCCGTTTACTTGACTAACGACCAGTTGGGAGTCTCCATATATGAGGAGAGTTTCAATTCCCATATCGATGGCGATCTCGAGACCTGCTATCAAAGCTTCATATTCGGCTTCATTGTTTGTCCTCGGCTCTGTCAAGGAGAAGGCAAAGCGCATTATCCCTCCTTGTGGAGTTACGAAGATGAGGCCAACCCCTGATTTGATTACAAGGGTGCTTTGCTTGCGCTTCTTCATGGAAGACACTCCATCAAAATAAAGTTCCCATAGGGTGCCATTACCATCGATCGTGTCAAACGCGTGTTCGTCCGGCAATTCGCAGTTCAAGGGAGAGTCGGCAGGTATCGGATGCTCAGCGAGGAAGTCGGCGATGGCCTGGCCTTTCACTGCCTTAAGAGGCTGATAGGTTATTGAGAACTCCATCAAGAGCAGGGCCCATTTAGCGAGTCGCCCCGTCAATATGGCCTTTGACATCAAATATTTGAGAGGATCCACTTTCGATATGAGACGGACTTCATGCGCCAACGCATAGTGCCTAAGCTTCGTTTTCGCGAAGATCAATGCCAGGAAATGTTTTTCGATGAGAGAATAATTGCTTTCTGCCCCCAGTAGAACTCGTCTCAAATAATAGAGGGCTCTCTCTTTCCCTTGGTCGTTCTCTTGTGCCCATAATGCGCCTAAGGAACCTTCAAGGACGGTTGTATACAGAATGAGAGGCTTTCCTTGACCGGAGCGGCCAGTACTGGCGGATTCTGTAGGTACTGCTTGATTTCGTCCAGCGCGCTTTGGCATTTGTGATCCCAGACGAAAGGGGTTCCTTTCTTCATCAGGTGGCTGTAAGGACGACATTTGCCCGAAAGATTGGCTATAAATCACCGGATGTACGCGAGCTTTCCTTGGAGAGACCGCAATTGCTTGAGAGTCCTTGGCGGAGGCATTTCCATGATCGCCTTGATCTTCAACGGGCCTATCTTGATGCCTCGGTGTCTGACGACGAATCCCAGGAATTTGCCCGAGGAAACTCCGAACGCGCATTTGAGAGGGTTCATCTTCAAGTTGTATTGCCGGAGGCGTTGAAACACGATTCTCAGATGCTCTAGATGTTCCTCGTATGATTTGCTTTTCACCACGAGGTCGTCGATATAGCATTCGACGATTTCATGTATGAGGTCATCGAAGATCTTCGTCATGGCCCTCTGATAGGTGGCACCGGCGTTCTTTAGACCGAAAGGCATCACCTTGTAGCAGAATATGCCCAAGGGGGTCCGGAAAGCGGTATGCTTCTGGTCTTCAGGGTGCATCTTTATCTGATTGTATCCTGACGAGCCGTCCATGAAGGAGAAAACTTCATGAGTGGACATATTGTCTATCATCAGCTCGGTGACTGGTACTGGGAAGTCGTCTTTTGGGCAAGCTTTGTTAAGATCCCGAAAGTCCACACATATGCGCACTGTCCCATTTTTCTTCATCACCGGGACGATGTTGGCAATCCAGTCAGGATACTGAAGCTCTTGGATGAAGCCAGAGTCGATCAGCTTCTTGACCTCGGCGTTGATGCTCATCTCAAGCTCGAACCGCTTTCTTCTCGGTGCTTGTTTGATTGGCTTGGCGTCCGGAGATATCGCCAATTTGTGTACAGCAATCTCTGGATCCAGTCCTGCATCTCGGAATAATTCTATGCGAAGCAATCTTTATGCTGCATGAGTATGTCCTTTAGTGTAGCCACCCTTTCTTCAGACAGCAACTCACTGACGAATGTCGGCCGTGGGTCACTTGCCGTCCACAAATCAATTTTCTGGAGATCATCTGCAGTAGTATGTATTCCATCTTCCAGCTCTTTTGGTGCCGGCGGAAACTCTGAGATCACCTCGTTATCACTATTTTCGAAGCACCAGGGGAGGTCATCTATACCCTCGGGCTCTTCTTTTGATAGCGTTATCATATGACAGGTACGAGCTCGCTTCCAAGACCTATGTTGATCTGGTTCTACCCTCGTAGATTTGGGTTCAGGCTTCTGTGGCGGGGTTACCTTCCAGCTGTTGGATAAAGCGAACCTGCCTTGCTGATATTGGTCTTCGACCCAGTTCTTCAAGGTGAAGCAGTCTTCGATAGGATGTCCTATTGCCCTATGATAAGAGAAATACTCCGGAAGAGTGATCAGTTGATGTTTTATGGCAAGATCAAGTATTTTCTTCGTCTTGTCTTGGGCAAAAGAGTATGCTCGACCCATCTTCTTTATAAGATATGAATCCGGATTGCCTGGCTCCTGATCGCGTGGCTTCTTGGACCCGCTTTGTCGCTGTCTAACGCCTTTCCCGTTCTTTGATTTGTTTCTGCCTCTGTGTCGTGCCTTTTGTACAACGGGTTGACAGGGAGGGGCCTTTCATCTTTCGCAGCCTGTTGAAGAAGGCGTTGCGTCCTGGCTTTCTCGTAGATGTCCATTTCGCGATTATGATCATCTCGAACCTTTTGACCCGCTTCCCTTATAAGCTTGTCGATTTGTTCTTCGAACGACGGACCGGGCATTTTCACGTCGGGAGCTCTTTCTGGTTTAGGGTTAGCATATTCCCATTGAGCATCCCCTTCTTTATCAAAGTCATGTACAACGTAGCAGTCGTGGAGTAGCTCCCGTTTCTTGGATTGAACATACCCAAGTCCGGTCGTTTCCATTCTCCCGTTGGGCAATTTCCGCTGAGTTCCAGGGACGTTCCAGATCCTGTTGTAGAATCGAGCTTCTCGAGTGGTTTGTTTGAAGGGTACCCCTTGATGCTTCAATAGCCTTTTCAAGCCTTCCATGTAATATCTAGGCAGACGGATAGGCTGGAGCCTGTCAAGCGTAGAATCGGCGCCGTGCCAGATTTCCTTCTCCACTTTGGTTTCCCCAGATCGGTAGAATAGGATCGCCTGTTCACCTTTTCGCCTGGGAGGGACGTAAAATGTTTGCAACTCTTGCACGCTATAAGCTTCAAGTGCATCGAGATCTTTGTAATGCTCTTGTGGAACCATAGTGATTTGCAAACTCTGATTATCGCCAGCGAAGGCTTGTATTGACGGCCGAGCGGAAAATATGGCGTTGACCTCATCTTCTGAGTCGCTGCCGAAGATAAGCACAGGAGCGGACGGTCCCGGCTTGTTGTACTGGGGTGGACCCAAATAAACCATCTCTTCTTCCTCCTCGGTGTCACTCCTGAAGACTGGAATAGTGGGGATAGCTTTGTTCTCCGGTTTGTGACATCTTTCCGTGTCCTCAAAATCTGGTAAAAAGTATTTTGCATCTTCGTACTTGCGGACTTCGTTCACGGAGAATGGGTTCAGCTCTCCCGTCACAGTGTACTCGAGACCATCCTTGAAGTATTTCATACACTGATGTTGTGTAGAAGGGATGATGTTGTACTCGTGTAACCAAGGCCGGCCGAGTAAAGCATTATAGTAGGTCTTGGCGTCAATGACGTGAAATTTAATATCCGTGACAAGTAGTCCGAATTATAACGTCAGAATCACAGACCTGAGAGTCCGTGATGACTGAGAGTCAAAACCGGAGATGGTGATTTTATCACGTGCGAAGTGCTGAATGCTCATGCAGATTTCCTTCAACACTCACACGTTGAGGAGATTGACGGAGGACCCATTGTCGACCAGGATCTTGCCAATCTTGACATCATGACAGTATCCGGAGACATAAAGGGGACGATTGTGCTCGCACGTACCAAGGAGGATATCTTCATCGCCGAAGGTAATATCGGCTGTGTGTATTTCTTCCAGCTTGTCTTTCATCCTTTCTTCGGCGATGAAAGCTTGGAATTGTCCGGGCTCTTGTAGCGCCTTGATCAATGAATCTCTTGCTTCTTTTGATGGTAAAAGGGCGTCGAGAATGCTGAGCTGCGAGGGTAACTTTCTCAAGTGCGCCAGAACGTTATAGTCCACCTTACTTTTCTTTGGAGGGTCCTTGGCGGTCAGCTCTTTTATGACTTGGTCATCCAAGGCGATATCCTCAGAGACCTTTTCTTTTCCCTTATCTTTTCTGTTTGTGGGTCCGAGATTCTTTTCTGGAAGTGTACGATTGCGCAGCTGGATATTTTCACAGGTCTTCGGTTCTTCCTCTTTTCCCGAGGTGGATTCTTTGAAGAGAGGGCCAAGAGTCATCTCTTCGTCGGAGTCTCTCCCGAAGGTGAGAACCTGCGATCCCCCGGCGCTGACCGTGCGACAGTTGCCGGTAATTCTTCCAAGCTCCTCGGTCGTATTTCTTCGCTCCCGACGAGTTTTGCGTTTCATCCGCTTAAAATGTTGTCTATGAGCAACATACCCCTGCCACCATCTTTTAAAAGCATTGCACTCTTCGATGGGGTGTGCGATCTTTCGATGATATAGGCAGTAGCTTGGGTGCATCTCTGTTTCACCGAGAGTGTTTCCTTCGGAGGGTGGTAGCTTCATTCCCATTGATATGGCTTTAGCAAACCTTTTCCTCGTCTTGAACTTGTTTTTATTCGCGACAAATGTCCCTTAATTCGGCGGGAGTGTCTCGACTCTCTTGTCCAGTCGCCGGCGTTTGGCCTTTTCAAATATGGTCATCTCACACTCCCGGTCAGCTTTACTTTTTAGTAGAGCTTCGTTTAGGAATGCGTCGATCATTTCGTCTGATAGCCCTGGAAGTTCCGGTTCAGGACCTTCCCCCAGTCTCTCGGTGCATGGAGCTTCTTCATCGTCTACTGACGAATGAGAGATCATATGGCAACTTGCCACGAAATCTTCCAATTCATCTGACGAGTCTTCTCCATCATCTCCACCTTCAAGGACGTGGCCGAGGAACTCTTGGAGTGTGATTGGAGTCCGCGCCTTCTGGTTATACTCTTCCAGCACGTCGATCTGTTTCTGCAGGTCCGTACGCTTGTCGCCAGGCTTCACGGGCTTTTTGGATTTCTTCTTCTTTTTCGAAGATTTCGATGGCTGGGTATGAGCACTTTGGCTATCACCACCAATCTTTGGAGTTAAGCGTGGCTTCAGCATCCCTTCGATGACCTGGGGTTCCAGCGGATTCTTCCACCTGATCGCCGAGCATGTCTGGAGATCATTCAGCATCCTTTTGGTTTTGGCCAAAAGAGCCACCTCCCATGGAGCTTCCTCAACAAAAGAGCATGTTGCCCCCGGTGTGTCCGTCTTCTTAGGAGTGTGCGGTTGTGGTGGGTTTACTTTCCACTTCTTAGACAACGCGAACATGCCTTGTAGGTACTGATCCTCGATCTATCCTTTAAAGACGAAGCAATCTTCGATTGGATGGCTTACCGTTTGGTGGTAAGGGCAATAATTGGGATTATTCACTTCGCCGGGTTGCGATGGTCGTCTTGGATTCGGCAAATTGATAAGCCTGTTGTGCATTGCTAGTTCGAACAACCTCTTCGTTTTATCCCACGGGAACGAGTAAGGGCGCTTCATTTTCTCATTATAATATCGCCGTCTCTCTTCCAATTGATCCGTTAATCTTGGAGCACTGGGCTGCTGTTGGGTGTTTGCAACGAAGGTCGCCTTCCCTCTACCCTTTTCGTTCCGCGGTTCCGGCTTCGGAGGAGACGGTCTATGACCCATCTGATCCATCTGGGCTAGCTTGTCAATTAAAACCTGGAATGTGGTCGGTTTGAAGAACATCATGAACTGTGAAATAGTTGCATGAGGGTCTAGGGTGCCCACGAACATGCCCACCGCTGGTGCTTCTTCGATGCGCTGTTCGCACTTCGACCATAGGTTTCACCATCGGATTGCGTACTGAACCCACGTCTCGCTCGGCTGCACCCTGGCATTGATCAATGCCGTTATTGGGGTGCGTTCACTAGCACTTGCGAATCGCTGGGTGAACAACAACTCCATTTCCGTGAAAGTTTTGACGGAGTCATTTGGAAGTTCGGAGTACCACTCGAATCGTTTCCGATAAGCTGCCGACGAATTGGCGAAGCAAGAGGTTATCATCGCCACCAGTATTGCCACAGAGAGCCCTGAACTGAGCGACATGTTGATGGGGATTGCCTGTCCCCTTGTACACATGGAATTTGGGGATCGTGTAGCCCGGCGGGTACTTTATTTGATCATACCATCCTGGATACAGTCGCCCAGTTCTAACAATTTGCCCAGCCGCTTCATTCGCCTGGTGAACTCATATCTGCTGAGCGATGTAATCATCCAGGGCGGACTTGGAAATAGTTTCCTCCTTTGCTGCTGAAAGAGCCGGAGGTGGATTTGATGTTTCTCCTCTATCATCTTCAATTATTACTGGAGGATCTTCGGGTGGGGGATCCGGCTGGATCATCATGCCCACCATGTCCTAGAATAGAAGGATCATTTGCTTTATATTGGCCGCTTATTCTGCAGCCTCCTTATCCTTCTTTTCGAGCATTCTCCGAAGGAATTCAGCACCAGTCTCGTGTTCGTGACGTTGTTCCGATGACGCCTCCGAGCTTTCTTTTAGCCCGGTAAGTGCGGCCATTGCAGTCAGCATTTCCTGAAGCTTCTGCTGTTGTTGTTCCTGAGCCCTTGTTATTGATCGGGTGAGCGGTCGGTGGCCCATCGAAGTGCGGCTTTCCTCTTTTTCGGAAGCCATATAAACAGTATGTACCACCATGCCCCCAGACTTAGGGCATTTGGGCTCGGTGTTTTTGTGGTCTGCCACATTTACAGGGGCTTTCTCTGGCCTCCTTTTCTTTTGAGTAGTCGACGTGGAGGGGGCCGTTGTAGCGGGCACCCAAGTGGTTATCGTCTTTTGCGGCTTACTGGGACGGTTCCCTTCCGGCAGAACCTTCAGCTTCTTCTGTCGGCGGAGGTAGTATTGATCGATCACTGACTCTTGGACACGTTGCCAGACTTTGTAAACTTTAGAGGACAGCCGCTGAGGGGGCTGTTCCGGTTTTGCTTCTGCGACAGTCTCCACCGGTGGAGGAGATCTTTTCAGTATGGCGGTAGGCGAGTTCCTACGCACCTTGTTCAGCAGTTCAAAGCTGTTCCCGATCGGAACAGCAGCATTGACTTCCACCATTGGAGCTGGTGTAGTTAGCCCAGAGGGGGAGTTGCCCCCAGCCTTCCTCACTCGGCGCCAGTGGCGACGTCGAGCTGTTGGGGTTGGTTCAGTGATGGGGACGACTTTGTCTTGCCCCTTATCCAGGTGAGGGGCTGTTGCTGGCGTCAGCCTCTTGATGACTGATGTCCGTTGAGAAGCGGTATCCAATCTGTCGAAGACAGACCTTTGAGCAGGAACAGGAACCGTAGTGGGAGCCGGAACAGTCAGTCTTGTAAAAACCGACCCTTTGGTGGGAGAAGCCGCGTTGACGACTTCAGGAGCAGGGATGGCTATCCTTTTCGGAACAACCTTCTCTAGGATTGCAGGCTTCATCACGGGCCCACAGGAATTTTGGCCCAGTCTGGCGAAGACCGAAGCGCTGGAGCTGGACGACCCATTGAGAGGGGCCGCAGTAGTAGCAAGCCGATCAAAGACCGACTTCTTGGGAGCTTCCGGCGTTGGCACAGGAGCGGTGAAGCTTGTTGGCGGGAGCATGGTCCCGAAAAACAATACTGTGGTGGCTTGAGTGAACTGTTCCACCGTCATTGTGAACAGGGAAGCCGCTTGGGGCCCGTAAGCTATGTCTCCAGATGAGGCGGAGTGGGAGTTGCAACTGCAGTTGGAACACTTTGCACAAGTGGACGCCATTGATCCTTCGCTTTCTGCACGGAGCAAAACGCCAAATCTTAGTACCTCGAAACCCAATGGAAACCATTAGCAAACCGCGATTGGTTCGCGAACACGACGCACGAAGTGTGGAGTGGAAAGAGGAAAAAGTCCCACCGGGCGTGCCAGAATCCGTTCCCCTCCGAGACGCGGCGGAGACGCGATGAACGTCTAGCCTGAATTTCGGGGCAGATGCTAATTGGTGCTATCCGTCCACCTCTCCGAAGATGCCAAGTTGATTTATGGCACCATGTATCGAAGGTTTAAACGGATGCGGCCGATGTAGCAGACTTCGTCAGATTCCCCCTCGTTTGAGGGGTTTTTGATTGTGGGGACGCTCTTCCCTGCAGGCGCAAGCCCCTGCAGTTAATTATGCTACCGCATTGCGGTAACAACTTTCTCCTTCTCCATATGGTCACTTCGTGTCGTGTGTGTTTGTTTTGTGTTTGGTTGCTCGTGGATTGTATACGGAGACTAAGTAATGCTGTCGCCCGTAGGGCGTGGACTAGTCCAAATCCGTATCTTTCTTAGATTTGGGTTTGGGGGGTTGGGTTTAAGGATACGTTAGCCTCATTTAGGACTAAGATCAACTTAAACGTTTGTTAAGGATACGTCAGTCTAATTTCAAACTAAGATCAACTTAACGGGATCGTTTAGATCCGACAAGAGAGCAATTGGGTTATGTTGTTTAGTTTCGTAACATTGCGGTCGATAATTAGTTTAAGGACATTACGGTCCATTGGTAGTTTAAGGACATCTCGGTCCAATGTTAGTTTTAAGAAATCGCGGTCGAGGTTAAGGACATCATAGTCCGTGGATTTAAGGACTCCACAGTCTGTTGTTAGTTTTAAGACATCACGGTCGAGGTTAAGGACATCATAGTCCATGAGTTTAAGGACCTCATAGTCCGTTGTTAGTTTCAAGACATCACGGTCGAGGTTAAGGACATCATAGTCCATGGGTTTAAGGACCCCACAGTCCGTTGTTAGTTTTAAGACATCACGGTCGAGGTTAAGGACATCATAGTCCATGAATTTAAAGACCTCACGGTCCGTTATTAGTTTTAAGACATCACGGTCGAGGTTAAGGACATCATAGTCTATGGGTTTAAGGACCCCACAGTCCGATGTTAGTTTAAAGACATCACGGTCGAGGTTAAGGACATCATAGTCCATGAGTTTAAGGACCCCACAGTCCGTTGTTAGTTTTAAGACATCACGGTCGAGGTTAAGGACATCATAGTCCATGGGTTTAAGGACCCCACAGTCCGATATTAGTTTAAAGACATTACGGGGTTAAGGACATCATAGTCCATGGGTTTAAGGACCCCACAGTCCGATATTAGTTTAAAGACATTACGGTCGAGGTTAAGGACATCATAGTCCATGGGTTTAAGGACCCCACAGTCCGATGTTAGTTTAAAGACATTACGGTCGAGGTTAAGGACATCATAGCCCATGAGTTTAAGGACCCCACAGTCCCTGTTATGTGTGGTTATCGGGACCCGTCACCTCTTTGAAGACGTTGAGGAATTACAATGACAAATATCAAAGGAGTGAAGAGATGTACCCTTGAACCAAGGTGAATTGGTTGAAAGAGCAGATGGGCTCAGTTCAATATAAGTTGAGGACTTATGGCCAGAATTGGGCTAAGTACAATTAAAAATGTTTAACATTTTATTTTTGTTCTGGCTATTAAGTCTTTATTTGGGCTCGGCCCTTTTAATAATGCTAAGCATTGAGTTCTGACATATTTTGTCTTGATCAGAACAAATTGTGTTCTGACAGTGCGCCACGTGGTGCGCCAGGCGCTTTGCGCCAGTCAAAGAGCGCATTGCGCTTCTGTCGGGTAGCGCACACGAAGAGGACACGTGTCGTGCTTAGTGCTAAGCGCTAGTTTGTTAGCGCATTGCGCTTTTAGTTTATGAGCGCGTTGCGCTAGTCTGTTGGCGCACCAGTGAGTGACACGTGGCGCGCTTGGCGCTGAGCGCTAGCCCATGAGCGCAGTGCTCTGTTTTAGAAGCGCAAAGCGCAGATTGTGTCTCTGGTTGACATGTGGCATGTTTTGGTGCTGAGCGCCGGTCCAAGGAGCGCAAAAGCGCAATTCATGAGTGTAAGGCACTTTTCAATAGCGCAAGGCGCATCTGATCAATTTTAAGATCAAAGAACAAATTTATGTTCTTCAAAGGAGGTTTTTTCCTCAAGATCCAAGAACAAAAGTTCTTGTTTTTTTATAAAAGGCTCTGCCTTTATAGATCAAAAGATCTGTGAATAAAGTAAAATACTTCTTTTAGTTTTTTTATGATTAGATCATTTTGATCTTTTCTTTTTTTATTAAATACCTTGGTCTTTTGTGGATCTATGATCTTTTTAGAAAATGGTTTTTCTTTTTACGAGATGGTTTCATCTCTATTATTCAAGAACATAGTTCTTTTTTTACCTTAAAGATGAAGAAGAATCTTCGTTTTTCTAAGAGCTTGCTCTTCTTCTTTTTTTGCAGAGGGTTTTTCTCTCTTTTTTTTGTCTTCTGTATGTTTTAGACTTGACGTCTAGGGTCTTTTATATAGGGCCAAATGATTTGTTAAATCAGTTTTAAGAGATCTTTCTCTGATTGATTTGGGAATATTTCCCACCGTTGGATCTTTGATCCTAAGGCTTCTGTTTTACAGAAGATAATCTTCTTGTTTCAATAAGATTGAAAAATCTTTCCATAATAGAATTTTAGTTCTGATTAATTAATAATTTATTATTAGTAGATCTTTGATCTGACGGAGGAGGAATTTTTAATTCCAGCGCTGGCGCACCTTGCGCAGCGCACCTACGTTCGACACGTGGCGCGCAGTGCAACTGCGCTAGCACACCCGTGTTTGACATGTGGCGCGCAGCGCAGAACGCTGAATCTGAAGCGTTGCTTCAATTTTTGAATTTTGAATTTTGAAACAGAGCTTTGCTCTGATTGGGGTGCGCTGCCTAGGACGCAGCGCACCTGGCGCTAGCGCGTCTGTGTTTGACACGTGGCGCTCAGCGCGCAGAGCGCTGAATCAGAAGCGTTACTTCAATTTTTGCCTTTAGAATTTCAATACAGAGCCTTGCTCTGATTGGGGAAAGGAAGCGTCGCTTCATTTCAAATCTTGGAATTTGAACAGAGCTTTGCTCTGATTGGGGAAACAATGGGCCTCATAATTCTTCCGGGATTAAAAGTTATGAGGCATCACGTGCCCACACGTGACCGGGCATCACGTGCAAACATGTGACCATTTACAAGCAAAGCCTGTAGGCACTGAATAAAATAAATAATTGGAAATAATTAATCAATGGGGTCACGTGCCAACACGTGATAGGCTCTTAAACCCTCTGAAACAATAGAATTAAATTCTAATTAAATAATTAATCAGTGGGGTCACGTGCCAACACGTGATGGGTTCCTGAGCCCTCTAAACCAATAGAATTAAATTCTAATTAATTGGTCAATCAGTAGGGTCACGTGCTAACACGTGATAGGCTCTTAAACCTTCTGAACTAACAGAATTAAATTCTTATTAAGGGAAATCAAAAACCCTAGTTGGAAAAATATTTCTCTAGATCTTTCCAAACAAAAAGATTGTGCTCTGTAAAGTGGAGCACCGTTGGATTAAAAATCCAATGGTGATTAAAAATCACCAATTTATAGAAAGATTCTATACAAGGAAAGATTTTCCTGAAATTTGATAGGAATAACAGATAAAAGATCTTTTGGATTAAAAATCCAATGATGAATAAAATTCACTGAGTGATCTAAAAGATCATGTTGGTTACAAAATCAATTAAAATCTTTCAATGAAAGATTGACTAAACAAACTGATTCTTTGCTTTCTCCTATAAATAGGAGCCAAAAGGAGAAGAGAAGGATCCTCGGAACTTTTTTTTGGAGAGATACAATATCAGAAAAAAAAAAAGAGAGGAGAATTTAATTCTCAAGAGAGAAAAAGATTTTCTCAGAAGAAAAAGAAACCCTAGGTGAGAAGGGGAAAGAGATCTAAGCTCCATAAAACAAAAAGAGAATTTACTTCTCAATTTAAGAGTTTAAATCTTCTGAATAAGAACTTAGTTCTTCCTTTGGTTGAATATCTGCAAAAGAAGATCTCCCCACAAGTTGAGAATTTAATTCTCATCGGAGAGATTCTGCCATGCAGATCCAAAACTTAGAGGGAGAATTAAGTTTTGGGAATTTAATTCCCCCAAATTTATAGGAATTTAATTCCTCCAAATGAAACTAGGGTTTAACCCTATATAAGAATTTAATTCTTCCAAATTCATAGGAATTTAATTCCTCCAAATGAAACTAGGGTTTAACCTTATATAAGAATTTAATTCTTCCAAATGCATAGGAATTTAATTTCTCTAAACAGAACTAGGGTTTAACCCTATACAAGAATTTAATTCTTAAAACAAGGGACTTAAAACTCTTCATGCACGAAAAGAAATCGGTATCCAACTTGGTCGCGTGGCAACACGTGACCCTCCCCCTCAATGATCAAAAGAGAACGAACAAGATTAGGTCACGTGTCCCCACGTGACCCTTAAACAGACTTCTCAAAAATAAAGGCAGAATAGACTTTGGGCGCCCTCACGTGTCCCCACGTGACCCCTGACAAAACATCTCTTTAAAAAAGAGAAGATGGAAAGAACCGAAGGATTAAAATCCAATGCATGGGCGCCCTCACGTGTCCCCACGTGACCCCTAATAAATCCTTTTAATATCCAGTGCATGGATACCCATCACGTGCCCACACGTGATGGCCGTGAAGACTAAAAGTGTTTAACACTTATTTAAATACTCTGAGAACAGATTCTGAGAATAACCAATCATTCCACGGACTGTAGGATCCTTAAACCTATGGACTATGATGTCCTTAACCTCGGACTGTGGGGTCCTTAAGCCCATGGACTATGATGTCCTTAACCTTGGACCGAGATGTCCTTAAACTAACATTGGACCGAGATGTCCTTAAACTAACAATGGACCACCATGTCCTTAAACTAGTAATGGACCGCAATGTCCCTAAACTAAACAATAGAGCCCAAATGTCTTTTGTTGGATCTAAATGATCCTGTTAAGTAGATCTTAGTCTAAAATTAGACTAACGTATTCTTAACAAACATTTAAGTTTATCTTAATCTCAAACGAGATTAACGATCCTTAAATCAATCCAACTACAGATCCCCCAACCAATATTGGTTCAAGGGTACATCTCTTCACTCCTCTGATATTTGTCGTTGTAATTCTTCAACGTCTTCAGAGAGGTGACGGGTCCCGACAACCAGACATTCCACAGACTGTGGGGTCCTTAAGCCCATGAACTATGATGTCCTTAACCTCGGACTGTGGGGTCCTTAAACCTATGGACTATGATGTCCTTAACCTCGGACTGTGGGGTCCTTAAGCCTATGGACTATGATGTCCTTAACCTTGGACCGAGATGTCCTTAAACTAACATTGGACCGAGATGTCCTTAAACTGGTAATCGACCGCAATGTCCCTAAACTAAGCAATAGAGCCCGAATGCTCTTTTGTTGGATCCAAACAATCCCGTTAAGTAGATCTTAGTCTAAAATTAGACTAATGTAGCCTTAACATACGTTTAAGTTGATCTTAGTCTCAAATGAGACTAACGTATCCTTAAACCCAACCCCAAACCTAAATCTAAGAAGATACGGATTTGGACTAATCCACACCCTACGGGCGACAACATAAATTAGTCTCCGTATACAATTCATGGGCAACCAAAAACAAAACAAACACACACGACACAAAGTGACCATCTGGAGAAGGAGAAAGTGGTTACCGCGATGCGGTAACGTAATTAACTGCAGGGGCTTGCGCCTGCAGGGAAGAGTGTCCCCACAATAAAAACCCTCTCAAATGAGGGGGAATCTGATGAAGTCTGCTACATCGGCCGCATCCGTTTAAACCTTTGATATATGGTGCCATAAATCAACTTAGCATCTTTGGAGAGGTGGACGAATAACACCAATTAGCATCTGCCCCGAATTCAGGCAAGACGGACTTACGCGGTCGCGTCTCTGTATTCGGAGGGGAACAACTGGGTACACTGAACGGACTCGCCGATAACTCCTAGATGGTATTATACCTCACATCAGATAGCAGTTCTTTGGTGATACTGGTACAGGTTAGCCTGTCGACCCAAGATCGTCATAGAGTCTTGTGTGATTCTCACTGTGCTTTGATTTCCACCTTACCACGTTCAAGAGATCGTGCAAAACAGTGGTTTTTGGGTACAGTCCGGAGTCAAATGGAGGCAATGAGCGATAGGAGGGGATTTCGTCTCTCCCGGTATTGGGGGTTGGTGTTGCGCTATGCTTGATTTTCCATAACAAGAAATCCCTGGCCAGGGTTGCTGAGATCTACTGGTAAGTGTTATCAGTAGTTTCTTGAACCATTATGGGCCTCACATCGGCATGACTTATCAGGCTATTGGGCTCTGACGTATACCACCCCCAGGCTGTGATATGCGGCATATTTGACGAAGAGACTGGACTGTACGGTAGTATTATTGATTGGATTCGCAGAAGTATGAGTAGGCTTGCTTGTTGATCTTCTGATCGCTCAATACCCTGGTGGCCGTAACGTTTAGCAGACCGCTGACGGCTTGTGGGTGACTGATATAATCACCGCCTACTGCCGGCGTATTGACGAGTCTTTAGAGTCCACAGAGGTTTCCTGGCTTAAGCGAAACGAAGTAGGAGCACATATGTGATATGTGTGGGACCGAGATTAATATGTGTATGTGATACCGTATTCTATTCTCGCGATATGTGATATCGGTCGGTTATATGTAATAGCCGGGCTGTCGAATCAAGTGTTGTTTCGATAAATTGATACATTTAATATTAGTCGGTTGTATGTGATATAGCCGGATTATTAAATCAAGTGTTGATTAATAATTTAATGTATAATTATATATTTGATATATTATCTTACATTAACTAATATTAGCCCACTTACGATTTCTTTTTCTCACTTGAGTACACTTAGTATATATGTGATATATATTAATGACACTATTTTGTGTCATGCTAGATGATAAATGAGACATGGGTGTATAAGACTCACACCATGCTTAACATAATGTAGGGTTTTATTTATCTAAAGTAAATCAAAATTAAATGGAAATTAGTCACACGGTTGAAGCTTGTGGAACCATTGACCAAGTCCACTAATTTTGTTTTACTTGAGATATTTATTAGCCCAACCATTAAGATTAGCCATGGTTTAGTCTCTACACGAGTCAGTATATGATATTAACTCACCCATGGTTCCCATTCTACACTTGACTTTTTTCCACGGTTGCTTTTCTTCAACTCCTTCCTCTAGCTCTCTTGCAATTTGGGAGGTGAAAAAAATGAGTGAGAAAAATATTTCTAAAGTGAGAAAAATTCCTACTTCATCATCCTCTACTATACTAGCCATTTAGTTTAGGGTGTTTGCTTCACTAATTCCATATTAGTGAAGAGGTAGCCTGAGTTGGTGTCTTCTCAACGTAGATCATCTTCGGCTTCGAAGACTTCAAGCAAGCTTGTTCCTTTCATCTTGTGGAGCCTTTCTAGAGTCTGGGAGTTCACTACTTGGAGCGAAGGGACTACTACACGGAGCTATTGAAGTAAAGGACCGGTCTACAAATGTTGTATTCCTTGTTCACTTTGATGTAAAGATATTTACATTCTAGTTTCGTTTAATTCTCTAGTTAAGATTCTAGGATAGGGTTCTTTAGCGTGCCAATTTTTTGAAAATGCCATGGTCGAAGCCTCCCGAAACCCAGCGGCGACCCTAGGGAACCCTACATATATACCATTAGTCTTACGTAGTTATATGATCACATCACAGAACTCAAGCAACAGAAGTCAATATATGAAATATTAGATATATTAGGATGTCTATGTTTTAAATTAAACCAGTAATGAAAAATACGGATTCCACGGTTGTGATGAATAGCCAAACCCACATCCCTAGACCTCTACGAGAGCGGCAAGTAACCCTGCCAATTCTAGAGTTAGGAGACCCGGTATCGACTCTTTGAGATGACCTCCTACTGGACTCTAGAACCCAGTTACTTATGCTCCCCGCCTTGGGTCTATCCTAATACCGAAAAGTAAATAATATACACCAATGGTGACATCATCCTCAATCCGGAAGTGTCCCAATAAAAGAATATTACATACATATTTTACATGAATGAAAATGAAAAACTCTCATTTCACGCAAAAACCCCCGGCTATTCAACACGACGATCCAATATAACATATCACAGCAATACATAAATATCACATGTCATCAACGCAAATAAATATGCGTATCCCAAATATCGTTGACATATAGCAACGAGATCGGGGATACACCACATATTACACTTTCGGCCGCAGAACAGAAAAAGAAACCTACAATAATTAGAATTCACAACATCCTTAGACATCATAAACCCGAAATATCACATACTTCGGATTTCATGCCAAATATAATAAACCTTGCCTTTTAGTCTCGAATTGAAAACTCTTTTTAATAACCAGTCGGGTAATTCAACAAGATTCTCGACTGGCTGATCGAACGCTCGTCGGGAACTTTAGTAGATGGCCGCACCCCCGATACCATCGACAAAGTGCACTTAGGCGGAACACCGTGGCCGCGAGCACCCGAATGGATTCTTTTGGCAACGGGGTTCTCCTATAGTCACTTGGCTGGGGCTATGGGGCATGGCTATCTAGTAGTGTTACCCGGCGAGTGTTCTCGTACTATACGAAATTGCGACGAAGTTTTGATCCGAATCGAAACTCCGTGGTAATCTATCAAAAGAGACTAAATTGCTAGATTTACAAAACACAAACTAGTTTTCACAAAATTAATTATTGTGGATTCTATATATTGTAACACATATCAATATAATCTAGACGATATTAAACATTTCTATCGAATTCTCAAACACCCACAAATCACAGACACCTCAACACTTGAGTCTCATTAAAAATACTCAGAAAGTGCCAAATGTCACTACGGAGCAGCACAAGAAAATGGAGTCCCTAACTCACCAACAATGCCACGGAACCGCGGCTAAACCCATGGTTTTGCCGTGGTTGCGCGGCCAATTGGTCGAGTTGGGCTCTCGTTTTTCTTGGGGCTCCATAAAAAACCCTGCATGATTTTCTGAATATTTTTAATCTTAAAAATTCCAACTTTTGAAAATTTTTACAGAAACTATGGAAATTTAGGGTTTCGAAACTCGATCGAACACTTTAACTTCGTTTAGACTACGCCTAATGCTCTAGTTTGGCTCTGATACCATGCAAGTATGTCTAAGCAACACTACTAGGTTTCTAGAGGTATCAAGTATGCAATTTACAAAAATCTAGTGGGCTAAGCTATACTAATCTAGAATCGAACTAGAGAATTAGGGTTTATAAACATGTAAGCAAGTTTTACACTAAGTGAATAGAGAATACAAGCTTTGTAGACCGGTCATTCACTTCTAAAGCTCCAAGCAGTAGTCCCTTAGCTCCAAATAGTGGTCCCTAGAACTCTTCTTAGGCTCCACTTGGTGAAAGGAACGAGCTTGCTAAGTCGTCTTCGAGGCCGAAGACGATCCACCTTGAAATTACTCTAACTCAAGCTACCTCTTCTCTAATCTAAGAATTAATGAAGCAAACAACCTACACTAATGGGCTAGATGAGAGTAGGTTGATGAAGTAGGAATTTTGCTCACTTTAGAATTCTTTTTCTCTTTTTCTTTTTCTTCTCAAGAAAAATCTAGAGGAAGATGATGAACTAGGGTGAAAGAAATATCTCAAAGATATTATGTAGAAAGTTAACCATAGGCTAAGGATAAATGATCGGGTTTAAAAATATCTAGAGTAAAACAAAAATTAGTGGAATGAGTCATGACTTCTACATGCTTCTACAAGCATCTTAAGCCATGCTCATTTCCACTTCATTTTAATTTTACTTTAAAAATAAATCCCCAATATTATCCTAAGCCATAGTGTGAGTCTCATACATCCATGTCCTATGTATCATCTAGCATGACACAATAATGTTATACACACACACACACACATACAAGAGAAGAAATCTATTAGTGAGCTAATATTAGTTAATATATATTAATATATCAAATATATATATATATATATATATATATATATCAAATTATTAAATCAACACTTGATTCAATAATTCGGTTATATCATATATGACCGAATATATATATATATATCAAATTATTAAATCAATACTTGATTCAATAATCCGGTTATATCATATATGACCGACTAATATCACTTTTATATATATATATATATATATATATATATATATATATATATATATTAATTTATCGAATCAACACTTGATTCAATAACCCGGTTATATCACATATAACCTCATCGATATTATATATTGCGAGATTAGAATACAGCATCACATACACGTATTTAATCAAGCATCCGCACATATCACATATGTGCCCTACTTCGTTTCGCTTGAGCTAGGAAACCTCTGTGTGGGACTCTAAAGACTCGTCAATACGCCAGCAGTATGTAATGATCACATCAGTCGCCTACAAGCCGTCAGCGGTACTAGCTGAACGTAACGACTACCCAGGAATTGAGCGAATAGAAGATCAACAAGCAAATTTGTCCAAACTCCCATAAAGAGAATAAGTAACATTTACCATACAGTCCGGTTTCTTCGTCTGATATGTCGCATACCAAGTCTAAGGGTAGAATCGTCAGACCCCGGTAACTTGATAAGTCATGCCAATGTGTGGGCTATAACCGTTTGAGAAACTACTGATAACTCTTACTAGTAAATCTCATCAGCCTTGGCCAGGGACTTACTGTTATAGCCAATTGAGTATAGCGCAATATCAACTCCCTATACCAGGAGAGACGAAACCCCTCATATAGCTCATTGCCTCCATGTGACTCGAAACTGTACCCAAAATCCACCAGTTTGCATGACTCCTTTGAACCGTAGTAGGGAGGAAATCAAAGCACAGTGGGAACCACACAAGATTCTATAACGATCTCGGGTCTACAGACTAATCTGTACCAGTGTCACCAGAGAACTGCTATCTGACGATGTGTATGGTACCATCTAGGAGTTCTCGGTGAGTCATGTTCGGTGTACCCATTCTCTAATGAGCACCTATGTACAATCTTTGATGTCAAACACCAATGGTTATGGGATCAACCATCGCCCCCATACAGAGTCAAGAAACGTACACACTAGTCTACTCTGGAATATCGATGCCCTGTCTCGATACCCCTTCGACTAGGAACGGTTAAAAGATGTGCTTGCGGACTATACAAGCCTCACTAGTATGATCTGCATCATAGTTTTGGTAGTCAAGCTAACATCCTAAGCGTTTTATTAACATGTATCAGAGAGACAGAATAATATAAGTGTATATGTTAAGATAAAGTGCAACCAGATAGCATATTATCATGTCGAGCAAGAAAGTCCTCTATATATATATATGTCCAATCATATACTATAATATACAATAATGGTCTCCAGGGCATACATATAACTAACGTGCACTGCACATAGAAATGAAAAGACAGAAAAACAAACATATGCTAAATGTTGTGTACACAGAGAGGGACACGTGTACACAATCCACCGGCCCCTACCCACCTTTGGACCGGCGAGATGCCTCTAAAGGCCGGCGCCGACGGGTCCCCCATACCCAATGAAGCCCGTGTCTTGCACATAAAACCCTTGGCCTATCCTATTACCCCTGCACTATTTGATTTCTCTGAATTTAAACAGAGACTTCAATTTCATCTTTAAATCCAATTTTAATGCATTTTAATTCATTCTTTCAATTCCAAAACCCTAATTCCCCACCATAAATACAACCCCTTACCCTAGCCTCTCCTCATTCTGAAATCTCTAGCCAAAATTATCAAATTTTTCTAAGTACAAGTGGAGTAGAAGTGAAGTTAGCCTAAGACCAAGTTCCGGCGAGGAATCGAGCAAGTTCCGGCGTCCCCAAGACGCCGTAGCGATCAAGCTATCTTCTTCTACCTCTTTCCTACCCTTCTAGCTAGTAATTCGCTCCCCATTCTACTCTTTCTTCTTAAAAAGTTCTCTTTATAAAACATGTCGGTAAGTGGAGTTACTACCGACATCTCATTCTAAAACCTAAAAAATTCATTATTTTCTTCCATAACTTTCATGCAAACTCTTACCCTATGTTTATAACCATGAATCTAATGTTTAGAAATAACTTTCACTTTAAAATATCATGCTAGATAACTTTAATTTAACTTTTACAGTAAAATACTATGAACTTTGTATCTACCATATTTTATTAATTTGCTTAATCATATCTCTAGAAAACTTCACGGGGTAATGACCTACCCCTCATATACACACATATTTACATAGCACGATACTCTTGGAAACATATTTTTGTGGCAAATACAATATTTCATTAAAATACCATGAACTATAAAAACTCGCTTTTCTTTTGAATTGTATTATCAAAACTCTTTGCAAATATACCTCTATAACCTTCTTTAAGGAACCCGCTATTGGATGGTGCGGATTATCGCACATTCTTGGGCTAGTAGAGCGAGATGCAGATCTCCTCACGGAGCATTCGGTCTCGAAAGATTTTAATACGATTTTTAAGAAAAACAAGATTTTCTATTTAATAATAAAATTAATTTTTAATATTATATAAATATTAACAAACCACATATTTTCAAGTTATAATAAAATTCCATGTTTTTCTAAAAATAAAAGAATGACAATTTTCACTAAAATACCTTCAAGTATCAATACAAGACAAGTCTTATACTAAAATATCTTGAACTATTCAAGCTAGGTAAATATTCACTAATATACCTCACTCTTTAAAATGCACATCCATGAAAACCCTAAAGAACATAAATAAGTATTCGAGATTTATTTTGAAAGTATATAAAATATTTTTCATAAAACCCCTTCAAGTTATATAAAATTACATTAAGGACCTTAGTAAGTATAAGTTTAAGAGGGATCAATTCTCTTAAGCCTCAGGAAGCCGGAGAAAGTGAGTGCTTGCTTATTTAAGGTAGAAAACTTAACGGTGTTATCAAATGTAATTGTCTTGGAAAATGACATAAATCTTGCCGTCCATGTGCCGCAGTTACCGATAATCCCCGAATCCAATTCAGAATTCAAATCAGTTCTAAATGTCTGACTCAAGTCTGAGTCTAAATGAAGCTTGAATTCAATCCAAACTCAATCCAATTCAACATGAATCCAATATATCAAACATGAATACTTGAACCTGAACCTGAATACCAGAACAATATCAATATGCAAACATGACATGACTTGACTGAACCATAGCTATATCTCGACTTGATTACATGCTTACTTGTTTACATCCTGAACCTGATTACATGAACAACTTGTATCCATGGTCTCGGCAAGTCTGATAACTATAATCAATATAATAAACATTACGGGGTTTAACGGGGTATACTGGTACGGAATGTATTAGAAGTGGAACGAGATGGTCACTAAAAGACACCTACCTGAATATCCTGTGCCGTTGTCCTGTGGGTTTTGACGGGGCCTCGTACTACGGGTTACCATAGTCCACGGAGCAAGTTGGACTGCTCTCGTATACACTGATACCTTCTGTACCAAATTACAAATAATTACGTTAGTATAACAAATATATACCTGTATAAATTTACCAGTCATATATTCTCTACTTGTCCTATTCTATTGTATTCTACTCTTACTTTTGGGACTTACCGAGCGCTAGTTCGCTGACGACATTCCTTCTATTTCTTTCTTTGGAATGTTCATCAGGAGGATCGGACCCTTAGGAGATCGAGCCCAATCAGGACGATTTGGAACAGTTCATAGAGCGGCCAGACTTCTAGTCTTACTTGTACTTATTTCAGTTCATATGCCACTGTTTAGACATTACTTTCTATCATTACATATTTTCTTTTCAAATCAGTTGTAATGTAAAGAATAAATATTAATAAAAGTTGTTGTTCATATTACATCTCTTGTCATTCTTGTGCATTTATTTATATTGCTTATTTACGCTTAGCGTGTTTACTTCTGAGTAAATATGTCGTGTGCCTGCCACGCCTACTTCCATGTACGCCAGGAAGCAGGGTGTGACAATTATAAATAATATAAGATTGATGATTTTTTTTGATGGATTTATTAAATCAGATTATTAAAAGATTCAGTTGTGAAGATCTGAAGGGCTAAATTGCAAAGACAATATCATTCAAATAATCTGTTTATGAATTTTGATATACCAGAAGTTTGGTATAGACTTTTGGTGAAGGAAATGTTCATTTTCAAATCTCTGTATATATTTCAGAGACGTCTAAGGAGACGTGTCCTGAAGGAAATATTTGAACTACAGACATCTGGTACAGACGTCTGGTGAAGGAAATATTTGAACTACAGACGTCTGGTACAGACGTCTGGTGAAGGAAATTTGAACTGCAGACGTCTGGGTATGACATGGCAGTTACTGGTGTTGGGGTAAAAATTTACACCCCGGTTGACTAAGTCAAAAATCAAATTCAACCCCAAGCTAAGTGGGCCCAAGCCCAGGTCAAGTGGGCCAATGCCCGGGTCGAGCCCGAACATGAAACGGTCGGCCTCCCCCATGCCAAAATAAAATTTTGGTAATGAATAATTTTGGTGTATTTCTTTTATTTTATTTTATGAATAAATATAAGAAAAATGGGCATAAAGCCAAATTTTGTAAAACCCATGGCTCATGTGCAAAAGAAATGAGCACATGAGGCATGGGATAGGCAAAATGCCATTTTGTAAAGCCCAAGGGGCTATATGTAATGTGTATAGCCTATAAAGGCAAAGATGATGAAAATATCTCAATAACTTTTTCTCTCTCTCAAAAGATTAGGGTCTGTGCCTCCTTCTCCTTCCTCAAGGTCCTAAACCTTCTTCTTTTTAAAATTAAATCAAGAGTTTAACTCTTTCTAAAAATAAATAGTTTTTCACCATCAAACCCTTGAAGGGGAACTCAGATCTTCTATCAGATCTCAAAAAAGATTTTGAATCTCACCCTCCCCTTTTTCCTCCAAGATCCGGCCAACAAAGAGGATGAAGAAGGAGACCCATCTCCGAAAATACCACTTTGGAAAAGATCCAAGACTCAAGAGAAGATCCAAGGCTTAAGAGAGAAGAACCTCTGAAGATCTTTGGGGAGTTCAACTCCAAGACCCAAATCCTTAAAGGAGTTTAACTCCAAATCTAGGTCTTTTGGAGTTTAACTCCACTCAAAATCCTCTTTTGGAGTTTAAATCCTATTTCTGAGGCTAAAAGCCCCTTCTTTTCGCCGGAGCCCAAGCGCCCAGCGTCCACATGCCGGGCACGTGAGGCGCTCGCGCCCAAACGCCGAGTGCCCACATGCCGGGCACGTGAGGCGCTAGCGCCCAAGTGCCCACGTACCGGGCACGTGAGGCGCTAGCGCCGAAGCGCCTAGTGCTCAAGCGCCCCAGCGACCACGGGCCGGGCACGTCAGGCGCTAGAGCCTAAGTGCCTAGCGCTCAAACCCTCAGCGCCCAGCCCCCGCGTGCTAGGCACATGAGGCGCTGGTGTTCACGCGTCCTTTGGACGCCATTTCCCCCCTTATTTTATATACACTTCACACTAAAAACACCTCCCCCGTTAGAAAATTTTTCTAACGAGGCACTGCCCCGCACCCCGCACTCCTTCTAACGGGGCGTTACCCCACACCATGCAAAGGGGCTGCTAGCCCCTTGACCCCCATCCCGCAATCCGAGTAGCGGGACCCCCCGTAAAAACTCTGCGGGTCCCCCGATATATCCAAAACCACTTTAAAACACAACATTGCATGTTGAGTTCGCATGACCTGTTTGACCCGTCAATCGGAGGTTCTCTTGCTCCAAAGGCGAGGGGTAATTAACGGCATCTTAGTCCGCGGCTGCCGGAGATTCGGATCCCCATAATCAATAAACCCCAGCCTACCCTAAGCAGGGGGAATCTGTAATGCGCCTGACAAGCGCGCGCATATTCCCATTTCAATGGGGTGACGAAAAACACCCTACAAATTTTGGCACCCCCAGTGGGACATTTCTCTCCTCCCATATCCCAGGTCAAGCGTTCATGAGAACTCATTTAACATATATGCCGATGTTTGTACTGAAATAATATTTTTATCGTGCAGCAATCAAATTTCAACGACGATATCTTCTGAGATGAATTCAGCTTCCGACGCGACCCCGATCTCGTACATGGTCAAGATCAATGCCCGTATGGTTTTCCCTGCCAGTCTCAGCCGGCAATGGGAGGAGCCACCACGTCAATTTGGTTCCGTCATCATCTACCCTGCTGGAAGCGCTCATCTGGTGGAGGTCACGGCAAACCAAGCGGCCAAACCGACCTTAAGGGGCAGGAGGCCGAACGTTGTGGTCGCCAAAGCATCCGACCCCAAATGCAAATCCGTATTTGAACGGCTCTCCACTGTTCCAACTGGGGGCAAGGCCGTCAACACCAATGGGGCCATAAAGCAGCTCCAGCAAGTTCAGATGGTGCCCTTGACAATCGCGCGAGCAGGAAACTTCTCTGGGATCTCGGTCAATCGGTCTACGGCGTCTTCCCGAAGATCCGAAATTAGCCAAGTGCTCAAAACAGAAAGGCTGAGACAGAAGCGACTCAGGTATCGAGCCAACAAGAGGGCTACGACTTCGGCCAAGTAGAATCTTGTGAGGTTCCAAAAGCAGGGTTACTCCATGACGACGGCTGAGTCGGCCGTAAAAGTCAGCAATTCTTTTGAACCTGTGAAGTGGGTTCAGAAAAATGCCATAACCGCCAGAATCAAGAAGACGGCAGTCCGAATGATGTTGCAAAGAGAAGTGTCCCAGCCCCGACAGAGAAAGCGTGACACCATCTCTTCAAGTGTCTATCAGGCACTCTGTGCCGCGCGAAAGCAGCGAAGCAAAACCAGAAAACAAGCGCCAGCACCACTCATGAATCCGGTCAGGCCAGCCATCTTCAATCGATTGTCCGCTATCAAAACAGAAGGGCCAAGACGGTGGTCCACAGAGTCAGCTACCAATAATGAAATGATGGCCGGATATGTTGTCCACACGGTCTATATGGCAGGCACGCGCCCCAGTGACAACCTTCGAAGCAAAAGCAAGGATGGGGCCACCACATCCCAAGCCCAATCTGGCTTGAATGTGGTTGCCGCATCCCAAGAATAGCCGCCTCCGCTGGATGATGAAAATCCTCTCGATGAGGATGATAGGCAGAAAGATCCCTCAGTCCATGTAGAGTCAAGCTCGGACATCGAGGAAGAGCTGACTTTCCGTCCCAGGACCGCGGAGCAAGAGCTGCTTCAAGAGCTTCGAAAACAGCTCAGGAGCAAAGATAAAGAGATGGCCAAGCTCTATTCGAAAATCAGCACGTCGCCCACTTTAAAGCATCCTGGGGAAATACAAGGGGCGATGTTGCGCTTCTTCTTCGTCAGTTTGTCAATAGCCTGACCGGTGTTGCTTTCGACTGGTACGCAAGCATACCAGATGGGTCCATCATTACTTTTGCCCAAATGCAGTCTCTATTTCGGCAAAAATTCATGAGCGTCAGTGACAAAATATCCATCGCCGACCTCATGAGAACCAAGCCGGGGAAGAATGAAAGCAACACCGACTTTATCGCCTGATGGCGTAATCTCACGGTCAAGTGCGAACCACCACTGGAGCAGGACCAGTCCGTCAGCCTTCTCATTGGGAACCTCGGCAATGGGATGGTCCCATTCTTGTGTACAGCAGGCCTCAAGACGTTTCAGGAGCTAACCAAGAAAGTCCAAATGCTGGAACGCTCGAAGCAAGAGTCTACCCTAGACTCTCCAAGAGACAAGACTTGGAAAAGTAAGAGGGATGACAACCATAGAAGCGGGAATTCCAGCAGTACCAACGCCTTCAATGCGTCTGACAATGAAGATAAGCGAAAGGCAGGCGATTCCAAAACCAACCGATCTCGAAAGCCATTGCTGGGAGGAGAAGGGTCTTCCCTAGAGGAGAAAAAGAACAAGCTTTACTCTTTCAGAAGAGACAAGGTCCGCAAGATATTCAAAGATGCCTTAAACAATGGTCTACAATTGCCGAAATCGAAGAGACCGCATGAAGCAAAAATGACGGACAATCCCCCGTATTGCCCGTACCACAGAGTAGTGAGCCACGCGATCGAGGATTGCTATATTTTCAAAGACTGGATTGAGAAGCAGTGCAAGACTGGAGAGATCGAGCTGTCCAAGAGTGTATTGGTAAACAACCAAGCTGCAACCACCAACTTCATACAGACACAAGCTGAAGCCTTCTGGGAGCAGACAGCTGAACCCACTGCCCTGAGAAATGAAACCGACTCACCGCAGCCTATGTGGAGTATGCACATATCTAATAAGACGAAGAAGATGCTAAAGTTACTTCGGAAAGAGCCCAGAACAGAATGGGAAAAGCAGAAGAGGCCCACCATTCCAGCTGCCAATTCGGCTCAATCAGGCTCAAAATCCAAAAAGCTTAAGAAGAAGAAAAGTGCAGCTCGACGCGAAAAGGAGTCTACAGGGAGATCGACCATTCAAAAATATATCGATTCCTTCGAAGAATACGAACAAAAAGAAAGAACTCTAATTCAATTGAAAGAGTTCTTCCCTGCAGAAGCAGCTAAGATTCCGAAGGAGCTAGAAGAAGACTCCAATGAAGAGATTCATATAGTGACCTGCTACGCCATCCATCTGGGCAGCGACTCTGAGGAAGAGCTCTGTTTTCCTGAAGAGGACGAGGAGCTCACCACAAAGGCTAACCAAATCCAGCTCAGAAGCGGCAGGGCTCTACCGCCGAGTCAGGGCAATGCCTCAAAAGGGAAGGAAAAACAAATCCCTAATGAAGAAGATGGCGGAGAGCCGGCTCATGAAAATTCGAGTCCTTCCTCGGTGGACTATAATATCTTGGCTCATCTCTGAAAGCTTTCGTTTCTCCTGAGCATCTATGATTCCTTGGTCCTATCTAAAGAGCTTAGAGATGTTCTCATTCACGCTCTACAAAACCCCGAGCGGTATCAGGCTCGCTTTGCAGAAAGTAATATGAAAGAAGCCCAGTATGCTCTGCATGCCGCCATGGTCATGTTTAAGGACGAAGACTTGCTACTGGGAACGGCTGAGCATAATCGGCCGCTTTACGTGATCAGGTACAGCGACGGAGATCAGATTAATTGCATATTGATTGATCCTGGATCCTCAGTGAACATCATGAACTAGCGGACTCTGAAGAGTTTGTCAATGGACGTCCGGCACCTGTCAAGAGAAAGGATTGTCATTCAAGGCTTCAATCAAAACTGCCAGCAAGTTCTGGGGTCTATAGTTCTGCCAATCAATTTGAGGATCTGCAAACCGAAGCTAAGATATACGTGATCGACACTGACACGTCTTATAAAATTTTCTTGGGACGGCCGTGGCTCCATGATTACGGTATCGTTCTGTCAACTCTCCATCAGTGCATGAAATATACCAAAAACGGAGAAGAAAGACGCATTGATGGAGACATCCAGCCGGTCGGTGTGCATGAAGTCCGGTATGAAGATTCTCGGTACTTTTTGAATCTCCAAGTACTGAGCCACAGCTGACCAAAGATAGAACGGTCCCGAAACTCAAAGGCAAATCTGAGCCGGCTGTCGCTTTCAAAAGAAAAAACCCCAAGTGCGTCCGCATTTCGGCAGTGACACTGATGAGTCCGATGCTGGAAGTCCGACCTTCCGTAAAACCCATCCTCATTTTGGTAGTGATACGGACGGGTCCGATATTGAAGGCTCATCCGGCAGCAAAATTCGCCCTCGTATAGGCAGTGACACTGAAGAATCAGAAGAAGAGGATCCGTTTTGCAGCAGCTGTGCAAATCAGGCCCCCACGCAACAAGCAAAGCTATGAGAGACCTTCGAAATTGTAGAAGGGTCCCTAGCCGTCACAAGGGTGCTGAAGCAGATATGCAAAGAGCTCGATGCATAGTCAGTCTCCACCGTAGACTAGCTGAATAGCTTCTATGTTCCCGGGAGAAAGAGTGGGCAGGAGGGCATCCTGTTTTATGGCTCAAATCCTGTCGTGCACCCGGACGATTTGTCTGTCATGTTCCTTCCCTATGAGAGAGGCATAAGAACCATCCTCAATCCCAGATACTATACGTCCGAGATGCGGGAATATTTCAAAAGATGCGGATGCCGATTATATCAAACGGAGTCCGAAGCAAAGTTTTATGAAGGGCCATGGCATCCGCCTCAGGTTCGAGCACTCATCGATGGACGAATTCCAGATAGACGGGGCATGGGTTTCATTCAGCCTGATGCCAAAGTATGTTATATGATCCATATTGGTGAAGTCGGCGAAGGGTCAAATGATGAAGACGAGCTAGCCGAGCCAGAAGAAGCCCCTCAAGAGCTCAAAGATGGTGGACAAGCAACCTTCGATGAGCTAACTGAGATCGATTTGGGAACACCTAATAATCCAAGGCCGACCTACATCAGCTCACTCCTGTCAGAGGAAATGAAGGAGCAAATAATTGCCTTGCTGCATGAGTTCTCTAACTGCTTCGCGTGGACATACAAAGAAATACCTGGCCTCTCCCCTGAAGTGGCCGTGCATAAGCTGGCTATATCTCCTGATGCTAAGCCAGTCAAACAAGCTCCTCGAAGAATGAGAAGGGAACTAGAAGAAAAGGTCATCGAGGAAACTAAGAAACTCATCGATGCCGGCTTCATCAGGGAAGAGAAATATGCGGACTGGATCGCATGCATAGTCCCAGTGAAGAAGAAAATGGGCAGATCCGAGTTTGTGTCGATTTCAGGGACCTCAACAAGGCATGTCCTAAAGACGAATTCCCGCTACCGGTCATGGAAATGATGGTCGATGACACCTCAAATTACGAGTTGTTCACCTTTATGGATGGCTCGTCTGGATATAATCAGATCAAGATGTCGCCTGAGAATAAGAAACACACAGCATTTCGAACCCCGATCGGAATATAATGCTACAAAGTGATGCCGTTCGGACTGAAGAACGCAGGTGCTACATATCAAAGGGCAATAACCAATATCTTTGATGACCTAATCCATAAAGTCGTCGAATGCTATGTTGATGATCTGGTCGTCAAGACGAAAGCCAAGGCCGATCACATCCAAGATCTTAGGACCGTTCTCACGAGACAGAGGGAATACGATCTGAAGATGAATCCTCTAAAGTGCGCTTTAGGCGTGCCATCGGGAAAATTCCTGGGCTTCATAGTCCGACATCGAGAGATCGAAGTTGAGTCATTAAAGATAAATGCCATCATGGAGATGCCCCCTCCAAAGAGTCTGACGTAGCTAAGATCTTTTCAAGGCAAGCTTGCTTATATACGAAGGTGTATCTCAAATTTATCGGGGAGATGTAGGCCCTTCTCAAAGCTCATGAAGAAAGGAGCTCCTTTTATCTGGGATGCTGAATGTCAAGAAGCGTTCGAAAGCATCAAACAGTACTTGTTGCACCCTCCAGTGCTGGTCGCTCCCATTCCAAATAAACCGCTAATTCTCTATACTGCCGTGCTAGATGAATCACTCGGTGCGCTCCTTGCCTAGAACAACGAGGAAGGAAAAGAAAATGCCCTCTACTACCTCAGTCTAACTCTAGTCGGGACGGAACACAACTATTCCCCGATCGAAAAGCAATGCCTGGCTCTGATATTCGCTGTGAAGAAGCTGAGGCACTATCTGCTTGCTCATCGGGTTATGTTGATCTCCAAGGTCGACCCGCTGATTAGTGTTGGATTTTACGATCAAAGATAATTTACCGCAATCAAGAACGGCGTCGCTTTGCAGCTAGCCGGTGAGTACGGGTCGGTCCACAGGGATGTGTAATTTTCCTAAGAGTGCTTACGAGCTAATTCCAATGGTTGTTTGGTCTTTTAATTGAATCTAAAAACTAAGTTGTACGATGATTAGAAACTTGCTAGGATTAGGTCTAAGGTGGAGTTTGATAAGATTGAATGTCACACCTCTTTCAATGCCCTAAATTAAATCTTTTAGAAGTTATAGCAATTATTAGTAAAGAGGATTAGGATGATTGGGAAGAAACGAAGTTTCTTCCTCTAGATCCTTGTCCTTCCTTTCCTAACGATTGCTCTAACCTTCATGGAAGACATGCATGTCCGGTCCTTTATACTACGGTTTCACCGTTACCTCATGGGTAGGGTGCCGTAGGGAGCGGATCATGCATGCATGCATGAAGTTCTAGTTATTAAAAATAATTGGGCACGAAAGAGATGAGAGATCTTCATCTCTCAATCCCTCCCTTATTCCTAACCCTAACAAGCGAGGAAATTGCTCGCTCATTAGGGGATCTATTAAAAACATCATTTTAAGATTGTGTATTTTTAGATCTACTGGATTAATTTTCCTACTGCAGTTTAAAAGATTCTACACTAGAATTAACTAAGGCAAAAGATTAATTAATCTAAGGCAAGAATTTAATTATAAACTAAGGCAGAAATTAAATGATGAACTTACAAGAAAGATGCTCTTAAATCTTCCAAAGAATCTGAATTTTTATTTATTGAAAAGAGGCATCCCTAATACAATCTTTAGAATACATTTTTATAGGGAATAGGAAAATTAGGGTTACGATTGCTTGCACATGTGCTATTACAGATATACCCCCTAAAATTCCTAACAAAATCACCGACACACCGCCACGAGAAATCTGCACCGACATGTGCAGCAGATGGCCGCGGAACCGCGGCATGGGTGGGGGTAGGGCCGCGGTTCCGCGGCCCATTGATGAGATCAAACAGTGAAAATGTTTGTGCTGCTTTCTGGTGTCTTGTTCTTTTTATTTCTTCAGTACTTTTCTCCATTTGGATTCTATATCTTCTTCAGATCTTTCAGTGAACTTGTAATGGTCTTTTAACCGTTTGCTTTAACATCTTGGACCTTGCGTTGCCTTGTACCTTTGTGAACTGTTCTTCATCTAGGCTTGACTAGGATCCTTCTACTTGTTGGTCAAAAGTCTCTCGTTTGTATCATCTTTTGTCTTTTTCACTGTTTTCGCTCCAAGAACCTGTAACCTGTAACATGTAGCAGACATGCGTCAAAAGCACCTGTTTATTTATAAAATGAATAAGAATGGGGAATATAATAATGCAATATTATGGTATGAACAAATACCCCCAAACTTATCTTTTGCTCGTCCTCGAGCAAACTTATTATTTTATTCTCGATAAAACCTAACCGCACTTTCGCAGGAAAATGCGATTGCACTGAGCACGTGCAACAAGCCGTTAAACCTCTAGGTGTCCCTAGTAGGAGGAGTGTTGTCTCCTGAGGGTTTTCAACGGATTACACCCACAAAATCCAATCAATTTGGCTTTTCGACTTTAATTCTACAATTAGGTTTTCTAACAAGGAATTCTATTATCATCGACTCGTAAACTATCCACCCGTATTCTTTACACTTTCTCATTTTTTTAACTTAAGATTATATATGTTCTATAGAATCACTCAGCTTTCGGCATTTCTTAAGTTTTCCTTCTAGGATTCCATCTCCACTTAGGAATTTTTATCAACTCTACTAAAGATACAAGTTCTATTCTTCATTCCTTTCTCTTATCTAAACTCTAATCATATATCCCCACGTGTGTGTATAAATCACTCCTACACTTGGAAATTCAAATCAAGTAATCATACCCTTGTCCGTTGTCCAAAACACTTATTAATTGGTGAATTTTTAATTGAATTTTGCTTACACATCCTTCATGCGACCGTTAATACTTCTTGAGGTACCAACGACCGATTACAAGATGCGTTTGCACTTTAAAGCGTACTTCCTAGTCTTGTAACACCCAAGGCTTTTAGCAGTGACTCCCAAACCAGTTGGTCTAAGGCACTAGGTGATGAAGCACCCTCGCTAAATATTTTTCTATTTTTGCAGCCTTAAGTAATCACAAAAACCAGTGTTCATTTTTTTATTCTTTATTCACACTTATATTTTTTCATTTTCTTCGTACGAAGGACTTTAGACAAGAGCATTTCAAGGTCTCCTCTACTATTCCAAGTTTCAAGGTGCGTGATTGTGCAATTTGTAGGGTATACATTTTCAGAATCTATACTTAAGCTAGGAATTATCTTTCAAACTTATACTCTAATAAAAATCAATACTTTTTCCTTTATTTCGATTTAGCTCAAGAAGTGAACCCAAAATTTGCCTATTTCTAAATAAACTACAAAGACATATACTTTCTACCGTTAATCTTTAAAGAAGGTTATTTTTAGGGTTTTTAATTTACTAAGTCTAAGATCTAGTTGTTCGTAGCCAGTTAACCTATTTGTCAAACTCAAGTTAAATATGGCCAAAATTGAATACAGTAATTTTTATAATTTTTGAATTTTTTTTTCAATTTTTATGAGTTTTCAAATAAATATGCAAATGCAAAAATATACATATGAATGCGAAGGAAAAAGACGTACCGAGCATACCCCCAAACTTAAACTGGACAGTGTCCTCACTGTCATGCTGCACCAAGAGGGTCGATAATGTCGGCAATGCCCTGCTTATTAACATATTTACAAATGATACACACCCCCAAACTTATTTGAAATAAAGTTTTGGAAAAATTGATTGGAAATTCGGGGGTGAAAGTGGAGGAAAATCAATCAGTGTAAATCGGCTCCTGCAACAACAGGAGCTCTTCCGAATGGTCCGCTGTGAGGAACGGTTTCAATCGATGTCCATTAACTTTGAATAAAGTACCGTCCTCAGAATTTTCAAGATCGACTGCACCGTGCGGATAAACGGTGCGAACTACAAATGGACCTTTCCACCTAGAACGGAGCTTGCCGGGGTGATAATGTAACCGAGTATCATAGAGTAAAACCTGTTGGCCAGGTTTAAATGTTTTACGCAAAAGGTGTTTATCGTTGAACACCTTTGTTCGGTTTTTAACAATTACTGTATTATCATATGCCTCATCCCGCAGCTCTTCTAGTTCATTCAACCGCAGCTTTCGATTGCTGCCCGCATCTCCTAAAGATAAATTCAACTCTTTGATAGCCCAAAATGCCTTATGCTCAATCTCTACTGGGAGGTGGCAAGCCTTCCCGTAAACAAGCCGGTATGGAGACATACCAAGATCGGTCTTATATGCAGTACGGAAAGCCCATAGTGCATCGATCAGTTTGAGTGACCAATCTTTACGGTTTTTAGAAACCGTTTTCTCCAAGATTTGCTTGATTTGCCGATTTGAAACTTCGGCTTGCCCACATGTTTGGGGATGGTATGACGTTGACAGCTTGTGGGTGATAGAATCTTTGCGCATTAAGGACTCAAAAGTCCTATTGCAAAAGTGAGAACCATTATCACTTATTATCGCTCGAGGGTGCCCAAATCGAGAAAAGATGTGTTTTTTAAGAAATCGAACGACAACCTTATTGTCATTCATTCGGCTAGGCACATCCTCGACCCACTTGGAAACGTAGTCAACAGCCAAGAGAATATAGACATTTCCAAAAGAATTTGGAAACGGTCCCATGAAGTCTATACCCCAAACATCAAAAATATCCACAACCAAAATTGGTTGGAGCGGAATTTCGTTTCTCCGTGATATCAGGCCCAAGTGTTGGCACCGGGAGCAAATCTTGCAGTATTCATATGCATCCTTAAAGAGTCGTGGCCAGTAGAAACCACACTGCAAGATTTTCTCGGCTGTCTTCTTTGGGCCAAAGTGCCCGCCACATGCTTGATCGTGGCAAAAAGACAGCACACTCTTAAACTCATTTTCCGGTACACACCGACGAATGATTTGGTCGGAACAGTATTTAAAAAGATAAGGTTCATCCCAGTAAAAATGCTTTGCTTGGGACAAGAATCGAAGTTTATCCCGTTTCGACCAATCTTTAGGTATCAAGCCGGTGGCTAAGTAGTTTACTATATCAGCGAACCATGGTTCGCAAGAAACGGTCAAGAGTTGCTCATCGGGAAAAGCTTCAGTGATAGGAAGTTCAAGTGTAGGCGAAGAAGGAAGTCGTGACAGGTGATCGGCTACTACGTTTTCACATCCTTTTTTGTCCCTTATGACAAGGTCAAACTCTTGTAGCAGGAGGATCCAACGTATTAGCCTCGATTTAGCATTCTTCTTCGCAAAAAGGTGGCGAAGAGCTGAATGATCCGTATACACAATGACTGAAGAGCCGATTAAATAAGGCCGGAAATTTTCAAGTGCAAACACAACTGCTAAAAACTCTTTTTCTGTTGTTGTGTAGTTTAGTTGGGCCTCATTTAACGTACGGCTAGCGTAATAAATCACGTGCGGCATCTTGTTAATGTGCTGTCCAAGAACAGCACCAGTGGCAAAGTCTGATGCGTCGCACATGATTTCGAAGGGGTGCGTCCAGTCTGGAGATGAAAGAATGGGCGCAGAAATGAGAGAGCGTTTCAATGACTCGAACGCTCTCATGCAAGTTTAGTCAAAATCAAATGTTGTGTCCTTGGCCAATAAGAGAGTCAAAGGTCTAGCAATCTTGCTAAAATCTTTGATGAACCGTCTATAAAAACCGGCGTGGCCAAGGAAAGCTCGGATGTCTTTGACGTATTTAGGAGGAGGAAGATTAGAAATGACTTCAATTTTGGCTCTATCAACCTCTATGCCGTTTTGCGAGATGACATGTCCTAAGACAATGCCTTCTCGCACCATAAAATGGCACTTCTCCAAATTCAAAGTTAGGTTCTTATCCCTACAGCGGGTAAGAACCGCGTCAAGATGTCGTAAACACTCGTCGAAGGAGTCCAAAAATGGAGAAATCATCCATAAAGATCTCCAGAAACTTTTCAACCATGTCTGAAAAGATCCCCATCATACACCGCTGAAATGTCACGGGTGCATTGCATAACCCAAAGGGCATGCGACGATAAGCAAAAGTGCCAAAGGGATAAGTAAATGTGGTCTTGTCTTGATCCTCTTTGGCGATGGGGACTTGGTTATAGCCGGAATAGCCATCCAAAAACCAATAGAACTTGTGCCCAGACAATCATTCTAGTATTTGGTCAATGAAGGGTAAAGGAAAGTGGTCTTTCCTTGTCGCGGCAATGAGTTTCTATAGTCGATGCAAACTCGCCACCCAGTTTGGGTGCGAGTGAGAATTAACTCATTTGCCTCATTGGTAATGACCGTGATACCCGATTTCTTTGGCACAACATGAATGGGGCTAACCCATTGGCTATCTGAGATAGGGTAAATGATACCACTATCAAGACACTTAACAATCTCCTTCTTGACAGCCTCTTTCATAATGGGGTTGAGGCGTCTTTGTGGATCCCTTGCCGGCTTGGCATCATCCATCAAGTGTATATGATGTTCGACTATTAGGAGACTAATCCCCTTGATGTACACCATAGACCAACCAAAAGCTTGCCGATTATTGTGTAAGACCATTAAAAGGGCCTTCTCTTGCTCAAGAACTAGAGAGGCCGATATGATAACGGGTAAGGTCTCATTCTCACCTAGATAAGCATATTTTAGGTGCGACGGCAAAATCTTTAGTTCGAGTTTAGAAGGTGAAACAATAGATGGTAACAATGGAGTAACTGTTTCAAACTCGAAGGATTCCATCAAAGATTCAAATCGAGTGTACGCAACCGAGTCGGATGGTTCAACTAACTCATCCGAAAAAGCAAAAGACTCAAACTCGGGTGATGAGTCTTCAAAATCGCCAACAAAGGTGAAACACTCATAATCGTTGTCCGCTGTGAAAGCTGTGTCGGATTCTAGGAGGAACGCACTAGTGGCGTTAACATTGCTGTGATCGAACAAAAAATTCTTGAACTCACAGTCCTCCTCTGCGATCTCATTGATCGAGCAAATATCAAGTACGCTAGCATTAGGCTCGGCAGGCTGACTCCCCAACTTAAAAATATTGAGTTCAATTGTCATATTGCCAAAAGATAGATTCATTGAACCATTACGACAATTGATCACTGCGTTGGAGGTCGCAAGGAATGGTCGACCAAGTATCACCGGAATTTGATTCCGGGGGTTAGCGACAGGTTGTGTATCCATAACAATAAAGTCTACGGGGAAAATGAAATCCCCTACTCTAATTAACATATCCTCCAACTCTCCCCTAGGATGGGTGATTGATCGGTCGGCCATTTGGAGAGTACAGTGAGTGGGCTTAAGCTCTCCAACGCCTAATTGCTCGTACACAGAATAAGGTAGCAAATTGACACTAGCACTAAGATCTAATAGTGCTCTATTGATATTCTTATCCCCAATTGTTATCGAAATAGTAGGACAACCGGGGTCCTTTTGCTTTGGGGGTAAAGAATTTACAAGAGCATCACTAATAGCACTAGCCACGAAAACTTTCTTTGGTACTTGTGACTTTCTCTTTTTGGTGCATAAGTCCTTTAAGATTTTTGCATATGAAGGAACTTGTTGGATTGCATCCAAAAGAGGGATATTTATGCTAACCTGTTTGAAGAACTCAACAATCTTCTCCATTTGTGGAGTTGGTTTATTGGATCTCAACTGATTTGGAAAAGGAACGTTTTGAAAAGTTGTTGAGTCCAATTTTTGTGGATCAGATTGTTGAGTTGGAACGGAACCCCATGTAGATGTGTTCGTGTTGTGAGAAGTGGGTCCATTCGAACTAGAAGAAGTAGAGCCGTGTGAAGGATGGAGAATAGGCTCTAACGAAGAATAAGAAGAGGGTGAAGAAGATGAAGAAGGGCCACCGGCAGGGGTGTCATTGTTAATACCCACATTGCTTTGCAATACTTTTCCCGATCTCAACGTGGTCACAGCATTTACGTTATGATTTTGCTGTTGATATGAAGCATGTGCGTGACCGGGATTTGGCAGTGGTTGAGAGGGGAGCTTTCCTTTTTCTCGCTCGCTCAACGTTGCATTAAGTTGTGCAATTTGTGCCTCAATAGATTTGATACTTTGATCGTGTGAGGCACTGTTTTGCACCAAAGATTGAATAGAAGTCTCTAATCTTGCTGTAGATTGTGTAGATTGCTTTAGGAACGCATCTAGACTTCTTTCGAGCGAGCTAACCTTATCATTATTAGGTTGAACAAAATTGTTTGGCGGGTAAGAAGTGTTAGGCACAAAATTGTTCACTTGATTAGGGTAAGGTTGCTGTTGGAAAGGTTGTTGAAATTGAGTTTGTGGAGGTGCTTGTTGTTGTGGAGGAGGAGGTCTTTGAAAATTGTTATTTTCTTGGAATTGTTGATTTTGGTTCCAAGCGAAATTTGGGTGACTCCTCCAACCCGGATTGTATGTCGAAGAGTATGGATCGTTTCTTTATCGTTGCTGAAAGGCAGCATTGACTTGATCATGTCCTTGAGTAAATGCATTGTAAGGACACTCTTCGGTGAGATGTGATGGATCCACACAACAAGCACAAACAGTTCGTGGAGGCATAACAGGGGCAGGAGAAGGCGATGGGATTTTGGTCTCAATCGCTTCTAGCTTTTTCGTAAGAGCGGCCATCTCGGCCTTCATAGCAATCGACATCTCTACTTGATGTATGCCTGCCCTATATTGACCACTAGAAGAAGATGATGTGGTTTTGGTGCTCTCCCACTGTATTGTTTGTTCACTAAGATCCTCAAGAAACTGCCACGCTTCCTCACTAGATTTGGAGAGAAAGTGACCTTGACAGATGGTTTCTAGCAACTGCTTCGTTGCCGAGTTCAATCCCTCGTATAATGTTTGGCAAAGTTGCCAACTTTCGATCCCATGGTGAGGGCATTGAACGAGTAGGTCTTTGAATCTTTCAAAATACTTCCAAAATGGTTCGGAAGGAAGCTGTGAAAATTGTATGATCTCATTACGGATTCTAGCAGTTTTGTGATGAGGATAGAACTTTTTAAGAAAAGCTTTCACAAACTCGTCCCAATTTCTAATTGAATGTGATGCGGTGCTGTATAGCCACTTCTCGGCTAGGTCACATAAGGTGAAAGGAATGACCCTTAGCCTTATAGCGTCATCACTTAATTGGGTAGTTTTCATCATAGCGCAAACGTTTTGGAATTTATTAATAAAAATATACGCATCTTCTGATTCCAAACCGTGAAATTTTGGCAGCATATTGAAGAAGTGGGGTTTTATTTCAAAATTGTCCCCATTTGCCGGTGGGGGTGAAAGACAGGTAGGTAAAGAGGTGCGGACAGGGTAAAAGAGATCCTGGAGCGCGACTCGTGCGGGCGCTTCAACAGGCGGTTAATTCGGGTTATTCACACCTATCGGAGGTGGAATCATTTCCGTCGGTAAGGTATTGTTAGGATTGTATCCCGACATGCCTTCGGAAGAAGAATTTGAAGGTGGAGGTAAGAAAGTGGATGGAATTTCGACTTCGGTGTCGAAAAGTTCGTCGGTCGGTACCAACGAAACACGGACTAATCGGGCGTTAGTGTCCCTAGTCCAAAGTGACATACACTAAAGGGGTAGTGTAGTCAGAAAAATGAAAGACAGAATATGGAGGTAAGAAAACGTCAATAAGAGAAAGTGGTGTAAGTGAGGTGCAAGATTTCTTTAGCGACAAGTTGCAAGTTTTTGAAAAGATTTTTTTTTTATGTGATATTTTTGCAAAAAGATTTTTGAAAAGAGACTTTTGACACAACTGCACTCAACCACAAATGCACAATCAGGCCTAGATCTAGGGTCACCTAGGTCAGCTAGACAGCTCCTAACTGATCCAAAGGGCTAGAGATAGGACCTCAAACCGCCTCTTCACCGCCAATTGCGGCCAGGTAAGTGCCAGGTAAGTGGGAAGGAACCACAGTAGTGGGCCTAATTAAAAACCACTAGCCTTTGACACACTTGCCTAAGCACCGCAAAGTCAGGTTAGGATAAACGGCCGATGCCTATACTAGTCCTCTGTCCTAGTGAGTGCGACGTCCTTAGGGCTGAGTTTAATATTTTTTTTATTAAGAGTTGTCAATGCAAAAGCTTTAAGTGATTTCTGGGGTCCTGGGAAGCGTAATGAAATCCCCACCCAATCTGAGTTTGGTCAATAGCCCCTTAAAGTCAGATTAAAACATGCAAAATAGTAAATTCACTTGCAATTAATTATTTTTAGCGCGACGCAAAGAAACCTGCAGAAAATCTGTTATTTAGAAGGGGAAAGAAGATTTTTAGCGCAAAGAAATCCTGCAGAAAATTTCGCAAAAGGATATATGGAGGTTGGCAGAGGGGGGAAAGAGAAACAAACCAAGCAAAATTGAGCAGCTGACGTGGCAACAGGACCGCGGTTCCGCGGTTTGGCGCTCTTCAAGGCCGCGGTTCCGCGGTTTAAGGGAGGGATCGGCTTCTGGAAAAAATTCTGTAGCTCCTATTCTCCAATCTTCTTCTGTTCCGATATACCTTTTTCTGTTTCGCCCTCTGTAAATTTCCAGATCCGAGATTTTTCACTGTTCCTGCAAGATTCAAACGATAAACCCTTCAAACAGATAAAAATTGATAAATTTTTTTTGTACTTTTTCTATTTTCAGATTTTTATGATTTATAAGATTTATATTAACCCGAAATTACACAAATGAAATTTTACGCCATCCCCGGCAACGGCGCCATTTGATTAGTGTTGGATTTTACGATCAAAGATAATTTACCGCAATCAAGAACGGCGTCGCTTTGCAGCTAGCCGGTGAGTACGGGTCGGTCCACAGGGATGTGTAATTTTCCTAAGTGTGCTTACGAGCTAATTCCAATGGTTGTTTGGTCTTTTAATTGAATCTAAAAACTAAGTTGTACGATGATTAGAAACATGCTAGGATTAGGTCTAAGGTGGAGTTTGATAAGATTGAATGTCATACCTCTTTCAATGCCCTAAATTAAATCTTTTAGAAGTTATAGCAATTATTAGTAAAGGGGATTAGGATGATTGGGAAGAAACGAAGTTTCTTCCTCTAGATCCTTGTCCGTCCTTTCCTAACGATTGCTCTAACCTTCATGGAAGACATGCATGCCCGGTCCTTTATACTACGGTTTCACCGTTACCTCATGGGTAGGATGCCGTAGGGAGCGGATCATGCATGCATGCATGAAGTTCTAGTTATTAAAAATAATTGGGCACGAAAGAGATGAGAGATCTTCATCTCTCAATCCCTCCCTTATTCCTAACCCTAACAAGCGAGGAAATTACTCGCTCAATAGGGGATCTATTAAAAACATCATTTTAAGATTGTGTATTTTTAGATCTACTGGATTAATTTTCCTACTGCAGTTTAGGAGATTCTACACTAGAATTAACTAAGGCAAAAGATTAATTAATCTAAGGCAAGAATTTAATTATAAACTAAGGCAGAAATTAAATGATGAACTTACAAGAAAGATGCTCTTAAATCTTCCAAAGAATCTGAATTTTTATTTATTGAAAAGAGGCATCCCTAATACAATCTTTAGAATACATTTTTATAGGGAATAGGAAAATTAGGGTTACGATTGCTTGCACATGTGCTATTACAGATATACCCCCTAAAAATCCTAACAAAATCACCGACACACCGCCACGAGAAATCTGCACCGACATGTGCAGCAGATGGCCGCGGAACCGCGGCATGGGTGGGGGTAGGGCCGCGGTTCCGCGGCCCATTGATGAGATCAAACAGTGAAAATGTTTGTGCTGCTTTCTGGTGTCTTGTTCTTTTTATTTCTTCAGTACTTTTCTCCATTTGGATTCTATATCTTCTTCAGATCTTTCAGTGAACTTGTAATGGTCTTTTAACCGTTTGCTTTAACATCTTGGACCTTGCGTTGCCTTGTACCTTTGTGAACTGTTCTTCATCTAGGCTTGACTAGGATCCTTCTACTTGTTGGTCAAAAGTCTCTCGTTTGTATCATCTTTGTCTTTTTCACTGTTTTCGCTCCAAGAACCTGTAACCTGTAACATGTAGCAGACATGCGTCAAAAGCACCTGTTTATTTATAAAACGAATAAGAATGGGGAATATAATAATGCAATATTTTGGTATGAACATCCGCTCAAACACTTAATGACCAAGGCAAGCCTAGCCGGCAGAATGGAAAGATGGGCTGTCATGCTACTTGAGTTTGACATAGTTTATACTCCTCAGAAAGCAGTAAAAGGGCAAGCCCTCGCCTACTTTCTTACTGCTCATCCCATACCAGAAAGGTCGCCGCTCAATTGCGAGTTACCCGACGAACAAGTGCTGCACCTCAAGGATGACGAGCCATGTTGGGAGCTCTACTTCGATGGAGCCTCATCAATGAGGAGCTCCGGCAAATCAAACATCCCACAGATAAAAGTAGGGATTGGATTAGTGTTCATCACGCCATCGATAGGAACCTTACGACGTTCTTTCGCTCTCACCGAGCCTCGCACAAACAATGAGGTTGAGTATGAAGCTCTAATAGGTGGTTTGGAGCTCGCCATAGAAATGGAAATCTTTCGGCTACGAGTTTACGGTGACTCCCAGCTTGTCGTCAACCAAGTAAGCGGCGACTATAAGATATACAAACCCGAGTTAGCTCGGTACAGAAGCCGGGTGGTGGATCTTATGAAACAATTCACCCATATTGAGCTGATGAGAGTCCCTAGGGCGTTGCATGGAAAAGCTGACGTACTCGCTCGCTTAGCCAAGGAGCTGGCTGATCCTGACGTGGACGAAATTCTGATCACAGTCAGAAGCCGGCAAATTCTACCCCCAGTCTCTCAACGAGAAGAGAAAAGCACTGAATAGAAGAGCGGTCCTTCCAAAGAAGCTTCGATCATTCAAGACGAGCCCGATTGGAGAGAGCCCTTCATAGGGTACCTCCGATACGACAAGCCGCTCGAAGGAAAATCTTTGAGGATTCAATTGAAGAAGAGAGCTCTTCGATACGTGTTTGTAAATAATACGGTATACCGCAGATCATAGACCAACTCTGGCTCAGATGTCTGCCATCGGCCGAAGCCCAGAAAGTCATGAAAGAAGTTCACTCAGGCGTCTGCGGAGCTCACCAATCTGGCCCCAAAATGCGGCTTCAAATCAAACGACTTGGATATTACTGGCCTACCATGATAAGAGATTGTGAAGAGCATGCAAAGAAGTGTCATATCTGCCAAATTCATGGTGATTTCATTCACAAGCATCCCAATCCGCTGCATCCTACGGTGGTGTCATGGCCCTTCGAAGTTTGGGGCACCGACATAGTTGGTCCAATTGATCCTCCGTCATCCAAAGGCTACTGGTTTATATTGGCTGCAACTGACTACTTCTCCAGATGGGCTGAAGCTGTCCTGCTAAAAGAAGTCAAGACAGAAGATATTCTGACGTTCTTCTAGCATAATATTCTATACCGCTTCGGTACACCAAGAAGAATCATTTCTGACAATGGGCATTCTTTCAAGAGCTTTAAAGTCTCAAGGTTCGCTACTCAGCACAAGATAGACTGGAGATATTCCTCCATCTATAATCCAAGGGCCAATGGGCTAGCCGAAGTCTTCAATAAAACTCTATGCAAGCTCCTGAGGAAAAATACTTTAACCAACAAGAGAGACTGGAATCTCAAATTTCACGAGGCATTGTGAGCATATCGTACCACACACCGCACTCCAACTCAATTCACTCTATACTCACAACTCTTCGAAGTGGAAGCAATCCTCCCGCTCAAAGTCGAAGTTCCAAGCCTACGGATGGCCGTTCAGCACGAGTTGACAGAGGAGGAAAATGTGCTCCTTCGGCTCGAAGTGCTCGACGCCCTCGAAGAAAAGAGGCTCGCAATACAGCAAAATCTGGAGTTGTACCGAGCCCAAATGTCATGGGCCTATGACAAGATAACCCGTCTCTGCGCTTTCAAAAAAGGCGAATTGGTGTTGGTCCTCAAAAGACCGATTATCCCCAATCGACATGCCAAGGGAAAATTTGAGCCAAACTGGGAAGGACCATACGTCATCGAGAAAGTGTTTGATGGAGGATCCTACCAGCTGATAAATGCCGAGGGAGAAAGGCCCATGCCACCCATCAATGGCCGATATCTCAAGAAATACTACGCGTGAAAGCTCCAAGTCGCAAGCGAATTGAGCACACCGGCCCTACGGTTTGGATCATGCTTTCTGTAAAACCGTATACAATTCACGGGCGTAAACAACCCCTATCTCTCCCAAGTCCTGCCGGCGAGACTATTTTTAAAGTCCCACCGGTGCAAAAAAAAAGAAAAAAAAGAAAAAAAAGGTATGTCCACAAGAAAAACGGGCACGGATGAAAACCCGAAAGGGATCCGTGAGTAAAAACAGCAGGACTGCCGGCGAGTTTATGAAAACCCAAAAGGGCGCAAACTCGTGAAAAGAGATAAAATACACTCGTAAAGTCCTCTTGACCTTGTGAGGAGAAAATCCCTGCGTGAGATCCTTACGACTCATAAAGGAGAAACACACTTAGGAATCCCTACGATTCCTAGGGAGAAAATACACCTGCAAGATCCTCTCGACTCGTAGGGAGAAAGTGCTTTTATGAGATCCTTATGGCTCATAAAATTGAAGAGCCTTAGGTGATAGAGATCTAAACCTGTCTCCTAAGCCATCGCTCCACAACAGGCAACGGAAAATGATGAGTCGCTCGTGGCATTTCGCTTCAGTGTTAGCGGTGCTGATGCCGACCAAAAATCCAAATTCCAAGTCCCGAAACGGCGAATGATGAGTCGCTCCTGATATCATATTCCAGTGCAGCGATGCAGACGCCAACCAAAATCCAATCTCCCGAAATTCTCCCAGCCCTACGGTTGGTCCCCAAGCTGACTACCGTATACAATCCATGGGTTCAAATAATTCTCATCATACCCATGCCCCACCGCAATCATCAGTTATGCGGCTGGTCTCCACCCTTGGAATTATGCTCCATTTGGGAAGACCCACTCATGTGTCTGGTTGGTTCAAAAATTTGAGTTTACCGCAATCAAGAAAACGGCGTCGCTTCGCAGCTAGCCGGTGAGTGCGGGTCGATCCACAGAGACGGGTAAATTCCTTTATTGTGTTTTAACGAGTTGATTCTATTTGTCGTTTTGGGTTGGTTTATGAAAATCTATAAAAACGGATCTAATTTATCTAATTAAGAATCTTGCTAGGGTTAGGATTAGGGGAAGTTTTGGAAATTAATATTTTTCCTCACCGCTTTCAATACCTTCCTTTTTTAGATCTATTAGGTGTTAAGTTAATTATCAATAAAGTGGATACAAATCTTTTGGGAAGATGTTTCTTCCTCTAGATTTGTACCCTACCTTTGTTGATAATTATCCTAACCCTCACGGAAAACGTGCGGAACCGGCCCTTTATACTACGGTTCATCGTTACCTCGAAGGGTAGGATGCCGCAGGGAGCGGTTGTGCTCGTATGCGTGAAGTTCTAATTAATTAGGTGAAGGTGTTATTGAAAGGGGCGAGAGATTTCATCTCTCAACCTTTTCCCTAAGGCTAACCCTAACAAGCGAGGAGACTACTCGCTCATTAGGGGATGAGAAGACATTATAATTAAAAGAAATAAAAGACTTACTAGGTTGACGGCTCCCTCCAAACAAGAAGAACAGATCTGAAATTTATTCCCAGAATTTCTGAATTTTATTGATTGAAAAGAGGCATACAATTTTTAGATCTAAATTACAATTTATAGAAAATAGGAAACCTAGGGTTACAGACTCTCGCACATGCAAAATTACAGATTTGCCCCCGTAAAATCTCAACCTCTGCACCGACGCGCCGCCTCAGAAAATATGCGCCGACACGTGTATTAGAAGGCCGCGGATCCACGGCGCCAGGTAGGGTTTGGCCGCGGATCCACGGCCAAACTGAGGAATTGGGCTATGAGCTTTCTGGGCTTTGTTCAGGGAATCTTGGGCCTTTTACTTTTATGCATATTTTCTATTTTTGGCTTCTGTTTCTTTTCCAGATCTTCAGTGAAGATTGGTCTTTTAACCGTTTCATCTTGACTTGCGTTGTCTTGCACCCATATGAACTGGGCTTGACTGAGATCCGTCTAATTGTTGGTCAAAACTCCCTTTTTCTGTTGTTTTTCACTGTATTTGCTCCAGAAACCTGTATCCTGTAATATGCAACAAACGTGCGTCAAGAGTACCTGTTTATTTATAAAAAGGATATGAATAGGGGAATGAAAAATGCAATATTATGGTCTGAACAAATACCCCCAAACTTACCTTTTGCTCGTCCTCGAGCAAACTTATTATTTATTCATTACAAAAAACCTAACCGCACTTTCGCAGGGAAACGCGATTGCACTGAGCACGTGCAACAAGCCGTTAAACCTCTAGGTGTCCCTAGTAGGAGGAGTGTTGTCTCCTGAGGGTTTTCAGCGGATTACACCCACAAAATCCTATCAATTTGGCTCATTGACTTATGTTCTCCAATTAGGTTTTCTAACAAGGAATTCTATTATCTTATACTTGTGAATTATCCACCCACATTCTTCACACTTCCTCATTATTTAACTTAAGATTATATATATTCTATAGACTTACTTAGCTTTCGGCATTTCCTAAGTTTTCCTTCTAGGGTTACATCTCCACTTAGGAATTCCTATCAACTCTATTAAAGATACAAGTTCTATCTTTCATTCCTTTCCCTTATCTAAACTCTAATCACATATCCCCACGTGTGTGTATAAATCACCCCTACACTTGGAAATTCAAATCAAGCAATCATACTCTCGTCCAAAGCACTTATTAAAATGAAATTTGCTTACACATCCTTCATGCGACCGTTAATACTTCTTGAGGTACCAACGACCGATTACAAAATGCGTTTGCACTTTAAAGCGTACTTCCTAGTCTTTGCAACACCCAAGGCTTTAGCAGTGACTCCCAAACCAGTTGGTCTAAGGCACTAGGTGATGAAGCACCCTTGCTAAATATTTTTCTATTTTTGCAGCCTTAAGTAATCACAAAAACCAGTGTCCATTTTTTTTCATATTTTTTTTTCATCGGACTAAGGACTTTAGACAAGAGCACTTCAAGGTCTCTTCTACTATTCCAAGTTTCAAGGTGCGTGATTGTGCAAATTGTAGGGTATACATTTTCAGAATCTAGACTTAAGCTAGGAACTATTTTTCAAACTTATACTCTAATAAGAACATCAATACTCTTCCCTTGTTTCGACTTAGCCCAGGAAGTGAACCCAAAATATGCCTATTTCTAAATAAACTACAAGGCATATACTTTCTACCGTTAAACTTTAAGGAAGGTTATCTTTAGGGTTTTTAACTTACTAAGTCTAAGATCTAGTTGTTCCTAGCTAGTTGACCTATTTGTCAATCTCAAGTCAATTAGCCAAAATTGAATACATTTATTTATAATTTTTTGAAATTTTTCAAATTTTTATAAGTTTTCAAATAAGTATGCAAATGCAAAAATATGTACAAATGAATGCGAAGGAAGAAGACGTACCGAGCATACCCCCAAACTTGAACTTGACAGTGTCCTCACTGTCATACTAAACCAAGAGGGTCAAAATACCGGCACTCTCCTGTTTATTATTATTTTTTTTATTTTTAATGTTTTGAAATTTTTATTTTTATTTTTTAGAGAAAAAGAAAACAAAAATATATACAAAAAGACCCTCCCCCGAACTTCAATTAAACTATGTTAGACAATACTGCCCAACTTTGCATCGGCCAAAAGTCAACACCAACCATTTGAAAAATTTATCAGTAAAGAATATTGATGGGTGAAAAAATAAGTTGTGGTGGTCCGCAAAGAATTGGGGAAGATAGAAGTAATGGAATGGGAGGTGTGGAGGTGAATATACAGGTGATGGTGATGCATCGATACGAGAATGTAAATGATCAGCAATCAGTGGAGTGTTGGCATTCTCGTACCTAATTAAAAGAAATGGGGGTATTTCAACTTCTAAGGGAGGAAGTTGGCTCACCACAATACCCTCAAGATGTCCCTGTGGGTCCTCTATTGACATGGCATCATCTATCAATTGTGTATGATATTCACTTATGAGGAAACTGATCTCCTCGATGTCCGCCATAGTCCAAGTGAAAACTTGCCGCCTATCTTGTAAGACTTTTAAAATAGCGTTCTCTTGCTCGAAGGCTAGAGAGGCTGATATGATAATGGGAAAAGTCTCATTCTCACCTATGTAAGCATATCTACGGTGAGACGGCAAGGGCATGAGTTCGAATTTCTGAGGCGAAAGAACCATTGCGGAATCTACCTCGAACTCAAAGGACTCTAACACAGGTTCGAAATCACTGCAAACAACCGATTCGGATGGTTCGACTGACTCATCCAAAAATTCAAACGACTCATATTCGGGCTGTGAGTCGTCGTCATCCGAAAAAGTGAAACATTGATAATCAGCATCGGTTGTGTCAACAGTAGTAGGCTCAAGGAGGGACGCACTAGTGGCGTCAAAACTGTTTTCATCAAATAGAAATCCTTCAAGCTCGCAGTCCTCCTGCGTGATTTCGTGAATAGAGCAAACTTCTCGTGTACTATTTTTAGGCACGGGGGGCAGACTTCCCATCTTATAAATATTGAACTCACTAGACCTCTTTCCGAAGAATAGAGTCATGGAGCCATTGCGACAATTTATTATGGCATTGGAAGTGGCCAAAAATGGTCGACCAAGAATCACCGGAATTTGGTTTCTTGGGTTAACAACAGGTTGTGTATCCATAACGATAAAGTCAACGGGGAATATGAATTCCCCGACTTTGATCAACACATCCTCTAGTTGACCCCTTGGATAGGTGATTGATCGATCAGCCATTTGGAGAGTGCAACGAGTGGGTTTCAACTCTCCAACCCCTAATTGTTCGTACACGGAGTAAGGAATCAGGTTAACACTAGACCCAAGATCTAAAAGTGCACGATTAATTTGCTTATCCCCAATTGTGATTGAAATAGTAGGACAGCCGGGGTCCTTTCGTTTTTGGGGTAAGGTTTGATGGTGGTTAATAGCATTGCTCACTGCACTAGCCACTAGCACTTTCTTGGGTACTTGAGATGCCTTTCTCTTCGAGGTGCACAAGCCCTTTAAGATTTTCGCGTATGAAGGGACTTGTTGGATAGCATCCAAGAGAGGTATATTTATGCTAACCTGCTTAAAGATCTCCACAATCTTCTCCACTTGTGCATTTGGTTTATTAGGACTCAACCTGTTTGGAAATGGTGCATTTTGAAAATTTGTTGAGTCACAAGTCTGTGGAGTAGAATGTGGAATAGGAACGGATCCCAGTGTGGATGTGTTCGTGTTGCTAGAAATGGGTCCGTTCGAGTCAGAAGAAGTAGAGCCGTGTGAAGGGTGGAGAATAGGCTCTAAAGAGAAAGGTGAAGAAGGAAGTGAAGAAAATGAAGAAGGGGAAGAAGAACCACCGGCGGGGATGTCATCACTAGTTTCCACATTATTTTGCAACTCTCTTCCGGATCTCAACGTGGTCACCGCATTTACATTGTGATTGTGATATGCGTTTTGTGGGTGACCGGGATTGGGCAATGGTTGAGATGGAAGCTTTCCCTTTTCTCTCTCGCTCAACGCAGCAGTTAATTGTGCAATTTGTGCCTCAATAGATTTGATACTTTGATCGTGTGAGGCATTGTTATTCATTAAAGATTGCACATAACTTTCAAATCTTGCTGCGGATTCTGTTGTTTGCTTGAGAAATGCTTCAAGACTTTTCTCGAGTGAGCTAACCTTATCATCATTAGGTTGAACCAAATTGTTCGTTTGATTTGTATAAGGTTGTTGTTGGAAAGGTTGCTGGTTTTGAGTTTGTAAGGGTGCTTGTTGTTGTTGTGGAGGAGGTCTTTGAAAATTATTGTTCCCTTGGACTTGTTGATTTTGGTTCCAAGCAAAATTCGGGTGACTCCTCCACCCCTGATTGTATGTCGAAGAGTAAGGATCATTTCTTTGTCGTTGCTGAAATGCAGCATTGACTTGATCCTGTCCTTGAATAGGTGCATTATAAGGACACTCTTCGGTTAGGTGCGACGGGTTCGAACAACAAGCACAAACAGTTCTTGTGGGTAGAGTAGGGGCAGGAGAAGTCGATGAGATTTTGGTCTCAATGGCTTCTAGCTTTTTCATAAGTGAGGCCACCTCGGCCTTCATAGCAATTGACATATCTATTTGATGTATGCCTGCCCTAGATTGACCAACTGAAGAAGATGATGTGGTCTTGGTACTCTCCCACTGAATTGTTTGCTCACTCAGGTCCTCAAGAAACTGCCAAGCTTCGTCGCTAGACTTGGAGAGAAAATGACCTTGACATATTGTTTCTAGCAACTGCTTCGTTGCTGCGTTCAATCCCTCGTATAATGTTTGGCAAAGTTGCCAATTTTCTATCCCATGATGAGGGCATTGAACGAGTAGGTCCTTAAATCTCTCGAAGCATTTCCAGAATGGTTCGGACGGAAGCTGTGAAAATTGTATGATCTCGTTTCGGATTCTAGCAGTTTTATGATGAGGGTAGAACTTTTTCAGAAAAGCTCTCACAAACTCGTCCCAATTTCTAATGGAATGTGATGCGGTGCTGTATAGCCACTTCTCGGCTAGGTCACATAAGGTAAAAGGAATGACCCTTAGCCTTATTGCGTCATCACTTAATTGGGTTGTCTTCATCATGCCGCAAACGTTTTGGAATTTATTAATAAAAATATATGCATCTTCGGATTCCAAACCATGAAACTTAGGCAGCATATTGATGAAATGTGGTTTTATTTCAAAATTATCCCCATTCGCCGGTGGGGGTGAAAGACATGTGGGTAAAGAAGTACGGACGGGGTAGAAGAGATCCTGGAGCGCAACTCGTGCGGGCGCTACAACAGGCGGTAGATTCGGGTTATTCGCACCTGGCGGAGGTGGAATCATTCCCGTCGGCAAGGTATCGTTGGGGTTGAATCCCGACATACCTTCGAAAGAAGAATTTAAAGGTGGAGGTAAGGAAGTGGACGGAAGATCGACGAAGGGTTCGTCGAAGGGTTCGTTGGTCGGTACCAACGAAACACGGACTAATCGGGCGTTAGTATCCCTAGTCCAAGATGACATACACTAAAGGGTAGTGCAGTCAGAAAAAAAAAGAAAAACAGAATGTGGGGGTAAGATAACGTCAGTGAGAAGAAGTGGTGGAAGTGAGTTTCAAGTTTCTTTAGCGGCAAGTTGCAAGTTTTGAAAAGATTTTTTTATTTTTTTATTTTTGTGAGTTTTGCGAGGAGGTTTTTGAAAACGGACTCGTGACACAACTGACTCAACCACACATGCACAATCAGGCCTAGATCTAGGGTCGCCTAGGTCTGCTAGACAGCTCCTAACTAGGGCTAGAAATAGACCTCAAACCGCCTCTTCACTGGCAAGTACGGCCAGGTAAGTGGGAAGGAACCACCACTACAGTGGGCCTAATTAAAAACCACTAGCCTAGACACCGCAATGTCGGTTAGGATAAACGGCCGATGCCTACCCTAGTCCTTTTCCTATTGAGCTCGCTGTCCTTAGGTCTGAGTCTAATCTTTTTTAATTAAAGGTGGTTGATGCAAAAATGCTTAGGTGTTTTCTGGGGTCCTGGGAAGGGTGATGAAATCCCCACCCAATCTGAATTTGGTCAAATAGCCCCTTAGAGTCCGGTTAAATTATGCAAAACAAATAAAATTTCACTTGCAATTTTAATTTTTAGCGCGGCGCAAAGAAACCTGCAGAAATCTGTTATTTAGAAGGGGGAGAAAGACTCTTTTACGCAAAGAAATCCTGCAGGAAAATTTTCACAGACAGAGATATGGAGGTTGCAGAGGGGAGGAAAAGAAACAAACACAGAAATTTTGGTGTGCTGACGTGGCCAGGTAGGCGCGGATCCGCGGCGGTTGTGGGGTTAGGGCCGCGGAAGGGCGGTAGGTTTAGGGTTTCAGGCACTGGAAATTTTTCTACTGCTCTGTGTCTTTATTTCCTCTCTGTTATTATATGCAACTTTCTGATTTCCTCTCTGTAAATTTCCAGATCTTCGATTCTTCGCTGTTCCTGCAAGATCCAAAAGATACACCCTTCAAAACGATCAAATTTGATTATTTTTTAATTTTTTAATATTTGCAGATTTTTATAATTTTTTTTAAAAATTTATATCAACCCTTCACAAAAAGAAAGATTACGCCGTCCCCAGCAACGGCGCCATTTGGTTGGTTCAAAAATTTGAGTTTACCGCAATCAAGAAAACGGCGTCGCTTCGCAGCTAGCCGGTGAGTGCGGGTCGATCCACAGAGACGGGTAAATTCCTTTATTGTGTTTTAACGAGTTGATTCTATTTGTCGTTTTGGGTTGGTTTATGAAAATCTATAAAAACGGATCTAATTTATCTAATTAAGAATCTTGCTAGGGTTAGGATTAGGGGAAGTTTTGGAAATTAATATTTTTCCTCACCGCTTTCAATACCTTCCTTTTTTAGATCTATTAGGTGTTAAGTTAATTATCAATAAAGTGGATACAAATCTTTTGGGAAGATGTTTCTTCCTCTAGATTTGTACCCTACCTTTGTTGATAATTATCCTAACCCTCACGGAAAACGTGCGGAACCGGCCCTTTATACTACGGTTCATCGTTACCTCGAAGGGTAGGATGCCGCAGGGAGCGGTTGTGCTCGTATGCGTGAAGTTCTAATTAATTAGGTGAAGGTGTTATTGAAAGGGGCGAGAGATTTCATCTCTCAACCCTTTCCCTAAGGCTAACCCTAACAAGCGAGGAGACTACTCGCTCATTAGGGGATGAGAAGACATTATAATTAAAAGAAATAAAAGACTTACTAGGTTGACGGCTCCCTCCAAACAAGAAGAACAGATCTGAAATTTATTCCCAGAATTTCTGAATTTTATTGATTGAAAAGAGGCATACAATTTTTAGATCTAAATTACAATTTATAGAAAATAGGAAACCTAGGGTTACAGACTCTCGTACATGCAAAATTACAGATTTGCCCCCGTAAAATCTCAACCTCTGCACCGACGCGCCGCCTCAGAAAATATGCGCCGACACGTGTATTAGAAGGCCGCGGATCCGCGGTGCCAGGTAGGGTTTGGCCGCGGATCCGCGGCCAAACTGAGGAATTGGGCTATGAGCTTTCTGGGCTTTGTTCAGGGAATCTTGGGCCTTTTACTTTTATGCATATTTTCTATTTTTGGCTTCTGTTTCTTTTCCAGATCTTCAGTGAAGATTGGTCTTTTAACCGTTTCATCTTGACTTGCGTTGTCTTGCACCCATATGAACTGGGCTTGACTGAGATCCGTCTAATTGTTGGTCAAAACTCCCTTTTTCTGTTGTTTTTCACTGTATTTGCTCCAGAAACCTGTATCCTGTAATATGCAACAAACGTGCGTCAAGAGTACCTGTTTATTTATAAAAAGGATATGAATAGGGGAATGAAAAATGCAATATTATGGTCTGAACAGTGTCCTCACGATACATGAGGAGAACAAACTTACGGGATCCTCACGACTCGTAAAAAAACACCTTCGTGGGATCCTTATGACTCAAAAAGGAAAAACACACTTGGGAGTCCCCACGACTCCTAAGGAGAAAGTACACCTACGAGATCCTTTCGACTCGTAGGGAGAAAATGCTTTTATGGGATCTTTACGGCTTATAAAATTGAAAAGCCTTAGGTGGTAGGGACCTAAACCTGTCTCCTAAGCCATCGCTCCCTAACAGGAAAAGGCAAATGATGAATTGCTCCTGGCACATATGCTTCAGTGTTAGCAACGCTGATGCGTACCCTAACCCCAAAATTCCAAACTTTAATCCAATAGACCCTTAAGTCTTTAAACCGGGAACAGATGACCCCTAAGTCGTTAAACTGGGAATAGATGACCCTAAGTCGTTAAACTAGGAACGAGGGAAATCCCCTCACAGCAAATGATGATTCGTTCCTGGTACCATATTCCAGTGCAACGGTGCCGATGTCAACCCAAATCACATCAAATCAGCAAAACAACCAATGACCTCCCTGGCAGAATCAAGCTCCACCTCAGAAACAAGTCAACTTCATCCCTGACACCACAAGAAGCGGAGCAAGTCAAATCCAATACCGACCGTTCACGTCGCAAAAAGGACAACATCGACCGTCCAAGTCGCTAAAAGGGCAGCACCGACCGTCCAAGTCGCTAAAATGGCAGCACCGACCGTCCACGTCGCAAAAAGGGCAGCATCGACCGTCTAAGTCGCTAAAATGGCAACACCGACCGTCCACGTCGCAAAAAAGGCAGTATCGACCGTCCAAGTCGCAAAAATGGCAGCATCGACCGTTCAAGTCGCTAAAAGGGCAGCACCGACTGTCCACGTCGCAAAAAGGGCAGCATCGACCGTCCAAGTCGCAAAAAGGGTAGCACCGACCTTCCAAGTCGCTAAAAGGGCAGTATCGACCGTCTAAATCGCAAAAAGGGAAGTATCGACCGTCCAAATCGCTAAAATGGCAGCATCGATCATCCACGTCATAAAAAGGGCAGCATCGACCGTCCAAGTCGCAAAAAGGGCAGCACCGACCGTCCAAGTCGCTAAAAGGGCAGCACCGACCGTCCACGTCGCAAAAAGGGCAGCATCGACCGTCCAAGTCGTAAAAAGGGCAGCACCGACCGTCCAAGTCGTTAAAAGGGCAGTATCGACCATCTAAGTTGCAAAAAGGGCAGCACCGACCGTCCAAGTCACTGAAAGGGCAGCACCGACCGTCCACTTCGCAAAAAGGGCAGCATCGACCGTCCAAGTCGCAAAAAGGGCAGCACCGACCGTCCAAGTCGCTAAAAGGGCATCATCGACCGTCCAAGTCGCTAAAATGGCAGTATCGACCATCCACGTCGCAAAAAGGGCAGCATCGACAGTCCAAGTCGCTAAAAGGGCAGCACCGACTGTCCAAGTCGCAAAAGAGGGCAGAACCCACCGTCTAAGTCGCAAAAAGGGCAGTACCGACCGTCCACGTCGCAAAAAGGGCAGCACCGATCGTCCAAGTCGCATAAAGGGCAGCAACGACCGTCCACGTTGCTAAAAAGGCAGCGCCGACCGTCCACGTCGTAAAAAGAGCAGCAATGACCTCCATGTCGTCCAAACGGGAACCAAATTAAATCAACCTCTACGCGAAAGAAGATCCATCAATTTCATGCACACAACCCACATATGTGGTGTGCATTTATTGATGGGGGGCAATTTGTTGGGGTAAAAATTTACATCCCGGTTGACTAAGTCAAAAATCAAAGTCAACCCCAAGCCAAGTGGGCCCAAGCCTAGGTCAAGTGGGCCAATACCGGGGTCGAGCCCGAACATGAAGCGGCCGGCCTCCCCCATTCCAAAATAAAATTTTGGTAATGAATAATTTTGGTGTATTTCTTTTATTTTATTTTATGAATAAATGTAAGAAAAATGGGCATAAAGCCAAATTTTGTAAAACCCATGGCTCATGTGTAAAAGAAATGAGCACATGAGGCATGAGATGGGTAAAATGCCATTTTGTAAAGCCCAAGGGGCTATATGTAAAGTGTATAGCCTATAAAGGCAAAGATGATGAAAATATCTCAATAACTTTTTCTCTCTCTCAAAAGATTAGGGTCTGTGCCTCTTTCTCCTTCCTCAAGGTTCTATACCTTCTTCTTTTTTGAATTAAATCAAGAGTTTAACTCTTCCTTTTCTAAAAATAAATAGTTTTTCACTATAAAACCCTTGAAGGGGAACTCAGATTTTCCATCAGATCTTTAAAAAAGGGAGATTTTGAATCTCACCCTCCCCTTTTTCTTCCAAGATCCGGTCAACAAAGAGGAGGAGGATGGAGATCCATCTCCGAAAATACCATTTTGGAAAAGATCTAAGGCTCAAGAGAAGATCCAAGACTTAAGAGTGAATAACTTCTGAAGATCTTTAGGGAGTTCAACTCCAAGACCCAAATCCTCAAAGGAGTTTAACTCCTAATCCAGATCCTTTAGGAGCTTAACTCCAAATCTAAGTTTTTTGGAATTGAACTCCACTCAAAATCCTCTTTTAGAGTTTAAATCCTATTTCTAGGGCTAAAATCCCTTTCTATTCGCCGGCACCCAAAGGCCAGCGCCCACGTGCCGGGCACGTGAGGCGCTAGCGTCCAGCGCCCACGTGCCGGACACGTGAGGCGCTCGCGCCCAAGCGCCCAACGCCCACGTGCCAGGCACGTGAGGCGCCACAGCGCCCAAGCGCCCACGTGTCGAGCACGTGAGGCGCTCACGCCCCAGCGCCCGCGTGTTAGACACGTGAGGCGCTGGCGTTCACGCGTCCTTTGGACGCCATTTCCCCCCTTATTTTATATACACTCTACACTAAAAATACCTCCCCCGTTAGAAAAAATTTCTAACGGGGCACTGCCCCGCACCCCACAAGGGTGCTGCTAGCCCCCTTGACCCTCAGCCCGCTATTCGGATAGCGGGACCTCCGATATATCTAAAATCCCTTCAAAACACAACACAGCATGTTGAGTTCTGTAACAATCCCAATTTTCCTGTACAACTTTCTGTACAAATTTTTCAAAAAAATACAGAAAGGGGTATTTTTGCCTGAGCACAAGATATAAGTTTGTTTTTCTTTTTAATAGCACAAAGGAGCTTGTAGCTCATTGGTAAGACCTTGCACTGCTGAACCAACCCACCAGAGTTGAAATCCCATACCCCACATTATTTTTAATACTGTTTTATTTTGAATTTTTAGAATACCAAGAGTTTACACATGCATAACTCACAAAAACCCCCACTACACCCAAAAATCTAACAGTACCAGAGAGTTAGTGAAGCGTCAAGGGAGACTCCGGCCACCTGACTCAGCCGGAATCGGCCGACTCGGCCGGCGGACAGGCCGACTCGGGTCACCGCCACCAGCCGGACTTGGCCGGACCGCCGAGTCACCAACATGAAACTTTTGGATTTTGGTCTTCCCTGCACATCTGTATACTTTAAATTCTTGGACCAGTACCCGAGCCACTTTAAAACCCTAATTACCCCATTTTAATACAATTTATCACATTTTTTTCATTTCGACCTTTCACCTAACCTAACCCTAGCCTTACCCTATAAATACAACCCCTAAACACACACCCCTCACTCCAAAATTCTGATCAAAACTCTTAAGAAATTTCCTAGAACCCTAGCGTACTTTGGAAGAAGCGAAAGGCGAAGCTCCGACGATTTTTCCGGCGACAACCCTAGGAGATCCCGGTGACGAAACGACGCACCGGAAGCTACATCCACTCCCTCTTCCTCTCCTCTTTAAGCTAAACCCATAAGTCCCACCTCCCTCTCTCCTTTGCTACTCTAAAAATATCTTTTAATAAAACCCGACGGAATCGGAGTCAAACCGATTTTCGATTCGGTTTCTTTCTAAAAACCCCACTTTTCTTAAACACAACCCTATTAAACCATTACATGTTGACTATTAATCATTAACAAATATATTGAACAAGTTTCATGATAATCTATATCATTTTGTAACTTTTATTGCTCTTTTTCAGTAAAATACCATGTAGTTTTATTTTGACACTAAATCATCACAATTTTGCTATACCTTTAAGTTAGATCACGAGGTAATGACTTACCTCCTCACAATACTCATATGCAATATAGCACAATACTTTCGGGAATCTAGAATACGGGAAAACGAAATATTTCAAATAAATACCATTTACTAATAAAACCATTTTTTACAAGATTTAGTATTTTACATAAATCTTTGCAAAGCGCCGCTACAACCCAATTTGGGGAACCCGACTGGGATGGTGCGGATTATCTCACGTCCTTGGGCTTAGTACTGCGAGATGCAGATCTCCGCAAGGAGCATTCGGTCTCGAAAGATTTAAAATACGAAAATCTTAAGAAAATGAGATTTATAGAATTATAATATATATTAAAATTTAGTTTTATAAATATATATATATATATATGTAATATCAAAATATCTATTTTTTTATAATATAAATATTCCAACTTTTCCAAATCAAAGAATCACTTTACATTAAAATACCATGAATTCCATACAAATGCAATATTACAATTTAATATCATATATTATGAAAATTAGATTATCTTCACTAGAAATATCACAAATATAAAATCTACATTTATTAAAACTCTAAAGACGATAATTAAATACTTGGGGTGTATTTTAAAAATTATACAAAGTATTTTTATATAAAACCCCCTCAAGTTCTATAAATTACCCTAAGGACCCTAGTAAATATAGGTTTAAGCGTGACCAATCTCTTGAGCATCAGGGAGCCGGAGAAGTGGGTGCTTGTCTATTTAAGTTAAACAACTTAATAACAGTGTTATCAATACGGTAATCGTCTTTGAAAAAGACACAAATCCTGCCGCCCATGTGCAGCGGTTACCGATAACATCAAAACAATCAGGACTTCAATTTCTTTTCTGATTGTTCTGACTCAGAATGAGTCTCATTATAATCTGACTTGAATATGATTTAAGTACAATCTACCATATACAATCTACAGTATTACAATTCAACATGAATTCATATATTCAATCTGTTCAAACTATTCAATCTATATTAACTGAACCGAATCATGGATATACTTCCATTTACATGATTCTCCAGTTACATCCATGATTCTACAGTTACATCCATTTACTGATATCATAGTTTTGGTAAGTCACCCAATTATACAATCTATACAGTTTACAATACAAGACAATACAATACAACTATACAACAAGATATCGCGGGGTTTAAGGGGTAGATTGGTACGGAAGGTGTTAGAAGTGGCACGAGACAGTAAGATTTAATATACCTAACCTAAATCCAATTGCTGTTGTATTGTGGCATAAACGGTTCCTTGTACTACACTTGCCTCTAGTCTCTGGCATATAGAGATTCCTCTCGTATACACTGGCATCCTTCTGTACCAAGTTACAAACAACAGCGTTAACACTAAATACAACATTATAACAATATAATACAACTTTAAAAGCTATATTCTCTTTCTGTCTATTTCATTTCTCCCTTATCTTTGGGACTTACCGAGCGATTTGTTCGCCGACGACATTCTCTTTCTTTCTTCTTTGAATGTCGTCAGGTGATCTGGACACTCCGGAGATCGAGCCCACTAGTGAAGACTTGGACCACTTTATTGAAGACCCAGAGCTTTAGTTCATTGTACACTTTTATTTCAGTATTTTTCCTTTTCTGTTATGCCATTGTTTAGGTATTGCTTTCATTCAGTTGTATTTACTTTTCCATGCATTGTACAGAAAGAATGTGAATAAATAAAGTTGTTGTTTTATTATATCTTGACTCTTGTGCATTTATTTTTATATTGCTTAGATACGCTTAGCGTATTTACTTCGCAGTAAATACGTAGCGGCCTCGTCGCGTCCTCTGCCCGTACACTGGGAAGCGGGGCGTGACAGGTTTTGTTGGTGGCTCATGCAGGTCAGAGTTGTATGGAACACTGCCATGCAATTCTGTTCTGCGTGTACAACCTAAGCAATATAGCACAAGAACCAGCAAATAAAACATTCTTTACAATCCATACTCTTTGAATCTTACATTTCATATTCTTTGAATATGTCCTAACCTAAATTTTCTTTAAGGTTATGGATTCCCCAAACAACACCAGCACCAACTTCAACAACACTCCACCTCCACTACCAATCACACCTGCCGTCCCTACTCCGCTCAACGAGTAGACGATTCTGCTTGAGAAAATCCGAAGCCTCCTGGTTGAACTGCAGCAGCAGACTGCTATATTAGCGAACCGATCAGAAACAAAAGAAACCGGTATAAAGCACTCTGCCACCCAGATGGCAGGAGGAGCCTACCTTATACAACCTTCTAAACCCAAGAGACAGAAAGAAACAATTAACCAGTCAAGTCCAGGTTTTTGTTACTACTGCCATAGGGATGGACACTTGTGGAAGGACTGTAGGCACGCAAAAGGTCTGTGCCTAGTTTGTGGCGCATCCGATCATAAAATTGGAAACTGTCCCTATAGACGCAACTCAGCTCACACACCCGCCAACTACCCACAGCGGCCAGCTATCCAGGCTCCTGCACCTAGTCTTGCACTCCCAGCATCACCTCCACCTGGACCACCTCTACCCAGTCAGGCATCGATGTACCAGCATACACAGAAAATGTGCCAAGAAGCCAAGTCTCCACCTTAGTAGCCGTAGAAGCCGAGGCTGCAGGTCAAGGTAACAATAATAAGTCTTTTTCACATTTTAAAAACCCTTGTATCACTTTATTATTTCAGTCACCAAACTTTCCTTGAATCTATTACACTTTTCTTTTACAAATTTCGAGGACGAAATTTTTATAAGGAGGGTGGAATGTAACAACCCCAATTTTCCTGTACAACTTTCTGTACAATTTTTTCAAAAAAATATAGAAAAGGGTATTTTTGCCTGAGCACAAGATATAAGTTTGTTTTGCTTTTTAATAGCACAAAGGAGCTTGTAGCTCATTGGTAAGACCTTGCATTGCTGAACCAACCCACCAGTGTTCAAATCTCATACCCCACATTATTTTTAATAATGTTTTATTTTGAATTTTTAGAATACCAAGGGTTTAAACGTGCATAACTCACAAAACCCCCCACTACACCCAAAAATCTAACAGTACCAGAGAGTTAGTGAAGCGTCAAGGGAGACTCCGGCCACCTGACTCGGTCGGAATCGGCCGACTCGGCCGGCGGACCGGCCGACTCGGGCCGCCGCCGCCGGCCGGACTTGGCCGGACCGCCTAGTCACCAACATGTAACTTTTGGCTTTTGGTATTCCCTGCACATCTGTATACTTTAAATTCTTGGACCAGTACCCGAGCCTCTTTAAAACCCTAATTACCCTATTTTAATACATTTTAATACAATTTATCACATTTTTTTATTTCAACCTTTCAGCTACCCTAATCCTAGCCTTACTCTATACATACAACCCCTAAACACACACCTCACTCCAAAATTCTGATCAAAACTCTTAAGAAATTTCCTAGAACCCTACTGTACTTTGGAAGAAGCGAAAGGCGAAGCTCCGACGATTTTTCCGGCGACAACCCTAGAAGATCCCGGCGACGAAACGATGCACCGGAAGTTACGTCCACTCTCTCTCCCTTTCCTCTTTAAGCTAAACCCGTAAGTCCCACCTCTCTATCTCCTTTTCTACTCTAAAAACATCTTTTTATAAAACCTGACGAAATCGGAGTCAAACCGATTTCCGATTCGGTTTCTTTCTAAAAATCCCACTTTTCTTAAACGCAACCCTATTAAACCATTACATGTTGACTATTAATCATTAACAAACATGTTGAACAAGTTTCATGACAATCTATATCATTTTGTAACTTTTAATGCTCTTTTTCAGTAAAATACCATGTAGTTTCATTTTGACAGTAAATCATCATAATCTTACTATACCTTTAAGTTAGATCACGAGGTAATGATCTACCTCCTCATAACACTCATATGCAACATAGTACAATACTTTCGGTAACCTAGAATACGGGAAAACGAAACATTCCAAATAAATACCATTTACTAATAAAACTATTTTTTACAAGATTTAGTATTTTACACAAATCTTTGTAAAGCGCCGCTACAACCCAATTTGGGGAACCCGACTGGGATGGTGCGGATTATTGCACGTCACTAGGCTTAGTAGTGTGAGATGCAGACCTCCGTAAGGAGCATTCGGTCTCGAAAGATTTAAAATACGAAAATCTTAAGAAAATGAGATTTATAGAATTATAATATATATTAAAATTTAGTTTTATAAAAATATATATATATGTAATATCAAAATATCTATTTTTTATATAATATAAATATTCCAACTTTTCCAAATCAAAGAATCACTTTACATTAAAATACCATGAATTCCATACAAATGCAATACTACAATTTAATACCGTATATTATGAAAATTAGGTTATTTTCACTAGAAATATCACAAATATAAAATCTACATTTATTACAATTCTAAAAACGATAATTAAATACTTGGGGTGTATTTTGAAAATTATACAAAGTATTTTTACATAAAACCCCCTCAAGTTCTATAAATTACCCTAAGGACCCTAGTAAATATAGCTTTAAGCGGGACCAATCTCTTGAGCCTCAGGGAGCCGGAGAAGTGGGTGCTTGCCTATTTAAGGTAGACAACTTAATAACGGTGTTATCAACACGGTAATCGTTTTTGAAAAAGACGCAAATCCTGCCGCCCATGTGCAGCGATTACCGATAATATCAAAACAATCAGGACTTCAATTTCTTTTCTAATTGTTCTAACTTAGAACGAGTCTCATTATAATCTGATTCAAGTATAATCTACCATATACAATCTACAATATTACAATTCAATATGAATTCATATATTCAATCTGTTCAAACTATTCAATCTATATTGACTGAACCGAATCATGGATATACTTCCATTTACATGATTCTCCTGTTACATCCATGATTCTACAGTAACATCCATTTACTGATATCATGGTTCCGGTAAGTCGCCAAATTATACAATCTATACAGTTTACAATACAAGACAATACAATACAACTATACAACAAGATATCGCGGGGTTTAAGGGGTAGATTGGTACGGAAGGTGTTAGAAGTGACACGAGACAGTAAGATTTAATACACCTAACCTGAATCCAGTTGCTGTTGTACCGTGGTATAAATGGTTCCTTATACTACACTTGCCTCTAGTCTCTGGCATATAGAGACTCCTCTCGTATACACTGGCATCTTTCTGTACCAAGCTACAAAGAACAGCGATAACACTAAATACAATATTATAACAATATAATATAACTTTAAAAGCTACCTTCTCTTTCTGTCTATTCTATTTCTCCCTTATTTTTGGGACTTACCGAGCGATTTGTTCGCTGACGACATTCTCTTTCTTTCTTCTTTGAATGTTGTCAGGTGATCTGAACACTCCGGAGATCGAGCCCACTAATGAAGACTTGGACCACTTCATTGAAGACCCAGAGCTTTAGTTCATTGTACACTTTTATTTTAGAACTTTTTCTTTTATGTTATGTCATTGTTCTTTCTTCTTTGAATGTTGTCAGGTGATCTGGACACTCCGGAGATCGAGCCCACTAACGAAGACTTGGACCACTTCATTGAAGACCCAGAGCTTTAGTTCATTGTACACTTTTATTTTAGAACTTTTTCTTTTCTGTTATGTCATTATTTAGGCATTGCTTTCATTCAATTGTATTTACTTTTCCATGCATTGTACAGAAAGAATGTGAATAAATAAAGTTGTTGTTTTATTATATCTTGTCTCTTGTGCATTTATTTTTATATTGCTTAGATACGCTTAGCGTATTTACTTCGCAGTAAATACGTAGCGGCCTCGTCGCGTCCTCTGCCCGTACACTGGGAAGCGGGGCGTGACAAGTTCGCATGACCTGTTTGACCTGTCAATCGGAGGTTCTCTCGCTCTAAAGGCGAGGGGTAATTAACGGCAGTTTAGTTCGCGGCTGCCGGAGAGTCGGATTCTCGCAATCAATAAATCCCAGCCTATCCTATGCAGGGGAATCTGTAATGCGCCTGACAAGCGCGCACGTATTCCCATCTAAATGGGGGTGACGAAAAACACCCTACAACTGGCAGTTAATTTTAGTTTGAATTTCAAATCGAAGGGGTGCTCTCAACGGATTGAGATGCTACTTTTCAAAATAACTGTTGGAAAAAAACAATTACTTATGAAGTCTGTAAATAGACTTTAACAGAAAAGAAAAATAACAACAAGAAATCAATCCCCATATCAATCTAATTACAATCAAAGCCTAGAATTGTTCTTTGTTTGCAACTTTGTGCAAACGAAGAACAATTCCTTCACAGAGTCTTCCATACAAAATCCGATTTGAGAAAATCTCTTGATTTACTTTATTTCACCGGATACTAATTGATAACGAGATCAAAACCAAAACTTTCTCTATGATTCGTACTCAATGAAGGAATCAGACGGGCCGAGAAGTGTTTTACTTTGGGAACGTTTTTGTCAGTATAATCCATACGAGGAGTGGCAATACTTTCTTAGAGCAGCGCAGTTATCTGCGTGCCTCTCTTCATCAGGCTCGATTTTCTAATTTTATTTTATTTCTTATATTGTTTATGTGATCATATTTTTCAAACAAATATATATAAAATAGACAAAAATAATTAAACTTTTTCATTTTTTGAAAAACAAAGAAAAATGTAACTTTCTTAAACTTGAGACAAAAAAAAACTTTGTAGAAATTAGTTTAAATTCCAAATTCAATTTATATTCTATTCAAACTTAAGACGAAAAAGAACATTCTCAAATTTATTTTAATTTTATTATTTTTCAAATTCTACTTTCATTTACTTATAACTAATTTTTTTTATTTAAATATGGTAAATAACATATTATAATATTTTCTAGAATAGTCCTGATATAAGTTACTAAAATGACTATTTTATTCACTTTTTAACATTCAAAATAATTTTAAACCAAAAGCCTTCCATTTTATATTTATACATGGGCTCAAGAGAATTTTTTGGACTCTAAATAGGCTAACACTGCAAACTTGCATCGCACGTGCAAAATGCTTGTGTGTGCGCACGCAGAGAGACAGAGAGAGAGAGAGAGTTGAAGTTGATATTCCTTTGGTCTACATAAATTAGGAGATACATTAATATAGAAAATTTTAGATATTTTACAATTGCGAGTAATAATTGGATTGTACGAGATTTGGTGTTTATTAATTTCTTATTAATTCAAATCATACTATAGCTCAAAATTTGAAATTTGTATCTAACAATATGGTAAATATTTTTGTATAACTTTTGATTAATATAAAATTAAGTTTGTGAAAGTGTATTTGGTAAAGAAAAATATTTGGTTCTCGGTGGTGTATAATTATTTAATTTTGAAATATAAGAATATTCATTATTTAAAGAGAAACTATCTTTTAAATTTAGAACTATCAATTTAATTATGTGCATCTCACGGTGTTGAATTTGAGCTTGTGTTGAATTTGTATCCATAGTTTAGATTAATAGTGGATCCAAATAAAATTGTTTGCTGGATTTAAAGCATGAGGATTAATGTAACCCCTTGGCAGGCCTGTAAACGGTCGGGTCTAGATCCAGATCTGATCTAGACCTGTTGTTAAAATACGGATTTTGTATAGGTCCATCCAGATCTAGACCGAGACTTAGACCGGTTTATTGGTTTAATAAATGGGTCGGGTTTGAGTCTCTTTGATTCGGAGCCGTTAGACCCACACCCATTTAAATGCTTGATATAATTAAATGAATTTGTAATCTTTTTTATCCTATTTCTAAGAAAATTGAGAAATATCTCAAATAGTTATAGATTTTAGTCAGAAATATTTTCTATTTGTCAATTTATCTTAATATTCTTATATATTATAGCTTTTAAGTTATAAAGTTTCAAATTTAAAAAATAACTATCTATAGCCGCGATTGATTTTTATTATTCAATTTAGTTTTAAAAGTAAGTTGTGAGATTATGAGGTCTGGTGATACACTTATATAGAATTTTGATTAAATAAACAATTGATTTGTTTTTCAAAAAAAAAATCAAAATATAGATAAACAGGCCTGAATTGTTTGACCCAATTATTAATGGTTCTGGGTTCGGATCTATTCCAAGGTTGTGCTTGGTATATGGAATGGAAGATTACCGGGAATCCTCGCAATTCCGAAAATGGGATGACCGGGTATCTAATTCAAAAAAATATTGTATTAACTTGCTTGATATAATTTAACCATTCCTGATAATATATGTATGTGCAACCGTCGACCGCGATGAGACCTGGTGGATGACGGCGGGGCTGGCCGACGTACAACCGGCGACAAACTACATCCTGTCGGCGGTGAACGGTCGATTGGATGACCGGCAGACGGCCGACGACGAACAACTGATCGGTGGTGGGTCGACTGGTGAATTAATCGGCGATAACCGACGGCCGGCCGGCGGCGAACATCCAATCTACGGTGGGACGGATGGTGAACGATCCACAATGACCGGCGGTGAATGTCTGTTCGGGGATAGGCCGGCCAGTGAATGATTAGCAATGACCGGCAAACAGCCGATCGTCGATGACCGGCGAACAACCGATCGGCGGCAGGTAGGCCTGCGGACGACCAACGACGGGCGACGGGACAGGCCAGCTGGCGGATGGCGAGAGAGGCTGGTGGCCAATGGTGATGGGTTAGTTCATGTCAGACAAGAATATTTCGTGGTAATCTGGGATTGACACATATTTTGGTGGAAATAGGATTAGCATGAAATGCGGGCATGATAATTCTATTTTCTCTGGAATATGTTTTACACCTAAACAAGTGTAGTAATATTTCATGGTAATTTAGGATTACCATCTAAATTATCTCCTACCAATCACACGGTAAATGGATGGGTCTGGACTCTTAAAAATAAACGGGTATGGATTTGGAACATGCTAGACCCGACATGCCTACCCGTAGGGATCAAATCAAATTAGTTTATTCTTTAAATAATTCATAATTAAGTTTTTAAATATATTTATTCGGTAAGCTAATGAATTTAGTATGCAGACGAGTCCTTAAATAAGTGACACCCATATATATGCTAATACAATTGGTGGTTTCATTTAGCTAAGGATAATTTAATAATACATCATCGACTAGACTATTTCTGGTTTTTGAGAAGAACCGATAAACTTTAAAAATTTCATTAGCCCTCCTAAAGGGTATTTTCATAAAAAAGAAATTAATTATTGATAAAATGTGCCATTTTCAGTTTCTTTAAGGACTAGTGGGACCACAAATAAAGGCATTATGGGGTTATTCGGTCATCTAATGTCTTATAAGAGGATTTCATGGGCGATTCAAATCTAATATCTCCCGTCAGGTGGGGGCGTGTTTTTACCGTTAGTGCGAAGACATTTTGGCATTTTCAAAATTAATTTGGGTTTTTCTTAAGAATCCTGAAATTGAATGGCGTTTTATAAAATTTATCCTTCATTTGATTTTGTTTTCAATTAGAGTTTACCGTATTTAAATTAAAATTTAATTGTATTTTGGAATAATTTAGGTTCGGATTAAATTTTGTAGGATTTTTGTGACTCCATTCTAACCATAACCTTTCAACATATCTCTACTATTAGTCTTTCTACTGTATCATTTAATTTTGAAATTGATTGGTGATGTGATTTTTTATTTTTTTCAAAAAAATCAAACAAAAAAACGTCATTATTCTATACGCAATGTACATAATTAAATGTTAAGTCATTCTTATTTAACAAGTTCGATACACGTAATTAAATTATCACGTCATTATTATTTTGCAAGTGTGATGCATATAGTTAAATTAATAAAGAAATTTATCATAAAAATCTTAACTATTATACCATAACACGATGTCATTAATCAACAAAATAAAAAATAGAAAAAATAACAAAATTCTAATATTCAAAGTTGAGAATTACACGTTCTCTCTCTGGTGTCCACTTCATCCACCCAAAAACACAAAAATAAGAAAACTACTCTCATTCATTACCTGTCTCTCTCAGGTTCAAAAGCCTAAAAAGAGACAAATTTGTATATAAGTCCTTATATCTTTGTTATTTTGTATAGCTCATCTCAATTCTAATATTACCACTAAATGCATTTGTTTTAATTTAAATTTAGAAAAACTATAGATATATAACTTTAGAAATTTATATGTAATGTTCATGATAATTTTTTTTTACAATGTTCATCCGTATATATGTTGTTTAATATATGTTGTTTAACGTATAAGTACGCTGTATCACACATCACACATGCAAAATATTTTTATATAATTACATGCAGCATGTGTCAAAAAGGCTAGTTAGTGTGATTAGTGTTGTTACAACCAAACGTGAAAACTTGTACAAACTCTTTTTAGCTGATCTCCTAAGGGCCTGTTTGGTATTTGGATTTTGGATTGTGGAATCATGGGATTCCTTAATTTTGTTTTTGGTTGATGCATTTGGATTTCTAGGTTTCCTTTGTCTTTTATGGTGGTCCCACCACAAAACAAGGATTCTTGAATCCTAAAAAATTTCAAGGATTTTCAAGGATTTGGCACTATTCATTGTACTTTTATATGTGACCCGTGTACTTTATTTATTTAATAATCCTCTCTCTATCTATTTCTCTCTAAAATCCTCAAATTCAAATCCCATCTTTTTTTCACCAACCAAATAAAGATTACAAGGATCTACAAATCCAATACTAAAAATCCAAAACCAACCATACAACAAATTATCAAATCCAGAAATTTCAACCGGACTATTTGGGAATCCAAATTCCATAATCCTGCAACCAAAATTCCATACCGATATAAATTAAGAGTTAATGAAACACCAAAAGCAGTAATATGTTTCTTTTTTGGGAATGGGGACAGTGGAAATATGGCACAATCAAACTACACGTATCATGCACTTGAAAATTCCTTTGGGATTATCGTTTTCCTTTTTTTTTATATCCTCTTTTTAGAAGAAGATAGATCACCATGACATGAGCTATATATTTGAAGTTTGCATTATCTATACTACGGTATTTAGCACGTGCGATGTATATTTGTATATTTTGACAACGCGGACAAAGATGTTAGAAGATATTTTAAAGTATTAAATTGATGTACAATCCCCTAAAGTTTCACCCATGTTGCACTTGTATACCATATTGTTCATTTCAGTGCACAAAAATACCCTAATAAAGTCTAAACTTGCACTTTACCCATACGATGTAAATGCAAAAAGTGAAATGACCTCTATGCCCTTTATTATAACAAACATGGGATGAGATTAAAAAAAGAAGAAAAGCAACGAGCAATAGCTCAATTGGTATAGACACTTTCTTTCTTGGAGAGAGTGCAGGATTCAAATCAGGAGAGGAGGTGACAGCAAATTAACGTTTTCGGGGCAAATTCGTGTGTCCCTTAGGTGCGTGTGTGTTGTGCTTGTGTGTGGTGCGCACGCTTAGGTTACGACTTACGGCCCAGCGGCAAAAAAAAAGAGAAAAAAAAAACTTATCCCCAACTTTGTACCATCTTTTCTCCCAATTCTCCTAATTCTTCACCAACTTCTAGTTGTAAAAATTTAGGCCCTAAATGCGCAATGGTTATTGATCAAAAATTGTAGATCCATCAATTTTGTGACATATATTTGAAGACAAGATCCTCTCTTTGCTTGATTTGAAGGAGTTAGGGTTTGCCGTAATTTTTTAGAAGTGAGAGTGGAGGAATGACCCTAATATACTTTAGGTGGATGAAAAATAATTTTGGATTTTAATTTTTATAAAATTATTTAATAATCGACCAGGGGCATAAAAGTAAAAAAACAGTCACAAGTTATGCACCTGTGAATATTTTGGGAAAATTTTAATGGCAGTCTAACCAAGAGTATCCAGCGTTTGATAGTTTATACTTTAGGGTATTTAAATGCATGAAAAAATTTAATAAGGTGTATATGTGCAATAAGAGTGAAACTTTAGGGGATTATTCAGCAATTTACCTTAAAATAATATAGGTTTTTAAAGGATTTTAGTAGAATTTTGATTTAAAAAGTTAGCTATTTTTAAATACTTTTTTCTCAAGATATTTTCATATCATCACTATTATTGTTTGGTTATATAAAGTCAGTTTTTTTCAAGGAAAAATCTTAAATAGTAATTGGGCTCATATTTTGTGTTTGAATTTGAATTTAAAAGTTTAGATTATACTGATAATACAAGAAAATATATCACCTTAAATTTATTTTCTAATTAGTAATGCTTATTTAGACCATAAATGTTTAACACATTTGAAAAGAATATTTTTGATATATTATTTCATCATGTTTGTTTTAACATATGCAAGAAGGCTAGTAATATATATGATATACATGTTAACATATAAGTTTATTCATATAATATCTATTTGCATCCTTATTCTCTTTATCAGATATTTTTAGTTATATCGAATAAGTATTTAATAAACCATATCAATTATATACATCACCGCCCCGCATTTATAATTGTTTTACCTTAAATCTTTTTGTATACTCATATCCAATTTATTTCTGTATTTAATATTCGCTTCATACCTCTATTCAACTTTTGTCGAATATGGATTTGATTCTTTATTACTAGCTATACCCATATCTGTATCCATCGGTAGAAAAAAAAACGCGCTCTAATCCCATAAAGGCGCAAATCTACTGCTATCCCTCCAAAGTGTTTGTATTAAAAATAAAATCAACAGCCAAAAAGTTTATGGGGGAAATTGCAAATCTGAAACTTTTCACCAGAAAAGGTTAATTAACATTATCAGCCTTGGGCCATGATTGGTTCATTGTACACAGATGTCTATGTAGCCAAAGGAGTGGACACAGGAACATGTTGCCATGAGACATTCCTGTCCAAATTGGGGGCCTTGTTGTTCAATTGCTTAAAGAGTTTGATCTCCTGCTCTCCACTCACAAAAGCTCTTGAAGACCTTTGGTGTTGGGGGAAGAAGAAGAAAAAAAGTTGGAAGAAAAAGAAGCAGACATAATTTGGCTTCAGTGCATTTGATATTGGAGTGTTTTTTTGTCTCGAAATTGTGTGCTAAAGGTGATAAGGACAGGAACCGTTATCACCAACTAAAATTATGACATGTATCAGGTGGTCGGGGGTGCATCTAAGAAGTGTCTCCTCTGGAATTTCGAGAAAAAAGAGATTAATATCAAGTAGAATCGAGTGTCGGTATTTTTAGGATATATATGGCATGAAACTAATAAATGATTCCTTAGTTAAGGCGGCGTTTTGTTTCCCAACAGTAGCTCTCGGGATCAAAATTTCTTACTGCCTTAAACATCCTCTTTGTTCTCCAATAAAATATTAACGCGTTTCATCCCAAGAGGTTTTTCTTTCTTCCCAAAATCTGTCACCCAATTCATTCAACTGCAGCCCCATCTCATCATGAATGTCGACTATCCTTATAAAATTACTTGATGACCACAAAATTGAACATCTCTCGCCCTTGGTCCCCAACAAATTAACTCCTCGATCTCCACCACCTCCTCAAACCCCGCATATCATTCTCATGCGTGCTTTCGTCCTGAGCCTCAAAACATTCTTAATTTCTTTACGAAAATCGGTCGAGCAGTACAAATCCGGAAAGAAGAGGGATGAAATTAGGAAAGAAGGAGATATATTACAATAAGAGATGAATTTATTATAAGCATATTACAATAAGAGCCATTGCCCTTTCTTCAAACCCTCCTTATATATGTTCTCACCTCCACCAAAAATAAATAGCACATTTTGGAATAATATAGACAAGGCAGGAAAAACCCCCCAACAAACCAACAACCACTACAATAAAAAGACATGCATAGGAATGCAATATACTTTGGTCGTATATATATAGATTTACACCTAATTTTCTCCAACCATTTCTTAGGTAAGCATATTAATTACAATATAGAAAGCCACCAAACTTATTGACATATAAAAACCTTAATTAATCTACACTTCTCTAATTTTCTTAATAACAAGTCATCACCCCTTTCTTTCAAAGTTCAAACTCTCTCCGCATTCTCACCACCACCAATCTTTCCTTCTTCTTCCATTGATGATGAATCACAAGAATACCATCTTGCCCAAAAGAGATAATTGAAGAAGTTCGCCAAACTCAACCCAGCCAAAAGCCAATAAAAAAAATCCAACCTATCCTGATCCAAATCATTATCACTAAGCCAACCCCTTGATGAACCATAGCTTGCACTAACCCTATTCACCAAGGAAACAAGCAATGAGCTCAAAAAGAAGCCGAATGAATAAGAGCAATAAGTGATCGCAGTAAAAAAAGATTGCATCCCCTCCAATGACTGCTTGTAAAAGAACTCAATCAGCCCGACCGCAGTAAACATCTCCGAGACCCCGAAGATCAAAAACTGTGGTGAAATCCAGAATATAGACATCAACCTGCTGCCATCTGCTTCCAAAGCCGTTTCTCTCCTCCTCTTCTCAATCAAGGCAGCAGAGACCATTGAAAATGTCGCTGTGAATAGCCCGACCCCGATTCGTTGCAGAGGGGTGATGCCGGCTTCGTTTCTCGTGATCTTCCGGGCGAAAGGGACGAAGCACTTCTCGTAAACCGGCACGACGAAGATCAGGAAGAGGTAAGGGATGGCTTGGAGTGACGCGGGGGGGATTTTGAAGGAGTCTGTCAGCTTTGTGTTCATTGAGGTGGCTTGTTGGACTGAGAATGTCTGGAGTTGAGCAAGGATTGTGTTGAAGATGATGGTGCATGCAAATATTGGGATTATTGAGAGGAGTGTTTTCACTTGTTCAACTTGTGTGATTGTGCAGAGCCTCCATGGGCTCTCTTCTGTGTGTGGGATTTTGATGCAGGCTTTGTCTAAGAACCTGGAATTAATGTTTTGTAAAAATTTGCAGTTAAGATAATATATTAAGCAGACTGTAAATTATACTTAGGTTAATTTCATATAATTAAAACTGTTATACATGTATGTATCATGGATTCGGATTCCCTGCACCGATTATGTGGATCCAATGGTACTCATATATATATGAAAAGTTAGAGTTGATAAGTGCATCCTATATATGCATTAATGATTCTATCAGCAGTGTAGAGGATCATGCAGATTCATATCTCATCCTATACTTTTATCACTCTTGAACATGTTTAGCGGTTCATAACATTGTTAACGTCGGATTTTGTATGACTTTAGAAAACAAAATTTAACCTGACTGTGGACTAACTGATAAGTATCATATTCTTATAATAACGTGACAAGTGCTAGACAAGATGTAGACGAGGAGTATTTCATGCAGTTAATTCTTTTATATACAATTAAAGCAACCCTATGGTTATCCTACGATTTTTATTAATTCAGTTTCTAACCTGAACTTCTCGGTATGAAGGAAAGTGCCAACGTTTGAAGGATCTGCATTATTGTTGCGTCGACGATGGAGCATTTCCGAGTTTGACGGCCAAACTTGTTTCCTCTTACTGAATGCTGCCACAAACACCTATATGAGTTCAAATAATTTCACTTTAGTTAGTTAATTCTCAAATTAAATTAAATATATATTTAGTAAATGGAAGATAATATAAGAGAAAATGGTATATTCAGATGTCCTAATTTGACTTCATATTTCGATCAGATGTTTGATTAAGCCCGGTATTTCTATCTGGGAGATAAACTTTATGAGCTAGTTGCGGTATGCCACAAATCTATTAACACCATAGTATAATCAACATTATCACGTAGCCCATTATCTAAAAGCTATTGTGCATTAACAGTAAAAGCTATTTTTCACTTGTAAATTAGTGAAACAGATTTGTGTGCCCTCAGCAATATGTAACCTAGGGTTAGGGATATGCCCACAATCAGTAAAATATTAAAGCCTAAAAGTTTGACATCAAAATTATTGACTTAAAAAAAGCAATCACCAACATAAAAAAGCAATCATCAATAACTGAAGGCATTCACCAGCAATTATATACTATGTCCTTATCCACATATATACATACAACTTAAAAAAATTACAATTAGGCAACATGCATGATCAATAAAAGCATTAGCCTTTTTCTGTTGTTAATGTCAGAAACTTTTTGTTAAATAATAGAAGAAAAAGGGTTCTCTTGACTTGGGGGATCGAATATATATATAAGAGCCAATAGAAAATTTCAAAATTTTCCAAATTTAATAAAAGTCATCATGATAAGCACTTGACAAAACTGACCAAGAGAACAACTCATGGAAAAATGCTTGACACTATATATGTTCATTAAACAATAGATAAAGGTAGAATTATCCACTTACTAGTGGACCTTATGTGTTAGATGATCCTAAAAGAGAAGGAGAGACCAATTAAATGATCACTTAAGTAGGAATCAATGAGAACTTGGACTTGTAGCTAACCAAAATTAAGTAAAGACTGATGAAAATGAGGTTTAATTTATGATCTTGTCTTAACTATTATAATCACCCTTCAACCAAGGGTTCGCTACAGTTTTAAAGAAAGTAGCAAAGACCCGGCGGATACATACGTGCATATATATATGCATTTCCAACTACAAATTAACAAAACACGCCCTGAAACATAAAAACCGATATGAAACGGATATTCTTACCCTCGCGATAGGAGTAAAGATACTCCCTTGTGGAGGCTTGTTCCTATAGAACCCCATCCCCCCAGCCAAGCTCACCAGCCCCAAAGCCATGGCTGCCGCCGACACCCCAAACCCTACGTCCATCCCCGACCGCGTCTGGACCCACACCAGCACCGTCAGCGCTATCAACTCACCGACGCAGAAGCTAAAATAAGCAGAGTTGAAGTAAGTTGATAGCTTCTTTGATTGCTTAGAATCATTCTTCATGAACTGATCAGCTCCATGAGATATCATGTTTGGCTTCAAGCACCCGCTGCCTAGGGCTACAAGGTATAGGGCTATGAAGAAGATGGTGGCTTTGATGCCTTTGGCTTCGGTGCAGCTTGTGTCTATGAGCATGTTGCATTGGGATGGTCTCAGTTGTGGGAGGTGTGCTTGTACTGAGAGGAGAATGAAGCCCTACGTACGTACGTAATTAAGGAGGAAAAAAAATTAATGCCAATTTTATCATACAAAAATGTTTACTACAACAGAAAGCTAGAGATTTATAGGGCTGCCGACGCAACAACACATAACGAGGGGTGTGGTCCCACTTCGAGTTTAAGTGGATGGGATCGCTTTCCTGGGCTCATGCGCGAGCCACATTGAACACAACAAATATATAATATATATAGCAACAGTTTACATAAAAGAAAAACTATGTATTGGGCTACATGCAGGGTGTGCACCCTACGGTGGCGCTAGCTTATGTGGCATGTATTAATTGGATTTTGTATGATGTTTTTGGATTCAAGTGGAAGACCCAATACAAATGAGGAAGGACTTAACTGCAAAATCATCCTGCAAAATCCAATTCACAGATGCCATATATGCTTCACGGATGCATCCTACATGGATACTCCAGGATACTCCGGGTCCCGTTTACTCTTATTATTGTTATTTAGAAATGAACGAGGTGCAAGTATAATTTGGTTTGAGCTGAATGGGTTCTTACTTTTTTATGAATCTCTGTATAACTCAGGTTATTTTGTAGCGGGTTTCCTTCACTTTGCTTACTCTATTAAGTTACCATATACCTTTTTTGACATTTTATTTTTTATCTCTTCCAGTGGGTTGATCTAATTTGGGATGTCTTTTTTAAAAATTAAATCAATTTGTTTGGATGTGGCTTTCCTTTCAGTGCAGGGGCCAAGAACCTTTTGTTTCTAAAATAAGAGGGGGTTAGTTTTTTTTTATGTAATTGGTTTTGTGGATGGGGATGCTGTTAGCTGAAAAGTTCCACTACTTTTGATTATCATAGGAAAATTCATAGGCCATTTAGAGTAAATTGAGGGAAAATCATTCAGCGTGCCTCTTGTATGATAAATAAGGACATGGACCCTATCAGGCTGTCCGAAAGATGCCTGAAATTCTTTATCCTTTTCCCTCTCATGCCCGGATGTATATAGTACACCCTAAGTATCGAATAATTTCATTACAAGAAAGGTAAATAATAATTCCAAAAGCCACTTACTGATAGCTCCACAAACCCAAAGATGAGCATAGTCCAGAAACTCCCAAGATAAGAATCGGAGAGGAAACCACCAAAGAGAGATAAGAGAAACACAGTCCCCACAAAACTGGTGACAATGTTTGCTGCTTCTGATAGTGGGAAATGCATCTCATTGAACACATATGTTATCAGGTTGTTTCCAACTGCTGCAATTGCCATGATTTCAAATGCTTGGATCCCTGTGATTTATTTTAAATGAAGTACAAAAAAAACAACAACATTAGTATCCTTAATGTTATGCATATTCTTGAATCTTCATTAAGTATTTAGAGTAATCGACTCCTTAAAATTCAATACAAACTAGAATGAATACATAAAAGCTTTTTTCTCAGCACTCATCATAATTCTTGAGTTTTATTGCAAAAGACTCGGAATTCAATCCTTTCTTCTCATCCAGAAGCATTTTTAGAATTGCCAACTAAGAATTCAAATTCACTTCAACAAAAAAATATAAAATTTTGCCAAATAGGAATACATGTCGGATTTTGGTAATACATCACCATAAGAAATGAATGAGGTTTGGTAGACAGGTTAAATGGACGCTTTAGTATATTTAGCGGAAGGTACTAAACGTAAGCCAATTGTGTGACATCCGGTATAATTTCAGAGTTTTGATACGAGAGAGATTACCCAAGACAAAGACAGCAGCTCTCATGCCTCCATGCTTGTTGGGTTTGCAGGCTCTGCCTCTCCAATCCACAGAGACCTCACCTTTCATGTTACTATTGCTATTGTTGTGTCTTGTCTCAATATCCATTTCCTTAGCCCCTCTCCCTCTCTCTCTCCTCTCTCTCCCCCTAAATTTTTGCAGAAGAGAGAAACTATTGGGAAATTAATAAGCTCTTGTAAGCTTATGACAACTTGATGTGCTTTGCTTAGTTGCTTATTTATAGAGAACCCTTTTCTAGAGAGAGAAAGAGATAAGAGGTTATGGGTTGGTGTGGTGACCATTTCTAGTGAGAGAAATGATGAATGATGATGTGGTGTGAAATGTGAACAGGGAAACATATAAAAATCTGAAGTTTAGGGTTTTAAACTTAATTGATTTCCATTGAAAATCAACAGTGTATATATATTAAATGTAGAATAAAATAAAATAAAATCTTTCATAAACAAATAAATCATAGAAATTATGGAAAGATTTTGTGTGATTGAAAAACCACATCAGCCGTGTTCACGAAGGGCAGACGTCTAATGAGCATCTGTCCAGACGTCTGCGTGTAATCTGGGTTTTCTGGAATTTGATTGCCATACGTCTGCGCTTCCTTCATCAAACGTCTGTCTTCGATCTGCTGTTTTGCCATATGTCTGAACGAGATTCTTTAGACGTCTGTTAGTGTTTTGTCTGCTTGTCGCTAATACACTCCCGCAAGATTGAAACTCCGTTGGAGATTCCAACCCTGGATCGAAATTTGAGAAATTGTGTGCGTCCAAGTGCTTTGGTGAGGACATCCACAAGTTGATCATGGGTACTGATGTGGTGTACACGAATGGTTCCATCTTCAACACACTCTCGAACGGAATGATAATCAAGTGCAACGTGTTTCATCCGATAGTGGAAAACTGGATTCGCACTAAAATAGATATCCCACTATTATCACAGTACAGATAGGGTGGTTTTGACAGAATTACCTTGAGTTCATACAGAAGATTTTTCACCCAAATTACCTCGGCCATGGCATTCGCAAGGGCTTTATAGATCATCTTCGGATGAGGAGCGAGAAACAATCTTTTGTCGGGTCGATTTCCATGATATGGGATTCGAGTCTAGGTAAAGAATGTAGGTAGTGGTGGAACGACCATCATCATGACTTCCACCCCAGTCAGTGTAACACCTAGTACGCTTATACAATATAGTTTGGTATTTTAAATCTTGCTTTAAAATTCTTTTATTCTTTTGCTATTGGGTTGCGAATGATTCAAATAGTAGTAGTCGTTATCCGACCGACCCTCATATTTAAAACCCGATATGGTGCAAGATTATATCCAATATTTACTAGTACGGTGTATCTACGTGAATCTAGTACTATATATACTTTATATATGTTTAAATCTTTACATATCCATTTATAATATAAATTATGTATAAATAATATCTTTGGTTACCTAACTTTGCATGGCATATCATCGCATATCTGATTGTTGCTCTTATCTATTATGTTCATATCCTAACATATAGACAACAAAATATTTAGAAATCTTTACATATATTTACTTAAATTTTATTGGGGGTATATGTATTTAATAATAGATTGTTGCATTATGGCCAAAATCCTTACGTGTATATTTTATATTTAAAAATTATATTTTTGACTAAATTCGGTTAATATTTGGGATGATCTGGTATTATCTGTAAAATCTACAAAATATATATAATATATTCTTTAATATATTCCAATACCTATATTTTTATATAAATGATATATATATATATTATTAATAAATTTATTTTTATATAAACTCTCTCTCTTCCACGTCTCCATCTCTCTCCTCTCGTTCTTCTTCGCCTCGCCGAGCCCTAACCCACGTTCTCGCCGCTTTGTCGCCGTCCACCACTTCCTTTGTCGTCATTACCATCTCCTAATCTCCACCTCTTCTTCCTCGTCGTCACGTCCCCCTCAACCGGAGACTTCACCCGTGCTTCGACCTCCACCAACCGAGAAATCCACCTTCGTACTTCTTCCATCACCGTCGTTTGAACCCAACTACCACCATTATCCTCATCAGTTCCTCCTTTTCGTCGCCAGCACCAGAGCACCCCCTCACCACCATCTCTTTCCTTTTCTTCTTCTCCTTTTCTCCGATCACCAGCCCAACCCATCATCGCCTACGACACCTCGTCCCCCATCTCCTCGTCGCCGACCTCTTCCCCCATCTCCTCATCACCGACCTAACCTCCTCTTCTTTCTCATCCTCGTTAAACCCAGAGAACACAACAGCCCCATCTCTTCTTTTTCTTTTTTCTTTTTCTTCTCTTTCTTCAACTAGTTTTGCCAGATTTGGTCACCGTCGCCGATGACCCAGACGACCCCAGTCACCACTTCTTGCTTTCTCCAGTCACCACTTCTCACAGTTGCTAAGTTCAAGCCAAGTTTTGCCTACGTCGGGTTTTGTATCGTGTCTTTGTTTGGTGTTCGGAACGTGATATACGTATTTTCGTATTGAGTTTTCGATCAGGCAAGTTTCTAAACTTGCGACATGCTACATTACGTATTCCAATATTTATTTATTAGTATGTGTATGTTAATTGTTAGCAAGTTATTTGCAATTTATAAATTTTACAGTATCAATCCGTATTTATATCAATAACGGCTTTATCTAGTTGCATACTAATTTATTATAAGATTATTATAATTTTTACTGCAGTTCAGTATCCTTTATCTAAATTACAGTATACCTTATAGCAAACATAAAATGTTATTACAAATAGATATATGAATAGATTAATTACACCTTACACCATAGATAATATGCATTAGTCATTTATACAGTATTTAGATAACTGGTTACTGTTTTCCATCTCGTATTTTTTCTGTTTAATACACACTGCCTGACATGTTCACGACACATTAGTAGACTTATTACTTGGATTATTACTAATGCCAACAATCCTGATTTGTTGTCCTGATGGATGTGACTTGTTGCCTAGATAGACAAGATCTGTACTTGTTTGATCCTGTGTTGGCATTGATAAATATCGTCAATACCTGACTTGAACACAAAATCTGAGGGAAAAGGAGAAATCAATAATGAAACTGTAACGCTTTGAATTTCGTTTAGGTAGTTTTTTTCGATAATCGGTAAAATAATCAGAATTTTCCGTAAAATATAAAAATAATTATTTTTCAATATAGGCCTAATTATATAAAATTTAGATAATAAATTGCTAGAAATTGGTTAATAAATTGCCACTTAAAAATTTCTAGTCATTTAAATTTTTTTCCTTAATTAATTATTTTTAATATTATTTTAAGCTTTTAAATATACATTAAATTAGTGATAAATACAAATTTAAATAGGTAAATTACATACTTAGGAACCATTATAAACTAAAATCTAGTAGTAACAAAAATGTTAGCAAGACTTTCCAAGATTGTAGTTTCAATGGTTTAAAGATGAATTAAAATGAAATTTTTAATTGAAAATTGATGTGATATGCATTAAATGAACTTAAAAGATACTTTATACATGGAAAATTCTACACAATTCCCTCACAACTCCCCCTTCCTACCTCAGGCCGAGCCTCTTGCTGCTGCAGCACTTCATTTTTTCCCCCCTCTCTTTTGCTTCAAATTTCCATCAAAAATCCATCGAAATCCACAAATTTCTTCACAAAACTCAAACAAATCCTTATGCTATCCCTTCTCAAGCACAAATTGGTTTAAAACATGGAGAAAGGAGGTGTATTTGGAGGCTAGTGCAAGCTAGGGTTCAAACTTGTGAGGTAAAAATTCTAATCTAATTGTTAATTTGTAGTTTAAACATGCTAATCTAGAAATTTAAAGTGTTAATTTGGTTGTTATTGCTTGTTTAAGGAAATTCAAGAAAAGGGGTTTGATTTTGGATTAGGGTTTGAAGCATAATAGGTTAAATTAGGTGTAGTAGTTATCTAGTGGGTTAGTTTGGATATTTGTGTTGGATTGTGATAACTTTATCGCTAATCTACGATGTATGCACGAATTTGGAATTTTGGGAGCTTACTAGGTTTTCGATATAATTAGGAGGTGAATTAATTTTGAAATCTTGACGATATTATTAGTATCTCCTACGACATTTAGGGTGTGTGAATACGAAATTTAGTTTGATCGGGTTTAGTTTTGACGGTTGTTCCGTACGACGATTTTAGTTAAGGTTTTAGTAGGTTTCGTGTGTGTTCCGCGAACATAGTGCACGTGTGCCTAACTTGTGGGCGTGGATCTTTTAATTTTGCGACTTTGCGTCATTTCAGGAATACGTAATCTTATGTTTTGTGTTGTGCAATTTTAGGATCGGTTGCGGAAACATCAGACGCGGCGCGCAAAGGCAAAGCGGTGGTTGGATCAGATTAGCAAGGCGTCCGGGTGAGTAGATATATATATATATATATATATATATATATATATATATATATATATATATATATATATATATATATATATGGGGAAATCGTCTGGATGGCGCGAGGCGCCCCATAGTTAGGATCACTTTATTACTTGCAAACTATATGCATAGTTAGTTAGTTAACCATCTCATTCATATGCATACATTTCTAGTTATTCGTCTGCTGGCATTGCATGGTTATCTATATACCTATGTATGATATCACCTTTTAGGACACATACACCATTACCATTGGCTCATGTTGCACGCACACTATTCATGTGAACATACATGCCTTTGGTAATTTCCATGCCGCGAGCATTTTAGAACCTGCTTAGTTCAGTATCAAACACTTGCATTATAAATGATACATTGAATTGCAAAGCATGCATATACCTCACTTCATTATCACGCTTATATAGATTCCTCGTCATAAACTACATTGCATCATATTGATATCATAGCATCTATCATTTACAACATGTCAGATATTATGGTTTCTTGAGGATTTCGGTATTGATGAGATTTCTGGATTTTGGGGAAAACCGCAAGAATTTTCCAAACTCATTATGTTTTAAAAAGGTAAGTTGCGGTTTTCTCGTGATGTATGTGTCGTCCACCATGAGTTTTCATATTTTATGTTGGATTTTGAGACCCAATTCGAGGAGTGGATGAACCGTTTCGGGTACATGGTAGGCCCGATATGGTACCCCGAGGCAAGAAGATCGAGTTGTAGACGATGAGCCTGGCAGGGGAAGACTACCCACCGGTGATGTCTGGCGCGTCGGATATCCGGAGGATACCGACCATTGTCGCGAGATTTGATGATATGGGCCGATCCGGACTGACGGAGCCCGAGATATTGAGATATTGACATGGTGAGACATTGAGACAGATATATTTCATATTTGGTGTCGATACTTGACACGGTTTTCGGATGATTTCATTGATGGTACCTTAGCTATTGTACAGATATTTTTGTAAGTTAAGAATGCAGAGATCATCATATTTAAACACTTAAAAATTTCGTATTGATTTTACATACATGTGCATACATATTAGTGGCATTACATCACATCTAGACATACATATTGTGACGCATTTGCGTGCATTCTTACGATAGGCTTATTAGATATTATTTTCTACTCACGAGCTGGAAACTCACCCCCGTTGTGCCACAGTGTCTTGCAGGTCGGACCCGTCAGCCTCGTAGCGGCGGGCGTATCTTTTCGTTGGCTTCTTTGCTTAGACTCACGACATTGCTCTTAGGTGGGTTGCGAGGACACTTTTGTCTTTTGTACTATCATTGTATCTAGTATTATCCATCTACCACTTCTTATTTTGTATATGCGACCTAGTGATGAGACTGAGAGATTTGTGTATATGTGGTTCCTTTGGGGTCGAGCTCACTTGAGCCGACGTGGTGTTTTTCTTATTTTGGGTTTCTTTATACTTATTTGCTTGATATTACATATATATTGTGTGTGGTTGTGATCCGCCTTGGGCGAAGAGCCAGCTCCCGCTTGGGGATGCCATTATGTTATTACAGGTTTATATATCTTGTTGTACCCGTTTTTGGGCCAGTATTTACAAAGGAGACTCTGCCGAAATTTTCGGAAATTTTTTGATGTTTTTAAAAAGGGATTAATACAACTAAATTGGTTTAAAAATTGTTTTCATAAAAGGTTTTCTTTCACTCTTATTGATTTTGGTTTAGATTTTCTGGGCTTTGGCTGACTTAGGTTACGTTACGCCTTTAGACGTCTCGTAATCTAAGTGCCAGTTACGTTCCGTATCTTCGGGGCGTGACAAAGTTGGTATCAGAACGATAGGTTTTACCTTTCTGAGTATAGGACGACCCTTGGTAGATGGGGTAGGTGACTTAAGCAGAGTGGCGTGGCGTAGGTATGTTCCGTGGCATACTTACGATACGGTACTCCGCCTAAGTGACCTTAGGATATAATTGCTTGTATTTCTTTTCTTGATTCCATGCATCTCTTGATTCAATTGCAATGTTCTTATCGCTCATGTGTCTTATTCCAGTTTCGATGCCGCCAAAGACTACGGGAGCTCAGCGGGTTGCCGCTAGGGAAGAGATTAGAGCGGGCTCGTATGAGGCGAGGATCGAGCGGGATGATACGCCTACCCCTCAGGGTCAGATTGATTCGCCTTCTCCAGACCGTATTGCCAGATTAGAGGCCGGTATGCAGGAGTTGCGACAGATGATGGGATCTTTAGTTGAGTCCAGTCGGGCACAAAGATCCTAGGACGTTCCTTCCACCACACAGATCACGATTGTACCTGTTGCCCAGACTGTTGCTCCTGCTACTACTGCGACTATCCCTGTATCACTACAGGAGTTTATGAGGCTGAGACCTCCAGCTTTTACCGGCACAGATGCGACAGAGGACCCGTAGGCATTTCTTGATAGGATGGCTAGGATTTGCCGTTCGTTGAGGTGTTCTGATGATAGATGGGTGGAGTTTGCGAGTTTTCGTCTGGAGGGCCTTGCCCAGACATGGTACGATTCAGTAGAGAGAGGCCGAGCTGCAGGTCTACCTCCTATGACTTGGGACGAGTTCACCGCTGCATTTCTTGCCCGTTTTCTTCCGGAGAGTGTCCGAGATGCTCAAGCCCGTAGTTTTGAGTCTTTGCGCAAGACTCCTGAGATGACAGTGTCCGAGTATGATATACAGTTTACTTAGTAGTCTCGATATGCTCCGTACCTAGTAGACACTGAAGAGAAGAGGATAAAGAGGTTTGTGCGAGGACTCGACACACAGTTATTCCTTACCATCGGCACCCAGCACTTTGACACATACGCAGCCGCGATGGATGCAGCCTTACTTTTGGAGGAGCGTATTTTTGAGACTCCGGTCGTTTCTGGACCAAAGCGGATTCGTACTGATATGCCAGCCCAGCGGTAGATAGGTAGACACCGTGATAGATTCTTTCCGGGAGATGGCGGCGGCAGAGGATTGAGACGGGGTCAGTTATTTGGTTCATATCCGCAGACCCATCAGTCGTCGCCAGGATGTTTTCGGTGCGGGAGTTAGTACCATCGTGTCAGAGACTGTACCATGGGGCGCCAGGGCGCGGCGACAGTGCCACATGTGACCTTACCACATTCACCACCTCCTCAGAAAGCTCTACTTCTTACCCCTGATGATGCTCCATGCCAGGTAGATGCTCCTAGATGTCGTGGTCGTGGCGGTCCTTTTCAGAGAGGACGAGGAGACAGAGGCAGAGGCAGAGGACAGCTAGCTATTAGTGGTGGACAGGCCCGAGTATTCGCTTTGACTCCGCAGGATGCGCAGGCATCCAATGCCGTTGTGACAGGTACTTTGCCAGTATGTTCTTTTGATGCACGGGTATTATTTTATCTAGGCTCCACACATTCTTATGTATCCACATACTTTGCACCGAGATTGGGCCGAGAGTCTTCTTCATTAGATCAGCCGCTTGTTGTTATTACTCCGGTAGGCGAGTCGTTTGTTGCTCGAATTGTGTACCGATCGTGTCCTGTTTGTATCGGGGAGATGGATTCTTCAGTTGATTTGATTCTCCTCGATATGCTAGACTTCGATGTTCTTATTGGTATGGACAGGCTAGCCACCTGTTATGCATCCGTGGACTGCCGTGAAAAGGCAGTCAGATTCAGCTTTCCCGATAAGTCGGTTCTTGTTATTCAGGGAGATCGTAGCGCCGCCCTTCCCATCTTTTTTTCTTCTTTTCGCGCTGGTCAGCTCTTGCGGAAAGGGTGTCAGGGACTCGTATCCTATGTTTGTGATACTAGCGCCACAGAGATTCTGTTGGAGCAGGTCCCTGTTGTGAGAGAGTTTCCTGATGTTTTCCCTGACGAGCTGCCTGGTTTGCCGCCAGAGCGCGAGATTGAGTTCTGCATCGATTTGATCCCCGGCACGGGGCCTATCTCTATACCGCCTTATCAGATGGCCCCGGCGGAGCTTAAAGATCTGAAGGATCAGTTGCAGGACTTGTTGGATAAAGGGATTATCCGACCGAGTGTGTCACCTTGGGGTGCTCCCATCCTGTTTGTTAAGAAGAAGGATGGCAGTATGCGCTTATGCATTGATTATCGTCAGCTGAACCGGGTTACTGTGCATAACAAATATCCCCTACCCCGCATTGAAGACTTATTCGATCAGCTCCAGGGTACAGGGTATTTCTCGAAAGTTGATTTACGGTCAGGTTATCACCAGTTGCGGGTTCGGAAGGAGGATATTCCGAAGACCGCTTTCCGTACACGATATGGTCATTACGAGTTCTTGGTGATGTCGTTCGGGCTCACCAATGCCCCGGCAGCATTTATGGACTTGATGAACCGTGTATTCAGGCTGTATCTTGATCAGTTCATCATTGTGTTCATTGACGACATCTTGGTATATTCTCGGAGCTGGGAGGAGCATGAGCAGCACTTGCGTATCACACTGCAGACTTTGAGGGAGCATCAGCTGTTCGCCAAATTTTCCAAGTGCGCATTCTGGCTAGACAGTGTCGACTTCTTGGGTCACGTGGTGACGAGAGATGGTATTTGTGTAGACCCGAAGAAGATCGAGGCAGTTCAGCGTTGGCCCAGACCGATATCAGTTACAGAGGTTCGTAGCTTTTTAGATTTGGCCGGCTATTATCGACATTTTGTCCAGGATTTCTCCCGTATTGCTGCACCGTTGACCGGTTTGACCCGAAAGGGGGTTCCTTTTGATTGGACTGAAGCATGTGAGGATAGCTTCCAGCAGTTGAGACTCGTCTGACTACTGCACCAGTGTTATTATTGCCTTCAGGATCAGGCGGTTTCGTGGTATATTGTAATGCTTCTCGAGTAGGGCTGGGCTGTGTATTGATGCATCACGACAGAGTTATCGCGTATGCTTCTCGACAGTTGAGGAAACACGAACAGAACTACCCCACTCATGATTTAGAGATGGCTGCAGTGGTGTTTGCACTCAAGATCTGGAGACATTACCTATACGGCGAGTCATGCTAGATATTCACTGACCACAAGAGCTTGAAGTATATCTTTCAGCAGCGAGATCTAAATCTGAGACAACACCGTTGGATGGAGTTGGTGAAAGACTATGACTGCGAGATTCTATACCATCCGGGCAAGGCGAATGTGGTGGCAGATGCTTTGAGTAGGAGGCCATGAGGTAGCTTATCTTGTTTGAGCGCAGTACAGATGCAGTCGACGGCAGATTGGCAGGTTTTATGTGACAGCAGAGTGTAGTTCGAGTTTACTCCTACAGGGGGACAGCTGGCCCATTTCAGAGCACGCCCACAGTTACTTGACCGTATCCGCGAGGCACAGTCCGGTGATGCCCGTATTTTAGAGATTATCGAGCAGATTCGGCAGGGCACAGTTCCCAAGTTCATGATTGATGATTAGGGGATACTTCGATTTGGGACTCGACTGTGCATACCAGATTCTGGGGGACTGAGGCGTGATATTATTGAGGAGGAACATAGATCGGTATACAGTGTTCATCTAGGTTCCACCAAAATGTACCATGATTTGAGAGAGGTTTACTGGTGGGACGGGATGAAGAAGGATGTTACAGACTTCGTATCGAGATGCCTGACTTGTCAGCAAGTCAAGGCCGAGCACCAGAGGCCAGCCGGCCGGCGAGTTACAGCCTTTGCCCATTCCTGAGTGGAAGTGGGAACATGTCTCCATGGACTTCATTATAGGTCTACCCAGGACCAGTCGAGGGTATGACTCTATTTGGGTGATTGTAGATCGACTGACGAAAGCGGCTCACTTTCTGTCAGTGAAGACCACTTTTGGCTTTGCTTAGTACGCTCAGGTTTATATTGATGAGATCGTACGACTGCATGGCATCCCGACTTGCATCATGTCCGACCGGGGCACCCAGTTTACCGGCCGATTATGGCAGAAACTTCAGGAGGCTTTGGGCACCCGATTGAGTTTTGGCACAGCTTTTCATCCGCAGACCGACGGTCAGTCAGAGCGTACTATTCAAACTCTTGAGGACATGCTTAGATCTTGTGTTTTGGATTTCGGTGGTATGTGGGATCGTCATTTTCCCTTGATCGAGTTCTCGTACAATAATAGCTTCCAGGAGACGATTCAGATGGCACCTTTCGAGGCTTTATATGGGAGGAGATTTCGATCGTCTGTATGTTGGACAGAGCTCAGGGAGAGCAGTATTTTAGGGCTGTAGATCGTACAGGAGACGACCGAAAAGATCCAGCTAATTCGAGATAGGACGAGGGCAGTACAGAGTAGGCAGAAATCATATGCTGACAGGCGCCGTCGCCGACTCGAGTTCGCTGTTGGCGATCATGTTTTCTTGAGGGTCTCTCTGATGAAGGGCGTGATGAGATTTGGGAGGAAAGGGAAGCTTAGTCCTAGATATGTTGGTCCCTTCGAGATCCTAGAGCGTGTCAGTTCGGTGGCTTATCGGTTGGCTCTTCCGCCCAGCTTCCCAGATGTTCACCCCGTGTTCCATGTTTCGATGCTCCGCAAGTACCTTCATGACCCTTCCCATGTGATTCAGCACCATATGATCCAGCTGGAGCGCGATCTTTCATTCACCGAGCAGCCGGTGGTCATTTTGGATCGTCAGGTGAAGAAATTGAGGTCGAAAGTTATACCGTCCGTCAAGGTTCTTTGGTGTGGCCCGAACAGCGAGGAGGTCACCTGGAAGACCGAGGATGAGATGAGGAAGAAATATCCCCATCTTTTTGAAGGTACGCGTAGTTAAATTTTAAATTCAGAGACCGAATTTCTTTTAGGGGGAAGATTGTAACTCTTTGAATTTCGTTTAGGTAGTTTTTTTTCGATAATCGGTAAAATAATCAGAATTTTCCGTAAAATGTAAAAATGATTATTTTTCAATATAGGCCTAATTATACAAAATTTAGATAAGAAATTGCTAGAAATTGGTTAATAAATTGTCACTTAAAAATTTCTAGTCATTTAAATTTTTTTCCTTACTTAATTATTTTTAATATTATTTTAAGCTTTTAGATATACATTAAATTAGTGATAAATACAAATTTAAATGGGTAAATTACATACTTAGGAACCATTATAAACTAAAATCTAGTAGTAACAAAAATGTTAGCAAGACTTTCCAAGATTGTAGTTTCAATGGTTTAAAAATGAATTAAAATGAAAATTTTAATTGAAAATTGATGTGATATGCATTAAATGAACTTAAAAGATACTTTATACATGGAAAATTCTACACAATTCCCTCACAACTCTCCCCTCCTACCTCAGGCCGAGCCTCTTGCTGCTGCAGCACTTCATTTCCCTGCCCTCTCTTTTACTTCAAATTTCCATCAAAAATCCATCGAAATCCACAAATTTCTTCACAAAACTCAAACAAATCCTTATGCTATCCCTTCTCAAGCCCAAATTGGTTTAAAACATGGTGAAAGGAGGTGTCTTTGGAGGCTAGTGCAATCCAGGGTTCAAACTTGTGAGGTAAAAATTTTAATCTAATTGTTAATTTGTAGTTTAAACATGCTAATCTAGAAATTTAAAGTGTTATTTTGGTTGTTATTGCTTGTTTAAGGAAATTCAAGAAAAGGGGTTTGATTTTGGATTAAAGTTTGAAGCATTTCTAATAGGTTAAATTAGGTGTAGTGGTTATCTAGTGGGTTAGTTTGGATGTTTGTGTTGGATTGTGATAACTTTATCGCTAATTTACGATGTATGCACGAATTTGGAATTTTGGGAGCTTACTAGGTTTTTGAGATAATTAGGAGGTGAATTAATTTTGAAATCTTGACGATATTATTAGTATCAATGCGAAATTTGGTTTAGTTTTGACGGTTGTTCCGAACGACGATTTTAGTTAAGGTTTTAGTGGGTTTCGTGTGTGTTCCGCGCACCTAGTGCATGTGTGCCTAACTTGTGAGCGTTGATCTTTTAATTTTGTGCCTTTGCGTCGTTTCAGGAATATGTAATCTTATGGTTTGTGTTGTGCAATTTTAGGATCGGTTGCGGAAACATCGGACGCAGCGCGCAAAGGTAAAGCAGTGGTTGGATCAGATTAGCGAGGCATCCGGGTGAGTAGATGTATACATATATGGGGAAATCGTTTGAATGGCGCGAGGCGCCCCATAGTTAGGATCACTTTATTACTTGCAAACTATATGCATAGTTAGTTAGTTAATCATCTCATTCATATGCATATATTTCTAGTTATTCGTCTGCTGGCATTGCATGGTTATCTATATACCTATGTGTGATATCACCTCTTAGGACACTTACACCATTACCATTTGCTCATGTTGCATGCGCACTATTCATGTGAACACACACGCCTTTGGTAATTGCCATGCTACGAGCACTTTAGAATCTGCTTAGTTCAGTATCAAACACTTGCATTATACATGATACATTGAATTGCAAAGCATGCATATACCTCACTTCATTATCATTCTTATATAGATTCCTCGTCATAAACTACATTGCATCATATTGATATCATAGCATCTATCATTTACAACATGTCAGATATTATGGTTTCTTGAGGATTTCGGTATTGATGAGATTTCTGGATTTTGGGAAAAACCGCAAGAATTTTCCAAACTCATTATGTTTTAAAAAGGCAAGTTGCGGTTTTCTCGTGATGTATGTGTCGTCCACCATGAATTTTCATATTTTCTGTTGGATTTCGAGATCCGATTTGAGGAGTGGATGAACCGTTTCGGGTATATGGTGGGCCCGGTATGGTACCCCCGGGCAAGAAGATCGAGTTGTAGACGATGAGCCTGGCAGGGGAAGACTACCTACCGGTGATGTCTGGCGTGGCGGATATCCGGAGGATACCAACCGTTGTCGTGAGATTTGATGATATGGGCCGATCCGGATTGACGGAGCCCGAGGTAGATATTGACATAGTGAGACTTGAGACATATATATTTCATATTTGGTGTCGATGCTTGACACGGTTTTCGGATAATTTCATTGATGGTACCTTAGCTATTGTACAGATATTTTTCTAAGTTAAGAATGCAGAGATCATCAAATTTAAACACTTAAAGATTTCGTATTGATTTTGCATACATGTGCATACATATTAGTGGTATTACATCACATTTAGACATACATGCTGTGACGCATTTGCGTGCATTCTTACGATAGCCTTATTAGATGTTATTTTCTACTCACGAGCTGGAAACTCACCCCCGTTGTGCCACAGTGTTTTATAGGTCGGACCCGTTAGCCTCGTAGCGGCGGGCGTATCTTTTCGTTGGCTTCTTTGCTCGGACTCGCGGCATTGCTCTTAGGTGGGTTGCGAGAACACTTTTGTCTTTTGTACTATCATTGTATCTAGTATTCTCCATCTACCACTTCTTATTTTGTATATGCGACTTAGTGATGAGACTCTGAGAGATTTGTGTATATGTGGTTCCTCTGGGGTCGAGCTCACTTGAGCCGTCGTGGTGTTTTTCTTATTTTGGGTTTCTTTATACTTATTTGCTTGATATTACATATATATTGTGTGTGGTTGTGATCCGCCTTGGGCGAAGAGCCAGCTCCCGTTTGGGGATGCCATTATGTCATTACAGGTTTATATATCTTGTTGTACCCGTTTTTGGGCCAGTATTTACAAAGGAGACTCTGCCGAAATTTTCGGAAAATTTTTGATGTTTTTAAAAAGGGATTAATACAACTAAATTGGTTTAAAAATCATTTTCATAAAAGTTTTTCCTTCACTCTTATTGATTTTGGTTTAGATTTTCTGGGCTTTGGCTGACTTAGGTTACGTTATGCCTTTAGACGTCTCGTAATCTAAGTGCCAGTCACGTTCCGAATCTTCGGGTCGTGACAGAAACCTGACTTGTAACTCAACAGTTCGATACTTTCCAGAGATTGATCAGTCGATACGGGCTTCGGGCCCCGGACTGATGATGCTAACATCATTTGTCGGTACATGATACCCTGTTTTTACTGCTTAGCGGCACATCTCGGATTCAGCCCCGAGGGTTTTGACTGTGGTCCTGGGTACGCATGGGATACTATTGAGTTACATCGACGATTCTATTAATTGATTTCAAAGACTTGTAGAATAGATAATCTAGAAACACAGACTTTAGGATACACATGACATATCTAAAGCTCACTACTTTACACCTGTGTTTATTAAATATACCCATGTTTAATCATAATATCTATTACTATTATTTTGATATGTATGACGCACTGACGTCTGGGTTTTGCATGGCTCAGTTCTATTGACTTTGTTGCAGGAAGATCAGGAGTATTTTAACAAGCAAGCCGAGTAGCGATGAGCTTGATGATTGGTTTTAGAGATGCTTAGTTTATGTTATTTCCGTAGTTTAAATTTATCGATGTGATCCCATAAGGAATGCGATTCAGATATTATTCTTATTGGATCTTCATTCGTTTTCGCTATATATATTTCTTGTCTTTTATCTATTGTGGCAGATGGACATGTGTTGGTTAGATTTTATTTACTGTTCTTGATATCCGATTGACAGTCATAATGTGATTATGAGGGGATCTTTTCTAGCCATAAGTAGCATGGTTGGCTCTGTCACGTGCCGTATTCATGTATTTTGGGAAACGGGGTGTGACAGGGTTTGGTTGGTATCAGAGCCCATAGGATTTAGGGTTAGTTGGGTTTGGTTCTTTTGTAGTTGGGTATTGAACCTAATACACTAACCAGGAAACCCGGAATTAAGAACATGTCCTGCTACATTATTATCTTTCCAGTCTTGAATCTATAGTTATCAATATCTTGTTTATTGAATCATGTTTACCGTTACCTATCCCCTTAAGTGTTTTTGGCTTCAGAATCATGGCGGATAGAGATTTGCGGTCATACCAGAGGCATGTAGATAACGCCGCATTACTTGGAGTTATACGTGGTATGTTAGAAAACCAGAAGCATCAAACTGAACTGAATCAGCGGCAGGCCTAGGCTTTCCAAGAGGGTCTGAAGATGGTCTAGCAGTCTGTTGTTACAACAGCTGATATGGCAGCAGCTCCCAGAACAACACAGCATGAGAGCACCGTGCCAGACTGTAGGAAGCTCGGTCCGTCTACATTTACAGGATTGGAGGAGCCATTTCCAGTGGAGTAGTAGCTAGTTGATACAGAGAACCTGTTCGTTGCCGCACAGATTTCAGATGAGAAAAGGGTGGATGTAGTACGCATCCAATTGGTAGATTATGCTCGCGAGTGGGGGCTCGTAGATGAGACCTGTCTGACCAAACCGATCAGTTGGGCTTCTTTTTCATGAAGTTTCTTAAAGAAGTTCTTTCCGCAATCTGCTCGGGAGGAAATGGAGGAGAAGTTCATTATCTTGAAGCAGAATGGCGGATCCATTGATGCACATGCGGTTGAATGGACCTGGCTCAGTCGATTTGCGGGGCCTTTGGTTGCCAATGAGGCAGATAGGGCAAGACGGTTTATGCGTAGCTTGGATGTGGAGATTCAGAGACACATCATATCTTTGGGGTCGACCACCTTCTCCTAAGTTCTCAAGGCGGTTAGGGAGCAGCAGAGTTTATCGGTAAAAGTAAAAAGGTAATCTACAGCAAGAGGTTGTAGTGCGTAATACTGCGTTTACACCAAACAGAGTTCCCGTACGCAGAGGCATTCCAGTAAACAAATGAGGGACTGTACATATGAAGAAGCATTTTGTATCAGATCAGAAAAGGGCTGCAATTTATGACTTCTGCTGTCTACCCGGACATACGCAGAAAGAGTGCTGAAAGAGGCTCGGACTTTGTTTAGTTTGTGGATAAGCAGACTATACCATTAGTGCATGCCCTTCGAAGCTACAATCGAGAGACGGTATTCAAAAACCACCGCAGAAGCAAACTTATGGGCAGAAGCAGGTTACTCAGAGGCCTAATCAGGGACAGGCCTTCACCTTGATGACCGAGGAGGCCAAGGTGTCAGACGATATTATTTCAGGTATCCTACTTGTTTATAATTTTCCCGCATAAGCATTATTCGATTCAGGTGCATCCCATTGCTTCATGACGTCCAATTTTATTAGTGCACACTCTCTCCCACATATGGTCCTGTTTAGTTACTGGGATATACACACTCGGAATGGAAGGATTATATCTAGTAGTGAGTGCAAGGATTGCTCGATTGTTATTTGTGGACGGAAGTTATTCGCGGATTTCTTGGTAATTGATACTGGAACCTATGATGTTGTCTTGAGAATGGATTTTCTTGGAATTTTCCACGCTCACATTGATTGTAGGGCGAAGAAAGTGATTTTCCAGATTCCCGGACATCCAGGGTTCATATTCTTAGGAGGTAGCAGATCTGTCGGGCCAGTTGAATTTAAGGCTGGGCCGACAATTGTCATTCTTTCGTCAATGGAAGTAAATAAGGAAGAAGAACCGGCAGTAGTTTGGGATTTTATGGATGTGTTCGAGGAAATCTTGGGTTTACCGCCAAAACGAGATGTGGAGTTTGCAATTGATCTTATTCCTGAAGCAGCATCGATTTCAAAGGCTTATTATCCAATGGCACCGGTGGAACTGGAAGAGGTAAAGAAACAAGTTACCAAATTACCAGAGAAGGGTTGAATTCATAGCAGCAGTTCACCATGGGGAGCTCCAGTTCATCTAGTCAAGAAGAAAGATGGCACGCGAAAGATGTGCATCGACTATCGGAAATTAAATAGGGTGACTATTAAGAATAAGTACCCAATCCCTCGCATAGGAGAATTATTCGATCAACTCAGTGGCGCGAGGGTATTCTTTAAATTGGATTTGCGATCTGGGTATCATCAAGTTCGGGTGAAAGCAGAAGATATTTGTAAGACGGCGTTCCGAACTCGATATGGGTATTACGAGTACTTAGTGATACCATTTGGAGTTACTAATGCACCGGCAATATTTATTGTCACACCCCACTTTCTAGTATACGGGTAGAGGATGCGACGAGGCCGCTACCAATTTATTCTGAAGTAAATACGCTATGCGTATCTAAGCAATATAAATAAAAATGCACAAGAGACAAAGACAGTAGATATAACTGAATCGCAACTTTATTTATTAACATTCTTCTATACAATGCATGGAAAAGTAAATACATCTGAACGAAAGCAATGCCTAAACAGTGGCATAATAGAATTGGAAAGTACTGAAATGAAATGTGTACAATGAAGCTAGAGCTCTGGGTCGTAGGCAAGCTGATCCAAGTCCTCACTAGTAGGCTCGATCTCCTGGGTGTCTAGATCACCTGATTCCAAAGAAGAAAAAGAAGGAATGTCGTCAGCGAACAATCGCTCGGTAAGTCCCAAAGATAAGGGAGAAGTAGAAAAGACAGAGAGTAAGAGAGAGAGAGAGTGTGTAGCTTTTAAAGTTGTATTATATTGTTATACTGTTGTATTCATTAACGATGTTGTTTGTAGCTTGGTACAGAAGGATGCCAGTGTATACGAGAGGAGTCTCTATATGCCAGAGATTAATGCAAATGGAAATACAAGGCTCCGTTGATAATACTATGGAACCACGACATGGATGTAATTACGTCTTATGGTTGCTGTCTCATGCCACTTCTAACACCTTCCGTACCAATCTACCCCTTAAACCCCGCGATATCTTGTTTGTATTGTAAATTGTATTGCAACTTGTATTGTTTTGTAATATAGATTGTATAATTGGATGACTTGCCGAAACCATGATATCAGTAAATCGATGTAACTGGAGAATCATGGATGTAACTGGAGAATCATGTGAATAGAAGTATATCCATGGTTTGGTTCAGTCAATATAGATTGAATATATTGAATACATGGATTTATGTTGAATTTTTATATTGTAGATTGTACTTGAATCATATTCAAGTCAGATTATTATAATGAGATTCAGTCTGAGTCAGAACAATTAGAAAAGAAATTGGAATCCTGAATTAAGTTTTGGTGTTATCGGTAACTGTTGCACATGGACGGCTGGATTTGTATCTTTTTCAAAGACAATTACCGTATTGATAACACCGTTTGTTAGATTGTCTACCTTAGATAGGCAAGAACTCATATCTCCGGCTCCCTGAGGCTCAAGAGACCGGTTCTGCTTAAACCTATATTTACTAGGGTCCTTATTGTAATTTATATAACTTGAGGGGGTTTTATGTAAAAATAATTTTGTATAGTTTTCAAAATACAACTCAAATATTTAATTATCGTCTTTATGTACATATAATAATTTAATGATCAAGATAAATATGTATACATATTCGAATAGCATGAAATGAGTCAAGTATATTATTCGAGTAACTACCATAAATAATGCTGTAAAGAAATATTATGTACGACTAATAAATCAAGTCAATAAATTTCTGAATATAAACAAAAATATAGATCTAAGTGTTGTGCACGTATGAGCTCCAGTCGCGCCTAAATACGACTACCGGTTTGGGAGATATACTCATTTTCGTTTTGTCGCGCAGAACAGATCAGAATCTGTCCAGCACCGTCGCATATTTTTAAAACACAATTTGAGTTAATTTTTATCGGGTTTCATCTTACAAAAATTATTAGAAAATTGTAGGTATTTCGATTTACTTATCCAAAACACCAAGATTCGCACGATTTGGATTTAAACTTTAGTTATGATCATTTTAACATCAGCGTTTAAAACAGAAATTTAGATTTCTGAATAGAAATTATATGTTATATTGCAAAGCCTATATCGGGTTATTTCGTGTATTCCTAAGTAATCTAATATACAAAAAATTATAGCTTTATCATTTAAGCATCTACACATCTAAATTTTGTCACGAACGGATATCGGGATTTCGAGTTATGTCCTATTTAAAAACAGTGTGCGAATCAGGACATATTCTATCCAGATCCGTCGCTTAATATTGTAAAGCAGTTTTCTTTATCTTACGTTAGTTTTCACTACAAACTTAAAACTAATAAAATATAGATTATTTGATGTAGATATCTAAAACACCTGAGTTTGCTCAATTTGGATATCGGTATACCAAGTTATGTGTCCTAGACATTGACCAATAACTGCAGTTTTCTATTTTACGAACAGTGAATAAAAACGATATAATTCCTAAACTGTTAAGTGATTCGATCTAAATTTTTTACATCATATACAAAATAATATAATCTATCATATGTAACTTTCCTGAAACTTTCAGAAGTAAAAATTAATTTCTAAAAATTATTTTAGAGCTATAGGTATTGATGTGTATACTAAAATCGGCAAAAAGATTAACCAGTATTTTATGCAGGCTTCTATTTTTCTTTTAATAAACAAACTGATTTCATGAGACATTATAGATATATTGTGGCATGAAATTTGTGTTCTCACAACTTGTAATAAACATTCATAGTCATGAATAAAGAATTAAAAACACTTTAATTTGAACAAGATGCAATAAGGTATTATTAAACCATATAAAACAATATATATCTAGACTTATATATATGTATATGTTTATATTTATCTTGCCTTACGGATTACGATATGAAAAGAATAGGGGGTACACGAGATATGACAAGAGGAAAATAAGAGATGTGGGGAAGGAGAGAGAAATGACTTACATATACAAGCCGGTATTGTCACCGGGTTTGTCTATCGGCCGATAGTCTCGTGTTACTAGCGAGACCTTCTTGAAGACTTCTTCATGTTTTTCTTCTTGGACTCTAGATGAAGAGGGAGAAGTGAGAGATAGAAAAATGTGAGGAAGGAAAAGATAGAGGAGGACAAATAAAGATGGTGTAATGGTGAATTATATATAATAATATATGCATTCAATATGGGAATTAAAAGAGAAATGAAAGGTCACCATTCATTTTGGAAATGAAAGGTCTCATTTGTAAGTTATGAGAAGAATAAAAAATTGATAAAAAAATAATTGCAAGAATGGGGATTTGAACATGTGATCTATGGAATAACAATATAAAGACTTAACCAATGAGCTATAAGGTTGTTTATACACATATTTAATAAATATATGATGTTGCTTAAAAAAAGTGTGCTTTTGGGCTCATAGTTTTATTAAAGAAAATGAAAATGAAATTGAATTTGAGTTATGGGCTGGGTTAGGTCTTATGTTTAATTTGAAAAAATGTTAAAATTTAGTTTTAAAGAAATGTGTTTGGGAAAAATAGATAGAAGAATAAAATAATATATTTATAAAAAACAAAATATACAGAAAATACTAAGAATAAATAAATACAATATTTTACTAAAGAAAGAAAACACGAAGGTACAATAATACTGGGGTCGTTACATTTATGGACTTGATGAGCCGAATCTTTTCACCATATCTGGATCAGTTCGTAGTAGTGTTTATTTATAACATTTTGGTCTATTTGAGGAGCAAAGAAAAGCATGAAGAACACTTGAGGATTGCACTGCAAACGTTGAGACAAGAAAAGTTATATGCTAAGATGAGCAAGTGAAAGTTTTGGCTCGATGAAGTGAAGTTCTTGGGTTATGTTGTATCCGGAGATGGAATTGCCGTTGACCCCAAAAAGATTGCAGCCGTTCGTGATTGACCAATTCCAAAGAGTGTGGGGGGAGATCAGAAGTTTCCTTGGGCTTGCTGGATATTATAGAAGGTTTGTGGAGAACTTCGCTCGAATAACAAAACCATTAACCAAGCTAACACGGAAGGAGGTACCGTATGTGTGGACTGAGAAGTGTGCATCAGATTTTGAAGTGCTGAAGCAAAGATTGACAATCGCTCCTATCCTGACAGTGCCAAATGGTTTTGGAGGACTAGTTATTCACATCAACGCATCTGGGAAAGGTTTGGGACGTGTTCTGATGCAGCATAGAAAGATTATAGCATATGTGTCAAGGTAATTGATGACCCATGAGACGAACTACTTGACTCATGATAAGGAGCTAGCGGCCGTGATCTTCGCGCTAAAGATTTGGAGACACTATTTATTGGGCGAAAGAGTTAAAGTATTTACTGATCATAAGAGCCTAAAATATGTGTTCACACAGAAAGAGCTCAACATGAGGCAGCGTAGATGGTTAGAGCTGATGGCTGACTATGATCTTGATCTAAAGTACCATCCGGAGAAAGTTAATGTAGTGTCGGATGCTTTAAGTCAGTTTCCAGCGATACGGATGTCGACTGCATAGGAGGAGATTATAGCTGATCTTCAAAGATTCGAGTTGCAGATTGTACTACCAGATTCTTCGGGACAGTTGATACAGTTGCAAGCACAGTCATCCTTGATCGATAACATCAAAGCATCATAGTCGCAAGATCCAAGATTACAGAAGTTTCAAGGACAAGTGGAAGCAGGACTTCGAACGGATCTATTGATTCATGAAGATGGCTCGTTAAGATATGGAAGTCATTTATGTGTGCCTAAAGGAGATGTTCGTGAAGAAGTCATGAAGAAGGCTCATAGTTCATCGTATTCAGTACATCCGGGAGGCACCAAGATGTATAGAGATCCGCGACAACATTTTTGGTGGGAAGGCATGAAAAGAGAGATTGCTTGCTATATATCAAAGTGCTTGGTGTGTCAGCAGGTCAAGACTGAACATCAAAGGGTAGCTGGTTTGTTGCAACCACTTTCGATTTCTCAATGGAAGTGGGAACATATAACCATAGATTTCATGACAGCCTTACCACAGAGTCCAAAGGGCAATAACACAGTTTGGGTGATTGTCGATCGATTGACAAAGGCAGCTCATTTTATATCATTTCGAGTTGGTCAGTTGACAGAGGCTTTGGCAGAGCGGTACATGCAGGAGATTTTGAGATTGCATTGAGTACCCGTGAGCATCATTTCTGGTCGTGATACTCGGTTCATATCACACTTTTGGAGGAGTCTACAGGAAAGTTTGAAAACTCACTTGAAGTTTAGCATGGCCTATCATCCTCAGACAGATGGCCAATCTGAAAGAACGATCCAAACTTTTGAAGATATGTTGAGAGCATGCATGTTAGACTTTAAGGGTTCATGGGAGGATCATTTGCACTCAGTGGAGTTTTTATACAATAACAGTTTTCAGGCAACTATACAGATGTCTCTATTCGAAATATTGTACGGTTGTAAGTGTTGCTCGCCTGTCTATTGGGACGATATTGGAGAAAGAAGATTGTTAGGATCGGATCTGATTGTGCAAACTGTGGAGAAAGTTAACTTGATCCGTAATCATATGAAGGCGGCACAGGATCGATAGAAAAGTTGGGCTGATACTGGAAGAAGACCATTGGAGTTCGCTGTTGGTGATCTTGTGTTCTTGAAGATATCACCGACTAGAGGAGTAATCCGATTTGGTAGTCGAGACAAGCTTAGTTCTCGATTCGTGGGGCCTTTTGATATTATCGAGCATGTTGGAGAGATGGTTTATCGATTGGCTTTACCACCATCCTTGGCGGGTGTTCATGACGTGTTTCATGTATATCAACTCCACAAATATGTTCGAGATGAGATGCATGTCCTAGATCACTCGGAACTGACTGTAAGAGAAGATTTAACTTATGAAGAGTGATCAATGGATATTGTGGATCAACGAGAAAAGGTTCTTAAGAATAAAGTAATCTCTCTAGTACTCGTTGCATGGGGGAATCGTTCGCATGGAGAATCTACCTGGGAATGTGAAGACGAGATTCAACAAAAGTTTCCACAGATCTTTTCTTAGATCCGCATCTTCTTGTCTTTTTCCTGTTCCGTGAATTTCAAGAACGAAATTCTTTTGTAGTTGAGTATAATGTAACACCCTACTACACTTATACAATATAGTTTGGTATTTTAAATCTTGCTTTAAAATTCTTTTATTCTTTTGCTATTGGGTTGCGAATGATTCAAATAGTATTAGTCGTTATCCGACCGACCCGCATATTTAAAACCCGATATGGTGCAATGTTATATCCAATATTTACTAGTACGGTGTATCTACGTGAATCTAGTACTATATATACTTTATATATGTTTAAATCTTTACATATCCATTTATAGCACAAGTTATGTATAAATAATATCTTTGGCTACCTAACTTTGCATGGCATATCACCCCATATTTGATTGTTGTTCTTATCTGTTATGTTCATATCCTAAAATATAGACAACAAAATATTTAGAAATCTTTACGTATATTTACTTAAATTTTATTGGGGGTATATGTATTTAATAATAGATTATTGCATTATGGCCAAAATCCTTACGTATGTGTCACGACCCGAAAGTACGGAACGTGATCGGCACTTAGATTACGAAGCGTCTAGAGGCGCCACGTAACCTAAGTAAGCCGAAACCCAGAAATCTAAACCATAAAAGAAGAAGAAGAAGTAAAAGAAACATGAAGGGAACAAGTTTAAAAGCATCAGCAAATTTTCCCAAAAATTTCGGCAGAGTCTCCTCTGTAAAAACTGGCCCCAAACGGGTACAACAAGTATAATATACAATAACAATAAAAAGCGTCCCCAAACGGGAGCTAGCTCAACGCCAACAGGCGGAAACAACCACAACAATACACAATAGTATACAACGCCAAAGGGCGAGGCTCAAAACTAAAAAAAAACAACAATCCACCAAATCAGAATAATACATGCGCGACTCTGAGGTCGAAATAAATAACTGGTCCAATAAACTTATCAAGTAATACAAGTTTGGTTGATGGAGCTTACTAGATACAAATGAATGAATAAAAATACAATGGTGGTTCAGATACAAGTGAACCAACCTACCGTGCAAATCACCCTGAAGAAAAGATGTGCCAGCAAGCTACCAGGGAAACCTGTACATCGAACCTGTAATAAAATTTGGCATAACGGGGGTGAGTTGCCAACTCGTGAGTAGAAGACATCTACGAAACGAAATCGAATGCACGACGCTATCCTAGGTCATAATGATACACTACTAAGTCCTAATCATCAGGTAATGGCAGGGTAATACTATGTGTAAATGCAAATACTCTGTGCTCGTGTCAGTGCCTCATATAATACTATATCATAAGAATGAGTATGCATGCCCTATGAATGTAACATAACCAATCCTGAAATCTAGATATATCTGCATAAGAAATCTTTAGCTTTTACCATGTAAAATGTGAATAGAAATCTGAAATAGCAACAATGAAATCCATAGAAATCCGTGTCAAGCATCGACACAAAACATGTAAATCTCAAGTCTCAATATCTCGGGCTCCGTCAGTCCGGATCGGCCCATATCATCAAATCTCACGACAACGGTCGGTATCCTCTGGATATCCGCCGCGCCAGACATCACCGGTAGGTAGCCTTCCTCTGCCAGGCTCATCGTCTACAACTCGATCTTCTTGCCCCGGGGTACCATACCGGGCCTACCATGTACCCGAGACGGTTCATCCACTCCTCGAATCGGGTCTCGAAATCCATCAGAAAACATGAAATCTCATGGTGGACGACACATACATCACAAGAAAACCGCATCTTATGTTTTAAAAAGAGAGGAGGAGAGAGAGAGAGAAGTTTTTATATATTCTTGCGGTTTCCCCCCCAAAAAAAATCCAGAAATCTCATAGAAACCCAAATCTCAAAATCATGAGTAAGTATATGATAAGTGTCGGCATATACCCATAATACTGCATGATAACATGAAAATATGAATGCATGAATGTCTAAGTAATAAATACCATGTCTATACTAACATCAGAGAGTAATCACAATATTACATCGATCTAGTTGTTAACTGACTCTATCAATAAAAGATAATATAATCTAAAGTGTACGTGGCATAGCAATTACCGATGATGATGTGTGTGAGCCGGCAATTAAGTGTGCGTGGAATATGCGCATCATCGGTAATGGTGCTGGTGTCCTAACAGGTAAGGTTTATACTGATTATAGCAACATATATAAGAACATGCACCATGATGATTACAGTACGAATGTAAAGACAGATGTGCATTATCCACCCTTCTGCGACATACGAGTACAACTATCACTATATGAATCGAACCTAAACTAGTGTCCATCTAACCTCCTAAGGAACTAAACCTAAGAAATTAGTCAATAAGAAACAAGAGTCTACCTAAGGTCTGAATCAATATCTCTAATAGTCGGCGATCCAGCCTCAATAGCGTCACGTACGTAGTACGGTTTTCTCGAACCAAGAGTGCGGATTAATCATCATATCTATGCCTCGTACGGTAAAATCCATCGTACGGCATCCCAATATCGGGGTACGGGTCAAGTATCTCCTGGGTGTCTCATCATTCGTATAATATCATCACCAACTCATCTCATGATCAAGGTGCTAAACTGTAATCGCCTACATCAATCATCTATCATTGCCATCATAATATGCATCATTAGTTTATCCTCAGAAGTATCATGTCATATGTATCATATTGTGATTAAGTCATACTGATATCATATCGTCATCAAGTCACACCTATATGATATCAACATCAGGTCACACCTATATGATATCGACATCAGGTCACACCTATATGATGTCGTAATCAAGTCATACATATCCCATATCGTGATCAATCACAAGTTACAGTCCGGGTACTATTTTAGAGTCCCGTGTACCTCAATATCATCACCACCCATTATAATTTATGTACACATGTTCATTATCTCATTCTCTAATGATCCGCTAACACTTAATACGACTGTATAGCCAAGAATCACGGCATCAAGCCCAGTTATACTGTTTCATCATACCTCGGATATCATATCACATCAATGAATCCCATATACGTGTTGTATATATATATATATATATATATATATATATATACCTATACCTAGTCCTATATATATATATACACATACACATATACACCATGTCGAGTTTCAGTGTGTGCGTGTGTGTGTTTCTATCTGAAACCTACGAACCTCTTCCAAGGTATTCATCCTCTGGTATGGTTTTCCTAAATCAGTCTAGTCCAGCCTAGGGTCATTACTAGGGTCCTACTCATTAAGAATCTAGGGTCACATCTGGTTTCCTAATGACAATAAGTACTATTCCTATTCTACGTTGCGGGGGTGCTAAACGCCATCCACCCGACTTCCCCCCGTAGATATGCATCAACTCACCTGGTCCATGTCTGCCGAAGACGGTGTCGCCATCCTCCTCTTCATCGCCCGCAGTCCATGTGAGGGGTACCTAAACGCAAACAAATAAATAGTATCGTAAACTGAATCACATACAAAAGTCAAAACGACGCAAGGAACCAGCATAGGTTAAAACCTATGTCCCGTCCACGCAAAAGAATCAAATATCGCTCGATATCGGCGTACAAACTCCGATGGATCGAGATAAACATCAACAAATAACTCGTAGTTTTAAAACTCATTACTTATATTATAAAACATGATTAAATCTATCGAAACCCTAAAAATCGATCAAACCGTCCAATTTCGTAAAACCCGAAAATGCCAATTTACCGTTTTTCTTCAAAACTTAACATTTAAATGAAACCAATGGTCATAAAACTTATTAAATAGCATAACTAGACTATACAACCCCTTACTATATTTTTATTACACAATTTTGCATAAATTTGAAATTTCTAGTTTGCAACCATTAGAAATTTTCAACCTCTTTCAAGCAAAAATTCACAATTCCACCACAAAACATGATTTTGCATGAATTAATGTATTAAACTACAATTCATGATGATAATGATTTGATGAAACCATAATTATATTTTTAATCTCATTTATTTAGGAATTTCCAAAATCTAGTTTGCAAAAACTAGCATAATTAGCATATTTATCACACTTTGCTAACTAACAATTGAAACTAATAACTAGATTAGGTTTTGCATTCCACTAACATGTTAATATCCCTATTAAAACCATAATATAATGACAAAAACATTAATTAGAATTTTATCTCACCCACATATACATTTATAAAAAACTAGTTAGCTAAATAGCATAATTAAATAAATTTTGGATAACAATTTATTATACAACAATCATGCAAGATTTTTCCACTTCTAAAAATGGTAAACTAGTTATTATAATCCTAATTAATTAATAAAAACCACCACTTGAATTTACAAACCCTAACTTGAATTTTTAAAATTTGAAGATAGATTTAATTTATTAATTCTAATTATGCTAGAATGAACATCTAATACAATAAATCAAAAGTATAAGATTTATACCTTCAAACAAGAAATCTAAACATGAAAATGAGCCTCCAAAATGCATGCTTTACCACTCCAAAATCCATGTAAAGAAGAGTAAAGAACAAAGGGTAGGAATTTATTAGGATTTTATGCAATTTTTTATTGAATTTTGGTGGATTTTTGATGATTTTTTGTAATAAAAAGAAGTGGGAAATGTGGGGGGGGGGGCTGCCATGGGGTGATGGCCGGCCATAGTTGGAGGTGAGGGAGAGAAAGAAGAGGGAGAGAAATTGTGTAGAAGTTTCATAAAAAGAAACATCACTTAAAGTCTTTTCATGGATTTATTTATTTTCTTTTATTTCTTTACTATAACAACTCAAGAAAGCTCTAGAAAAATGGAAAAAATTTGCAAATAAATTTTTCATGATACACACTAAATTCTAATATGCCATGGTTCATTTTTAAAAATTAAAACCATTCAAATTTGTAATTTACACTAATTTAGTGTAAAAATAAAGCTTATATTAATATTTAAAATAATTAATTTAGGAAAAATATTTAATTAAACTAAAAATTTATAAGTGGCTAAATAAACACCATTTACTAGTAATTACATAATTAAAATAGGTATTTTTGAAATTATAATGAAAAACAATCACGGTTTAGTTTTACGAAAAATACATTTTACTTTACCGAAATCCATAAAATTCACTTAAACAATTTTATTCATTTAATTATTTATTTAATTATTTTTAAAACGTTACAGTATGTATTTTATATTTAAAAACTATATTTTTTCCTAAATCCGGCTAATATTTGGGGTGATATGGTATTATATGTAAAATCTTACAAAATATATATAATATATTCCTTAATATATTTCAATACCTATATTATTATATAAATGTTATATATATATATATTATTAATAAATTTATTTTTATATAAACTCTATCGCTTCCCCGTCTCCATCTCTCTCCTCTTGTTCTTCTTCGCCTCGCCGAGCCCTAACCCATGTTCTCGCCTCTTCGTCGCCATCCACCACTTCCTTCATCGTCGTCACCATCTCCTAATCTCCACCTCCTTTTCCTCGTCGTCACCTCCCCCTCAACCCCAGACTTCACCTGTGCTCCGACCTCCACCAATCGAGAAACCCACCTTCGTACTTCTTCTTCCATAGTCGTCGTTTGAACCCGACCACCACCATTATCCTCGTCACTTCCTCCTTCTCATAGCCAGCACCATAGCACCCCCTCACCACTATCTCTTTCCCTTTCTTCTTCTTCTCCTTTTCTCCGATCACCAGCCTAACCTATCACCGCTCACGACACCTCGTCGTCGACCTCGTCCCCTATCTCCTCGTCGACGATCCAAACTCCTCTTCTTCCTCGTCCTTATTAAACCCAGAGAACCCAACAGCCCCATCTTTTCTTCTTCTTCTTCTTTCTTTTTCTTCTTTCTTTTTCTTCTTTTTCTTCAACTAGTTTTACCGGAGTTGGTCACCGTCGTCGACGACCCAGATGACCCCAGTCACCATCATCATTTTCTCCAGTCGCCACTTCCCGCAGTTGCTAAGTTTAGGCCAAGTTTTGCTTACGTCGGGTTTTGCATCGTGTCTTTGTTTGGTGTTCGGAACATGATATTCGTATTTTCGTTGTGAGTTTTCAATCAGACAAGTTTCTAAACTTGCGACATGCTACATTACGTATTGCAATATTTATTTATTAGTATACATATGTTAATAGTTAGCAAGTTATTTGCAATTTATAAATTTTACAGCATCAATCCGTATTTATATCAATAATGGCTTTATCTAGTTGCATGCCAGTTCATTATAATATTATTATAATTTTCACTGCAGTTTAGTATTCTTTATCTACATTACAGTATACCTTATAGCAAACGTAAAATGCTATTACAAATAGATATATGAATAGATCAATTATACCTTACACCATAGATAATATGCATTAGTCAATTATACAGTATTTAGATAACTGGTTACTGTTTTCCATTTAGTATTTTTTCTGTTTAATACATACTGCCTGACATGTTCACGACACATTACTAGACCTGTTACTTGGATTAGTACTATTGCCGACAATCCTGACTTGTTTTCCTGATGGACCTGACTTGTTGTCTAGATAGACAGGACCTGTACCTGCTTGATCCTGTGTTGGCATTAGGTAAATATCGTCAATACCTGACTTGAACACAAAACCTGGGGTAAAAGGGGAAATCAATAATGAAACTTGACTTGTAACTCAATATTTCGATACTTTCCAGAGATTGATCAGTTGATACGGGCTTCGGGCCCCGGAATGATGATGGGCCCCGGAATGATGATGCTGACATCATTCGTCTGTACATGATACCCTGTTTTTACTGCTTAGCGGCACTTCTCGGATTCAGCCCCGAGGGTCTTGACCGTGGTCCCGGCCATGCACGGGATACTATTGAGTTATATCGACGATTCCATTAATTGATTTCAAAAACTTGTAGAATAAATAACCTAGAAACACAGACTTTAGGATACATATGACATATCCATAGCTCACTATTTTGCACCTTTGTTTATTATATATACCCATATTTAATCATAGCATCTTATTCTGGTTATTACTATTATTTTGATATTTATGACGCACTGACGTCTGGGTTTTGCATGGCCCAGTTCTCTTGACCTTGTCCTAGGAAGATCAGGAGTATTTTAACAAGCAAGCCGAGCAGCGAGGAGCTTGATGGCTAGTTTAAGAGATGCTTAGTTTATTTTGTTTTTGTAGTTTAAATTTATCGATGTGATCCCATAAGGGACATGATTCAGATATTATTTTTATTGGATCTTTATTCGTTTCCGCTGTATACATTTCTTGACTTTATCTATTGTGGCAAATGGACATGTGTTGGTTAGATTTTATTTACTGTTCTTGATATCTGATTAACGGCCGTAATGTGACTATGGGGCGATCTTTCCTAACCATAGGTGGCATGGTTGGATCTGTCATGTGCCATATTCATGTATTTTGGGAAGCGAGGCGTGACAATCAAAGTCACTAAAGGCCTGAAGAGTTAAAGGAGATCGTCGACGAAGGTAAAGATCATGATGTATCATACCTTTGAGGTAACAAAAAAACACGTTTGAGTGCTATCTAGTGAAGTTCTGTGGGAGAGTGCATGAATTAGGAAAGACAGTTGACGACAAATAAAACATCGGGCCGAGTAAGAGAGAGATATTAAAGAGCACCAACTACATGACGTATGACGTGGGATCGACAGAAGAAGACCCGTCATGGCGAAGTAGAGGAATGGTATTGCACATTGGAGTGGTAACTTCTTTAGCTCCTTCCATAGAGAACTTTTTCAGGAGATCGACGATATGACGATGTTGAGATAGAAAGAGTCCTTGTGTCGTAGGAATATTTTCTACACAAAGGAAGTGATGAAGGTCTCCAAGATCTTTTAGAGAGAAACGTTGTCTTAGTTGACGAACAAAAGATTGAAGGAACTGTACGTTGTTACCCGTGAGAATGATGTCATCAACATACACCAAGAAATTAGTGATGGTGACGTCTTTGGAGTAGAAAAATACATGTATCTGCCACAGAATTTGCGAAGCCACTTTGTAGAAGATAGCCTTTGAGTTCTTGATACCATACTTTAGGCGCTTGCTTGAGACCGTATATAGCTTTACGTAGTTTGCAGATATGGTTGGGTAGGGAAGAGTGGAGAAATCCAAGTGGATGAGCCATATACACATCTTCATGAAGAGTACCATTGAGGAAGACGTTGTTAATGTCGAGTTAACGAAGAGACCATCAATAAGAGAGTGCAAGGCATAAGACAATACGCAGTATTGTCGGCTTGGTAACGAGACTAAATGTGGTAGAATAGTCCAGATCAGGTCGTTAGTGGAAGCCTTTAGCCACAAGGTGTGCTTTATATCGAGCAATGGTGCTATAGGAGTTTTGCTTGATTCGAAAGACCCTTGCACCCTATAAGATTCTGATTGGATTTAGGAACAAGATCACATGTTCCATTCTTTATGAGGGCATCAAATTCTTCGGACATTGCAGCACACCAGTTGGGATCCTTCACAGCTTTAGATACATAGGTTGGTTCAAGGATTTAGGGTATTGGGTGAATAGTGGCATGATTTATATATTGGAAGTTGAAGTATTTAGGGTTCGGATTTAGTTCATGGTTGGTTCGGAGATTTGGGTGTGGTGGAGTAGGGATAACTGTTGTTACGACCAGGAAAAGGCACTTGATCAGCACTTGAATTACGTGAAGTCTATAAGACCCCACCGTAACCTGTTTATCACAAAAAATTACATTTTAATACCAATTATTCATTATCTATTTTGTTATATATCGGTACTATTAACCAGTGTCTGCTCAGTAAATACAGATTACAGGTATTCGTGACATAATACTGGAAACACACTCAAAATCACGGATATAACATTTGGGAGCCGACACTGCAATCAGAACAGGATACCAAACGATATTCAAAGAGCACTTTTGCAAATAAACATGTGTATACAATTTTGGTCCAACACAATACAAGTGTGCATATAGCTCTTTTTGATCCTTGGACCATGGCGGCATTGCCATGCCATAACATGTTGACTCAAGTGGGCACAAGTAGGGTGTGTGAGTTAATACTTAAAAAGTTGTGATGTGACATCAAGTTCTAGTTTCCTTCCAAATCCCTGATTGCAAACCAGTTATTATAGACAAATCAAACAACACCAGAGAGATCATGGAGTGCACTCAAGTTCACCACAGCAAAACGAGCAACTTTGTTCGGACTTGGACTGGTGAAACATCATGAAAAACCGGCATGGCCGGGTCCCCTAGCTCCAATTCTCCCCATTTTTCTTCTGGCTATTTCTAAGGGTCATATCAGTCCATCTATATTGTTTATTTATTCTGATGATGAGCCTATAAATACCAGAACAGATCATGAGAAAGAGAGGAGTGAAATATACCATTTTCATTTTCTTAGTTTTTGGTTTAGCTTGAGAGTTGCGTGGGCTTTAACTTGGTTTCTTTTTCTTCTTCCCTCTTGAAACTTTCTTTTGAGAGCTTCATTATGGAGGTTGAACAAGTTACCAATATCTTGTACCTCAACTTCATCAAGTGTTAAATAATATTGTTATTGCTTTGTTTGCTCGCTCCTTTTGTTTCTTACTTTCTTTTGCTATTTTTATGTGTAACTAATTTTTCATTCGTTGCGGTGATGGTGAGGAAATGAGATGAAAGGCTTTGCCTTCCTCCTCCTCTTGTTTGTGTTTAATATGCTTAATATGATTCTAACTTAAACATTGTTTATTTATTGATGTGATATGGTATTTTGAAACCATGGTTACTTTGTAACCTCTTCATATACCATACTCACTCCTTTTCCCCATTTCACAATGTTTAAGTTAAAATCAAATTTGGTATTAAGTTTGCTAAGTTTAGATACGATATTTTGTGACCAAGTGCTTGACAAACCCTCGGTTTTCATATACCCTATACTATCACAAACACTTAGCAAAGTTAACACTAAAACCAATTGCTCTCACTCGCTAATTTATGTTTTTGATGTTGTGGTATGCTTGCTAACCCTTATGCTTAGTATTGATACCTCAAGCTTGGGTATACATATGGTAAGTGAACAATACAGACTCATTTCGTGTTTCGAGTTGAGATCCGATAACTTGATGATTTGTGTTTTGCAACCGCTTTGACTAGTCATGCTTCACTTCGGGATCGACACAAAGACGGACAACTCATGAGCAAGTGAGCATCGAAGGAATCTTCACGATTCGACCATCCGAGCTAAAGCCAAAGCCATGGCCATATCTTTCTTAACTTGTTTTCTTTGTTTTCGTGTTTTATATTTTTGTGAAAAACCAAACCAATTCGTTATTTTCTGAATCTTAAAACAACAAAACCTAACACACAATTCCCTGCAGATCGACCCGTACTTGCCGGCTCGCTACAACGCGCCGTGCACTTGCGGTTTATAAATTTTAAAACGAGACCGGGCTCGCGTGCGCATCCATTTCCAAAATTGATTCTATTTTCAAAACATACGCGTTTGCGCGCACGGGTAAAGTCCAAACAAGTTTTTGGCGCCGTTGCCGGGGAGTTGGTAGTCATTAGGTATTGTTATTTTTGGTTCGTACTAACAAAACTAACTATTTACTCAATTTTATTTTTTAAACTAACACAACAAACATTCTTTTTACTTTGTTCTCTGTCTTTGCATCCTGCTATCACCCTGCACTTAAACTGAAAAATCAAAGTATACCATTAGAGCACTAAGATATCCTGGAGAAACCACAAAATTTTTTTGCTTCCAACCTTTCACTTCGACCGGCGACATTAGCCAAAATTCCGGCACCGCCGGTTTCATTGTGAGATTTTGGAATTTTTCTTTTTGTGTTATCTCCAGTGCATTGTTGGTATTCTAGTGGTTTTGTTTGATTTTTCTAATTATGTGTGTGCAGGAATTGGGAAAGATATATCGCTTTTGGCACTAAATATCGTATTTTCCAACATTTGCAGATTTTTAGGAATTACGACCAGCGATCGTGCGGAACGAGACTTAAATTCAATTTCAAGACGTTAGTGAAGTACAATGTCTAAGATCCGGGTAGTTTGACTCGCGTAAGCAAACATTCAACTACCCATAATCACTTCAAAAAGGGTTTTTCTTAAATTAAAAATCGCATCGGTACGTATTTTCTAACACCTTCGCTCAAATCCGATGCATTCCAATACTCTATCTTCTGCAGGATTTTTCGCACAAACTTGCCACCAATTGGACAGAGAAATAACCCGTATTTGTTGCAGAGCCTAAACGGAAAAAGAATTTCTTTATTGATTGAATTCTTGAATTCTTTTATTAATTTACGCATTTGCATCTTAATACGGATATTAAGGGCACGAAACTAAAACAAGATACGGTAAACGATTTCATCAACTTTCTTCGTGGCCCACAAATCACAAAACTACATTCTTGCATACCCCCGGTAATTTTAAAATCAACTAGAACTTTGACTTTAAGGACTTCGTGCTCATTAGGAGAAGTTGACTGTGTTTAGAACACCGCTTAACGGTAAATCGTTCACGGGGTGTCTAGGCAAGTGTTCATGGCAAAACCGCCAAAAGAGAAAGGGTTATTCTAATTAAGGAACTTCACGAAAGCGTTGGATAACCTCTCCTTATCTCTGCACTTACCTGGCTTCGTGATCCGTATATCTTGAGCTCGTTTCTCGATACAGTTTTACTTCGACAATCAGGTTCTTGAGCAGGTCTAGTTGACTTAGCATAACATATACTGCTAGGGCGTGATATTCTTTTTTTTGTGATATTTGTGAATTCTTGTTGATATGGGTGATACACGGTTCAATTCAAATTTTCATGATTTTTATTCTTTTGTTTACACTCGGTCCCAGTTCGTTTGTACAAATTGCCACAATTCTTCCTACATTCATGAAAACTGTCCTTTTCTACAGGGTGACTAACTGTCCCAGAGTTTTGATAACGGTCACCCACCTAACACTCTCGAACCTAGTCCCACTTCAAATCTAGATCAAATGATTGAAAATTTAGAGAAAGAGGTCAACAGGGTAACAGCTTTAGCATCACCACCATTACAACTCTCCTTTCCTGAAACAACTGAGCCATCATTAGGGAATGATAGTGAATTGGATGCTAAGTTGACCGCTTTAGAGAAAGGTATTGAAGTGATGACTGCGGTCAAGAATCAATCAGCTTCGACGCTAGCCCTGTTCATACAACAATTTGAGCAATTGTTTCTTGCTCAAGCTTAGTCTTTGGCTAGAATAGAAGAACAAGTGAACCGTTTAGCTGTAAGGATTCTAGAGAGTGAACACAGTCAATTAGAACCACATAGTGTCAATATCTGTCATCTAAGAAGTCACCCGAGTGAGATAAACGATCAAATGAATTTTGATGATTTCATAGATGATGATACGGATGAATTGATTGAGTGTTATCAGGACACATAGGAAACCACTCTAAGTCGGTCCACCACTAATCTTCAGGTACCCACTGAACCTCTTGTCAGTTGTGATTTTGAGGTTGATTTAACTGAAATAATACTTGAAGAGAAAATTCTTGAACCGACTGATTTTTGCACTCCAATTTTAAAGGTGGGAGCTTGTGAATTTGACGTGTATGGTTGGAATAGATTGTTAGAGGAGATCAATGATCAGGGACCCACAATTTTTGTATCACCTGTTGATATTGTTTAGGATGAAACGTTAGTGTGGGAACCTACTTTTTTAGATGACATAAACCTACCCGGATATGAATATGACGAAGGAGAACGAGTTTTGAGAGAGTTAGTGAGCTGTAGCGATAAGAATAAAATTGTGGAAGATTATAGGGAGGAAGGCAGTATTATAAAATATTCTTTCGTGTTTAATTTTGAGGAGATATTTGCTGATGAACTTGATATTCTTGGTGAGTTTGAGTTAGGAACAATTTGGGATCATCCTATGAACCTTTATTTTTCTGAACTTTTTGCGGATGAACTCCAATTTTTAAACGAACTTGACTTCGGAACTCAATATGTGCTTCTTGAACATTCAATTCATCTAGGAAACAATTCTTTGACCTTTTCAAAATTTCATCTTCACTATCAACGTCTTCTGATCCCCACTTTTACACGCCCATGCCCTTCACTGGCATTTAACATATACATTTTCTTTCTCTTTTTCTTTTATATATATATATATATTCTTTTACCAGCCTTTGCACTATATAAACAAAATTTTTAAATGGCTGGTATTAATTTCTGGACTAACTCAATCGTTTAACTTGTATATGTTGTAATTAGTGTTAGATTTTTTGTTCCTTTTTGAAAATAAGATCTCACCCGTTTGGGGGTGAGCGCCGAGTTTTGGGGATAGCACGCAAAATTCAGGTTTGAGTGTGTGAATAAATGTAAAGTAGGGATTCTTTTTTGCTCAGGGTTTTTTTTTTGCAAAAAAAACCTTTATAAACACCAGATCCATAGACCCGACCCTTTTATCTCATTACTCAAACAAATCTCTCAGTTTCCTTAGCTCTCCCAAAAATCTCTTCCCAAACCCTAGATCCATCGCCTCTGATCCGACCGGCAAAACCCTCGTAAAATCCGGCGTCGCCGGTCCTGCCTCCTTCGATCATCGATTGTCTTCGTCTGCTCTGTAAGAATTTTTCTTCCCCCTCTTCAGTGTTGTTAAATTTTCCAGAAAATTTCAACAACCACAGATTATGGCTCTCTTTGATTTAAAGAAGAATTTTGTCGATGTGTTCACCCACGAGGTGTTTGGGCGTTATTTTTATGATGCTATCCGACAATTGGGTTGGGAATTTTTTCTATATGGGGATGAGGGGATGTGTGCTATCGAGCAACTGGTCGATGAGTTCTACAACGCTTTGCGTGAGGGCGAAATACGTGAGGATCGTATTCGTTCTCATTTTCGGGATAAAAGGAGGGTGTTTTCTGCTGATACAATTTCAAACGTTACAAACATCTACACCTGACCTGGTTTCCAAAACCCGTTAGAACTTTCCGAGTATAGGACGATTGTAGGGTCCATATGCGAATTAAAAGATGCTGGGCTAAATGCCCAACAGATGTACCGGAACGTCTATACGACTTGCCGCTGGGTGTACCGTAATGTCAGGGGGATTATTCGAGTTTCTTCATTTCCAGCGATTGTGGGACATGTTGTCCACTGTTTGATGACAAAGAACTATCAGTTCTGCACGGCGACCATGTTATTCACTACAATCAAGGAATGTGTCACAGGGCGCAAATCGTTACTTCCCGTCCTCATTACGCAAATTTGCCGCTACTACATGGAGGAGGAGGATTTTGCCGCTTATGTCACCATGTACGACACTTACCCGATTGAGGCTGAGAGGATCTCACAGGGTTACACTGACTACAGGAGCGAGCAGCTGATCTGGTCATCCTCCGAACCGAGCGAGCACGCGACACCACAGACTTCCTCTAAGATTTACTTAGGAGAGGATGTTCCGACTGATCCATACGAGCTACACAGGATGGAGGTCTGTGGTATCAAGACTTTGATATGGCAAAATAAAGAGATAAAAGAACAACTAAACCAGATCTTAGCGAACTAGGATGAGACAAGCGGGAGCAGTAAGAACAAGGAGAAGGGCAAGGCCAAGCGACGATGAGGACATCGTCAACTTCATTTTGGGGGTGAATCCTGAGTTTGGGTGCATCTTGCATCAGCATATAGTTTTGCATGTGCATATTTTCTGCATTTCAGCACTTTATGTTATGTATTTTATTTTTATTTTTGCATGTAGTTGCATTCATATTTGTTTTTGTATTGCATTCTGTTATTTGTATAAACCAATTTTTTTTATAAAAATTGAAAAATTCAAAACATAAAAACTTTTTCATGTTAGCTAGCGGGGGAACTTAGACTCAAAATCTGAAGGTTCGGTTGATAAGATAGAAACAACTAAATCCTTTTCGAGAGATTGAAACCCCGATAAATAAATCCTCCTTTGAGTTTAACCGTAGCTAATATACATCTTTTATATCATTTTACACGTATCATATATTCTTGAGAATTAGATGAAAAGTCTGACATGTATGTAAAACTTTTGAAAATTGATAAACATCTTTAGGATCAAACTGGTTTGTTCTGAATTAGGTAATATCAAGAATAGTTTATAAAGTGAAGTGAATATAAAGGATATTATTGAGGTTTTAATAGAAGCTTAAAGTCTGAAAAATAACCCATCTGGAACCTTGTTGGAGTGATTACACACCTTATTCACATAAACACGTCTTCGGATTAAAAAGAAAAACGGCTATATCTCCTTTTTCACTGCTTTCAGAATATTTTAAACGTAATAAAACGAGTCTTTTGTTTTGTAGCCTTTGTAACTTGGGTAATTAAGTCCGTGGGGTATCTCCACCCCTAATGCCCTAAAACCATCTGGTTTGGGAGTCATTGACCCAAAACTCGCTAAGTTTCCAATCGCCAAATAAAACAAGCTAAGCAAGTGTTCTCTCATAGTTAAAAATCCTCACGGTTCTTTGTGGGAGAATAATCTTGGCGAAGATAAGTTTTCAATTATAAAACGGTTTTTTTCACGGAGATATGAAGGTTTATATTTATAAAGACGTGGTGCACTATCACGAAGGTGTGTATGAACAATAACAGGTGAAAAGTAGGAGTGAAAAATAAGACTTAGGTTCTCTGTTAAAAATGTTATAAATTCTGACTTGAAACCTAACTGGAGAACGAAACTTGAGAAAATCTTAACTCCTTTCAAACTCGTATGATCCCTTAGAAGTCTATCCTGGTCCGTAATTATGACATGATGTTCCTAATCAAGTTCTTAAAAACTTGTCGACACTACTCGCACAACCACGAAAAGACATGTATAAACTTATGTTAAATAAATTGTGAGGAGTAAAAAATAGGGTTTGACATTTCTAACTTGGATAATAGAATTTCTAGCTTTGATTCTTAACCTTAAGATTAGAATCAACAGTTCTCCACGACGCTAACTTGACTGGATTTTGTGGGTATAATCCGCAAAAAACCCTCAGGAGACAACACTCCTCCTACTAGGGACACCTAGAAGTTTAACGGCTTGTTGCACATGCTCAGTGCGATCGTGTTCCCTGTGAAAGTGAGGTTAGGATTTTTTGTTTTTCTCGGGAAGAGCAAAAGATATGTTTGGGGGTATTTGTTCATCACAGAAAATTGCATTTTAATACCACTTATTCATTATCTATTTTGTTATATATCGGTACTATTAACTAGTGTCTGCTTAGTAAATACAGATTATAGGTATTCGTGACATAATACTGGAAACACACTCAATATCATGGATATAACATTTGGGAGCCGACACTGCAACCAGAACAGGAAACCGACCGATATTTAAAGAGCTCTTTTGCAAATAAACATGTGTACACAATTTTGGTCTAACACAATACAAGTGTGCACATGGCTCTTTTTGATCCTTGGACTATGGTGGCGTTGCCATGACATAACATGTTGACTCAAGTAGGCACAAGTGGGGTGTGTGAATTAATGTTTAAATAGTTGTGATGTGATATAAAGCTTCTAGTTTCCTTCCAAATCCCTGAATGAAAATCAGGTTATTATAGACAAATCAAACAGTACCAGAGAGATCATGGAGTGCACTCAAGTTCACCACAGCAAAACGAGCCACTTTGCTCTGACTTGGACCGATGAAACATCATAAAAAACCGGCATGGCCGGGTCCCCTAGCTCCAATTCTCCTCATTTTTCCTCTGGCCATTTCTTAGGGTCACATCAGTCCATCTATATTATTTATTTATTCTGATGATGAGCCTATAAATACCAGAACAGATCATGAGCAAGAGAGGAGTGATATATACCATTTTCATTTTCTTAGTTTTTGGTTTAGCTTGAGAGTTGCGTAGGCTTTAACTTGGTTTCTCTTCTTCTTCCCTCTTGAAGCTTTCTTTTGAGAGCTTCATTATGGAGGTTGAACAAGTTACCAATATCTTGTATCTCAACTTCATCAAGTGTTAAATACTATTGTTATTGCTTTTTTTTACTTGCTCCTTTTGGTTCTTGCTTTCCTTTGCTAGTGTTATGTGTAACTAATCTTTTTTTGGTTGCGGTGATGGTGAGGAAATGAGATGAAAGGCTTTGCCTTCCTCCTCCTCCTGTTTGTGTTTAATATGCTTAATATGATTCTAACTTAAAAATTGTTTATGTATTGATGTGATATGGTATTTTGAAACCATGGTTACTTTGTAACCTCTTCATATACCATACTCACTCCCTTTTCACATTTCACAATGTTTAAGTTAAAATCAAATTTGGTGTTAAGTTTGCTATGTTTAGATACGGTATTTTATGACCAAGTGCTTGACAAACCCTCGGTTTTTATATACCTTATACTATCACAAACACTTAGCAAAGTTAACACTAAAACCAATTGCTCACTCGCTAATTTGTGTTTTTGATGTTGTGGTATGCTTGCTAACCCTTGTGCTTAGTATTGATACCTCAAGTTTGAACATACAAACGGTAAGTGAACAATACGGACTCGTTTCGTGTTTTGAGTCGAAATCTGAGAACTTGATGATTTGTGCTTTGCAACCGCTTTGACAAGTCATACTTCACTTCTAGATCGACATAAGGACGGACAACTCATGAGCAAGAGAGCGTCGAAGGACGTCACGATTCGACCATCCAAGCCAAAGCCACGGCCATTTATTTCTTAACTTGTTTTCTTTATTTTCGTGTTTTATATTTTTGTGACAAACCAAACCAATTCGTTATTTTTTGAACCTTAAAACAACAAAACATAATACACAATTCCCTGCGGATCGATCCGTACTTGCCGGCTCGCTACAACACGCCGTGCATTTGCGGTTTATAAATTTTAAAACGAGACCGGGCTCGCGTGCGCATCCATTTTCAAAACCGATTCTATTTTCAAAACATACGCGTTTGCACGCGCGGGTAAAGTCCCAACATAACCTAAGTACGCAAAAACCAGAAATCTAAACCCCTTTTTATAAGTAAACTAGTGGAGGTGTAGTTTTGAAACGATTTCATAAATAGAATCAAGTTTCTTTTGAAAGTATGTGCAAAGTTTAATTGAATTTTTTTTCTAATGTTTGAAAATCGGGCAACAACTCCTTTGTAAATTTTGAATAAAACCACAACACAACATAATATATAATAAGTATCCCTAACGGGAGCTAATTTCCATGCCCAAACGGAGGAACAACCACGCAGTTAATATATGACGTCCAAAGCGAAAAATAGAAAGCGAAACATAACAAATTCAATATAAATTTGACTCCAAACGAGTGCGACACATAAAAACACATAAATATCTAAGTCTTACTTCTAGGTCCACAAATATACATTTTTGGTCGATGGAGTTTTAATTAGATCCAAATGAAAGTACATATAAAAAAGTTGGTTACGATGCAAATGTATAACCCGCCTACTAAAAGCAATCACCGAAGCAACAAGTGTGCCAGCAAGCTGCTACTGATCCGAGCGGTCAATCCTGCAAGAAACTGGGGCACAACAGGGGTAAGTTGCGAACTCAGTGAATAAAATTATATCGCAAGATAGAAATTGAAATGCATAACGATCTATCTATATCATAAAGTTTACTACTATTATATTCTATACTAATGTATGTATAATGCACAAGTACTATAAGCGTATTCCAATGGATCGCGTAATCATCTCATATATACAGCATGCATCCAAGTAAGCCTATAAAGTAATCAAAGATGTATCTATGTAAATCGTTTCAAAATAGTTGTATGATATGTATATCAGGCATAAGTAACGGATGTTAATATAATAAGTAATGTATGCAATTTGTGTAAAGTATACGTCACGCCTTTTAAAAATAGTTTAAGAGGGTTTTCGTTTGAAAGTTTCTTGTGATGTCCCTGACATGTGGAAAAAAATAGGGAGGCTATAACTCCTTTGAAAACCTCTTAATATATATCGATATATGAAAATAGTATTATAGGCACTGTCTCTAGAATCATTCCTATTCGGCTACAATATAAATTAAACCACTACAATCTGTGCAAGGCATCCATATCGATCCCTCACATACATCATATCACATCAATGAAGCGCATCATAGTCTGTAAAATTTCAGAAAATGGAAAATATTATTTTAGAATTTAAATAATAAAATATTGAGTTTTACGGATATTATACCGAGTATGGATTTGAGTTTTCGTAAATTGGAATAATTATATACCTCTATTTTAGAAAATATTTGGAAATTTAAAATGAATTATTAATTATGTGAGTATTTATTTAATTGGACTTTTCTTAAATTAGTATATAATTATATCCATACTAGTTTAATATTAAACTTAATTAGTGTTTTTCTATTTGTGCATTAAACCAATCTTCATTTTGTTAAACCATGTGTTAAGTTATCATGACATGTTTATGAAAGGGTTAATATTTCATTTGAGTTTAAATGAGGGTTTTATGTTTTTTTTTTAAAAAAAAGAAAGGAAAAGAAAATGTGAGAAAGAGACATATATATGCAGTGATTATTTTAATGAAGTATGGGTATAACAGAGAGAAAGGGGGTTATGGTTGCCTTAGCCATTCTTCTTCGCATCATTTTCCTTATTCTTCATCTCCCACTTCTTCATCTTCTCCTCCTCCTCCACCTCCTCCACTCTTATTCAAACCACAAACCATCCCCACAAATCTCTCCAAAACACCATGATGCCTTCACAAAACATGTTCCAATTCTCATCCTATTCAAGAAGATGTGATCAAGTCTCCATTTTTGGATCTTTTGCCATCTTGGAATTTTCCTTCATCCCTATTATGATGTGAAAATCTCACCTTGTAATCAAGTTTTTAGTATACTTGCTTTCACAATCTATATTTAGAGCTCATGTGCATCTTTTATAGACTTGAGATTTTCAAAAGCGAGTTTTTATGGACAGAACTTGTAGTGGTGGTGTAGTAAAGGGTTAGGAAGTGATTACAACCTTTGTTTACCGCCGAAAATAGAGACGAACTGGGATAGAAAATCTTGCCTGAATTTGGGGGCAGATGCTATTTGGATTTCTCCATCCATCTCTCCGAAAATACCAAGTTGATTTATGACATCATATATTGGAGGTTTGGACAGATGCGACCGTTATAGTAGACTTTATCAGATTCCCCCTCATTTATGAGGGGTTTTTGATTGTGAGGACTCTCTTCCCTGCAGGCGCAAACCTCTGCAGTTAATTACGTTATCGCATTGTGATAACCACTTTCTCCTGCACCAGCAGTTCACTTCATGTCGTGTGTTATTTTATTTATTTTAGGTTGCCCATGGATTGTATATGGAGACTAATTTACGTCGTCACCCATAGGGCGATGATTAGTCCAAATCCGTATATTTGAGATTTGGGTTTGGATCAAGGGTTTGCTTGACGGGAATGAACTTAGGATGCATTTTTCATATTTGTGAGGTCCATCCGTTCATACGATATTTGAGTTTGATCTAAGGATCGTTAGTCATATTTGAGACTAAGAACAACTTAAAAACAAATGGGCATATGGGCTCAATTATTTTAGTTTAAGGACATCACGGTCCAACATTACCGTGTTTGGGGCGCCGCAATATTTTAAGGACATTTTGGTCCAACATTCCCATTTTTGGGACGAATATTAGCTTAAGAACATTTCGGTCCAATATTCCCATTTTGGGGACGAATGTTAGTTTAAGTATATTTCAGTCCAACATTCCCATTTTGGGGACAAATGTTAGTTTAAGGACATTTCGGTCCAACATTCCCATTTTGGGGATGAATGTTAGTTTAAGGACATTTCGGTCCATTATCATCGTATTTGGGGCGAATGTCTAGTTAAGGGACATCTCGGTCCAACATTCCCGTTTTTGGGACGAATGTTAGTTTAAGAACATTTCGGTTCAATATTCCCATTTTGGGAACGAATGTTAGTTTAAGGACATTTCGGTCCAACATTCCTATTTTGGGGACAAATGTTAGTTTAAGGACATTTCGGTCCATTATCCATCTTGCGCGCACATGTATTTGTTACGTGGTGGAGAGAACAATGGTGACATGGAATTCGTCTAATTTGGGGTGCGATCCGATTTGAGGTGTGCACGTCAATTTGGAAGTGCATCAATGTGGGATGCATCATTCCCTGTCTTGATGAAATTTTACATCAAGTTGGGATGAGAAAAGAGCCGTTGGTTGTCGGGACCCGCCACCTCTCTGAAGACATTGAGGAATTACAACGACATATATCAGAGGTGTGGAAAGATATACCCTTGAACCAAATCCCATATTTGAGGGAAGAAGGGGTCGTGGTGGACCTAAGAATCGTTAGTCATATTTATGACTAAGATTACTTTAGGAGATATGAGATGAATATCATTTTGGATATCATCAATGAGAGATCATTAGTCATGTTTGAGACTAAGATCAGTTTGAAAATCATGAGCATATAGGCTCAGTTGATTTAAAATCAAAGAGGGTTAACCTTATGAAACTTAGCCAATTTAGGCTGAGATTGGGTTTCTATAGTACCCAGCAGTGCTAAGCACTAAGATATATAGCACTCACGTATGTTTCACGTGAGGCGCTGGAATAGTGCAAAGCACTAATTTTTTCTGGCGCTCACCTGCTTTTCATGTGAGGCGTTGAGTTTTTTTAGCTTTGGGTGGTTGCGTGCTTTTCACGTGAGGCGCTGAGTTTTTAGCTTTGGGCGCTCACGTACTTTTCATGTGATGTGCGACCATAATGCTAAGCACTAATTTTCTCTGGCGCTCACATGTGTTTCACGTGAGGCGCTATATTTTTTAGAGATTTAATCTCTGTTGATGTTTTTTAAAGAACTTAAATCTCTGTTAATGGTATTTTGACCATCAACGATCACCAAGATCATTATTTTGAAGATCTGGGATCATGTTCTTTAAAATCTAAGTTCTTGATTTGAAGGAACTAAGTTCCTGGAGTATTATGAACTCGATCTTCTTTCTTTTCAATTTTGTTCTTCCCTAAATCTTTGATTCTCAAGAACAAGATCTTCTCGATGAGAATTAAATTCTCAGCTTGCAGGAGATTTGTATTGTGGATCTCAGATCCATAGAAAAAACTAAGTTCTTTGAGAAGAGTTAAACCCTTATATTTGATATAATATGTAAAGGAGATGTTTTGATCTCGATATTTTCTTTACCTAGGGTTTTGAGGAAGAAGTTCTTATTTGAGAATTAAATTCTGTGTTATTTTGTGGGAGCTTTTGGGAGCCTTTTGTATATCTTTTTAGAAGCTTATGGGGTGGTCTCCATCCTTATTTGAAAAGAGAGATCATTGGTCGTTGGGACCCACTACCTTTCCGACGACGCTGAGGGATTACAGCGCCATATATCGAAGGTGTGGAGGGATATACCCTTCGAACCATGTCTCATTCATTAGGGGGAAGAACAGGTTGGAGCTTAAACTTCTAGCAGCTTGAAAAAGGTATCTTTGCGTTTTTGCACGTGCGTCGCACATGTTAGGCGCACGTGCGTTGCACGTGGCGGATGAACGGCTTGGGCGCAGTGCATCGCACGTGTTGCGCAGCCCATGTGGCGCCTACACATCATGGGGGACAGGTAAGGCCCTAACTTAGAGAACTAAGCTCCTATGGAGAACTAAACTCTTTTGAGGATTGAATCCTCGCACGTGGTGCGCACGTGGTGCGTACGTGGCGGGCGCACGTGGCTCTTGCGCATCTGCGTATTATGGGGGGGAAGCTAAGGCCCTAACTTGGAGAACTAAGCTCCTTTAAGGATTGAATCCTCGCACGTGGTGCGCACATGGCGGGAGCACGTGCGTGGCACGCGGGCGCACGTGGCGGGCGCACGTGTGTTGCATGTAGCGCATATGGCGCTTGCACATATGCGCATTATGGGGGGCAGCTAAGACCCTAACTTGGAGAAATAAGCTTCTTTGAGGATTGAATCTTCGTACGTGGTGCGCACATGGCGGGTGCACGTGGCGGGCGAACGTGCGTTGTACGTAGCGCACATGGCGGTTGCGCATATACGCATTATGGGGGTCAGCTAAGGCCCTAACTTGGAGAACTAAGCTCCTATGGAGAACTAAGCTCCTTTGAGGTTTAAATCCTCGCACGTGGTGCTCACGTGGCGGGCGCACATGCGTTGCACTTGGTGCACACGTGCGTTGCACGTAGCGCACATGGTGCTACCGCATTATGGGGGGGGGCAGCTAAGGCCCTAACTTGGAAAACTAAGCTCCTATGGAGAACTAAGCTCTTTTGAGAATTGAATCCTATTTTTTCTAAAGAGCTATCCCTTCTTATTTATAGGGAAGTGGTAGAGAAGGGACCTATATTTTTCCCGATATGGGACTAAAAATGTATCACCCATGTGGTAGAGCATTACTTACACTATACGTGTATAGCATATTTACTCATAATTTTTGATTTCGGAAGAGTTATGAGGCCCGTAATATATCAAATCGAAGGATTTTTCGAGACACTTTCGATGCCATCAGAATTTACCTGATTCCCATTCTTGAGTTTAGCAAAATACAGCCCGGAAAAAACTGGTTTGCATTTTCTTAAGCGTATCGCTGCCATTTGATACCTTGGGCTCTTTTGCACAGAAATTTTTGGCGGGAACAAATGCCCCCCACTAATTTGCCCACGTAGGTTAAGTAGTGCAAAATTATGCATCTCCATAGAATTGATGGTTTAGAAGACAAGTTTAGGGTCCTTGTAGTATAAGACTTTTTTCATCTTCATGAGCTGTAAGGGTCTCAAGAAGGTTTTTTTTCTCTCCCTGTGAGTCGTGAGGATTTCATAGGTGCATATTCTCCCTAAAAATCATGAGGATTCCTAAGTGTTCATCGCCTCCGTGAGTCGTAAGGACTCACTCGGGTATTTTTTCCTTACGAGTAGTGAGGACCCGTAAGTAGTTTTTTCATTTCATTGGCATATAACTTTGGCGAATGTGGCCCGTTGATAGTATACAAGATTCAATCTTGACCTTCTTATAGGGCAGCGATGGCTTAGGAAACGTGTTTAGATCTGTCGCCTAAGACTTTTCAACTTTATGAACCATGAGGGTCTCATAAAGACTTTTCCCTACGAGTCGAGAGGCTCTCGTAGGTGTATTTTCTCCTGAGAAGTCGTGAGGACTCCTAAGTGCATTTTCTCTTGAGAGTCATAAGGATCTCATAAGAAAATTTTCCCCATACAAGTCGAGAGGACTCACAAGTGGTTTCTCCTCCTCGTTGATATACAACTTTGGAGAATGTGGCCCGTGGATAGTATACAAGAGTCATTTTGGACCTACTTGTAGGGCGGCGATGGCTCAGGAAACAGGTTTAGATCTGCCGCCTAAGGCTTTTCAACTTTATAAGCTCATAAAGACTTTTCTCCCTACAACTCGAGAGGATCTCGTAGGTGTATTTTCTCCTTAGAAGTCGTAAGAACTCCTAAGTGTGTTTTCTCTTGAGAGTCATAGGAATCTCACAAGAGAATTTTCCCCTTACGGGTTGAGAGGACTCGTAACTGGTTTCTCCTCTTCGTCGGTATGTGAATTTGGAGAATGTTTCCCATGGATAGTATACAAGAGTCATTTTGGACCTACTTGTAGGGCAGCGATGGCTTAGGAAACATGTTTAAATCTGTTTCCTAAGACTTTTCAACTTTATGAGCCGTGAGGGTCTCATAAAGAATTTTCTCCCTACAAGTCGAAAGGATCTCGTATGTGTATTTTCTCCTTAGAAGTCGTGAGGACTCCTAAGTGCATTTTCTCTTGAGAGTCGTAAGGATCTCACAAGAGAATTTTCCCCTTACGAGTCGAAAAGACTCATAAGTGGTTTCTCCTCCTCATCGGTATGCGACTTTAGAGAATGTGGCCCGTGGATAGTATACAAGAGTCATTTTGGACCTACTTGTAAGGCCACAGTGCTTAGGAAACAGGTTGATATCCCCGTCGCCTAAGGCTTTTCACATTCATGAGTCGTGAAGATTTCATAAAGATGTTTTTCCCTAGGAGTCGAGACGAGTCGAGAGGATCTCGCAGGTGTATCCTAACGTGAAATATAGATAACCCTTATTCTTTACGACAGGGGTCTGTCAGGTTTGTTGTACTAGGGTTTTAGTCCGTGGTACCGTTGCATTGACTGATGTATTCCTCGATATGCAGTCTTTAAGCTGATGTTCGAGTATCCCCGCGATTGTCATGTCTCTGATCCTTTCTGGGTCTGGACAAGACGTCTTCAAATAATCTCCTTAGGTCATAATACCGTCGGAAGAGCAAGCGTTAGGAATTTGCTATGACGCTTTTTACTTGAGGTTAGGCTCAATTTGGAGCCCCAATAAGTTATAACCACTCCGCTCTGGTGTGGGATGATCTTCGATAGTCTTTTAGGCTTTATATGAGTTGCCTTCAAGACCCGAAGTTGGGAATATACCGTTGTTTCATTTTTTTAACGATGCCGCGCCGATTCTTTGCTGAAGTAGGATAGACATCTGTATGACCTCTATACTGTATGTATTGCAATTGAAGTCCGGAGCTAGGAATATGCCATCGCCCCACGACTGTCGTGTCTCTGATCCCTTCGGAAGCTGGACAAGATGTCTTCAAGTAATCTCCTTAGGTTATATTACCGTTAGAAGAGCAAGCGTTAGGAATTTTCTAAGACGCATTTTACTTGAGATTAGGCTCAATTTGGAGCCCTGATGAGTCATAACCGCACCCTTCTAGGGTGGGATGATCTCCAATGGTCTTTCGGGTTTTATATGAGTTGCCGTCAAGACCCGAAGCTAGGAATACGCCGTCACTTTGTTTTTTCTTTGACGATGTCGCGCCGATTCTTTGTTGAAGTTGGGTAGACATATGTAGGACCTCCATGCTGTATGTATCGCAGTTGAAGTCTTGAGCTAGGAATATGCCATTGCTCCCATTTTGTTTCAACCCTTAGGTCTTTTGTTGACGTTGCGTCTACATCCTGCTGGAGTGAGAAGGAACGCCGGGATAGTCTCTAGGTTGTATATGAACTGTCAAGACTTGGAGCTAGGATTTTGCCGTGACTCCATTTCTATTTGACCCTTGGGTCTTTGTTGATGTCGTGTCTGCACCCTGCTGGTATGAGGAGAACGTCGGGGTGATCTCCAGGCTTTAGATGTTGCCATTAAGATCTGAAGCTAGGATTTTGCTGTCACTTCACATTTATTTGATTGCTGCGTTCGCATCCTGTTGAAATGAGGAAAATATTGAGCTGGAGCTAAGATTTTTGCCATCACTCCACTTTTGTTTGTTGACGTTGCGTTAGCCCCAAGAGGGAACGTCGAGTTAGAGCTGGGATTTTTCCATTACTCCTTTTTTATTTGGCTCCTTGGAGTTTTGTTGACGTCACGTCTGCACCCTATTGGAATGAGAAGAACGTCGAGCTGATCTCTAAGTTGTAGATGTCTCCATTGAGATCTGGAGCTAGGATTTTGTCATGGATCCACTTTTATTTGACCCATTGGGTCCTTATTGATGTTGCATCTGCACCGAGAAGAAATGCCGAGTTGATCTCTAGGCTGTAGATGTTTCCATCGAGATCTGTAGCTAGGAATATACCATTGCTCCAATTTAATTTGACAGTTACGTCCGTACCCTGCTGAAATGAAGAGCACATTGAGCTGGAGCTAGGATTTTTTCCATAATTCCACTTTTGTTTGTTGATGTTGCGTCTTCACCGAGAAGGAACGTCGAGTTGATCTTTAGGCTGTATATGAACCGTCGAGATTTAGCTTTTCTTTTGACGGAGCCTGGTGTGGAAATATTGTTCCCTTTTTTTCATTTGTGCCCATGGATCGTATATAAGAGCCAATATGGACCTACTTGCAGGGCAGAGGAAATTATATTTTTTTTATTTCCATGATACTCTATCTTTTCAGTTTTTCATATTGCGAAAGTCGTGATTGCCCAATCATTTCGGCTATTTTTTTTTATATTTTTACTCGTTGCTTTTTATTGCGAGTTGCTCAAATATTTTGGCTGTTTTTATATGCATATTTTTTGCTCGCTGATTTTTATTGCGAGTTGCTCTATCATTTCGGCTATTTCATATGCATTTTTTTGCTACTCGCTACTGTTTTTATTGCGAGTTTGGAATCTGATACCAACCTTGGCATCAAAATCGCTATGACTGGAATATTGCCAGGAGCGAATCATCATTTGCCGTGAAAGGTGATTTGAATGATTTTACGATCAAAAATATAATTACCGCAATCAAGAAACGGCGTCGCTTCGCAGCTAGCCGGTGAGTGCGGGTCGATCCACAGAGACGGGTAAATTCCTTTATTGTGTTTTAACGAGTTGATTCTATTTGTCGTTTTGGTTTTATAAAAATCTAGATCTAAAACTTAATTAATCTAATTTAAATTCTTGCTAGGGTTAGGATTAGGGGAAGTTTTGGAAATTAATATTTTTCCTCACCGCTTTCAATACCTTCCTTTTTTAGATCTATTAGGTGTTAAGTTAATTATCAATAAAGTGGATACAAATCTTTTGGGAAGATGTTTCTTCCTCTAGATTTGTACCCTACCTTTGTTGATAATTATCATAACCCTCACGGAAAACGTGCGGAACCGGCCCTTTATACTACGGTTCATCGTTACCTCGAAGGGTAGGATGCCGCAGGGAGCGGTTGTGCTCGTATGCGTGAAGTTCTAATTCATTAGGTGAAGGTGGTATTGAAAGAGGCGAGAGATTTCATCTCTCAACCCTTTCCCTAAGGCTAACCCTAACAAGCGAGGAGACTACTCGCTCATTAGGGGATGAGAAGACTTTATAATTAAAAGAAATAAAAGACTTACTAGGTTGACGGCTCCCTCCAAACAAGAAGAACAGATCTGAAATTTATTCCCAGAATTTCTGAATTTTATTGATTGAAAAGAGGCATACAATTTTTAGATCTAAGATTACAATTTATAGGAAAATAGAAAACCTAGGGCTACAGGCTCTCGCACTTGCGCAATTACTGATTTGACCCCTGAGAATCCCAACACCAGGACAGTCGCAGTAACAGAAGAAATCTCCACCGACACGGGCGCTTGATGGCCGCGGATCCGCGGCTCCAGCATGGGTTTGGCCGCGGATCCGCGGCCAAACAGAGGAGTCAGGATCTGTGCTTTTTGGTCTTGGTTCATTGGCCCTTTGAGCTTCTGTTTCCATATGTAGTTTCTCTGTTGGGCTTCTGGTTCTTCTCCAGATGTTTCAGTGAACACTTGTATTGGGATTTTTAACCGTTCTCATGACATTTTGGACCTTGCACTGTTCTCTGACTAGGCGTGACTAGTATCGGTCTGCTTGTTGGTCAAAAGTCTCTTTTTCTGTTGTTTTGTGTCTTTTTCACTGTACTTGCTCCAGAAACCTGTATCCTGCAATATGCAACAAACGTGCGTCAAGAGTACCTGTTTATTTATAAAAAGATAAGAAATAGGGGAATGATAAATGCAATATTATGGTCTGAACAAATACCCCCAAACTTACCTTTTGCTCGTCCTCGAGCAAACTTATTATTTTATTCTCTAAAATCCTAACCGCACTTTCGCAGGGAAACGCGATTGCACTGAGCACGTGCAACAAGCCGTTAAACCTCTAGGTGTCCCTAGTAGGAGGAGTGTTGTCTCCTGAGGGTTTTCAGCGGATTACACCCACAAAATCCTATCAACTCGGCCTTTCGACTTTTGTTTTTCATTTAGGTCTTCTAACAAGGAATTCTATTATCTTCTACTTGTAAATTATCCACCGATATTCTTCACACTTCCTCATCATTTAACTTAAGATTATATATATCCTGCAGATCTACTTAGCTTTCGGCATTTCTTAAGTTTTCCTTCTAGGGTTTTATCTCCACTTAGGAATTTCTATCAACTCTACTAAAGATACAAGTTCTATTCTCCATTCCTCTCTCTTATCTAAATTCCAATCACATACCCCTACGTGTGTGTATAGATCACCCTTACACTCGGAAATTCAATTCAAGCAATCATGCCCTTGTCCATTGTCCAAAGTACTAATTAGTTGGTGAATTTAAATGAAATTTGCTTACACATCCTTCATGCGACCGTTAATACTTCTTGAGGTACCAACGACCGATTACAAAATGCGCTTGCACTTTGAAGCGTACTTCCTAGTCTTTGCAACACCCAAGGCTTTAGCAGTGACTCCCAAACCAGTTGGTCTAAGGCACTAGGTGATAAGGCACCCTCGCTAAATATTTTTCTATTTTTACAGCCTTAAGTAATTACAAAAACCAGTGTCCATTTTTTTATCTTTTTATTCACACATTTTCATACTAAGGACTTTAGACAAGAGCATTTCAAGGTCTCTTCTACTATTCCAAGTTTCAAGGTGCGTGAATGTGCAATTTGTAGGGTATACATTTTCAGAATTTAGACTTAAGTTAGGAACTATTTTTCAAACTTATACTCTAATAAGAACATCAATACTCTTCCCTCATTTTGACTTAGCCCAAGAAGTGAACCCAAAATTTGCCTATTTCTAAATAAACTACAAGGCATATACTTTCTACTGTTAAACTTTAAGGAATGTTATTTTTAGGGTTTTTAATTCACTAAGTCTAAGATCTAGTTGTTCCTAGCCAGTTAACCTATTTGTCAAACTCAAGTCAATTAGCCAAAATTGAATACATTAATTTTTATAATTATTGAATTTTTTCAAATTTTTATGGGTTTTCAAATAAGTATGCAAATGCAAAAATATACATATGAATGCGAAGGAAGAAGACGTACCGAGCATACCCCCAAACTTGAACTTGACAGTGTCCTCACTGTCATGCTAAACCAAGAGGGTCAAAATACCGATACTCCCCTGTTTATTTATTTATAATTTTTTTTATTGTTAAGAAAAACAAAAATATATACAAAAAGACCCTCCCCCAAACTTCAATTAAACTATGTTAGACAATACTGCCCAACTTTGCATAGGCCAAAAGTCAACACCAACCATTTGAAAAATTTATCAGTAAAGAATATTGGTGGGTGAAAAAATAAGTTGTGGTGGTCCGCAAAGAATTGGGGAAGATAGAAGTAGTGGAATGGGAGGTGTGGAGGTGAATATACAGGTGATGGTGATGCATCGAAACGAGAATGTAAATGATCAGCAATCAGTGGAGTGTTAGCATTCTCGTACCTTATTAAAAGAAATGGGGGTATTTCAACTTCTAAAGGAGGAAGTTGGCTCACCACAATACCCCCAAGATGTTCCTGTGGGTCTTCTATGGCATCATCCATCAATTGTGTATGATATTCACTTTTGAGGAAACTGATCTCATCGATGTCCGCCATAGTCCAACTGAAAACTTGCCGCCTATCTTGTAAGACTTTTAAAATAGCGTTCTCTTGCTCGAAGGCTAGAGAGGCTGAAATGATAATGGGAAAAGTCTCATTCTCACCTATGTAAGCATATCTACGGTGAGACGGCAAGGGTATGAGTTCGAATTTCTGAGGCGAAAGAACCATTGCGGAATCTACCTCGAACTCAATGGACTCTAATACAGGTTCCAAATCACTGCAAACAACCGATTTGGATGGTTCGACTGACTCATCCAAAAATTCAAACGACTCATATTCGGGCTGTGAGTCGTCGTCCTCCGAAAAATTGAAACATTGATAATCAGCATCGGTTGTGTCAACGGTAGTAGGCTCGAGGAGGGACGCACTAGTGGCGTCAAAACTGTTTTCATCAAATAGAAATCTTTCAAGCTCGCAGTCCTCCTGCGTGATTTCGTGAATAGAGCAAACTTCTCGTGTACTATTTTTAGGCACGGGGGGCAGACTTCCCATCTTATAAATATTGAACTCACTAGACCTCTTTCCGAAGGATAGAGTCATGGAGCCATTGCGACAATTTATTATGGCATTGGAAGTGGCCAAAAATGGTCGACCAAGAATCACCGGAATTTGGTTTCTTGGGTTAACAACAGGTTGTGTATCCATAACGATAAAGTCAACGGGGAATATGAATTCCCCGACTTTGATCAACACATCCTCTAGTTGACCCCTTGGATAGGTGATTGATCGATCAGCCATTTGGAGAGTGCAACGAGTGGGTTTCAACTCTCCAACCCCTAATTGTTCATACACGGAGTAAGGAATCAGGTTAACACTAGACCCAAGATCTAAAAGTGCTCGATTAATATTCTTATCCCCAATTGTGATTGAAATAGTAGGACAGCCGGGGTCCTTTCGTTTTTGGGGTAAGGTTTGATGGTGGTTAATAGCATTGCTCACTGCACTAGCCACTAGCACTTTCTTGGGTACTTGAGATGCCTTTCTCTTCGAGGTGCACAAGCCCTTTAAGATTTTCGCGTATGACGGGACCTGTTGGATAGCATCCAAGAGAGGTATATTTATGCTAACCTGCTTAAAGATCTCCACAATCTTCTCCACTTGTGCATTTGGTTTATTAGGACTCAACCTATTTGGAAATGGTGCATTCTGAAAATTTGTTGAGTCAAAAGTCTGTGGAGTAGAATGTGGAATAGGAACGGATCCCAGTGTGGATGTGTTCGTGTTGTTAGAAATGGGTCCGTTCGAGTCAGAAGAAGTAGAGCCGTGTGAAGGGTGGAGAATAGGCTCTAAAGAAAAAGGTGAAGAAGGAAGTGAAGAAAATAAAGAAGGGGAAGAAGAACCACCGGCGGGGATGTCATCACTAATTTCCATATTATTTTGCAACTCTCTTCCGGATCTCAACGTGGTCACCGCATTTACATTGTGATTGTGATATGCGTTTTGTGGGTGACCGGGATTGGGCAATGGTTGAGATGGAAGCTTTCCCTTTTCTCTCTCGCTCAACGCAGCAGTTAATTGTGCAATTTGTGCCTCAATAGATTTGATACTTTGATCGTGTGAGGCATTGTTATTCATTAAAGATTGCACATAACTTTCAAATCTTGCTGCGGATTCTGTCGTTTGCTTGAGAAATGCTTCAAGACTTTTCTCGAGCGAGCTAACCTTATCATCATTAGGTTGAACCAAATTGTTCGTTTGATTTGTATAAGGTTGTTGTTGGAAAGGTTGCTGGTTTTGAGTTTGTAAAGGTGCTTGTTGTTGTTGTGGAGGAGCTCTTTGAAAATTATTATTCCCTTGGACTTGTTGATTTTGGTTCCAAGCGAAATTCGGGTGACTCCTCCACCCTTGATTGTATGTCGAAGAGTAAGGATCATTTCTTTGTCGTTGCTGAAATGCAGCATTGACTTGATCCTGTCCTTGAATGGGTGCATTATAAGGACACTCTTCGGTTAAATGCGATGGGTTCGAACAACAAGCACAAACAGTTCGTGTGGGTAGAGTAAGGGCAGGAGAAGTCGATGAGATTTTTGTCTCAATGGCTTCTAGCTTTTTCATAAGTGAGGCCATCTCGGCCTTCATAGCTATCGACATATCTATTTGATGTATGCCTGCCCTAGATTGACCAATTGAGGAAGATGATGTGGTCTTTGTACTCTCCCACTGAATTGTTTGCTCACTTAGGTCCTCAAGAAACTGCCAAGCTTCGTCGCTAGACTTGGAGAGAAAATGACCTTGACAAATTGTTTCTAGCAACTGCTTCATTGCTGCGTTCAATCCCTCGTATAATGTTTGGCAAAGTTGCCAATTTTCTATCCCATGATGAGGGCATTGAACAAGTAGGTCCTTAAATCTCTCGAAGCACTTCCAAAATGGTTCGGAAGGAAGCTGTGAAAATTGTATGATTTCGTTTCGGATTCTAGCAGTTTTGTGGTGAGGATAGAATTTTTTTAGAAACGCTCTTACAAACTCGTCCCAATTTCTAATGGAATGTGATGCGGTGCTGTATAGCCACTTCTCGGCTAGGTCACATAAGGTAAAAGGAATGACCCTTAGCCTTATTGCGTCATCACTTAATTGTGTCGTCTTCATCATGGCGCAAACGTTTTGGAATTTATTAATGAAAATATATGCATCTTCGGATTCCAAACCATGAAACTTAGGCAGCATATTGATGAAGTGTGGTTTTATTTCAAAATTATCCCCATTTGCCGGTGGGGGTGAAAGACATGTGGGTAAAGAAGTGCGGACGGGGTAGAAGAGATCCTGGAGCGCAACTCGTGCGGGCGCTACAACAGGCGGAAGATTCGGGTTATTCGCACCTGGCGGAGGTGGAATCATTCCCGTCGTTAAGGTATCGTTGGGGTTGAATCCCGACATACCTTCGAAAGAAGAATTTAAAGGTGGAGGTAAGGAAGTGGACGGAAGATCGACGAAGGGTTCGTCGAAGGGTTCGTTGGTCGGTACCAACGAAACACGGACTAATCGGGCGTTAGTATCCCTAGTCCAAGATGACATACACTAAAGGGTAGTGCAGTCAGAAAAAAAAAAAGAAAAACAGAATGTGGGGGTAAGATAACGTCAGTGAGAAGAAGTGGTGGAAGTGAGGTTTCAAGTTTCTTTAGCGGCAAGTTGCAAGTTTTTAAAAGATTTTATTATTTTTTTATTTGTGAATTTTGCAAGACGGTTTTAGGAAATGGACTCGTGACACCAATGTGTCAACCACACATGCACAATCAGACCTAGATCTAGGGTTGCCTAGGTCTACTAGACAGCTCCTAACTAGGGCTAGAAATAGACCTCAAACCGCCTCTTCACGGACAAATACGGCCAGGTAAGTGGGAAGGAACCACCACTACAGTGGGCCTAATTAAAAACCACTAGCCTAGACACCGCAATGTCGGTTAGGATAAACGGCCGATGCCTACCCTAGTCCTTTTCCTAATGAGCTCGCTGTCCTTAGGTCTGAGTCTAATCTTTTTTTTTTAATTAAAGGTGGTTGATGCAAAATGCTTAGGTGTTTTCTGGGGTCCTGGGAAGGGTGATGAAATCCTCACCCAATCTGAATTTGGTCAAATAGCCCCTTAGAATCCGGTTAAATTATGCAAAACAAATAAAATTTCACTTGCAATCAGAATTTTTTAGCGCGGCGCAAAGAAACCTGCAGAAATCTGTTATTTAGAAGGGGGAGAAAGACTCTTTACGCAAAGAAATCCTGCAGAAATTTTTTTTTTTACAGAGAGATATACTTTAGGTTGCAGAGGGAAGAAAGAGAGACAAACCCACCAAAGTTGGTGCGCTGACGTGGCACTATGAGCGCGTAAGCGCGGCGGGAACCCCCTAACTGCGGCGGAAACGCGGTCGTCAGGTCGGATCGTGCTCTGGAAAAATTTCAGTGGTTCTGTTCTTTTAATTCTTCTCTGTTCTTATGTACCAAATTTTGATTTGCTCTCTGTAAAATTCCAGATCCTCAATTTTTCGCTGTTCCTGCAAGATCCAAAAGATACACCCTTCAAACAGATCAAATTTGATTATTTTTTTTATATTTTTTTATATTTTCAGATTTTTATACTTTTTAAAATTTATATCAACCCGAAAATTCACAAAAAGAAAAATTACGCCGTCCCCGGCAACGGCGCCATTTGATTGGTAGAGATTTTACGTTCAAAAATATTAATTACCGCAATCAGGACGGCGTCGCTTCGCAGCTAGCCGGTGAGTACGGGTCGATCCACAGAGACGGGTAAATTCCTTTATTGTGTTTTAACGAGTTGATTCTATTTGTCGTTTTGGTTTTATAAAAATCTAGATCTAAAACTTAATTAATCTAATTTAAATTCTTGCTAGGGTTAGGATTAGGGGAAGTTTTGGAAATTAATATTTTTCCTCACCGCTTTCAATACCTTCCTTTTTTAGATCTATTAGGTGTTAAGTTAATTATCAATAAAGTGGATACAAATCTTTTGGGAAGATGTTTCTTCCTCTAGATTTGTACCCTACCTTTGTTGATAATTATCATAACCCTCACGGAAAACGTGCGGAACCGGCCCTTTATACTACGGTTCATCGTTACCTCGAAGGGTAGGATGCCGCAGGGAGCGGTTGTGCTCGTATGCGTGAAGTTCTAATTCATTAGGTGAAGGTGGTATTGAAAGAGGCGAGAGATTTCATCTCTCAACCCTTTCCCTAAGGCTAACCCTAACAAGCGAGGAGACTACTCGCTCATTAGGGGATGAGAAGACATTATAATTAAAAGAAATAAAAGACTTACTAGGTTGACGGCTCCCTCCAAACAAGAAGAACAGATCTGAAATTTATTCCCAGAATTTCTGAATTTTATTGATTGAAAAGAGGCATACAATTTTTAGATCTAAGATTACAATTTATAGGAAAATAGAAAACCTAGGGCTACAGGCTCTCGCACTTGCGCAATTACTGATTTGACCCCTGAGAATCCCAACACCAGGACAGTCGCAGTAACAGAAGAAATCTCCACCGACACGGGCGCTTGATGGCCGCGGATCCGCGGCTCCAGCATGGGTTTGGCCGCGGATCCGCGGCCAAACAGAGGAGTCAGGATCTGTGCTTTTTGGTCTTGGTTCATTGGCCCTTTGAGCTTCTGTTTCCATATGTAGTTTCTCTGTTGGGCTTCTGGTTCTTCTCCAGATGTTTCAGTGAACACTTGTATTGGGATTTTTAACCGTTCTCATGACATTTTGGACCTTGCACTGTTCTCTGACTAGGCGTGACTAGTATCGGTCTGCTTGTTGGTCAAAAGTCTCTTTTTCTGTTGTTTTGTGTCTTTTTCACTGTACTTGCTCCAGAAACCTGTATCCTGCAATATGCAACAAACGTGCGTCAAGAGTACCTGTTTATTTATAAAAAGATAAGAAATAGGGGAATGATAAATGCAATATTATGGTCTGAACAAAAGGACTTGGAGTTTGACACCTGTTTAGGCATCAGCATCGCTACGACTGGAATATTGTCAGGAGCGACTCATCATTTGTCTTTGTCGATTTGAACAAAGATGGCTTAGCAAACATGATTAGGATCCTGTCGACTAAGGCTTTTTGACTTTATGAGCCGTAAGGGTCTCATAAAACTATTTCTCCATACGAGTCGAGAGGATCTCGTAGGTGTATGCTCTCCTTAGAAGTCGTGAGGACTCTTAAGTGGTGTTTTCTCTTGTAAGTCGTAAGGATCTTGCAAGAGTGTTTTCTCCTTATAAGTCAAGAGGACTTACAAGTGCCGTTCACCATACGGGGACATTTCTCGTCGTTGGTGGAACTTGGTGGGGGATATATTTATTTATGCCCATGGATTGTATATAAGGGTCGATATAGGACCGCTTGTAGGGTAGCTTGGGGGATATGATGGCTTAAGAACATGTGTAGATCCTTGTAACTTAAGGCTTTTGAATCTTATGAGCCATGAGGGTCTCATAGGGGGGAATTCTCCTTACGAGTCGCGAGGATATCGTAAGTGTACTTTCTCCTTAGGAATCATGGGGATTCCTAAATGTGTTGCTCATTTGTGAGTCGTAAGGATCTCACGCAGGTATTTTCTTCTTACAAGCTAGAAAGGACCCTGCAAGTGTATTTTATTATTATTTTTATTTTATTATTTTTTTACGAGATTGCGTCTTTCCGGGTTTTCACAAGCTCGCCAGTAGTCCTGCCGTTTTTACTCACGGCGCCCTTTCGGGTTTTCACCCGTGCCTATTTCACTTGTGGATGTACCGTTTTTTTCTTATCTTTTCTTTTTGGTTTTTTTAACGAGTTTGCGCCCTTCTGGGTTTTCACAAGCTCGCGGGTAGTCCTGCTGTTTTTACCACGGCGCCCTTTCGACTTTTCATCCGTGCCCATTTCGCTTGTGGACATACCCTTTTTTTCGTTTTCGTTTTCATTTTTTTTAACGATGGAATACCCAAGAGTAGTTTCGCCGCAGGTGTCCATCAATTTATCGGTGGGACTTGGGGGTGGCTTCATCGCTGGAGTGGCTATGTAGCCAATGGGACTTGAGTTGCAACCTTTGCCGCTAGGACTTAGGTTGCAATAAAGATCTCAAGAGAGGATATCGCCATATTTAGGGCGATGCGCCATATTTGAAGCGACGCACTAGTTTAGGGACGTTTCGGTCCATTATCGCTATGTTTGAGACGAATTTCTAGTTTCAGGACTTTTCGGTCCAACATTCCCATTGTTCCCCTCCGAATGGCGGCGCGCAGGACCGCGATGTCCTGACGCTGAGATTCGGGGCAGATGCTATTTGGTTTTATCTGTCCACCTCTCCGAAGATGCCAAGTTGATTTATGGCACCGTGTATCGGAGGTTTAGACGGATGCGGCCGATGTAGCAGACTTCGTCAGATTCCCTCTCGCTTGAGGGGTTTTTGATTGTGGGGACGCTCTTCCCTGCAGGCGCAAGCCCCTGCAGTTAATTACGCTACCGTATCGCGGTAACAACTTTCTCCTTCTCCATAATTTCACTTCGTGTCGTGTGTGTTTGTTTTGTTTGTGGTTGCCCGTGGATTGTATACGGAGACTGAGTAATGCCGTCGCCCGTAGGACGTGGACTAGTCCAAATCCGTATTTACTTAGATTTGGGTTTGGTGTTTTTTAGTTTAAGGATGCATTAGTCGCGTTGCGGCTAAGATCAACTTAAACATTCGTTAAGGATACAATAGTTCTGTTTGAGGCTAAGATCAACTTAATGTGATAATCCATTTAATATCTGGCCATCGGGACTCGTCGCCTCTCTAACGTCGTTGAAGGATTACAACGGCAGATATCAGAGGAGTTCAGAGATGTACCCTTGAACCAAAGTCAATTTGGAGTTTTATAGTCCATTTAAATGTTTAAGGATACGTTAGCCGTGTTTGGGGGCTAAGATCAACTTAAACGGGATCGTTTAGATCCGGCAAAAGAGCATTTGGAGACTCTATTGTTCCAGTTTAGGGACGTGGTGGTCCATTATTAGTTTAAGGACGTTTCAGTCCAACATTAGTTTAAGGACTTTCCGGTCCATATTCCAGTTTAGGGACGTGGTGGTCCGATTTTAGTTTAGGGACGTTTCGGTCCGATATTAGTTTAAGGACGTTACGGTCCGATATTAGTTTAAGGACGTTACGGTCCAATATTAATTTAAGGACGTTACGGTCCACGAGTTTAAGGACCCCGCAGTCCGGATTGATGTGTGGTCGTTGGGACCCGTCGCCTCTCTGACGACGTTGAATGATTACAACGACGCGTGTCAGAGGAGTTCGGAGATGTACCCTCGAACCGGATATAAATTGATTTGAGAGAGCATTTATGCTCAGTTCAATTTAATTTAAGGACTTACGGCCAAAATTGGGCTAAGTCCAGTTGAAAATGTTCAACATTTTATTTATTTTTGGCCTGTTAGGCCTTTACTGGGGCTCTGCTCCTGTTTAATAATGCATAACATTATTTATTTTATCAGGGCTGTGTCCATTTATATATGATGCAGAACATCAGTCTTGCTTGGGCTCTGCCCTGTTTATTGCATTTTTAATTTTTGTTTGGGCTCTGCCCCTTTTCATTGTATTGCAATTTAATTCAGCCTACTAGGCCCCTCTGATTTAGGCCTGGCCCTTTAGTAAAATAAATGCATTGCATTATTCAGACGCTTTGCGCCAGTCAAAGAGCGCAAGCGTCAGTCAAAAAGTGCAAGCGCTTATGGAGAGGACACGTGTCATGCTATGGTGAGCGCAAGCGCAACAGCGCAGTGCGCTGCGCTGTTGCGCTGCTGACACGTGGCGCGCTCTGGTGAGTTGCACCAATTCCAGAGAGCAAAGCTCTTTTTCAAGAGCGCGTAGCGCAAGTGGTTCTATAGCTGACACGCGGCCCTCTCTTAAGAGCGCAACAGCGCAGTTTGGAAGTGCAGAGCACTAAGAATCTTTTAGATTCAAGAACAGAAGTGCAAAGCACTATTTGATCTCTTGATCTAAATTAGATCAAAGAAAAAAATAATTTTTTTTTTGTTTCAAGAACCAGAGGTTCATAAAGGTGCAAAGCACCATTTTTATTTTGTTGTTTTCTTGTCTTTTAAAGAACCAGAGGTTCATGAGAAGTGCAAAGCACTGTTTATTATGTAAAGAACATTGATCTGGTTTTTTAGATCAATGATTTATTAAAAGAGATTTCTTTTCTCTCTTGAAGGTCTTTACCTTTTTTTTTTCTTGAGGAGTTCTTCAGAGTTCTCTTTCTCTCATTCTTTTATAGAAAAATCTTCCTCCCTTTGAATTGAGGCCTAGGGTCCTTTTTATAGTGCCCATAAATTAGTTAAATTTGTTAAAGAGATCTTTCTCTGAGTGATTTGGGGAATTTTCCCCACCGTTGGATCTTTGATCCAAGGGCTTCTGCTTTGCAGAAGATAATCTTCTTGTTTTAACAAGAACAGAAAAGATTTCTTAAAATTTTAATTCTGTTTGGCGCGGATACCCCAGCGCGTGACACGTGTCACGCAGCGCACAGCGCAGCGCAACTGCGCTGACACGTGTCGCGCAGCGCACAGCGCAGCGCAACTGCGCTAGCGCATCTGCGCTGACACGTGTCGCGCAGCGCACAGCGCAGCGCAACAGCGCAGCGCCTGCGCAACTGAAGCGTTGCTTCATTTAATTTTTCTTTAAATAGAGCTTTGCTGTGATTGGGTGCGCTGTCTTGGGCGCTGCGCTGATGCAGCTGCGCCTGACACATGGCGTGTTGCGCAGCGCAAATAATCTGAAGCGTTGCTTCATTTATTAAATTTTTAAATTTTCAAAGCAGAGCTTTGCCCTGATTGGGGTAAACAAATGCCCCCCCACCGTTGCGCTTACGTGGCCCCAAACGTGAGCGCAACGGTGGCGGAATTCCAACCGCCGTGACAACTTTCGGAAGTCGAAGAGGCACTTGATGCCTATAAATAGGACCTTTGGTCCCCCACAGATGCTTTTTATCTTTAAGATTTTTATTTTCAAAAAATTTCAGAGCTTTGCTCTTGCCTTCAAGAACTCCAGAGCTTTGCTCTCCTTTCCAAAGTTTTTAGAAAAACTTTAGGTAAAATTGATTCTTTGATTAAATTAATTTTAATTAATCTTAACCAGCGGAGCTTTGCTCTCATAGATCTTTTGATCTAAAGAGATCCCCATTGGGGTTTCACTAGCAGAGCTTTGCTCATTCTCAAAGTTAGAAACTTTAGGTAAAATTAATGTAAATCAAATTAATTTGAATTAATCTCAATCAAAGAGCTTTGCTCTCACAGATCTTTTGATCTAAAGAGATCCCCATTGGGGTTTCATTAAGCTTTTTGTTCATGGGTTTTAATCCCTGAACAGAGCTTTGCTCTCTAGGAATTTAGCCCTCTATGTATATTATTTTTCTTCTATCGCTAATCTTTCTGTGGTATTTCCTCCAGGCATAATGGCGGTGCATCTATACAGTTTGCACGAGTTCATCACCTATGACGATATCCGTGCACAGGGTCGTCAACAAAACCAGGAGTTTACAGACGCTCAATGTACAGAGGTCATGGGTCGTCTGAACGCAAGCGGTGGTTGTCTGCTACCCCGTCGTTCGGCTCTTTTGAAAGTCGTGCTGGGAGCAATATGGAGAGCACTTCCGGGTCTTCACGAGGCCCTGCCGCTCAATGCGCTGGATGATGCCGAGGACAAGGTGCATTCAGTGTACCTGACGGGGCTGATCTCGAAGAAACGGCGGGACAGCCTCATCGACATCCTACACCAAATCTTCCAGCAGACGATGATAGTTGCTGCTTATCGAAGGCCGGGAGGGCTTGCCGAGGATCTTGACACAGAGGAGCGCGAGAGGCTGCGCATAAGAATAATTAGAAAGGCCAGAAGAACTCTGGATGGCCTTACTTTTGAATTCCTCAATCCGTGCCCCGGATCTGAGGTTATACCGTTGTAATAATTTGAATAATGTTTCTTATTTATTGCTCTTGTGATTGTAAGAATTTTTAGCAATATGAATGGAAACCCTCCTTTTTTTTATTTCAGCTTGTCTTATTATATATCTTTTGTCCTGAGTCTTTTTACCCATGCATGAATGAATGTGTCTTGAACGCTTGATCAAATGTAAATCGGATGCTCTTTCTGTTGCTTTTCCTCTTTCTCAGCATGTCGTCACAATTAGCAGGTAATAGAGTAAGCTTCTTGATTTCTTCACGAGATAGCGAGGGCTTAGGCCGCAGGTTCAGACTGCTGCCTAAGACTTTTCAACTCTATGAGCCGTGAGGGTCTCATAGATCCCTACGGATCGAGAGGATCTCGTAGGTGGGTTTTCTCCTTAGGAATCGTGAGGATCCCTAAGTGTGTTTTCTCTTATAAGTCATAAGGATCTTATAAGAGATTTTTCCCTCTTACGAGTCGAGAGGACTTGTAAGCGGTTGTTCCCCTCCTTGTCGAAGTTCGACGTTGGAGAGTGAGACCCGTGGATGGTATGCAAGAGACCGTTTTGGGTCAACTTGCGGGGTCCCAGCGCTTAGGAAACAGGTTTCTTTTATGCCCACTGCCTAAGGCTTTATCTCACGAGTCGAGCCGCCTCGACAATTTTTTCACAAGTCGAGACGAATCGAGCGTTTCTCACAAGAACATCTTAACGTCGCATTTAACCTCTGCTCTTTACGACAGAAGCCCGTTAAGGTTGGTGGTACTTAGGGTTTTGGCCATCGTACCGTCGCATAAGCTGATATAGTCCTCGATAGGCAATCGTGCTGTTCGAGTAGCCCTGCGACTGCCGTGTCTCTGATCCCTTCGGGGGCTGGACAAGACGTCTTCAAGCAATCCTCCTTGGCAGTTTGATCGTCGGAAGAGCAAGCGTTAGGAATTTGCCATGTCACTTTTTACTTGAGGTTAGGCTTATTTTGGTGAGCCCCGATGAGTCATAACCACTCCGCGCTGGTGTGGGGATGATCTCCGATAGTCTTTCGGGCTTTATGTGAGTTGCCGTCAAGACCCTGAAGCTAGGAATTTGGCCTTTGCTTCGTTTACTGGCATTGCGTCTGCTGTATCGAGACGAATGTTGCGGTGGGAATTAGGGATTTTGCCGTGGCTCCATTTGTTTGATGACGTTGCGTCTGCTGTGTCGAGACGAACGTTGGGGTGACATCTCGTCTGCTGTATCGAGACGGACGTCGAGGTGGTGACCATTCTGTGCTGGTGCGAGATGATCTCCGATTGTCTTTCCGGTTTTATATGAGTTATCGTCAAGACGTCGAAGCTAGGAATGTGGCCTTCGCTTCGTTTGCTTTGGTGTGTCCAAATCCTGTTGGAGGAAGAACGCTGGGGTTGACATTTCGTCTGCTGTATCGAGACGAACGTCAAGGTGATGACCACTCTGTGCTGGTGCGAGATGATCTCCGATTGTCTTTCCGGTTTTATGTGAGTTACCGTAAAGACGTTGAAGCTAGGAATGTGGCCTTCGCTTCGTTTGCTTCGTCACGTCCGAATCCCTGCTGGAGGAAGAACGCTGGGGTGACAACTCGTCTGTTGTATCGAAACGAACGTCGAGGAGGTGACCACTCCATATGAGATGATCTCCGGTGGTCTTTCAGGCTTTATATGACTTGCCGTTAAGACCTTGAAGCTAGGAATTTGGCCTTCGCTTCATTTGCTCACACTGCGTCTGGTGTATTGAAACGAATGCTGAGGTGGAGCTGGGATTTTGCCGTCACTCCGCTTGGTTTCGACCATGGGGTCTTTTGTTAACTTTGCGTACACCCTGCTGGACGGTGAAGGAACGCCGTTGTTGACATTGCGTCTGCTGTAACGAGACGAATGCTAAGGCGGAGTTGGGATTTTGCCGTTACTCCGCTTTGTTTCGACCGTGAGGTCTTTTGTTGACGTTGCATCTGCCTCCAGCTGGACTGCGGAGGAACGCTGTTGTTGACATTGCGTCTACTGTATCGAGACGAATGCTGAGGTGAAGCTGGGATTTTGCCATCGCTCCGCTTGATGGTGTAACATCTGTGTCCTGCTGGAATGAGGAGGCACACCGTTGTTGGTCTCCAGGCTGCAGATGTGGCCATTGAGATTTGGAACTAGAGACTTTGCCATGGTTCCGTTTCGTTGCGATTCTGAGGTCGGTTGTTGACGTCATGTCTGCATCTAGTTGGAGTGAGGAGAAACGCCATTGGTGATCTCTAAGTTGTCGATGTTGACGTCGAGACCCTGAAGCTCGGGATCTTCGTTTGCTTCATTTGTTGACATCGTGTCTGTAATATTGCGACAAATGTCGAGATTGTCTCTAGGTTGTCTATGAACCGTCGAGATTTGGCTTCGCTTTCTGATGGAGCCTGTTGGGAAGGTATGGTTCCCTCTTCATCTGTGCCCCTGGATTGTATACAGGGATCGATGTGATTTCACCTGTAGGGCAAAAATTTTCATTCTTTCATTTTTTTTATTCTTTCCGCGATGCTCTATCATTTCAGCTTTTTATATCGCGAAAATCGCGATTGCCCAATCATTTCGGATATTTTTCGCGGTGCCCAATCATTTCGGCTATTTTTTCTTTTTACTCGCTGCTTTTTATTGCGAGTTGCCTAATCATTTTGGCTATTTATTTTATTTTTACTCGTTGTTTTTTATTGCGAGTTGCCCAATCATTTCGGCTATATATTTGTTTTTATTTTTACTCGCTGTTTTTTATTGCGAGTTGCCCAATCATTTCGGCTATTTCGTGTGCCCAATATTTTCGGCTGTTTATTTTGTTTTTACTCGCTGCTTTTTATTGCGAGTTGCCCAATCATTTCGGTTGTTTATTTTATTTTTACTCGCTGTTTTTTATTGCGAGTTGCCCAATCATTTCGGCTATATATTTTTTTTTACTCGCTGTTTTTTTATTGCGAGTTGCCCAATCATTTCGGCTATTTCGTGTGCATACGTTTTTACTTGCTGCTTTTGTTGCAAGTTGCCCCATCATTTCGGCTATTTAATATGCATTTTCAGCTCGCTGATTTTTATCGCGAGAGTAGAACTTGGAATTTGGTGCCAATCTCAGCATCAGCATCGCTACAACCGGAATATTGCCAGGAGCGAATCATCATCTGCCATGAAAGGACTTGGAATTTGATACCGATTTAGGCATCAGTATCGCTACAACTGGGATATTGCCAGGAGCGAATCATCATCTGCCATGAAAGGACTTGGAATTTGATACCGATTTAGGCATCAGTATCGCTACAACTGGGATATTGCCAGGAGCGAATCATCATCTGCCTCCGTCGATGTCGAACAAGGGTGGCTTAGCGAACAGGGTTAAGGTCCTGTTGACTAAGGCTTTTGACTTCATGAGCCGTAAGGGTTTCACAAAGGTATTTCTCCCTACAAGTCATGAGGATCTTGTAGGTGAATTTTCTCCTTAGGAGTCGTGAGGATTCCTAAGTGTATGTTCCTCGGTAAGTCGTAAGGATCCTACAAGAGGGTTTTTTCCTTGTAAATCGAGAGGACTTACAAGTGTTGTTTGCTGTACGAGCATATCCCTAGTCACGGATGAGACTTTGTTAGGGAAATGTTTATTCACGCCCGTGGATTGTATACAAGAGCCAGTATTGGACCACTTGTAGGGCCATAACGAAAGTTGTGGGGGTTGCTTAAGCACAGGTTTAGGTCTCTGTAACTTAAGATTTTCAAATCTTATGAGCCGTGAGGGTCCCATAAGAGAGTTCTCCTTACGAGTCGTGAGGATCTCGCAAGTGTATTTTCTCCTTAGGAATCGTGGGGATCCCTAAGTGTGCTGCTCCCTTTGTGAGTCGTAAGGATCTCACGCGGGTGGTTTCTCCTTACAAGGTCGAGGGGACCTTATAAGTGTCTTTTAACGAGATTTTGCCCTTTCGAGTTTTCACGAACACTCGCCGGTAGCCCTGCTGTTTTTACTCACGGAGCCCTTTCGGGTTTTCATCCGTGCCCGTTTCGCTTATGGACATACCTTCCTTTTTTTTTTTTTTTTTTTATTTACGAGGTCGCGCCCTTTCGGGTTTTCACGAACACTCGCCGGTAGTCCTGCTGTTTTTACTCACGGAGCCCTTTCGGGTTTTCATCCGTGCCCGTTTTGCTTATGGACATACCATTTTTTACTTTTTTTTTATTTCTTTTTTTTATTCTTTATATATAATTTTTTTATATTTTTTTTTATCTCGTCAGCCTAAGGATGCTGCGGTAGTAGTTTAAAGACATTTCGGTCATTTGCAAGTTTTAGGACATTGCGGTCCATCATTAGTTTAAGGACATCTCGGTCCGCCGTCGCCGTATTTGAGGCGAATATCTAGTTTATTGACTTTTCGGTCTATGGGTCTTTCTCTATGACTGACCATGATGCCCCCGGCGTATCTATCTTTCTCGGAGCATGCGGTTGTGGCGGGTTCACCTTCCAATTTTCGGACAGCGCGAACTTGCCTTGTTGGTATTGGTCTTCAACCCAGTTCTTGAAGACGTAGCAATCCTCGATCAGATGACCTACCGTTTGATGGTAAGGGCAATAATTAGGATTATTAACATCGCCTATCCGCAACGGACGTTTTGGACTCGGCAGATTGATGAGTCTGTTGCGCACTGCCAGCTCGAACAGTTTTCTCGTTTTATTCTGAGGAAACGAGTAAGGACGTCCTAGCCTCTCTTCGAGGGAAGGGCGTGGACGCACGTTGTTTTGGCGAACGACCGGCTTTGAGTTGTTCGACTGCTGCTGAGCATTGGCGACGACGATCGCTTTCCCTTTTCCTTTCTCATTTCAGGAATCTGGTTTTGGAGGAGACGGTCTATGGCCCATCTGGTCCATTTGGGCTAATTTGTCGATCAAGGCCTGGAAGGTGGTCGGCCTGAAGAACATCATGAATTGCGAGATGGTCGCCTGCGGATCGAGAGTGCCCACAAACATGCTTACCGCAGGTGCCTCTTTTATGCGTTGTTCGCATTTCGACCATAGGTTTCGCCATCGTGTTGTGTATTGGACCCACGTTTCGCTTGGCCTTATTCTAGCATTTATTAGTGCTGTTATCGGGGTGCGTTCACTAGCACTCGCGAATCTTTGTGTGAACAGTAGCTCCATCTCCGCAAATGTTTTGACAGAGTCGTTAGGTTGCTTCGAATACCATTCAAAGGCTGTTTCTGCTAAGCTGCTGACGAATTGACGTAGCAACAATTTGTCATCGCCTCCAGTATTGCCGCATAAGGCCCTGAATTGAGCGACATGCTGATGCAGATTCCCTTTCCCTTTATATACGTGGAATTTAGGGATCGTATATCCCGGCGGGTAACTGATTTGGTCGTACCAGCTCGGATACGGTCGTCCGGTTCTAGCAATTTGCCCAGCCGCTTCATTCACCTGATGAACCCGGATCTGCTGAGCTATATATTCGTCCAAGTCAGCTTTGGATATTGTCTCCTCCTTGGCTGTTGACAGAGCCGGTGGAGGATTTGACGTTTCTCCCCTGTCGTCTTCAAGGACGATCGGAGGATCTTCAGCAGGAGGGTCCGGCTGTAACATCATCCCTACCATATCTTGGAAGAGGAGCGCCATCTGTTTTATGTTAGCCGCTTGCTCTGCAGCTTCTTTGTCCCTCTTTTCAAGGACTCTGCGTAAAAAGTCAGCATCGGTTTCTTGTTCTTGATGCTCATTCGAAGACGTTTCAGAGTTTTCTTTTGGCTCAGTGAGTGCAGCCATTGTAGTCATCATTTCCTGAAGCTTTTGTTGTTGCTCCTGGGCTTTCGTCATGGATCGGGTGAGCGGTCGGTGGCCCGTAGAAGTGCAGCTTTTCTCCTTTCCAGAAGCCATATAAACAGTGTGCACCACCATGCCCCCAGATTTGGGGCGTTTGTGTTCAGCGCTTTTATGCTTCGCCATGTTCACAGGGGCTTTTTGCGGCCTCCTTTTCTTCTGAGTGATTGGAGTTAAGGGGGCCGTTGTAATGGGCACCCGGGTAACTATTGGTTTTTAGGGCTTGACGGAGTAATCCTTCTCCTGCCGAACCTTCATTTTTTTCCGTTGGCGGAGATAGTTTTCATCAATCACTGGCTCCTGGACCTGTCGCCAGACTCTGTAAATTTTAGAGGACAGCCGTTGAGGGGGCTGTTCTAGCTTCTTCTCTGGAGTATTCTCCATAGGTGAAGGAGTTCGCTTCAGCACCGCAGTAGGAGAGTTTCTGCGCACCGTGTTTAGCAATTCAAAGCTGTTCCCGGTTGGAACAGCAGCATCGGTCCCCACCGTTGGAGTTGGCGGAGTTATCCCAGAGAGGAAGTTGCCCCCAGCCTTCTTTACTCGGCGCCAGTGGCGACGTCGAGTATGTCGTGCTAATGGGGTTGTTTCAGCTATAGGGGTGACCTCCTCATGCCCCCCATGTTGGTCAGAATATGCTGGTACCAGTCTTTTAAAGATCGACGTCCGTTGAACGGGGACGGCCAACCTGTCAGAAGCGGACTTCCGAGCATGGGAAGCAACCTTGGTGACTTTGCCAAGAACGGGAGCTGGGATGGCTATCCGCTTCGGGATAACGTCTTCTGGTATGGCAGGCTTCTTCATGGGCCCGATGGAGCTCTGGCCTAATCCATTAAAACCTGAAGCAGTGGAGTTGGGCGACCTGTTGAGAGGGGTCATGGCAGTGGTAAGTCGATCGAAGACCGACTTCTTTGGAGCTTCTTGCAATGTCATTGGGGCGTTGAAGCTCATCGGTGGGAGCATGGTCCCGAAGAATAGTCCAGTGGTGGCTTGAGTTACTTGCTCCACTGGCATTTTGAAAAGGGAGGCCGCTTGGGGCCCATAAGTCACTCCTCCAGCAGGGATGGAGTGAGAGTTGCAGTTGCAGGTAGTGCAGCTTGGAGCGAGAGTTGCAGTTGCAGGTAGTGCAGCTTGAAGCCATTGATCTTCTGTTTCCTTTACGGAGAAAGATACCAAATCTAAGTACCTCGAATCCACAGGCAACCACAGTAAACCGCGATTCGTTCGCGAACACGACACACGAAGTGTGGAGTGGAAAGTGGAAAAGGTCCCACCGGACGTGCCAGAATCTGTTCCCCTCCGAATGGCGGCGCATAGGACCGCGATGTCCTGACGCTGAGATTCGGGGCAGATGCTATTTGGTTTTATCCGTCCACCTCTCCGAAGATGCCAAGTTGATTTATGGCACCGTGTATCGGAGGTTTAGACGGATGCGGCCGATGTAGCAGACTTCGTCAGATTCCCCCTCGCTTGAGGGGTTTTTGATTGTGGGGACGCTCTTCCCTGCAGGCGCAAGCCCCTGCAGTTAATTACGCTACCGTATCGCGGTAACAACTTTCTCCTTCTCCAGAATTTCACTTCGTGTCGTGTGTGTTTGTTTTGTTTGTGGTTGCCCGTGGATTGTATACGGAGACTGAGTAATGTCGTCGCCCGTAGGACGTGGACTAGTCCAAATCCGTATTTACTTAGATTTGGGTTTAGTGTTTTTTAGTTTAAGGATGCATTAGTCGCGTTGCGGCTAAGATCAACTTAAACATTCGTTAAGGATACAATAGTCCTGTTTGAGGCTAAGATCAACTTAACGTGATAATCCATTTAATATCTGGCCATCGGGACTCGTCGCCTCTCTAACGTCGTTGAAGGATTACAACGGCAGATGTCAGAGGAGTTCAGAGATGTACCCTTGAACCAAAGTCAATTTGGAGTTTTATAGACCATTTAAATGTTTAAGGATACGTTAGCCGTGTTTGGGGGCTAAGATCAACTTAAACGGGATCGTTTAGATCCGGCAAAAGAGCATTTGGAGACTCTATTGTTCCAGTTTAGGGACGTGGTGGTCCATTATTAGTTTAAGGACGTTTCAGTCCAACATTAGTTTAAGGACTTTCCGGTCCATATTCCAGTTTAGGGACGTGGTGGTCCGATTTTAGTTTAGGGACGTTACGGTCCGATTTTAGTTTAGGGACGTTACGGTCCGATATTAGTTTAGGGACGTTACGGTCCAATATTAGTTTAAGGACGTTACGGTCCACGAGTTTAAGGACCCCGCAGTCCGGATTGATGTATGGTCGTTGGGACCCGTCGCCTCTCTGACGACGTTGAATGATTACAACGACGCGTGTCAGAGGAGTTCGGAGATGTACCCTCGAACCGGATATAAATTGATTTGAGAGAGCATTTATGCTCAGTTCAATTTAATTTAAGGACTTACGGCCAAAATTGGGCTAAGTCCAGTTGAAAATGTTCAACATTTTATTTATTTTTGGCCTGTTAGGCCTTTACTGGGGCTCTGCTCCTGTTTAATAATGCATAACATTATTTATTTTATCAGGGCTGTGCCCATTTATATATGACGCAGAGCATCAGTCTTGCTTGGGCTCTGCCCTGTTTATTGCATTTTTAATTTTTGTTTGGGCTCTGCCCCTTTTCATTGTATTGCAATTTAATTCAGCCTACTAGGCCCCTCTGATTTGGGCCTGGCCCTTTAGTAAAATAAATGCATTGCATTATTCAGGCGCTTTGCGCCAGTCAAAAAGCGCAAGCGTCAGTCAAAAAGCGCAAGCGCTTATGGTGAGGACACGTGTCATGCTCTAGTGAGCGCAAGCGCAACAGCGCAGTGCGCTGCGCTGTTGCGCTGCTGACACGTGGCGCGCTCTGGTGAGTTGCACCAATTCCAGAGAGCAAAGCTCTTTTTTAAGAGCGCGTAGCGCAAGTGGTTCTATAGCTGACACGTGGCGCTCTCTTAAGAGCGCAACAACGCAGTTTGGAAGTGCAGAGCACTAAGAATCTTTTATATTCAAGAACAGAAGTGCAAAGCACTATTTGATCTCTTGATCTAAATTAGATCAAAGAAAAAAATAAATTTTTTTTTGTTTCAAGAACCAGAGGTTCATAAAGGTGCAAAGCACCATTTTTATTTTGTTGTTTTCTTGTCTTTTAAAGAACCAGAGGTTCATGAGAAGTGCAAAGCACTGTTTATTATGTAAAGAACATTGATCTGGTTTTTTAGATCAATGATTTATTAAAAGAGATTTCTTTTCTCTCTTGAAGGTCTTTACCTTTTTTTTCTTGAGGAGTTCTTCAGAGTTCTCTTTCTCTCTTTTTTTTTTAGAAAAATCTTCCTCCCTTTGAATTGATGCCTAGGGTCCTTTTTATAGTGCCCATAAATTAGTTAAATTTGTTAAAGAGATCTTTCTCTGAGTGATTTGGAGAATTTTCCCCACCGTTGGATCTTTGATCCAAGGGATTCTGCTTTGCAGAAGATAATCTTCTTGTTTTAACAAGAACAGAAAAGATTTCTTAAAATTTTAATTCTGTTTGGCGCAGATACCCCAGCGCGTGACACGTGTCGCGCAGCGCACAGCGCAGCGCCACTGCGCCGGCGCAACTGCGCTGACACGTGTCGCGCAGCGCAGCGCCTGCGCAACTGAAGCGTTGCTTCATTTAATTTTTCTTTAAATAGAGCTTTGCTCTGATTGGGTGCGCTGCCTTGGGCGCTGCGCTGATGCATCTGCGCCTGACACGTGGCGTGTTGCGCAGTGCAAATAATCTGAAGCGTTGCTTCATTTATTAAATTTTCAAAGCAGAGCTTTGCCTTGATTGGGGTAAACACCCTTCTTGGAGACGAACGTTAATTTAAGGACATTTCGGTCCATTATTACTTTAGGGACATCTTAGTCCGACATTCCCATTTTTGGGACGAACGCTAGTTTAAGAACGTTTCAGTCCATTATCGCCATGTTTGAGGCGAAATTTTAGTTTAAGAACATTTCGGTCCATTGTTAGTTTAGGGACATCTCGGTCCGTTATCGCTATGTTTGAGGCGGATTGTTAGTTTAGGGACTTCTCGGTCTATTATTGCCGTGTTTGGGGCGACATGCCGTGTTTAAGGCAACGCACTAGTTTAGGGACGTTTCATTCCATTATCGCCATGTTTGAGGCGACGCACTAGTTTAGGGACGTTTCGGTCCATTATCGCCGTGTTTGAGGCAAAGCTTTGTGTTTAAGGCGACGTGTCGTGTTTGAGGCGACGCACTAGTTTAAGGACGTTTCGGTCCATTATTTATCATTCGGTCGAGGAGATGCATAACTCATCCCTTCCAACTCTTGTTTGCTGAGGCGCTGCTTCCTGTCCTTTATTTGTATGGACACTTCACAGCTTAAGCTATTTTCACCCTCTTGGACTGCTTCTTTTATTACCACAACAATCGGGTTGTTTTTGTGGGAAATACCGGCCATTTTACACGACACTTGCCCCCTATTCATCAATGTCGCTTTTCTGACGCTGACGAAGTATTTTCTTCATATATGAAGGAACGAGATATCACATCATTCCTTCTGCCGAGTCTTCCTCTTCCTTGGAAGAATGAACTTGACTTGGGGGGTTTCCCCCCTCATCGTCTGATTCGGAGTGGGACATGGATTTCACATCCTTTCCATGTTTTTTTTGTTCAAGCGGGATATTCCACTTGATTTTAGGTCCCTTGATATTCTTTCTGTTCTTTGAGAGGAAATGACCATCTCACGTAGAGATTCTGCCGCCAGTGAGGAATATGCCCCTGTGTATATTTCGGGGGGAGCGAGTACCCATGCCGTCGCTATTTTGGCGACATGTTGCTTCAGAGCCGCTCATTTTTTGTTGAGCCTTGGTGACAAACGCCTCCTTGCCTCCGCTTTTCATTCATCTTCATCGGATGATGAAGGATCTTGACCCATCTGATCCAATCGAGACATTTTATCCATGAGCTCTTGGAAGGTCGTCGGCTTGAAGAGGACCATAAATGGGAACACCTTTGAATTTGAGTCAAGGGTGGATATAAACATTCGCATAGATGTGGCTTCGTCGATGCGTTGCTCGCATTTTGACCAGAGATTTCGCCATCGGGTAACATATTGAACCCAGGTCTCGTTCGGTCCAACCCTTTCGTTGACCAACGCCGCCACGGTAGTGCATTTATCTGCACTAGCGAATCTTTGACAGAAGAGCTTATCCATCTCTTCGAAGGTTTTCATGGAATCATTTGGTAGTTCCGTATACCATTCAAATGCGATGCCTGCCAGACTGCTGACGAACTGTCGGAGGTGCAATATATCACTTCCTCCAGTGTTGCCGCACATGAATTTAAATCACGCGATGTGCTGGAGAGGATTCCTGGTTCCTTTGTATATGCGGATCTTCAGAAGTATATATTTTGGCGGGTACTTTAGTTGATTGTAGTACGCCGGATACGGTCGACCAGTCTTGATTGACCTATTTGATGCTTCACTCGCATAGTGGACTTTGATTTGCTGAGCGATATATGCGTCCACCTTTGCTTTTGGAATCATTTCCTCTTCGGCAGTTGATGAGACTTGCAAAAGATTTGAAATGTCACCCTAGTCTTTAAGAGCAACTACCGGCGGTTCATCTTCCAGTGGTTTCAATTGAACAATCATTCTAGCCATATTCTGGATCCGAAGGACCATCTGGTTCATTTTAACGGACATTTTTTCCACTTCTTCATATCTCTTTTTGAGAGCGCGTTTTAGGAAGTCAATATCTGACTCTTTCCATGTTCTTTCTCCAGACGCGTCTTTAGGATTCGTCTTAGACGATGGATTAGCGAGTGCTGCCGCCTGAGCAAGCATCGCCTGCATCTTTTCACGTTGTAGTTGAACCTTTGTCAGGGACCGAGTTTGAGGTCCGTGACTAGTATAAGTGTGACCATCATCTTTAGAGTTCACCATGTAGACTGTATGAACTACTATTCTCCCAGGCTTGGGGCATTTAGAGCATTGACCCTCGGAGTTTGCCTCGGGCACTTAGGCTTTATCTGGCCTCTTTTTTTTATGAGAAGCCGCTTTAGCTTTAGGAGGAACGGTTATAGCAGGAACCGTCTTCGGATGATTCCCCTTGTATTTAGAAGGGGAGTTGTCAGAGTTTAGCTGACGCTTAGGGGAAGGGCTGCGGATAACGACCGAGTCCTTCACTTGCTTCCACACCTTACATATAGATGAGGAAAGTTCTTTTAGAAAGCGAACTGGTTTCTTCTCTCATTGGATCTCCACGGGTCGTCGAGACTTCTTCAGTACTGCGGTGGGAAAATTTTTTCTGACCCTTCACAGCAATTCGAATATGTTCTCGGTTGGAACAGTAGCATTTGCTATCGGAGTTGAGGCAGGTAGAGTCAACACGGACGGAAAACTGCCCCAGCCCATTTTGTATGATGCCGATATCGACGTTGACCATTTCTTACGACCAAAATTTGATTAGCCTTAGGATTTTGCTGAGCTTTCCCCCTGCTACCTTTGAGAGCTTGAATATTCTGCCCCCTGCGTCGACCTTGGTCTTTGGCAGGTGCCAGTTATTTGAGAACTGATTTCGTCGGCAAAGCTGAAGTTGGAGGATCTGGTCCATAGAAGACAGATTTCTTCTGGGCTTCCTCCTTCGGTGTTGAGGTAGCAAGGGTGGGAGGTAGGAGCATAGACCCGAAGGTAAGCCCATTGATTTCTTGAAGAACTGGATTGCAAAGATTTGAGAATGCAAGAAGCTTATATTTGACTCCACCAGATGTGACAGAGCCTGAGTTTCTGTAGGTGGAAGCAAACGCCATTCTAGGAAGAAACGAAATGCCAACTTCATTATCTCATCACCCAAGGATAACTATAAACATATGTATACCGCGATAATTTGATCGCGGAAAAACACGACACATGAAGCGTGGAGTGGAAAGAGGAAGAGATCCCACCGGGCGTGCCAGAATCCGTTCACCGCCGAAAACAGAGACGAACTGGGATAGATCGTCTTGCCTGAATTTGGGGGAAGATGCTATTTGGATTTCTCCATCCACCTCTCTGAAGATACCAAGTTGATTTATGACACCATATATCGGAGGTTTGGACAGATGCGACCGTTGTAGTAGACTTTATCAGATTCCCCCTCATTTGTGAGGGGTTTTTGATTGTGGGGACACTCTTCCCTGTATGCGCAAGCCCCTGCAATTAATTACATTATCGCATTGCGATAACCACTTTCTCCTGCTCCAACAGTTCACTTCGTGTCGTGTGTTATTTTTTTTATATTTTGGGTTGCCTATGGATTGTATATGGAGACTAATTTATGTCGTCACCCGTAGGGCGCGGATTAGTCCAAATCCGTATATTTAATATTTGGGTTTGGGTCAAGGATTTACTTGACAGGGTCCACGTTGGTAGCTTGGTTTGCCAACGGGAATGAACTTAGGACGCATTTCTCACATTTGTGAGGTCCATCCGTTCATAGCATATTTGAGTTTGATCTAAGGATCGTTAGTCATATTTGAGACTATGATCAACTTTAAAACAAATGAGTATATGGGCTCAATTATTTTAGTTTAAGGACATCACGGTCCAACATCACCGTGTTTGGGGCGACGCGATAGTTTAAGGACATTTCGGTCCAACATTCCCATTTTGGGGACGAATATTAGTTTAAGAACATTTCGGTACAACATTCTCATTTTGGGAACGAATGTTAGTTTAAATATATTTCGGTCCAACATTCCCATTTCGGGGACGAATGTCAGTTTAGCGACATTTCGGTCCAACATTCCTATTATGGGGGGCAACTAAGGCTCTAACTTGGAGAACTAAGCTCTTTTAAGGATTAAATCCTCACACGTGGTGCGCACATGGCGGGCGCACGTGCATTGTGTTGGGTTACCTATAACGGCAGCAAGGTTTCAGGTGGCATCACTCATGCCAAGTTAAAATTTTACCATTGAAGATAACCCTAAACCTAGGAACTTTAACTAGAGAATCAAACAAAACACCAAAGTAAACATCTTTACTTCTAAGAGATAGGGTTACAACCTTTGTAGTCCGTTCCTTCACTTCATTAGCTCCGAGTTGAGGTCCCTACACTGCGATCATCAAGTACCCGGACTCTAGAGAGGCTCCATGAGGTGAATGAGGCATCTTGCTTGAAGTCTTCACTTTCTAAGATGATCTATGTTGAAGAAACACTAACCCAAGCTCACACTTCTCTAATGAGGTATTAGTGAAGTGAACACCCTAATCTAAGTGGCTAGAATAGACGAGGATGATGAAGTAAGAATTTTTCTCTCTTTTGTTTTCTTTTTCTCACTTTAATCACACATCCAAAAAGCTAGAAAGCTTTTGTGAAGAGGAAGAAAAAGATGAAGTTGTGAATGAATTATTGTGTGAGGTAAGAAATGCAACCAAGGTTAAGCATGTCATGCTTAACCCTTGTAGAGAATAAAGCATAGGCTAGGGTTCAATGGTTAGGTCAACAAATATCTAGATATTTTCTAAAGGGTGGACTTTAGTCAACATAACAAAATATCTCAATTTAAATCCACAATTTAGAATTAACTTAAAATAAATGTTAACCCTAATTTAAACCCTAGCATGGTTTAATCTCAAAACCCTAATTGCATTTGTAACCCTAACATGTTACAATATTAAATATCACATATATAATATATAATGTAACAAAAGAAAATAATACAATTAACATATATCACATATATATCAATGTATTATCTAAGTGAGAAAAAGAATCATTTAAGTGAGCTTATACTAGCTAATGTAATGTAATATATCACATATATAATTATATATTAAATTATCGAATCAACTCTTGATCCGATAATCCGGCTATATACATATAACCGACTAATATAATATGTACCATTTTATCGAATCAACACTTGATCCGATATCCCGGCTATATCACATATACCCGGCCGATATCACATATCACGAGAATAAAATACAGTATCTCATATCGTATTAATCTCGGTCCCGCACATATCACATATGTGCTCCTACTCCGTTTTGCCTGAACCAGAAAACCTCTGTGTAGGACTCTAAAGAATTGTCAATATGCCGGCAGTAGGTGATGATCATATCAAACACCTACAAGCTGCAAGCGGTCAGCTAAACGTAACAGCCACCCAGGTATTGAGCGATCAGAAGATCAACAAGCAAGCCTGTACATTCTCCTGTGAATCCAATCAGTAACACTATCGTACAGTCCGGTCTCTTCGTCTGATATATCGCATATCCAGTCTAGGGGTGGTATACTTCAGACCCCAGTAACCGATAAGTCGTGCCGATATGTGGCTCATAACAGGTCGAGAAACTACCGCTAACACTTACCAATAGATCTCCATAACAGCCCTGGCCAGGGACTTCCAGTTATAGCCTATCAAGCACAGTGCAACATCAACCCCCAATACCGGGAGAGAAGAAACCCCTCCTATCGCTCATTGCCTCCATGTGATTCAGGACTGTACCCAAAAGCCACCGTTTTGCACGTTCTCTTGAACATGGTAAGGTGGAAATCAAAGCACAGTGGGAATCACACAAGACTCTATGACGATCTCGGGTCTACAGACTAACTTGTACTAGTGTCACCAGAGAACTGCTATCTGACGATAGGTATAATACCATCTAGGAGTTCTCGACGAGTCCGTTCAGTGTACCCAGTCTCCACTGAGCATCCGTACACCATCTTTGATGTCAAACACCGATGGATATGGGATCATCCATCGCCCATCATATGGGTCAAGATGTGTATACGCTAATATACTCTGGAGTATCGATGCCTTGTCTCGATACTCCCTCGACTAGGAACAGTTATAGGATGTACTCGTTGACTACCTTGGCCCCACTAGTATGATCTGCATCATAGTCCTAGTAGTCAAGTACATATCTTAAGGGATTTATCAACATGTGAAAGCAAGACAGTAAACCAATACAAGTCAACATGTTAAGATAAAGTGAAACCAAATAGCATACTATCATGTCGAGCAAGAAAGTCCTCTCTATATATATCCAAGCATCCACTATAATATACATCATATGTACAACAATGGCATCTAGGGCATATATATAACTAACAATCTCCCACTTGCACTAAGCCAGCTGTTGTAGTATCTCATACCCAATATCCCGAAGAGTCTCTCAAATTGTATCTGGGGTATAGCCTTCGTGAGTGGATTCGCAGTGTTGTCCTTCATGTCAACTCTCCTGACCTCGATCTCTAGGCGATCAACTATATCCCGGATCAAGTGATACCGCCTCATAATATGTCTGGATCTCTGATGGGACATGGGTTCCTTGGCCAAAGCCACAGCTCCATTATTATCACAATACAAAGGTATTGGATGCTCAATGGATGGAACCACACCAAGTTCAGTGATGAACTTCTTCATCCAGACAGCCTCTTTGGCAGCATCGTTGGCAGCGATGTATTCAGCCTCCATAGTCGAGTCTGCCACGGTTTCCTGTTTGGAACTCTTCCAACACACCGCCCCTCCATTGAGGGTAAAGACAAATCCCGAGTGCGACTTAGAGTCGTCCTTATCACTTTGGAAGCTCGAATCGGTAAAGGACTCCACCTGGAGTTCTCCGTTACCATACACCAAGAACATCTCTTTAGTCCTTCTCAAGTACTTGAGAATGTTCTTTACAGCTGTCCAGTGACTCTCTCCTGGATCTGCTTGATACCTACTCACTACACTTAATGAGTATGCTACATCGGGTCTGGTACATAGCATTACGTACATGATAGAGCCTACTGCCGAAGCATAGGGTATCCCTTGCATGCGAGCTCTCTCCAAATCAGTCTTAGGAGACATCTCTTTGGAGAGAGTGAGTCCAGAGATCGTGGGTTGATTCCCACACTTGGATTCTTCCATACTAAACCTCTTTAGTATGGTGTCAATATACCTGGATTTGGACAATCCCAATATACATTTAGATCTATCTCTATAGATCTTATTCCCCAAAATGCAGGAGGCATCACCTAGATCTTTCATTGAGAATCTATGTGATAAGAAAAGCTTGACCGAGTGCGGCATAGGAACATCATTTCCTATCAAGAGTATGTCATCCACGTACAATACGAGGAAGACAACCTTACTCGCTGCAACCTTCTTGTATATACATGGTTCATCTACGTTTTTGATGAAATCAAACTCTTTGACTACCACATCAAAGCAGATGTTCCAACTCCGCGATACTTGCTTTAACCCGTAGATGGATTTAAGTAACTTGCACACCTTTCTGCTGCTCCTACTATCTACGAAGCCCTCTGGCTGAGTCATTTACACGCACTCCTCTAAATCACCATTTAGAAAGGCGGTCTTAACATCCATCTGCCAGATTTTATAGTCATGGTATGCAGCAATGACAAGTAGGATCTGGATGGGCTTAAGCATAGTTACTGGAGAAAAGGTTTCGTCATAATCCACACCTGGTCGTTGAAGAAAACCCTTTGCAACAAGTCTAGCTTTGAAAGTCTCAACTTTTCAATCTACACCAAGTTTTTTCTTAAAGATCCATTTGCTCCCAATGGGTTTTACCCCTTTAGGAGCAACTTCCAAAGTCCATACTTTGTTGGTGTACATGGATTCCATCTCAGATCGCATTGCATCCAGCCATTTCACAGAGTCCCCACTCGTGATAGCCTGCTCGAAGCTAGTCGGGTCATCATCTTTCATGATGCAGTCCTCGCTCCCATCATCGATGAGAAAACCGTAGTATCTCTCAGGTGGATGAGGAACCCTACTAGATCGGTGGAGCGGCTGAGGTTCGTCGGGAACTACTGAATCCTTTGGCTGGAACTTCTTCCAGTTCCACCTTATTGCCACTGATTTGTTTCATAAGAAAACCCTTTTCTAAGAAGGTGGCATGACGAGAAACAAACAATTTTTGTTCCTCGGAGTGGTAGAAGATATACCCTTGCGAGTTTTTGGGATATCCTACAAACTTACACAGGACAGACCTTGCCTCGAGTTTGTCCGGATTGTGCCTTTTGACATAGGCCGGACAACCCCATATCTTAACATAATTAAGAGATGGTCTCTTCCCCTTCTATATCTCATATGGAGTGGTAGGAACAGATTTTATAGGAACCATATTCAATAGATGTATGGCTGTCTCAAGCGCATACCCCCAAAAGGAAATAGGCAACTCAGCAGTGCTCATCATAGAGCGCATCATATCTAATAGGGTGCGATTCCTCCGCTCCGATACACCGTTGTGTTGTGGTGTATAGGGAGGAGTAAGCTGAGAGAGAATCCCATTCTCTTTTAAATAGTCGCGGAACTCATTGCTCAAGTATTCTCCTCCTCGATCTGATCGAAGGATCTTAATACTTTTGCCCGTTTGGTTCTCTACTTCATGCTTATATTTTTTGAATTTCTCAAAAGCTTCAGACTTATGTTTCAACGGGAACACATGTCCGTATCTGGAGAGATCGTCAGTGAATGTAATGAAGTATGAGGAACCATTCCTGGCATGTGTAGACATGGGACCACATACATCATTATGTATCAGTCCCAAGAGTTCCGTAACTCTTTTTCCGTGTCCACTAAACGGAGTTTTGGTCATTTTGCCTTTGAGACATGACTGGCAAGTATCATAAGATGAAAATTCGAACAGATTTAAATATCCATCCTTATATAACTTAGCCAGTCGTGTCGCATTGATATGACCTAGTCTACAATGCCACAAGAAGGATTCGTTCATTTTTGAACTTTTCCTCTTGTGTGTGTTTTGTACATTAAGAACTGTAGTTTGATTTAGAACGTATATGCCATTATTTAACGGGCCTGATCTAATCAACTTTTGATCTAGGAAGATGTTCATAACATTATCCTGTACTATAAAATTATATCCTTCTTTACTTAATAAAGAAACTGATATAAGATTGCATATCAGGGTCGGAATGTAATAGCATTCGTTCAGAATCAATGTATTACCATTTGGTAATACAAAGTGATATTTGCCAACTACTTTGGCTGCAACATCTGCACCATTCCCTACTCTTACCGAATGATCACCCATTTCCAGTTCTCTACCTTTTCGTAGCCCACGCAACATATTACATATGTGGGATCCTGATCCGGTATCTAATACCCAGGACGTTGAGTGAACTGAGAAACAGTTCTCAATAATGAACACACCCGAAGAAGATGCATCAACATGCTTGTTCTTCGTTTGGGCGGCGTGAGAATCCGGATATTCTCCTATTTCCTGCTCAGACTTATAACAATTATAAGTTGGAGCGGGACCAATATTCCCCTGCTCAGTATAATAAGCGGGTTCAGTCAATACATCCATATTATTATCTTGATTAAGGCCTGACATGGTCACTACCTGGAGAGTGAGAGAAGAAAACACTTTAGCGTATGCTCTTTCAAGATTAGATTGGTTATTATCTTATCTAATCAGGATGGCTCCTACTGGTTTTTATCAAATCTTCCTTAAAACCCTAAAAGGTAAGACTAGCCGGGATTAATTACACCTTACAAGTTCGCCAATCTTTCAGCCAGGTCAGTGTTGGTACTTTGAGGGGGGTTCCCCGTGCTTTCGCACGGACCTAATTAAAATAAACCTTATTTTCCCAGAGGCATAACCGCGTTAACACCTTTCTAGACACCTACTTGATCGGCTAATTTTCATGTGTAAAACTCTCTCAGGAGTAACTCTTACTCGCAGTGGATATCAGGATCCAACTATCTCATAGAAGGTATGCAATCTCATTGCAAATTTCAATACTTGAAATTCCTGATAATGCTTTTACCCCTAGTGTGCTATGATCTTGACGAATGCCAAACGACCCATAGTCCGCTAGTCAAGTTCAACCCGTACATTTCTTGATTGAATTAAACCCACCCGCACGACCCTTGACGAAAGCCAAACAACGCCGTATGAATACCCTAATCTAATCGCATCATATGCAGTAGATAAGCAGTAAATAGCTACCGCACACTACGTCTTGACGAAAGCCAAACTACCGTAGCACGAATACTAAATAATATTTATCTGAAATGACGGAGGGCTACGCAGGTTTTTCAGAAAACCATGAGCGTAATGAACTTGATATCGTTGTAGAAGCAAGTGATTTTGAAAAAGGAGTGTTTTTGAGACTTTTACTAGTTTCGCTAAAGAGGTCACTCCTGGTAAAGGGATCTCGGCTCTTTCCTTATCGAATAAGGTGCTGGATATTTCACAAATACCGCTATGCAAAGAAAGAACTATAGAAGCAATCAAAAACTAAACCGTGAGTTTGTAGTATCTGCTAGTTTCGCTAAAGAGGTTACTCCCGGTGAAGGGATCTCGGCATTTTCCTTATCGAATAAGGTGCTGGATATTCTATAAGGAATACCGCTATGCAAAGTAAAACTAGAGCTACCCTTTTTTATAAATTTGATTCTATAACATCTTTTAGGTTTCTTTTTCTTTCATTAATCTCATTAATGAATCCCATCATTTAAGCTTCCTAAGCATCACAGAAGAAACGAAAATACAATGTACGCTTATGCCATCCGCATTCGCCACAGTGTCCCGTTATGCATCGTTAGGTTACTTAACTAACGGCATACCGGGACAGGACTAGCGCGGGTGCAAAACATAAGCAATGTCTACTATATATCTCATATATATTAATAAAGCATTCGTCTCACGCATATAAAATGATCACATCATAGTATATCAGCAGCAGAAGAAACATATGAAATATTAGATATACTAGGACGTCCGTGTTTTATTTTGAGCCTGTATAAAACACGGATTCTACGGCCGTGATGAATAACCAAACCCACATCCCTAGACCCCTATAAGAGCGTTAAGCAACCCTACCAATTCTAGGGTTAGGAGACCCGGTCTCGACTCCTCGAGATGACCTCCCACTGGACCCTAGAACCCGGTTACTTGTGCTCCCCTCCTTAGGTCTATCCTAATGCGGAAAAGTAAATAATATACAATAGTGACATCATCCTCAACCCGGAAATGCCCCAATAAAAGAATATTACATACAATGAATTTTACATGAATGAAAATAAAAACCCTCATCTCACATAAAACCCCCGGCTATTCAAAACACGACGATCCAATATAACATATCACAACAACACATAACATCACATGTCATCAACGTAAGTAAATATGCGTGTCCCAATTGTCGTTGATGTATAGCAACGAAACCGGCGATACATCACATATTACACTTACGGTCGTAGAAAAGAAAATGTAAAACTACAACATTTGGAATCCACAATCTTCTTAGATATCATAAATACGAAATATCACATACTTCGCATTTCATGCCTAATTTTATGAATTACACATATTGTATCACATTACAGAAAAAGCTTGGCGATATTAAACATTCCGATCGAATCAACAAACATCCAAAATTTCCCAAAATGCTCAACACTTGACCGTAGTTTAGAAGTATCCATCACATACTACAGTAATAGTGAACCAGCCGTAGAAGGGTCAACCAATGCCTCACTTGTGGCACCGCTAAACTACCACAAACCCTAGGGTTTAGTGGCAGTTTTGATGGTCACAAAATCGAGTTAAGGTTTTGTTCTTCTAGAGGGTTCACCGCATCACTTGCATGCTATTTGAATATTCTTTAACTAAGAAAAAGATCCAACTCTTGAAAAAATTTCAGCAAGGGAAAAAATTGGGTATTTGATATCCGATCGAACTTTTCAATATCGTCTAAAATAACCGAAACAGAAACTAGAATTGCGAATACGAAACACTCCGAATTTTCCTCTGGATAAAAATAACATCACATGCAAATTTAGCAAAAACAAACAACACCTGAATTTCCAAACCCCAGAAAGCAGAACACCACCCAAAACCCAAACCCAAACTCCACAAGAAATCCGATGTCGCCGGATTTGGAGCTCATCTCGCCGGCCAAAATCTGAGCTTTGGGGTTGAGTTTTGCACAGTGTTCTTAATGTATCTCATAAATCATTCTGCAACTGTTCAAAAAAATTTTTGACACCTGAAAAATTTCGACAGAAACTAGGGCTTTTAAACGGGTGTTTCGGAGTTGTTTCGGTTTCGTAATCCTACACTTATCCATCTAATTCTCGAGCTAGGCTCTGATACCACTGTTGGGTTACCTACAACGGAAGCAAGGTTTCGGGAGGCATCACCCATGCTAAGTTAAAATTTTGCTATTGAAGATAACCCTAAACCTAGGAACTTTAACTAGAGAATCAAACAAAACACCAAAGTAAACATCTTTACTTCTAAGTGATAGGGATTACAACCTTTGTAGTCTGTTTCTTTGCTTCATTAGCTCCGAGTTGAGTTCCCTTCGCTGTGATCATCAAGTACCCGGGCTCTAAAGAGGCTCCATGAGGTGAATGAGGCATCTTACTTGAAGTCTTCACTTTCTAAGATGATCTACCTTGAACAAACACTAACCCAAGCTCACACTTCTCAATGAGATATTAGTGAAGTGAACACCCTAATCTAAGTGGCTAGAATAGATGAGGATGATGAAGTAGGAATTTTGCTCCCTTTTTTTTCTTTATCTCACTTTAATCACACATCCAAAAAGCTAGAAAGCTTTTGTGAAGAGGAAGAAGAAGATGAAGTTGTGAATGAATTATTGTGTGAGGTTAGAAATGCAACCAAGGTTAAGCATGTCATACTTAACCCTTGTAGAGAATAAACCATAGGCTAGGGTTCAATGGTTAGGTCAACTGTTGTGCCACGGCAGTGCCCCGGCCTTCTACTCGAGGCTAAAATGCGAAAACAAAAATTTTCTTAACTATAAACCGGCGCTACCGCGGACAATAAAACCCGGATCGTAACCATTAACCTAATGCTAGCAAACAAGAGATGGGGTGGAATGCTATACCGAGCGATCCGTGTCCTTCGGTCTTCGTCTCCACTCCGATCTCCCGTGGAATCTCCGTCCGTCACCTCCTCGTCGGAAAGGGCACCACGTAGCCGGATTCTTTTACGGGCTCCCACCTCTGGACCGAGGCAACTCGGGCGCGAAGTTGGCTAGCCGACGCGTTCAAGGAGTGCTGTAGACTAGTGTAGAAACTTTGTCTCTTGGGGTTTATGTAGTTGCCATTGATGGAGGAATCAATATGAACTTTGGAGAGGTGAGGGATTTTTTTGTGGCAAGCATAGAATCAAATGAGATAAATGATATCCCTCACCAAAAAAAATAAACTCTCTCATCTCACTCCAATGTGGCCGGCCAAAAAGAGGGAGTGAGTCCATGAAGGGAGGTGAAAGTAGGAGAGATAGAATGGTGACCACACCCAAAAGTAAGCCTCACATCATATACTTAATCAATCTCTTCTCATTAACCATCATAAACAATGCAAGTGATAAGAAGGAAAAAGAATCTCATGATGAATAACTATCATGATGCCACCAATATGCAAGAAACCCCTCCACAATAAGTTATTTGCAAACTTGCAAATAACCCCCTCCATCGGAAAAGTCCGGCCGTGAAGGAACAAAGGAAAACTGGCCGGAACGGAATGCAAACAGGCAACTTCAGAAAACTGATCCCGTAATAAATTACAGGAAAACCCCGCTACTGCACATACATGCCCGCATTTGTATTCCCACTGAATACTAATGCAAAGAGACAAAATCCACACTGTCTAATACTAGGATCTGGCTTAAGCCAAAGCCGGCTAGAAAAAAACCGTCCGGTCACGATCCGTGCAATACCGCACGTATCTGATCGAACCCTGCCATATCTCCATACGGCCTCTACAGCGTTTCACCCGAAACTTGAGTAACTGAGTGTGGTGGACTCTAAAGACTCGTCAATACTATGGCTGTGGATTTAACCACAAGCACGTTAGAGGTATTAGCCATACGTGACGGGCTACCAGCTATTGACCAAAAGGGACGTCGATGTGCGAACTCATCCTGACACCCTACTGAGCCTGTCAGTGACAATATCCATATAGTCCGGTCCGTTCGTCTATGAGTATCGCATGGTGGGCCTAGGGGGTTGGTAAAAGTCAGACCCCCAAAAGCGGTACAAGTCGTGTCGGAGTGAAGCCCAGAACACTCTGAGATACTACTGGAATACCTACCAGTAAATCTCCTGCCTCGACCGAGGGCTTTGTGTAATGGCTCTCCTAGACACAGCACGACCTCACCCCCAATACCGGGAGAGACGAACCCCTGCAGATCCGCTCACTGCCTCCATGTGGCTCGGGACTGTACCCAACTAAAACCTGTTTGCACGACTCCTTTGAGCCGTGGTAAGGTAGTAATCAAAGTACAGTGGGAACTCACACGAGACAAATGACGATCTCAGATCGATGAACTAACCTGTACACATGTCACCAGGGAACTGCTATCTGACGTCTGGTATAATCCCAACTAGCATGTTCCCGGTGAGTCCTGTCCGGTGTACTCATAACCCAATGAGCACCTGTATACATCTTAGGTGAACCAACTGACACCAGTGGCTTGTGAGACCGGCTACCGCCCTTCGTCGGTGTGTCGACTGTATACACTAGTATACTAATGGAGTATCGATGCCCAGTCTCGAAACTCCCACGACTAGGGACCTTTTAAGGATGTGCTTATAGACCCCAGCTCCCACATATATGATCGCCATCATACTGCTGGCCGTCAAGCAAGAATCCTAAGGGCTCTATCAACGTGCAATAGTGATTAGTAATGTCACCTAAAGCAGTACACGATGATAAAGATAAACCAGATAGCATACCATCATCTTGAGTAAGACTGTCCTACTGGGACAGGTCCTCCTTCAATCATTGCAATCACGTGCCTGTGATCCAATAATTGACTCTGAGGGCACTATCTCCAACATCAACAAATATCTAGATATTTTCTAAAGGGTGGACTTTAGTCAACATAACAAAATATCTCAATTTAAATCCACAATTTAGAATTAACCTAAAATAAATGTTAACCCTAATTTAAACCCTAGCATGGTTTAATCTCAAAACCCTAATTGCATTTGTAACCCTAATATATTACAATATTATATATCACATATATAATATATAATGCAACAAAAGAAAATAATACAATTAACATATATCACATATATATTAATGTATTATCCAAGTGAGGAAAAGAATCATTTAAGTGAGCTTATATTAGCTAATGTAATGTAATATATCACATATATAATTATACATTAAATTATCGAATCAACTCTTGATCCGATAATCCGGCTATATACATATAACCGACTAATATAATATGTACCATTTTATCGAATCAACACTTGATCCGATATCCCGGCTATATCACATATACCCGGTCGATATCATATTTCGCGGGAATAAAATACAGTATCTCATATCGTATTAATCTCGGTTCCGCACATATCACATATGTGCTCCTACTCCGTTTTGCCTGAGCCAGGAAACCTTTGTGTGTATGTAACATTTCAAAATAATAAAATATTATTTTTGGGAAAAATTATGGAAAGTTATGGAAAATTCTAAAATGGGGTATTTATTGGAATTATGCCATTTTTAAGTTTTTGTGATCATTTATATGCTAATTTAGTGCTAATCGCGATTAAAAATCGCTAATCGGATTTTTAGCAGTTTTGTGCAAAACATGCACATACCTTTTTCTACACTTGTGTTACATTTTTTCTTGCCATGGTTTTACTTTGGGATTACTATTCTTGTGAGAAAGGAAATTGGGAAAAAAGAAAGGAAAAGAAAAGAAAAAGGTTTTGAATAAAGAATTTGTAGTAGGTAGGAGTGTGAGAGAAGGAGGGGGTTATGTTTGACTATAAACCATTCTCCCATTATTTCTCTCCCCTCATCTCCTCTTCCCCATCCTCATTTGCTGCTGCTGCTCTTGCTCTTCTCCCTCCCCTCTTCAAGCTCCAAATCACCATGAAAACAACACCAAAACACCACTCTCATTTCATTAAAAGTGTGCACAAGCCCAAGATCTACACATTGGACCAAGGAAGCAAGGATTTTGGCCACAAGAGGCAACTCAAGAATTTTCTTGAGTTGCCAAATGAGATAATTACGGAACCATTAGTTGAGTTTTAGCATTACTTATTGCACGGCGGCGCCCCGGCCGTCATTCCGAGGCCAAAATGCGGAAATGATGATTTACTTTAAACTTTATAACCGGCACCACCGCGCATAAAAGTCCCGGATCGGGCTATTAATCTAATCCTAGCTAACAAAAGAATGGGTAGAGAGATATACCGAGCGATCCGTGTCCTTCGGTTTTCTCGTCGTCGTCCCGATCTCCCGCGGAATGTCCGGTCTCCATCTCCTCACCGGAAGGGCACCACGTCGCCAGCTTCTTTTACGGTTTCCCACCTCTGGACCGAGGCAACTCGGGCACGAAGTTGGCGAGTCGACGTGCCCAAGATTTGCTGTAGATGAGGTGAAGATCTATATGTCTCATTTGGGGTTTAGGTTGCCTTTTGATGGAGGAAATGATATATCAACTTTTTGGATGGAGCTATGGGATTTTTGTGAAGACAAAAGACCAAAAATCCCACATCTAGAATTTGGGACAGCCACCATCTTCCTTGGCCGGCCATGACCCATGGAGAATAAGAAGAGGGAGTGAGTGTGTATCAAAAGAATGAGTGAGCCACATAATCAAGCAAGAGAGAGAAAGGGTGATGATTAGAAGAAATGATCACTAGCTTAATCCAACACTCCAACAACAATCATCACTTCCAAAAGTCAAGTAATCATGAAGATAGAAGTCAAGCAATGATGAAGTGAACAAATCAAATGATGGTGCAACCATCATGACACATCAATATGCAAAGACAACCCTCCAAAATGCTTATTTGCACAAATGCAAATAAGCCCTCCTCCACCAATTTTTCGGCCAAAGAAAGATATAAAGAAATATGGCCGAAACAGAAAACAAACTGGCAACTCCAAAAACTGATCCCGTAATAAATTACAGGAAAACCCCGCTACTGTATATACATACCCGCATTTGTATTCCGACCGAATAAAAATGCAATGAGACAAAATCTACACTGTACTATACTAGGATCTGGCTTAAACCAAAGCCCGCTAGTATATTCCGTCCGAACATGATCCGTGCAATACCGCACGTATCTGATCGAACCCGGCCATATCTCCATACGGCCTCTACAGCGTTTCGTCCGAAACTTGAGTAACTGTTTTGTGGGGGACTCTAAAGACTCATCAATACTATGGCTGTGGATTTAACCACTAGCACGTCAGAGGTATTAGCCATACGTGACGGGCTACCAGCTATTGACCAAAAGGGACGTCGATGAGCGAACTCATCCTGACACCCTACTGAGCTTATCAGTGACAATATCCGTACAGTCCGGTCCGTTCGTCTATGAGCATCGCATGGCGGGCCTAGGGGGTTGGTAAAAGTCAGACCCCCAAAAGCGGTACAAGTCGTGTCGGAGTGTATCCCAGAACACCCTGAGATACTACTGGAATACCTACCAGTAAATCTCTTGCCTCGGCCGAGGGCTTTGTGTAATGGCTCTCCTAGACACAGCGCGACCTCACCCCCAATACCGGGAGAGACGAACCCCTGCAGATCCGCTCACTGCCTCCATGTGGCTCGGGACTGTACACAACTAAAACCTGTTTGCACGTCTCCTTTGAGCGTGGTAGGGTAGTAATCAAAGCACAGTGGGAACTCACACGAGACAAATGACGATCTCAGGTCGATGAACTAACCTGTACACATGTCACCAGGGAACTGCTATCTGACGTCAGGTATAAGACCAACTAGTATGTTCCCGGCGAGTCCTGTCCGGTGTACTCATAACCCAATGAGCACCTGTATACATCTTAGGTGAACCAACTGACACCAGTGGCTTGTGAGACCGGCCACCGCCCCTCGTCGGGGTCTCGACTGTATACACTAGTCTACTCTGGAGTATCGATGCCCTGTCTCAAAACTCCCACGACTAGGGACCTTTTAAGGATGTGCTTATAGACTACCAGCTCCCACGTATATGATCGCCCTCATACTGCTGGCAATCAAGCAAGAATCCTAGGGGCTCTATCAACGTGTAATAGCGACCTGTAAGGTCACCTAAAGTAGTACACGATGATAAAGATAAACCAGATAGCATACTATCATCTTGAGTAAGACTGTCCTACCGAAATAGATCCTCCCTCAATCATTGCAATCACGTGCCTGTGATCCAATAATTGACTCTGAGGGCACTATCTCCAACAATCTCCCACTTGCACTCAAGGCTAATTATTGCGATGTCGCATACTCACAGCCCGTGTGATACCGAACACCCAATTCTTCTACTAGTCAGTCTCACAAAGCCCGTTTGCGAAACTAATGCGTTCGAGGAATAGCCTCAGTGAGTGGATCCGCTCTAATGTTTCATTCTATGTCTCTCTTTATCTCAAGTTCGCGGAGAAACCTATCTCCCGAAATGAGCAATACCTGTCTTAGAGTATGTCTGGATATCTGATGGGACCTAGCTCATAAATGAACTCCAAATCCAAACTTCTTAGACTGTATCGTCAACTGAACTTAATCAGTATCCTGCGCCATGCCTCCCTCAGTATCCCCTTGGACCACCTGTCCAAAATACTGCCCCTCGTCAGAAGGAAAACTATAACTCTGACAACCTCTCTGTCATCCAGGTCACCTTGGAAGCCTGGAATGATAACTGTCTCCCGAATGAAGCTGTCGTTATCATATCCCTAGAACATCTACTTATGTTCTAAAACTGTTTCCGATCGTTTCTCCAGGATTGGATTAATATCAACTTATTGCATCTACCGCAAAAACAACATCTGGTATGGTACTTGACATTTCATGATTGACTCAATTGCCCAAGCAAGTGATCTGTCAATCATGCACATCCTTCTCCCCTTTAGTCTGTAAGACACCTTTAGAGAGGGTGACTCCATTACCTGCAGGTACACTACCGTGCCAGGAGTCGTCCATTCTAAATACTCATAGAATGCTGTCTAAGTACCCAGATTAGGAAACCACCCAAATCTAGATCTAAAACCATAGATCTAGTAACCAGAAAGTCTTGATATTACATCCAAGTCCCATGTAGAGAAACCACTGTGTGACGACCAAAGTATAACCGATCGTAGTATAGGAACTTCACTTCCTACTTTATGTATGTCATCCAAATACCAGGACATCACACCCTACTACCTTCTCAACAGATCCATCCCCTATTCTGATGAAGTCAAACCTATGACTGTCACATCAGAAACAGATGATCTATCCCCGCTATATCTGCTTTAGTCTATAAATAGACACAAGCCACTTGTCCACCATGCTTCCACTGCTCCCACTGACTACGACAACCTTCTGACAGAGTCATATACACGTACCCTTCTGAAGCCAGTTCAGATCGACGCTATACTCATCTTCCTGCCAGGTCTCATAGTCTGGAACAACAGTAGTGTCAAGTCTGGGTAAACAAGAACCTCCCTGTCACCATCCTTGAGCATACCGAAGTACCTCTCGAGTGCCTGAGGTTACCCACCATGTCTGCGGAGTGGCCAATAGAATGTCAAATCAGATTGAATCTTTAGGTTCTTGTCAAATCTTCAGTAATCGTTTGCGGTTCTGGAATCACTTCCAATTCTACCATACTCCTACTACTGTTTTCTGAAAAAATCCATTTTTGTTAAAACTGTGGCGAGTCTAGAACAATATCACTATTGATCTTCCAGATGGTAGAAAGTCAACCCTCGTCATAGCCTGGGTCAACCCACAAACAGCCATTACAGAAATGTGCCCTGAGTTATCCAGAGTCTGGTTTTAAGCATAAGCCGGACAACTCCCCGTAGCTTAACATCGTTAAGATATGAACTGTTCTATATCCAATACAGAAACATAGGCACTGATTTAATTGAACCAGATTCAAATCATGCAGGTTTCTCCAGTGCATGTCAACTAAATGGAAGGAGGCCTATCAGCGTTACTCAACTTAGGAATGCTTCCAATTATAAGTAATCTGAAAGAGAAGCAAGTTCTCTTAATCATTACTATCAACTGAATACCATACACAAGTATCTACATCTTCGATCACCTTGAAGAATCCCGATACCTGCAATACTTGGTTCTCTACTTTATTCATATATCTATAACTTCTCAAAATTCGGACCCTGTGTTTGTACGAAACACCTGTCTAAAAACTAGAGAAGTCATAAGTAAACCGAATATAGTATGAGAACCAACCCCTCTGTCCTCATGGACGCTGGATAACATACAATACTCTGTATAAGTCCCTTGAGTCTAATAACTCATTCCCTGTGTGTCGTAGGTTGAAAACTGTACTTATGGTTAAGAAGAATTACACCGCTGTTTAATACTCCTTACCTAACCATCCACTGATATAGGTAAATGTCATGGACATAATTTCAAAAAGGTATATCTCACTCTATAAAAATAGACGTACAGATATATCAATTTGAAATTGGTGCATAACAATGGATATTCAAAACCAAATATTTGCCGTCCGGCAAATAACCCAGGTGACTTCCTCAAATATCACCGATTACAATGAATCCCGATATAATGAGGATGATCACCCAATTCCTAATAACTTACTCCCACTCATCATCTGTAAAACCATACAGATGTGAGAATCAAACCTGGTAAATACATACCCTGGAGCAAGTGTCTAATTGGGAAATCAGTTTTCCATTAACAGTACACGGTGAAACTGAAACATTGAAATATTTCGATAGGGTATTCTGGTATTCCTAGTAATGCCTCTTCCATTATCCAGATTCACAACTGTAACCGTATATTTCCTTGCCACCTCTCCAAATCCCTTTATATGTCTTTAGTCGTTACCTTCTGTACACCCTCTTAGGCCAAATGGTTTTCTTTCTTCCCTACCGTTCGGCACCAGCCTATGATTTGGAAGAAGACTATCCAATAAGTATAATGGGTGTACTGTCCTAATCCTAGGAGCACTCACAATGCGAGAGAAGGTGAAGATAAAAGACAACCGAATAAACCTTATTCCTATTTCTCCTGAACCAGAATCCATCCCTGAACTGGAACAAGTTCCTTTCGAGTTCGTATATAACCATACGATGGAGTATCCAATAAACTGTGAATCTTCGTAGTGATACGGAGTGTCCTGGAGAAATACAAAGGTGAAGTGAGAGTGGTAATGAAATACTTGGTTTGGTCGTGAATAGCAGTCGCAATTTACTTTGCCCTCCTTCTAATCCCTCTCTTTGTCTTTACATAATACCTTCTGTATACCATCGTTAGGCTAATTGGTTTTCTTCATTCCCCACCGTTCGGCACCAGCCTAAGGTTTGGAAGAAGACTATCCAATTTGCATAATAGATGTACTATCTCCTAAACCAAGGAGTACTCGCAACCTGAGAGAAGGTAAAAGGAAAAGACAATTGAATAGTGTTCCCACCAAAAATTTCTGCGCAAAAGAGTCCAAGGTATCAAATGGCAGCGATACGCTTAAGGAAATACGAACCAGTATCTTCCGGGCTGTTTTTTGACAAACTCCCGAATGAGAAATGGATAAATTCTATTTGTATCGAAAGCGTCTCGATAAAACCTTCGATTTGATATATTATGGGCCTCATAATTCATCCGGGATCAAAAGTTATGAGCAAATGTCTATGCACATGTGATTTAAGGAAGAAAATGCGAACCAGTATTTTCCGAGCTGTATTTTGACAAACTCCGGAACGAAAAACAGCTAAATTCTGATGATATTGAAAGCATATCGAAAAGTCCTTCGATTTGATATATTATGGGCCTCATAATTCATCCGAGATCAAAAGTTATGAGCAAATGTGTTATACACGTGTAATCTAAAGTAATGCTCTACTACATGGGGAATGCATTTTTTAGTCCCACATCGGGAAAAGGAGAGCTGGCTTCTCTACCACTCCCATATAAATAAGAGAGGATACCTCTTAGAAAGGGTAGAGTAAAAATCCTCAAAGGATTCAATACTCAAAGGAGCTTAGTTCTCCAAGATAGGAGCATGCTCCTCCATAATGCGCATATGCGCAAGCGCCATGTGCGCTACGTGCAACGCACGTGTGCCTGCCATGCGGCACTACGTGCAACGCACGTGCGCACCACATGAGAATATTTAATAATATTAAAAGGAGCTTGTTCTCCATATATAGAAGCTTTGCTTCTCCTCATAATGCGCATGTGCGCCACGTGCAACGCACGTATGCCCGCCATGCGGCACCACGTGCAACGCACGTGCGCACAACAGATAGTGCCTTGCACTTGCTATGAACCTCTGGTTCTCAGATAAATAAATAAATAAAAATAGTGCCTTGCACTTGCTATGAACCTCTGGTTCTCAGATAAATAAATAAATAAAAATAGTACCTTGCACTTGCTATGAACCTCTGGTTCTCTGAGACAGAAAGAAAGAAAAGATTTTCTTTTCTCTTCTTTGATCTAAATTTAGATCATTAAAAAGTGCTCTGCACTCATTTTCTTGAATCCAAAAGATTCTTGGTGCTTTGCACTATTTGAAGGGCCAGGCCCAAATCAAAATGACCTGACAGGCCAAAATAAATTGCAAGGCAATAAATGGGCAGAGCCCAAATAAATTGATGCTTTGCATCCTTTATATAAGGGCAGAGCCCAAATAAAATTGATACCTTGCATCATTCCTAAAAGGGTAGAGCCCAAAACAAATTGATACTCTGCATCCTTTCTGGGCAAGGCCCAAATAAAAAAAAAAAAAGGAAATGCAATGCAAAAGCAAATAAAATGTTGAACATTTCAACTGGACTTAGCCCAATTTTGGCCATAAGTCCTTAAATTAAATTGACTGAGCAAAATGGCTCTCCTAAATCAATCTACATCCGGTTCGAGGGTACATCTCCGAACTCCTTTGACATCCGTCGTTGTAATTCCTCAACGACGTCAAAGAGGTGACGGGTCCCAACGACCACACATCGATATGGACTGCGGGGTCCTTAAACTCGTGGACCGAGATGTCCCTAAACTAATATTGGACCGAGACGTTCTTAAACTAATATCGGACCGAAACGTCCTTAAACTAATATCGGACCGAGACGTCCTTAAACTAATGTCGGACCGAGACGTCCTTAAACTAATATCGGACCGAGATGTCCTTAAACTAATATTGGACCGAGACGTCCTTAAACTAATGATGGACCACTACGTCCCTAAACTGGCATCGGACCGAAATGTCCCTAAACTAATGACGGACCACCACGTCCCTAAACTGGCGATGGACCGAAATGTCCTTAAACTAATAATGGACCACTACGTCCCTAAACTGGCATCGGACCGAAACGTCCCTAAACTAATAATGGACCACTACGTCCTTAAACTGGTATCGGACCGAGACGTCCCTAAACTAATAAGGGACCACTACGTCCCTAAACTGGAACAATAGAGCCAATTGCTCTTTTGCCGGATCTAAACGATCCCGTTTAAGTTGATCTTAGCCCCAAATACGGCTAACGTATCCTTAAGCACTTAAATGGACTATAAAACCCTCAATCAGCTTTGGTTCAAGGGTACATCTCTGAGCTCCTCTTACACCTATCGTTGTAATCCTTCAACGATGTTAGAGAGGTGATGAGTCCCGATGGCCATAAATTAAATGAATCACCACGTCAGGTTGATCTTAGTCCAAAGCAAGACTAACGTATCCTTGACGAATGTTTAAGTTGATCTTAGTCGCAACGCGACTAATGCATCCTTAAACTAAAAACACCAAACCCAAATCTAAGTAAATACGGATTTGGACTAATCCACGCCCTACGGGCGACGGCATTACTCAGTCTCCGTATACAATCCACGGGCAGCCACAAACAAAACAAACACACACGACACGAAGTGAAATTCTGGAGAAGGAGAAAGTTGTTACCGCAAAGCGGTAGCGTAATTAACTGCAGGGGCTTGCGCCTGCAGGGAAGAGCGTCCCCACAATCAAAAACCCCTCAAGCGAGGGGGAATCTGACAAAGTCTGCTACATCGGCCGCATCCGTCTAAACCTTCGATACACGGTGCCATAAATCAACTTGGCATCTTCGAAGAGGTGGACGGATAAAAACCAAATAGCATCTGCCCCGAACCTCAGGCACGTGACGTCCTAACGTCGCAGGCCGCCGTTCGGAGGGGAACAGATTCTGGCACGCCCGGTGGGACCTCTTCCTCTTTCCACTCCACACTTCGTGTGTCGTGTTCGCGAACAAATCGCGGTTTGCTGTGATTGCCTGTGGATTCAAGGTACTAAGATTTGGTGTCTTGCTCCGTGCAGAAAACAGAAGATCAATGGCTTCGAACTGCATCGCCTGCAGCAACAACTCTCGCTCCGTCATTACTGGAGGAGTGACTTATGGGCCCCAAGCGGCCTCCCTTTTCAAAATGCCGGTGGAGCAGGTGGCTCAAGCCACCACTGGACTATTTTTTGGGACCATGCTCCCATCAATGAGCTTCAATGCCCCAATAACATCGCAAGAAGCTCCAAAGAAGTTGGTCTTCGACCGACTTGCCATTGCCGCGACCCCTCTCAACGAGTCATCCAACTCCACTGCTTCAGGTTTTAATGGATTAGGCCAGAGCTCCATCGGGCCCATGAAGAAGCCTGCCATACCAGAAGGCGTTATCCCGAAACGGATAGCCATCCCAACTCCCATTCCTGGCAAAATCACCAAGGTTGCTTCCCATGTTCAGAAGTCCGCTTCTGACAAGTTGGCCGTCCCTGCTCAACGGACGTCGATCTTTAAAAAGCTGGTACCGGTATATTCTGACCAACACAGGGGGCATGAGGAGGTCACCCCTATAGCTGAAACAACTCCATCAGCACGACATGCCCGACGTCGCTACTGGCGCCGAGTGAAGAAGGCTGGGGGCAACTCCCCCTCTGGACTTACTCTTCCAACTCTAATGGTGGAGATCGATACTGCTGTTCCAACCAAGAACAGCTTTGAGTTGCTGAACTCGGTGCGCAGAAACTCTCCTACTGCGGTGCTAAAGCGAACTCATTCATCTGTGAAGAATATTCCAGAGAAGAAGCTAGAGCAGCCCCTTCAACGGCTGTCCTCTAAAATTTACAAAGTCCGGCGACAAGTTCAAGAGTCGGTGATCGATCAAGACTGCCTCCGACGACAGAAAAAGATGAAGGTTCGGCAGGGGAAGGATTACTCTGTCAAAGCACAAAAAGCAAAAGCTACTTGGGTGCCCACTACAACGGCTCCCTTAACTCTAATCACTCAAAAAAGGAGGCCGCAAGAAGCCCCTGTGTCTTCGGCAAATCGCAAAGACACCGAACACAAACGCCCCAAGTCTGAGGGCATGGTGGTGCACACTGTTTATATGGCTTCTGGAAAGGAGGAAAGCCGCACTTCTATGGGCCACCGACCGCTCACCCGATCCGTGACGAAAGCCCAGGAGCAACAACAAAAGCTTCAGGAAATGATGACTACAATGGCTGCACTCACTGAGCCAAAAGAAAGCTCTGAAACGTCTTCGGATGAGCGTCAAGAACAAGAAACCGACGCTGACTTTTTACGCAGAGTCCTCGAAAAGAGGGACAAAGAAGCTGCAGAGCAAGCGCTAACATAAAACAGATGGCGTTCCTCTTCCAAGATATGGTAGGGATGATGTTACAGCCGGACCCTCCTGCTGAAGATCCTCCGATCGTCCTTGAAGACGACAGGGGAGAAATGTCAAATCATCCGCCGGCTCTGTCAACAGCCAAGGAGGAGGCAATCTCCAAAGTTGACCTTGACGAATATATAGCTCAGCAGATCCGGGTTCATCAGGCGAATGAAGCGGCTGGGCAAATTGTTAGAACCGGACGACCGTATCCGAGCTGGTATGACCAAATCAGTTACCCGCCAGGATATACGATCCCTAAATTCCACGTATATAAAGGGACAGGGAATCCGCATCAGCATGTCGCTCAATTCAGGGACTTATGCGGCAATACTGGAGGAGATGACAAATTGTTGCTACGTCAATTCGTCGGCAGCTTAGCAGAAACAGCCTTTGAATGGTATTCGGAGCTACCTAACGACTCTGTCAAAACATTTGCAGAGATGGAACTGCTGTTTACACAAAGATTCGCGAGTGCTAGTGAACGCACCCCAATAACAGCACTAATAAATGTCAGGATAAGGCCAAGCGAAACGTGGGTTCAATACGCAACACGATGGCGGAACCTATGGTCGAAATGCGAACAACGCATAGAAGAGGCACCTGCGGTAGGCATGTTTGTGGGAACTCTCGATCCGCAGGCGACCATCTCGCAATTCATGATGTTCTTCAGGCCGACCACCTTCCAGGCCTTGATCGACAAATTAGCCCAAATGGACCAGATGGGCCATAAGCCGTCTCCTCCAAGACCCGAAGCCCGAAATGAGAAAGGAAAAGCGATCATCGTCGCCAATGCTCAACAACAGTCGAGCAACTCAAAGCCGGTCGTTCGCCAAAACAATGTGCGTCCACGCCCATCTCTCGAAGAGAGGCTAAGACGTCCTTACTCGTTTCCTCAGAATAAAACGAGAAGACTGTTTGAGCTGGCAGTGCGTAACAGACTCATCAATCTGCCGAGTCCAAAGCGTCTGTCGCAGCCAGGCGATCTTAATAATCCCAATTATTGCCCTTACCACCAAACGGTAAGTCACCCGATTGAGGATTGTTTCGTCTTTAAGGGATGGATCGAGAATCAATACCTGCAAGGCAAGTTCACGCTGTCTGAAAGCTGGAAGGTAAACCCCCCACAGCCGCACTCTCCAAAGAAGACGGACACGCCGGGGGCAACTTGTTCTTTCGTCGAGGATGAAAACGATGGAGAAAACTTATCGGATGAATCCGAAGACTACGTAGCGACTTGTCATGTGATTTCTCATTCACTGACGGATGATGAGGAGGATCCTTGCGCTGAGAAATCAACGGCGGACCCTGAAACAGAAATTCCGCGGCCGTCAGACAAGTTGATCGATGCCTTTCTAAATGAAATTCGTCTGAAAGCAAAAGCCGATCAAGAGCATGAAATGGCCATACTGGAAAGAACCAAGGTATTCCCGTCAAATCAAAAGCCATACACTGCGGGTAAAAACAAATTCAAGACGAGGAAACGGTTCGCCAAAGCTCTATCGGTAGGAATGAAGCTACCGCCCTCTGAAGAAAATTCTTTCTCTGAGGTAGAGATGCACCCTAACTTCTGTTTATATCATCAGAAGATCATACATCCTACCGAAGACTGCGAGTCCTTTAACTGTTGGTGGCAAGGGTATGTCGCTCAAAAGCAACACTTCGACAAGACAAAGTGTGAAGCTTGTGGACATCGGAAAAATGCGATATATGAGCGCAAAGGAGCCGCCACAAACTGTCATATAGCCGACTTCAAGGGATCACAAATTATTACCTTTGGAAGTGACTCTGACGAAGAAGCTACCCCCAACTCTTCCATCGGGGAATCTATTTTAAAAATAAAGGAATTGAGAAGCTGCGAGAACGTTCAGCCGTGCAATCGCATGCTACTCGGAAAAAATCTCGGCCCCGTAAACAAAGGATCGAATAAAAAGGATAAAAGAAAAGGGAAAAAGGCCCTCGTCGCCAGCACTCACCAGCAATCAGGTGACCCTAGACCGGTCGCTTGCCAAAGCAACAAGCGGCAATCCCTCCAGGAAAAGTTGAAACGTCCTTACTCGTTTCCGCAAGATAAAACAAGGGGACTGTTCGAGCTGGCAGTGCGTAACAGACTAATCAATCTGCCGGCTCCAAAACGTCCGTTGCGGTCAGGCGATGTTAATAATCCTAACTATTGCCCTTACCACCAAACAGTAGGTCACCTGATCGAGGACTGCTACGTCTTCAAAAACTGGGTTGAAGACCAATACCAACAGGGCAAGTTTGCGCTGTCTGAGAACTGGAAGGTGAGTCCGCCACAACCGCACGCTCCGAAGAAGATGGATACCCCGGGGGCATCATGTTCATTCATGGAGAAAGACTCATAGACCGAAAAGTCAATAAACTAGATATTCGCCTCAAATACGGCGACAACGGACCGAAACGTCCTTAAACTAACGGCGGACCGCAATGTCCTAAAACTTGCAAATGACCGAAACGTCGTTAAACTACTCCCAAACCGCAGCATCTTCAGGCTGACGTGGTAAAAAAAAAAAAAAAAAAAAAAACGGTACGTCTACAAGCAAAATGGGCACGGATGAAAACCCGAAAGGGCTCCGTGAGTAAAAACAGCAGGGCTACCGGCGAGTGTTCGTGAAAACCCGAAAGGGCGCGACCTCGTAAAAAAAAATAATAATAAAAAGAATAAAAAAAAAGGTAAGTCCATAAGCAAAATGGGCACGGATGAAAACCTGAAAGGGCTCCGTGAGTAAAAACAGCAGGACTACCGGCGAGTGTTTGTGAAAAACCCAAAAGGGCGCAACCTCGTTAAGAAACACTTATAGGGTCCTCTCGATCCTGTAAGGAGAAACCACCCGCGTGAGATCCTTACGACTCATAAGGGAACAACACGCTTAGGGATCCCCACGATTCCTAAGGAGAAAATACACTTGCGAGATCCTCACGACTCGTAAGGAGAACTCTCTTATGGAACCCCCACGGCTCATAAGATTTGAAAGTCTTAAGTTACAGAGACCTAAACCTGTGCTTAAGCAACCCCCACAACTTTCGACATTGCCCTACAAGCGGCTCATACTGACCCTTGTATACAATCCACGGGCGTGAATAAACATTTCCCTAACAAAGTCCCACCCATGACTGGGGATATGTCCATATGGTGAACAACCCTTGTAAGTCCTCTCGACTTATAAGGAGAAAACCCTTTTGTAAGATCCTTACGACTTACAAGAGAACATGCACTTAGGAATCCTCACGATTCCCAAGGAGAAAACACACCTACAAGATCCTCACGACTTGTAGGGAGAAATACCTTTGTGAGACCCTTACGGCTCATGAAGTCAAAAGCCTTAGCCGACAGGACCCTTAACCCTATTTACTAAGCCACCTTTGTTCAACATCGACAAAGGCAAATGATGATTCGCTCCTGGCAATATCCTAGTTGCAGCGATGCTGATGCCTAAACCGGTATCAAATTCCAAGTCCTTTCAAGGCAAATGATGATTCGCTCCTGGCAATATCCCAGTTGCAGCGATGCTGATGCCTAAACCGGTATCAAATTCCAAGTCTTTTCACGGCAAATGATGATTCGCTCCTGGAAATATTCCGGTCGCAGCGATGCTGATGCCAAGATTGGTATCAGATCCCAAATCCCCTACTCGCAAAAAAAAAAAAAAAAAAAAATCAGCGAGCCAAAAAAAAAATGCATACGAAATAGCCGAATTGATGTGGTAACTTGCAAACAAAAGCAGCAAGTAAAAATGTATGCATACAAAATAGCCGAAATGATTGGGCAACTCGCAATAAAAAGAAGCGAGTAAAAATAAAATAAATAGCCGAAATGATTGGGCACCGCGAAAAATAGCCGAAATGATTGGGCAATCGCGATTTTCGCGATATAAAAAGCTGAAATGATAGAGCATCGCGGAAAGAATAAAAAAAAAGAAAAAAATGAAACTTTTTGCCCTACAGGTGAAATCACATCGATCCCTGTATACAATCCAAGGGCACAGATAAAAAGGGAACAATACCTTCCCAACAGGCTCCACCAGAAAGCGAAGCCAAATCTCGACGGTTCATAGATAACCTAGAGACCATCTCGATATTTGTCGCAATATTACAGACACGATGTCAACAAATGAAGCAAAGGAAGGTCCCTAACTTCAGGGTCTCGACGTCAATATCGACAACTTAAAGATCACCAACGGCGTTTCTCCTCACTTCAACTAGATGCAGACATGGCGTCAACAACTGACCTCAGAATCGCAACAAACGGAACCATGACAAAGTCCCTAGTTCCAAATCTCAATGGCCACGTCTAAAGCCTGGAGACCAACAACAGTGTGCCTCCTCATTCCAACAGGACACAGATGTTACACCATCAAGCAGAGCGATGGCAGAATCCCAGCTTCACCTCAGCATTCGTCTCGATACAGTAGACGCAATGTCAACAACAGCGTTCCTCCGCAGTCCAGCTGGAGGCAGATGCAACGTCAACAAAAGACCTCACGGTCAAAACAAAGCGGAGTAACGGCAAAATCCCAACTCCACCTTAGCATTCGTCTCGTTACAACAGACGCAATGTCAACAACGACGTTCCTTCGCAGCCCAGCGGGGTGTACATGCAAAGTTAACAAAAGACCCCATGGTCGAAACAAAGCGGAGTGATGGCAAAATCCCAGCTCCACCTCAGCATTCGTCTCAATATACCAGACGCAGTGTAAGCAAACGAAGCGAAGGCCACATTCCTAGCTTCAACGTCTTTACGGTAACTCACATAAAACCGGAAAGACAATCGGAGACCATCTCACAGAAAGTGGTCACCTCCTTGACGTTCGTCTCGATACAGTAGACGATATATCAACCCCGGCGTTCTTCCTCCAACAGGATTTGGACACACCAAAGCAAACGAAGCGAAGGCCACATTCCTAACTTCGACGTCTTAACGGTAACTCACATAAAACCGGAAAGACAATCGGAGACCATCTCACATGAAGTGGTCACCTCCATGACGTTCGTCTCGATACAGCAGACGAATTGTCAATCTCAGCGTTCTTCCTCCAGCAGGGATTCAGACACACCAAAGCAAACGAAGCGAAGGCTAAATCCCTAGCTTCAGGGTCTTAACGGCAAGTCATATAAAACCGGAAAGACAATCGGAGATCATCTCGCACCAGTGTGGAGTGGTCACCATTTCGACGTCCGTCTCGATACAGCAGACGAGATGTCACCCCAACGTTCGTCTCGACACAGCAGACGTAACGTCATCAAACAAACGGAGCCACGGCAAAATCCCTAGTTCCCACCGTGACATTCGTCTCGATACAGAGGACGCAATGCCAGCAAACGAAGCGAAGGCTAAATTCCTAGCTTCAGGGTCTTAACGGCAAGTCATATAAAACCGGAAAGACAATCGGAGATCATCTCGCACCAGTGTAGAGTGGTCACCACTTCGACGTCCGTCTCGATACAGCAGACGAGATGTCACCCCAACGTTCGTCTCGACACAGCAGACGTAACGTCATCAAACAAACGGAGCCACGGCAAAATCCCTAGTTCCAAACCTCGGCGGTTCACCAGTAACCTAGAGACAACCACGACATTCGTCTCGATATAGAGGACACAATGCCAGCAAACGAAGCGAAGGCTAAATTCCTAGCTTCAGGGTCTTAACGGCAAGTCATATAAAGCCGGAAAGACAATCGGAGATCATCTCGCACCAGTGTAGAGTGGTCACCACTTCGACGTCCGTCTCGATACAGCAGACGAGATGTCACCCCAACGTTCGTCTCGACACAGCAGACGTAACGTCATCAAACAAACGGAGCCACGGCAAAATCCCTAGTTCCCACCGCAACATTCGTCTCGATACAGCAGACGCAATGCCAGCAAACGAAGCAAAGGCCAAATTCCTAGCTTCAGGGTCTTAACGGCAACTCATATAAAGCCCGAAAGACTATCGGAGATCATCCCCACACCAGCGCGGAGTGGTTATGACTCATCGGGGCTCTCCAAAATGAGCCTAACCTCAAGTAAAAAGCGGCATGGCAAATTCCTAGCGCTTGCTCTTCTGACGGTCAAACTGCCAAGGAGGATTGCTTGAAGACGTCTTGTCCAGCCCCCGAAGGGATCAGAGACACCGCAGTCGCGGGGCTACTCGAACAGCACGATTGCCTATCGAGGACTATATCAGCTTATGCGACGGTACGATGGCCAAAACCCTAAGTACCACCAACCTTAACGGGCTTCTGTCGTAAAAAGCAGAGGTTAAATGCGACGTTAAGATGTTCTTGCGAGATCTGCTCGATCCGTTTCAACTCGTGAGGAAATTGATGTCTTTGCGAGATTTTCTCGATGCGTCTCGACTCGTGAGATAAAGCCTTAGGCAGTAGGGATTAAAAAACCTGTTTCCTAAGCACTGGGACCCTGCAAGTCGGCCCAAAACGGTCTCTTGCATACTATCCACGGGTCACACTCTCCAAAGTCGAATCTCGATAAGGAGGGAAACAACCGCTTACGGGTCCTCTCGACTCGTAAGAGGGAAAACTCTCTTATAGGATCCTTACGACTTATAAGAGAAAACACACTTAGGAATCCTCACGATTCCCAAGGAGAAAATACACCTACGAGATCCTCACGACTCGTAGGGAGAAAAGTCTTTATGAGACCCTCACGGCTCGTAAAGTTGAAAAGCCTTAGGTGGCAGATCCTACCCCTGTCTCCTAAGCCATCACTGCCCTGCAAAGAAGTCAAGATGGGCCGACCATCTATGGGCCACACTTGCCAAAGCTACATGCCACTGAAATGGAGAACTTACTCATAAGCGTATGAACTACTCCACGCCAGAGTGAGACAAAAAAAGAAATAGAAGGATGCGGCTCATGGAGTTAAGGGTTGGAACTATATCCCTTAAGAGTTGAGATTTGAGTCAAAGATAAATGACGACGCTTGTGTCCGCTCGTTATCTTCTCAGATCAAGATTCTGAAAGTGATACATCAACCCAAAACTGGCCATACGCCATGCATAACTCTGCATAACTCTGCACTACTTCACCCACGTACATACTTACGTGGGCAAAGTAGTGGGGGGCATTTGTTCCCACCAAAAATTTCTGCGCAAAAGAGTCCAAGGTATCAAATGGCAGCGATACGCTTAAGGAAATACGAACCAGTATCTTCCGGGCTGTTTTTTGACAAACTCCCGAATGAGAAATGGATAAATTCTATTTGTATCGAAAGCGTCTCGATAAAACCTTCGATTTGATATATTATGGGCCTCATAATTCATCCGGGATCAAAAGTTATGAGCAAATGTCTATGCACATGTGATTTAAGGAAGAAGATGCGAACCAGTATTTTCCGAGCTGTATTTTGACAAACTCCGGAACGAAAAACAGCTAAATTCTGATGATATTGAAAGCATATCGAAAAGTCCTTCGATTTGATATATTATGGGCCTCATAATTCATCCGAGATCAAAAGTTATGAGCAAATGTGTTATACACGTGTAATCTAAAGTAATGCTCTACTACATGGGGAATGCATTTTTTAGTCCCACATCGGGAAAATGAGAGCTGGCTTCTCTACCACTCCCATATAAATAAGAGGGGATACCTCTTAGAAAGGGTAGAGTAAAAATCCTCAAAGGATTCAATACTCAAAGGAGCTTAGTTCTCCAAGATAGGAGCATGCTCCTCCATAATGCGCATATGCGCAAGCGCCATGTGCGCTACGTGCAACGCACGTGTGCCTGCCATGCGGCACTACGTGCAACGCACGTGCGCACCACATGAGAATATTTAATAATATTAAAAGGAGCTTGTTCTCCATATATAGAAGTTTTGCTTCTCCTCATAATGCGCATGTGCGCCACGTGCAACGCACGTATGCCCGCCATGCGGCACCACGTGCAACGCACGTGCGCACAACAGATAGTGCCTTGCACTTGCTATGAACCTCTGGTTCTCAGATAAATAAATAAATAAAAATAGTGTCTTGCACTTGCTATGAACCTCTGGTTCTCTGAGACAGAAAGAAAGAAAAGATTTTCTTTTCTCTTCTTTGATCTAAATTTAGATCATTAAAAAGTGCTCTGCACTCATTTTCTTGAATCCAAAAGATTCTTGGTGCTTTGCACTATTTGAAGGGCCAGGCCCAAATCAAAATGACCTGACAGGCCAAAATAAATTGCAAGGCAATAAATGGGCAGAGCCCAAATAAATTGATGCTTTGCATCCTTTATATAAGGGCAGAGCCCAAATAAAATTGATACCTTGCATCATTCCTAAAAGGGTAGAGCCCAAAACAAATTGATACTCTGCATCCTTTCTGGGCAAGGCCCAAATAAAAATAAAAAAAAAAGGAAATGCAATGCAAAAGCAAATAAAATGTTGAACATTTCAACTGGACTTAGCCCAATTTTGGCCATAAGTCCTTAAATTAAATTGACTGAGCAAAATGGCTCTCCTAAATCAATCTACATCCGGTTCGAGGGTACATCTCCGAACTCCTTTGACATCCGTCGTTGTAATTCCTCAACGACGTCAAAGAGGTGACGGGTCCCAACGACCACACATCGATATGGACTGCGGGGTCCTTAAACTCGTGGACCGAGATGTCCCTAAACTAATATTGGACCGAGACGTCCTTAAACTAATATCGGACCGAAACGTCCTTAAACTAATATCGGACCGAGATGTCCTTAAACTAATATTGGACCGAGACGTCCTTAAACTAATGATGGACCACTACGTCCCTAAACTGGCATCGGACCGAAATGTCCCTAAACTAATGACGGACCACCACGTCCCTAAACTGGCGATGGACCGAAATGTCCTTAAACTAATAATGGACCACTACGTCCCTAAACTGGCATCGGACCGAAACGTCCCTAAACTAATAATGGACCACTACGTCCTTAAACTGGTATCGGACCGAGACGTCCCTAAACTAATAAGGGACCACTACGTCCCTAAACTGGAACAATAGAGCCAATTGCTCTTTTGCCGGATCTAAACGATCCCGTTTAAGTTGATCTTAACCCCAAATACGGCTAACGTATCCTTAAGCACTTAAATGGACTATAAAACCCTCAATTAGCTTTGGTTCAAGGGTACATCTCTGAGCTCCTCTGACACCTATCGTTGTAATCCTTCAACGATGTTAGAGAGGTGATGAGTCCCGATGGCCATAAATTAAATGAATCACCACGTCAGGTTGATCTTAGTCCAAAGCAAGACTAACGTATCCTTGACGAATGTTTAAGTTGATCTTAGTCGCAACGCGACTAATGCATCCTTAAACTAAAAACACCAAACTCAAATCTAAGTAAATACGGATTTGGACTAATCCACGCCCTACGGGCGACGGCATTACTCAGTCTCCGTATACAATCCACGGGCAGCCACAAACAAAACAAACACACACGACACGAAGTGAAATTCTGGAGAAGGAGAAAGTTGTTACCGCAAAGCGGTAGCGTAATTAACTGCAGGGGCTTGCGCCTGCAGGGAAGAGCGTCCCCACAATCAAAAACCCCTCAAGCGAGGGGGAATCTGACAAAGTCTGCTACATCGGCCGCATCCGTCTAAACCTTCGATACACGGTGCCATAAATCAACTTGGCATCTTCGAAGAGGTGGACGGATAAAAACCAAATAGCATCTGCCCCGAACCTCAGGCACGTGACGTCCTAACGTCGCAGGCCGCCGTTCGGAGGGGAACAAATAGTCCTATCCGTTTCCTCCAGAACCGGAAACCATCCTCAAATAAATTCCTTCGAGTTCGTATATAACCATACGATGGTTTTGTCCAATGGAAGTGGACGTTCGTAGTAATACAGGGTGTCCTGGAGAAAAGGGTAAAAGTAGGAGTGTCAATGAGGTATGCAACTCTGACAATCCAAAAGCTAGTGTTTAAGAAGGTTCGGTTAATTTTGGTCACTGAGTCATAGTCTAGGGTCGGGTCATGGTCGCTGCCAAAGAGAGAGAGAAAAGAAAACACTCAGCGTGCACTCTAACCTAGATCAGAATGGTTACCAATTTATCTAATCTGGAAACCTTCCACTGTACCGTCAAATTCTCCTCCAAACCTGAAAGAAGAATTAGTCGGGATCACCCGAGGAGTAAACCAACTCATCAGTGGGAATCGGGATCCAACTATCATCGCATGATAATGTGACGGACTTCGCTCACGTTATCACACTCCAGAAGGTATGCGCATATCTGGCAAGTTTCAGTTTCTTTAAAAACTCCCGATGTGATTTTTACCCCATGCTCTTATGACCTTGACTTTGGCCAACATATCATAAGTCACATGTCAAGTTCTACCCGTCATTCTCCAGGTTAATTTGAGCCCACCCGTACATACCTTTGACTTTGGCCAAAATAGTAGTACGACTGCCCCAAACCAACGCATCTATCTATGCTGCATATGAATACCCAATAGCTACCAATCACTGTGCCTTGACTTTGGCCAACATATACAGCTTGAATACTATTGACTATCCATATGAAACGACGGAGGGCTACGAATGGTTTCTGGCGAAAACCTTTAACGTAATGAACTTGATATCGTTGAAGGAACTGGATAGCTTTATAAAAATATAGTGATGAAAACCTTTGCTAAAGATGTCACTCCCGGTGAAGGGATCTCGCCTCTTTCCCCGTAGAATGAGGTGCAGGATATTCCAACTGAATACCACGATGCAAAGAAAAAGTAATCGGCTATAGTGAAGTTATTACCCTGACGTAAACTTCTGTCCAAGGGGCCACTCCCGTTGAAGGGATCTCGGCCCTTGCCTCGTCGACTGAGGTGCTGGATATTCATAACCGAATATCACTGTGCAAAACAAAAGAGAACGCCCTTGCAATAACAGCTTTTTGAAAAATTGTTCCAACAACATCAGAATAGGTTTGTTTAGTTTGCATTGATCCGAATCAACGCAGTCCCATCAATTGATCACACCACAAAGAACGAAAATAATGATGTACAAATATGCCATCCGCATTCGCCACTGGGTCCCTTCATTACCCGTTAGGTTAGTTAACCGACGACAGAGCGGGGACTGGACTAGCGCGGATGCAAAACATATACAACATCTACTAGTATATATATAATATATAATTTTCGCTCAAGGCGTGATAAAATGCGACATCACAGAAATGTACAGCATCACAGAACAATACAGATATCTGGGATCCCCGGGTTTCACAGAGCCACTGCTGAAACCCGACGTTCCCCTGGTCGTGTGGATAGCCTGTGCAATGAAATCCTAGACCCCTACGGGCGCGGCAAGTTACCCGCTAAAACCTGAAGCGAGGCAGCCCCCTTCAGCAACGTGAATGGACCACCCAGCACTTCACGGAATCCGGTAACTTGGGTACCCCTCCTGGGTCAACCTGTACCCCCTACGAGTGCGGCGAATAGCCCGCCAATTCTAGAGTGAAGCCCCCTCCGTCTCAACGCCATGAGATGCGGGCTCGTTGCCCTCTAGAACCCGGCTATCCGTACACCCTTCCTTGGGGTAATCCTAGTACAGAAAGTAAAATATACATACAACGGGTACATCGACCTCGACCCGGTCGTGCCCTAAAAGAATAATATACAACAGGCAGTGACGGCAGTCCACATGTCGGACGCTCGCCCCGCAATATCAAATGTACATAATACAACAAAAACTGTACTAGCATTGCATCCAGGCTATCCCCCACGACCAATCCGCAACATCATAGCACAACATAGAACATCAACGTGAATGTCACGTTCGCAAATCCGTCTAACCGGGCTATAGCAGTTAGACAGGATTTACCGATCAAGTGACATTCATGGTCGCAGATATAATGTAAATACTGTGAACTAATGTGTTTAAAATTTCGATCAATCAAATTTACCCAAGTGGGCCCCAAGCACTACTGTAGCACTCACAGAAAATCTGGGCCCAAAAAGAATATTCCAAAAACCCTACTTTCTACACAGGAGCTCTCTGTAAAAATTTGGCAAACTGAACTGTAAAAGTGGCGGCGGAACCGCGGCCCAAGCATGGGTTTGACCGCGGTTCCGCGGTGGTATGGTGAGATCACGCGACCAAATTTTCACAGAGTGCTTAGAATTCCCTGCACAGTATTCTGCAACAACCTGAAAAATTTTTGGAGCTAAAAAAATTTCGACGGAAACTGATCCTTTTGAAAATGCGGTTTTTGAAAATCCGATCGATCGAACTTGTAAACACGTTAGACCAAGCTAAACTAGGTTAATGGCGTGGCTCTGATACCAGTGTAAGTGCACGGCGGCGTCCCGGCCGTCAATCTGAGGCCAAAATGTTGAAACGATGATTTACTTAAAACTTTATAGCCGGCACCACCGTGCACAAAAGTCCTGGATCGGGCCATTAATCTAATCCTAGCTAACAAAAGAATGGGTAGAGAGATATACCGAGCGATCCGTGTCCTTCGGTCTTCTCTTCGTCGTTCCGATCTCCCGCGGAATGTCCGGTCTCCATCTCCTCGCCGGAAGGGCACCACGTCGTCAGCTTCTTTTACGGGCTCCCACCTCTGGACCGAGGCAACTCGGGCACGAAGTTGGCGAGTCGACGTGCCCAAGATTTGCTGTAAATGAGGTGAAGATCTATATGTCTCATTTGGGGTTTAGGTTGCCTTTTGATGGAGGAAATGATATATCAACTTTTTGGATGGAGCTATGCGATTTTTGTGAAGACAAAAGACCAAAAATCCCACCTCTAGAATTTGGGACAGCCACCATCTTCCTTGGCCGGCCATGACCCATGGAGAATAAGAAGAGGGAGTGAGTGTGTATTAAAAGAATGAGTGAGCCACATAATCAAGCAAGAGAGAGAAAGGGTGATGATTAGAAGAAATGATCACTAGCTTAATCCAACACTCCAACAACAATCATCACTTCCAAAAGTCAAGTAATCATGAAGATAGAAGTCAAGCAATGATGAAGTGAACAAGTCAAATGATGGTGCAACCATCATGACACATCAATATGCAAAGACAACCCTCCAAAATGCTTATTTGCACAAATGCAAATAAGCCCTCCTCCACCAATTTTTCGGCCAAAGAAAGATACAAAGATATATGGCCGAAACGGAAAACAAACTGGCAACTCCAAAAACTGATCCCGTAATAAATTACAGGAAAACCCCGCTGCTGTATATACATTCCCGCATTTGTATTCCGACCGAATACAAATGCAATGAGACAAAATCTACACTGTACTATACTAGGATCCGGTTTAAACCAAAGCCCGCTAGTATATTCCGTCCGAACATGATCCGTGCAATACCGCACGTATCTGATCGAACCCTGCCATATCTCCATATGGCCTCTACAGGGTTTCGCCCGAAACTCGAGTAACTGTTTTGTGGGGGACTCTAAAGACTCGTCAATACTATGGCTGTGGATTTAACCACTAGCACGTCAGAGGTATTAGCCATACGTGACGGGCTACCAGCTATTGACCAAAAGGGACGTCGATGAGCGAACTCATCCTGACACCCTACTGAGCCTGTCAGTGACAATATCCGTACAGTCCGATTCGTTCGTCTATGAGCATCGCATGGCGGGCCTAGGGGGTTGGTAAAAGTCAGACCCCCAAAAGCGGTACAAGTCGTGTCGGAGTGTATCGCAAAACACCCTGAGATACTACTGGAATACCTACCAGTAAATCTCCTGCCTCGGCCGAGGGCTTTGTGTAATGGCTATCCTAGACACAGCGCGACCTCACCCCCAATACCGGAGAGACGAACCCCTGCAGATCCGCTCACTGCCTCCATGTGGCTCGGGACTGTACCCAACTAAAACCTGTTTGCACGTCTCTTTTGAGCATGGTAGGGTAGTAATCAAAGCACAGTGGGAACTCACACGAGAAAAATGACGATCTCAGGTCGATGAACTAACCTGTACATATGTCACCAGGGAACTGCTATCTGACGTCAGGTATAAGACCAACTAGCATGTTCCCGGCGAGTCCTGTCCGGTGAACTCAAAACCCAATGAGCACCTGTATACATCTTAGGTGAACCAACTGACACCAGTGGCTTGTGAGACCGGCCACCGCCCCTCGTCGGGGTCTCGACTGTATACACTAGTCTACTCTGGAGTATCGATGCCCTATCTCGAAACTCCCACGACTAGGGACCTTTTAAGGATGTGCTTATAGACTACCAGCTCCCACATATATGATCGCCCTCATACTGCTGACAGTCAAGCAAGAATCCTAGGGGCTCTATCAACGTGTAATAGCGACCTGTAAGGTCACCTAAAGCAGTACACGATGATAAAGATAAACCAGATAGCATACTATCATCTTGATTAAGACTGTCCTACCAAAATAGGTCCTCCCTCAATCATTGCAATCACGTGCCTGTGATCCAATAATTGACTCTGAGGGCACTATCTCCAACACTTATACCCCCGTGCAAGTTTAGAACCAATATTGTGTGTGTTTGTGGACTTAAAGAAAACCTAGTTAGGGTTTGAGGAAATTGTGAGTGGTAAGGTAAAATTGAGCTTAGTAAAGGCCGCACAAACACCCTAGTGATGTTATTTTGGACCCGAACCTGAACTAGAAACCATAATACGGATTTACGGAATCGATATCGGGGAAAACTGTAAATCTTGGAGTGTATTTTGTAATCTTCTATCACCTGAGACATCCTAAAATAAAATTGGTTGGACAGTGAGATGTGTAGGCACCCTAGGACCACCACACAAAACCCCAGCCCCCAACTCCTTCTTCAGGACGCAGATTTATCCTGTTTGGCCGCAAATTGCGGCCTGGACCCCACCATTTTGCCTCGTTCTGGTTCTGTAGCTCCTACATGTATAGATTAGACCCCTGACATGTGTAGATTTGTTAATTTGACCTAGGGTGAAATCTGGAGCCTATTTTCTTAGTTGTTGTTTTGGATTCGTGTTTCCGTATTCCGTATTTGTAATTCTGAATTTGCGTATGGTGTTTTACCTCGATTACTTGGCGTTTATACGACGATATCGAGGGTTGCTGATGGTTTTGGAAGGCGTTGTCCATAGGTTCTAACCTATAGACCATAGCGTATCGTTTTGGGGTTTTGTATGCCGTTTTAGTTTTGAATTGGTTTTGATACGCATTTGCGATACATTAATGTGTAGGTACCCCATGAAGACTTCGGGACGACAAGCAAAAGCGTGGTGACGTCGACAGATAAAGACGCAATGTGAGTAGATTATATCTACGGGGGAAGTCGAGTGGATGGCGTATAGCACCCCCGCAGTCCGTGGTGATGTATACGAATACGTATACACACATATATTTACTATATGTTCTTTGAGATTATTGATGATAGGATGGATTGATTTAATGTAGTGCGAAACCCTAGAGTAGGGGTTGCACCCATACACGCACACACACACTTGCATACATACTTTCTTTCGCATGTGTATATGGGAATATATATATATATATATATATTTGTATGTGTTCACATGGGTATGGGACTATGTGTACATATACTAGATGATGAGGATAGTACTTGGGATGTGAGTTGAGTCGATGAGATTTGATTTGAGGCCGTGAGATCGGCGATATGACAGGATTCGTATGGGAGATACGACGAAATGCTTTGACGGGCTTTGGGACGTGTGTTTACACACGCATTTATATAGATGGTATCGATTGTACTAGATTTAGATCTTTACCCTAGATTATGTGGTATGATGGTAGTGATACCTGATATGTGATGAGATAGTGTGATATTGATCCGTACCCAGCTATTGGGATGCCGTACGACGATTTACCGTATGAGCCTATATTGATGATAGATCCGCGTTCATGACTCGAGGATGTTATATCGTTTGTGATACTATTGAGGCGGGATTACTGACTATTATATTTATATATATATCGACTCAGATGTAGGTGGTTTCATACCCCTCCTGTTTAGATTACTTAGTAGACATTAGACTAGACCCGAGTCATACCTATTTCAAAAGTAACGAATCGGGGATATTTTAAAGATAGGCAAAAGGGATTCTACGGGTATTTTCAAACGAAGCATCTTTTCATATAACACCGTAGCCCGTATTTTATTAAAAAACCCGATCCTTCTTATTTCCAATGGCAAAGCTGCATGATATATTTATTGAGGTAGATTCTTTACTGTTGCGTTGATTATTTGATTCCGCATATTCATGCAATTTGCATTGCATCGCTTGTGTTGTTGATATATTACAGTCATGCTGGTAGGACACCAGCACCATTATCGATGATGCGTATGTTCCACATACACTTGTTTGCCGGCTCACACACTTCATCATCGATAATTGCCATGTCACTACACTGTAGTACTGTTGCATTCAGGATATGATCCTTGCATGACATACTGATGTGTTTATAGTTCTTTTACATGTCGCATACATCATGCTTTCTGATTATACGCATTGAGATATGTTGTTTCCATGATATTTCTGGATTTGGGAACCGTGGGTATTTCAAAAGAGAGTATGCAATTGTTTTAAAAACCCGGTTACCCTTGATATGATATTTCAGTCCATCCACCATGTGTTTTCTCGGTGCTGAGAGCGACATGTGAAACCCGATTCGAGGAGGCGGATGATGCCGATTGCGGGTACATGATGGACCCGGTATGGTACCCCGGGGCGAGAACGGATCGTTGTGTAGTAGACGGTGAGCCTGGTAGAGGGACCACTACCTACCGGTGATTGGTAGGACCTGGCGGTTATCCGGAGGATACCGACCAGAGTCGATAGATGGATATGGGCGTACTGCTGGGGCCGAGGGCCGATTCCGCAGACGGAGCCCATGGGCCGATCCGAACTGACGGAGCCCGATATATGAGGATTTACGTGCCAATGCTGGGCACAGCTTTCATGATGTTTTCGAGTGTCGATGCTGGGCACTCCGGTTCCATGACTTTGACGTGTCGCGAGGGACACAGATGGTTTATATTCTCATATTTTTCTATGCATATGCTTTATGATATTTGCATGCATGATGCTTATTGTCATTGGGTGATGAGTGGATGGGATCCAAGTACATGCAGATTGATTACATTGATCATACCTCATATTCATGATATGCTATTACCTGGGGCACTGGAACGAGCACTTGGCACTACACTTATGTATTGAGGTTACATTGCCAATTTGGCATGCTTCAGATTTGTTCATATTGAGGTTTATATATCTGATCGTATTGACCTAGGATGGGTCATACTTTCGATCTCTACTTGTAGATATTTTCTATTCACGAGTTGGCAACTCACCCCCGTTGTGCCACAGTTCTTGCAGGTTTTTACCGTACAGATTCCATAGCGGCATTTCTGGCACACTACTTCTATAGGGGTGACTTGCTTTGGTAGGTGGGTTCTTTTGTATCAGAACCGCCATTGTACATGTATTATTCATTGTATCTAGAAATTCCATCACTAAAACTTGTATATTGTTTCAGACTTAGTAATACAGTGATGTACTATTTCGACCTTAGAGTCGCGCTTGTAGTATTACGGTTTTCTGGCTGTTTTGAGTTTCTTTTTGAGTTTTGATCCTCGCCCTTTGGCGTTGTATATTATATGGCTTGCGTGGTTGTGACCGTCGATTGACGAAGAGCTAGCTCCCGCTTGGGGATGCCTTTTCCTTGCATATATATATATATTATTATTGTTGTACCCCATTCAGGACCAGTTTTTACAAAGGAAACTATGCCGAAATTTTCAGGAAAGATTACACATTTTAAAAATGCATATTCGTCTTAGTTATTTAAAAACTTTGATTTTCAAAACATGTTTTATTTACTTCTTAAAACCAGTTTTTCTTATTTACTCCTTAACATGGTTTTAGATTTCTGGGCTTTTGGCTTACTTGGATCAGATGGGATCCTATAGACTTCATATGGTTCAAGGGCCAGTCACGTGCTCTTTCGGGTCATGACAAAGTTGGTATCAGAGCGCTAGGTTGACCTTGGTTCGAGTCTAAGTTTGACTATGTGGAGCCTAGGGCGTTTATATATACGGAACTTAGGCTTGACCTTATGGACTTAAACTTAGTCGAGGGGGTATTATACCCGAACTTTCGTCGCATAGGATGACCCTTGGTTGATGGAGTAGGTAGCTTGAGTAGAGTGATGTACCGTACGTATGTTCCGCGGCATACTTACGACACGCCACGCCGCTTAAGAAACCTTAGGATGTACATTTCCTTGCACAGTATTATATTCCTTCCTATGATCTATCCTTATCGATACTGGTTATGATTTTGCTGCCATGATTGCACGGGCAGAGTGAGATACGGCTCGAGTTGTGTCAGCATGAGCTCGTCGTGGATGAGGACTGACCAGGGCGTGATTCCAGAGACATACGATTGCATATAGAGGCGTCTTCTTATTGTGTTTTCGCGCCATGAGCGTTTGACCGATCGCTTTTACGAGATTTCTCGGATGTACCGATCGGTACCAGAGGTTTGAGCCACTGATAGAGGCCATCCAGGATGTGATGACCATTGATATATCGCTTATTCATGATGATTGAGGCGCTGTTCAGCGTACGGACGAATGAGTTAGTTGTTGCTGCAAATGACGAGATATCGCCCCAGATGTTGGAGCTACTGCAGCTTGAGCATATACTTAGAGATATGATGGTGAGTCGCTAGTCACCCAAGGGTGAATGACTAGGACATATGGTTCGTTCGCTTACCCCGATGCGAGGTCATCAGATAAGTTGATTCCAACTAGAGGCGACTTCACGCAGATTCGTTGAGAGTCGATTGAGACGATCGAATGTCAGGAACCCATTTTCTAAGTTTAAAGTATTTGGAAAGACATGCAAGCGATTCTATGGACCCTCTAGAATAATGAAACCCTAACTCGACATAATGACCGTGTGAAAGCCTTTGAACCTTAGGGTTTACGGCAGTTCCGCGGCGCCATTAGTGAGGCTTGGGTTTGCCCTTCTACGGCTGGACCACCGATGCTGTGGTATGTACTCGATACTATTAAACTGTACCCAAGATGTTGAGCTCTTGGGGGATTATGAGGTTCTGACGAGTCGATCGGATGGGTCGACATCATTCGGATATTGTGATGGGGACACACCACTTGGGAGACTCCAGATACGAGTATAGCCATTGGGGCGTAGTCCATGCAGCCACGAGTAGACGAGTCCGAATCAGTCGACTTTGGAGCAAGTGGAGTAAAGAGTTCGCATGAGATTTCGACGAGATGACGTTCCACTCCGCTGACATCAGAGATGCGATATGCACGTTGAGGACGTGTTCGGCTAGATATCTTCTACTGAATGATGAAGATACCGAGTTCGTGATTTCGAGTCCGTGTGAGGGACTTCGGATAGACCGTAGCCGAGGGCATTGCAGTGCGCAGATAGAGACGCGATGTCGAAATGGACGATGATACAGACAAGCGGGACAAGAAGTTCGTGCGAGATGCAGACGAGCTGTTACTACTCCCCGTTAAGATTAAAGGTCGGATATACATACAAAGGCGCAGGGATGCGACCAGCTTCTGAGTAGATGTTGTACTAAGGACGCGGATGTCCAAAGAGCGAGAAAAGATTATGCCAGAGTACCAGCCTCCGTACAGTTTGGCTTAGGCGAGATCAGAAGAGACCTTGAGCAGGATTCCTTCCAGCACACTGCTGCAATAAGATTTGCACCAGGAGCAGATGTGTGATGTGCATTCAGAGGACCAGAGGTCGGCGCTAGAGATGTGCTGCCTTACGGGTAGTCATGAGGATTGACCGAGAGATGACCAGAGAGGTGCCAGAACGGAATCGCTTCCGTTAGCACACCTGGCAGAGCCGATGAGCCGATGGATTGCGAGATTGGTAATCCACAGGGAAGATAAGGAACCAGAGGCAGAGGACGCCAGCCGTGAGCAAGAGGTAAGTAGATATCTTGCGCCGCTAGCATTGGATGTACCGACACCTTCTCGACTTCAAAGGAGGATATACCGACGGCGGTATTTATGATATGTGATTTTGTGCATAGTTATTACGCTTGAGATATTGATGGTGATTTCATGCCTATAGTATGCCTGTGATTTGATTTATGCTTCCAGCATCGTTTTCATGCACTTTTAGTGTTTTGAGTTGATTTGTGCACGCTGATGCACATGGTTGTAAGCTTATACACAGCGGTATACCTGATTTGGATTGAGCCGTATTGTATACAGTCGACTTCGATTCTGATTTTGATGATTGATTTCATGATTTCGTGCATGATTGATGCACCGATTTGGGTTTTCGCGCATGTTGGGTGCATGTTTTGAGATACGATTTTGGTGCACACCAGATGCACTAAATCGAGATTCTTCGTGCATGTCAGATGCACCTGATTTGGCTGTCAGGCACACACGTTGCCTAGGACAGATACTTCGTGCACACCCGTTGCACCTAGATGTTGTTTTGTGCACTTGTATGGCACATATATGGATTTTGATTTCCGTGCGCACCAGACGCACATGGTGGTGTTATGTGCATTTTTGGGATTTATTTCTTTTGGAGCAGTACATTTTTATGATATTTGATAATTGTTTTGTACTGAGTAGGACTAGTCAGAAAATAGTACCTGGATATATTTTGCATGCATTGATAGTTATCGAAGGGATTTCAAAAAAAAAAGGGGCGAGCTATAGTCTCAGCATATATACCTACGTGTCCGATACGACACGAAACGTTTTAAAAACAAGGAAACCCTTCTAAATTGTTTTCAAAACGGCGGAACGTATATAGTAAACAAAAGATATATACATATATGGTTATTTTCTTATGAAAAACGTCCGCCACTGTGCAGTGTTATGCGCCTCGCACAGCGACTTAAAACGATTTGGCATGCATTTTCATCAGCTATTCACATGTATAGATTGGATATCTACATGTATAATTCTGATCTATATCATATTGGTATTGTATTGGATTTGACATTTGTGTCTTTACCATGACTCCGATGATTGCGGGATACTTGACGGAGTTTTGCTTTTGAGATATTTGCTCAGTACTCATGCGCATGCATTGCGCTGTGATGTTTTATGTATTGATGATTCGGAACCCTGACGACTTGGAATCTGTATCGAAATATTTTAGTATTTGGGGGTTTAAATTTAAATTCGGGGACCGAATTTCTTTAAGGGGGGTAGATTGTAACATTTCAAAATAATAAAATATTATTTTTGGGAAAAATTATGGAAAGTTATGGAAAATTCTAAAATGGGGTATTTATTGGAATTATGCCATTTTTAAGTTTTTGTGATCATTTATATGCTAATTTAGTGCTAATCGCGATTAAAAATCGCTAATCGGATTTTTAGCAATTTTGTGCAAAACATGCACATATCTTTTTCTACACTTGTGTTACATTTTTTCTTTCCATGGTTTTACTTTGGGGTTACTATTCTTGTGAGAAAGGAATTGGGAAAAAAGAAAGGAAAAGAAAAGAAAAGGGTTTTGAATAAAGAATTTGTAGTAGGTAGGAGTGTGAGAGAAGGAGGGGGTTATGTTTGACTATGAACCATTCTCCCATTATTTATCTCCCCTCATCTCCTCTTCCCCTTCCTCATTTGCTGCTGCTGTTGTTGCTCTTCTCCCTCCCCTCTTCAAGCTCCAAATCACCATGAAAACAACACCAAAACACCAAAACACCACTCTCATTTCATTAAAAGTGTGCACAAGCCCAAGATCTACACATTGGACCAAGGAAGCAAGGATTTTGGCCACTAGAGGCAACTCAAGAATTTTCTTGAGTTGCCAAATGAGGTAATTACTGAACCATTAGTTGAGTTTTAGCATTACTTATACCCCCGTGCAAGTTTAGAACCAATATTGTGTGTGTTTGTGGACTTAAGGAAAACCTAGTTAGGGTTTGAGGAAATTGTGAGTGGTAAGGTAAAATTGAGCTTAGTAGAGGCCCCACAAACACCCTAGTGATGTTATTTTGGACCCAAACCTAAACTAGAAACCAGAATACGGATTTACGGAATCGATATCAGGGAAAACTGTAAATCTGGGAGTGTATTTTGTAATCTGCTATCACCCGAGACATCCTAAAATAAAATTGGTTGGACAGTGAGATGTGCAGGCACCCTAGGACCATTACACAAAACCCCAGCCCCCAACTCGTTCTTCAGGCCGCAGATTTATCCTGTTTGGCTGCAAATTGCGGCCTGGACCCCATAATTTTGCCTCGTTCTGGTTCTGTAGCTCCTACATGTATAGATTAGACACCTGGCATGTGTAGATTTGTCTAATTTGACCTAGGGTGAAATCTGGAGCCTATTTCCTTAGTTGCTGTTTTGGATTCGTGTTTTCGTATTCCGTATTTGTAATTCTGAATTTGCGTATGGTGTTTTACCTCGACTACTTGGCGTTTATACGATGATATCGAGGGTTGTTGATGGTTTTGGAAGGCGTTGTCTATAGGTTCTAACCTATAGACCATAGCGTATCGTTTTGGGGTTTCGTATGCCGTTTTAGTTTTGAATTGGTTTTGATACGCATTTGCGATACGTTATGTGTAGGTACCCTATGAAGATTTCGGGACGACAAGCAAAAGCATGGTGACGTCGACAGATAAAGACGCAATGTGAGTAGATTATATCTACGGGGGAAGTCGGGTGGATGGCGTATAGCACCCCCGCAGTCCGTGGTGATGTATACGAATACGTATACACACATATATTTACTATATATTCCTTGAGATTATTGATGATAGGATGGATTGATTTAGTGTAGTGCGAAACCCTAGAGTAAGGGTTGCACCCATACACGCACGCACACACTTGCATACATACTTTCTTTCGCATGTGTATATGGGAATATATATATATATTTGTATGTGTTCACATGGGTATGGGACTATGTGTACATATACTAGATGATGAGGATAGTACTTGGGATGTGAGTTGAGTCGATGAGATTCGATTTGAGGCCGTGAGATCGGCGATATGACAGGATTCGTATGGGAGATACGACGGAATGCTTTGGCGGGCTTTGGGACGTGTATTTACACACGCGTTTATATAGATGGTATCGATTGTACTAGACTTAGATCTGTACCCTAGATTATGTGGTATGATAGTAGTGATACCTGATATGTGATGAGATAGTGTGATATTGACCCGTACCCAGCTATTGGGATGCCGTAGGATGATTTACCGTATGAGCCTATATTGATGATAGATCCGTGCTCATGACTCGAGGATGTTATATCGTTTGTGATAATATTGAGGCGGGATTACTGACTATTATATTTATATATATATCGACTCAGATGTAGGTGGTTTCATACCCCTCCTGTTTAGATTACTTAGTAGACATTAGACTAGACCCGAGTCATACCTATTTCAAAAGTAACGAATCGGGGATATTTTAAAGATAGGCAAAAGGGATTCTACGGGTATTTTCAAACGAAGCATCTTTTCTTAAAACACCGTAGCCCGTATTTTATTAAAAACCCCGATCCGTCTTATTTCCAATGGCAAAGCTGCATGATATATTTATTGAGGTAGATTCTTTACTGTTGCGTTAATTATTTGATTCTGCATATTCATGCTATTTGCATTGCATCGCTTGTGTTGTTGATATATTACAGTCATGCTGCTAGGACACCAGCACCATTATCGATGATGCATATGTTCCACATACACTTGTTTGCCGGCTCACACACTTCATCATCGATAATTGCCATGTCACTACACTGTAGTACTGTTGCATTCAGGATATGACCCTTGCATGACATACTGATGTGTTTATAGTTCTTTTACATGTCGCATACATCATGCTTTCTGATTATACGCATTGAGATATGTTGTTTCCATGATATTTCTGGATTTGGGAACCATGGGTATTTCAAAAGAGAATATGCAATTGTTTTAAAAACCCGGTTACCCTTAATATGATATTTCAGTGCGTCCACCATGTGTTTTCTCGGTGCTGAGAGCGACATGTGAAACCCGATTCGAGGAGGCAGATGAGGCCGATTGCGGGTACATGGTGGACCCGGTATGGTACCCCGTGGCGAGAACGGATCGCTGTGTAGTAGACGGTGAGCCTGGCAGAGGGACCACTACCTACCGGTGATTGGTTGGACCTGGCGGTTATCCGGAGGATACCGACCAGAGTCGATTGATGGATATGGGCGTACTGCTGGGGCCGAGGGCCGATTCCGCAGACGAAGCCCGTGGGCTGATCCGGACTGACGGAGCTCGATATATGAGGATTTACGTGCCGATGCTGGGCACAGCTTTCATGATGTTTTCGAGTGTCAATACTGGGCACTCCGGTTCCATGACTTTGACGTGTCGCGATGGACACAGATGGTTTATATCCTCATATTTTTCGATGCATATGCTTTATGATATTTGCATGCATGATGCTTATTGTCATTGGGTGACGAGTGGATGGGATCCACGTACATGCAGATTGATTACATTGATCATACCTCATATTCATGATATGCTATTATCTGGGGCACTGGCACGAGCACTTGGCACGACACTTATGTATTGAGGTTACATTGCCAGTTTGGTATGCTTCAGATTTATTCATATTGAGGTTTATATATCTCATCGTATTGACCTAGGATGGGTCATACATTCGATCTCTGCTTGTAGATATTTTCTATTCACGAGTTGGCAACTCACCCTCGTTGTGCCACAGTTCTTACAGGTTTTTGCCGTACAGATTCCATAGCGGCATTTCTGGCACACTACTCTATAGGGGTGACTTTCTTTGGTAGGTGGGTTCTTTTGTATCAGAACCGCCATTGTACATGTATTATTCATTGTATCTAGAAATTCCATCAACCAAAACTTGTATATTGTTTCAGACTTAGTAATACAGTGATGTACTATTTCGACCTTAGAGTTGCGCTTGTAGTATTACGGTTTTCTGGCTGTTTTGAGTTTTGATCCTCGCCCTTTGGCATTGTATATTATATGGCTTGCGTGGTTGTGACCGTCGATTGACGAAGAGCTAGCTCCCGCTTGGGGATGCCTTTTTCCTTGCATATATATATATTATTATTGTTGTACCCTATTCGGGGCCAGTTTTTACAAAGGAAACTCTGCCGAAATTTTCAGGAAAGATACACATTTTTAAAATGCATATTCGGCTTAGTTATTTAAAAACTTTGATTTTCAAAACATGTTTTATTTACTTCTTAAAACCAGTTTTCCTTATTTACTCCTTAACATGGTTTTAGATTTCTGGGCTTTTGGCTTACTTGGATCAGATGGGATCCTATAGATTTCATATAGTTCAAGGGCCAGTCACGTGCTCTTTCGGGTCGTGACAGTGTAGGGTGTTTTTCGTCACCCCATTGAGATGGGAATACGCGCACGCTTGTCAGGCGCATTACAAATTCCCCCAACTTAAGGTAGGCAGGGGTTTATTGATTGTGGGGATCCGAATCTCCGGCAGCCGCGGACTAAGCTGCCGATAATTACCCCTTGCCTTTGGGGCAAGGGAACCTCCGATTAACGGGTTAAACTGGTCATGCGAACTCAATATGCAGTGTACGTGTGAGTTGTTTTAGAGGGGGGTTTTGGATATATCGGTAGTCACGCAGAGTTTTTACGGGGGTCCCGCCTTGAGCGTTGTGCGCTTAGGTGCTGTGTGCTTAGGCGCTAGCGCCACGTATCAGCACGTGGGCGCTTTGCGCTGGAGCGCAGGCGCGCCACGTGTCGGCACATGGGCACTTTGCGCTTGAGCGCAGGGCACTGGAGCGCAGGCGCGCCACGTGTCGGCACCTGGGCGCTAGGCGCTCGAGCGCTAGCGCGCCACCTGTCGGCACGTGGGCGCTGGGCGCTTGAGCGCCGGGCGATCGACATGTCGGCACGTGGGCGCTTGGCGTTTGAGCGCTGGGCGCTTGGCGCTCGAGTGCGGGCGCGCCACGTGTCGGCACGTAGGCGCTTGGCGCTTGAGCACTTGGCGCTTGAGCGCTTGGGCGCCGGCGAGAAAAAGAGGCTTTTAGCCCCAGAAATTCTCGAAAGAGAAATTAGGGTGGAGTGAAAACTCCTAAGCTGTTTTGAAGCTGATGAAGGGCTTCTCCCTTTGAGCCCTAGTTCTTTCCCAAAGTGGAGTTTCTGGAGATGGGTCTCCTTCTTCCTCCTCTGTTGGCAGGATCTTGAAGATCAAGAGATGTAAGATGTTAAAAATCTCTTCTTTTTGAGATCTAATGGAAGATCTGAGTTCCCCTTTATGGGTTTTGTGGTGAAAAACTATTTAGTTTTATAAAATGAAGAGTAAAACTCTTGATTTAATTCAAAAGAAAGAAGAAGGTTTTAGAACCTTAAGAAAGGAGAAAGATCTCAGATCTAAAAAATTTTTTGGAGAGAGAAATAAAGTTCTGAGATATTTTCATTATTCTTGCCTTTGTAGGCTATACACTTTACACATAGCCCCTTGGGCTTCACAAAATGGCATTTTGCCTATCCCATGGATCATGTGCCATTTCTTTTTGCACATAAGCCATGGGCTTTACAAAAATTGGCTTTATGCCTATTTTTCTTACATTTATCCATAAAATAAAATAAAAGAAATACAACAAGATTATTTATTACAAAATTTTTATCTTGGCATGGGGTGAGGCCGGTCGCTTCATGTTCGGGCTCAACCTGGGCATGGGCCCACTGGATCTGGGCTTGGGCCCACTTGGCTTGGGGTTGACTTTTATTTTGACTTGGTCAACCGGGGTGTAAATTTTTACCCCAACAAATTGCCATCCATCAATAAATGCACACCACATATGTGGGTCATGTGCATGAAATTTATGGATCTTCTTTTACTTAGAGGCGACTTGATTTGGTTCCCGCTTTTTGGGAAGCTGGCACTGCCCTTTTTACGACATGGAAGGTCATTGCTTTACATGTCTCCGAGACGGAGTGTCCGTGATAGACGTTTCCCTGGCCCGGAGTGATCTGTTTACCGCTTTGTAGGAATCCTGCGCTGCCCTTTATACGACATGGACGGTCAATACTGCCCTTTTTGCGACTTGGACGGTCGATACTGCCCTTTTAGCGACTTGGACGGTCGATGCTGCCCTTTTTGCGACTTGGACGGTCGGTGCTGCCCTTTTAGCGTCGTGGACGGTCGGTGCTGCCCTTTTTACGACTTGGACGGTTGGTTCTGCCCTTTTTGCGACTTGGACGGTCGATACTGCCCTTTTTGCGACTTGGACGGTCGGTGCTGCCCTTTTAGCGACTTGGACGGTCGATGCTGCCCTTTTTGCGACTTGGACGGTCGGTGCTGCCCTTTTAGCGACGTGGACGGTCGATGCTCCCTTTTTGCGACTTGGACGGTCGGTTCTGCCCTTTTTACGACTTGGACGGTCGATGCTGCCCTTTTTGTAACTTGGACGGTCGGTTCTGCCCTTTTTGTGACATGGACGGTCGGTGCTGCCATTTTAGCGACGTGGACGGTCGGTGCTGCCCTTTTTACGACTTGGACGGACGGTTCCACCCTTTTTGCGACGTGGACGGTCGGTGCTGCCATTTTAACGACTTGGACGGTCGGTGCTGCCCTTTTTGCGACTTGGACGGTCGGTTCTACCCTTTTTGCTGTTAGTTGTATGTATGCCCTAGAGGCCAGTATTGTACAGATGATGTATAGTATATTGGATGCTTGGACATATATAGAGAGGACTTTCTTTCTCGATATGGTAGTATGCTATCTGGTTGCTCTTTATCTTAACATGTATACTTGTCTCTTAATACTTTCTTATAGTTACATGTTTGTAAAGCCCTTAGGATGTGCACTTGACTACCAGGACTATGATGTAGATCATACTAGTGGGGCCATGGTAGTCCATAAGTACATCCTTTAATGTTCCTAGTCATGGGTGTATCGAGACAGGACATCGATAAACCAGAGTAGACTAGCGTATACGCTTCTCGACCCATGAGATGGGCGATGGATGATCCCATATCCATTGGTGTTTGATATCAGATATGGTATACGAGTGCTCAGTGGAGACTGGGTACACTTGACGGACTTGCCGAGAACTCCCAGATGGTATTATACCTCACGTCAGATGGCAGTTCCCTGGTGACACTTGTGCAGGTTAGTCTGTAGACCCGAGATCGTCATAGAGTCGTGTGTGATTCCCACTGTGCTTTGATTTCCACCTTACCACGTCCAAGAGGGCGTGCAAAATGGTGGTTTTTGGGTACAGTCCCGAGTCACATGGAGGCAATGAGCGATAGGAGGGGTTTCGTCTCTCCCGGTATTGGGGGCTGATGTTGCGCTGTGCTTGACTGGCCATAACAGAGAAGTCCCTGGCCAGGGATGATTTAGAGATTTACTGGTAAGTGTTACCAGTAGTTTCTCGACCCGTTATGAGCCTCACATCGGCACAACTTATCGGTTATTGGGGTCTGACGTTTACCACCCCTAGACATGATATGCGACATATCAGACGAGGAGACCGGACTGTACGGCAAGTGTTACCGTCAGGCATTTACAGGAGTTGGAGCGGGCTTGCTTGCTGATCTTCTGATCGCTCATTACCCAGGTGGCCGTTATGTCCAGCTAGTACCGCTGACGGCATGTGGGTGCTTGATATGATCATCACCTACTGCCGGCGTATTGATGAGTCTTTAGAGTCCTACATAGAGGTTTTACTGGATCAGGAAAAAATGAAATATGAGCGCATATGTGATATGTGCGGGACCGAGAATAATGCGTGTATGTGATACCGTATTCTATTCTCGCGACTTTTTGTATCGGTCGGTTATATGTGATATAACCGGGTTATCGAATCAAGAGTTGATTCGATAAGTCGATACATTGGATATTAGTCGGTTATATGAGATATAACCGGATTATTAAGTCAAGTGTTGATTTAATAATTTAGTGTATAATTGTATATATGATATATTAATTTACATTAACTAACATTTGTTCACTTAAGGATTTTTCTCACATGTGCACAACTTTAATATATATGTGATATATATTAAAATGTGTTTTCATTTTGTATCATGGTTGTTGATACAACATTCATAGGTGTATGAGACTTATACCATGCTATTTGTTATGTTGGGTTTAATATTTAAAGTAATTACAAAATTAGTGGAAGATTAGAAAAATGCATGAAGCTTGTGGAAGCTTGTGGATGCATTGACTAAGTCCATTAAGTTTGTTTTTACTTTGGATATTTGTTGACCTAACCATCACACTTAGCCATGATTATGTCCCTACATGAGTTAGTATATGATACTCACTCACCCATGGTTAGCTCACTCACTTGATGATTATCTTTCTCTCCATTTTATTTCTTCATCTTCTTCCTTAAGCTAAAAAGCTCTCTAGGGTTTGATCCAAAGTGAGAAACATTGTTAGAAAATAAGTTTAAAGTGAACCCACTTCTTATTTCTCCATTCTCTACTAGACTAGCACTTTAGTTTAGGGTGTTTGCTTCACTAATTCTCTAGTTAGTGAAGTAGTAGCTTGAGTTGGTATTCCCTCGACGTAGATCATCTTCGGCCTCAAAGACTTCAAGCAAGGACGCTTCTTTCGCCTCGTGAAGCCATGCAAGAGCCCGGGAGAACCATGATCGCAGCGAAGGGACTACGACAAAGAGCTTTAGAAGTGAAGGACCGATCTATAAAGGTTGTATTTCGTATTCACTTAGTGATAAATGTTATTTACTTGCATGTGTAACCCTAATTATCTAGCAAAGATCTTGTTTAAGGTTGTTCGGCACGGCTAAAATTTTAATCGGGTATGGTTGATACCTTGTAGAACCTTGTTAGAGTGCCTAGTAACCCTGCAGTGGTATCAGAGCCTAGCTAGAGCATTAGGTGACGTGTTTACAAAGTTAAAACTCCGATCGAACCCCGATATGACAAAGTAAACCCCCTCTCTGGACATTTTTTTAAAATGTGGTTTTTTCTGTATTAAAAATACCTTAAAAATTCAGCAGGGAATTGTAGGTATTACTGTGAAAAACGACAAAGTAACTCGTACGGACCGCCGCGGAACCGCGGCAATACCCTGCTTGTGCCGCGGATCCGCGGCCGTACAGTGAGCTTTTGCTTTGGTTTTTGCACAGTAATACCCGTATCTGTTAGTTCTATTTTCTGGGTATTTTAAATCTGGCTCAAGAGTTGAGTGTTCTGGGGATTATTTTGTATTCGTTGATTCGATCGAAAAATTTAATTTCGTTCTTATTTTCTGGATAATTTAGAAAGTATTAAAATGTTCGAACGGATATCATTAACTCGCTTTTTCCCGACACGAAAAACTTTCAAGTGTTGAATTTTTCTTGAGTTTGAATCTTTCGGAAAAACGTTCAAGTAACGCGATGGACACTCTAGAAGAACACAAACCTTAACTCGATTATGTGACCGTCAGAACCACCTCTAAATCTTAGGGTTTGAGGCAGTACGACATGCCACATGTGAGGCGTTGGCTTGACCCTTCTACGGCTGGACCGTTGGTACTGTGACGTATTCTAGAATTTTTATACTCCGCTCAAGTGTTGAGCTATTTAGGAAATCTTGGGTATTTGATTATTCGATCGGAAAGTTTAATACTGTTTATTTATCTGGAATGTGATACAATATGTGGAATTCATAAAGTTTGGCATGAAATGCGAAGTATGTGATATTTCGGATTTACGATGTCTAAAGAGATTGTGGATTCCAAATGTTGTTGTTTTACACTTTCTTTTCTGCGACCGTAAGTGTAATATGTGATATCGCCGGTTTCGTTGCTATATGTCAATGACAATTGGGATGCGCATATTTACTTACGTTGATGACATGTGATGTTCTGTGTTGTTGAATATGTTATATTGGATCGTCGCGTTTTTGAATAACCGGGGGTTTTATGTGAGATGAGGGATTTTATTTTCATTCATGTAAAATTCATTGTATATAATATTCTTTTATTGGGGCACTTCCGGGATGAGGATGATGTCACCTTTGTATATTATTTACTTTTCCGCATTAGGTAGACCCAAGGAGGGGAGCACAAGTAACCGGGTTCTAGAGTCCAGTGGAAGACCAAATCGAGGAGTCGAGTCTGGGTCTTCTAACTCTAGAATTGGAAGGGTTGCTTGCCGCTCTCGTAGGGGTCTAGGGGTGTGGGTTTGGCTATTCATCGCGACCGTGGAATCCGTGTTTTATAGAGGCTCAAAATAAAACACGGACCTCCTAGTATATCTATTATTTCATATGTTTCTTCTGCTGCGATATCTGTGATGTGATCATTTGATATGTTGAGATGGATACTGTATATAGTATATATGATATATTATATAGACGTTACTTATGTTTTACACTCGCACTAGCCCTGCCCCGCTCTGCCGTTAGTTACCTAACCTAATGGTGCACGAGGGGACATCGAGGCGAATGCGGATGGTATAAGTGTACGTCGTATTTATCTGTGATGTTTAGGTGACTTAAATGATGGGAATTCATTAATATGATTAATAAAAGAAAAGAAACCTAAAAGATGTTGTAGAATCAAATTTTCAAAAAGGGTAGCTACAGTTTTTGCTTTGCATAGCGATATATATAATATATCATGCACCTTATTCGACGAGGAAAAAGCCGAGATCCCTTCACCGGGAGTGACCTCTTTAGAAAAACTAGTGAAAGCCTCAAAACACTCCTTTTCAAAATTCACTCGATTCTACAACGATATCAAGTTCATTACGCAATAGGTTTTCAGAAAAACCTGTCGTAGCCCTCCGTCATTTCAGATAAGTTGTATATAGTATTCATGCTGCATTTGTTAGCTTTCGTCAAGGTGTAGTGTGCGGAAGCTGTATGCTGCTTATCTGCTGCATATGATGCGATTGGATTAGGGTAGTCGTACGGATTTGTTGGCTTTCGTCAAGGGTCGTGCGGGTGGGTTTAATTCAGTCAAAAAATGTACGGGTTGAACTTGACCAGCGGGTTGTGGTTTGTTGGCTTTCGTCAAGGTCATAGCACATTAGGGGCAAAATATTATCGGGAATTTCAAGTGTTGAAATTTGCAATGAGATTGCATACCTTCTATGAGATAGTTAGATCCCGATACCCACTACGAGTAATTGTTACTCCTGGGAGAGTTTTACACAGGATAATTAGCCGATCAAGTAGGTGTCTAGAAAGGTGTCACGTCCCGAAAGTACGGAACATGACCGGCACTTAAACTACGAAACGTCTCGAGGCGTACGTAATCTAAGTAAACCGAACACCCAGAAACCCAAACCAAGAAAAGAAGTAGAGTGAAGGAAAACCAATTTAAAACAAGTAGTTTTAATAGCATAAGCCGAATTATGCGGTTTTTAAGAACATCAAAATTTACTGAAAATTTCGGCAGAGTCTCCTTTGTAAATACTGGCTCCCAAACGGGATACAACATGAATAGTATACGAAATCAATAAAAAGGCATCCCCAAGCGGGAGCTAGCTCTTCGTCAATCGACGGTCATAACCACACAAGCAATATAATATACAACGCCAATGGCGAGGATCAAACTCAAAAGGAAACTCAAAACCACCAGAAATATAACGAGCGACTCTAAGGTCCAAAGAATAAACAACACTGGTCTCTATCTCAATAAATACATGTTTGGTTGATGGAATTTACTAGATACAACGGAATAATATTATACAAGGTAATATGATGGGTACGATACAAGAAAAACCCAACTACTAGCAAGTCACCCGAATGAAACTGAGCCCGCAAAGCCGTAATGAAACCTGTACGGCAAACCTGCAAGAAACTGGGGCACAACGGGGGTGAGTTGCCAACTCGTGAATAGAAAAACATCTACGCACAGAAATCGCATAAATAACGCAATCCTAGGTCAATGATCATAATATATCCTAAAAAATGTATGTAACATGCAGCCTATAACAAGGCTAGGGTAAATATCTAACCCGAGTGTAATCTCATATGGCCGTGTCTGTGCCCAGGTAGCAATATATCATATGAATGAGGTATGCATGCATGAAACAGAATACATGTAAATGAAGAAACTGTTTTCATAATTTAGTGAGATTTCCTTCGTATTTTTAAACTGAGGTATCATAAATGAAATCAGTATCAACAATGTCTAGCATCGACACAAAACATAAATCTCACTGTCTCGAAATATCAATGTCTCAATCTCAATATCTAGGACGCCGTCAGTCCAGACCGGCCCCTACCATCCATCTCAAGACCACGACGGTATCCTCCGGATATCCGACGTGTCGGGTAATATCACCAGTAGGTAGTGCTCCCCAGCCAGGCTCAACGTCAACACCACATTCCTCTTGCCCCGGGGTACCATACCGGGCCCACCATGTACCCGAAACGGTTCCTCCACTCCTCGAATCGGGTCTCGAAATCCATCAGCAAACTCATGGTGGACGACTCATACATCATAGGAAAACTGCACTTTTTATTTTAAAAGAGAGAAAAGGTTTATTTATGTTTTTGCGGTTTTCCTCCAAATCCAGAAAATCTCATGGAAATCCGAATCCAAAACCTCAATAACACGAAAATAGTGAATATATGCATGAGAATCCATGAATGCGGCATAACGATGAATAACAGTATGCATGAAGTGACAAGTAATAACTACAATATCTAAGCTGGCATATAAGGTAAGTACACTAATATTATGTCAAACTACTAGCTATCTAGCTAAGTTAAGCAATAATATTTTCTAAGGTGTACGTGACATGGCAATTACCGATGAAGATGTGTGTGAGCCGGCAATTAAGTGTACGTGGTACCTACGCATCATCGGTAATGGTGCTGGTGTCCTAACAGCATGATATCACTAATGGAGTATGAAACATAAAATAAGCATGCGATGCGAAGCGGACCACAAAAATGAGCGGGAGCTGAAAACTAGACGCAACTATAACAATCTGCATTAATCTAATATAAGTCCTACAAATGGTGCCTTTTGAAATAACACGAATCATGGGTTTTGAAAATAGGGGCTACGGTGTTTTTTATGAAAAGATACGTCTTTTGAAATATCCGTAGGATCCCTTGGGCTGTCTTTAAGAATGCCCACGATTCATTGGTTTTGAAATAGGTACGAAGTCTAATCTAATCTAACAACTACACTAAACTATACGGCTGAACTAACAAGCTGAACTACAGGTAAGGGAACCGCCTATCATCTGAGTCGATACATATACATACCTGTATATGTATAGTCGGTGATCCCGCCTCAATAATATCATATCCGATACCCTATCTATAATCAGGCATCCCAAGTCAAGAGTACGGATCAATCATCAATATAGCTCGTACGTAAATCCGTCGTACGGTATCCCAATCTGGGTACGGGTCAATATCACATTCATCATACTGTTCACCGAGTATCCGCTTTATCAAATATCATGATCGGGGTACTGATCTACGTCTAGTACCATACTGATACCGCCTACGTATGCATGGACGTGTGTGAAACACTACGTCAAGGACCCGCTACAGCGTCATATCGTATCTCAAATACGAACCCTGCTATATCGCCGATCTCACGGCCTCAAATCAAATCTCATCGACTCAGCTCAATCCCAAGTATCATTCTCAAATCCGTATGTGAACACATAGTCCCATACCTATGTGAACCCATAACTATAAAGAATCCCATGAGCATATATCAATAGGAATGTATGCAAGTATGTATGTGTGTATGTGTAGTGCAACACTACCCTAGGGTTCGCAACACTAAGGTAATCCAACACACCAATATCCATCCTAAGCAACGTTATTAATCCCAAATAACATATAATAAATGTTGGTGTGTATACGCATCCGTATACACCACCACGGACTGTGGGGGTGCTATACGCCATCCACCCGACTTCTCCCCGTAGACATAAATCTACTCACCTGGTCCTCGCTCGCCGGTGCCGACGTCGCCACGCGCTTGCTTGTCGTCTCGAAGTCCGCATGGGGTACCTACATATCATAACGCACCGTATCGCATTAAAACTAAATTCGAAATCAAAACGGCATACGAAAATCAAATCGGCACGCGTATCACGCATAGGTCCAAACCTATCGCCTACGCATGCAAGAATAGTCAAACCAACCCTCGATGTCGATGTACAAACGTCAAACCATCGAGAAAAATCCAATCATACTCATTTGCACATTCACGAACACTAATTTTAATATAAACTAGGTTAAAACTCACAAAAACCCCAACTTTACTTAAAAAGTCACTTTTCCGAAAATCTAGCAAGCACAATTCGCCGTTTTTGTACAAAACAGGATGTTTAAATGAATGTAGCGGCCAATATATTTATTAAATATCTTAAATAAGTCATAGAAACAATTTCCGGAATTTAATCTCATTAAATTCCAAAAACCTTAATATTCTAGTTTACAAAATACCCTTTTTTTTTAACAATTTCATAGCAAAAAAATGCGCAAACTACAATTTAGGTTGGATTTCCATGAACTAAAGTGTTAAACTACACTTAATAAAATTAATAATATGATAAAAACCCTAACCATATTTTTAATCTCACATATAAATGCATTTCATAAAACCCTAGTTTGCACAAAAGCTTAATTTGGACATTTTTCAAGTAACAACGTGTAATATGCAACTAGATAAATTTTAACAATTTTTCAAGATGTTAGCTCACATCACAAACCATGCACAAGTGATCACAACCCAATTTCAAAACAAAACCCTAACTAGAATTCCTTAATCATACAATTGAACCCACATAAAGCCAAATTAACACTTAATTAAGCTAACTACAAGCAATTAACAACAATTTAAGCAAAAGGGTTAGAATTTACCCAAAAAAATTGAAGATCCCATAAGTACACATAGCCCTCCAAAATGCTCCCTTGTCACGAAAATCCATGCTATACGGGCTAAGCTAAAATGGGTAGGAGTCGGATTTTGATTTGGATTTTTGCTTGATTTTTTGTGGATTTTTCTTTGGATTTTCTTTGATGGAACAAAGAGAGGAGAAGAGGAAAATGGGGCTGTTGGGGGGGTTGCTGGTTTCGGCCAGGTTGTGGGGGGGTTGGGTGAGGGAGGAGAGAGAGTGAGGTGGAGAAAATAACAAGTAAGGAAGTCCAAGTCAACACAAAGTCAAAAGTCCAACTCATTTATCCATTTTCTTTTCTTTTCTTTCATTTCTTTTCCTTGAAATCCAAGTGGGGACAAAAGAGGGGGCTGCTGAATTCTTCAAGGGGATAAGTGAATGGGGGTGTGTGGGTGTGGGTACGGGTGTGGGGTGATGAAAAATGATAAATACAATACCCCAAACATCCATTTACGCTAAAAAAAAGCCTTTTTTCTTCAATAATTTATAAACTGTTTTGGCAAATGATTTCGTTCCAAAAACCACATGATAAAATTTTATTTAATGTTTTATGATGCACAAAATTTGTTTCAACTCATTCCAATTTGTAATTTTCCCTAATTAAATGTATTAGTGACGGCTTAAATAATAATAAAATAATATTTTTTTCAGAAAATTTGAAATTTCACCAGCGGCTCAATAAACACCAAATAATAGCAATTACATAGCTAGAATATGTATATTTAATTTTTATAATAAGATATTTGCATTTTAACTTTTTACAGAAAAACCCTTTATTTTACCGATTTTTCGAAATTTCACCGAAACGATTTTCAAAGCGTTACAAAAGGTGTCAACGGGGTTACGCCTCTGGGAAAACGAGGTTTACTTTAATTAGGTCCGTGCGAAAGCACGGGGAACCTCCCTCAAAGTACCGACACTGGCCTGGCTGAAAGATTGGCGAAATTGTAGGGTGTAATTAATCCCGGCTAGTCTTTCCTTTTAGGGTTTGAAGGAAGATTTGATAAAAACAGTGGGAGCCATCCCGATTAGATAAAATAATAACCAATCTGATCTTGCAATAGTATACGCTAAAGTGTTTTTCTTCTCTCTCTCTCCAGGTAGCGACCATATCATGCCTTAATCAAGATAATAATATGGATGTATTGACCGAACCCGCATGTTATACTGTGCTGGGAAACATTGGTTCCGTTCTTCTTATAAGAGTTATAGGACCGAACAGGATATAGGGGAATACCAGGATTCCCATGCCACCCGAATGAAGAAAGTACGTATTGATGCATTTTCTTCGGGTGTGTTCGTTACAGAGAACTGTTTCTCCATTTGCTCTACGTCCTGGGTATTAGATACTGGGTCAGGATCCCATATATGTAATCAGTTACATGGGCTTAGGAAAGGTAGAGAACTTGGAGAAGGTGATAAAGACGTAAGGTTTGGAAATGGTGCAATTGTTGCAGCTAAAGCCGTCAGGGAATATCACCTTGTATTGCCAACTGGTAATACATTGATTCTGAACGAATACTATTACATGCCGAACCTGATATGCAACATTATATCGGTTTCTTTGTTGAGTAAAGAAGGATATAATTTTGTATTACAGGATAATGTTATGAATATTTTTCTAAACCAAAAGTTGGTTGGATCAGGCACGATGTGCAATGGCGTTTATGTGCTAAATCAATCAACAGTTCTGAGCATAACAAACACACACAAGAGGAAGAGTTCAGAAATGAACGAATACTTCTTGTGGCATTGTAGACTTGGTCATATAAATGCAACACGGCTAGCTAAGTTGCATAAGGATGGATATTTGAAACCGTTCGAATTTTCATCTTATGACACTTACCAGTCATGTCTCAAAGGTAAGATGACCAAAACTCCATTTACAGGACACAGAGAAAGAGTTACTGAACTCTTGGGACTGATACATAGCGATGTATGCGGGCCCATGTCTACACATACTAGGGATAGTTCTTTGTACTTCATTACATTCATTGACGATATCTCAAGATACGGACATGTGTTCTTGATAAAACACAAGTCTGAAGCTTTTGAGAAATTTAGAGAATATAAACAAGAAGTCGAGAACCAAACCGGGAAAAGTATTAAAATTCTTCGATCTGATCGAGGAGGTGAATACTTGAGCAATGAATTCCTGGACTTCCTAAAAGAGAATGGGATTCTCTCTCAACTAACTTCTCCATATACACCACAGCACAACGGTGTATCAGAACGGAGGAACCACACCCTATTAGATATGGTGCGCTCTATGATGAGCGCAGCTGAGTTACCTATTTCCTTCTGAGGGTATGCGCTAGAGACAGCTATACATCTATTGAATATGGCCCCCACCAAATCTGTGCCTACCACTCCATATGAGATATGGAAAGGGAAGAGACCATGTCTTAATTATGTTAAGATATGGGGTTGTCCAGCCTATGTCAAACGACAAAATCCGGACAAACTCGAGGCATGGTCTGTTCTATGTAAATTTATAGGATATCCCAAGAATTCATAAGGGTATATCTTCTACCACACTGAGGAACAAAGGGTGTTTGTTTCTCGGCATGCCACCTTTTTAGAAAAGGAATTTCTTGCAAAAGATATTAGTGGTCATGAGGTAGAACTGGATGAGGTTCCAGCTACAAAAGCTGCAACAGAAGATCTGGTGGAACCAGAGGATTCGGTAGTTCCCGATAAACCCCAGCCACTCCGCCGATCTAGTAGGGTTCCTCACCCACCTGAGAGATACTACGGTTTTCTCATGGATGGTGGGAGCGAGGATTGCATCATGGTTGATGATGACCCAACTAGCTTCGATTAGGCCATCACGAGTGGGGACTCAGTGAAATGGCCGGATGCAATGCGGTCCGAGATGGAATCCATGTACACCAACAAAGTATGGACTTTGGAAAATGCTCCTGAAGGGGTAAAACCCATTGGGAGCAAGTGGATCTTCAAGAAAAAACTTTGTGTAGATGGGAAAGTGGAGACTTTCAAAGCTAGACTTGTTGCAAAGGGTTTTCGTCAAAGACCAGGTGTGGACTATGACGAAACCTTTTCTCCAGTGGCTATGCTTAAATCCATCCGGATCATGCTTGCCATCGCTACATATCATGACTACGAAATCTGGCAAATGGATGTTAAGACCGCCTTTCTAAACGGTGATTTAGAAGAGAGCGTGTACATGACTCAGCCAGAGGGCTTCGTAGCTAGTGGGAGCAGCGAGAAGGTGTGCAAGCTGCTTAAATCCATTTATGGATTAAAGCAAGCATCGCGGAGTTGGAACATCTGCTTTGACGTTGTTATCAAAGAGTTTTATTTCGTCAAAAACGTAGATGAACCTTGTATCTATAAGAAGGTGGCAGAGAGTAAGGTTGTCTTCCTCGTATTGTACGTGGACGACATACTCTTGATAGGAAATGACATTCCTATGATGCAATCGGTCAAGCTCTTCTTATCATAAAGATTCTCAATGAAAGATCTAGGTGATGCCTCCTGCATACTGGGAATTATGATCTATAGAGATAGATTTAAAAGGATATTGGGATTGTCCCAATCCAGGTACATTGACACCATACTAAAGAGATTTAGTATGGAAGAATCCAAGCGTGGGAACTTACCCACGATCTCTGGACCCACTCTCTCCAAAGAGATGTCTCCCAAGACTGATTTGGAGAGAGCTCACATGCAAGGGATACCCTATGCTTTGGCTATAGGCTCTATCATGTACGCGATGCTATGTACCAGACCTGATATAGCACACTCACTAAGTGTAGTGAGTAGGTATCAAGCTGATCTTGGAGAGAGTCACTGGACAGCTGTGAAGAGCATTCTCAAGTACTTACGAAGGATTAAAGAGATGCTCTTGGTGTATGGTAACGGAGAACTCCAAGTGGAGTCCTTTACCGATTCGAGCTTCCAGAGTGATAAGGACGACTCTAAGTCGCACTCGGGATTTGCCTTTACCCTTTACGGAGGGGCGGTTAGCTGGAAGAGTTCCAAGCAGGAAACCGTGGCAGACTCGACGATGGAGGCTGAATACATCGCTGCCAATGATGCTGCCAAAGAGGCTGTCTGGATCAAGAAGTTCATTACTGAACTTGGAGTGGTTCCATCCACTGAGCATCCAATACCTTTGTATTGTGATAACAATGGAGCGGTGGCTTTGGCCAAGGAACCCAGGTCCCATCAGCGATCCAGGCATATCCTGAGGCGGTATCACCTGATCTGAGAGATAGTTGATAGCCGGGAGATCGAGGTCAGGAGGGTTGACACGAAGAACAACACTGCGGATCCACTCACGAAGGCCATTCTCCAGATACAGTTTGAGAGACTCTTCGGGATTCTTGGTATGCGATACTATAGCAACTGGCCCTAGTGCAAGTGGGAGATTGTTAGTTGTATGTATGCCCTAGAGGCCAGTATTGTACAGATGATGTATATTATATTTGCTGCTTGGACATATATAGAGAGGACTTTCTTGCTCGATATGATAGTATGCTATCTGGTTGCTCTTTATCTTAACATGTATACTTGTCTCTTGATACTGTCTTATAGTTACATGTTGGTAAAGCCCTTAGGATGTGTACTTGACTACCGGGACTATAATGAGGATCATACTAGTGGGGCCATGGTAGTCCATAAGTACATCCTTTAATGTTCCTAGTCGTGGGTGTATCGAGACAGGGCATCGATATACCAGAGTAGACTAGCGTATACGCTTCTCGACCCATGAGATGGGTGATGGATGATCCCATATCCATTGGTGTTTGACATCAGAGATGGTATACGGGTGCTCAGTGGAGACTGGGTACACTAGACGGACTCGCCGAGAACTCCCAGATGGTATTATACCTGACGTCAGATGGCAGTTCTCTGGTGACACTTGTGCAGGTTAGTTTGTAGACCCGAGATCGTCATAGAGTCTTGTATGATTCCTACCGTGCTTTGATTTCCACCTTACCACGTCCAAGAGAGCGTGCAAAACGGTGGTTTTTGGGTACAGTCCCGAGTCACATGGAGGCAATGAGAGATAGGAGGGGTTTCGTCTCTCCTGGTATTGGGGGTTGATATTGCGCTTTGCTAGATTGGCCATAACAGGGAAGTCCCTGGCCAGGGCTGATTTAGAGATTTACTGGTAAGTGTTACCAGTAGTTTCTCGACCCTTTATGAGCCTCACATCGGCACGACTTATCGGTTATTGGGGTCTGACGTTTACCACCCTTAGACATGATATGCGACATATCAGACGAGGAGACCGGACTGTACAGCAAGTGTTACCGTCAGGCTTTTACAGGAGTTGGAACAGTCTTGCTTGCTGATCTTCTGATCGATCAATACCCGGGTAGCCGTTATGTCCAGCTAGTACCGCTGACGGTTTGTAGGTGCTTGATATGATCATCACCTACTGCCGGCGTATTGACGAGTCTTTAGAGTCCTACATAGAGGTTTTACTGGCTCAGGAAAAAACGAAATAGGAGCGCATATGTGATATGTGCGGGACTGAGAATAATGCGTGTATGTGATACCATATTCTATTCTCGCGACTTTTTGTATCGGTCGGTTATATGTGATATAGCCGGGTTATCGAATCAAGAGTTGATTCGATAAGTCGATACATTGGACGTTAGTCGGTTATATGAGATATAACCGGATTATTAAGTCAAGTGTTGATTTAATAATCTAGTGTATAATTGTATATATGATATACTAATTTACATTAACTAACATTTGTTCACTTAAGGATTTTTCTCACATGTGCACAACTTTAATATATATATGATATATATTAAAATGTGTTTTCATTTTGTATCATGGTTGTTGATACAACATTCATAGGTGTATGAGACTTACACCATGCTATTTGTTATGTTGGGTTTAATATTTAAAGTAATTACAAAATTAGTGGAAGATTAGAAAAATGCATGAAGCTTGTGGATGCATTGACTAAGTCCACTAAGTTTGTTTTTACTTTGGATATTTGTTGACCTAACCATCACACTTAGCCATGATTATGTCTCTACATGAGTTAGTATATGATACTCACTCACACATGGTTAGCTCACTCACTCAATTTTTATCTTTCTCTCAATTTTATTTCTTCATCTTCTTCCTTGAGCTAAAAAGCTCTAGGGTTTGATCCAAAGTGAGAAACATTGTGAGAAAATAAATTCTAAAGTGAACCCACTTTCTATTTCTCCATCCTCTACTAGACTAGCACTTTAGTTTAGGGTGTTTGCTTCACTAATTCTCTAGTTAGTGAAGTAGTAGCTTGAGTTGGTATTCCCTCGACGTAGATCATCTTTGGCCTCGAAGACTTCAAGCAAGGACGCTTCTTTCGCCTCGTGAAGCCATGCAAGAGCCCGGGAGAACCATGATCGCAGCGAAGGGACTACGAAAATGAGCTTTAGAAGTGAAGGACCGATCTACAAAGGTTGTATTTCGTATTTACTTAGTGATAAATATTATTTACTTGCATGTGTAACTCTAATTATCTAGCAAAGATCTTGTTAGGGTTGTTCGGCACGACTAAAATTTTAATCGAGTATGGTTGATGCCTTATAGAACCTTGTTAGAGTGCCTAGTAACCCTGCATTTGCAACTTGGACGGTCGTTGCTGCCCTTTTAGCGACGTGGACGGTCGGTGGTGCCATTTTAGCGACGTGGATGGTCAATTCTGGATTTGACTTGCCCCGCTTCTTGCGGCGTCAGGGATGAAGTTGACTTGTTTCCGAGGTGGAATTTGATTCTGCCAGGGAGTTCATTGGTTGTTTGACTTGATGTGATTTGGGTTGACAACAGCATCGCTATGTTGGAATATGGTACCAGGAGCGAATCATCATTTGTCATGACAAGATTTGGGGATTTTGGTTTTGGTTTGGCATCAGCATCGCTGCACTGGAATATGGTACCAGGAGCGAATCATCATCTGCCATGAGGAGATTTCCCTCGTTCCCAGTTTAACGACTTAGGGGTCATATGTTCCCAGTTTAAAGACTTAGGGGTCATCTGTTCCTAGTTTAAAGATTTAGGGGTCTATTGGATTGGAGTTTGGGATTTTAGGGTTAGGGTAGGCATCAGCGTTGCTAACACTGAAGCACACGTGCCAGGAGCAATTCATCATTTGCCTATTCCTGTTGGGGGAGCGATGGCTTAGGAGACAGGTTTAGGTCCCTATCACCTAAGACTTTTCAATTTTATGGACCGTGAGGGTCCCATAAAAGCATTTTCTTCCTACGAGTCGTAAGGATCCCGCAGGTGTATTTTCTCCTTAGGAGTCGTGAGGACTCCTAAGTGTGTTTTTCCTTTATGAGTCGTAATGATCCCACAAAGGTTTGTCCTCCTCATGTATCGTGAGGACACATGAGTGGGTCTTCTCAATGGAGCATAATTGCAAAGGCGGAGACCAGCTGCGTAACTGGTGATTGTGGTAGGGCATGGGTATGACGAGAATTATTTGAGCCCGTGGATTGTATACGGCAGTCAATTTGGGGACTGGCCGAAGGGCTGGAGAATTTTGAGAAATTGGATTTTGGTTGGCGTCTGCATCGCTACACTGGAATATGGTACCAGGAGCGACTCATCATTCGCCGTTTGGGGACTTGGAATTTGGATCTTGTTTGGCATCAGCATTGCTGCACTAGAATAATGCCAGGAGCAACTCATCATTTGCCTTGGGAGGACTTGGGATTTGGGTTTTTGGTCGGCATCAGCACCGCTAACACTGAAGCGAAATGCCAGGAGCGACTTATCATTTGCCGTTGCCCGTTGGGGAACGATCTCTTAGGAGACAGGTTTGGGTCCCTATCACCTAAGGCTTTTCAATTTTATGATCCGTGAGGGTCTCATAAAAGCATTTTCTCCCTACAAGTCGAGAGGATCTCGCAGGTGTATGTTCTCCTTAGGAATCGTGAGGATTCCTAAGTGTGTTGCTCCTTTGTGAGTCATAAGGATCTCACGCAGGGGTTTTCTCCTCACAAGGTCGAGAGGACTTTGCGAATATATTTCATCTATTTTCACGAGTTTGCGCCCTTTCGGGTTTTCACAAACTCGCCGGTAGTCCTTCTGTTTTTACTCACGAAGCCCTTTCGGGTTTTCATCCATGCCCGTTTTGCTTGTGGACATACCTTTTTTTCCGCTGGTGGGACTTTAAAAATAGTCTCACCGGCAGGATTTGGAAGAGATAGGGGTCATTCACGCCCGTGGATTATATACGGTTTTGCAGGATATATGATCCAGACCGTAGGGCTGATATGCTCAATTCGCCTGCGACTTGGAGCATTCGCGTGTAGTATTTCTTGAGATATCGGCCATTGGTGGGTGGCATGGGCATTTCTCCCTCGGCACTTATTAGTTGGTAGGATCCTCCGTCGAACACTTTCTCGATGACGTATGGTCCTTCCCAGTTTGGCTCGAATTTTCCCTTGGCATGTCGATTGGGGATGATCGGTCTTTTGAGGACCAACACCAATTCACCTTTCTTGAAAGCGCGGAGACGAGATATCTTGTCATAGGCCCGTGACATTTGGGCTCGGTATAGCTCCAGATTTTGCTGCACCGCGAGCCTCTTTTCTTCGAGGGCATCGAGCTCTTCAAGTCGAAGGAGCACGTTTTCCTCCTCCGTCAACTCGTGCTGAACGGCCATTCTTAAGCTTGGAATTTCGACTTCGAGGGGGAGGACCGCCTCCACTCCGAAGAGCAATGAGTATGGAGTGGACTGAGTTGGAGTACGGTGCGTGGTACGATATGCCCACAACGCCTCGTGAAGTTTGAGATTCCAGTCTCTCTTGTTGGCTGAAGCATTTTTCCTCAGGAGCTTGCATAGAGTCTTATTGAAGGCTTCGGCTAGCCCATTGGCTCTTGGATTATAGATGGAGGAATATCTCCAGTCTATCTTGTGCTGAGTAGCGAACCTTGAGACATTGAAGCTCTTGAAAGAAGGCCTGCTGTCAGAAATGATTCTTCTTGGTGTACCGAAGCAGTATAGAATATTATGCTGGAAGAATGTCAGAATATCTTTTGTCTTAACTTTTTTTAGCGGGGCAGCTTCAGCCTATCTGGAGAAGTAGTCTGTCGTGGCCAGTATGAACCGATGGCCTTTGGATGACGGAGGATCAATTGGGCCAACAATGTCGGTGCCCCAGACTTCGAAGGGCCATGACCCACCATAGGATGCAACGGATTGGGGTGCATGTGAATGAAATCACCATGAATTTGGCAGATATAACATTTCTTTGCACGCTCTCCGCAATCCCGTATCATGGTGGGCCAGTAATACCCAAGCCGTTTAATTTGAAGTCGCATCTTGGGGCCAGATTGGTGAGCACCGCAAACGCCTGAGTGAACTTCTTTCATGACTTTTTGGGCTTCGGCCGATGACAGACACCTGAGCCAGAGTTGATCATATGACCTGCGGTATAACGTGTCATTTACAAACACATATCAGAGAGCTCTTTTCTTCAGCTGAATTCTCGCAGATTTTTCTTCGGGCAGCTTGTCGTATCGGAGGTACTCTATGAAGGGTTCTCTCCAATCGGGTTCGTCTTGAATGATCGAAGCTTCTTCGGCAGGACTGCTCTTCTGTTCCACGCTTTCCTCTTCTTGTAGAGAGACTGGGGGTAGAATTTGCCGGCTCCTGACTGTGATCAGAGTTTCATCCATGTCAGGATTAGCCAACTCCTTGGCTAGGCGAGCGAGTATGTCGGCTTTTCCGTTCAATGCTCTGGGGATTCTCATTAGTTCAATGTGAGCGAACCGTTTCATGAGTTCCACCACCCGGCTTCTGTACCGAGCTAACTCGGGTTTGTATATCTTATAGTTGCCGCTTACTTGGCTGACGACAAGCTGGGAGTCACCGTAAACCCATAGCCAAAGGATTTCCATTTCTATGGCGAGCTCCAAACCAGCTATCAGAGCTTCATACTCAGCTTCATTGTTTGTCCGAGGCTCGGTGAGAGCAAAAGAACGCAGTAGGGTTCCCATTGATGGCGTGATGAACACCAATCCTATCCCCGCTTTTACCTCCGGGATGCTTGATCTGCCGGAGCTCCTTATTGATGAGGCCCCATCAAAGTAGATCTCCCAACATGGCTCATCTTCCTCAAGGTGCAGCACTTGTTCGTCGGGTAACTCACAATTTAGCGATGACCCTTCTGGTATGGGATGAGCAGCGAGAAAGTCTGCATGAGCTTGCCCTTTTACTGCTTTCTGAGGAATATAAACTATGTCAAACTCAAGTAGCATAACAACCCATCTTGCCATTCTGCCGGCTAGGCTCGCTCTGGTCATCAAGTGTTTGAGCGGGTCGACCTTGGAGATCAGCATAATCCGATGAGCGAGAAGATAGTGCCTCAGCTTCTTTACAGCAAATATCAGAGCCAGGCATTGCTTTTCGATTGGGGAATAGTTGTGTTCCGTCCCGACTAGAGTTCGACTGAGGTAGTAGAGCGCATTTTCTTTTCCTTCCTCGTTATATTGGGCAAGGAGCACACCAAGTGACTCATCTAGCGCGGCAGTGTAGATAATCAGCGGTTTATTTGGAATGGGGGCGGCCAGCACTGGAGGGTGCAACAAGTATTGTTTGATGCTTTTGAACGCTGCTTTACATTCGGCATCCCAGATAAAAGGAGCTCCTTTCTTCATGAGCTTTGAGAAGGGCCTACACCTTCCCGATAAATTTGAGATAAACCTCCGTATATAAGCAAGCTTTCCTTGAAAAGATCTTAGCTGCGTCAGACTCTTCGGAGGGGGCATCTCCATGATGGCCTTTATCTTTGATGGGTCAACATCGATCCCTCGATGCCGGACTATAAAACCCAGGAATTTTCCCGATGACACGCCAAAAGCGCATTTCAGAGGATTCATCTTAAGATCGTATTCCCTCAGTCTGGTGAGAACGGTCCTAAGATCTTGGATATGATCGGCCTTGGTTTTAGTCTTGACGACCAGATCATCAACATAACATTCGACGACTTTATGAATTAGGTCATCAAAGATATTGGTCATTGCCCTTTGGTACGTAGCACCTGTGTTCTTCAGTCCGAACGGCATCACCTTGTAGCAGTATATTCCGATTGGAGTTCGGAATGCTGTGTGCTTCTCATCCTCAGGCGACATTTTGATCTGATTATACCCAGACGAGCCATCCATTAAGGTAAACAGTTCATAATTTGAGGTGTCATCGACCATCATTTCTATGACCGGTAGCGGGAAGTCGTCTTTAGGACATGCCTTGTTGAGGTCCCTGAAATCGACACAAATTCGGATCTGCCCATTTTTCTTCTTCACTGGGACTATGCATGCGATCCAGTCCCCATATTTCTCTTCCCTGATGAAGCCGGCATCGATGAGCTTCTTGGTTTCCTCGATGACCTTTTCTTCTAGTTCCCTTCTCATTCTTCGAGGAGCTTGTTTGACTGGCTTAGCATCAGGAGATATAGCCAGCTTATGCACGGCCACTTCAGGGGAAAGTCCAGGCATTTCTTTATACGTCCATGCGAAGCAGTCGACAAATTCGTGAAGCAGGGCGATTATCTGCGCTTCCATTTCCTCCGACAAAAGTGAGCTGATGTAGGTCGGCCTTGGATCATCGGGCGTTCCTAAGTCAATCTCGGTTAGCTCGTCAAAGGTTGCTTGTCCGCCATCTTCGAGCTCTTGAGGAGCTTCTTCGGGCTCGGTTAGCTCGTCTTCATCATTTGACTCTTCGCTGGCTTCCCCAATATAGGTCATGTAGCATGCCTTAGAATCAGGCTGGATGAAACCTATGCCCCGCCTATCTGGAATTCGTCCATCGATAAGTGCTCGGACCTGAGGTGGATTCCATAGCCCTTCGTAAAACTTTGCTTCAGACTCCGTTTGATATAACCGGCATCCGCACTTTTTAAAGTATTCCCGCATCTCGGGCGCATAGTATCTGGGATTGAGGACGACCCCTATGCCTCTTTCGTATGGAAGGCATGCGGCAGAAAAATCGTCCGGGTTTACAACGGGGTTTGACCCATAGAACAGGATACCCTTCTGTCCACTTTTCCTCCCGGAAACGTAGAAAGTTTTCAGCTGGTCCACGGTGGAGACTGACAACGCATCGAGCTCTTTGCACACTTGCTCTGGTACCCTTATGACGGCTAGGTACCCTTCTGCAAATTCGAAGGTCTCTCGTAGTTTCACTTGTTGCATGGGGGTCCAATCTGCACCGCTGTTGCACGGCAGGTCCTCTTCCTCCGACTCTTCAGTGTCGCTGCCAAGATGAGGGCGGACTTTGCTGCTAGATGGGGCTTCAGTAACAGATTCGTCCGTATCGCTACCAAAATGAGGGCGAGTTTTACGGAAGGACGGACTTCCATCGTCGGACTCATCAGTGTTGCTATCGAAATGCGGGCGCACTTGGACGTTTTTGCTTTTGAAAGTGACAGCCGGCTCATATTTGCCTTTGAGTCTTGGGGCCGCTCTATCCTCAGTCAGTTGTGGCTTAGCATTTTGGTGGTTCATAAAGTACCGAGAATCTTCATATCGGACTTCATGCACACCGAACGGCTGGATGTCTCCGTCAATGCGTCTTTCGTCGCCATTTTTAGTATACTTCATGCATTGATGGAGAGTTAACGGGACGATGCCGTAATCGTGGAGCCATGGCCGTCCTAAGAGAATCTTATAAGATGTGTCGGCGTCGATCACGTATATCTTAGCTTCAGTTTGCAGATCCTCGAATTTGATTGGCAAAGCTATAGACCCCAGAACTTGCTGGCAGTTTTGATTGAAGTCTTGAATGACAATCCTTTCCCTTGAAAGGTGTCGGAAGTCCATTGACAAACTCTTCACTGTTCGCAAGTTCATGATGTTCACTGAGGACCCCGGATCAATCAATATGCGATTAATCCGATCCCCGTCGCTTTACCCGGTCACGTAAAGCGGCCGATTATGCTCAGCCGTTCCCAGTAGCAAGTCTTCATCCTTAAACGTGACTGCGGCGACTTGCAAAGTTTACCGAGCTTCTTTCATATTAATTTCCTCAAAGCGAGCCTGATACCGCTTAGGGTTTTGTAGAGCATGAATGAGAACATCTCTAAGCTCTTGAGATAGAACCAAGGCATCGTAGATGCTAAGGAGAGACGAAAGCTTTCGGAGGTGAGCCAAAACATTATAGTCTACTTAGGAAGGACTTGAGTTTTCATCAGCCGGTTCTCTGCCATCTTCATCATTAGCCACCTGTTTTTCCTTCCCTTTTAGGGCATTGCCCTGATTTGGCGGTAGAGTCCTGCCGCTTCTGAGCTGGATTTGATTGGCCTTTGTGGCGAGCTCCTCGTCCTCTTCGGGAAAACAGAGCTCCTCCTCAGAGTCGCTGCCAAGATGGATGGCGTAGCAGGTCACTACTGGGATCTCTTCATTGGGGTCTTCTTCTAACTCCTCCAGAATTTCAGCCGCTTGTACAGGGAAGAACTCCTTCAATTGAATCAGAGTTCTTTCTTTCTGTTCATATTCTTCGAGGGAATCGATATATTTTTGAATGGTCGATCTCCCTACAAATTCCTTTTCGCGCCGAGCTGCACTTTTCTTCTTCTTGAGCTTTTTGGATTTTGAGCATGATGGAGATGAATCGGCAACTGGTATGGTAGGCTTCTTCTTCCCTTCCCATTCCGTTCTGGGCTCTTTCTGAAGTAGCTTTATCATCTTCTTCGTCTTATTAGATATGTGCATACTCCACGGAGGCTGCGGTGAGTCAGTTTCGTTGGTCAGGGCAGCGGGTTCAGCTGTCTGCTCCCAGAAGGCTTTAACTTCTGTCTGTATAAAGTTGGCAGTTGCAACTTGATTGTTCACCAACACGCTTTTGGACAGCTCAATCTCTCTAGCCTTGTACTGTTTCTCGACCCAGTCTTTGAAGATATAGCAATCCTCGATCGCATGGCTCACTACTCGGTGGTACGGGCAATACAGAGGATTGTCGGTCATTTTTTCTTCTTGGGGTCTTTTCGACTCTGGCACTTGTAGACCGTTGTTCAAGGCATCTTTAAATATCTTGCGGACCATGTCCCTTCTGAAAGAGTAAACCTTGTTCTTCTTTTCCTCAAGGGAAGGCCCATCTCCTCCCAGCAATGGCTTTCGAGACCGGTTGGTTTTGGATTCGGCCGCCCTTCGCTTTTCTTCATTTTCGAACTCATTGAAGACATTGGTACTGCTGGAACTCCCGCTTCTACGATTGTCGTCCCGCTTGCTTTTCCAAGTTTTGTCTCTCTGAGAGTCCGGGTTAGACTTTTGCTTCGAGCGTTCCAGCATTTAGACTTTCTTGGTTAGCTCTTGAAATGTCTTGAGGCCTGCTGTAGACAAGAACGGGACCATCCAATTGCTGAGGTTCCCAATGAGAAGGCTGACGGACTGGTCCTGCTCCAGCGGCGGTTCGCACTTGACTGTGAGATTACGCCATCGGGCGATAAAGTCGGTATTGCTTTCATTCTTCCCCGGCTTGGTCCTCACAAGGTCGGCAATGGAGATTTTATCACTGACACTCATGAACCTTTGCCGAAACAGAGACTCCATTTGGGCAAAGGTAATGACGGACCCGTCTGGTATACTCGCGTACCAGTCGAAGGCGATGCCGGTCAGGCTGTTGACAAACTGACGAAGAAGGAACGCGTCATTGCCCCCTGTATTTCCACACGATGCTTTGAAGTGGGCGACGTGCTGATTTGCATTCCCCGTTCCGTCAAATCTTCTGAACTTAGGAATGACGTAGCCGCTCGGGAACTCAATCAGATCGTGTTGTACGGGATATGGCCACCCACTACTGCCAATTTCTTTCTGAGCTTCAGCTTCAGCCACCAATGTTTTAACTTTGCTGGTGACCAAGTCCATTATCCGATCTTGTGTTAGCGGGATAGTGCTATCTAGGGCCAAGGCGTCCCCAGAAGCGGAATGTGGCCAGCCTTCGTGCGGATCGACCAGTCTTGGACCCGAAGGAACAGGCATTGGCTGCTTCGGATTGTCATCACCCAGCTGATGAGTAGCGACTTGTGCTTGATTGGGAGGCGCTCGAGCAATTTGAGCTGTAAGCTGCATCACAACTTTCGTTAGGTCGTCGATCTTCGAATAGAGCTTGGCCATCTCTTTATCTTTGCTCTTGAGCTATTTTCGAAGTTCTTGAAGCAGCTCTTGCTCCGCGGTCCTGGGGCGGAAAGTCGGCTCTTCCTCACTGTCCGATCTTGACTCTGCATGGACCAAGGGGTCTTTCTGCCTATCATCCTCATCGAGAGGGTTTTCTTTATCCAGCGGAGGCGGCTGTTCTTGGGCAGCGACAACCACATTCAAGCCAGATTGGGCTTGCGATGTGGTGGCCCCATCCTTGCCTTTGCTGCGAAGGTTGTCACTGGGCGCCCGCCCGCCATATAGACCGTATGGATAACATATCCAGTCCTCTTTTTATTATCAGCGGCTGTCCTGACCAGGTTCTTGAATGGTGTTGGCGCTTCTATTCTGAGTTTGCCCCGCTGCTTTCGTGCGGCACAGAGCGCCTGGTAGACTCTTGAAGAGACGGTGTCATACTTTTTCTGTTGGGGCCAGGACACGTCTCTTTGTAGCGACGTTCGGACCACTGTCTTCTTGATTCTGGCGGTCATGGCATTTTTCTGAACCCACTTCAGAGGTTCGAAGGAATTGCTAATTTTTACGGCCGATTCAGCCGTCGTCGCGGGACGACCCTGCTCTTGGAACCTCACCAGATTCCACCTGGCCGGAGTCCTGGCCCTCTTGTTGGCTCGATACCTGAACCGCTTCTGCCTTAACTTCTCTGTTTTAAGCACTTGGCAGATTTCGGCCTTTCGGGAAGACGTTGTAGACCGATTGATAGAAAGGCCAGAGGAGACACCCGATCGTGCATTTGTTGGAGTCATCACCTGAGCTCGTCCGCAACATTTGATGTTGCCCTTTGGACCGGAAGTCTTGCCCCCAGCTGTGGTGCCTTAGCGATCAAGACATTCGGCCTCTTGCCTCTTGAGATCGGCTTGGCCACCTGTTTTGCCGGGATTTCTGCCAGATGAGCGCTTCCGGCAGGGTAGATGATGACGGAGCCAAACTGGCAGGGCAGTTCCTCCCACTGTCAACAGAGGCTTGCGGGGAGAACCACACGAGCATTGACCTTGACTGCGTACGGGATCGGGGTCACGTTGGAAGCTGAATTCGTCTTGGGAGACATTGTCATTGGAAAGTTGATTGTTGCACGGAAAAAAAAACATCATTTCAGTATAGGCAATCGATATGTATATTGATTGAGTTCGCATGAACGTTTAACCCGAAATATGGGAGGAGTGAAAGGTCCCACCGGGCGTGCCAGAATCTGTAGGGTGTTTTTCGTCATCCCATTGAGATGGGAATACGCGCGCGCTTGTCAGGTGCATTACAGATTCCCCCAACCTAGGGTAGGCAGAGGTTTATTGATTGTGGGGATCCGAATTTCCGGCAGCCGCGGACTAAGCTGTTGTTAATTACCCCTCGCCTTTGGGGCGAGGGAACCTCCGATAACGGGTTAAACTGGTCATACGAACTTAATTTGCAGTGTACGTGTGTGTTGTTTTGGAGGTGGTTTTGGATATATCGGTAGCCACGCAGAGTTTTTACGGGGGTCCCGCTACCCGGATAGCGGGCTGGGGGTCAAGGGGGCTAGCAGCCCCCTTGTGGGGTGCAGGGTAGCGCCCCGGCCCAAAATTTTTTGGAGGGGGACAGTGTTGTGGAGTGTGTGTATCTGTATATATATATACATGTATACATATATAAAAAAGGAAAAACGCTCCTAAAGGACGCGTAGGGTCAGCGCCTTGAGCGTTGCGCGCTTAGGTGCTGTGTGCTTAGGCGCTAGCGCCACGTGTTGGCACATGGGCGCTTTGCGCTGGAGCACAGGCACGCCACGTGTTGGCACGTGGGCGCTTTGCGCTTGAACGCAGGGCACTAGAGCGCAGGCGCGCCACGTGGACGCTTTGCGCTTGAGCGCAGGGCGCTGGAGCGCCAGCGCGCCACGTGTCGGCACGTGGGCGCTTTGCGCTTGAGCGCAGGGCGCTGGAGTGCCAGCGCTCCACGTGTCGGCATGTTGGCGCTTTGCGCTTGAGCGCCGGGTGCTCGAGCGCCAGCGCGCCACGTGTCGGCACATGGGCGCTTTGCGCTCGAGCGTCAGGCGCTCGAGCGCCGGCGCGCCACGTGTCGGCACATGGGCGCTTTGCGCTCGAGCGTCAGGCGCTCGAGCGCCGGCATGCTACGTGTCGGTACGTGGGCGCTTTACGCTGGAGCGCTAAGCGCTCGAGCGCCGGCACGCCACGTGTCGGCACGTGGGCGCTTGGCGCTTGAGCGCTGGGGCGCCGACGAGAAAAAGAGGCTTTTAGCCCCAGAAATTCTCGAAAGAGAAATTAGGGTGGAGTGAAAACTCCTAAACTTTTTTGAAGCTGATGAAGGGCTTCTCCCTTTGAGCCCTAGTTCTTCTTCAAGGTGGGGTTTCTGGAGATGGGTCTCCTTCCTCCTCCTCTATTTGGCAGGATCTTGAAGATCAAGAGATGTGAGATGTTAAAAATCTCTTCTTTTTGAGATCTAATGGAAGATCTGAGTTCCCCTTTATGGGTTTTGTGGTGAAAAACTATTTAGTTTTATAAAATGAAGAGTAAAACTCTTGATTTAATTCAAAAGAAAGAAGAAGGTTTTAGAACCTTGAGGAAGGAGAAAGATCTCAGATCTAAAATTTTTTTTGGAGAGAGAAAAAAAGTTCTGAGATATTTTCATTATCCTTGCCTTTATAGGCTATACACTTTACACATAGCCCCTTGGGTTTCACAAAATGGCATTTTGCCTATCCCATGGCTCATGTGCTATTTCTTTTTGCACATAAGCCATGGGCTTTACAAAAATTTGGCTTTATGCCTATTTTTCTTACATTTATCCATAAAATAAAATAAAAGAAATACAACAAGATTATTTATTACAAATTTTTTATCTTGGCATGGGGGGAGGCCGGCCGCTTCAGGTTCGGGCTCGACCCGGGCATGGGCCCACTGGATCTGGGCTTGGGCCTACTTGGCTTGGGGTTGACTTTGATTTTGACTTGGTATACCGGGGTGTAAATTTTTACCCCAACACTGTGTAGGACTCTTAAGAATCGTCAATATGCCGGCAGTTGGTGATGATCATATCAAACACCCACAAGTTGCAAGCGGTCAGCTAAACGTAACAGCCACCCAGGTATTAAGCGATCAGAAGATCAATAAGCAAGCATGTACATTCTCCTGTGAATCCAATCAGACACTACCGTACAGTCCGGTCTCTTCGTCTGATATGTCGCATATCTAGTCTAGGGGTGGTAAACGTCAGACCCCAGTAACCGATAAGTCGTGCCGATGTGAGGCTCATAACAGGTCGAGAAACTACTGATAACACTTACCGGTAGATCTCCATAGCAGCCCTGGCCAGGGACTTCCAGTTATAGCCTATCGAGCACAGCGCAACATCAACCCCCAATACCGGGAGAGATGAAACCCCTCCTATCGCTCATTGCCTCCATGTGATTCGGGACTATACCCAAAAGCCACCGTTTTGCACGTTCTCTCAAACGTGGTAAGGTGGAAATCAAAGCACAGCTGGAATCACACAAGACTCTATGACGATCTCAGGTCTACAGACTAACCTGTACCAGTGTCACCAGAGAACTGCTATCTGACGATAGGTATAATACCATCTAGGAGTTCTCGGCCAGTCCGTTCAGTGTACCCAGTCTCCACTGAGCACCCGTACACCATCTTTGATGTCAAACACCGATGGATATAGGATCATCCATCGTCTATCATATGGGTCAAGATGTGTATACGCTAGTCTACTCTGGAGTATCGATGCCCTGTCTTGATACTCCCTCGAATAGGAACAGATATAGGATGTACTCGTTGACTCCCCTGGCCCTACTAGTATGATCTGCATCATAGTCCTAGTAGTCAAGTACATATCCTAAGGGCTTTATCAACATGTGAGAGTAAGACAGTAAACCAATACAAGTCAATATGTTAAGATAAAGTGAAACCAAATAGTATACTATCATGTCGAGCAAGAAATTCCTCTCTATATATATCCAAGCATCCACTAAAATATACATCATATGTACAACAATGGCCTCTAGGGCATATATATAACTAACACATTGCACGTAGCGCACATGGCGCTTGCGCATATGCCATTATGGGGGGCAGCTAAGGCCCTAACTTGGAGAACTAAGCTCCTATGGAGAACTAAACTCCTTTGAGGATTGAGTCCTCGCACGTGGTGCGCACATGCCGGACGCACGTGCGTTGCACGTGGTGCTCATGTGGCGGACGCACGTGCGTTGCACGTAGCGCACATGGCGCTTGCATATATGCGTATTATGGGGCACAGCTAAGGCCCTAACTTGGAGAACTAAGCTCTTTTGAGAATTGAATCCTATTTTTTCTAAGTGGTATCCCCTCTTATTTATATCGGAGTGGTAGAGAAGGGATTTCTCTTTTTCCCGACGTGGGACTAAAAATGTATCCCACATGTGGTAAAGCATTACGCAGACTATACGTGCATAACACATTTGCTCAGAACTTTTAATTCCGGAAGAGTTATAAGGCCCGTAATATATCAAATCGAAGGATTTTTCAAGAAGCTTTTGATGCTATCAGAATTTACCTGATTCTCATTCAAGAGTTTGGCAAAATACAGTCTGGAAAATACTGGCTTGCATTTTCTTAAGCGTATCATTGCCATTTGATACCTTGGGCTTTTTTGCGCAGAATTTTTTTGGCGGGAACAACCTTATTAGTGATATGTGAGAGTGTTTTAGTGAAAATATCATTGGTGTTAATGAGTTGTGAAGTTTCAAGCATTATTTTAGAATTTCAAATATCGGTTTTTCATTGAGTTTTGAAGTTCAAATGTAATTTGGAGTAACTAGGGATCTCTGAAAATTATTTAGAGAATACAGTGAGATGCTTGGACCAGTAGAAAACCACCGTAAAAACCTGAGCCCCCAACTCCATGCCGAAACTGCCAATTTATTCCCTAGGACCGCAATTTGCGGCCTTGTTGATGAGTTAGGGTGTAGGGTTTGTTCTGTAGCTTACACACTTGATAACTAAGCACACTTTATATGCTATTTTGTCCCAGATCACCTGAGTAAAAATCTGGGAGTAATTTCAGTTGTTTTTGGCAATATTTTTCGATATTTAAAACTTGGATTTTGAATATTTGTGCCTTGACTTGATCGTTCGACGTTCGTATATCGACATCGGGGGGTATTTTGTCGTTTTAGCACGCGTTGACTATATCTTCTAACTTATATGCGCTTCGCTCGTGATTTCAATTTCGATTTGGGTTTTTATACGATTTTGGTTATGATTTCGATTGTAGCTACAATCGCGTGGACTTCCGAGATGATGAAGAAGGGCAATGCATCCGTCAGCTTCGACTAGAGCGAGGCAATTAGGTGAGTAGATGTAAAACTATAGGAGAAGTCGGGTGGATGGCGTATAGCATCCCCGAAACCGTAGAGATTATGATAATATATATAAACTAGAATTATATACCTAGTCTAACTATATGTGATAATAGTACACTTAGTAGATGATTATACCCTTAGTCCCTGTTTCTTGCCAGTAGGCTACACACACATACATATATATAAGGGTATTTATGATATAAGTATATATGATATAGTATGATATAGCATGAGATGATATGATATGAGATGAAACGATATGATATGGGATGAGACGATATGATATGAGACGATATAAGATTGGTGTATGCGGCTATAGATCCGTACCATTTTGATTAGATGATATTGTACGAGAGTTATTCCATACATGTTATAATGAGGATCGATTGCCGATTATGGCCGATATTTATTTCGACTCGAGAAGTCTTGTTAATAGTTCAAAGTGGAAAATATGAGATGTTTAGAGCCATACCTACTTTCAAAACTAACGATTCTTTACATAATTTTAAATGATAATTTCAAGTGTGCGCTACGAATTTTCAAATGGTATCTATTTCAAAAATATCGTAGTCCCATATTTCAAAAACAACGTTTCGTGCTATTTTAAATTATAACTGTATGACTCATACGTAGTTGGATATTTTAATATTTGTTCACGTTACGATTTCATCATTCTGTATACGCTCGCATTTCGATTACTTATTTCTACATACACTCGCACTTCGATCATTCACGATATATATATATATATATTACGTTTATACCATTAGCTCTACTTGACTTCGTTTGTTAGGACACGCGCACCATTACCGATGACTTACATGTTGCATGTACACATACTCGTATGCTTACTCACACATCATTGGTAATTGCCATGCCACGTACATAGATAGAACTCGCTATGTCACCGTATCGCACTATACCCCGTCAGCATTTTAGATTACTGTTAGTACCCAGCACTAATTATGCTTTCTTTACATTGCTTATACGAACACGTTGATATGAACACACTTGCCATGCATTATATTATTGTTCTGTGACTTTACATGTTATTCCATTATTGCCATGTTCTTATGAGATTTTGTTTTCATGAGATTTCTGGTTTTGAGAAACCACATATATGATTTTATAAAACTTATGAATGTTTTAAAAACGTGGTTTTCTCTTGATATGATATTTCGGCATCCACCATGAGTTTTCTCGGTTCTGAGCTATGATCATTATCCGATTCGAGGAGTGAGAAGTCACCGTTTGTGGATACATGGTGGTCCCGGTATGGTACCCAGGGACAAGAAAATCGTATAGAAAGTCGTTGAGTCTGGATGGAAACACTACCTGCCGGTGATAGTATGCGACTCGGCGGATATCCAAAGGATATCGACCGGAATGATATGAGACAAATGGATATGAGGGCCGATCCGAGAGACGATGCCTGAGACATGAGGATTTTACGTGTCGATACTGGACACAGGATTTATGATGATTTCAAGTGTCGATGCTGGACACTCAGTGTTTTATGATGATACTCACCCCCGTTGTGCCATATTTTTCTTGCAGGACCGACCGCTCGGATCAGTAGCGGTTTGCTGGCACATTTCTTCTTTTGGGTGGTTGCTTGGTAGGTGGATTGCATTACATATCATAATCGCCACTTATATATTTTATTCATTTATAATCTAGTTAAAAATTCCATCTACCAGAATTAAATATTTGTGGACTTAAAGACCAGATTTGTATATTCTTTTGGACTCAGAACGAGACTTGTATATTATTCTTTACAGTTGAGTTGATGATATTTTTGGTATTTCTTTACTTTCTTTCATGTGTTGATTTTTGCCTTGGGTGTCGTATATATTATGTGGTTGTAATTCCGCTGTTTAGTGATGAGATAGCTCCTGATTGGGGATGCCGATATTATATTTGTGTATATATACTGGTTTTGATCGAAATTTACAAAGGAGGTGCTGCCAAAATTCCAAATTACGAAAATATTTTCAATCCTTAGTCTAAAACCCACTTGTATTTCAACGAACTTTACTTATACTTTAAAAAAAGGAAATTGATTTCATTTATATCCTTTTTTCAAACTTCACTTCCTCTATTTTCTTAAAAAGATTTAGATTCCTGGTTTTTGGCTTACTTAGGTTACAGTGGGGTCTTATATACTTCACGTGATTTAAGTGTCGGTCACGTGCTGTTTTCGGGTCATGACATAGCCAGATCGCTCAAATGGAAACACGTCACCAATAAAACATCAGAAAACTGTGACAATAATCGACATGTAAATCTTAAGTGTTTCATTAGGCACTGTCCCTTGGATTAGTCCTCTTTATCAATGGAATCCCCAGCTAAATCCACCGTGTCCATGATTTCTCACTGGTCGGAATGCTCCAGATATCCTCCGTGTCCAATACCATCTCCGGTATTGATCTATCTCACTAGGTTCCCCGTAACTCCCTATGGACTTCCTGCCCCTCGGTATCGTACTGGGTCTACCATGTATCCGTAATCGATTAACCCCTCTCTCGATTCAGATAATACTCATATCATCAAAACAAGAAAACTTAAGGTGGACGCCAAATCATCATATCAAGAGAAAACCGCATTTTAAAACATTCACAAGTTTTATAAACCACACCGCAGTTTTTCAAATCCATGGAAAATATCAAGTTTCAAAGAACACATATATAATTCATCTCAAGTTTATTAGAACACAACGCATCTATCATCTGTGCCATATTGGCAACAATCATATACAAATATCTATAATGATGGTATTCATATATCAAAATCATAATAGGTATTAACATATCTATATATAACAACATCAATCTTATCTAGCATGGTAATCCTACGGTGTCATAACAGACCATTGATGTGTAGTGTAACATGCGCGTCTGTGTTTTTTGCAACATAGCAATCATTGGTAGTCGTGCAGTGTTCTATCAGTGTATTCATATAAGCATGGTATCGTAAAGTAACTGTATAAACCATAAATATGGATAATATAACGTAGCGTAACAATAAGTAATCTACGCGCGAACGTATAACGAATCGAATAATCGTAATCTAAACGAGCGTTAGAATAGATAATTACTTACGAGCTATACAGTTATAGTTTAAAATGGAACGAAACGTTGTTTTCGAAATAAAGAGTCTACAGGGCTTTTGAAATAGATATCCTTTTGAAATTTGTAGTGCATTCTTAACATTACTATTTTAAAAGTAGAAAATGTATCGTTAGTTTTTAAAAGAGTATAGCTCAAACACTCATAATAATATCCCAATAGGGATTTTGCGAGTCAAATATATATCGGCTGTATCCGGCAATCTATCCTCATCACATCGTGTATGGAATCTCCATCGTACGATATCAACACTCATCCAACCAATATTAGTATGGACATCTGTTGCGTACGACACATACAATAAACATATATATGTACACACACACACATACATACATACATACATACATAAAGCCTACAAACATGAATTATACACTAATTACATAATCTACGACCCGTAGACTAATCTATCTCTAAGTATCCGGGTTACGTATATACTCTTTCTATACTTCCCTAGAATAAGTTCAGGGGTACTATACGCCATCCACCTGACTTCCCCCATAGATATAAATTTACTCACCGACGTCTCGAGCTAGTCGAAACCTACAACCACCTCGCCCATCCTTGCCATCTCGAACGTCCCTGTGATCGTACCTACAATCGAAATTACAATGAAACCGCATAAATATCCAAATCGAAAACGACACGACGAGCAAAGCGCACATAGGTTAGAACCTACGCTAAATACGACAAAATACCCCCGATGTCGACATACGAACGTTGAACGGTCAAGTCAAGATATAGAAATCCAAAAACCCGAGTTTAAAACCGTAAAACATCATCGAAAAACTACCTAAGTGCTCCTAAATTTGGATACAAGGAATCTGGGACAAAAAGGGGTATGAAAAGGAACTATTTATTAAGTGTGTAAGTTACCGGCCCGACCCTAACCCCTAAATCTACACGGGGGTCGCAAATCTCGGCAAAGCTTAGCCTGGGCCGGGTGTTGTGGCCTCTTGCTTGTGTGGTGGTCTTCTACTTGTCTGACTAGGACAATAGGATACACTATTTATTTTACAAAGGTCTTAATTTGCACCAGATTTAATATGAACTTCAAAAAATCCATAAAAACATTGTTTTTAAAACTAAAACCATATTGAATTAACAATATTTGCATCAAAATACCCTTAATTATACCCTACAAGTTGAAATCACCAAGTGACCCGCTACTACATTCATCACAACAAATGGCCCTATCAAAAATCCCAATTTTAATATAAAAACTTCATTTTACCATGGCTAAATACATTAAAACATGTAGAACTTGAAGTAAAGAAGGGTTTTTACCAAATCAAGTGGGAGCAAGCGGAGATCAAGGCTCTTGATCGGTCACTTGAAGAGCTTGGGAGGGTTGTGGCTTCACTTGAAGACTTGAAGGTGTTCTTGTTTGAAAAACTAGGCCAATTAGAGGGTTTTGATGAGGAAGGTTAGGGTTTTGGTGTAGGGATTTGAGTTTGGGAGGAGAGGAGATATTTGGATAAGAGAGAATGTGGGGGAGAATTATGGGAGGAAGAGAGAAAATGCGCTTTAAAAATATTTTAGGATATTTTGTTTGATATTTGTGTTGAGTTGTGGTGAGGGTGAGCTATAATATATATTAACATATTCTCTCTCTCTCTCTCGCACACAAATAAAACATACAAAAATCATTTAAATCCCATATCTTTTCTCAAAACAAAATACATGCCATCTTTAAAATATCTCATATTTTTCATTTTTCCCAAAATAATTATATTTTTACGGATACTAATCCGAAAACCCAAAATCCATACGTGATATTATTTTCATAAACCCATAATATCCATATTTAAATTATAAAATAATATTTATAATTTTCAAAATGTTACAATATCTTCCCCTTAAAGAAATTCAGTCCCTGAATTTAAACTTAACCAAAATCTTTAGAATATTTTGTCTACTCAAATCAAATCAACTCAATGGGGCTTCGAAACCATACACAAGCCAGAGATACCATGGCACAACGCGTGCACATGAAAATCAAAAGTATGAAACTTCCATAACTGTAACTCTAGCAGGCACTGTGAGAAGCACACAAGCTATGATGCAAAGTAAAAAATGCGAAATCGACTGTTTAAATCAAGTACACAATCATAGCCCTAACCGTAGTGTAATATCTATAGCACACGACCAAGCTCAAATATAATCAAAGCTATAATATATCTCCTCAAATGCAATGCACGGAAAAAAAATCAACCTCAACAAGTTTGCACAAAAACCAAACCACGTGCAATAGGTGTGCACAAAAGAAACATTAAGTGCATCGGGGTGCGCGAAATCAATATCAAGTGTATCGGGGTGCACAAATCAATACCAAGTGTATCAGAATGCATGAAATCAACATCAAGTGCATCGGGGTGCACAAAATCAATATCAAGTGCATTGGGGTGCACGAAATCAGTACCAAGTGTATCGGGTTGCACAAATGAATACCAAGTGCATCGGGGTGCACGGAAACATCGATATGTGCATGTGGTGTGTACAAAACAATATCAAGTGCATCTAGGGTGTATGAAAATATCAACCAAGTGCAACTGATGTGCATGAAAACATCAATCTAATGCATCTGGTGTGCATGAAAATTTCAATCAAGTGCAACTGGTGTGCACAAACATCAATCAAGTGCTGCTACCGTGCATGAAAATCTCAACTAAGTGCATCTGGTGTACATAAAATCATATGTGTGACTCTCAAATCATCAAAACACATAAGTTAAAACAAAGGACGTCGAAGTATCCCTTCTTCAATGTTGGAAAATGTAATACTCGAATCACCAAAACACAAATAAAAAACAAATGACATTGAAATACATCTTTTTCAATGTCAAAAGGTGCCTGTACACTCGGAGTTGGCAGAGCAAGGATTCCCACTTACTCTGCCCATGGTTTGGAGTCATTTGTCTCTAGATCCTTGTTCTTTCAGCAAAACAATAAAACCATGGTCTCTCGATACAATCGCCCGGTGAGGAGTAGCGACGGAAACTGCCCCGCTCTGATGCCTCTCTGAACACCTCCTGGCCAAGCAACCTGGCCTTTCGCAATGTAACATGTCAATGACGGGGCCTCTGTCCTTCTGAGTACGTGCCATACAACTGGCCCTGGGTCCAATCTTTATCACTATAGCATCTCGGAAAGAACCCTCCATGGCTTCTGCCGATATCATCTCTGCCGAACTGCCTGGAAACTGGCACTTTTTAATGAATCCGCTTCCGTTTCGGAACAACTGCAATCTCATCAAAACTTTCCTCTGAAAGTGTGGCCGTATCCAACACCTCTGCATACGTATCAAATCTCTAGCACCGATGGAGAGGAACGGCTATGCATCGAGACCTCGCATGAATCTCTTAATCCACTTCTCTTCAGTATCAACCAAGAAGAGAGCATATCGCTATAGCTGTGCAAAATGCAAGTTATACTACGTTATGATCATGTCCGGAGTCTTACGCAAAGACTCGAAACTACGAATTCAGCATCTCTGACACTCTGTGGAATAAATCTGGCTAAGTACCCCCTCGAGAACTCGTCCTGAGTCATCGAAGGAAGATCCACTACTCAACCCCTCTCGATCGACTAATACCAGGTCTGAGAAAGACCCTTTACACGGAAACTAGCCAACTTCACTATTCTCGCATCGGAGCATCACAACGAACTAAATATCCTAGCCTTCCTATCTAGGAATGACTAAGGATTCTTTGTCATATCCATGCCCATAAACACCGGTGGCTTCAGCTTCATGAATTCTGGAAGCAACATCTTGATAATCTCAGTAACGACTGGTACGATTGTCTGAACAATAGGCAACACAACGATCTACGTAGTAGACTGAACAACATTAAGCCTCCAAATCCGGCTAATCTCAAGCAATGACCCGACCACCTAGCGTAGATCCTAAACACTCACCTTTAAACGAGAAATCCAAACATAAAAGGATAAATAACATGTTCTTGTGTCACTGGGATATCACCCTAATCAGTCATCGTCTCAGACGAGCCTGCCCTGACCTTGTCTCTTGCCGCAGCCATCCTGGCTTGTGTAGACATGGTGACTGGAACCACAACAATTATCGATAAGGATAGATCAACTGAACGAATATAAGAAAGGATCTCAAGATATATCCTAAGGTCACTTAAGCGGAGTATCGTATCGTAAATATGCCGCGGAACATATGTACGGTACATCACTCTACTTAGTACCCACTCCTTCATACCAAAGTCAACCTACAAAAGTTTGGGTGTAAAACCCCCAAAGTCAAGTCTAAATTCCGTAAGGTTAAGCTTAGGTCTCTAAAGGCTAAAACCTAGACCCCACATAGTCAAACCTAGACTCAACAAAGGTTAAACCTAACACTCTGATACCAATTTTGTCACGACCTAGAAAAAGCACGTGACTGGCACTTGAATCACATGAAGTCTATAGGACCCCACCGTAACCCAAGCAAACCAATACCAGGAATCTAAACCCTTTTTTATAAGGGACATAGTGAAGGTGTAGTTTTGAAACGGTTTCATAAATAGAATCAAGTTTCTTTTGAAAATATGAGTAAAGTTTAATTGAAAACATTTTCTATGTTTGAAAATTGGGCATCACTTTCTTTGTAAATTTTGAATAAAACCACATATACGGTATAATATATAATAAGTATCCCCAACGGGAGCTAGCTTCCACGTCGAAACGGTGGAGCAACTACGCAGTTAATATACGACACCCAAGATGAAGAATAGTGTCACGCCCCACTTTTCAGAAGACGGTGACGGTACGTGACGAGGCCCGTAATGTATTTACTATGATAAGGTCATTTTCCTTAATAAATACATTAAGCGTATGTATGCAATATAACAATTTGCAAGAATAACAAGAGTAATAAAGCTAAACAGTAACTTTATTTACATTCAAATTTCAAATGCAACTGTCTGAAATAAAAGATACAACGATTGAAAGGTGTCTAAACAATGGCATATAGAAAGTAAGTGCAAAAAAGGAACTAGTAGTCAGGCTGGGTGGTGAGTTGGACCAAATCCTCCTGCTTCGGCTCTATCTCCTCAGAGTTCGGTCGTCCTGACGAACATTCTAAGAAAAAGAAACAAAGAGGAATGTCTTCTGCGAACTAGCGCTCGGTAAGTCCCCAAAAGAATTAATTAATGACAAATTAAGGTATACAAAATGAATAAAAACCAAGTAGAAATGAATAGGTAAAGGTTTATGTAGAAATTTTTTAATCATGTCATTCATGTGTATAAGGGTCGCAATTCTAACGTGGTTATTTATAGTCTAATAAGGAAAGTGAGCGTAGTTCAATTTACCCCGAGGACCAAAGATACAAGAGGGTATAAAGCTCCGTTATTACCCATGGAACAACGACACGAGATATTTAAGTGGTTCCTTTTAAAGTGACATCTCGTTACACGACAAACGCTCCTTACCAGTCTACCCCTTATCTCCATGTATATTATTGTATAGTTCAAGTTTACAGATCTTGGCCGAATCCATGAATATAAGAATTCAAGTTCAGGTTCAAGTTGTATATGTCAAGTTCATGTCAAGTTATATTCATGGTTCGGTCAAATCAAGTGTTCAAGTTCAAGTTGGTACATTAGAATTCAAGTTCAAGGGTTCAGGTTCAAGGTCAAGTATTCATGTTTGGGTTTGAGTTGGATTCGAGTTTTGAGTTTAAAACAAGTTCGAGTTTGTATTCGAGTTATAGTCAATATCTTATGAATGGATTTAACTTTTGAAATTCTTAAGTTTGGGAATAATCGGATAACCACGGCACATGGGCGGTAGGATTTGTGTCTTTTTCCAAGATAACAGCGATTGATAATTCCTTTAATTTGCAGTGTTATCTGTTCGGCACGATTTATTGCATTTTAATACCTCTCATTTTCTATTATTTTGTCAATAAACAGTGCTATTTAATCTATGTCTACTCATCAGTACAGATTACAGATACACAAAAAAAACACTGGAGACAGTACACAACATGCACAGAAACGACGGTTTTTAGCCGGAACTGCAAACGGGACAGAATACATATTAGATTGAATGAGTTTGCAACAAATAAAGAATTGTGTACAAAAATAATTCTTGTTTTGGTCCAACATGGTCATGTGTGAACAAGTGTGAACATGGACTTGACTAAATACATTAAGGGGGCAACACCATCATGGTGTTATGCAAGTGGGTGCACCAATGGGCATGGTAATGAGTACTTGAAAAAGAGTTGATTTGAAATGTAAATCATTGCAACTTGATCACTTGCTTTCTCTGTTCATCACTCTAGATTTCACCCATGTGTGAATTAAAATAAATTGCAACTACATGGAGATGAACAAGTGAACAGAAGACTATACACAAAATGTTGGCCCCAGTATCCAAAACATGGACGCAATTTTAATCTATTTTGCCGCAATTTGCGGCCATGTCAAAGCCAATTTGGCTCGTGCAACTTGTGTGGGTCCCTGGTGGTCTTGTCAGTCCATTGATATATGCAACTTCTGCTTCTTCAAGTTCTATAAATAGCAGATCGGTTTGTGAGGAAGGGATGTACATTTTCACTATTTATAACCACTTTTGATAAAATTTTGTAGTTCTTGTGATTTGATTGAGTTCTTTGCCTTCCTCTAGTCTTGCAACTTCTATCTTTGAGCTTGCAAGATTAGATTTTTGTAATTGAATTCATTTGCTTGTACTTAGATTCCATTTCAATAAAGGCTTTATTGAGTTCAAATTGTGGTTCTTGTATCTTTTCTTTATTTCTTTTTTTGCATTCTCTTTTATTAGCTCATTTGTGTTTCTTTTACATGATGTGTGAGTAGTTTTTTCACTTAGGCAATGGTAAGGTAGGTTGATGAATGGCTTGCCTTCCAACCCCTCATTCTTGATTCTTAGCACTTTTTGCACTTCTTTTGTTAACATGTGCAATATTATTGTGTTATTGCTTGATAGGATATGTTGTTCTGAATGGTTGCAAATCAACCTTTTACACATATCATATTCCTTCTTTACATATCAGTTTTGTTGCATTAAGAATTGAATTTGAAAGGAGTGTAAAATTTAGCTAAGTGTAGTGAACTAGCTAGATAGAACATATAGTCATATAAGCATATGTTCTATACTTGCTAAGTTCACTTAGCTCACTTTATCCTCATTTCATCCAAAAACCTTGAAAATTTGTAGTTTTTTTGCTCCAATTTTGATATCGTATCCTAAAACGATACTTTATAATCGGTTTAGATGTGGCATGCTTTTTATGTCAAATAGAAACTAGAAATGGATGTTGAATCAAGATTGAGAGTTGTGGGTAATGCCATAAGTCAATTAACCAAATCTTAGCTTAAGTTTTTCCATATATATCATTTTATTCTTCACATCACTTCTTTTGTATAAAAACATGACAAACTCAACCTCTAAATCTTTTTTTCTAACTCAAAAGAACGTCGTGATATCCATTCCCTGTGGATCGACCCATACTTGCCGGATTGTGTCAACGCACCGTGCACTTGCGATATTTTATAACTCGAGAATCACTTCATGCGAATCTTTTAATCAAAAACCGACATATCCGATATTGTACCATATCCTTTTCAAAAGCACGACATCGTGAATCTCCAACAAATTTTTGGCGCCGTTGCCAGGGAATGGCAACATCATGAATTTTATTTTGAGTTATCTCTGTATATACTTTCAGAAAACAAACAAAAAATCGAAAAAATGTTAAAACAACACAAATTTAAGACTTTTGTAAAATTTTGCTCTCTGTTTTTGATCTGTTGTTTCTATGAATGTTATTGAAATATTTTACATATAAAAAGGAGACACTAATAGAACTAGGAGAACACACCAAGCAATTGGAGCCAAACCATCACAAATTGGCTGCAATTTTAATCCCTTTGGCTGCAATTTGCGGCCTGTATGTGACATTTTGCACCAATTCTTTTGTGTTTTCTCTATTATTCTGTTATTGATATATTGTAATGTGCAAATTTTCATGATTATGTGTTTACAGCACTTCGGCCATAAATATCGTATTGTGCACTAAATATCGTATTTCCGACATTTTCAGACTTCGACGAAATTACGAACTACGACTATACGGAGCTAGGAGCAGATTCAAGAATAAGGCGTTAAGGAGTTATAGTTCCAAAGATCCGGGTTGTTTGACCTGCGCAAGCGAACACTCAAGCATTCATGGATCAACTCAACGGGAGTTTTTCGACCTAAAATTTGAGGTACGTACTTTTCTAAAAACACTTCCTCTCAAATCCAACGCTCCAATACTTCGATTTTCTGCAGGATTTCTTTTCAAACTCCGCCACACAAATGCCAAAGAGAACTAAACGTATTTCTTGCAGCGCGCCGCTTATAACTTAAAAAACGATTGATTGATGATTTTAACAACTTTTTATTGTTTGGGCATTGCATGAATTTAATACGGATTTAAGGGCAATGAACCCCAACAAGATACGGTAAGGGTTTCATCACCCTTCTCCGTGGCCCATAAACCAAAAAGAACGAGCATTTTTCACACCCCGAGTAATATTAAAAGTAATTAGACTTTCATCCTTTAAGGATTTCGTGCTCAATAAGGAAAAGTTGATTGTATTTCAAACACCGCCCATTATTATATTGTTCAAGAAGTGTCTAGAAAAGTGTAAAAGGCGCAACCATCGAAAGAGAGAAGGTTATTCTAATTAAGAAACTTCACGAAAGTGTTGGACAACCTCCCTTCCTCTCTGCACTGACCTGTCTTCTTGATCAGTCTATCATAGGCCCGTTTCACGATACACTTTTACTTCACAAATCAAGTTTTTTTAGCAGGTCTAGTTGACCTAGGTAAACCCTAGATTGTTTAAGTGTGTGAAGTGTGTCATGATTGTGTTATGCTGTGCCTTTTTATGTGATATTTATCGTTTTTGAATATCTATATCTATCTATATATATATATATATATATATATATATATATAAACAACACAAAAATTAGGATTTGTAAACAACACTTTCTTCCATTCTTTTAGTCTTATCCTAACCGCATTCAGATAGTGCATGTCAGCTTGGACTAGAGATTCAAAATATCGATTGGTCCGATTCCAGACTATATCTTCTGACTCTTCTTTACCATCGGATTTCTCGGAACCGTCCGAGACATTCTAACCTTCTACTTTTTCGGAGCCGTTCGATTCTATTCTTCGTTCGCATTCACCTTTTTCTTCTCCCACATCACCGACGATGACGGAATAAACAATCATAGAGCAGGAAGAAGCAGCATTGCAGGACAGATGCTACCCTCGCCGTTCATCCCTGCCTTCGTACATAGTATTGCCCACCATCACGGAAAATAACAATGAAATCAAACCGCAATTCATACCGCTACTCCCAAAATTCCACGGATTCGAGTCCGAGGATGCTTACCTTCTAATCAGTGAATTCGAGAGAGTATGCGCTATGATGAAAATCTAAGGAGTAGGTGAGGATGTTGTTAAGCTCAAGTTCATTCCTTTTGTGCTTAAGGATAATGCGAAGAGTTGGTTAAATAGTTTGCCAGCTCGATCGATTACGAAGTTGGACGACTTTGTGAAAGTATTTCTCAAGAAATTTTACCCTATTCACAAAATGGTGCGAATCCGAAATGAAATTCACAATTTCAAACAAAAAGATGGTGAAATCTTTTGGAAATGCTTAGAAAGATTCAAGGCTATCTTAATCAAATGTCTCCACCATGGTTTAGAACAATGGAGGCTTTACCAGATTGTCTATGAGCGTTTAGACTCCAGTTCACGTATGATGTTAGAATCCATGTATCAATGCAAATTCCAGAGTTATGGTACTAAGGACGCATGAAACATTTTAGAAGAACTGGCTGATAAAACCATTCAGTGGGAGAGTGTGAGTGAGAAACCATCATTGTTGACTAGGGGCGGTGCACACATAGTTGACACCTCTATAGAAGCCGAAGCAAAAATCGCCGCTCTTGTACGGCGAATGGAAGTTTTAGAGGGAAAAAATTCACCGTCACCAGTTAACCAAGTCTCTCAAATAGTGTGTGCTAATTGTCAGCATCCTAGCCACATAGGGTCCCGGGGAAACGAAAACGTTAATGTACTTTATCAAAACCAGCGCCCCAGGAACGGCCCTTTCTCACAAACGTACAATCCTGGTCGGAAGAATCATCCTAATTTCGCTTGGAATCAGGCACCTTTTCAATACAACAATTCAAACCCGCCTTTCTAACAGTTTCAAAATTTGAATTTTCAAAATCAGAAAGTGGGATATTCTAACAACCATCCCTAACAGCCGAATCAGCCCAACCCAATCTTTACACCCCCTAGGTTCGTCCAAGACGACAAGAGAGTGTCAACCATTGAAAAGGGGTTGGATGCTTTGATTAAAACCTCTGCGCAGACTACATCTAGTCTGACTACTTTCATGCAAACGTCTGGTCAGTTGCATAGCACTAACACACAAGCGATAGCCAGGCTATAAATTCAAATCAGTCAACTCGCTACTGCAGTGAATGAACATGAAAAGAAAACATTCCCTTTCCAACCGGTGACAAATCCGAGAGAACAGAAAAACCACAATGCTCATGTTGTTCAACAGAACAACGTTGAGAATGTGAATGTCTTCACCGTCCTAAGGTCAGGACGCATGATTGACAATAAGGTTGTCAAACCTAATGACTCATCCAAACGTGCGGTTGTCAATTTACCGGCACTTATCTTATCACCTGTTCCTGCTTCCGGTCCTTTTACTTCTTCGTCTTCTTTACCTTCTTCCTCTTCGTCGTCAGCTGCAAATCCTTCAAAATAACCAGATTTACTGCTGCAAATTCGTCCAGTTGTTCCAGCTAGAACGCACACGCCTTCTACACCTCATCCATCTACAACTTCTTTGAACCAAATGTTTGATCCCAAGGCTCCCTATCCCAATATGTTAAAATCAAAGAAGCCCTCTGCAAGTATGGAAAATGTGTTAGAAGTCTTCAAACTTTGTGAAGTCGACATTCCGTTGTTGGACATGGTCTAACAGGTCCCGGCGTATGCTAAATTCCTTAAAGATTTGTGCACACAGAAGCGACGCACGAATGTGCCTAAAACAGTCTTCTTGGCCGCCACTCTAAGCGATGTCTTGTCTAAATCCATTCCAATAAAATATAAGGACCCTGACTATCCTACTATTTCTTGCACTATCGGGGACAAGCAAATTAATCGAGCATTGTTAGACTTAGGGGAAAGCGTGAACCTGCTCCCTTACCTAGTTTATGAACAATTAGGTTTAGGAGAATTGAAGCCGACCAAAGTGACTCTGCAATTAGCAGACCGATCAACAAAAATATCGAGGGGAGAGATCGATGACGTTTTGATTATGGTCGGGAAATTCATATTCCCCGTAGATTTCATCGTACTAGAGACTGAACCCGTCACCAATCCCAGCAGTCGGATTCCAGTTATACTGGGGCGGCCTTTCCTAGCTACATCCAACGCATTGATCAATTTTCGTAATGGATCTATGAAAGTCTCTTTTGGAAATATGACGATTGATCTTAATTCTTCAGTCTTGGAAACCAAGCGAGTGAAAGACATGATGACACATATGAAGTCAACGCTGTACACGATATGTCTGAGGATAAGAAATACAATACAAGGAAAAACATCTCACACTCAATTAAGAGAAGTGTCATTTCATGGTCAAACACGGCATTGTGTTAGGTCACATCATCTCTGAATATGGCATTGAGGTTGATAAAGAAAAAATCGACATCATTTCAAGTCTCCCACCTCCACGGACTGTCCGTGACATCATGGCATTCTTAGGCCACGTCGGTTTTTATAGGCGTTTCATCAAGGATTTTAGCAAATTGGCTAGATCCTTGACTTCTTTGCTGGCTAAGGATATTCCCTTCGAGTTCAATTCTGAGTGCCTTACTGCGTTCAAATTGCTGAAATCGGAACTCACTTCCGCTCTGATCTTAAGTGCACCAGACTGGAATGAACTTTTCGAGCTGATGTGCGATGCTTCTGACTTTGCGATAGGTGTTGTCTTAAGACAGCGATTTGAAAAGAAACTGCACATGATCCACTATGAGAGCAGGACGTTGAATGATGCACAGCTAAATTACACCACCCCCCGAGAAGGAATTCTTAGCTATCGTATATGCACTTGAAAAATTCCGTCCATATTTGATCGGGACCCATGTCACAATTTACACTGATCATTCTGCACTTAGGCATCTCTTTATAAAAAAGACGCCAAAGCCAGATTGATACGTTGGATTCTCCTTCTTTAAAAGTTCGACTTGACCATCAAGGAAAAGAAAGGAACCGACAATGTTGTTGCCGATCATCTGTCTCGCTTAACAAATGCACTAATCGAGAAAATTCCAATCAATGAACAATTCCCAGATGAACAACTTCTCTCCGTATCAAGTGAACACTGGTTCGCTGATATTGTGAACTATCTTATCACCGGAGAAACACCTTCTTTTTGGTCGAATCAGAACAAGTCAAAATTTCTCTCCCAAGTCAAATTGTTCTATTGGGATAACCTTACCTGTTCAAGTACTTTCCTGATCAGATCATTAGAAGATGTGTTTCCATCTCTGAAATGAGAAGTGTGTTATCTTTTTGTCATGACCAAGCTTGTGGGGGACATTTTGGACCCAGAAAGACGGCTGAAAAAGTTTTGCAAAGCGGCTTCTATTGGCCGACGCTTTTGAAGGATGCTTTCAAATATTGCAAAACTTGTAGCCGATGTCAGCATATGGGGAAGATTGGAAAACGAAATCAGATGTCCCTAAATTCACTTCTGATTGTAGAGATTTTCAATGTCTGGGGTATCAATTTCAAGGGGTTGTTCCTAAATTCTTTCGAGAATTTGTACATCTTGTTGGCTGTGGACTATATAAATGGGTGGAGCCAGTGCCTTGTCGAACCAACGATAACCAGGTTGTCGTGAAATTCTTAAAAAAGAATATCTTTTCTCGGTTCGGCACACCTCGCACCATCATCAACGATAATGGAACACATTTTTACAACCGATCTTTTAAATCACTGATGAAGGAATACTCTATAAGCCACAAATTTTCAACGCCTTACCATCCTCAAACTTGCGGTCAGATTGAAGTCCCTAATAGACAGATTAAACAGATTCTGGAAAAGACTGTCAACCACAACCGTAAGGATTGGTCGTTGAAGTTCAATGATACGCTTTGGGCGTTTCGCACTGCCTTCAAAACAAATTTAGGTATGTTTCCATACCGACTCATCTTCAGCAAAGCATGTCATCTTCCTATTGAATTGGAACACCGTGCATTCTGGGCAATCAAAAAGCTCAATGTCGACCTAGAAAAGGCCGGTGAGGCACGCAAACTTCAAATGAACGAGCTCGATGAGATACCCAATGATGCGTATGAGAACGCCAAACTCTACAAGGAAAAGACGAAAGTCTTTCATGATAGGGAGATTCTCCGAAAAAATTTCACGATAAGCCAAAAGGTTCTACTATACGATTCCAGACTTCATTTATTTCCAGGGAAATTGAATTCACGATGGACCGGTTCATTTCTTGTGCGCATCATCTTTCCGTATGGTGCAGTCAACATCGAAGATCCACACTCTGGCAATACTTTTAAAGTCAATGGCCAGCATTTGAAGCCATTCTTAGAAATGCCGGTGGAAACAGGGGAGCTCATGTTCTTGCATGAGCTGCGTTATCTCAATTAATCACATCCACACATCTTGTATATACAAGTTTTGCCTCTTTTGAGTCTTTTTATAAATATTTGTTATTTTTTAAATCACTTTGGGGGGGCTAATATGAAAACTGCCTTTAAAAACACACCCACACCTAAACCGAGACCCCATCTCGGTTTTCCCCCAAACCTCAAAACCCTTTCTTTTTTCCCAACCTCCTTTCCCAAGATCCACCCACAAATCCACTGTTTGGCCCCTGAAATATTCATTAGGGCCGCAAATTGCGGCCAGATCAACCCCTATCTCAATGAGATTTTTTCCATTGTAAGATCATCTTCTTTTCTGTTCGAAATTATATGCAAAATCTGTCAATCTTAAATATGGTGGTTTTCGAGTGTGAAAAGAATTTTTTTGAGATCTTCTCCGATGAAACTTACGGGGAGTATTTTTACGATGAAATTCGTCAAAGGGGGTGTGATTTCCTAGTCTATAAAAGCGACGATCTCTTTGCAATAAAAGAATTGGTTGAGCATTTCTATGAAGGTTTGAGAAATGGCGAGCCCGGATAAGGATATGTTGAGTTTTTCTTTCGAGGAAGACGAATAATTTTTCAACCGAAAACGATCTCGAGAGTAACCAACATTCCGATGAGGCCTAAAAATCAACAGGCAAACGAGTTGGCTGTTTATCGATCTCTTTTAGGCAATTTCGTAGAATTGAAGGACAAGGGTTTAAACCCCGCATAGATGTACCGGAATGTGCTTGCGGTTTGCCGATGGGAAAACCACAACATCAGGGGTATTAGCCGTGTTTCCTCCTTTCCGGCTGGAGTAGGGCATATTGTTCATTGTTTAATGGAAAAAGATCACCACTTTTGTGTTGTGACCCAATTGTTCAGTACAATGATGGAGGCGGTGGCTCAGAAGAAATCCTTGTTGCCAGTCCTGGTGACCCTCATTTCCAAGTACTACATGGCGAGGGAAGAGTTCAATGGATATGCGGCCTCTTATGCACATTGGCCAGTTAAGACAGAGCGGATTTCACGGGGATATACAGGTCGTCATTACGAACAAAAGAATTGGACAAGGGAGAACCCGAGCGAGCATCCTGATTCTACGGAGGCACTTCTTCACGAACCTAAACCAGATAATGAGAAGGACTTGCAGCGCTTGACATTTCGAAGCATCCGGCATATGCTGAAAAAGCAACAAAAGATGCAGGAACAATTAGATAAAATTGAGGCGGCTCAGCAAGCAACATAAGAAGAAGTAAGTGGCAGTAGGAAGGAAAAAGGGAAATCAAAAAGACAATGAGGACATTGTCTAGTTTGAGTTTGAGGGTAATGGGATGAGTTGGTTCATGTATATAGCATATAATTGCATTTGCACGTTTTCTGCATTTTAGCACTTTCTTTCCTGTATTTTTTCCCTTTATTTTCATATAGTTTGCATTGAATATTTGCTTTTATACTGCATTTTACTTATTGTACTGAAAAAATTTTAAAATGAAAAAAAAAAAATTAGTGTTAAATTTTCCTTTTTTTGTATATACAAAAATCCAAAAACCATAAAAACATGAAGAAAAAATTTCTAAAAACCATAAAATCTTTGTCGTTAAGTTAACTAGTGGGAAAATCTAGTTTCGAAATATCAACGGTTTGTGTTTGATAAGTTTGATATAACTAGATCTTACTTTAGAAATTGAAAACCCGAAACGATAACTCTTCTTTGAAATTTATTATAGATAAAATACGTCATTTTACATCACCATACACGTGTCGTAAAATTTTTGAGAAACGAGAGAACAAATTTTTTTTTACATGTCATAAAAACTTTTACAAGATCGATAAATCTCTTTAGGACCAAACAAGTTGTTTGGAGATACGTAATATCAAGAATAGTTCATAAAGTAAGGTGAATATAAAATGGTATTATTGAAATTATAATAGAGACCAAGTCTGAAAAATAACCCATCTTGATTCTTGAGTGATTATACACCCATATCTACATAAAACATGTCTTTTGATCTAAAAAAAAGAAAAATCAATTGTATTTCCGTTCGTATTATTTTGAGATTTTGACATATAAAATAAGTCCTTTTGTTTTAGGGCCTAAGTGACTTAGGCAATTAAGTCCGCCGGGGTGTTTTCACACCTAATGTCCTAAAACCATCTGGTTTGGGTGAATTGACTCAAAGCTCGCTAAGAAATCTAGAAAGTCTGTTTTAAAACAAAGTTAAGCAAGTGTTCTTTCCGAGTTAAAATTTCTCACGGTTCTCTGTGTAAGAATAATCTTGATTTAAGACTAGTTTACTATAAAAATACTTTTTAAATGAAGAAATACAGATAAAAGACTATTGTACGTTCATGAGGGTGTGTATGATACAAAATCAGGTAATAGGTGGAGTGAAGAATAAAACTCAGTTCTCTGTTGAAGTTAATAGAAACTCTGATTTGAAACCAAACTGGAGAACGAAACTTGAAAAAACTTAAGTCTTAAACAAACTAGTGTGATCCTTCGGAAGTTTTTGGTCCATTTTTAACATAAACTTGTTTACCGCCGAAAGCCGGAAAGACGTTCGTTTTGCCTGAATTTGGGGGCAGATACTATTTGGATTTATCCGTCTACCTCTCCGAAGATACCAAGTTGATTTATGGCACCGTGTATCGGAGGTTTGGATGGATGCGGCCGTTGTAGCAGACTTCGTCAGATTTCCCCTCGTTTGCGAGGGATTTTTGATTGTGGAGACGCTCTTCCCTGCAGGCGCAAGCCCCTGCAGTTAATTACGTTACCACGCAGCTCCAGATGTTCACTTCATGTCGTGTGTGTTTGTTTTATTTTTTGGTTGCCCGTGGATTGTATACGAAGACTGATTTATGTTGTCGCCCGTAGGGCGTGGATTAGTCCAAATCCGTATTCTCTTAGATTTGGGTTTAGTAGATTTAAGGCTCGTTAACCTCGTTTGAGATTAAGATCAACTTAAATGTTTGTTAAGGACACATTAGTCTAATTTTAGACTAAGGTCTACTTAACGGGGGTTTGGGATCATTTTTGATCCAATGAAAGAGCATTTGGGCTCTATCATTTTAGTTTAGAGACGTTACGGTCCGCAATTTAGTTTTAAGGACGTTGCGGTCCACAATTTAGTTTTAAGGACGTTGCGCTCCAAAGGGTTTATGGTTTGTTGGTTTGGGGGTATACCCAGAGCTATTGGTTTTTGGGACCCTCCACCTCTCTGAAGACGTTGAAGAATTACAACGACATATATCAGAGGTGTGGAGAGATATACCCTTGAACCAATGGATATTCGTCAAAAGATCGGTGGTCTTGTTTGGGACTAAGACCAGTTTGGAAAAATAAAGAGCACATGAGCTCGGTTGATTAGGAATTTGGCTAACTTGGGCTCAGCCCGCTGAGTCTCTGTCGTTTTGTATTTCAATAAAGTGTTAGAAACTTACTAGGACACAGTCCTTTCTCTGTGCACATAATACTAAACATTTATGTGAGTACTGACACTTACACATTGCTTCGCTTTTCCTACTTTCTTTTTGTTTTTGTTTTTTTACATGAGTGTTGAACACTCTTTATGGCACTAGGCTCTTCTTGAGGAGTGTAGAGTGCTCAATGTTAAGTAGCGCCCACATGAGGGGCACGTAGAGCGCTTGGCGCTGAGCGCGGACCATTAAGTGCTAAGCACTTTTTATTGAGTAGCGCCCACATGAGTGGCATGTGGGGCGCTTAGCGCTGAGCGTCAGAATTTGAGTGCTAAGCACTTCTTTTTTTAAGCAGCGCCCATGTGAGGGGTGTTAGTTATATGTATGCCTTAGAGGCCATTACTGTACATAGGATGTATATTGTAGTGGATGCTGGGACGTATATAGGGAGGACTTTCTTGCTCGACATGATAGTATGCTATCTGGTTGAACTTTACCTTAACGTGTATACTGATTGTCTCTCTGTTACATGTTGGTAAAGCCCTTAGGATCTGTACTTGACTACCTGGACTATGATGCGGATCATACTAGTGGGGACATGGTAGTCCATAAGTACATCCTTCAAAGTCCCTAGTCGTGGGTGTATCGAGACGGGGCATCGATATACCAGAGTAGACTAGCGTATACCTTCTCGACCTATACAGATGGGCGATGGATGATCCCATATCCATTGGTGTTTGACATCGGAGATGATATACGGGTGCTCAGTAGAGACTGGGTACACTGGACGGACTCGCCGAGAACTCCCAGATGGTATTATACCTCACGTCAGATGGCAGTTCTCTGGTGACACTGGTACAGAGTAGTCTGTTGACCCGAGATCGTCATAGAGTCTTGTGTGGTTCCCACTATGCTTTGATTTCCATCTTACCACGTCCAAGAGGGCGTGCAAAACGGTGGTTTTTGGGTACAGTCCCGAGTCACATGGAGGCAATGAGCGATAGGAGGGGATTCGTCTCTCCCGGTATAGGGGGTTGGTGTTGCGCTGTGTTCGATTGGCTATAACAGGAAATCCCTGGCCAGGGTTGCTGAGATTTACTGGTAAGTGTTACCAGTAGTTTCTCGAACAGTTATAGACCTCATATCGACACGACTTATCGAGCTATTGGGGTCTGACGTTTACCACCCCTAGGCGAGATATGCGACATATCAGACGATCAGACCGTACTGTACGGTAGTGTTACTGGTCGGATTCACTGGAGTGTGAGCGGGCTTGCTCGTCGATCTTCAGATCGCTCAATACTCGGGTGGCCGTTACGTTTAGCAGACCGCTTGCGGCTTGTGGATGTTTGATATGATCATCATCCGCTGCCGGCGTATTGACGAGTCTTTAGAGTCCTACACAGAGGTTTCCTGGCTCAAGCGAAACGAAATAGGAGCGCATATGAGATATGTGCGGGACCGAGAATAATGCGTGTATGTGATACCGTATTCTATTCTCGCGATGTATGTGTCGAATGGTTGTATGCGATATAACCTAGTTATCGAATCAAGGATTGATTCGATAAATCGATACATTGGATATTAGTCGGTTATATGTGATATGACCGGATCGTTAAATAAAGTGTTGATTTAATGATTTAATGTATAATTATATATTTGATATATTACTTTGCATTAACTAATATTGGTTCACTTTAAATGGATTTTCTCACTTGAAGTTCACATGTTGTATATGTGATATACTTTTGTGCACTTGATTGTATCATGTTTGATGATACATGTTTACTTGAGTTTGTGTAAAGATTAAACCATGGTTATTTAAATGGTTAGGGTTTTGTTTTTCATATCTATTTATTCATTTATTTATTTATTTTCTTTTTGGAAAAAGAAATGAGAAGAATGGTGGCTTTCTTTGTTTGTATTTGAAGATTCATGAAGCTTTGACTTTGTCCACCATTCTTATCTCATGCTTAACCCTAACCATTTGATTTAACCCTAGTTTATTCTCTACACTTCACCATGGTTAGTTTATGATAAGCTTTCCTTTTATTTTCTATTTGTGAATTAACTTATCATAACAATATTCATCTTCTTCATCTTCTTCTTCCTTGAAGAAGCTTGCTTCATCAATGGTGATTGATGAAAACAAGTGAGAAATCCAATTCTAAAGTCTACCCACTTCCTATTTCTTCATCCTCTACCTCTTGCCAAGTAGTAGAGTGTGTTTTCTTCACAAGTTTCATGACTTGGTGAAGTGAGAGCTTGATCTTGCGATGCTTCGACGTAGATCATCTTCGGCATGGACATCGACGACCTAGCTCGCCTATTCTCCGATGAAGTCGACGCTAGAGCCCGGATTTGATTTGGACAGCGGAGAGGACCTCATCTCGGAGCCGTGGAGGTGGAGGACCGGATCTACAAAGGTTGTATTTCCGTTTCCCATTAGTTAATTGTTAACTAGTTAGCTTTTTCGCCTAGTTTTCTAGCAAACGATCCGTACACTTGGGTTTCTCGGCACCATATTTTTTGAAATTGGCATGGTTGATGCCTTGTGAGACCTCTTGAGAGTGCCTAGGAACCCTACAAGGGGCACGTGAGGCGCTTGGAGCTGAGCGCCAACCATTGAGTGCTAAGCGCTTTTTATTAACCAGCGCCCACGTGAGGGGTACGTGGAGTGCTTGGCGCTGAGCGCCAGCATTTGAGTGTTGAGCGCTCCTTATTGAGCAGTGCCCACGTGAGGGGCACGTGAGGCGCTTGGCGCTGAGCGCTAGTATTGAGTGCTAAGCACTCTTTTATTGAGCAGCGTTTGGCGCTGGGTTTTTCTTGTGTATTATTTTCTGAAGAGTTCAATTCTATATTCTTTCTTGGATCTTCAATCCCTAAGAACAAATTCATCCTCGTAAGAACTGAATTCTTATTTGGGGGAGACTTGTCTCATGGATCTCAGATCCGAGGAAAGAACTGTGTTCTTTTTATGAGGGTTAGACCCTTGAGATGCTCTGATCTTTATTTTATTTACCTTGAAGAAAATTCTTCTTCTTAAAGCTTTCTCTTCTTTTCTTTTTTTTTGGTCTTCTCTTTGAGATCGAAGCTTATGGGGGGGTTCTTCTGTATAAGACTTGAAGTCTTGGGTCCTTTATATAAGGGAGGCTGATTTGTTGATTCAGTTAAGGAAATCTCTCATTGAGAGATTTCTTAATTGATGTGGGGAATTTATCCACCATCGGATCTTTGATCCAAAGACTTCTGTTCTACAGAAAATATTTTCTTGTTTTTAACAAGATTAGGAAAATATTTTTGCATACAGAACTTATTCTGTATCTTAGTGATTTTTTAATCACCATTAGATCTTTGATCCAACGGTGCTCTGATTTACAGAGCAAAATCTTTCTTGTTAGAAATATTTGAGGAGTATTTCCCCAACAGAATTTAATTCTGTAGTTTGATGATTTATCATCTTCGTTGGATCTTTGATCCAAGGGTGGAGAACTTTTAGTTCTGGTGCTGGCACTCTCGTGCTTTGCACGTGAGGCACTGCCTTAGAGTCTTTGACTCTTGGCGCTGACGCTTTTGGCGCTGGCACTCTCGTGCTTTGCATGTGAGGCGCTGCCTCAGAGTCTTTTGACTCATGGAGCTGGCGCTCTTGGCGTTAGCGCTCTCGTGCTTTGCACATGAGACGCTGCCTCAGAGTCTTTAACTCATGGCGCTGGCGCTCTTGGCGTAGGCGCTCTTGGCGCTAGCGCTTTCGTGTTTTGCACGTGAGGCGCTGCCTCAATTCAAATTTCAAATTTTGAAGAGAGCTTTGCTCTCTGATTGGGGGAAACAAAACTCTAAATCAAAGTTTCTTGAAACATAACGACACTATTCGCACAAAACACGAAAAGACGTATAGGATCTTGGTTAAATAAAAAGGCTAGGAGTGAAACAAAGGGTTCGAAGTTTTTGATTTAGGATAATAGAATTTCTAAGCTTTGATACTACACCTTAGTATTAGAAACGACAGTTACCAAATGAAAACTAGCTTGACGGGATTTTGTGGGTCTAATCCGCTGAAAACCCTCAGGTGACAAAAACTCTTCCTACTAGAGACGCCTAGCGGTTTAATGGCTATTTGCATGGGCTCAGTGCAATCGCGTTCTCTGCGAAAGTGAGGTTAGGAATTTTTGTTTTGCTTGAGACGCGCAAAAAGGTAAGTTTGGGGGTATTTGTTCGGCATGATTTATTACATTTTAATACCGCTCATTTTCTATAATTTTGTCAATAAATAGTGCTATCTAATATGTGTCTGCTCATTAATACAGATTACAGGTACACAAACAAAAACATTGGAGACGGTACACAACATGCACAGAAACGATGGTTTTTAGCCGGAACTACAAACGGGACAGAATACATATCAGATTGAATGAGTTTGCAACAAATAAAGAATTGTGTACAAAAATAATTCTTGTTTTGGTCCAACATGGTCATGTGTGAACAAGTGTGAACATGGACTTGACCAAATGCATTAAGGGGGAAACACCATCATGGTGTTGTGCAAGTGGGTGCACAAGTGGGCATGGTAATGAGTACTTGAAAAAGAGTTGATTTGAAATGTGAATCATTGCAACTTGATCACTTGCCTTCTCTGTTCATCACTCTAGATTTCACCCATGCGTGAATTACAATAAATTGCAATTACAGGGAGATGAACAAGTGAACAGAAGACTATAGACCAAAGGTGGGCTCTAGTATCCAAAACTTGGCCTCAATTTTAATTTATTTAGCCGCAATTTGTGGCCATGTCAAAGCCAATTTGGCTTGTGCAACTTGTGTGGGTCCCTGGTGGTCTTGTGAGTCCATTGGTATATGCAACTTCTGCTTCTTCAAGTTTTATAAATAGCAGATCAGTTTGTGAGGAAGGGATGTACATTTTCACTACTTGTAACCACTTTTGATATAATTTTGTAGTTCTTGTGATTTGATTGAGTTCTTTGACTTCCTCAGGTCTTACAATTTCTATCTTTGAGCTTGCAAGATTAGGTTTTGGTAATTGAACTCATTTACTTGTACTTTATTCTATTTCAATAAAGGCTTCATTAAGTTCAAATTTTGGTTCTTGTATCATTTCTTTATTTCTTTTCTTGCACTCTCTTTTATTAGCTCATTTGTGTTTCTTTTACATTATGTGTGAGTAGTTTTTTCACTTAGGCAATGGTGAGGTAGGTTGATAAATGACTTACCTTCCAACCCCTCATTCTTAATTCTTAGCACTTTTTGCACTTCTTTTCTTAATGTGTGCAATATTATTGTGTTATTTCTTGATAGGATATGTTGTTCTGAATGGTTGTAAATCAACCTTTAACACATATCATATTCCTTCTTTAAATATCATTTTTGTTGCATTAAGAATTGAAGTTGAAAGGAGTGTAAAATTTAGCTAAGTGTAGTGAACTAGTTAGATAGAACATGTAGCCATACAAGCTTATGTTTTATACTTGCTAACTTCACTTAGCAGATTTTATCCTCATTTCATCTAAAAACATTGAAAATTTGTAGTTTCTTTTGCGCCAATTTTGATATCGTGTCTTAAAACGATACTTTGTAATCGGTTTAGATACGGCATGTTTTTTTAAGTCAAATAGAAACTAGAAATGGATGTTGAAACAAGATTGAGAGTTGGGGGTAATTCTATAAGTCAATTAACCAAACCTTAGCCTAAGTTTTTCTATATATATCATTTTATTCTTCACTTCACTTCATTTGTAAAAAAACGTGACAAACTGAATCTCTAAACCTTTGTTTCTAACTCAAAAGAACGTCATGATATCCATGTAAGTGCACGGCGGCGCCCCGGCCGTCAATCCGACGGCCAAATGCGGAAGCGGTGATAAACTTTAATTTTGCAAACTAGCAAACCGGTATCACCGCGCACTAAACACCCGGATCGAACCATTAACAAGTCCTAGCTAACGACAAGATGGGGAAGAGAGATATACCGACTGATCCGAGTCCTCCGGTCTTCTCGTCGTCGTCCCGATCTCCCGCGGAATCTCCGGTCGTCACCTCCTCGCCGGAAGGGCACCACATCGCCTGCATCTTTTACGGGCTCCCGCCTCTATACCGAGGCAACTCGGGCGCGAAGTTGGCTAGCCGACGCGTCCAAGATTTGCTGTAGACTAGTGTAGTAGCCATTGTCTCTTTGAGGGTTTTGTTGCCTTGATGAAGGTATGAGGTTGAACTAAAATTCCAAGTGGAGCTAGAATTTGTGTAGCATGAAATATGAGATGAACAAATTTTCCCTCATCAAAATAAAATGATCCTCCCTCTCTCAATGAAGTGGCCGGCCCCTCTTTTATCAAATGGTGGAGGAAAAATACAAAACATGAAGGGAGGTGATGGTAGTAAAAGGTAGAGGGTGACCACACCCAAAAGCCATCATAACAAAGTCATGTCAACTATCATCAAGTCCTAATCCATTCTAATCACCATTAAAGCAAAAGAAAAGATGGAAAAAGAATAAAATGATGATGGTCATATCATAATCTCTCAAATGCATAAAACCCCTCCTCAATAAGTTATTTGCAAACTTGCAAATAACCCCCTCCAACGGAAAAGTCCGGCCGGGAAAGAACAAAGGAAAACTGGCCGGAACGGAATGCAAACTGGCAACTACAGAAAACTAATCCCGTAATAAATTACAGGAAAACCCCATTACTGCAAATACATGCCCGCATTTGTATTCCCACTGAACACAAATGCAAAGAGACAAAATATACACTATCTAATACTAGGATCCGGCTTAAGCCAAAGCCGGCTAGTAAAAACCGTCCGATCACGATCCGTGCAATACCGCACGTATCCGATCGAACCCTGCCATATCTCCATACGGCCTCTACAGCGTTTCGCCCGAAACTTGAGTAACTGTGTGTGTGGTGGACTCTAAAGACTCGTCAACACCTTGATTGTGGATTTAACCAATAGCACGTCAGAGATATAAGCCAATATGTAACGGGCCACCAACTATTGACCAAAAGGGACGTCGATGAGCGAACTCATCCTGACACCCTACTGAGCCTGTCAGTGACAATATCCGTACAGTCCGGTCCGTTCGACTAAGAGCATCGCATGGCGGGCCTAGGGGGTTGGTAAAAGTCAGACCCCCAAAAGCGGTACAAGTCGTGTCGGAGTGTAGCCCAGAACACCCTGAGATACTACTGGAATACCTACCAGTAAATCTCCTGCCTTGGCCAAGGACTTCGTGTAATGGCTCTCCTAGACACAGCGCGACCTCACCCCCAATACCGGGAGAGACGAACCCCTGAAGATCCGCTCACTGCTTCCATGTGGCTCGGGACTGTACCCAACTAAAACCTGTTTGCACGTCTCCTTTGAGCGTGGTAGGGTAGTAATCAAAGTACAGTGGGAACTCACACGAGACAAATGACGATCCTCAAGTCGATGAACTAACCTGTACACATGTCACCAGGGAACTGCCATCTGACGTCTGGTATAAGACCAACTAGCATGTTCCCGGCGAGTCCTGTCCGGTGTACTCATAACCCAATGAGCACCTGTATACATCTTAGGTGAACCAACTGACACCAGTGGCTTGTGAGACCGGCCACCGCCCCTCGTCGGGATCTCGACTGTATACACTAGTCTACTCTGGAGAATCGATGCCCTGTCTCGAAACTCCCACGACTAGGGACCTTTTAAGGATGCGCTTATAGACTACCAGCTCCCACGTATATGATCGCCCTCATACTGCTGGCAGTCAAGCAAGAATCCTAGGGTCTCTATCAACGTGTAATAGCGACCTGTAAGGTCACCTGAAGCAGTACACGATGAAAAAGGTAAACCAGATAGCATACTATCATCTCGAGTAAGACTGTCCTACTGGGACAGGTCCTCCCTCAATCATTGCAATCACGTGCCTGTGATCCAATAATTGACTCTGAGGGCACTATCTCCAACAATCTCCCACTTGCACTCAAGGCTAATTATTGCGATGTCGCATACTCACAGCCCGTGTGATACCGAACACCCAACTCCTCTACTAGTCAGTCTCACAAAGCTCGTTTGCGAAACTATTGCGTTCGAGAAATAGCCTCAGTGAGTGGATCCGCTCTTGTGTTTCTTTCTATGTCTCTCTATATCTCAAGTTCGCGGAGAAAGCCATCTCCCGAAATGAGCAATACCTGTCTTAGAATGTCTGGATGTCTGATGGGACCTAGTTCATAAATGAACTCCAAATCCAAACTTCTTAGACTGTATCGTCAACTGAACTTAATCAGTATCCTGCGCCATGCCTTCCCTCAGTATCCACCTGGACCATCTGTCCATAATACTGCCCCTCGTCAGAGGGAAAACTATAACTCTGACAGCCCCTCTGCCATCCAGGTCACCTTGGAAGCCTGAAATGATAACTGTCTCCCGAAGGAGAATGCTGTTATCATATCCCTAGAACATCAACTTATGTTCTAAAATTGCTTCCGATTGTTTCTCCAGGATTGGATTAATATCAACTTATTGCATCTACTGCAAGAACAACATCTGGTGTGGTACTTGACATATCATGATCGACTCAATTGCCTAAGCAAGTGATCTGCCAATCATGCACATCCCTCTCCCCTTTAGTCTGTAAGACACCTTTAGAGAGGGTGACTCCATTACCTGCAGGTACACCACCGTGCCAGGAGTCGTCCATTCTAAATACTCATAGAATGCTGTCTAAGTACCCAGATTGGGAAACCACCCAAATCTAGATCTAAAACCATAGATCTAGTGACCAGAATGTCTGATATAATAGCCAAGTCCTATGTGGAGAAACCATTGTGTGACAACCAAAGAATAACCGATCGTAGTATAGGAATATCACTTCCTACTCTGTGTATGTCATCAAGTACCAGGACATCACACCCTACTACTTTCTCAACAGATCCATCCCCTATTCTGATGAAGTCAAACCTATGACTGTCACATCAGAAATAGATGATCTATCTCCGCTACATCTGCTTTAGTCTATAAATAGACACAAGCTACATGTCCACCAATGCTTCCGCTGCTCCCACTGACTACGACAACCCTCTGGCAGAGTCATATACACGTATATTTCTAAAGCAAGTTTAGAATGACGCTATACCCATCCTCCTGCCGGGTCTCACAGTCTGGAACAACAACAATGGCAAGTCTGGGTAAACTAGACCTCCCTGCCACCGTCCTTGAGTATACCGAAGTACCTCTCGGGTGCCTGAGGTTACCCACCATTTCTGCGGAGTGGCCAATGGAATGTCAAACCAGATTGAATCTTTAGGTTCTTATCAAATCTTCAGTAATCGTTTGCGGTTCTGGAATCACTTTCAGTTCTACCATACTCCCACTACTGTTTTCTGAAAAAATCCATTTTTATTAAAACTGTGGCGAGTCAAGAACAATATCACTATTGATCTTCCAGATGGTAGAAAGTCAACCCTCTTCATAGCCTGGGTCAACCCACAAACAGCCATTACAGAAACGTGCCTTGAGTTGTCCAGTGTCTGGTTTTAATCATAAGCCGGACAACTCCCCGTACCTTAACATCGTTAAGATACGAACTGTTCTATATCCAATATAGAACCAGAGGCACTGATTTAATTGAAGCAGATTCAAATCATGCATCTATCTCCAGTGCATGTCAACTAAATGGAGAGAGGCCGATCAGCGTTACTCAACTTAGAAATGCTTCCAATTATGAGTAACCTGAAGGAGAAGCAAGTTCTCATAATCACTACTATCAACTGAATACCATACACAAGTATCTACATCTTCGATCACTTTGAAGAATCCTGATACTTGCAATACCTGGTTCTCTACATTATTCAAATACCTATAACTTCTCAAAATTCGGACCCTGTGTTTCCACGAAACACCTGTCTAAAAACTAGAGAAGTCATAAGTAAACCGAATATAGTACGAGGACCAACCCCTCTGTCCTGATGGACCCTGGACAACATACAATACTCTGTATAAGTCCCTTGAGTCTGATAACTCATTCACTGTGTGTCATAGGTTGAAAACTGTACTTATGGTTAAGAAGAATTACACCGCTGTTGAATGCTCCTTACCTAACCATCAACTGATATAGGTAAATGTCATAGACATAATTTCAAAAAGGTATATCTCACTCTATGAAAATAGACGTACAGATATATCAATTTGAAATTGGTGCATGACAGCGGATATTCAAAACCAAATATTTGCCGACCGGCAAACAGTCCAGGTGACTTCCTCAAATATCACCGATTACAACGAATCCCGATATAATGAGGATGATCACCCAATTCCCAATAACTTACTCCCACTCATCATCTGTAAAACCATACAGATGTGAGGATCATACCTGGTAAATACATACCCTGGAGTAAGTGTCTAATTGGGAAATCAGTTTTTCATTAACAGTACACAGTGAAACTGAAACATTGAAATGTTTCGACGGGGTATCCCGATATTCCTAGTAATGCCTCTTCCAGATTCACGACTGTAACCGTATAATTCTTTTCCACCTCTCCTAATCCTTTTATATGTCTTTAGTCATTACCTTCTGCACACCCCTTTAGGCCAAGTGGTTTTCTTCCTTCCTTATCGTTCGGCACCAGCCTATGGTTTGGAAGAAGACTATCCAATAAGTATAATGGGTGTACTGTCCTAATCCTAGGAGCACTCGCAATGCGAGAGAAGGTGAAGATAAAAGACAACCGAATAAACCTTATTCCTATTTCTCCTGAACCAGAATCCATCCCCGAACTGGAACAGGTTCCTTTCGAGTTCGTATATAACCATACGATGGATTATCCAATAAACTGTAGATCTTCGTAGTGATACGGAGTGTCCTGGAGAAATACAAAGGTGAAGTGGGAGTGGTAATGAAATACTTGGTTTGGTCGTGAATATCAGTCACAATTTACTTTGCCCTCCTTCTAATCCCTTTCTTTGTCTTTACATAATACCTTCTGTACACCGTTTAGGCTAATTGGTTTTCCTCATTCCCTACCGTTCGGCACCAGCCTAAGGTTTGGAAGAAGACTATCCAATTTGCGTAATAGGTGTACTATCTCCTAAACCAAGGAGTACTCGCAACCGGAGAGAAGGTAAAAAGAAAAGACAACTGAATAGTCCTATCCGTTTTCTCCAGAACCGAAAACCATCCTCGAATCTGGAACAAGTTCCTTCGAGTTTGTATATAACCATACGATGGCTTTGTCCAATGGAAGTGGACGTTCGTAGTAATACGGGGTGTCCTAGAGAAAAGGGTAAAAAGTAGGAGTGGCAATGAGGTTTGCAACTCTGACAATCTAAAAGCCAGTGTTATAAGAAGGTTCGGTCAACTTGGTCACTGAGTCATAGTCTTAGGGTCGGGTCAATGGTCGCTGCCAAAGAGAGAGAGAAAAGAAACACTCAGCGTGCACTCTAACCTAGATCAGAATGGTTACCAATTTATCTAATCTGGAAACCTCCCACTGTAACGTCAAATTCTTCCCCAAACCTGAAAGAAGAATTAGCCGGGATCACCCGAGGAGTAAACCAACTCATCAGTGGGAATCGGGATCCAACTATCATCGCATGATAACGTGACGGAATCCGCTCACATTATCACACTCCAGAAGGTATACGCATATCTGGCAAGTTTCAGTTCTTTTGAAACTCCCGATGTGGATTTTTACCCCATGCTCTTATGACCTTGACTTTGGCCAACAAATCATAAGTCACATGTCAAGTTCTACCCGTCATTCTCCAGGTTGTTTTGAATCCACCCGTACCTACCCTTGACTTTGGCCAACAAGGCAGTACGACTGTTCCAAACCAACGCATCTATCTATGCTGCATATGAATAACCAACAGCTACCAAACACTGTGCCTTGACTTTGGCCAACAAACACATCTTGAATACTATTGACTACCCATATGAAACGACGGAGGGCTACGAATGGCTTCTGGTGAAAACCTTTAACGTAATGAACTTGATATCGTTGAAGGAACGGATAGCTTTTTAAAATATAGTGACGAAAACCTTTGCTAAAGAGGTCACTCCCGGTGAAGGGATCTCGGCTCTTTCCCCGTAGAATGAGGTGCAGGATATTCCAACTGAATACCACGGTGCAAAGCAAAAGTAATCGGCTATAGTGAAGTTAATGCCCTGACGCAAACTTTTGTCCAAGGGGTCACTCCCGGTGAAGGGATCTCGGCCCTTGCCTCGTCGACTGAGGAGCAGGATATTCCAACTGAATACCACGGTGCAAAACAAAAGTGAACGTACTTGCAATAACAGCTTTTTGAAAAGTATTCCAACAACATCAGATTAGGTTAGTTTTTAACTTGCATTGATCCGAATCAACGCAGTCCCATCAATTGATCACACCACAAAGAACGAAAATATACTGATGTACGTATATGCCATCCACATTCGCCACTGGGTCCCGTCATTACCCGTTAGGTTAGCTAACTAACGACAGAGCGGGGACTGGACTAGCGCGGATGCAAAACATATACAACATCTAATAATATATACCAATATATTATATTTCGCTCAAGGCGTGATAAAATGCAACATCACAGAAATGTACAGCATCACAGAAAAATACAGATATCTGGGATCCCCGGGTTTCACAGAGCCACTACTGAAACCCGACGTTCCCCTGGTGGTGTGGATAGCCTGTGCAATGAAATCCTAGACCCCTACGGGCGCGGCAAGTTACCCGCCAAAACCTGAAGCGAGGCAGCCCCCCTCAGCACCGTGAATGGACCACCCAGCACTTCACGGAATCCGGTAACTTGGGCACCCCTCCTGGGTCAACCTGTACCCCATACGAGTGCGGCAAATAGCCCGCCAATCCTGGAGTGAAGCCCCTTCCGTCTCAATGCCATGAGATGCGGGCTTGTTGCCCTCTAGAACCCGGCTATCGGTGCACCCCTCCGCGGGGTAATCCTAGTACAGAAAGTAAAATATACATACAACGGGTACATCGACCGCAACCTGGCCGTGCCCCAAAATAATAATACAAACAGGCAGTGACGGCAGTCCACATGTCGGACGCTCGCCCCGCAATATCAAATGTACATAATACAACAAAACTGTACTAGCATTGCATCCAGGCTATCCCCACGACCGATCCGCAACAACACAGCACAATCACAGAACATCAACGTGAATGTCACGTTCGCAAATCCGTCTAAAAGGGCTATAGCAGATAGACTGGATTTACCGATCAAGTGACATTCACGGTCGCAGATATAATGTAAATACTGAGAAATAATGTATTTAAAATATCCGATCGATCAAATTTTAACAAGTGGGCCCCCAAGTACTACTGTAGCACATCAAGAAATTCTGGGCCCAAAAATAATATTCCAGAGACCCTATTTTCACCTCAGGAACATTCTGCAAAAGTTTGGGGGACTGAACAGTTAAAGTCGCGGCAGAACCGCGGCCCAAGCATGGGTTTGGCCGCGGTTCCGCGGTGGATTGGACTGTTCACGAGCCCAAATTTTCACAGAACTCTTAGAATGTCCTACACATCATTCTGAAACAACCTGAAAAAATTTTGGACTTCAAAAAATTTCGACAGAAACTGATGTGAAGAAAAATACGGTTTTTGGAAAATTGTTCTATCGGAAATGTAAAACACATTAGACAAAGCTAGACAATGTTAATGGCGAGGCTCTGATACCACTGTAAGTGCACGGCGGCGCCCCGGCCGTCAATCCGACGGCCAAATGCGGAAGCGGTGATAAACTTTAATTTTGCAAACTAGCAAACCGGTACCACCGCGCACTAAACACCCGGATCGAACCATTAACAAGTCCTAGCTAACGACAAGATGGGGAAGAGAGATATACCGACTGATCCGAGTCCTCCGGTCTTCTCGTCGTCGTCCCGATCTCCCGCGGAATCTCCGGTCGTCACCTCCTCGCCGGAAGGGCACCACATCGCCTGCATCTTTTACGGGCTCCCGCCTCTATACCGAGGCAATTCGGGCGCGATGTTGGCTAGCCGACGCGTCCAAGATTTGCTGTAGGCTAGTGTAGTAGCCATTGTCTCTTTGAGGGTTTTGTTGCCTTGATGAAGGTATGAGGTTGAACTAAAATTCCAAGTGGAGCTAGAATTTGTGTAGCATGAAATATGAGATGAACAAATTTTCCCTCATCAAAATAAAATGATCCTCCCTCTCTCAATGAAGTGGCCGGCCCCTTTTTTATCAAATGGTGGAGGAAAAATACAAAACATGAAGGGAGGTGATGGTAGTAAAAGGTAGAGGGTGACCACACCCAAAAGCCATCATAACAAAGTCATGTCAACTCTCATCAAGTCCTAATCCATTCTAATCACCATTAAAGCAAAAGAAAAGATGGAAAAAGAATAAAATGATGATGGTCATATCATAATCTCTCAAATGCATAAAACCCCTCCTCAATAAGTTATTTGCAAACTTGCAAATAACCCCCTCCAACGGAAAAGTCCGGCCGGGAAAGAACAAAGGAAAACTGGCCGGAACGGAATGTAAACTGGCAACTACAGAAAACTGATCCCGTAATAAATTACAGGAAAACCCCATTACTGCAAATACATGCCCGCATTTGTATTCCCACTGAACACAAATGCAAAGAGACAAAATATACACTATCTAATACTAGGATTCGGCTTAAGCCAAAGCCGGCTAGTAAAAACCGTCCGATCACGATCCGTGCAATACCGCACGTATCCGATCGAACCCTGCCATATCTCCATACGGCCTCTGCAGCGTTTCGCCCGAAACTTGAGTAACTGTGTGTGTGGTGGACTCTAAAGACTCGTCAACACCTTGGTTGTGGATTTAACCACTAGCACGTCAGAGGTATAAGCCAATACGTAACGGGCCACCAGCTATTGACCAAAAGGGACGTCGATGAGCGAACTCATCCTGACACCCTACTGAGCCTGTCAGTGACAATATCCGTACAGTCCGGTCCGTTCGACTAAGAGCATCGCATGGCGGGCCTAGGGGGTTGGTAAAAGTCAGACCCCTAAAAGCGGTACAAGTCGTGTCGGAGTGTAGCCCAGAACACCCTGAGATACTACTAGAATACCTACCAGTAAATCTCCTGTCTTAGCCAAGGACTTCATGTAATGGCTCTCCTAGACACAGCGTGACCTCACCTCCAATACCGGGAGAGACGAACCCCTGAAGATCCGCTCACTGCCTCCATGTGGCTCGGGACTGTACCCAACTAAAACCTGTTTGCACGTCTCCTTTGAGCGTGGTAGGGTAGTAATCAAAGTACAGTGGGAACTCACACGAGACAAATGACGATCCTCAAGTCGATGAACTAACCTGTACACATGTCATCAGGGAACTGCCATCTGACGTCTGGTATAAGACCAACTAGCATGTTCCCGGCGAGTCCTGTCCGGTGTACTCATAACCCAATGAGCACCTGTATACATCTTAGGTGAACCAACTGACACCAGTGGCTTGTGAGACCGGCCACCGCCCCTCGTCGGGATCTCGACTGTATACACTAGTCTACTCTGGAGAATCGATGCCCTGTCTCGAAACTCCCACGACTAGGGACCTTTTAAGGATGTGCTTATAGACTACCAGCTCCCACGTATATGATCGCCCTCATACTGCTGGCAGTCAAGCAAGAATCCTAGGGGCTCTATCAACGTGTAATAGCGACCTGTAAGGTCACCTGAAGCAGTACACGATGATAAAGGTAAATCAGATAGCATACTATCATCTCGAGTAAGACTGTCCTACTGGGACAGGTCCTTCCTCAATCATTGCAATCACGTGCCTGTGATCCAATAATTGACTCTGAGGGCACTATCTCCAACAATCCATTCCCTGTAGATCAATCCTATACTTGCCGGATTGCGTCAACGTACCATGCACTTGCGGTATTTTATAACTCGAGAATCACTTCATGCGAATCTTTTAATCAAAAACCGACATATCTAATATTAAACCATATCCTTTTCAAAAGCACGACATCATAAATCTCTAACATTATCTGTAACAACTCTGAAATCTTTGTACGGAAAATTTTACCGTTAATATACAAGAAAAGAGTATTCCAGGATGAGTTTGAGTTATAAGTCACTTTTGTTAAATAAAAGCAAGAAGCAACTAGTAGCTCACTGGTAAAGCCTTTGAACTGCTGTGACGTAGCATATGTGTTCGATTCCCATCAAACAAAATTTTTCTGATTTTTCTTTTTAACTTTTTTGGAAGCCCAAAAGATTTCACATGTAATACACGGGGAAATGAAAAATTCAGAAAAATGGAACATATGGAAAATGGTGTAAATACAGAGTTCATCAGATGACACGAATCTCGAGGCAAATGCCTCAAGATCGACCGGCGAAAAATGCCCATTGGCCGGCGGGGATGGTCAAATCAAGGCTAAATTGCCCCGTGCTTTGCACACACATCTCTTCAGCTCCTATTAACTCCTCTGCACTGTTTAATTTCCCTGCAATCAAACAGATACCTTTCATTTCACAATTTAACACAATTTTAATGCTTTTTAATCCACAATTTTAATTCTCAAACCCTAATTCTCCACTATAAATACCACCCCACACTTTGGCTCAGCACCATTCTGAAAATTCTAGCCAAAACTCTCTAAAATGTTCCTAAGTGCAAGTGGAGTTAGCGAGCAAGTTTCTTCCGTCGAAGATCGAAGCCTATTCCGGAGCTCCAGCGACGCCACGAAGCTCATCCCCTCTTCTTCAACCTCTCCTTGAAATTTCTAAACTGTAAGTCCCTCCCAAACTCTTTTCCACTTCATTGAAATTCAATTTTAAAACTTATATCGGTAAGTGGAGTTATTACCGATATCCTATTTTTTTTCTAAACCCTAGAAACCCCTTCTCCTTTATATTTTGTTCAACCTAATTTTTACACAATACTTGTAACACTAAATATTAATGTTTAGAATCAATTTTAACCAAGAATCTCATGTGAAACATTCATAATTAAACTTTTTCATTAAAATACCATGAACTTTGATATCACTTCTTTTAGTTTTGTTAAAAAAATATCGTTAGGAAAAACTTCATAGGGTAACGACCTACCCCTCACGTACACTTTGGTTTCATAGCACGATACTAATTTGTATGAATATTTGTTTCGGAATATAGCTTTACAATAAAATACCACTAACTTTAAAACCGAGTTTCTTTTAAATGGTGTTTCATATTCTTTTGCAATTATGCATCTACAACCCTTGTTAAGGGACCCGCTAATGGATGGTGCGGATTATCGCACATCCTGAGGATAGTAGAGCGAGATACAGACCTCTTCACGGAGCATTCGATCTCGAAAGGATATAAATATGGTTTTTAAGAAAAACGAATTTTCTAAAATAAAACTACATTTTTAAAATTAAAATTATATAAAATTATAAATTTATATTTTCATTATATTATGAAACTAAATTTTTATAAAAAAATGAAAGATTAAAAAATGTTAATAAAATACCATCAAGTTACTAAAAAGACTAGTTTTCAATAAAATATCATACACTTTCAAAAGCTAGGTATTCATCATTAAAATACCTCCATACTTAAAACACATGCTCATGAAAACCCTAAGTAATATAAAACCCTTCGAGGTTTTATTTTTAACTATATTAAAAATATTTTTCATAAAACCCCCACGAGATATACAAAACAATATTGTAAGGACTTCAGTAAATATAGGTTTAAGCGGGATCAATTCTCTTGAGCCTTAGGAAGCCGGAGAAAGTGAGTGCTTGCCTATTCAGATTAGAAAACTTAACATGAGTTATCAATGACAATTGTCTTAGAAAAAAACACAAATCCTGCCGTCCATGTGCAGCAGTTGCCGATGACTCCCGAACCTAAGATTTCAAGAGTTAAATCAGTTTATAAGTGTCTAACTCCGTCTTAATCTAACCTCAAACCTAAATCCAAAATCAAACATGAATACTTGATCATGAACATGAATACTCGAATTCAAACATCAATATCAAACATGTATATTTGACTTGACTTGACCGACCATGGTTATAACTTGACATAAGTATTTGAATACATGACTACATCCTGAATATGAATACTTGAACATTTTGAACCCATGGTTTTAGCAAGACATGTAAACATAATCTTACAATACATTACGCCGGAATAAAGGGGTCGATTGGTATGGAACGTATATCGTGGCACGAGAGATCACTTAAAAGACACCTACATGAATTCTCGTGCCGTTGTCCCGTGGGTTATGACAGGGCCTTGTACTACATGTTACCATAGTCTACGGGGTAAGATGGACTCCTCTCTTATACATGAATACCTTCTTTACCAAACTACAAATAACCACATTATAATAATTATCATATGCTGAGAATAAATCATATACAACTTTACCTGTTCATTTCACTATCTTCTTTTTCTTCTTTTGGGACTTACCGAGCATTAGTTCACTGACGACATTCCTTTCTGTTTCTTTCTTTGGAATGTTCGTCATGGGGACCGAACAAGGAAAAGATTGAACCGAGCCAGGAGGACTTAGACCAGCTTACAGCTCAGCCGGACTACTAGTTCTTCTTGCACTTACTTTTTGTATACCATTGTTTAGACATTGCTTTACTCATTTTATCTTTTATTTCAAAACAGATGTATGTAAAATTGAATGTAAATAAAATTGCTGTTTCATTTTATTATCTTGTCATTCTTGTTCATCTATATATATTGCTTAATTACGCTTAACGTATTTATTCATAGTAAATGTGTTGCGGCTTGCCACGCTACCGTTTCCGTCTACTGGAAAGTGGGGCATGACAGGTTTTGTTGGTGGCCTATGCAGGTCAATTCTGTATAAAATCTTAAGCAATATATCACAAGAAATATAAGAATCAGCAACTATACATTCCTTACATTTCAAATTTCTTGAATCTATCTTAACCACTCATTTTCTATCAAGGTCATGGATTCTCCCAACAACATCAGTACCAATGTCAATGGCAATACCCCACCGCCTACTTTACCACTACCACCTACCGTTACAGCTCCTATCAATGAGCAGACGGTACTGCTTGAGGCTATCAAGAGTCTATTGGGGTGTCAGCAACAGACTACTATCCTCATGCACCGCCCCGAAGCTGAGGCACCCGGAGTCAAGAAATTACGAGCACTACACCCAAAACACTTCTCGAGAAAAGAGAGCCTATTTGAGGCAGAAGAATGGACGGAAGCAATCGAAGATGATCTGGCAACAGCTCAAGTGCCAGATATTGCCTGAGTGAGAGTTGCTAAGCCGCAACTGACAGACAATGCAAGAGTCTGGTAGAAGGCTGAAGAAAGCCGTCTCACCCAACCCATAGAGTGGAAGACGCTTCGCGATCTGTTCGATGTGAAGTACTTTCCTGAGACTGCCCGTTTTAACATGGAACAGCAGTTCATCCATCTACAATAAGGCTCGATGTGGGTCAAGTCTGTGGATGAATACGATACTGAGTTTACCATGCTCATCAGATAAGATATTGTCTCAATATTCAAATTCCTGATCTCACTCACTACACTGCTAACACAAGGTTGTAACAGGTTCGCTGCACACCTCATTCCTACTGCTGAGATCCAGGCACGACAATTTCAAAAAGGGTTGGACCCGGAAATCCAACCTGCACTTGCTATAGGGGATTTCCCAACCCATGAATTTGCTTTGAAGGCTACCCGACGCTATGAGACAGTTGTGAAGAAGAAAGGCAGGCCGCAGACTGCCGGTGTGAAACGCCCTGCCACACAGATGAGAGGAGGGGCCTCTTCTTGGCCGACCTTTGCACCCAGGAGACCGGGAGGATCATTTAACCGGTCCAGTCCAAATTTCTGTTTTTACTGCAAGAGGATTGGACACCTGGTGAAGGACTGTAGGCATACAAATGGCATATGTTTGGTTTGTGGCACATCCACTCATGCCATAGGAGCATCTCCGTATCATTTTAACACACCTCCAGCACCCAGACCCACAGCGGCCAACCATTCAGGCTCCTGCACCTCGCTTAGCTCTCCCTGCACCAGCTCCACATGGACCTCCTGCACAGCCTTAACATCAATTTCATCAGGCATAGAGAAACATGCCTCAAGGGTAGAGAAACGTGCCCCAAGGACAGAGGAATGTACCTCCAGCAAGGAGGAATATACTACAACGTCAGGCTTTTACAATGACGGTCGAGGAGGCCGATGCCACATAACAAGTCATCACTGGTAACTTCCCATCCTTTCAACTTTTCAATCCTTGTGTATCACTATATTTTCCTATATCTAAACCCAACCTCACACAACCTAGGTACTATACTAGTAGCCACCCTTCCTGCACTCGCACTTTTCGACAGTGGAGCTTCACACTGCTTCATATCCCAACGATTCGTGAAAACGCATGCGATTCCCGTAAAGCCACTCATTTCAAGATGGAATGTCAGTTCCGGGAATGGAGTCTTGAAAGCAACTGTGGGGTTTGATCAGTGTCCAGTGGTAGTTTGCGGATGAGAATTCTACGCAAATTTCAAAGTACTAGACATCCCAAATTTCGATGTTATGGATTGGCTGGGAGTATTCTACGCTACTATTGACTGCCGTCAAAAGAGGGTAGTATTTGAGATACCAGATCACCCAGTCTTCTATTTCAAGAGTGGAGATAGAACTTTGGAGCCAGGAAGATACCGTGCTAAACCGAAAGATGCAGAAGTGTTTTCTTTCCCGGCAGAAGAAGAAAACCCCGAAGTAGTTCGAGAATTCGAGGATGTATTCCCTGAAGACATATCAGGTTTGCCTCCCGATCGAGCTCTTGAGTTTAGTATTGATTTAAAACCTGGTGTGTAACCTGTAATCAAAGCTCCGTACCAGTTAATTCCAGAAGGATTGAAGGAGATCCGTATTCAGTTGGACGAACTGCTGAAGAAAGGTTGGAATCGTCCTAATACTTCAAGTTGAGGATCTTCGATATTACTCATGAAGAAGAAAGAAGGTTCTTACAGGATACATGTGGATTATCGAGCTCTGAACGAAGTGACGATTAAGAACAAGTACCCACTACCGCGCATCGATGATCTTTTTGACCAGTTAAGTGGGTCTTGTGTATTTTCAAAGCTAAATTTTCGTTCGGGTTATCATCAGGTGAAGGTCAAAAAGTCCGACATTCCGAAGACGGCATTTAGGACCCGCTATGGTCATTATGAATATCTCGTAATGCCATTTGGAGTGACCAATGCACCTGCTATCTTCATGAACCTGATGAACCGAGTTTTCCGAGAGTACTTAGACATGTTCGTTGTCATATTCATCGATGACTTCCTGTTGTATTCAAAGAATCGGAAAGAACACGCCGATCACTTACAGATTGTCCTGGAGACATTGCGACAACATCAGTTCTACGCCAAGTACATCAAGTGTGAATTTTGGCTAGATCAAGTTGGATTTTTTGTACATATCGTTTCAGGTGAAGGAATCTCAGTAGATCTAGCTAAGGTGTCAGCTGTCAGCAAGTGGCCTACACTAAAGACGGTGAAAGATATACGAAGTTTCTTGGGATTAGTAGGATACTACTGACGGTTTATTAAAGGTTTCTCAAAGATTGCAACACCCCTGACCAAGCTCACACATAAAGATGAAGCATTCGTGTGGTCAGAAGCATGTGAAAAAGTTTTTCTAGAACTCAAGTCAAGATTAACCTCTGCTCCTATCTTCGTAATACCGGATCAATCTGGAGGATTCGTTGTGCATTATGATGCGTCCGGTAAAAGATTAGGATGTGTTCTACACCGGCATGGAAAAGTTATGTCTTTTGCATCAAGACAGTTAAAGGTACATAAGCGCAACTATCCAACACATGATCTGGAGTTGGCAGCCGTCATCTTCGCACTCATGATTTGGCACCACTATCTTTAAGGAGAACGAGTGGATATATACACTGACCACAAGAGTATGAAGTATGTATTTACTCTAAAAGAATTAAATATGCGACAGAGAAGATGGCTAGAACTCATGGCGGATTCTGACATCAACCTACAGTATCATTCTGGGAAGGTGAACATAGTTCCTAATGCACTTAGTCACCAACCATTAGCAATGAACATCACCGCTCAGTGGAAGCTACATCAAGAATTGCACGGATTGGCAATTGAAGTAGTTGTGTCAGGTAACGCTTTATATTTGATAAACTAACAAGTCCAGTCCACTCTCGTCAATAAGATCAAGGCAGCTCAAGCAAATGATGCCAAGCTACAAAAGATCCGAGAAAAAGTAGAAAGTAGACTTCGAACTGATTTTATCATCCACGAAGACGGATCCTTGTGATATGGAAGTCTATTATGTGTACCAAATAGCCTAGTTTGAGAAGAGTTGATGAAAGAAGCTCACAGCTCTCCTTATTCTGTACACCCTGGTGGTACAACACAAATGGTGGCATGTAATGAAGCATGAAGTGGCAAGGAGCGTAGCCAAGTGTTTTGTGTGTCAGAAAGTGAAGGCTGAACATCACAAAACTGCTGGTTTACTTCAGCCGTTACCAATCCCGGAATGGAAATGGCAGCATATTACCATGGATTTCGTGACTGCCCTTCCTCGCAGCATGAAGGGTAACGACGCAATATGGATTATTGTGGATCGACTCACAAAGTCGGCACATTTTATTCCATTTCGAGTTGGCCATTCGACCGAAACGTTAGCAAAGAAGTACATGGAGGTAAGCATAAATCTAAATTAAGATTTAAACCTTCAAGATGTACCATATTTGATACCCATGAACTCATGCAGGAGATCGTGAGATTACATGGAGTACCTATTTGTATCGTCTCCGACGTGATACAAGATTTCGGTCACAATTTTGGCAGAGTCTGCAAACTAGCCTGGGAACGAGTCTGAATTTCAGCACGGTTTATCATCCACAAATAGATGGACAGTTCGAGCGAACAATTCAGATTCTAGAAGACATGCTAAGAGCTTGTATGTTAGACTTTGGAGGTTCGTGGGAAGATCACCTACACCTTGTGGAGTTTTCATACAACAACAGCTATCAGGCAAGCATTGGAATGGCATCATTCGCAGCACTGTACGAATGGAAGTGTCATTCACTACTAAGTTAGGAAGACATTGGAGATCGCGAACTCCTTAGACCAAAGATGATCGTGGCAACTGTGGACGTAGTTCGCATGATCAGGGAAAGAATACGCATAGCCCAAGACAGACAGAAGCATTGGGCAGATGCAAAGCGTCGACATCTGGAGTTTTAACCTGGAGACCATGTTTTCCTAAAGATATCTCCAAACAGAGGAGTGATCCGCTTTGACAAGAGGGGTAAACTAAGTCCAAGATACATAGGACCGTTCGACATACTTGAACGAGTTGGAGAAGTGGCATACCGTTTAGTACTTTCACCATCATTGGAAGGTGTGCACAACGTGTTCCATATATCCCAGCTACGAAGATATGTGAGCGACCTCGGCCACATACTTGATCACTCAGAGCTCACACTACAGACTGATCTAACCCGTGAGCAACAACCAGTTGAGATCCTAGACCGAAAGGTGAAGACATTGCGGAACAAGGAAATAAACTTGGTCCGAGTGATGTGGAGAAAAGATTCGCCAGGAGAATCAACATGGGAACGAGAAGAAAACATGTATGCAAGATACCCTTAATTATTTGAAAATTAGTCCCTATGTAAATGTAAATTTCAAGGACAAAATTTTTAAAAGGAGGGTAAAATGTAACGACTCTGAAATATTTGTACGGAAAATTTTACCGTTAATATACAAGAAAAGAGTATTACAGCATGAGTTTGAGTTATAAGTCACTTTTGTTAAATAAAAGCAAGAAGCAACTTGTAGCTCACTGGTAAAGCCTTTGCACTGCTGTGGCGTAGCCTGTGTGCTCGATTCCCATCAGATACAATTTTTTCTGATTTTTCTTTTTAACTTTTTTGGAAGCCCAAAAGATTTCACATGCAATATACGGGGAAATGAAAAGTTCAGAAAAATCAAACATGTGGAAAATGGTGTAAATACAGAGTTCATCAGATGGCACTAATCTCGAGGCAAATGCCTCAAGATCGACTGGCGGAAAATGCCCATGGGCCGGCGGGGACGGTCAGATCAAGGCCAAATTGTCCCGTGCTTTGCACACACGTCTCTTCAGCTCCTATAAACTCCTTTGCACTGTTTCATTTCCATGCAATCAAATAAAGACGTTTCAATTCACAATTTAACACCATTTTAATGCTTTTTAATCCAAAATTTTAATTCCCAAACCCCAATTCTTCACTATAAATATTATCCCACACTTTGGCTCATCACCATTTTGAAAATTCTAGCCAAAACTCTATAAAAAGTTCCTAAGTGCAAGTAGAGTAAAGTGGAGTTAGCGAGCAAGCTTCTTTCGTCAAAGATCAAAGCTTATTCCGGAGCTCCCGCAATGCCACGAAGCTCATCTCCTCTTCTTCAACCTCTCTTCGAAATTTCTAACCGTAAGTCCCTCCCAAACTCTCTTTCTCTTTATTGAAATTCAATTTTAAAACTTTTATCGGTACGAGGAGTTATTACCGATATCCTATATTTTTTCTAAACCCTAGAAATTCCTTCTCCTTTATATTTTATTCAACCTAATTTTTACACAATACTTGTAACACTAAATATCAATATTTAGAATCAATTTTAACCAAGAATCACATGTGAAACATCCATAATTAAACTTATTCATTAAAATACCATGAACTTTGATATCACTTCTTTTAGTTTTGTTAAAACTATATCTTTAGAAAAAAACTTCATGGTGTAATGACCTACCCCTCACAAACACTTTGGTTTCATAGCACGATACTAATTTCTATGAATATTTGTTTCAAAGTATAAGCTTTACAATAAAATACCACTAACTTTAAAATCGGGTTTCTTTTAAATGGTGTTTCATATTCCTTTGCAATTATGCATCTACAACCCTTGTTAGGGGACCCGCTAATGGATGGTGCGGATTATCGCATATCCTGTGGATAGTAGAATGAGATGCAGACCTCCTCACGGAGCATTCAATCTCGAAAGGATATAAATACGGTTTTTAAGAAAACGAATTTTCTAAAACAAAACTAAAATTTTAAAATTAAAATTATATAAAATTATAAATCCATATTTTCATTATATTATAAAACTAAATTTTTATTAAAAAAATGAAAGATAAAAAATTGTCAATAAAATACCATCAAGTTACTAAAAAGACTAGTTTTCAATAAAATACCATAAACTTTCAAAAGCTAGGTATTCATCAATAAAACACCTCCATACTTAAAACACACGCTCATGAAAACCCTAAATAATATAAAAAACCCTCGAGGTTTTATTTTTAACTATATTAAAAATATTTTTCATAAAACCCCTTCGAGATATACAAAATAATATTTTAAGGACTTCAGTAAATATAGATTTAAGCGGGATCGAATCTATTGAGCCTCAGGGAGCCGGAGAAAGTGAGTGCTTGCCTATTCAGGTTAGAAAACTTAACAGGAGTTATCAGTGGCAATTGTCTTAGAAAAATACACAAATCCTGCCGTTCATGTGCAGCAGTTGCCGATGACTCCCGAACCTAAGATTTCAAGAGTTAAATCAGTTTATAAGTATCTGACTCAGTTTGAGTCTAACCTCAAACTTGAATCCAAAATCAAACACGAATACTTGATCATGAACATAAATACTCGAATTCAAACATCAATATCAAACATGTATACTTGACTTGACTTGACCGAACCATGGTTATAACTTGACATGACTACTTGAATACATGACTACATCCTGAATATGAATACTTGAACATTTTGAACCCATGGTTTCAACAAGACTTGTAAACATAATCTATACAATACATTACGCCGGGATAAAGGGGTAGATTGGTACGGAACATATATCGTGGCATGAGAGATCACTTAAAAGACCCCTACATGAATTCGCGTGCCGTTGTCCCATGGGTTATGACGGGCCTTGTACTGCATGTTACCATAGTCCACGGGGTAAGATGGACTCCTCTCGTATACATGAATACCTTCTTCACCAAACTACAAACAACCACGTTATAATAATTATCATATGCCAGTAATCAGTCATATACAACTTTACTTGTTCATTTCACTATCTTCTCTTTCTTTCTTTGGGATTTATCGAGCGTTAGTTCGCTGAAGACATTCCTTTCTGTTTGTTTCTTTGGAATGTTCGTCGAGAAGACCGGACACTGAAGAGATTGAGCCGAACCAGGAGGACTTGGACCAGCTTACAGCTCAGCCGGACTACTAGTTCTTCTTGCACTTACTTTTTGTATGCCATTGTTTAGGCACTGCTTTGCTCATTGTATCTTTTATTTCAAAACAGTTGTATGTAAAGTTGAATGTAAATAAAGTTTCTGTTTCATTTTATTATCTTACTATTCTTGTTCATCTATATATATTGCTTAATTACGCTTAACGTATTTATTTCATAGTAAATATGTTGCAGCCTGCCACGTCACTGTTTCTGTCTACTGGGAAGCGGGGTGTGACATTATCTTACCTGAATAGGTAAGAACTCACTTTCTCCGGCTCTCCGAGACTCAAGAGAAATGATACCGCTTAAACCTATTTTAATCTAAGGTCCTTAAAAATTTATTCCAGTCGTTTGCATTTCTCGAGAGGGTTTTATGTAAAATGTTTTAATATTGCTTTAAAAACAAATCTCAAGGGTGTTTTAGAATATGAAGATTTTTTATAAAAATGTATTTTAGTTTTAGTGGTATTTTAGTGATAAAACCTAGATTTTTAAAAATTTATGGTATTTTTATGAAAACTATAATTTTAGAACTTGATGGTTTTTTTTATGTAACTTCAAATTTTTATAATATAGTTTTCAAAATTTGTTTTCATAGGGAAAACACAGATTTATGATTTATGAATTTTCAAATGATTTAATTTGTTGAAAAAGTCGTATTCTTTAAAATCGTAATTCTATTTCCTTTCGAGACTGAATTCTCCGTGAGGAGTTCTGTATCCCGCTCTACTATCCTAAGGATGTGTAATGATTCATTATCCGTAAATGGGTTCCCCTAAATGGGTTGTAGAGACGTAATTGCAAAGGATTTAAAAATAGCGATTAAAAAGTGTTTTGTAAATTAATTTTTTTTCTAATGAAAATTATTTCAATTAGACTCAAACATATATCTAAATTATCGTGCTATGAACCATTGTGTATGTAAGTGGGGTAGGTTGTTATTCCGTTTATAAAGTCGACTCCAAACGAGTGCGACACCCTAAAACACATAAACATTTAAGTCCACAAATATATAAGTTTTGGTTGATAGAATTTTAACTAGATCCAAATGAAAATACATATACAAAAGGTGGTTACGATGAAAATGTTAACCAGCATACCCAAAACAATCACCGAAACAAGAAGTGTGCCGGCAAGCCGCTACTGATCCGAGCAGTCAATCCTGCAAGAAACTGGGGCACAATGGGAGTGAGTTGTCAACTCAGTGAATAAAAATATATCTTAAGGTAGAAATCGAAATGCATAACGATCTACATAGGTTATAAAGTATAATACTATCATATCTTGTATTAATGTATGTATAATGAATAAGTACTATAAGCGCATCCCAATAGATCGCGTAATCATCTCATGTATATAGCATGCATCCAAGTAAACCTATAAAGTAGCCGAAAATGTATGTATGTAAATCGTTTCAAAATAGCCGTATGATATGTATATCGGGCACAAGTAACGAACATTGATTTAATAAGCAATGTATACAATTTGTTTAAAGTATACGTCACGCTTTTCAAAAATGATTTAAAGAGGGTTTTCATTTGAAGGTTTCTTGTGTCGCCCCTGACACATGGAAAAAAATAGGGAGGTGGTAGCTCCTTTGAAAACCTCTTAATATACATCGATATAAGAAAATTGTATTTTGGGTACTATCTCTAGGATCAGTCATGTTTGGCTACAATATAAATTAAAACATTACAACCTGCAGGACATATATATCGATCCCTCAGATACATCATATCACATCAATGAAGCGCATCATAGTCAGATAGCGCAAATGGAAACACATCACCAATAAAATCATCAGAAAACCGTGCCAATTATCGACATGTAAATCTCAGGTGATTTTTAGGCACTGTCCCTTAGATTAGTCCTCTCTATCAATAGAATCCTTGGCTAAATCCACCGTGTTCATGATCTTGCACCGGTCGGAATTCTCCGGATATCCGCCGTGCCTAATACTATCTCCGGTATCGATCCACCTCATTAGGCTCCTCGTACCTCCCTACAGACTTCCTGTCCCTCGGTGACATACCGGGTCCACTACATATCTGTAATCAATTAACCCCTTTCTCGATTCAGATAATACTCATATCATCAAAACAAGAAAACACATGGTAGATGCTAAATCATCATATCAAGAGAAAATTGCATTTTAAAATATTCACAAGTTTTATAAGCCACACCGCGGCTTCTCAAATCTATGGAAAACATTAAGTTCCGAAGAATACATATATAATTCATCTCAAGTTCATTAGAGCATAACACATATATCATACGTGCCATATTAGTAACAATCATATACGAATATCTATAACGATGGTATTCCTATTTCAAAATCATGATAGGTATTAACACATCTATATATAACAACATCAATCTTATCTAGCATGGCAATCCAACTATGTCATGATAGTACCAATGATGTGTAGTGTAAAATACGCGTCTGTGATTTGTGCAACACAGCAATCGTTGGTAGTCGTGTAGTGTTATATCAATGTATTCATATAAGCATGGTATCATAAACTAACTGTATGAAGCATAAATATGGATAATATAACGTAGCGTAACAATAAGTAATCTACGCGCGAACGTATAACGAATCGAATAATCGTAATCTAAACGAGCATTAAAATAGATAATTACTTACGAGTTATACAGTTATAGTTTAAAATATAACGAAACGTTGTTTTGGAAATAAGGAGGCTATAGTGTTTTTGAAATAGACATCCTTTTGAAATTTGTAGTGCATTCTTGACATTACCATTTTAAAAGTAGGAAATGCGTCGTTAGTTTTTAAATGAGTATAGCTCAAATAGTCATAATAATATCCTAATAAAGATTTAGCAAGACTCTGCGAGTCAAATACATATTGGCTGTATCCGGCAATCTATTCTCATCATATCAAGTACAGAATCTCCATCGTACGATGTCAACACTCATCCAACCAATATTAGTACGGACGTCTAGCCGTGTACGACACATACAATAATCATATATATACATATAGCCTACTAACATGAATTATACGCTAATTACATAATCTACAACCAATAGACTAATCCATCTCTAAGTATTCGGGTAACGTATATACGCTTTCTATACTTCCCTAAAATTAGTTCGGGGGTGCTATACGCCATCCACCTGACTTCTCCCGTAGATATAAATCTATTCACCGACGTCTCGAGCTAGTCGAAACCTACAAACACCTCGCCCGTCCTTGCCGTCTCGAAAGTTCCTACGATCGTACCTACAATTGAAACCATAACGAAACTGCATAAATATCCAAATCGAAAACGATACGATGAGAGCAGTGCACATAGGTTAGAATCTACTCTAAATACGACAAAATACCCCCGACGTCGACGTACGAACGTCGAACGGTCAAGTCAAGATATAGAAATCCAAAATTCCGAGTTTAAAACCGTAAAACATCGTCGAAAAACTACCAAAGTGCTCCCAAATTTGGATCGAGAAATCTGAGACAAAAAGGGTATGAAAGGACCTATTTATCAAGTGTGTAAGTTACTGGCCCGACCCTAACCCCTAAATCTACACGGGGGCCGCAAATCTCGGACAAAGCTCAGCCTGGGATGGGTGTTGTAGCTTTGTGCTCGTATGATGGTCTTCTATTTGTCTGACTAGGTCAATAGGATACATTATTTATTTTACAGAGGTCTTAATTTGCACCAGATTTAATACGAATTTCAAAAACTACATAAAAAACATTGTTTTTAAAATTAAAACCACATTGAATCAACAATACTAGTATCAAAATACCCTACAAGTTGAAATCACCAAGTAACCCACTTTACATCCATCACAACAAATAACCCTATCAAAAATCTCAATTTTAATATAAAAACTTCATTTTTCCATGGCTAAATACATTATAACATATAGAACTTGAAGTAAAGAGGGGTTTAAACCAAATCAAGTGGGAGCAAGTGGAGATCAAGGCTTTTGATTGGCCACTGGAAGAGCTTAGGAGGGTTGTGGCTTCACTTGAAAACATGGAGGTGCTTTAGTTTGAAGAACTAGACTAAAGAGAGAGTTTTGATGAAGACGGTTAGGGTTTTGGTGTAGGGATTTGAGTTTGGGAGGAGAGGAGATTTTGGATGAGAGAGAATGTAAGGAGAATTATGAGAGAGAGAGAGAGAGTGCCATAAAAATATGTTAGGATATTTTGTTAGATATTTGTGTTAAGTTGTGGTGAGGTTGAGGTATAATATATGCTAACATATTCTCTCTCACACAAATAAAATATACACAAATCATTTAAATCCCATATCTTTTCTCTAACAAAATACATGCCATCTTTAAAATATATCATATTTTTCAATTTTTTTCAAAATAATTATTTTTTTTACGGATACTAATCCAAATACCCAAAATCAATACATGATATTATTTTCGTAAACCCATAATATCCATATTTAAATTATAAAATAATATTTATAATTTTCAAAATGTTACAATTGTGGAGAGGGTCAATATGATTGAATGGTTGTGGAGGACGTTGGGGGGTAGGGGCGAGGAGGTTGGCGATATTATCGAGATTGGATGGTGAGTATTGTGAAGAGTCGGTGGAGGGTGAGAGGTCTAGTTTATGAGATGTTAATGATTAGGATGCAGTAGGGATTGGGTTAGGTATGGTGGATAGGATGTGAAGTTTGGTAGGTTAGGTCTACGTGATTGGTTGTGATGCTACGCTAGGAAAATCCGAATCTTACGGAAGAGCCTCTTGATGTCTACTAGATACTTGTATTGGAAAATTGGTTTCGACGAATTTTACATGACGAGAAATATAAATTTTGTGAGTGATAGGATCTAGACATTTATACGCAGATTGAGATGTTGAATAACCTAGAAAAATGCAGGGAGTGGATTTAGGTTGCAATTTGGAGGAGGTGAACGGTCTTAATCAGAGATAGCAAAGACACCCAAAAATCTTGATACGCTTATAGTTTGGTGGACGTTGAAATAGTTTTCTAAAAAGGGTTTGGAAATTAAGAACCGGTGTGGGAAGATGTTTTATGAGATAAACAACGATTTGAAAAGCTTGACTTCAAAACTTAGAGGTAAGAGAGGACGTATGCAAGAGTGTAAGACCAGTTTTGACTACATGATGATGGAGACGTTCTGATATACCATTGTGTTTAGGGGATTGTGAGGGAGTGGTGAGCCGAGAGACACCATTGGCAGAAAGAATGGAGGCAAGTGATATGTATCCGTAGCCATTATCAGAATATATTGATATGAGCGGTAGTTGAAAATATGTTTCGACAAGTTTTTTGAAATGGGGAAAGATAATGACAACATCAGATTTACGTTTCATAAGATACAGCCAGACGTATTTTGTGTAATAATCAACAAAAATTATGTAATAACGAAAACCATCATACAATAATTCAGTGGGTCCCCAAAAAGCAGTGAAAATTAATTGCAAAGGTTTAGAAGCACGAAGGAAATTTTCAGAAAAAGAAAGTTTATGACTTTTATGGCAATCACAAGAATTACATTGAAAATTATTAACGACTGAGACATTAAACAATGCCTTATTTTTCCTAACAATTGACTGAAGGATTCGGATGGAGGGATGACCAAGACGACAGTGCTACTCACTTGTTTCTGATTTGAAAGTAGCATGAATTTGAGGTTGGATGGAGTGCGAGAGGTAGTAGACATCATTATGGCTATCCTTGCAAAAAAGAGACGCCCCCGTGCGAAGATCCTTCACCAAAAAATTAGAGGGAAAGAACTCAAATGGGATTTTGTTTGATTTGCAAAATTTAGCAACAGAAATTAAATTTTGATTAATAGATGATGCACAAAGGTCGTTATCTAAAAGAAAGGATTTTTCGGATGAGTGTAGTGTTGTGTTACCGATGTGAGAAATTTTCAAACCTGAACCATCACCTATGGTGATCACATTGGGACAACCGTAATCGGTGTAGTTGTGAAGAGTCCCAATATCGAACGTAACGTGATGAGAAGCACCGGTGTCCAATATTCAGGAGGAGAGAGTAGGCCGGTTGGTATTTGCGTTATTTTCCACAGGTTGAGGGAGCGGCTGTGCTAGGTGTTACGGTAAATTGGTTGGCACTGCGTTCTCACGAAGAAAGCGAGCGAATTGACGAAAAATTTTGGTGTTGTGACCGAGACACTTGCAGAAGTTGTAGTAGGAGTTGGAGCGGGACGAGTTGTTGCTGCATACGCCGGAGTACTGGTTGTTATTGTTATTGCGAGTGAAGTGGTTGTTATTGTTATTGCGATTGAAGTTGTTGTTCTTGGTGTTGCGATTGTAGGAGATACTTCCACGTTGTTGCGGAGGAAGATATGAGGAGCGATTGGGTTAGTTTTCATAGTTGGTGCTTGCGAGAGAAAGAGACGCACCCATGTTTCCCTTTTCAGACGACGTTCATAATCTATGAGTTTGTCATTGAGCTCGTCGAAGGTGATGGAGTTGTCACAGATTCGGATAGCAGCTGCGACTTCTGTGAATTCATATCCGAGGCCAACAATGATGTGGAGAATAAAGTCATCTATAGAACGAGGGTGGTCGGCGAGAGCGAGATCGTCGGAGATAGATCACAACTTTTGTAGGTACTCACTTATCGAGCGCGAGGCACGTTGATTATTGATGAGGCGTTTCTTGAGCGACATAACTCGTGAACGAGATTTTTTGCAAGAAGAGTAATAAGTCGATCCTATATTTCCTTGGATGAGGAAACAAAGGAGATATGGAGCTAAATCGTCTCGACACAACTGCCGAGGATAGCGTTGAGGATGAGTTGATCTTGACGGTACGATTGATGGTAGTCTGGATTTTCAACAAGCTTGGTGTTGTCATTGACGTTGACGATATTCCTCGTAGGAGGGGATTTGGATTTATCGATGTGACCAAGGAGATCATGACCAATTATGGCCGATTGGATTTGGGATCTCCACATAATGAAATTTGTGTAGGAAAGTTTTGTTGGAAAATGGAATTTGGTGATGATGAGGATTGAGTTTTGATAGGAGGTCATGGATCAAAATTTGAGCTTTTAATTTTAAGGCTCTGATACCATATAAAAATCTTGAAGAAAATGGAGTTTAGGGTTTCGAACTTGATTGATTTGTATTGAATATTAATGGTGTATATATATTCTTTCCTAAACACTTTACATGGTGTAGAATTAAATAAAATAAAATCTTTCCTAAACAAAATAAATCACAGAAGTTAAAGAAAGATTTTGTGTGATTGAAAAACCACATCAGCCATATTCACGAAGGACAAACGTCTGATGAGTATCTGTCTAGACGTCTATGTGTAATCTGGGTGTTCTGGAATTTGATTGCTAGACGTCTGCACTTCCTTCATCAAATGTCTGTCTTCGATCTATTGTTTTAGCAGACTTCTGAACGAGATTCTTCATACGTCTGTTGGTATTTTGTCTAATTGTCGTTAACACAACACTCCAACAACAGGTGGTGCAAGCTTCTGTTGGAGAGTCAGATTGTTCTGATTTTATGTGTACAAAGTGGAGAGAGAGAGAGAGAGAGAGAGAGGAGAGAGGGAGAGAGAAAACTCTTAGTACTTTGGACAGCTTATATTATAATATAAAATACATTTCTGTTCCATATCAATGTACCAATCATATGCTATTTATTTTCCTTTGTGAAGATCAATTTTAGCTTCAAAATAATCATAAAAAAACTTAGACATTTAGGGATTAGGATGTAAGTGATGTGGGAGGCAGAAAGTTGATCTTTCAAAATATTATATACTAATGTAAACATGCATATGTGTATGTTTCTACAAGTTTCATTACAAATTAACGTGCACATCATTTAATCATATACTACTTGTAGCTGTCATGGTAATTTATTGCATTGTTGTTTGTTGTTGTTTCCATAAAAAAGAAACAAGAAACAAAAAACAAAAAAAAGTACAGTTGATTTGGACAAATATCAATGAGTGCCCACAAAGAAACAAATTAATCACCTTTTCATATAAATAAATGAAATAATCACATTCTCATTAAGTAAAATTTCATCCACTTACGTATGGTTGCAAATTTGGGTTTTCAAATAGTAGAATTGAAAAAAATCTGAATTAGCTAATTTTGTATTTGGTTAGTATTGGATTCATACGGTTGGATTTGTAGATTGTTATAATTCTTATTTGATTAGAAAAAAATAAGTGGAATTTGGATTTGATGATTAGAAAGGTAGAGAGAGTGGATTTTTTAATAATATAAAGTGCGTGCGCCCCATATGAACAGTGTCCAATCCATAGTAATCCATAATTTATTTTGGATTCAAGAATCAATAAAATGGTGGGACTCTCACAAAAAACAAACAAATTTAAATTCTTACATTTTTTGGATTTTTGAATATAAGCAGTGTAAAATCCTTGTGAATTCGTGCGACAAGTCCTCGGGCGCTGCTTGGGCGCTGCTTGTTTTATTGTAAAAAATCAGGAAATGGAAGAAATGTGGGCCCAAAAACACTGTTGTTGAAAGCATCTTTCTGGAAAACTTGCCAATTCCTCTGTTTGGTTCCTGTCTTTCTGATTATTTACGACAATGCCATTACACATCAGCACATGGAAAGTTTTGTTTTCAGAGCTCATGGCCAGGAATTGGGCTGAAAAGTGAGAAGAAAGGTGAGAAGATATGGTTGATGTGACCTATCTTTGATTCTCTCTACAAAATCAACCATATTCCTGCACACTTCTGTGTAACCAAACAAAAAAATCAAAGTTATTTTCCTCATGACACTTTCCCTTTGCAACCAAACGATCAAAAGTAAAAAATTGCATGTTGGTGGTTTACTTTTCCCTGGCTCATGTCACAACAGGGAAATGTTTTTCATTGATCCAAACAGCCCCTTAACAGAAAATGTGGTTCTTAGGAGGTTAAAATGGTAAACAACATTTGATAGGATTAAACTTCATGTAAAATATTAAGGGTAAATTGTCAAAAAAAGACCTTGCTTCTTTTCACAGTCAAAAAAAGCATATTGGCCCTAAAACTCTTGAAAGAAACCCCCTATTCAATGCCTCGGCTGTCAAAAAAACCCAGCGTACTTTCATACTTCATAGTAATGTAATTCTGTATATATCCAAAATGTCCTTGAACCCATGTTAGAAAGCATTGCTACAACTGCCATATCTACTTGTGACAAAATATAACAAAAATTGCAATATCTATTAAGCTTCTTGACATATATACCCAGTTTCGTAAGATATCGACGCAGATTCTTAACATATCTAGCCAGTTTAAGCCAATTAATAGATTTAAATGATCTTTCATAACTTTACATTCCCTCCAAAAGTTGATAGTTCTCTCCAACAACCTTATTTTCCTCCAAATTGTCTAATATCAGTTCATATATCCTCTATTTTCCTTGAGATACTACAATATCTCTCGAATATGACGGAAACTGCAATATCTATTGAGTTTCTTGAGATATCTATACAAAGTTTCTTGACATATTTAGCCAGTTTCATCGAATTAATAGATTTAAGTGAACTAGAGATGATAAAGAAAGAAAGGAATGGAGCAGAGACAGAGTGAAGGAGATGACGATCAGGCAAGGTCCCTTAGACACATATCTGTCCTTACCCGTCATACAAGTCAACCCTAATTTCCTTCCCTCCAAAAGTTGACAGTTTCTTTCAATAACTTCATTTTCCTCTAAAATGTCTAATATCAATTCATTGTTAGATATAGGTGTCGTGAAGACAATTATTGTAATTGTACAGGACTTGTATGGATAGAACATTCTTGCTCGACATAATAGTATGCTATATGGTTTGTCTTTATCATTATGTATATGCGTTTTACTTGTCGTTATGTATCGCTAATACATGTTGATAAAACCTATAGGATCATTGCCGCACTACCAATATTAAGATAGGGATCATACTATTGGGGTCTGAGTAGTCCATAAGCACATCCTTAAATGTTTCCAGTCGTGAGAGTATCGAGATATGTGTTGGGGTCAAAAGTTACACCCCAATTGACCAAGTCAAAATCAAAATCAACCCTAAGCCAAGTAGGCTCAAGCCCGAACCCAAGCTCAAACCAAGTGGGCCAAGCCCAAGTCAAGGCTAGCTCCATGCCCAAAAGGGGGGCAATAAATTAATTTAATGTATTTTTTTAGAAATAAATGTATGAAAAAATGGATAGAAAGCCAAAATTTTGTAAACCCCACGGTTTATGTGGAAAAAAAAGCACATAAGATATGGGGAGACACAAGTGCCACTTGACAAAACCCAAGGGGCTATATATAAAGTGTGTAGCCTACTAAACCTTCTTCCATTTTTTTTGAATTAAATCAAGAGTTTAACTCTCTTTTTTTCCCAAAAAGAAACAGATTTTCACCATAAAACTCTTGAAGTGGAGCTCAGATCTTTCATCAAATCCCCAAAATAGGAGATTTTTAAGTCTTACCCCTTTTTATCAAAGATCCAGCCAACAGAGAAGAGGAAGAAGGAGACCCATCTCAGAAAACCCCACTTCGGGAAGATCCAAGGCTCAAAAGAAGATCCAGGGCTAAAGGGAAGAAGAAAGTGGCCATCTTTGATCATCTCCAAAAATTTCTGGGAGTTCAACTCCATTTGTCAAAATCCTTTTAGGAGTTTAACTCCATTCAAAATCTTTCGGAGTTCAACTCTATAAATAAAATACTTTTGGGAGTTTAACTCCATAAAGATAAAAATTCTTTCCTTTTCTAGGAGTTTCCAAAGTCCTTCGGGAGTTTAACTCCTAATTCCGGGGCTAAGCCCCTTTTTCTGCAGGCGTCCAGCACCCACGTGCCGGGCGCGTGAGACGCTGGCACCCGGCACCCAAGTGTCGGGCGTGTGAGGCGCTGGTACCCATGTGTCCTTAGGACGCTACTCACCCTTCGAAGATTGCAACATTCTTGATCAAGCTCACACGTAAAGATGAAGAATTCATGTGGTCAGAAGTATGCGAACAAGTTTTCGTAGAACTCAAGTCAAGATTGACAACGACGCCAATTCTCATAATACCGGACCAATCTGGAGGTTTCGTAGTGCATTGCGATACATCCAGTAAGGGATTAGAATGTGTTCTACACCAGCACGGTAAAGTTGTAGCTTATGCATCAAGATAGCTGAAAGTTCATGAGCGCAACCATCCGACGCATAATCTAGAGTTGGCAGCCATTATCTTTGCACTTAAGATTTGGCGCCGTTATCTTCTTGGAGAACGGGTAGATATCTACACAGACCACAAAAGTCTGAAGTATGTGTTTACTCAGAAAGAGTTGAATATGCGACAGAGAAGATGGTTAGAAATTATGGCGGACTTCGACATCAACCTACAATATCATCCAGGGAAGGTGAACGTAGTACCTGATGCACTTAGTCGCCAACCACTATCAATGAATCTCACCGCACAGTGGAAGCTACAGCAAGATTTGCATCAGATGGAGATAGAAGTGATCATACCAGGTAACGCTTCAAGTTTGATGAACTTATAAGTTCAGTCTACAATTATCAATGCAGCTCAAGCAAATGATGTCAAGTTGCAAAAGATCAAAGAACAAGAAGAAAGTGGACTTCGAACAAACTTCATCATCCATGAAGATGGATCTTTGAGATACGAAAGCAGATTGTGTGTACCACAAGGTCCTGTTCGGGAAGAGTTGATGAAAGAAGCTCACAGCTCCCCATACTCAGTACCACCTAGTGGTACAAAGATATATAAAGATCTGTGGCAACATTAATGGTAGCATGGAATGAAGCGTGAGGTATCCAGAAGCGTAGCCAAATGCTTGATGTGTCAGCAAGTAAAAGCTGAACACCACAGGACTGCTGGTTTATTTCAAACGTTACCTATTCCAGAATGGAAGTGGCAACATATCACCATGGATTTCGTGACTGCTCTTCCTCGCAGCACGAAAGGTAACGATGTGGTATGGGTTATTGTGGATCGACTCACAAAGTCGGCTCACTTTATTCTCTTTCGAGTTGGCCAATCTACTGAGACATTAGCAAAGAAGTACATGGAGGTAAGTTTGAATCTAAGTAAGATTTAACTCTTCAATATGTACTATTTCTGATACCCATGAACTTATGCAAGAGACCGTGAGATTACATGAAGTACCGGTTTGCATTGTCTCCAATCGTGACACCAAATTCCGATCGCAGTTTTGGCAGAGTCTGCAAGCTAGCTTGGGAACGAATCTGAACTTTAGCTCAGCTTACTATCCACAAATAGATGGTCAATCTGAGCGAACTATTTAGATCCTTGAAGATATGCTAAGAGCGTGTATGTTAGACTTCGGAGGATCGTAGGAAGACCACCTACACTTTGTGGCGTTTTCATACAACAACAGCTACCAAGCGAGTATTGGAATGGCACCGTTTGCAGCTCTTTATGGAAGGAAGTGTCGTTCACCATTAAGTTGGGACGACATCGGAGATAGGGAACTCCTTAGATCTGAGATGATAGCGACAACTGTGGATGTAGTTCACACTATCAGGGAAAGAATGCGCATAGCCCAAGACAGACAGAAGCACTGGGTTGATGCAAAGCGCCGACACTTGGAGTTCCAACGGGAGATCATGTCTTTCTGAGGATTTCTCCAAACCCTGGAGTGATTCGTTTTGGAAAAATGGGTAAGTTAAATCCGAGATACATTGGACCATTCGACATACTCGAACGAGTCGGAGATGTGGCATATCGTTTGGTACTTCCACCCTCATTGGAAGGAGTGCACAATGTCTTCTATATATCCCAGCTCAGAAGGTATGTGAGTGATGCCAGTCACATTCTTGATCACTCCGAGCTCACGGTACAGACAGACCTATCTTGTGAGCAACAACCCATTGAAATCCTGGACAGAAAGGTAAAGACACTTAGGAACAAGGAATTAAACTTGGTTCGAGTGATATGGAGGAAAGAATCACCAGGAAAATCAATATGGGAAAGAGAAGACGACATGCGTGCAAGATACCCTTTCTTATTTGTAAATTAGTCCTTAAATATTTGTAAATTTCGAGGACGAAATTTTTGTAAGGAGGGTAGAATGTAACGAATCTGTTTATAATGTACAAAATTTATTTAAAATTAATGTACTAAATGGAGTATTACAACCCTGAGTATGCTATAAGTGTTTGATTTGTTTTAGAACAGCAAGACACAACTTGTAGCTCATCGGTCAAGCCTTGCACTGCTGTGACGTAGCCCTTGTGTTCGAATCCCATCAGCCACATATTATTTTATTGATTTTTCTTTTAAAACTTTTTGGCAGCCTAAAAGTTTACACGTGCAATACACGTAAAAATGAAAAGTTACCAAAATCAAACATGTGGAAATGTTGTACATACAGACCCCGACACGTGGCATTCATCCAAGCCCCGCCCCTTTCTTGATGACCGGCGAGATGAGCTTCTGGGCCGGTGCCGCTAGGCCCCCCGGTGGGAAACGCTCCAAAATTTTGCACTAACACCCCTTGGCCTTGACCCACTACTCCTCTTCTGTTTGTTTTTCCTGCACATTAACAGTGAATAAAAACTTATCTTTTAATCTAATGTTTAATGCATTTTTAATTCTCATTTTAATTTCCTAAATCCTAATTCTATCCTATAAATACCACCCCACACCCTAGCCCTCTCTATTTGAAATCTATCATCAAAACTCTTAAAATTTTCCAAGACAAATAAAGTGTACAAGTGGAGTTAGCCCAAGATCATCTTCCGGCGACGACTCGGGACAAATCCGGCGACACCGCGACTCCACGGCGCTTTCAAACCCTTCCAATACCTCCCCTCTATCTTTTTATCCAGTAAGTCTATTCTTTTCTCCTCTCATCACTATTAAACAAGTTCCCTTTTCAAAAGACGTCGGTAAGTGGAGTTAATCGATTTTTAAATTATGTTCTCTTTAAAATAACATTTTTTCTTAGGAAACTCAGATCCATATTATTACTTATTAAACATTAACTAAAATTTAGAAACCAATTTCACCATAAAACTCCATGTAAAACCGTATATATTACACTTTTTCAGTTTAATACCACAAAGTTTAACTACGACATTATTTCATATATTTGCTCATATTACCTTTAGAAAAATTACGAGGTAACGACCTATCTCATCACAACACTCATCATGACATAGCACGATTGTCTCTTTACAATGATTTGGGATAAGTACAATTTTACAATAAAATACCTTAAACTAATAAAACCGTATTCTTTAAGATTGTTTTAAATTAATTTCCTTGCAATTAATCCTCTACAACCCATTTGGGGAACCCGATTTGGATGATGTGGGTTATCGCACATCCTCGGTACTAGTAGAGCGAGATGCAGATCTCCTCACGGAGCATCCGATCTCGATGAAATTTTTATTACAATTTTTAAGAAAACGTGATTTCTAATTGATAAAGAAATTTATTTTTCTATAATTATTTATAATATTATCAAATTATCTATTTTAAATACATATAATAAATTCCATGTTTTCTAAACAAAAGAATCACAAATTTCATGAATCTACCATCACAAATCCATACAATTCCAATTTATACTAAAATACCATATACTATTCAATCTAGGTTTATATTCACCAGAATACTTCATATATAAAAATTACATTCTTGAAAACCCTAAATATGATAAGTAAATACTTGAGGATTATTTTGAAAATATACTAAACTATTTTTTATAAAACCCCCTTAAATTTATTAATTTACAATAAGGACCCTAGTAAATATAGGTTTAAGCGGGACCAATTCTCTTGAGCCCCAGGGAGCCGGAGAAAGTGGGCGCTTGCCTATTTAAGGTAGAAAACTAAAACGGGGTTATCAATGGTAATTGGTTTGGAAAAAGTCACAAATCCTACCGTCTATGTGCAGCAGTTACCGATAACTCCAAAACCTAATTCAGGAATCCAATTCTGTTTAAGCGTCCGACTCAGACAGAGTCTCAGTATAATCGGAATACAATCCATATATGAACACAATCCAAATATAATTCCAATACAACATGAATCCAAATATAACAGAATACAATCTATATCAACATGACTTGATTTGATCGATCCATGGATATACATTGACTTGTCTACATGACTGTTTTCCCCAATCAGAGCAAAGCTCTGTTCAAAATTCGAATTTTAAAATGAAGCAACGCTTCAGAAGCAGCGCCAAGTGCGCTGCGCCCTAAGCAGCCCACCACGTGCAAAGCACGTGTGCGCTAGCGCTAGTGCGCTGCGTTCTAAGCAGCGCACCACGTGCAAAGCACGGGTGCGCTAGCGCTGGAACTAAAAGCTCCCCACCGTCAGATCAAAGATCCAAGAATAATGATAAATCATTAATTAATCAGAATTAAATTCTGTTAAGGAAAGATTTCTCAAAATCTTTCCAAACAACAAGATTGTGTTCTGTAAATCAGAGCACCGTTTGATCAATGATCCAAAGGAGATTAAAAATCACCAAAATTACAGAATAAATTATGTATGGGAAGATTTCCCAATCTTGTTAAAAACAAGAAAATTGCCTTCTGTAAATCAGAAGCCCTTAGATCAAAGATCCAACGGTGGGAAATCCCCAAATCAATTGGAGAAAAGATCTTCTTAACTGATTGAACAAATCAGCTCGCCCTATATAAAGGCCCCAAGACTTCAAAAGATATACAGAAACAAATAGAGGAACCCCCCATAAGCTTTGAGAGATCTCAGAAAGAAAAGCCAAGCTCTCAGAAAAAGAAAAGTTTCTTTAAGGTAAAAAAAAAATGAACAGAGAGATGAAATCATCTCATAATTAAAAAGAAGAATTCACTTCTTTAAAGATCATATATCTACAAGACCAAGGTCTTTCACAAAGATCAAAGGATCTCATCATAAAATAAAAAGAAGAAAATAATTCTTCTCACAGATCTACAAGACGAAGGTCTTTTATACAAAGAGATCATGAATATCTCATTATAAAGGGGGGGGGGGGAGAATAATTAAATTCTCTTAAGGATCATAGATCCATAAAGGCGAAGCCTTTCATCAATACAAGAAATTGAAAGCATCTCCTATAAAGTAAGAACTTTTTGTTTTTAGAATCTTGAGACAAAGTCTCTCATAAATGAGAATTTATTTTTCAGATCATAAAACTGATCAGATAGCGCTTTGCGCTCATAAATTAGCGCTCTACGCTCTTGAACTAGCGCTTTGCGCTCATGGACTGGCGTTCAGCGCCAAGCGCACCACGTGCTCCTCACGTGTGCGCCACTTAACAGTTAGCACTCTGCGCTCTTGGACTAGCGCTTTGTGCTCATGGATTGGCGCTCAGCGCCAAGTGCACCACGTGCTCCTTACGTGTGCGCCACTGAACTAATAACACTTTGCGCTCATAAATCAGCGCAATGCGCTCATAGACTGGCGCTCAGCGCCACGCGCACCATGTGTCCCTCACGTGTGCGCTACTCGGCAGAAGCGCTCTGCGCTCTTTGACTGGCGCAAAGCGCCAAGCGCACAATGTGCTGCGCTGATAGAACATAAATTGTTCTTTAATAAGCCCCGGAGCTATGATGAATGCTCAGCATTCAATAAGAGACAAAAATATTGTCAGAATCCAAATCAATGCTCAGCATTGCTAAAAGGGCCAAGCCCAAATAAATGCTCAACAACCCAAAATAAATGTTAAACATTTTAACTTGATTGGACTTAGCCAAAGATTGGTCATAAGTCCTTAATTCAGATTAATTGAGCCCATATGCTCATAAATCTTTTGATCTTAAGTCTCAAATTGGACTACAGATCTCTCAACCAAAATTGGTTCAAGGGTACATCTCTTTACTCCTCTGATATTTGTCGTTGTAATCCTTCAACGTCTTCAGAGAGGTGACGGGTCCCGACAACCATACATTTTATAGATTATGACGTCTTTAAATTGGACTGTGGGGTCCTTAAACCCATGGACTATGATGTCCTTAACCTAGGACTGTGGGGTCCTTAAACCAATGGACTATGATGTCCCTTGGACTATGGGGTCCTTAAGCCCATGGACTATGATGTCCTTAACCTTGGACCCTAATATCCTTAAACTAATTATGGACTGCAAAGTCCCTAAACTAAAACAATAGAGTCCAAATGCTCTTTTGTTGAATCTAAACGATCCCGTTAAGTTGATCTTAGTCTAAAAATTTGACTAACGTATTCTTAACAAACGTTTAAGTTGATCTTAGTCTCAAATGAGAGTAACGTATCCTTAAACCCAACCCCCAAACCCACATCTAAGAAAATACGGATTTGGATTAATCGACGCCCTACGGGTGACAACATAAATTAGTCTCCGTATACAATCCACGGGCAACCAAAAACAAAACAAACACCCACGACACGAAGTGACCATCTGGAGAAGGAGAAAGTGGTTACCGCGATGCGGTAGCGTAATTAACTGCATGGGCTTGCGCCTGCAGAGAAAAGCGTCCCCACAATCAAAAAAACCCTCAACGAGGGGGAATCTGACGAAGTCTGCTACATCGGCCGCATCCGTTTAAACCTTCGATATATGGTGTCATAAATCAACTTGGCATTTTCGGAGAGGTGGACGGATAGCACCAATTAGCATATGCCCTCGAAATTCAGGCAAGACGGACATATGCGGCCGCGTCCCCGTGTTTCGGCGGAGAACAGATTCTGACACGCCCGGTGGGACCTCTTCCTCTTTTCACTCCACACTTCGTGTGTCGTGTTTGAGAACGGATCACGGTTTAATATGATTGCCCTTGGGTTCGAGGTACTAAGATTTGGTTTTGCTCTCGTGCAGAAAAAAGAATATCAATGGCCTCTAACTGCTCCAGCTGCAATTGCAACTCCCGTTCCACCTCATCTGGAGGTGTAACCTACGGGCCCCAAGCGGCCTCCCTGTTCAAGATTCTAGTGGAGCAAGTAACTCAGGCTACCACTGGGCTGTTCTTTGGGACCATGATACCACCGATGAGCTTCAATGCCCCGCTGCTGTCGCAAGAAGCCTCAAAGAAGTCGGTCTTTGATCGAGTTACCACTACCGTGGCCCCTCTCAACGGTCGCCCAAATCCAACGCCTCAGTTTTTGACAGATTGGGCCAAAGCTCGTGTGGGCTCGTGAAGAAGCCTGTGATACCAGAAAGGGTTATCCCAAAAAGGATAGCCATTCCTGCTCTCGAAGTCGTCAAAGCGGCTTCTCCCGCCAAAGGGTCGGTCTTCACAAGACTGACTGTTTCAGCTCCCGTTTTAGGCGAAATCGTCAAGGCTGCTTCACCTGCTCGGAAGTCTGCTTTCAATAGGTTGGACATCCCTACTCAGCGGACGCCAGTCTTCAACAGGTTGACAGCGACTACTTTTGATCAAGACAGGGGACATGAGGAAACCATCCCCGTAGCTGAGATAATTCCAACTACAAGACACGCTCGACGTCTCCACTGGCACCGAGTGAGGAAGGCTGGGGGCAATTCCCCTTCCGGGCTGACTCCGCCGGCTCCAACGGTGGAAATCGATGCCGATGTTCCAACTGAGAACAGCTTTGAACCGCTAAGGAGGGTGCGCAAAAACTCTCCGACTGCCATGCTGAAGATATCTCCTCCACCCATAGAGAATGCCCCAAAGGCGAAGCTAGAGCAGCCCCCTTAGCGGTTGTTCTCTAAAATTTACAAAGTTTGGCGACAGGTCAGGAATCGGTGATTGATCAAGATTACTCTCGCCGACAGAAAAAGGTGAAAGTTCAGCGAAAAGAGAACCATCCTGTCAAGCCACAAAAGGCGACAGCTGTTTGGGTGCTCACTATAACGGCCCCCTCAACTTCGACCGCTCATAAGAGGAGAAATCTGGAGAAAATTCCAGTGTTTGCGGCGAATCGCAAGAATATTGAATCTAAACGCCCTAAGTCTAGGGGCATGGTGGTGCATACCGTCTATATGGCATCCGGAAAAGAGGAAAGCCGTGCTTCTACGGGTCATTGACCGCTTACCCGATCGATAACAAAGGCTCAGGAGCAACAGCAACAAAAACTTCAGGAGATGCTGACTGCAATGGGCGCACTTACTGGGCCGAAAGAAAATCCAGAGACCTCAGAGCATCGTCAGGAGCAGGAAATTGATGACGAATTCCTTCGGAGAATGCTTGAGAAGAAGGACAAAGAGGCTGCGGAACAAGCGGCCAATATAAAACAAATGGCCCTTCTGTTCCGAGATATGGTGGGCATGATGATCCAGCCGGACTCTCCAGCTGAAGATCCTCCGATTATCCCCGAAGACGACCGAGCGGAGACGTCAAACCCTCTTCCGGCTTGTTCAGCAGCCAACGAGGAGACCATCTCAAAAGCTGCCCTGGATGATTATATCGCTCAGCAGAAACGAGTTCATCAAGCAAATGAAGCAACTGGCCAAGTCGTCAGAACTGGTCGATCATATCCAGGATGGTACGATCAGATCAAGTATCCGCCAGGATACATGATTCCTAAGTTTCACGTATATAAAGGGACATGCAATCCCCATCAACATGTCGCTCAGTTCATGGCTCTTTGCGGCAATACCGGAGGTGAAGACAAACTATTGCTTCGCCAGTTCGTCGGCAACTTGGCGGAAACAGCCTTTGAGTGGTATTCGGAGCTGCCCAACGACTCCGTCAAAACTTTTACAGAGATGGAATTGTTGTTCACCCAATGTTTTGCGAGCGCTAGCGAACGTACCCCAATCACAGCACTGATCAATGCCAGGGTGAAGCCAGGCGAAATTTGGGTCCAGTACGCGATACGGTGGCGGAATCTATGGTCGAAGTGCGAGCAGTGTATCGAAGAAGCGCCTGCGGTAGGCATGTTTGTGGGTACTCTCGACCCTCAAGCAACCATTTCCCAATTTATGATGTTTTTCAAGCCGGCCACTTTCCAGGCCTTGATTGACAAGTTGGCCCAAATGGACCAGATGGGTCATAGACCATCTCCTTCGAAGATGGAACCTCGAAATGAAAAGGGAAAGGGAAAGCGACCTTCGTCACCAATACTCAACAACAGCCGAGCAACTTAAAGCCGGTTGTTCGCCAAAACAACGTGCGTCCATGCCCATCCCCCGAGGAGAGACTGGGACGTCCTTACTCATTTTCCCGGGATAAAACGAGGAGATTGTTCGAGCTGGCAGTGCGCAACAGACTCATTAATCTGCCGGACCCAAAACGTCCGTTGCAGCCAAGCGATGTCAACAATCCTAATTACTGCCCTTACCACCAAGCAGTATGCCATCCAATCGAAAATTGCTTCTTCTTCAAAGGCTGGATTGAGGACCAATACCAACTGGGCAAATTCACGCTGTCTGAAAACTGGAAGATGAATCCGCCACAACCACATGATCCGAAAAAGATGAACATGCCGGGGGCATCGTGCTCATTCATAGGGAATGCGCCATGGACCGAAAAGTCCGTAAACTAGAAATTCGCCTCAAATACGGCAATGATGGACCGCAATGTCCTAAAACTTGCAACGGACCGAAACGTCCTTAAACTAATGATGGATCACTATGTCCTAAAACTGGTTGTTGACCGAGACGTCGATAAACTACTATGGACCTCAGTATCCCATGGCTGATGCAAAAAAAAACGGTACGTCCATAAGCGAGATAGGCACGGATTAAAACCCGAAAGGGCTCCGTGAGTAAAAATAGCAGGACTACCGGCGTGTTTTGTGAAAACCCGAAAGGGCGCAATCTCGTTAAAAGACACTTGCAAGGTCCTCTCGACCTGTAAGAGAAACCACCCGTGTGAGATCCTTACGACTCACAAAGAAGAAAAAACACTTAGGGATCCTGTTCAGTTGATAAACTGCACTTTTAATATGACATTTTTCCTACTATTTCTATATAAAAAAAGGTGTTTATTATAATATATGACACATATGAGGGTTTATCTGTAAAAATTCTATTTTCATGTGCTTATATATTATAATTAACATTATGAAGGAAAAATTAAGCATATAATATCCATGTAACATTTGGCCCATTTAATATGCTTACCTTATTAACTACCTTTGACCAATTCTCTTAAAACTAAAATATCATGACAGATGGTTAAAAATAATATCTCGATAAAAATAAATTCTACTAACATTATTTATTGAGATAATTGTGCAGAAATTATTTCAGGACTGGAATCAAGGAAATCCGAATTATCGAGATCAAATCTGCCGAAATAGTAAAGTAAATTGAAGAAATCAATTCTGGCAGAGACGTAGAGAAGATTTTAAGATTCCAGATACCAAAATAGTCTACATGTGTCACCAGAAGAAGCCTCAAGAGAAACGAACCGACGATCCTCCTAATCCACCGTAGATCAACGGCCAAACCCACCATTATGCCGAGGTTCCGCCGCACTTCTGAGGAGTTAGGGCCCTGGATTTTCTGGTTGGGATCCTAACAACTAGTTACCATATATGGAAAGTCATCTTATTAGGAAAGTTACTATATATGGAAAGTCACTATATTAGGAAAGTTACCATATATGGAAAGTCACCATATATGGAAAGTTACCATATATGGAAAGTCATCATATTAGGAAGTCAACATATATGGTAACTAGGTTTTCTTCTTTGAGGGCTATATAAAGGACCAAGGGCTAAAGTTAGAAGGCATAAAGCTGAAGAGATCACGAAGTCCACGACAGGCTCACACATCCAGGCTGATCATCAACGGTTCATCTACCTCCTTAGAAGAGATCGAGAAGCAAACTAGAATTTTTGTAATCATTTTCTAAGGGAACAAAGTGTAAATGAATTTTGTTGATTAATAAAGATAGTTTTTTTCTTATTCTATCTCTTTAGTTTTAATATGATTTCCCTCTCCATCTCTTCTTCTCTCAACATGCACGAGTAATTTTTCGCTTGTTAGGGTTCATGGGATTAGGGTATGTTAATAGATGATGAAGATCCTTAAACTCTTTTTAAGTCCTATAAAGTTTATAAACTTTATCAAAAGAATAGTTAACATCCTAATTGGGCGCGCTACCATTTCATTGCTAGTCTCGACCGCGATTAGAGATTAGATTAACGATTATTTTGGTAAAGGCTAGACATGAAAGGAGATCCATGTCAAGATAGGGGTTAAGAGTGGGAACTCTTTTCCCTCCAGAAACCCTAATCTACATGCATCACCGTCGTTCTAGTTTTAAATCTATTAAAGGATAAAAAGAGTAATATTTAATTAATCATCCATAACTACTAAATCCCAATGAACCCTACAAGCCCCCTTTTAATATTAAACTTACCTCCGTAGTTAATCTAGATCTATATTTTGCATCCGTGTTTAACGTAGATCTAGATCCTACAACCATTCTTCACTATTCTTTATTCTTCCTCCTTTCTTTCTCAACACGCCTAAAGTAAGAATAAAAGATTCCACATATCCCTGAGGACGACCCGTACTCATCTCGGTCTAGCTACACGCGACACCGTTATTGATTGCGGTTAACTATTACACATAAAAAATCTAGAACAATCAAACGACAATCTTTTATTCTTATTTTAGGCGTGTTGAGAAAGAAAAGAGGAAGAATAAAGAATGGTGAAGAATTGTTGTAGGATCTAGATCTACGTTAAACACGGATGCAAAATATAGATCTTGATTAACTACGGAGGTAAGTTTAATATTAAAAGGGGGCTTGTAGGGTTCATTGGGATTTAGTAGGTAAGGATGATTAATTAAAGATTACTCTTTTTATCCTTTAATAGATTTAAAACTAGAACGACAGTGATGCATGTAGATTAGGGTTTCTGGAGGGAAAAGGGTTCCCACTCTTAACCCCTATCTTGACATGGATCTCCGTTCATGTCTAGCCTTTACCAAAATAATCGTTAATCTAATCTCTAATCACGGTTGAGACTAGCAATGAATTGGTAGAGCGCCAAATTAGGATGTTAACTATTCTTTTGATAAACTTTATAAACTTTATAGGATTTAAAAAGAGTTTAAGGATCTTCATCATCTATTAACATACCCTAATCCCATGAACCCTAACAAGCGAAAAATTCCTTGCTCATGTTGAGAGAAGAAAAGATGGAGAGGGAAATCATATTAAAACTAAAGAGATAGAATAAGAAAACAACTACCTTTATTAATCAACAAAATTCATTTACACTTTGTTCTCTTAGAAAATGATTACAAAAATGCTAGTTTGCTTCTCGATCTCTTCTAAGGAGGTAGATGAACCGTTGATGATCATCCTGGATGCGTGAGCCTGTCGTGGACTTCATGATCTTTTCAGCTTGATGCCTTCTAATTTTAGCCCTTGGTCCTTTATATAGCCCTCAAAGAAGAAAACTTAGTTACCATATATGTTGACTTCCTAATATGGTGACTTTCCATATATGGTAACTTTCCATATATGGTGACTTTCCATATATAGTGACTTTCTATATATAGTAACTTTCCTAATAAGTTGACTTTCCATATATGGTAACTAGTTGTTAGGATCCCAACCAGAAAATCCAGGACCCTAACTCCTCAGAAGTGCGGCGGAATCTCGGCATAATGGTGGGTTTGGCCGTGGATCCGCCGTGGATTAGGAGGATCGTGGGCTTGTTTCTCTTGCGGCTTCTTCTGGTGACACATGTAGACTATTTTGGTATCTGGAATCTGAAAATATTCTCTACGTCTCTGCCAGAATTGATTTCTTCAATTTACTTTACTATTTCGGCAGATTTGATCTCGATAATTCGGATTTCTTTGATTCCAGTCCTGAAATAATTTCTGCACAATTATCTCAATAAATAATGTTAGTAGAATTTGTTTTTATCGAAATATTATCTTTAACCATTTGTCATGATATTTTAGTTTTAAGAGAATTGGTCAAAAGTATTTAATAAGGTAAGCATATTAAATGGGCCAAATGTTACATGGATATTATATACTTACTTTTTCCTTCATAATGTTAATTATAATATATAAACACATGAAAATAGAATTTTTACAGATAAACCCTCATTTGTGTCATATATTATAATAAACACCTTTTTATATAGAAATAGTAGGAAAAATGTCATATTAAAAGTGCAGTTTTATCAACTGAACAAATACCCCCAAACTTAACTTTGATCGTCCCGAGCAAACTAGTTATTCAAGAGAAGGAGAAAGAAGAAAAAAGAAAAATCCTAAGTAGCACACTTTCGTAGGCAACACGATTGCACTGAGCACGTGCAACAAGCCGTTAAATCTCTAGGTGTCCCTACTAGGAGGAGTGTTGTCTTCTGAAGGTTTTCAGAGGATTACACCCACAAAATCCTATAATAAAAGAAAGATAGTGAAAGTTACATATAAAGATAAGAATTATGAAAGAAAGAACTTGAAAATAAGAGTTTTCAACTACACCAGTTTTTCAGTTGTTATGAGCCCTATCTTAATGATCATGAAAAAATGTTAGAAATCACATCATCTCTTAATAAAACATAGCCTTTAGTCTTCCTCCCTATCTTTCATCCAAACATTGATCATATACCCCTATGTGTGTGTAAAAGACATCCCTACACTTAGAGAATTCAATTCAAGCTATCACACTCTTGTTCATCTTCCAAAGTACCTTATAGTTGGTGAATATTTTCGATAAAATTGCTCACACATTCTTCATGCGACCGTTAATACTTCTTGAGGTACTAACCGACCGATTACAAAATGTGCTCGCGCATTTAGGCATAATTCCTCGTCATGCAACACCTAAGGCTTAGCAGTGACTCCCAAACCTGTTGGTCTAAGGCACTAGGTGATAAAGCACCCTCGCTATATTTTTTTATGCTGCCTTGATAATTACAAAACCAGTGTTCATTTTTTTCTTCACCACTTATATTTATTTATTTATTTATTTTTATTTATTTATTTTTAATTTATTTTTAATTTTTATACCAAGGCTTTTAGACAAGAGAATTTCAAGGTATCCTCTACTATCCCAAGTTTCAAGATGTGTGTAAGTGTGTATAGTAGGGCATCAACATTCAGATATTTGGCGTCAAGAATAAGGACTATTTTTCAGACTTATTTTTATTCTCAGATTAGTAATTTTCTTCATCTTACTAACCCTTAGAACAACAGCTCATAACAACTTATTACTAGTTTCATTTAAGAAAATATCTAATTTTCTTGCTTTTCTCAAACTATTCCTATCTTTCATATGTAAATTTTCACTTTCAAACTTTTATTGTCAATTTTTTTTTAATTTTGTGTGCTTATATATAGTATAATGCAAAGTAATGCGTAAATAAGTACAAACCTCCCCCAAATCTGTTTGCAGCAATGTCCTCACTGTTGTTTCTTATAAATCTCAAAAACCTGTAGACTTGGGAAGAAAGGTTATTAACGGGGGCAACAAAAATTGAAAGTGAAAATCCTCCCCCAAACTTATTTTTGGCTCATAATTTTGAGAAATTTTTTTATTTTCAAGAGCCAAAAATACCCCCCCCCCAAACTTGAGTTAAACAATATTAAGCATTTTAAGGGGGGTAAAGTTATTTGGTCAATATAAGACTTTACAAAGACCAAAAGTTAATATGAACCATTCAAAGATTTTATCAATGTAACGTATAGGTCGGTGGAAGAACATGTTATATAGAGCCAAAAAAAAGTGGGGAAGAGATAAGTAATGGTATGGAAAGGGTTTGAGTGAACGTGAATGTGAAGAGATAAGAGATGATGAAAAATAGAAACGAGAATGTAAATGATCAGAAATGAGTGGAATATTGGCATTCTCATATTTTATAAGAAGAAAGGGTGGTGGTTCAACTTCTATAGGTGGAGGTTGATTAATCACAAAATCCGTGTTGTTTAGGAATGCAAGTTCGTCAGCAAAAAGTTCTTCAAAATTTCCATCGATGGTGTAATTGAACATTTTGCTGTCAGTAAGTTTTGTGCCAGAATTTATCATACTTGATTTGTCAAAAATTATGAAGGTAGAAGACTCGAAAAACTCATCTACCTCATTTTCAAAAATATCCAAATCAAATTGGCTTTCTGGAATTATCAAACTTGAATTATCGGATTGTGATTCATCAACACTCACTGAAATTATAGGAAGAATAGAAGAAGAAACTGAGAAAGTAGAAGGTGAAATGGGTAAACAAATTAGTGTGTCGAGTATCGCTGAACCAGATGTGGAAGATGAAGGCTGAATTTCGGTCTGCTGTTCGGTTATATAATTATCATCAACTTCAAGACGCATATAGGATTCGGGAAGAATAATTAAAGGCTCGAGATGATGACCACAAGGAAGTGAAAGGACCTGATGAATTTGTGGGACAAACTCATCCAAAATTCTGGGTTCATCATTCAATATATCCCCAACGTCAATCTCCTCATTCAAGTGAAGGTTAGAATTCTCAAATACCAAATTAAAATTATGGTTTTCAATTAATTTTGGTTCAAGAGTGGAGTTGTAGAGATCACAAGGGTTGGGTATGGTTTCACTTGAAATGGACCCTTCACAATTGGGTAAATCAAACACTACAAAGTCACACAACTCATCAGACATTCTATCTTCAATTGGTGAATCATTTGGTGTACTCGATGAATCTGTGAAACCGGAGTTGTGGATTTCAGTTTGGAATGGGGAGGTTTGATTAGGAAGGGTGTACAGTTCTGTCTCACTACCCAAATTCTCATTTTGTCCCATGGTCGTATTGTATACTGAAAATTTTTGGGCTGGTTTGAAATTATTAGCTTGCATCTACTCTGTTGTTTACTTTCTAAATTGGTGCGACATTTCCATATATTTTTCTAATGTACGCTCAAGACTAGACTTGGGTTGATGAGGGGTTTCAGTATAAGATTGAAATTCTTGTGGATAATTAAAACTCCCAAATGACTGATTAGAAGGACTGTCCAGAGAAGGTATAAAAGTCGGGTAGGATTGATAGTAATTGAATGGTTGTGAAAATAGGGCAGGAGTATGATCAACATTATGATAAGAAGAATATTGATATGGGTTGGTTGGTTGGCTATTTTCAATAGACATCATATATGCCACAAACCGATTATGAAATTCTTCTTTAGAAAGTGGTGGTGATGCTTGATATTGGTCCGGATTGAAACTTTGGCCGTTAGCCCTTGCTATATGCTCAGCAATGGACATGCGTCTAGGGGTATCCTCACTCGGAGTATCAACTGAAACAGATGTAGAATTAGGATACGGTTGATAAAACCTAGACTGAGGTGGCCAACTATTTCTATCTGCTTGTTCTATCCGATCTTTTATAGAAATGGGAGAGTCGGATGGTATACCGAAGCGATTACGAAGACAAGAAATATCTGGTTGTGGATAGCAAAGCTCGGCAAGAGTTCTTCTGTTTGGGTTACCCATTATAAGAAGGTGAAAAGAAAAGAGAGTGAAAAGATTTAAGCTCTATTTTGATTGTTTTGCTTTGAAAGTGGACTTGGGGGTTTACTCACAAAAATCACAAAATGCACAAGCAAACCCTAAAACTAAGGTCACCTAGGTCAAGCACTAGACCGCTCCTAGACTTCCAAAGGACAAATCACAGGATAAATCCTCTACTGCCTCTTTATCTCTCCTGTGGCCAGGTAAGTGCCAGGTAAGTGGAAGGTATCCGTTATACGAATCACCGAAAATAGCGGGCCTAATTAAGTAACCACTTGCCTTAGACACACTTGCCTAGACACCACACAAGAAATGCAGATAAGCCATAGATTACCCACGACCTTCCTCTGTCCTACTTGAGCGGGACGGTCCTTAGGGTCTTGATCTAGATATTTTTTTAATTAATATAGGGTTATGCGGATGCTCGTTTTATGATTTGTGGGGCCTAGGAAGGGAAATGAAATCCCCATCTAATCTGAATTTTGGTCTTGCCCCTTAAAGTCCGTATTAAAATATGCAAAAACAACCCGCAAAACAAAACACGCAAAAAGATTTTTGAGCGGCGATATTTTGCAAAGAATCCTGCAGAAAATATATTATTGGATTTTTCAAAAGAGAGATAAAGAGTTGTAGAAGATACCCGAGAATTTTGAAGCCAAGATCCACTAATTAGGCCGTGGTTCCGCTGCAATACCGGTGATTTGGCCACGGTTCCGCCGTGAGATGAAGGGATCTTTTGACAATTTTTGTACAGTAGCATCCGCTTCTCCTCTGGGTCTTGATGAATGTCTCTGAATCTTTATCTCCTTGCTAAAATGACTGCAGAATTCCTCTCAAGAATAACACACTAATCGTTAAATATGCATGATGCTGTTTTGTTTTATGTTTATGATATAGATCGAAAAAGAATTCAACACGAATAGTAAGAAAAATAAATTACGCACGTATCCTCGGCAACGGCGCCATTTGATTGTTCTAGATTTTTTTATGTGTAGTAGTTAACCGCAATCAATAACGGTGTCGCGTGTAGCTAGACCGAGATGAGTACGGGTCGTCCTCAGGGATATGTGGAATCTTTTATTCTTACTTTAGGCGTGTTGAGAAAGAAAGGAGGAAGAATAAAGAATGGTGAAGAATGGTTGTAGGATTTAGATCTACGTTAAACACGGATGCAAAATATAGATCTAGATTAACTACGGAGGTAAGTTTAATATTAAAAGGGGGCTTGTAGGGTTCATTAGGATTTAGTAGTTATGGATGATTAATTAACGATTACTCTTTTTATTCTTTAATAGATTTAAAACTAGAACGACAATGATGCATGTAGATTAGGGTTTCTGGAGGGAAAAGGGTTCCCACTCTTAACCCCTATCTTGACATGGATCTCCGTTCATGTCTAGCCTTTACCAAAATAATCGTTAATCTAATCTCTAATCGCGGTCGAGACTAGCAATGAATTGGTAGCGCGCCCAATTAGGATGTTAACTATTCTTTTGATAAACTTTATAAACTTTATAGGACTTAAAAAGAGTTTAAGGATCTTCATCATCCATTAACCTACCCTAATCCCAAGAACCCTAACAAGCGAAGAATTACTCGTGCATGTTGGGAGAAGAAGAGATGGAGAGGGAAATCATATTAAAACTAAAGAGATAGAATAAGAAAACAACTACTTTTATTAATCAACAAAATTCATTTACACTTTGTTCCCTTAGAAAATGATTACAAAAATACTAGTTTGCTTCTCGATCTCTTCTAAAGAGGTAGATGAACCGTTGATGATCAGCCTGGATGCGTGAGCCTGTTGTGGACTTCGTGATCTCTTCAGCTTGATGCCTTCTAACTTTAGCCCTTGGTCCTTTATATAGCCCTCAAAGAAGAAAACCTAATTACTATATATGTTGACTTCCTAATATGGTGACTTTCCAAATATGGTGACTTTCCTAATATTGTGTCTTTCCATATATAGTAACTTTCCTAATAAGATGACTTTCCATATATGGTAACTAGTTGTTAGGATCCCAACCAGAAAATCCAGGGCCCTAACTCCTCAGAAGTGCGGTGGAACCGCGGCATAATGGTGGGTTTGGCCGTGGATCCGCGGTGGATTAGGAGGATCGTGGGTTCGTTTCTCTTGAGGCTTCTTCTGGTGACACATGTAGACTGTTTTGGTATCTCGAATCTGAAAATCTTCTCTACGTCTCTGCCAGAATTGATTTCTTCAATTTACTTTACTATTTCGGCAGATTTGATCTCGATAATTCGGATTTCCTTGATTCCAGTCCTGAAATAATTTCTGCACAATTATCTCAATAAATAATGTTATCAGAGATATTATCTTTAACCATTTGTCATGATATTTTAGTTTTAAGAGAATTGGTCAAAGGTATTTAATAAGGTAAGCATATTAAATGGGCCAAATGTTACATGGATATTATATGCTTACTTTTTCCTTCATAATGTTAATTATAATATATAAACACATGAAAATAGTATTTTTACAGATAAACTCTCATATGTGTCATATATTATAATAAACACCTTTTTTATATAGAAATAGTAGGAAAAATGTCATATTAAAAGTGCAGTTTTATCAACTGAACAGTTCCCCACGATTCCTAAGGAGAAATTACACTTACGTGATCCTCACGATTCGTAAGGAGAATTCTCTTTTGAGACCCTCATGGCTCATAGGGTTCAAAAGCCTTAAGCTACATGGATCTGAACCCGTTCTTAAGCTATCACAATCTCCAATGTTGCTCTATAAGCGTTTCAATATTGACCCTTGTATACAATCCACGGGCACGAATAAACATTTCCCTAACAAAGTCTCATCAGAGACCGGAGATATGCTCATATGGCGAATGACACTTGTAAGTCCTCTCGACTTATAAGGAGAAAATACTCTTGTAAGATCCTTACGACTTATAGGAGACCACACTTAGGAATCCTCACGATTCCTAAGGAGAAAATACACCTACGAGATCCTCACGACTCGTATGGAGAAATACCTTTATGAGACACTTACGGCTCATGAAGTCAAAAGTCTTAGTCGACAGGATCTTAACCCTGTTTGCTAAGCCACCTTTGTTCGAACCGACAAAGGAAAATGATGATTCTCTCCTGGTAATATCCCAGTTGTAGCGATGCTGATGCCTAAATCGGTATCTGTCACGCCCCGCTTCCCAGAGTACGCAAGATTGGGCACGTGACATAGCCAACCATGCTACCTGTGGGTAGGAAGTATCCATCCACAGTCACATTACGGTTGTAGAGATATCAAGAACAAGATAAATAAACTAATCTAACACATGTCCAAATCCATAATAACAGAGTCAATAAATAATAAGTGCGTAAGCAAATGATCCAATACAATAAATAAATAGGTATGTCCCATAATGCGGGATCACACCTGGAATAAAATGCAATAAATGAACTAACCACTACAGAACTCACAAATCAGCCTGCTGGCTGAAGTACTCCTGCTCGGTCAGCGACAGTGGTAAAGAATCTGGGCCATGCAAAACCCAGACGTCAGCGCGTCATGTCAACCAGTAATATAATATGAACATGGTAATAAGCAATGCAGGGATGAACATGAATAAAGCAGTACTATGAAATAACAGTGCAGGGTAATGTGCAGTGGCAACTAAACTGTCCTATCAGGTTTCTACTCTAAAGTCTTTGAAATCAATTGGTGACTCGTCGATGTAACTCAATAGTATCCCGTGCGTGCCCGGGACCACGGTCAAGGTTCTCGGGGCTGAATCCGAGACGTGCCGCTAGGCAGTAATAGGTAGCAGGATGGGCGAGTGATGTCAGCATCATCACTCCGGGGCTGGCCAAGCCCGTAAGACTGATCAGAACAGGTATCGAACTGTTGAGTTACAAGTCGGTTTCACCTTTGATTTCCCCATACCCCCAAGTTATGTATGTCAGGTCAGGTATTCAATAATCAAGGACTAATGCCAACACAGAATCAGGTAACAGGTCAGGTTTGTCTGGATAGACAACAGGAGCGGTCCATGAGGACCCCAAGTTAGGTTTGTCGGCATTAGGCATGAGATCAGGTAATCAGTCAGGTCGTGGTGCAACAGGTTGAGTCGGTATGTATATATGTCATGTGTAGCAAGGTCAGGTCAATATGTAGTGCAGTCGAGTACGTGCTCACAGCAGGTATACAATCGAACAATAAACAGCAGCAAGAATTTAAAGTAAACGGCAATGATAGTCACTTAATCACAATGGTGCTTTGTATTATCTTTATTAACAGGTTCAAGCACCCTTGGGGTGCAATAGTCACAGGGTAAAGCAATATCAATAACGTAAAGCAATGAAGCTATATGAAATTAAACTAAAGCATAAATAACTGTCACGTGGATGATCTAACAAATAAAGCAAGGACGATCTAATTGGTTTAGTTAGTTAAAGTATGAATTGATAGCAGACCGATTAATTACAAGAAACTACTATAATGATTCAATGTTAAAGATACTTGCAATCCGTCAATTCTAAGTTATACTAAAATATCGATATTACCATCAACTGTGTGGTTATACTAAATAATATGATAATTAAATGTATAGCAAGACTTGATCTTGTATTAGCATGTTAGAGCAAGTATTCGGATATTTGCCTCGACGGTTTCGCAAACCGGAAAACACGAATGCAAAGTCGGCGGAAAACTCGAGACGGATGCACGGGCCACGGATCGAGTCCAAACAGCGAACAGCGGGACCACACGGACCAGAGTACTTCGCTGGAGAGTCGGGTCCAGTCGACGGTACGGCCGGAATCCGGCGAAATGTCAAAACTGCGACAAGTTAGCAAAAATACGATATATGGACAACGATCGACCAGTGAAGGGAAAAGGAAAGGGAAGAGGTCATGAGAACTTACTGGGATATCAAGGATGGCAACCGCAATGGGTTCGACGGCAAAGGGCTCCGGCGGTGAACAGTGAACGCGGCAGAAGGCTGGAAGTTGCTGGATCGGGTGGTGCTGTGCGATGAGGGGAGGTAAAGGCCGGGTTCTGGTCGCAGGGAAGAGGAGGTGGTCGGCGGTGGCGCGGGTGACGACGACGAGGGTCGACGGCGGCGTTTTCCGGCGAACAGAGGAGGTGGTAGTGCTGCGGCTTGGGTGCTGTTGCAGCGCCGGCGAGGGAATGAGGAGGAAGGTGGAGAGGTCGGGACGAGACTGCGGAGGCAAGGGTGATGGTGGTGGTGTCGTCGGCGTGGGGAGGCGGCGGCGACGGCGGGCACCGCTTGCAGGAGGTGGCGTCGGGGTTGGGTTCGCAGGCTCGGGAAGGAGGGAGGAGAGGAGGTAGGGGGGTGCGGCTAGGCTGTGGAGGCGAGGACGGTGACGGCGAGGTCGCGGGGAGGTCGACGGCGATGGCAGGAGGTGGCTAGGGTTAGGGTTCGGGGGTTCTCGTGGGGTTTTTCTCGAGATGGAGAGAAGAAGAAGGCGGCTGCGTATAAATATAGGAAGAGAGAGAGAGAGATTGTAGGAAGAGAGAGAGAGAGAAAGAGATTGGAGAGAGGGTGAGAGGCGGAGAGAGAGAGAGCTGGCGGGGCCCACGAAGAAATGGGTGCTCGCGATTGGCTGAGGGGAAAAGGAAAATTTAAAAGAAAGATTTAAATAAAAGATTTGAACGTTAACAGAATATATTATGGTTTAATAATATTAAATTAAAATGGGTATTTCGGCGCTAAATGAAACATTTCCAAATCGTGCCCGGGTTACGCCCAAATGTTTCAAATTCAAATTATAGGATTTTAAGCGAGTTCCAAATTTTGAAAAGAGGTGTTTTATGATTAAAATGCATGCCCCCAAGTCGGACACTTGCACGCGCGCGTAGACGTCCAAACTTGCCCGTTTCGCCGAACGGGACGAAATCTCGACGCGCGGACGCTACCACGCGACTAGTGGCGACGAGTAGGCCAACATGGATATTTTTAATTTCATTTTAGGTGTTAAAATTTGTTATGTGCCAAAATGACCTAACCGGTTAAAATTTAGCAATACTCACCAAACAATCAGGATAATTGAAATGAGCAATGTATAACACTCAACTAGTAATAGAAATAGTATTATTGGGCTCGGGTGTTACAGTATCAAATCCCAAACTCGCAGTGAAAAGTCAGCGAGCCACAAATGCATATGAAATAGCCGAAATGATAGGGCAACTTGCAACAAAATCACCAAGTAAAATATAAGCATATGAAATAGCCGAAATGATTGGGCAACTCGCAATAAAAAGCAGCAAGTAAATAGAAGAAATAGCCGAAATAGTTGTGCAACTCGCAATAAAAAGCAGCGAGTAAATAGAAAAAAATAGCCGAAATGATTGGGCACCGTAAAACATAGCCGAAATGATTGGGCAATCACGACTTTCGCGATATAAAAGCTGAAATGATAGAGCATCGCGGAAAGAAAATAAAAAAATGTATACATATGAAATGAAACTTTTGCCCTTCAGGTGAGATCACATCAATCCCTGTATACAATCCAGGGGCGCAAACAAAGAGGGAACCATATCATCCCACCAGGCTCCATCAGAAAGAGAGCCAAATTTCGACGGTTCACAGACAACCTAGAGACCATCTCGGCATTCGACTTGTTACAGCAGACGCAACGTCAGCAAAGCTGAGCCACGACATAGTCTCTAGTTCCAAATCTCGACGGTTCACAGACAACCTAGAGACCACCTCGACATTCGTCTCTTTACAGCAGACGCAACGTCAGCAAAGAGGAGTGACGGCAAATCCCAGCTCCACCTCAGCATTCATCTCGTTACAACAGACGTAATGTCAACAACGGCGTTCCTTCGCAGTCCAGCAGGATGCAGATGAAACATCAATGAAAGACCCCATGGTCGAAACAAAGCGGAGTGACGGAAAAATCCCAGCTCCACCTCAGCATTCATCTCGTTACAGCAGATGCAATGTCGACAATGGCGTTCCTTCATAGTCCAGCAGGATGCAGATGCAACGTCAACGAAAGACTTCACAGTCGAAACAAAGCGGAGTGATGGCAAAATCCTAGCTCCACCTCGGCATTCGTCTCGTTACAGCAGACGCAATGTCACCCCAGGGTCAAAAACAACGGAGCCATGGCAAAGTACCTAGTTCCAGATCCCGACGATTCACTAACAACCTAGAGACCATCTCGACGTTCATCTCGATAGATCAGACGCGATGTCACTCCAGCGTTCTTCCTCCAACAGGATTCGGACGCGCCAAAACGACGAAGCAAAGGCAATATTCCTAGCTTCAGGGTCTTGACGGCAACTCATATAAAACCTGAAAGATAATCGAAGATCATCCCACACCAGCATGGAGTGATCACCACCTCGACCTTCGTCTCGATATAGCAGACGAGATGTCACCACAGCGTTCTTCCTCCAGCAGGATTCAGACGCGACAATCAAACAACGGAGCCACGGCAAAATCCCTAGTTCCAAATCTCGACGGTTGTAACGGGCTTAGCTACCCTTCGGCAACCGGCAAGAAAGTCATTCGCTTAAACGTCACCCGCAACCTAGAGACAACCGCGACATTCGTCTCATTACAGCAGACGCAATGCCAGCAAATGAAGCAAAGGCCAAATTCCTAGCTTCAGGGTCTTGACGACAACTCAAATAAAATCCGAAAGACTATCGGAGATCATCCCACACCAGCGCGGAGTGGTTATGACTCATCGGGGCTCCCCAAAATGAGCCTAACCTCGAGTAAAATGCGGCATGGAAAAATTCCTGACGCTTGCTCTTCCGACTGTCAAACTGCCTAGAAAGATTGCTTTAAGACGTCTTGTCCAGCCCTCGAAGGGATCAGAGACACGACAGTCGCAAGGCTACTCGAACAGCAAGATTGCCTATCGAGGGATACATCAGTCAACGCGATGGTACGACAGGCAAAACCCTAGTGCCACAGATCCTAACGGACCTCTGTCGTAAAGAGTAGAGGTTAACTGTGACGTTAGGTCATTCTTACGAGAACTTCTCGATTCATCTCGACTCGTGAGGAAATTAGTGTCTTTGCGAGAACTTCTTGATTCGTCTCGACTCGTAGGGGAAAGCCTTAGGCAATGGGGATAATGACCTGTTTCCTAAGCACTGGGGCCCTGCAATTCGGTCCAAAACGAACTCTTGCATACTATTCACGGACCACAATCTCCAAAGTCGAAACTCGACAAGGAGGGAAACAACCACTTACGAGTCCTCTCGACTTGTAAGAGGGAAAATTCTCTTGTGAGATCCTTACGACTCTCAAGAGAAAGCACACTTGAGAATCTTCACTATTCCTAAGGAGAAAATACACCTAGGGGATCCTCTCGACTCGTAGGGAGAAAAGTCTTTATGAGACCCTCACGGCTCATAAAATTGAAAAGTCTTAGGCAGCAGACCTGAACCTGTTTCCTAAGCCATCATTACCCTGCAAAGAGTCTAAGATGGACCATCACTTACTATCCACCAGCCACATTTGCTGAAATTACATGACAATGACACAGCGAAGAGAAGAAAGCAGTAATAGGACAAAAAATATGTATCTTTTATTCATGAATTCAATGGAGTAAAAGTTGGATCGTATGAAAGAATAAAAAAATGGATACATGTTATTCAAATATTACAAGAAAAACAGTTGTTCCCCTCCGAATGACGGCGCGACGCGGACGCCTTGCCTGAGATTCGGGGCAGATGCTAATTGGTGCTATCCGTCCACCTCTTCAAAGATGCCAAGTTGATTTATGGCACCATATATCGAAGGTTTAAACGAATGCGTCCGATGTAGCAGACTTCGTCAGATTCCCCCTCGTTAGAGGGGTTTTTGATTGTGGGGACGCTCTTCCCTACAGGCGCAAGCCCCTGCAGTTAATTACGCTACCGCATTGCGGTAACAACTTTCTCCTTCTCCAGATGGTCACTTCGTGTCTTGTGTGTTTGTTTCGTGTTTGGTTTCCCGTGGATTGTATACGGAGACTGAGTTATGTCGTCGCCCGTAGGGCGTGGACTAGTCCAAATCCGTATTATCTTGAATTTGGGTTTGGGGGTTTGGGTTTAAGGATACGTTAGCCTCGTTTGAGACCAAGATCAACTTAAACGTTAGTTAAGGATACGTTAGTCTAGTTTGAGACTAAGATCGACTTAACGGGATCGTTTAGATCCGACAAAAGAGCATTTGGGGCTCTATTGTCCCAGTTTAGGGACATAGTGGTCCATAGGTAGTTTAAGGACATTGCGGTCCAATGTTAGTTTTAAGACGTTGCGGTCAAGGTTAAGGACATCATAGTCCGTGGATTTTTTAAGGACTCCACAGTCCGGTGTTAGTTTTAAGACATCACGATCAAGGTTAAGGACGTCATAGTCCGTTGTTAGTTTTAAGACATCTCGGTCAAGGTTAAGGACCTCATAGTCCATGGATTTAAGGACTCCACAGTCCGGTGTTAGTTTTAAGACATCTCGGTCAAGGTTAAGGACCTCATAGTCCATGAGTTTAAGGACCCCACAGTCCGTATCAATGTGTGGTCATCGGGACCCGTCACCTCTTTGAAGACGTTGAGGAATTACAACGCCAAGTATCAAAGGAGTGAAGAGATGTACCCTTAAACCAAGGTAGATTAAATAATCTTTGGCCCAATTTGGAACCAAGACCAGTTAATTATATTATGAGCCCATTAGCTCAATTAAGTCTGCATTGAGGACTTATGGCCACCTTGGGCTAAGTCCCATCATGTTTAGAATATTGGCCCTCTGTTGGCTCGTTGAAGGGGAGGCTTTGCCTTTAGAAACTTAGCCAATTAGGCTAAAGTTAGTGTTTAACACTAAGAGATAATCAGTGTTAAACACTAGAAACAGATCTTTCAAATTAGTGTTAAACACTAAAACAAATCAGTGTTAAACACTAGAAACGGAGATTCCAGATTAGTGTTTAACACTAAGGCAAATCAGTGTTAAACACTGGATACAGAAATTTCAATTTAGTGTTAAACACTAAGGCAAAAGGGGTCACGTGGTAGCACGTGAGTGCGCTCTGCTTCTCTTTATTTAGTTCTGTCAAAAACAGCATCACATGCTGTGACGTGATGGGAATTTAGGTATTTTCTCGTTAGAGCTTCAGCCAAGGGGTCACGTGGTAGCACGTGAGAGCGCCCTAGAGCTCTTATTTCTTTTGCTTTTTCTCTGTGTGATTCAAAGGTCACGTAGGGCACGTGAGGCGTTGCCTCAAAGCTCTTTTTCTGTGGATCTTTACAGGGGTCACGTGGCAACACGTGACCCTGATTTCTTTGCTTTTTCTTTTTAAAGATCTGTTCATCCTTTAAGAATTAAATTCTTCATAGGGTTAAACCCTAATAATAACTTTAGAGGAATTAAATTCCCGCTTATATTCTTAGATAGGGTTAAACCCTGATTTACATTCTGTAGGAATTAAATTCCCATGTATGTGAAGAATTAAGTGCTGGCATAGGATGAAACCCTAATTTCCTTTTAAGGGAATTAAATTCCTGTGAGTTTGAGAGAATTAAGTTCTCAATTAGGGTTAAACCCTAGTTCTGTCCATTTTGAAGGAATTAAATTCCTATAATTTTGGAGAATTGAATTCTCATATAGGGTTAAACCCTAATTTTATCTTGGAGGAATTAAATTCCTATAGCTTTGTGAGAATTAAATTCTCAAAAATTAATTCCTCCTCTATGTTTTAGATCTGCATGGCAGGATCTCAACCCAATGAGAATTAAATTCTCAATTCATGCGGAGATGTGCACTTTGCAGATCCTCTACTAGAGGAAGAACTAAGTTCTTTTTTTTTATATATATATAAGAGTTAAACTCTTTTGAGAATTAAATTCTCTTTTGAAACCTCTCCTTTCTTACCTAGGGTTTTCTTTTGCAGAGGATCAAATTCTTCCAAAATCTTAAGGCTCTATTTCTCTCTCTCTCCAGTATCTCTCTCTCTCAAATTCTCTCTTCTGGCTCCTATTTATAGGAGAAGGAAAAGAATCAATCAATTTTAGTGAATCTTTCATTGAAAGATTTGATTTGTTTATTGATAGATTTGATTTATATTTATCATTCATCTGGGCCCTTGGATTATTAGGTGAATTTTATTCACCGTTGGATTTTAAATCCAAAGATATCTCTTTGTTATTTCGGTTAGATTTAAGGGAGAAATCTTTCCAAGTCTAAGATTTTTCCATAAATCGGTGATATTTAATCACCTTTAGATTTTTAATCCAACGGTTCCAAATAATTCTTTTCCACTTTGGAAAGACTTGAGAGATCTTTTCACAGAATTTAATTCTGTCATAAAAATAAGGCTCTTGAAGTTGATCACGTGTGGCCACGTGACCGTTGGTCACGTGTGCGCACGTGACCCCTGGTCACGTAAAGGCACGTGACCCCCCCTGGAATGGGCTTCCCTTCCTTCTGCGCTCTGTTCTTTGCCGCTGCTTGGTCATCACGTGCCAACACGTGACCACTGGTCACGTGTGCACACGTGATACCTTTTCTGGAGATTTTTTCTTGATTTACTCAGGGAACGAATGTGCCTTGTGCCGCCGCTTTTAGATGTCACGTGCTAACACGTGACCGATGGTCACGTGCTAGCACGTGATGCCCCCTCCGTAGGTTTTCCTGATTTTAAATCAGGAAACAAATGCCCCCACAACGTTGTTCTCACGTGTCTGCACGTGAGTGCAACGCTGTCATCTTTGTGACCATCGGATCTGCCTTGGGGGTAGGGTAGATGAAACGTTTTCATCACATCCTATAAATGCCCATGTCCTTTCAGAAGAGCCTCCACTTTTGCTCATCTTCTTCTTTGCAAACTTTTTTCTGAGAATTTAATTCTCCTCTTCCAGAACTTAGTTCTCTGCCTTGTAACATTTTCAGAGTTTAACTCTGTTCAAAAAAGACTCTTTTCTTCAGGTAATGCTGTGGAACGGTCGAAGCACCTTCATTTCAAAAGAACTCTCTGGGTTTTAAATCCACATTAGGGGTTTTACCTCTTTTAATATGAACCCATTTTTTCAAGTTCATCAACAAGAACAGAGACCCATCTAATTTTCGAACTGTAAACCTCTTAGGGTTCATCTGATCCTTTAGGGAGATGATGATGTCCATGGAATTTAATTCCATCCCAAGGAGCTCCGGCTCTTGGAACAAAAATTTTTGGGAATTTAATTCTCTTTTTCAAAAAAGGAATTTAATTCCTCTGAAGAACTAAGTTCTTCCCAGAGAACCTCATGGGTTTTCTTGCCTTGGGTTGTCCTTCTGTAATCAATGAAGAAGAAGCTTGTAACAATTCTCATGATCTTTATTTCAGGTATTATGGATGCCCACATGTATGATCTTGACGAAATCATTTCCTACGGGAATATTCGTGCATTAGGCCTCAGTCAGAACCAGGAGTTCACTAATGCTCAGTGTGCTGAGATCATGAGCCGCTTCGACGAGTACAACCATCGGCTACTCCCTCGTCGCTCTTCTCTTCTGAGACTCATCGTGCTGGCGATATGGGAGGCGCTCCCTCTTTTTTGCACCGGCGTGCCGCTCGGGGCATTGGATGCCGCCGAGGATAAGGTACATTCGGTGTACCTGATGAGCCTAATTTCGAAGAGGAGGCGAGACGACCTCATTGATCTCTTGTACCAGGCTTTTCAGCAGTCAGCCATACTTGCTGCCTATCGGAGGGTGGAGAACATTCGCGAGGACCCTGACGCATGTGACCGCGAGAGAAAACATACTCGGATGGTTCGAAATGCTTGGAGGATCTTGGACAAAGCCAAGTTTGAGTTTCTCAACCCATGCCCTGCGTCCGAGGTCTTACCATTGTAAACGATTGCTTTTTTATTTTGTATGAACCTTTCAAAGCATGAATGATAAATCTTATTGTGTCCTTCTGTGTTTGCATGCCCCTTTTTTTTGATTTTGTCATATGTATATTTTTTTATTGTTGCTGCTGATGTGTCTAGTGTGTAAGGCATTATTTCACTTTCTGGTACACATCAAGGCTGATGCTCACGTGCTCCGCATGTGGGGTCCCTTTGATGGGGCTGTTCAATTTTTGATGCTATGTTTCTGTGCGTGGCATTTAGATGCAGAAAAGGAGCCTTGGAAATAGTTGCCTTTCCTGATTTCCAACGCCTTCCCTTTTTTGGGCCTTGGAAATAGTTCATTATGCCATGCTCTCCGCACGTATCATTTAATGCTCCTCTTTATAGTCTTGAGGCCATAGCCTATTTTCTCTTCACAGAGAAATCTATTCTCACTTTGGTGTGATTTGCCTTGAGAGACAACTGAGTGCCATGGCCTGCAACCGCCCTCATGCTCGTCGACAGCCATGGGAGGCGCCTATCGAGGAGATGATTCCTCGCTTTGCTGCACGATTGGTGGACCCTCTCCTTACCGACGACGAATGTGACTCAGCGACACATGAGCTCTCGATCCGTAGGAGATCCCCCCTCCAATGGGCTCCCTCTGGCTCCGGACGATTCTTGCTGCCGTGCTTGCCGACGTCCCTCCTCACCCGGCGGAAATGACCCTGGCGATGCTCGACGCAGCTGAAGAGAAGCTTGAGGGTTTTCACGAGGCCTGTTTGATTACTCAGGCTTTGAAAGATCGCTCAGTTCACCTTTTGAGAGAAATAAGAGCTAGGCGGGCTGTTATGTCTGCTTTTGCAGACGAACATGGCACCAATCGATGGGGAGCGACTCCTCGCGAAAACCGTTGCTTTGATGTGTTGGAGAGAGCAGGGAAAGAGATGGAGAACCTTGTTCTCTGTTTTGCTAACCCCTGCGCTACCGATCCTTTGTTTGGCGACCTTTTCCCGTTAGCGTAGTATGTTCAAATTAGTTTTTCCAATGCTTTATGTTGAACTTTCATGTACGCTGGGTACTCGCATGTACGTTTTTGCTTGCATAAATGAACTTTGTGTTCTTCTTATGAGAACTTTCTCTAATCATGAACACTATCACCATGTCGCATGCACATCAGAGCTTCGAGTATTATTTCGTTTCGAACTTTCATATAGTTGCGAATGCATGCTTGACAGGATATATATTGGAAATCTTTCTTGTTGCTTCCTGTGCCCCGTGATGTGCACGCTCTTTAGATCAACTATTGCCGTCGAGTGGAGGCTCATTCACACGGCCTTGAGCATTCATGTCCTATTTCAAAGACTACGGTTGCGAGGGCAGACTTGCGGAGGCTGATAAAGCGGTGTGCGGCAAACATGGTACCATGTGAGAAGAGGCTCAGTCGCAAATTCTCAGAGAGGGAGCTGGCCTCTAAGGCATTGAGCAAGCTTCAAACCAGCCTCACAGCCCAAGCCAAAAAAGCGTATGAACTCTGGCGGGTACTTTAAGAGTCTATTAGAGAGGTGGTGGCTCTTGATAAAGCTGTCGTGTTCACCCATGACAGGGTTGAGGCTCACAAGGTCACTGAGAAAGAGCTTGAAGGCCGGCTCACCTCGTATCAGGCCTAGCAGGCTCAGGCGGAGGCTCGTCTTCTGGAGATCTTGAATCATGAAGCTATGGCCCAGCAAAAGCAAGACGAACTGGCAAAATTGCTAAATCGCCCGCCGGCTTAAAAACTTGTATCTTCTCCTTTCTTTTTGTACATATTCCTGAATGAGAGTATTTTCTTTTTGTTCTTTCATGAATTGTACTTTGTATCCATTTTGGTTTATGAATAAAGACACATTTTCCTCTCAATGGCGTGTCCCCTTTTCATTGAATGTGTTCTTCGGACAATTTATCTTGGTCTCTTTGCAGGGCAGCGATGGCTTAGGATTCAGGGTTAAGGTCTGCCTCCCAAGACTTTTGAGCTTTACGAGCCGTGAGGGTCTCATAAAGAGTTTTTCTCCCTACAGGTCGAGAGGATCCTGTAGGTGTAAGTTCTTCTTAAGAATCGTGAGGATTCTTAAGCGGGTTTTCCTTTGAGAGTCGTAAGGATCTCACAAGAGAGTTTTCTCCCTTACAGGTCGTGAGGACCCGCAAGTGCTGGGTGCGGTCGCCCTTATCCGTGTCTCACGGGGTCAGGGGTTGCTTTGGGATGTTTTTCAAGGTATCGTAGTTTAATGACATCGTGGTCAAGGTTAAAGACCTCATAGTCCGTGGGTTTAAAGACTCCACAGTCCGACGTTAGTTTTAAGACATCACGGTCAAGGTTAAGGACATCATAGTCCGTGGGTTTAAGGACTCCACAGTCCGAAGTTAGTTTTAAGACATCACGGTCAAGGTTAAGGACATCATAGTCCGTGGGTTTAAGGACTCCACCGTCCGACGTTAGTTTTAAGACATCACGGTCAAGGTTAAGGACATCATAGTCCGTGGATTTAAGGACTCCACAGTCCGATGTTAGTTTTAAGACATCACGGTCAAGGTTAAGGACCTCATAGTCCATGGATGAAGGACTCCACAGTCCGATGTTCGTTTTAAGACATCACGGTCAAGGTTAAGGACCTCATAGTCCGTGGATTTAAGGACTCCACAATCCGATGTTAGTTTTAAGACATCACGGTCAAGGTTAAGGACCTCATAGTCCGTGGATTTAAGGACTCCACAGTCCGATGTTAGTTTTAAGGTCAAGGTTAAGGACCTCATAGTCCATGGATTTAGGGACTCCACAGTCCAATGTTTGGTTACTGGGACCCTTCACCTCTTTGAAGACGTTGAGGAATTATAACGACAAATATCAAAGGAGTGAAGAGATGTACCCTTGAACCAAGGTAAAATTAGTCTAGAATCATCATGGTTGATCGTTTAGTTTTAAGACATTACGGTCGAGGTTAAGGACATCATAGTCCGTGAATTTTAAGGACTCCACAGTCCGGTGTTTGCTCTAGATGCTTCACACGGGTTCACTGTCGTGCTTGGCGAGGACCAGGCTCCGCTCTGGGCATTTTCCACGGGGTCAAAGAGTGACATTATCCACGTTCCATATAACCAGGAATTTTGCACTAGATGCTTCACACGGGTTCACTGCCGTGTTCGGCGAGGACTAGGCTCCGCTCTGGACGTTTTCCACGGGGTCAAAGAGTGACATTATCCGCGTTCCACGTAACCAAGAATTTTGCACTAGATACTTCACACGGGTTCACTGCCGCGTTCGGCGAGGACTAGGCTCCGCTCTGGATGCTTTACACGGGTTCACTGCCGTGCTCTGCGAGGACCAGGATCCGCTCTGGACGTTTTCCACGGGGTCAAAGAGAGACATTATCCGCGTTCAACGTAACCAGGAATTTTGCACTAGATGCTTCACACGGGTTCACTGCCGTGTTCGGCGAGGACTAGGTTCCGCTCTGGATGCTTCACACGGGTTCACTGCCGTACTCTGCGAGGACTAGGATCCGCTCTGGACTTTTTCCACGAGGTCAAAGAGTGACATTATCCGTGTTCCACGTGACCAGGAATTTTGCATTAGATGCTTCACACGGGTTCACTGCCGTGTTCGGCGAGGACTAGGCTCCGCTCTGGATGCTTCACATGGGTTCACTGCCGTGCTCTGCGAGGACCAGGATCCGCTCTGGACATTTTCCACGGGGTCAAAGAGTGACATTATCCGTGTTCCACGTGACCAGGAATTTTGCACTAGATGTTTCACACGGGTTCACTGCCGCGTTCGGCGAGGACTAGGCTCCGCTCTGGACGTTTTCCACGGGGTCAAAGAGTGACATTATCCGCGTTCCACGTAACCAGGAATTTTGCACTAGATGCTTCACACGGGTTCACTGCCACGTTCGGCGAGGACTAGGCTCCGCTCTGGATGCTTTACACGGGTTCACTGCCGTGCTCTGCGAGGACCAGGATCCGCTCTGGACGTTTTCCACGGGGTCAAAGAGTGACATTATCCGCGTTCCATGTAACCAGGAATTTTGCACTAGATGCTTCACACGGGTTCACTGCCGTGTTCGGCGAGGACTAGGCTCCGCTCTGGATGCTTCACCCGGGTTCACTGCCGTGCTCTGCGAGGACCAGGATCCACTCTGGACTTTTTCCATGGGGTCAAAGAGTGACATTATCCGTGTTCCACGTGACCAGCAATTTTGCACTAGATGCTTCATACGGGTTCACTGCCGTAGTCGGCGAGGACTAGGCTCCGCTCTGGATGCTTCACACGGGTTCACTGCCGTGCTCTGCGAGGACCAGGATCCGCTCTGGACATTTTCCACGGGGTCAAAGAGTGATATTATCCGTGTTCCACGTGACCAGGAATTTTGCACTAGATGCTTCACACGGGTTCACTGCCGTGTTCGGCGAGGATTAGGCTCCGCTCTAGATGCTTCACACGGGTTCACTGCCGTGCTCTGCGAGGACCAGGATCCGCTCTGGACGTTTTCCATGGGGTCAAAGAGTGACATTATCCGCGTTCCACATGACCAGGAATTTTGTTGATCATATCCGCCTTTCGCGGAGTGGGGATTTGATTCTCGGTTATCTGTATATCGTCAAACTATGGAAGTGGGAGTTGCCGCTGTCCCGCTTTGCTTGATGTTGCGTCCGTTGTGACGAGACAAGTGTTGAGGTGATTTCTAGGCTATTTGTGGCCCTTCGAGACTTGGCTTCTTCTTTTGATGAAACCTGGGGAGGAGGAGTGTGATTCCTTTTTGTTTGTGCCCTTGGATTGTATACAGGGGTTGATGTAACATCTCCTGTAGGGCAAGAATTTTCATTTTCATTTTATTTCTTTTTCCGCGATACTCTATCATTTCAGCTTTTATATCGCGAAGGTCGCAATTGCCCCATCATTTCGGCTATTTTTCGCGGTACCCAACCATTTCGGCTATTTATTTTATTTTTACTCGCTGCTTTTTATTGCGAGCTGCCCCATCAGTTCGGCTATTTTTCATGCATACATTTTTACTTGCTATTTTTATATTGCAAGTTGCCCCATCATTTCGGCTATTTCGTATGCTTGTGTGGCTTATTGGCTTTTCGCTGCTAACTTGGATTTAGACACCGATTTCGTCATCAGTACCGCTACAACTGGGATATTACCAGGAGCGAATCACCATTTGCCTCTGTCGATGTTGAACAAAGGTGGTTTAGTAAACAGGGTTAAGGGTTCCGTCGATTAAGGCTTTTGACTTCATGAGATGTAAGGGTCTCACAAAGGTGTTTCTCCCTACAAGTCGTGAGGATCTCGTAGGTGTATTTTCTCCTTAGGAATCGTGAGGATTCCTAAGTGTATGTTCCTCTGTAAGTCGTATGGATCCTACAAGAGGGTTTTCTCCTCATAAGTCGAGAGGACTTACAAGGGTTGCTCACCATATGGACATATCCATAGTCACGGGTGGGACTTGGTTAGGGAAATGTTTATTCGCGCCCGTGGATTGTATACAAGGGTCAGTATTGAGCCACTTGTAGGGCATTATCGAAGTTTGTGGGGGAATTGCTTAAGCACAGGTTTAGGTCTCTGCAACTTAAGACTTTCAAATCTTATGAGCCGTGAGGGTCCCATAAGAGAGTTCTTCATACGAGTCGTGAGGATCTCGCAAGTGTAATTTCTCCGTAGGAATCGTGAGGATTCCTAAGTGTGTTGCTCCCCTGTGAGTCGTAAGGATCTCACGCAGGTGGTTTCTCCTTACAAGGTCGAGAGGACCCCGTAAGTGTCTTTTAATGAGGTTGCGCCCTTTCGGGTTTTCACAAACACTCGCCGGTAGCCCTGCTGTTTTTACTCACGGAGCCCTTGTTAGTGTATATGCCCTAGAGGCCATTACTGTATCATACTAGTTTGTATATTACTTAATGGAAGCTTGGGATATTCACCTTGTATAGACAATCTTGCTCAATATAGTAGTATGCTACTTGGTTTGTTTCTACTTTAATGTGTACATGTGTTTATTTTAGTATATCACCTATACACATTAGTGGAGCCCTTAGGATCTTTGCTTGATTACCAGCGTTGTGATGGCAGTCACACTCGTGGGGACTGGGTAATCTATAAGCACATCCTTATGCAGGTCCCTAGTCGCAGGACTATTGAGACAGGGCATCGATACTCCGGAGTAGACTAGCGTATGCGCTTCTCATCCCAGTGTGGGAGACGGCCTGTCCCACAGCCGTCAGTACGTCGTACTTGAGATAGTATGCGGATGCTCGTTAGGTTACGAGTACACTGGACAGGACTCGTCGGGAACTGTTAGTTGGTACTATACCTATCGTCAGTTATCAGTTCCCAGGTGACATGAGTACAGCTTAGTCCGCTGACTTGACACTGTCACTTCGCCTTGAGTGTGTTCCCACTGTACTTTGATTACTACCCTACCACGGCTCAAAGGAGTCGTGCAAACATGTAGTAGTTGGGTGCAGTCCCGAAGCACTTGGAGGCAGTGACGGTTAGACAGGATTCGTCTCTCCCGGTATTGGGGGTTGATATCGCGCTGTATCTAGGAGAGCCATTACACGAGTAGTCCCTAGCCAGGGTAAGCGAGATATACTGGTAGGTTTCCAGTGTTATCTCAGGGTGTTCTGGGCTACACTCCGACACGACTTGTACCGCTATTAGGGGACTGACGTTCACCGCCCCCTAGGCCCGCCATGCGATGTATCAGACGAACAGACCGGACTGTATGGAGATTGTCACATTCAGGCTCAGTAGGAGTTCAGATGGGTTTCACCTCGTCAGTCTTCTTGTCGGCATCTACCTGGGGACCGTTACGCACAGCTAATGCCGCTTGCGGTCTGTGGTTAAACCCACTGCCAGCGCAGTGTCGAGTCTTTAGAGTCCCACACAGAAAGCTATTCGCCTTTAGGCAAAAGAGTAGAGGTCGCATGGTTTTGCGACAGGTCGCATGGTTTTGCGACAGGGTTCGGTCACATCCATGCACTTGTGCACGTTTAGTGTCCAGACAGTTAACACTAGCGGGCTTTGGTTTAAGCCAGATCCTAGTGTACATTTTGGGATTGGTTTTATCTCGTTTGTATTCGTGTTCCTCGGAACGCGGATGCGGGTGTGTATGCACAGTTGACAGAGAGACAGAGGCAGAGGATTCTCATTGGGGTTGTTGACTGTTGACTATTGACTTTTGGCTAAACCCTAATGAGAATAAGAAATATAATTAACAATAATATTAATTAAGTATTATGGTGACATGGTTTTTGAGGGGTTGACTTTGTTGACTTGTTGACTTTGTTGACCGATTGACTAGGTTGGACTAGTTGACCATCATCATGACAATGGCTATCATTTCATGGCAAAGACTTTTGCTTGCTTGTTTGTTTTTGCAAAATGTGTGCATGAAATGATATAGCCATTTTGACGTAAACCATCACACAATACTTGATTACTATTTTTGTTATGATGGTTTTGGATTATGAAAGCTTGGATGGCAAAAGAGTTACTCATTCTCTCATTTCATTTCTCTCTCTTGCTTGAGCTCTCCCTCTTGCTCTTCCTCTTGCTCTCTCTCTAGCTCAAGGCAACACCCTCTCATGAGTTGAGAAACATTGCCTTAGAGATAAAAGAAAACCCATATCACTTCTCTACTCATCCTAGTTCACAAGGTTTAGCAAACCAAGTGTTCTAGTTTCTTCAAGTTCGAAGAAGAAGCCAAAGGTAGAAGCTTTCAGGTGGATCCATCTTCGGCGCAAGAAGACGACGAGGTGAGGCCGATCCGTACACCTGAAAGAGTTGAAGACGAAGCAGTTCAAGAAAAGTATAACCCCCTAACCGAGTAGGTAAAACTCTTGTTAGGTTTGTTAGTTAGTTGTTTAACAAAGATCCGTATTTTGAGTCCATGTTACCACCTCTTGAAAATCGTTTTTCATCATTTCCGCAAGCCCGTAAGTACCGGGAGAGGTAGCATGGACTTACAGTGGTATCAGAGCCTAGTTAAACACTATCTAACATGTTAGCAAAGTAACTAGAAATTCGATCGGAGAAAAAGTCGTGAAAAATCCCCGAAAAATCATGTTTCTATCGATTCTGTATTCTGTTCAAAAATTAATAAATCATGCACCAAAAATCGACTCAGGCTTTTTATGAAACACCCAAGAAATTTAGTCCACTGACTCGGTCAACACGCCGCGGAACCGCGGCGGGAGCATGCTCCCGCCGCGGATCCGCGGCCGAGTTGACTCGGCCGTGGTTCAAATTTCCTGCAGAGTGTTTCTGGGGTTGTTTTGGGATTTTTAAAATATGATTTTTCTGCCCAGATTTTCCAGAAAGAAAAATTTGTGTTTGGGGCCTAAAAATCCGTATTTTGATCGAACTTCTAAAGACTTAAGCTGACGGGTACATATATGTGATGTGATATATGTATTGAACGTCCGCTAATCGCTATACGTCGATTAGTGGGGGTTATACATATCTGTGATCTATAATGTTGATGGTATGTGTATATGAATTCATTGGATTGTCGCGGATGAATAGCCGGGGGTTGTGAGATGAGAGTTTTCTTTTATCTTTCAATTCATGTAATATGTAAATTGATGTAATATTATTTGTATGGCCGCACAATCGGGTCGGGGTTGTAGCCGTCATTGTATAATTTCTTTTTACTGTTTTTGCTCCTAGGATAGACCCAAGGTGGGGTGCACAAACTACCGGGTATCTCGAAGTGCCGAGTGGCCTACTCACGTCATTGAGGGAGGTTGCTCCGCTTCGGATATTTAGCGGGTAGTTTGCCGCACCCGTAGGGGTTTAGGGTGGGGTATTGGCTATTCATCGTGACCGTGTAATCTGCTTTTCGTTACAGGCTCGTACGAATTGCGGATTCCTAGTATATCCAATGTGTTCATCTGTGATCTGAAATGGCTATCATTGCAATATACCTATATATGATATTATTTAGGCGTTGCTTATGTTTTGCATGTTAGTTGTATGTATGCCCTAGAGGCCAGTATTGTACAGATTATGTATATTATATTGGATGCTTGGACATATATAGAGATGACTTTCTTGCTCGACATGATAGTATGCTATCTGGTTGCTCTTTATCTTAACATGTACACTAGTCTCTTTATACTGTCTTATAGTTACATGTTGGTAAAGCCCTTAGGATTTGTACTTGACTACCTGGACTATGATGCAGATCATACTAGTGGGGACATGGTAGTCCATAAGTACATCCTTCAAGGTCCCTAGTCGTGGGTGTATCGAGACGGGGCATCGATATACCAGAGTAGACTAGCGTATACGCTTCTCGACCCATGTGATGGGCGATGGATGATCCCATATCCATTAGTGTTTGACATCAGAGATGGTATACGGGTGCTCAGTGGAGACTGGGTACACTGGACGGACTCACCGAGAACTCCCAGATGGTATTATACCTCACGTCAGATGGCAGTTCTCAGGTGACACTTGTACAGGATAGTCTGTAGACCCGAGATCGTCATAGAGTCTTGTGTGATTCCCACTGTGCTTTGATCTCCACCTTACCACGTCCATGAGGGCGTGCAAAACGGTGGTCTTTGGGTACAGTCCCGAGTCACATGGAGGCAATGAGCGATAGGAGGGGTTTCGTCTCTCCCGGTATTGGGGGTAGATGTTGTGCTGTGCTCGATTGGCCGTAACAGGGAAGTCCCTGGCCAGGGCTGATCAGAGATTTGCTGGTAAGTGTTACCAGTAGTTTCTCGACCCGTTATGAGCCTCACATCGGCACGACTTATCGGGTTATTGGGGTCTGACATATACCACCCCTAGACTTGATATGCAACGTATCAGACGAAGAGACCGGACTGTATAGTAAGTGTTACTGGTCGGATTCGCAGGAGTGTGAGCGGACTAGCTCGTCGATCTTCTGATCGCTCAATACCCGGGTGGCCGTTACGTTTAGCAGACCGCTTGTGGCTTGTGGGTGCATGATATGATCATCATCTGCTACCGGCGTATTGACGAGTCTTTAGAGTCCTACACAGAGGTTTCCTGGTTCAAGCGAAACGAAATAGGAGCGCATATGAGATATGTGCAGGACCGAGAATAATGCGTGTATGTGATACCGCATTTCATTCTCGCGATAAATGTTTCGATTGGTTATATTTGATATGACCTAGTTATCGAATCATTGATTCGATAAATCGATACATTGAATACTAGTCGGTTATGTGCGACATGACCGGATCATTGAATCAAATGTTGATTTAATGATTTAATGTATAATTATATATTTGATATATTACTTTGCATTAACTAGTATTGGTTCACTTTATACGGATTTTCTCACTTGATGCACATAGTATATGTGATATGCTTTTGTGCACTTTTTTGTATCATGTTTGATGATACTTGATCATTTAGTTAAGTATATAGAATTAATCCATGGTTAATTTGATAATTATGGTTTTTGCATATTCATTTATTTATTTATTTGTTTATTTATTTATTTGGAAAAGATAAAGATAAGAATGGTGGCTTTCTTTGTCATTAGTTGAAGCTTCATGAAGCCTTGACTTTTGTAACCATCCTTATCTTCATGCTTAACCCTAACCCATCCAATTGACCATGGTTAATTCTCTACACTTAACCCTAGTTTGAGTTATGATAAGTATTTGATTTTCTATTTCTTTTAGATAGAACTTATCATAACCATCATCTTCTTCTTCTTCTTCAAGCTCAAGGTCCATCAATGTCAACTTGAGTTAAAGTGAGATAAATCCAATTCTAAAGTGAACCCACCTCCTATTTCTTCACCCTCTACCTCTTGCCAAGTGGTTTTGGGTGTTTTCTTCACAAGTTTCACTACTTGGTGAAGTCGGAGCTTGAACTAGTGCAACCTCGACGTAGATCGTCTTTGACACGAAGCCGTCGAACTATTCCGCTCACTTCTCCGATGAAGCCGTCGCGAGAGTCCGAGGTTCGTGATGGACAGCGAGGGGACGACCACATGGAGCTAAGCAAGTGGATATCCAGATCTACAAAGGTTGTAGTTTCCGACCTTTAGTTTATTTGCTAACTAGTTTAGTTTTTCGCCTAGAATTCTAGTCTACGATCCGTGTTAGGGTTTCTCGGCACCAATAATTTTTTAAATTGGCATGTTCGATGCCTTGTGAGATCTCTATAGGGTGCCTAGGAACCTTTCAGTGGTATCAGAGCCTAGCTAGAGCCTTAGGCGAAGTCTAGACGGAGTTTGAAGTCCGAACGAACCCGAAACCCCGATACCCAAGAGCTCTCTGGACATTCTCTGAAATCTGGGAATTTTTGATATTAAAAATGCTTAAAAAATTCACCAAAGAATTCTAAGAATTACTGTGTAAAACGTTTCCCATGAACAGTTCCATGAGCCGCGGAAACGCGGCAGAAGCATGGCTTCTGCCGCTGTTCCGCGGCCATATAGTGACGTCAGCAATGTTTCACTGCACAGTAATACCTGATAAATTCTGGTGAGTTTTCTGGGTATTTTTAAATTTATTTAAGGGTTGAGTGCTCTGGGGTAATATTGGGAATCGACGATTCGATCAGAATATCAAACTTTGTCTAAGTGTTTTTCCAGATAACTGTAGAATATGTTAAAGAGTTCGACCGGATATAAATACCCAAGTTTTCCCCTGCCGGAATAATTCCAAGTGTTGGATTTTTCTGTGGTTAAAAGACGTTCTGAGTAGTGCAAGTAACGCGATGGTCCCTCTAGAAGACAACAAACCTTAACTCGATTATGTGACCGTCTTGAACTGCCCTTTGAACCTTCGGGTTTGGGGCAGTACGTCGTGCCACATGTGAGGCGTTGGCTTGACCCTTCTACGGCTGGACCGTTGGTACTGAGGTATGAAGTGAATGTCTTTGAACCTATTTCATGTGTTGATCGGTGTCGGGAAAACTTGGGTGTTCGAATGTTCGATCGGAAAGTTTGATATATTCTATTTATCCGGAATTGGATACAATAATTGGAATTCACAAACAGTTATGAGATAACTGGATGAATGTTATAAATCTAGCAGTTTAGTCCCATACGATATTGAAAAGAGTTTTCGATAATGAGACTAAAATGCGGGATTTATATCAGTTAGGCATGTGATGTCTAAAGAGGTTGCGGATTCCAACTGTTGTAGTTTTACACTTTCTTTTCTGTGACCGTAAGTGTAATATGTGATATCGCCGGTTTCGTTGCTATATGTCAACGACAATTGGGATGGACATATTTACTTACATTGATGACATGTGATGTTATGTGTTGCTGGATATGTTATATTGGATCGTCGTGTTTGAATAGCCGGGTTTTTTTTATGTGAGATGAGTGTTTTTTCATTTTCATTCATGTAAAAACTTGTATGTAATATTCTTTCTTTTGGGGCGCTTCCAGGTAGCGGAAGTTGTCACCCGTTGTATATTATTTACTTTTCCGCATTAGGATAGACCCAAGGAGGGGAGCACAAGTAACCGGGTTCTGGGGTCCAGTGGGAGACCAACTCGAGGAGTCGAGTCCGGGTCTCCTAACCCTAGAATTGGCAGGGTTGCTTGCCGCTCTCGTAGGGGTCTAGGGGTGTGGGATTGACTATTCATCACGACCGTGGAATCCGTGTTTTATACTGGCTCGTATTGAAAACACGGACGTCCTAGTATATCCAATATTTCATATGTTTATTCTGCTGCGATATCTGTGATGTGACTCTGTGATAGATATAGTATATAGTATATATGATATATTATATAGACGTTACTTATGTTTTACACCCGCGCTAGCCCTGCCCTGCTCTGTCGTTAGTTACCTAACCTAACGGTGCACGAGGGGACATCGAGGCGAATGCGGATGGCATAAGTGTACGTCATATCTATCTGTGATGTTTAGGTATTTAAATGATGGGACTTCATTAATGTGATTAATGAAAGATAAGAAACCTAAGATGTTGTGGAATCGAATTTTAAAATTAAAAGGTAGCTACAGTTCTTGCTTTGCACAGCGGTATATATGATATACCCTGCACCTTATTCGATGAGGAAAGGACCGAGATCCCTTCACCGGGAGTGACTCTTTTAGCAATAACTGGCAGATGCTACACACTCGGTTTGCTTTTGACTGCTTTTGCGTTTTTGCTATGCACAGCGATATATATGATATATTCCGCACCTCATTCGACGAGGAAAGGACCGAGATCCCTTCACCGGGAGTGACCCCTTTAGCAAAACTAGAAAAGCCTCAAAATCACTCCATTTTTAAAACTTCATTCGATTCTACAACGATATCAAGTTCATTACGCAATAGGTTTTCAGAAAAACCTGTCGTAGCCCTCCGTCATTTCAGATAAGTACTATTTAGTATTCGTGCTGCGGTTGTTTGGCATGCGTCAAGGCGTAGTGTACGGTAGCTAACTAGTATTTATCTGCTTATGCATATGATGCAGATTGGATTAGGGTATTCGCACGGCGTTGTTTGGCATGCGTCAAGGGTCGTGCGGGTGGGTTTAATTCAATCAGGAAATGACGGGTTAAACTTGACTAGCGGACTATGGGTTGTTTGGCATGCGTCAAGGTCATAGCACGCTAGGGGCAAAAGATTATCGGGAATTTCAAGTGTTGAAATTTGCAATGAGATTGCATACCTTCTATGAGATAGTTGGATCCCGATACCCACTGCGAGTAAGAGTTACTCCTGGGAGAGTTTTACACATTGCAATTAGCTGATCAAGTAGGTGTCTAGAAAGGTGTTAACGGGGTTACACCTCTGGGAAAATGAGATTTACATTAATTAGGTTCGTGCGAAAGCACGGGGGACCTCCCTTAAAGTACCGACCGACACTGGCCTGGCTGAAAGATTGGCGAACTTGTAGTGTGTAATTAATCCCGGCTAGTCTTTCCTTTTAGGGTTTGGAGGAAGATTTGATAAAAAGCAGTGGGAGACATCCTGATTAGATAAGATAATAACCAATCTGATCTTGCACGAGCTTACGCTAAAGTGTTTTCTTCTCTCTCTCTCCAGGTAGCGACCATTTCATGCCTTAATAAAGATAATAATATGGATGTATTGACCGAACCCGCATGTTATACTGTGCTGGGGAACGTTGGTTCCGTTCTTTCCTATAAGAGTTATAGGAATGAACAGGATATAGGGGAATACCAGGATTCCCATGCCACCCGAATGAAGAAAGTACATGTTGATGCATTTTCTTCGGGTGTGTTCGTTACTGAGAACTGTTTCTCTATTTGCTCTACGTCCTGGGTATTGGATACCGGGTCAGGATCCCATATATGTAATCAGTTACATGGGCTTAGGAAAGGTAGAGAACTTGGAGAAGGTGATAAAGACATTAGAGTTGGAAATGGTGCAATTGTTGCAGATAAGACTGTCGGAGAATATCACCTTGTATTACCAACTGGAAATACATTGGTTCTGAACGAATGCTATTACATGCCGAACCTGATATGCAACATTATATCGGTTTCTTTATTAAGTAAAGAGGGATATAATTTTGTATTACAGGACAATGTTATGAACATTTTCCGTAACCAAAAGTTGGTTGGATCAGGCACGTTATGCAATGGCATTTATGTTCTAAATCAATCAACAGTTCTGAGTATAACAAACACACACAAGAGGAAGAGTTCTGAACTCAACGAATCCTTCTTGTGGTATTGTAGACTGGGTCACATCAATGCGACACGACTAGCTAAGTTGCATAAAGATGGATATTTAAATCCGTTTGAATTTTCATCTTATGACACTTGCCAGTCATGTCTCAAAGGCAAGATGACCAAAACTCCGTTTACGGGACACGGAGAAAGAGTTACCGAACTCTTAGGACTGATACATAGTGATGTATGCGGTCCTATGTCTACACATGCCAGGGATGGTTCTTCATACTTCATTACATTCACTGACGATCTCTCTAGGTTCGGGTATGTGTTCCTGATGAAACACAAATCAGAAGCTTTTGAGAAATTTAGGGAATATAAACAAGAAGTTGAGAACCAAACCGGAAAAAGTATTAAAATCCTTCGATCTGATCGAGGAGGTGAATACTTGAGCAATGAATTCCTGGACTTCCTAAAAGAGAATGGGATTCTATCTTAGCTGACTCCTCCTTATACACCACAGCACAACGGTGTATCTGAACGGAGAAACCGCACCCTATTAGATATGGTGCGCTCAATGATGAGTACAGCTGAGTTACCTATTTCCTTCTGGGGATATGCGCTTGAGACAGCCATGGACCTATTGAATAGAGTTCCTACCAAATCAGTGCCTACCACTCCATATGAGATATGGAAAGGGAAGAGACCACATCTTAATTATATTAAGATATGGGGTTGTCCAGCCTATGTCAAAAGACAAAATCCGGACAAACTCGAGGCAAGATCTGTCTTATGTAAGTTTGTAGGATATCCCAAAAATTCACAAGGGTATATCTTCTACCACCCCGAGGAACAAAAGGTGTTTGTTTCTCGACATGCCATTTTCTTAGAAAAAAGTTTTCTTATGAAACAAATAAGTGGCATTGAGGTAGAACTGGAAGAGGTTCCAGCGACACAGACTACAACAGAAGATTTAGTTGAACCAGAGGATTCCGTAGTTCCCGATGAACCCCAGCCTCTCCGCCGATCTAGTAGGGTTCCTCGCCAACCTGAGAGATACTACGGTTTTCTCATGGATGGTGGGAGCGAGGATTGCATCATGGAGGATGATGACCCAACTAGCTTCGAGCAGGCCATCACGAGTAGGGACTCGGTGAAATGGCTGGATGCTATGCGGTCCGAGATGGATTCCATGTACACCAACAAAGTATGGACTTTGGAAGTTGCTCCTGAAGGGGTAAAACCCATTGGGAGCAAGTGGATCTTTAAGAAGAAACTTGGTGTAGATGGGAAAGTGGAGACTTTCAAAGCTAGACTTGTAGCAAAGGGTTTTCGTCAAAGACCAGGTGTGGACTATGACGAAACCTTTTCTCCAGTGGCTATGCTTAAATCCATCCGAATCATGCTTGCCATTGCTGCCTTTCATGACTACGAAATCTGGCAAATGGATGTTAAGACCGCCTTTCTAAATGGTGATTTAGAAGAGTGCGTGTACATGACTCAGCCAGAGGGCTTCGTAGACAGTGGGAGCAGCGGGAAGGTGTGCAAGCTGCTTAAATCCATTTATGGATTAAAGCAAGCATCGCGGAGTTGGAACATCTGCTTTGACATCGTTATCAAAGAGTTTGATTTCGTCAAAAATCCAGATGAACCTTGTGTCTACAAGAAGGTGGCAGAGAGTAAGGTTGTCTTCCTCGTATTGTACGTAGACGACATACTCTTGATAGGAAATGATATTCCTATGCTGCAAGCGGTCAAGCTCTTCTTATCACAAAGATTCTCAATGAAAGATCTTGGTGATGCCTCCTGCATATTGGGAATTAGGATCTATAGAGATAGATCCAAACGGATTTTGGGATTGTCCCAATCCAGGTACATTGACACCATACTAAAGAGGTTTAGTATGGAAGAGTCCAAGCGTGGGAACTTGCCCACGATCTCTGGAGTCACTCTCTCCAAAGAGATGTCTCCTAAGACTGATTTGGAGAGAGCTCGCATGCAAGGGATACCCTATGCTTCGGCAGTAGGCTCTATCATGTATGCGATGCTATGTACCAGACCCGATGTAGCATACTCACTAAGTGTAGTGAGCAGGTATCAAGCTGATCCTGGAGAGAGTCACTGGACAGCTGTAAAGAGCATTCTCAAGTACTTGCGAAGGACTAGAGATATGTTCTTGGTGTATGGTAACGGAGAACTCCAAGTGGAGTCCTTTACCGATTCGAGCTTCCAGAGTGATAAGGACGACTCTAAGTCGCAGTCGGGCTTTGTCTTTACCCTTTACGGAGGGGCGGTTAGCTGGAAGAGTTCCAAGCAGGAAACCGTGGCAGACTCGACGATGGAGGCTGAATACATCGCTGCCAACGATGCTGCCAAAGAGGCTGTCTGGATCAAGAAGTTCATTTCTGAACTTGGAGTGGTTCCATCCATTGAGCGTCCAATACCTTTGTATTGCGATAACAATGGAGCGGTGGCTTTGGCCAAGGAACCCAGGTCCCATCAGCGGTCCAGGCATATTCTGAGGCGGTATCACCTGATCCGGAAGATAGTAGATCGTCGGGAGATCGAGGTCAGGAGAGTTGACACGAAGAACAACACGGCGGATCCACTCACGAAGGCCATTCCCCAGATACAGTTTGAGAGACTCTTCGGGATGCTCGGTATGAGATACTACAGCAGCTGGCCCTAGTGCAAGTGGGAGATTGTTAGTTGTATGTATGCCCTAGAGGCCAGTATTGTACAGATTATGTATATTATATTGGATGCTTGGACATATATAGAGATGACTTTCTTGCTCGACATGATAGTATGCTATCTGGTTGCTCTTTATCTTAACATGTACACTAGTCTCTTTATACTGTCTTATAGTTACATGTTGGTAAAGCCCTTAGGATTTGTACTTAACTACCTGGACTGTGATGCAGATCATACTAGTGGGGACATGGTAGTCCATAAGTACATCCTTCAAGGTCCCTAGTCGTGGGTGTATCGAGACGGGGCATCGATATACCAGAGTAGACTAGCGTATACGCTTCTCGACCCATGTGATGGGCGATGGATGATCCCATATCCATTAGTGTTTGACATCAGAGATGGTATACGGGTGCTCAGTGGAGACTGGGTACACTGGACGGACTCGCCGAGAACTCCCAGATGGTATTATACCTCACGTCAGATGGCAGTTCTCAGGTGACACTTGTACAGGATAGTCTGTAGACCCGAGATCGTCATAGAGTCTTGTGTGATTCCCACTGTGCTTTGATCTCCACCTTACCACGTCCATGAGGGCGTGCAAAACGGTGGTCTTTGGGTACAGTCCCGAGTCACATGGAGGCAATGAGCGATAGGAGGGGTTTCGTCTCTCCCGGTATTGGGGGTAGATGTTGCGCTGTGCTCGATTGGCCGTAACAGGGAAGTCCCTGGCCAGGGCTGATCAGAGATTTGCTGGTAAGTGTTACCAGTAGTTTCTCGACCCGTTATGAGCCTCACATCGGCACGACTTATCCGGTTATTGGGGTCTGACATATACCACCCCTAGACTTGATATGCGACGTATCAGACGAAGAGACCGGACTGTATAGTAAGTGTTACTGGTCGGATTCGCAGGAGTGTGAGCGGGCTAGCTCGTCGATCTTCTGATCGCTCAATACCCGGGTGGCCGTTACGTTTAGCAGACCGCTTGCGGCTTGTGGGTGCATGATATGATCATCATCTGCTACCGGCGTATTGACGAGTCTTTAGAGTCCTACACAGAGGTTTCCTGGTTCAAGCGAAACGAAATAGGAGCGCATATGAGATATGTGCAGGACCGAGAATAATGCGTGTATGTGATACCGCATTTCATTCTCGCGATAAATGTTTCGATTGGTTATATTTGATATGACCTAGTTATCGAATCATTGATTCGATAAATCGATACATTGAATACTAGTCGGTTATGTGCGACATGACCGGATCATTGAATCAAATGTTGATTTAATGATTTAATGTATAATTATATATTTGATATATTACTTTGCATTAACTAGTATTGGTTCACTTTATACGGATTTTCTCACTTGATGCACATAGTATATGTGATATGCTTTTGTGCACTTTTTTGTATCATGTTTGATGATACTTGATCATTTAGTTAAGTATATAGAATTAATCCATGGTTAATTTGATAATTAGGGTTTTTGCATATTCATTTATTTATTTATTTGTTTATTTATTTATTTGGAAAAGATAAAGATAAGAATGGTGGCTTTCTTTGTCATTAGTTGAAGCTTCATGAAGCCTTGACTTTTGTAACCATCCTTATCTTCATGCTTAACCCTAACCCATCCAATTGACCATGGTTAATTCTCTACACTTAACCCTAGTTTGAGTTATGATAAGTATTTGATTTTCTATTTCTTTTAGATAGAACTTATCATAACCATCATCTTCTTCTTCTTCTTCAAGCTCAAGGTCCATCAATGGCAACTTGAGTTAAAGTGAGATAAATCCAATTCTAAAGTGAACCCACCTCCTATTTCTTCACCCTCTACCTCTTGCCAAGTGGTTTTGGGTGTTTTCTTCACAAGTTTCACTACTTGGTGAAGTCGGAGCTTGAACTAGTGCAACCTCGACGTAGATCGTCTTTGACACGAAGCCGTCGAACTATTCCGCTCACTTCTCCGATGAAGCCGTCGCGAGAGTCCGAGGTTCGTGATGGACAGCGAGGGGACGACCACATGGAGCTAAGCAAGTGGATATCCGGATCTACAAAGGTTGTAGTTTCCGACCTTTAGTTTATTTGCTAACTAGTTTAGTTTTTCGCCTAGAATTCTAGTCTGCGATCCGTGTTAGGGTTTCTCGGCACCAATAATTTTTTAAATTGGCATGTTCGATGCCTTGTGAGACCTCTATAGGGTGCCTAGGAACCTTTCATTGCATCCGCGCTAGTCCAGCCCCCGCTCTGTCGTTAGTTAAGTAACCTAATGGGTAATGACGGGGCCCCGTGGCGAATGCGGATGGCATAAGCGTACGTCATATTTTGGTTGTTTTCTGCAATGGTAGGATTAAATGATGGGACGCATTGGAATTAATGCAAGAAAAATAAACCAAGTAAAAGTTGTTGGAACACTTTCAAAACCACTCGGTTTCTTTTCAAAAATAACTTTTAAATGCGGAGCTTAAGCCACTCCTTTTAAAAGCTATCTCGTTCCTTCGATTATATCAAGTTCACTGCGTTCATGGTTTCGCCAAAACCATTCGTAGCCCTCCGTCGTTTCACATGAATGGTCAATAAGTATTCAAGCTATGTTTGTTGGGCAAAGTCAAGGCATAGTGATTGGTAGCTATTGGGTATTCATGTGCAGCATAGATAGATGTGTTGGTTTGGGGCAGTCGTTCTACCTTGTTGGGCAAAGTCAAGGGTATGTGCGGGTGGGCTCAAATTAACCTGGAGAATGACGGGTAGAGCTTGACATGTGACTTATGATTTGTTGGCCAAAGTCAAGATCATAAGAGCATGGGGCAAAAATCCACATCGGGAGTTTCAAAAGAACTGAAACTTGCTAGCGCTGCATACCATTTGGAGTGTGATGATTCTGGTAGGATTCCTCAATTTTGTCATGCAATGATATTTGGATCTCGATCCTACTGTGAGTATATGCTACTCCTCGGGAAATTTCTCACTTAACGATCAATGCTATAAACCAAGTAGGTGTCTAGAAAGGTGTTAGCGGGGCTACACCCACAGGGAAAAGAGGTTATTTAATTAAGGAACTTCGCGAAAGCATTGGAAAACCTCCCTCGAAGTACCGACACCAGCCTGGCCGAACGGTTAAGCAAGAATTGTACGGTGAGATTGATCCTGACTAATTCTTCCTTTTTGGTTTGAGGAGGGATTCGAGAGACAGTGGGAGCCATCCTGTTTAGACAAATTAAAAACCACTCTAAACTTGCAAGAGCATCATGCTAAAGTGTTTCTTCTCTCTCTCCTAATTGCAGCGACCAAACATCATGACCGGACTTAAGTTACTACTAGATAAAAACATACTGACAGGGCCAAACTACAAAGATTGGCTCAGGAATGTCAAAATGGCAATCACTTATGACAAGTTGGGGTATCTCCTTACCACCAAAGCTCCCCCTGTCCCAGGTCCCAAAACCAGCGTCGCGGATAGGGAAATCCGTAAGACCTGGGAAATCGATTGCGCGAAGGCCAAGTGCCTCGTGCTTGCCTCTATGGACAATGAACATCAGAGGAGGCACGAGAATATGGACCTCGAATCCATATTTCTCCATACAAAAGAACTGTATGGAGAGCAATCTCGTATCGCAAGATACGAAGTGTCGAAGAAGTTATTTTCGGCAAGGTTGGCTGTCGAATCATCGGTAGCGGAACACGTGCTTAAGATGATTGGCTTCATAGAGGAGCTCGCGGACCTTGGGACCACGTTGGAGAATGAGCTCTATACGGACTTGATTCTTTAGTCCCTTCCTTCCACTTACGCTCAGTTTATCCTGAACTTCAACTTACAAGAAAAAGAAGTTGAACTTTCAGAACTCCTCAATATGCTGAGGAGTGCAGAGGGCACCCTACAGAAAGGTAGGGCAACATCCACTTTGTTTGTAGGAGGATCTTCCTCTTCTAGGTCCAAGGCGAAAGCCAAGGGAAAGAAGAAGAAAGCCCCCGCCAAACCAAGGGGAGGTGTTAGTAAAGTGGATATGAAGGGAAAGGCAAAAGCAACAAAGATAGCGGGGAAACTTGTGGGAAAGGAAGAGTGCTTTTACTGTCATAAGAGTGGGCACTGGAAGAAAGATTGCAGGGCTTGGAAAGCCAAAACACAGGATCTGAAGCAAGTTGCGGCTTCAGCTTCAGGTGTGTATGTTATTGAAAACTGTCTATCAATAAACTCTACTTCCTGGGTATTGGATACCGGATCAGGATCTCATATCTGTAATTCTTTGCAGGCGTTGAGAAACCATAGGTTTTTGAAGGCAGGTGACATGACTCTCAAAGTTGCAAACGGAGCTAGCATGGATGCTAAGGCCGTGGGGGACTATCACCTGGGAATGTCAGATGGACATGTTTTGGTTTTACGTAATTGATTTTTGTACCCAACGCAATTTGTAATATCATTTCTGTATCTTTGATTTCTAAAGAAGGTTATGAATTTGCGTTTGTAAGTAATGTTGTAAACATTCACCTTAATCAAGTTCTGATTGGGTCAGGTACATTAAGCAATGGTATATACGTACTAAACCAACCACAGATTTTCAATGTCTAGAATACACACAAAAGAATGTCTCCGGAAATAAATCAGACTTTCTTATGGTATTGTAGACTGGGTCACATCAATGAGAGAAGGTTGACGAAGTTACATACAGAAGGATATTTGGATCCATTCGAATTTCAATCGTATGCCACTTGTCAATCCTGTCTCAAAGGAAAGATGACAAAGACTCCGTTCACTAGACACGGAGTAAGAGCGAGCGAGCTCTTGGGATTCGTACACAGCGACGTGTGCGGTTCAATGTTTACACATGCGCGAAGCGGTTATTCTTACTTCATTACTTTTACGGATGACTTTTCAAGGTACGGTTATGTCTTCTTAATGAAACATAAATCCGAAGCCTTTGGAAAATTCCAGGAATATAAGAATGAAGTAGAAAAACAAACCGGCAAAAGTATCAAGACACTGAGATCGGATCGAGGTGGTGAATACTTAAGTGCCGAGTTCCTGGATTACTTAAAAGAGAATGGAATTCTCTCTCAGCTTACTCCTCCATACACCCCGCAACATAACGGTGTATCGGATAGACGGAACCGAACCCTATTGGTTATGGTACGGTCCATGATGAGTAACGCTGAGTTACCGCGATCATTCTGGGGATATGCACTAGAATCAGCCGCATACCTTTTAAACCGAGTTCCAACTAAGACTGTGCCTACTACACCATATCAGATGTGGTGTGGGAAGAGACCCTATCTTAATCACATTAAGACATGGGGATGTCCAGCTTTTGTCAAAAAGCAGCATGCGGACAAACTCAAGGCACGCTCAGTACAGTGCAAGTTTGTGGGATATCCAAAGAACTCCAAGTGATATTTCTTCTATTGCGAAGAGGAACAAAAGATTTATATTTCTCGTCATGCCCACTTCTTGGAAACTGAGTTTTTGGAAAATCAGATAAGCGGGAGCGCAATAGAACTGGAAGAAATTCCAGAACCACGAGTTATTACTGAAAGCTTAGTAGAACCAGAGGGTTCAAAAGAAAATGACATTCCTACGCCGCTCTGCAGAAGTAGTAGGCAGTCTCATCCACCCGAGAGATACTACGGTTTTCTCATAGACGGGGATAGAGAAGATTGCATCATTGATTATGATGAGCCGACTAGCTTCCAGCAGGCCATTCAGAGCATTGACTCGGTAAAATAGCTGGATGCAATGCGGACCGAAATGGAGTCCATGTACACCAACAAAGTATGGACGTTGGACGTTGCTCCAGATGGGGTAAAACCCGTAGGATGCAAGTGGATCTTCAAAAGGAAGATTGGTGTAGATGGACAGGTTGAGACCTATAAAGCTAGACTGGTTGCAAAGGGTTTTCGTCAAAGACCGGGTTTGGACTATGACGAGACCTTTTCTCCAGTAGCTATGCTGAAATCCATTCGGATCCTTCTTGCCATTGCTGCCTTCCACGATTATGAGATTTGGCAGATGGACGTAAAGACCGCTTTTCTAAATGGAAATTTAGAGGAGTGTGTTTATATGGACCAGCCAGAGGGTTTCATTTAGAGTGGGAGTAGCAGAAAGGTGTGCAAGTTGCTTAAGTCCATCTACGGACTAAAGCAGGCATCGCGGAGTTGGAACATCTGTTTTGATGAGACGGTCAAAGAATTTGGCTTTATCAAAAATCCAGATGAACCATGCATCTATAGTAGATTTGTAGCGAGAACTGTGGTATTCCTCATTTTATACGTGGATGACATTCTCTTAATAAGAAATGACATTCCTATGCTACAATCTGTCAAAGGGTTCTTGTCACACAGGTTCTCCATGAAAGACCTGGGTGATGCCTCATACATTCTGGGGATCCGGATCTATCGTGACAGATCCAAGAGGATAATGGGACTCTCACAGTCCAGGTACATCGACACCATACTGAAAAGATTCAGTATGGAAGATTCCAAGCGCGGTAATCTACCGGCTTGTCACGGGATCACCCTTTCAAAAGAGATGTCTCCCAAGACTGATTTGGAAAGGGATCGCATGTCTATTATACCCTACGCTTCTGCGGTGGGCTCTATAATGTATGCGATGTTGTGTACCAGACCAGATGTAGCTTATGCACTGAGTGTGGTAAGCCGGTATCAGTCAAACCCTGGGGAGAAACACTGGATAGCAGTAAAGAACATTCTCAAGTACCTGAGAAGGACTAAGGAGATGTTCTTGGTGTATGGCAGAAAAGACCTCCAGATCGAGGCCTTTGCTGACTCCAGCTTCCAGAGTGACAAGGATGATTCCAAGTCCATGTCGGGTTATGTATTTACCCTCAATGGAGGGGCGGTGTGTTGGAAGAGTTCCAAACAGGAAACCGTTGCTGACTCGACGATGGAAGCGGAATATATCGCTGCTGCAGATGCCGCAAAAGAAGCCGTCTGGATAAGGAAGTTCTTAACAGAACTTCAGGTGGTTCCGTCCATTGTTGATCCAATACCGCTGTATTGTGACAACAACGGGGCTATAGCTTTAGCGAAGGAACCCAGGTCCCATCAGAAGTCCAGACATATCTTGAGGCGATGTCACCTGATCAGGGAGATCGTGGGTCACCAGGAGATCGAGGTTCGGAGAGTTTCTACGGAAGATAACACTGCTGATCCACTCACAAAGGCCTTACCCCAGACTCAGTTCGAGCGGCTGATCGAGATGATAGGTCTTCGATACGCCAGTACATGGCCTTAGTGCAAGTGGGAGATTGTTAGTGTATATGCCCTACAGGCCATTACTGTATCATACTAGTTTGTATATTACTTAATGGAAGCTTGGGATATTCATCTTGTATAGACAATCTTGCTCAATATAGTAGTATGCTACTTGGTTTGTTTCTACTTTAATGTGTACATGTGTTTATTTTAGTATATCACCTATACACATTAGTGGAGCCCTTAGGATCTTTGCTTGATTACCAGCGTTGTGATGGCAGTCACACTCGTGGGGGCTGGGTAATCTATAAGCACATCCTTATGCAGGTCCCTAGTCGCAGGACTATCGAGACAGGGCATCGATACTCCGGAGTAGACTAGCGTATGTGCTTCTCATCCCAGTATGGGAGACGGCCTGTCCCACAGCCATCAGTACGTCGTACTTGAGATAGTATGCGGGTGCTCGTTAGGTTACGAGTACACTGGACAGGACTCGTCGGGAACTGTTGGTTGGTACTATACCTATCATCAGTTATCAGTTCCCAGGTGACATGAGTACAGCTTAGTCCGCTGACTTGACACTGTCACTTCGTCTCGAGTGTGTTCCTACTGTACTTTGATTACTACCCTACCACGGCTCAAAGGAGTCGTGCAAACAGGTAGTAGTTGGGTGCAGTCCCGAAGCACTTGGAGGCAGTGACGGTTAGACAGGATTCGTCTCTCCCGGTATTGGGGGTTGACATCGCGCTGTGTCTAGGAGAGCCATTACACGAGTAGTCCCTGGCCAGGGCAAGCGAGATATACTGGTAGGTTTCCAGTGTTATCTCAGGGTGTTCTGGGCTACACTCCGACACGACTTGTACCGCTATTAGGGGACTGACGTTCACCGCCCCCTAGGCCCGCCATGCGATGTATCAGACGAACAGACCAGACTGTATGGAGATTGTCACATTCAGGCTCAGTAGGAGTTCAGATGGGTTTCACCTCATCAGTCTTCTTGTCGGCATCTACCTGGGGACCGTTACGCACAGCTAGTGCCGCTTGCGGTCTGTGGTTAAACCCACTGCCAGCATAGTGTCGAGTCTTTAGAGTCCCATACAGAAAGCTATTCGCCTTTAGACAAAAGAGTAGAGGTCGCATGGTTTTGCGACAGGTCGCATGGTTTTGCGACAGGGTTCGGTCACATCCGTGCACTTGTGCACGTTTAGTGTCCGGACAGTTAACACTAGCGGGCTTTGGTTTAAGCCAGATCCTAGTGTACATTTTGGGATTGGTTTTATCTCGTTTGTATTCGTGTTCCTCGGAACGCGGATGCGGGTGTGTATGCACAGTTGACAGAGAGACAGAGGCAGAGGATTCTCATTGGGGTTGTTGACCGTTGACTGTTGACTAATGACTTTTGGCTAAACCCTAATGAGAATAAGAAATATAATTAACAATAATATTAATTAAGTATTATGGTGACATGGTTGTTGAGGGGTTGAGTTTGTTGACTTATTGACTTTGTTGACCGGTTGACTAGGTTGGACTAGTTGACCATCATCATGACAATGGCTATCATTTCATGGCAAAGACTTTTGCTTGCTTGTTTGTTTTTGCAAAATGAGTGCATGAAATGATATAACCATTTTGACTTAAACCATCACACAATACTTGATTACTATTTTTGTTATGATGGTTTTGGATTATGAGAGCTTGGATGGAAAAAGAGTTACTCATTCTCTCATTTCATTTCTCTCTCTTGCTTGAGCTCTCCCTCTTGCTCTCTCTCTAGCTCAAGGCAACACCCTCTCATGAGTTGAGAAACATTGCCTTAGAGATAAAAGAAAACCCATATCACTTCTCTACTCATCCTAGTTCACAAGGTTTAGCAAACCAAGTGTTCTAGTTTCTTCAAGTTCGAAGAAGAAGCCAAAGATAGAAGCTTTCAGGTGGATCCATCTTCGGCGCAAGGAGACGACGAGGTGAGGCCGATCCGTACGCCGGAAAGAGTTGAAGATGAAGGAGTTCAAGAAAGGTATAACCCCCTAACCGAGTAGGTAAAACTCTTGTTAGGTTTGTTTGCTAGTTTTTTAACAAAGATCCGTATTTTGAGTCCATGTTACCACCTCTTGAAAATCGTTTTTCATCATTTCCGCAAGCCCGTAAGTACCGGGAGAGGTAGCATGGACTTACAGCCTTTTCGGGTTTTCATCCGTGCCCATTTTGCTTGTGGACATACCGTTTTTTTTATTCCCTTTTTTTTCTCTTTTTTTTACGAGGTCGCGCCCTTTCGGGTTTTCACGAACACTCGCTGGTAGCCCTGCTGTTTTTACTCACGGAGCCCTTTCGGGTTTTCATTCGTGCCCATTTTGCTTATGGACATACTGTTTTTTTATTATTATATATATATTTTTTTATTTTTTTTATCTCGTCAGCCTAAGGATGCTGCGGTAGTAGTTTAAGGACGTTTCGATCCGCCATTAGTTTAAGGACGTTCCGGTCGGCCATTAGTTTAAGGACGTTCCGGTCCATTCAGGAAAAGGCCAGTTACTGCTTATAGAGTTCGAGCTTAGGAAGATAGCGAGCGGACGTAGTCGTCGTCATCTATCATTGACCTAGGCTATGGCTCATTAAGCATAGTATTTCTTCAGGAAGCGGCCATTTATTGGCCGGAAAGGCCTTTCACCGTGCATATCCATGAGTAGATAGGCTCCACCCTGGTAGACCTTGTCTATGATGTACGGGCCTTCATTGTTCGGCTTGAATTTTCCCCGCTTGGCACGGTTGGGGATCATAGGCCTTTTGACCATTAGCATGAGTTCGCCTTGGCGGAATGTCCTCGGTCGGGTCAATCTTTCATATGAGCGCGTCATCTTCGCTTTATAAGCTTCTAGATTTTGTTGCGCTATAAGTCGGGTTTCATCAAGGGCATCAAGCTCCTCAAGCCGAAGGTGAGCATTTTCTTCGTCCGTCAGCTCGTAGTGGACTGCCACTCGAAAAGAGGGTAACTCTATCTCGAGGGGGAGTACTGCTTCGGTGCCGAATACCAACGCATACGGCGTCGTGTTCGTGGCCGTCTTGAACGTGGTTCGATACGCCCAAAGAGCTTCTTGCAGCCTTTCGTGCCAGTCCTTCTTATTTCGGGACATCGTCTTCTTTATGATCTTTTTCAAGGTCTTGTTGAAGGCTTCGGCTAAACCATTAGCTCGCGGATTATAAACTGAGGAGTATCTCCACTCTATATTGTGCTGCTGCGCGAAGCGACTGATCTTGTGGCTTCTGTAGGCTGGCCCGTTATCGGAGATGATCCGTCTCGGAGTTCCAAACCGATAGATGACGTGCGTCTTGAAGAAATGGAGGATATTCTCCGTCTTCACTTCCATCAATGGTACTGCTTCGGCCTATTTGGAGAAGTAATCAGTGGTCGCTAGAATGAAACGATGTCCCCTGGACGATGCTGGTTCGATAGGGCCGACTATGTCAGTTCCCCACATCTCGAATGGCCAGCTAGCCACCGTCGGATGTAGTGGATTTGGATGCTGATGGATGAAGTCCCCATGAATCTGGCACGAATGACATTGCTTCGCATATTCGAGGCAGTCCTGAATCATCATGGGCCAGTAGTAGCCCATCCGTTTAATCTTCAGCTTCATCTTCGGGCCTGCTTGGTGGGAACCGCAGAGTCCGTCATGAACTTCCTGAACGACTCTTTTTGCTTCGTCAGGTCCCAGGCATCTCAACCACAGAGAGTCAAATGACCTCTTGTACAGAGTATTATTGACGAAGGCGAAAGATAGGGCTCGCTTCATGAGCTGGTGTCTTGAGGACGCATCCTCAGGCGCTCGGCGGGATTTGAAGTAGCCTATGAAAACTTCTCTCCAATCCTCGGCTTTTTCTCGGTCATTTATTTGCAGGGTCATCTGCTCGGTTGCTCCCTTTTCCTTGGACGTTTTCGGAGATATTTCTGCTGGGGCAAGCACCCGACGGCTCTGTAACACAATTCTGACGTCATCGGGGTTCTCGTCAGCCAGTTCTTTAGCGAGCTTGGCTAACGCGTCCGCTTTGCTGTTTTCTGCTCGCGGTATGCTCTCCAAAGTGTAGGAGGGAATTTGGGTCAACAATTGCTACACCTTTTCGCCGTACTTCACCAACTCTGGTTTGCATGTTTGGTAGTTGCCATTTACTTGACTGACGACTAGCTGGGAGTCTCCGAATATGAGGAGGTTTTCAATTCCCATGCCGATGGCGATCTCAAGGCCTGCTATTAAAGCTTCATATTCAGCTTCATTGTTCGTCCTTGGCTCTGTCAAGGAGAAAGCAAAGCGCATTATCCCCCCTTGTGGGGTTACGAAGATGAGGCCTACCCCCGATTTGATTATTGGGGTGTTTTGTTTGCGCTTCTTCACGGAAGATGCTCCATCGAAATAAAGCTCCCATCTGGTATCACTTCCGTCGATCTCGTTAAACGCATGTTCGTCTGGAAGATCGCAATTCAGAGGAGAATCAGCAGGTATCGGATGCTCAGCGAGGAAGTTAGCGATGGCCTGGCCTTTTATTGCTTTGAGAGGCTGATAGGTTATTGAAAACTCCATCAAGAGCAGGGCCCATTTAGTGAGTCTCCCTGTCAATATGGCCTTTGATATTAAATATTTAAGGGGGTCCACCTTCGAAATGAGACGGACTTCATGCGCCAACGCATAGTGCCTGAGCTTTGTTATCGCAAAGATCAGCGCCAGGCAGTGTTTTTCAATAGGGGAGTAGTTGCTTTCTGCCCCCAGGAGAACCCGACTTAAATAGTATAGGGCTCTTTCTTTCCCTTGGTCGTTCTCTTGTGCCCATAATGCCCCTAAGGAACCTTCGAGGGCGGTCGTATAAAGGATAAGAGGTTTTCCCTTGACTGGAGCAGCTAACACCGGTGGGTTCTGCAGATACTGCTTGATCTCGTCCAGCGCGCCTTGACATTTGTGGTCCCAGACGAACGGGGTACCCTTCTTCATCAGGTGACTGTAAGGGCGACATTTGCCTGAGAGGTTGGCTATGAATCGTCGGATGTACGCGAGCTTTCCTTGGAGAGACCGCAATTGTTTGAGAGTCCTTGGCGATGGCATTTCCACGATCGCCTTGATCTTCGATGGATCTATCTCAATGCCTCGGTGTCGGACGATGAATCCTAGGAATTTTCCCGAGGAAACTCCGAATGCGCACTTGAGAGGGTTCATTTTCAAGTTGTATTGCCGGAGGCGTTGTAATACGGTCTTCAAATGTTCCAAATGTTCCTCATATGATTTGCTGTTCATTACGAGGTCGTCGATATAGCATTCGACGATTTCATGTATGAGGTCATCGAAGATCTTTGTCATGGCCCGCTGATAGGTGGCACCGGCGTTCTTCAAACCGAAGGGCATAACTTTGTAGCAGAATATACCCAAAGGAGTCCGGAAAGCGGTGTGCTTCTGGTCTTCGGGATGCATCTTTATCTGATTATACCCTGATGAGCCATCCATGAAGGAGAAAATCTCGTGGGTGGACGTATTATCTATCATCAGTTCGGTGACCGGCACTGGGAAATTGTCCTTTGGGCAGGCTTTATTGAGATCCCAGAAGTCTACGCAGATGCGCACTGTCCCATTTTTCTTCATTACCGGGACGATGTTGGCGATCCAATCCGGGTACTGAACTTCCTGGATAAACCCAGAGTCGATCAGCTTCTTGACTTCGGCGTTGATGCTCATCTCAAGCTCGAGCCGCATTCTTCTCGGCGCTTGTTTAACTGGCTTTATGTCCGGGGATATTGCCAATTTATGCACAGCAATTTCTGGGTCTAGTCCTGGCATTTTGGAATAGATCCACGCGAAGCAATCTCTATACTGCATAAGTACGTCTTTTAGCGCAGCCACCTTTTCTTCAGATAGCAATTCGCCGACAAATGTCGGCCGCGGGTCGTTCGCTGTCCCCAACTCAATTTTCTTAAGGTTATCTGCAGTAGTATGTATTCAATCCTCCAGCTCTTTCGGTGTTGGTGGAAATTCTGAGATGACCTCGTCGTTGATGTTTTCGAAGCACCAGGGAAGGTCGTCCATATCCTCGGGCTCTTCTTTCGATATCGTTGTCATATGACAGGTACGAGCTCGCTTCCAAGACCGACGTGGATCTGGTTCTGCTTTTGTGTCTTTGGGTTTGTGCTTTTGTGGAGGCGTTACCCTCCAGCTGCTGGATAGAGCAAACCTGCCTTGCTGGTACTGGTCTTTGACCCAGTTCTTGAAGGTGAAGCAGTCTTCGATAGGGTGTCCTATGGCTCGGTGATAAGAGCAGTAGCCCGGATGAGAGACCTCGTTAGCTTGCTCAGGGTGCTTAGACTCCGGCAACGTGATCATTCGATGTTTTAAAGCGAGATCAAGTATCTTCTTCGTCTTGTCTCGAGGAAAGGAGTATGCTCGACTCATCTTCTTCATGAGGGACAAATCCAGACCGCCCAATTCCCGATTACGTGACTTTCCAGTCCCGCTTTGTCATTGTCGAACGCCTTTTCCGCTCCTTGACTTATTTCTGCCTCTGCGTCGGGCCTTTTGCACGGCAGGTTGACAGGGAGGAGCATTTTCGTCTTTCGCAGCCTGTTGAAGAAGACGTTGCGTCCTGGCTTTCTTGTAGATGGCCATTTCGCGATTATGGTCGTCCCGAGCTTTTTGACCCGCTTTCCTGATAAGCTTGTCCATTCTTTCTTCAAATGACGGACTCGACATTTTGATTGTGGGATCTCGTCTTGACGCGGGATCGGCATTTTCCGACAGGGCGTCCTCTTCTTCATCGACGTTATGTATGGCGTAGCTACCATGGACTCGTTCCCGTTTCCCGGATCTCACATATCCAAGCCCAAGCGTTTCCATTCTCCCGTTGGGCAACTTGCGTTGAGTCCCAGGGACATCCCAAATCCTGTTATAGAATCGAGCTTGTCGAATAGTCTGTTTTAAGGGTACCCCTTGGCGCTTAATAGCCTCTTTAATCCGTTTGTGTAATATCTGGGCAAACGAATGGGCTGGAGCCTGTCGAGTGTAGAATCCGCGCCGTGCCAGATTTCTTTCTCCACTATTGTTTCCGTGGACCGGTAGAATAGGATTGCCTTTTCACCTTTTCGCCTAGGAGGGACATAAAATGTCCGCAGGTCTTGCACATTGTAAGCTTCAAGTGCATCGAGATCTTTGTAGTGCTCCCGTGGAATCATAGTAATTTGGAAGCTCTGATCACCACCAAGGAGTTCTCGTATTGACGGCCGACTGGAGAACACAGCATCCACCTCATCTTCCGAGTCGCTTCCGAAGATCAACACGGGGGCGGACGGTCCCGAGCCGTTGCGTTGAGATGGCCCAGCGTAAACTATTTCTTCTTCGTCTTCGGTATCACTCCCGAAAACAGGAATGGTGGCGGCAGCTTTGTTTTCTGGCTTGCGGCACCTCTCCATGTCCTCGAAATATGGCAGAAAGTATCTTGCATCCTCGTACTTGCGGACTTCATTCATGGAGAACGGGTTCAGCTCTCATGTTACGGTATACTCGAGACCATCCTTGAAATACTTCATACACTGATGTTGTGTAGAAGGGATGATGTTGTACTCGTGTAAACCAAGGTCGGTCGAGCAAAGCATTGTAGCATGTTTTGGCGTCAATGACGTGAAACTTAATGTCTGTGACGAGCAGTCCGAAACGTAAGGTTAGTATTACGGATCCGAGAGTCCGTGACGACTGGGAGTCAAAGCCGGAGATGGTAATTTTATCACGAGCGAGGTGCTGAATGCTCATGCAGATTTTCTTCAACACCCGAACATTAAGGAGATTGACGGAGGATCCATTATCAACCAGGATTTTGCTTATCTTGATATCATGGCAATATCCAGAGACGTATAGGGGATGGTTGTGGTCGCACGTCCAAAGGAGCAGGTCTTCATCACCGAAAGTGATATCGGCCGTGTGCACTTCTTCCAGTTCGTCCTTCATCCTTTGTTCGGCGAGAAAGGCTTGGAATTGTTCGGGCTCTTGTAGCGCCTTGATTAATGAATCTCTCGCTTCCTTTGATAACAGGAGGGCATCAAGAACGCTGAGCTGAGAGGGTAGCTTTCTCAAGTGCGCTAGGATGTTGTAGTCCACCTTACCCTTCTTGGGCGGATCCTTGGCAGTCAGCTCTTTCATGACTTGGTCATCTAAAGCGATATTCTCAGTGACCTTTTCCTTTCCCTTATCTTTTCTAGTTGCGGGTCCGAGATTCTTTTCCGGGAGCGTGCGATTGCGCAGCTGAATGTTTCCGCAGGCCTCTGGTTCTTCCTCTTTCCCTAAAACGGATTCTTTAAAGAGAGGGCCCAGAGCCATTTCCTCATCGGAGTCACTCCCAAAGGTGAGAACTTGTGATCCTCCGGCATTGACCGTGTAGCAGTTGCCGGTAGTTCTTTTGTGCCTGTTGGTTGTATCTCTCTACTCCCGACGAGTTCTGCGTTTCATTCGCTTAAAATGTTGTCGGTGAGCAACATACCCCTGCCACCATATCTTAAAGGCGTCGCACTCCTCAATAGGGTGTGAAATCTTCCGATGATACGAGAAGTAATTAGGGTTCCTCTCCGCCCCATTGAGCGTGTTTTCTTCCGAGGGTGGTAGCTTCATTCCCATTGACATGGCCTTGGCAAACCTTTTCCTCATCTTGAATATGTTTCTATCTGCATTGGGTGTCTTTTGTCCTGACGGGAGTGTTTCGAATCTTTTGTTTAGACGCGTATGTTTGGCTCTTTCTGATGCGGCTATCTCACGCTCCCGATCGGCTTTACTTTTCAAACGAATCTCGTCTAGAAAGGCGTCGATCATTTCATCTGTCGGCCATACAAGTTCCTGCTTAGGCTGTGCCCCCAGTTTCTCGGTGCCAGGAGTTTTCTCATTGTCTGTAGACGAGTGGGAAATAACGTGAAAATTCGCAACATATCCTTCGGATTCGTCTGACGAGCTTTCTCCATCATTTTCCTCCTGAAAGACGTGGTTGAGGAACTCTCGGAGTGTGACGGGAGTCCGCGCCTTTTGATTGTACTCTTCCAGCGCGTCAATCTGTTTCTGCAAATCCGTGCGCTTGTCTCCAGGCTTCACGGGCTTCTCGGATTTCTTCTTCTTTTTCTTCGAAGATTTTGACGGTTGAGTGTGAATACTTGGGCCATCACCACCGATCTTTGTAGTTGGGTGCGGCTTCAGCATCCCTTCGATGATTTGAGGTTCAAGCGGGTTCTTCCATTCGACCGCCGGACATGTAAGGAGATCATTCAGCATCTTTTTGGTTTTAGCTGATAGTACGACCTCCCATGGCGCTTCTTCAATGAAAGAACAGGTTGCCCCTGGTGTATCCGCCTTCTTAGGAGTATGCAGCTGTGGCGGGTTCACCTTCCACTTCTCGGACAGCGCAAACTTGCCCTGTAGGTATTGATCTTCAATCCATCCTTTGAAGACGAAGCAATCCTCAATCGGATGGCTTACCGTTTGGTGGTAAGAGCAGTAGTTGGGGTTATTCACCTCAGTGGGTTGCGGCGGTCGCCTCGGTTTGGAAAGTTGATAAGCCTGTTGCGTACCACCAGCTCGAATAACCGTTTCGTCTTGTCCCGCGGGAACGAGTAGGGGCGCTTCATTTTCTCATTATAATACAGCCACCTTTCTTCCAGTTAATCTGCTATCTTTGGGGCACTGGGTTGCTGTTGAGCGTTTGCAACGAAGGTTGCCTTCCCTTTACCCTTGTCATTCCGAGGTTCTGGCTTCGGGGGAGACGGTCTGTGACCCATCTGGTCCATCTGGGCCAACTTGTCGATCAAAGCCTGGAACGTGGTTGGCTTAAAGAACATCATGAACTGGGAGATAGTTGCATGGGGATCCAGGGTACCCACGAACATGCCTACCGCGGGCGCCTCCTCAATGCGTTGTTCCCATTTCGACCACAAGTTTCGCCAGCGTATAGCATACTGGACCCACGTTTCACCTGGTTTTACCCTGGCATTAATCAATACCGTTATCGGGTGTGCGTTCGCTGGCGCTCGCGAATCGCTGAGTGAATAGCAACTCCATTTCAGCGAACGTCTTGACGGAATCGTTCGGGAGTTCCGAATACCATTCGAATGCTGTTTCCGACAGGCTGCCGACGAATTGGTGAAGCAAGAGCTTGTCGCCGCCGCCAGTATTGCCACAAAGTGCCCTGAACTGGGCAACATGTTGGTGGGGATTGCCAATCCCCTTATAGACATGGAATTTTGGTATTGTATAACCCGGCGGGTATTTTATCTGATCGTACCAGCTCGAATATGGTCGCCCCGTTTTCACGACATGACCGGCTGCCTCAGGCGCCTGATGAACCCGGATCTGCTGGGCTATATAGTCGTCCAAGTCAGCCTTGGAGATTGTCTCCTCCTTGGCCGTTGAAAGAGCCGGTGGTGGATTCGACGTTTCTCCTCTATCATCTTCGGGGACGATTGATGGTTCTTCAGCAGGAGGGTCTTGCTGGATCATCATCCCAACTATGTCTTGAAATAAGTGGGCTATTTGCTTTATATTGGCCGCTTGTTCTGCAGCCTCTTTATCTTTCTTTTCTAATATTCTCCAAAGGAACTCTGCGTCGGTCTCCTATTCTTGTCGCTGATCGGAGGACGCTTCGGGGGTCTCTTTTGGCCCGGTAATCGTGGCCATTGAGATCATCCTTTCCTGGAGCTTCTGTTGTTGCTCCTGAGCTTTGGTCACCGACCGTGTAAGCGGTCTATGACCTGTAGATACATGGCTATCTTCCTTCCTCGATGCCACGTATACAGTATGGACCATCATGCCCTCAGACTTAGGGCGTCTGGGCTCAGTGCCTTTAGCTTTCGTTGCGGGTCCAGGGATCTTTTTCGGCCTCCTTTCTTTATGAACAGTGGAAGTTGAGGGGGGCCGCTGAGGTGGGCACCCGGACAGCTTTTCGTGGCTTGGCAGGGTGGTTGACTTCCTGTTGGATCTTCAGCTCCTTGTGCTGGTGGGAGAAATTTGGATCGATCACCGAGTCTTGGGTCTGCCGCCAGACTTTATAGATTTTGGAGGATAGCCGTTGAGGGGATTGGGGCTGTTCTGGCTTTGCTTCCACAGCCTTTTTCAGCGGAGGGGGAGACCTTTTCAGCACAGCGGTAGGAGAATTCCTACGCACCTTATTTAGCATCTCAAAGCTGTTCCCAGTTGGAACAGCAGCATTAACTTCTGCCGTTGGGGCTGGAGGAGTTAGCTCAGAGGGGGAGTTGCCTCCGGCCTTCCTCACTCGGCGCCAAGTAGCAACGTCGAGCGTGCCGTGCTGATGGAATCGGCTCAGTGATAGCGATAGCCTTGTCTTGCCCCCTGTGTAGGTGGGGGGTCACTGCTAGTGTCAGCCTGTTAAAGACTGATGTCCTTTGGATAGCAGGAGCGGGAGCTGGAGCAGTCAGTCTTGTAAAGACCGACTTTTTGGCAGGAGAAGCCGCCTTGACGACTTCAGGAGCAGGATTGGTTATTCTCTTAGGAGCAGCCTTCTCTGGGATTGCAGGCCCCATTGCGGGCCCACAGGAGCTCTGGCACAGTCCGGAAAAGACCGAGGCGCTAGTGTTGGGAGACCCGTTGAGAGGGGCCGCGGTAGGTTTAAGCCGATCAAAGACCGACCTCTTGGGAGCTTCCGGCGTCAGCACCGGGGCGGTGAAGCTCGTTGGCGGGAGCATGGTCCCGAAAAACAACCCTGTGGTGGCTCGAGTGACTTGTTCCACGGGCATCGTGAACAGCGAAGCAGCTTGGGGCCCATAGGCTATACCTCCAGGTGAGGCAGAGCATCCGTTGCAGTTGCAGTCGGAGTGTTTCGCACAAGTGGACGCCATTGATTCTTTGCTTTCTGCAATAAGCAAAACGCCAAATCTTAGTACCTTGAAATCCAATGGCAACCATTAGCGAACCGTGTTTGGTTCGCGAACACGACACACGAAGTGTGGAGTGGAAAGAGGAAAAGGTCCCACCAGGCGTGCCAGAATCTGTTCCCCTCCGAAAGACGGCGCGACGCAGACGCCTTGCCTGAGATTCGGGGCAGATGCTCATTGGTTCTATCCGTCCACCTCTTCGAAGATGCCAAGTTGATTTATGGCACCATGTATCGAAGGTTTAAACGGATGCGTCCGATGTAGCAGACTTCGTCAGATTCCCCCTCGTTAGAGGGTTTTTTGATTGTGGGGACGCTCTTCCCTGCAGGCGCAAGCCCCTGCAGTTAATTACGCTACCGTATTGCGGTAACAACTTTCTCCTTCTCCAGATGGTCACTTCGTGTCTTGTGTGTTTGTTTCGTGTTTGGTTGCCCGTGGATTGTATACGGAGACTGAGTTATGTCGTCGCCCGTAGGGCGTGGACTAGTCCAAATCCGTATTATCTTGAATTTGGGTTTGGGGGTTTGGGTTTAAGTATACGTTAGCCTCGTTTGAGACCAAGATCAACTTAAACGTTAGTTAAGGATACGTTAGTCTAGTTTGAGACTAAGATCGACTTAACGGGATCGTTTAGATCCGACAAAAGAGCATTTGGGGCTCTATTGTCCCAGTTTAGGGACATAGTGGTCCATAGGTAGTTTAAGGACATTGCGGTCTATTGTTTGTTTTAAAACGTTGCGGTCAAGGTTAAGGACATCATAGTCCGTGGATTTTTTAAGGACTCCACAGTTCGGTGTTAGTTTTAAGACATCACGGTCAGAGTTAAGGACGTCATAGTCCGTTGTTAGTTTTAAGACATCTCGGTCAAGGTTAAGGACCTCATAGTCCGTGGATTTAAGGACCCCACAGTCCGTATCAATGTGTGGTCATCGGGACCCGTCACCTCTTTGAAGACGTTGAGGAATTACAACGCCAAGTATCAAAGGAGTGAAGAGATGTACCCTTAAACCAAGGTAGATTAAATAATCTTTGGCCCAATTTGGAACCAAGACCAGTTAATTATATTATGAGCCCATTAGCTCAATTAAGTCTGCATTGAGGACTTATGGCCACCTTGGGCTATGTCCCATCATGTTTAGAATATTGGCCCTCTGTTGGCTCGTTGAAGGGGAGGCTTTGCCTTTAGAAACTTAGCCAATTGGGCTAAATTTAGTGTTTAACACTAAGAGATAATCAGTGTTAAACACTAGAAACAGATCTTTCAAATTAGTGTTAAACGCTAAAACAAATCAGTGTTAAACACTGGAAACGGAGATTCCAGATTAGTGTTTAACACTAAGGCAAATCAGTGTTAAACACTGGATACAGAAATTTCAATTTAGTGTTAAACACTAAGGCAAAAGGGGTCACGTGGTAGCACATGAGTGCGCCCTGCTTCTCTTTATTTAGTTCTGTCAAAAACAGCATCACATGCTGTCACGTGATGGGAATTTAGGTATTTTCTCGCTAGAGCTTCAGCCAAGGGGTCACGTGGTAGCACGTGAGAGCGCCCTAGAGCTCTTGTTTCTTTTTCTTTTTCTCTGTGTGATTCAAAGGTCACGTGGGGCACGTGAGGCGTTGCCTCAAAGCTCTTTTTCTGTGGATCTTTGCAGGGGTCACGTGGCAACACGTGACCCTGATTTCTTTGCTTTTTCTTTTTAAAGATCTGTTCATCCTTTAAGAATTAAATTCTTCATGGGGTTAAACCCTAGTAATAACTTTAGAGGAATTAAATTCCCGCTTATATTCTCAGATAGGGTTAAACCCTGATTTATATTCTGTAGGAATTAAATTCCCATGTATGTGAAGAATTAAGTTCTGGCATAGGGTGAAACCCTAATTTCCTTTTAAGGGAATTAAATTCCTGTGAGTTTGAGAGAATTAAGTTCTCAATTAGGGTTAAACCCTAGTTCTATCCATTTTGAAGGAATTAAATTCCTATAATTTTGGAGAATTGAATTCTCATATAGGGTTAAACCCTAATTTTATCTTGGAGGAATTAAATTCCTATAGCTTTGTGAGAATTAAATTCTCAAAACTTAATTCCTCCTCTATGTTTTAGATCTGCATGGCAGGATCTCAACCCAATGAGAATTAAATTCTCAATTCATGGGGAGATGTGCACTTTGCAGATCCTCTACTAGAGGAAGAACTAAGTTCTTTTTTTTTTTATATATATAAGAGTTAAACTCTTTTGAGAATTAAATTCTCTTTTGAAGCCTCTCCTTTCTTACCTAGGGTTTTCTTTTACAGAGGATCAAATTCATCCAAAATCTCAAGGCTCTATTTCTCTCTCTCTCCTGTATCTCTCTCTCTCAAATTCTCTCTTCTGGCTCCTATTTATAGGAGAAGGAAAAGGATCAATCAGTTTTAGTGAATCTTTCATTGAAAGATTTGATTTGTTTATTGAGAGATTTGATTTATATTTATCATTCATCTGGGCCCATGGATTATTAGGTGAATTTTATTCACCGTTGGATTTTAAATCCAAAGATATCTCTTTGTTATTTCGGTTAGATTTAAGGGAGAAATCTTTCCAAGTCTAAGATTTTTCCATAAATCGGTGATATTTAATCACCTTTAGATTTTTAATCCAACGGTTCCAAATAATTCTTTTCCACTTTGGAAAGACTTGAGAGATCTTTTCACAGAATTTAATTCTGTCATAAAAATAAGGCTCTTGAAGTTGATCACGTGTGGCCACGTGACCGTTGGTCACGTGTGCGCACGTGACCCCTGGTCACGTATAGGCCTGGAATGGGCTTCCCTTCCTTCTGCGCTCTGTTCTTTGCCGCTGCTTGGTCATCACGTGCCAACACGTGACCACTGGTCACGTGTGCACACGTGATGCCTTTTCTGGAGATTTTTTCTTGATTTACTCAGGGAACGAATGTGCCTTGTGCCGCCGCTTTTAGATGTCACGTGCCAACACGTGACCGATGGTCACGTGCTAGCACGTGATGCCTCCTCCGTAGGTTTTCCTGATTTTAAATCAGGAAACAATAGCTACTGTGAAGGAAGCGTTTTCAGCAAGTCCGCAAGCTGCTCTCGCACTCCTTTCAGTGCAATCTCGTGATCAGCCGCCGCGGCCATCTCCGCTTCAATTCGAGCCTTTTGCTGCAAGCATGATGAAATCTTTTCATCGATTTCCCATTGGGAAGCTTCGCGACTCTGCGTAACCCCCTCAATAGAGTCAAGCTTCTGCCTCAATACAAGCCCTTCCGAGATACATTGCTGCAAGGTGTCAAAAGCATCTCTCAGTAGCGCGGCATTTGTTTTAACTTAGGCGCACAGCCGGGTAGATTCATCCGAAGCCTCCTCGCACTCCTTCCGCCTCAAGGTCGCTTCTTGTTCAAAATGGCGGAGGAAGGACACACTCTGCTCGACCCATGCAGCTCGTTGGGAGTTCATAGCCAGAATCTCAGGGGCAGGACGCCTAAGCTTAAGGTCGTGCAAGCAGGCCTCGATCTTTCTGCAGTGGTTAGCCCAAGAATCAACGACGCCTTCGTTATGGAAGTTCACAATCGTCGCCAACATTGGATTAACCTCGGCAGCAAAATCTGCAGCGAATGTAGGAGCCTCTGCGTCAAGCTCCTCAATGTAATCGCTCAACATACGCAGACTGCTCACATCGCCTTTTGTAGATGGACGTCTGGAAAAGGGCCCTGCTGGCATTATGATTCGAGACTCGAACGGAGCTGGAGTCGGTGTCCCCACTGCAAAAAAAATCATAATCACATGACGGCTCAAGAAATAAAGAAAGATGCACAAACAATGGAGTCTATTATACCGGCTGCAACAGGTGGCAGAGCTGGAAGTACTGGTGGCGCGGCGATACCCTCGTCCCCTCCTTCAATTTTTAAGGCTACAAACAATGCAAAGAAGAATTAGCAATAACGTGACTGCCCGTTAAAGAAAAGAAAAGACGCCGGTTAGAAAAAATACTCACCGACCCCAGCAGCTGGACTAATCTCTGACTTGAAGGAGAAGTGCGGGTTCAGCACTTGATACAGATGATCAAAGAGAACTACTACAAGATCGCGATAATACATGGTCAGTACACGAAAGATGCTATCCCCGATTTAAATTTATCAAAAACACATACCTTCCAGCAGTTGAGAAGATATAAGAGAGGACGGAGGTGCAACGACCATTAAAGCAGCAACTGGTGGTGCTTCTTCAGGTATTGCAACCTCAGCGCTTGCCACACCTACATTCGAAAGGAAAAGAATGTCATCAGAAAGGATTGCAAAACGAAAAGAATGCAGCGACCCGAGACCTACCAGACAGATCATCAGCCAGAACCGCGACGGGAGCATCGCCAAGCATCACGACTTCTTCAATCTCATTTGCAGGGATGGTTTCGCCGCCCGTAGCTTCGTCCCCCGATTCCACGAGAGCTGTCGTGACACACGCGATGCCAGGCGATGGCAGGGAACCGCAGGCGGAAAGAGCGGCAATTGGAGCAGTTCCGGACTCCTGGGAAAGAGTAGCCGCTTTAGGCTCAGTAGTTGCAGTCATCTCACCCGCCACCTCCTCACCAGGACTTGGCCCTGCAGAATAAGATATATGAGAATCTAAAGATTAAAGCTTTGACAAAAAGACTCAGTGTTACGTTACCTTGGGTCGGCTTTTCAATTGCTTCCCGAGCCGCACATGCCTCCTGTCTGTGAGCGGTAGACAGGGTGCCCGAGCACCCTCTGAAGAAGCAGGGACAGGGGAAGTAGCGCTCGAGCCTGCACCCACGGCCAAGGCGGTGTTGCGTTCTTTTGCTGCACGCCTCCTGCACTTCCCTTCCGCCCGGGCCGTTAGAGCCGATCTTCTCAAGACCTCCGTCAAGGAGACATCATCGTCCACGACAGGAACTACCTCTGGAGCCGTTATGGCGTCCATCATCGGTTGCTTAAGTGAAGCTTCTTTCGGCAATATCGGTGGGACTGGGACTTCGGTAGCCGTCCTTGGAAGCGTCTCCGCACCGCCCTGCGAAGTCGGTACCACACCTGGAATAACATGAGCAGAGGTAGTCCCTGTAATAAGATGAAAAGGAGGGGTCAGATTACCCATAAGAAACGGGAGTGGAGACGCGGTGAACCAAAATGTACCGATGCCTAAGGATGCTCGAAGCCTTTCCTCCTCCTCAAAAGTCTTGAGAGAAGCTGCGAGAGCTTCTTCAGTGGAGATGCCTGTTGAAGGAAAAGTGTCAGTCAAAACATGAAAATAAAAATGTAATTCAATGACAAAAGATACAGCTGAGGTTTACTTGACTGTGCAAGGTTGACCAGGCCCGCTTTGTGGCTTGCTAATCGCTCAGAAGCTGCAATAGCAGCTTCGAGGTCGGTATCATCCGACGCCATAAATAGACCTTCGTTGGTCCCATATTCGCTCAGGCCCTCGCTATAAGGAGCATGAGGCTCCTGGCCGAGTACAACTTCTGCAGAAAGGATCCACTTCTTCTTTTTCTTGTTCTGCGAGCGAGCACTGGTAGCCGCTAGCACAAGCTTACGCTTGGTGGGCATCTTGGGACGACGAGTCCCGATATCTGAACCCACGCCAGACTCGGGAGACGCTACAGTCACCTCTTTCACAGGAGCACAGGGTATCGGTAGCTCAGACCTATCACGCGGTACCACAGCTGCAGCAGCTTCCCTCAAGGGAGGATGAACGATGGTCCGTCGCTTTAAAGGAACGTCTGGATTACTCGCCGGGGCGGTGCCTTTACGATCGAGCAACAATCGCTTCTCTTCTCTGATAACGGCGCCCATCGAATGCTGGTACCACGCTACATATATATTCAGGGCTTTTGGATAGCAACCCGGCTCACTAATAAAGAAATTTGAGCCGGTGTTCAATCGCATAAAATGGTGCATTGCGTTCTGAATACCCTCTTCAGTCGCGGGTGGTTCTGACAGGAAGGCCTCAAGCGGGATGCCTTGATTGTAGCTTAACCGCTAGGCAAAACGATGCGGGTTGTACCTCATGAACAACGTCGCATCATTCTACTTAAACACGAGAAAGCCCGGCCTGATGGAGTATAGATGGAGAATTTCCCGAGCTTTCAAGACAGAGGCCCTGTCTTTAAAAATGTCCTGCAATGGCTGCACCATTGTTGCGGACTCTTTGCCGATAGTTAGAAACTTGTCAGTAAAGGTCATGCCATCTCCAACCGTGCGCGGACGAAGGAGCAAACCCCTAGCTTCCCGCGGTGTCGGATTTACAATGGATGCGTCAACTAGCCGCATGAACCGGGGGAAGCCACACCTGTCGTAGAAGGAAGGGCTTTTATGGATACCGAAAACACCAAGTACATGTAGCTCGAGCCATGACATAAAGTAATGTATCGAGAAGTTCACATGCTGCACTCCTGGTTCAGTAGCATCCGCCGCTTGGCTGAGGCCGTAATACAAATGAGCTAAACCACCGACCCCGGCAGCCACTTTCACCCTAATAACCATTCGGTGAGCTGGGTAGAAGATAGACGGCCTCATATGGCGAGGGTGCATCGGAAGCGCAAACCAGCTTAACCACAAACCGAGGAACCCTAGAAAGAAAGCTTCCTCATCGATGCCCGGAGTGGCAATTTCTGAAAAGGGGATGATTGCGATGTTTGGAAGAAAGAAATCCTTTTGATCGGCTTCCAATATTGGCCGGCGATCCAAACCAAAGCCGAAAGGATCATCAAGTTTGGCAATCTTTTCACCTTGTCGCGATAAAACATCTGGGCGAAGAAAACGGGCGATGAAATCCGTGAAATTAACCCCACGGCTCCCAGATTCGAGGAAAAGGCCATCATAAATATTCAGCACTTTAATCAAACTAGGGAATTGGTGTTGAATGGCGTTCTCCGGGGTAAGGCCTGTCATCACTGACTTGGCACTAAAAAAGTATTCATCCGTAGGGAGCAGTTCCTCATAATACTCCCCTATAACCGGTAAGCCAGAAACTTCTGCAAACTCCTCTAAAGAGATTGATACTTCTCGATCCAGCAGAAGGAAGGTGTGAGTCGGAATATTCCACTGCTCCAGAAAGGTCTTAACCCACCAAGCAGGAAGTGTAGAATACTGAAAAAGAGAAGCATAAATTGCGGGATACAACCCAAGCCTCAGCAGCTGCGACCTCTTCGCTGACAGAATATAGCGGGCCCATTGCAGATACCCAGCTGGATGACGAGGAGTTAGGACAATCATATATGGTTGTCCCCACGGGCGCGACTCGCCTTGACAAATACGTCGCTCCAGGGCATCCAAAGCCATTGGAGGCTGAATGGGTATCGAAGCCATAGCAGGCTGAAGAAGACCTTCCGAAGTCCAGTTGACTTCTTCCACGGTATAGTACATCGGGGGTGAGTCGGCGTAGTGGATCGGCATGATGGGCTCTAAGGGTACCGCGCACAAAAAGCTCTACCGACCTTTAACGATTTGATTGTACCATGTTCCCTGTAACAATTCCATTTTTAATGTACAAGAATTGATTTAAATTCAAAGTATACTTGGAGTATTTAATATTGCTGATATCTTTCTAAGTATTTATTTCACACCATAATTACAAGAAGGAGCTTGTAGCTCATTGGTAATACCTTGCACTGCTGAACCAAGCCACCAGAGTTCAAATCCCCTGCCCCACATTATTTTTAATATTGTTTTGTTTTAAAATTTCTAGAATACCAACAGTCAACACGTTTTTTCTCACAAAAACCCATGAAAAGTTAGAAGTTCCAGAGGCTTAATCAGGCGACCCCCCATCTCCCACCACCTCGACTCGGCCGGGATCGGCCGGCGGACCGGCCGACTCGGGCCGGCGCCGCCAGCCGAACTCGGCCGGACCGCCGAGTCGTCAACAGGGAAAAGTTGTCTTTTGGTCTCCCCACCGCCACTGCATACTTTAATTCTTCAGACCACCTCCAGAGAGTCCATTAACACCTATTTACTACATTTTTAATACATTTTCCTATTCTTTTTACATTTTTAATTAAAACCCATACACCTACCCTAACCCTAACCTAACCCTATAAATACACCCCTACCTCCTACCCTCTCATCCTAAAATTCTGAGCCCACTATCTCAAAATCTCAAGAAAATATTGTGTACTTTGAAAACGAGCGAAAGGCGAAGCCCTGACGAAATCGACGGCGAACTTCCGGTGATCGTGCTAGGAACTCTCGGCGACAAATCGACGCACCGGCGAACCCACTTCTTCCTTATCACTCTTTAGTGTTGTCCAAACCCGTAAGTCCCTTTCTAGCTTCTCTTTTCTTTTCTAAAATAATACGAATTTACAAACCCGATGGAATCGGAACAAATCCGATTTCCGATTCGGTTTTCTATAAAATTTCACTTCTCACCAATTCAACCATGTTTAAACATCTTATTGTTGACTATTAAATACCTAACAAATAATTTGAACAAGTTTCCTCACATGAAATGATAGCTTTTTCAATATATCGTATTTTTCACTTAAATACCACCATATTTCGATTTCACATTTAACCCCCTTAACCTTGCTATACATTTAAAGTAGAACACGAGGTAATGACCTACCTCTACACACACGCATATACAACCCTAAACGATATCATCAAAAACTTAGAATACGATAAAACAATACTTTCATTTAAATACCATAATCTTAATAAAACCATTTCTAAAAGTTTTAGTTTTGATACACTTTTAAATAAATACCTCTTATTAGGAAAACACGATAAGTTGTGGACATCGATCGTTTATCTAAACCTGACTTTGTGGTGTCTAGGCTAGGCAAGTGAGCAAAGATAACTTCAAAAGGCCCGTCTCACGATTCGTGAGCGGATCCCTCCTTTCATCATTTGTACTTACCTGGCCACAATTGGTGGTGAAGAGACGATTTGAGGCTTCTAACGACTTGTCGTTTAGACCATTTAGAAATAGGCTAGTTGACTTAGGAAACCCTAGAATCTAAAATACAGAAAATTTACACTTTTGCAAAAAAATACCTTTTACTTAATAAAAACCGTATTCTAAAATATTAGTATTTATAAAATATTTGCAAAGCGCCACTACAACCCATTTTGGGGAATCCGTTCGGAATAGTACGGTTTGTCGTGCACCCTTGGCTTAGTAGTGCGAGATTCAGACCTCCGCAAGGAGCATTTGGTCTCGAAAGGTTTAAAATGCGAAATCTTAAGAAAAATGAGATTTTTGGAATATAAAATATCTATTAAAAATTATTTTTGTATAAATATATGTATATTTATCATTTAAATATCTATTTTATTATAATATAAATGTTCTATCTTTTTCTAAAAATCACAAGAATAAATTTTACATTAAAATACCATGAACTTCAAATAAATCAATATTAAAGATAAATACCTTTATAAAAACTAGGATATTTTCACTAGAAATGTCACGATATAAAATCCACCCTCATTACAACTATAAAAACGAATAATAAATACTTGGGGTGTATCTTGAAAACTATACAAAAGTATTTTTACTTAAAACCCCCTCAAGTTTTATAAATTACCCTAAGGACCCTAGTAATTATAGAACTTCGATTTACATTTCTACTGTCCGACTCGGGTTTGAGTCTGATTAATCTGACTTGAATATGATTCAAGTCAATCTCTAAATCTATAATATTATAATTCAACATGAACACACGAATTCATGAATCCAGTTATCAATCTATTCAACTTGACTGAACCAAACCATGGATATACTTTCCATGTACATGAATCTAGTTTACATCCATTACATCCGTTACTGATATCATGGTTTCGGTCAGTCATCCAACTATACAACTTATACATTACAATATAACAATACAATCAAAACACTACGGGGTTTAAGGGGTAGATTGGTACGGAAGGTGTTAAAAGTGGCACGAGACAGTAAGATTAAGACACCTAACATGAATCCTGTTGCTGTTGTACCGTGGCATAACGGTTCCTTGTACTTTCAGTTTGCCCTGGTCTCTAGCATATAGGGACCCCTCTCGTATACACTGGCAGCCTTCTGTACCAAGTTACAAAAAACAGCGTTAACACAATATTCTACAATATTATACAACTTTAAAAGATACATTCTTATTCTGTCTTTTCTATTTCTCCCTTATCTTTAGGACTTACCGAGCGACCTGTTCGCTGACGACATTCTATTTCTTTCTTCTTTGAATGTCGTCAGGTGATCTGGACACAACAGAGATCGAGCCCACCAGTGAAGACTTGGATCAGTTTCTCGAAGACCCCGAACTCTAGACATTGTACATTTCCATTCAGTATTTTCATTTCCTGTTATGCCATTGTTTAGGCATCGTTTTTACTTCAGTTGTATTTCCTTTTCATGTATTGTACAAAAGAATGTTATTAAATAAAATTGCTGTTATTTTTATATCTCTTGTCACTTGTGATTACTTTTATATTGCTTAGATACGCTTAGCGTATTTACTTCACAGTAAATACGTAGCGGACCAGTCGCGTCCCCTTCGCCGTACACCAGAAAGCGGGGCGTGACAGGTTTTATTGGTGGCCCATGCCGGTCAGAGCTGTATAGAATCATACTATACAGTTCTGTTCTGCGTGAACAACCTAAGCAATATAACACAAGAACCAGCAACTAAAACATTCTTTACAATTCATGTTCCTTGAATTTTACAATTTCATATTCATTGAATCTTATCATTTCAAATATTTTGAATCTGTCCTAACCCAAATTTTTCTTCAAGGTTATGGATTTCCCGAACAACACTAGCACCAATGTCAACAACACACCTTCAGCCCTACCACTCACACCTGTCGTCATTGCTTCGATCAACGAGCAAACGGTTCTGGTTGAGGCAATCCGAAGCCTCCTAGAGGGACAGCAGCAGCAGACTGCTCTTTTAATGAACCGTTCCGAGGCAGACGCACCTGGGGTAAAGCAATTTAGGTCTTTACACCCCAAACAGTTCTCCGGAAAGGGAAGCCCACTTGAAGCTGAGGAATGGGCACAGAGCATAGAGGATGATCTAGCGGCAGCACAAGTGCCAGACATAGCTTGGGTTCGTGTGGCGAAACTGCAGCTCACGGACAATGCTCGCAACTGGTGGAAGGCAGAAGAAAGCCGTCTTGAACAGCCTATCGAATGGAATACTTTCCACAACATGTTCGACGCTAAGTACTTCCCTGAGACTGCCAGGTTCGACATGGAACAGCAGTTCATCCATCTACAACAAGGTTCGATGTGGACCAAGTCAGTAGATGGGTATGACGCCAAGTTCACCATGCTCAGTCGGTAAGATATGTCTCAATAATTCGAAATTTTTATATCACATATTTTACAGCTAACACAATATTTTTAACAGATTTGCGGCACATCTTATACCGACGGATGAGATCAGAGCCCGTCGCTTTCAACAAGGTTTGGATTCGGAAATCCAGGCTGCACTGGCCACAGGAGAATTTCCGACTCATGAATCGGCTCTGAAAGCTGCCCGCCGTTATGAGGCAGTGGTAAAGGCGAGGGGAAGACCTCAATCTGCTGGATTTAAGCGTCCTGCCAACCAGATGGCAGGAGGAGCCTCGTCCAGGCCATCTTTTGTGCCAAGGAGACCCGGAGTACAGAACAACCATCCCATCCCAGCCTTTTGTACCTACTGCAAGAGAACTGGACATATGATGAAAGACTGCCGGTGAGCCAACCATCTTTGCTTGATCTGCAGCTCAGCTGCTCATGATATTGGGTCTTGTCCCCAAAAGCAAAACCCAGTTGCTGCACCCAGGCCAGCAGTTACCTATCCGCAGCGACCAGCTCTTCAAGCACCTGCTCCAGACTTGCACTACCTGCACCACCCAAAGGACCACAAGCTGCACCACCTCCTCGTCAGTTCCATCAAGCTCAAAGGAACGTTCCGAGGAATGCTCCTCAGGCCAGGAGGAATGTACCAAGGCGCCAGGCTTTCACGATGTCCGTGGAAGAAGCTGAGGCCACTGGCCAAGTCATCACTGGTAAACTTTTCTTCTCAAACTTTTCTTTTAGTCTTGTTTATCTATACACTTTCCCTATACCTAAAACATATCCCACATACCTTAGGTACAATCTTAGTATCCTCAATCCCTGCACTAGCACTGTTTGATAGTGGAGCATCTCACTGCTTTATGTCGCAACGGTTTGTACGAACCCATGCGATTCCAGTCTCACCGCTTGTATCCAGCTGGAATGTCAGTTCAGGAAATGGCGTTCTAAAGGAAACCATGGGATACCGTTTGTGTCCAGTCGTCGTCTGCAGCAGAGAGTTTTATGCTGACTTCAAAGTGCTGGACATACCGAACTTCGATGTGGTTCTAGGGATGGATTGGATTGGAACTTTTTATGCTACCATTCACTGTCGTCAAAGGAGGGTAGTATTCGAGATTCCAGACCATCCGGTCTTCTATTTCAAAAGCGGAGACCGTACACTGGAGCCAGGTACCTACAAAGCAAAGACAAGAGAAGCAGTAGTTGCAGCAGCTCAAGCGGAGGAAGAATCAAGACCAGATGTGGTTCGAGAGTTCGACGATGTATTACCTGACGATATATCAGGTTTGCCTCCCGATCGAGCTCTTGAATTCAGTATTGATTTAGTAACAGGAGCACAACCGGTGATCAAAGCACCCTATCGTTTAAGTCCGGAAGGTTTGAAGGAAGTCCGAACACAGTTGGACGAATTACTGGCGAAAGGATGGATTCGTCCCAGCACTTCAAGTTGGGGATCACCTGTACTACTTGTAAAGAAGAAGGAAGGTTCATACAGAATGTGCATCGATTACCGAGCCTTGAATGAAGTCACTATAAAGAACAAGTATCCACTTCCGTGCATCGACGATTTATTCGATCAGCTAAGTGGATCTTGTGTTTTCTCTAAATTAGATGTTCGTTCAGGTTATCATCAGGTGAAGGTCAAGGAAACTGATATTCACAAAACAGCTTTCAGAACTCGCTATGGACATTACGAATTTCTCGTGATGCCATTTGGAGTGACCAACGCACCCGCAATATTCATGAACCTAATGAATCAAGTTTTCCGGGAGTACTTAGACAGGTTTGTTGTCATCTTCATCGACGACATCCTGGTGTATTCTAAGAATCGGAAAGAGCATGCAGAACATCTATGAATTGTCCTAGAAACTCTTCGAAAACATCAGCTCTATGCTAAGTACAGCAAGTGCGAGTTTTGGTTAAAGAAAGTTGGTTTTCTTGGACACATCGTATCAGGAGAAGAAATCTCGGTGGATCCAGCAAAAGTCTCAGCAGTTAGCGAATGGCCTACACCAAAGTCAGTGAAGGACATTCGGAGTTTCTTAGGTCTAGCTGGATATTACAGAAGATTCATTGAAGGATTTTCGAAGATAGCAACACCCCTGACCAAGCTCACACGTAAAGATGAAGAATTTGTGTGGTCAGAAGCATGCGAACAAGCTTTCGTAGAACTCAAGTCAAGGTTGACATCAGCACCTATTCTCGTTATACCGGATCAATCTGGAGGATTCGAAGTGCATTGCGATGCATCCGGTAAGGGATTAGGATGCGTTCTACATCAGCACGGTAAAGTTGTGGCTTATGCTTCAAGACAGCTGAAGATTCATGAGCGCAATTATCCGATGCATGATTTGGAATTGGCAGCCGTCATCTTTGCTCTCAAGATTTGGCACCATTATCTACTTGGTGAACGAGTGAACATCTACACAGATCATAAGAGCCTGAAGTACGTGTTTACTCAGAAGGAGTTGAATATGTGGCAGAGAAGATGGTTAGAACTCATGGCGGACTTTGACATCAACTTGCAATATCACCCAGGGAAGGTGAATGTGGTACCTGATGCACTTAGTCGCCAACCATTAGCTATGAATCTCACCGCTCAGTGGAAGCTTCAACAAGACTTGCATCAGATGGAGATTGAAGTAGTCATGCCAGGTAATGCTTCAAGTTTGATGAATTTACAAGTTCAATCAACCATTGTCAATCAGATCAAAGCAGCACAATCAAGTGATGCTAAGTTGCAAAAGATCAGAGAACAAGTGGAGAATGGACTCAGAACAGACTTCATCATCCATGAAGACGGATCTTTGAGATACGACAGCAGATTGTGTGTACCAAAAGGTCCTTTTCGGAAAGAGTTAATGAAAGAAGCTCACAACTCTCCCTACTCAGTACACCCTGGAGGTACCAAAATGTACAAAGATCTACGTCAGAATTATTGGTGGCATGGAATGAAGCGTGAAGTAGCCAGAAGTGTCGCAAAATACTTGGTGTGTCAGCAAGTAAAGGCTGAACATCACAGGACTACTGGATTACTTCAACCGTTACCAATTCCAGAATGGAAGTGGCAACACATCACGATGGATTTTGTTACTGCTCTTCCTCGCAGCACAAAGGGTAACGATGCCGTATGGGTCATTGTGGATCGACTCACAAATTCGGCTCACTTCATCCCATTTCGAGTTGGCCAATCAACTGAGACACTAGCAAAGAAGTACGTGAAGGTAATAATCTATTTAAAGATTTAAACTCTTCATAATGTACCATCTCTGATACCCATAAACTCATACAGGAAATTGTGAGACTTCATGGAGTACCGGTCTACATTGTCTCCGATCGTGACACCAGGTTCCGATCGCAATTTTGGCAGAGTCTGCAAGCAAGCTTAGGAACAAGTCTGAACTTCAGCACGGCTTATCATCCACAAACAGATGGTCAGTCGGAATGAACTATTCAGATCTTGGAGGATATGCTCAGAGCATGTATGTTAGACTTCAAAGAATCGTGGGAAGATCACCTACATCTTGTGGAGTTTTCGTACAACAACAGCTACCAAGCAAGCATAGAAATGGCACCTTTTGCAGCATTGTATGGAAGGAAGTGTCGATCGCCATTAAGTTGGGACGACACGGAGATAGGGAACTTCTTGGACCAGAGATGATAGTAGCGACTGTTGATGTGGTTCGTACTATCAGGGAAAGGATGCGCATAGCCCAAGATCGACAGAAGCACAGGGCTGATGCAAAGAGACGTCATCTGGAGTTCCAGCCAGGAGATCATGTGTTCTTGAAGATATCTCCGAACCACGGAGTGATCCGATTTGGAAGACGGGGTAAGCTAAGTCCGAGATATATTGGACCGTTCGACATACTCGAACGAGTCGGTGAAGTGGCATACCTGATTCGTGTGTCAAAAACTATCTATTAACCGCAATCAAGAACGGCGTCGCATGAAGCTAGCCGGTGAGTATGGGTCGGTCCATAGGGATGTTGTGAATCTCCTAGTCGCGCTTACGAGTTAATTCCGAAGGGTGTTCGGATTGATTATTAAATCTAAAATCTAAATTAATCTATATCTAAATCTTGCTAGGGTTAAGTCTAGGTTAAGTTTGGAAAGTCAATAAATCTCACCGCTTTCTATACCCATATGAAGATCTAATTAGGTGTTATGGTAATTATCAATAAAGGGGATTAGATCCATTCGGGAAGGTGTTCCTTCCTCTAGGTTCTTGTCCTTCCTTTAGAAATCCTTACCCTAACCTCTATGGAAAACACGTGCAACCGGGCCTTTATACTACGATATCACCGCTACCTCGAGGGATAGTGTGCCGTAGGGTGCGGTGTGTGTGTGTATGCATGGAGTCCTATGAAAATATATGACGGGCAAGAAAGGGGATGAGAGATTTTCGTCTCTCAAACCTTCCCCAGATCTAACCCTAACAAGCGAGGAGACTACTCACTCATTAGGGAATTAAAATGCATTTATCTAGGGCAGAGAATAAAAGATTAACTAGGGCAAGAATAGAAAATTAACCTAGGGCAGAAAATAAAGAACTTACAACTTGATGCTCTCCAAAAGAATGCTGAAATTTATTAATGAAGGGAGGCATAGCCTTTACAATGATTTAGAGTTCCTATTTATAGAGGATAGGAAACCCTAGGTTACAATTGATTCGCACGTCTACATTTACCAAAATATCCTTAGGAAGACCTAGTCAAAGTAGACTCCAAGCTTTGGTAAAATTTTATGTCTCTGTCTCTTTAAAAGGAAGTATTGAGCCTTGAAATTTCCTTTGTGGGCTCTTCTGTTTTTGGGCTTCCTTATTATTTGGTTCTTTTATTAAAATAGCTTCTATATTTCTTCCAGATCTCCAGTGAATAATTGCGGTGGACTTTTAACCGTTCGCTTTGTAATCTTGGACCTTGCATTGCCTTGTACTTTGTGAATTTTATCTTTGATGTAGGCTTAATCAAGAGTCTTCTGTTTGTTGGTCAAAATCCACTTTTGCATCGTCTTTTCATCGTTTTCACTGTTTTCTGTCCAAGAACCTGTAACCTGTAATATGTAGCAGACATGCATCAAAAGCACCTGTTTTATTTGTAAAAAGAATAAGAATGGGGAATATAATAATGCAATATTATGGTATGAACAAATACCCCCAAACTTGTCCGAAAAAGTGAAACACTCGTCTGTGAGAACTGTGTCAGATTCAAAGGAAAAGGTTTCAAGCTCACAGTCGTCAAGCGTGGTCGGAACGATGTAAAGGAGAGAGGGTGATATAACAGTCAAAGGCTTAGGAGGATGAATTGGAAAATCCGACACATCAAACAAAAATGGTTCAACCTCAATATGATCCTCAAAACTCTCCTCAATATTATCCTCATAATTCTCCTCAACATTTATCTCATCCATACCATTATCATCAACATCAAGACGCATATGAAGTTCGGGAGAAACATTTAATAACTCGGGATGATGATTTGAACATAAAATCTCAATTAAATCGACAGGTTCATCATCCGAAATATTCCCGGCGTCTATATCCTCAATCAAGTGAAAATCAATTTTCTTAGACACCTCATCAAAAGCATGGATATCTATCGATTTAGGTTCAAGATGGGAGGTGTAAAGGTCAAACGGATTAGGTGCAGTTTCACTCGAAAGGGGTTCTTCACAATTTGGTAAATCAAACACTACAAAGTCGCACAACTCATCATTTTGGACAATCGATGGAAAACCGGAGTTGTGGGCTTCAATTGGGTAAGGGTAGGTTTGATTTGGAAATCCTCTCATATTCTCACTCTGTCCTACCGCTTCCTTATACATTGAAAAATTTGGAGCTAGCGGGAAACTAGCTACCGGTTCACTAGGTTGCATAAGGGCGGCCACGGACGCTTCCACATTCCTAGTCATTTTGTTTGTTGCTAAGATATAACCTTCCAACGACTCTTCCAAACTAGACTTATGTGGTGAAGGGGTTTCGGTAAAAGATTTGAAATTGGTTGGATTTGTGAAACTTCCTAATGGCTGTGTAGAAACAGTATCTAGTGAAGGTGGGAAAGTTGGGCATGACTGGTAGGAAATGGGTGTTTAGTCAGGTGTAGGGTCAACATGTGGATAACAAGGTGAATAATCGTGCGGATCCCTAAAACTAGATGAGTGGAGAGGGGTGAAAGATCGGCTGCGAGATTGAGCAATATGCTCAGCAATGGACATCGGCTTAGGAGTGACAGAAGGACTTGAAAAAGTGGTATCAACATATGGAGGTGGTAAAGGTTGACTTGGTTGACACAAAGTGGGTTGAAAAGTCAAACTGTTTCTCTTAGACGCCTCTATTTGATCTTTCAAAGATTTTTTAGGCAAGGAAGGATCGTCTTTAAATTGACCGAACAAATTGACGTACGACGCAAAATTAGGTTTGGGATACCAAAGTTCGGCAAGTGATTTATTATGTGGGTTACCCATGTTAGAAGAAAGGTGACAAGAAGGAAGGTTGGGTGGTGCAAGGATTTATTTGCGGCAAAAGTTAGCAAGTTTTGTAATAAAATTTTCCTTTTTCTTTTTATCTATATTTGGAAAAATTGTTGCAAAAAGATATTCGAGAAAAGATATGCAACAAAAAAGATTATTTGCAATCAATTTCTAGTTTAAACGAGGCACAAAAATCCTGCACAAGATTGTTATTTGGAAAGAGAAAGATTTTTAAAGCGCAAGGAATCCTGTAGAAGATTTGACAAAAGATATATGGGGATTTGCATAGGAGAGAAATAGGAAACAAACCGTGCAAAAATTTCGCGATGATGATGCAAGAGGGCCGCTGAAAGGCGGCGGGAGCGCGCTTAGGCCGCGGTTTAGCGGTGGGATGGAGGCTTTAGGTCTCCAAAAAATTTCTGCTGTTCTGTCCTTGCAACACCTCTCTGTTTTGATGTATCTTTTTCTTTTTCGAACTCTGAATTTTTCCAGATCCGTCAATCCTGCAAAGATTCACAAAAAATACCCTTTCCAAAAAATAACAGATGATATATTTTTATATTTTTTTTTGATTTTTCAATTTTTATGATGTTTTTAATTAAGATTAACCCGAAATTGCAAAAAGGAAAGTTCTACGCCATCCCCGGCAACGGCGCAATTTGATTCGTGTGTCAAAAACTATCTATTAACCGCAATCAAGAACGGCGTCGCATGAAGCTAGCCGGTGAGTATGGGTCGGTCCACAGGGATGTTGTGAATCTCCTAGTCGCGCTTACGAGTTAATTCCGAAGGGTGTTCGGATTGATTATTAAATCTAAAATCTAAATTAATCTATATCTAAATCTTGCTAGGGTTAGGTCTAGGTTAAGTTTGGAAAGTCAATAAATCTCACCGCTTTCTATACCCATATGAAGATCTAATTAGGTGTTATGGTAATTATCAATAAAGGGGATTAGATCCATTCGGGAAGGTGTTCCTTCCTCTAGGTTCTTGTCCTTCCTTTAGAAATCCTTACCCGAACCTCCATGGAAAACACGCGCAATATACTACGATATCACCGCTACCCCGAGGGATAGTGTGCCGTAGGGCGCGATGTGTGCGTGTATGCATGGAGTCCTATGAAAATATATGACGGGCAAGAAAGGGGATGAGAGATCTTCGTCTCTCAAACCTTCCCCAGATCTAACCCTAACAAGCGAGGAGACTACTCACTCATTAGGGAATTAAAATACATTTATCTAGGGCAGAGAATAAAAGATTAATTAGGGCAAGAATAGAAAATTAACCTAGGGCAGAAAATAAAGAACTTACAACTTGATGCTCTCCAAAAGAATGCTGAAATTTATTAATGAAGGGAGGCATAGCCTTTACAATGATTTAGAGTTCCTATTTATAGAGGATAGGAAACCCTAGGTTACAATTGATTCGCACGTCTACATTTACCAAATTATCCTTAGGAAGACCTAGTCAAAGTAGACTCCAAGCTTTGGTAAAATTTTATGTCTCTGTCTCTTTAAAAGGAAGTATTGGGACTTGAAATTTCCTTTGTGGGCTCTTCTGTTTTTGGGCTTCCTTATTATTTGGTTCTTTTATTAAAATAGCTTCTATGTTTCTTCCAGATCTCCAGTGAATAATTGCGGTGGACTTTTAACCGTTCGCTTTGTAATCTTGGACCTTGCATTGCCTTGTACTTTGTGAATTTTATCTTTGATGTAGGCTTAATCAAGAGTTTTCTGTTTGTTGGTCAAAATCCACTTTTGCATCGTCTTTTCATCATTTTCACTGTTTTCTGTCCAAGAACCTGTAACCTGTAATATGTAGCAGACATGCATCAAAAGCACCTGTTTTATTTGTAAAAAGAATAAGAATGGGGAATATAATAATGCAATATTATGGTATGAACAATACCGCTTAGCGCTTCCACCTTCATTGGAAGGAGTTCATAACGTGTTCCACATATCCCAACTCAGAAGGTATGTGAGTGACCCCAGCCATGTTCTCGATCATTCCGAGCTCACGATACAGCCCGATTTGTCTTGTGAGCAACAACCTGTGGAGATCCTGGACAGGAAAGTGAAGACACTTCGGAACAAGAAAGTTAACTTGGTCCGAGTGATGTGGAGGAAAGACACTCCAGGAGAGTCCACTTGGGAAAGGGAGGATGAAATGCGTACTAGATATCCACACCTCTTTTTAAACTAGTCCTTAAATAAAAGTTGTAAATTTCGAGGACGAATTTTTTGTAAGGAGGGTAGACTGTAACAACTCCATTTTTAATGTACAAGAATTGATTTAAATTCAATGTATACTTGGAGTATTTAATGTTGCCGATATCTCTTTAAGTATTTATTTCACACCATAATTACAAGAAGGAGCTTGTAGCTCATTGGTAATACTTTGCACTGCTTAACCAAGCCACCAGAGTTCAAATCCCCTGCCCCACATTATTTTTAATATTGTTTTGTTTTAAAATTTCTAAAATACCAACAGTCAACACGTATTTTCTCACAAAAACCCCACTACCCATAAAAAGTTAGAAGTTCCAGAGGCTTAATCAGGCGACCCCCCATCTCCCACCACCTCGACTCGGCCGGGATCGGCCGACTCAGGCCGGACCGCCGAGTCGTCAACAGGGAAAAGTTGTCTTTTGGTCTCCCCACCTCCACTGCAAACTTTAATTCTTCAGACCACCTCCAGAGAGTCCATTAACACCTATTTACTACATTTTTAATACATTTTCCTATTATTTTTACATTTTTAATTAAAAACCATACACCTACCCTAACCCTAACCTAACCCTATAAATACACCCCTACCTCCTACCCTCTCATCCCAAAATTCTGAGCCCACACTCTTAAAATCTCAAGAAAATATTGTGTACTTTGAAAACGAGCGAAAGGCGAAGCCCTGACGAAATCGACGGCGAACTTCCGGTGATCGTGCTAGGAACTCTCGGCGACGAATCGACGCACCGGCGAACCCTCTTCTTCCTTATCACTATTTAGTGTTGTCCAAACCCGTAAGTCCCTTTCTAGCTTCTCTTTTCTTTTATAAAATAATACGAATTTACAAACCCGATGGAATCGGAACAAATCCGATTTCCGATTCGGTTTTCTATAAAATTTCACTTCTCACCAATTCAACCATGTTTAAACATCTTATTGTTGACTATTAAACACCTAACAAATAATTTGAACAAGTTTCCTCACATGAAATGATAGCTTTTTCAATATATCGTATTTTTCACTTAAATACCACCATGTTTCGATTTCACATTTAACCCCCTTAACCTTGCTATACATTTAAAGTAGAACACGAGGTAATGACCTACCTCCACACACACGCATATACAACCCTAAACGATATCATCAAAAACTTAGAATACGATAAAACAATACTTTCATTTAAATACCATAATCTTAATAAAACCATTTCTTAAAGTTTTACTTTTGATACACTTTTAAATAAATACCTCTTATTAGGAAAACACGATAAGTTGTGGACATCGATCGTTTATCTAAACCTGAGTTTGTGGTGTCTAGGCTAGGCAAGTGAGCAAAGGTAACTTTAAAAGGCCCGTCTCACGATTCGTGAGCGGATCCCTCCTTTCCTCATTTGTACTTACCTGGCCATAATTGGCGGTGAAGAGGCGATTTGAGGCTTCTAACGACTTATCGTTTAGACTATTTAGAAATAGGCTAGTTGACTTAGGAAACCCTAGAATCTAAAATACGGAAAATTTACACTTTTGCAAAAAAATACCTTTTACTTAATAAAAACCGTATTCTAAAAGATTAGTATTTATAAAATATTTGCAAAGCGCCACTACAACCCATTTTGGGGAACCCGTTCGGGATAGTACGGTTTGTCGTGCACCCTCGGCTTAGTAGTGCGAGATTCAGACCTCCGCAAGGAGCATTCGGTCTCGAAAGGTTTAAAATGCGAAATCTTAAGAAAAATGAGATTTTTGGAATATAAAATATTTATTAAAAATTAATTTTGTATAAATATATGTATATTTATCATTTAAATATCTATTTTACTATAATATAAATGTTCCACATTTTTCTAAAAATCACAAGAATAAATTTTACATTAAAATACCATGAATTTCAAATAAATCAATATTAAAGATAAATACCTTTATAAAAACTATGATATTTTCACTAGAAATATCACGATATAAAATCCACCCTCATTACAACTATAAAGACGGATAATAAATACTTGGGGTGTATCTTGAAAACTATACAAAAGTATTTTTACTTAAAACCCCCTCAAGTTTTATAAATCACCCTAAGGACCCTAGTAATTATAGAACTTCGATTTACATTTCTACTATCCGACTTGGGTTTGAGTCTGATTAATCTGACTTGAATATGATTCAAGTCAATCTCTAAATCTATAATATTACAATTCAACATGAACACACGAATCTGTAGGGTTCCTAGGCACGCTAATGAGGTCTCACAAGGCATCAACCATGCCAATTTCAAATTTTACGGGTGCCGAGAAACCCTAATACGGATCATTGACTAGAAGTTTAGGCGAAAAGAGAAACTAGTTAACAATTTAACTAAAAGAGAAAGGCTACAACCTTTGTAGATCCAGTTCTCCATTTCCTTAGCTCCACGTAGGCATCCTCTCGCTGTCCATCTCGAATCCCGGACTCAATCGTCGGCTTGATCGGAGAAATGGGCGGGCTAGGTCGTCGGCTTCGTGCCGAAGATGATCTACGTCGAGGCATCACAAGTTCAAGCTCCAACTCCATCAAGTTGTGAAACTTGTGAAGAAAACACCCTATACTACTTGGCAAGAGGTAGAGGGTGAAGAAATAGGAGGTGGGTTCACTTTAGAATTGGATTTCTCACACTTTAGCTCAAGTTGCCATTAATGGACTTAAGCTTTTTCTTTGAAGATGAAGAAGAAGATGAAGCTAGAATATGATAAAAGTGTTTTTATAATAGAAAATAAATCAATACTTATCATATCCTAACTATGGTCAAGTGTAGAGAATATACCATGGTAAGTGGGAATGGTTAGGGTTAAGCATGAAGACAAAATGGTCTCTTTAGTCAAAGCTTCACGAAGCTTCAACAAGCTTCAAGAATGAAAGCAACCCTTTTGTTTTCTTTTGCCATTTCTTTTTAATCCAAATTAAAAAGAAAAAAGAATGAATAAATAAAAACCCTAATCATTTACTTAACCAAGGTTTAATTCTTTACACTTAACCAAATGAGCAAGTATCATCAAACATGATACAATCAAGTGCACACAAAATATATCACATATACAATGTGTTATACAAGTGAGAAAATCCCTTTAAAGTGAACCAATACTAGTTAATGCAAAGTAATATATCAAATATATAATTATACATTAAATCATTAAATCAACACTTGATTCAATGATCCGGTCATGTCGCACATAACCGACTAGTATACAATGTATCGATTTATCGAATCAATGATTCGATAACTAGGTTATATCGCATACAACCAATCGAAACATTCATCGCGAGAATGGAATACGGTATCACATACACGCATTATTCTCGGTCCTGCACATATCTCATATGCGCTCCTATCTCGTTTCGCTTGAGCCAGGAAACCTCTGTGTAGGACTCTAAAGACTCGTCAATACTCCGGTAGCAGATGATGATCATATCGATCACCCACAAGCCGCAAGCGGTCTGCTAAACGTAACGGCCACCCGGGTATTGAGCGATCAGAAGATCGACGAGCTAGCCCGCTCACACTCCTGTGAATCCAATCAGTAACACTTACCGTATAGTCCGGTCTGTTCGTCTGATATGTAGCATATCAAGTCTAGGGGTGGTAAACATCAGACCCCAATAACCGATAAGTCGTGCCGATGTGAGGCTCATAACGGGTCGAGAAACTACTGGTAACACTTACCAGCAAATCTCTGATCAGCCCTGGCCAGGGACTTCCCTGTTACGGCCAATCGAGCACTGCGCAACATCAACCCCCAATACCGGGAAAGACGAAACCCCTCCTATCGCTCATTGCCTCCATATGACTCGGGACTGTACCCAAAGACCACCGTTTTGCACGCCCTCATGGACGTGGTAAGGTGGAGATCAAAGCACAGTAGGAATCACACAAGACTCTATGACGATCTCGGGTCTACAGACTAGCCTGTACAAGTGTCACCTGAGAACTGCCATCTGACGTGAGGTATAATACCATCTGGGAGTTCTCGGCGAGTCCGTCCAGTGTACCCAGTCTCCACTGAGCACCCGTATACCATCTCTGATGTCAAACACCAATGGATATGGGATCATCCATCGCCCATCTCATGGGTCGAGAAGCGTATACGCTAGTCTACACTGGTGTATCGATACCCTGTCTCGATACACCCACGACTAGGGACCTTGAAGGATGTACTTGTGGACTACCATGTCCCCACTAGTATGATCTGCATCATAGTCCAGGTAGTCAAGTACACATCCTAAGGGCTTTATCAACATGTAACTATAAGACAGTTTAAAGAGACAAGTGTACATGTTAAGATAAAGTGTAACCAGATAGCATACTATCATATCGAGCAAGAAAGTCATCTCTATATATGTCCAAGCATCCAATATAATATACATCATCTGTACAATACTGGCCTCTAGGGTATACATACAACTAACAATCTCCCACTTGCACTAGGGCCAGCTGCTGTAGTATCGCATACCGAGCATCCCGAAGAGTCTCTCAAACTGTATCTGGGGAATGGCCTTCGTGAGTGGATCCGCCGTGTTGTTCTTCGTGTCAACCCTCTTGACCTCGGTCTCTCGGCGATCAACTATCTCCCGGATCAGGTGATACCGCCCCTCCTTGTCCCGGATCAACTATCTCGGCGATCAACTATCTCAAACTGTACACTGGACGGACTCGCCGAGAACTCCCAGATGGTATTATACCTCACGTCAGATGGCAGTTCTCAGGTGACACTTGTACAGGTTAGTCTGTAGACCCGAGATCGTCATAGAGTCTTGTGTGATTCCCACTGTGCTTTGATCTCCACCTTACCACGTCCATGAGGGCGTGCAAAACGGTGGTCTTTGGGCATAGTCCCGAGTCACATGGAGGCAATGAGCGATAGGAGGGGTTTCGTCTCTCCCGGTATTGGGGGTTGATGTTGTGCTGTGCTCGATTGGCCGTAGCAGGGAAGTCCCTGGCCAGGGCTGATCAGAGATTTGCTGGTAAGTGTTACCAGTAGTTTCTCGACCCGTTATGAGCCTCACATCGGCACGACTTATCGGGTTATTGGGGTCTGACGTTTACCACCTCTAGACTTGATATGCGACATATCAGACGAAGAGACCGGACTGTATGGTAAGTGTTACTGGTCGGATTCGCAGGAGTGTGAGCGGGCTAGCTCGTCGATCTTCTGATCGCTCAATACCCGGGTGGCCGTTACGTTTAGCAGACCGCTTGCGGCTTGTGGGTGCTTGATATGATCATCATCTGCTACCGGCGTATTGACGAGTCTTTAGAGTCCTACACAGAGGTTTCCTGGCTCAAGCGAAACGAAATAGGAGCGCATATGAGATATGTGCGGGACCGAGAATAATGCGCATATGTGAACCGCATTTCATTCTCGCGATAAATGTTTCGATTGGTTATATTCGATATGACCTAGTTATCGAATCATTGATTCGATAAGCCGATACATTGAATACTAGTCGGTCATGTGCGACATGACCGGATCATTGAATCAAGTGTTGATTTAATGATTTAATGTATAATTATATATTTGATATATTACTTTACATTAACTAGTATTGTTTCACTTTAAACGGATTTTTCTCACTTGATGCACATTGTATATGTGATATGCTTTTGTGCGCATTGTTGTATCATGTTTGATGATACTTGATCATTTGGTTAAGTATATAGAATTAAACCATGGTTAATTTGATAATTAGGGTTTTGCATATTCATTTATTTATTTGTTTGTTCAATTATTTATTTGGAAAAGAATGAGATAAGAATGGTGGAGAAGTTTGTCTTTAGTTGAAGCTTCATGAAGCTTTGACTTCTTAACCATTCTTGTCTTCATGCTTAACCCTAACCCATCTACTTACCATGGTTTATTCTCTATACTTAACCCTAGTTGGATTATGATAAGTATGCATTTTTCTTTTCATTTTAAAAACAACTTATCATAAACTAGCTTCTTCTTCTTCTTCATCTTCAAGATAGAAACCTTGATGCCATTAATGGCAACTTGAATTCTAGTGAGAGAAATCCAATTCTAAAGTGAACCCATTTCCTATTTCTTCACCCTCTACCTCTTGCCAAGTTGTTTTGGGTGTTTTCTTCACAAGTTTCCCAAGTTTGTGAAGTCGGAGCTTGAACTTGCGATGCCTCGAGGTAGATCGTCTTTGACACAAAGCCGACGACCTAGCTTGCCCGTTTCTCCGATGAAGCCAACGTTCGAGTTTGGGAATCGAGATGGACAGCGAGAGGATGCCTTCGTGGAGCCAAGGAAGATGGTAACCGGATCTACAAAGGTTGTAGCATCTAACCTTTAGTTAATATGTTAACTAGTTTAGTTTTTCGCCTAGAATTCTAGTCTAAGATCCGTGTTAGGGTTTCTCGGCACCATAAGTTTTGTAAAATGGCATGTTCGATACCTTGTGAGACCTCTATAGGGTGCCTAGGAACCTTTTAGTGGTATCAGAGCCTAGCTAGAGCCTTAGGCGAAGTCTAGACGGAGTTTGAAGTCCGAACGAACCCGAAACCATAATTCCAAGGTGCTCTCTGGAAAATTTATGAAATCTTGGATTTTTGTCAATTAAAAATATGCAGAAAATCAAGCAGGGTCTTATATGAAATACTGTGAAATTCGAGGGCCTGATTCAAATTTTCCAGCACGGAACCGCGGCATGCGCCATGCATACGCGGCGGTTCCGCGGCCGTACTGTCCCCTTGTCTGGTGATTTTTTCACAGTAATTCATGAATTCAGATATTATATTTTCTGGGTATTTTTATTGTGACTCTACAGAAGAGTATTTTGGGGTTGCTTTGGGGATTCAATTATTCGTTCGGGTTATTAGATTTTGTCTATATTGATTTCCGGATAACTTTAGAATATGTTAAAAAGTTCGACCGGATATAAATACCCAATTTTTCCCCTGTCGGGAAATTTCCAAGTGTTGGATTTTTCCGTAGTTTAACGACGTTCTAAGTAGTGCAAGTAACGCGATGGACCCTCTAGAAGACAACAAACCTTAACTCGATTATGTGACCGTCTTGAACTGCCCTTTGAACCTTCGGGTTTGGGGCAGTACGGCGTGCCACATGTGAGGCGTTGGCTTGACCCTTCTACGGCTGGACCGTCGGTACTGAGGCACGAACTGAATGTTGTTAGACTTATTTCATGTGTTGAGCTGTATCGGGAAAACTTGGGTATTCGACTGTTCGATCGGAAAGTTTAACATTTTCTGTTTATCTGGAATGTGATACAATAATTGGAATTCACAAACAGTTATGAGATAACTGAATGAATGTTATAAATTTAGCAGTTTAGTCCCATATGATATTGAAAAGAGTTTTCGATAATGAGACTAAAATGCGGGATTTATATCTGTTAGGCATGTGATGTCTAAGTATTTCATTTGATTAGGCATGCGATGTCTAAAGTAGTTGCGGATTCCAATTGTTGTAGTTTTACACTTTCTTTCTGTGACCGTAAGTGTAGTATGTTCATATCACCGGTTTCGTTGCTATACGTCAACGACAATTGGGGTATGCATACTTACTTACGTTGATGACATGTGATGTTATGTGTTGCTGGATATGTTATATTGGATCGTCATATTCGAATAGCCGGGGTTTTTTATGTGAGATGAGTGTTTTTCATTTTCATTCATGTAAAAACTTGTATGTAATATTCTTTTATTTGGGGCACTTCCAGGTAGCGGAAGATGTCACCTTTTGTATATTATTTACTTTTCCGCATTAGGATAGACCCAAGGAGGGGAGCACAAGTAACCGGGTTCTGAGGTCCAGTGGGAGACCAACTCGAGGAGTCGAGTCCGGGTCTCCTAACCCTAGAATTGGCAGGGTTGCTTGCCGCTCTCGTAGGGGTCTAGGGGTGTAGGATTGGCTATTCATCACGACCGTGGAATCCGTGTTTTATACTGGCTCGTATTGAAAACACGGACGTCCTAGTATATCCAATATTTCATATGTTTATTCTGCTGCGATATCTGTGATGTGTTTCTGTGATGGATATAATATATAGTATATATGATATATTATATAGACGTTACTTATGTTTTACACCCGCGCTAGCCCTGCCCTGCTCTGTTGTTAGTTACCTAACCTAACGGTGCACGAGGGGACATCGAGGCGAATGCGGATGGCATAAGTGTACGTCATATCTATCTGTGATGTTTAGGTATTTAAATGATGGGACTTCATTAATGTGATTAATGAAAGATAAGAAACCTAAGATGTTGTAGAATCAAATTTTAAAACAAAACAGGTAGCTACAGTTCTTGCTTTGCACAGTGATATATATGATATATCCCGCACCTTATTCGATGAGGAAAGGACCGAGATCCCTTCACCGGGAGTGACTCCTTTAGCAATAACTGGCAGATGCTACACACTCGGTTTGCTTTTGACTGCTTTTGGGTTTTTGCTTTGCACAGCGATATATATGATATATCCCGCACCTCATTCGACGAGGAAAGGGCCGACGATCCCTTCACCGGGAGTGACCCCTTTAGCAAAACTAGAAAAGCCTCAAAATCACTCCATTTCAAAACTTCATTCGATTCTACAACGATATCAAGTTCATTACGCTCATGGTTTTTTATGAAAGAACCCGCGTAGCCCTCCGTCATTTCAGATAGATATTATTTAGTATTCGTGCTATGTTTATTGACTTAGTCAAGGCATAGTGTATGGTAGCTAAATTATGTTTATCTGTAACAACATGAGATGTGATTGGATTGGAGCATTCGCACGGCCTTGTTGACTCAGTCAAGGGTCGTACGGGTGGGTTTAATTCAATCGGGAAATGTACGGGTTGAACTTGACTTGCGATCTATGGTTTGTTGACTTAGTCAAGGTCATAGATCGCTAGGGGCAAAAGCATTATCGGGAATTTCAAGTGTTGAAATTTGCAATGAGATTGCATACCTTCTATGAGATAGTTGGATCCCGATACCCACTGCGAGTAAGAGTTACTCCTGGGAGAGTTTTACACATTACAATTAGCCGATCAAGTAGGTGTCTAGAAAGGTGTTAACGAGGTTACGCCTCTGGGAAAACGAGGTTTACATTAATTAGGTTCGTGCGAAAGCACGGGGGACCTCCCTCAAAGTACCGACACTGGCCTGGCTGAAAGATTGACGAACCTGTAGTGTGTAATTAATCCCGGCTAGTCTTTCCTTTTAGGGTTTGAAGGAAGATTTGATAAAAAGCAGTGGGAGCCATCCTGATTAGATAAGATAATAACCAATCTGATCTTGCACGAGCTTACGCTGAAGTGTTTTCTTCTCTCTCTCTCCAGGTAGCGACCATTTCATGCCCTAATGAAGATAATAATATGGATGTATTGACCGAACCCGCATGTTATACTGTGCAGGGGAACGTTGGACCCGTTCTATCTTATAAATGTTATAAGACTGAACAGGAAACAGGAGAATATCTGGATTCTCACACCGCCCAAACGGAGAACATGCATGTTGATGCATCATCTTCGGGTGTGTTTGTCATTGAGAACTGTTTCTCAGTTCACCCTACGTCCTGGGTATTAGATACCGGGTCAGGATCCCACATATGTAAGATGTTACATGGGCTGCGAAAAGGTAGAGAACTGAGAAAAGGTGATCATTCCGTTCATGTAGGGAATGTGGCAAATGTTGCAGCCAAAGCAGTTGGCATATATCACCTGGTATTACCAAATGGTGATACACTAGTCCTGAATGAGTGCTATTATATACCGAACATGATATGCAACATTATATCAGTTTCTTTATTAAGTAAAGAAGGATATAATTTTGTAGTAAAGGATAATGTTATGAACATATTCCTGGATCAAAAGTTGATTGCATCAGGCTCGCTACATAATGGCATATTCATTCTCAATCAAAATACAGTCTTCAATATACAAAACACACACAAAAGGAAAAGCTCAGAAATGAACGAATCCTTTTTGTGGCACTGTAGACTTGGCCATATCAATGAGACACGACTAGCTAAGTTGCATAAGAATGGATATTTGAATTCATTCGAATTATCATCTTATGACACTTGCCATTCATGTCTCAAAGGAAAAATGACCAAAACTCCGTTTACGGGACACGGAGAAAGAGTTACTGAACTCTTGGGACTGGTGCATAGTGATGTATGCGGTCCAATGTCTACACACGCCAGAAATGGTTCTTCCTACTTCATTATATTCACTGACGATCTCTCTAGATACGGGCATGTGTTGCTGTTGAAACACAAGTCTGAAGCTTTTGAGAAATTCAAAGAATATAAGCATGAGGTAGAGAACCAAACGGGCAAAAGTATTAAGGTTCTTCGATCTGATCGAGGAGGTGAATACTTAAGCAGTGAATTCCTGGATTATCTAAAAGAGAATGGGATTCTCTCTCAGCTTACACCTCCTTATACACCATAGCACAACGGTGTATCGGAACGAAGGAATCGCACCCTATTAGATATGGTGCGTTCAATGATGAGTAATACTGAGTTACCTATTTCCTTTTGGGGGTATGCGCTTGAAACAGCCATATACCTATTGAATCTGGTTCCGTCTAAATCTGTAGCTACCACACCATATGAGATATGGAGTGGGAAGAGACCAAATTTTAAACGAATTAAGATATGGGGTTGTCCGGCCTATGTCAAAAAATAAAATCCGGACAAACTCGAGGCACGATCAGTCCTTTGCAAGTTTGTGGGATATCCTAAGAATTCTCAAGGATATTTTTTCTACCAACCTGAGGAACAAAGAGTGTTTGTTGCTCAACATGCCACCTTTTTGGAAAGGGAATTTCTTGCAAAAGAAATTAATGGCAAAGAGGTAGAGCTGGAAGAGGTTCCCGCACCACAAACTGCAACTAACGATTTGGTAGAACCAGAGGATTCAGTAGTACTCGACGAACCCCAGCCTCTCCGCCGATCTAGTAGGGTTCCTCGCCAACCTGAGAGATACTATGGTTTTCTCATTGATGGTGGCAGTGAGGATTGCATCATGGAGGATGATGACCCAACTAGCTTCGAGCAGGCCATCACGAGTGGGGACTCAGTGAAATGGCTGGATGCTATGCGGTCTGAGATAGAATCCATGTACACCAACAAAGTATGGACTTTGGACGTTGCTCCTGAAGGGGTAAAACCCATTGGGAGTAAGTGGATCTTCAAGAAGAAACTTGGTGTAGATGGGAAAGTGGAGACTTTCAAAGCTAGACTTGTAGCAAAGGGTTTTCGTCAAAGACCAGGTGTGGACTATGACGAAACCTTTTCTCCAGTGGCTATGCTTAAATCCATCCGGATCATGCTTGCCATCGCTGCATATCATGATTACGAAATCTGGCAAATGGATGTTAAGACCGCCTTTCTAAACGGTGATTTAGAAGAGTGCGTGTACATGACTTAGCCAGAGGGCTTCGTAGACAGTGGGAGCAGCGGAAAGGTGTGCAGGCTGCTTAAATCCATTTATGGATTAAAGCAAGCATCGCGGAGTTGGAACATCTGCTTTGACGTCGTTATCAAAGAGTTTGATTTCGTCAAAAATCCAGATGAACCTTGTATCTACAAGAAGGTGGCAGAGAGTAAGGTTGTCTTCCTCGTATTGTACGTGGACGACATACTCTTGATGGAAATGATATTCCTATGCTGCAATCGGTCAAGCTCTTCTTATCACAAAGATTCTCAATGAAAGATCTTGGTGATGCCTCCTGCATATTGGGAATTAGGATCTATAGAGATTGATCCAAACGGATTTTGGGATTGTCCCAATCCAGGTACATTGACACCATACTAAAGAGGTTTAGTATGGAAGAGTCCAAACGTGGGAACTTGCCCACGATCTCTGGAGTCACTCTCTCCAAAGAGAAGTCTCCCAAGACTGATTTGGAGAGAGCTCGCATGCAAGGGATACCCTATGGTTCGGCAGTAGGCTCTATCATGTATGCGATGCTATGTACCAGACCCGATGTAGCATACTCACTAAGTATAGTGAGCAGGTATCAAGCTGATCCTGGAGAGAGTCACTGGACAGCTGTGAAGAGCATTCTCAAGTACTTACGAAGGACTAGAGATATGTTCTTGGTGTATGGTAACGGAGAGCTCCAAGTGGAGTCCTTTACCGATTCGAGCTTCCAGAGTGATAAGGACGACTCTAAGTCGCAGTCGGGCTTTGTCTTTACCCTTTGCGGAGGGGCGGTTAGCTGGAAGAGTTCCAAGCAGGAAACCGTGGCAGACTCGACAATGGAGGCTGAATACATCGCTGCCAACGATGCTGCCAAAGAGGCTGTCTGGATCAAGAAGTTCATTACTGAACTTGGAGTGGTTCCATCCATTGAGCATCCAATACCTTTGTATTGCGATAACAATGGAGCAGTGGCTTTGGCCAAGGAACCCAGGTCCCATCAGCGATCCAGGCATATTCTGAGGCGGTATCACCTGATCCGGGAGATAGTTGATCGCCGGGAGATCGAGGTCAGGAGAGTTGACACGAAGAACAACACTGCGGATCCACTCACGAAGGCCATTCCCCAGATACAGTTTGAGAGACTCTTCGGGATGCTCGGTATGCGATACTACAGCAGCTGGCCCTAGTGCAAGTGGGAGATTGTTAGTTGTATGTATGCCCTAGAGGCCAGTATTGTACAGATGATGTATATTATATTGGATGCTTGGACATATATAGAGATGACTTTCTTGCTCGACATGATAGTATGCTATCTGGTTGCTCTTTATCTTAACATGTACACTAGTCTCTTTATACCGTCTTATAGTTACATGTTGGTAAAGCCCTTAGGATTTGTACTTGACTACCTAGACTATGATGCAGATCATACTAGTGGGGACATGGTAGTCCATAAGTACATCCTTCAAGGTCCCTAGTCGTGGGTGTATCGAGACGGGGCATCGATATACCAGTGTAGACTAGCGTATACGCTTCTCGACCCATGTGATGGGCGATGGATGATCCCATATCCATTGGTGTTTGACATCAGAGATGGTATACGGGTGCTCAGTGGAGACTGAGTACACTGGACGGACTCGCCGAGAACTCCCAGATGGTATTATACCTCACGTCAGATGGCAGTTCTCAGGTGACACTTGTACAGGGTAGTCTGTAGACCCGAGATCGTCATAGAGTCTTGTGTGATTCCCACTGTGCTTTGATCTCCACCTTACTACGTCCATGAGGGCGTGCAAAACGGTGGTCTTTGGGCACAGTCCCGAGTCACATGGAGGCAATGAGCGATAGGAGGCGTTTCGTCTCTTCCGGTATTGGGGGTTGATGTTGTGCTGTGCTCGATTGGCCGTAGCAGGGAAGTCCCTGGCAGAGATTTGCTGGTAAGTGTTACCAGTAGTTTCTCGACCCGTTATGAGCCTCACATCGGCACGACTTATCGGGTTATTGGGGTCTGACGTTTACCACCTCTAGACTTGATATGCGACATATCAGACGAAGAGACCGGACTGTATGGTAAGTGTTACTGGTCGGATTCACAGGAGTGTGAGCGGGCTAGCTCGTCGATCTTCTGATCGCTCAATACCCGGGTGGCCGTTACGTTTAGCAGACCGCTTGCGGCTTGTGGGTGCTTGATATGATCATCATCTGCTACCGGCGTATTGACGAGTCTTTAGAGTCCTACACAGAGGTTTCCTGGCTCAAGCGAAACGAAATAGGAGCGCATATGAGATATGTGCGAGACCGAGAATAATGCGCGTATGTGATACCGCATTTCATTCTCGCGATAAATGTTTCGATTGGTTATATTCGATATGACCTAGTTATCGAATCATTGATTCGATAAGCCGATACATTGAATACTAGTCGGTCATGTGCGACATGACCGGATCATTGAATCAAGTGTTGATTTAATGATTTAATGTATAATTATATATTTGATATATTACTTTACATTAACTAGTATTGGTTCACTTTAAACGGATTTTTCTCACTTGATGCACATTGTATATGTGATATGCTTTTGTGCGCATTGTTGTATCATGTTTGATGATACTTGATCATTTGGTTAAGTATATAGAATTAAACCATGGTTAATTTGATAATTAGGGTTTTGCATATTCATTTATTTATTTATTTGTTCAATTATTTATTTGGAAAAGAATGAGATAAGAATGGTGGAGAAGTTTGTCTTTAGTTGAAGCTTCATGAAGCTTTGACTTCTTAACCATTCTTGTCTTCATGCTTAACCCTAACCCATCTACTTACCATGGTTTATTCTCTACACTTAACCCTAGTTGGATTATGATAAGTATGCATTTTTCTTTTCATTTTAAAAACAACTTATCATAAACTAGCTTCTTCTTCTTCTTCATCTTCAAGATAGAAACCTTGATGCCATTAATGGCAACTTGAATTCTAGTGAGAGAAATCCAATTCTAAAGTGAACCCACTTCCTATTTCTTCACCCTCTACCTCTTGCCAAGTTGTTTTGGGTGTTTTCTTCACTAGTTTCACAAGTTTGTGAAGTCGGAGCTTGAACTTGCGATGCCTCGAGGTAGATCGTCTTTGACACAAAGCCGACGACTTAGCTTGCCCGTTTCTCCGATGAAGCCAACGTTCGAGTTTGGGAATCGAGATGGACAGCGAGAGGATGCCTTCGTGGAGCCAAGGAAGAGGGTAACCGGATCTACAAAGGTTGTAGCATCTAACCTTTAGTTAATATGTTAACTAGTTTAGTTTTTCGCCTAGAATTCTAGTCTAAGATCCGTGTTAGGGTTTCTCGGCACCATAATTTTTGTAAAATGGCATGTTCGATGCCTTGTGAGACCTCTATAGGGTGCCTAGGAACCTTTCAAAAAGCAGACCGAGTATGTAGCATCTGCCAGTTATTGCTAAAGGAGTCACTCCCGGTGAAGGGATCTCGGTCCTTTCCTCATCGAATAAGGTGCAGGGTATATCATATATACCGCTATGCAAAGCAAGAACTGTAGCTACCTGTTTTATTTAAAATTTGATTCTACAACATCATTTGGTTTCTTTTATTTCATTAATCACATTAATGAAGTCCCATCATTTAAGTCACCTAAACATCACAGATAAATACGACGTACACTTATGCCATCCGCATTCGCCTCGATGTCCCCTCGTGCACCGTTAGGTTAGGTAACTAACGGCAGAGCAGGGCAGGGCTAGTGCGGGTGCAAAACATAAGTAACGTCTATATAATATATCATATATACTATATACTGTATCTATCACAGAACATCACATGATCACATCACAGATATCGCAGCAGAAGAAACATATGAAACATTGGATATATTAGGACGTCCGTGTTTTCAATACGAGCCAGTATAAAACACGGATTCCACGGTCGTGATGAATAGCCAATCCCACACCCCTAGACCCCTACGAGAGCGGCAAGCAACCCTACCAATTCTAGGGTTAGGAGACCCGGACTCGACTCCTCGAGATGGTCTCCCACTGGACCCTAGAACCCGGTTACTTGTGCTCCCCTCCTTGGGTCTATCCTAATGTGGAAAAGTAAATAATATACAAAGGGTGACAGCTTCCGCAACCTGGAAGTGTCCCAATAAAAGAATATTACATACAAGTTTTTACATGAATGAAAATGAAAAAACACTCATCTCACATAAAAACCCCCGGCTATTCAATCACGACAATCCAATATAACATATCGAGCAACACATAACATCACATGTCATCAACGTAAGTAAATATGCGCATCCCAATTGTCGTTGTCATATAGCAACGAAACCGGCGATATCACATATTACACTTACGGTCACAGAAAAGAAAGTGTAAAACTACAACAGTTGGAATCCGCAACCTCTTTAGATATCGCATGCCTAATTAAATGAAATACTTAGACATCACATGCCTAACAATTATAAACCCCGCATTTTAGTCCCATTATCGAAAACTCTTTTAAATATCAAATAAGACTAAACCGCTAGATTTATAACATTCATTCGGTTATCTCATAACTGTTTGTGAATTCCAATTATTGTATCCCATTCCGGATAAATAGAATATATTAAACTTTTCGATCGAACATTCGAACACCCAAGTTTTCCCGAAACCGTTCAACACATGAAATAGGTTCAAAGACATTCACTTCATACCTCAGTACCAACGGTCCAGCCGTAGAAGGGTCAAGCCAACGCCTCACATGTGGCACGCCGTACTGCCCCAAACCCGAAGGTTCAAAGGGCAGTTCAAGACGGTCACATAATCGAGTTAAGGTTTGTTGTCTTCTAGAGGGACCATCGCATTACTTGCACTACTTAGAACGTCCTTAAACCACAGAAAAATCCAACACTTAGAAATTTTCCGGCAGGGGAAAAGTTGGGTATTTATATCCGGTCGAACCTTTTAACATATTCTAAAATATCCGGAAAGCCACATAGACAAGGTTTGATAATCCGATCGAATCGTCAATTCCCAATACAATCCCAGAACACTCAACTCTTGAGTCAAATTAAAAATTCCCAGAAAATTCAGCATAATAAAATAGGAATTACTGTGCAAAAATGGACAGATGATGTCATCAGATGGTCGCGGAACCGCCGCAGAAGCCAGGCTTCTGCCGCGGTTCCGCCGCGCCCTTAGCAGATCATGGGATAAATTTTGCATCGTAATTCTTAGAATTCCCTGCTGATTTTTTTTAAGCATTTTTAATATGGAAAAATCCCAGATTTTAGAAAAAGTCCAGAGAGCATATCGGGAATTAGGGTTTCGGTTCGATCGGGTTTCAAACGTCGTCTAGACTTCGCCTAAGGCTCTAGCTAGGCTCTGATACCACTGTAGGGTTCCTCGGCATGCTAATGAGGTCTCACAAGGTATCAACCATGCCAATTTCAAATTTTACGGGTGCCGAGAAACCCTAATACGGATCGTTGACTAGAAGTTTAGGCGAAAAACGAAACTAGTTAACAATTTAACTAAAAGAGAAAGGCTACAACCTTTGTAGATCCAGTTCTCCATTTCCTTAGCTCCACGTAGGCATCCTCTCGCTGTCCATCTCGAATCCCGGACTCAATCGTCGGCTTGATCGGAGAAATGGGTGGGCTAGGTCGTCGGCTTCGTGCCGAAGATGATCTACGTCGAGGCATCACAAGTTCAAGCTCCAACTCCATCAAGTTGTGAAACTTGTGAAGAAAACACCCTATACTACTTGGCAAGAGGTAGAGGGTGAAGAAATAGGAGGTGGGTTCACTTTAGAATTGGATTTCTCACACTTTAGCTCAAGTTGCCATTAATGGACTTAAGCTTTTTCTTTGAAGATGAAGAAGAAGATGAAGCTAGAATATGATAAAAGTGTTTTTATAATAGAAAATAAATCAATACTTATCATATCCTAACTATGGTCAAGTGTAGAGAATATACCATGGTAAGTGGGAATGGTTAGGGTTAAGCATGAAGACAAAATGGTCTCTTTAGTCAAAGCTTCATGAAGCTTCAACAAGCTTCAAGAATGAAAGCAACCCTTTTGTTTTCTTTTGCCATTTCTTTTTAATCCAAATTAAAAAAAAAAGAATGAATAAATAAAAACCCTAATCATTTACTTAACCAAGGTTTAATTCTTTACACTTAACCAAATGAGCAAGTATCATCAAACATGATACAATCAAGTGCACACAAAATATATCACATATACAATGTGTTATACAAGTGAGAAAATCACTTTAAAGTGAACCAATACTAGTTAATGCAAAGTAATATATCAAATATATAATTATACATTAAATCATTAAATCAACACTTGATTCAATGATCCAGTCATGTCGCACATAACCGACTAGTATACAATGTATCGATTTATCGAATCAATGATTCGATAACTAGGTTATATCGCATACAACCAATCGAAACATTCATCGCGAAAATGGAATACGGTATCACATACACGCATTATTCTCGGTCCTGCACATATCTCATATGCGCTCCTATCTCGTTTCGCTTGAGCCAGGAAACCTCTGTGTAGGACTCTAAAGACTCGTCAATACTCCAGTAGCAGATGATGATCATATCGATCACCCACAAGCCGCAAGCGGTCTGCTAAACGTAACGGCCACCCGGGTATTGAGTGATCAGAAGATCGACGAGCTAGCCCGCTCACACTCCTGTGAATCCAATCAGTAACACTTACCGTACAGTCCGGTCTGTTCGTCTGATATGTAGCATATCAAGTCTAGGGGTGGTAAACGTCAGACCCCAATAACCGATAAGTCGTGCCGATGTGAGGCTCATAACGGGTCGAGAAACTACTGGTTACACTTACCAGCAAATCTCTGATCAGCCCTGGCCAGGGACTTCCCTGTTACGGCCAATCGAGCACTGCGCAACATCAACCCCCAATACCGGGAGAGACGAAACCCCTCCTATCGCTCATTGCCTCCATGTGACTCGGGGCTGTACCCAAAGACCACCGTTTTGCACGCCCTCATGGACGTGGTAAGGTGGAGATCAAAGCACAGTGGGAATCACACAAGACTCTATGACGATCTCGGGTCTACAGACTAGCCTGTACAAGTGTCACCTGAGAACTGCCATCTGACGTGAGGTATAATACCATCTGGGAGTTCTCGGCGAGTCCGTCCAGTGTACCCAGTCTCCACTGAGCACCCGTATACCATCTCTGATGTCAAACACCAATGGATATGGGATCATCCATCGCCCATCTCATGGGTCGAGAAGCGTATACGCTAGTCTACACTGGTGTATCGATGCCCTGTCTCGATACACCCACGACTAGGGACCTTGAAGGATGTACTTGTGGACTACCATGTCCCCACTAGTATGATCTGCATCATAGTCCAGGTAGTCAAGTACACATCCTAAGGGCTTTATCAACATGTAACTATAAGACAGTTTAAAGAGACAAGTGTACATGTTAAGATAAAGAGTAACCAGATAGCATACTATCATATCGAGCAAGAAAGTCATCTCTATATATGTCCAAGCATCCAATATAATATACATCATCTGCACAATACTGGCCTCTAGGGCATACATAGAACTAACAGAATCCAGTTATCAATCTATTCAACTTGACTGAACCAAACCATGGATATACTTTCCATGTACATGAATCCAGTTTACATCCATTACATCCGTTACTGATATCATGGTTTCGGTCAGTCATCCAACTATACAACTTATACATTACAATATAACAATACAATCAAAACACTACGGGGTTTAAGGGGTACATTGGTATGGAAGGTGTTAAAAGTGGCACGAGACGGTAAGATTAAGACATCTAACATGAATCATGTTGCTGTTGTACCGTGGCATAATGGTTCCTTGTACTTTCAGTTTGCCCTGGTCTTTAGCATATAGAGACCCCTCTCGTATAGACTTGCATCCTTCTGTACCAAGCTACAAACAACAGCGTTAACACAATATTCTACAATATTATACAACTTTAAAGGATACATTCTTATTCTGTCTTTTCTATTTCTCCCTTATCTTTGGGACTTACCGAGCGACCTGTTCGCTGACGACATTCTATTTCTTTCTTCTTTGAATGTCGTCAGGTGATCTGGACACAGCAGAGATCGAGCCCACCAGTGAAGACTTGGACCAGTTCCTCGAAGACCCCGAGCTCTAGACATTGTACATTTCCATTCAGTATTTTCATTTCCTGTTATGCCATTGTTTAGGCATCGTTTTTACTTCAGTTGTATTTCCTTTTCATGCATTGTACAAAAGAATGTTATTAAATAAAGTTGCTGTTATTTTTATATCTCTTGTCTCTTGTGATTACTTTTATATTGCTTAGATACGCTTAGCGTATTTACTTCACAGTAAATACGTAGCGGACCAGTCGTGTCCCCTTTGCCGTACACCGGGAAGCGGGGCGTGACATTCCCCATAGATGAAGATTCTTATGTTCCAGGTCATGATCTCTGATCAATGCTAAGACTTCCCTGTCTACAGGCGCTCTAGAGAATCCTCCCTCTGAATGAACAAATGGGAAAGAACCATCGAAAGACATGTCACCTGCGCGAAAAAGAACAAAAGTCAACCGTCAGTGCTATAATTTAAATTCTGACACTTGGTACTTTAAATCGATACCACACTGCAATGTAGTGAAAAGGGACCAAAGGGGACCCACATAATCCAGATGATATGGCATCATTAATAAAACAGCCTCATCATTTGATGAGACTGTCATTAAATGAGGAAATCCTCAATTGATTCTCATTCAATGATAATTCCTCAGGCCAGGGAGTAAATCTCCCCCTGAGAGCAGCGCTCTATGACAGAGTGACATCTGTCAGCTCTGGAAATAGGAAAATTCCTTAAAGGAAATTCTGAAAAGCCTTGCTCTGAAAAAAATGATGGAATAATCCATCAGAAAAATTGAAATCAATTTTTATATATGAATTAAAATTCTGAGATCTTCAAGATCTATGAACAAACTCTTAAGAGTTCTTCATAAGAGATTAACAAATCTTCATTATTCAAGAGAGCAAAGCTCTGTTAATGGGTTAAGAAACCCCAAGAAAAATCTCTTTAGATCTATGAGAGCAAAGCTCTGTAAATGAAACCCTAAAAGGGTTTTCTTTAGATCAAAGATCTATGAAGAGCAAAGCTTTGTTAATGGGTGAAACCCTTGATCCTTTAAAAGATTTAACCTTTACCTTAATTTTGACAGAGTTATGTCCTTAAGAAAATTCTTAAGATGAAGAGCTTTGCTCTAAAAAGAGAATTAATTCTCAGAAGGAAGAAGATGAACAGAAATCATCTCAAGGGCCAAGGGTCCTATTTATAGGCACTGAGATACCATTTCAACTTCTGAGTTGATCCAAGGGCGCATATGTTGCCACCGCTGCAATCATGTGTGGGCCACGTGAGCGCAACGGTGGGGGGGGGCATTTGTTTCCCCCAATCTGAGCAAAGCTCTGTTCAAAATTCGAATTTTGAAATGAAGCAATGCTTCAGAAGCAGCGCCAAGTGCGCTGCGCTCTAAGCAGCGCACCACGTGCAAAGCACGTATGCGCTAGCACTAGTGCACTGCGCTCTAAGCAGCGCACCACGTGCAAAGCACGGGTGCACTAGCGCTAAGTGCGCTGCACTCTAAGCAGCGCACCACATGCAAAGCACGGATGCGCTAGCGCTGGAACTAAAAGCTCCCTACCGTCAGATCAAAGATCCAAGATCCAAGAATAATGATAAATCATTAATTAATCAAAATTAAATTCTGTTAAGGAAAGATTCCTCAAAATCTTTCCAAACAATAAGATTGTGCTCTGTAAATCAGAGCACTGTTGGATCAATGATCCAAAGGTGATTAAAAATCACCAAAATTACAGAATAAATTCTGTATGGAAAGATTTCCCAATATTGTTAAAAACAAGAAAATTGTCTTATGTAAATCAGAAGCCCTTGGATCAAAGATCCAACGGTGGGGAAATACCCAAATCAATTAGAGAAAAGATCTCCTTAACTGATTGAACAAATCAGCTCGCCCTATATAAAGGCCCCAAGACTTCAAAAGATATACAGAAACAAATAGAGGAACCCCCCATAAGCTTTGAGAGATCTTAGAAAGTAGAGCCAAGCTCTCAGAAAAAAAGAGTTTCTTCAAGGTAAAAAAAATGAACAGAGAGATGAAATCATCTCATAATTAAAAAGAAGAATTCACTTCTTTAAAGATCATAGATCTACAAGACTAAGGTCTTTCACAAAGAGATCAAAGGATCTCATCATAAAATAAAAAGAAGAAAATAATTCTTCTCACAGATCACAGATCTACAACACGAAGGTCTTTTATACAAAGAGATCATGAACATCTCATTATAAAAAGGGGGGAGAATAATTCAATTCTCTTAAAGATCATAGATCCATAAAGGCAAAACCTTTCATCAATACAAGAGATTGAAAGCATCTCCTATAAAGTAAGAACTTTTTGTTCCTAGAATCTTGAGACAAAGTCTCTCATAAACGAGAATTTATTTCTTAGATCATAAAACTGATCAGATAGCGTTTTGCGCTCATAAATTAGCGCTCTGCGCTCTTGAACTAGCGCTTTGCGCTCATGGACTGGCGCTCAGCGCTAAGCGCACCACGTGCTCCTCACGTGTGCGCCACTTAACAGTTAGCGCTCTGCGCTCTTGGACTAGCGCTTTGCGCTCATGGATTGGCACTCAGCGCCAAGCGCATTACGTGCTCCTCATGTATGCGTCACTGAACTAATAGCGCTTTGCGCTTATAAATCAACGCAATGCGCTCATAAATCAGCGCAATGCGCTCATAGACTGGCGCTCAGCGCCAAGCGCACCACGTATCCCACACATGTGCGCTACTAGGCAGAAGCGCACCGCGCTCTTTGACTGGCGCAGAGCACCAAGCGCACCATGTGCTGCGCTGATAGAACATAAATTGTTTTTTAATAAGCCCCAGAGCTATGATGAATGCTCAGCATTCAATAAGAGACAGAAATACTGTCAGAATCCAAATCAATGCTCAGCATTGTTAAAAGGGCCAAGCCCAAATAAATGCTCAACAGCCCAAAATAAATGTTAAACATTTTAACTTGACTGGACTTAGCCCAAGATTGGCCATAAGTCCTTAATTCAGATTAACTGAGCCCATATGCTCATTAATCTTTCGATCTTAGTCCCAAATTGGACTACAGATCTCTCAACCAATATTGGTTCAAGGGTACATCTCTACACTCCTCTGATACATGTCGTTGTAATCCTTCAACGTCTTCAGAGAGGTGACGGGTCCCGACAACAAGACATTTCATGGACTGTGGGTCCTTAAACTAATGGACTATGATGTCCTTAACCTCAGACTATGGGGTCCTTTTAAACCCATGAACTATGATGTCCTTAACCTCGGACTGTGGGATCCTTAAGCCCATGGACTATGATATCCTTAACCTTAGACCGTAACGTCCTTAAACTAATTATGGACCGCAAAGTCCCTAAACTAAACAATAGAGCCCAAATGCTCTCTTGTTAGATCTAAACGATCCCGTTAAGTTGATCTTAGTCTAAAAATTAGACTAACGTATCCTTAACAAACGTTTAAGTTGATCTTAGTCTCAAATGAGACTAACGTATCCTTAAACCCAACCTCCAAACCCAAATCTAAGAAAATACGGATTTGGACTAATCCACGCCATACGGGCGACAACATAAATTAGTCTCCGTATACAATCCACGGGCAACCAAAAACAAAAAAAACACCCACAACACGAAGTGACCATCTGGAGAAGGAGAAAGTCGTTACCGCGATGCGGTAGCGTAATTAACTGCAGAGGCTTGCGCCTGCAGGGAAGGGCGTCCCCGCAATCAAAAAACCCCTCAACGAGGGGGAATCTGACGAAGTCTGCTACATCAGCCACATCCGTTTAAACCTTCGATATATAGTGTCATAAATCAACTTAGCATTTTTGGAGAGGTGGACGGATAGCACCAATTAGTATCTGCCCTCGAAATTCAGGAAAGACGGACCTACGTGGTCGCGTCCCCGTGTTTCGGCGGAGAACAGATTTATACCATGGTTTCAGCAAGTCTTATACAACAAATCAATACAATCAATACAATATGCATTATGGCGTTTTAAGGGATAGACTGGTACGGATTGTTTTAAAAGTGGCACGATGATGGTCACTATAATACACCTAACATGAACATACGTTGCTGTTGTCTTATGGGTTTTGACGGGGCCTTGTACTCCATATACCATAATCCACGGAGTAAGTTGGACTCTTCTAGTATACACTGGCACATTCTGTACCAAGTTACAAACAACAGCATTAACATAATAATCATACATTATACCAGATATATTCTCTTTACTTGTTCAGTCTATTTCTATCTCTCTTTGGGACTTACCGAGCGATTGTTCGCTGACGACATTCCATTTCTATTCTTTCTTTGGAATGTTGTCAGGAGGACCCGACTCTTTGGAGATCGAACCCAGCGCAGAAAACTTGGAGCGGTTCGCAGAAGACCCAGAGCTTTAGTCACTTGTATATACCTTTATTTTCTGTTCTTGCCATTGTTTAGGCATTGCTTTCTGCATTGTATTTACTTTCCAGTTGTATTGTAAAGAATATTTAATAAATAAAAAGTTGCTGTCCATTTATATCTCATGTCATTCTTGTGTACATTTATATTATATTGCTTATTTACGCTTAATGTGTTTACTTCTGAGTAAATATGTCGCGTGCCTCCTCGCGTCTCCTTATCCGTACACCGGGAAGTGGGGCGTGACAGGTTTTGTTGGTGTCCCATGCAGGTCAGTTATGCATGGAAACCTAAGCAATATATCATAAGAATCAGCAACTAAACATTCTTTATATTTCTATTCCTTGAATTTTACCCTAACCCTATTTTTCTTTCAAGGTTATGGATTCCCCGAACAATACGAGCAATGACGCCGATGGAAATACCTCACCACCTCCTCTAACATTTACGCCTACCGTTGTAGCTCCGATCAACGAGCAGACGATACTACTCGAGGCAATAAAGAGCCTTTTGGAGGGACAGCAGCAGCAGACTGCTATACTCATGAACCGCCCAGAAGCGGAAGCACCTGGAGTGAAGAAATTCTGGGAACTTCATCCGAAGCAATTTTCTGGGAAAGAGAGGCCCTTGGTTTCGCGACCCGAAATATTAGCTCGTGACCAGCACTTAAATCACGCAACGTCTAAAGGCGTAACGTAATCCAAGTAAGCTGAAACCCATAAATCTAAACCTTTTAAAGAAATAAAAGAGGTGCAGTTTTGAAATAATGTATAATGAAGAAAAGTGTTTTCGTAAATGAATAAACAATGGAACATAAAAATGCAAGTGGGTATTACTGTTTGAAAACATGTTTTGACTTTTTATAAATTTTTGGGCAGCACCTCCTTTGTATATTTTGATCCAAAACCACAAATACATGATAATATAAAAAGCATCCCCAAGCGGGAGCTAGCTCTTCGAATTTATGTTTTGCGATTCTGAAACTTTAGTTTTTGTTTTGATTTAAATTCCATCGTGTGGCATTTGAATGTCAACGATGAGGGCTATTTGGTAGTGTTTTGCATGCGTAAACTATAGATTTTAACCTATGTGTGATTCGTGCGACGTTTTGGTTTTCGTGCGTGATTTCTATTTACGATGTTGTATGAGTATATATGTAGGTACCCCCACGTGGACTTCGGATGATGAAGAAGAGGATGGCGACATCGACTTTGGCAAGCGATGATCAAGGTGAGTAGATGTATATCTACGGGGGAAGTCGGGTGGATGGCGTATAGCACCCCCGCAGTTCGTAGTATAGAACGCGAATGCGTTATGTTATATATAAATATATACTTATATGGTATTATAAGATGTGTATACTTAGCTAGAATTTCTTTAGAAGACTTTGGATGATAGTGTCGTTAGTTAATTTCCTAGTCGCGAACCCTAGAATAAGGTTTACATACACGCGCGCGCGCACACACACACGCAAACATTTTATTACTTGTGCGTATATGGGGATATATATATATACACATAGGTATGGGACTATGTATATATATATGTATACATAAACATGGATGATGAGGATGGTATATGATACTTGGAGATGAGTCGATGAGATTAGGCATGATGCCACGAGATCGGTGATGTGATATGGTTCGTATTATGAGATACGACATGCGATTATAGCGGGTCTTTAGGCGATGTGTTTTCAGACACACGCATACATATTATTGATGGTATCAGTATGAACTAGACGTAGATCAGTACCCAACTCATGATATATGATGATAAGGATACCAGATAAATAATGAGATAAATGTGAAATTTGACCAGTACCCAGATTTGAGATGTCGTACGATGGATTTACCGTACGAGCTATATATTGATGATAGATATGCACACTTGACTCGAGGATGTCATGTTATACATTGTATCGTATGTGATACTATTGAGGCGGGATCACCGACTATTATATTTATATATATTATGCATGTTGTACCATTTTAGGGCCAGTATTTACAAAGGAAACACTGCCGAAATTTTCAGAAAAGACTTGAGATTTTAAAAATGCATATTTCGGCTTATGTTATTAAAACCACTTGTTTTAAGATAAGTTTTCTTCACTTTTTCGTTAAAATGGTTTAGATTTCTGGGATTTTTGGCTTACTTGAATTAGATGGGGTTCTATAGACTTCATATGATTCAAGTGCCAGTTACGTTCCATTTCGGGTCGTGACACTTGGAAGCTGAAGAATGAGCTCAATCGATCGAAGAAGATCTGGCAGCAGCACAAGTGCTAAACATTGCTTGGGTAAGGGTTGTGAAGTTGCAACTTACCGATAACGCCCGAGTATGGTGGAAGGCGGAAGAAAGATGTCTTACTCAGCCAATCGAATGGAGGATTTTTTGCGTGATGTTCGACGCGAAATATTTTCCCGAGACTACTCGATTCGACTTGGAGCAACAATTCATCCACTTGCAACAAGGTTCGATGTAAACCAAATTTGTGGATGGGTATGATGCTGCACCATGTTGAGCAGGTAAGATATGTCTTAAATATTCGAATTTCTATTATCACATACTACACAACTAACACAAGACCGTAACAGGTTCGCGACATATCACATACCGACTGCTGAGATCAGGGCCAGAAGATTTCAGTAAGGGTTGGACCAGGAAATCCAAGTTTCTCTAGCTACAGGGGATTTTCCAACCCACGACTTAGCTCTGAAGGCCGCCCGTCGATACGAGATAGTAGAGAAGAAGAAGGGCAGACCTCAATCTGCCAGTATGAAGCGCCATGCTACTCAGGTAGCAGGAGGAGCTTTTTCCAGGCCACCGTTTGTACCCAGGAGACCGGGAGTACCACTCAACCGGCCCAGTCCAGACTTTTGTTTCTATTGCAAAAGAAATGGACACCTGGAGAAGGATTGCAGGCGTGCTAATCGCCTCTGCTTAGTCTGTGGCTCATCCATACATGATATTGGGTCTTGTTCTCACAGACTCAATCAGAATCAGGCACCCAGACTAGCAATCACCTATCCGCAGCGGCCAGCTATCCAGGTACCTGCACCACGTCTTGCTCTCCCAGCTCTACCTCCTCGTAGACCTACTGCACCTCCTCTTCGTCAGTTCCATCAAGCACAAAGGAATCTACTTCAGGGACAGAGGAACGGACAGAGGAATGCGCTTCCCGCAAGGAGGAATGTACCTAGGCATCAGGCTTTCACAATGACTGTGGAAGAAGCTGAAGCCACTGGCCAAGTCATCACTGGTAACTTCCCATGTATCTTTACCAATTAACCAATTTCTCGACGCCGGAGTTGATCCTAAAGAGATCCCACTTCGATTGACAATAATAGTTTTTTTCTGAGTGAACTTCAATACTTGTTTACATCCATATATTCTTTTCCATTCCTAAACATATCCCACATAACTTAGGTACAATCTTAATAGCCTCACTTCCTGCACTAGCACTCTTCGATACTGGAGCATCTCATTACTTTATGTCGCAACGGTTCGTCCGAACTCATGCGATTCTGGTCAAACCGCTCGTATCCAGCTGGAATGTCAGTTCAGGGAATGACATTCTAAAGGCAAAAATAGGATACGACCTGTGTCTAGTGGTCGTCTGCAGAAGAGACTTTTATGCTGACTTCAAGGTGCTGGACATACCGAACTTCGATGTAGTTTTGGGTATAGATTGGCTAGGAACTTTCTACGCTACCATCGACTGTCGTCAAAGGAAGGTAGTTCTTGAAATTCCAGAGCATCCGGTCTTTTATTTCAAAAGTGGAGACCGTACCCTGCAGCCTAGTACATACAAGGCAAAATCGAAGAAGGCAGTGATTACAACTCTACAGGCGGGAGAAGATAAGCCAGAGGTAAGTCGAGAGTTCGATGATGTATTTCCTGAAGACATATCAGGTTTGCCTCCTGATCGAGCTCTTGAATTTTGAATTGATTTAGTACCTGGAGCACAACCGGTGATCAAAGCACAATACCGATTAAGTCCCGATGGTTTGAAGGAGGTCCGTACTCAGCTGGAAGAACTTCTACAGAAAGGATGGATTCGTCCCAGTACTTCAAATTGGGATCTCCAGTTTTGCTTGTGAAGAAGAACGAAGGTTCATACAGAATGTGAATTGATTATAGAGCTTTGAACGAAGTGACGATAAAGAACAAGTATCCACTATCGCGAACGGCAATCTGTTCGATCAGCTAAGTGGATCTTGCGTTTTCTAAAAATTATATTTTCATTCGGGTTATCATCAGGTGAAGGTCAAAAAGTCTGATATTCTGAAGATGGCATTCAAGACTCGCTATGGACATTATGAATTTCGCGTGATACCATTTGGAGTGACCAATGCACCGGCCATATTCATGAATCTGATGAATCAAGTTTTCCGAGAGTACCTAGACAGGTTCGTTGTCATATTCATCGACGACGTCTTGGTATATTCAATGAATCGGAAAGAGCACGCTGAACATTTACGAATTTTCCTGGAGGCATTGCGACAGCATCAACTCTATGCCAAGTACACCAAGTGCGAGTTTTGGCTAGAACAAGTCGGATTTCTCGGACATATCGTTTCAGGTGAAGAAATCTCTGTGGATCCAACTAAATTATCAGCAGTAAGCGAATGACCGACACCAAAGATAGTGAAGGACATTCGAAGTTTCTTGGGATTAGCGGGATACTACCGAAGATTTATTGAAGGATTATCGAAGATTGCAACACCCCTGACCAAGCTCACATGTAAATATGAAGAATTCATGTGGTTAGAAGCATGCGAACAAGATTTCGTAGAACTCAAGTCAAGATTGACAACAACGCCTATTCTCGTAATACCGGACCAATCTGGAAGTTTCGTAGTGCATTGAATTGCATTCGGTAAGGGATTAGGATGTGTTCTACAACAGCACGGTAAATTTGTAGCTTATGCATCAAGGCAGATGAAAGTTCATGAGTGCAACTATTCGACGCATGATCTGGAGTTGGCAGCCGTTATCTTTGCACTCAAGATTTGGCGCCATTATTTTCTTGGAGAACGGGTAGATATCTACACAGAGCACAAAAGTCTGAAGTATGTATTTACTCAGAATGAGTTGAATATGCAGCAGAGAAGATGGTTAGAACTTATGGAGGACTTCGACATCAACCTACAATATCATCCAGGGAAGGTGAACGTAGTACCTGATGCACTTAGTCGCCAACCACTATCAATGAATCTCGCCGCACAGTGGAAGCTACAGCAAGATTTGCATCAGATGGAGATAGAAGTGATCATACCAAGTAACGATTCAATCTTGATGAACTTACAAGTTCAGTTTACAATTGTCAATCAGATCAAAACAGCTCAAGCAAATGATGCCTGGTTGCAAAAAATCAGAGAACGGGTAGAAAGTGGACTTCGAACAGACTTCATCATCCATGAAGACGGATCTTTGAGATACGGAAGCAGATTGTGTATACCACAAGGTCCTGTTCGGGAAGAGTTGATGAAAGAAGCTCACAACTCCCCATACTCAATACACCCTAATGGTACAAAGATGTACAAAGATCTGCGGCAACATTATTGGTAGCATAGAATGAAGCATGAGGTAGCCAGAAGCGTAGCCAAATGCTTGATATGTCAGCAAATAAAAGCTGAACACCATAAGACTGCTAGTTTACTTCAACCGTTACCTATCCCAGAATGGAAGTGGAAACACATTACCATGGATTTCATGACTGCTCTTCCTCGCGGCACGAAAGGTAACGATGCATTATGGGTTATTGTAGATCGACTCACAAAGTCGGCTCACTTTATTCCCTTTCGAGTTGGCCAATCTACTGAGACATTAGTAAAGAAGTACATGGAGGTAAGTTTGAATCTAAGTATGATTTAACTCTTCAATTTGTACTATCTCTGATACCCATGAACTCATGCACGAGATCATGAGATTATATGGAGTACTGGTTTGCATTGTCTCTGATTGTGACACCAGATTCCGATCGCAGTTTTGGCAGAGTCTGCAAGCTAGCTTGGGAACCAGTCTGAACTTTAGCACAGCTTATCATCCATAAACAAATGGTCAGTCTGAGTGAACGATTCAGATCCTTGAAGATATGCTAAGAGCGTGTATGTTAGACTTCGGAGAATCGTGGGAAGATCACCTACACCTTGTGGAGTTTTCATACAACAACAGCTACCAAGCGAGTATTGGAATGGAACCATTTGCAACTTTTTATGGAAGGAAGTGTCGTTCACCATTAAGTTGGGACGACATCGGAGATAGGGAACTCCTTAGACCTGAGATGATAATGGCAACTGTGGATTTAGTTCGCACTATCAGGGAAAAAATGCTCATAGCCTAAGACAGACAGAAGCATTGGGATGATGCAAAGCGCCGACACTTGGTGTTCCAACTGGGAGATTATGTCTTTCTGAGGATTTCTCCAAACCGTGGAGTGATTCTTTTTGAAAAAAGGGGTAAGTTAAGTCTGAGATACATTGGACCGTTCGACATACTCGGACGAGTCGGAGAAATGGCATATCGCTTGGCACTTCCACCCTCATTGGAAGGAGTGCAAAACGTGTTCTACATATCCCAGCTCAGAAGTTATGTTAGTGACCCCGGTCACATTGTTGATCACTCCGAGCTCACGGTAGAGACAGACCTATCTTGTGAGCAACAACCTATTGAAATCCTGAACAGAAAGGTAAAGTCACTTAGGAATAAGAAAGTAAATTTAGTTCGAGTGATGTGGAGGAAAGACTCACCAGGAGAATCAACGTAGGAAAGAGAAGACGACATGCATGCAAAATACCCTTTCTTATTTGCAAATTATTCCTTAAATATTTATAAATTTTGAGGACAAAATTTTTATATGGAGGGTAGAATGTAACGACTCTGTTTATAATGTATAAAATTTGTTTAAAGTTAATGTACTAAATGAAGTATTGCAACCCTGAGTATGCTATAAGTGTTTGATTTATTTTAGAATAGCAAGAAACAACTTGTAGCTCACTCGTAAAGCCTTGCACTGCTGTGACGTGGCCTCTGTGTTCGAATTCCATCAGCCACATATTGTTTTATTGATTTTTCTTTTAAAACTTTTTGGAAGCCCAAAAGTTTACACGTGCAATACATGTAAAAATGAAAAGTCACTAAAATTAAACATGTGGAAAATTATGTACACACAGACCCCGACACGTGGCATTCATCCAAGCCCCACCCCATTCTTGATGACCAGCGAGATGAGCCTTTGGGCCGGCACTGCCGGATCCCCCCGTGGGAAATGCTCCAAAATTTTGCTCTAACACCCCTTGGCCTCCCCCACCACTCCTCTTCTGTTTTTTTTCTGCACATTAACAGAGAATTAAAAATGAGCTTTTAATTAATGTTTAATGCATTTTTAATTTTCTAAACCCTAATTCTATCCTATAAATACCACCCCACACTCTAGCCTTCTCTATTCTGAAATCTATCATCAAAACTCTTAAAATTTTCTAAGACAAATAAGGTGTACAAGTGGAGTTAGCTCAAGGTCATCTTCCGGCGACGATTCGGGACAAATCCGGCGACACCGTGACTCCACGACGCTTTCAAACCCTTCCCATACCCCCTCTCTCTTTTTATCCAGTAAGTCCCTTCTTTTCTCCTCTCTTCCCTATTAAACAAGTTCTGTTTACAAAAGACGTCGGTAAGTGGAGTTAACCGATTTTTAAATTCTATTCTCTTTAAAATAATAATTTTCGTAGGAAACTCAAATCCATATTATTAAACTTTGCTTCTTAAATATTAACTAAAAATTAGAAACCAATTTCACCATAAAACTACATGTAAAACCATATTTATTACACTTTTTCAGTTTAATACCACAAAATTTAACAACGACATTATTTCATATATTTGCTCATATTACCTTTAGAAAACTCACGAGGTAATGACCTACGCCATCACAACACTCATCATGATTTAGCACGATTGCCTCTTTACAATGTTTTAGGATAAATACAATTTTACAATAAAATACCTTAAACTAATAAAACCGTATTTTTTAAGATTGTTTTAAATTAATTTCCTTACAATTAAGCCTCTACAACCCATTTTGGGGAACCTGATTTGGATGGTGTGGGTTATAGCACATCCTCGGTACTAGTAGAGAGAGATGCAGACCTCCTCACGGAGCATCCGATCTCGATAGAATTTTTATTACAATTTTTGAGAAAATGTGATTTCTAATTAATAAATAAATTTATTTTTCTATAATTATTTATAATATTATCAAATTATCTATTTTAAATACATATAATAAATTCCATGTTTTCTAAACAAAAGAATCATAAATTTCATGAATCTACCATCACAAATCCATACAATTCCAATTTACACTAAAATACCATATACTATTAAATTTAGGTTTATATTCACTAGAATACTTCACATTTAAAAATTACATCCATGAAAACCCTAAATACGATAAGTAAATACTTGAGAATTATTTTGAAAGTATACTAAACTATTTTTCATAAAACCTTCTCAAGTTTATTAATTTACAATAAGAACCTTAGTAAATATAGGTTTAAGCGGGACCAATTCTCTTGAGCCTCAGGGAGCCGGAGAAAGTGGGTGCTTTCCTATTTAAGGTAGAAAACTAAAACGGGGTTATCAATGGTAATTGGCTTGGAAAAAGTCACAAATCCTGCCGTCCATGTGCAGCAGTTACCGATAACTCCAAAACCTAATTCATGAATCCAATTCTGTTTAAGCGTCTGACTTAGATAGAGTCTCAGTCTAAACGGAATACAATCCATACATGAACACAATCTAAATATAACTCCAATACAACATGAATTCTTATATATCATAATACAATTTATATCAACATGACTTGATTTGACCGATCCATAGATATACATTGACTTGTCTACATGACTATCCGTTTATATCCTTATCCGTTTACATGAAAAATTTATACCATGGTTTCGGCAAGTCTTATACAACAAATCAATATAATCAATACAATATGCATTACGGGGTTTTAAGCGGTAGACTGGTACGGAATGTGTTAAAAGTGGCACGATGATGGTCACTATAATACATCTAACATGAACATCCATTGCCGTTGTCCCGTGGATTTTGACGGGGCCTTGTACTCCATATACCTTAGTCACTGGGATAAGTTGGACTCCTCTCGTATACACTGGCATATTCTGAACCAAGCTACAAACAACAGCGTTAACATAATAATCATACATTATACCAAACATATTCTCTTTACTTGTTCAGTCTATTTCTATCTCTCTTTAGGAATTACCGAGCGATTGTTCGCTGACGACATTCTTTTTCTATTCTTTCTTTGGAATGTTGTCAGGATGACCCGACTCTTTGGAGATCGAGCCCAGCTCAGAAGACTTGGAGCAGTTCGCAGAAGACCTAGAGCTTTAGTCACTTGTATATACCTTTATTTTTTGTTCGTGCCATTGTTTAGGCATTGCTTTCCGCATTGTATTTACTTTCCAGTTGTATTGTAAAGAATGTTTAATAAATAAAAAGTTGTTGTTCATTTACATCTCATGTCATTCTTATGTACATTTATATTATATTGCTTATTTACGCTTAACGTGTTTACTTCTAAGTAAATATGTCGCGTGCCTCGTCGCTTCTCCTTATCCGTACACCAGGAAGTAGGGCGTGACACCCATCATGGTTCAAGATTACGTCATATATTTGCTAGTACAGAGGATCCATGCATATCTAGATTCTATGTACATGTATAATATATTTATGTGTCTGCATATCTTTTAAATATTATAAATAATAGCCTAATAATATTTTTAATATCTAGCATGGCATTTCATCATACTCCATATCATATGGTTGCATATATACATCATGTTCATGTCCAGATTGTTAAAACAGACTCGTTTGGATCGCTACGTATATTTACGTAGATCCACAATTGGGTGTATGCATTTTTATTGACCGGGTATCGCATCATGGTTTTAACTTATACGTATATTCTCCGTATTTTAAAACTAGATTTTTAGAAGAAATCCGAATAATATTCGGAGCATTTTGATATTAGCTGTATAATCCTATAATATATATATATATATAATAATAATAATATTTATAAACTAATTGTGTATATATATATATAGAATATATTTTAACTAATTATAATATATTACCTCTCTCTCTCGTCACTCAGTCACACTCTCTCTCCCCCCTCCCCCTCTCTCCTATATATATATATATATATATATATATATATATATATAACTTACTATTATTAAACGCACACCTCTTTCTCTCTCTCTCTTTCTTCTCCCTCTCGCGACGAGCAAACCCAGAACCCAAGCCCTCACCTCGCCATCGCCGACCTTAAGCTCGTGCTCACCACCCTCGTCTCCTCTACCTCGTTACCACCTCCGCATCCACCTCCCAACTCCTTTCCCAAGAGCATCCTGCACCCCGAGAACCCACAACCACTACAGCCACCCAACGACGCCAACCCAAGAACCATGACGTCTGCACCCTCACCGTCTGCATCACCTTCACCACCGCCTTCACCTCCTCATCTCTCTCCCCTCTCCATTCCCGAGCCCTGCACCTCCAGACCCCGACGACACCAACCTGCAACGAACCCCGACCCAGAAACTCCAACCTTTCGCCGGAGAACTCACCACCTCGTCGTCGTCACCACCGTCACCTTCTCACCTCCCTCTCCGATCCCCGACACCACAAACCACCAACACCATCCTTGACAACCCCCAACGACCACGATAGTAACCCAGAAACCCCCACTGCCCCTCGTCGCCGTCACCTCGCCTCTGTCCTCGCCTTCCCCAGAACTCAAACACCAGCAGCCACCCCCATTCTTCTTTCTTTCTTTCTTTCTTTCGTTCTTTCTTTCTTGATATTCCGGCCGTCTCGCCGGAGTTGCACGCGTCGCCGACGATCCAGATGACCCAATCACCATCGTCGTCCAGCCTAGTCATCACGTCACGTCATTGTTTAGCCAGGTCCAGTCCTGCACGCGTGAGTTGCATCGCGACATTATTCCGACGTCGAATGTGACATACGTACCTCGACATGAGATCCGATCAGGTAAGTTTAACTTGCAACATGCTATGTTATATTATATCAATATCTATATGAATAAACATAGTACATATGTTTTATTATTAAGCAACTATTACTGGTTTACAGTGTTAGGTTATCCTTCGTATCCGTACTGATAATAGTATATCTAGTTGTATGCCGGAACATCATGATATCATTATACTATTATATTAGTACAACATGCTATCTAGTTTGCATCATACTTGGTAGTGAACATATAATGGTTATGACAGATAGATACATATGCATCATGGTATCAGTTTTGTTTACCGTGTTCCGATATTGATTACAGTTTCACATTTGGCATTTATTTAGTTAATATACATCACATGACATATTCATGATACACTACTTGACTTGTTACTTGGAAATTATTACTAATGCCAACAATCTTGACGTATTTTCCTGATGGACGTAACTTGTTGTTTGTATAGACAAGACTTGTACCTGCTTGATCCTGTATTGGAATTAGATTTACATCCTCAATACCTGACTTGAACACAAAACCTGGGGAGTAAGGGAAAATCAATAATGAAACCCGACTTGTAACTCAACAGTTCGATATTTATACTGATCAGTCTTTACGAGCTCTGCCAGCCCCGGAATGATACTGCTGACATCATTCGTCTGTACATATTACCTGTTTATTACTTAGCGGCACGTCTCGGATTCAGCCCGAGAGCCTTGACCGTGGTCCCGGGCACACACGAGATACTATTGAGTTACATCGACGATTATATTAAATTGATTTCAAAGACTTTTAGAATAGATGACCGAGAAGCACAGTTTTAGAATACACATCACACACCTATACATACACATATCTCACTGTTTCATATCTGTTTTATTCATTTATATTCATATTTACTTATATCGTTATATCCTGGTTATCACTGTTATTTTGATATTATGATGCACTGACATCCGGGTTTTGCATGACCCAGTTCCTCTACCTTTATCACAGGCTGATCAATTAGCAATCAAGCCGAGTAATGAGGAGTTGAACGTGTATTTATAGATGTTTAGTTTAGTTTATTTCCGCGGTCTTATTTTTTTGATGTGAGCCCATATTGGGACATGTTTTCAAATATTGTTTATTGGATCTTGATTCGTTTCCGCTTATGCAGTTTCTTGATTTTATTTACTGTGGTAAATGAACATGTATTAAATAGATTATATATTTTCTATTCTTGATATCCTATAGACAGCCGTAATGTGACTGTGGAGGGATCATTCCTAGCCATAGGTAGTATGGTTGGCTCTGTCACGTGCCGTAGTTTACATATTTTGGGAAGCGCGGCGTGACAATGGCAGTTGAGATAAATTGACAAGTGTTATCAGTTGTATCTCTATTAGTTATGAGTTCGATATCTGCATAATTTATTGGGTTATTGGGGGTCTGACATTTTCCACCCCTAAACCCGGTATGCAATACCCTTTGACGAAGAGACCGGACCGTACGATATTTGTCACTTATAGGCTTTGTTGGGTTCGGATGCTCGTCGACCTACCTCTTGATCAATACATAGGTAGTCGTTACGTGTAGCTAGTACTGCCGACGAGCTTGTGGATTAACCCATAAGGGGATTGAATCTGAAAGTGTTTCGGATTCAATCGGAAATGATCCAGTTTAACCTACTGCCACCGTATTATCGGGTCTTTAGAGTCCTATAATGAAAGTGTCTTTCCAGAAGAAATAATGATGTGGCGTGCGTATGGGAATATGTACTGAAGTTCGATTGAATACGTGTATATGATACACGTGATTTAATCGGACGTTCTATAATACTAGCAGATTTATTTATAAGCCGAAATATTAAGTCAAGCGTTGACTTAATTACGATATGCTAGCTTGTATTGTGTATATTGACACACACCGTCTCTTCTTGTATTGTGTATATTGATACACACCTTCTCTTATATATATATATATATATATATATATATATATATATATATATATATGGATACATAAAATTGTATATGTATATGATACATGTACACACTTTCTCATTGTATGTATGTGATACATAGTATTTGTTGTATTTGTATTTGATACAAATACACTCTCTCTTTTTCAAATGAAGACAAATTGGCTGCATGTGATGAGGTAGGGTCTACCATTCTCTACACTTGACACTTACGAGGAGAGAGAGAAGGGGATGAGAGGAAACTCTCTTGATAATCACAAAGAGATAGAAAAAGAAAAGAAAAGAGAAGTCTTCATTCTTCTTCCTCTCTTCAGTTTTTTAGAGTGAGGAAAAGAAAAGCAAAGAGGGAAAAGAGAGAGTTTCCCCCCATCATCACTAGATCCATCCATTTGCAAAGGATTAAAGCTAGTTACTTCACCAGAGAAGTGTTTTCTAAAGATAATCAAGAGGAAAATATTTATTGGCTTGAGAAATTATGAGTCTCTACATACAAATACATATAGAGGGTCATAGATAACCTCTACAATAATAGCCGATGTTTGACTAAAATCAATAACTAATATCTGATAACTAATTATATTCATAACACTCTCCCGCCAGCAGGAGTATGGATATTAATCATGCCAACCTTGGACAGATTATGAGTGAAAACCGGTCGAGAAAGACGTTTGGTAAGGATATCTGCCAGTTGAGCCGAAGAGGAAACATGTTAGAGTGAAACCATCTTTTTTGTCACCTTGTCACGAATGAAGTGGCAATCTATTTCGATATGTTTTGTCCGCTCAAGAAAAATTGGATTCTCAGCAGTGTGGATACCGGCCTTGTTATCATAGAAGTGTGTAGTTGGAAGAGAAGAAGGAACCCCGAGATCTGTTAGGAGGAAGGTAAGCCATACTAACTCTGCAATTGTATGCACCATAAATCTATACTCAGTATTGGCAAAAGAACGAGCCACTATATTCTGCTTCTTACTCCTCCAAGTAACCAAGTTTCCTCCTAAAAAGACACAGTAGCCACTAGTAGAATGACGATCATCAATGGATCCAGCAAAGTCAACATCTGTAAAAGCTGTGAGCGACAATGAAATTGATGGTTTGTAAAGAAAACTTTGTCCTGGAGAACCTTTGATATATATATAAGAATATGCTCAAATGTCTTAAGGTGATAGGTCAAAGGATTTTGTATATACTGACTCACTGTGCTAATGGCAAAGGCAATGTTAGGACGAGTGACAGTGTGGTAAATAAACTTTTCAACTAGACGTCGGTATTGTTCTTGGTCAGGTAGTGGAGGATCCGAGGGAGAGATCAATCGAGATAGCTTGACTGAGGAATCCATAAGAGTGTCTACTGGTCTACATCCCAGAAACCTTGTCTTAGATAGAAGATTAAGTGCATACATGCGCTAAGAGAGCTGTAATCTACTAGAATTCCGTGATGCTTCAATTCCAAGAAAGTATCTAAATGACCCAAGGTCCTTGGTATGGAAGTGTGAAGTCAAATGTTCTTTCACTTTAGAGATGCCAGCAGAATCATCTCCAGTAATGATAATATCATCAACATACACTAGCACAATTACTCTGCCCTGAGGACGATTATGTGTGGAAAAAAATGTGTCGGCATGACCGCGTTTGAAGCCAATCTGTCGTAAAATTATAATAAACTTTTCAAATCAGGCACGCGGCGACTGCTTCGATCCGTATAACATTTTTTATAGAAGACAAACCATAAACTCCCCCGGTCGCTCAAAGCCAGGAGGCTGCTGCATATAAATAGTCTATGAAAGATCGCCATTAAAAAAGTCATTCTTCATATTAAGCAAATGAAGAGTCCATGCCTTAGAAACAGCTAAGGATATAAGAACACGAACAGAGATCAATTTGGCAACTGGCGAAAAAGTCTTATCATAATCCAAACCATACTGCTGAGTAAAACCTTTGGCCACTAATTGAGTTTTGAGATGGTCAATCGTCCCATCTGAATTATGCTTGACAGTAAAAACCCATCGATAGCCGACAACCTTTTTATCTGAAGGCGGAGCTGCCAATTTCCAAATCTGATTAAAGCGCAGTGCAACACTCTCTTCTAACATAGCTGCATGCCAACCTGAACGCTGAAGAGCTTCCTGAACAGAGGAAGGAAGAGTGATTGCAGATGAGAAAGAAAGAAACCGACGAGCAGATGGTGTCAGTTTATGATTGGAAACAAAGTTAGAAATTGGATGTGCAGTAGTACATAAACGCTTACCCTTATGTAAGGCAATTGGAAGAGAGAGTCTTCTACTGAAGGTAGTGGCGGTAGAGAATCAGGAATAGTGGACTGTATAGGAGTACTTGAAGAAGAATCGTTAAGAGAATCATTGGTGGGAGGGGGTGAGACAACTTTCTTACGACAATGATACACCTGTGGATAAGGGGCTACATGGTGAAAACTAGGGCACACAATTGAACCGATGAATCAAGCTCTGAGTAAGGTAGGTGAGGAACATGAATAGTAGGAGTAGGGTCCTTAAAAGGTGGTCGAAAACAGGCTTAATTTTCTAAGAATGTCACATCACATGAATTACAAACTTTAGATGTGGAAGGGTCAAAGAAAATATACCCTTTTTGGGATTATAAGTAACTTACAAACACTATACGGGTAGATTTAGGATCAAGCTTTTCAATATGAGGACCTAGAACATGGGGATATCATAGGCAACCAAACACCTTAGGAGGAACAGGAAAATGCTTTTCTTGTGGAAACAAATAAAGAAAGGAGACCGGTTGCCTTGAATTGGAGAAGGCATGCGATTAATATAAAAACAGGCAGCTAAAACCGTAAAATTTCATAATTGTTATTGACATGCATATGTAAGAAAAGAGAATGAGCCATCTCAAGTAAATGTCGGTTCTTTCGTTTAGCAATCGCATTTTGCTGAGAAGTATAAGAACATGAAGTTTAGTGCAATATTCTACGTGTTTTACAAAATGCAGTAAGCTTCGTGCTAATATACTCCTTAGCATTATCTTAATGAAGAAGCTTAACCGAAACACCAAATTGATTAGTAATCTCAGCAACAAAAGTTTTAAAAGTAGATAAAAGTTCAGACCTATTATGCAGAAGATACAGCTAAGTCATGCATGACTGATCATCAATAAATGTCACAAAATATTTATTGTTGGCTATAATGCCCTTCAGACAATTATTGTAATCAAAAGTAATCGATTATGATAATTGAAGGAGGACCTATATAGGTAGAACAGTGTTGCTCGATATGATAGTATGCTATCTGGTTTTTCTTTATCATTGATGTGTATAGATTTGATTGCTGTGAAAAAAGTGTTTGAAGTTACCGCAATCAATAATGGCGTCGCGGGTAGCTAGCCGAGATGAGTATGGGTCGTCCGCAGGGATGCGTGGAACTTTTAATTTTGCTTTAGACCAGTTGATTGAAATTATGGTGTTTGGTTGTAGATCTATGTTGAACACAGATTTAGATTTTATGAAGAAGATGCTTGTAGGGTTCATAGATTTAGTAGTAATTGATGATTAATTAAAGATGACTCCTTTTATTTTTTAATAGATTTAAAACTAGATTGATAGTGATGAATGTGGATTAAGGTTATTTCGGAAGAAATTAGGGTTTCCCCACTCTTAACCCTTATCCTTGCATTGATCTCTATTCACATCTAGCCTTTACCAAAACAATTGTTAATCTAATCTTAAATCGCGGTCGAGACTATCAATGAATTGGTAGCACGCCCAATAAGGATATTAACATTTATTTTTCTAATATTTATAAACTTTATAAGATGTAAAAGGAATTATAATATTTTTTCATCTATTGATCTACCCTAATTCTACGAACCCTAGCAAGCGTAGAATTACTCATGCATGTTTTGAGAAAAAGAAGAAAGGATAGAGAAGGAAATCATAATGCAGAATTTAAATGCATAATGTAAATGCGAAATAATTAAGAAAATGATCTACCTTTATTAATCAACGTTACAAGTACAAATCCTTTGAATTTAGATTACAAGAAAAAATTGCTCTCGATCTCTGCCTCGTAGAAAGTAGATGCACCGTCGAAATTCACGTCGCTCTATCACGTTGAATCACGGACCTGTCGTAGATCTATTGTTCTTGACGGTAATTTGCTTCGTGTTAAAAATGATGATTTTTAACTTTAGCTTTTGGTCCTTTATATAGCCCCTAAATCAGAAACCCTAGATCTCATAGATTAAGATATGCAATCACGATCCAACTCCCAAATTTTCAGATCCTACGGCCATTAAATGGCCGTAGATCCACCGCGGATTGTGCCTATTAGCCGCGGAAGGGCGGAGGTTTGGGGAGATCAAGGTTCCAAATTTCAGGTGCTCTCTCATGTTGACACGTGGAGATTTCTTCAATGTTTGGATTTTTCAAATATTTCCTGTGTCTCTGCCAGTATTGATTCTACGATTTTATTGGCAGATTTTGATCCTGACATCTCGAATATCTCAATCTCCCGACTTGAGCTAAATCTGCACAATATCTCCATGAATAATATTAGTAATATTTGTTAAATTATAGACAGTATCTTAATCTTTTTAAATGGTAATAAATCTTTAAGAAATTCGATTAAGATTATTTGATATGATATGCATAATAAAAATATTATATAAGTATTATATGCATATATTTTCCTTCATAATGTTAATTATAATATATAAACATATGATAAAGAGTGACTTTGCAGATAAACCCACATATGTTCTATATTTATAATAAACACCTTTAAATATTTAAGAAAAGTAAGGAAAATGTTATATCAAAAGTGCAATATTTTCGACTGAACTAATACCCTAAACTTAATTTTGATCGTCCCGAACAAACTAGTTATTCAAGAGAGGGTGAAAAAGAAAAATAAAAACCAAGCACATTTTCGTAGACAATCATGATTGCACTGAGCACGTGCAACAAGCCTTTAAACCTCTAGTTGTCCCTAGTAGGAGGAGTGTTGTCTCCTGAGGGTTTTCAGCGGATTACACCCACAAAATCCCATAATAAAAAAAAGAAGATGAAAGTTACATACAAAGATAAGGATCATATAAATGAAAGAACTTGAAAAGAAGAGTTTCCAATTACACTAGATTTTCGGTTGCCATGAGCCCTATCTTAATGGTCGTGAAAAGATGTAGAAAATCATATCATCTCTCAATAAAACATCGCCTTTAGTCTTCCTCCCTATTTTTCTTCCAAATATCGATCATATACCCATATGTGTGTGTAAAAGACATCCCTACACTTAGAGAATTCAATTCAAGCTATCATACTATTTTCCATCTTCCTTAGTACTTTTTAGTCGGTGAATATTTTAGATGGAATTGCTCACACATTCTTCATGCGACCGTTAATACTTCTTGAGATACAAACCGACCGATTACTAAATGTGCTCACTCATTTAGGCGTAATTAGCAATTTTCTCGTCTGGCAACACCTGAGACTTAGCAGTGGCTCCCAAACTAGTTGGTCTAAGGCACTAGGTGATAAAGCACCCTCGCTATATTTTTTTTATGCTGCCTTAAGCAATTACAAAACCAGTGTTCTTTTTTCTTCACCATTTTTTATTTATATTTATATTTATATTTTTCTTCATACCAAGGCTTTTAAACAAGAGCATTTCGAGGTATTCTCTACTATCCCAAATTTCAAGATGTGTGCAAGTGCGTATAGTGGGGTATCAACGTTCAAATGTTTGGACTTAAGAATATAGACTATTTTTCAGACTTATTTTTATCCTCAGATTAGTAATTTCCTTCATCTTACTAACCCTTGGGACAACGGCTCATAACTACTTATTACTAGTTTCGTTTAAGAAAACATCTAATTTTCTTTCTTTTCTCAAACTATTCCTATTTTTCATATGTAATTTTTCACTTTCAAACTTTCATTATCAACAAAAATTTTGTGCTTATATTTATGATAATGCAAAATAATGCGTGAATAAGCACAAACCTCCCCCAAACCTGTTTGTAGCAGTGTCCTCACTGATATCATCTTTTAACCTAAAAAAATCTGTAGATTTGGGAGGAAAAGTTATTAAAGGAGACAAGAAATAATGACAGTGAAATCCTCCCCCAAACTTATTTTTGGCTCACAATTTTGTAAAAAATTCATTTCAAGAGCCAAAATATTTTTCTTCCCCTCCCCAAAGATTTGAGTAAAATAGTATTAAGCATTTAAAATTATGATGGGGGGCTAAAGTTATTGGTCTATGAAAAACTTTACAAAGACCAAAAGTCAACACCAACCATTCAAAGATTTTATCAATGTAACAATACAGTTGGTGGAAGATCAGTGATTTGAAGAAGTGGGGAGATAGGAGGCGGAATCGATCGGGTTTACGTCTCGATTGGTAAAGACAAAACAGTGATGGTGAACGAAAATGAGAATGTGAATGATTAGGAATGGGTGGAATAGTCACATTCTCGTATGGGATAAGAAGAAATGGTGGTGGTTCAACTTCTTCGGGTGGAGGTTGATTTATCAAAACATCCGTATCGTTTAGGAATGTGAGTTCGTCGGCGAAAATATCCTCGAAACTTTCATAGATGGTCTGAGTAAACGTTTCAATGTCAATCTGTTTCGCGCTCGAATTCAACACACTTGATTTGTCAGAAATTATGGCGGTAAGAGACTCGAAAAGCTCAACTACCTTATTCTCAAAAGAGTCTAAATCAAGTGGTCTTTCTAGAAATATCGAACTTGAAATATCGGAGTGTGATTTATCAAAACTCAATAGAATTAAAGGATGATTTGAAGAAGAACCAGAGAAAGTGGGAAATGAAATGGGTAAACAAATTTGTGTGTCGAGCATTGTTGAACCAGATGTGGAAAATGAAGGATGAATATCGTTCTGCTTCTCGGATAGGTCGGTGGTAAGGATAGGGTCGGTTAATTGTACAGGAAGATGTTCGTATTTAATAGAAGGGACATGATGGGTCGGAGAATCCAACTCATCTAACATAACGGGTTCATCTTCTACGATATTCTCATCGCCGCTAACACCTTCGGTTAAATCAAATGAATAGGTATATAAAAATTCATCAATTATACTATCCTCAATCGATAAATTACTTGATTCACTTGATGGAGTTGGAAGGTTTGAAATATCAAGTGTATTCGAATAAGGATCGGTTTGATTTGGAAGGGTGTAAGGCTCTCGTGCACACTCTCTATTGGAAAAGTCAAACATGTTATTCTTGGGCACCTCATCACTAAGATTATAAAGTGGTTGAACATCGAATATAGGATGGAAGTTGTCGAGATCAAAAGAATCAGTTTTGTTTTGACTTTGAAGGATCTTTTGTTCTTTCTCACGATTCAATTTCAACTCTTCTTTCGAACTAGACATGATTTGTGAAGAAGTTCCAATGAAGGATTCTCTTTGAACCGTGGAACTTACTAATTGATTTTTAGAAGCACTGTCTAGATAAGGTGAGTAAGTTGGGTAAGGTTGGAAAGTGTCTAATTGTTGGCTACGGGTGAGTTCAATGTGATCCACAATTGACATGCGTTTATGATTTGCCGTATTAGCCTGAAAAGAAATTCTAAGAAGAGATGCCCTTACTTGTTGGTTACGGGAAAGTTCAATGTGTTTCGCAATCGACATGTGTCTATGACTTGTCCCATTAGCTTCGAGAGAAGTGTCAACTTGAGAGCGTGTGAAATTTTGGTACTGTGGATAAGCATTAGAAGGGTGGGCCCAAGTTTCTGGAAAAGGTGTAGGATCAACACTGTGATATGAAGAATATTGAGATTGGTCGGTTAGTTGGTGACTGGCAACTGCTATTCGTTCAGCAATGGTCATGGGTGTAACAAATGTCATATTCTCCCCAAAATGAGTATCAATATTTTCATATAGAAATGAGGGTGTTTGTTGTCCTAACGGTTTTGAATCAGTGAAAGGATTGAAACTTTGGCTTTCAGCCTTCGCAATATGCTCAGCGATGGACATACGTTTAAAAGTTTCCTCACAAGCTTTAAACGACTTATAAACATAAGAAGATATTGAATTTTGATGCGGTTGATAGGATCGTGAGTGAGGTGTCCAACTGTTTCTTTCCGCTTGCTCTATCCTATCCATTAAAGACATGGTAGAGTCGGATTTTTTACCGAAGCAATTACGAAAACAAGAGATATCTGGTTCTGAATAGTAAAGCTCGGCAAGAGTTCATCTGTTTTGGTTACCCACTGTGAGAAGGTGAAAAGAAAAAGAGGGTGAAAAGGGAATGATTTAAGCTCTATTTGGATTGTTTTGCTTTGAAAGAGTGACTTGAGGGTTGACTCAACAAATCACAAAATGCACAATCAAACCCTAGAACTAAGGTCACCTAGGTCAAGCACTAGACCGCTCCTAGACTTCCAAAGGACAAGTCGTAGGATTAATCCTCTACCAACTCTTTATCACTCTTGTGGTCAGGTAAGTGGGAGGTATCCGCTATATGAATCACCGAAAATAGCGGGCCTAATTAAGTAACCACTTTCCTTAGTCACACTTGTCTAGAAACCAAAAAAGAGATGCTGATAATCTACAGATTACCTACGACACTCCTCTGTCCTAAATGAGCGCGATGGTCCTTAGAGTCTAAGTCTAGATATTTTTTTAATTAATGTAGGGTTATGCGGATACTTGTTTTGTGATTTGTAGGGCCTAGGAAGGGTGATGAAATCCCCACCTAATCTGAATTTTGGTTTTGCCCTTTAAAGTCCGTTTTAAAATATGCAAAAACAACCCGAAATCAAAACACGAAAAATTCTTTTTGAGCGACGAAATTTGCAAAGAATCCTGCAGAAAAATCAGATTATTGGATTTGAGAGGAAAGATAAAGTTATGAGGAATATACCAGAAAATTTTAGGGGCACAATTCTCCAAGGCCGCCGCGGTTCCGCCACCAAAACCACCTTGTTGCCGCGGTTCTGCAGTGCAATGGAGGGGTCTTCTGCCAAATTTTTCTACAGTGTCTCCTTTGCTCCTGTTTGAAAAACTCTGAATCTCAAATTCCTCATTCCAATGACTCCAGATTCCCTCGCAAAAAGTCTCACACTAATCGTTAAATATACAATTTACTTTTTTAAATTTTTTTATTTTATGGATTGGAAAAGAATTCAACCAGAAATAGCAAGAAAAAAAATTACGCACGTATTCCCTGCAACGACGCCATTTGATTGATGTGAAAAAAAGTGTTTGTAGTTACCACAATCAATAACGGTGTCCCGAGTAGCTAGCCGAGATGAGTACGGGTCGTCCACAGGGATGCATGGAACTTTTAATCTTGCTTTAGACGAGTTGATTGAAATTAGGGTGATTGGTTTTAGATCTATGTTGAACATGGATTTAGATTTTATGAAGAAGAGTCTTATAGGGTTCATAGAATTTAGTAGTAATGGATGATTAATTAAAGATGATTCCTTTTATCTTTTAATAGATTTAAACTAGATCGATAGTGATGAATGTTGATTAGGGTTCTTTTGGAAGAAACTAAGGTTTCCCCACTCTTAACCCTCATCCTTGCATTGATCTCTATTCATGTCTAGCCCTTACCAAAACAATTGTTAATCTAATCTCAAATCGTGGTCGAGACTATCAATGAATTGGTAGCACGCCCGATAAGGATTTTAACATTTATTTTGCTAAAATTTATAAACTTTATAAGATGTAAAAGGAGTTATAATATTTTTTCATCCATTGATCTACCCAAATTCTACGAACCCTAGCAAGCGCAGAATTACTCATGCATGTTTTGAGAAGAAGAAGAAAGGATAGAGAAGGAAATCATAATGCAGAATTTAAATGCATAATGTAAATGCAAAATAATTAAGCAAATGATCTACCTTTATTAATCAACGTTACAAGTACAAATCTTTCGAATTTAGATTACAAGAAGAAGTTTCTCTCGATCTCTGCCTCATAGGAAGTAGATGCTCCATCGAAATTCACGTCGAATCGTCGACCTGTCGTGGATCTCTTGTTCTTGACGGTGATTTGTTTCGTGTTAAAGGTGATGATTTTTAACTTTAGCCCTCGGTTCTTTATATAGCCCCTAAATCAGAAATCCTATATCTCATAGGTTAAGATATGCAATCACGATCCAACTCCTAAATTTTCAGATCCTACGGCCATTAAATGGCCGCGGATCCGCCGCGGATTGTGCCTATTGGCTGCAGAAGGGCGACGGTTTGGGGAGATAAGGGTTCTAAATTTCAGGTGCTCTCTCATGTTGACACGTGGAGATTTCTTCAATGCCTGGATTCTTCAAATATTTCCTGAGTCTATGCCAGTATTGATTCTATGATTTTATTGGCAGATTTTGATCCCGACATCTCGAATATCTCGATCTCCCGATCCGAGCTAAATCTGTACAATATCTCCATGAATAATATTAGTAATATTTGTTAAATTAAAAATAGTATTTTAATCTTTTTATATGGTAATAAATATTTAAGAAATTCGATTAAGATTATTTGATATGATATGCATAATAAAAATATTATATAAATATTATATGCATATATTTTCCTTTATAATGTTAATTATAATATATAAACATATGATAAAGAGTGACTTTGCAGATAAACCCACATATGTTCTATTTTTATAATAAAAACCTTTAAATATTTAAGAAAAATAAGGAAAATGTTATATCAAAAGTGTAATATTTTCGACTGAACAACATTTTATTATGTCGCGAATACATAATGATAAACCCCGTAAGATTTTTGCTTGAATACCAGAGTTATCAGGGCGATCATACTTGTGAGGGCTTTATAGTCCATAAGCACTCCTTTAAGTGTCCATAGTTGTGGGAGTATTGAGACAAGGCATCGATATTCCAGAGTAGACTAGTGTATACATTTCTTGACCCCGACGAGGGACGGTGGAAGGTCTTATAGCCATTGGTGTGTTGCACCTAAGATTGTATACAGGTGCTCACTGGAGGTGAGTACACCGGATAGACTCGTCGAGATTTTCTAGATGGTACTATACCTATCATCAGATAGCAGTTCTCATGTGACATGAGTACAAATAGTCTGTTGACCTGTGATTGTCATATGTCTCGTATGAGTTCCAACTGTACTTTGATTACTATCCTACCATAGCTCTACTGAGTCGTGCAAACATGTTTTAGTTGGGTACAGTCCCGATCCATATGGAGGCAGTGAACAATCGTCAGGGATTCGTCTCTCCTGGTATAGAGAGTCGATATCGCGCTGTGTTCGGTTGGCTATCACCATAAATCCATGGGCAGGGTGGATGAGATTTACTGATTGTAGATCAGTAGTTTTTCGGTAGGTGATGAGCTTCACACCGACATGACTTATCGTGTTATTAGGGGTCTGACTTTATCCACCCCCTAGACCCGGTATACGAACCTTAGACTAAGATACCAGACTGTACAGAGATTTTCACATACAGGCTCTGTAGAGATATAGATGAGTTTGCTTATCGACCTTCCTTTCGTTCAATACCTGGGTAGCTGTTATATACAGTTAGTACTGCTGACGTGCTTGTGGTTAAACCCACTGCCAGCGTTTTGTCAAGTCTTTAGGGTCCCACATAAAGGGTTTCCCGGTTTAGGCGAAACGATATAGTACGTGTGTATTTTGATACACACTAAGGTTCGATTAAATACGTGTATTTAGTGCATGTAATTTAATCGTTTTGATAATACCGGCAGCTTTGAAAGATAGCCGGATCAATGTGAGCTAGTATTATATATCTCTCGTTATATCTCTTTTGGTATTCGTATTTTTATACAAATACGGTATTTGTATTTTGACATAAATACGGTATTTATATGAATATGACTATTTGTATAAATACGGGTATTCGTATCTTTATACGAATACGGGTATTCGTATCTTTATACGAATACGGTATTCATATTTTGATAAGAATACGGATATATGTATTTTGATACATACTTAGTTTATGTGTGTGTGTATTGATACACACATCCTTTTCTTTTGTATTGGAAGTTTGGAGTTGTGTGCGGGCCCATGACTCATGAGATGACTCATGTGGCGAGCCACACAAAGTTTTCATAACTCCATTTTGGATAAGAGAGAAGAGAAAAGAGAACGGCTAATGATATTTTTTCATACACTCATTCTTCTTCTTCTTTTCTTCTCTTTTGAGCTCCCATTTTGAGAGGAAAAATTGCAAAGAGAGAAACTTGAGATTACCACCTCTACATCATTCTCACAAACAATTCTTAGCAATTTTTGTTTGTGAGTTGCTTCACTTAGTTTTTAGATGTGAAGCTAAAGCTCGATTCGGGTTCCCTCGGGTGGATCATCTTCAAAAAGGAAGACCGGCAACCAAGCCCGTTCCCGACGACTTTGGAACCAAGCTAGAATCCATGGAGCGGTGTAGGGGTATTCCGCAATTGCACAGACACGCTACAAAGGTATCTAGTCCCCTAATCTTATATGTTTAAGTAATCTAGTTAGTGCTTGGTATCGATTCTAGGGTATAGGTCGCTAGTGCTCGGTTTAAATTTTTGTTTTTGCTTTCGCTTCCGTCTTCGCTGCAAGTTTTACAGCTCGAACACCAGGGTCCTTACATTTATAACCGAACACACTAGGAAATTTAAAGGGACCCTTGAGGGTCTGGAGCGGGATCGAGAGGGTTGGTTAGGGCTTGCGAGGGTTGTGGTGGAGGGAGAAGAGGCAACGGGGCGGTGGATAGGGAAATTAGGGTTAGGGTTTTAGGAAATATGTTTTTCCTCTTGATTATTTTCAAAGCTCTGATACCATGAAGATAATCAAGAGGAAAATATTTATTGGCTTAAAAAATTATGAGTCTCTACATACAAATATATATAGAGGGTCATAGACCACCTCTACAATAATAGCTGATGTGGGACTAAAACTACTAATTAATTATATATCTAATAACTAATTATATTCATAACATTCTAAAAAGAAGTTGGAGCTTGGGTTGGGTTTTTGCACCGTGGATCATCTTCGGTGAAGAGGTCGACCACTAAGCTTGTTCTGGATTTGCAAAGAACCTAGCATGGGTCTTCCAGTAGAGAGTGGACACACTACAAAGGTTGTAACCCCCTAACCCCTTGCTTTTCTTCTCTTGTTTTTGTGCAAATGCAAGCAAACGGATGATTTTTGGGTTTGTAATTGGTGTTATGTTTAAAAATTTTGTTTTATGTTTCTACCGCGGCTCGTAAGTGTTGCAACCCTAGTACCGATTGCCAACTTTTGGATATAGTGCTCTCAAGGCAATTATTGTAATTGCATAAATACTATTATGGTAATTTCAAGAAGGTAATTATGGTAATTGAAAGAGGACCTATACAGGTAGAACAGTCTCGCTCGAGATGATAGTATATTATTTGCTTTGTCTTTATCATTCTTGTGTATACGTTTTACTTGCTATTATGTGTCGTTAATACATAATGAAAAGGCCAGTAGGATCCTTGCTTGACTACCAGTATTATGATGGAGATCATACTTGTGAGAGCTGGGTAGTTCATAAGCACATCCTTAAATGTTTCTAGTCGTGGGAGTATTGAGATTGGGCATCGATATTCCAGACTAGACTAGTGTAGACGTTTCTTGACCCCAACGAGGGGTGATGGCCGGTCTCATAGCCATTGGTGTTTGATACCAAAGCTTTTAAACAATTTCTCATTAGAGAATGAGTACACCGAAAGGTGTTCATTAGAGAATGAGTTACACCGAATGGACTCGCCGAGAACTCCTAAATGGTATTATACCTAACGCCAGATAGAAGTTTTCTGGTGACATGTGTACATGGTAGTTTGTAGACCTGAGATCGTCATTTTTCTCGTATGAGTTCTCACTGTACTTAGATTACTAGCCTACCACGGTTCTACTGAGTCGTGCAAATAGGTTTTAGATGGATACAGTCCTAAGCTACATGGAGGAAGTGAGCGATTGGAAGGGATTCATCTCTCCCGGTATAGGGAGTTGATGTCACACAGTATTCGGTTGGCTATCACCATAAGTCCTTGGTCAGGGAGGATGAGATTTACTGATAGGAGAACAGTAGTTTCTCGGTTGATCATGAGCTGGATATCGGCATGACTTATCAGTTTATTAGGAGTTTAACAATTTCTACCCCTAGACCCGGCATGCGACACTCTCAGACGAAGAGTCCGGACTATACAAAGATTGTCACTTATAGGCTCAGTAGGGTATAGATAGACTTGATTTTCGATCTCCCTTTCGGCAGATACCTGGTTAGCCGTTACGTACAGCTAGTGCCATTGACGTGCTTGTGGTTATGAATTTTATCCAGTTACTCACTATCGGCGTATTGTCGAGTTTTTAGAGTCCCACACGGAGGGTTTTCCTGGTTCAGGCAAAACGATATAGAGGCTGTATGTTGATACATGCAGGAGTCAGATTAAATACGTGTATTGGGTATATGGACTTTAGTCGGATGCTTGATAATATTAGTCGGCTTGTGTTTAATCCGGGTTATTAAATCATGTAATGATTTAATAATATTCATATATATATTTTGATATATATATATATTATAGTATTATGTTCACTTTCTATTTTCTATCTCTTGGCTATTCGTATTTTTATACGGATACGCGTATGTTCCCTTATAAAAAGAGGGGGAGAAAAGAATGAAGAAAATAATTCCCACAGTTTGGGCCCGTGAGCGCTTATATGCAGAGAATAAACAATCAAAAGAGGGAAAACTGGCCTCACGTGTTAAATACGTGAGCGTTCATATGCAAAGCATATAAGCGCTGAGAATAAACAATCAAAATAGGGCCAAACTGGCCTCACATGTTAAACACGTAAGCGCTTATATACAAAGCATATAAACGCTGAGAATAAACAACCAAAAGAAAGAAAACTAGCACCACGTGTTAAACACGTGAGCGCTCATATTCAAAGCATATGAGCGCTAAATATAAGCAGATTAAAACCCACACTGGGGACACGTGTTAAACACGCGAGAATATATTTTTTATCTTCTCATAGAATTAAATTCTATATAGAGAACCGTCAGATCAAAGATCCAATAGTGATTAAAAATCATCGAATATAGAATTAAATTCTATTGGGGGAAAATATCTCCCTGATCTTTCTAAATGACAAAGATATTTTCTGTTAAACAGAAAGCTGTTGATCAAAGATCCAATGAGATGGGAAAATATTTTCCTATATCTTTCTAAACAAAGAAAGATGTGCTCTGTTAAACAGAAAACCCTTGGATTAAAAACCCAATTGTGATTAAAAAATCACCGTATGACAGAATTAAATTCTATATATGGGAAAATATATCCCTAATCTTGGTAAAAACAAGAATATATATATTCTGTAAAACAGAAATTCACTGGATCAAAAATCCAACGGTAGATAAAATCTCCCAAACAATTTTTGAGGCAAATTAAATCAACTAGTATCTCTTAAATGAGAGATTTTCTCAAACTAATTAACAATTTTCCTATCCTATATAAAGGATCCGAGACTTCAAGTTTTATATCGAGAATCGACCCCATAAGCTTCTCTAAAAAAAAACCGAGAATTTAATTCTTCTCGAAGAAGAGGATTCCTTCTCTCTCAAACCCTAGGTAAAGAAAAGCAGAGATAAACACATCTCTTTTGCCTGGTATAAATAAAAAGGAAAAACAAGGGTTTAAGCCTTCTTAAAAAGAACTTAGTTCTTTCTCTGGGTCTGAGATTCGTAAGACAGATCTTCTCACAAGTTGAGAATTTAATTCTCATCGGGAGATTCTGTTCTTCAGACTCAAAATCTAGGGAAAAAGGACTAGATAAAAAGAAAAGAGAGAAAAGAGACAGATTCTAGGAATTTAATTCCTTCAAAAATAATAATAGGGTTTAACCCTACATAAAGAACTTAGTTCTTATAAAAAAATGAGAATTTAGTTCTTAAATAATATCGATCCTAGATCTTCAAAATATAGATCTTGGTGATCATTAATGACCAAAACACCATGAAACAGCAGTTAAATTTCTATAAAAAGAGGTTAAATCTATAAAGGAATACAGTGCCTCACGTGAAATACATATAAACTCTCATAAAAGAGAAGCTCAACGCCTCACGTGTTTCCTACGTGAGCGCTCAACAAAGAAAAGAGCACAGTGTCTCACGTATTTCCTAAGTGAGCGCCCAAAAACATTAACTCGGTGCCTCATATGCTTCTCACGTGAGCGCCCATAGGTGAAGAATCAGCGCCTCACGTGAAACACACGTGGGCGCTGCATAAAAGTTCTGAGCTTTATATATATGTGGTCAAAATGGCTAAGTACTTAACGCTGATTGGGTAATGTCTATGTCTGAGCGCCTCATGTGCTTTCCACGTGAGCGCCAGAGCCACAAATAAGTGCTTACCACATCTGAATAAAGAGAGAAAGCCCAAGACCGAGCAAACATAGCCACAAACAAGTGCTTAGCACTTCTGAATAAAAGGAAAAAGACTGAGCAGATCGAGCCCAAATTGGCTAAGTCTCTTTGAAGTTGATTGCAGCTGAGCCCAAATTCTTTGTTGTTGGATCTTAAATAAATTTAATGATCATGAAAATATTGCTAAGTTGACCTTAGTCTCAAATAAGACTAACGTATCCTTAGTTAAAATAAATTAAGCCAAAATGCTCACACACACACACACACACACACACACACACACACACACATATAAGTCGATCTTCAAAACAGATTAACGATCCTTAAATGAAACAAAACATCTTGAACTAAGGGAATGCATACAACCCAAGTTTAATCCCCAAATCTAAAATATACAAATTTGGACTAATCCGTGCCCTACAGGTGACGACATAAAATAGTCTCCGTATACAATCCACGGGTAACCATAACAAAAAAAATAACATGACATGAAGTGACTTACCGGAGAAGGAGAAAGTTGTTATCGTAATGCAATAATTTAATTAACAGCAGGGTTTGCGCCTGCAGGGAAATGCGTCCCCACAATCAAAAACCCCTCAAAAATGTGGGGAATATGATGAAGTCTGCTACATCAGTCGCATCTGTCCAAACTTCCGATATATGGTGCCATAAATCAACTTGGTATCTTCGGAGAGGTGGGTGGATATATCTAAATAGCATCTGCCCCCAAATTCAGGTCAGACTTCCTCCACGTCTCAGTCCGGTCTTCGGCGGTAAATAGATTCTGGCACCCCTGGTGGGACCTCTTGCTATTTCCACTCTACACTTCGTGTGTCATGATCGCGAACAAAATAGTGGTTCGCTATATATTAGTTTCCCCTGGATTCGAGATACTAAAACTTGGTGCCTCGCTTCTATGTAAAGTCAATGGCTTCACACCGCACTACTTGCAACAACTCCCTCCCCATCCCAACTGGAGGAGTGATGTACGGGCCTAACGCGGCCTCTATTTTCTCAATGCTGGTAGAGCGGGTCACACGGGCCACTACCGAGCTTTTCTTCGGGACCATACTCCCTCCTGTGAACTTCGGCACCTCAACGCCACAAGAAGAAGCTCCCAGAAGTTAGGTCTTTGATCGTTTAACAAACTTCGTAACTCTTATTAGCAAGCCATCCAAATCTGATGTCACGGTCTTCAACAAGATGAGCAAGAACTCAAGCGGGCCCGTAAAGAAGCTCATGATACCTGAAGGAGCCACCCCAAAACGGTTAGCCTTCCATGTTCCTTCTACAGGTGAAGTCAGCAAAAGTGCTTCCCCTCCCAAACGGTTGGTCTTTGAAAGATTAGCCAACTCCTCCCCAACTCCAACAAAGGCGTTGGTTTTCAACAAGATGACGCCAACCGAAACTCCTGAGCAACGCAGGGGACATGACGAAGATGCCTCTAAAACTGAGGCAATTCCCACTCCAAGGCATGCTTGACGTCGCCACTAGCGCCGAGTGAGAGAAGCTAGGGGAAACTCTCCCTCTGGGCTCACCCCACCAGCTCCTGTGGTGGATATCAACGCTGTTGTTCCAACTGAGAATAGCTTTGACCCGCTCAAGAGGGTATGCAAGAACTCCTCGATGGCGGTACTAAAGAAATCACCTCCACCGGCAGAGTCCCCAATACAAAAACAATTGGAGCAGCCTCATCAACGGCTTTCCTCACAGATCCATGGAGTCTGGCGAAAAATCCAAGACTCTGCGCTTGATGACAATTACTCTCGTCGACCCAAGAAATCTAAGGGCCGACAAGAAAAAGACCGCTCCTCCGCTATACAATAGGGGACCCTTCCTAAACAGGCGCCTATCACAATGTCTCCTTCAGCTTCTAACTCTCATAAAGAAACGAGGCCAGAGAAAATTCCACTGCCAGCGGCAAAATCCAATGGAGAAAGATCTAAACACCCCAGGTCTGGGGGCATAACAATACATACGGTCTATATGGCCTTAGGAAAGGAAGAAAGACGTGCCTCGGTGAGTTACCGACCGCAAACTCGGTCGTTGACGAAGGCTCAGCAGTAGCAGCAAAAGCTCCAAGAAATGCTGATCAAAATGCCAGCGCTTACCAGAAAAAAGAAGGTCCGGACAAAGAAGTCGAGCAGCGTCAAGAACAAGAGACTGATACAGAGTTCTTGCGAAGAGTGCTGGAAAGAAAAGATAAGGAAGCTGCAGAGCAAGATGCTAACATCAAGCAGATGGCTCTTCTATTCCAAGACATGGTGGGAATGATGATCCAACCGAAACCCCCGGCCGAAAATCCATCAATAGTTATCGAGGATGACATAGGGGAAACATAAAACCCTCTTCCGGCCTTATCAGCTGCCAAGGAAGAAACCATCTCCTAGGCAATCCTGGATGACTATATCGCTCAGCAAATAAGAGCTCACCAGGCTAGTGAATCCGCCGGCCAACTCGTCAGCACCGGGCGACCATATCCGGCTTGATATGACCAAATCAAGTACCTGCCAGGATATACAATCCCTAAGTTCCATGTCTACAAAGGAACGGAAAATCCTTACCAGCTTGTCGCATAATTCAAAGCACTATGCGGCAATACTGGAGGTGACGACAAACTGTTGTTTCGCCAATTTGTCGGAAGTTTGTCAGAGACAGCCTTTGAATGGTACTCGAAGCTCCCAAATGACTTCGTGAAAACCTTCACAGAAATGGAACTGCTGTTCACGCAACGGTTCTCCAGCGCGAGCGAACGCACTCCGATCATAAAATTAATCAATGCCTGGGTAAAGCCGGGAGAAACTTGGGCCCAATACGTGATCCAGTGGCGGAACATGTGGTCTAAGTGCGAACAACGCATTGAAAAGTCTCCTGCCGTGGGCATGTTCATCGAGACCCTCGATCCTCAATCGACTGTGTCCCAGTTCATGACATTCTTCAAACCCACCACATTCTAGGCACTGATAGATAAGTTGGCCCAAATGGATCAGATGGGCCATGGGTCTTCTTCCTCAAGTAAGGACCCTCGAAATAATAAGGGTGAAGGGAAAGCGGCCTTCATTGCCAATACACAACAACAGCCGAGTGGCCCAAAACCGGCTGCTCGCCAAAACAACGTGCGTCCGCGCCCGTCCATGGAAGAAAGGCTAGGGCATGCCTACTCGTTCCCTCACGACAAGATGAGAAGACTGTTTAAACTGGAAATGCATAATAAGCTCATCACATCACCAGACCCATGGTGTCCAGCGCAACCTGGCGATGTCAACAACCCCAATTACTGCTCCTATCATAGAATAGTGAGCTACCCAATTGTGGATTGCTACATCTTCAAAAATTGGGTTGAAGACCAGTACCAGCAGAGAAAATTCGCATTGTCTGATAACTGGAGGCTAAACCCGCCCCAAAAGCACGCTTCCAAAATGGTAGACGCACAGGGGGCATCATGCTCACTCATGGAAGAAGCTCCATGAGAAGTAGTCCTTTCAACAAAAACTAAAACAAGGATGAAGGATCTTCAGGCATGTCCGGCAGTCAGGTGGAAAAGCCCACTTGAATATGAAATAATCAAAGGGATGCTAAAAGCCTGTCCCATGCCGAAAACCACCGATAAGGGAAAAAACCCCAAGTTAAGCCTTCAAAGTCTTCTAAGAAGACCAAAAAAACCGTGCAGCCTGCCGAGTATGACGACAAGCGCACAGAGCTTCAGAAATACATAGACGCACTGGAAGAATATAACCAGAAGGCGAGGACACTGGTCACACTCGAAGAATTCCTCAAGCATATTCTTGAGGACGGTAACAATGATGAAGGAAATGACTCATCAGAAGAAGCGAAAGACTATGTGGCAAGTTGCCACATGGTCTCCCATTCATCGTTATATAGCAAAGAAACCCCCTCGGCGTCAGAAGATGATGTGGAGGAACTGGGGGCAGAATCGGCGCTAAATTCCCCGAATCTGCCAAAAGAAGACCCAATTAAGAGACTTTTAAACGAAGCCTTTCAAAAAAGCATAGACGACCGAGAACGCGAAATGACCATATACGAAAAGACTAAGCATTAGCGTCTGAATAAAGAAGCCATGGTGAGAACGAGTCATAAAGCGCTTCGACCAAACTAAAGAAAATAAGAGCAGGATCAAAACTGAGAAGCGGTTTGCCAAAGCATTATCACTGGGGACGAAGATACCACCTCTCATGAGGTACACTCCTGGAGTCCCATGCTTCGACGGAGAAGAATCACATCCAAAATATTGTCTCTATCATCGAAGGGTCGCTCACCACATCGAGGAATGCAACACCTTCAAGAAGTGGTGACATGGATATGTTGCTTATCGAAAACACTTCAAGAAGGAGAAGCAAAAAACTCGCACTTGTCAACGACAAAGTGGCGAGACGAAAACGCATAAAGAAACAACCGGCAACTGTCATATGGTTGGTACCAGTTCGGGAAGGGAAAAACCTCAAGTTCTCACCTTCGGAGGAGATTCCGAGGATGAGACACCCCTCAACCCTCTTTTTGAAGACCCCACTTCCCAAAAATAAGAGGAGGAGAAGAACTGCGAGAATATTCAGCTGCGTAACCGTACGCTGCTTGAAAAGAACCTCGGGCTTGCAAACAAAGGTTCGAAGGAAAAAAACAATGGGAAAGGGAAAATGCCCGAAAAAATCGTCCTCGATGAAGAAGTGGTAAAAGAGATCGCCGCAAACGACCCGCCTAAGAAAAATAAGGTGGATTACAACTTCCTAGCACATCTAAGGAAAATACCCTCGCAGCTAAGCATATTGGATGCTCTCCTCCTGTCCAAAGAGACACGAGATTCCCTGATCAAGGCATTACAAGAGCCTGATCGGTTCCAAACTTTCCTCACATAAAAGGAGATGAAAAATGAACTAGCAGAGGTCCACATGGCTAATATACATTCAGCGATGAAGATCTACTTCTCGGTACATGTGAACATAATCGCCCGTTATACATCACCGAGTACTACCACGATATCAAGATAGGGAAAATCCTTGTCGACAACTGATCTTCCGTTAACCTTCTCAATGTTAGAGTGCTGAAGGAAATTTGCATGAATGTTAAGCACATTGCCCGAGATAAAATTACTATCTCCGGGTTCGACTCACAGTCGTCACAGACACTTGGGTCCGTAATAATGACGCTACGCTTCGGTCTGCTCATCACCGACATCAAATTTCTTGTTATTGATACCAAGACTTGCTATAACGTTTTGCTCGGCAGGACTTGGTTACACGAGTACAACATCATCATTTCTACATAATATCAATGTATGAAGTATTTTAAGGATGGCTCAGAGCACACCATCACGGGTGAGCTAAATCTGTTCTCCGTAAACGAAGTCCGGAAATACGAAGACGCAAAGTACTTTCTGCCAGACTTTGAGGATACTGAAAGGTGTCACAGGCCAGAGAGTAAACAAAAATCTGTCGCCACTATCCCGATCTTTAGGAGCGATACCGAGAAATAAGAAGAAATAGTCTACTCGAGGCAACCCCAAAAAGAAAACAATAAGCCTGGACCATCTACCCCGATCCTGGTCTTTGGCAACAATTCCGAGGATGAAACTAATGCAATGTTCTCCATTCGCCCGTTAATACAAACTCTCACCGAAATTGATCAAAGTCTACAAGTTACAATGGCTCCGCCTTGACACTATAGGGAACTTGATGCGCTCAATACATACAGCGTACAAGAACTGTAAACTTTCTACGTACCTCCTAGGCGAAGAGGTGAATAGGTGATCCTCTTATACAAATCGACGGAGACCAAAGTAGAAAAAGAAGTCTGGCATGGTCCCAATTTTGCACTTGACAACCTTCAACCCATTCTTCTGCCAAGATACTACGCGGAGGGATTGAAAGAGCTGTTAAAACGCTAAGGCGTACCTTTTAAACAAACGATTCGACAAGCCCAATTTTACAAAAAGATTTGGGATACTCCTGGGACTCGTCGAAAGAAGCCCAACGGGAAGATGGAGACAACTAGGCTGGGATACGTTCGGTCCAAGAAACGGAAGCAAATCTATAGTTGCTACATTGTAAAAAGCTCTAGTGAAGAGGAAAACGCTCTTCCAAGTAATCATGATGTCGAATCGGAGTGAGATCCCGCTTTGAAAATGATAAGTACGTCGCTCGAAGAACAAATCGACAAGCTAATAAAAGAAGCTTGTCAAATGAGCCGAGACAATCATAGCCGCGAAATGGACATATATGAAAGGGCCAAGACACAGCGTCTCGGTCGACAATATATAGAGGAAATATACCGTAACGCTCTTCATCCCCAGCCCGCTATGTGTTCTCGCGAAAGGGGAAAATCCTGAAATGGGGGTAAAAATAGGGCAATGAACACAAACAACGTTTGAAGACAACAAAATGGGTCCAAGATGCCATTCAATCGAGAAAAGCTTGATTGGAGCCCTTCCTTTATAAAGAAGATGGGTCGGGAATACTCTTTCCCGTAGGACAAGATAGGGAAAATATTCAACCTTCTCATGAAGCACTAAACGATCATGCTTGTTAAGTCTCGGCACCCCGAACAAATAAATAAGGTTCGTCACCCAGATTATTGCTCCTATCACCGAGCAGTAGGTCATCCTTTGAAGACTGCTTCATGTTTAAGGACTGGATAGAGGACCAGTATCAACAAGGTATGTTTATGTTATTCGACAGTTGGAAGATAACCCCGCCACAAAAGCATCAGCCAAAAAGAACCTATATTGTCAGGATAGCACCATCTCGACCGCGAGAGTGGAAGCGAACTCATACCTTCCATATAATAACAATCTCAAAAGAGGGAGGGCATGAGAGTAAGAATGACCTCTTCAGGTGCTTCGCAAATGAAGACGAGGACGAAAAGTTTCCAACAGCACCAAAACAGATGGAAGATGGGATACACACCACGGCGGACAACCTAAGAAAAATTGACTTAGGAACAGAAAATGATCCAAGGCCGACGTTCGTCAGTGAGCTATTATCTGAAAAACAGGTAGCCACGTTAAAAGACATGCTCAAGCAGTATAAAGACCGCTTTACATGGAATTATTCTGAAATGCTGGGTCTAGATCCAAAAGTAGCGGTACATAAACTGGCCATATCGCCAGACATAAAGCCAGTCAAACAGGCTCCAAGAAGGATGCGGCTTGAATTTGAGATGAGTATCAACGCTGAAGTCCAGAACTAATCGACTCCGGCTTTGTCTAAGAGGTTCAATATCCTAACTGAATCGCTAATATCGTTCCGATGATGATGAAAAATGGGACAGTTCGCATCTGCGTGGACTTTCGGGACTTCAACAAAGCATGCCCGAATGATGACTTTCCAGTACCCATTATCGAACTGATGATCGATAACACGTCCACTCACGAAGTCTTCTCCTTTATGGATGGATCCTCAGGATACAATCAAATAAAAATGGATCCTGAAGACTTAAAGCACACTGCTTTCTGGACCGCGTTGGGCATATTCTGCTATAAAGTGACGCCCTTCGGTTTGAAGAACGCCGGCGCTACCTACCAGAGGGCCATGACAAAAATCTTTGATGACCTCATACACGAGATTGTCGAATGCTACATTGACGACCTTATGGTGAAGATCAAATCTCATGAGGAATATTAGGAACATCTAAAAATAGTGTTCTAACGTCTTCGGAAGTATAATCTGAAAACGAACCCTATAAAATGCGCGTTTGGAATTTCCTCAGGCAAATTCCTGGGATTCATCATTCGTCATCAAGGCATCGAAATCTATCTCTCAAAAATCAAGGCGATTATGGAAATGCCCACGCCAAGAACCCTCAAACAACTGCGGTCTCTCAAAGGAAAGCTCGCGTATACCCAGCAGTTCATAGCTAACCTCTCCGGAAAATGCTGTCCCTACAGTCATTTGATGAAGAAAGGGACCCCGTTCGTCTGGGATCAGAAGTGCAAAAATGCACTAGACGAAATCAAACAATACCTGCAAAATCTGCTGGTATTAGCCGCTCCGATTAAGGGAAAACCTCTTATCCTATACACAACGACCCTTGAGCGTTCTCTAGACGCATTGTGGGCAAATAAGAACGATCAAGAAAAAGAGAAAGCTTTGTACTATTTAAGTCGAGTTCTCATGGAGGCAGAAAACAACTATTCCCCCATCGAAAAGTATTGCTTAGCGATGATCTTCGCAATAACGAAGCTTAGATATTATGCCTTGGCACATAAGGTCCACCTTATATCGAAGGTGGATCCTCTGAAATATCAAATGTCAAAGGCCATATTGACAGGAAGGCTTTCCAAATGGTCCCTCATTGTGATGGAGTTCTCGATAATGTATCAACCCCTCAAAACAGTGAAAGGACAGGCCATCGCCGACTTTCTAGCGGAACATCCGATACCAGCCGACTCTTCCCTAAATTGCGAGTTGCTGGATGAACACGCGTTCGATGCAATCGAAGAAGAGAAAGAAGAAAATGATTCCCAATGAGAACTCTACTTCGATGGAGCATCTTTTATGAAGCGGCGAAAGCAGAACACCCACATAATCAAAACCGGGGTGGGTCATATCTTCATGACCCCGCAAGGAGGAATATTCCGTTACACCCTCTCCTTAACGGAGCCAAGAACTAACAATGAAGCGGAATATGATGCTTTAATAGCCGGTCTTGAGACCGCTATCGATATAGGAATCAAAGACCTCCTCATATATGGAGACTCCTAGCTGACCGTTAGTCAAGTAAACGACGATTATCAAACATGCAAGCCAGAGCTGATAAGGTATGGCGAAAGAATGCAGCAACTGTTAACACATATCTCTTCCTATATCCTGAAAAGCATACCGCGAGCGGAAAGCAGTAAGGCGGATGCGCTAGCCAAATTGTCTATGGAATTGGCCGATGAAGACCTCGATGACATAAGGATTATTGTGCAAAGTCGCACGGTCCTCGTTCCAACAGATATAACTTCGGAAGACCTGATAGAGCCATCCGAAGGAAAAGAAACGACCGAACAAGTATCCCTTCAAATAGAGGATGAAGAAAAGGTCAAGGACTATAGGGAAGTCTTCATAGACTACTTCAAGTCCTAAAGAACGCCCGAAAATGCGTCGTCTAGATATCAGCTCATGAAACGAGCTTTGTCATTTGCCTTCGTCAATGATACTCTATATAGGAGATCTTTTGACTACCTATAGCTAAGGTGCCTAGGACCGGAGGACGCAAGGAAAGTCTTCCAAGAAATGACGGACTCTGCGGCTCCCATCAGGAGGGTATAAAGATGAAGCTGAAAATAAAAAGAATGGGTTACTATTGGCCTATGATGATTCAGGACTGCCTCGAATGTGCGAAGCGGTGTCACTCGTGCCAAATTCATGGAGACTTCATACATCAGCACCCAAATCCGCTTCACCCGACAGTGGTCAACTGGCCGTTCGAAATGTGGGGAATCGATATAATTGGCCCTATCGAACTGGCATCATCCAAAGGACACCGGTTTATACTGGCAACAATCGACTACTTCTCTAAAAAGGCAGAAGCCATACTGCTAAGAGAGGTGAAGACTGAGAATATCCTCCATTTCTTCATGACCCATGTCATATACCGGTTCAGGACTCCGTCACGGATAATCTCGGATAATGGGCCAGCTTACAGAAGCCACAAAATAAGTCGTTTCGCACAGCAGCACAAAATAGATTGGAGATACTTTTCAGTCTATAATCCACGGGCCAACGGTCTAGCTAAAGCTTTCAATAAGACCTTGACCAAGATTATAAGAAAGATGAAGTCCAGAAACAAAAAAAGACTGGCATGAAAGGCTGCATGAAGCTCTTTGGACGTACCGAACAACGTTCAAGACGGCCACGAATACAACATATTACGCACTGGTGTTCAACGCGGAAGCAGTACTCCCATTAGATATAAAACTCCCCTCTCTATGAGTAGCGATTCGATACGAGCTGAACGATGAAGAAAATGCTCATCTTAGGCTTGAGGAGCTCGACGTCCTTAATGAAACCCGCCAGATAACACAGCAGAACCTGGAAGCTTATAAGGCAAGGATGACACGGTCATATGAAAGATTGACCAGGCCGAGAACATTCCGCCAAGGCGAACTTATGTTAGTTGTCAAAAGACCGATGATTCCCAATCATGCAAAACGGGAAAAATTCGAGCCTAACTATGAAGGCCCGTATATTATAAACAAAGTCTACTAAAGTGGAGCCTACCTGCTCATGGATATGCATAGCGAAAGGCCATTCCGGCCAATAAACGACAGATTTCTCAAAAAGTACTACACTTGAAAAGTCATGACTTAGGTCAATGATAGATGACGACACTTGTGTTCGCTTGCTGTCTTCCTGAGTTAGAACTTTGAAAGTAGTACTAAAAGATGTTCATCCCAAAACATGGGAATGATGGACCGAGAAGTCCTTAAACTAATAATGGACGGAGAAGTCCTTAAACTAATAATGGACCGAAAAGTCCTTAAACTAAAAACTTGCCCCAAAACATGGCAATAATAGACCGAGACGTTCTTAAACTAGCGCATTCCCCCAAACATGGGAATAATGGACCGAAACATTTCTAAACTAATAATGGACCGAAACGTTCCTAAACTAATAATGGATCGAGATGTCCTTAAACTAATAATGGACCGAAAAGTCCTTAAACTAAATACTCTTCCTAAAATACGGCGATAATAGACCGTTAGGTCCTTAAATTTACATGTTTAGCCTTTTGGTAGATCCCGTTAGTTATATGTATGCCCAAGAGGTCATTATTGTACATATGATGTATATTATAATGGATGCTTGGACATATATAGAGAGGACTTTCTTGCTCGATATGATAGTATGCTATCTGGTTGCTCTTTATCTTAACATGTAGACTTGTATTGTGATACTGTCTTACTCTCACATGTTGATAAAACCCTTAGAATGTGTACTTGACTACCAGGACTATGATAGAGATCATACTAGTGGGGCCAGGGTAGTCCACAAGTACATCCTTTAATTGTTCCTAGTCGAGGGTGTTTCGAGACAGGGCATCGATATTCCAGAGTAGACTAGCGTATACACTTCTTGATCCATATGATGGGCGATGGATGATCCCACATCCATTGGTTTTTGAAATCAAAAATGGTATACGGGTGCTCAGTGGAGACTGGGTACACTGAACGGACTTGCCGAGAACTCCTAGTTGGTATTATACCTATCGTCAGATAGCAGTTCTCTGCTGACACTGGTACAGGTTAGTCTGTAGACCCGAGATCGTCATAGAGTCTTGTGTGATTCCCACTGTGCTTTGATTTCCACCTTACCACGTTTAAGAGAACGTGCAAAATGGTGGATTTTGGGTACAGTCCTGAATTACATAGAGGCAATGAGCGATAGGAAGGGATTCGTCTCTCCCGGTATTGGGGGTTGATGTTGCGTTGTGCTCGATTGGCTATAACAGGAAGTCCCTGGCCAGGGCTGATATGGAGATTTACTGGTAAGTGTTATCAGTAGTTTCTCGACCCGTTATGAGCCTCACATCGGCACGACTTATCGGTTACTGGGATCTGACGTGTACCATCCTTAAACTAGATATGCGACATATCAGATGAAGAGACCGGACTGTACGGTAGTGTTACCGACATGCTTTACAGGAGTACGAGCAGGCTTGCTTGTTGATATTTTGATCACTCAATACCTGGGTAGCCGTTACGTCCAGCTAATACCGCCGACGGCTTGTGGGTGCTTGATATGATCATCACCTACTGCCGGCGTATTGACGAGTCTTTAGAGTCATACACAGAGATTTCCTGGCTCAGGCGAAACGAAGTAGGAGCACATATGTGATATTTGTGGGACCGAGATTAATACGAGTATGTGATACCGTATTCTATTCTTGCGATATGTGATATCGGTCGGTTATATGTGATATAGTCGGGTTATCGAATCAAGTGTTGATTCGATAAGTTGATACAAATAATATTAGTCAGTTGTATGTGATATAGCCGGATTATTGAATTAAGTGTTAGTTTAATAATTTAATGTATAATTATATATGTGATATTTTAATTTACATTAACTAATATTAGCTCACTTAAGCATTTTTTTATCTCACTTATGCATTTAATATATATATGATATATATTAATTGTGTTTCTTTTTGTGTCATGCTTGATGTCACATGTTACATGGGTGTATGAGACTCATACCATGCTTATGATAATGTAGGGTTTATTTATTTCAAGTAAATCAAAATTAGTTAGAAATTAGTCATATGGTTGGAGCTTGGTAGAACCTTGTGGAACCATTGACTTAGTCCACTAGTTTTGTTTTACATTAGATATTTATTAACCCAACCATTATCTAAACTCATGGTCAAGTCTCTACATGAGTTATATGAGATATTTCTCACCTATGGTTGCCATAATATTATTGGTTTCATCTTCTTCATCAACAAGAGTGAGCTCTCTAGGTTTTGTAGAGGTGAAAAAAATTGGTGAGAAAATTAATTCTAAAGTGAGCAAAATTCCTACTTCATCATCCTCTACTGGATTAGCCATTTAGTTTAGGGTGTTAGCTTCACTAATCCCTAATTAGTGAAGAGGTGGCTTGGGTTGGTGTCTCCTCGACGTAGATCATCTTCGGTCTCGAAGACTTCGTGCAAGCTTGTTCCTTTCATCTTGTGGAGCCATTCTAGAGTCCGGAAGATCACTACTTGGAGTGAAGGGACCACTACACGGAGCTATTGAAGTGAAGGACCGGTCTACAAAGGTTGTATTCCATGTTCACTTAGATATAAAGTTGTTTACATGTTGTATTGTCTAATTCTTTAGTTAAGATTCTAGGGTTAGGGTTGTTTAGCATGACAAATTTTTGAAAACGGCATGGATGATGCTTCTCGAAACCTTGCTGTCGTGCTAGGCATCCATACAGCCTATATTGACCATCGTATACAATCCACGGGCATAAACAATTCATAGCTCTCCCGTGTCCTATATGATGCGGTCCTTCAGAATAGATCGGGGCCTACAACTAATGGTGCGTTACCTTACGGGCTGCCTAAAATAATGGTATGTCCGCAAGTAAAATGGGCATGGATGAAAACCCTAAAGCGTGCCGTGAGTAAAAATAGCAGGACTACCGGCGAGCTAGTGAAAACCCGAAAGGACGCGAACTCATTAAAAAAAATTGCACTTGCAAAGTCCTCACGGCTTCGTGAGGAGAAAACACCCGTGTGAGATCCTTATGCCTCACAAAGGAGTAAAACACTTAGGAATCCATACGATTCCTAAGGAGAAAATGCACTTACGAGATGCTTATGACTCGTAAGGAGAATATACCTTATATAAGACCCTCACGGCTTATAGAATTTAAAAGACTTAGCTTACTGGGATCCAAACCTGTTCTTAAACCACCAAAACCCGATGGAATTTTTCTTCCCTACAAGTGGTCCAATATCGAATCTTGTATACAATCCACGGGTATAAATAAATATATTCCCCCACCAAGTCCCACCAAATATCCCTATATGGTGAACAACCACTTGTAAGTTCTCTCGAATTATAAGGAGAAAATACTCTTGTAAGATTCTTACGACTTATAAGAGAAAACACACTTAGAAATCCCCACGATTCTTAAGGAGAAAACACATCTATGAGATCTTCATGACTCATAGGGAGAAATACCTTTATGAGACCCTTACGGCTCATAAAATCAAAAGGCCTCAGTCGACAGGATCTTAACCCTGTTTGCTAAGACACCTTTGTTCAATTCGACAAAGGCAAATGATGATTCGCTCCTGACAATATCCCAGTTGTAGCGATGTTGATGCCTAAATAGGTATCAAATTTCAAGTCCTCTCACGGCAAATGATGATTCACTCCTGCCAATATCCCAGTTGTAGCGATGCTGATACCAAAATTGGTATCAAGACCTAAGTCCCGACTCGCAAAAAAATTAGCGAGCAAAAAAATGCATATAAAATATCCAAAATGATGGGGCAACTCGCAATAAAAATTAGCGAGCAAAAAATATATGTATATGAAACAGCCGAAATATTTAGGCAACTCGCAATAAAAATCAGCGAGCAAAAAATATATATGCATGTAAAATAGCCGAAATCTTTGGGCACCGTGAAAAATAGTCAAAATGATTGGGCAATTATGACTTTCGCAATATAAAAACTGAAAAGATAGAGCATCGCGAAAATAAATAAAAAATATATGTAATAAAATAAAAAAATTCTTCCCTGCAAGTAGTTCCATACCGATTCTTGTACACAATCCATGGGCACAAATAAAAGAAAGGGAACCATATTTTCCTACTATGCTGCGTCAAAATGGCTCCAAATTTCTATGGCAACATTTACAGCCTAGAGATCAACCCGATGTTCTTCTCATTCCAACAGGATGCAAACGCAACATCATCAAAACGACCCAAGGGTCAAAGCAAAGATGGAGTAATGACAAAACCCTAGCTCCAAGTCTTGACGGTATATATACAACCTAAAGACTATTTGGATGACCTTCTTACTCCAGCAAAGTACAGATATGATGTCAACAAGGACTCAATGGTCAAATAAAAGTGAAGTGACGGCAAAATCCTAGCTTCAGATTTTGATGGTAATATCTACAGCCTAGAAACCATCTTGACGTTCCTCCTCATTCCAGCAGGGTGCGGACGCAACTATCAAATAAATTCGGAGCAATGGCATATTTCTAGCTCCAGACCTTGATTGCGATACATACAGCATATAGATCACTCAGATGTTTACCCTACTCCAGCGAAGAATTGGCGTGATATCATCAAAGCAAAAACGAAGTGACGGCATATTCCTAACTTCTGGTCTTGATGGCAATACATATAAGGTCTAAAAACCATTGGAGATCATCTCACTTCAGAAGGGTGTGGTTATGACTCATCGGGGCTTCAAATTAAGCCTAATCTCAAGTAAAAAATGCCATGGCAAATACCTAACGCTTGTTCTTCCGACGGTTATACAGATACTGTAACATAAGAAGATTACTTAAAGACGTCTTGTTCAGCCTCAGAATGGATCAGAGACACGACAGTCACGGGGCTACTCGAATAGCAGCCTGAGAGGCTGCATATCGAGAAATACATCAACCAACGCGACGGTACGATGGACTTAAACCTAGTACCACAAACCTAACGGACTCTGTCATAAAAGAAACTCGGGTTATCTACATCCAACATTAGGGAGAGTTTGCCTGTAAACCTAAGGGAGGTAAACTAAAAATACTCCGAAATGAGTACATAAACTAGAAACTCCGAAATGAGTGAATAAACTAGAAACTCCGAAATGAGTAAATAAACTAGTGCACACCAGCTCAGGACAAATAAAAGACAGAGAGGTGCAAGCATAAAAAATAGATATATTTTATTCACAAATCAAAATGGGTGAAAGTTACAATAAAAAAGAAAGCCTAAGACGGTGGATGGTTCAACAAGCTAGCCAGATCCTTGTTTTTCCAACGGACTTCTGCCTCAAACTCTATCAGCGCCGCCAGCTGAGCTCCTGCCTGTTCCTGCTATTGTTGATACAAAGGGAATCGACGTTCAAACTCCTTTTCGGCAGTTTTGTGAGTTTCCACCATTTCTTTCGTAAAGGTGACAATCTGTCCAAAGCCACCAGTTCTGTGATAATTTCTTAGAGAACTCGCCAAATCTCATAGGCCCGAATAGCTTTAGCTGCAAACTGGGCTCGAAGATCCCCAAAGCCTTCGAGGCTAGCTCCTTCTCCAAAAATTTCCGATTGAGCCTTTTCTCACAGGATCGGAGGTTGGCAGCACACCTTTCAGTCCATTCATACTATCTAGCCTTCACAGATGAGATGTCCGAAGGAAGGCATCTACATTTAAGTTCATGAAGAGAAGTCTCCACTAGCCCGCAGTACTCAACTCAAGTACGCACCAGTGCCTTGTCATGATAGGTAACAAGGACGAACAAGAAAGCATTAGCTTCAACAGGAAATTCCTCTACAATGACTGAAGTGCCGGTGCGGAAATCTTCTATAATAGAGGCTAGTGAATGTAGACTCTACTTTGCCATCCTTTCAGACATATGTCTGGCGTAATGACCCATGGGCTCGCAAATATAGGACTCAAACGGGGTCAGGGTTGGCAGAATTGTGAGTATACAGAAAATGTCAGTCACATCTCCAAATGGGAAATAAGCAAAAAAAGAATACAGGGACTAAGGTGTCACTCACCCATGGCCACAGAAGGCAAATCTGAGAGATCCCTGGGCCCATCTAGAACCTCGACCTCTTCGTCAGCCTGCAAGACTGTGGTTTAAAACAGGGGCACGTCAGTATCCCTCTAGAAAATATAATACAGAAAGCAAAAGAATACCAACCATGTCCGGAAGAGAGGATGACAAGGTGGGAGGGTATCGCATGCAGGTCCGCCATATTATGTAGGCGCAAGAAGGTTTCTTCTGGGGAACAATCCACAATGGAGGATGCCGACTCCCGCAACTCTGGAAATACAAAAAAAGGGGTCAGCCATATTTAAAGATCGTTAAGTAAAAAAAAGAGTAAAATATAAGAATACCTTCAATACTTCGTCTATCCTGGACCGAAGGGGCGGCAGCATCGAGAATATCCTCTACGTCCTCTGCTACACCATTGGTGTTATTTACAGAGTCTGTAGTTGGTTTATGAACCTCCGCCGAAGGAATAAGAGCCATCACCGGAGTCTCTAAAACGCGCTCTGGGCTAGAAACTGCGCCCGCCACGGAAGGCCCTGTAAAAGAAAAATGTGTAAAGATGAATGCAATATGAGAGCAATACAAACTATTTACTAAAAAGGATTTGAAAAAAGTACATACCAATACGTCAAGAAGCCTGGAATATACCTTTTTCGAGCCGTTTCTCTATTCTTGTTAACCACGCTTGACGGCCTTCAATTGAAGATAGAGCTTTACCCGCTTTCAGAGCAGCCTCGTCTTCAGAAGTGGCTGGTATCGGTTGTTTAAAAGCCCCTTTTTCTGTCAGCGTTAAAGGGAATGCCAGTGATACAGCAGGAGCTAAATCAACATCACGGAACTCGAAGGGAGGAAAGCCTCCCTTCTTAGGGCGCACATTCTCGGTCTCATCCTGTGACCGCTTGAGAGCCTTGGCCAACTGAGCAGCCTCCTCGGTAAACATATCCGGAAAAAGGAGTCCGTCACCTGGTTCATGTGCAGGTATGGACTCATCATAAAAAAGAGGCTCAAGCTCGAGTAAGGCATCAATTAAACGCACAACAGATTTCTTCCTCTTTTTAGGGCCTGAGCTAGCACTCTAGAAGAACGTTTCCTTCCCCTAGGCACCTTTGGACGGCATTGCCCAATTTCATTTTCAGGATCCGACTCTGGTAACACCGTAGCTTGTGTAGTATTCGGAATTCCTATGCCAGGTTCAATGCGAACTAGCATACCGGCAGTACGGGAGGTCGATACCGTTCGAGAAACCTTCGGGATAACTACTGCGTCACTGCCTCTCAGAGGGGAACAAACGACCGATCATGGTTATAGTGGAACGTTGATGGCTGGGACAGGCACCGAGGCCCTGCGCTCGAAAATCATCCGTCTCTCCTCCATAATGATCTGACTTACCCTGTGACGATACCATCCCTTAAAAGGTCCTACAGGCCTCGGAATGTAATCAGGCTCGGGGATCATGAAGAGAGAGCTAGTGTTCAGACGCATAAAATGATGAATAGCATCACGGGCAATCTCCAGTGAGGAAGCAGGCTCGACCAAAAACGTCTCAAGGGGCATACCCTAGTTATAACCCAACTATTAGGCAAAACGATGTGGATTATATTGCATGAAGAGAGTGGCATCGTTCAGTCGAAACACCAAGTACCCTGGCCTGATCGAGTATAAGTGCATGATCTCCTTATGTTTCAGAGAAGGCGCTTCATTCTTCAACAAGTCAAAAAGCTGCTGAGTGGGCCCCGTTGGCATAAAAAGAACCCAATCGTTGAAAACCATGCCACCCTCATTGGAATACGGGTTGAGCAGCACGCATAAGACCCCAACTGAATCGGATCAGGAGCGGAAGCATTAACCAGTCTCATGATTCGTGGGAAATTATAGGACTCATAGAAATCAGGCCGCTGGTGCACAGCGAACGCACCTAATACATGCATCTCAATCCAAGACGTGAAGTAATGGAGAGAGAATTTCACGGTGTCCACACCCAGATTCAAAGTATTGGCCGCAGTACTCCAGCGATGATACAAGTGTGATAACCCTGCAACGCTAACAGCTAGTCGTGCTTTCTCAGGTATGCGGTGTGCGCGGTAGAAGACAGAGGCACTTATAAAACGTCGATGAATAGGCATTGCGAACCAGCTAAGCCAAAGATTGATGAAACCTACAAAAAAATGTTTCATCGTCTATGCCGGGAGTGGAGATCTCGTCAAAAGCCACGGTCGGTGTATTTGGAATATAAAATAGCGGCAAATCTTCCGTATTGGTCGGAAGTTTACCCAGGCCAAATCCGAAGGGATCTTTGACCTTTGCAAATTTCGAAGCCTTCTTGGATAGAACATCGCCACGAAGAAAGCGGGCGATAAAATCTTCAAAACTGACCCATTGCCCATTCAATGCCACAAACAGGCTCTCATAAATGCTCGGTGCTTTGATTAAACTTGGATGCTTGTGCTGAACGACATTCTCAGTTGTTAAGCCTTCTCGTATAGCTAGCACCGTAGTAAAATCGTACTTGTCTGGGGGTAGTAACTCCTCGTAATGTTCTCCCTTGATTGGTAGTCCAGAAATTTCTCGGAACTCCTCCAGCAAAATAGAAACTTCTCGATCCCCTAATAGAAACGTATGTGTGAGAAGATTCTATTGGTTTATAAAAGCCTTAACCCACCAGATGTGGAGAGCATGGTAGTAGAACACGACGCATACACCGCCTAGTACAGTCCAACTTTCTACAACCGCGAGCGTTGGGAGGAGAGAATATACCGAGCCCAAGAAAGGTACCCCACTGGATGCCACGGGGTGACGCCTATCTTATATACTTGCCCCCAGGGTCGAGCCTCGCTTTGGCATATCCGGCATCCAAAAATGTCGATAGCCACCAAGGGTTGATTGGGTATCCCCGTCGTCAATGGTTCAAGCCGACCCTCAGGAGTCCAGTAGCCGCCTCCACTATGTAAGCAATACACGGACGCTCTATGAATTGAATTGAGTGGATGGGTTCTGTTGGTACTCCACTAGTAAAGCTACGATGGCCCCTTATAATGTGACTGTACCAGATCCCTTATAAGAGAAGGCTCTTTTTGTCCTTGTCATATCTCCTAATCATAACCATTGCTTTCTTATCTGATGGTGACTGTGAGAAAGCGACTTCTAAACGAGTATAGGGGAAATAAGGAAGTGTAGCCATTATACCTGACAAAGAACAAAAGAACCATCAGCAAAAGGATGTGAGTTCATCTGGTGGAATTACAAACTCCAAAAATAGTGGACCCCACAAAATCAAAGTGGCGGCTCATCAATGATGATACATGTGCCCATTGTGAAAATTAAAAAGGATTCTCCTTAAATGAATAGTTCTCATTGAATGAACAGTGGAGTTAAAACTCCCAATATCCCTGAAAAGAAGATTCTTTTAAAAACAAGAACAAATTCAAATCTATGAAAAGGATATTAAAATCTTAAAAATCCTAAATATCCAAGAACAGTAAAAAGAAGTTAAAGGGAATAAAATTCCCAAAGTTTTTAAGAATCAAACCAGAGCTAAGCTCTGCCAAAAAAAAGGAATTAAATTCCCCCAAATGATGGGATTAAATCCCGGAAATCCCCATGTTAGTAAACTCAATGGAATCAAATTACAGAAAACTCATTTGTCAAGATTGACAATAGGGTAAAATCATAAGGAGAGAATCAACGATTCTCGTAGAATGTTCATTGACTCAAATCTTGATATGGACATCAAGATCCACGATCTACATTAAAAAGGTTCTTTTTTTAAGATCTCCAAGTGATCGATTCAAGAAAAGAGCTAAGCTCTGTCAAATATGTTAGTGGATTTAAAATCCAAAATAAAAAAATATCCGAAAGATGTTAAGAGCTAAGCTATGTTCGTAGTCCTCACCAAAAAAATTGGCAGAGTTTAACTCTGTTCAAAAGAATTTTGAAAGCAGGGATCTAAGTTCTGAAACGAGAATTAAATTCTCAAAGAAAGAAAATTCAGGGAAGAAGATGAAAAAACAGCAGTCATGTCAAAGGCCAAAGACCCCATTTATAGGACATGATGGGATCGGTTCGACTCCCCACTCCCCTAGGTGATCCAACGGTGGTAAAGATTGACATCGTTGCACTCACGTGTAAGTCACATGAGAGCAATGCTGGGGGAATTTGTTCCCTTATAAAAAGAGGGGGAAAGAAAGAAGAAAAAATTCACACAGTTTGGGTCTCACGTGTTAAACACATGAGCGCTTATATGCAAAGTATATAAGCGCTGAGAATAAACAACCAAATGAGGGAAAATTGGCCTCATATGTTAAACACGTGAGCGCTCATATGCAAAACATATAAGCGCTGAGAATAAACAAGCAAAAGAGGGCAAACCAGTCTCACGTGTTAAACATGTAAGCGCTCATATGCAAATTATATGAGCGTTAAATATAAGTAGATTAAAACCTACACTGGGATCACGTGTTAAACACGTGAGAACATACTTTTATCTTCTCATAGAATTAAATTCTATATAGAGAACCATCAGATCAAAGATCCAATGATGATTAAAAATCATCGAATATAGAATTAAATTCTATTTGGAGAAAATATCTCCCTTATCTTTCTAAATGAGAAAGATATTTTCTGTTAAACAGAAAGCTGTTGATCAAATATCAAATGAGATGGGAAAATATTTTCCTATATCTTTCTGAACAAAGAAAGATGCGCTCTGTTAAATAGAGATTTCTTGTATTAAAAACCCAATGGTGATTAAAAAATTACCGTATGACAGAATTAAATTATGTATATGGGAAAATATATCCCTAATCTTGTTAAAAATAAGAATATATATATTCTGTAAAACAAAAATTCATTGGATCAAAAATCCAACGGTGGATAAAATCCCCTGAACAATTTTTGAGGCAAATTAAATCAACTACTATCTCTTAAATTAGAGATTTTCTCAAACTAATTAACAATTTGCCTCTGCTATATAAAGGTTATTAGACTTCAAGTCTCATATCAAGAAACGACCCTATAAGCTTCTCTAAGAAAACCGAGAATTTAATTCTCCTCGAAAAAGAAGATTCCCCCTCTCTCAAACCCTAGGTAAAGAAAAGCAGAGATAAATATGTCTCCTTTGCCTAGTATAAATAAAAAGGAAAAACAAGGGTTTAACCTTTCATAAAAAGAACTTAGTTCTTTATCTGGGTCTGAGATCTATACGACAGATCTCCCCACAAGTTGAGAATTTAATTCTCATCGGGAGATTTTGTTCTTCAGACTCAAAATCTATGGAAAAGAATTAGATAAAAAGAAAAGAGAGAAATACACAGATTCCAGGAATTTAATTCCTTCAAAAATAATAATAGGGTTTAACCCTACATAAACAATTTAGTTCTTATAAAAAAACATGAGAACATAGTTCTTAAATAACATCGATCCCAGATCTTCAAAATATAGATCTGGGTGATCATTAATGGCCAAAATGGCATGAAATAGAAGTTAAACTTCTATAAAAAGATATTAAATCTTTAAAGGAACCCAAAGCCTCACGTGAAGCACACGTGAGCGCTCATAAAAGAGAAGCTCAGCGTCTCACGTATTTCCCACGTGAGCGCTCAATAAAGAAAAGAGCACAGCGTCTCACGTATTTTCCACATGAGCGCCAAAAAACATTAACTCAATGCTTCTTGTGCTTCCCATGTGAGCGCTCATAGGTGAAAACTCAATGCCTCACGTTAAACCCACCGCCGACATATTGTCGAGTCTTGAAAGTCCCACACAGAGGGTTTTCCCGGTTTAGGCGAAACGATATAGTATGCGTATTTTGATACGCACGGGCGTTCGATTAAATACGTGTATTTAATACACGTACTTTAATCGAACGTTATGGTAATACTAGCAGCTTTGAAAGATAGCCGGATATGTGAGCTAGTATTATATTGCTCTCTTTAAGGATATTTTTATTTTAACACAAATACCGTATTTATACGAATATGGCTATTTGTATGAATACGGTATTTTTGTATCTTGTTACAAATACGGGTATTTGTATTTAGATACGAATACGTGTATGCGTATTTATTATAAATGCGGGTACCTACGGATGTGTGTGTGTGTGTATTTATATATATGTATGTATATGTGTACATGAGGGAGGTGGCTTATCTTTTTCTTCTCATCTCTTCTTGAGTTTTAAAGATGTGTATGGACTTGTGACTCACACCGGTGAGTCACAAATCCACTCACTTGGTCTTTTTAAATAAAAGAAGAGAAAAGAGAAAGAGATGAGATTAATTATGTTAGCCATTCTCTTCATCATCTTCTCACTTGAGTTTTAGAAAGAAAGAGAGAGACAGAGAGAGCAATCTTTGTTGGATATAGTATACTCAAGACAATTATTGTGATTGCAAGTAGGCGATTATAATAATTGAATGAGGATCTATACAGGTATAACAGCATTATAATGGCGATCATATGTGTAGGAGCTGGGTTGTCCATAAGCACATCCTTAAATGTCCCTAGTCGTAGGAGTATCGAGACTGGACATCGATATTCTGGTAGACTAGTTTATACGTTTCTAGACTCCAACGAGGGGCGATGGCCAGTCTCACAAGCCATTGTTGTTGTGTCACCTAAGATAGTATACAGGTGCTCACTGGAAATGAGTACACCGGATGGATTCGCCGAGAACTTCTAGATGGTATTATATCTATCGTCAGATGTAAGTTCTCAGGTAGCATGAGTACATGTTAGTCCTTTAACCTGAGATCCTCATTTGCCTCCTATGAGTTCCTACTGTACTTTGATTACTACCCTACCATGGCTCAAAGGATTCATGCAAACAGTTTTTAGTTGGGTACAGTCCCGAGCCACATGGAGGCAGTGGTCGATTGTCAGGGATTCGTCTCACCTGGTATTAGGAGTCGATGTCGCGTTGTGTTTAGTCAGTTATCATTAGAAATCCGTGGCCATGGTGGATGAGATTTACCGATAGTTGATCAGTAGTATTTCTGTTAATGATGAGCTTGACTCAGACACGGCTTATCGGGTTAGTAATGGTCTGACGTTATCCACCCCCTAGACCCGATATGAAATACTCTTTGATAAAGAGACCAGACTGTACGGAGATTGTCACATTCGGACTCAGTAGGTTAAGGAAGTACTTGATTGTTAACCCCCATTTCGGTAAGTGCCTGGGTAGCCATTACGTACAGCTAGCGCCGCTGACGTGCTTGTGGTTAAACCTACTGCCAGCGTATTGTCGAGTCTTTAGAGTCCCTTAAAAGGGGTTTTCCTAGTTCAGGCGATAAATGTAAGACCCGTACATTGGTACGTGCAGGGGCCGATTAAATACGTGTACGGGATACACAGACTTTAATCGGATGGTTGATAATACTAGCCGGCTTAGGATTAAGCCGAATTATTAAATCAGGTTTTGATTTAATAATTTATATATATATATATATATATTAGTATTATTGTTCACTATTCATTTTCTCTTTTTGGTGCTATCCGTATTTTTATACGAATACGCATATATGTAGCGATACGTATACCGGGTGAAGTATTCTGTATTTATACGGGAATGCTTATAGAAGAAGGAAACCTCATATTTGATTTTCTTTTTGGAAAATCAAATGGAAAATGGGGTGGAGGATGAGGTGGCATGAGGCACGGTTGTGCATGTAGAAAGTATAGCTTTGGTTTTAATATGTGCATTTATTGAAATATGGTTGCATTTATTGAACCATAGATGTTAAAGCTAGTAGCCATTCTTTTCTACATGAAGGGTTTTTTGATTATTCATTCCATAATGCTTCATGGTTGCAAGACTTAGCAACTTTTCTCTCCTCTTCTCCTTCTTGCTCTCTTGAGCATGGATTTTTGAGAGAGAAATTAGTGGAAAAATTCCTACATCACCCATAATCCATCCTTAGCAAGTTTGGATCGTTGGTCCGAGCCTTTTCTGGTTTCCCTTGGGTGGATCTTCTTTGGTGAGTGTGGTCGCCTTTCAAGCGCATTCCCGATATCTAGGAGCTTGGAGGGGTCTTCCACAATTAGGTGGGCAATCGTCGAAGGTTGTATTTCTATACCCATGCTTGTTTAGCTTTCTAGTTTTAGGTGTTTGGATCGAATCCTAGGGTATGCGTGTTTGGTGCTTGCGTAAATTTTTGTTTTCGCTTCCGTCTTGGCCGCGGCTTCCGCAGCGTGAGCACCAAACACTAACAATCTTGAGAAACATAACACTACATCTCTAAGCATCAAGTCTTAGTAAGTCTTGATCTTTAGTTGATTCATCAGTTTACTAGTTGAAGCTAGAGATTAAACCGACATCCTCAGGTGAATCATCTTTGACGTAGGAAAACTTTTCGCAAGCTTGATCAAGGAACCCTAGGAGCTCAAGAAGAGGACCACACAAGACTCGAAGGACATGTCTTCAAACTTTGTAGTTCTTAACCGAGTAGTATAACTATCTTGGTTTTATTAGTTTAGTATTTGGATTCGATTTTTAGGGTCTCAGTTTCTAGGCCTCACTTTAAATTTAAAATTTTCGATTCTGCAAAGGCCGTAGTTGTAACGGCAAGAGCACTAGCAACTTACAGCCGACCCATGGAGGAGTGCTCGAGCCACCGGATCTTAGAATGAACTAGGTGGCCCCCTTAAGGTGTTAAGGTCGAGTCGCCAAGTTCTAGGATTGGCGGGTTGCTCATTGCGCTCGTAGGGGTGTTCGTTTGATTATGTACGGGAAATTAACGCGACCGTGGAATGTTGCGTTTTGTTTGCGGCTCAAACGAAATGTGGGATTCCAAAGATATCTGAACTATTCCATTTACTTGATGTTTTTCCGCATGCCTGTAATATGATTACTTGCCTATGATGTATATAAGTGTATGATATATATATATATAAGTGTTTCTATATGTTTTACATTCGTACTATCCCTGCGTCCGCCCTGCCGTAAGTTAAGTAATCTTACAGTGAAGATCTGATACCCCGTGGTGAATGCGAATGTCATATAAAAACACTGTATTTCCTTTTTCCTATCATATTTTTCTGGTGTGATGGGATGCTAGATAATAAGTGTTATTATCTAAATGATGGGACCGCGGTAATACGATTAATGCAAAGAAAATGAACCTAAACCGATGTTGTAGGATCCGATTTTCAAAACTACATGTTTTTCAAAATACTTGGTTCCTTCAACGATATCAGGTTCATTATGTTAAGGGTTTTCTTGAAAACATCCTTAGCCTTCCATCATTTCAGATTAGTGGAGTACTTAGTATTCATGATGCGTTTGTTGACCCTGTCAAGGCGTAGTGTATGGTAGCTGAGTGATGCATTTTCGTTGCATATGATGTGATTAATTAGGACAGTCGCATAACCTTGTTGACCCTGTCAAGGGCTCGTGCATTTGGGTTTAAATTAATCACGAAATGATAGGTTGAACTTGACTAGCGACTTATGGTTTGTTGACCTTGTCAAGGTCATAAGCCATTAGGGATAAAACGTATATCGGGAGTTTCAAGTGTTGAAACTTACAATGTGATTGCATATCTTCTATGTGATAGTTGGATCCTGATTCCTACTGTGAGTAATAGTTACTCCCGGAAGATTTTCACTTCAAAATTAGCCGACTTAGTAGGTTCCTAGAAAGGTATTTACAAAGTTACACCTCTAAGGAAACGAGGTTATTCAATTAGGTCTGTACGAGAGCACGTGGAACCTTCCTCGAAGTACTTACACAGTCCTGGCCGACCGGTAAGCGAACCTATAAAGTGTACATGATTCCGGCTAATTCTCCTTTTAGGGTTTGAAAGAGAATTCGACGAAACAGTGAGAGCCATCCTGATTAGATAAATTAATAAACCAATCTAGTCTTGTAAGAGAGCACGCTGAGTGTTTCTTTTCTCTCTCTAGCAGTGATCATGACTGACCAGAAACTAAAACTCATAAAACCAAATTAACCGATCCTTTTTACTATCATTGGCTTTGGTATGTCAAGATTTCCCTAATTCACGACGAAGTCGCATATGTCCTTAATGCTCCTATATCCCCTTTACTCACTCCTAAACCTTCTGTATTAGATATAGAGATCCATAATATTGCTTGGAAGGACATCTCGTATAGTTACATACGAACTCGGAGAAATTGTTTCAGCCTAGAATGGCCACTGGTTCTGGAGAAGTGAATTGTATATTGATAAAATTCATTTGTCTCTACCTTCCACCTTATCTCAAGTTGAAAGCTCCTTAAATAAGAAGAATGCACCAGTTACGCTTGTTGGATAGTCTTCTTCCAAATCCAAGATTGAAGCTGAAAGGAAGGGTAAGAAGAAAACCAACCAGCCTAAGTTCGGTATACAGAAGGCAAGATGTAGAGACATAATAAGGGGTTGCAAATGAAAGGAAAGGAAATTGCAACTATTGTCATTAGCCTGTGCAGTGGAAGTGATATTACTGGAAATACCTGACCATTCCCTTGAAGCATTTTGATGCTTAATCTTTTGATGGTTAGTAATTGAAAACTATTTCTCAATTAACTTTGCTTCCTGAGTATAGGATACCGGATCAGGATCCCGCATCTATAAGGTGTTATAGATGATGAGAATGAGCAGAGTATTGGTAAAGGGTGATTTGATCCTCAGAGTCGAAATTTGGAGCAAATGTTGCTATTGGGGACTGTCACCTGGTTTTCCTAGCGGCAAACTTTTAGTTTTGAATAACTATTATCGTGCACCAACTTTACTTATAAAAATGAATATCCGATTTCTTTATTTGATAAAGAAGGATATTCAAATTTTGAAAATTATGTTATGAACATTTACTTCCATCAAATGTTAATTGGGTAAGGTGTATAGGATAATGGTATAGATATCCTTAACCAAAATACAGTTCTCAATTTACAACACATGGAGCAAGAGTTATTGAACTCTTAGGACTTATATATAGTGATGTATGTGATTCGATGTCTATACAGACAAGGGGTAGGCACTCATACTTCATTACGTTTACCTATAAGTTTTTCTAATTTTGGACACGTTCTTGTTGAAACGTAAAGTCTAAAGATTTTGAGAAATTCATAGAGTATAAGAATGAAGTAGAAGTTCGGTCGTCGGAAGTATCAAGATTCTTCGATGAGATCGAGGAGATGAATATTTAAACTCGGTATTCCTTAGTTGTCCTTTTCATTTGGGGGTATGTACTAGAAACAGCTGTGTGCTAATTGAATAAGGTTCCATCTAAATAAGTGCCTAGGATTCTATATATGATATAGAATGGAAAGAGACCATTTATTAAATTTGTTATGATATGGTGTTGTCCTCCAGCTTATGTCTTAAAAAGCAGATGCTGAACAAACTCTAGACACGTTCAGTAATGTAAAAGTTTGTGAAGTGTTCCAAGCATACGCTAGGGTAATTCTTCTACCGCGTTGAGATACGAAAGATATTTTGTTCTCAATCCACCACCTTTTCAGAAAAGGAATTTTTTGTAAAAGAAATTAGTGGGTGTATGGCAGACTGGATGAGTTCCAGAACCACAAACTATTACTGAAGATTTAGATGACCCTCAGGATTCAATTCTACCCGACAAACCTAAGCCACTCCGCAGATCTAGTATAGGACCTCAGTCACCTGAAATAAACTACTTATCAGCAGGCCATAGGGATTAGTGACTTCCGACTGATGGCTGTATGCCGGGTTATCCGGGTTGGACTTCAAGCACTCCAACAAAGTATGGACCTTGTTGGAAGCTCCTGAAACGCTAAAACCAATTAGGAGCAAGTGGATCTTCCGAAAATAAGATCGGTGCAGATGGAAAGGTAGTTACCTAATAAAGATGGACTTGTAGAAAAAGGTTTTCATCAAATACCCGGTGTGGATTGTGATGAAACCTTTTCTCCAGAGTTTATGCTAAAGTCCATTCGGATAACACTTGCCATTGCTGATTTTCAGGACTATGACATCTGGCCAGATGGAAGTCAATAACGTCTTTCTAAATGGAGATTTAGAAGTGAGCGTATATATGAATCTTTCAGAGGGCTTTTGTAGTCGGTGGGAGCAGCGGAAAGGTGTGCAAGTTGCTCAAGTCCATTTATAGACTAAAGCAGGTATCGCGGACGGATCATTTGTTTTGATGTGAATGTCAAAGTGTTTGACTTCATCCAAATTGTAGATAAACCTAGTATTTGTAAGAAGGAAGCAGAGAGTATTATTGTATTCCTTATATTGTGTGTGGATGACATCCCCCTGATAGGAAATAATGTTCCTATGCTACGATTTGGTCAAACTATGGATGTCACATTAGTTTCTTCATATAGGATTCGAGCAATATATCAAACGATCTAGGGACTAGATCTATAAAGATAGATCTAGAAGGATTTTGAGATTGTCCTAATCCGGGTACTCTAACACCATTCTAATGGGGTTTAGAATGGACAACTCCTAGCGTAGTAGTGTACCCGTATATTATGGAGTCACCTTCTCTAAATAGATATTTTCTAGACTGATGAGGAAAGGGACTCGCATGAATGATATTCTACGTGTTTCGAAAGTAGGGCCAATCATGCGATGTTATATATCAGACCAGATGCATCTTATGCACTTACCCTGGTATGTAGATATCAGTCCAATCTTGAAGAAACAAAGGATATCAGTGAAGAACATTCTCAAGTGCTTGTGAAGCACTACAAAGATGTTCTTGGTGTATGGTAATGGCAGCCTCCAAATGGAAGCGGTTACCGATTCCATCTTCCAAAGTGACATAGTTGACAGAGTGTCTGGCACGGGTAGAAGTTTACCCTATTTTGAGGAGCAGTATATTGGAAAGGTTCCAAGTAGGATACTGAGGCAGACATGCTGCTGGATGCTGAGTATGACTCGGCAGATGATACAACCTAAGAAGTGAAATTATACCTAGAGGGGGTGAATAGGAATAAGCTATCGGTATGCCCAAATTAAAAATTATATCAACTACACTTGCAAAGATAACACGATTGAATAGCTCAACCAATAGATATACCAATAGAGATGGGTGGCTAAGCTAATCACAATTGTGAACACATAAACATATAGCAAGCAATAGATCAGCAATCAAGCAAATAAAGAGCATATAAAGAGGAATATAAACCTAGCATGCAATTTCTAAGCAATTGAAATATAAAACATAAGAGAAATTGCAAACGCAAACACGGGTCGATTTTAGAGTGGTTCGGGAGATCCCCTAGCTTTCTTTAGGCGTACAAGCCTATTCCACTAAAACACGTATTTCTCGGAGACAAATACGTTGTCCGTAAGTAACCCACAACCCCGCTTCCGGTGGAGGCCTAACCAACATGTCTTATAAAAAAACTGTACGTTGTTCGTCACTACGAAAAACACTTCCCTTATAAGCTCATTGCTCTGCTATTTTCAAAGACGCTCTCCTCTCTTACAATGACAATCTTGCACTCAAGATTCCAAACACAAAGAAAGAAGAGTTACCTTTGAAGCATAATACTCTTTAGGAATTTCTCTCAAGCTCTCTCTCTAATAGTCTTGTAAGTATGGATAGTCAAATGAAAGCTCTTGAATCTTTTGTATGTGAGAGTGATTAGATAAGCTAATGAAAATCTCTTTTAAAACTCTCACAAGATGTGGGGTTTTTCTTTTGAAGATCACTTGAATATTTGTAATATAAAAGCTTAAGAAATTTTGTTAGTGATGATAAATGATGCCAAGAAAAATCCAATCCAAAACCCTTTTATTACCCAAGGAAAAACAACTCAAAAATAAATGGGGACAGGCAGTTTAAACACATGACAGACGTCTGAAGTTATAGAGCACAGACATCTGGCCTCATATGAAACAAATCCCCAACGGCTATATTTTTTCAAAAAACTTAACTGCAGACGTCTGAAGTTCAAATAGGCAGATGTCTGAAGAAGAAAAAGTTTGGGCAAAAACATAACATCAGACGTCTGCCCCGATGAACTGCAGACGTCTGTGTTTCTTACTGGAAAGCATAGAGCAAAACCAGACGTCTGAAGTTCACAAAGCAGATGTCTGAAGCTTTAAAATTCATTTTTTCAAAACCTTCAGCAGACGTCTGTCATATTGAACTGCAGACGTGACGAACAAATACCAACCAAAGACTTTAGCATAAACGTCTGAATTACAAATGATAGACGTCCAAAGGTATAAAATATCCATTTTCAAAACCTTCTTCAGACGTCTGTCAAATTGACCTTCAGACGTCTGTTATCTCTCTGGGTTTCTAATATTTTCAAATATCAGAAAAAACAACAGTGCACAGACGTCTGAACTTCAACGAGGCATATGTCTATCCTAGCACAAAAATAACAGTTTGTTTCTTGAAAAATGAAAACATAGAAAACGAAAAACCTGATATTTGTAAAATGTTTGTGTAATCGCGTGTGAGTGTTTAAGAGCTCTAAATGATATAATCATAATATTTAGAGTACTTACAAGGATTTCTATGTCGGTTTAGCAAATTTTCGAATTCTTGAATCTTTGTCGTCTCGACTCGAGCTCTTGAAATTTTGGCGCTTCGCTTGAACTTACGTTGGTCGATTGATCTTAAAATTGGCTTCGAAACTTAACGTTTTAAACTCAAACATGCCATTTCACTCACTTGCGTCTTGAAGTCGATATTTGATCTTCAAAAGAACTTCGCTTCGATTTCGATCTTTAACGCTTCAAACTTGGACTTAGCTTCTAGCATCTTAGCTATTCGTAGCATGAACTCTTGAATTCCTTGAACCATGTCTTCTTAGCATCATGAATCTTGAATATGCATATTGAAAAGCTCTCATCCATATTCCCCAAGCTCTACCAGATATATTGGTTAAGCTCAATTTCCTCCATCCTCCTTTATACGCTTGCGTCGTGGGATATTCTGAATATCCTTAAAAGCAATCTCAAAACGACCGAGCACATCATATACAATGTTATGAGATATAAGTAAGTTAATAAACACAAGTATATGACCATTCATTATTTCGATATCACAACTATAAATAGTATATTAATATTAAGATAAAAAACAAAAGCAAAGCGTGAGATATTGATATACCAAACATATATACATGTTATATGAAGAGCAAGATACTAGATCATATGTATATACAAATTCATATTGTGAATTACAAAAATAATGAATGAGAGTAATATTGATATAAAGAATATAACACAAGTATAGCATGAGCTATTGATATATTACTCGGTATACACAAGATATAGGATAAGCAAGCTAAACATCAAGTGTATACAAGTTTAGTGTCGATATGATAAGTAAGATAAGCAAGTGACACTAAACGAACTATTCATGTTTAAAATATTATCAAAATTAAAAAAATCGATCATCGAAATCCATAAGCTATCAAGAAGATGTCTAGATAAATAAGTTCATTTATGAACTTGGTCACATCAGGTATCCAGACAAATTCTAAAGCAAGTATTGCTTGATTCTGGACATAGTTGATCTCCGTAAGATTAAGAAAAAGATATTAGAGATTAGGCATTGCAGTGGATCCACTCATTGAGGTTGTTTCTCAAATACGATTTGTGAAATTGATATTAGAGAAGTTAGGTATGTGATACTGCAATAATTGGCCTTGAGTGCAAGTGGGAGATTGTTGGATATAAGTGTCCTAAAGGCAATTATTGTAATTGTACATAACTTGTATGGATAGAACATTCTTGCTCGACATGATAGTATGCTATCTGGTTTGTCTTTATCCTCATGTGTATATGTCTTACTTGTTATTACGTATCGCTAATACATGTTGATAAAGCTCATAGAATCTTTGCTTGACTACTAAGATTATGATAGAGATCATACTTTAGTGCCTGGGTAGTCTATAAGCACATCCTTAAATGTTCCTAGTCGTGCGAGTATCCAGACAAGGCATCGGTACTCCAGAGTAGACTAGTGTATATGCTTCTTGATCGCGACCGGGACGATGGCTGATCCCACAGCTACTGGTCTTTGACATCGAGATTGTATACAGGTTCTCATTGGGGAATGAGTACACTGAACGGACTCACCGAAAACTCTTACATGGTATTATACCAAAAGTTAGATAGCAGTTATCTGGTGATGATAGTACATGGTAGTCCCTTGACCTGAGATCGCCATAGTGTCTTGGGGTATATTCCCGAAGCAAATGGAGGTAGTTAGCGGTCGAGGGGATTCGTCTCTCCCATTATAGGAAGTCGATGTCATACTGTATAGTTCATGACTATAACCAGAAGTTTATAGCCATGATAGTTGAGATAAACTGAAAAGTGTTATCAGTTGTGTCTCTGTTGGTTATGAGTTCGATATCTTCATGACTTATTGGGTTATTGGGAGTCTGACAGTTTCCACCCACGGACCCAGTATGAGATACTCTTTAACGAAGAGACCGAACTGTACGATATTTGTCACTTATAGGTTTTGTTGGGTTCGGATGAGTTTTTTCATCGGCGCTCTTGATCAATACCTGGGTAGCCGTTATGTGTAACTAGTACCGCTGACGAGCTTGTGGGTTAACCCGTGAGGAGATTGAATCTGAAAGTGTTTCGGATTCAATCGGATATGATCATGTTTAACCTACTGCCAGTGTATTGTCAGGTCTTTAGAATCCCACAACGAAAGTGTCTGCCCAGGCGAAATGTGTTCATATCATAATATTGCATTTTGTATTCCCCATTCTTATGAATTTTACAATAAAAACAGGTGCTTTTGATGCATGTCTGCTACATAGTACAGGTTACAGGTTCTTGGAGCGAAAACAGTGAAAAAGACAAAAAGACGATAAAAAAGAGGGACTTTTGACCAACAAATAGAAGGATCCTAGTCAAGCCTAGACGAAGAACAGTTCACAATCAACAAGGCAACGCAAGATCCAAAATGTCAAGGCGAACGGCTAAAGACCACTACAAGTTTCACTGAAAGATCTGGAGAAGACCCAGAAGCCAAACAGAGAAAAGAACTAAAGAAATAAAAAGCCCAAAGAACCCTGAAGCAGCCCAGGAAAAATTATCATCTGACCTCATCAATGGGCCGCGGAACCGCGGCCCTACCCCTACCCATGCCGCGGTTCCGCGGCCGTCTAGTGCCCGGACTCGGAGAATTTTTTACCAAATGTTTTGGCGGCGCTGGAAAGTTAACCTAAGGGCAAATTTGTAATTGCAGACGTACGAATCAAATGTAAATCTAGGGTTTCTATGTCCTATAAATAGAACCCAAACCATTGTATATTCTTATGCCTCTATTCATCAATAAAATTCTGTTTTCTTTGAAGATTGGAGTGCATCAATCGTAAGTAGGTTATTTTTCTGCCCTAGTTCTAATTTCAATTTCTGCCATAGGTAAATTCTTTTCTTGCCCTAGTTTAATATAGTTTAGAATTTTTATTAACTTGCGGTAGATCTATCTTTCATCTCTTTAATCAAAACTTCAAATAAAAATCATGTCTTTTGTAAATCCCTCAATGAGCGAGTAGTTTCTGTTAGTTATATGTATGCCCTAGAGGCCATTACTGTACATTGGATGTATATTGTAGTGGATGCTGGGACATATATAGGTAGGACTTTCTTGCTTGACATGATAGTACGCTATCTGGTTGCTCTTTATCTTAACATGTATACTTTCTGTCTCTCTGTTACATGTTGATAAAGCCCTTAGGATGTGTACTCGACTTCCAGGACAATGATGCAGATCATACTAGTGGGGGCTGGGTAGTCCATGAGTACATCCTTCAATGTTCCTAGTCGTGGGAATATCGAGACGGGGCATCGATATTCCAGAGTAGACTAGCGTATATCTTCTCGACCCATGTGATGGGCGATGGATGATCCCATATCCATTGGTGTTTGACATCAGAGATGGTATGCGGGTGCTCAGTGGAGACTGGGTACACTGAACGGACTCGCCGAGAACTCCCAGATGGTATTATACCTCACGTCAGATGGCAGTTCTCTGGTGACACTGGTACAGCTTAGTCTGTTGACCCGAGATCGTCATAGAGTCTTGTGTGTCTCCCACTGTGCTTTGATTTCTACCCTACCATGGCTCTACTGAGTCGTGCAAACAGGTGGTTTTTGGGTACAGTCCCGATTCACATGGAGGCAATGAGCGATAGGAGGGGATTCGTCTCTCCCGGTATTGGGGGTTGATGTTGCGCTATGCTCGACTGGGCATAACAGGAAATCCCTGGCCAGGGTTGCAGTGATCTACTGGTAAGTGTTATCAGTAGTTTCATACATGTTATGGACCTCACGTCAGCATGACTTATCGAGCTATTGGGGTCTGACGTTTACCACCCCTAGGCGAGATATGCAACATATCAGACGAACAGACCGGACTGTACGGTAAGTGTTACTGGTTGGATTCACAGGAGTGTGAGTAGGCTTGCTCGTCAATCTTCTGATCGCTCAATACCCGGGTGGCCGTTACGTTTAGCAGACCGCTTGCGGCTTATGGGTGTTTGATATGATCATCATCTGCTGCCGGCGTATTGATGAGTCTTTAGAGTCCTACACAGAGGTTTCCTGGCTCAAGCGAAACGAAATAGGAGCGCATATGAGATATGTGCGGGACCGAGAATAATGCGTGTATGTGATACTGTATTCTATTCTCGCGATGAATGTATCGATTGGTTGTATGCGATATAACCTAGTTATCGAATCAAGGATTGATTCGATAAGCCGATACATTGGATATTAGTCGGTTATATGCGATATGACCGGATCGTTAAATCAAGTATTGATTTAATGATTTAATGCATAATTATATATTTGATATAATAATTTGCATTAACTAGTATTTGTTCACTTTAAATGGATTTTCTCACTTGAAGTACACAAGTTGTATATGTGATATACTTTTGTGCACTTGTTTGTATCATGTTTTATGATACATGCTAACTTGAGTTTATGTGTATGATTAAACCATGGTTATATAAATGGTTAGGGTTTTGTTTACTTATCTATTCATTTATTTATTTATTCATTTTTGCAAAATAAGTCATGGTGGCTTTCTTTGTTTGCTTGTTGAAGCTTTGAACAAGTCCACCATTTTTGTCTCATGCTTAACCCTAACCATTCAACCTAACCATAGTTTATTCTCTACACCTAACCATGGTTGCTATATGATAAGTATTCATTTTATTTTGTATTTTGAATAAGACTTATCATATTCTTTCTTCTTCTTCTTCTTCTTCATCAACAAGAAGAAAAACTTGCCTCCATCAATGGCAACTTGAGAAAAAGAGTGAGAAATCCAATTCTAAAGTGAACCCACTTCCTATTTCTTCATCCTCTACCACTTGCCAAGTAGTATAGGGTGTTTTCTTCACAAGTTTCATGACTTGGTGAAGTTGGAGTTTGATCTTGAGTTGCCTCGACGTAGATCATCTTCGGCATCGAAGTCGACGACCTAGCCTGATCAATTCTTCGATGAAACCACCGTGAGAGTCCGAGATCCGATGGGTACAGCGGAGGGACTTCATCACGGAGCTATGGAGGTGGAGGACTGGATCTATAAAGGTTGTAGCCCCTTCCCTTTTAGTTAAAGTCGTTAACTTGCATTGCATCGTCTATACATCTAGTTAATGATCCGAATTAGGGTTTGTAGGCACATGGAAAATTTTGAATTAGCCATGTTTGATCACTTATGAGACCTCATTAGTGTGCCTAGGAACCCTACAGTAGTATCAGAGCCTAGCTAAAGCCTTAGGCGATGCGTAGACGGAGTTAGAAGTCCGATCGAACCGAAACCCTAACTCCAAAATGCTCTATGGACATTTTTCAAAAACTGGGTTTTTTCCAAATTAAAAATTCTTAAAAAATTCAGCAGGAAGATCTAAGAATTATAGTGCAAAACGGAGCCCCTGAATCATCTAAACCGCCGCGGAACAGCGGCAGAAGCATGGCTTCTGCGGCGGTTCCGCGGCCGTATGGTCACATTGCCCAATAATTTTTGCACAGTAATTCCTATATTTTGGTTCTGGATTTTCTGGGATTTTTTAAATATCACTCAAGAGTTGAGTTTTCTGGGTTGTATTGGGAGTTCGTAAATTCGATCGGATTATCAAACTTTGTCTATGTGTTTTCCGGATATTTTAGAATATGTTAAAAAGTTCGACCGGATATAAATACCCACTTTTTCCCCTGCCGGGAAATTTCCAATTGTTGGATTTTTTCGTAGTTTAACGACGTTCTAAGTAGTGCAAGTAACGCGATGGTCCCTCTAGAAGACAACAAACCTTAACTCGATTATGTGACCGTCTTGAACTGCCCTTTGAACCTTAGGATTTGGGGCAGTACGGCGTGCCACATGTGAGGTGTTGGCTTGACCCTTCTATGGCTGGACCGTTGGTACTGAGGCATGAAGTGAATGTTTTTAAACTTATTTCATGTGTTGAGCTGTTTCGGGAAAACCTGGGCGTTCGATTGTTCGATCGGAAAGTTTAACATTTTCTATCTTATCCGGAATGTGATACAATAATTGGAATTCACAAGTAGTTATGAGATAACTGAATGAATGTTATAAATCTAGCGGTTTAGTCTTACTTGATCGGTTGCCACGGAATTTTGATGTGATCAAAAGTTCGTCGCAATCACGTAGCGTACGCGGATACTCGCCGGGTAAACTTAATAGACAGCCTCACCCCATAGCCCCGACCAAGTGACTGTAGGAGAACCCCGTCGCCGAAAGCATCCGTTCGGGTGCTCACGGCAGCGGTGTTCCGCCTTGGTGCACTTCGTCGTCGGCGTCGGGGGTGCGGCCGCCTGCTAAAGTTTGCGACGAGCATTCGATCAAAATGTCGGGAATCTTGTTGAATTGCCCGACTTGATATTGAAAAGAGTTTTCGATAATGAGACTAAAATGCGGGGTTTATAATTGTTAGGCATGCGATGTCTAAGGAATTCATTTGATTAGGCATGCGATGTCTAAAGAGGTTGCGGATTCCAACTGTTGTAGTTTTACACTTTCTTTTCTGTGACCGTAAGTGTAGTATGTAGTGGTATTGCCGATTGTCGTTGCTATACGTCGACGACAATCGGTGTATGCATACTTACTTACGTTGATGACATGTGATGTTATGTGTTGCTGGATATGTTATATTGGATCGTCGTGTTTGAATAGCTGGGGGGTTTTTATGTGAGATGAGTGTTTTTCATTTTCATTCATGTAAAAACTTGTATGTAATATTCTTTTATTGGGGCACTTCCAGGTTGCGGATGATGTCACCATTTGTATATTATTTACTTTTTCGCATTAGGATAGACCCAAGGAGGGGAGCACAAGTAACCGGGTTCTAGGGTCCAGTGGGAGACCATCTCGAGGAGTCGAGTCCGGGTCTCCTAACCCTAGAATTGGTAGGGTTGCTTGACGCTCTCGTAGGGGTCTAGGGGTGTGGGATTGACTATTCATCACGACCGTGGAATCCGTGTTTTATACTGGTTCGTATTGAAAACACGGACGTCCTAGTATATCCAATATTTCATATGATATTTTCTGCTGCGTTATCTGTGATGTGATCATGTGATTTGTTCAGATAGATATAGTATATAGTATATATGATATATTATATAGACGTTGCTTATGTTTTACACCCGCGCTAGCCCTGCCTCACTCTGGCGTTAGTTACCTAACCTAACGGTGCAGACGGGACATCGAGGCGAATGCGGATGGCATAAGCGTACGTTATATTTATCTGTGATGTTTAGGTGGACTTAAATGATGGGATATTCATTAATGAGATTAATGAAAGAAACTAAACCTAAATGATGTTATGGAATCGAATTTCAAAATAAAAAAGGTAGTTACAGTTCTTGTTTTGCATCGCGGTGTTCATTGTAGAACATCCTGCACCTTATTCGATGAGGAAAGGACCGAGATCCCTTCACCGGGAGTGACTCCTTTAGCATTAACTGGCAGATGCTACACACTCGGTTTGTCTTTTGATCGCTTCTATAGTTTCCGCTTTGCACAGTGATATATATGATATATCCCGCACCTCATTCGACGAGGAAAGGGCCGACGATCCCTTCACCGGGAGTGACCCCTTTAGCAAAACTAGAAAAGCCTAAAAAACATTCCATTTAAAAACCGTTTGATTCCGCAACGAGATCAAGTTCAAAGCGTTAAAGGTTTTATTAAAAACCATTCGCAACCCTCCGTCATTTTAGAAAGTAGAGTACTTAGTATTCATGCTGTGTTTGTTGACCATAGTCAAGGCACAGTGTACGGTAGCTAAGTGATGTCTTCCTACACTGCATATGATGCGATTAGTTAGGACAGTCGCGTGACTTTGTTGACCTTAGTTAAGAGTCATGTGGGTGGGTCTAATTAATCACGAAATGACGGGTAGAACTTGACTAGTACTTATGATTTGTTGACCATAGTTAAGGTCACAAGTGCTAGGGGTAAAAATCTTTATCGGGAGTTTCAAGTGTTGAAATTTGCAATGAGCTTGCATACCTTCTATGTGATAGTTGGATCCCGATACCCACTGCGAGTAATTGTTACTCCTGGGAGATTTTTGCACTTTACAATTAGTCGATCAAGTAGGTGTCTAGAAAGGTGTCAACGGGGTTACGCATCTGGGAAAACAAGGTTTACTGTAATTAGGTCCGTGGGAAAGCACGGGGAACCTCCCTCAAAGTACCGACACTGGCCTGGCTGAAAGATTGGCGAACTTGTAAAGTGTAATTAATCCTGACTAGTCTTTCCTGTTAAGGTTTGAAGGAAGATTTGATAAAAACAGTGGGAGCCATCCTGATTAGATAAAATATATAACCAATCTGATCTTGCAAGAGCACAAGCAGAGTGTTTTCTTCTCTCTCTCTCCAGGTAGCGACCATATCATGCCTTAATCAAGATAATAATATGGATGTATTGACCGAACCCGCTTGTTATACTAAGCTGGGGAACGTTGGTCCCGCTCCAACTTATAATTGTTATAAGACAGAGCAGGAAATAGGGGAATATCAGAATTCATATGCCGCCCAAACGAAGAAAGTGCATATGATGCATCTCCTTCGGGTGTGTTCATTACAAAGAACTGTTTCTCAGTATCCTCTGCATCCTGGGTATTTGATACCGAATCAGGATCTCAGATATGTAATCTATTACATAGAGCTACATAAAGGTAGAAAAACTGAGAACGGGTGATAAGTTTCATGAGACAGAAAACGGGGCAAGTGTTGCAGCCAAGTCTGTTGGTCACTGTCACCCTGTATTACCAATACATTGATTCTGAACAAATGCTATTAGATACCGAACCTGATATACAAAATCATATCAGTCTCTTTATTAGTAAAGAAATGATAAAATTTTGTATTGATGGATAATGTTTTGAACATTTCCTATATCAAAAGTTGATCGGTTCAGGCACGTTATCTAAAAGCATTGATGTTCTAAATCAAACTACAGTTCCTAGTATACAGAACACACACAAGAGGTAGAGTTCAGAAATGAACAAATCCTTCATGAGGTATTTTAGACTAGGTCATATCAATGCAACCCGACTGGCTGAAGTTACATTTTAGATGCATATTTAAATCAGTTTGAATTTACATCTTGTGAAACTTGCCAGTCATGTCACAAAGATAAGATGACCATAGCTCTGTTTATTGGAAACAGAAAAAGAGTTAGTAAACTCTTGGGACTGATACATGATGATGTATGTAAGTTCCCCTGTCTACATATGCCAGGACTGGTTCTTTATACTTCATTACGTTCTCTGATAATCTCTCAAGATTCAGACATATGTTCCTGTTGAAACACAAGTCCGAACCTTTTGAGATATCCACAGAATATAAGCTAGAAGTAGAGAACCAATACGGGGATAAGTATTATGTCCTATGATGAGATCAGGGAGGAGAATACTTGTGCATGGCATTCCTGGACTATTCTAAAGGAGAATGAGATTCTCTCTCAGTGTTACTCCTCTGAATATACCACAGCACTACGGTGTATCAGGGTGGAGCAATAGCACCCTATGTGATATGGTGTGCTCTATGATGAGTATTACCGAGTTACCTGTTTCTTTTAAGGGGGTTATGCACTTGAGAAGCTGCATACCTATTGAATTAGGTTCGAATCAGATCACTGCCTACCACTCCATATAAGATATGGTATGGGAAGAGCCTATCTCTTAAGTAAGTTAAGATTTGGGATTGTCCGGCCTATGTCAAAAGCAAAATCCGGACAAGATCGAGGCAAGGTCAGTTCTGTAGAATTGGAAAGATTCCAGCTATACAAAACTGCAGCTGATGATTTGACAGAACCAAAGGATTCAATAGTTCCCGACGAACCTCAGCCTCTCCGCCGATCTGGCAGGGTTCCTCACCTGCCTGAGAGATACCTCAGTTTCTCGATGACAGTGGGAGCGAGGAATGCATCATGAGATGATGACCCAACTAGTTTCGAGCAGGCCATCGAGAGTGGGGACTCTATAAGAATGGCTGGATGCTTAGCGATCTGAGATGGAATCCATATACACCAACAAAGTATGGACTTTGGTTGCGATATCTGAAGGGATAAATTCCCATCAGGAGCAAGTATATCTTGAGAAGATTACTTGGTGTAGATGGAAAAGTTGTGACTTTCAAAGCTAGACTTGTTAAAGGTTTTCGTCATCGACCAGGCGTGGATAATGATGAAACATTTTCCAGGGACTATGCTTAAGTCCATCCAGATCCTACTTGCCATTGCTACACACCATGACTACGATATCTGGTGGTTGGGTGCCGTGACTGCCTTTCTAAAATATTTTAGAAGAGAACGTCTATAAAAACACAGCCAGAGGGCTTCGTAAACAGTGGGAGCAGCGGAAACGTGTGCAAGTTGCTTTACAGAATAAAGCAAGCATCGCGGAGTTGGAACGTCTGTTTTGATGTGGTAGTCAAAGAGTTTGACTTCATCAAAATGGTAGATGAACCTTGTATGTACAAAAAGGTAGTAGGGAGTATGGTAGTGATCCTCGTAGAGTACGTGGATGGCATACTCTTGATAGGGAAGGAGTTTCTTATACTATGCACGGTCAATCTCCTCGTCATAAGGATTCTCCAAATAGGATAAAGGTAATACCTCCTCGATACTGGGGAGAATCACTGGAAAAGTTCCAGGGTGATAAGGACGACTAAATGTCAGTCGCAGGCATTGTCTTTACCCTCGGTAAAGGGATGGTATGTTGGAAGAGTTCCAAGCTAGATACCGTGGCAAACTAGACGATAAAGGCTGGTAACATCGCTATTAAAGATATCACCAAAGAGAAAGTTTGGGTGTATATTGGTTCATAAGATGAACTAGGTTCCTACCATTGTATGACAATGGAAGTGTGGCTTTGGCCCGGGAACCCTGGTCCCATCAGTGACCCAGACATATTCTGAGGCAGCATCACCTGATCATGGAGATAGATGTTCTCCAGGGTGATCGAGGTTAGGAAAGTAGACTCAGAGGACAACACGGCGGATCCACTCACAAAGGCTTTTTCCCAGAGAGAGACTTATATGGGATGGTTGAGTATGTAATACTGCAACCACTGCTGCAGATGGCCCTAGTGCAAGTGGGAGATTGTTAGTTATATGTATGCCCTAGAGGCCATTACTGTACATTGGATGTATATTGTAGTGGATGCTGGGACATATATAGGCAGGACTTTCTTGCTCGACATGATAGTACGCTATCTGGTTGCTCTTTATCTTAACATGTATACTTTCTGTCTCTCTATTACAGGTTGATAAAGCCCTTAGGATGTGTACTCGACTTTCAGGACTATGATGCAGATCATACTAGTGGGGCCTGGGTAGTCCATGAGTACATCCTTCAATGTTCCTAGTCGTGGGAATATCGAGACGGGGCATCGATATTCCAGAGTAGACTAGCGTATATCTTCTCGACCCATGTGATGGGTGATGGATGATCCCATATCCATTGGTGTTTGACATCAGAGATGGTATGCGGGTGCTCAGTGGAGACTGGGTACACTGAACGGACTCGCCGAGAACTCCCAGATGGTATTATACCTCACGTCAGATGGCAGTTCTCTGGTGACACTGGTACAGCTTAGTCTGTTGACCCGAGATCGTCATAGAGTCTTGTGTGTCTCCCACTGTGCTTTGATTTCCACTCTACCACGGCTCTACTGAGTCATGCAAACAGGTGGTTTTTGGGTACAGTCTCGATTCACATGGAGGCAATGAGCGATAGGAGGGGATTCGTCTCTCCCGGTATTGGGTGTTGATGTTGCGCTATGCTCGACTGGGCATAACAGGAAATCCCTGGCCAGGGTTGCATTGATCTACTGGTAAGTGTTATCAGTAGTTTCACACATGTTATGGACCTCACGTCAGCATGACTTATCGAGCTATTGGGGTCTGACGTTTACCACCCCTAGGCGAGATATGCGACATATCAGACGAACAGACCGGACTGTACAGTAAGTGTTACTGGTTGGATTCACAGGAGTGTGAGCGGGCTTGCTCGTCGATCTTCTGATCGCTCAATACCCGGGTGGCCGTTACGTTTAGCAGACCGCTTGCGGCTTGTGGGTGTTTGATATGATCATCATCTACTGCCGGCGTATTGATGAGTCTTTAGAGTCCTACACAGAGGTTTCCTGGCTCAAGCGAAAAGAAATAGGAGCGCATATGAGATATGTGCGGGACCGAGAATAATGCGTGTATGTGATACCGTATTCTATTCTCGCGATGAATGTATCGATTGGTTGTATGCGATATAACCTAGTTATCGAATCAAGGATTGATTCGATAAGCCGATACATTGGATATTAGTCGGTTATATGCGATATGACCGGATCGTTAAATCAAGTATTGATTTAATGATTTAATGCATAATTATATATTTGATATAATAATTTGCATTAACTAGTCTTTGTTCACTTTAAATGGATTTTCTCACTTGAAGTACACAAGTTGTATATGTGATATACTTTTGTGCACTTGTTTGTATCATGTTTGATGATACATGCTAACTTGAGTTTGTGTGTATGATTAAACCATGGTTATATGAATGGTTAGGGTTTTGTTTACTTATCTATTCATTTATTTATTTATTCATTTTTGCAAAATAAGTCATGGTGGCTTTCTTTGTTTGCTTGTTGAAGCTTCATGAAGCTTTGAACAAGTCCACCATTTTTGTCTCATGCTTAACCCTAACCATTCAACCTAACCATAGTTTATTCTCTACACCTAACCATGGTTGCTATATGATAAGTATTCATTTTATTTTGTATTTTGAATAAGACTTATCATATTCTTTCTTCTTCTTCTTCTTTATCAACAAGAAGAAAAACTTGCCTCCATCAATGCCAACTTGAGAAAAAGAGTGAGAAATCCAATTCTAAAGTGAACCCACTTCCTATTTCTTCATTGTCGGGACCCGGTTCTTGCTCACGGAGCAAAGTGCCATACGGAACAAAGTGCCACGCCAAGTGTCGTGTTAAGTGGGCGGGGGCCACCTCTTGAATCCGTGGGGGCCACCTCTTGAGTCCGTAGGACCCACTGTAGAACAATGGGGACTCTTCGAAATACATTCCGAAAGGGGGCAGATCTGTACTATAAATGGAATGATACTACTCTTCAATACAGAGGCGCCTTTTAAGTGAACCGGAACTACAGGAGCTTGAGAACTCCGTAGTTAAGCGTGCTCGGGCCAGGGAAGTCTTGGGATGGGTGACCTCCTGGGAAGTGGCCCCTGGTCGGGTCCGGTTCGCTCTAAAGGGAAAAACCGTGCGGCTTCTGCCAGAGCGGACAATACTCTCTGTATTGGGGGTGGGGGCGTGACAGAATGGTATCAGAGCTGGTCCCTCAATAGTAGGTCTGTGGTTCGAGGACGAACCATTGTTCAAAGGTAGGGAGAATGTCGGGACCCGGTTCTTGCTCACGGAGCAAAGTGCCACACGGAACAAAGTGCCACGCCAAGTGTCGTGTTAAGTGGGCGGGGGCCACCTCTTGAATCCGTGGGGGCCACCTCTTGAGTCCGTAGGACCCACTGTAGAACAATGGGGACTCTTCGAAATACATTCCAAAAGAGGGCAGATCTGTACTATAAATGGAATGATACCACTCTTCAATACAGAGGCGCCTTTTAAGTGAACCGGAACTACAGGAGCTTGAGAACTCCGTAGTTAAGCGTGCTCGGGCCAGGGAAGTCTTGGGATGGGTGACCTCCTGGGAAGTGGCCCCTGGTCGGGTCCGGTTCGCTCTAAAGGGAAAAACTGTGCGGCTTCTGCCAGAGCGGACAATACTCTCTGTATTGGGGGTGGGGGCGTGACATTCATCCTCTACCACTTGCCAAGTAGTATAGGGTGTTTTCTTCACAAGTTTCATGACTTGGTGAAGTTGGAGTTTGATCTTGAGTTGCCTCGACGTAGATCATCTTCGGCATCGAAGTCGACGACCTAGCCCGATCAATTCTTCGATGAAACCACCGCGAGAGTCCGAGATCCGATAGGTACAGCGGAGGGACTTCATCACGGAGCTATGGAGGTGGAGGACCGGATCTACAAAGGTTGTAGCCCCTTCCCTTTTAGTTAAAGTCGTTAACTTGCATTGCATCGTCTATACATCTAGTTAACGATCCGTATTAGGGTTTGTAGGCACATGGAAAATTTTGAATTAGCCATGTTTGATCACTTGTGAGACCTCATTAGTGTGCCTAGGAACCCTACAGTTTCCTCGCTTGTTACGGTTAGGAATAGGGAAGGGTTTGAGAGATGAAGATCTCTCATCTCTTTTCTTTGCCAATCTATTATGAACATTAGGACTCTATGCATACTTTCATCTTCCGCTCCCTACGGCACTCTACCCTCTAGGTAACGGTGATCCGTAGTATAAAAGACCGGAGTTGTAAGTTTTCCATGGAGGTTAGAGTAAAGGTTAAGAAAGGAAGGACAAGGATCTAGAGGAAGAAACATCTTCCCAATCATCCTAATCCCCTTTATTAAAATTTACCATAACCCCTAATATGATATCTAAATTAAGGCATTGAAAAGTGGTGTAGATCTTTATTTACCAAACTTTACCTAAACCTAATCCTAGCAAGTTTCTAATCCTAGTATAACACAACTTCGTTTTTAGATCTAATTAAAAGACCAAACACCATTTGGAATCAGCTCGTAAGAACTTTAAGGAGATTTACAACATCCCTGTGGACCGACCCGTATTCACCGGCTAGCTTCATGCGACGCCGTTCTTGATTGCGGTAACATATTTTTTGATCTATAAAACCTCTCTTAATCAAATGGCGCCGTTGCCGGGGATGGCGTAAAATTTCCTTTTTGTAATTTTGGGTTAATATAAAAGATAAAAAAAAACCATAAAAATTTGAAAAATTAAAAATATAAAAATTCTGTCATCTTTTATTGTTTGAAGGGTTTTCTTTGTGAATCTTTGTAGGATTGACGGATCTGAAACAACACAGAAAGCGAAACAGGAAAAGATACATCAAAATAGAGAGGGATTGCAAGTACAGAACCACAGAAATTTTTTGGACATCTGAAGCCTCTGCTCCACCGCGTTTCCGCCGCTCTACCCTAGCTTACACTGCGGTTCCGCGGTCCCCTGCTGTCTTCTCTGCGCGAAAATTGCTCGGTTTGTTTCGTCATTCTCCCCTCTGCAAATCCCCATATATCTTCTGTCAAATCTTCTGCAGGATTCTTTGCGCTAAAAATCTTCTTCCCCCTTCCAATAATTGATTTTCTGCAGGATTCTTTGCGCCGCGCTAAAAAATAATTGATTGCAAGTGATTTAGTGCTTTGCATATTTTAATCGGACTTTAAGGGGCTTTTGACCAATTCAGATTGGGTGGGGATTTCATTACCCTTCCCAGGACCCCAGAAATCACTTAAAGCATTTGCATTGACCACTCTTAATTAAAAAAGACTAGACTCAGCCCTAAGGACTTCGCGCTCACTAGGATAGAGGACTAGTATAGGCATCGGCCGTTTATCCTAACCTGACTTTGCGGTGCCTAGGCAAGTGTGTCAAGGCTAGTGGTTTTTAATTAGGCCCACAGTGTGGTTCCTTCCCACTTACCTGGCACTTACCTGGCCGCAATTGGCGGTGAAGAGGCGGTTTGAGGTCCTATTTCTAGCCCTTTGGAACAGTTAAGAGCTGTCTAGCTGACCTAGGTGACCCTAGATCTAGGCCTGATTGTGCATTTGTGGTTGATCGCATTTGTGTCACAAGTCTCTTTTCAAAAATCTTTTTGCAAAAGCTCACATAAAAAGAAAAAAAAAGAAAAATCTTTTCAAAACTTGCAATTTGTCGCTAAAGAAATCTTGCACCTCACTTACACCACTTCTTCTCATTGACGTTTTCTTACCTCCATATTCTGTCTTTCTCTTTTTGACTACACTACCCTTTTAATATATGTCCGGTTGGACTAGGGACACTAGCGCCCGATTAGTTTGTGTTTCGTTGGTACCGACCGACGAACCTTTTGACTCCGAAGTCGAAATCATTTCCACTTCTTCACTTTCACCTTCAAATTCTTCTTCCGAAGGTATGTCGGGATACAATCCTAACAACACCTTACCGACGGGACTGATTCCACCTCCGTTAGGTGCGAATAACCCGAATCACCCGCCTGTTGAAGCGCCCACACGAGTCGCGCTCCAGGATCTCTTCTACCCCGTCCGCACCGCCCTTCCTGCTTGTCTTTCCCTCCCACCGGCAAATGGGGACAATTTTGATATCAAACCCCACTTCATCAATATGCTGCCCAAGTTTCATGGTTTGGAATCCGAAGATGCATATATCTTTATCAACAAATTCCAAAACGTTTGCGCTATGATGAAAACGACCCAATTAAGTGATGACGCTATAAGGCTAAGGGTCATTCCTTTCACCTTATGTGACCTAGCCAAGAAGTGGCTATACAGCACAGCATCACATTCAATTAGAAATTGGGACGAGTTTGTGAAAGCCTTTCTTAAAAAGTTCTATCCTCATCACAAAACTGCTAGAATCCATAATGAGATTATACAATTTTCACAGCTTCCTTCCGAACCATTTTAGAAGTGTTTTGAAAGATTCAAAGACCTACTCGTTCAATGCCCTCATCATGGGATCGAAAGTTGGCAACTTTGCCAAACATTATACGAGGGATTGAACCCGGCAACGAAGCAGTTGCTAGAAACCATTTGTCAAGGTCACTTTCTAACCAAATCTAGTGACGAAGCGTGGCAGTTTCTTGAGGATCTTAGTGAACAAACAATTCAGTGGGAGAGCACCAAGACCACATCATCATCTTCTTCTATTGGTCAACCTAGGGCAGGCATACATCAAGTAGAGATGTCGATTGCGATGAAGGCCGAGATGGCCGCTCTTACGAAAAAGCTAGAAGCGATTGAGACCAAAATCTCATCGCCTTCTTCTGCCCCCGTTATGCCTCCACGAACTGTTTGTGCTTGTTGTTCGGACCCATCACATCTCACCGAAGAGTGTCCTTACACTGCATCTACTCAAAGACAGGATCAAGTCAATGCTTCCTTTCAGCAACGACAAAGAAACGATCCATACTCTTCGACATACAATCCGGGTTGGAAGAGCCATCCAAATTTCGCTTGGAACCAAAATCAACAATTCCAAGGAAATAACAATTTTCAAAGGCCTCCTCCTCCACAACAACAAGCACCTCCACAAACTCAATTTCAACAACCTTTCCAACAGCAACCTTACCCTAATCAAGCGAACAATTTTGTGCCTAACACTTCTTACCCGCCAAACAATTTTGTTCAACCTAATAATGACAAGGTTAGCTCACTTGAAAGAAGTCTAGAGGCATTCCTAAAGCAATCTACACAATCTACAGCAAGATTAGAGACTTCTATTCAATTTTTGGTGCAAAACAGTGCCTCACACGATCAAAGCATCAAATCTATTGAGGCACAAATTGCACAACTCAATGCTGCATTGAAAGAGCGAGAAAAAGGAAAGCTTCCGTCTCAACCACTGCCAAATCCCGGTCACGCACATGTTGCATATGATCAGCAGAATCATAACGTAAATGCTGTGACCACGTTGAGATCCAGAAAAGTGTTGCAAAACAATGTGGGTATTAACCATGACACCCCTGCCGGTGGTCCTTCTTCATCTTATTCACCTTCTTCATCTTCTTCACCTTCTTCTTCTTCTTCTTCGTTAGAGCCTATTCTCCATCCTTCACACGGCTCTACCCCTTCTAGCTCGAACGGACCTACTTCTCACAACACGAACACATCTACACGGGGTTCCGTTCCAACTCAACAATCTGATCCACAAAAATTGGACTCAATGATTTTTCAAAATGTTCCTTTTCCAAACCGGTTGAAATCCAATAAACCAACTCCACAGATGGAGAAGATTGAAGAGCTGTTCAAACATGATAGCATAAATATCCCTCTTTTGGATGCAATCCAACAAGTTCATTCATATGCAAAAATCTTAAAGGACCTATGCACCAAAAAGAGGAAGTCACAAGTACCAAAGAAAGTTTTCGTGGCTAGTGCTGTTAGTGATGCTCTTGTCAATTCTTTACCCCCAAAGCAAAAGGACCCTGGTTGTCCTACTATTTCGATCACAATTGGGGACAAGAATATCAATAGAGCACTATTAGATCTTGGTGCTAGTGTCAATTTGCTACCTTATTCGGTGTACGAGCAATTAGGCGTTGGAGAGCTTAAGCCCACTCACTGTACTCTCCAAATGGCCGACCGATCAATCACCCATCCTAGGAGAGAGTTGGAGGATGTGTTAATTAGAGTAGGGGATTTCATTTTCCCCGTTGACTTTATTGTTATGGATACACAACCTGTCGCTAACCCCCGGAGTCAAATTCCAGTGATACGTGGTCGACCATTCCTCGCGACTTCTAACGCAGTGATCAATTGTCGTAATGGTTCAATGGATCTATCTTTTGGCAATATGACAATTGAACTCAATATTTTCAAGTTGGGAAATCAGCCTGCCGAGCCTAATGCTAGCGTACTTGATGTTTGCTCGATCAATGAGATCGCGGAGGAGGACTGTGAGTTCGAAAATTTTATGTTCGATCACAGCAATGTTGACGCCATTAGTGCGTTCCTCTTAGAATCCGACACAGCTTTCACGACGGACAAAGATTATGAGTGTTTCACCTTTGTAGACGATTTTGAAGACTCTTCACCTGAGCTTGAGTCTTTTGCTTTTTCGGATGAGTTAGTTGAACCATCCGACTCGGTTGCGTACACTCGATTTGAACCTTTGATGGAATCCTTCGAATTTGAAACAGTTACTCCATTGTTACCATCTATTGTTTCACCTCCTAAACTCGAACTAAAGCTTTTGCCGTCGCACCTAAAATATGCTTATCTAGGTGAGAATGAGACCTTACCCGTTATAATATCGTCCTCTCTATCTCTTGAGCAAGAGAAGGCCCTTTTAATGGTCTTACACAATAATCGGCAAGCTTTCGGCTGGTCTATGGCGGACATCAAGAGGATTAGTCACCTCATAGTCGAACATCATATACACTTAATGAATGATGCCAAGCCGGTAAGGGATCCACAAAGACGCCTCAACCCCATTATGAAAGAGGATGTTAAGAAGGAGATTGTTAAATGTCTTGATAGTGGTATCATTTACCCTATCTCGGATAGCCAATGGGTTAGCCCCATTCATATTGTGCCAAAGAAATCGGGCATCACGGTCATTACCAATGAGGCAAATGAGTTAATCCCCACTCGCACCCAAACTGGGTGGCGAGTTTGCATCGACTATAGAAAACTCAATGCCGCGACAAGGAAAGACCACTTTCCTTTACCTTTCATTGACCAAATGCTAGAACGATTGGCGGGGCACGAGTTCTACTGCTTTTTAGATGGCTATTCCGGTTATAACCAAGTCCCCATCGCCAAGGAGGATCAAGACAAGACCACATTTACTTGTCCCTTTGGCACTTTTACTTATCGTCGCATGCCCTTTCGGTTATGCAATGCACCCGCTACATTTCAGTGGTGTATGATGGGGATCTTTTCGGACATGGTTGAAAAGTTTTTGGAGATCTTTATGGATGATTTCTCCATTTTTGGTGACTCCTTCGACGAGTGTTTACGACATCTTGACGCAGTTCTTACCCGCTGTAGGGATAAGAACCTAACTTTGAATTGGGAGAAGTGCCACTTTATGGTACGAGAAGGCATTGTCTTAGGACATGTCATATCGCAAAATGGCATAGAGGTTGATAGAGCCAAAATTGAAGTCATTTCTAATCTTCCTCCTCCTAAATGCGTCAAAGACATCCGAGCTTTCCTTGGCCACGCTGGTTTTTATTGACAGTTCATCAAGGATTTTAGCAAGATTGCTAGACCTTTGACTCTCTTATTGGCCAAGGACACAACATTTGATTTTGACTCAACTTGCATGGAAGCGTTTGAGTCTTTGAAACACTCTCTCATTTCTGCGCCCATTCTTTCATCTCCAGACTGGACGCACCCCTTCGAAATCATGCGCGACGCATCAGATTTTGCCATTGGTGCTGTTCTTGGACAGCACATTAATAAGATGCCGCACGTGATTTATTACGCTAGCCATACATTAAATGAGGCCCAACTAAACTACACAACAACAGAAAAAGAATTTTTATCAGTTGTGTTTGCACTTGAAAAGTTTTGGCCTTATTTAATCGGCTCTCCAATCATTGTGTATACTGATCATTCAGCTCTTCGCCACCGTTTTGCGAAGAAGGATGCTAAATCGAGGCTAATACGTTGGATCCTCTTGCTACAAGCGTTTGACCTTGTCATAAGGGACAAAAAAGGATGTGAAAATATAGTGGCCGATCACCTTTCATGACTTCCTTCTCCGCCTACGCTAGAACTTCCAATCAACGATGTTTTTCTCGATGAGCAACTCTTGACCGTTTCTTGTGAACCATGGTTCGCCGATATTGTAAACTACTTAGCCACCGGCGTGATACCTAAAGATTGGTCGAAACAGGATAAACTTCGATTCTTGTCCCAAGTAAAGCATTTTTACTGGGATGAACCTTGCCTTTTTAAATACTGTTCCGACCAAATCATTCGTCGGTGTGTACCGGAAAATGAGGTTAAGAGTGTGCTGTCTTTTTGCCACGATTAAGCATGTGGCGGGCACTTTGGCCCAAAGAAGACAGCCGAGAAAGTCTTGCAGTGTGGTTTCTATTGGCCACGACTCTTCAAGGATGCATATGAATACTGCAAGACATGCTCCCGGTGCCAACACTTGGGCCGGATATCGCGGAGAAACGAAATGCCGCTCCAACCAATTTTGGTTGTGGATATTTTTGATGTTTGGGGTATAGACTTCATGGGACCATTTCCTAACTCTTTTGGAAATGTGTATATTCTTCTGGCTGTTGACTATGTTTCAAAGTGGGTCGAAGCTGTGCCTAGCCGAACGAATGACAACAAGGTTGTCGTTCGATTTCTTAAAGAACACACCTTTTCTCGATTTGGGCACCCTCAAGCGATAATAAGTGATAATGGTTCTCACTTTTGCAATAGGACTTTTGAGTCCTTGATGCGCAAATATTCTATCACCCATAAGCTGTCAACGCCATACCATCCCTAAACATGTGGGCAAGCCGAGATCTCGAATCGGCAAATTAAGCAAATCTTGGAGAAAACGGTTTCTAAAAACCGTAAAAATTGGTCACTTAAACTGATCGATGCACTATGGGCTTTCCGTACTGCATACAAGGCCGATCTTGGCATGTCTCCATACCGGCTTGTTTACGGGAAGGCTTGCCACCTCCCAGTAGAGATTGAGCATAAGGCATTTTGGGCTATCAAAGAGCTGAATTTATCTTTAGGAGATGCGGGCAGCAATCGAAAGCTGCAGTTGAATGAACTAGAAGAGCTGCGGGATGAGACATCTGATAATGCCGTAATTTCGAAAAACCGAGCTAAGGTGTTCCACGATAAACACCTTTTGCGTAAAACATTTAAACCTGGTCAACAGGTTTTACTCTATGATACTCGGTTACATTATCATCCCGGCAAGCTCTGTTCTAGATGGAAATGACCTTTTGTAGTTCGCACCGTTTATCCGCACGGTGCGGTTGATCTTGAGAATCCAGAGGATGGTACTTTATTCAAAGTAAATGGATATCGATTGAAACCGTTCTTCTCAGTAGACCATTCGGAGGAGCTCCTGTTTTTACAGGAGCCGATTTACACTGATTGATTTTCCTCCACTTTCACCCCCGAATTTCCAATCAAATTTTTCCAAAACGTTATTTCAAATAAGTTTGGGGGTGTGTGTAATATGTAAATATAATAATAAGCAGGAAATTGCCGACATTATCAACCCACTTGGTGCAGCATGACAGTGAGGACACTGTCCATTTTAAGTTTGGGGGTATGTTCGGTAAGTTTTCTTCCTTCGCATTCATATGTATATTTTTGCATTTGCATCCTTATTTAAAAAATCATAAAAATTTGAAGAAAAAAAAAATTAGAAAAAGAAAAACCTATAAAAAATTTAAAAATTTAAAAAATTATAAAAATTGATGTATTCAATTTTGGCTAATTGACTTGAGTTTGACAAATAAGTCAACTGGCTAGGAAAAACTAGATCTTAGACTTAGTAAATTAAAAACCCTAAAAATAACCTTCTTTAAAGTTTAACGGTAGAAAGTATATGCCTTTGTAGTTTATTTAGAAATAGGCAAATTTTGGGTTCACTTCTTGGGCTAAGTCAAAACAAAGGAAAAGTATTGAAAGTTTTATTAGAGTATAAGTTTGAAAAATAATTTCTAGTTTAAGTCTAGATTCTGAAAATGTATACCCTACAAATTGCACAAACACGCACCTTGAAACTTGGAATAGTAGAGGAGACCTTGAAATACTCTTGTCTAAAGTCCTTAGTACAATGAAAATAAAAGAAAAAAAAAGTGAATAAAGAAAAAAATGAACACTGGTTTTTGTGATTACTTGAGGCTAAAAAAATAGAAAAATATTTAGCGAGGGTGCTTCATCACCTAGTGCCTTAGACCAACTGGTTTGGGAGTCACTGCTAAAGCCTTGGGTGTTGCAAGACTAGGAAGTACGCTTTAAAATGCTAACGCATCTTGTAATCGGTTGTTGGTACCTCAAGAAGTATTAACGGTCGCATGAAGGATGTGTAAGCAAAAGTCAGTTAAAAATTCACCAATTAATAAGTGCTTTGGACAATGGACAAAAATATGATTGCTTGATTTGAATTTCCAAGTGTAGGGGTGATTTACACACACACGTAGGGGTATGTGATTGGAGTTTAGATGAGAGAAAGGAGTGAAGAATAGAACTTGTATCTTTAATAGAGTTGATAAAAATTCCTAAGTGGAGATGGAACCCTAGAAGGAAAACTTAAGAAATGTCGAAAGCTAAGTAGATCTGCAGAACATATATAATCTTAAGTTAAATGATGAGGAAGTGGGAAGAATATGGGTGGATAATTTACGAGTCGACGATAATAGACTTCCTTGTTAGAAAACTTAATTAACAAAAGTCGAAAAGCCAAATTGATAGGATTTTGTGGGTAGTATCCACTGAAAACCCTTAGGAGACAACACTCCTCCTACTAGGGACACCTAAAGGTTTAACGGCTTGTTGCACGAGCTCAGTGCAATCGCGTTTCCCTGCGAAAGTGCGGTTAGGTTTTATCGAGAATAAAATATAACTTTGCTCGAGGACGAGCAAAAGATAAGTTTGGGGGTATTTGTTCATATCATAATATTGCATTTTGTATTCCCCATTCTTATGCATTTTACAATAAAAACAGGTGCTTTTGATGCATGTCTGCTACATAGTACATGTTACAGGTTCTTGGAGCGAAAACAGTGAAAAAGACAAAAGACGATACAAAAGAGGGAATTTTGACCAACAAATAGAAGGATCCTAGTCAAGCCTAGACGAAGAACAGTTCACAATCAACAAGGCAACGCAAGATCCAAAATGTCAAGGCGAACGGCTAAAAGACCACTACAAGTTTCATTGAAAGATCTGGAGAAGACCCAGAAGCCAAACAGAGAAAAGAACTAAAGAAATAAAAAGCCCAAAGAACCCTGAAGCAGCCCAGGAAAAATTATCATCTGACCTCATCAATGGGCCGCGGAACCGCGGCCCTACCCCCACCCATGCCGCGGTTCCGCGGCCGTCTAGTGCCCGGACTCGGAGAATTTTTTACCAAATGTTTTGGCGGCGCTGGAAAGTTAAGCTAAGGGCAAATTTGTAATTGCAGACGTACGAATCAAATGTAAACATAGGGTTTCTATGTCCTATAAATAGAACCCAAACCATTGTATTTTCTTATGCCTCTATTCATCAATAAAATTCTGTTTTCTTTGAAGATTGGAGTGCATCAATCGTAAGTAGGTTATTTTTCTGCCCTAGTTCTAATTTCAATTTCTGCCCTAGGTAAATTCTTTTCTTGCCCTAGTTTAATATAGTTTAGAATTTTTATTAACTTGCGGTAGATCTATCTTTCATCTCTTTAATCAAAACTTCAAATAAAAATCATGTCTTTTGTAAATCCCTCAATGAGCGAGTAGTTTCCTCGCTTGTTAGGGTTAGGAATAGGGAAGGGTTTGAGAGATGAAGATCTCTCATCTCTTTTCTTTGCCAATCTATTATGAACATTAGGACTCCATGCATACTTTCATCTTCCGCTACCTACGGCACTCTACCCTCTAGGTAACGGTGATCCGTAGTATAAAAGACCGGAGTTATAAGTTTTCCATGGAGGTTAGGGTAAAGGTTAAGAAAGGAAGGACAAGGATCTAGAGGAAGAAATATCTTCCCAATCATCCTAATCCCCTTTATTAAAATTTACTATAACCCCTAATATGATATCTAAATTAAGGCATTGAAAAGAGGTGTAGATCTTTATTTACCAAACTTTACCTAAACCTAATCCTAGCAAGTTTCTAATCCTAGTATAACACAACTTCGTTTTTAGATCTAATTAAAAGACCAAACACCATTTGGAATTAGCTCATAAGAACTTTAAGGAGATTTACAACATCCCTGTGGACCGACCCGTATTCACCGGCTAGCTTCATGCGACGCCGTTCTTGATTGCGGTAACATATTTTTTGATCTATAAAACCTCTCTTAATCAAAATGATGATGTGGCCTGTATATGGGGATACATGTGGGAGTTCGATTAAACACGTGTATGTGATACGCTTGATTAATCGAACGTTCGACGATACTAGTCGGTTTATTTATAAACCGAAATATTAAGTCATGTGTTGACTTAATTACCATATACATGATATGGTAGCTAGTATTGTGTATATTGATACACACACACTCTCTCTTTCTTATTATATATATAATACATAATATATATGCATATGATACATATATTCTCTCTCTTTATAATTATATATTATGTATATAGATACATAATATTGTATATATATATGATACATGTACACTATTCTCTCTCTCATTGTATGTATGGGACACATAGTATTTGTTGTATTTTTATTTGATACAAATACACTCTCTTTTTGTCAAATGAAGACAAATTGGGTGCATGTAATGAGGTGGGGTCCACCAGTCTTTACACTTGACACTTATGGAGGGGGGAGAGGGGGTGAGAGGAAACTCTCTTGATAATTACAGAAAGATAGAAAAAGAAAAGAAAAGTGAAGTCTTCATTAATCTTCTTCTTCTTCATGCTTCATCTTCTTCTTCCTCTCTTCATTTTTTGGGAGTGAGGAAAAGAAAAGCAAAGAGAGAAAAGAGAGAGTTTTTCCTTCATATCATCATTGTCTCTATCCATTAGCAAAGGTTAGAGCTAGTTACTTCACCGGAGAAGTGTTCTCAAATGAAGTTAGAGTTTGGGTTGGGTTCTTTCACCGTGGATCATTTCCGGCGAGAAGATCGGCCAACAAGCTTATTCCGAATGCGCAAAAAACCTAGAATGGGTCTTCCACTAGAGAATGGACACGCTATAAAGGTTATAGCCCCTAAACCTTTGCTTTTCTTCTTTCTTTTTTTTGTGCAAATGCAAGTAAATGGATGATTTTTGGGTTTGTAATTGGTGTTATGTTTAAGAATTTTTGTTCTATGTTACCACGGCAGTCCGTAAGTGTTGTGACTCTACCACCGATTGCCAACATTCATATCCACTACTTTCCTTAATATATCCATAATATCCATCCAATATGATGGAAACTGCAAGATTTAATGAGTTTCTTAAGAAATATACACGGTTTCTTGACATATCTAGCATGTTTCATCAAATTACTAGATTTAAATGATCCACTCTAACTTTCCTTTCTAAAAATAGATAGTTCTCTCCAACAACCTCATTTTTCTCCAAAATGTCTAATATCAAATTTGTTGTAATTTCTATACTTGTGATCTTCGAAGGAATCACAAAGTACACCAAGAATCGCATCGGAAAATTTATCAGGATCGCGTGCAAATAAACTACTTAAAAAGGATTAACCGAACAATTTACCAAAATACCGCAAGTTATGAGAAAAGCACACCAAACAACACAAAACATAAGATTTTACCCAGGTTCGGCACAATTACACCTAATCCTGCAATCCGACGATGAAAAGCTTCCACTATTAAGAAAGTATTATATGAGAATGCCCTCACCAATCACCGCTCAATACAAAATAATCTCTAACACTCACAAAAAGCTCTCCTTTATCTCCATCTTTCTTGGTTTTAAGACTGCCTCCATTTAATTTTGAAGAAATATTGGCAACACTTTTATTCTAAAAGCCTGGCTATTTGGCTTTATATTTATAGCCTACTTTAATTTAGAGATAGGATTTAGATTTAAATTAGGATTACAAAGAGATAAACTTAAGATTTAAATTAAGGATTAATTTTAATCTTTGTCATCGACTTCTACTCGATCTAGGCTTCAAATATTGGGCCAAATCTTGGCTAATTTAAATCAATATCAACAATCTCCACCTTGGTTTAAAATCGCCACAATCTCGACACTTTCTTGAAAAAAAATTGAATGCATGCTCTCGTTGTTGTCGTGCCTTCATCAATCAACTAGGCAAATCAAGTCCAAGCACTGCTTCAACTTGATATCCGGAACCATCTCCGTAAATGCAACCGTCGGATTCTCATGGGTACCAATCTTCGTAAGAGCCACATCCATCTTCTTGTCCTCCAAGAAGAACACTCTCACCTCCTGTGGAACACCCAAAACCAACAATCTCCGTAAATACTTGGTCTCTCTAACCGCCTCCAAGACGGCTGACAGCCATGTCTCCACTGTTGATGTCGTAATAACAATATGAAGTTTCGATCTACCTGATACTATATCCGTGTCCCTAAAACCCGTCATCGACCTCCAACTTTCCCCATCGCCGACTATCCCTGATAATGACACTAATCCAAAGTGCGCCACCAACTAAGAAAACACGGGCTCGGTCTCTTCCATCTCATATCGAGTGAGAAACTACTTGATACTCTACTGCAATGGGTGCAACTCTCCATCTATGACAATATCCATGCCATGAATCTCCCATGTAGACTTTCCGTCGAACTCCCGATTCTATATCCTCGGAAACTTGTCCCTAGCCTCTCTTGTGCCCCTAACTCCCATTGGCCTCAGCATAAATGGTTGTACTAGACTCTCTGTCTGAATCAAAGTACCGACCACCTTATCTTCTATAACCTGGCCTGAAGTCTCGAACACCACCTGGCTCGGTGACCCTATTCTTTACTCAGCATCTGTCTGAGTCTATTTTTTCCGAGACATCACAGACTTAACGACTATCAAATGTCAGCTGATTACTCCATCCTTAATACCAGGGCACCATAACCTGTACCGTTTTGCTCTGCTTCTAGAACCGCGAAGTCCTAAGTAATTCTTAGCCCCTCCGGTCCATACCTCCATAGGAATTGTCCTGTCTACCGTCGTCGATGGTGACCGATCGATAAGCTACTCGGCAATAGATAGGGACTCCGCACGAAACACTTTCGGAACTCCAGCCGTAAACCGTGAATACATGTTCTTCCTAACCACTGTCCGAACCATTTTCTTTGCTCCGCCAATATACCTAGGATGAAAAATTGTTGTGATGCACAATCCTTCCTGACTTTCAGAAACCTCCACCATGATCAGAATAAAGAATCTTCACGCAATTCTCAAACCGCTTCTCCACAACAGTCTTTCTGAATATCTCAACACTTTAGATGTTTAGCTTAAGAATGTACACCCACAACTTCCTCAAAAAGTCGTCAATGAAGGAATCATAATGTCTAACTCTACCTTGAGAACAACCTGTGCTGAAATCATCTCTGTCTTCTTCCCTTGAATACGGTCCTCCCAATGATCTCTCATCCCAATCTCTAAATCTCTAAATGATTGGCTCTTTCAAGGTCTCTCTAAACTCGCCTAGTCCATAGAGCTCAATCGTGGATGCCATACCCTGACGGAATCCACCTGAACTAGTAGAAGCTCTAGCAACATATCCTAAGACAGTCCATCCCTGAAAAATACAGATTTCTTACCCTCTTTGCATTCATGGCAATACGAGCACCCCTAAAAATCATTATGGAATCTCTATTAATCACGCACTTGCAACCCACCCAGTCTAAAACACCTAATGAAATCAAGCACCTCCTCAGATCTGGCACGTCCCTGCATCTGTCAATGTTCGAACTCTCTCATCATGCATTAAGATCCGAACTGTACCAATTCCAACAAATTTGCTCAGCATACTGTTCCCTATAAAGTTTAAGCCTATATCAATTGAACGGTACGTCGCAAACTAACTCCGATTCGGATTCACAAAGAACGAACACCTCAAATCCAACATTCATGATCCATGAGCGTCTAAAGTCGCACATACCGACAGAATTGAACCATCACCGCACTCATTCGAATCCTCCACCGTAACTGCAGTACCGGAAGACATCTGCTTGCCTTTTTCCTTGCGCTTCAGACAATACCTTTTCCAATGCCCGTTCTCCTTGCAAATAAAGCACTTGTCATTCTCGCAATTTCTCGATTTTCCCTTGGTGCCTCCATCTAAACGATATTGAACGGACAACGTATCACTCTGACTACTCTTTTCACCTACCACTTTCTCCTTCCACACCACACTGTGCAGACCTACATTGATAAACTCTAAGGATAGTTTATCCCGGCCATACACCATCAATTTGATGAACTGCCTTTACTCTGAGGTCAATGAACAAAATAGAATCATCGCCTGATTCTCATCCTCTATCTTTACCTCCGCATTCCACAAGTCCTTTACGATCTGGTTGAGTTCATCCAGGTGATCTTTGACGGGCGTCTCCCCCTTCATCTTTAATGTGTATAACCATTTCTTGAGATTTAGACGATTTGTGAGCGATTTCTTCATGTATAGGGACTCCAACTTGCTGCATAATCCCGCTGCCGTAGTATCTTGCTCGACCTCATAAAGAACTTCGTCAGCCAAGTGAACCTATATCGAACTGAAGTCTTTGTTCTCCATTTCATCTTTATTATCCTCCATGGTCATCTTCGAAATACCATCTTTTGCAAATACAATATTCTGAACCCCTTGTTGTTTGAGAATAGCTGTCATCTTCAATCTCCAAAGGCCGAAATTATTCTGCCCATCAAACTTACCCACCTTTAATGTGTAGATTCGATCTCCCTAGAAAACATTGAATCTGATACTCTGATACCACTTATTGTAATTTCTATACTCTTGATCCTTGAAGGAATCAGAAACCACACCAAGAGTCGCAGCGGAAAATTTATCAGAATTGCATGCAAACAGGTTATTTGAAAAAGGCTAACCGAACAATCTACCAAAACACCGCAAATTATGAGAAGCACACACCAAACAATACAAAACACAAGATTTTACCCAGGTTCGGCGTAACTGAACCAAATCCTGCAATCTGACGACGAGAAACTTCCACTATTAAGAAAGGATTACACGAGAACGCTCTCACATGTCACCGCCCAATACAAAGTAATCTCTAACCCTCACAAAAACCTCTCATTTATCTTCCTTTCTCTTGGTTTTACAGCTGCCTCATTTTAATTGTGGAAAAATATTGGCAACCATCTTTTTCTAAAACTCTAGGCTATTTGACTTTATATTTATAGCCTACATCAAGTTAGTGATAAGATTTAGATTTAAACTAGAATTATAAAGAGATAAGCTTAAGATTTAAATTAAGAATTAATTAAAATCTCAGTCATCGACTCCTACTCGATCTAGGCTTTAATTATTGGGCCAAATCTTGGTTAATTTAAATCAATATCAACACAATTAATATCCCCTGCTTTTCTTGAGATATCTATAATATCACTTCAATATGATAGAAAATGTAATATTTATTGAGTTTCTTGATATATCTACACAGTTTCTTGACATGTCTAGCCACTTTTATCAAATTGATAAATTCACTAACAAAAAGACAATACATTACAAATATAAAAAAAGAATAACCATAACACAAATACAAAAAAATGCATAACTATAAAGATAAGAGGAAAGAGGAGGAGAAGGAGATAAAAACGATGATGAGCTTCGGGTTGGGGTAAGGGTTTGAGGAGAGGAGGAAGTGAGAGAGGCGTGGATGGAGGGAGTTGTCAAGATTATCAGTAAAGAATCCGGATGGCGATGGTGGTGATGGAGCGGTGGCTTAGGAACAGAGAAGAGAGAAGGAGATCAAGTAGAGGAGGGAGAGAAAGGAGGGGGAGATAAGAACAAAATAATTTGGTCGGGGTTAGGGTTTGAATAGGAGTAGAAGGAATAGAAGGGGAGGAGATGGACGGAGAATTTTGGGATCGTGCGTTTGAGGGGAGAGAGAAAGAGCGTGAGTTAGGAGAGGGTGATTTGGGGCATCCACCAAAAAAAGAAAGTCGAAGCTTCCATGTTACATACATGAGGGTTTGAAAAGTATTGATGTATTAGGGAAGTTTTGACGAGAGTTTTGAGACCGGAGGGTTTTTGACCGCGGAAAAAGTTGCCAGAGAGTTTTAACAATTTGCTCGAGTATAAAAAATAGAAAATAGTACAGTGTCTTTGGATAAACATTGATGAGTGCTTTGGAAGAAAAGAAAACTAATAACCTTTCCATAAAAGTAAATGATATCGTTTCAACTAATCAAAAAAAGTGGTTCTAAGGATGTTGTTCCAAGGATGTTTAAATGATAACACAGTATCCTGGTTATTATAGAAGGCGATTATGCTAACACGGTATCCTGGCTTACGGATCCCCTCGTAAAACCTCCTTGGAAGGTTAGACATCTGTTAAACGAAGCAAAATTCTTGCTCTGTGAACATCATAATTTTATCTGTTAGTTATCAACATAGAGATCACTACAAGGCTGCTCACTCTTTGGCCAAACATTGTATTTCTCTAGGCTATAAGGTGATACTCGGTCCAAAATGGATTCCATTTTCTGTCCTTATCAATTATCAATGAAATTCTTGCCCTTCCTAGCTTGAGCAATAATATCAATGGAGCCAAGGCTCTTTCAACAGAAAAAAAATTGATAAAAAATTTGGTAGGAATATTTGATAAATTAACATGAAATTAAATTTCATGCACGATATTAATTTTTCCTAATTGCAAGTGGGCCCACACGTTTTAGTTTTAGTCTTACGAAAAATTATTCATGTGCTGGCCGTATACATCCGAGTAAGAGAGAGAAGAAACAAAAATGTGGGTCTCATACGCTGCCTAAGACTGTCTGAAACTTCCCCTCTTCTCTCATCCCTGTCTGAATGTATTATACCCGACACACCGAATAATTTCTTTAGTCTCAGTAATAATTCGTTTAAAGAATGGTTTGCATGATAAATTAGCTTTATAGTTTTACCCTAGATAATTCCTTTCACACATGACATGCTTCTCAAAAAACAAGAGAAGCATGTCCCATATGATTCATCCTCCTTGACCCAAAATTAAACTCTTGGACATCCTTTTTAAGTTTTGGAGGTTGATTGTGGTCTCTACTTGATTTGACAAGCGGTCGAATTCCCTTATTCAGATCAGGCGAGGTTTTCTTTATAAACTAGCTCGGTTACTTGGACTTGACTTGACGGAAAATGAGAAACAAATCTTGTTTTAACTTGTTATTGAATGGATCCTAAAGGAATGGTTTTGAAGAAGAACTTCTCAAACTGAAGAAAGCGTCTTAGCGATGATTTCACGCTCGCTCGACCGGTAATAATAAATAAATATAGCATGCTACATCCTATACTAGCTCGCTAGAAAAGGACATTGATTAATACTTAGCAAAAGAAGAGGCTAGTGCGTTGATAGTGCTCTTTATTACTATAACCATAGCTATTTGTCACCATTTCCACTATTTTTAGTTACCACTTCCTCTTGTTCCCGCTATTAATTTTTCTTCTTTACTTTTTTTTCATGTCCCCTTCTAGTGCCCCCATGCATTTCACCACTTCATTGCTTGCTTTTGTCTATAGACAATCTACACTTTATTTATTAACATTTTGAGTGAGAAAATTGGTAGAACATAAAAAATTATTATAAAGAAAATCGGATCCTCTGCATACCATGCGCGAGGCATAATCCAGCTTATGAAATTACGATTTCTTTAAATTATTGGCATTGATAAGACGCGAGAAATAAAATTAGAAGATTTTTATGGTTTCAGTTAATTAAAAATGGTCTAGTATTTTGCATGTGCGATGCGCCTTCAGATACGATATGTTAGATATTCGAAAATATCTAATACTAATTTTAAAGATCATTAGCTACTATAATAAATACTTTTTTGATTTCTTACATTTCTTAAAATTATGAGGACATTTTTATGGATTAAGTTGGTATTTATTTTGAGGCCTTCTCTCTCTCTCTCTCTCTCTAGTTAAAACAGTAGATATTCTATTAAAAGCGAATGTTGTATTCTTCTTCTTCTCTATATCACATAACGATATTTCCCCTCCTTATTTCTTTCTATTTTTATTTTCAAAGTAGAGAATTGTCTCTTTTTTTCTTATTTTATATTAGATCTCAACCTGATGCAAACCGAAAATTTCTGAAAGATTGCCCCACATTTTCCCCCAAAAAGGCCCTACAGTGCTCTCGAAGATGCGGAAGCCATATCCATCACAAGAACCCAGTTGGGTTTACAAGCAAACCAAATAAAGTCAGAGAGTGGACCCTACTAAGAAAATGGTCAAAAGGTTAATGGATGAAATGGGCCCCACAAGGCCCAGCCCAAATGAACATGGGTAAAGAAGCCACGCCAGCATGCTACGTCGTCGTCGGCACCCTCACATGAACCTGTAAGCTATGGGCTATATTGCAGAAGACACCCTTCGCTTTCGTCCGTATAGCAGAAAATACACTTCTCTTTTCCAAACCTGCACTTTTCCATCATGCTGAATCGGCCATTAAAGTCAAACTTTTATTCAAAAAAAACCGTACAATAAGAATATTTATTACCAATCATCAATTAAAAAATCGAAGAACTTAAACAATAGAAAATTAGGAGTATAAAAATCTGATTTAATGAAATTAAATAATGGAAAATTAGGAGTATAAAAATTTGATTTAATGAAGCCTGTTTTGAGATAAAGATGGGCTTTTCATGTTATACGGCCGAAAGCTTAGTTATTCTTTTTCTTTTTGCAATTTAGCCAAATATTTAATACAATGTTGATATTTGTCCAGTAGAAAACATTTCATGTGATGTAGGACAAAACCAAATTGAACCAAGATTTCATTTAAGATTGTCTAAATTTCAAATTGCTACATGCAGGTGATTTCTCAAAATGTCACCATGGACTCTCAAAACGATAGATTGATACCATAAACTTTCAAAAGTATCATAAAACCACATGAGGAAAATTATAAAATTGCTAAAATACCCTCTCATATAATAAAAAAGACTATATTTGCAAAAAAGCAGGGCTATTAGGTAATTTTGTATTTTTCCTCAGGTGTGTTTTTTGATACTTTTGAAAGTTCATGATATCAATCCATCATTTTAAAAGTTCATGGTATCATTTTGGGAAAATGCCTATGGCTGCGCTTGGTACATGGAATAGAATATTACCGGGAATTCTCGCATTCCCGGAAATGGGATGACCGGACATCTAATTCCAAGAAATCTTGTACTAACTTACTTGGTATAATTTAATTATCCCCGGTAATATATGAATGTGCAACTGTCGACCGGTGGCGAGACTGGTGGATTGTGGTGGGGTCGGCCGGAGTACGACCAACGACAAACTACGGTCGGCCGGCGGCGGGCCGGACTGTGAACGACCAGCAATGACCGGTGTAAATCCTCAGTTCGTTATATATATTTTTCCCGTATTTTCCTATATTTTTTCCCTATTATTTTCCTATTTTCTTATAATTTTTTTAATTATTTTCCCTTAATCTAAGAACCCGACCCGACCCGTTTCCCCCTCTTCTTCTTTTTCTTCTATTTCTTTTTCCCTTTTTTCCCTCCAACTTTTCCAACATCCCTCCTCATTCCTCGCGACCACCGTTTCGTGACCTATGCCCGCATCCATGACGACCCCGCCTCGATCTCAACAACCCCGAGATCCCCGACATCCATCTCTCCACCCACTCGTTTCCTCTCTTTCTTCCCAACAGCTCCCCTCCCCTTTCTCTCGCACTCGTCCCCGACCTCGTCCTCGCCACGCCAACGACCCCCGCGATCTGCGCGGCCACCTCATCCATCCCCTTTCGCTTTCTCTCTCTCTCCCTCCCTCTTAATCTCATCCATTCTCTCTCTCTCTCTCTCACTCCATAACACCTTTTCCCTTTCTCTCACCGACGGCGACCACGACTCCTAGCACCATCATCTCCGGCCACTCGAGCTCCGCCAGAGAACTCAGCCGATGAGCAGCCTCACCTCTACCACCATGAGCAAAGCCCCACTCCCTTCTCTTTCCCAACTTCACCGAGCCCTTACCGTCCCTCGTCACCTCTCTCCTCTACCCAACTCCTTTCATCCGCCGACCACCATCGACCCCATCTCAACGCCGACGAGCCTACCATCGAGGTCTTTTCTATCTCCTCCAAAACCCACTGCACCTGCAACCTCCGTCATAGACAACCAGGTCCACTATAACCTAGCACCACCGACGACCACTACTACCGCCTAACTCGACCGCCGGCGACCCCTCACCAACACCATCACCTCCTCGTCGAATACCATGCCACTACCACACCTTCTTCGTGCCCAGTAGTGCCCAACACCACTTCCAGAGCCGTGCCCGCCTCCGTGCCACACCGTGCCCTGGTCCAGTGCACACACCGTGCCCACTCCCATACCAGCATTATGTCCAGTACCGTGTCGCGCCGTGCCACACCCGCACCACGCACTGAGCTAAGACCGTGCCAGTACTGTGTCACGCCCGCATCGCCACTACGCCCACTACTGTATCACGCTCGCGTCGCCACTGCGTCCAGTACCAGGTCATTGCGCATCACGCACGCGCCATGCACCGTGTCCAGTATCGCACCGTCTCGTGTGTTAAGACGAATCCTGCACGTGGTGTCGCTTCTATATCAGTGACCGAAAGCAAGTTAAATGTTCACTTGTTTATCATGCTACTACAAACTTTAGTCATGATAGTTTGTCAGGCCCGGCTTTCTAGAATGCACAAACTACAGCACGTGACAGAGCCAATCATGCTACCTGTGGCTAGGAAATATTTCTCCACAGTCACATTACGGCTGTCTATAGGATATCAAGAACAGTAAAATATAAAATCTAGCTTGTACATGTCCATTTACCACAATAAAAAGGTCAAGAAAATGTATAAGTGGAAATGAATCAAATCTAATAAACAACATCTGAAAACTTATCCCAATATGGGCTCACATCAAGAAATAAACTGCGGAAAACAAATAACTAAACTAAACGTCTCTAAATAACACATGTTCAATTCCTCGCTGCTCGGCTTGATGGCTAATGTACTTCTATTCAGCCTGCGATAAAAATAGAAGAACTGGGCTATGCAAAACCCAGACGTCGGTGCGTCATAATATCAAAATAGCAGTAATAACCAGAATGCAATGAGATAGGTGAACATGAATATAAAGAAATAATATAGATATAAACAGTGAGGTACGTGCATGAAAGGGATGTGTGATGTGTAACCTAAAACTGTGCTTCTAGGTTATCTATTCTAAATGTTTTTGAAATCAATTAATGTAATTCTCATAGTAACCTAACATTCTATGCCCCGTTCATTCCCCACGGGATCACGGCAACAGGATTTATTCCGTAAAGCCCGGAAAAACGGCAAACAAGATTATTCCGTAACGCTCGGAAAAACGACAAACATGTAATTATTCCATAACGCCCGGAAAAACGACAAACGGGATTATTCCGTAACGCCCACAAAAACGGCAAAAACAGGATTATTCCGTAACCCCCGGAAAAACGTTAAACATGTAATAATAGCTTTTTGAGTTATGTTTCAGTTACATTCTTGATTTCCCCTTTTACCCCCAGATCTGTGTTCAAGTCAGGTATTTCCAATATAGATCCAATGCCAACACAGGATCAATCAGGTATAGTTCTTGTCTATGCAGACAACAAGTTACGTCCGTCGGGATAGCATGTTAGGATTGTTGGCATTAGTAACAAAATCCAAGTAATGAGTCAAGTAGTGCGTCGTGAGCATGTCATGTGATGCATATGTATCAAATAGATACCAAATGTGAAATTGTAACGAATATCTGAACACGGTAAGCATGACGGATACCAGGATGCATTTGTATCTATCTATAATAATCTTTTATATGTCCATGACTACGTATGATACAATCTAGATAACACGTTATAATAATGTAATAGTAAAATGATATCAAGACATTCCGACATGCAACTAGAGAATCTATGATTAGTACAGATACGTACGGATACTCTAAAACGATAAATTATAATATTTGCTGCATAATGAAACACATATATTATTTTTATTCATATATAAATAGATATATTAACATAGCATGTTGCAAGATAAACTTGCTTGATCGGATCTCACGACAGGGTATGTACGTTATGTTCGACGTCGGATAAACGTCGCGATGCAAACACACACGCGCGTATAGGACTGGACCTGGCTAATCAATGACGTGACTAAGCTGGACGACGACGATGACTGGGTCGTCCGGATCGTCGTGACGTGCGCGACTCTGGCGAGACGGTCAAGAACCAAGAAAGCAAGAAAAGAGAAAGAAAGGAGAAAGAAAGAAGATAAGAAGAAGAAGAAAGGGGTTTGTAGCTGCTGGTGTCGGGCTCTTGACTCAGGGAACAGAGGATAGAGCGACGACGACGACGGGTTGGCGTCGACGGCGAAGTCTACGGTGATAGGCAGAGGGATCTTGAGTTTCTCTGGCATTCGTCGGGTCTATCGTTTGGGGTCAGGGATGTAGGGTTAATGGTGATGGTGGTGTTGGAGGTTGGAGAGGGAGGTGAGGAGAAGGAGGAGGTGACGGTGGTGACGATGACGAGATCTCCGGCGATGAGGTTGGGTTTCTGCAGTGGTTGCTGGGGGTTATCGGGTTTGCAGGGATGGTCGGGAAATGAAGGGGAGGAGGAAGTGGTGAGGGTGAGGAGGTGGTGGTGACGGCGAGGGAACGGGGGCGAGGTGATCGGCGGTGAGAGGTGCAGGTTCTTGGGTTGAGTTCTCGGGTTTAGGTTGCAGGGATCTCAAGGAGAGGAGAAGGGAGAAGTGGAGGATATGGAGGAGATCGAAGAGGTGGTGACGACGAGGTTTTGGGGAGGTCGACAACGAAAGCAAGTCGCCGGCGATAGGTAACGGCGAGGGCAGTAGGATTCTTGGGTTGAAGGGGTTTGAGTTCGTCGGGAGTTTGGGTTGTGGGTTCTTGGGTGTTCCCGCCAAAAAATTCTGCGCAAAAGAGCCCAAGGTATCAAATGGCGGCGATACGCTTAAGAAAATGGGAACCAGTATCTTCCGGGCTATTTTTTGACAAACTCCCGAATGAGAAACAGATAAATTCTGATGGTATCGAAAGCAGCTCGAAAAACCCTTCGATTTGATATATTATGGGCCTCGTAATTCATCCGGGATCAAAAGTTATGAGGAATTACGTGTCCATACGTGATGGGCTTTTAAGAACCCGCTGGAGCAGTTAAAAGATACAATAAAAACTCAGAAAAGACCTCAATGGGGCATCACGTGCTCACACGTGACCATGGGTCACGTGCAGACACGTGATGGGCTTTTAAAGCCTCTAAAATAATGAATAGAATTTAATTCTAAAAGTCAGAGAATACCTCAACGAGGTATCACGTGCTTACACGTGACCAATGGTCACGTGTTGACACGTGATGGTTAAAACTGAAACATAAATAAGCGGCTGAGAAAGGAACCCAATTGGGGGTCACGTGCTCACACGTGACCAAAGGTCACGTGCCAGCACGTGACTGGCTTTAAAAGCATTATAATTTAATAGAATTAAATTCTAAAAGTTTCTGAATCTTTCCAAATGGAAAAGGGTCATGGGGAACCGTTGGATTAAAAATCCAAGGGTGATTAAAAATCACCAATTTATGGAAAAATCTTGGACTTGGAAAGATTTCCCCCCTAAATCTGACCGAGATAACAAATAGAATATCTTTTGGATTTAAAATCCACGGTGAATAAAATTCACTGAATGATCTAAAGGCCCAGATTAATGATAAATGCAAATCAAATCTCTCAACATACAAATCAAATCTCTCAATGAGAGATTTGCTAAACAAATTTATTCTCTTCCTCCTCCTATAAATAGGAGCCAAGAGAAGAGAAGGGGGATCTACTTTTTTGGAGAGAAAAACAGAGAGAGGAGAATTTAATTCTCAACAAAGAAAACCCTAGGTAAGAAAAGGGAAAAAGATAAACTTCAAACAGAGAATTTAATTCTCAAAATCCAAGAGTTTAACTCTTATACAAAAAGAACTTAGTTCTTCTTCTGGTTGAAGATCTGCACAGAGCACATCTCCCCATAACTTGAGAATTTAATTCTCATCGGGTCGAGATCCTGCCATGCAGATCCTAAACTTAGGAGGGGAATTGAGTTTTGAGAATTAATTCTCCTAAAACAAAACTAGGGTTTAACCCTAATCAAGAATTTAATTCTTTTACATATCTGGGAATTTAATTCCTTTGAAAAGAAATCAGGGTTTCATCCTAAATAAGAATTCAATTCTTAAAAGATCTCTGTTCATGAAAAGAACTAGGGTCACGTGCCCCCACGTGACCCTTGAAAAGATCCCCTGCAAAGAACTTTGAAGCATCACCCCACGTGCTCCCACGTGACCCTCATTATATATGGAACAAAAGTAAAGGCAGAAACAATTCTGGGCGCTCTCACGTGTTACCACGTGACCCCTAATAAATGTTCTAATAAATCAGGGCATGATTATATATCACGTGCCCACACGTGATGGCTATGAAAATTAAAAGTGTTTAACACTTGTTTGCAGAACAAAATAAAGGGGATCTGGCCCCACTTTTTGATGCCATCACGTGCTCCCACGTGACTCTCAAAACGCAGAAAGAAAGATCAATGGAAATGAAGGCTTTGGGCGCTCTCACGTGTTTACCACGTGACCCCTTAGCAAACGTTCTAACAGTCAGCGCATAAATCCCCATCACGTGTCAACACGTGATGCTCGAAATAAAAAGGAAAAGTGTTTAACACTTATTCACAGATTTGAGGATAAAACAAAGGATATGTGGCTCCGCATTTAGGGCGCCCTCACGTGTCACCACGTGACCCCTAATGAGCATTCCAACAGACCAGAGCGGGGGCCTCCATCACGTGCTCACACGTGATGGCCGTCAGAATTAAAAGAGTTAAAACACTGATCTGCAGAATAAGATAAGGGAAATCAGGGCGCTCTCACGTGTCCACACGTGACCCCTCTCCCCTTAGTATTTAACACTAATCCGAAGACTTTGTCCTCAGTGATTAACACTGATTTTCTTAGTGTTTAACACTAATTTGGAAAACTCTATTTGCAGTGTTTAACACTGATTTGCTTAGTGTTTAACACTAATTTGAAAACACTGTTCCCAGTGTTTAACACTGATTATCTTTTAGTGTTTAACACTAACTTGCTATCTTATTCCCAGTGTTCAACACTGTTGGTTTCTAGTGTTTAACACTAGCTTCAGCCCAATTGGCTAAGTTTCAGAGGCAAAGCCTCTCCTTCAATGGACCAACAGAGGGCCAATATTTCAAACATAACTGGACTTAGCCCAAACTGGCCATAAGTCCTCAAATCATCTTGATCTGAGCACATCTGCTCTTTCAACCAACTCATTGGTTCAAGGGTACATCTCTGAACTCCTCTGATATTTGTCGTTGTAATCCTTCAACGTCTTCAGAGAGGTGACGGGTCCCGACAACCACACATCAACACGGACTGTGGGGTCCTTAAACTCATGGACTTATGCGTCCTTAAACCAAGATACGGACTGTGGGGTTCTTAAACCCGCGGACTTATGCGTCCTTAAACTAACGGACTAATGCGTCCTTAAACACACCCATATGGACTGTGGGGTCCTTAAACCCATGGACTTATGCATCCCTAAACTACCAATGGACCACCATGTCCCTAAACTGGCAATGGACCACCATGTCCCTAAACTGGCAATGGACCACCATGTCCCTAAACTGGAACAATAGAGCCCCCAAATGCTCTTTTGTCGGATCTAAACGATCCCGTTAAGTCGATCTTAGTCCCAAACTGGACTAACGTATTCTTAACAACCGTTTAAGTTGATTTTAGCCTCAAATATGGCTAACGTATCCTTAAACGTTCAAACAGACTTTAGTCCCAAATTGGACTATGAATCCCCCCAATCAACTCATTGGTTCAAGGGTACATCTCTGAACTCCTCTGACACCTGTCGTTGTAATCCTTCAACGTCGTCAGAGAGGTGACGGGTCCCGACAGCCATACATGCAATGGACCACTATGTCCCTAAACTGGAACAATAGAGTCCAAATGCTCTTTTGTCGGATCTAAACGATCCCGTTAAGTTGATCTTAGTCTCAAATTGGACTAACGTATCCTTAACAAACGTTTAAGTTGATCTTAGCCTCAAAAATGGCTAACGTATCCTTAAACCAAAACCCCAAACCCAAATCTAAGAAAATACGGATTTGGACTAATCCACGTCCTACGGGCGACTACATAAATTAGTCTCCGTATACAATCCACGGGCAACCACAAACAAAACAAACACCCACGATACGAAGTGACCAGCTGGAGAAGGAGAAAGTTGTTACCGCGATGCGGTAGCGTAATTAACTGCAGGGGCTTGCGCCTGCAGGGAAGAGCGTCCCCACAATCAAAAACCCCTCAAGCGAGGGGGAATCTGACGAAGTCTGCTGCATCGGCCGCATCCGTCTAAAGCTCCGATACACGGTGCCATAAATCAACTTGGCATCTTCGGAGAGGTGGACGGATAGCACCAATTAGCATCTGCCCCGAATTTCAGGCAAAGACAGCCCATGTCTCGGCCGCCGTTCGGAGGGGAACAAATTCTGGCACGCCCGGTGGGACCTTTTCCTCTTTCCACTCCACACTTCGTGTGTCGTCTTCGCGAACCAATCGCGGTTTGTTAAATGGTTGCCTACGGATTTCAAGTTGCTAAGATTTGGTCTTTTGTCTGGCGCAGAACTCAAGCATCCATGGATTCTAACTGCACCAACTGCGCGAAGTGCCGCTGCAACGGACGCTCCACCTCACCGGGAGGCGTAGCATATGGGCCCCAAGCGGCTTCCTTCCTTACTCTGCCGGTAGACCAAGTGACCCAGGCCACCACCGGCCTGTTTTTCGGGACCATAGTCCCACCTACAAGCTTCTCTATGCCGATATCCGCACCGGAAGCGAACAAGAAGTCGGTATTCGACCGGCTCACTACTACCACGACCCCTGTCAACGGGTCGCCCGCTACTAAGCCGACAGCCTCCGTTTTCACCAGGCTAGGTCAGAACTATAAAGTGGCTGTCCCAAAGTGGGCAACGGCCGCTGCTTTGGAAGTCGTTAAAGCGGCTTCACCCATCAGAGAGTCGGTCTTCACAAGATTGACGGTTCCCACTCCTCCCCCAGCTGGTCAAAAGGCATCAGTCTTCGATAGGCTGACATCGGTAGTTACCCCACACTCAAACAGGGGGCAACAAGAAACCATCTCGATTTCCGAGCCAGTCCCAACGGCTCGTCGTGCGCGACGTCGCCATTGGCGACGAGTGAGAAAAGCAGGGGGCAACTCTCCCTCAGGGCTAACCCCACCTGCTCCAGTGGTGGAGGTCAACGCTGCTGTTCCAACTGGGAACAACTTTGAATTGCTGAGGAAGGTGAGAAAGAACTCTCCAATTGCTACGTTGAAAAGATCTCCTCCGCCTATGGAAAAAGCTCCGGAGACAAAGCAGGAACAGGCCCCTCAACGGCTGTCGTCAAAAATTTATAAAGTTTGGCGGAGGGTTCAAGATTCCGTGATTGACCCAGACCACTTTCATCGCCAGAAAAAGGCAAAGGTGGAAAAGAACAAAAACCGCCCCATTAAACAGCAGGGGGAAACAAATGCTAGGATGCCCACTTCAACGGCTCCTTCAACCTCAATGGTCCACAAAAGAAAAAGGCCAGAGAAAGCTCCTGTGACACTGACAAAGTTTAAGAGCGGTGAACCTAAACGCCCCAAGTCAGGGGGCATAACAGTTCATACGGTCTATATGGCTTCTGGAAAGGAAGAGAGTCGTACTTCTACGGGTCACCGACCGCTTACCCGGTCAGTGACCAAGGCTCAGGAGCAGCAACAAAAGCTCCAGGAGATGATGACTACAATGGCTGCACTCACGGAGCCAAAAGAGAATCCTGGGACGTCCTTAGATGAACGCCAAGAAGAAGAGACCGACGCCGAGTTCTTTCGCCGAGTACTGGAAAAGAGGGACAAAGAGGCTGCTGAACAAGCGGCCAATATACAGCGTATGGGCCTCCTCTTCCAGGACATGATAGGGATGATGATACAACAAGATCCCCCGACTGAAGAACCCCTGATTGTCCTTGGGGATGATAGGGGAGAGACATCAAACCCTCAGCCCGTTCTATCAACGGCTAAAGAGGATACAATCTCTAAGACTGATCTGGACAAATATATAGCCCAGCAAATAAAGGTTCATCACGCGGCCGAAGCAGCCGGCTACGTCGTAAAAACGGGGCGACCGTATCCAGGCTGGTATGACCAAATCAAGTACCCGCCAGGTTACACAATTCCCAAGTTTCATGTCTACAAAGGGACCGGCAATCCCCATCAACATGTTGCCCAATTCAGGGCGCTTTGTGGTAACACCGGCGGCGACGACAAGCTTTTGCTTCACCAGTTTGTTGGAAGCTTATCAGACACGGCGTTTGAATGGTATTCTGAGCTTCCCAACGACTCTATTAAAACCTTTGCGGAGATGGAGCTGCTCTTCACCCAACGTTTTGCAAGTGCCAGTGAGCGTACCCCGATGACGGCGCTGATTAACGCCAGGGTAAAACCCGGCGAGACATGGGTTCAGTACGCTATACGGTGGCGTAATCTATGGTCGAAGTGTGAACAGCGCATAGAAGAAGCCTCTGCGGTAGGAATGTTTGTTAGAACCCTCGATCCACAAGCAACCATTTCACAGTTTATGATGTTCTTCAAGCCGACTTCCTTCCAGGCTTTGATCGACAAATTAGCGCAGATGGACCAGATGGGCCATAAACCCCCTCTCCCGAAACCGGACTCCCGAAACGATAAAGGAAAGGGAAAAGCGATCATTGTCGCTAATGCCCAACAACAACCGAGCGACTCGAAGCCGGTTGCTCGTCCAAACAATACACGCCCATACGTACCCCTTGAGGACAGGATGGGACGCCCTTACTCTTTCCGCCGTGATAAAACGAGGAGGCTATTCGAGCTGGCGCTGCGCAACAGACTCATAAATCTGCCAGATCCAAAACGTCCGTTGCAACCGAACGACGCCAACGAGCCCAATTACTGCCCTTATCATCGAGTGCTAGGCCATCCGATTGAGGATTGCTACGTTTTCAAGAATTGGCTTGAGAATCAGTACCGTCAGGGCAAATTTGCGCTATCTGACAAATGGAAGGTGAATCCTCTGCAGCCCCACACCTCTAAGGGGACGAATACGCCGGGGGCAACATGCTCCGTTATTGAAGAAACTCCCTGGGAGGTTGTATTATCAGCCAAAACGAGGAGAATGCTAAATGATCTTCAGACCTGTCCAGCGGTCAAGTGGAAGAACCCCTTGGAACCGCAGGTTATTGAGGGGATGTTGAAGCCACGACCGACTCCGAAGACCGATGGTGGTAGTTCAAGCGCTCATAGTCAGCCGTCAAAATCTTCGAAAAAGAAGAAGAAGAAATCTAAGAAGCCCGTGAAGCCTGGCGACAAGCGCACGGACTTACAAAAGCAAATCGACGCCCTGGATGAGTACAACCAAAAGGCGCGGACTCCCACTACGCTCCAAGATTTCCTTGATCACGTCTTCCAAAAAGAAGATGAGGGAGAAAGTTTATCGGATGAATCCGAGGAATATGTGGCGAGCTGTCATATGATCTCCCATTCGACCACGAACGATGAAGGGACTTCTGGCACTGAAACGCTGGGGGCAAATGCCGAATCAAGAGCCCCAGGGTTATCGGTTGAAATGATTAGCGCGTTTCTTAATGAAGCTCGGTTGAAAAGCAAAGCTGATCGAGAACGCGAGACGGCTATATTCGAAAGGGCCAAGCGCTAGCGACTTGAGGAAGGAGCTGAAATGATCCCGCTGGAGCAAAATGCCTCCACCGCTGACAAAAGCCAATTCAAGATAAAAAAGAAGTTTGCTAAGGCCATATCGATGGGCATGAATCTACCACCCTCTGAAGAAAAAGTTACTGGCGTGGTGGAAATGCACCCCTCTTATTGCTTATATCATCAGAAGGTCTCGCATTCCACCCAAGATTGCAAAGCTTTCGATAAGTGGTGGCAAGGATACGTCGCTAATCGACAACGCTTTAAACGGGAAAAGCGTAAAATTCGTCGGGAGCAAAGAAACACGACCAAAGAGCTTGAAAGAACTGCCAACAATTGTCACATGATTAACACCGCCGGGTCACAAGTGCCTACATTTGGGAGCGATTCCGATGAGGAGCTAGAGCTTGGCCCCCTCTTCAAAGAATCCATTTCGGGAAAAGAAGAAGAACCGAAGGCTTGCGAAAATATACAGCTACGCAATCGGACGCTACCTGAAAAGAATCTCGGACCCTTAAACAAGAAAAACAAAGGGAAAGAGAAGGTCTCTGAAGACATTGCTTTGGATGACCAAGTCGCGGAAGAGTTAACCGCCAAGAACCCGCCAAAGAGGAGTAAAGTGGATTACAATGTCTTGGCGCATCTGAGAAAGCTACCCTCACAACTCAGCATTCTCGATGCCTTATTACTATCAAAAGAGGCGAGGGATTCTTTGATTAAGGCCCTACAAGATCCGGACCAGTTCCAAGCCTTCCTAGCCGAACAAAAGATGAAGGATGAATTGGAAGAGGTGCACACAGCCGACGTTGCTTTTAGTGATGAAGACCTTCTCCTCGGGACGTGTGAACACAATCGCCCCCTTTATGTCTCAGGATACTGCCATGACATAAAGATAGGTAAAATCTTGGTCGATAACGGATCGTCTGTTAATTTACTCAATGTGCGAGTGTTAAAGGAGATTTGCATGAGTGTCCAACACCTCGCCCGAGACAAAATCACCATCTCCGGTTTCGACTCTCAATCCTCAAAGACTCTTGGATCTGTGATATTGACGCTACGCTTCGGGTTGCTCGTCACAGACATCAAATTCCATGTTATAGACGCCAAGACGTGCTACAATGCTCTGCTCGGCCGACCATGGCTACACGAGTACAATATCATCCCTTCTACACAGCATCAGTGCATGAAGTATTCTAGGGATGGCCTTGAGTACACTGTGGCGGGAGAGTTGAATCCGTTTTCCGTGAACGAAGTTCGCAAGTATGAAGATGCCAAGTACTTCTTACCGAGTTTCGAAGACACGGAAAGGTGTCACAAACCGGAGAACAAAACTAACGCTACCATCCCTGTCTTCGGCAGTGACACCGAGGAGGAGGAGGATATAATTTATTCAGGTCCATCCCAGTCCACCAGGCCAGGACCATCCGTTCCTTCATTAATCTTCGGCAGTGATTCAGAGGATGAAGTTCACGCTGTATTCCCTGCTCGGCTATCAATACAAGCTTCTGCTGATGAAGAGCGAAGTCTGCAGATAACCATGGTGCCGATTGAACATTACAAAGAACTGGATGCACTCAACACCAACAGCGTAGAAGAATTGCACACATTCTATATTCCTCCCGGACGAAAAGGCGAGAAGGCAATCCTATTCTACCGTTCTGAAGAAAACAAGGTGGAAAAAGAAATTTGGCATGGCGCGGATCCCACGCTCGACAGGCTTCAGCCCATCCGTCTTCCCAGATATTATACCAAAGGTTTGAAGAAACTGTTGAAGCGCCAGGCAATACCTTTCGAACAAACCGTTAGAAAGGCCAAATTCTATGACAAAGTATGGAACGTTCCCGGGACTCAATGCAAATTGCCTAACGGGAGAATAGAAACAAAAGGGCTCGGGTACATCCGGTCAAAGAAAAGGGAGCCAGTAGACAGCTGTTATGTCATGTATGACTTCGATGAAGAAGCGGACGCTCAATGGGAGGACGCTAATCCTGAGCCAGCAAAAGTTCCTGATGCAAAACCGCCCAGTCCATCATTTGAAGACCAGATGGGCAAACTTATAAGGAATGCGGGTCAAAAAGCCCGAGATGATCACAATCGTGAAATAGCAATTTATGAGAAAGCCAAGACACAGCGCCTCCTTCAACAGGCGGTGAAGGATGAAAATACCGCTCTTTGTCAACCTGCTACAAAAGAAGTTCGACGCGAAAGCAAAAACAAGTCGAAAGACAAGAAAGGCGCTCGACAACCACAAAGCAGAGCTAAGAAGCCACGCATCCGAGGGTCGAGCGTTATTGACCTAGCCCTCATGAAGAAAATGGGTCGAGCATACTCGTTTCCTCGGAGCAAAACAAGGAAAATACTTGATCTTGCTCTAAAACATCGAATGCTTACACTGCCAGAGTCTAAACACCCTGAGCAAGCAGGCGAAGTCTCCAACCCAAATTATTGCTCTTACCATCGAGTAGTAGGGCATCCGCTTGAAGATTGTTTCACCTTTAAGAATTGGGTTGAGGACCAATATCAGCTTGGCAAATTCGCGTTGTCTGACAACTGGAGGGTAGCGCCGCCGCAAAAGCACGAACCCGAAAACACCAGGATAGAACCAACTCCGCATTGGGGTTGGCAGAAAATTCGCACTTGCCACGTGATAACAATATTAAAAGAAGAGTCCGAGGACATGAACAGCCTTCCTCGGTGCTTTGAAAACAGCAGCGATGAGGTAATCTCAGAATTTCCCCCAGCTCCAAAAGAACTAGAGGATGGAATACATACTACTGCAGATAACCTCAGGAAAATCGAGTTGGGGACGGTAAATGATCCGCGACCGACATTCGTCAGCGAGCTGCTGTCTGAAGAGAGGGTGGCTGCGTTAAAAGACGTTCTTGTGCAGCATAAAGATTGCTTCGCATGGAACTATTCTGAGATGCCAGGACTAGATCCAGAAGTCGCTGTACATAGACTAGCAATATCCCCAAACGTCAAACCAGTCAAACAGGCGCCGAGAAGAATGCGGCTCGAGCTTGAAATGAGCATCAACGCCGAAGTCAAAAAGCTGATAGACTCCGGCTTTATCCATGAAGTTCAATACCCTGAATGGATCGCTAACATCGTCCCGGTGATGAAGAAAAATGGGACAGTGCGCATATGCGTAGACTTCCGGGATCTTAATAAAGCTTGCCCGAAGGATGATTTCCCAGTGCCAGTCACTGAACTGATGATAGACAACACATCCACTCATGAAGTTTTCTCCTTCATGGACGGCTCATCGGGGTATAACCAGATAAAAATGCATCCTGAAGATCAGAAGCATACGGCCTTCAGGACCCCTCTAGGTATATTCTGTTATAAAGTGATGCCCTTCGGTTTAAAGAACGCCGGTGCTACTTATCAGAGGGCCATGACAAAGATCTTCAACGACCTTATTCATGAAATCGTCGAATGCTATATCGACGATCTCGTGGTTAAAAGCAAATCATATGAAGAACACCTCGAGCATTTGATGACCGTGTTTCAACGCCTTCGACAATACAACTTGAAGATGAACCCGCTCAAATGTGCGTTCGGGGTTTCCTCGGGCAAATTCCTGGGATTCGTTGTTCGACACCGAGGTATTGAAATAGATCCGTCAAAGATTAAAGCGATCATGGAAATGCCTCCGCCAAGAACTCTTAAACAGTTGCGATCTCTCCAAGGAAAGCTTGCATACATTCGACGGTTTATCGCTAATCTTTCAGGAAAGTGCCGTCCTTACAGTCACCTAATGAAGAAGGGAACCCCATTCGTTTGGGATCACAAATGCCAAGCTGCATTGGATGAGATCAAGCAGTATCTGCAAAACCCTCCGGTGTTGGCTGCTCCAGTTAAGGGAAAGCCTCTCATTCTTTACACGACCACCCTTGAAGGTTCTTTAGGTGCATTATGGGCACAGAAGAATGACCAGGGGAAAGAAAGAGCACTCTACTACTTAAGTCGGGTTCTGCTGGGGGCAGAAAGCAATTACTCCCCCATTGAAAAACACTGCCTGGCATTGATCTTCGCAATAACAAAGCTTAGACATTACGCATTAGCGCACGAAGTCCATCTCATTTCAAAAGTGGACCCTCTCAAATATTTAATGTCAAAGGCCATCTTGACAGGACGACTCGCTAAATGGGCTCTACTCTTAATGGAGTTCTCGATAACATATCGACCCCTCAAGGCAGTGAAGGGTCAGGCCATAGCCGACTTCCTTGCTGAGCACCCAATACCAGCTGACTCTCCTTTAAACTGCGATCTTCCAGACGAACATGCGTTTGGTGCGATCGATGGTGATAATACCCGATAGGAGCTTTATTTTGACGGAGCATCTTCCGTGAAGAAACGCAAACAAAGTACCCCTATAATCAAATCGGGGGTAAGACTCATCTTTATAACTCCACCAGGAGGGATAATACGCTACGCGTTCTCCCTGACGGAACCGAGGACAAACAACGAAGCCGAATATGAAGCTCTGATAGCGGGCCTCGAGATCGCCATTGATATGGGAATTGAAAACCTCCTCATATACGGAGATTCGCAACTGGTCGTTAGTCAAGTAAATGGCGATTACCAAACATGCAAACCGGAGTTAGTAAAATACGGTGAAAAGGTGCAACAATTGCTAACCCAAATTCCCTCCTATACTTTGGAGAGCATACCATGCGCGGATAACAGCAAAGCGGACGCGTTGGCCAAACTCGCTAAAGAAATGGCTGACGAGAACCTCGATGACGTTAGAATCATGGTACAAAGTCGTCAGGTGCTCGCCCCCGCAGAAATACCTTCGGAATCACCCGAAGAGAAGGGAGTGACTGAACAAGCGACCTTGCAAATAAAAGAACATAAGAAGGTTGAGGATTGGAGGGAAGTCTTTATAGACTACTTCAAGTCCCACCAAATGCCTGAAGATGCGTCCGCAAGACATCAACTCATAAAACGAGCTCTGTCCTTCGCCTTCGTCAATGATACTCTCTACAAGAGGTCATTCGATTCTCTGTAGCTGAGATGCTTAGGACCGGACGAATCGGAAAGAGTCGTTCAGGAAATTCATGACGGAATCTGCGGTTCACACCAAGCAGGTCCAAAGATGAAGTTGAAGATCAAACGGATGGGCTATTACTGGCCCACGATGATTCAAGACTGCATCGAATATGCGAAGCAATGTCACTCATGCCAGATTCATGGGGACTTCATCCACCAGCACCCAAATCCGCTGCATCCAACGGTAGCTAGCTGGCCATTCGAAATGTGGGGGACTGATATAGTCGGCCCCATCGAGCCAGCATCGTCTAAAGGACATCGTTTCATCCTAGCGACGACTGACTACTTCTCTAAGTGGGCAGAAGCAGTACCATTGAGAGAAGTGAAGACGGAGAATATCCTTCATTTCTTCAAAACGCACGTCATATATCGGTTTGGAACTCCGAGGCGGATCATCTCCGATAACGGGCCAGCGTACCGAAGTCATAAAATCAGCCGCTTCGCACAGCAGCATAACATAGACTGGAGATATTCCTCAGTCTATAATCCACGAGCTAACGGTCTCGCCGAGGCCTTCAACAAGACCTTGACGAAAATTATAAAGAAAACAGTGTCCCGAAATAAGAAAGACTGGCATGAGAGACTGCAAGAAGCTCTTTGGGCGTATCGAACTACGTTCAAGATAGCCACAAACACAACGCCATACGCGTTGGTGTTCGGTACAGAAGCAGTACTCCCCCTCGAGATAGAGCTACCCTCTCTACGAGTGGCAGTCCACTATGAGCTGACAGACGAAGAAAATGCTCACCTTCGGTTTGAAGAGCTTGACGCCCTTGATGAAATCCGGCTTCTAGCACAACAAAATCTGGAAGCTTATAAAGCAAAGATGACGCGCTCATACGAAAGATTGACCCGACCGAGGACATTTCGTCAAGGCGAACTCGTGCTAGTGGTCAAAAGGCCTATGATCCCCAATCGCGCCAAGCGGGGAAAGTTTGAGCCAAACTATGAGGGCCCATACATCATTGATAAGGTCTACCAGGGTGGGGCCTATCTACTCGTGGACATGCACGGTGAAAGGGCTTTTAGGCCAATAAACGGTCGTTTCCTAAAGAAATACTACACTTAATGAGCTACGGCCTAGGTCAACGGTAGATGACGACAACTATGTCCGCTCGCTATCTTCTTAAGCCCAAACTCTATAAGCAGTAAATGGCCTTCCTTAATGATGGACCGAAATGTCCTTAAACTAATAGCAGACCGAAACGTCTTTAAACTACTACCGCAGCATCCTTAGGCTGACCAAAAAAAAAAAAAAAAAGAACGGTATGTCCATAAGCAAAAAAAGGGCACGGATGAAAACCCAAAAAGGCTCCGTGAGTAAAAACAGCAGGGCTACCGGCGAGTGTTCGTGAAAACCTGGAAGGACGCGACCTCGTAAAAAAAAAAAGAAGAAAGATTTCCATGTATTATCAAACATGATACAATCAAGCGCACAAAAGTATGTGGGGTATGGGATTCGAACGCTGGCGGCTTGGTTCAGCAATGCAAGGTATTACCAATGAGTATGCTGCTAACACCATATGATATATGGAGTGGGATTTGGTAAAACCATATATACTTGTTATAAATATCGTAATTATTATTAATATGGGGAGTTGAAAAGTCAGGATCTCAATAACAAAGGGTGAAAGGATCTCAATAACAAAGGGTGTAAAAAATAAAAAAAACAAAAAAAAAAACAAAAAAAAACGGTATGTCCATAAGCAAAAAGGGCACGGATGAAAACCTGAAAGGGCTCCGTGAGTAAAAACAGCAGGGCTACCGGCGAGTGTTCGTGAAAACCCGAAAGGGCGCAACCTCGTTAAAAGACACTTATAGGATCTTCTCGACCTTATAAGGAGAAACCACCTGCGTGAGATCCTTACGACTCACAAAGGAGCAACACACTTAGGGATCCCCACGATTCCTAAGGAGAAAACACACTTGCGAGATCCTCACGACTCATAAGGAGAACTCTCTTATGGGACCCTCACGGCTCATAGGATTTGAAAGTCTTAAGTCACAGAGACCTAAACCTGTGCTTAAGCAAACCCCCACAAACTTTCAATATTGCCCTACAAGTGGCTCAGTATTGACCCTTGTATACAATCCACGGGCGCGAATAAACATTTCCCTAGCCAAATTTCATCCGTAATTGGGAATACGTTCGCATGGTGAACAACCCTTATAAATCCCCTCGATTTATGAGGAGAAAACCCTCCTATAGGATCCTTACGACTTATGAGAGAAAACACACTTAGGAGTCCTCACGACCCCTAAGGAGAAAATACACCTACGAGATCCTCTCGATCCGTAGGGAGAAAGGTCTTTATGAGACCCTAATGGCTCATAAAGTTGAAAAGTCTTAGGTGGCAGATCCTAACCCTGTCTCCTAAGCCATCACCGCCCTGCAAAGAGGTTAAGATGGACCATCTATGAGCCACACTCGCCAAAGCTACATGCCACTGAAATGGAAAAGCTACTCATGAGCATATAAACTACTTCACTCCAGAGTGAGATATAAAGAGATAGAAGGGTGCGGCTCATGGAGTTAAGGGTTTGGAACTATATCTCTTAAGAGTCGAGATTTGAGTCAATGATAAATGACGACGCTTGTGTCCGCTCGTTATCTTCTCAGATCAAGATTCTGAAAGTAATATACCAACCCGAAACTGGTCACACGCTATGCATTACTTTGCACTACTTCACCCACGTAAATACTTACGTGGGCAAATTAGTGGGGGGCATTTGTTCCCGCCAAAAATTTCTGCGCAAAAGAGCCCAAGGTATCAAATGGCGGCGATACGCTTAAGAAAATGGGAACCAGTATCTTCCGGGCTATTTTTTGACAAACTCCCGAATGAGAAACAGATAAATTCTGATGGTATCGAAAGCGGCTTGAAAAACCCTTCGATTTGATATATTATAGGCCTCGTAATTCATCCGGGATCAAAAGTTATGAGGAATTACGTGTCCACACGTGATGGGCTTTTAAGAACCCGCTGGAGCAGTTAAAAGATACAATAAAAACTCAGAAAAGACCCCAATGGGGCATCACGTGCTCACACGTGACCATGGGTCACGTGCAGACATGTGATGGGCTTTTAAAGCCTCTAAAATAATGAATAGAATTTAATTCTAAAAGTCAGAGAATATCTCAACGAGGTATCACGTGCTTACACGTGACCAATGGTCACGTGTTGACACGTGATGGTTAAAACTGAAACATAAATAAGCGGCTGAGAAAGGAACCCAATTGGGGGTCACGTGCTCACACGTGACCAAAGGTCACGTGCCAGCACGTGACTGGCTTTAAAAGCATTATAATTTAATAGAATTAAATTCTAAAAGTTTCTGAATCTTTCCAAATGGAAAAGGGTCATGGGGAACCGTTGGATTAAAAATCCAAGGGTGATTAAAAATCACCAATTTATGGAAAAATCTTGGACTTGGAAAGATTTCCCCCCTAAATCTGACCGAGATAACAAATAGAATATCTTTTGGATTTAAAATCCACGGTGAATAAAATTCACTGAATGATCTAAAGGCCCAGATTAATGATAAATGCAAATCAAATCTCTCAACATACAAATCAAATCTCTCAATGAGAGATTTGCTAAACAAATTTATTCTCTTCCTCCTCCTATAAATAGGAGCCAAGAGAAGAGAAGGGGGATCTACTTTTTTGGAGAGAAAAACAGAGAGAGGAGAATTTAATTCTCAACAAAGAAAACCCTAGGTAAGAAAAGGGAAAAAGATAAACTTCAAACAGAGAATTTAATTCTCAAAATCCAAGAGTTTAACTCTTATACAAAAAGAACTTAGTTCTTCTTCTGGTTGAAGATCTGCACAGAGCACATCTCCCCATAACTTGAGAATTTAATTCTCATCGGGTCGAGATCCTGCCATGCAGATCCTAAACTTAGGAGGGGAATTGAGTTTTGAGAATTAATTCTCCTAAAACAAAACTAGGGTTTAACCCTAATCAAGAATTTAATTCTTTTACATATCTGGGAATTTAATTCCTTTGAAAAGAAATCAGGGTTTCATCCTAAATAAGAATTCAATTCTTAAAAGATCTCTGTTCATGAAAAGAACTAGGGTCACGTGCCCCCACGTGACCCTTGAAAAGATCCCCTGCAAAGAACTTTGAAGCATCACCCCACGTGCTCCCACGTGACCCTTATTATATATGGAACAAAAGTAAAGGCAGAAACAATTCTGGGCGCTCTCACGTGTTACCACGTGACCCCTAATAAATGTTCTAATAAATCAGGGCATGATTATACATCACGTGCCCACACGTGATGGCTATGAAAATTAAAAGTGTTTAACACTTGTTTGCAGAACAAAATAAAGGGGATCTGGCCCCACTTTTTGATGCCATCACGTGCTCCCACGTGACTCTCAAAACACAGAAAGAAAGATCAATGGAAATGAAGGCTTTGGGCGCTCTCACGTGTTTACCACGTGACCCCTTAGCAAACGTTCTAACAGTCAGCGCATAAATCCCCATCACGTGTCAACACGTGATGCTCGAAATAAAAAGGAAAAGTGTTTAACACTTATTCACAGATTTGAGGATAAAACAAAGGAGATGTGGCTCCGCATTTAGGGCGCCCTCACGTGTCACCACGTGACCCCTAATGAGCATTCCAACAGACCAGAGCGGGGGCCTCCATCACGTGCTCACACGTGATGGCCGTCAGAATTAAAAGAGTTAAAACACTGATCTGCAGAATAAGATAAGGGAAATCAGGGCGCTCTCACGTGTCCACACGTGACCCTTCTCCCCTTAGTGTTTAACACTAATCCGAAGACTTTGTCCTCAGTGATTAACACTGATTTTCTTAGTGTTTAACACTAATTTGGAAAACTCTATTTGCAGTGTTTAACACTGATTTGCTTAGTGTTTAACACTAATTTGAAAACACTGTTCCCAGTGTTTAACACTGATTTGCTTAGTGTTTAACACTAATTTGAAAACACTGTTCCCAGTGTTTAACACTGATTATCTTTTAGTGTTTAACACTAACTTGCTATCTTATTCCCAGTGTTCAACACTGTTGGTTTCTAGTGTTTAACACTAGCTTCAGCCCAATTGGCTAAGTTTCAGAGGCAAAGCCTCTCCTTCAATGGACCAACAGAGGGCCAATATTTCAAACATAACTGGACTTAGCCCAAACTGGCCATAAGTCCTCAAATCATCTTGATCTGAGCACATCTGCTCTTTCAACCAACTCATTGGTTCAAGGGTACATCTCTGAACTCCTCTGATATTTGTCGTTGTAATCCTTCAACGTCTTCAGAGAGGTGACGGGTCCCGACAACCACACTTCAACACGGACTGTGGGGTCCTTAAACTCATGGACTTATGCGTCCTTAAACCAAGATACGGACTGTGGGGTCCTTAAACCCGCGGACTTATGCGTCCTTAAACTAACGGACTAATGCGTCCTTAAACACACCCATATGGACTGTGGGGTCCTTAAACCCATGGACTTATGCATCCTTAAACTACCAATGGACCACTATGTCCCTAAACTGGCAATGGACCACCATGTCCCTAAACTGGAACAATAGAGCCCCCAAATGCTCTTTTGTCGGATCTAAACGATCCCGTTAAGTCGATCTTAGTCCCAAACTGGACTAACGTATCCTTAACAACCGTTTAAGTTGATCTTAGCCTCAAATATGGCTAACGTATCCTTAAACGTTCAAACAGACTTTAGTCCCAAATTGGACTATGAATCCCCCCAATCAACTCATTGGTTCAAGGGTACATCTCTGAACTTCTCTGACACCTGTCGTTGTAATCCTTCAACGTCGTCAGAGAGGTGACGGGTCCCGACAGCCATACATGCAATGGACCACTATGTCCCTAAACTGGAACAATAGAGTCCAAATGCTCTTTTGTCGGATCTAAACGATCCCGTTATGTTGATCTTAGTCTCAAATTGGACTAACGTATCCTTAACAAACGTTTAAGTTGATCTTAGCCTCAAAAATGGCTAACGTATCCTTAAACCAAAACCCCAAACCCAAATCTAAGAAAATACGGATTTGGACTAATCCACGTCCTACGGGCGACTACATAAATTAGTCTCCGTATACAATCCACGGGCAACCACAAACAAAACAAACACCCACGACACGAAATGACCAGCTGGAAAAGGAGAAAGTTGTTACCGCGATGCGGTAGCGTAATTAACTGCAGGGGCTTGCGCCTGCAGGGAAGAGCGTCCCCACAATCAAAAACCCCTCAAGCGAGGGGGAATCTGACGAAGTCTGCTGCATCGGCCGCATCCGTCTAAACCTCCGATACACGGTGTCATAAATCAACTTGGCATCTTCGGAGAGGTGGACGGATAGCACCAATTAGCATCTGCCCCGAACATTGGGGATGTTGTATTCGGGGGTGGAGAAGAGGAGAGGAGGTGAAGTTGATGAGGGTGGTGAGGTTGTGAGGAGGTTGGCGGCGAAGGCGAGGTGATGGGCTAGGGTTAGGGTTCTGTTCTCGTTGCGAGAGGGAAGAAGAAAGAGAGGACAGAGATGTGTAGTGTTTATTATATTAGGGTTTATATATATATATATATATATATATATATATATATATATGGGAGAGAGAGTGAGGGCGAGCGAGAAGAGAGAGATGGGGGATATATAGAGAGAGAGTACGAGAGGAGAGAGAGAGACAGTGAGGAATATATTTAGTTAGTTTAAATATTATACTATATGTATATATATTTATATATATAATTATAACTGTTAGTATTTTAAATATTATTATATATATTTTTTGGATTTTAACGGCTAATATCAAAATACCTCGAAAAATACGCGGGTCTCTTCTAAAATTCTAGTTTTAAAATATGGATAATATACGTATCAGTTAAAACTATAATGCGATGTCCGATTAATAAAAATACATACCCCCAAGGACGGATATACGTAAATACACGTAGCGATCCAAACGAGTCTGTTTTATCAATCAGCACAGGAACGCGATATATAGATGCGGCCATGTGATATGGGGTATGATTACAGGCCATGCTAGATATTAAAATATATTATCTGACTATTATTTGTATTATACAGATACCAAATATATTATACAAGTGTATATCAAATCTAAATGTGCACGGATTCTCTATACTTGGAAAAATATGATGTAATCTAGAACCAAGATGGGTTTCAAGCATGTGGGTCGGGTCGGATGCTAACCACAGATACCAATTGTACCATCTGCACCCAAAAATGATAATAATCGAGAAGTTGTCGCAAGATTAGGAAAATACCCAAATAAAATATCATATAAATGCACTAGGGTGTTACATTATACTCAACTACTGTCACGCCCCGCATCCCAAAATATGGAATACGAGGTATGACTAGGCCAGCCATGCTCCTACGGTCAAGGAATCATCCTGCCGTAGTCACACTTCGGCTTCTAGCACTACATGGTAATCAGTAAATAAGCACAATATTAAAGGAATCACATCACTAATTTATTACATTGAAATTTCATTGTTCACAGATTACAGATAATAAGAACGATAACTAACCGAGTTCAATCTCACAATTTCTCTTATGGAAAGCAGTAAATGAAGAAGGTACATCAAACTATATCTCCGTGAACTCAAAGGATAGATCCGTCTCCTGTGCTGGTCTTCCCGCGGGATCTGAGCATGCATACTCAGGTCGTCAGAGCGACACAAATAATAATATTATAATAATCAAATGAAACAGGTAAATGAGGTATCACGGGTATGAGAATAATGCGAGTAAACACTATGTCACAATATGATGCAGAATATGTTATGTGTCCCTATCGGTCTCTAGGTCATATTTGAAATCACATAGTGGAAGGAGGATCATGTTTAACAGGAGTCTCGTACATACCCGAGACCACGGCCCACACGCCCGGGACATAACCCTGTCAGCCGGATCGCTAGATCCTGTCCTACACGTATAAGTATCACAGTTCGAATGATCATCCTCTAAACACGGTCCCGCTAAATAAGATACTCTTTCCACTTTGATTTCCCCTTTTTCCCCAGGTTACACTATTTAAGATATTGATCTAGTTGTGTACGAGTATACCAATGGCACGGTTTCATCACTGTCCACTGTATCAATCACTGTCCACTGTATCAATCACTGTCACGAATATTCACTTTCCATTGGTGTACTCGTCACTCCTAAACCAACATCTATCACGCACGATAATGCAATGTCCACACGCACTAACACTGTGTAAATGACAAGGGTATGATATATGTATTGTATGCTACCAATAAACACGGTATGTTATGAATTAGCATGCACGTCATGAATTTAAGTAAATTGCACAAATTAATATATTACAAATTCAGCAGAAATGATGTAGGTAAGATATATAGAACAATCAGTCAGTAATTCATCAAAATTTGTTTCAGTCCAATCGGGGTTTCGGTTTTCAAGATATAACTGTTTCAGTTTAAGTGTTCACGGCTGGAATTTCAATTTCAGAGCTGAACTTCTGTTTCGCAACACGAATTGCACCCAGTTGGGCTCAAAATTTAGCGATGACACAGTTAGATGAAATCTAGGGTTTTCGATAAAGTATTCAACGCAACAGACGGATCCTCAATCGCATCTGTACGTTGAAAGTTATATACAGTTTAATCTCAAATGTCATTCCAGAAAGTGTTCTGGACAGCTTTATGTTCTGCTCTTTTAAAATAAGTTTAAAATAACAAACTGCGATGAATCGGAATGAAACCACTTGTTTTCTTTCACTAACAGGTATATCTTATAACTACTGAAAGCTCCGTATCATGCGATTTCAGGAAACACGGGAACGCAGGACTTTAGACAGAACATACTAATCTGAAACGCTCTGGACTGCAGTCCAGAGTCGTGTTCCGATCCAATTATCTTCATGGTTTCAGAACAGAAAACATTAAAATTCTACATAGGGTTAAAGTTCGTCGAGTCGGCTTCGATTTAAGCCCTCGAACGCATCTTTCCAATATGTGTATGATTTATGGTGTATTTATTCGTTTTCAGCTACGAGAGAATTCTAGTTTTAACAACATGTTTGGGGGTATCGATTTTTGTTACAAACGATCGTGTTTTCCAGCGAATTTCTCACACATTATACATCATTAAAAGGGCCAACATAAAATATCGATTTCCGTCAAATTAGACAATCATTTCCATTGGGATCATTCATCGAACACATACGTCACAATATATATCGCTATTCGATAAATTTATAATTATATGATTTTAATGTTATACTACTAATATTTTAGCATGAAGCAAGTAAACACTTGCCTGGAGAATGCCTTGGGGTCGTACGGCAACAGTGTCGTCGCGAACGCGCGGTATACGCCACGTATCGGATTTCCGCGAGTCTCGAACGAGCACGGGTTATACGTCGGAGTTCCCGGGGTCGTCTTGGTGCTTGCTGGAAGTCTAGAATGGTGCTCTGTGAGTCTCCCGGGGTGTGCTGGGGTCGGCGTCGGTCGACGGCGCTCCAGTTAAGTGTACAGTGAGGTTTCGCAGTGAGGGGGAAAAATTGAAAATGGGTTTTTGGAGTTTTTGAAGAAGGAAATAGGTTGGGCAGTGGCCGGGGCTCGTGGTGATGGTGATGATGCTGAGGAGGTGGAGATCGTTGGGAGGCCGGCGATGTGGTGGGGAGTTCGCCGGCGCCGAGGGTAAAGTGGTGATTCGAGCTCGTCGGTAACAAAATGGGTTTCTGTGCAGGGGATTATTCGAGAGGGGCTCGGGTTTTTTGGGGCTGTGAAGTCGCAGAGGGTGAAGGAGGGAGGCTGAGAGAGAGTCGTCGAGGGTTGTCGAGGTGTTGTCGCCGTCGATGGGGCGACGAGTGATCGGGGAGGAATGGGTTTGTAAGCTTCGCGAGGGGGAGAAATGAGGGGACTGGAAAAATGAGAAAGGTGAGTGAGGTAGGAAAGTGATAAGGGAGACGAGGTTGAAAACGTGGGGGCAACGGTAGGGCGAAGGCGTGGGCGACGGCGAGGGAGGCGTGTCTCGCGCGCGCGTTACGGGGTTGCCGTTGGGGAAAAATTCAAAAGGAAGATGAACAGTGAGGGCTTTGCACGCGGGCTTGGGTTTATGGGAATGGGCCGGCTAATTAAAACAAAATTTCCTTATAAAAAATATAGTCAAGTGGGCTGTAAATGAAGAATGGGCCGAGGGATTTAATTTAATTCCCAAAAACAAAACAAAACAAGTAGTGGGCCGAGCCAGGGATTCTCATATATAATTTACTAAGGAAAATTTTAATGGGCTGAAGGAGGAGATTTGGGCTGAGGGATTTTATATTTTAAAAAGGGATTTACTTAAAAATCCAAATGAGCTGGTGGATATTGATAAAAGGGTTTTGGGGAAATTTAGTGGTTTAAAAGAAAATTTGGGTTAAATTAAATTGGTTTGGAAAAATAAATATTGGGCTTTAAACAACCAACTAAAAATATATGAAGTCAAGAATAAGGTAATCACTAGAATTCAGGAATTAGGAAATTTCATTTAGAAAGGAAACGGGGATTTACATCATACCCCCCTTAACCAAAATTTCGTCCTCGAAATTTGATAAGGACACAAGAATACAGTGTACTAAGCAAAGAGATGTGGATAACGATCACGGATGTCTTCCTCCCGCTCCCAGGTGGATTCCCCTGGGGAACGACCGCCCCAAGACACTCGGACTAACGGAATGACCTTATTCTTCAGCACTTTCTCTCTGCGGTCGAGAATGGTAGTAGGCTGCTCCTCGTATGACAGATCGGTTCCCAAAACTAACTCTGAATGATCCAGAACATGGCTCTCATCTCGAACGTAACGCCGCAACTGTGACACGTGGAAGGTATTGTGCACACCAGCTAGCGATGGAGGCAAGGCCAGTCGATAGGCCACCTCTCCTACTCGCTCTAGCACCTCAAAAGGTCCGATAAAACGGGGACTAAGTTTTCCCCGACTTCCGAACCTGATAACTCCACGAGTAGGGGAAATCTTCAAGAACACATGATCTCCGACTTCGAACTCAAGTGCCCTTCTGCTGGTATCTGCCCAACTCTTCTGTCGATCCTGAGCCGTCTTAATACGCTGCCTGATCATTTGGACCTTGTCCACTGTCTGAACAATGAGTTCGGGGCCCAGTAATCTTCGTTCTCCCACATCATCCCAACATACTGGGGATCGACACTTCCGCCCATATAGTGCTTCAAAAGGAGCCATCTGAATACTAGCCTGATAACTGTTGTTGTAAGAGAACTCGACTAGGTGCAGATGGTCCTCCCAGGAACCTTGAAAGTCCAACATACAGGCTCTCAACATGTCCTCGAGCGTCTGAATTGTACGCTCGGATTGTCCATCCGTCTGTGGGTGATAAGCTGTGCTGAATTTGAGGCGGGTTCCCAAACTCTCCTGTAAGCTCTTCCAAAAGTGTGACAAGAATCTCGTGTCCCGGTCTGACACAATGCTGACTGGAACACCGTGAAGTCGCACAATCTCCTGCATATATCTTTCTGCCAGTGATTCTGTCGACTGTCCCACTCGGAAAGATAGAAAGTGTGCAGCTTTTGTGAGGCGATCGACGATAACCCAAATGGCGTTATTGCCTCTGGGGCTCCGTGGTAAGGCCGTCACAAAATCCATAGTAATGTGCTCCCACTTCCATTCAGGTATCGGCAATGGTTGTAATAATCCTGCTGTTCTCTGATGTTCCGCCTTCACCTGTTGACATACCAAGCATCTGGATACGAACCTTGCAATTTCCCGCTTCATTCCGTTCCACCAAAAGTGCTGCTTTAGGTCCTGATACATTTTTGTACCTCCTGGATGCACAGAATAAGCTGAACTGTGTGCTTCAGTCAAAACTTCTTCTCGAACATCTCCTTTAGGTACGCAGAGTCTGCTACCGAATCTTAGAGATCCATCCTCATGTATAATCAGATCCGTTCTCAATCCAGCTTCCACTTGCTCTCTGAGCTTTTGCAATCGGGGATCATCCGCTTGTGCATTCTTGATGCGATCCACCAGGGAAGATTGCACCTGTAGTTGCCAAAATTGACTGAGTGCGTTTGGCGTAACGACCTCAAGTTCAAGTCTCTGGAAATCCTCAATAATACTCCTCTGATCGGTCAACATCATGACCGCTGGTTTGCGACTGAGTGCGTCTGGTACAACATTGACCTTCCCCGGGTGATACTGAAGGTCCAGATCATAATCTGCCATTAGCTCTAGCCATCGGCGCTGTCTCATGTTCAGTTCCTTCTGAGTGAAAACATACTTTAAACTTTTGTGATCCGTGTAAACCTCCACTTTCTCACCCAATAGATAGTGCCTCCAAATCTTCAACGCAAAAACTACCGCAGCTAACTCCAAGTCGTGCGTAGGGTAGTTCTTCTCGTGGTTTCTCAGTTGTCGAGAGGCGTAAGCCACCACTCGGCCGTGCTGCATTAGGACACAGCCTAAACCCTTCCCTGAGGCATCACTGTGTATCACTAGGCCACCTGAATTATCTGGTACAGTAAGTATAGGTGCTGTGGTTAACTTCTGCTTCAGAGTGTCGAATGCCTGAGTGCACTCTTCTGTCCATGTAAACGGCACGTCCTTCCTTGTCAGCCTCGTCAATGGTTCCACGATCCTTGAGAAATCTTGGACGAATCTCCGATAATAACCTGCCAATCCCAGAAAGCTCCTGATCTCTGCTACTGATTTCGGCGTCGGCCAGTCTCTGACAGATTCTATCTTTGCCGGGTCCACTGAGATGCCTTCGCCTGAAACAATATGTCCTAAAAACTGTACCTTGTCGAGCCAGAATTCACACTTGCTTAGCTTTGCATACAGCTTTTCTTCCCGAAGAATTTGTAGTACCGTGCGCAAATGTTCAGCATGCTCTTCCCGGGTCTTCGAGTAGACAAGTATGTCGTCGATAAACACAACGACAAACGTGTCCAAGTATTTTGCGAACACCCTGTTCATTAAATCCATGAATATTGCTGGGGCATTGGTAACACCGAACGGCATCACAAGAAACTCGTAATGTCCGTATCGGGTCCTGAAAGCCGTCTTGCATACATCTTCAGCTGCTACTCTGATTTGATGATATCCAGAACGGAGATCCAACTTCGAGAAAACCTTGGCTCCACTTAGCTGATCGAATAGGTCATCGATACGTGGGATTGGGTACTTGTTCTTTATTGTGACCTTGTTCAGCTCCCGGTAATCTATGCACATTCGCAACGATCCATCCTTCTTCTTTACCAATAGAACTGGTGCACCCCACGGTGAAGCGCTTGGCCGAATAAATCCCTTCTCCAATAATTCTTCAACCTGTTTCTTCAATTCCGCCAACTCCACTGGTGCCATCCTGTAGGGGGCCCTGGATACTGGGGCTGTCCCTGGAATCAAATCGATTGAGAATTCCAAAATTCGAGGAGGTGGTAGACCTGGTAGATCTTCAGGAAATACGTCTAGGAAGTCCCGAACAATTTCTGGGGCTGGGCTCTTATCAATCTCCATAGCTGTCAGTTCCTTAGGCTTTGCTCTGTATTTAGCTGGTTCCAAAGATTCGCTTCCGCCCTCAAAAATAAACTCCGGGTGATTGGGAATGCGGAAGATCACCTTCCTTGCATGACAGTCGATAACTGCATGGAAAGTGCTCATCCAATCCATCCCGAGAATTGCGTCGTAACTGCCTGTCCCAATTAGAAGGAAATTCGCATAGAATTCCCTACCACATACTACAACCGGGCATAATCTACATTCCCGACTAGATATAATAATGCCATTACCCGTATGAATTTCCCATCCCTTGGTTAGTGGTTCATGTGGTATTGAGTGTGTATTGGTGAAATGCTCAGACAAGAAACAATGCGATGCTCCTGAATCAAATAGTACTCTAGCTGGCAATGAATGTACAAGTAGAGTACCTGTGACCACGTCTCCTGATGCCTCTGCCTGCTCGGCGGTCAAGGTGAAAGCCCGTCCCTGACCGCGACCTGTAAATGGCTGTCTCTGTTCCTGCGGCCTCTGTTGTGACGGTCCAGAACCTCCCTGTATTTCTGCTCGCTCAGGACAACTGTTAATCCTGTGCTGACTGGAACCGCAAATCAGGCACTGTCCCTTGGCACGGCGACAGTCCTTTTGAGTATGCCCTCCTCTACCGCAATAGCCGCAAGTTACGCCCTGTCTCTGGGGGCGATGCTGTGGTACAAACGGGCGCTTCATTTGCGTCGTCCCTGCTCGGTGAACCGGTATAGCTCCTCGAGAAGGCGCGTGGGTACGTGTTGGAACGACTGGGGGTCTCCTGAACTTGTTAATCAGTTGCTCTTGAACTCTCGCCGCGTTGAGTGCCTGTGCGAAAGTCTGTAGACCTAACGATGCAATCAGCTGCTGCAACTCAAAATCTAACCCCTGAAGGAAACGCCTGGCCCTGGTGACTTCTGATTTGACCATGTATGGAGCAAAGCGGCTCAGACGGTTGAACTCTGCCGCATAAACGTCCACTGGGCGTCCATTCTGCTTCAGAAGAATAAACCTTTCCTCCATTTCTGCCTTAGCCGTGGGAGGAAAATAGTGATCTAAGAAGCACTCCTTAAACTTGTTCCATTCAATCGGCTCTTCAAGTCTGCTTTCTTCTACCGACCACCATGTACGAGCCTCGTCTTCTAATTGTATCTTTATCACATTCACTCTGTCTTCCTCTGGAACCCTGGCGGCTGCCAATAAATTCTCCATGTTTACCAGCCATTGCTCAGCCTCAAGGGGTTCAGCTAGCCCTGTGAATGCAGCTGGGTGTAACCGTCGGAAGTCTGATACGGTACCCGCTCTAGCCTGATATGCTGGGGGAACAACACCCTCGGGGGCAGTAATAAGTGCGGAGGGTCCTCCTGCGGCGGTAATCGCCCTGAGTCCCTCAGTAAGCAAATCAGTCTTCCTCTCCTGAGCTTCCGCGAGAGTGGTCAGTGCACTGAGTATTCTTTCCGTGCGGTCCTGAGAGCTGGAGTCCGAGGAGGGGTCGTTCGGGGACGTCATATCACTGGAAGATTCAGAAGAATAGGATCAGATTCAAGGATGGAAATCAAGAGTAGTGAAACAAGAATAACGTAATATCGCCTAGTGAATGTTATCCCTTGATGCTAAACACAGGCTCTGATACCAACTAAACCATGTCACGCCCCGCATCCCAAAATATGGAATACGAGGTATGACTAGGCCAGCCATGCTCCTACGGTCAAGGAATCATCCTGCCGTAGTCACACTTCGGCTTCTAGCACTACATGGTAATCAGTAAATAAGCACAATATTAAAGGAATCACATCACTAATTTATTACATTGAAATTTCATTGTTCACAGATTACAGATAATAAGAACGATAACTAACCGAGTTCAATCTCACAATTTCTCTTATGGAAAGCAGTAAATGAAGAAGGTACATCAAACTATATCTCCGTGAACTCAAAGGATAGATCCGTCTCCTGTGCTGGTCTTCCCGCGGGATCTGAGCATGCATACTCAGGTCGTCAGAGCGACACAAATAATAATATTATAATAATCAAATGAAACAGGTAAATGAGGTATCACGGGTATGAGAATAATGCGAGTAAACACTATGTCACAATATGATGCAGAATATGTTATGTGTCCCTATCGGTCTCTAGGTCATATTTGAAATCACATAGTGGAAGGAGGATCATGTTTAACAGGAGTCTCGTACATACCCGAGACCACGGCCCACACGCCCGGGACATAACCCTGTCAGCCGGATCGCTAGATCCTGTCCTACACGTATAAGTATCACAGTTCGAATGATCATCCTCTAAACACGGTCCCGCTAAATAAGATACTCTTTCCACTTTGATTTCCCCTTTTTCCCCAGGTTACACTATTTAAGATATTGATCTAGTTGTGTACGAGTATACCAATGGCACTGTTTCATCACTGTCCACTGTATCAATCACTGTCCACTGTATCAATCACTGTCACGAATATTCACTTTCCATTGGTGTACTCGTCACTCCTAAACCAACATCTATCACGCACGATAATGCAATGTCCACACGCACTAACACTGTGTAAATGACAAGGGTATGATATATGTATTGTATGCTACCAATAAACACGGTATGTTATGAATTAGCATGCACGTCATGAATTTAAGTAAATTGCACAAATTAATATATTACAAATTCAGCAGAAATGATGTAGGTAAGATATATAGAACAATCAGTCAGTAATTCATCAAAATTTGTTTCAGTCCAATCGGGGTTTCGGTTTTCAAGATATAACTGTTTCAGTTTAAGTGTTCACGGCTGGAATTTCAATTTCAGAGCTGAACTTCTGTTTCGTAACACGAATTGCACCCAGTTGGGCTCAAAATTTAGCGATGACACAGTTAGATGAAATCTAGGGTTTTCGATAAAGTATTCAACGCAACAGACGGATCCTCAATCGCATCTGTACGTTGAAAGTTATATACAGTTTAATCTCAAATGTCATTCCAGAAAGTGTTCTGGACAGCTTTATGTTCTGCTCTTTTAAAATAAGTTTAAAATAACAAACTGCGATGAATCGGAATGAAACCACTTGTTTTCTTTCACTAACAGGTATATCTTATAACTACTGAAAGCTCCGTATCATGCGATTTCAGGAAACACGGGAACGCAGGACTTTAGACAGAACATACTAATCTGAAACGCTCTGGACTGCAGTCCAGAGTCGTGTTCCGATCCAATTATCTTCATGGTTTCAGAACAGAAAACATTAAAATTCTACATAGGGTTAAAGTTCGTCGAGTCGGCTTCGATTTAAGCCCTCGAACGCATCTTTCCAATATGTGTATGATTTATGGTGTATTTATTCGTTTTCAGCTACGAGAGAATTCTAGTTTTAACAACATGTTTGGGGGTATCGATTTTTGTTACAAACGATCGTGTTTTCCAGCGAATTTCTCACACATTATACATCATTAAAAGGGCCAACATAAAATATCGATTTCCGTCAAATTAGACAATCATTTCCATTGGGATCATTCATCGAACACATACGTCACAATATATATCGCTATTCGATAAATTTATAATTATATGATTTTAATGTTATACTACTAATATTTTAGCATGAAGCAAGTAAACACTTGCCTGGAGAATGCCTTGGGGTCGTACGGCAACAGTGTCGTCGCGAACGCGCGGTATACGCCACGTATCGGATTTCCGCGAGTCTCGAACGAGCACGGGTTATACGTCGGAGTTCCCGGGGTCGTCTTGGTGCTTGCTGGAAGTCTAGAATGGTGCTCTGTGAGTCTCCCGGGGTGTGCTGGGGTCGGCGTCGGTCGACGGCGCTCCAGTTAAGTGTACAGTGAGGTTTCGCAGTGAGGGGGAAAAATTGAAAATGGGTTTTTGGAGTTTTTGAAGAAGGAAATAGGTTGGGCAGTGGCCGGGGCTCGTGGTGATGGTGATGATGCTGAGGAGGTGGAGATCGTTGGGAGGCCGGCGATGTGGTGGGGAGTTCGCCGGCGCCGAGGGTAAAGTGGTGATTCGAGCTCGTCGGTAACAAAATGGGTTTCTGTGCAGGGGATTATTCGAGAGGGGCTCGGGTTTTTTGGGGCTGTGAAGTCGCAGAGGGTGAAGGAGGGAGGCTGAGAGAGAGTCGTCGAGGGTTGTCGAGGTGTTGTCGCCGTCGATGGGGCGACGAGTGATCGGGGAGGAATGGGTTTGTAAGCTTCGCGAGGGGGAGAAATGAGGGGACTGGAAAAATGAGAAAGGTGAGTGAGGTAGGAAAGTGATAAGGGAGACGAGGTTGAAAACGTGGGGGCAACGGTAGGGCGAAGGCGTGGGCGACGGCGAGGGAGGCGTGTCTCGCGCGCGCGTTACGGGGTTGCCGTTGGGGAAAAATTCAAAAGGAAGATGAACAGTGAGGGCTTTGCACGCGGGCTTGGGTTTATGGGAATGGGCCGGCTAATTAAAACAAAATTTCCTTATAAAAAATATAGTCAAGTGGGCTGTAAATGAAGAATGGGCCGAGGGATTTAATTTAATTCCCAAAAACAAAACAAAACAAGTAGTGGGCCGAGCCAGGGATTCTCATATATAATTTACTAAGGAAAATTTTAATGGGCTGAAGGAGGAGATTTGGGCTGAGGGATTTTATATTTTAAAAAGGGATTTACTTAAAAATCCAAATGAGCTGGTGGATATTGATAAAAGGGTTTTGGGGAAATTTAGTGGTTTAAAAGAAAATTTGGGTTAAATTAAATTGGTTTGGAAAAATAAATATTGGGCTTTAAACAACCAACTAAAAATATATGAAGTCAAGAATAAGGTAATCACTAGAATTCAGGAATTAGGAAATTTCATTTAGAAAGGAAACGGGGATTTACAACTACGAAAGAATTTCGTTCTCAAAATTTACGGAACAAGAAAAGATAAGAAAACACGGATCTAAGAAAAGGGGTGTGGAAACTTCTGTCGGATCTCGTCTTCATGTTCCCAAGTAGATTTTCCGCGTGAACGATTCCCCCATGAAACAAGCACTAGAGGGATAACTTTATTCTTGAGGACCATATCTCGTCGATCTACAATCGCCATCAGTCGTCCTTGTATGTTAAGTCCTCTCTTACTGTTAGCTCCGAGTGATCTAGGACGTGCGTCTCATCTCGAACATACTTGCGGAGTTGAGATACACGAAACACGTCATGAACACTCGCCAAGGATTGTGGTAAAGCCAATCGATAAGCTACTTCTCCAACGTGCTCGATAATGCCGAAAGTCCCCACGAATCGAGGACTAAGCTTGCCTCGACTACCAAATCGAATCACTCCTCTGGTCAGTGATATTTTCAAGAATACAAGATCACCAACTGTGAACTTCAGAGGTCTTTGTCCTGTATCGGCCAAACTTTTTTGTCGATCTTGTGCCGCCTTCATATGATTTTGGATCACGTTGATTTTCTCCACTGTTTACACAATAAGATCTGATCCCAATAATCTTCTTTCTCGAATATCGTCCCAACAAACGGGCGAGCGACACTTACAACCATATAATGTTTCGAATGGAGCCATCTGTATAGTTGCCTGAAAACTGTTATTGTACGAAAACTCCACTAAGTGAAAATGATCCTCACATGAACCCTTGAAGTCTAACATGCACGCTCTCAACATATCTTCAAGAGTTTGGATCGTTCTTTCTGACTGGCCATCTGTCTAAGGATGATGGGCGGTGCTGAACTTCAATCGAATCCCCAAACTTTCCTATAGAATCCTCCAAAAGTGCGATAAAAATCAGGTATCACGATCGGAAACGATGCTCACAGGTACTCCATGTAATCTCACAATCTCCTGCATGTACCGTTCTGTCAAAACTTCCGTTGATTGACCAACTCGAAACGGTATAAAATGAGCTACCTTGGTCAATCGACTAACAATCACCTAAACTGCATTATTGCCCTTTGAATAACGTGGTAAAGCTGTCATGAAATCTATGGTTATATGTTCCCACTTCCACTGAGGAATCAGAAGTGGTTGCAATAAACCAGGTACCCTTTGATGTTCAACCTTGACCTACTGACACATCAAGCACTTCAATACATAGCGAGCAATCTCCCTTTTCATGTCTTCCCACCAGAAACGCTGTCATAGATCTCGGTATATCTTTGTGCCTCCCGGATGTACGGAATATGCGGAACTATGAGCCTCTTTCATGACTTCTTCCCAAACATCTCCTTTCGGCACACATAGACGACTCCCATATCGTAACGAATCATTTTCATGAATTAACAAGTCCGATCGAAGTCCCGCTTCTACTTTTTCTCGAAACTTCTGCATCCTTGGATCGTGCGACTGTACTGCTTTAATGTTATCGATCAAGGATGACTATACTTGCAACTGCATCAACTGTCCCGAAGAATTCGGTAGTACAATCTCCAATTCGAATCTCTGAAAATCATCTATAATCTTCTTTTGTGCAGTCAACATCCGTATCGCTGGCAACTGACTTAGCGCATCCGACACTACATTAACTTTCCCCGGATGGTATTTTAGATCAAGATCATAGTCAGCCATCAGCTCTAACAATCTACGCTGCCTCATGTTGAGATCTTTCTGTGTGAACACATATTTTAGGCTTTTGTGATTGGTAAATATTTCTATCCTTTCGCATAATAAGTAGTGTCTCCAAATCTTCAAAGCGAAAATCACTGTTGCTAGCTCCAAATCATGAGTTGGGTAGTTCTTCTCATGAGTCTTCAATTGTCTCAACGCGTAGGCTATAACCTTTCCATGCTGTATTAGAACACATCCCAAGCCTTTCCCAGATGCGTCGCTATGAATAACCAACCCTCCGGAACTGTCTGGCACTGTCAAGATAGGAGTGGTGGTCAATCTTTGTTTCAACGCTTCAAAAGCTGACGCATATTTCTTCGTCCATACGAACAGTACCTCTTTTCGTATTAGCTTGGTCAATGGTTCCGCTATATGAGCGAAGTTCTCCAAAAACCTTCTATAGTATCCGGCAAGCCCAAGAAAACTTCTGATCTTCGCTACGTTCTTTGGAATCGGCCAGTCATGAACAGCTGCAATCTTTTCAGGGTCAACGGCAATTCCATCTCCGGATACAATATGACCCAAGAACTTCACTTCTTCGATCTAAAACTTGCACTTGCTCATCTTAGCATATAACCTTTCCTGCTTCAACGTTTGCAGTGCGATCTTCAAGTGTTCTGCATGCTCTTCTTAACTCCTTAAATAGACCATAATGTCATCAATAAACACCACTACGAACTGGTCATAGTACGGTGAAAAGATTTGGTTCATCAAGTCCATAAATATTGCTGGTGCGTTCATGACTCCGAATGGTATCACTAAGTACTCATAATGCCCATATCGAGTTCGGAACGCTGTCTTGCAAATATCTTCTGAATTAACCCGAACTTGATGATATCCGGATCGCAAATCCAGCTTCGAGAATACCCTCGCGCCACTGAGTTGATCTAATAATTCGCTGATGCGAGAGATTGGGTACTTATTCTTAATAGTCACCCGATTTAATTCTCGATAGTCAATGCACATCCTCCTTATGCCATCTTTCTTCTTAACTAGAAGAAGTAGAGCTCCCTATGATCAATTGCTACTGCGAATCCAACCCTTCTCCAATAATTCGGCAACCTGTTTCCTTACTTCTTCTAGTTCCACCGGTGCCATTGGATAATACTCCTTTGAAATCGGTGCTGCTCCAGGAATAAACTCCAGATCTCGTTTTGGCGGTAAACCCGAGATGTCCTCGAATATATCCATAAAATCTCGAACTACTGCTGGCGCTTCCTCCTTATCCACTTCCATCGATAAAAGAACGACATTTGTCGGCCTAGCCCTATATTCGACTGGCCTGACAGATCTGCTACTTCCTGAAAATATAAACTCCGAATGTCCGGAAATCTGGAAAATCACTTTCTTTGCCCTACAATTGATATGAGCGTGGAAAGTGCTAAGAAAGTCCATTCCCAAGACAACATCATAGCCGCTAGTATCGATCACCAAGAAATCCGTGAATAACTCTCGTCCGCATATAACAATCGGACAAACCTTGCACTCACTACTAGATATAATTTTCCTATTCCCAGTGTGTATGTCCTAGCAACTAGACAGGACCACGTGTGGAATCGAGTGTGCACTAATAAACTTGGACGACATAAAACAATGTGATACACCTAAATCAAATAATGCCAATACGGGAAAATTATAAACGAGTAGGAAACCTGAAACAACTTCGTCTGAAGCTTTGGCCTCCTCGGCCTTCAAAGTGAAGGCCCATGATTGATTAGGCCCCCTGAGTAATCTGCTTCTGCCTATAAATCTGCTTCTGCGGTGGCTTCTGAATATTACCCCCCAATCGTAGCTTTGAAGGACAAGCATCGATGGTATGGTTAGATGATCCGCAAACAAGGCAGAGTCTAAGCTTCCTTCGACATTCTCTCTGAAAATGACTCGGTCGTTGGCAGTAGTCACAAAACACACTTCCTCTCTGATCGGGTACAACGGGCTTCTTCATACGTACAATGCCTCGCTTGTTCACCGGAATGCCTCTGCATATAGGAGCTCGGTTTGGTGTAAACGCCGGCTTCCGTACTACGACGGCTTGTTGTTGCGCACTCTTCGCTTTCACCGATAGACTCTGCTGCTCCCTGGCTGCCTTGAGAACTTAGGAGAAGGTGGTCAATCCCAGAGATATAATATGTATCTGAATCTCCACATCCAAGCTATGCATGAACCTTCATACCCTATCTGCCTCGTTGGCAACCAAAGGCCCCGCAAATTGACTGAGCCGAGTCCACTCAGCAGCATGCGCATCAATGGATCCGCCATTCTGCTTTAGCTTAATAAACTTCTCTTCTATTTCTTCCCGAGAAGACCGCGGAAAGAACTTCTCCAAGAAACTTCACGAAAACATTGCCCAGCTGATCAGTTTGGGCAGACGAGTCTCCTCTACGAACCACCACTCGCGAGCGTAATCTACCAATTGGATGCGTACTACATCCACCCTTTTTTCATCTGGAATCTGCGCGGCGACAAGAAGATTCTCTGTGTAAACTAACCATTGCTCTGCTGGAAATGACTCCTCCAATCCTATAAATATGGACGGACCAAGCCTTTCGAAGTCTGCTACGGTGCCCTCACGCTGTGCTGGTCCGGGTGCTGCTGCAACTACGGACCGCCGGACTGTCTGCAGGCCCTCCTAGAAAGTCTCGGCTTGCCGCTGATTCAGCTCGGTTTGCCGCTTCTGGTTTTCCAGCATACCACATATAACTCCAAGCAATGCGGCGTCATCAACATGCCTCTGGAACGATCGCAAATATCTATCTGCCATGATTCTGAAGCCAAGACACTGAAGAAGATTAGCAACGATAAACATGATTCGATAAACAAGATAGTTATAGATTCAAGACTGGCAAGAAAGCAATGTGGCAGGACATGTTCCTAATTACGGGTTTTTTGGTCAGTGTATCGGGTTCAATACCCAACTTCAAAAGAAACAAACCTGACTAATCCTAAATCCTATGGATCTGATACCAAACAAACCCTGTCATGCCTCGCTTCCCAGAGTGTGCAAACTACGGCACGTGACAGAGCTAATCATGCTACATGTGGCAAAGAAATATCCCTCCACAGTCACATTATAGCTATGTATAGGATATCAAGAACAGTAAAATATAAAATCTATCCAGTACATGTCCATTTGCCACAATAAAAAGAGTCAAGAAAATGTATAAGCGGAAACGAATCAAATCCAATAAACAACATCTGAAAACTTATCCCAATATGGGCTCACATCAAGAAATAAACCGCGGAAAACAAATAACTAAACTAAACATCTCTAAATAACACATGTTCAATTCCTCACTGCTCGGCTTGATGGCTAATGTACTCCTGTTCAGCCTGCGATAAAGATAAAGGAACTGGGTCATGCAAAACCCAGACATCAGTGCGTCATAATATCAAAATAGCAGTAATAACCAGGATGTAACGGATAGGTGAACATGAATATAAATAAATAATATAGATATAAACAGTAAGGTATGTGCATGAAAGTGATGTGTAACCTAAAACTGTGCTTCTAGGTTATCTATTCTAAAAGTCTTTGAAATCAATTAATGTAATTCTCATCGTAACCCAACAGTCTATGCCCCGTTTTTTCCCCACGGGACTACGGTAACAGGATTTATTCCGTAACGCCCGGAAAAATGGCAAACAGGATTATTCCGTAACGCCAAAAAAAAGGCAAACATGTAGTTATTCCGTAATGTCCGGAAAAACGGCAAACAAGATTATTTCATAATGCCCAGAAAAACGGCACATAGGATTATTCCATAGCGCCCGAAAAAAACGGAAATAATGTAATAATAGCCTTTTGAGTTACGTTTCGGTTACATTCTTGATTTCCCCTTTTACCCCCAGGTTTGTGTTCAAGTCAGGTATTACTAATATAGATCTAATGCCAACACAGGATCAATCAGATACAGTTCTTGAACAAGTTACGTCCATCAGGACAGCATGTCAGGATTGTTGGCATTAGTTACAAGATCCAAGTAATGAGTCAAATAGTGTGTCGTGAACATGTCATGTGATGCATATGTATCAAATAGATACCAAATGTGAAATTGTAACGAATATCTGAACACGGTAAGCACGACGGATATCAAGATGCATATGTATTTATCTGTAATAACCTTTTATACGTCCATGACTATGTATGATACAATCTAGATAACACGTTATAATAATGTAATAGTAAAATGATATCAAGACGTTCCGGCATGCAACTAGAGAATCTATGATTAGAACGGATACGTACGGATACTGTAAAACGGTAAAACTATAATATTTGCTGCATAATGAAACACATGTATTATTATTATTCATAAATAAATAGATATATTAACATAGCATGTTGCAAGATAAACTTGCCTAATCGGATCTCACGACGGGGTACGTACTTTACGTTCGACGTCGGATAAACGTCGCGATGCAAACTCATGCGCATACAGGACTAGACCTGGCTAATCAATGACATGACTACGCTGGACGACGACGATGACTGGGTCGTACGGATCATCGGCGACGTGCGCGACTCTGGCGAAATGGTCAAGAACCGAGAAAGCAAGAAAAGTGAAAGAAAGAAGAAAGAAAGAAGAGAAGAAGAATGAGGTTTGTAGCTGCTGGCGTCGGGTTCTGGACTTAGGGGACAGAGGATAGAGCGACGACGTCAATGGGTTGGCGTCGACGACGAAGTCTACGGCGATGGGCAGAAGGATCTCGAGTTGCTGTTGCATTCGTCGGGTATGTTGTTTGAGGTCGGGGATGTAGGGTTGATAGTGATGGTGGTGTCGGGAGTTAGAGAGGGAAGTGAGAAGAAGGAGGAGGTGATGGTGGTGACGACGAAGAGGTCTCCGGCGATGAGGTTGGGTTTCTGCTATGGTCGCCGGGGGCAGTCGGGTTTGCAGGGATGGTCGGGAAATGAAGGGGAGGAGGAAGTGGTGAGGGTGAGGAGGAGGTGGTGTCGGTGAGGGAACAAGGGCGAGGTCGGTGGAGAGGTGATCGGCGGTGAGAGGTGCAGGTTCTTGGGTTGAGTTACCGGGGTTGGGTTGCAGGGATCTCAAGGAGAGGAGAAGGGAGAAGTGGAGGAAGTGGAGGAGATCGAGATAGTGGTGGTGACAAGGTTGTGGGGAGGTCGATGACGAGGGCTAGTCGCCGGCGATGGGTAACGGCGAGGGCAGTGGGATTCTTAGGTTGAAGGGGTTTGAGTTCGTCGGGAGTTTGGGTTGTGGGTTCTTGGGGATGTCGTAGTCGGGGGTGGAGAAGAGGAGAGGAGGTGAAGTTGATGAAGCTGGTAAGGTTGTGAGGAGGTCGGCGGCAAAGGCGAGGTGAGGGGCTAGGGTTAGAGTTCTGTTCTCGTTGCGAGAGGGGAAAAGAATGAGATGAGAGTGATGAGTAGTGTTTATTATATTAGGGTTTATATATATATATATATATATATATATATATATATATATATATAGGAAAGATAGAGAGCGGGAGAGTGAGAAGAGAGAGAGAGACAGGGATATAGAGAGAGTACGAGAGGAGAGAGAGCCATGAGGAATATATTTAGTTTGTTTAAATATTATATTATATGTATATATATATTTATATATATAATTATAACTGTTAGTATTTAAATATTATTATATATATATTTTGGATTTTAACAGCTAATATCAAAATACTCCGAAAAATACCCGGGTCTCTTATAAAATTCTAGTTTTAAAATATAGATAATATACGTATCAGTTAAAACTATAATGCGATATCCGGTTAAAAAAAATACATACCCCCAAGAATGAATATACGTAAATACACGTAGCGATCCAAACGAGTCTGTTTTATCAATCAAGACAGGAACACGATATATGGATGTGACCATGTGATATGGGGTATGATTACAAGCCATTCTAGATATTAAAATATATTATTTGACTATTATTTGTATTATACAGATACCAAATATATTATACAAGTGTATATCGAATCTAAATGTGCACGGATCCTCTGTACTAGGAAAAATTTGACGTGATCTAGAACCAAGATGGGTTTCAAGCATGTGGGTCGGGTCGGATGATAACCACATATACCAATTGCACTATTCGCACCCAAAAACGATAATAATCGAGAAGTTGTCGCAAGATTAGGAAAATACCCAAATAAAATATCGTATAAATGCACTAGGGTGTTATATAGTTACAACAACTATATATATATATATATATATATTAGATTTTGTTGAAATTGTGTAGCGAACTATAGTAACGTCTTATTGATTGGTGCCCGAATAGGGCTTATTACTGTGTTTGGCATCATGTAGGAGTTATTATCTAATTTAGTTTGGCTAAATGAAAAGGAAATTACGATCGATAACTGAACGTTTACCTAGATGTTCAATAGGTTAACTGAATGAAAATCCTATTTAACATGCCTATGTTTTGGAAACGTTGAATTTCGTTACTGTTGATAACTATTGTGTAGTGATGTAAGTTTAAGATGTTAAGAATATCGTCACGAAATATCGTCCCAAAGAGGCGACGTCAAATCTGGGTTTTACTGTACATGTTGTAGTGTTAAATTTATATTAAATTAGATACATGTTAGAATGTAATGTTCTACGGCTCATATCGAATCCGACTCGATAATATAGAACTATCTATAGTTTATTATTCGATACTGATTGATGACAGCAACAAGAACTAAATGAGAATGCGGCTCTGGACTGCCGTCCAGAGCAGCATTCCACGAAGATGCCTGACTTTATATGAATGTGTAGCGCTGTACGGACTTGGAATTATGTGTAACCTTATACCGTTGTAAAGATAATACTTTTAGCTAACTATTTATTTTGGTTTCGTTTAATTTTACTACCGTTCGTTATTTTAATTGCAATTTAAACTGTCGAAGTGTACTGCAGTCCCAAGTAGGAACAGAACGGATGTTCTGACCTTGAACAGAACGTATCGCCCAGCACACAGTGGATATTGTCGATCCGTATGGTGAGTTGGAAACCTAATTAAAAGATCCAAATTTCACTCAACTGTGGATTTGCCTAATTATGATCCCAACAGGGTGAAAAGTGTGTCGCGAATTGGACTTTCAGTTTAGGAACTGAAATTTCAGCGTTGAAAACTTAAAATGAAACGACCGCATTTCGCAAACCTGAAACCCGTTTGATATGGAACCAATTTTGTTAGATCTCTGTTAGAGTTTACTTTTACCTATTTTGTAACATTTTGTCTAAATTAGATCGTGTAGATTAATACATTTTTTTCTGAAATCATAAGGTGCATGTTGTTTCATATCACACATGACTCGCTATGTTGCATCATTCTTGTATTTTACCCGACCGCGATACCTTCAGTGATAGCGAACGTTCATAGTGACTTATAGAGAACTTTGCATTGTCTAATGTGAGTGGTATTGGAATATTTGTAGCAAGCCCGCCAGTGATAAGTGATTGATAGTGAAAGTGAACATTGTAGTGAAAATGAGTAAGACTGTGATTTGGCGTGTGCTAGTATACGATTAATCCTATACTTATAGTTAATGAGACCTGGGGAATAGAGAAATGAAGATGGAATTGAACTCGTATTTAGCGAGGTACAGTGACTTAGAGGATGATCATTCGATATTAGTGATACACACACACACACATTAGGTCATGGGGCTTGCGGCACGGCTGCAGGGTTATGTCCCGGACAACAGTGGACCATAGTCTCGGGCATGCATGAGACCCTTGTTAAACATGAGCATCCTTTCCACCAATGATTTCATTGACTTAGTGACTGATAAGTAGTGGCATACACATTGCCTGATTTTCTGACATGATACCAATACTGTCACGCCCCGCTTCCCGGTGTACGGCGAATGGGACGCGACTGGCCGCTACGTATTTACTCAGAAGTAAATACGCTAAGCGTAACTAAGCAATATAAAAGAAATATACACAAGAGACAAAAGTAAAGAACACCAACTTTATTTATTAACATTCTTTTACAGTACATGGAAAAGTAAATACATGGAATGAAAAGCAATGCCTAAACAGTGGCATAACAGAAATGGAAAGTACTGGAATGAAATGTATACAAGTATCTAGAGCTCCGGGTCGTAAGCTAGCTGGTCCAAATTCTCGCTGGTGGGCTCGATCTCCTGAAGGTCCGAATCACCTGACAACATTCCAAAGAAGAAAGAGAAGGAATATTGTCAGCGAACAATCTCTCGGTAAGTTCCAAAGATAAGGGAGAAATAGAATAGGCAGAGAGAGAGTGCAGCATTTAAAGTTGTATTATATTGTTATAATATTGAATTTAGTGTTAACACTGTTATTAACGTAAGTTCAAGGGTGAATGTCAACCAATCTCAAGAGTGTTCTCGAACCCAACAGGCTGTAATCCAGGGGTAGGGAACCACGGGCCCGAATCAAATGTTAGTAACGGGACTTCAACCTAGTGTTGAAGTATTCTAAACTCAACAGACTGTAATTCAGGAGCAAGGAAACACGAGCCCTCATAATAGCTTGCTTGTGTTAGTAGACATGGATTCATGATCTAGGGGGACTCTTGAGATTCTGTTGGATTCATGTATGAACTACCCCAACACCCCGTGTATTTATTTTATTGATAGTATTGATTGTACTGGTGGTATTGTATTGTTTTGTATTGTCTTATAGATTGTATAGACGGATGACTTGCCGAAACCATGATATCAGTAAATGGATGTAACCGGAGAATTATGTAGATGGATGTATATCCATGGTTCGGTTCAGTCAATACAGATTAAATAGATTGAATATATGGATTCATGAATTCATGTTGACTTGTTATATATATACTTGAATCTCATTCAAGTCAGATTGATTATATTAAGACTCGGTCTGAGTCAGACAATTAGAAAAGAAATTGAAATACTGAATTAAGTTTTGATGTTATCGGTAACCGCTACACATGGATGGTAGGATTTGTGTCTTTTTCAAAGACGATTACCGTATTGATAATACCGTCTGTTAAGTTGTCTACCTTAAATAGGCAAGCACCCATATCTCCGGCTCCCTGAGGCTCAAGAGACTGGTCCCGCTTAAACCTATATTTACTAGGTGTTAGTGTATATGCCCTAGGGGCCATTATTGTATCATACTAGCTTATATATTTCTTAATGGAAGCTTGGGATATTCACAGTTATATTAACAGTCTTGCTAAATATGGTAGTATGCTACTTAGTTTATATCTATCTTAATATGTGTGTACGTATTGATAGAGCCCTTAGGATCTTGCTTGACTACCAGCGTTGTGATGGCAGTCACACTAGTGGGGGCTGGGTAGTCTACAAGCACATCCTTTTTCAGGTCCCTAGTCGTAGGATTATCGAGACAGGGCATCGATACTCCGGAGTAGACTAGTGTGTACGCTTCTTATCCTAGTTGGGGAGATGGTCTGTCCCACAGCCATCAGTACGTCGTACTGGAGATAGTATACAGGCGCTCGTTGGGTTACGGGTACACCGGACAGGACTCACAGGGAACTGTTGGTTGGTATTATACCCGTCGTCAGTTAACAGTTCCCAGGTGACATGAGTATAGCATAGTCCGCAGACTTGACACTGCTGCTTCGCCTCGAGTGTGTCCCCACTGTTCTTAGATTGCTACCTTACCACGGCTCAAAGGAGTCATGCAAACAGGTAGCAGTTGGGTGCAGTCCCGAGCACTTAGAGGCCGTGGCAGTTAGAAAGGATTCATCTCTCCCGGTATTGGGAGTTGATATTGCGCTGTGTCTGGAGAGCCATTACGCAAAGTCCCTGGTCAGGGCAAGCGAGATTTACTGGTAGGTTTTCCAGTAGTTTCTCAAGGTGTAATGGGCTTCACTCCGACATGACTTATACCGCTTTTAGGGGACTGACGCTTGCCGCACCCTAGGCCCGATATGCGATAGTCCTAGACGAACAGACCAGACTGTACGGAGATTGTCACATCAGGCTCAGTAGGAGTTCAGATGGGTTTCCTCATCGGCCTTCTTATCGACATCTACCTGGGGACCGTTACATACAGATAGTGTCGCTTGCGGTCTGTGGTTAAACCCACTGCCAGCGTAGTTGTCGAGTCTTTAGAGTCCCACACAGAGAGTTTCCCTGCTTCGGGCGAAACGATATAGAGGTCGTATGGTTTTACGACAAGGTTCGGACACATACGTGTTTTTACGTGCATACGATATTCGGACAGTTTTTACTAGCGGGCTTTGGTTTAAGCCAGATTCTAGTATCGGATTATTGGATTTATACAGTCTCGGTATTTTCGTGTTTTCACGGATAGGAGGGGCGTTCTCGTAAATTCTCAAGAAGCTTCTAGAAGGTTGATGACATGGAGGTTAAGGTGGCATTTGCATTAAATGATTTAATGACTCATGGTGTGATTCATACAAAGGAGTTAATGATGCATTTAATGATTAATGACTCATGTAATGAATAACACAAAGTGAATAAATGAAGTATGGTTGATATTATCATTTGATTTATTCATTTAATAATTATTATGCTTCATATATTCTAAATGAGATATTATTTCATTTCATTCTCACTCTCACCTTCTTTATCCTCAAGCTCCCTCTCTTCAAAACCTAACCCTAACCTCTCATGTGTTGAGATCAAGGGTTAGCAAGACTTATTGATCCATAATCCCACTCTATATCCCCTAGGTTGCTTTGATTAGTACTTTTAGTAACCTAGTTACCTCAAGTTAGAGGTCAAGCTTGGAGAAGTAGCTCTCGGGTGGATCTTCTATCACAAAGAGGAGGCCGACGAGGAGGTGGTCAACGAGAACAAGAAGGACTTGGTTCATAAGGTATAATCTTCTTTCATAGTAGCTAATCCCTCCTATGATGTTGTTAGTTAAGGTTTGGTAAAGATTCGTAAGTTAGTCGATGTTTGTTTTAAACAAAATGATTGTTTTACCTATTCCGCCTCCCCGCAACTCGTGGGGTATCTAACGTCGATTTATAGTGGTATCAGAACCTCGCTAAACCATAACTAACTTGTTAACAAAGTCCTTAGAAATTCGATCGCAAAACGAACCCGAAAAAACATCTTTTTCACCAAGTTTCTGTCGTTTTCAAAACGGGGTCTAAAAATTTTTCAGAGACCCTTAAAATTACAAACAGGGAATTATAAGAACATTGGAGAAATTTGGGATCCTAACTCGTCCAAACCGCAGCGAATCCGCAGCCGATCCAAGCGATCCGCCGTGGATCCGCCGCCGAGTTGGGGCCGAGTCAACCCAAAATTCCCCAGTAACTCTTCTGTGTTGATTTTGTTCTTTCTGGGATGTTTTGTTTCTACTCAAGTTTCAGGTGCACAGAGAATTTTTGGGAGTAGAATCAATTGTGTTTGCTTGTCGAAATTCTAAGATGTTTGGCTAATTTGATTATATCTGTGATTTGTATAATGTGTTCGTAAACCTCCCCTAACTGCTAGTATGTCGGTTAGCAGGGGGTTGCACATTTCTTTAATGGTTTATGTTTGTGGACTTATTGGATTGTCGTGAATGGATAGCCGGGGATGTGAGATGAGCGTTTCTTTCATTCAAATGTAATTTGTAAATTGTTGTAATATTCTTTTGCGGGGCACATCCAGGTTGCGGTTGTAGCCACTGTTGTATTATTTCATTTACTGTTTTCTGCTCCTAGGATAGACCTAAGATGGGGTGCACAAACTACCGGGTACTTTGAAGTGTTTAGTGGCCTACTCACGTTGTTGAGAGAGACCGCTTCACTTCGGGTACTTGGCGGGTAGTTTGCCGTAACCGTAGGGGTCTAGGGTGGGGTTTTGGCTATTCATCGCGACTGTGTGATCTGTCTTTCTTTGCAGGCTTAAAAGAAATGCGGATTCGTAGAAAATCCAATATGTTCATCTGTGATCTGGAATGCCTATTATTGCGTCAGACGAATGTACAATATATATATATATGATAGCTATTAGGCGTCACTTATGTTTTGCACCCGCGCTAGCCCAGCCCCCGCTCTGTCGTTAGTTAAGTAACCTAACGGGACCCAGTGGCGAATGCGGATGGCATAAGAGGACGTTGTATTTTCGTTGTTTTCTGCAATGATAGGTTAATTGATGGGACACATTTTTTTAATGCAAAGAAAATAAACCAAAGTTGAATCGTTGGAACAGTTTAAAAGAAACCACTCGGTTATTTTTAAAACAGAAGATATTTTTTAATTGCGGAGCTTTCACCACTCCTTTTAAAATGCTATCAGGTTCCTTCGGTCATATCAAGTTCACTGCGTTCATGGTTTCTCCAAAACCATTCGTAGCCCTCCGTCATTTCATTTGGGTATTCAGTAGTATTCAAGCTATGTATTTTGACCAAAGCCAAGGCATAGTGTTTGGTAGCTGCTGGGTATTCATTTGTTGCATAGATAGATGAGTTAGTTTGGGACAGTCGTATTATCATCTGACCAAAGTAAGGGGTATGTATGGATGGGTTCAAATTAACAAGATAATGATGGGTAAAACTTGACATGTGACTTATGTCATTTTGACCAAAACCGAGGTCATAAGAGCATGGGGCAAAAATTTATATCGGGAATTTCTAAAGAAACTGAAATTTGCAAAGAGATGCATACCATTTGGAGTTTGATGGATGTTGGTAGGATTCCTTCAGCATTATCACACGATGATATTTGGATCTCGATCCTACTGTGAGTATCCGCTACTCATCAGGAGATTTGTCACTTAACGATCAATGCTATAAACCAAGTAGGTGCCGAGAAAGGTGTCAGCGGGGCTACGCCCCCAGAGGAAAGAGCTTATTTAATTAAGGAACTTCGCGAAAGCGTTGGAAAACCTCCCTCGAAGTACCGACACCGGCCTGGCTGAACGGTTAAGCAAGTATTGTATGGTGAGAATAGTCATGGCTAGTTCTTCCTTTTTGGTTTGAGGAGGGATTCGAGAAACAGTGGGAGCCATCCAGTTTAGATAAACTAAAAACCACTCTAAACTTGCAAGAGCATCATGCTAAAGTGTTCCCTCTCTCTCTCATTGCAGCGACCCAAAACATGACAGGCCTTAAGTTACTATTAGAGAAAAATATATTGACAGGGCCAAACTATAAAGATTGGCTGTGGAATGTCAAAATGGCTTTAACTTATGACAAATTGGGGTATGTCCTTACTGCTAAGGCACCTGCAGTCCCTGATCCAAAATCCAGTCTTGCGGATAAGGAAATCCATAAAACCTGGGAGTTAGATTGCGCGAAGGCCAAATGCATCGTGCTTGCCTCTATGAATAATGAATATCAGAGGAGGCACGAGGATATGGATCTTGAATCCATATTTCTCCATACAAAGGATCTGTATGGAGAGCAATCTCGTATAGCAAGATACGAGACCTCGAAGAACTTGTTTCAGTCGAGGCTGGCCGTCGGATCATCTATAGGAGAACATGTCCTTAAGATGAATGGCTATATAGAAGAGCTCGCCGACCTCAGTACGACTTTGGAGAACGAGCTCTATACAGACTTGATTCTTCAGTCCCTTCCTTCCACCTACGCCCAGTTTATTCTGAATTTCAACATTCAAAGAAAAGAAGTTGAACTTCCAGAACTCCTTAACATATTGAGGAGTGCAGAGGGCACCTTGCATAAGGCAAGGGAAACACCCGCTATGTTTGTTCGCGGTGTTTCTTCTTCCGGGTCTAAGGCTAGGGCCAAAGGAAGGAAGAATAAGGCCGCTACCAAACCTAGAGGAGGTGTTAGTAAGGTGGGAGTCAAGGGAAAGACAAAGATTGCAGTGCCAGTAGTGGCAAAGGACGAGTGCTTCCACTGTCATAGGAAAGGACACTAGAAGAAAGATTGCAAAGTTTGGAATACCAAGAACCAGGAACCGAAGCAAGCTGTGGCTTCGACTTCAGGTGTGATTGTAATTGAAAATTGTCTGTCAATCAACTCTACTTTCTGGGTATTGGATACCGGATCAGGATCTCATATATGCAATTCATTGCAGGTACTGAGAAACCGTAGAGTGCTGAAAGTTGGTGATATGACCCTCCAGGTTGCTAACGGAGCTAGCGTGGGTGCTGTATCCGTAGGGGATTATCACCTTGGATTGACGAGTGGACATATTTTGGTTTTGCATAACTGTTTTTGTGTACCCAGTTTAACGTGCAATATCATATCGGTTTCTTTGTTATCAAAAAAAGGTTATGATTTCACGTTTGTAAGCGATGTTGTTAACATCCACCTTAATCATGGTTTGATTGGGTCCGGTACACTAGATAACGGTATATATGTCTTAAACCAATTACAAATTTTCAATGTCCAGAACACACTAAAAAGAAAGTCTCCAGATATAAATAAGGCTTTCTTATGGCATTGTAGACTAGGTCATATCAATGAGACAAGGTTAACTAAGTTACATAGAGAAGGATATTTGGATCCGTTCGAATATCAATCTGATGCCACTTGTCAATCATGTCTCAAAGGAAAGATGACAAAGACTCCATTCACTGGACATGGAGTAAGAGCGAGCGAGCTCTTAGGACTCATACACAGTGATGTATGTGGTCCAATGTCTACACATGTAAGAGGTGGTTTCATTACTTTTACGGATGATTACTCTAGGTACGGATTCATTTTCTTAATGAAGCATAAATCCGAGGCTTTTGAGAAATTCCAAGAATATAAGAATGAAGTAGAAAACTAGACCGGCAAAAGTATCAAGACACTGAGATCTGATCGAGGTGGTGAATACTTAAGTGCCGAGTTCCTAGGTTACCTAAAAGAGAAAGGAATTCTCTCTTAGCTTACTCCTCCATACACTCCATAGCACAACGGTGTATCAGAGAGACGGAATCAAACCCTATTGGATATGGTACGTTCCATGATGAGTAATGCTGAGTTACCGCGATCTTTCTGGGGTTATGCGCTAGAATCAGCGGCATATCTTTTGAACAGGGGTCCTACCAAGATTGTGCCTACCACGCCATATCAGATGTGGAGTGGGAAGAAATCCTATCTTCAGCATCTGAAGATATGGGGATGTCCAGCTTTTGTTAAAAAGCAGCATGCGGACAAACTCGAGGCATGATCAGTACAGTGTAAGTTTGTGGGATATCCAAAGAACTCCAAGGGGTATTTCTTCTATTACGCAGAGGAATAAAAGGTTTTTGTTTCTCGTCATGCCCATTTTCTAGAACAGCAGTTTTTAGAAAAGGAAACAAGTGGGAGCGAAATAGAACTGGAAGAAATTCTAGAATCATAAAATACTATTGATAGTTTGGTAGAACCAGTAGTTCAAGAAGAATAGGACATTCCTGCACCCCTCCGCAGGAGTAGTGGGCCGTCTCATCCGCCTGAGAGATACTACGGTTTTCTCATAGATGGGGATAGAGAGGATTGCATCATTGATGATGATGAACCTACTAGCTTCCAGCAGGCCATCCAGTGCGGCGACTCGGTACGATGGCTGGATGCAATGCGGACCGAAATGGAGTCCATGTACACCAACAAAGTATGGACTTTGGACTTTGCTCCAGATGGGGTAAAATCCATAGGATGCAAATGGATCTTCAAGAAAAAGATTGGTATAGATAGACAGGTGGAAACCTATAAGGCTAGACTTGTTGCAAAGAGTTTTCGTCAAAGACCTGGTTTGGACTATGACGAAACTTTTTCTCTAGTGGCTATGCTCAAATCCATTCGGATCCTCCTTGCCATTGCTGCCTTCCATGATTATGAAATCTGGCAGATGGACGTAAAGACGACTTTTCTGAATGGTAATTTAGAAGAGTGCGTCTATATGGATCAGCCAGAAGGTTTCAATCGGAGTGGGAGCAGTGGGAAAGTGTGCAAGTTGCTTAAGTCCATTTATGGACTAAAGCAGGCATCGCGGAGTTGGAACATCTGTTTTGATGAAACGGTCAAAGAATATGACTTTATCAAAAATCCAGATGAACCATGTATATATAGTAAAATTGTAGCACGAACTGTCGTATTCCTCGTCTTGTACGTGGATGACATTCTATTGATAGGAAATGACATTCCTATGCTACAATCTGTCAAAGGATTCTTGTCACATAGGTTCTCCATGAAAGACCTGGGTGATGCCTCTTACATTCTGGGGATCCGGATCTATCGTGATAGATCCAAGAGGATGTTGGGACTTTCGCAGTCCAGGTATATCAACACAATACTAAAAAGATTCGGTATGGAAGATTCTACGCGCGGTAGTTTACTGGCTTGTCACGGAATCACCCTATCCAAAGAGATGTCTCCCAAGACTGATTTGGAAAGGGATCGCATGTCTATTATACCCTACACTTCTATGGTAGGCTCTATAATGTATGCGATGTTGTGCACCAGACCAGATGTAGCTTACGCACTGAGCGTGGTAAGCAGGTATCAGTCAGACCTAGGGAAGAAGCACTGGATAGCAGTAAAGAACATTCTCAAGTACCTAAGAAGGACTAAGGAGATGTTCTTGGTTTACGGTGGAAAAGACCTCAAGATCGAGGCCTTTGCTGATTCCAGCTTCCAGAGTGATAAGGATGACTCCAAGTCCATGTCAGGTTATATCTTTACCCTCAATGGAGGGGCGGTGTACTGGAAGAGTTCCAAGCAGGACACCGTTGCTGACTCGACGATGGAAGAGGAGTATATCGCTGCTTGCGATGCCGCAAAAGAAGCGGTCTGGATGAAGAAGTTCCTAACAGAAGTTCAGGTGGTTCCTACCATTGTTGATCTAATACCGCTGTATTGCGACAACAACGGAGCTATAGCTTTAGCGAAGGAACCCAGGTCCCATCAGAAGTCCAGACACATCTTAAGGCGGTATCACCTGATCAGGGAGATCATAGATCGCCAGGAGATCGAGGTCCGGAGAGTTGTTACAGAGGAGAACACTGCTGATCCATTCATAAAGGCCTTACCTCAGATTCAGTTCGAGAGGCTACTCGAGATGATCGGTCTTTGATATGCCAGTACATGGCCCTAGTGCAAGTGGGAGATTGTTAGTGTATATACCCTAGGGGCCATTATTGTATCATACTAGCTTGTATATTACTTAATGGAAGCTTGGGATATTCACAGTTATATTAACAGTCTTGCTAAACATGGTAGTATGCTACTTGGTTTATATCTATCTTAATATGTGTGCACGTATTGATAGAGCCCTTAGGATCTTGCTTGACTACCAGCGTTGTGATGGCAGTCACACTAGTGGGGGCTGGGTAGTCTACAAGCACATCTTTTTTCAGGTCCCTAGTCGTAGGATTATCGAGACAGGGCATCGATACTCCAGAGTAGACTAGTGTATACGCTTCTCATCCCAGTTGGGGAGATGGTCTGTCCCACAGCCATCAGTACGTCGTACTGGAGATAGTATAAAGGTGCTCGTTGGGTTACGGGTACACCGGATAGGACTCGCAGGGAACTGTTGGTTGGTATTATACCTGTCGTCAGTTAACAATTCCCAGGTGACATGAGTACAGCATAGTCCACAGACTTGACACTGCTGCTTCGCCTCGAGTGTGTTCCCACCGTTCTTAGATTGCTACCCTACCATGGCTCAAAGGAGTAATGCAAACAGGTAGCAGTTGGGTGCAGTCCCGAGCACTTGGAGGCAGTGGCAGTTAGACATGATTCATCTCTCCTGGTATTGGGAGTTGATATCGTGCTGTGTCTGGAGAGCCATTACGCAAAGTCCCAGGCCAGGGCAAGCGAGATTTACTGGTAGGTTTTCCAGTAGTTTCTCAAGGTGTAATGGGCTTCACTTCGACACGACTTATACCGCTTTTAGGGGACTGACGCTTGCCGTCCCCTAGGCCCGATATGCGATAGTCCTAGACGAACAGACCGGACTGTACGAAGATTGTCACATCAGGCTCAGTAGGAGTTCGGATGGGTTTCCTCATCGGCCTTCTTATCGACATCTACCTGGGGACCGTTACGTACAGCTAGTGCCGCTTGCGGTCTGTGGTTAAACCCACTGCCAGCGTAGTAGTCGAGTCTTTAGAGTCCCACACAGAGAGTTTCCCTACTTCGGGCGAAACGATATAGAGGTCGTATGGTTTTACGACAATGTTTGGACGCATACGTGTTTTTACGCACGTACGATATTCGGACAGTTTTTACTAGCGGGCTTTGGTTTAAGCCAGATTCTAGTATCGGATTATTGGATTTATACAGTCTCAGTATTTCCGTGTTTTCATGGATAGGAAGGGCGTTCTCGTAAATTCTCGAGAAGCTTCTAGAAGGTTGATGACATGGAGGCTAAGGTGGCATTTGCATTAAATGATTTAATGACTCATGGTGTGATTCATACAAAGGAGTTAATGATGCATTTAATGATTAATGACTCATGTAATAAATCACACAAAGTGAATAAATGAAGCATGGTTGATATTATCATTTGATTTAATCATTTAATAATTATTATGCTCCATATATTCTAAATGAGATATTATTTCATTTCATTCTCACTCTCATCTTCTCTCTCCTTAAGCTCTCTCTCTTCAAACCCTAACCCAAACCTCTCATGTGTTGAGATCAAGGGTTAGCAAGACTTATTGATCCATAATCCAACTCTATATCCCCTAGATTGCTTTGATTAGCACTTTTAGTAACTTAGTTACCTCAAGTTAGAGGTCAAGCTTGGAGAAGTAGCTCTCGGGTGGATCTTCTATCACAAAGAGCAGGCCGACGAGGATGTGGTCAACGAGAACAAGAAGGACTTGGTTCATAAGGTATAATCTTCTTTCATAGTAGCTAATCCCTCCTATGATGTTGTTAGTTAAGCTTTGGCAAAGATCCGTAAGTTAGTCGATGTTTGTTTTAAACAAAATGATTGTTTTACCTATTCCGCCTCCCCGCAACTCGTGGGGTGTCTAACGTCGACTTACACTAGGGTCCTTATTGTAATTTAGTAAAACTTGAGAGGGTTTTATGTAAAAATAATTTTGTATAATTTTCAAATTACACCTCAAGTTTTTTATTATCGTCTATAGAGTTTTCATTGATATATATTTTATCATTGTGACATTTATAGTGAATAAACCTATTTTTCATAATACATGGTATTTATTTGTAATGTATTGAACTTCTATGGAATTGAATGGTATTTTCATGTAAAGCGATTCTTTTTTATTTAGAAAAGTTGGAATATTTATACTATATCAAAAATAGATATTTTTATGATACATATATATATTTAAAAAATAATTTAATTTATTATTTTTCTAGAAATCTCATTTTCTTAAGATATTTGTATTTTTAAATCTTTTGAGACCGTATGCTCCTTGCGGAGGTCTGCATCTCGCACTACTAAGCTCAAGGATGTGTGATAATCCGCACTATCCCAAACGGCTTACCCAAATGGGTTGTAGCGGCGCTTTGCAAAGATTTGTTTAAAATACATAATCTTGTAGAAAAAGTTTTTAATAGTAAAAGGTATTTATGTGTAAAATTGTATTTTTCCGTATTCTATGTTCCTGAAAGGTATCGTGCTATGTTGCATATGAGTGTTGTGAGGAGGTAGGTCATTACCTCATGATCTATTTAAAGGTATAGTAAAGAATTATGATGTTTAATGTCGAAACTAAACTACATGGTATTTTTCTGAAAAGATGCGATAAAAATTACAATATACATTCTTTTGATATGGAACTTGTTCAATATGTCTTGTTACTGTTTAATGGTCATGATGTGAAAGTTTGGTATTGTTGTATTTAAAAAAGTTGGAACTTTTTAAAGAAAACTGAATCGGAAGTCGGATTAACTCTACTTCCGTCAGGTTTTAGAAATACAAGTTTTTAGATTAGAAAAGAGAAGGTGGAAGAGAGAATTACTGTATTGTAGATTAGAAAAGTGGAAGAGGGAGTGGTAGGAGGTGCCGGTGCGTCGTTTCGTCGCCGGGAGCTCTTAGGATTGTCGTCGGAAGTTCGTCGGCGCTTCACCCTTCGCTAACTCTACTTGTACACAAAAGTTCTAGGGATTTTTCTTAAGAGTTTGGACAGAGTTTGTGAGTGAGGGGGTGTGAATTGGAGTGGTATTTATACGATAATCTAGGGTTTAAGGGTAGATGAAAGGCTGTATTGAAAATTGTATGAAAATTGTATTTAAAAATGGTTTAATGGAGTTTTTAATTTCTCTGTTACTGTGCAGGTGAAATAAACTATACAGGGGTTACCAAAAGACCAAAAGGCACATAACTCATGAAGGCCAACTCGGGTTTTGGCTGAGTTCGGCCGGCGGCGCTTGCCGATTCTGCCGAGGCGCCGGCCGATTCATGCCGAGTCGGGCCCCCCGATGCCACGTGTTCATTGCCTCTTAGTCTTTCTCGTGGACCAGTTTGTTTTTAGTGTGACCTTTGGTTTTACGGGTTAAGCACGTGTAGACTCTTGGGCTTCTAAAAAGATTAAAAGAAATCAATATAAAACAACAATGTGGCTGATGGGATTTGAACTCTGGTGCTTTGGTTCAGTAGTGCAAGCTATTACCAATGAGCTACAAGCTCCTTCTTGCTATTAAAAAGCAGAACAAACTTATAACTTGTGCTCAGGCTCAAGTACCCCTTTCTGTATTTTTTTTGTTGAAAAATCTGTACAAAAAGTTTAGGGATGTTACATTCTACTCTCTTTATAAAAATTTCGTTCTCGAAATTTGTAAAAGGAAAGTGTAACAGATTCAAGGAAAGTTTGGTGATAGAAGTACTTAATAGTGTGTTAATAATTACAAAGTGATGCAAAAGTTTGAAAATGTTGAAGAGAATTACCAGGGTTACCCTGGCCAACCGCCTCAGCTTCTACGGTCGCCAAAGTGTAAGCCTGGTGTCTCGGCACATTTCTTCGTGCATGCTGGTATATCGATGGTTGTTGAGGTAAAGGTGGTCCACATAGAGGTGGTGCAGGAAGAGCTAATCGAATAAGTGAAGCTTAGATAGCTGGTCTAGCTGCGGAATTAGGGTCAGTTCGGTTGTTTGGGCAAGTTCCTATGGTATGTAAGGATGATCCACATATCAGGCAAAGACCGTTTGCTCATCGGCAATCTTTCATCAGATGTCCAGCTGTCTTGCAGTAGGTACAAAAGGCTGGGCTGGGCCTGTTGATTGGTACTCCCGGTCTCCTTGGTACAAACGGTGGTCCTGATGAGGCTTCTCCTGCCATCTGGTTGGCAGGGCGCTTCACTCCGGCAGATTGAGATCTGACCTTCTTCTTCACCATTGCCTCATATCTTCGGGCAGCTTTCAAAGCTATATCTTGGGTTGGGAAATCCCCTGTAGCTAATGCAGCTTGGATTTTCGGGTCCAACCCTTGCTGAAATCTTCTAGCTCTGATCTCAGAAGTCGGTATGAGATGGGCCGCAAACTGACTGAGCATGGTGAACTCATCATTATATTCATCTATTAACTTGGTCCATATTGAATCTTGTTGGAGATGGATGAACTGCTGTTCCATATCAAATCGAGCAGTCTCAGGGAAGTACTTTGCATCGAACATGTCGCGGAAAGTCTTCCATTCGATAGGTTGGTCAAGACGGCTCTCTTCCACCTTCCACCAGACCTGTGCATTGTCAGTGAGCTGCAGCTTTGCAACTCGAGCCCAAGCGACCTCTGGCACTTGTACTGCTGCCAGATCATCCTCGATACTCTGAGCCCATTCCTCTACTTCTAGAGGGCTCTCTTTTCCCGAAAAGTTCTTGGAGTGCAGTGCCCCAAATTGCTTTACTTCAGGTGCTTCCGCTTCTGGACGGTTCAAGAGAATAACAGTCTTCTGTGTTGGATATAGTGCCCTCAAAGTCAATTATTGGATCGCAGGTACGTGATTCAGTGATTGATGGAGGACCTATACCGATATGACAGTCTTGCTCGAGATGATAGTATGCTATCTTGTTTGTCTTTATCATCGTATACATGTTTTAGTTCACTATTGCATGTTGATAGAGCCCATAGGATTCTTGCTTGACTGCCAACAGTATGATGGCGATCATATACGTGGGAGCTGGGGTCTATAAGCAAATCCTTAAAGTGTCCCTAGTCGTGGGAGTTTCGAGACAGGGCATCGATACTCCAGAGTAGACTAGTGTATATAGTCGAGACCCCGATGAGGGGCGGTGGCCGGTCTCACAAGCCATTGATGTCAGTTGGTTCACCTAAGATGTATACAGGTGCTCATTGGGTTATGAGTACACCGGACAGGACTCGCCGGGAACATGCTAGTTGGTATTATACATATCGTCAGATAGCAGTTCCCTGGTGACATGTGTACAGGTTAGTTTGTCGACCTGAGATCGTCATTTGTCTCATGTGAGTTCCCACTGTGCTTTGATTTCTACCCTACCACGCTCAAAGGAGACGTGCAAACAGGTATTTTTTGGGTACAGTCCCGAGCCACATGGAGGCAGTGAGCGGATCGTCGGGGATTCGTCTCTCCCGGTATTGGGGGTTGATGTCGCACAGTGCACGGGTGGCCATCACTAGAAATCCTCGGCCGAGATAGTGGAGAATTACTAATTTGGATTAGTAGTTTCTCAGGTGGTGATGGGCTTCATGTCGACACGATTTATCGCGTTATTAGGGGTCTGACTTTATCCACCCCCCTAGACTCGATATGCGATACTCTTTAGACGAACGGACTGGACTGTATGGATATTGTCACTGTCAGGCTCAGTAGGGTTTATGAATGAGTTCGCTCGTCAGCTTCCCTTCCAATCAATACATAGGCAAACGTTACGTACAGCTCGTACCTCTGATGTGCTAGAAGTTATACCCAGTGCTAGTGTGTTGATGAGTCATTAGAGTCCCCCACAGACAGTTTCCAAAGCTCGGGCGAAACGTTGTAGAGGCCGTATGGGTTTATGGCAGGGTTCGGAAAATGCACGTGCGTTTACGCACGTGTCATATTTCGGGCAGATAATACTGGTGGGCTTTAGTTTAAGCCGGATCCGAGTATTATACTGTGTAGATATAATATCTTTGTCTCAGTTGCATTTGTATTCAGTTGTAATACAAATGCGGGTATGTTTATACTGTTACGGGGTTATCCTGAAATTCGTTTCAGGATCACTTTTGGAAGTTGCCAGTTTCCAGTTTTCTATCACCCGTATTTAACGTTCGGTTAAATGCGGATTTATCTTTTCTTGGGTGAGTCATGGTTCTAGAAGTTTCTAGAAATGGTGACTAGGATGATGAGGTGGCTAATGAGTCATTTGTGCTTTAAATGAGAGTTGATGTGTTAAGGTGACTAGGTTTGTGAGTCATACTTTTGCATTTATTGCTTAAGTGAGTCATTGTTATGATAAGCTTCATGGTTATGGTCACCAACCTTTGCTCCTACACTCACCTCCTCCTTTATATGTGGCCGTCCCCTCCCTTCCTCTTCTTTCACTCTCTCTCACTTGTTGATTGAAAAAGATGATAGTATTTTGGTTCATGAAAATTAGAATAGCCAATTTTTCCTTTACCCAATTCAAATGGCAACTTCATTAACCGTTCGTCCATAGCTTTGGACGAAGTGAGACAAAGTGTTCTACTCATTCTCTACATCAATCTTGGTCATCTCTTTTAGCAAACTTGATGATCGAGTTGCCTCGGTTCAGAGGCGGGAGTCCGTTTAAAGATCCGTCGACGTGGTGCCACCTGGACGAGAACACCGGAGATTCAGGAGATCGGAGCAGCCGCAACAAAGCGTGGGATGGTGGTTGAAGACCGAAGGACTCGGATCGTTCGGTATAACATTTCTACCCACTTTGTAGTTTGTTAGTTTAGTTTTAATGGCAGATCCGGGTTATAGTACGCGATAGCGCCAGTTGTAAAAGTTTTTGTTCCGCATTTGGCGTCTGTTAGACGGCCGGGGCGCTACTGTGGACTTACAGTGGTATCAGAGCCTCACCATTAAGCTTTACTAACTTGTACTAATACGTTTAAAATATCGATCGAACGGATTTTCGAAAACTACAACTTTTCTGTACAAAGTTTCTGTCGATTTTAAATCTGGTCTAAAAATTATTTTGAGCATCACAGAAAATTGTGCAGGCATTTTGAAGAAAACTGGTGAAAATTGGTCGAGTGATCTTACTGTATGGCCGCGGATCCGCGGCCCAAACTTGGGTTTTGCCGCGGATCCGCCGCCATATTGTGGGATCAATGCTCCAGTTTTCTACAGTGTGTTCTTCATTGTAACTTGTGGTTTCTGGAATATTTCTTTTGGGCCCAGATTTTATTACTGTACAGCAGATGTTCGTGGGGCCCACTTTGGGATATTTTGTCGATTGAAATTTAAACGTGTTAGTTTACATTACTTACTTTATATCTCCGACCGGGAATGTCATTTGAGCAGTAAATTGCGTCTAATTGCTATAGCTCTTTTAGACGGATTTGCGAACGTGACATTCGCGTTGATGTTCTGCGTTGTGCTGTGATGTTGCGGATATGTCATGGTGGATAGCAGTGTGCAATGGTAGTGCTGTTTGGATTTATTTGTACATTTGATATTGCGGGGCGAGCTCCAACATGTGGACTGCCGTCACTGCCAGTTTGTATATTATTCTTTTTGGGGCACGACCGGGCTGAGGTCGATGTACCCATTGTATATATTTTCTTTCCTGTACTAGAATTACCCCGCGACGGAGTGCACGGATAGCCAGGTTCTGGAGGGAAACGGGTCTGTATCTCATGGCTTTGAGAGGCAGAGGGACCTCACTCTAGAATTGGTAGACTATTCGCCGCACTCGTAGGGGGTACAGGTTGACCCAAGGAGGGGTGCTCAGGTTACCGGATTCCGTGAAGTGCCGGGTGGTCCATTCACTATGCTGTAGGGGGCTGCCTCGCTTCAGATTTTGGCGGGTAACTTGCCGCACTCGTAGGGGTCTAGGTTTCATTGCACAGGCTATCCACACGACCAGGGGAACGTCGAGTTTCAGTAGCGGCTCTGTGAAACCCGGGGATCCCAGATTATCTGTATTGTTTTGTGATGCTTATTACTTTTCTGTAATGTTGCATATTATCACGCCTGGAGTGATTATTGTATATTGGTATATATACTATTAGATGTTGTATATGTTTTATACCCGCGCTAGTCCAGTCCCTGCTCTGTCGTTAGTTAAGTAACCTAACGGGTGATGACGGGACCCAGTGGCGAATGCGGATGGTATATACGTACATTGTATTTTCGTTCTTTTCTGGTGTGATTGATTGATGGGACTGCATTGATTCTTATCAATGCAAGGATAAAACAAACCTATATGATGTTGTTGGAACAAATTTTAAAAGGTGTTATTACAAAGATGTTTCCTTTTGTTTTGCATAGCGGTATTCAGTTGGAATATCCTGCACCTCATTCGACGAGACAAGGGCCGAGATCCCTTCACCGGGAGTGACCCCTTGGGCAGAAGTTTACGTCAGGGTAATAACTTCACTATAGTCGATTACAAGTTGCTTTGCATAGCGGTATTCAGTTAGAATATCCTGCACCTCATTCCACGAGGAAAGAGCCGACATCCCTTCACCGGGAGTGACCTCTTTAGCAAAATGTTTTCGTCACTATATCTTTATAAAAAGCTATCAGGTTCCTTCAACGAGATCAAGTTCATTACGTTAAAGGTTTTTCGCCAAAAACCAGCCGTAGCCCTCCGTCATTTCTTATGGATAGTCAGTAGTATTCAAGCTATGTTTGTTGGCCCTTAGTCAAGGCATAGTGTTTGGTAGATGCCGGGTATTTATTTGTTGCATAGATAGATGAGTTGGTTTGGGACAGTCGTTCTGCCATTTTGGCCAAAGTCAAGGGCATGTGTGGGTGGGTTCAAATTGACCTGGATAGTGACGGGTAGAACTTGGCATGTGACTTATGACATTTTGACTATAGCCAAGGTCATAAGAGCATGGGACAAAAATCCTATCGAGAGTTTCTAAAACTGAAACTTGCCAAGTATGCGCATACCTTCTGGAGTGTGGTAACATGAGTGGATTCCGTCACGTTATCATGCGATGAGAGTTGGATCCCGATTCCCACTGATGGGTTGGTTTACTCTTCGGGTGATCCCGATTGATTCTTCTTTTAGGTTTGGAGGAGAATTTGACGGAACAGTGGGAGGTTTCCTGATTAGAAAAAGTGATAACCATTCTGATCTAGGTTAGAGTGCATGCAGAGTGTTTATTTTCTCTCTCTCTTTTTGGCAACGACCTTTGACCGACCCTAGACTATGACTCAGTGACCAAGTCGACCGAACCTTCTTAAAATACCGGCTTTTGGATTGTCTTAGTTGCATAAGTCATTGCCGCTTCTTCTTTTACCTTTTGCATTTCTCAGAACACCCCGTATTACTACGGACATCCACTTCCATTGGATAGATCCATCGTATGGTTATATACGAACTCGAAGGGACTTCTTCGAGGATGGATCCAGGTTCAAGAGAAATAGAATTGGTTTATTCAGTTGTCTTTTATTATCACCTTCTCTCATGTTGCGAGGGCTCCTTAGTTTAGGAGAGTACACCTATTACGCTTATTGGATAGTCTTATTCCAAACCATAGGCAGGTGCCGAAAGGTAGGGAATGAAGAAAACCAATTAGCCTAAGTAGGGTGTGCAGAAGGTAATATGTAAAGACAAAATAAAGGGATTAGAAAGAGGGCAAAGTAAATTGCGACTGTTATCATTCAAGACCAAACCACGTACTTCATCACCACTCCTATTTCACCTTTGCTTTTTCTCCAGTTCGGGAGAAATAGAATAAGGTATTATTCAGTTATCTTTTATCATCACTTTCTCTCAAGTTGCGAGTACTCCTAGGATTAGGAGGGTACACCTGTTATGCTTACTGGATAGTCTTCTTCCAAACCATAGGCTGGTGCCGAACGGTAGGGAAGGAAGGAAACCACTTAGCCTAACGATGGTGTACAGAAGGTAATGAATAAAGACAAATAAAAGGATTTGGAGAGATGTCAAAGGAAATATACGGTTAAAGTCATGAATTGGATTATGGAAGAGGCATTACTAAGAATACCAGGATACCCCTACGAAACATTTTCATGTTTCAGTACATTGTTAAAGGAAAACTGATTTCCCGATTAGATACTTACTCCAGGGTATGTATTTACCAGGTTTCATTCTCATATCTGTATGGTTTTACAGATGATGAGTAGGAGTAAGTTATTGGGAATTAGGCGATTATCCTCATTATATCGAAATTCGTTGTAATTGGTGATATTTGAGGAAATCGCCTGGGTACAGTTTTCAACCTACGATGCACAGGTTTTGAGTTATTCAAACTCAGCAGACTTATACAGAGTATTGTATGTTGTCCAGTGTCCGTCAAGACAAAGGGGTAGGTCCTCATACTATGTTTTGTTTACTTGTGACTTCTCTAGTTTTTAGACAAGTGTTTCGTAGAAATACAATGTCTAAGTTTTGAGAAGTTGTGGGTATAAGAATAAAGTAGAGAACCAGGTATCGCAAGTATCGGGATTCTTCAAAGAGATCGAAGATATAGATTCTTGTGATTGGTATTCAGTTGATAGTAACGGTTTTGAGAAACTTGTTTCTCTTTCAGGTTACTCATAATTGGATGGATTCCTAAGTTGAGTAATATTGATTAGCCTCTCTCCATTAAGTTGATATGCACTGGGGACAGTTGCATGGTTTGAATCTGGTTCCAGTTAAATCAGTGCCTCTATTTCTATATTGTATATAGAATGGTTCATATCTTAACGATGTTAAGGTAAGGGGAGTTGTCCAGCTTATGCTTAAAACCAGACACTGGATAATTCAAGGCACATTTCTGTAATGGCTGTTTGTGGGTTGACCCTGGCTTTGACGAGGGTTGAAATTTCTACCATCTGGAAGATCAATAGTGATATTGTTCTTAACTCGCCACAGTTTTAGTAAAATGGATTTTTTCAGAAAACAATAGTGAGAGTATGGTAGAACTGGAAGTGATTCCAGAACCGCAAACGATTACAGAAAATTTAATAGGACCTATATATTCAATCAGGTTTTGACATTCCAATAGCCACTCCGCAGATATGGTGGGTAACCTCAGACACCCGACAGGTACTCCGGTAGCCTCAAGGACGGTGACAGGGAGGTTTTTGTTTACCCAGACTTGACACTACTGTTATTCCAGACTATGAGACTCGGCAGAAGGATAAGTATAGCGTCGTTCTAAACTAGTTTTAGAAGTACACGTATATATTATTCTGCCAGAGAGTTGTCGTAGTCAGTGGGAGCAGCGGAAGCATAGTGGGCAAGTAGCTTATATCTATTTATAGACCAGAGCAGATATAGTGGAGATAGATCATCTATTTTTTGATGTGATAGTCATGGGTTTGATTTCATCAGAATAAGGGGTGGATCTGTTAAGAAGGTAGTAGGGTGTGATGTCCTGGTATTTGGATGACATACACAGAGTAGGAAGTAAAATTCCTATACTACGATTGGTTATACTGTGGTCGTCACGCAGTTGTTTCTCCATAAAGGATATAGATATAATATCTGACATTCTGGTTATTAGATCTATGGTTTTAGATCTAGATTTGGGTAGTTTCCCAATATGGGTACTTTGACAGTATTCTAAAGGCATTTAGAATATATGACTCCTGGCATGGTGGTGTACCTGCAGGTGATGGAGTCACCTTCTCTAAAGGTGTCTTATAGACTAAAAGGGAGAGGGATGTGCATGATTGGCAGATCACTTGCTTAGGCAATTGAGTCAATCGTGAGATATCAAGTACCACACCAGATGTTGTTTTTGCACTAGATGTGATAAGTTTATATTAATCCCATAAGGAAGCAGTTTTAGAACATGAGTGTATGTTCTACGGATTTGATGACGGCAGCCTCCTTCGGGAGACGTTTATCATTCCAGACTTCCAAGGTGACATGGGTGACAGATTGATTATCAGAGTTATAGTTTTCCCTCTGACGAGGGACAGTATTATGGACTGGTGGTCTAAGTGGATACTGTGGGAGGCATGGTGCTAGATACTGATTAGGTTCAGTGATCACTACAGTCTAAGAAGTTTGGATTTGGAGTTCATTTATGAACTAGATCCCATCAGATATTCAGACATATTCTAAGACAGGTATTACTCGATTCGGGAGATGGCTTTCTCCGCGAACTTGAGATTAAGAGAGACATAGAAAGAAACATCAGGGCGGATCCACTCACTGAGGCTATTTCTCGAACACAAGAGTTTTACAAACTAGCTTTGTGAAACTGATTAGTAGAGGAGTTAGATGTTCGGTATCACACGGGCTGTGAGTATGCGACATCGCAATAATTAGCCTTAAGTGCAAGTGGGAGATTGTTGGATATAGTGCCCTCAAAGTCAATTATTGGATCGCAAGTACGTGATTGCAATGATTGATGAAGGACCTATACCGATATGACAGTCTTGCTCGAGATGATAGTATGCTATCTGGTTTGTCTTTATCATCGTATACATGCTTTAGTTCACTATTGCATATTGATAGAGCCCATAGGATTCTTGCATGACTGCCAGCAGTATGATGGCGATCATATACGTGGGAGCTGGGGTCTATAAGCACATCCTTAAAGTGTCCCTAGTCGTGGGAGTTTCGAGACAGGGCATCGATACTCCAGAGTAGACCAGTGTATACAGTCGAGACCTCGATGAGGGGCGGTGGCCGGTCTCACAAGCCATTGGTGTCAGTTGGTTCACCTAAGATGTATACAGGTGCTCATTGGGTTATGAGTACACCGGACATGACTCGCCGGGAACATGCTAGTTGGTATTATACATATCGTCAGATAGTAATTCCCTGGTGACATGTGTACAAGTTAGTTTGTCGATCTGAGATCGTCATTTGTCTCATGTGAGTTCCCACTGTGCTTTGATTTCTACCCTACCACGCTCAAAGGAGACGTGCAAACAGGTATTTTTTGGGTACAGTCCCGAGCCACATGGAGGCAGTGAGCAGATCGTCGGTGATTCGTCTCTCTCGGTATTGGGGGTTGATGTCTCATAGTGCACGGGTGGCCATCACTAGAAATCCTCGGCCAAGGTAGTGGAGAATTACTGATTTGGATTAGTAGTTTCTCAGGTGGTGATGGGCTTCATGCCGACACGATTTATCGCGTTATTAGGGGTCTGACTTTATCCACCCCTAGACTCGATATGCGATACTCTTTAGACGAACGGACCGGACTGTACGGATATTGTCACTATCAGGCTCAGTAGGGTTTATGGATGAGTTCGCTCGTCAGCTTCCCTTCCAATCAATACATAGGCAAACGTTACTGTTCCCTGATTTAAAATCAGGAAAAAGCTTCAGAGGAAGCATCACGTGCCAGCACGTGACCAGCGTTCACGTGTTGGCACGTGACGTTTAAACCAGCGGCACAGAGCTCATTCATTCCCTGATTAAGAATCAGGAAAAAGCTTCAGAAGAGGCATCACGTGCTCACACGTGACTAGTGGTCACGTGATGGTTAAGCAGCGGCCAGAAAACAGAGCGCAGAAGAAGAGAAGCCCATTCCAGGAGTCACGTGCTTACACGTGACCAGGGGTCACGTGTGCACACGCGACCAACGGTCACGTGGCCACACGTGACCGGCTTTAAAAGCCTTATTCTTTGACAGAATTAAATTCTGAAGAAAGATCTTTCAAATCTTTCCAAAATGAAAAAGGATTATCTGAAACCGTTGGATTAAAAATCTAAAGGTGATTAAATATCACCAATTTATGGAAAAATCCTGGACTTGGAAAGATTTCCCCCTAAATCTAACCCGAAATAACAAAGAGATATCTTTGGATTTAAAATCCAATGGTGAATAAAATTCACCTAGTAATCTAAAGGCCCAGATTAATGATGAAGATAAATCAAATCTCTCAATAAACAAATCAAATCTTTCAATGAAAAATTCACTAAAACAGATTGATTCTTTGCCTTCTCCTATAAATAGGAGCCAAAGGAGAGAGTTTTGCATATAGAAGATATACAGAGAGAGAGAGAGAGAGAGATAGAGCCTTGGAATTCTGAAAATTCAGAAGAAAGAATTTGATTCTCTGCAAAAGAAAAAACCCTAGGTAAGAAAAGAGAGGCTTCAAAAGAGAATTTAATTCTCAAAATAGTTTAACTCTTATATAAAAGAACTTAGTTCTTTCTCTGGTTGAGAATCTACAAAGTGCACATCTCCCTATGAATTGAGAATTTAATTCTCATTGGGTTGAGATCCTGCCATGCAGATTTAAAACACAGAGGAGGAACTGAGTTTTGAGAATTTAATTCTCACAGAATTATAAGAATTTAATTCCTTTAAGATAAAGTTAGGGTTTAACCCTATATTATAGGAATTTAATTTCTTCAAAATGGACAGAACCAGGGTTTAACCCTAATTGAGAACTTAATTCTCTCAAAATCACAGGAATTTAATTCCCTTAAAGAAGAAGAAATTAGGGTTTCACTCTATGCCAGAATTTAATTCTTTACATACATGAGGAATTTAATTCCTACAGAAAAGAAATTAGGGTTTAACCCTATCCAAGAATATAAGTCTTCAGAAGGAAATAGGAATTTAATTCCTCTAAAGTTTATTGCTAGGGTTTAACCCTACGAAGAATTTAATTCTTAAAAGATTAACAGATCTTTAAAGTATGCAAAGGACCAGAGTCACGTGTTACCACGTGACCCCTGTAGAGATTCACAGAAAAGAGCTTTGAGGCAACGCCTCACGTGTCCCACGTGACCCCTTGGCTGAAGCTCTAACAGAAAAACATTTAAATTCCCATCACGTGACAGCACGTGATGTTCCAAAGTATTCAATACTTTTGGCAGAACAAAGTAAAGAGAAGGAGGGCGCTCTCACGTGCCACCACGTGACCCCTCTTGCCTTAGTGTTTAACACTAAATTGAAACCTCTGTATCCAGTGTTTAACACTGTTTTGCCTTAGTGTTTAACACTAATTGAAAAACTCTATTTGCAGTGTTTAACACTGATTTTCTTAGTGTTTAACACTAAATTAAATCTCTGTTAGCAGTGTTTAACACTGATTTTCTTAGTGTTTAACACAAAATTAAAATCTCTGTTACCGGTGTTTAACACCGATTAACACTAATTTGAGATCTCTGTTGCCAGTGTTTAACACTGATCTGCTTTAGTTTTTAACACTAATTTGAAAGCCCTGTTGCTAGTGTTTAATACTGATTACCTTTTAGTGTTTAACACTAGTTTGTTAATCATATTCCCAGTGTTCAACACTGTTGGTTTCTAATGTTTAACACTAACTTTAGCCCAATTAGCTAAGTTTCTAGAGGCAAAGCCTCTTCTTCAATGAGCCAACAGAGGGCTAATATTCTAAACATGATTGGACTTAGCCAAGATGGCCATAAGTCCTCAATTCAAACTTAACCAGGCTAATGGGCTTATAATATTATTAATTGGTCTTGGTTTCAAATTGGGCCAAAGACTATTTAATCTACCTTGGTTCAAAGGTACATCTCTTCACTCCGATACTTGGCATTGTAATTCCTCAACGTCTTCAAAGAGGTGACGGGTCCCGATGACCACACATTGATATGGACTGTGGGGTCCTTAAACTCATGGACTATGAGGTCCTTAACCTTGACCGGGATGTCTTAAAACTAACATTGGACTATGGGGTCCTTAAACTCATGGACTATGAGGTCCTTAACCTTGACCGGAATGTCTTAAAACTAACAACGGACTATGATGTCCTTAACCTTGATCGCGATGTCTTAAAACTAACGCTGGACTGTGGAGTCCTTAAATCCACGGACTATGATGTCCTTAACCTTGACCGCAACGTCTTAAAACTAACATTGGACCGCAATGATCTTAAACTACTTATTGACCGCAATGTCACTAAACTAAACAACAGGGCTCCTTTAATTGCTCTCTTGTCGGATCTAAACGATCCCGTTAAGTTGATCTTAGTCTAAAACTAGACTAACGTATCATTAACAAACGTTTAAGTCGATCTTAGTCTCAAATGAGGCTAACGTATCCTTAAACACAACCCCCAAACCTAAATCTAAGATAATACGGATTTGGACTAGTTCACGCCCTACGGGCGACGACATAACTCAGTCTCCGTATACAATCCACGGGCAACCAAACACAAAATAAACACATATGACACGAAGTGATCATCTGGAGAAGGAGAAAGTTGTTACCGCGATGCGGTAGCGTAATTAACTGTAGGGGCTTACGCCTGTAGGGAAGAGCATCCCCACATTCAAAAACCCCTTAAGCGAGGAGGAATCTGACGAAGTCTGCTACATCGGGCGCATCCGTTTAAACCTTCGATACATGGTGCCATAAATCAACTTGGCATCTTCGGAGAGGTAGACGGATAGCACCAATTAGCATCTGCCCCGAATTTCAGGCAAGACGTCTCCCGTCGCGCCGTCTTTCGGAGGGGAACAGATTCTGGCACGCCCGGTGGGACCTTTTCCTCTTTCCACTCTACATTTCGTGTGTCGTCTTCGCGAACGAATCACGGTTTGTTAACGGTTGCCTTTGGGTTTCAAGTTACTAAGATTTGGTCTTTGCCTGGCGCAGAAATCAAGCGTCAATGGCCTCCAACTGCTCGAGCTGCTCAAAATGCAAGTGCAACCAACGCTCCGCCTCACCGGGAGTTGTAGCCTATGGGCCTCAAGCAGCCTCCATCCTTGCCATGCCGGTGGAACAGGTGACCCAGGCCACCACCGGTCTATTTTTCGGGACCATGCTCCCACCTGCAAGCTTCACCATACCAGTGTCCGCACCGGAAGCGAACAAGAAGTCGATCTTCGATCGGCTCACTGCTATAATGGCCCCTTTCAACGGGTCGTCCAATATCAAACCGGCAGCCTCTGTCTTTGCCAGGCTGAGCCAGAACCCTGATGGGCCCACCAAGAAGCCCATGAACCCTGAAATAGCCGTCCCGAGGAAGACAACCACCCCTGCTCCAGAAGTCGTCAAGGTGGCTTCTCCTGTTAAAGAGTCAGTCTTTTCAAGGCTGACTATTCCGGCTCTTGCTCCTGCTCGAGGATCTGTCTTTGAAATATTGAACATCGCCACTCAAAGGACAACATCAGTCTTTTAGAGGCTGACACCAGCAGCACTTCATTCAGACAGGGGGAAAGAACAGACTGTCTCTATCGCCGAGCCAGTCCCGATGGCTCGTCATGCTCGACGTCGCCACTGGCGCCGAGTAAGGAAGGCCGGGGGCAACTCCCCCTCAGGGCTAACTCCGCCCGCTCCAATGGTGGAAGTTAATGCTGCTGTTCCAACTGGGAACAGCTTTGAACCACTTGGGAGGGTACGTAAGAACTCTCCAACTGCTACGCTAAAAAGATCTCCTCTACCTGCGGAGAGGGTTACAGAAACGAAGCTGGAGCAGCCCCCTCAATGGCTGTCTTCCAAGATTTACAAGGTCTGGCGGAGGGTTCAAGATTCCGTAATCGACCAAGATCACTCTCGCCGGCAGAAGAAGATGAAAGTTCAGGAAGGAAAGAACCGTCCTGTCAAATCACAAAGGACGACAACCACTTGGGTGCCTGCTGCAACGGCTCCCTCCACGTTGACTACTCAAAAGAGAGGAAGGCCGGAGAAGGCCCCCACACCCACAGCTAATGTCAAAGACAGTAAGCCTAAACGCCCAAAGTCTAGGGGCATGATGGTACACACTGTCTACATGGCGTCTGGTAAAGAGGACAGCCGTACATCTACGGGTCATAGACCGCTTATACGGTCAGTGACCAAAGCTCAGGAGCAACAGCAGAAGCTCCAGGAAATGATGAACGCGATGGCCGCACTCACTGGGCCTAAAGAAAGCCCCGAAGCGTCCTTGGATGAACGCCAGGAGCAAGAAACTGACGCTGAATTCCTTCGCCGGATATTGGAAAAGAAGGATAAACAGGCTGCTGAACAAGCAGCCAATATAAAACAAATGGCCCTCCTATTCCAGGACATGGTAGGAATGATGATTCAACAAGATCCTCCTGCTGAAGATCCTCCGATCGTCCTTGAAGAAGACAGGGGAGAAACGTCAAATCCTCCACCGGCTCTGTCAACAGCCAAGGAGGAGACAATCTCCAAAGCTGTCTTGGACGAATATATAGCTCAGCAGATCCGGGTTCATCAGGCGACTGAAGCAGCCGGTCAGGTCGTAAAAACGGGACGACCATATCCGAGCTGGTACGATCAGATCAAGTACCCGCCGGGCTATACAATACAGAAATTTCATGTGTATAAGGGGACTGGCAATCCCCATCAACATGTTGCCCAGTTCAGGGCGCTTTGCGGCAACACCGGCGGTGATGATAAACTGTTGCTTCGCCAGTTCGTCGGTAGCTTATCGGATACAGCATTCGAATGGTACTCCGAGCTCCCAAACGACTCTATTAATACATTTGCGGAGATGGAGCTGTTGTTTACCCAGCGTTTTGCAAGCGCCAGCGAACGCACTCCGATTACGGCATTGATTAATGCCAGGGTGAAACCAGGCGAGATGTGGGTCCAGTACGCTATACGCTGGCGAAACTTGTGGTCGAAATGCGAACAACGCATTGAGGAAGAGCCCGCGGTGGGCATGTTCGTGGGTACCCTAGATCCTCATGCAACTATCTCCCAGTTCATGATGTTCTTTAAGCCAACCACGTTCCAGGCTTTGATCGATAAGTTGGCCCAGATGGACCAGATGGGTCACAGACCGTCTCCCCCAAAGCCAGAACCTCGGAATGACAAGGGTAAAGGGAAGGCAACCTTCGTTGCGAACGCTCAGCAGCAACCCAGTACCCCAAAGCTAGCGGATCAACTGGAAGAAAGGTGGCAGTATTATAATGAGAAAATGAAGCGCCCCTACTCGTTCCCGCGGGATAAGACGAAACGGTTATTCGAGCTGGCGGTACGCAACAAGCTTATCAACTTGCCAAACCCAAGGCGACCGCCGCAACCCAGTGAGGCGAATAACCCCAATTATTGCCCTTACCATCAAACGGTAAGCCATCCGATTGAGGATTGCTTCGTCTTCAAAGGATGGATTGAAGATCAATACCTACAGGGAAAGTTTGCGCTGTCTGAAAAGTGGAAGGTGAACCCGCCACAACCGCACACTCCTAAGAAGACGGACGCACCGGGGGCAACTTGTTCCTTTATTGAAGAAGCTCCATGGGAAATCGTGCTTTCAGCAAAAACCAAAAGGATGCTGAGTGATCTTCATACATGCCCGGCGGTCGAATGGAAGAACCCGCTCGAACCTCAAATCATTGAAGGGATGCTGAAGCCGCGCCCAACTACAAAGATCGGTGGTGATGGCCCAAGTACTCACACCCAACCGTCAAAATCTTTGAAGAAAAAGAAGAAGAAATCCAAGTAGCCAGTGAAGTCTGGAGACAAGCGCACGGACTTGCAGAAGCAGATTGACGCGCTGGAGGAGTACAATCAAAAGGCGCGGACTCCCATCACACTCCAAAAGTTCCTCAACCACGTCTTTCAGGAGGAAGATAATGGGGAAAGCTCGTCGGATGAATCCGAGGGATACGTGGCGAGTTGTCATGTGATCTCCCACTCGTTTACGGATGATGAAAAAACCCCTGGCGCTGAGAAACTGGGGGCAGAGCCTGAACCGGAACTTGTGTGGCTGACAGACGAAATGATCGACGCTTTTCTGGATGAGATTAGTCTGAAAAGTAAAGCCGATCGGGAGCGTGAGATGGCCGCATCGGAAGGAGCCAAACCTAGGCGTCTAAACGAAAGATGCGAAGCACTTCTGCCAGGTCAAAAAACATCCGATGCGGATAAAAACATATTCAAGACGAGGAAAAGGTTTGCCAAATCCATGTCAATAGGAATGAAACTACCACCCTCGGAAGAAAACACGCCCAATGGGGCGGAGAGGCACCCTAATTATTGCTCGTATCATCAGAAGATTTCACACCTTATTGAGGAGTGCGATGCCTTTAAGATATGGTGGCGGGGTATGTTGCTCACCGACAACATTTTAAGCGAATGAAACGCAGAACTCGTCGGGAGCAGAGAGATACAACCAACAGGCACAAAAGAACTACCGGCAACTATTACATGGTCAACGCCAGAGGATCACATGTTCTCACCTTTGGGGAGCGACTCTGATGAGGAAATGGCGCTGGGCCGTCTCTTTAAAGAATCCGTCTTAGGGAAAGAGGAAGAACCGGAGGCCTGCGAGAACATTCAGCTGCGCAATCGCACGCTCCCGGAAAAGAATCTCGGACCCGCAACTAGAAAAGATAAGGGAAATGAAAAGGTCGCCGAAGATATTGCCTTAGATGACCAAGTCATGAAAGAGCTGACTGCCAAGGACCCGCCCAAGAAGAGTAAGGTGGATTACAACATCCTAGCGCACCTGAGGAAGCTACCTTCGCAGCTCAGCATTCTCGACGCCCTCTTATTATCAAAAGAAGCGAGAGATTCATTAATCAAGGTGCTATAAGAGCCCGAGCAATTCCAAGCCTTCCTCACCGAACAGAGGATGAAGGATGAACTGGAAGAAGTACACACGGCCGATATCATTTTCGGTGATGAGGACCTTCTCCTTGGGACGTGCGACCACAACCGTCCCCTATATGTCTCTGGATACTGCCACGATATCAAGATAGGCAAAATCCTAGTGGATAATGGGTCTCCATCAATCTCCTCAATATACGGGTGTTGAAAGAAATCTGCATGAGCGTTCAGCACCTCGCTCGGGACAAAATTACCATCTCCGGTTTTGACTCCCAGTCATCACGAACTCTTGGATCTGTGATAGTGACGCTACGCTTTAGGCTACTCATCACGGACATTAAGTTTCACATCATAGACGCCAAGACATGCTACAATGCTCTGCTCGACCGACCTTGGTTACACGAGTACAACATCATCCCTTCTACGCAACATCAGTGTATGAAGTATTTCAAGGATGGTCTCGAGTACACCGTAACAGGAGAGCCGAACCTATTCTCCGTGAACGAAGTCCGCAAATACGAAGATGCAAAGTACTTTTTGCCAGATTTCGAGGATACAGAGAGGTGTCGCAAACCGAAGAACAAAGCCGCCGCCACCATTCCTGTTTTCGGGAGTGATACCGAAGAAGAAGAAGAGATAGTTTACTCTGGGCCGTCTCGACGCAACAACCCGGGACCATCCGCCCCTATATTGATCTTCGGAAGCGATTCGGAAGATGAGGTTAATGCTGTGTTCTCCAGTCGACCGTCAGTACAAGAATTCCCTGGTGGCAATCGAAGTCTGCAAATTACCATGATTCCGCGGGAGCACTACAAAGATCTTGATGCACTTGAAGCTTACAATGTGCAAGACCTGTGGACATTTTATGTCCTTCCCAGGCGAAAAGGTGAAAAGGCAATCCTGTTCTACCGGTCCACGGAAACAAGAGTAGAGAAAGAAATCTGGCACGGCGCGGATTTTACACTTGACAGGCTCCAACCCATCTGTTTGCCTAGATATTACACAAACGGACTAAAAAGGCTATTGAAGTGCCAAGAGGTACCCTTAAAACAGACTGTTCGACAAGCTCGGTTCTATAACAGGATTTGGGATGTCCCTGGCATTCAGCGCAAATTGCCCAACGGGAAAATGGAAACGCTTGGGCTTGGATATGTGAGATCCGGGAAACGGGAACGAATCCACGGTAGCTACGCCATATATAACTTCGATGAAGAAGAGGGCGCCTTGCCAGAAAACGCCGATCCTTTATCAAGACTAGATCCTGCAATCAAAGTGCCGAGTCCATCATTTGAAGAGCGAATGGACAAGCTTATCAGGAGAGCGGGTCAAAAAGCTCGAGATGACCATAACCGCGAGATGGCCATCTACGAGAAAGCCAGGACGCAACGCCTTCTTCAACATGCTGCCAAAGACGAAGATGCTCCTCCCTGTCAACCCGTTGCGCAAAAGGCCCGACACAGAGGTACAAATAAGTCAAAGAGCAGAAAAGGGAGTCGACAACGATAACGCAGGATCAAAGAGTCATGTGATCGGGTATTGCGCTGTCCGGATTTGTCCCTCATGAAAAAGATAAGTCGAGCGTATTCTTTCCCTCAAAACAAGACGAAGAAGATACTCGATCTTGCTTTAAAGCATCGAATGATTACACTTCCGGAGTCTAAGCATCCTGAGCAAGTTAACGAGGTCTCTCATCCGGGCTATTGCTCTTATCACCGAGTAATAGGACACCCTATCGAAGACTGCTTTACCTTCAAGAACTGGGTCGAAGACCAGTACCAGCAAGGCAGGTTTGCTCTATCCAGCAGCTGGAGGATAATGCCGCCACAAAAGCACGAACCCAAAGCCACAAGAGCAGAACCAGATCCACATCGGTCTTGGAAGCGAGCCCGTACCTGTCATATGATAACGGTATCAAAAGAAGAGCCCGAGAACATGAATGACCTTTCCTGGTACTTTGAAAACAGCAATGACGACGAGGTAATCTCAGAATTTCCATCAGCGCCAAAAGAGCTGGAAGATGGCATACATACTACTACGGATAACCTTAAGAAGATTGAGTTGGGAACGGCAAACGACCCGCGACCGACATTCGTCAGCGAACTGCTATCTGAAGAAAAGGTGGCTGCATTAAAAGACGTGCTTATGCAGCATAGAGATTGCTTCGCATGGAACTATTCCGAAATGCCAGGACTAGATCCAGAAATAGCTGTCCATAAATTGACGATATCCCCGGACGTTAAGACAGTCAAACAGGCACCGAGAAGAATGCGGCTCGAGCTTGAGATGAGCATCAACGCCGAAGTCAAGAAGCTGATCGACTCTGGGTTTATCCAGGAAGTTCAGTACCTGGATTGGATCGCCAACATCGTCCCGGTAATGAAGAAAAATGGGACAGTGCGCATATGCATGGACTTCCGAGATCTCAATAAAGCTTGCCCGAAGGACGACTTCCCAGTACCGGTCACCGAGCTGATGATAGATAACACGTCCACTCACGAGGTTTTCTCTTTCATGGATGGCTCATCAGGGTATAATCAGATAAAGATGCATCCCGAAGACCAGAAGCACACCGCTTTTCGGACCCTTATGGGAATATTCTGCTACAAGGTGATACCCTTCGGTCTAAAGAACGCCGGTGCCACCTATCAAAGGGCCATGACGAAGATCTTCGACGACCTTATACATGAAATCGTCGAATGCTATATCGACGACCTTGTGGTTAAAAGAAAATCATACGAGGAACATCTCGAGCATCTGAAGACTGTATTTCAATGCTTTCGGCAATACAACTTGAAGATGAACCCCCTCAAATGCGCGTTCGTGGTATCCTCAGGCAAGTTCCTAGGGTTCATTGTCCGGCACCAGGGCATTGAGATAGATCCGTCAAAGATAAGGGCGATCATGGAAATGCCACCGCCAAGGACTCTCAAACAATTGCGGTCTCTCCAAGGGAAGCTCGCGTACATCCGGCGATTTATAGCCAATCTTTCAGGCATGTGCCGCCCTTACAGTCACCTGATGAAGAAGGGAACCCCGTTCGTCTGGGATCACAAATGCCAAGGTGCACTGGACGAGATCAAGCAGTACTTGCAGAACCCGCCGGTGTTAGCTGCTCCAGTCAAGGGAAAACCTCTTATTCTTTATACAACTGCCCTCGGAAGTTCCTTAGGCGCATTATGGGCACAAGAGAACGACCAAGGGAAGGAGAGAGCGCTCTACTATTTAAGTCGAGTTCTACTGTGGGCAGAAAGCAATTATTCCCCCATCGAAAAGCACTGCCTGGCGTTGATCTTCGCGATAACAAAACTCCGGCACTATGCATTGGCGCATGAGGTCCGTCTTATATCAAAGGTGGACCCCCTTAAATATCTAATGTCAAAGGCCATATTGATAGGGAGACTCGCTAAATGGGCCCTGCTCTTGATGGAGTTTTCAATAACCTATCGGCCTCTTAAGGCAGTGAAAGGCCAAGCCATCGCTGACTTCCTCGCTGAGCATCCAATACCTGCCGAACCTCCTTTGAATTGCGAGCTGCCAGACGAACATGCGTTTGACACGATCGACGGAAGTGGTACCCGGTGGGAACTCTACTTTGACGGAGCGTCTTCCATGAAGAAGCGCAGACAAAGCACCCCTATAATCAAGTCGGGGGTAGGTCTCATCTGTAAGTGCACGGCGGCGCCCCGGCCGTCAATCCGACGCCGGAATGCGGAAGCGGTGATAAACTTAATTTTCATGAACTGGCAAACCGCCGCGCACTAATACCCGGATCGAACCACTAACTAGTCCTAGCTATCTACAAGAAAGGGAATAGAGATATACCGACGATCCAAGTCCTCCGGTCTTCTCGTCATGGTCCCGATCTCGTGCGGAAAAGTCCCGTCTCCTCCTCGTCGCCGGAAGTGCACCACATCGCCTACTTTGTTTACGGGCTCCCACCTCAATGCCGAGGCAACTCGGGCACGAAGCCGGCTACTCGACGTGCCCAAGGTTCGCTGTAGAATATGTAGTGAACTATTTATCTCATTTTGGGGTTATCGGAATTGCCTTTTGGTGGAGGGATGGAACAAGAACAATGTGGAGGAACTTGGGGATTTTTCTAACATCAAGAGAGCAAAAATCCCCACTACAAAAATGGGCAACCCCTCCTCCAAGCTTGGCCGGCCATGAGAGGTCAATGGAGAGAATGAGAGAGAGTGAGCCAAGGAATGAGTGGTGCAACCATAACAATAATGCAAAAGGGAATCATGAAAGAACATGATAACAAAATACATCCACACTCAATCACCAACCATCATCAAACATGATGGCTTAAAAGTCATGCCATCATGAAGATACAAGTCAAGGTCAAAAGAATGGTGCACCATCATGATACAAGGAAACATGCAAAGACCCCCTTCCACAAAAGCTTATTTGCAACAATGCAAATAAGCCCTCCTCCACCAATCTTCGGCCAATGAACGGAACAATAGAAATTGGCCGAAACAGAAAGCAAACTGGCAACTCCAGAAAACTGGTCCCGTAATAAATTACAGGAAAACCCCGATACTGTGCATACACACCCGCATTTGTATTCCGACCGAAATACAAATGCAATGAGACAAACTCTACACTGTACTATACTAGGATCCGGCTTATACCAAAGCCGGCCAGTAATATCCGTTCGATCCTGATCTGTGCAATACCGCACGTATCTGATCGAACCCTGCCATATAACCATACGGCCTATAGTACAGACTGTCCGATCCTGATCCGTGCAATACCGCACGTATCTGATCGGACCCTGCCATATCTCCATACGGCCTCTACAACCTTTCGCCCGAAAGCTGAGTAACTGAAATGTGGGGGACTCTAAAGACTCATCAACACCTTGGTTGTGGATTTAACCACTAGCACGTCAGAGGTATAAGCCAATACGTAACGGGCTACCAGGTACTGACTAAAAGGGACGTCTGTGAGCGAACTTAGCCCTACAACCCTACTGAGCCTGTCAGTGACAATATCCGTGCAGTCCGGTCCGTTCGTCTATGAGTATCGCATGGCGGGCCTAGGGGGTTGGTAAAAGTCAGACCCCCAAAAGCGGTACAAGTCGTGTCGGAGTGTAGCCCAGAACACCCTGAGATACTACTGGAATACCTACCAGTAAATCTCCTTGCCTTGGCCAAGGACTTTGTGTAATGGCTCTCCTAGACACAGCACGACCTCACCCCCAATACCGGGAGAGACGAACCCCTGAAGATACGCTCACTGCCTCCATGTGGCTCGGGACTGTACCCAACTAAAACCTGTTTGCACGACTCCTTTGAGCCGTGGTAGGGTAGTAATCAAAGTACAGTGGGAACTCACACGAGACAAATGACGATCCCCAGGTCGATGAACTAACCTGCACACATGTCACCAGGGAACTGCCATCTGACGTCTGGTATATGACCAACTAGCATGTTCCCGGCGAGTCCTGTCCGGTGTACTCATAACCCAATGAGCACCTGTATACATCTTAGGTGATCCAACTGACACCAGTGGCTTGTGAGACCGGCCACCGCCCCTCGTCGGGGTCTCGACTGTATACACTAGTCTACTAATGGAGTATCGATGCCCAGTCTCGAAACTCCCACGACTAGGGACCTTTTAAGGATAAGCTTATAGACCCCCAGCTCCCACTTATATGATCGCCCTCATACTGCTGGTGGTCAAGCAAGAATCCTAGGGGCTCTATCAACGTGTAATAGCGACGTGTCAGGTCACCTAAAGCAGTACACGATGATAAAGGTAAACCAGATAGCATACTATCATCTCGAGCAAGACTTTCCTACCGGGATAGGTCCTCCCTCAATCATTACAATCACGTACCTGTGACCTAATAATTGACTCTGAGGGCACTATCTCCAACAATCTCCCACTTGCACTCAAGGCTAATTATTGCGATGTCGCATACTCACAGCCCGTGTGATACCGAACACCCAACTCCTCTACTAGTCAGTCTCACAAAGCTCGTTTGCGAAACTATTGCGTTCGAGGAATAGCCTCAGTGAGTGGATCCGCCTTGTTGTCTCTTTCCATGTCTCTCTATATCTCAAGTTCGCGGAGAAACCCATCTCCCGAAATGAGCAATACCTGTCTTAGAATGTGTCTGGATGTCTGATGGGACATAGCTCATAAATGAACTCCAAATCCAAACTTCTTAGACTGTATCGTCAACTGAACTTAATCAGTATCCTGCGCCATGCCTCCCTCAGTATTGCCTTGGACCAAATGTCCAAAATACTGCCCCTCATCAGAAGGAAAACTATAACTCTGACAACCTCCTTGTCGTCCATGTCACCTTGGAAGCCTGGAATGATAACTGTCTCCTGAATGAGGCTGTCGTTATCATATCCCTAGAACATCCACTTATGTTCTAAAACTGCTTCCGACTGTTTCTCCAGGATTGGATTAATGTCAACTTATTGCATCTAGTGCAAGAACAACATCTGCTGTGGTACTTGACATCTCATGATTGACTCAATTGCCTGAGCAAGTGATCTGCCAATCATGCACATCCCTCTCCCCTTTAGTCTGTAAGACACCTTTAGAGAGGGTGACTCCATTACCTGCAGGTACACTACCGTGCCAGGAGTCGTCCATTCTAAATACTCTTAGAATGCTGTCTAAGTGCCCAGATTGGGAAACCACCCAAATCTAGATCTAAAAACATAGATCTAGTAACCAGTTTGTCTGATATAAAATCCATTTCCTTTGTGGAGAAACAACTGTGTGACGACCAAAGTATAACCGATCGTAGTGTAGGAGTTTCTTTTCCTACTCTGTGTATATCATTCAAATACCAGGATATCACACCCTACTACCTTCTCAACAGATCCATCCCCTATTCTGATGAAGTCAAACCCATGACTGTCACGTCAGAAATAGATGATCTATCTCCGCTACTGGTGCTTCAGTCTATAAATAGACATAAGCTACCTGTCCACCAATGCTTCCGCTGCTCCCACTGACTATGACAACCCTCTGGCAGAGTCATATACACGTACACTTCTAAAACTAGTTTAGAACGACGCTATACTCATCCTCCCGCCGGGTCTCGCACCCTGGAACAACAGCAATGGTAATTTTGGGTAAACAAGAACTTCCCTGTCACCGTCCTTGAGGCTACCGTAGTACCTCTCGGGTGCCTGAAGTTACCCACCTTATCTGCGGAGTGGCCAATGGAATGTCAAACCGGATTGAATCTTAAGGTTCCTTATCAAATCTTCAGTAATCGTTTGTGGTTCTGGAATCACTTCCAGTTCTACCAAACTCCCACTACTGTTTTCTGAAAAAATCCATTTTTATTAAAACTGTGGCGAGTCTTGAACAATATTGCTATTGTTCATCCAGATGGTAGAAAATTAACCCGCGTCATAGCCTGGGTCAACCCACAAACAGCCATTACAGAAACGTGCCTTGAGTTGTCCAGTGTCTGGTTTTAAGCATAAGCCGGACAACTCCCCGTACCTTAACATCGTTAAGATATGAACTGTTCTATATCCAATATAGAAACAGAGGCACTGATTTAATTGAACCAGATTCAAATCATGCAGCTGTCCCCAGCGCATGTCAACTAAATGGAAGGAGGCCGATCAGCGTTACTCAACTTAGGAATACTTCCAATTATGAGTATCCTGAAAGAGAAGCAAGATCTCTTTATCATTACTATCAACTGAATACCATACACAAGTATCTACATCTTCGATCACTTTGAAGAATCCCGATACTTGCTACACCTGGTTCTCTACTCTATTCAAATACCTGTAACTCCTCAAAACTTAGACCCTGTGTTTCTACGAAACACATGTCTAAGAACTAGAGAAGTTAAAAGTAAACAGAATATAGTATGAGGACCAACCCCTCTGTCCTAATGGACACTGGACAACATACAATACTCTGTATAAGTCCCTTGAGTCTGATAACTCATTCACTGTGTGTTGTAGGTTGAAATCTGTACTTATGGTTAAGAAGAATTACACCGCTGTTTAATGCTCCTTACCTAACCATCCACTGATATAGGTAAATGTCGTAGACATAATTTCAAAAAGGTATATCTCACTCTATGAAAATAGACGTACAGATATATCAATTTGAAATTGGTGCATAACATCGGATATTCAAAACCAAATATTTGCCGACCGGCAAACAGCCCAGGTGATTTCCTCAAATATCACCGATTACAACGAATCCTGATATAATGAGGATTATCACCCAATTCCCAATAACCTACTCCCACTCACCATACAGATGTGAGAATCATACCTGGTAAATACATACCCTGGAGCAAGTGTCTAATCGGGAAATCAGTTTTCTTTTAACATTACACAGTGAAACTGAAACATTGAAATGTTCCGATGGGGTATTCTGGTATTCCTAGTAATGCCTCTTCCAGATTCACGACTGTAACCATATAATTCTTTGCCACCTCTCCAAATCCCTTCATATGTCTTTAGTCTTTACCTTCTGCACACCCCTTTAGGCCAATTGGTTTTCTTCCTTCCCTACCGTTCGGCACCAGCCTATGGTTTGGAAGAAGACTATCCAATAAGCATAATGGGTGTACTGTCCCAATCCTAGGAGCACTCGCAATGCGAGAGAAGGTGAAGATAAAAGACAACTGAATAAACCTTATTCCTATTTCTCCTGGACCAGAATCCATCCCCGAACTGGAACAAGTTCCTTTCGAGTTCGTATATAACCATACGATGGAGTATCCAAATAAACTGTGGATCTTCGTAGTGATACGGAGTGTCCTGGAGAAATACAAAGGTGATGTGGGAGTGGTAAAGAAATATTTGGTTTGGTCGTGAAAATCTGTTGCCATTTACTTTGCCCTCTTACTAATCCCTTGGTTTGTCTGAACTTAATACCTTCTGCACACCATCGTTATGCTAATTGGTTTTCTTCATTCCCTACCGGTCGGCACCAGCCTAAGGTTTGGAAGAAGACAATCCAATTTGCGTAATAGGTGTACTACCCCTAAACCAAGGAGTACTCGTAGCCTGAGAGAGGGTAAAAGGAAAAGACAACTGAATAATCCTATCCGTTTTCTCCAGAACCGGAAACCATCCTCGAATAAATTCTTTCGAGTTCGTATCTAACCATACGATGGTTTTGTCCAATGGAAGTGGACGTTCGTAGTAATACGGGGTGTCCTGGAGAAAAGGGTAAAAGTAGGAGTGGCAATGAGGTCTGCAACTCTGACAATCCAAAAAGCCGGTGTTTAAGAAGGTTCGGTCAACTTGGTCACTGAGTCATAGTCTTAGGGTCGGGTCAATGGTCGCTGCCAAAGAGAGAGAGAAAAGAAACACTCAGCGTGCACTCTAACCTAGATCAGAATGGTCACCAATTTATCTAATCTGGAATCCTCCCACTGTACCTCAAATTCTCCTCCAAACCTGAAAGAAGAATTAGTCGGGGTCACCCGAGGAGTAAACTAACTCATCAGTGGGAATCGGGATCCAACTCTCATCGCATGACAACGTGACGGAATCCGCTCACGGTATCACACTCCAGAAGGTATGTGCATATCTGACAAGTTTCAGTACTTTTGAAACTCCCGATGTGATTTCTGCCCCATGCTCTTATGACCTTGGCGAAGGTCAACAAATCATAAGTCACATGTCAAGTTCTACCCGTCATTATCCAGGTTAATTTGAATCCACCCGTACAAGCCCTTGACGAAGGTCAACAAGGCTATACGACTGTCCCAAACCAACGCATCTATCTATGCAACAGAAAGGTAACAAGCAGCTACCATACACTATGCCTTGACGAAGGTCAACAAACATAGCATGAATACTACGTGCTACCCGTCTGAAACGACGGAGGGCTACGAATGGTTTCTGGCGAAAACCTTTAACGTAATGAACTTGATATCGTCGAAGGAACGGATAGCTTTTTTTAAAAATATAGTGACGAAAACCGTTGCTAAAGAGGTCACTCCCGGTGAAGGGATCTCGGCTCTTTCCCCGTAGAATGGGGTGCAGGATATTCCAAATGAATACCGCGATGCAAAGCAAAAGTAATCGGCTATAGTGAAGTTAATGCCCTGACGCAAACTTCTGTCCAAGGGGTCACTCCCGGTGAAGGGATCTCGGCCCTTGCCTCGTCGACTGAGGAGCAGGATATTCCAATGAATACCACGATGCAAAACAAAAGTAAACGTCCTTGCAATAACAGCTTTTTGAAAAGTGTTCCAACAACATCAGATTAGGTTTGTTTTAACTCGCATTGATCCGAATCAATGCAGTCCCATCATTTGATCACACCAAAAAGAACGAAAATATACTGATGTATGTATATGCCATCCGCATTCGCCACTGGGTCCCGTCATTACCCGTTAGGTTAGCTAACTAACGACAGAGCGGGGACTGGACTAGCGCGGATGCAAAACATATACAACATCTACTAATATATATACCAATATATTATATTCGCTCAAGGCGTGATAGAAATGCAACATCATAGAAAATGTACAGCATCACAGAAACAATACAGATATCTGGGATCCCCGGGTTTCACAGAGCCGCTGAAACCCGACGTTCCCCTGGTCGTGTGGATAGCCTGTGCAATGAAATCCTAGACCCCTACGGGCGCGGCAAGTTACCCGCCAAAACCTGAAGCGAGGCAGCCCCCTTCAGCAACGTGAATGGACCACCCAGCACTTCACGGAATCCGGTAACTTGGGCACCCCTCCTGGGTCAACCTGTACCCCCTACTAGTGCGGCGAATAGCCCGCCAATCCTAGAGTGAAGCCCCCTCCGTCTCAATGCCATGACATGCGGGCTTGTTGCCCTCCAGAACCCGGCTATCCGTGCACCCCTCCGCGGGGCAATCCTAGTACAGAAAGTAAAATATACATACAACGGGTACATCGACCGCAACCAGGTCGTGCCCCAAAATAATAATACAAACAGGCAGTGACGGCAGTCCACATGTCGGACGCTCGCCCCGCAATATCAAATGTACATAATACAACAAAACACTGTACTAGCATTGCAACCAGGCTATCCCCCACGACCGATCCGCAACATCACAGCAAAAAAAAAACATTAACGTGAAAGTCACGTTCGCAAATCCGTCTAACCGGGCTATAGCAGTTAGACCGGATTTACCGATCAAGTGACATTCACGGTCGCATATACAATGTAAATACTGTGAAAAATGTGTTTAAAATATCCGATCGATCAAAAATTAACAAGTGGGCCCCCAATCAAAACTGTAGCACTCACAGAAATCTTGGGCCCAATTTTAATATTCCAAAACCCATATTTTAAGCCCAGAAGGCCTCTGTAAAAAATTGGTGAAGTGATCTCCACAGTGTGCGGCGGAAGGGCGGCGGGAAAGGGGTTTTCGCGGCGGTTCCGCGCTCCCACTGTGGAGTTACTTCGTCGAATTTTTACAGAGCTCTTAGATTTTCCAGTACATCAATATTTTACAACCTGAAAAATTTTTGGACTCAAAAAAAATTCGACAGAAACTGATGTGCATGAAAAATGCGGTTTCGGGATTTTGTTCGATCGGAAACGTAAAACACATTATACCAAGCTAGACTATGTTAATGGCCTGGCTCTGATACCACTGTAAGTGCACGGCGGCGCCCCGGCCGTCAATCCGACACCGGAATGCGGAAGCGGTGATAAACTTAATTTTCATGAACTGGCAAACCGCCGCGCACTAATACCCGGATCGAACCACTAACTAGTCCTAGCTATCTACAAGAAAGGGAATAGAGATATACCGACGATCCAAGTCCTCCGGTCTTCTCGTCATGGTCCCGATCTCGTGCGGAAAAGTCCCGTCTCCTCCTCGTCGCCGGAAGTGCACCACATCGCCTACTTTGTTTACGGGCTCCCACCTCAATGCCGAGGCAACTCGGGCACGAAGCCGGCTACTCGACGTGCCCAAGGTTCGCTGTAGAATATGTAGTGAACTATTTATCTCATTTTGGGGTTATCGGAATTGCCTTTTGGTGGAGGGATGGAACAAGAACAATGTGGAGGAACTTGGGGATTTTTCTAACATCAAGAGAGCAAAAATCCCCACTACAAAAATGGGCAACCCCTCCTCCAAGCTTGGCCGGCCATGAGAGGTCAATGGAGAGAATGAGAGAGAGTGAGCCAAGGAATGAGTGGTGCAACCATAATAATAATGCAAAAGGGAATCATGAAAGAACATGATAACAAAATACATCCACACTCAATCACCAACCATCATCAAACATGATGGCTTAAAAGTTATGCCATCATGAAGATACAAGTCAAGGTCAAAAGAATGGTGCACCATCATGATACAAGGAAACATGCAAAGACCCCCTTCCACAAAAGCTTATTTGCAACAATGCAAATAAGCCCTCCTCCACCAATCTTCGGCCAATGAACGGAACAATAGAAATTGGCCGAAACAGAAAGCAAACTGGCAACTCCAGAAAACTGGTCCCGTAATAAATTACAGGAAAACCCCGATACTGTGCATACACACCCGCATTTGTATTCCGACCGAAATACAAATGCAATGAGACAAACTCTACACTGTACTATACTAGGATCCGGCTTATACCAAAGCCGGCCAGTAATATCCGTTCGATCCTGATCTGTGCAATACCGCACGTATCTGATCGAACCCTGCCATATAACCATACGGCCTATAGTACAGACTGTCCGATCCTGATCCGTGCAATACCGCACGTATCTGATCGGACCCTGCCATATCTCCATACGGCCTCTACAACCTTTCGCCCGAAAGCTGAGTAACTGAAATATGGGGGACTCTAAAGACTCATCAACACCTTGGTTGTGGATTTAACCACTAGCACGTCAGAGGTATAAGCCAATACGTAACGGGCTACCAGGTACTGACTAAAAGGGACGTCTGTGAGCGAACTTAGCCCTACAACCCTACTGAGCCTGTCAGTGACAATATCCGTGCAGTCCGGTCCGTTCGTCTATGAGTATCGCATGGCGGGCCTAGGGGGTTGGTAAAAGTCAGACCCCCAAAAGCGGTACAAGTCGTGTCGGAGTGTAGCCCAGAACACCCTGAGATACTACTGGAATACCTACCAGTAAATCTCCTTGCCTTGGCCAAGGACTTTGTGTAATGGCTCTCCTAGACAGAGCACGACCTCACCCCCAATACCGGGAGAGACGAACCCCTGAAGATACGCTCACTGCCTCCATGTGGCTCGGGACTGTACCCAACTAAAACCTGTTTGCACGACTCCTTTGAGCCGTGGTACGGTAGTAATCAAAGTACAGTGGGAACTCACACGAGACAAATGACGATCCCCAGGTCGATGAACTAACCTGCACACATGTCACCAGGGAACTGCCATCTGACGTCTGGTATATGACCAACTAGCATGTTCCCGGCGAGTCCTGTCCGGTGTACTCATAACCCAATGAGCACCTGTATACATCTTAGGTGATCCAACTGACACCAGTGGCTTGTGAGACCGGCCACCGCCCCTCGTCGGGGTCTCGACTGTATACACTAGTCTACTAATGGAGTATCGATGCCCAGTCTCGAAACTCCCACGACTAGGGACCTTTTAAGGATAAGCTTATAGACCCCCAGCTCCCACTTATATGATCGCCCTCATACTGCTGGTGGTCAAGCAAGAATCCTAGGGGCTCTATCAACGTGTAATAGCGACGTGTCAGGTCACCTAAAGCAGTACACGATGATAAAGGTAAACCAGATAGCATACTATCATCTCGAGCAAGACTTTCCTACCGGGATAGGTCCTCCCTCAATCATTACAATCACGTACCTGTGACCTAATAATTGACTCTGAGGGCACTATCTCCAACATCATCTTCGTAACCCCACAAGGGGGGATAATGCGCTTTGCTTTCTCCTTGACAGAGCCGAGGACAAACAATGAAGCCAAATACGAAGCTTTGATAGCAGGCCTCGAGATCGCCATCGACATGGGAATTGAAAACCTTCTCATATACGGAGATTCCCAACTGGTCGTTAGTCAAGTAAACGGGGACTACCAGACATGCAAGCCAGAGCTGGTGAAGTATGGCGAGAGAATACAGCGATTGCTGACTCAAATCCCCTCCTACATGCTGGAAAGCATACCGCGCACGGAAAATAGCAAAGCAGACGCATTGGCCAAGCTCGCTAAAGAACTGGCCGACGAGAATCTCGATGACGTCAGAATTGTGTTACAAAGCCGTCGAGTACTTGCCCCAGTAGAAATATTTCCGGAATCACCCGAAGAAAGGGGAGAAACTGAGCAGACGGCCCTGCAAATAAATGACCAAGAGAAGGTTGAAGATTGGAGAGAAGTCTTCATAGACTACTTCAAATCCCGTCGAATGCCTGAAGATGCGTCGTCAAGACATCAGCTTGTGAAACGAGCTCTGTCCTTCGCCTTCGTCAGTAATACTCTGTACAAGAGGTCATTTGACTCTCTGTGGTTAAGATGTCTGGGACCTGACGAAGCGAAAAGAGTCGTTCAGGAAGTTCATGACGGACTTTGCGGTTCTCATCAAGCTGGCCCAAAGATGAAGTAGAAGATCAAACGAATGGGTTATTATCGGCCCACAATGATTCAGGACTGTCTCGAGTATGCGAAGCAATGCCACTCGTGCCAAATTCATGGGGACTTCATCCACCAGCACCCAAATCCTCTACATCTAACATTGGCTAACTGGCCGTTCGAAATGTGGGGAACTGACATAGTCGGCCCCATCGAACCAGCATCATTCAGGGGACATCGTTTCATCCTGGCGACGACTGATTACTTCTCCAAATGGGCAGAAGCAGTACCGTTAAGGGAAGTGAAGACGGAGAATATTCTCCATTTCTTCAAGACGCACGTCATTTATCGGTTTGGAACTCCGCGACGGATCATCTCCGATAACGGTCCAGCCTACAGAAGCCACAAGATCAGTCGCTTCGCACAACAACACAACATAGACTGGAGATATTCCTCCGTTTATAATCCCTGAGCTAACGGTCTAGCTGAGGCTTTCAACAAAACCTTGACAAAGATCCTGAAGAAGACGGTGTCCCGAAATAAAAAGGACTGGCACGAGAGACTACAAGAAGCTCTTTGGGCGTATCGAACTACGTTCAAGACGGCCAAGAACACAACGCCATACGCATTGGTATTCGGTACAGAAGCGGTACTCCCCCTCGAGATAGAGCTACCTTCTCTACGAGTGGCAGTCCACTACGAGCTGATGGATGAAGAAAATGCTCACCTTCGGCTTGAGGAGGTTGATGCCCTTGATGAAACATGGCTCATAGCACAGCAAAATCTGGAGGCTTACAAAGCAAAGATGACGCGCTCATATGAAAGATTGACCAGGCCGAGGACATTCCGCCAAGGCGAACTCGTGCTAGTGGTCAAAAGACCTATAATCCCCAATCACGCCAAACGGGGAAAATTCGAGCCGAACTATGAAGGCCCGTATATCATAGACAAGGTCTACCAGGGTGGAGCGTATCTGCTCATGGATATGCACGGTGAGAGACCTTTCAGACCAATAAACGGTCGCTTCCTGAAGAAATACTATGCTTGACGGGTTAAGGCCTAGGTCAATGATAGATGACGACGACTATGTCCGCTCGCTATCTTCCTAAGCCCGAACTCTATAAGTAGTAACCGGCCTTCTTCAACAACGGACCGAAACGTCCTTAAACTAACAGCGGACCGAAATGTCCTTAAACTAAAAGCGGACCAAAACGTCCTTAAACTAACGACGGACCGGAATGTCCTAAAACTAACAATGGACCACTATGTCCTAAAACTGGCTGTTGACCGAGATGTCGATAAACTACGGTGGAATGCAGCATCTTAAAGCTGATAAAAAAAATAGAATAAAAAAATAGAATAAAAAAATAAAAATAAAAACGGTATCTCCATAAGCAAAATGGGTATGGATGAAAACCCGAAAGGGCTCCGTGAGTAAAAATAGCAAGGCTACCGGCGAGTGTTTGTGAAAACCCGAAAGGGCGCAACCTCGTTAAAAGACACTTGCTGGGTCCTCTCGACCTTGTAAGGAGAAACCACCTACGTGAGATCCTTACGACTCACAAGGGAGCAACACACTTAGGAGTCCTCACGATTCCTAAGGAGAAATTACACTTGCGAAATCCTCACGACTCGTAAGGAGAACTCTCTTATGAGACCCTCACGGCTCATAAGATTTGACTCTTAAGTTACAGAAACCTGAACCTGTTCTTAAGCAAACCCCCCATAACCTTCGATGTTGCCCTACAAGCGGTTCAATACTGACCCTTGTATACAATCCACGGGCGCGAATAAACATTTCCCTAACCAAGTCCCATCCGTGACTAGGCATATGGTCGTACGGTGAACAACTCTTGTGAGTCCTCTCGACTTATAAGGAGAAAACCCTTTTGTAAGATCCTTACGACTTACGGGAGAACATGCACTTAGGAATTCTCACGATTCCCAAGGAGAAAACACACCTACGAGATCCTCACGACTTGTAGGGAGAAATACCTTTGTGAGACCCTTATGGCTCATGAAGTCAAAAGCCTTAGTCGACAGGACCCTTAACCCTGTTTACTAAGCCACCTTTGTTCGACATCGATAGAGGCAAATGATGATTCGCTCCTGGCAATATCCCAGTTGTAGCGGTGCTGATGCTGAAATCGGTGTCTAAATCCAAGCTTGCAGCGAAAAGCCAGCAAGCTACACATGCATACGAAATAGCCGAAATGATTGGGCAATTTGCAATAAAAAACAGCAAGTAAAAATGTATGCATGAAAAATAGCCGAAATGATTGGGCAACTCGCAATAAAAAGCAGCGAGTAGAAGATAAAATAAATAGCCGAAATGATTGGGCACCGCGAAAAATAGCCGAAATGATGAGGCAATCGTGACCTTCGCGATATAAAAGCTGAAATGATAGAGTATCGCGGAAAAAGAAATAAAATAAAAATGAAATTTATGCCCTACAGGTGATGTTACATCAATCCCTGTATACAATCCAAGGGCGTAAACAAAGAAGGGATCATACTCCTCCCCAGGTTTCATCAAAAGAAGAAGCCAAATTTCGACGGGCCACAAGTGACCTAGAGATCGTCTCAACACTCGTCTCGTCACGACGGACACAACATCGAACAAAGCGGAACAGCGATAACTCCCAGTTCTATGACTCGGCGCTGTACAGATCACCGAAAGTCAAATCCCAACTCCGTGAAATGCGGATATAATCAACAAAATTCCTGGTCACGTGGAACGCAGATAACGTCACTCTTTGACCCATGGAAAACATCCAGAGCGGAGCCTGGTCCTCGCAGAACATGGCAGTGAACCCGTGGGAAGCATCCAGTGCAAAATTCCTGGTCACGTGGAACGCGGATAACGTCACTCTTTGACCTCGTGGAAAACGTCCAGAGCAGAGCCTGGTCCTTGCAGAACACGGCAGTGAACCCATGGGAAACATCCAGAGCAAAATTCCTGGTCACGTGGAACGTGGATAACGTCACTCTTTGACCCCGTGGAAAACGTCCAGAGTGGATCCTGGTCCTCGCAGAGCAAGGCAGTGAACCCGTGTGAAGCATCCAGAGCGGAGCCTAGTCCTCGCCAAGCACGGCAGTGAACCCGTGTGAAGCATCTAGTGCAAAATTCCTGGTCACATGGAACATGGATAACGTCACTCTCTGACCCTATGGAAAACGTCCAGAGTGGAGCCTGGTCCTCGCAGAACACGACAACGAACCCGTGGGAAGCATCCAGAGCAAAATTCCTGGTCACGTGGAACGCGGATAACGTCACTCTTTGACCCCGTGGAAAACGTCCAGAGCAGAGCCTGGTCCTCGTAGAACACGGCAGTGAACCCGTGGGAAGCATCTAGGGCAAAATTCCTGGTCATGTGGAACGCGGATAATGTCACTCTTTGACCCCGTGGAAAACTTCCAGAGCGGATCCTGGTCCTCGCAGAGCACGACAGTGAACCCGTGTGAAGCATCCAGAGCAGAGCCTAGTCCTCGCTGAACACGGCAGTGAACCCGTGTGAAGCATCTAGTGCAAAATTCCTGGTCACGTGGAACGCGGATAACGTCACTCTTTGACCCCGCGGAAAATGCCCAGAGCGTGGCCTGGTCCTCGCAGAGCACGGCAGTGAACCCGTGTGAAGCATCCAGAGCAAACACCAGACTGTAGAGTCCTTAAAATCCACGGACTATGATGTCCTTAACCTTGACCGTAATGTCTTAAAACTAACAATCAACCATGATGATTCTAGACTGATTTTACCTTGGTTCAAGGGTAAATCTCTTCACTCCTTTGATATTTGTTGTTGTAATTCCTCAATGTCTTCAAAGAGGTGACGGGTCCCAGTAACCAAACATCGGACTGTGGAGTCTTTAAACCCACGGACTATGATGTCCTTAACCTTGACCATGATGTCTTAAAACTAACATCGGACTGTGGAGTCCTTAAATCCACAGACTATGATGTCCTTAACCTTGACCGTGATGTCTTAAAACTAACATTAGACTGTAGAGTTCTTAAACCCACAGACTATGATGTCCTTAACCTTGACCGTGATGTCTTCAAACTAACATTGGACCGTGGAGTCCTTAAACCCATGGACTATGAGGTCCTTAACCTTGACCGTGATGTCTTAAAACTAACCTTGGACTATGGAGTCCTTAAATCCATGGACTACGACGTCCTTAACCTTGACCGCGATGTCTTTAAACTACGGTACCCTGGAAAACATCCCAAAGCAACCCTTGACCCCATGAAATACGGATAAGGGCGGCCGCACCTAGCACTTGCGGGTCCTCACGACCTGTAAGGAAGAAAACTCTCTCGTGAGATCCTTACGACTCCCAAGGGAAAACCCGCTTAAGAATCATCACGATTCTTAAGAAGAACTTACACCTACGGGATCCTCTCGACCTGTAGGGAGAAAAACTCTCTATGAGACCCTCACGGTTCGTAAAGCTCAAAAGTCTTAGGAGGCAGATCTTAACCCTGAATCCTAAGCCATCGCTGCCCTGCAAAGAGGCCAACATAAATTGTACGCAGAACACATTCAATAAAAAGGAGACACACCATTGAGAAGAAAAATATGTCTTTATTCATAAACCAAAATGGATACAAAGTACAATTCATGAAAGAACAAAAGAAAATACTCTCATTCAGGAGTATGTACAGGAAGAAAGGAAAAGATACAAGTTTTTAAGCCGGCGGGCGATTTAGCAATTTTGCTAGCTCATCCTATTTTTGCTGGGCCACAGCTTCATGATTCAGGATCGCCAGAAGACAGGCCTCCGCCTGAGCCTGCTGGGCCTGATACGAGGTGAGCCATCCTTCGAGCTCTTTCTCAGTGACCTTGTGAGTCTCGACCCTTTCGCGAGTGAACACGGCAGCTTTATCAAGAGCCATCACCTCTCTGATAGACTCTTGAAATACTCGCCAGAGTTCATACGCTTTATTGGCTTTGGCTGTAAGGCTGGTTTGGAGCTCGCTCAGTGCCTTAGAGGCAAACTCCCTCTCCGAGAATCTGCGACCGAGCCTCTTCTCGCACAACACTATGTTCGCCACACATCGCTCTATCAGACTACGCGAGCCCGCTTTCACGACAGCAGCCTTTGAAACAGGACGTATACGCTCAAGACCGTATAAACAAGCCCCCGGTCGATAGCAATAGTCGATCTAAAACACATGCACATCATCTGGTATGGAAAGCAACAAAAAAAAATTCCGATGTATATCCTATCAAGCATGTATTCGCAACTATATGAATATCCGAAAAGAATTAATACCCGAAGCTCTGATGTGCATGCAACATGGTGATAGTGTTCGCAATTAAAGAAAATTCTCATGGGAAGAACACAAAAGTTCATTTATGCAAGTAAAAACATACGAGTACCCAGCATACATGAAAGTTCAACATAAAGCATGTGAAAACTAATTTGAATATACTACGCTAGAGGGAAAAGGTTGCCAAACAAAGGATCGGTAGCTGATCAGTCGAAAATAATGTATTTTTAACACAGCAATTTCCCTATCATGTGCACTCATTTAGAAGTATGCGGTATTCATATTTCACATATTAGCAAATCAGTCATTAAATATCATATTGCATGTGTTAGACTCTAAAACCGACATTTCTGAGGAAATTGTGTGTTTATTATGGCATCGCATCATCCCTATATTGCGCAACACTTGTTTCGAAGTCTGTGCAGGAAAATCCAGAAGAAAAGCCAAAATTGTCATTTTGCTGATCAAACATTACGCCAACTCAAAGATCTGAGAACTGGTAGCAATACAGAAGGGCAAATGAAATTCCACACATCAAAACAAGGCCCAAATATTATAAAGGGAATTACCAGAAAATATCAAAGCCCAAAGCCCATAAAGAGCCGCGGATCCGCGGCAGAAGCCAGCTTGGGCCGTGGATCCGCGACGGTTCCAAGGCCTTAGCTCCCCATTTTTGGTGCAAAACTTTTCTCTCAAGGCCCACAGTCATTTCACATATGTAAAATTCCAGAATTCTCGCGAAGCTTCTGCCAGATCAGCAAAGATAATCAAGCAAGTTAATCTTGATTAAGCTCCTAAAAAACTATTTCTAGAAGCTCCCTCCTAACTAATGACATCTAGAAGCTTCTCCTCAACAAACTTTTGGAGGGAAATTCAAATCTTGTGCTAACTAACTTGTGGAGGGATAATTCAAATTTCAATCCTAGATCTAAGTTTTGATGGTCTATAAAAGAGAGCCTCGATCTAGGGTTAATTCTCCTTAATCCCCCATCTACAAGTTGAGTGACACATCTTGTAGCCCCAAATTCTAAATCCAATTACAAATTCAAGATCCCGAGTACCAAATCAAGCAAGAAGCCTTCAACCTTTTAGGAGCCGAGCCGATCTTCAATCGAGCAAGTGATCCAAGCCGATCCGCGACTCAAGGAGACGAGCGAAGCCAAATCGATGATCGAGTTCCTCCTCTTGTAGTTCTTGAGCGATTGTAACGAAATTGTTGATATAAATAAAAGGTGAAATTCTTTAATCTTGCTTTCTTTTAATTCTTGCATCATGATTAGATCTCAATTTGTGATTGTGGTTCTTGTTGTAATGTTTGAGTAAAATTCCGCTCGTAAAGGAGTCGAGACGATCAATAGAATGATGATAATTTAGATCTTTTTACAATTCTTAAATCCTATAACGATTGAAAATTCTAGTGAATCAAATGATTAATGACCTAGTTTCGAGATGATCCTTTCTTGATTGTGTTCACTTGAAACTAGGGAACAACAATTGATCATTTGATTAACTAGAAGCTAGAATTTGAATGAGATTTATCGAAAGGATAAAGGATAAGACGAGAAAATCCTAGCTTCTTTGCAAGATCCTTAACCTCGACGAATCATCATCGATCTAGTATCAATTCATTAAAGGATAAGAATATGAAATCATTAGATCTCATCACATCTATAGATCCGATCGATTCCTACGAGCCTCATTTCGATTCTTGATATTTGGATTGGAAAAATCATCACAAATTACCACTTCTTGATTTTAATGCTTTCTTAGATCTAGATTTTTCTCTTTCTTGAAATGCAATTTTAAATCATGAATTGTTTTCTTTTCTTTTCCTTAAAGTTTCGACTCATCTAATTCGAAACACGAACGATTACACTTTCCCTGTGGACGATCCGCACTTACTAACGCGCTACATCCGACACCGTTATTGATTGCGGTCAAATATTTTTGGTTGTGATTTCTAAATACAATTTTCTCAAAAACATACAACACAACAAAAAATCATCAATCAAAATGGCGCCGTTGCCGGGGATTGTGCGCTAATTGTTCGTATTTTGAAATTTGAGTTGAAAAGTTTATTCCATCTTAATTTTTAGATCTAAACTCGCACAAACCCTAATACTTGTGTTGTGATTTGATTGCGAGGAAATCTGGAATTATTAGAGCTGGAGAAAAAAATTTCTGAGAAGTCCAGAGAGCTATTAAGGTGAACATAAGCCTCTGTAGGAATTTTTGTTCAGAGATCTCCTCACTCCACCGCGATTCCGCGGTGTAAGTACCCATATGCGGCGGAGCCGCGGCATCTTGGAGGCTTCTCTGTGAAATTTTTGTCTCAGGTACCTTCTTACCTTCTCCTCTATCCTCTTTTTAGCTCCAACTAACAAATTTGTGCAGGTTTCTTTGCAAATAATCGCAGCCGCGCAAAAAGCAAAATTAAATTGTGCTTTTTTTGATTTTTGTGGTTGTTTGCATATTAATACGGATATTAAGGGGCACGACCAAATCCAGATTAGGTGGGGAGTTCATTACCCTTCCTAAGCCCCGAAAATCACAAACTTGCATCCGCATTTACCCTCATTAATTAAAAGAAATCTAGAAATGACTCTAAGGACCGTCGCGCTCACTTAGGACAGAAGAAGGCCGTGGGTAATTCATTGCTTATCCGCGTTTTCTTGTGGTGTCTAAGGCAAGTGTGTCGAAGGCTAGTGGTTATTAATTAGGCCCACTACTTACGTAGTGGAGTACCTTCCCACTTACCTGGCACTTACCTGGCCACAGGGGGACAAAGAGGCAGTGGAAGATTTATCCTGCGACTTGTCTTTTGGCAGTTAGGAGCGGTCTAGAGATTTGACCTAGGTGACCCTTAGAATTAGGGTTTTGTGTGTTTCATTTGTTGTGTTCCATCATTTTTTCAAAAATCCGTATCATTTTTCAAAACAAACACCAACACTTCATTTCCCCTAATTATAATAACGCTGCCACTTGTACTAACCCTTTTTAGTGCAAGATAGGCTGGACACGGGATTCTAGTGCCCGCCTTGTCCACGTCCCCTCGATCGACTCCGAAGTCGGTATTTCTCCATTTACCTTTCTTTTACCCACCACCACCACACCCACATCGATGGATCCGTCTCCATCGAACTTCTTTTCCATTACCCTGCCGCCGTCCGTTGGTGCGCAGAATCCACCTCGCATCTTTCTCCAAGAGAGGTGCTATCCAACACGAGGCCCCCTTTCCACCTGTCTTTCCATTCCACCAGCCAACGGGAAAAATTTTCAGATTAAACCCCAATACATCAACCTTCTACCAAAATTTCACGGTCTCGAGTCTGAAGACGCATACGTGTTTATCACGAAATTTGAAAATGTATGCGCAATGATAGGTACCTCACAGCTGTCTGTGAATGCTTTGCGTCTTCGTCTTCTCCCATTCACCCTGTGCGATATAGCTGAGAAGTGGCTGTATAACACTACCGCACATTCCATTTCAAGCTGGGAAGAATTCGTCAAAGCATTCCTTAAGAAATTTTACCCACATCACAAAACAGCTCGAATCCGTAGCGAAATCAATCAATTCACCCAGCTTCCAAATGAAACATTTTCACAATGTCTTGAATGCTTCAAGGATCTGTTAGTCCAATGTCCACATCACGGCATCCCCAGATGGGATCTGTGCCGAATCATTTATGAGGGCATTAATCCTAACACAAGACAGACCCTTGAATTAATGTGTCAAGGCAATTTCATGACCAAAGATGATGGGGAAGCCTGGAAATTTTTAGAAGATTTCGCTGAAAGATCTTTACAGTGGGAGGGTGTGAGTCAATCATCTAGGGCTGGCAATAACCAATCGGAAGTTTCCATAGGAGTTAGAGCTGAAATTCCAGCTATGCAAAAGAATTTCGAGACTATGGAAAACAAATTTTTAGCTGCCGCCCTAAACCCAATGTCACTCTCCAAAACTGTATGTGGATGCTGTTCTGATCCATCACATCTCATGGAAGAATGTCCATGAAATTCTCCATTTCAAGGTCACGAGCATATCAGTTCTGCTTACCAACAAGGACCTAAAAACGACCCATTTCTTCCACACATAATCAGGGTTGGAGGAATCACCCGAACTTTGCTTGGAACCAATCACAATCTCAAAACACGGTTCCAACCCAAAACAATTTCCAAAGGGTCCCTCCACCACAACAGCAACCACAATTGAGTCAGCACCCTTTTCACGCACAAAACTTCCAAAATCCGGTCAACACACCTGCACCGTCCAATCCGTTGCAGTTGATCGATTCAGATGAATCCTCTTCATTCATGAACTTTCTTTTGACAATAAAAACTTCCGTCGATGACATAAAGAGAAACTCTGCGTCCCAAAGCAAGACTATTAAATCGATAGAAGAAGAAATTGCACGTTTAAAAGCTGAAATGAGTGCAAGAGAGAGAGGGAAACTTCCAGCTCAACCCTTACCCAATCCTGGCTATTCACATCATGTGGATGCAATCACGTTGAGATCTAGAAGAGTGCTTGACAATCAGGTTGGGGAAGAGTTTGATGACACTGAAAAATCTATCGATGATACCCCGGCTGAGACCTTTCCTTCCACTTCTACTTCCAATTCTAACCCCAGTTCTTTTACCCCACCACCTTCTTCCGAGCCTATTCTTCGTTTCCCAAAAGGCTCGCCACCTCATCCCACCTCTTCTACTCCTTCACAGACGATCCCCACTTCTATTTTGGGATCGGGGCCACACACACTTCCTTCTCCTATGATGGACCCAGCGCTTATTGCTAAAGCACCTTATCCTAATCGGTTAAGGGCTAACACATCAAGTCCACATATGGAGAAGATTATGGACATGTTTAAGCAAGTTAACATCAACATCCCTCTCCTAGATGCTATCTAACAAGTTCCGTCCTATGCGAAAACTCTTAAGAACTTGTGCACTAGGAAGAGGAAGACTCAAGTGCCCAAGAAAATTTTCATGGCAAAGACTGTAGACACGGCTTTCCCCCAACAATTACCGAGGAAACGTAACGATCCTGGATATCCTATTATTTCCATTTCTATTGGGGAAAAACACATCAACCGTGCTCTACTAGACCTTGGCGCTAGTGTTAACTTGCTTCCTTTCTCAGTCTATGAACAGTTAGGGATCGGAGAGTTGAAGCCAACCCATTGCACTCTCCAGATGGCTGATCGATCAATCACTAAACCTAAGGGTGAACTGGAGGATGTGTTAATAAAAATCGGGGAATTCATATTTCCTGTAGACTTTATTGTAATTGATACACATCCTGTAGCGAACCCACGGAATCAAATTCCGGTGTTTTTAGGTCACCCCTTTTTGGCCACTTCCAACGCTATCATCAACTATCGTAATGGCTCTATGACCCTATCCTTCGGGAATATGTCAATAGAGCGGAACATTTATAAGTTGGGAAGTGTACCCTCCGAACCTACTGCTCAAGTATGTTCTGTCGACTTAATGGATGTCGACAGCAGCGAATTTGACGATCCTCCTGATACTGATCTTGACTCTTTTCATATGTTATTGTTTGACCCAACTATGTATCATACACATACGGACTCTTCCACCAAGATGTCCGGGTCAGCAACTAACACTGATTATGAACTGCTTTTAGAGTCTGAAGATCACCCCGCACTTTGTGACGACATTATTCATCGGGGTATTGAGGAAATCTTCGCTGATAAACTCGCATTTTTGAATGACACGGGTGTTGAGATGAATCATGTCCCAATCACTGAAATTGAACCTCCACCCCTTCCTCTGAACTGTAAAAAGAATGCGAGTAATCCATCACATTCACTGCATCGTCTCTCCAAAATGAGACGCACACACATTCTGTTCCACCACTTAACCTTTCCCCATTTCTTCTTCAACCAACCCGAGCACTGCATTGATAAAATCTTCGAATGGTTGGTGTTGATTTTCGATCTTTGCAAAGCTTGGCATCAACCAATGGTTCTTACCCCCCTCATATGATTTTCAAAGCTTAACATTGCATAACTTAAGTTTGGGGGGGGCAATTTTTCTGGCTCTTGAAAAAAGAAAATTTTTACAAAATTTTGAGCCAAGAATAAGTTTGGGGGAGGGTCTTCACTTAAATATTTTGCCCCCACTAATAAATTCCTTCCAAGCTTACAGGTTTTTCAAGATTTAGCTGATGGCAACAGTGAGGACACTGTTGAAAACAAGTTTGGGGGGAGGTTTGTGCTTAGTTTTGCATCATGTGCATATCATTTGCATAAGCACAAAATATTTCTTTAAAAAAACCATAAAAATTCGAAAATTTTTAAAACCCATAAAAATTTTGTGTAAATATTTTTCTTTTGGTTCATCATTTTTCAAAACCCATTAAAACCTATAAAAATTTAAAAATTTTCGAAAAAAATAAAAATATTTTTTTGTACATAAATAAGATAATAAAAGTTTAGATAGTGAAAAATTACATTCATGAGATTAGAAAAATTTAAGAAAACCAAGAAAATTAGAAGTTTTCTTATACGAACTAGTAATAAGCAGTTATGAGCCGTTGTCCCAAGGGTTAGTAAGATTAAGGAAGTCACTAATCTGAGGATAAAACTAAGTCTGAAAAATAGTTTCTATTTTGGAAAGCCAAACATTTTGAACGTTGATACCCTGCTATTCGCACTTACACACGTCTTAAAGCCCGGGATAGTAGAGGATACCTTGAAATGCTCTTGTCTTAAAGCCGATGTATGAAGGAAAAAAATGAAGAAAAGTGGTGAGAAAAATGGACACTGGTTTTGTTATCACCAAGGGCAATAATAATAAAAAATATATAGCGAGGGTGCTTCTTCACCTAGTGCCCTAAGGCCAACTGGTCTGGGAGTCACTGCTATGCCTTAGGTGGTGCAAGACGAGGAAAATACAACAAATAAGCAAGCACATGAGTAATCGGTCGGTTAGTACCTCAAGAAGTATTAACGGTCGCATGAAAGTGTGTGAGCAAATTCGTCTAAATATTCATTAATTAAAAAGTACCGAGGCTGATGGGCAAGAGTATGATAGCTTGAATTGAATTCTCCGGGTGTAGGGATGTCCTTTATACACACGCAGGGTGATATGATCGATGTTTGGAAGAAAGATAGGAATGAAGAATAAGACGATGTTTTATTGAGGGAGGACGTGATTTCTGACATCTTTTCATGACCATTAAGATAGGGCTCATGACAACCGAAAAGCTAGCTTAGTTGGAAACCCTAATTTTCAAGGCTTTTCTTCTACGATTCTTTTCTTTAAATGTAATATTCATGATCTTTCTTTTATTATTGGATTTTGTGGGTGCAATCCGCTGAAAACCCTTAGGAGACAACACTCCTCCTACTAGGGACACCTAGAGGTTTAAAGGCTTGTTGCACGTGCTCAGTGCAATCGTGTTGCCTACGAAAGTGTGCTAGTTAGTTTTTCTCTTTCTTTATTTTCTCCTTCTTTTCAATATACAGTTCGCTCGAGACGATCGAAAATAAGTTTGGGGGAATTTGATCAGTCGAAAATAATGTATTTTTAACATAGCAATTTCCCTATCATGTGCACTCATTTAGAAGTATGCGGTATTCATATATCACATATTAGCAAATCAGTCGTTAAATATCAGATTGCATGTGTTAGACTCTAAAACCGACATTTCTGAGGAAATTGTGTGTTTATCATGGCATCGCATCATCCCTATATTGCGCAACACTTGTTTCGAAGTCTGTGCAGGAAAATCCAGAAGAAAAGCCAAAATTGTCATTTTGCTGATCAAACATTACGCCAACTCAAAGATCTGAGAACTGGTAGCAATACAGAAGGGCAAATGAAATTCCACACATCAAAACAAGGCCCAAATATTATAAAGGGAATTACCAGAAAATATCAAAGCCCAAAGCCCATAAAGAGCCGCGGATCCACGGCAGAAGCCAGCTTGGGCCGCGGATCAGCGGCGGTTCCAAGGCCTTAGCTCCCTATTTTTGGTGCAAAACTTTTCTCTCAAGGCCCACAGTCATTTCACATATGTAAAATTCCAGAAATCTCGCAAAGCTTCTGCCAGATCAGCAAAGATAATCAAGCAAGTTAATCTTGATTAAGCTCCTAACAAACTATTTCTAGAAGCTCCCTCCTAACTAATCAAATCTAGAAGCTTCTCCTCAACAAACTTTTGGAGGGAAATTCAAATCTTGTGCTAACTAACTTGTGGAGGGAAAATTCAAATTTCAATCCTAGATCTAAGTTTTGATGGTCTATAAAAGAGAGCCTAGATCTAGGGTTAATTCTCCTTAATCCCCCATCTACAAGTTGAGTGACACATCTTGTAGCCCCAAATTCTAAATCCAATTCTAAATTCAAGATCCCGAGTACCAAATCAAGCAAGAAGCCTTCAACCTTTTAGGAGCCGAGCCGATCTTCAATCGAGCAACTGATCCAAGCCGATCCGCGACTCAAGGAGATGAGCGAAGCCAAATCGACGATCGAGTTCCTCCTCTTGTAGTTCTTGAGCGATTGTAACGAAATTGTTGATATAAATAAAAGGTGAAATTCTTTAATCTTGCTTTCTTTTAATTCTTGCATCATGATTAGATCTCAATTTGTGATTGTGGATCTTGTTGTGATGTTTGAGTAAAACTCCGCTCGTAAAGGAGTCGAGACGATCAATAGAATGATGATGATTTAGATCTTTTTACAATTCTTAAATCCTATAACGATTGAAAATTCTAGTGAATCAAATGATTAATGACCTAGTTTCGAGATGATCCTTTCTTGATTGTGTTCACTTGAAACTAGGGAACAACAATTGATCATTTGATTAACTAGAAGCTAGAATTTGAATGAGATTTATCGAAAGGATAAAGGATAAGACCAGGAAATCCTAGCTTCTTCGCAAGATCCTTAACCTCGACGAATCATCATCGATCTAGTATCAATTCATTAAAGGATAAGAATATGAAATCATTAAATCTCATCACATCTATAGATCCGATCGATTCCTACGAGCCTCATTTCGATTCTTGATATTTGGATTGGAAAAATCATCACAAATTACCACTTCTTGATTTTAATGCTTTCTTAGATCTAGATTTTTCTCTTTCTTGAAATGCAATTTTAAATCATGAATTGTTTTCTTTTCTTTTCCTTAAAGTTTCGACTCATCTAATTCGAAACACGAACGATTACACTTTCCCTGTGGACGATCCGCACTTACTAACGCGCTACATCCGACACCGTTATTGATCGCGGTCAAATATTTTTTGTTGTGATTTCTAAATACAATTTTCTCAAAAACATACAACACAACAAAAAATCATCAATCAGTAGCACAAGGGTTAACAAAACAAAGAACAAAATTCTCCATCTCTCTATCTGCTTTCTCCAACACATCAAAGCGACGGTTTTCACGAGGAGTCGCTTCCTACCGATTGGCGCTATGTTCGTCCGCAAAAGCAGACATAACAACCCGCCGAGCTCTTATTTCGCTCAAAAGGTGAACCGAGCGATCTTTCAAAGCCTGAGTAATCAGGCATGCCTCATGAAAACCCTCGAGCTTTTCTTCAGCCACGTCAAGCATCGCCAGGGTCATCTCCGCCGGGTGAGGAGGGACGTCGGCAAGCACGGCAGCAAGAATCATCCGGAGCCAGAGGGAGACCATTAGGAGGGGGAACCCCCTACGGGTCGAGTGTTCATATACCGCTGAGTCGCATTCGTCGTCGGTAAGGAGGGGATCCACCAATCGTGCGGCAAAGCGCGGGATCATCTCCTCGATAGGCACTTCCCATGGTTGTCGACGAGCATGAGGGCGGTTGCAGGCCATGTCACTCAGTTGTCTCTCAAGACAAATCACACCAAAGTGAGAATAAATTTCTCTGTGAACGAAAAATAGGCTATGGCCTCAGGACTATAAAGAGGAGCATTAAATGCTACGCGCGGAGAACATGGCATGATGGAACTATTTCCAAGGCCCAAAAAGGGGAGGACATTGGAAATCAGGAAAGGGAACTATTTCCAAGGCTCCTTTTCTACATCTAATACCATGCACAAAAAATAGGGCATGGAAAGTTGAACAGCCCCATCGAAGGGACCCCACGTGCAGAGCACGTGAGCACTAAACTTGGTGTGCATTAGAAAGTAAAATGGTGCCTTACACACCAAACACGTCAACAGTGACAATAACAAAAAGAGCAAAATCCCAAAAAGGCATGCAAACACAGAAGGACACGATAAAACTTATCATTCATGCTTTAAGAAGTTCATACAAAATAAAAGAACACGTTTACAACGGTAAGACCTCAGACGCGGGGCATGAATTGAGAAACTCAAACGTAACTTTGTCCAAGATCTTCCAGGCATTTCAAACCATCCTAGTATGTTTTCTCTCACGGTCACAAGCGTCGGGATCCTCACGAATGTCCTCCACCCTCCGATAGGCAGCAAGAATAGCCGACTGCTGAAAAGCCTGGTGCAAAAGATCAATGAGGTTGTCGCGCCTTCTCTTCGAGATTAGGCTCATCAGATACACCGAATGTATCTTATCCTCGGCAGCGTCCAATGCCCTGAGCGGTACGCCGGTGCAGAAGAGAGGAAGCGCCTCCCAGATCGCCAGCACGATGAGTATCAGAAGAGAAGAGCGACGGGGGAGTAGTCGATTGTTGTATTCGTCGAAGCGGCTCATGATCTCAGCACACTGAGCGTTGGTGAACTCCTGATTCTGACTACGGCCCAATGCACAAATATTCCCGTAAGAAATGATTTCGTCAAGATCATACAAATGGACATCCATGATACCTGAAATGACGATCATGAAAATTCATTACAAACTTCTTCCTCTCGGGTGTCAAAAAGAACTCAGGGCAAGGAAAACCCAAGAAGCCCCCTAGGAAGAACTTAGTTCTTCATGGGAATTAAATTCCTTGTTAAAAGAGGAGAATTAAATTCCCCGAGACACCCTTCAGAATTTATTTTAGATGGAATTAAATTCCAGGGAAAGGAAAACCGACACCATCATCTCTCTAAAGATCAGAGAAACTTTAAAAGATCTAATAGTTGAAGTTTAAATGGTTTTCTGTTCTTGTTGAAGAAACTTGAAGAAAAATGAGTTCTTATTAAAAAGGGGAAAGTCCTTGGTATGGATTTAAAATCCAGAAAGTTGTATGAAGTTCTTCGATCATCCAAAGATTATTACCTGAAGAAAGGGTTTCTCGAGCAGAGTTAAACTCTGAAAAGTTTGAAGCAGAGCACTAAGCTCTGAAGAACGAGAATTAAATTCTCAAGGGAAAAGTTCTCAAAGGAAGAAGATGAGCAAAAGTGGAGGCTCTTCTGAAAGGACATAGGCATTTATAGGATGGGATGGAAAACGTTTCATCTACCCTACTCCCAAGACAGATCCAACGGCCACAAAAGTGACAGCGTTGCACTCACGTGCAAACACGTAAGAACAACGCTGTGGGGGCATTTGTTCCCTGATTTAAAATCAGGAAAAAGTTTCAGAGGAAGCATCACGTGCTAGCACGTGACCAGCGGTCACGTGTTGGCACGTGACATTTAAAGCAGCGGCACAGAGCACATTCGTTCCCTAATTAAGAATCAGGAAAAAGCTTCAGAAGAGGCATCACGTGCTCACAAGTGAACAGTGGTCATGTGATGGCACGTGATGGTTAAGTAGCGGCCAAAAAACAGAGCACAGAAGAAGAGAAGCCCATTCCAGGGGTCACGTGCTTACACGTGACCAGGGGTCACGTGGCCACACGCGACCGGCTTTAAAAGCCTTATTCTTTGACAGAATTAAACTCTGAAGAAAAATCTTTCAAATCTTTCCAAAATGAAAAAGGATTATCTGAAACCGTTGGATTAAAAATCTAAAGGTGATTAAATATCACCAATTTATGGAAAAATCTTGGACTTGGAAAGATTTCCCCATAAATCTAACCTGAAATAACAAAGAGATATCTTTGGATTTAAAATCCAATGGTGAATAAAATTCACCTAGTAATCTAAAGGCCCAGATTAATGATGAAGATAAATCAAATCTCTCAATAAACAAATCAAATCTTTCAATGAAAGATTCACTAAAACAGATTGATTCTTTGCCTTCTCCTATAAATAGGAGCCAAAGGAGAGAGTTTTGCATATAGGAGATATACAGAGAGAGAGATATAGAGCCTTGGAATCCTGAAAATTCAGAAGAAAGAATTTGATTCTCTGCAAAAGAAAAAACCCTAGGTAAGAAAAGACAGGCTTCAAAAGAGAATTTAATTCTCAAAAGAGTTTAACTCTTATATAAAAGAACTTAGTTCTTTATCTGGTTGAGAATCTGCAAAGTGCACATCTCCCCATGAATTGAGAATTTAATTCTCATTGGGTTGAGACCCTGCCATGCAGATCTAAAACACAGAGGAGGAACTGAGTTTTGAGAATTTAATTCTCACAGAATTATAGGAATTTAATTCCTTTGAGATAAAGTTAGGGTTTAATCCTATATTATAGGAATTTAATTCCTTCAAAATGGACAGAACCAGGGTTTAACCCAAATTGAGAACTTAATTCTCTCAAAATCACAGGAATTTAATTCCCTTAAAGAAGAAGAAATTAGGGTTTCACCCTATGCCAGAATTTAATTCTTTACATACATGAGGAATTTAATTCCTACAGAAAAGAAATTAGGGTATAACCCTATCCAAGATTATAAGTCTTCAGAAGGAAATAGGAATTTAAGTCCTCTAAAGTTTATTGCTAGGGTTTAACCCTACGAAGAATTTAATTTTTAAAAGATTAACAGATCTTTAAAGTATGCCAAGGACCAGAGTCACGTGTTACCACGTGACCCCTGTAGAGATTCACAGAAAAGAGCTTTGAGGCAACGCCTTACGTGCCCCACGTGACCCCTTGGCTGAAGCTCTAACAGACAAACATTTAAATTCCTATCACGTGACAGCATGTGATGCTCCAAAGTATTCAATACTTTTGGCAGAACAAAGTAAAGAGAAGGAGGGCGCTCTCACGTGCCACCACGTGACCCCTCTTGCCTTAGTGTTTAACACTAAATTGAAACCTCTGTATCCAGTGTTTAACACTGTTTTGCCTTAGTGTTTAACACTAATTGAAAAACTCTATTTGCAGTGTTTAACACTGATTTTCTTAGTGTTTAACACTAAATTAAATCTCTGTTAGCAGTGTTTAACACTGATTTTCTTAGTGTTTAACACTAAATTAAAATCTCTGTTACCGGTGTTTAACACTGATTAACACTAATTCGAGATCTCTGTTGCCAGTGTTTAACACTGATCTGCTTTAGTTTTTAACACTAATTTGAAAGCCATGTTGCTAGTGTTTAATACTGATTACCTTTTAGTGTTTAACACTAGTTTGTTAATTTTATTCCCAGTGTTCAACACTGTTGGTCTCTAGTGTTTTCTTAGTTATATGTATGCCCTAGAGGCCATTACTGTACATTGGATGTATATTATAGTGGATGCTGGGACATATATAGGTAGGAATTTCTTGCTCGACATGATAGTATGCTATCTGGTTGCTCTTTATCTTAACATGTATACTTTTTGTCTCTCTGTTACATGTTGATAAAGCCCTTAGGATGTGTACTCGACTTCCAGGACTATGATGCAGATCATACTAGTGGGGCCTGGGTAGTCAATGAGTACATCCTTCAATGTTCCTAGTCGTGGGAATATCGAGATGGGGCATCGATATTCCAGAGTAGACTAGCGTATAACTTCTCAACCCATGTGATGGGAAATGGATGATCCCATATCCATTGGTGTTTAACATCGGAGATGGTATGCGGGTGCTCAGTGGAGACTGGGTACACTGAACAGACTTGCCGAGAACTCCCAGATGGTATTATACCTCACGTCAGATGGCAGTTCTCTGGTGACACTGGTACAGCTTAGTCTGTCGACCCGAGATCGTCATAGAGTCTTGTGTGTCTCCCACTGTGCTTTGATTTCCACCCTACCACGGCTCTACTAAGTCGTGCAAACATGTGGTTTTTAGGTACAGTCCCGATTCACATGGAGGCAATGAGCGATAAGAGGGGATTCGTCTCTCCCGGTATTGGGGGTTGATGTTGCGCTATGCACGACTGGCCATAACAGGAAATCCCTAGCCAGGGTTGTAGTGATATACTGGTAAGAGTTATCAGTAGTTTCATGAATGTTATGGACCTTACGTCGGCATGACTTATCAAGCTACTGGGGTCTGACGTTTACCACCCCTAGGCGAGATATGCGACATATCAGACGAACAGACCGGACTGTACGGTAAGTGTTACTGGTTGGATTCACAGGAGTGTGAGCGGGCTTGCTCGTCGATCTTCTGATCGCTCAAAACCCGGGTGGCCGTTACGTTTAGCAGACCGCTTGCGGCTTGTGGGTGTTTGATATGATCATCACCTGCTGCCGGCGTATTGACGAGTCTTTAGAGTCCTACACAGAGGTTTCCTGGCTCAAGCGAAACGAAATAGGAGCGCATATCAGATATGTGCAAGACCAAGAATAATGCGTGTATGTGATACCGTATTCTATTCTCGCGATGAATGTATCGATTGGTTGTATGCGATATAACCTAGTTATCGAATCAAGGATTGATTCGATAAGCCGATACATTGAATATTAGTCGGTCATATGCGATATGACCGGATCGTTAAATCAAGTGTTGATTTAATGATTTAATGTATAATTATATATTTGATATATTACTTTGCATTAACTAATATTTGTTCACTTTAAATGGATTTTCTCACTTGAAATTCACAAGTTGTATATGTGATATACTTTTGTGCACTAGTTTGTATCATGTTTAATGATACATACTAACTTGGGTTTGTGTAAAGAATTAAACCATGGTTAGTTAATGGTTAGGGTTTCATTTGATTTACTTATTCATTTATTTATTTATTCATTTTTGCAAAATATTCATGGTGGCTTTCTTTGTTTGCTTGTTGAAGCTTCATGAAACTTTGAACAAGTCCACCATTTTTGTCTCATGCTTAACCTTAACCATTCAAACTAACCATAGTTTATTCTCTACACCTAACCATGGTTGGTATATGATAAGTATTCATTTTATTTTCTATTTTAGATATACTTATCATATTCTTTCTTCATCTTCTTCATCTTCAACAATGAAGAAACCTTGCCACCATCAATGGCAACTTGAGAAAAAGAGTGAGAAATCCAATTCTAAAGTGAACCCACTTTCTATTTCTTCATCCTCTACCACTTGCCAAGTAGTATAGGGTGTTTTCTTTACAAGTTTCATGACTTGGTGAAGTTGGAGTTTGATCTTGAGTTGCCTCGACGTAGATCATCTTCGGCATCGAAGTCGACGACCTAGCCCGCCCATTTCTCCGATGAAGCCGACACTAGAGCCCGGGATCCGATGATCGCAGCGAGGGGACTTCATCACAGAGCTATGGAGGTGGAGGACCGGATCTACAAAGGTTGTAGCCCCTTCCCTTTTAGTTAAAGTCGTTAGTTTGCATTGCATCGTCTATACATCTAGTTAACGATCCGTATTAGGGTTTGTAGGCACATGGAAATTTTGAATTAGCCATGTTTGATCACTTGTGAGACCTCATTAGTGTGCCTAGGAACCCTACAGTGGTATCATAGCCTAGCTAGAGCCTTAGGCGATGCGTAGACGGAGTTAGAAGTCCGATCGAACCGAAACCCTAATTCAAAGTTGCTCTCTGTATATTTTTTGAAATCGGGGATTTTTTAGAATTAAAAATATGCAGAAAAACCAGCAGGAGATTCTAAGAATTACTGAGAAGCTCGTACTCCTGAGTCCATCAAAGCGCGGCGGAACCGCGGCATTAGCATGGCTAATGCGGCGGTTCCGCAGCCGTTTAGTCTCCTCTTGCATTGAATTTTGCACAGTAATTCCTATTTTCCAGTGCTGGTTTTCCTGAGAATTTTTAATCTGAACTCAAGAGTTGAGTTTTCTGGGTTGTATTGGGGACTCGGTGTTTCGATCGGATTGTCTAATTTTGTCTGTGTGTTTTTCCGGGTAATTTTAGAATATGTTAAAAAGTTCGACCGGATATAAATACCCACTTTTTCCCCTGCCGGGAAATATCCAATTGTTGGATTTTTCCGTAGTTTAATGACGTTCCAAGTAGTGCAAGTAACGCGATGGTCCCTCTAGAAGACAACAAACCTTAACTCGATTATGTGACCGTCTTGAAATGCCCTTTGAACCTTAGGGTTTGGGGCAGTACGACGTGCCACATGTGAGGCGTTTGCTTGACCCTTCTACGGCTGGACCATTGGTACTGAGGCATGAACTGAATGTTTTTAGACTTATTTCATGTGTTGAGCTGTATCGGGAAAACTTGGATGTTCGATTGTTCGATCGGAAAGTTTAACATTTTCTATTTACCCGGAATGTGATACAACATTTGGAATTCACAAGTAGTTATGAGATAACTAATATGAATGTTATAAACATAGCAGTTTAGTCTCACTTGATCAGTTGCCACGGAATTTTGATGTGATCAAAAGTCCGTCGCAATCACGTAGCGTACACGGATACTCGCCGGGTAAACTTAATAGACAGCCTCACCCCATAGCCCCGACCAAGTGACTGTAGGAGAACCCCGTCGCCGAAAGCATCCGTTCGGGTGCTCGCGGCAGCGGTGTTCCGCCTTGGTGCACTTCGTCGACGGCGTCGGGGGTGCGGCCGCCTACTAAAGTTTGCGACGAACATTCGATCAGGATGTCGGGAATCCTGTTGAATTGCCCGACTTGATATTGAAAAGAGTTTTCGATAATGAGACTAAAATGCAGGGTTTATAATTGTTAGGCATGCGATGTCTAAGGAATTCATTTGATTAGGCATGCGATATCTAAAGAGGTTGCGAATTCCAACTGTTGTAGTTTTACACTTTCTTTTCTGTGACCGTAAGTGTAATATGTGATGTCGCCGGTTTCGTTGCTATATGTCAACGACAATTGGGATGCGCATATTTACTTACGTTGATGACATGTGATGTTATGTGTTGCTGGATATGTTATATTGGATCGTCGTGTTTGAATAGCCGGGTTTTTTTTATGTGAGATGAGTGTTTTTCATTTTCATTCATGTAAAAACTTGTATGTAATATTCTTTTATTGGGGCACTTCCAGGTTGCGGATGATGTCACCATTTGTATATTATTTACTTTTCCGCATTAGGATAGACCCAAGGAGGGGAGCACAAGTAACCGGGTTCTAGGGTCCAGTGGGAGACCATCTCGAGGAGTCGAGTCCGGGTCTCCTAACCCTAGAATTGGTAGGGTTGCTTGCCGCTCTCGTAGGGGTCTAGGGGTGTGGGATTGGCTATTCATCACGACCGTGGAATCCGTGTTTTATACTGGCTCGTATTCAAAACACGGACGTCCTAGTATATTTAATATTTCATATGATACTTTCTGCTGCGTTATCTGTGATGTGATCATGTGATATATTCAGATAGATACAGTATATAGTATATGATATATTATATAGACGTTGCTTATGTTTTACACCTGCACTAGCCCTGCCTCGCTCTGGCGTTAGTTACCTAACCTAACGGTGCAGACGGGACATTGAGGCGAATGCGGATGGCATAAGTGTACGTTATATTTATCTGTGATGTTTAGGTGGACTTAAATGATGGGACATTCATTAATGAGATTAATGAAAGAAAATAAACCTAATTGATGTTGTGGAATCGAATTTCAAAAATAAAACAGGTAGCTACAGTTCTTGCTTTGCATCGCGGTGTTCCTTATAGAACATCCTGCACCTTATTCGATGAGGAAAGGACCGAGATCCCTTCACCGGGAGTGACTCCTTTAGCAATAACTGGCAGATGCTACAACCCTCGGTTTGTCTTTTGATCGCTTCTATAGTTTCCGCTTTGCACAGTGATATATATGATATATCCCGCACCTCATTCGACGAGGAAAGGGCCGACGATCCCTTCACCGGGAGTGACCCCTTTAGCAAAACTAGAAAAGCCTCAAAAACATTCCATTTAAAAACCATTTGATTTCGCAACGAGATCAAGTTCAAAGCGTTAAAGATTTTCATAAAAACCATTCGCAACCCTCCGTCATTTTAGAAAGTAGAGTACTTAGTATGCGTGCTGTGTTTGTTGACCATAGTCAAGGCACAGTGTACGGTAGCTAAGTGATGTCTTCCTACACCGCATATGATGCGATTAGTTAGGACAGTCGCATGACTTTGTTGATCTTAGTTAAGGGTCATGTGGGTGGGTCTAATTAATCACGAAATGACGGGTAGAACTTGACTAGTGCTTATGATTTGTTGACCATAGTTAAGGTCATAAGTGCTAGGGGTAAAAATCTTTATCGAGAGTTTGAAGTGTTGAAATTTGCAATGAGATTGCATACCTTCTATGTGATAGTTGGATCCCGATACCCACTGCGAGTAATTGTTACTCCTGGGAGAGTTTTGCACTTTACAATTAGCCGATCAAGTAGGTGTCTAGAAAAGTGTTAACGGGGTTACGCCTCTGGGAAAACGAGGTTTACTGTAATTAGGTCCGTGCGAAAGCACGGGAAACCTCCCTCAAAGTACCGACACTAGCCTGACTGAAAGATTAGCGAACTTGTAAAGTGTAATTAATCCCGGCTAGTTTTTCCTTTTAGGGTTTGAAGGAAGATTTGATAAAAACAGTGGGAGCCATCCTGATTAGATAAAATATATAACTAATCTGATCTTGCAAGAGCGCACGCAGAGTGTTTTCTTCTCTCTCTCTCCAGGTAGTGACCATATCACGCCTTAATCAAGATAACAATATGGATGTTTTGACCGAACCCGCTTGTTATACCGAGCTGGGGAACGTTGGTCCCGCTCCAACTTATAATTGTTATAAGGCAGAGCAGGAAATAGGGGAATACCAGAATTCATATGCCGCCCAAACGAAGAAAGTGCATATGATGCATCTCCTTCGGGTGTGTTCATTATAAAGAACTGTTTCTCAGTATCCTTTACATCCTGGGTATTTGATACCGGATCAAGATTCCAGATATGTAACGTGTTACATAGGGCTACATAAAGGTAGAAAACTGAGAATGGGTGATAAGTTTCATGAGACAGAAAACGGGGCAAGTGTTGCAGCCAAGTCTGTTGGTCACTGTCACCCTGTATTACCAATACATTGATTCTGAATAAATGCTATTAGATACCGAACCTGATATACAAAATCATATCAGTCTCTTTATTAGTAAAGAAATGATAAAATTTTGTATTGTTGGATAATGTTTTGAACATTTCCTATATCAAAAGTTGATCGGTTCAGGCACGTTATCTAAAAGCATTGATGTTCTAAATCAAACTATAGTTCCTAGTATACAGAACACACACAAGAGGAAGAGTTCAGAAATGAACGAATCCTTCTTGAGGCATTGTAGACTAGGTCATATCAATGCGACCCGACTGCCTTAAGTTATATTTTAGATGCATATTTAAATCAGTTTGAATTTACATCTTGTGAAACTTACCAGTCATGTCACAGAGATAAGATGACCATAGCTCTGTTTATTGGAAACAGAAAAAGAGTTAGTAAACTCTTGGGACTGACACATGATGATGTATGTAAGGTCCCCTGTCTACACATGCCAGGACTGGTTCTTTATACTTCATTACGTTCTCTGATAATCTCTCAAGATTCAGACATATGTTCCTGTTGAAACACAAGTCCGAACCTTTTGAGATATTCACAGAATATAAGCTAGAAGTAGAGAACCAATACGGGGATAAGTATTGTGTCCTATGATGAGATCAGGGAGGAGAATACTTGTGCATGGCATTCCTGGACTATTCTAAAGGAGAATGAGATTCTCTCTCAGTGTTACTCCTCTGAATATACCACAGCACTACGGTGTATCAGGGCGGAGCAATAGCACCCTATGTGATATGGTGTGCTCTATGATGAGTATTACCGAGTTACCTGTTTCTTTTAAAGGGGTTATGCACTTGAGAAGCTGCATACCTATTGAATTAGGTTCGAATCAGATCGCTGCCTACCACTCCATATAAGATATGGTATGGGAAGAGCCTATTTCTTAAGTTAGTTAAGATTTGGGGTTGTCCAGCCTATGTCTAAAGCAAAATCCGGACAAGATCGAGGCAAAGTCAGTTCAGTAGAACTGGAAAGGTTCCAGCTATACAAAACTGCAGCTGATGATTTGACAGAACCAAAGGATTCAATAGTTCCCGACGAACCTCAGCCTCTCCACCAATCTAGTAGGGTTCCTCATCCGCCTGAGAGATACCTCGGTTTCTCGATGACAGTGGGAGCGAGGAATGCATCATGAGATGATGACCCAACTAGTTTTGAGCAGGCCATCGAGAGTAGGGACTCTGTAAGAATGGCTAGATGCTTAGCGATCAGAGATGGAATCCATGTACACCAAAAAAGTATGGACTTTGGTTGCAATATCTGAAGGGTTAAATCCCCATCAGGAGCAAGTATATCTTGAGAAGATTACTTGGTGTAGATGGATAAGTTGAGACTTTCAAAGCTAGACTTGTTAAAGATTTTCGTCATCAACCAGGCATGGAAAATGATGAAACCTTTTCCAGGGACTATGCTTAAGTCCATCCAGATCCTACTTGCCATTGCTACATACTATGACTACGATATCTGGTGGTTGGGTGCCATGACTACTTTTCTAAATAATGATTTAGAAGAGAACGCCTATAAGAACACAGCCAGAGGGCTTCGTAAACAGTGGGAGCAACGGAAATGTGTGCAAGTTGCTTTACATAATAAAGCAGGCATCGCGGAGTTGGAACGTCTGTTTTGATGTGATAGTCAAAGTGTTTGACTTCATCAAAATGGTAGATGAACCTTGTATATACAAAAAGGTAGTAGGGAGTATAGTAGTGATCCTCGTAGAGTACGTAGATGACATACTCTTGATAGGGAAGGAGTTTCTTATACTACGCACGGTCAATCTCCTCTTATCATAAGGATTCTCCAAATAGGATAAAGGTGATACCTTCTCGATCCTGGGGAGAATCACTGGAAGTGTTCCAGGATGATAAGGACGACTGAATGTCAGTCACAGGCATTGTCTTCACCTTCAGTGGAGGGACGGTATGTTGGAAGAGTTCCAAGCTAGATACCGTGGCAAACTAGACGATAAAGGCTGGTAACATCGCTATTAATGATACTACCAAAGAGGAAGTTTGGGTGTATATTGGTTCTTAAGATGAACCAGGTTCCTACCATTGTATGACAATGGAAGTGTGGCTTTGGCCAAGGAACCATGTTCCCATCAGTGACCCAGACATATTCTAAGGCAGCATCACCTGATCATGGAGATAGATGATCTCCAGGATGATCGAGGTTAGGAGAGTAGACTCAGAGGACAACACTGCGGATCCACTCACGAAGGCCTTTTCCCAAAGAGAGACTTTTAGGGGATGGTTGAGTATTAGATACTACAACTACTGCTACAGATGACCCTAGTGCAAGTGGGAGATTGTTAGTTATATATATGCCCTAGAGGCCATTACTGTACATTGGATGTATATTGTAGTGGATTGTGGGACATATATAGGTAGGACTTTCTTGCTCGATATGATAGTACGCTATCTGGTTGCTCTTTATCTTAACATGTATACTTTTTGTCTCTCTGTTACATGTTGATAAAGCCCTTAGGATGTGTACTCGACTTCCAGGACTATGATGCAGATCATACTAGTGGGGACTGGGTAGTCAATGAGTATATCATTCAATGTTCCTAGTCGCGGGAATATCGAGACGGGGCATCGATATTCCAGAGTAGACTAGCGTATATCTTCTCGACCCATATGATGGGAAATGGATGATCCCATATCCATTGGTGTTTGACATCGGAAATGGTATCCGGGTGCTCAGTGGAGACTGGGTACACTGAACGGACTCGCCGAGAACTCCCAGATGGTATTATACCTCACGTCAGATGGCAGTTCTCTGGTGACACTGGTACAGCTTAGTCTGTCGACCCGAGATCGTCATAGAGTCTTGTGTGTCTCCCACTGTGCTTTGATTTCCACCCTACCACGGCTCTACTGAGTCGTGTAAACAGGTGGTTTTTGGGTACAGTCCCGATTCACATGGAGGCAATGAGCGATAAGAGGGGATTTGTCTCTCCCGGTATTGGGGGTTGATGTTGCGCTATATACGACTGGCCATAACAGAAAATCCCTGGCCAGGGTTGTAGTGATATACTGGTAAGAGTTATCAGTAGTTTCATGAATGTTATGGACCTTACGTCGGCATGACTTATCAAGCTACTGGGGTCTGACGTTTACCACCCCTAGGCGAGATATGCGACATATCAGACGAACAGACCGGACTGTACGGTAAGTGTTACTGGTTGGATTCACAGGAGTGTGAGCGGGCTTGCTCGTCGATCTTCTGATCGCTCAATACTTGGGTGGCCGTTATGTTTAGCAGACCGCTTGCGGCTTGGGGGTGTTTGATATGATCATCACCTGCTGCCGGCGTATTGACGAGTCTTTAGAGTCCTACACAGAGGTTTCCTGGCTCAAGTGAAACGAAATAGGAGTGCATATGAGATATGTGCGGGACCGAGAATAATGCGTGTATGTGATACCGTATTCTATTCTCGCGATGAATGTATCGATTGGTTGTATGCGATATAACCTAGTTATCGAATCAAGGATTGATTCGATAAGCCGATACATTGAATATTAGTCGGTCCTATGCGATATGACCGGATCGTTAAATCAAGTGTTGATTTAATGATTTAATGTATAATTATATATTTGATATATTACTTTGCATTAACTAATATTTGTTCTTTTTAAATGGATTTTCTCACTTGAAATTCACAAGTTGTATATGTGATATACTTTTGTGCACTAGTTTGTATCATGTTTAATGATACATGCTAACTTGGGTTTGTGTAAAGAATTAAACCATGGTTAGTTAATGGTTAGGGTTTCATTTGATTTACTTATTCATTTATTTATTTATTCATTTTTGCAAAATAGTCATGGTGGCTTTCTTTGTTTGCTTGTTGAAGCTTCATGAAGCTTTGAACAAGTCCACCATTTTTGTCTCATGCTTAACCTTAACCATTCAAACTAACCATAGTTTATTCTCTACACCTAACCATGGTTGGTATATGATAAGTATTCATTTTATTTTCTATTTTAGATATACTTATCATATTCTTTCTTCATCTTCTTCATCTTCAACAATGAAAAAACCTTGCCACCATCAATGGCAACTTGAGAAAAAGAGTGAGAAATCCAATTCTAAAGTGAACCCACTTCCTATTTCTTCATCCTCTACCACTTGCCAAGTAGTATAGGGTGTTTTCTTCACAAGTTTCATGACTTGGTGAAGTTGGAGTTTGATCTTGAGTTGCCTCGACGTAGATCATCTTCGGCATCGAAGTCGACGACCTAGCCCGCCCATTTCTCCGATGAAGCCGACACTAGAGCCCGGGATCCGATGATCGCAGCGAGGGAACTTCATCACAGAGCTATGGAGGTGGAGGACCGGATCTACAAAGGTTGTAGCCCCTTCCCTTTTAGTTAAAGTCGTTAACTTGCATTACATCGTCTATACGTCTAGTTAACGATCCGTATTAGGGTTTGTAGGCACATGGAAAATTTTGAATTAGCCATGTTTGATCACTTGTGAGACCTCATTAGTGTGCCTAGGAACCCTACATGTTTAACACTAATTTTTGCCCAATTGGCTAAGTTTCTAGAGGCAAAGCCTCTTCTTCAATGAGCCAACAGAGAGCCAATATTCTAAACATGATTGGACTTAGCCCAAGATGGCCATAAGTCCTCAATTCAAACTTAACCAGGCTAATGGGCTTATATTATTATTAATTGGTCTAGGTTCCAAATTAGACCAAAGACTATTTAATCTATCTTGGTTCAAGGGTACATCTCTTCACTCTTTTGATACTTGGCGTTGTAATTCCTCAACGTCTTCAAAGAGGTGACGGGTCCCGATGACCACACATTGATATGGACTGTGGGGTCCTTAAACTCATGGACTATGAGGTCCTTAACCTTGACCGGGATGTCTTAAAACTAACACTGGACTGTGGGGTCCTTAAACTCATGGACTATGAGGTCCTTAATCTTGACCGGAATGTCTTAAAACTAACAACGGACTATGATGTCCTTAACCTTGACCGCGATGCCTTAAAACTAACGCCGGACTGTGGAGTCCTTAAATCCACGGACTATGATGTCCTTAACCTTGACCGCAACGTCTTAAAACCAACATTGGACCGCAATGTCCTTAAACTACTTATTGACCGCAATGTCACTAAACTAAACAACATGGCTCCTTTAATTGCTCTCTTGTCGGATCTAAACGATCCCGTTAAGTTGATCTTAGTCTAAAACTAGACTAACGTATCCTTAACAAACGTTTAAGTTAATCTTAGTCTCAAATGAGGCTAACGTATCCTTAAACACAACCCCCAAACCTAAATCTAAGATAATACGGATTTGGACTAGTCCACGCCCTACGGGCGACGACATAACTCAGCCTCCGTATACAATCCACGGGCAACCAAACACAAAATAAACACACACGACACGAAGTGATCATCTGGAGAAGGAGAAAATTGTTACCGCAATGCGGTAGCGTAATTAACTGCAGGGGCTTGCGCCTGCAGGGAAGAGTGTCCCCATAATCAAAAACCCCTCAAGCGAGGGGGAATCTGACAAAGTCTGCTATATCGGGCGCATCCGTTTAAACCTTCGATACATGGTGCCATAAATCAACTTGGCATCTTCGGAGAGGTATACGGATAGCACCAATTAGCATCTGCCCCGAATTTCAGGCAAGACGTCTCCCGTCGCGCCGTCTTTCAGAGGGGAACAGTTACGTACAGCTCGTACCTCTGACGTGCTAGAGGTTATACCCAGTGCCAGTGTGTTGATGAGTCATTAGAGTCCACCATAGACAGTTTCCCAAGTTCGGGCGAAACGTTGTAGAGGCCGTATGGGTTTATGGCAGGGTTCGGAAAATGCACGTGCGTTTACGCACGTGTCATATTTCGGGAAGATAATACTGGTGGGCTTTGGTTTAAGCCGGATCCGAGTATTATACTGTGTAGATATAATATCTTTGTCTCAATTGCATTTGTATTCGGTCGTAATACAAATGCGGGTATGCTTATACTGTTACGGGGTTATCCTGAAATTCGTTTCAGGATCACTTTTGGAAGTTGCCAGTTTCCAGTTTTCTATCACCCGTATTTGACATTCGGTTAAATGCGGATTTATCTTTTCTTGGGTGAGTCATGGTTCTAGAAGTTTCTAGAAATGGTGACTAGGATGATGAGGTGGCTAATGAGTCATTTGTGCTTTAAATGAGAGTTGATGTGTTAAGGTGACTAGGTTTGTGAATCATACTTTTGCATTTATTGTTTAAGTGAGTCATTGTTATAATAAGCTTCATGGTTATAGTCACCAACCCTTGCTCCTACACTCACCTCCTCCTTTATATGTGGCCGGCCCCTCCCCTCCTCTTCTCTCACTCTCTCTCACTTGTTGATTAAAAAAGATGATAGTATTTTGGTTCATGAAAATTAGAATAGCCAATTTCTCATTTACCCGATTCAAATGGCAACTTCATTAACCGTTCGTCCATAGCTTTGGACGAAGCGAGACAAAGTGTTTTACTCATTCTCTACATCAATCTTGGTCATCTCTTTTAGCAAACTTGATGATCGAGTTGCCTCGGTTAAGATGCGGGAGCCCGTTTAAAGATCCGTCGACGTGGTGCCACCTGGATGAGAACACCGGAGATTCAGGAGATCGGAGCAGCCGCAACAAAGAGTGGGATGATGGTTGAAGACCGAAGGACTCGGATCGTTCGGTATAACATTTCTACCCACTTTGTAGTTTGTTAGTTTAGCTTTAATGGCAGATCCGGGTTATAGTACGCGATAGCGCCAGTTGTAAAAGTTTTTGTTCCGCATTTGGCGTCTGTTAGACGGCCGGGGCGCTACCGTGGACTTACATGCTGCTGCTGTCCTTCCAGGAGGCTGCGGATCGCCTCAAGCAGTACCGTCTGCTCATTGATCGGAGCAGCTACGGCAGGTGTAATTGGTAGGGGAGGTGGAGTGTTGTTGACATTCGTGCTAGTGTTGTTTGGGGAATCCATAACCTTGAAAGAAAATTTAGGTTAGGACAGATTCAAAGTATATGAAATGATAAGATTCAAGGAATAGGTATTGTAAGGAATGTTTTCAGTTGCTGGTTCTTGTGTTATATTGCTGGTTCTTATGTTATATTGCTTTGGTTGTCACGCCCCGCTTCCCGGTGTACGGCCAAGGGTACACGACTGGCCGCTACATATTTACTCAGAAGTAAATACGCTAAGCGTAACTAAGCAATATAAAAGAAATATACACAAGAGACAAAAGTGAAGAACAAAAACTTTATTTATTAACATTCTTTTACAGTACATGGAAAAGTAAATACATGGAATGAAAAGCAATGCCTAAACAGTGGCATAACAGAAATGGAAAGTACTGAAATGAAATGTGTACAAGTATCTAGAGCTCCGGGTCGTAAGATAGCTGGTCCAAATTCTCGCTAGTAGGCTCAATCTCTTAAAGGTCCGAATCACCTGACAACATTCCAGAGAAGAAAGAGAAAGAATATCGTCAGCGAACAATCGCTTAGTAAGTCCCAAAGATAAGGGAGAAATAGAATAGGCAGAGAGAGAGAGAGAGTGTGTAGCTTTTAAAGTTGTATTATATTGTTATAATGTTGAATTTAGTGTTAACGCTTTTGTTAATGTAAGTTCAAGGGTGAATGCCAACCAATCTCAAGAGTGTTCTCGAACCCAACAGGCTGTAATCCAGGGGTCAGGAACCACGGGTCCGAATCAAATGTTAGTAACGGGACTTCAACCCTAGTGTTGAAGTATTCCAAACTCAATAGGCTGTAATCCAAGAGCAAGGAAACACATGCCCTTATGATAGCTTGCTTGTGTTAGTAGACATGGATTCATGATCTAGGGGGATTCTTGAGATTCTGTTGGATTCATACATGAACTACCCCAACTCCCCGTGTACGTATTTTACTGATAGTATTGATTGTACTGATGGTATTGTATTGTATTGTATTGTCTTATAGATTGTATAGATGGATGACTTGTCGAAATCATGATATCAGTAAATGGATGTAACTGGAGAATTATGTAGATGGATGTACATCCATGGTTCGGTTCGGTCAATACAGATTGATTAGATTGAATATATGGATTCATGGATTCATGTTGACTTGTTATATATATACTTGAATCTCATTCAAGTTAGATTGATTATATTGAGACTCAGTTCGAGTCAGACAATTAGAAAAGAAATTGAAATCCTGAATTAAGTTTTGATATTATCGGTAACCGCTGCACATGTACGGCAGGATTTGTGTTTTTTTCAAAGACGATTACCGTGTTGATAACACCGTTTGTTAAGTTGTCTACCTTAAATAGGCAAGCACCCATATCTCCGGCTCCCCGAGGCTCAAGAGACTGGTCCCACTTAAACCTATATTTACTAGGGTCCTTATTGTAATTTAGTATAACTTGAGGGGGTTTATGTAAAAATAATTTTGTATAATTTTCAAAATACACCTCAAATATTTTATTATTGTCTTTAGAGTTTTCATTGATGTATATTTTATCATTGTGACATTTTTAGTGAATAAACCTATTTTTCATAATACTTGGTATTTATTTGTAATGTATTGAACTTCTATGGAATTGCATGGTATTTTCATGTAAAGCGATTCTTTTTTATTTAGAAAAGTTGGAATATTTATACTATATCAAAAATAGATATTTTGATGATACATATATATATTTATAAAATAATTTAATTTATTATTTTTCTAGAAATCTCATTTTCTTAAGATATTTGTATTTTTAAATCTTTCGAGACCGTATGCTCCTTGTGGAGGTCTGTATCTCACACTACTAAGCCCAAGGATGTACGATAATCCGCACCATCCCGATCGGGTTGCCCAAATGGGTTCTAGCGGCGCTTTGCAAAAATTTGTTTAAAATACATAATTTTGTAGAAAAAGGTTTTAATAGTAAAAGGTATTTATATGTAAAATTGTATTTTCCCGTATTCTATGTTCCCGAAAGGTATCGTGCTATGTTGCATATGAGTGTTGTGAGGAGGTAGGTCTTTACCTCGTGATCTATTTAAAGGTATAGCAAGGAATTATGATATGGAACTTGTTCAATATGTCTTGTTACTGTTTAATAGTCATGATGTGCAAGTTTGGTATAGTTGTATTTAAGAAAATTGGAACTTTTTAAAGAAAACCGAATCGGAAGTCGGATTAACTCCGCTTCCGTCGGGTTTTAGAAATATAAGTTTTTAGATTAGAAAAGAGAGAGGGGGAAGAGGGAATTACTGGATTGTAGATTAGAAAAGTGGAAGAGGGAGTGGTAGGAGGTGCCGGTGCGTCGTTTCGTCGCCCGGAGCTCCTAGGGTCGTCGTCGGAAGTTCGTCGGCGTTTCGCCCTTCGCTAACTCTACTTGTACACAAAAGTTCTAGGGGGTTTTATTAAGAGTTTGGACAAAGTTTGTGAGTGAGGGGGTGTGAATTGGAGTGGTATTTATAGGATAATCTAGGGTGTATGGGTAGATGAAAGGTTGTATTGAAAATTGTATGAAAATTGTATTAAAAATGGTTTAATGGAGTTTTTAATTTCTCTGTTACTGTGCAGGTGAAATAAACTATACAGGGATTACCAGAAGACCAAAAGGCACATAACTCATGAAGGCCAACTCGGGTTTTGGCCGAGTTCGACCGAGGCGCCGGCCGATTCATGCCGAGTCAGGCCCCCTGATGCCACGTGTTCATTGCCTCTTAGTCTTTCTCGTGGACCAGTTTGTTTTTAGTGTGACCTTTGGTTTTACGGGTTAAGCACGTGTAGACTCTTGGGCTTCTAAAAAGATTAAAAGAAATCAATATTAAAAAATAATGTGGTTGATGGGATTTGAACTCTGGTGCTTTGGTTCAGCAGTGTAAGGTATTACCAATGAGTTACAAGCTCCTTCTTGCTATTAAGAAGCAGAACAAACTTATAACTTGTGCTCTGGCTCAAGTACCCCTTTCTGTATTTTTTTTTGTTGAAAAATCTGTACAGAAAGTTTAGGGATGTTAAAAATACCGCGTTGTTCATATTCACTTAATGTTGTTTATTCTCGTGTTATTTTATTCTGTTGTGCACTTCATATTTATTAACATTGTACACACACTATATATTTATTGCTATACGTGTCACCCTGACGACCTAAGCGTGTATGCTCAGAGCACGGAGTGGACCCAGCTTAGAAGCAGGACCTTCCATTCGAGATCGCGGAGGTCTAAACCGTGACATTAGCACCATCAACTTTTTGCTTGCTAAAAGAACGCTATTACTTCTTTGGTTAGTTATTTCTTTTATGCAAATAAATGTATCCAGAACTCTGTTATTTTAATGTAATAAAGTTGTGAAATGCGATTTCCTTTACTCTAGTACTGTTTACTGACTACCATGTAATGCTAGAAGCCGAAATATGACTATGGCGAGATCATTCCCTGACTGTAGGAGCATGCATGGCCTAGTCACCCCTCGTATTCCGTATTTTGAGAAGTGGGGCGTGACATAGTTTCGTTGGTATCAGAGCCAGGTATCGATGAAATTACAGTTCCATCAAGAGATCCGTAGATTGAGTTACACCCTTGATATATGCTTTATTACATTTCATTTTCACTTTTTAATCCTCGTTGAATCATCATGAAATCCTTATTTGAATCTGATTTCTTTTCTTGATCATCTTTCAAAGGTATGGACTCCTCAGGTAACTCCTCATGTGCCGGTTCCCACGATCGTACCGAGAAAATCCTCAGCACACCGACGACCCTAGTCCAGGCTCAAAAGAGGAAGACCGATCTCTTGGCTGAGGGATTGAAGGCAGTACAGGAGACCGCAATTACCACTCTGGAGAGATCTACTGCTGTCCTCCCCGTCCCTGAGGGCGTCCTCATACCGACTACATAGGCTAGGGTTAGTACCGTTTTTGATTTTAGGAGGCTTCATCCAGCGGTTTTCACGGGATCAGCAAATCTACTCGAGGTCGAGCAATGGCTCATCAACGTGGAGAACCTTTTGACGGCCGCTGTCACGACCCGAAATGGCATGTGACTGGCACTTGAATCATTTGAAGTCTATAGGACCCCATCTAGTTCAAGTAAGCCAAAAAACCCAGAAATCTAAACCATTTAAATTAGATGTGAAGGAAAACTCAGTTTTTAAGCAAGTGTTTTATCAAAATAAGCCGTAGTAATCATTTTTAAAACATCAAGTCTTTTTCCAAAAATTTCAGCAGAGTTTCCTTTGTAAATACTGGCCCCAAACGGGTACAAACATGCATAATATAAAGGCATCCCCAAGCGGGAGCTAGCTCTTCGCCAATTGGCAGAAAAAACCACGCAATGCAATATAATATACAACGTCGAAGGGCGAGAATCAAAACTCAGAAAGAAAACCAATATCCTCAAGAAAACCATAATAATACAAGCGCGACTCTAAGGTCGAAAGAATTTACACTGGTCTTCTAAGTCTATAAATAATATAAGTCTGATTGATGGAGTTACTAGATACAACTGGAATATAAATAAGGTATAATGGTGATCACGGTACGAGTGAACCCACCTACCAAAGCAATCACCCGGAAGGAAGCAGTGTGCCATCAAAGCCGCCAAGGAAACCTGTACGGCAAAACCTGTAAGAAACTGGGGCACAATGGGGGTGAGTTACCAACCCGTGAGTAGAAAATATCACGGAGCAGAAATCGCATGTATGACTCAATCCTAGGTCATACGATAACATATATCCTCAATATATAAACCTGAACCATCTACACATAAGTGTAATATCAAGTGCTCGTGTCAGTGCCTCAAGTAGCAACACAATACATATATGATGTATAAATGCATTAAAATGAAAACAGAATACATCATGAAAGAGAAAACTGTTTTCTTTATTTAGTGAGATTTCTGTATATAAAAATCGAGGTATCATCAATGAAATCAACATAGAATCCGTGTCAAGTATCAACACAAAACATATATCCTAATATCCAATATCTCAGGCTCCGGCAATCCGGACTGGCCCATATCATATAATCTCAATACCTCAAGTCTCAATAGCTCGGGTTCCGGCAATCCGGACTGGACCCGGGCTCCGGCAATTCGGACTGGCCCAAATATCAATCTCACGACTATGTCGGTATCCTTCGGATATCCGCCGCGTCACAAATAACCGGTCGGTAGTGCTCCCCTGCCAGGCTCAACGCCATCATCTGTGACCATCTTGCCCCGGGGTACCGTACCGGGTCCACCATGCACCCAGAAACGGTTCCTCCTCCTCCTCCTCCTCGAATTGGATGTATGATATCGCTCAAAAGCCCAAAAAACTCATGGTGGACATACTTCACATCATATCATGAGAAAACCGCATTTTTTATTTTTAGAAATGATAATCAGTTTATATAATCCTTGCGGTTTCTCCAAATCCAGAAATCTCATGGAAAATCCAAATCCCAACTCTAAAGTAAATAGCAGTGAAATACCAGCATAAAGCTCTATAATATTTCATAACAATGAATATACATATGCATGCACGAAGCGTCTAAGTAAGAAATGCGATGTCAAACTAGCATATGAAAGCAATGTACTAATACTATATTACAACTACCAGCTAGCAATTTATACTTACGAAATAAAGGTTTCTAAGGTGTACGTGACATGAAAATTACCGATGATAATGTGTGTGAGCCGGCAAGCAAGTGTACGTAGAGCATACGCATCTTTGCTAATGGTGCTGGTGTCCTGACAGCATGGTTTCATAATCACTAAAGTACATATTAAACATGCAATGCGATGATAAGAACATGAATAAACGGAGTATGAATAATAAATGCGACAATAAAGAATATACATTTCTATATACGAGTCATACAGTTTTTTTTGTCTGAAATCGCACGAATCGTGGTGTTTAGAAAATAGGGGCTACAGTGTTTTTAAGAAAAGGTATATCCTTTGAAATATTCGTAGTATCCCTTGGCCTGTCTTTAAAATACTCACGATTCGTTAGTTTTGGAAATAAGTATGACTCTCGTCCAACTCTAACATCCACTAAATAAACTACAGGACAAACTAAGAGACTAACCAAAGGGTAAGGAAGTCCATCTAAGTCTTAGTCGATATATATATCTAGTAGTCGTGATCCCGTCTCAATAGCGTCACATACGATAAAATATATATAATACGACATCCTCGAGTCAAGAGTGCAGATCTATTATCATAATTATATCTCATACGGTAAATCCATCGTACGACATCCCAAAACCGGGGTACGGGTTGCCTATCACATATACCTCAATATCCGTATGGTATCATTATCATAATATCATGAACAGGGTACTGATCTAAGTCTAGTACATACCGATACCATCAACATATATCCGCGTGTGTGTGAAAACACATCACCTATCAATCCGCTAATATAATATGTCGTATCTCATAACATGACCCAAATCATATCACCGATCTCACGGCATCATGCCCAATCATATCGACTCATCTCCAAGTATCTTATACTATCCTCATCAGCCGTGTATATGTACACACACACACATATACATACTCACATACTTATATGTGTGTGTGTGTATATATATATATATATATCCCCATATACGCACAAGAAAATCAAATGTATGCGTGTGTGCGTGCGTGTGTCCCAATCTTTACTCCAGGGTTTCGCGACGGAGAAACTAAACTAAGTTACTATCTTCCAAATACGCTAACACTAACCCAAAGTCACCTAAAGCACTACTTGCTAAGTATGCACATCTCAATATAACACGTGTGTTTATATATATATATCATAACGCATCAAAAGCTACGAAATTGCGGGGGTGCTATATGCCATCCACCCGACTTCTCCCGTAGATATATATCTACTCACCTTGATCCCCGCTTGCCGGAGCCAGAGCCGATAACGACACGCTCTCCTCGCCGTCTCGAAGTCCACGTGAGGGTGCTTACACATATAACACATAGTATTGTAAACAGATAACGCACGAAAATCAAAACGGCGTACGAATCACACATAGGTTAAAACCTTTGGTCTACTTACACGAAAGAGCCAAATAACCCTCGACATCGACGTACAAACTTCAAGTGACCGAAACAAACACAAATACCCAAAATTCAAGTTACAGAATTCGCAAAACTGAAATCAGAAACGATGTAAAACAGCTCCAGATTTTACCCCAGGTGAAATTAGCCAATTTTGCATAGGTGGAGGTCTAATGTACAGATAAGGGATCCACAAAATAAGAACGGGGTCCAGGGGCCAAGTACTGGCCGCAAATTGAGGCCAGAAAGAAAATATTTGCGGCCATGGTTTGGGGTTAGGGGCTCGGGTCTTCAGGGTAGCTTCTAGGTTGCCTGCATGACTCTCTGTAATTGCTAAATATTTTTCAAGTCCCCCGGGTCATAGCAGATCTCTATAACACATCACCAAAGTCAACAAAATCTGATATCGGGGTTTCTAAGTTTGGGGTTTGGGGTTCTAGTCTCTGTTTTAGTTCAAAATTCTAACACTAAGGGGTTTAAGATCATTACTACACCTCAATTGCCCCACCTCAAGTCAAGAATTCCTCAAAGCTCTTCTAAGAATTTTCAAAGTTCACTAAACCTCACTAAAACACTTCTAAACATGTAAATATGCTAAAGGAAATGGGTTACTATACTAATGGTGAAGAAAATACCTCATTTGGCAACTCAAGAATTTTCTTGAGTTGCCCAAAGTGCTCAAAATCCAATTTTTCTTGATCTCCCTTGCTTGTAGTGAGCTTGTGCATGCTTTTAATGAAGGGGATGAAGTGTTTTGGTGTATTTTTGATGGTGTTGTGAGGGGTAGAGGTTGTGGAGGAGAGAAGGCAGCCAAGGATTGAGAGGGAGAAAGAATGATGAAGATGTTGAAGGGAAAAACAAATGAGAGCCAAGGTCAATGAACCCCTCACTTCTCTCTCATGCCCATACTTCTTTCTTTATTCCCTTTTCTTTTCTTTTTCCTTTTTCTTTTCTTCTCTTCTCATATAAAAAAAAAACAAAGCCATGCTACAATAAAAGAGAAAATCATGGTAGAATAAATGTAACAAATGCTAGCAAATATGATATGGTGTATGTCACATGCACAAAACACAATCAATGCATGATTCGTGAAGATTAATCACGTTTAGAAATAAACATGTATATAACTAATTATAAAAATTATAATTTGCCTAAATCACATAAATCTCTCCAAAAATCACCATTCTAATTTAATTTTCCAATATTTTCCAAACTATTGGTATATAATTGTACCACATCATTAAAATATTCATAATATTTATTATTTTAATTTTTTAAATTCCCAAAAATAATATTTTATTTTTCTAAAATGTTACAGTCTTCGCCCCTTAAATAAATTCGGTCTCCGAATTTAAATTTAAACCCCTGAAATACTAAAACATTTCAGTAAAATGATCAAGTCATCGGGGCTCCGAAATCATACATACATAAAACATATCATAGAGCAATGCATGCATAAGAAAAACGAGTATATAACTCAAAATCAAAACTCCGTCAAGCATCCCGCAATCATCGGAGTTATGGTGAAGACACCAATATCAAAGTCCAATATGAAAACCAACATGATATACACAAAAACTATAACATGTACATAGTACGCATCGTTGTAAACTCGTCAAAACATCTGAAAGAAATGCATGCCAAACTTTTTTCAAATCGCTGTGCTGTGCGCGCATCACGGCACAAGTAGCAGACGTTTATTGTAAGAAAATAACTAACTAACTAACTAACTAACTAACTAACTATATATATATATATATATATCTCCTCACGTCCTACAGTTTTGAAAATAATTTAGAAGGGTTTCCTTTGTAAATGTTTCGTGTCATCTCGGACACGTAGGTAAATACTGATGCTATCGCTCCTTTTTGGAAATCCCTTCGATAACTATCAATGCATGCAAAAATATATTCAGGTACTGTCCTCGGACTAGTCCTGCTCAGCTACTATATCAAATAGTAAATATCATAAAATATACTGCTCCAAAGAACAAATCCCAAAATGTGTATAAGAATACTACGTGCGTCTGGTGCGCACAGAAATCGACATCAATGAATGTGCCATACATGTGCACAGAACAAAACCTAAGTGCAACGGGTGTGCATGAAAACACCTGTCAAAGGCAACGGGTGTGCCTGACAGCAATATCAGGTGCATCTGATATGCACGAAGAATCCCGATTTAGTGCATCCGGTGTGCACCAAAATTGCATCAAGCGCGTCAGTATGCGCAATAATCCAAATCGAGTGCACAAGATGCACAAAAACTAATATCGAGTATCACAATCGAAATCGACGGTATACAACAAACCTCAATCCAAGTTAGGTATACCGTGGTATATAAAAACCTCACAACTACGTGCATCATCATGCACAAAATCGAATCAAAGTACTAGAAGTACATGAAAACTACACCGAAGGCACAAGTCAAATCACATACACACTATAGGCATGAAATCAAAATCAAACATCTCGAATGATATCAAATCGAAACCGAGTGCAACTGTGGTGCACGAAAACTCCATCATGCCAATAAATCGCCCAAAATACCGGAATCCAAAATTACGGACACGTGATATTCGAAACACCAAGTCGCAAATTGTAAACTCTATCGTCGATATGTCCTTCCTTCAAAAATCAAGAAGGTGTCGGTGCATCCAAAGCTAGCAGATCAAGATATCCACTTGCCTCTTGTTCATGGTCTGGCTCCTTGTATCCTTAGGCTCTCGTCTCTCACTGCGAATTGCCGGTCATATAGCTCCTCGGCTCAATGGTCCGATATGGAAATGATGACGGAACAGTTCCGCTCTAGTACATCCTCTAAAAATCTCTAGCCAACTATCACGGTCACTCATAACATGTCTCGTCGACGATGCCGAACTCTGGCCTACTGGGTGTGCGTAATACGACCGATCCTAGGTCCAAGTATTCTCATTTAGTATTCCAAAAGATTCTGTCAGGGTTTCTTCCAATTCTCATTTCTGCTGAATTGCCCAGAAGTTATCACCCTTTACTAAATCCATTTCTTGTTCCGGAACAGCTGCATACTCATCACGACTCCTTCTGGAAGATAAATCCACATTCAACGCTTCTGCATGCATATCGCATCTCTGATGTCAACGGAGTGGAACATCATCTCATCAAAATCTCGTATGAACCTCTTAGTCCACTTTTCTCTAATGTCGACTGATTCAGACTCGTCTCTTCATAGCTGTATGGACTGCGCTACAACAACTATACTCATACCTAGAGTCTTCCAAGTAATGTATTCTATCACATGATATCCGGACGACGTCAAACTTTTCGCGCAATTCGTCAAAGTCCCATAATTCCCCGAGAGCTCAACTCTTGAGTACAGTTTAATAATATCTAGTACATGCCACAGTACCTATGGACCAACTGTAGAAGGGAAAACCCAAGCCTCATTAATGGCACCGCGGAACTGCCGCAAACCCTAAGGTTCAAAAGCGTTCCCATGGTCATTATATCGAGTTAGGGTTTCATTCTTCTAGAGGGTCCACGGAATTACCTGCATGTTTTTCCGAATACCATAAACTTGGAAAAAATGGGCTTCTGACATTCGATCGTTTTCTATCGACTCTCAACGTACTTGCGTGAAGTCTTCTCTAACTGGAATCAATCGATCTGATGACCTCGCATCGGGGTATGCAAACGAACCACATGTCCTAGTCATCCATCCATGGTGACTAGCTATCTTCTATCATATCCCTAAATACAAGCCGTGCTGCAATAGTTTCAAACATTTAGGGCGGTATCTTGTCATTCGCAGCAAAAACTGGCTCATTCGTCCGCACGCTGAACAGTGCCTCAATTATCAAGAATAATGGTGCATTGACGGTCATCACATTCAAGCCGACCTCTAGCAGTGGCCTAATCCTCTGGTGCTGATCTGCACGTTCGAGAAATTTTAGTAAAAGTAATCCATCAAATGCTCATGGCGTGAGAAACACAATAAAATAACACATCTATGCAATCGTGTGTCATTGGAATTACGTCCTGGTCAGTCCTCGTCCAAGACGAGCTCATGCTGACCGCAATTCTAGCCGCAGCTCTCTTTGCCCATGCAATCATGGTAACAAAACCACCAACCGACATTGATGAGAATAGATCATAGGAATGAATGTAATACTGTGCAAGAAAATGTACATCCTAAGGCTTCTTAAGCGGAGTAGCGTATCGTAAGTATGCCGCGGAACATACACACGGTACGTCACTCTACTTAAGTCACTTACTCCATCAACCAAGGTCAACCTATGCGATGAAAGTTCGGGTCTAATACCCCCTCGACCAAGTCTAAGTTCCGTAAGGTCAAGCCTAGGTTCCGAATATATATACGCCGCATAGTCAAACATAAACTCGAACCAAGGTTAAACCTAGCGCTCTGATACCAACTTTATCACGACCCGAAATGGCATGTGACTGGCACTTGAATCATATAATGTCTATAGGACCCCATCTAATTCAAGTAAGCCAAAAATCCCCGAAATCTAAACCAATTAAATTAGAAGTGAAGGAAAATTCAGTTTTTAAGTAAGTGTTTTATCAAAATAAGCTGTAGTAATCATTTTTAAAACATCAAGTCTTTTTCCAAAAATTTCGGCAGGGTTTCCTTTGTAAATACTGGCCCCAAACAGGTACAAACATGCATAATATAAATGCATCCCCAAGCGGGAGCTATCTGTTAGGTCCACGTTATCCATCCCGGTACTTTCGGGGAGGCGGAATAGGTAAAAATCGAATTTTTCCTCGATAGGTAACATGGACCGTTCTTGAAGAATCTTTGCTAAACAAAACTAACAAAATAACTACAAGTTCTAACTACTATGTAGAATGGTTATACCTAGGTCTTGAACTCCTTCTCTTCTTGTTGTTCTCCTCCTTGCTTGCTCCTTGTGGTAGTTTGAACGGCTCCTCCTCCTCGTCTCCTCTTTGCCGAAGATAGATCCACTCGAGGGCCTCGAACTTGAGCTCCTACCTCAACCTAGAGGTAACTAAGATGTTTGGTTTGCTAAACCTAGTACCCTAGAATGAGTAGAGATATGTTATGGTGGGTTTGTCTCAAAAACTTATGATTTCCAACACATGGAACACTTAAGCTTTGAAAGAGGAAGAAGAAGAGCTTTTGCAAAGAGAGAGAAGAGATATGATAGAATGAGAGCTCTCTTTTTACAACCATGCTCATATGAGAGAATAATAGATTAATAATAATAATTAAAAATGAAAATGTGATGGTGAGTTGGAATGACCATTATCATTTCATAATAAATGCAATTTGCAAAGATCAAGAAGCATCTTTGATATGAAATGATTATGGTCAAAATGTCAACAAGGGTCAAAATGTCCACCAAGGTCAAATGGTCAACCTAACCATCACGCAATAATCCTTAATTATCATTATTAATCACATTTATCATTCTCTTTGGGGTTTGGAAAAAGTCAACGGTCAACAAGTCAACCAAAGTCAAATGGTCAATAACCCTAATGAGAATCCTCTGCCTCTGCTTCTATCAACTGTGCATACACACCCGCATCCGCGTACGACGAACACGAAAACAATGAGACAAAACCAATCCCAAAACAAATACTAGTTTCTGGCTTAAACCAAAGTCCACTAGTAATAACTGCCCGGTCACCAAAACGTGCACAAGTGCGCGAGTGTGAACGAACCCTGTCGCAAAACCATGCGACCTCTACTCTGTTTTGCCCAAAGGCGAGTAACCCTCTGTGTGGGACTCTAAAGACTCGACACTACGCTGGCAGTGGGGTTAACCACAGACCGCAAGCGGCACTAGCTGTACGTAACGGTCCCCAGGTAGATGCCGATGAGAAGACTGACGAGATGAACCCATCTGAACTCCTACTGAGCCTGTATGTGACAATCTCCGTACAGTCCGGTCTGTTCATCTGAGAATATCGCATGGCGAGCCTAGAGGGGTGGTAAACGTCAGGCCCCTAATAGGAGTACAAGTCGTGCCGGAGTGTAGCCCAGAACACCCTAAGATATCACTGGAAACCTACCAGTATATCTCGCTAGCCCTGGCCAGGGACTTTGTGTAATGGCTCTCCTAGACACAGCGCGATATCAACTCCCAATACCGGGAGAGATGAATCCTGTCTAATCGTCACTGCCTCCAAGTGCTTCGGGACTGCACCAAACTACTACCTGTTTGCACGACTCAGTAGAGCCGTGGTAGGGTAGTAATCAAAGAACAGTGGGAACACGCTCGAGGTGAAGTGACAGTGTCAAGTCAGCGGACTAAGCAGTACTCATGTCACCTGGGAATATACCAACCAACAGTTCCCAACGAGTCCTGTCCAGTGTACTCGTAACCTAACGAGCTCCTGCATACTATCTCCAGTATGACGTACTGATGGCCGTGGGACAGACCATCTCCCCTGCTGGAAAGAGAAGCGTATGCACCAGTCTACTTTGGAGTATCGATGCCCTGTCTCGATAATCCTACGACTAGGGACCAGAATAAGGATATGCTTATAGACTACCCAGCCCCCACTAGTGTGATCGCCATCACAACGCCGGTAGTCAAGCAAAGATCCTAAGGGCTCCGTCAATATGTTTTAGCGATATGTTAAAAGAAACATACACACATATTAAGATAGAAACAAACCAAGTAGCATACTACTATATCGAGCAAGACTGTCATAAAACCGTATATATATCCCAAGTTTCCAAAATGTATTATACAAACTAGGACTATACAATAATGGCCTCTAGGGCATACATATCTAACAATCTTCCACTTGCACTAAAGGCCAGCAATTGGTGTACCGCATACCCAACGTCTGCACTAGGGCCAGCTGCTGGCGTACCGCATACCCAATAGCTCAAAAAGTCGCTCGAACTGTGTTTGAGGGAGGGCTTTTGTGAATGGATCCGCCGTGTTGTTTTTTGTGTCCACTCTCCATACCTCGATCTCCTGGCGATCAATGATCTCCCTGATCAGGTGATACCGCCTTAAGATGTGTCTGGATTTCTGATGGGACCTTGGTTCCTTTGCTAAAGCTATAGCCCCATTGTTATCGCAATACAAAGGTATCGGGTCAACAATGGACGGAACCACCTGAAGTTCACTAATGAACTTCTTCATCCAGATCGCCTCTTTTGCGGCATCGCTTGCAGCAATGTATTCAGCCTCCATCGTCGAGTCTGCGACGGTATCCTATTTGGAACTCCTCTAACATACCGCCCTCCTTTGAGGGTAAACACAAAACCCGAGACATAATTACTGTCATCTTTGTCACTTTGGAAGCTTGAATCGGTAAAGGACTCGACCCTGAGGTCTCCATTACCGTAAACCAGGAACATCTCCTTAGTCCTTCTCAGGTACTTGAGAATGTTCTTCACTGCCGTCCAGTGGTCCTCACCTGGGTCTGACTGATACCGGCTCACCACGCTCAGCGCGTAAGCTACATCTGGTCTTGTACATAGCATCGCATACATTTTAGATCCTACCGCCGAAGCGTAGGGTATAGTGCTCATGCGAACCCTCTCTTCGTCAGTCTTAGGAGACATCTTCTTGGAGAGGGTAATTCCGTGCAATGCGGGTATGTTACCACGCTTGGAATCCTCCATACTAAATCTCTTTAGTACGGTCTCTATGTACCTGGACTGCGAAAGTCCCAGTAGTCTCTTGGATCTATCTCTGTAGATCTTGATCCCCAGAATGTACGAGGCATCACCCAGGTCCTTCATGGATTACCGTTGTGACAAAAATAGCTTGACCGATTGTAGCATAGGAATGTCATTTCCTATCAAAAGAATGTCGTCCACGTACAAGACTAGGAACACGACAGTTCGTCCTACAATCTTCTTATAGACACAAGATTCATCTTCGTTCTTGATGAAATCAAATTCCTTGATTGCCTCATCAAAACAGATGTTCCAGCTCCGCGATGCCTGCTTTAATCCATAAATAGATTTAAGCAACTTGCACACCTTCCCGCTGCTCCCACTGTCTACGAAACCTTCTGGCTGATCCATGTAAACCCACTCTTCCAAACAACCGTTTAGAAAAGCCGTTTTAACGTCCATCTGCCAGATTTCATAGTCATGGAAGGCAGCAATGGCAAGTAGGATCCGAATGGATTTGAGCATAGCCACCGGAGAAAAAGTTTCGTCATAGTCCACACCAGGTCTTTGACGAAAACCTTTTACAACAAGTCTAGCCTTATAGGTTTCCACCTGCCCATCTATACCAAGTTTCCTTTTGTAGATCCATTTGCATCTAACGGGTTTTACCCCAGGTGGAGCAATATCCAAGGTCTACACTTTATTGGTGTACATCGACTCCATTTCGGATTGCATTGCTTCCAGCCACTTATCAGAGTCCCTACTGATAATGGCCTGCCTGAAACTGGTAGGGTCATCTTCTTCCAAAATGCAATCCTCTCGATCCCCATCTAAGAGAAAACCGTAGTATCTCTTGGGCGGATGAGAAATCCTACCAGATCTGCGGAGTGGCTGAGGTTCGTCTGGGGTTATTGAATCCAGTGGTTCCTCTAAATTTTCAGTTACATTTTGTGGTCGCTGAATTTCTTCCAGTTCTACCAAACTCCCACTAGTTTCTTTTACAAGAAACTCCCTTTCTAAAAAGGTGGCATGGCGAGATACAAACACCTTCTGTTCCTCAGTGTGGTAGAACAGATATCCTAGTGAGTCTTTAGGATATCCCACAAATTTACACAGAACTGACCGTGCCTCTAGCTTGTCCGGTTTCTGTGTCTTCACATAGGCCGGACAACCCCATATCTTAAATCGCTTAAGATACGGATTTCTTCCACTCCATATTTCATATGGAGTCTTAGGCACAGATTTGGATGGAACGTAATTCAGTAGGTATGCCGCTGTCTGAAGCGCATGTCCCCAAAATGAAAGAGACAACTCGGCACTACTCATCATGGAGCGAACCATATCCAATAGGGTACGATTCCTCCGTTCCGATACACCGTTGTGCTGTGGTGTATAAGGAGGAGTAAGCTGAGAGAGAATACCATTCTCTTTTAAGTAATCTAGGAATTCCGTGCTTAAGTACTCCCCTCCTCTATCAGACCGGAGGATCTTGATACTTTTGCCAGTTTGATTCTCTACTTCGTTTCTGAATTCCTTGAATTTCTCAAAAGCTTCAGATTTGTGTTTCATAAGATACACATATCCGAATCTAGAGAGATCATCAGTGAATGTGATGAAGTATGAGAACCCACCCCTTGCATGTATAGACATCGGACTACATACATCACTGTGTATGAGTCCCAAGAGCTCTATTGCTCTTTTTCCATGTCCGGTGAACGGAGATTTGGTCATCTTCCCTTTGAGACAAGACTGACAAGTTTCATAAGATGAAAACTTGAACGTATTCAAGAGTCCATCTTTATGCAACTTACTTAGTCTTTTCTCTCCGATATGACCAAGTCTACAATGCCACAAGTAGGATTCATTCGTATCTGAATTCTTCCTCTTGCGTGTGTTTTGTACATTGAGAACTATATTCTGATTAGGAACGTAGATACCATTATACAGTGTACCTTCTGTAACCAGTACCTTATGAAGGTAAATGTTCATGATGTTTCTATCAAGAACAAAGTTATATCCTTCTTTATCGAGTAAAGAAACTGATATGATGTTGCAAACCATGGAAGGTATATAGTAGCAATCGTTCAAAATCATAGTATTGCCATTTGGCAACACTAGGTGATATTCACCGACGGCTGCAGCATTAACTTATGCTCCGTTCGCTACTCTGAGCGACATATCACCAGGTACAACTTTCCTACTTTTTCTCAGTCCCTGCAATAAATTACAGATATGAGATCCTAATCCGGTATCAAGTACCCAGGAGGTAGGGCTGACCGTAAAGCAGTTCTCAATTACAAGAACACCTGAAGTAGATGCAAAACCATGCTTTTTCTTCAACTGGGTATCCTTGAAATCCATATAATCCTCTTTCCCTTGCTCATACTTATGACTGTTGTCACAAGTTAGAGCCGAACCAACGTTCCCCAGCCCCGAATAAGAATTCGGATCGGTCAAGTGATACATTTTATTATCTTGATTAGGGCGTGTAATGGTTGCTACCTGGAGAGAGAGAAAAGAAACACTCAGCGTGCGCTCTTGCAAGATTAGATTGGTTTATTAATTTATCTAACCAGGATGGCTCCCACTATTTCCTCAAATTCTTCTCAAAACCTTTTAAAAGAAGAACTAGTCAGGATTAATCGCACGTCACAATACTTGCTTAACCTTTCAGCCAGGCTAGTGTTGGTACTTTGAGGGAGGTTTTCCAATGCTTTCGCGAAGTTCCTTAATTAAGTAACCTCTTTTCCCTGGAGGCGTAGCCCCGCTAACACCGTTCTAGACACCTACTTGGTTTATAGCATTGATTTTTAAGTGAAATAATCTCCCGAGAGTAATCCAACTCATCAGTGGGATCGGGATCCAACTATCATTGTATGATGACCTAGATGGAATCCACTCTAGTCACCATACTCCAGAAGGTATGCTAAATCTGCAAGTTTCAGTTTCTTTAGAAACTCCCGATGTGGATTTTTTCCCCTAGGACCCAAGTGACCTTGACGGAGTCAACAAATCAAAGAGTCCTAGTCAAGTTCAACCCGTCATTATCTGGATTGCATTAAACCCACCCGCATAACCCTTGACGGAGCCAACAAGGTTATACGACTGTCCTAACCAATCCTATATACTGCTACAAACAAGCAGCACTCAGTTACCGTACACTACGCCTTGACGGAGTCAACAAACGCAGCACGAATACTAAGTGTTACCTGTAAGAAATGACGGAGGGCTACGGCTGGGTTTTTGGTGAAAACCCGTTAACGTAATGAACTTGATATCGTTGAAGGAACCTGATAATCTTTTTTGAAAATATAGTTGCGAAAACTTTTGCTAAAGAGGTCACTCCCTGTGAAGGGATCTCGGCTCCTTCCTCGTCGAATGAGGTGCAGGATATTCTAAGCTGAATACCTCGATGCAAAGCAAGAATGATCGACTATAGTGAAGTTATTATCCTGATGCAAACTTTTGTCCAAGGGGTCACTCCCGATAAAGGGATCTCGGCCCTTGCCTCGTCGAATGAGGTGCTGGGCATTCATAACCGAATACCTTTGTGCAAAACAAAAGAGAACGTCCTTGCAATAACAGCTTTTTTAAAAATTGTTCCAACAACGTCTTTTAGGTTTTTTTCTTGCATTAATTTAATGCGTCCCATCAATTAATCCTACCATTGCAAAAAATAACGAAAATATGACGTACGCTTATGCCATCCGCATTTGTCACGGGGCCCCGTCATCACCCGTTAGGTTACTTAACTAACGACAGAGCGGGGGCTGGACTAGCGCGGATGCAAAACATAAGCAACGCCTAAATAGATATCATATATAGATATATACACATTCGTCAGATGCAATGATAGCCATTCCAGATCACAGATGAACACTTTGGATATACTAGGAATCTGCATTTCGTTTGAGCCTGCAACGAAAGACGGATTACACGGTCGTGATGAATAGCCAAATACCCCACCCTAGACCCCTACGGGTGCGGAAAACTACCCGCCAAATACCCGAAGTGAAGCAACCTCCCTCAACAACGTGAGTAGGCCACTCGGCACATCGAGGTACCCGGTAGTTTGTGCACCCCTCCTTGGGTTTATCCTAAGAGCAAAAACAGTAAAAAGAAATTATACAATGGCGGCTACAACCTCATCCCGGATGTGCGGCCATACAAATAATATTACATCAATTTACATATTACATGAATTGAAAGATAAAGAAAAACCCTCATCTCACAACCCCCCGGCTATTCATCCGCGACGATCCAACGAATTCATATACAAAATCCATCAATATTACAGATCACAGATATGTATAACCCCCACTAATCGACGTATAGCGATTAGCAGACGTTCAATACATATATCACATCACAGATATAACCATTTAGCCAAAGTTTGTAGAACTCTGATCAAAATACGAATTTGTAACTACCCCCAAAAATAACATTTTTCTCTGGACAACCTGGGCAGAAAAAAATATCTCAAAATCCCAAAACACAAAACTAAGAATTCTGCAACAAATTTGAGCCGCGGCCGAGTCAACTCGGCCGCGGATCTGTGGCGGAACGCATGGTTCCTCCGCGGTTCCGCGGCGAGTTGGCCGAGTCATGGCCTCAAATTTCTTGGTTATTCCTATAAAACCCTGCTTGTATTTTTCAGACATGTTAAATAATTTTTAGAGCAGGTTTTAAAAACGGCAGAAAGCATGGGTTTCGGACATCGTTTTGGGATTTTTGCCGGATCGAAGTTCTAAAAACCTTGCTAACTTTTAGTTGTTGTTTAGTTTGGCTCTGATACCACTGTTAGGTCCACGTTACCCACCCCGCTACTTTCGGGGAGGTGGAATAGGTAAAAATCGAATTTTTCCTCGATAGGTAACATGGACCGTTCTTGAAGAATCTTTGCTAAATAAAACTACCAAAAAAACTACAAGTTCTAACTACTATGTAGAATGGTTATACCTAGGTCTTGAACTCCTTCTCTTCTTGTTGTTCTCCTCCTTGCTTGCTCCTTGTGGTAGTTTGAACGGCTCCTCCTCCTCGTCTCCTCTTTACCGAAGATAGATCCACCCGAAGGCCTCGAACTTGAGTTTCTACCTCAACATAGAGGTAACTAAGGTGTTTGGTTTGCTAAACCTAGTACCCTAGAATGAGTAGAGATATGTTATGGTGGCTTTGTCTCAAAAACTTATGATTTCCAACACATGGAACACTTAAGCTTTGAGAGAGGAAGAAGAAGAGCTTTTGCAAAGAGAGAGAAGAGATATGACAGAATGAGAGCTCTCTTTTTACAACCATGCTCATATGAGAGAATAATAGATTAATAATAATAATTAAAAAGGAAAATGTGATGGTGAGTATGGAATAACCATTATCATTTTAATAAATGCAATTTGCAAAGATCAAGAAGCATCTTTGATATGAAATGATTATGGTCAAAATGTCAACAAGGGTCAAAATGTCCACCATGGTCAAATGGTCAACCTAACCATCACGCAATAATCCTTAATTATCATTATTAATCATATTTATCATTCTCATTAGGGTTTGGAAAAAGTCAACGGTCAACAAGTCAACCAAAGTCAAATGGTCAATAACCTTAATGAGAATCCTTTGCCTCTGCCTCTATCAACTGTGCATACACACCCGCATCCGCGTTTCGAGGAACACGAATACAATGAGACAAAACCAATCCCAAAACAAATACTAGTTTCTGGCTTAAACCAAAGCCCACTAGTAATAACTGCTCGGTCACCAAAACGTGCACAAGTGCGCGAGTGTGAACGACCCTGTCGCAAAACCATGCGACCTCTAATCTGTTTTGCCCAAAGGCGAGTAACCCTCTGTGTGGGACTCTAAAGACTCGACACTACGCTGGCAGTGGGGTTAACCACAGACCGCAAGCGGCACTAGCTGTACGTAACGGTCCCCAGGTAGATGCCTATGAGAAGACTGACGAGGTGAACCCATCCGAACTCCTACTGAGCGGTGACAATCTCCGTACAGTTCGGTCTGTTCGTCTGAGAATATCGCATGGCGGGCCTAAGGGGGTGGTAAACGTCAGTCCCTTAATAGCGATACAAGTCGTGCCGGAGTGTAGCCCAGAACACCCTGAGATATCACTGGAAACGTACCAGTATATCTCGCTAGCCCTGGCCAGGGACTTTGTGTAATGGCTCTCCTAGACACAGCACGATATCAACTCCCAATACAAGGAGAGACGAATCCTGTCTAACCGTCACTGCCTCCAAGTGCTTCGGGACTGCACCCAACTACTACCTGTTTGCACGACTCAGTAGAGCCGTGGTAGGGTAGTAATCAAAGAACAGTGGGAACACGCTCGAGGCGAAGTGACAGTGTCAAGTCAGCGGACTAAGCTGTACTCATGTCACCTAGGAACTGTTAACTGACGATAGGTATAATACCAACCAACAGTTCCCGACGAGTCCTGTCCAGTGTACTCCTAACCTAACGAGCACCTGCATACTATGTCCAGTATGACGTACTGATGGCTGTAGGACAGACCATCTCCCCTGCTGGGAAGAGAAGCATATGCACCAGTCTACTCTGGAGTATCGATGCCCTGTCTCGATAATCCTACGACTAGGGACCAGAATAAGGATGTGCTTATAGACTACCCAGCCCCCACTAGTGTGATCGCCATCACAACGCCGGTAGTCAAGCAAAGATCCTAAGGGCTCCATCAATATGTTTTAGCGATATGTTAAAAGAAACATATACACATATTAAGATAGAAACAAACCAAGTAGCATACTATTATATCGAGCAAGACTGTCGTAAAACCGCATATATATCCCAAGCTTCCAAAATGTATTATACAAACTAGTACTCTACAATAATGGCCTTTAGGGCATACATATCTAACACTAGCTCTTCGCCAATTGGCGGACAAAATCACACAATGCAATATAATATACAACGCCGAAGGACGAGGATCAAAACTCAGAAAGAAAACCAATATCCTCAAGAAAACCATAATAATACAAGCGTGACTCTACGGTCAAAAGAATATACACTGGTCTTCCAAGTCTATAAATAATACAAGCCTGCTTGATGAAGTTACTAGATACAACTGGAATATAAATAAGGTACAATGATGATCACGATACGAGTGAACCCACCTACCAAAGCAATCACCCGGAAGGAAGCAGTATGCCAACAAAGCCGCCAAGGAAACCTGTATGACAAAACCTGCAAGAAACTATAGCACAACGGGGGAGAGTTGCCAACTCATGAGTAGAAAACATCACAGAGCAGAAATCGTATGTATGACTCAATCCTAGGTCATACGATAACAAATATCCTCAATATATAAACCTGAACCATCTACACATAAGTGTAATATCAAGTGCTCGTGTCAGTGCCTCAGGTAGCAACACAATACATATATGATGTATGCATGTATTAAAATGAAAACAGAATACATCATGAAAGAGAAAAACTGTTTTCTTTATTTAATGAGATTTCTGTATATAAAAATCGAGGTATCATCAATGAAATTAACATAGAATCCGTGACAAGTATCGACACAAAACATATATCCTAATATCCAATATCTCGGGCTCCAGCAATCCGAACTGGCGCATATCATATAATCTCAATACCTCAAGTCTCAATATCTCGGGCTCCGGCAATCCAGACTGGCCCCGGGCTCCGGCAATCCGGACTGGCCCAAATATCAATCTCACGACTACGTCGGTATCATCTGGATATCCGCCGTTCACAAATAACCGGTCGGTAGTGCTCCCCTGCCAGGCTCAACGCCATCATCTGCTACCATCTTGCCCCAGGGTACCGCACCGGGTCCACCATGCACCTACAGACGGTTCCTCCTCCTCCTCGAATTGGGTGTATGATATCGCTCAAGAGCCGAGAAAACTCATGGTGGACATACCTCACATCATATCATGAGAAAACCGCATTTTCTATTTTTAGAAATGATAATCAGTTTATAAATTCCTTGCGGTTTCTCCAAATCCAGAAATCTCATAGAAAATCCAAATCCCAACTCCAAAATAAATAGCAGTGAAATACCGGCGTAAAACTCCATAATATTTCATAACAATGAATATACATATGCATGCACAAAGTATCTAAGTAAGAAATATGATGTCGAACTAGCATATGAAAGCAATGTACTAGTACTATATTACAACTACCAGCTAGCAATTTATACTTACAAAATAAAAGTTTCTAAGGCGTACGTAACATGAAAATTACCGATGATGATGTGTGTGAGCCGGCAAGCAAGTGTACGTGGAGCATACGCATCATTGGTAATGGTGTTGGTGTCCTGACAGCAGGGTTTCATAATAACTAAAGTACACATTAAACATGCAATGCGATGATAAGAACATGAATAACCGAAGTATGAATAGTAAACGCAACAGTAAAGAATATACATTTCTATATACGAGTCATACAGTTTTTGTTGTCTGAAATCGCACGAATCGTGGTATTTAGAAAATAGGGGCTACGGTGTTTTTAAGAAAATGTACGTCCTTTGAAATATCCGTAGTATCCCTTGTCCTGTTTTTAAAATACTCACGATTCGTTAGTTTTGGAAATAAGTATGACTCACGCCAAACTCTAACATCCACTAAGTAAACTACAGGACAAGCTAAGAGACTAACCAAAGGGTAAGGAAGTCCACCTAAGTCTGAGTCGATATATATATCTAGTAGTCGGTGATCCCACCTCAATAGCGTCACATACGATAAAATATATATAATATGACATCCTCGAGTCAAGAGTGCGGATCTATTATCATAATTATATCTCGTACGGTAAATCCATCGTACGGCATCCCAAAATCGGGATACAGGTCGCCTATCACATATACCTCAATATTCATATGGTATCATTATCATAATATCATGAACACGGTACTGATCTAAGTCTAGTACATACCGATACCATCAACATATATCTGCGTGTGTGTGAAAACACATCGCCCATCAATCCGCTAATATAATATGTCGTATCTCATAACACGATCCAAATCATATCACCGATCTCACGGCATCATGCCCAATCACATCGACTCATCTCCAAATATCATATACTATCCTCATCAGCCGTGTATATGTACACACACACACACACATATATACATACTCACATATTTATGTGTGTGTGTGTGTGTATCCCCATATACGCACAAGAAAATCAAATGTATGCGTGTGTGTGTGCTTGTGTGGCAATTCTTACTCTAGGGTTTCGCGACTAAGAAACTAAACTAAGTTACTATCTTCCGAATACGCTAACACTAACCCAAAGTCATCTAAAGCATTACTTGCTAAGTATGCACATCTCAATATAACACGTATATATATATATATATATATATATATATATATATATATATATATATATATCATAACGCATCAAAAGCTACGAAATTGCGGGAGTGCTATACGCCATCCACCCGACTTCCCCCGTAGATATATATCTACTCACCTTGATCTTCACTTGCAGGAGCCGATGAAGACACACTCTCTTCATCGTCTCGAAGTCCACGTGAGGGTGCCTACACATATAACACATAGTATTGTAAACAGAAATCACGCACGAAAATCAAAACGGCGCATGAATCACACATAGGTTAAAACTTATGGTCTACTTACGCGAAAGAGCCAAATAACCCTCGATATCGACGTACAAACGTCGAGTGATCGAGACAAACACAAATACCCAAAATTCAAGTTACAGAATTCGCAAAACCGAAATCAGAAACGATGTAAAACAGCTCCAGATTTTACCCCAGGTGAAATTAGCCAATTTTGCATATGTGGAGGGTCTAATTTACAGATAAGGGAGCCACAAAACAAGAACGAGGTCCAGAGGCCAAGTACTGGCCGCAAATTGCGGCCAGAAAGGAAATATTTGCGGCCAGGGTTTGGGGTTAAGGTCTCGGGTCTTCAGGGTAGCTTCTAGGTTGCCTGCATGACTCTCTGTAATCGTTAAATATTTTTCAGGTCCCCCGAGTCATAGTAGATCTCTATAACACATCACCAAGTCAATAAAATCCGATATCGGGGTTTCTAAGTTTGGGGTTTGGGGTTCTAGTCTCTGTTTGAGTTCAAAATTCTAACACTAAGGGGTTTAAGATCACTACTACACCTCAATTGCCCCACCTCAATTCAAGAATTCCTCAAACCTCTTCTAGGAATTTTCAAAGTTCACTAAACCTCACTAACACACTTCTAAACATGTAAATATGCTAAAGTAAATGGATTACTAAACTAATGGTGAAGAAAATACCTCATTTGGCAACTCAAGAATTTTCTTGAGTTGCCCTAAGTGCTCAAAATCCAATTTTTCTTGATCTCCCATGCTTGTAGTGAGCTTGTGCATGCTTTTAATGAAGGGGATGAAGTGTTTTGGTGTATTTTTGATGGTGTTGTGAGGGGTAGAGGCGGTGGAGGAGAGAGGGCAGCCAAGGGTTGAGAGGGAGAGAGAATGATGAAGATGATGAAGGGAAAACAAATGGGAGCCAAGGTCAATGAACCCCTCACCTCTCTCTCTCTCTCTCTTCTCTCTCATGCCCATATATCTTCCTTTATTCCTTTTTCTTCTCTTTTTCCATTTTCTTTTCTTCTCTTCTCATATAAAAAAAAAGCCATGCTACAATAAAAGAGAAAGTCATGGTAGAATAAATGTAACAAATGCTAGCAAATATGATATGGTGCATGTCACATGCATAAAACACAATCAATGCATGATTAGTGAAGATTAATCACGTTTAGAAATAAACTTGTATATAACTAATTATAAAAATTTATAATTTGCCTAAATCACATAAATCTCTCCAAAAATTACCATTCAAATTTAATTTTCCAATATTTTCCAAACTATCGGTATATAATTGTACCACATGATTAAAATATTCAAAATATTTATTATTTTAATTTTTTAAATTCCCAAAAATAATATTTTATTTTTCTGAAATGTTACAGCAGCTCGAGTCCCTGATGCTGACAGAGTGAGCATGGTGAAGATTCAGCTGGTGGACGAGGCTCGCACGTGGTGGTCCGTAGAGGAAAGCCGGCTAGAGAAACCTATCGGATGGGACACGTTCTCCGCGTGCTTTCTAGATCACTATTTTCCGGCCACTGTCAAGGCCGAGATGGAGGAGAAATTCATCATATTGAAGCAAAATGGATGCTCAGTAGATGTCTACGCCGTAGAGTTTAACCGGCTGAGTCGCTTCGCACCGTACATGGTAGTTACCAATGCCACCAGGGCTAGATGGTTTCAGCAGGGGCTCGATATTGAACTGCAGACCTTCGCTCAGGTGTTGAACGCTGCTCGAATACAGGAAAGATTAGCGGAGAAGGTCAAGGGCCAACGATCGATGGACAGGAGATCCCATGCAGTTCCATCACGAACTACCATTTTCCCTTGTAGAGCGATCCCAGTTCACAGACCGGGTGTTACGTAGATGAAGCGTACTTTCTTACCTGAGCAATCACGGCGGAGGGCACTGATTTGCGACTATTGCCAGAGGCCAGGGCACATGCAGAGAGATTTTCGCAGAGCCAAGGGGCAATGTCTGATTTGCGGATCCAGCATGCACAGGGTCAGTGGGTGTCCCCAGAGATCCGAGCTATAGGGAGGGTTCCTGCAACTACAGCCGTCGTACGACACTTCATCTCAGAAGGGTACACCTCTGGTATCCCAGTAATGATTATTCGATCAGTGGCAGACTGATATGAGTCGGAGTCAGGGGCGGGCTTTCGCCCTGACCACCGCGTATGCAGAGGCTTCTAGAGAAGTGGTCGCAGGTACTCTCCTTGTTTATTCTGTACCAGCTAGAGTTCTTTTTTATTTGGGTGCTACACATTACTTTATTTCTGCACCGTTTGTTGACACGCACTCTATATCTCACGAGTCGTTGACCAAGGGTTGGGAGATACATACGGGTAACGGAATTATTGTGTCCAGCCAAGAGTGTAGATTATGCCCTATGGTGGTTTGTGCCAGAGAATTTTATGCAAACTTCCTTTTGATTAGGATTGGTAGCTACGACGCCATTTTGGAGATGGATTGGTTGAGCATGTTCCATGCTATCATTAACTTCCGGGCTAAGAGTGTGACATTTCGCATTCCTAATCATCCGGAGTTCGTGTTTGTGGGCGGTGGCGAGTCTTTGGAACCAGCTAAGTTCCGAGCGAAGCCGAAGACCTTGATCGCTATAGAGATAGACGAGAAGCCAGCACCGGAGGTAGTTTGAGAGTTTCTTAATGTGTTCACCGAAGATCTACCTGGTCTACTCCCGCTTTACGTATTGGGCTTCTCGATCGACCTAATTCCAGGGACGGCGCCAGTCTCCATGGCTCCCTACAGGATGGCGCCAGTTGGGTTGGCAGAATTAAAGAAGCAGATAGAAGATCCTCTGGACATGGGATATATCCGTCCAAGTGCTTCCCCGTAGGGTGCTCCTGTGTTACTGGTTAAAAATAAGGACGGTTCCTTGTGCAGGTACATTGACTACCGTAAGTTCCCATTACCCGCATCAACGATTTGTTTGACCAGCTGGATGGTGCTCGGGTATTTTCTAAACTAGATCATCGGTCAGGATATCACCAAATCAGGTTTAAAGCAGAGGATGTATGCAAGATGTTCTTCTGAATCCGATATGGCTACTATGAGTTTCTTGTGATGTCGTTCGGTGTTACCAATGCACCCGCCATATTTATGGACTTGATGAACAGGGTTTTCTCCAAGTACTTGGATCAGTTTGTCGTTGTATTCATCAATGACATTCTAGTCTACTCCAGGAGTTGAGAAGAGTATGCCGAGCATCTACGAATTGTTTTGCAGGTTCTACGGGAGGAGAAGCTCTATGCGAAGCTAAGCAAGTGTGGTTTTTGGCTTGACCAGGTACAATTTCTGGGGCATGTCGTTTCGAGTGACGGCATTTTAGTGGATCCGACGAAAATTGAATCTATCAAAGACCGGTCGAAACCAAAAATAGTTGCTAAGATAAGAAGATTCCTGGGATTGGCTGGGTATTATCGGCGGTTTGTCCAAGATTTCGCCAGAATAGCAGAACCCTTGACGAAATTTACACAGAAAGAGATGCCTTATATTTGGTCGGAGGAGTGCACCCAGGCGTTCGAGCTATTGAAACTGAAGTTGACCACGGCCCTAATCCTGACTGTGCCAGATAGTTCTGGTGGCTTGGTTGTTCATAATGATGCATCAGGAAAATTTTTAGGTTGTGTTTTAATGCAGCACAGTCGAGTGGTGGCTTACGCCTCTCGTCAGCTGAAAACTCACGAGAAGAACTACCCCATGCATGACCTGGAATTATCAGCCGTTGTGTTCGCTTTAAAGATATGGAGGCATTACTTGCAAGGCAAAAGACTGGAAGTGTACACGGATCACAAAAGTTTGAAATACATGTTCACTCAGACGGAGCTGAATATGAGACAACGCAGGTGGTTGGAATTGATGGCAGACTACGATATTGATCTGCAGTATCATCCGGGGAAGGTGAACGTTGTTCCTAATGCTTTTAGTCGCAGGCCGTCAGCCACATTGCTGACTTGTCAGAAGGTGATTCTCGATGACCTTCAGAGATTTGAGTTGGAGGTAGTTACACCGGGCATGCCCGAATATCTTTGGTAGTTACAAGTTCAATCATCGCTTATAGATCGCATTAAAGCGACACAGGCCGGAAACTCTCAGTTGCAGAAGTTTAGAGGGTTAGTTGAGGATGGTTTGGGGACGGATTTGCAAATTCACGAAGATGGTTCCCTGAAATTTAGCAGTCGGCTGTGTGTTCCAAAGGGGGGTATTCAAGATGAAGTTCTAGCTGAGGCACACAGTTCCGCTTACTCGGTGCACCCAGGAGGCACCAAGATATACAGAGATCTGAGTCAGCACTTCTGATGGAATGGAACGAGGGTGATTGCTCGCTTTGTCTCCAAGTGTCTGGTATGCCAACAGGTGAAAGCCGAGCATCAGAGAATAGCTGTGTTGTTGCAACCGCTTCCAGTGCCAGAGTGGAAATGGGAGCACATCACCATGGATTTTGTAATGGCACTACCTCGAAGTCTAAGAGGCGACAGTGTTTTTTGGGTTATTATTGATCATCTCATGAAGGCAGTACATTTCATATCTTTCTGAGTCGGACAATTGAAGGAGTCGCTTGTGGAGAAATATATGCAAAAGATTGTGAGACTGCATGGAGTGCCCGTTTGTATCATGTCTGATCGATACACCAGATTCATTTCCCATTTCTGGAAGAGTCTGCAAGAGAGTTTAGGCATTCGTCTCAAGTTCAGCACGGCCTATCATCCGCAGAAGGACGGGAAATCCCAGCGTACTATCCAGACGCTTGAGGATATGCTGAGGGCATGCATGCTTGATTTTCAGGGCTCTTGGGAAGATCACCTCCATCTGGTAGAGTTTTCATGTAACAATAGCTACTAAGCTAGCACCATTCGAGGCTCTGTATGGACGGAAGTGTCGATCTCCTCTTTGTTGGTATGACGTGCGTGAATGAAGGTTGCTGGGCCCTGAGCTTATAATATAGACAGTGAGCAAGGTTCAGACGATCAGGCAATGTATCAAGGCTGCTCAGGACCGACAAAAGAGTTGGGCAGATGCTGGCAGAAGGTCGTTGGAGTTTGGTATCGGTGACCACGTATTTTTGAAGATATGACCTACTCGGAGAGTGATCAGGATTGGTAGTCGAGGGAAACTCAGTCCCCGATTCATCGGACCTTTTGAGGTGCTAGAGCGAGTATGAGAGGAGGCTTATCGACTTGCCTTGCCTCTATCGCTAGGTGGTTTGCACAATACTTTCCATGTTTCTCAATTGAGGCGCTATGTTCGGGATGACAGCCATATCTTGGACCATTCAGAGTTAACGTTGGGCACCGATCTGTCTTACGAGGAGCAGCCTACCACCATTCTCGATCGTCGGGAAAAAGTGCTTAAGAACAAAGTCATTCCCTTGGTTCGAGCTTTTTGGGGTGGTCTTTCTCCAGAGGAGTCTACCTGGGAGCGCGAGGAGGTCATCTGTCCACCATTTCTGCACCTGTTTGAGTAGTTGTTGTTTGTTCCGTTGTTTTCATTTTTTAATTTCGTGGACGAAATTTTTGTAAAGGGGTATGGTGTAAATCCCTTGTTCCTTATATATATTTTTTCTGTATTTTCCCAAAAAAATTTCCTATTATTTTCATATTTTCTTATATTTTTTATTTATTTTTCCCCTAATCCAATAACCCAACCCGACCCGACCCGTTTTCCCCTTCTTCTTCTTTTTCTTCCATTTCTTTTTCCCTTTTCTTTTCCCTCCAAATTTTCCAATGTTCCTCTCCCCTCCTCTCGACCGCCACCTCGTGACCCGCGCCTACCTCCAGGATGACCTCACCTCGATCTCAACAACCCCTAAGATCCCCGATGCCTATCTCTCCACCCCCTCGTTTCCCCCTCTCTCCCCCATGGCTCCCCTCCCCCTTCTCTCGCACTCGCCCCCGACCTCGTCCTCACCACGCCAACGACCCGCGCGATCTCCATGGCCACCTCCTCCATCCCCTCTCCCTCCCTCCTTCTTAATCTCATTCTCCCTCTCTCTCGCTCTCACTCCATAACACCTTTCCCCCTTTCTCTCACCGTCGGTGACCACGGCTCCTAGCACCATCATCTCCGACCTCCCAAGCTTCACTAGCAAACTCAGCCGACGAGCAGCCTCACCTCTACCACCACGAGTAGAGCCCCACTCCCCTCTCCTTACCAACTTCACCGAACCTTCATTGTCCCTCGTCACCTCTATCCTCTACCCAACTCCTTTCAACTGCCGACCACTGTCGACCTTATCTCAACGCCGATGAGCCCACCGTCAAGGTCTCCTCTACTCTTCCAAAACCCACTGCACCTGCAACCTCCGTCGTCGACCATCAGCTCCACTACAACCCAGCACCACCGACGACTACTGCCACCATCTAACTCGACCGCCGGCGACCCCTTGCCAACACTATCACCTCCTCGTCGAATACCACGCCACTACCACACCATCTCCATGCCCAGTAGTGCCTAACACCATATCCAGAGCCGTGCTGCCTCCATCCCACCCTATGCGCGCCTCCGTGCCACACCGTGCCCGCCTCCGTGCCACCCCATGTGCCGGTTCAGTGCACACACCGTGCCCACTTCTACACCAGCATCGCGTCCAGTACCGTGTCGCGCCATGCCACACCTGCAGCACGTACCAAGCCAAGACCATGCCCAGTACCATATTACTCCTGCATCACCACCACACCCACTACCGTATCATGCTCGTGTCGCCACAGCGTCTAGTACCGGGTCACCACGTATCGCATACGTGCCACACACCGTGTCCAGCATTGCACCGTCTCGTGTGTCGAGACGAATCCTGCACGTGGTGTCGTTTCTATATCAGCGACCGAAGGCAAGTGAAACGTTCACTTATTTATCATGCTTCTCCAAACTTTAGCCATAATAGTTACAACAACTATATATATATATAATTAGATAGCCAACTTTATAGAAATTTTGTAGCGAACTATAGTACCATCTTATTGATTGGAGCATGACTAGGGCTTATTACTGTGTTTGGCATCATGTAGGAGTCATATGGTCATTATCTAATTTAGTTTGGCTAAATGAAACAGGAATTACGATCGATAACCGAACGTTTACCTAGATGTTCGATAGGTTAACCGAATGAAAATTCTATTTAACATGCCTATGTTTTGGGAACGTTGAATTTCGTTACTGTTGATAACTATTGTGTAGTGATGTAAGTTTAAGATGTTGAGAATATCGTCATGAAACGTTGCCCCAAATAGGTGACGCCAAATCTGGGTTAAACTGTACATGTCGTAGTGTTAAACTGATATTAAATTAGATACATGTCGGTATGTAATGTTCTACGGCTCATATCGAAGCCGACTCGATAAGCTAGAACCCTATATAGTTTATTCTTCGATACTGATTGATCATAGCAATGAGAACTGACTGGGAATGCGGCTCTGTACTGCCGTCCAGAGCAGCATTCCACAAAGATGCCTGACTTTATATGAATGTGTAGCGCTGTACGAACATGGAATTGTTAGGAATATGTATGCTCTAGAGGCCATTATTGTATGATATAGTGGATGCTTGGACATATATATAGAGGACTTTCTTGGTCGACATGATAGTATGCTATCCGGTTACTCTTTATCTTAACATGTACACTTGTATTATTATATTGTCTCTCTGATACATGCTGATAAAGCCCTTAGGATGTTTGCTTGACTACCATGACTATAATGCAGATCATACTATTGGGACTTGTGTAGTCTACAAGCACATCCTTTAACAGTTCCTAGTCGAGAGAGTATCGAGACGGGGCATCGATATTCCAGAGTAGACTAGTGTGTACATTTCTTGACCCTGTAGGGGGCGATGGTTGATCCCATATCCATTGGTGTTTGACATCAAAGATTGTACACAGGTGCTCATTAGAGAATGGGTACACAGAACAGGACTCGCCGAAAACTCCTAGATGGTACTATACCTATCGTCAGATAGCAGTTCTCTGGTGACACTGGTACAGGTTAGTCTGTAGACCCGAGATAGTCATAGAGTCTTGTGTGGTTCCCACTGTGCTTTGATTTCCTCCCTACCACAGCTCAAAGGAATCATGCAAACAGGTGGATTTTGGGTATAGTCCCGAGTCATATGGAGATAATGAACCACAGCTCAAAGGAGTCATGCAAACAGGTGGATTTTGGGTATAGTCCCAAGTCACATGGAGATAATGAGTGATAGGAGGGGTTTCGTCTCTCCCGGTATAGGGAGTTGATGTTGTGCTATGCTCCATTGGCTATAACAGGAAGTCCCTGACCAGGGCTGTTGATGAGATTTACTGGTAAGATTTATCAGTAGTTTCTCGTACTGTTATAGGCCACACATCGGCATGACTTATCAAGTTATTAGAGTCTGACGATTCCACCCCTAGACTCGATATGCGACATATCAGACGAAGAGACCGGACTGTACGGTAAGTGTTACTTATAGGCTTCATGGAAGTTTGAAAAAGCTTGCTTTTTGATCTTCTATTCGCTCAATACCTGGATAGCCATTACGTCCAGCTAGTACCACTGACGGCTTGTGGGTAACTGATGTGATCATTATCTACTGCTGGCGTATTGACGAGTCTTTAGAGTCCCACACAAAAGTTTTCTAGTTCAAGCGAAACGAAGTAGGGCACATATGCTGATATGTGCGGGGGCCAGATTAAATATGAGTATGTGATACCGTATTCTAATCTGGTGGTTATTTGTTATCGGTTAGGTTATATGTGATATAACCGGATCATTGAATCAAGTGTTGATTTGATAATGTGATATACAGATAAATGATATTAGTTGGTTATATGTGATATAACCGGATTATTAAATCAAGTGTTGATTTAATAATTTGATATATTTATATGTTAACTAATATTATGCTCACTAATTGTTTTCTTAATATATATTAATATATATATATATATATATATTATATAAAGCATGGTTAGATTTTTTATTTTGTGAAAATAAAAAATGAGGTGAAAATAGGGAGACTTTTGAGGGATGGGAAAGGCATGGCTTTTATTATTTATATATTGGTCTTGCAACACTATTGAAGTATGGTTGAATAAGTTTACTGGAAATTTATCCATGCTTCAGTAAGTGAGCAAGTGTAGAGCCATTTTTGGGGTTGGTTCATTTTTGCCTTAGCCATTTTTTCTTGAGCTCATACGATGAGTTCTCCTCTCTAGCTCTCTCCATCTTCTTCCTCATCTCCTCCAAGCTTAATCCCTCACATGAATTGTGAAACCTTGAGCTTGTGAGAACCCTAATGAGCAAACAAAACTCCTACTTCACCATCCTACACTTGATTAGCAATTAAGTGTAGTTTTTTTTCTTCAGTAAAGAGTTTAGTGAAGAGATAGCTTGGATTAGCGGAGCTTCGGGTATATCATCTTAGGCATGAAGATCGCAAAGGAATCTCGATCCAACTTCAAGTGGAGCCTAGTGGAGTCGCGTGGACTACTACACGAAGCTTGAAAAGAGAAGCACACGGTCTACAAAGGTTGTAGCATCCTTCTCTTAGCTAGTTTTTGTGATATCATCATAGTTAACCCTAATATTCTAGTTTGATCTAGGTTAGTCTAGCTTAGCACCTAGAAATTTTTTAAAATTGAATGCTTGATGCCGGTTTTGACAAAGTGGTGGTGCTAGGGTAGACTTTCATGGTATCAAAGCCAAGCAAGAACATTAGGGAAGGTCTTTACGATGTTAAAGTGTTCGATCGAATTTTCTCAAGTTTCTATCCATTTTTCAAAAGTTGAAATTTTAGTGATTAAAAATATGCAGAAAATCATGTAGGCTTTTTAATGGAGCCCTAAGAAATTTGAACCCCTAACTCCTACAAAACACTGTGGAACCGCTGCCCAAACCCTTGTTTGGCCGCGGTTCCGCCCCACTTTTAGGGATTTTTGGGATTTTGTTTTCTTCTGCTGCTCCACTTTAATATTTGGCACTTTCTGGATGTTTTTAATAAGACTCAAGTTGTTGAGGTCTCTGGAATTTGTGAGTGTTTGGGAAATCGATCGAAATGTTTAGCGTCGTATAGATTATGATGATATGTGATACAATATTTGGAATCCACAACAATTAGCTTTGAGAAAACTAGTTAGTGTTTCATAAATCTATCGTTTTAGTCTCGGTTCATCGATTGCCACGGAGTTTCGATTCGGATCAAAACTCTATCGTAATCGCTTATAGTACGCGAACGACAGTTGGGAATTTTTTTGAATTATCCTACTGCTTATTGAAAAGAGTTTTCAGTTTGAGACTTAAATGCAAGGTTTATAGGGTTGGGCATGAAATTCGGAATATGAGATATTCCGGGTTTATGATGTCTATGGTATTTGCGGATTCTAAATATTGTTGTTTTTCATTTCTTTTCTGCGACCATAAGTGTAATATGTGCCGTATCCCCGATCTCATTGCTATATGTCAATGGAATTTGGGATACTCATATTCACTTACGTTGATGACATGTGATGTTATGTGTTATTGTGATATATTATATTGGATCGTCGTGAATGAATAGCCGGGGGGTTTTGCGTGAGATAAGAGTTTTTCAATTTTCATTTATGTAAATATTTGTATGTAATATTCTTTTATTTGGACACTTCTGGATTGAAGATGATGTCACCATTGATGTATATTATTTAATTTTCCGTATTAGGATAGATCCAAGGCGGAGAGCATAGGTAACCGAGTTCTAGAGTCCAGTGGGAGACCATCTCGAGGAGTCGAGACAGGGTCTCCTAACTCTAGAATTGGCAGGGTTGCTTGCCGCTCTTGTAGGGGTCTAGGGATGTGGGTTTGGCTATTCATCAAGACTGTGGAATCCGTGTTTTTCATTACTGGCTGAATTTAAAACATGGACCTCCTAGTATATCCAATATTTCATATGTTGACTTCTGCTGCTTGGTTCTGTGATGTGATCATGTAACTGCGTGAGATGAATGCTATATTATATATATGATATATAATAAACGATGCTTATGTTTTGCACCCGCGCTAATCCAGCCCCCGCTCTGCCGTTAGTTAAGTAACCTAACGGTGCATGACGAGGCCCCGTGGCGAATGCTGATGGTATAAGCGTACGTTCTATTTTCGTTTCTTTTCTGTGATGTTTAGGGAAACATAAATGATGGGACTTCATTAATGAGATTAATGAAAAGAAAAGAAACCTAAAGATATTGTAGAATCGAAATTTTAAAAAGGTAGCTCTAGTTCTTGCTTTGCATAGTGGTATTCCTTGATGAATATCCAGCAGCTCATTCGATGAGGAAAGAGCCGAGATCCCTTCACCGGGAGTGACCTCTTTAGCAAAACTAGCAAATGCTATAACCCACTCGGTTTTGTTTTTATAGCTTCTCTAGTTCTTGCTTTGCATGGTGGTATTCCTTGATGAATATCCAGCACTTCATTCGATGAGGAAAGAGTCGAGATCCCTTCACCGGGAGTGACCTCTTTAGCAAAACTAGCAAAAGCTACAAAAAGCACTCCTTTTCAAAACCTTAGATTCTACAACGATATCAAGTTCATTACGTTAAACGTTTTCTTCAAAATCAGTCGTAGCCCTCCGTTATTTCAGATAAGTGCTATTTAGTATTCATGCTGCGTTTGTTGACATTGTTAAGGCATAGTGTGAGGTAGCTGATTAGTGCTTATCTGCCCATGTGATGCGATTGGACTAGGGTAGTCGTATGGCTTTGTTGACCTTGTTAAGGGTCGTATGGGTGGGTTTAATTCAATCATGAAATGACGAGTTGAACTTGGCTAGCGCTTATGATTTATTGACCTTGTTAAGGTCATAAGTTGCTAGGGGTAAAAACAAATATTGGAAATTTCAAGTGTTGAAATTTGCAATGAGATTGCATATCTTCTATATGATAGTTGGATCCCGATACCCACTGTGAGTAAGAGTTACTCCTGGGAGAGTTTCCACTTTATAATTAGCTGATCAAGTAGGTGTCTAAGAAAGGTGTTAATGGGGTTATGCCCCTGCGGAAACGAGGTTATTTAATTAGTTCCATGCGAAAGCAAGGGGAGACTCTCTCAGAGTACCAATACCTGCCTGGCCGAACGATTGTCAAACTTGTAGGGTGTAGTTAATCCAGGCTAATCTTACCTTTTAGGGTTTGAAGGAAGATTTGATAAAAACTGTGGGAACAATCCTGATTAGATAAAACAATAACCAATCTAATCTTCCAAAGAGCGCACGCAAAAGTGATTATCCTTCTCTCTCTCTTGGTAGCAACCAATGACACGCCTTAATCAAGATAATAATATGGATGTATTGACTGAACCCACTTATTATATCGGCCTAGGTTCCGCTCTATCTTATGACTGTCATAAGTCTGAGCAAGGAATAATAGAATACCCGGATTCCCACGCCACCCATACGAAGAAGGAGCATGCTGATGCATCTTCTTCGGGTGTGTTCGTTACTGGGAACTATTTCTTAGTTTGCTCTACGTTCTGGGTATTGGATACCGGATCAGGATCCCATGTATGTAATTTTATTACATGGGTTATGTAGAGGTAGAGAACTGAGAAAAGGTGATATGTCCCTCAGAGAAGGGAATGGTGCAATTGTTGCAGCCAAAGCAGTTGGTGAATATCACCTTGTATTACCAAGTGGTAATACAATGATTCTGAGCGACTGTTATATCGTACCAAAAATATTGTGAATGTTTTCCTAAATCAAGTTCTGATTGGGTATGGTACGTTGTGTAATGGTTTATACGTTCTAAATCAAACTACAGTTCTAAACGTACAAAACACACACCAGAGGAAAAGTTCAGAAATGAATGAAGCCCTCTTGTGGCATTGTAGACTAGGTCATATCAATGCGACAAGACTAGCTAAGTTGCATAAAAATGGATATTTGAATCCGTTCGAATTTACAACTTATGAAACTTGCCAGTCAAGTCTCAAAGGCAAGATGACCAAAACTCCGTTTACTGGACACGGAGAAAGAGCTACTGAACTCTTGGGACTGATACAAAGTGATGTATGCGGTCCTATGTCTACACATGCCAGGAATAGTTTCTCGTACTTTATTACATTCACTGATGATCTCTCAAGATACGGACATGTGTTCCTGATGAAACACAAATTTGAATCTTTTGAGAAATTTAACGAATATAAGTACAAAGTTGAGAACCAGACAGGTAAAAGTATTAAAATCCTTTGATCTGATCAGGGAGGAGAATACTTGAGCACGTAATTCAGAGACTACTTAAAAGAGAATGAGATTCTCTCTCAGCTTACTCCTCCGTATACACCATAACACAATAGAGTTTCGGAGCAGGGGAAACGCACCCTATTTGATATGGTGCGCTCCATGATGAGTAATGCTGAGTTGCCTATTTCCTTTTGGGGTTATGCACTTGAGATAGTTTCATACCTATTGAATAGAGTTCCGACCAAATCCGCGCCTACCACTCTATATGAGATATGGAATGGGAAGAGATCATCTTTTAAATGAGTTAAGATATGGGGTTGTCCGGCCTATGATAAAAAGCAAAATCCGGACAAGCTCAAGGCAAGGTTTGTTTTGTGCAAGTTTGTAGGATATCCAAAGGATTCATATGGATATATTTTCTACCATACCGAGAAACAAAAAGTGTTTGTTTCTCAACATGCCACCTTTTTAGAAAAGGAATTTCTTGTGAAAGAAATTAGTGCTAATGTGGTAGAACTGGAAGAAGTTCCATCAACACAAACTGACGATTTGGTAGAACCGGAGGATTCAATAGTCCCCGACAAACCTCAGCCACTCCGCAGATCTAGTAGGGTTCCTCATCCACCTGAGTGATACTACGGTTTTCTCATAGATGGTGGGAGTGAGGATTGTATCATGGAAGATGATGACCCAAATAGTTTCGAGCAGGCCATCATAAGCGGAGACTCTGTGAAATGGCTGGATGCTATGCGATCTGAGATGGAATCCATGTACACCAACAAAGTATGGACTTTGGAAGTTGCTCCTGAAGGAGTAAAACCTATCAAGAGCAAGTGGGTCTTTAAGAAGAAACTTAGTGTAGATGGAAAAGTTGAGACTTTCAAAGCTAGACTTGTAGCAAAAGGTTTTCGTCAACGAATATGTGTCAATTATGATGAAACCTTTTCTCCTGTCTCTATGCTTAAGTCCATCCGAATCCTACTTGCCATTGCTGCATACCATGACTACAAAATCTAGTAGATGGACGTCAAGACCGCTTTTCTAAATGGTGATTTAGAAAAGAGCGTGTACATGACACAGCCAGAGGGCTTCGTAGACACTGGGAGTAGCGGAAGCATGCGCAAGATGTTTAAATCAATTTATGGATTAAAGCAGGCATCACGGAGCTGGAACATCTGTTTTGATGAAGCTATCAAAGAGTTTGACTTCATCAAAAATATAGATGAACCATGTATATACAAGAAGGTTGTAGATAATAAGGTTGTCTTTCTCGTATTGTACGTGGATGACATACTCTTGATAGGAAACGATGTTCCTATGCTACACTCGGTCAAGATCTTCTTATCACTTAAGTTCTCCATGAAAGATCTAGGCAATGCCTCCTACATCTTGGGGATAAAGATCTATAGAGATAGATCTAAACGGATGTTTGGATTGTCCCAATCCAGGTACATAGACACCATACTAAAGAGGTTTAGTATGGAAGATTATAAGCATGGTAATTTACCCGCTTGTACAGGAATCACTCTCTCCAAAGAGATGTCTCCCAAGACTGATTTGGAAAGGGCTCGCATGCAAGGAATACCCTATGCTTGGGCAGTCGGGTCAATCATGTATGCGATGTTGTGTACCAGACCGGATGTAGTTTACTCGCTAGGTGTACCGAGTAGGTATCAATCAGATCCTAGGGAAAAACACTAGAAGCTATGAAGAACATTCTTAAGTATGTGAGAAGGACTAAAGAGATGTTCTTGGTGTATGGTAACGGTGAACTCCAGGTGGAGTCCTTTACCGATTCGAGCTTCCAGAATGATAAGGACGACAGTAAGTCGGTCTCAGATTTTGTCTTCACCCTCAATGGAGGGGTGGTATGTTGGAAGAGTTCCAAGCAAGATACCATATCATACTTGACAATGGAGGCTGAATACATCGCTACCAACGATACTGCCAAAAAGGCTGTCTGGATGAAGAAATTCATAGCTGAACTTGGTGTGGTTCCATCCATTGAGCATCCAATACCTGTGTATTGTGATAACAATGGAGCTGTGGCTTTTTCCAAGGAATCCCAGTCCCATCAGTGATCCAGACATATTCTTAGGCGATATCACCTGATCAGGGAGATAGTAGATCGCCGGTAGATCTGTTAGTTGTATGTATGCCCTAGAGGCAATTATTGTGCATGATTGTATATTATAATGAGTGCTTGGACATATATATAGAGAACATTCTTGCTCGACATCATAGTATGCTATCTGGTTGCTCATTATCTTAACATGTAGACTAGTATTGTGATAGTGTCTTGCTCTCACATGTTGGTAAAGCCCTTAGGATGTATACTTGACTACCATGATTATGATGCAGATCATACTAGTGGGGTCAGTGTAGTCCACAAATTCATCCTTTAATTGTTCCTAGTCGAGGGAGTATCAAGACATGGCGTCGATATTCCAGAGTAGACTAGTGTGTACGTTTCTTGACTCTGTATGGGGCGATGGATGATCCCACATTCATTGGTGTTTGATATCAAAGATTGTACACAAGTGCTCATTGGAGAATGGGTACACCGAATAGGACTCACCGAGAACTCCTAGATAGTATTATACCTATCATCAGATAGCAGTTTTCTGGTGACACTGGTACAAGTTAGTCTGTAGACCCGAGATCGTCATAGAGTCTTGTGTGATTCCCATTGTGCTTTGATTTCCTCCCTACCACGCTCAAGAGAGCGTGCAAACAACTGGATTTTGGGTACAGTCCCGAGTCATATGGAGGAAATGAGCGATATGAGGGGTTTCATCTATCTCAGTATTGGGGGTTGATGTTGCGCTGCCCTCGATTGGCTATAACAGGAAGTCCCTGGCCGGGGATGATGATGAGATTTACTGGTAAGTGTTATCAGTAGTTTCTCGACCGGTTATGAGCCTCACATCAGCATGACTTATCAAGTTATTGGGGTCTGGCATTTACCACCCCCAGACTCGATATGCGACATATCAGATGAAGAGTCGGACTGTACGGCAGTTTTACTTACTGGATTCACGGGATATGGACAACCTTGATTGTTGATCTTTTGATCGCTCAATACCTGGGTAGCCGTTACATCCAGCTAGTATCGCTGACGGCTTGTGGGTAACTGATATGATCATTACCTACTGTTGGCGTATTGACGAGTTTTTAGAGTTCTAAACAGAGGTTTCCTGGCTCAAGCGAAACGAAGTAGGGAACATATGTGATATGTACGGGACCGAGATTAATACGTGTATGTGATACCGTATTCTAATCTTGCGATATATGATATCAGTCGGTTATATGAGATATAGCCGGGTTATTGAATCAAGTGTTGATTCGATAAGTTGGTATAAATGATATTAGCCGGTTATATATGATAGAGCCGGATTATTAAATCAAGTGTTGATTTAATAATTTAATATATAATTATATATTTGATATATTAATATATATTAACTAATATTAGCTCACTTAAGAATTTCTTTTCCCTAAATACATATAAATATATTTGTGATATATAATAATGTATTTGTTTTTGTGCCATGATTGATGATACATTGGACTTGGGTGTATGAGACTCATACCTAACTAAAGATAATTTGAGTGTTTATTTATTAAGGGAAAAATCAAAATTACGTCGAAATTTGCATGGCTAAAGACGCTTGTAGAAGCATGGAGAAGCCTTGACTTAAATCCACTAATTTTGTCTTACTCTAGATATTTATTAACCCTACCATTATCTTTAGCCAAGGTTAAGTCTCTAATAATATCACTTGTGATATTTTCTCACCATGGTTCATTCATTCATCTTCTTCTTCATCTTCTTTGCTGTCTAGCTTTTAAAGAGAGGAGAAAAAGAAAGAGAGAAAATTAATTCTAAAGTGAGCAAAATTCCTACTTTATCAATCTATAACAAACTAGCCATTTAGTATAGGTTGTTTACTTCACTAATTACTCAATTAGTGAAGAGGTGGCTTGAGTTAGAGATTCCTCAAGGTAGATCATTTTCGGCTTCGAAGATCTTTGAGAAAGCTCGTTCCTTTCGCCTAATGGAGCATAAGGAGAGTCCGGGACACCACTACTTGGAGCTAAAGGACTACTACATGGAGCTTTAGAAGTGAAGGACCAGTCTACAAAGGTTGTATCCCTATTTCACTTAGTGTAAAGTTGTTTACATGCTTTAAAAACCCAAATTCTCTAGTTAGATCCTTGGTCGGGCTCGCTCGGCACCCTAGATTTTTGAAATAGCATACTTGATGCATGCCGAAACATAGCGGGGGTGCTAAGCAAACCCAGCAATGGTATCAGAGCCAGGTTAGAGCATTAGGAGTGTAAGTCCACGCTACCTCTCCCGGTTCTTTCGGGCTTGCGGAAACGGTGAAAAACGATTTTTAGGGTTTAGGTAACATGGACTACAAAATACGGATCTTGGCTAAACTACACACTAGCAACCTAACTAGAGATTTATCTACTCGGTTAGGGGTTAAATCTCAACTTGAACTCCTTCTCTTGGACTCCTAGTAGCGGTCGGATGGTTCTCTTCTCGTCGCCTTCTCTTGCCGAAGATGGATCCACCTGAGGGTCTCTACCTTGAGCTCTTTTCTCGATCTTGAGAGAACTAAAGTGTCCGGCTTGCTAGACCTTCAACCTTAGGATGAGTAGAGAGTGGTTTTGGGTATTTTATCTCAAAGGAAATGTTTCTCAACACATGAGATCAATTTTCCTTTGAACTAGAGGAGGAGGAAGAAGAAAGGATGAGAGAGAATGGATATGAGAGAATGAGAATAGTTTTTACAACCATAAAAAATATATGTGAATTAATTCAATTAATCAAAAATGAAAAAGGTGATGGTTAGTTTGAAGAGACCATTATCATATCACATTAAATGTTTTTTGCAAAGATCAAAGAGCATCTTTGAAATGTAATGATGATGGTCAATATTTCAACCATGGTCAACAAGTCAACCAAGGTCAACAAGTCAACAACCCTAACCATGACACAATTTCATTTAATTAATATTACTAATTGATATTTCACATATTCATTAGGGTTTGGAAAAAGACAACTGTCAACTGTGCATACACACCCGTTCCGAAACCCTATTGAAAATCCTCTTCCTCTGCCTCAATCAACTGTGCATACACACCCGCATTCGTGTTCCGAGGAACACGAATACAATGAGATAAAACTAACCCCAAAACATATACTAGGATCCGGCTCAAACCAGAGCCCGCTAGTAACGACTACGCGGACACCAAACATGTACAAGTGCGCGGATATGAACGAAACCCGTCGCAAAACCATGCGACCTCTACTCTGTTTTGCCCAAAGGCGAATAACCCTCTGTGTGGGACTCTAAAGACTCGACACTACGCTGGCAGTGGGTTTAACCACAGACCGCAAGCGGCACTAGCTGTGCGTAACGGCCCCCAGGTAGATGCCGATAAGAAGACTGACGAGGTGAAACCCATCTGAACTCCTACTGAGCCTGTATGTGACAATCTCCGTACAGTCCGGTCTGTTCGTCTAATAATATCGCATGGCGGGCCTAGGGGGTGGTAAACGTCAGCCCCCTAATAGCGGTACAAGTCGTGTCGGAGTGTAGCCCAGAACAACCTGAGATAACACTGGAAACCTACCAGTATATCTCGCTTACCCTGGCCAGGAACTACTTGTGTAATGGCTCTCCTAGACACAGCGCGATATCAACCCCTAATACCGAGAGAGACGAATCATGTCTAACCGTCACTGCCTCCAAGTGCTTCGGGACTGTACCCAACTACTACCTGTTTGCACGAATCCTTTGAGCCGTGGTAGGGTAGTAATCAAAGTACAGTGGGAACACACTCGAAGCGAAGTGACAGTGTCAAGTCAGCGGACTAAGCTGTACTCATGTCACCTGGGAACTGATAACTGACGATAGGTATAATACCAACCAACAGTTCTCGACGAGTCATGTCCAGTGTACTCGTAACCTAACGAGCATCCGCATACTATCTCCAGTACGACGTACTGACGGCTGTGGGACAGACCGTCTCCCCCGCTGGGATGAAAAGCGCATACGCTATTCTACTCCGGAGTATCGATGCCCTGTCTCGATAGTCCTACGACTAGGGACCTATATAAGGATGTGCTTATAGATTTCCCAGCCCCCACAAGTGTGACTGCCATCACAACGCCGGTAATCAAGCAAAGATCCTGAGGGCTCTACTAATATGTATAAGCGATATGCTAAAAGAAACACATGCACATATTAAAGAAGAGACAAACCAAGTAGCATACTACCATTTCGAGCAAGATTGTCTATACAACTGTGAATATCCCAATCTTCCATCAAGTAATATACAAACTAGTATGATACAGTAATGGCCTCTAGGGCATATACATTAACAATCTCCCACTTGCACTAAGGCCATGTACTGGCGTATCGAAGACCTATCATCTCAATCAGCCGCTCGAACTGAGTCTGGGGCAAGGCCTTCGTGAATGGATCTGCAGTGTTATCTTCTGAAGCAACCCTGCGAACCTCGATCTCCTGGCGATCCACGATCTCCCTGATCAGGTGATACCGCCTTAAGATGTGTCTGGATTTCTGATGGGACCTGGGTTCCTTCGCTAAAGCTATAGCCCCGTTGTTGTCGCAATACAGAAGTATTGGATCAACAATGGATGGAACCACCTGAAGTTCTTTCAAGAACTTCCTCATCCAGACGGCTTCTTTTGCGGCATCAGATGCAGCGATATATTCCACTTCCATAGTCGAGTCAGCAACGGTTTCCTATTTGGAACTCTTCCAACACACTGCCCCTCCATTGAGGGTAAAGACAAAACCCGACATGGACTTGGAATCATCCTTGTCATTCTGGAAGCTGGAGTCAGCAAAGGCCGCAATCTGGAGGTCGTTTCCGCCATACAACAAGAACATCTCCTTAGTCCTTCTCAGGTACTTGAGAATGTTCTTTGCCGCTATCCAGTGCTTCTTCCCAGGGTTTGACTGATACTGGCTTACCACACTCAGTGGATAAGCTACATCTAGTCTGGTACACAACATCGCATACATTATAGAGCCTACCGTAGAAGCATAGGGTATAATAGACATGCGATCCCTTTCCAAATCAGTCTTGGGAGACATCTCTTTGGAGAGGGTGATCCCGTGACAAGACGGTAGATTACCGCGCTTGGAATCTTCCATACTGAATCTTTTCAGTATGGTGTTGATGTACCTGGACTGTGAAAGTCCTAATATCCTCTTGGATCTATCACGATGGACTGAATCTTTTCAGAATGATCGCGGCAACTCGGCATTACTCATCATGGACCATACCATATCCAATAGGGTCCGGTTCCGTCTCTCCGACACACCGTTATGTTGCGGAGTGTACGGAGGAGTAAGCTGAGAGAGAATTCCATTCTCTTTTAAGTAATCCAGGAACTCGGCACTTAAGTATTCACCACCTCGATCAGATCTTAGTGTCTTGATACTTTTGCCTGTTTGTTTTTCTACTTCATTCTTGTATTCCTGGAACTTTTCAAAGGCTTCAGATTTATGCTTCATTAAGAAGACATGTCCGAACCTTGAAAAATCATCCGTAAAAGTAATGAAGTAAGAATAACCACTTCGCGCATGTGTAGACATTGGACCGCACACGTCACTGTGTACGAGCCCCAAGAGCTCGCTCGCTCTTACCCCGTGTCCAGTGAACGGAGTCTTTGCCATCTTTCCTTTGAGACAGGTTGCCAAGTTGCATATGAATGATATTCGAACGGATCCAAATATCCTTCTGTATGTAACTTCGTCAACCATCTCTCATTGATGTGACCCAGTCTACAATGCCATAAGAAAGCATGATTGATTTCTGGAGACTTTCTTTTGTGTGTATTCTGGACATTGAAAATCCGTGGTTGGTTTAATACGTATATACCATTGTTTAATGTACCCGACCCAATCAAAACTTGATTAAGGTGAATGTTCACAACATTACTTACAAATGCAAATTCATAACCTTCTTTAGATAATAAAGATATAGATATGATATTACAGGTTGCATTGGGTACAAAATAACAATCACGCAAAACCAAAACATGCCCATCTGACAATCCCAGGTAATAGTCCCCCACGGACTCAGCATCCATGCCAGCTCCGTTAGCAACTCTGAGGGTCATATTACCTGCCTTCAAAACCCTACGCCTTCTCAATGCCTGCAAAGAATTACAGATATGAGATCCTGATCCGGTATCCAATACCCAGGATGTAGAGTTTATTGATAGACAGTTTTCAATAACATACACATCTGAAGCTGAAGCCGTAACTTGCTTCAGATCCTAGGTTCCGGCCTTCCAAGCCCTGCAATCCTTTTTCCAGTGTCCACTCTTGTGACAGTAAAAGCATTCTTCCTTTCCCACAAGCTTTCCCGCTACCTTTGTTGCCTTTGCCTTTCCCTTCGTATCCACTTTACTAACACCGCCCCTTAGTTTGGCGGGGGATTTCTTCTTCTTTCCCTTGGCTTTCGCCTTGGACTTAGAAGAGGAAGATCCTCCTACAAACAAAGTGGATGTTTCCCTACCTTTCTATAGGGTGCCCTCAGCACTCCTCAACATGTTCAGAAATTCGGAAAGTTCAACCTCCTTTCCTTGCATGTTGAAGTTTAGGATAAACTGGGCGTAAGCGAAAGGAAGTGACTGTAGAATCAAGTCCGTATAGAGCTCGTTCTCTAACGTGGTCCTAAGGTCCGCGAGCTCTATAATGAAGCCAATCATCTTAAGCACGTGTTCCGCTACCGATGATCCGACGGCCAATTTTGTCGAAAACAACTTTTTCGAGACTTCGTATCTGGCGATACGGGATTGCTCTCCATACAGTTCTTTTGTATGAAGAAATATGGATTCCAGGTCCATATTCTCGTGCCTCCTCTGATGTTCATTATCCATAGAGGCAAGTACGAGGCACTTGGCCTTCGCGCAATCGATCTCCCATGTCTTACGGATTTCTTTATCCGCGACGCTGGAGGTGGGACCTGGGACAGGGGGAGCTTTGGTGGTAAGGAGATAGCCCAACTTGTCGTAAGTGATTGCCATTTTGACATTCCTGAGCCAATCTTTGTAGTTTGGCCATGTCAGTATGTTTTTATCTAGTAGTAACTTAAGTCCAGTCATGTCGATTGGTCGCTGCAATTAGGAGAGAGAGAAGAAACACTTTAGCATGATGCTCTTGCAAGTTTAGAGTGGTTTTTAGTTTGTATAAACAGGATGGCTCCCACTGTCTCTCGAATCCCTCCTCAAACCATAAAGGAAGAATTAGTCGGGATCAATCTCACCGTACAATACTTGCTTAACCGTTCAGCCAGGCCAGTGTCGGTACTTCGAGGGAGATTTTCCAACGCTTTCGCGAAGTTCCTTAATTAAGTAACCTCTTTTCCCTGGGGGCGTAGCCCCGCTAACACCTTTCTGGACACCTACTAGGTTTATAGCATTGATCGTTAAGTGAGAAATTTCCCGAGGAGTAGCATATACTCACAGTAGGATCGGGATCCAAATATCATCGCGTGACAAAACTGAAGGAATCCTACCAGAATCATCACACTCCAAATGGTATGCAACGCTAGCAAGTTTCAGTTCTTTTGAAACTCCCGATGTGGATTTTTGCCCCATGCTCTTATGACCTTGGCGTGAGGTCAAAATGTCATAAGTCACATGTCAAGTTAAACCCATCAATATCTAGGTTAATTTGAACCCACCCGTACCTACCCTTGACGTAGGCCAAAATGGCAGTACGGCTGTCTCAATCCAACGCATTCTATCTATGCCACATATAAATATCCGGCAGCTACCAATCACTATGCCTTGGCGTGAGGTCAAAATACATAGCTTGAATACTACCGAATATTTAACTGAAATGATGGAGGGCTACGAATGGTTTTGGCAAAACCGTGAACGTAGTGAACATGATATAATCGATGGAATGAGATAGCTTTTAAAAAGGAGAGGCTCAAGCTCCGCATTTAAAAGTTGGTTTTTGAAAAGAACCGAATGGTTTTGAAAGTGTTCCAACGACTTTTACTTGGTTTATTTTCTTGCATTAATTTTAATGCGTCCCATCATTTAATCCTACCATTGCAGAAAACAACGAAAATATGACGCACGCTTATGCCATCCGCATTCGCTACGGGGTCCCGTCATCACCCGTTTGGTTACTTAACTAACGACAGAGCGGGGGCTGGACTAGCGCGGATGCAAAACATAAGCAACGCCTAAATAGATATCGTATATACATATATATCAATGATAGCCATTCCAGATCACAGATGAATACATTGGATATACTAGGAATCCGCATTCCGTTCGAGCCTGTAACGAAAAGCGGATTACACGGTAGCGATGAATAGCTAATACCCTACCCTAGACCCCTACGGGTGCGGCAAACTACCCGCCAAGTACCCGAAGCGGAGCAACCTCCCTCAACGACGTGAGTAGGCCACTCGGCACTTCGAGATACCCGGTAGTTTGTGCACCCCACCTTGGGTCTATCCTAGGAGCAAAAACAGTAAAAAGAAATTATACAATGGCGGCTACAACCTCATCCCGGATGTGCGGCCAAGTAAATAATATTACATCAAATTTACATATTACATGAATTGAAAGATAAACAAAACTCTCATCTCACAATCCCCCCGGCTATTCATCCGCGACAATCCAACGAATTCATATATACATACCATCAACATCATAGATCACAGATATGCATAACCCCCACTAATCGACGTATAGCGATTAGCAGACGTTCAATACATATATAACATTACAGATACAACCTATTAGCCAAAGTCTACAGAAAATCGACCAAAATACGGATTTGTAACCACCCCAAAAACAAACTTGTTCTCTGGAAATTCTGGGCGGAAACAAACCATCTCAAAAATAACAAAACACCACAAGAAGAAAACTGCAGGAGAAACGATCCATGGCCGAGTCAACTCGGCCGCGGAACCGCGGTGAGTTGGTCGGTTCGCTGGATCGTTTTTCTTGCCTGTTCATTAATGTAACACCCGAGCCCAATGCTACTAATTTCAGTTACCGTTCGAACGTAGTGTGGCACTTATTTCATTTATCTTGCTTGATGGTTAATTATTGTAAATTCTACCCGGAAATTAATTTCTGCATATAACAATTTTTGGCATCTAAAATAAAATTAAAAATATTCATCTTGGCCTGCTTGACACCCCTAACTCTGTTGTAGCGTCCGTGTATCGTGTTCTCGTCCCGTTCAGTGAAACGGGCGAGTTTGGATGGCTACGTGCACGTACGTGTGTCCGTTTTGGGGTATGCTTCTTGATCATAAAACACTTCATTTTAAATTTTGGATCCCGCCTAAAATTCTATTATTTCAATTTCAAATTTTTGGACCCGACCCAGGCGCGATTTGGAAATGTTTTACTTTGCGCCAAAATCCCAGATTTTAATATATTTAAACCATCATATATAATTTAGTTAATCATATAATATTTTTACAATCTTTTATATCCTTCTCAATTTATTCTCTCAGCCAATCGCAACCTTCCCTTTAACCCCGTGGGCCCCACTTCTCTCTCTCTCTAACTCTCTACTTTCTCTCTCTCCCTCTTCTCTCCCTCTCGCTCTCTCTCTCCACTTTTTTTTCTCTCTCTCTCATATATTCTCTCGTACTTCTCTTTATCATTCTTTCTCTTCTTGCTTCATGTCTCGTTTCTCATTTTTTTAACTGTTCTTTTGTTGCCGGAATTCCGTCGTGCCGGTGATGCTTCTCGACTTTCCAGCGAGGTACCCCGACCCGTGTGGTTCCTTTGTTCATCGTTTGGGTTCATTCCGTGAACCGTGCGTCCGTCGCGAGTTTTCCCCGCCGACGGTTAACGTTCCGTTTTCCCGATTCGCGACCCATCGAGGCAAGTTAATCTTGCTACATGCTATATAATTCATTTTATACCTATTTAAATAAATACCATACATATAGTTTAAATCTAGTGCCCCATGTTTAATTTTATAACGTTTCGATGTTCCGTTTGCATCCGTTTATATCATATTAAATCTAGATCATGAAAACTTATCTTGTGACATACTAGATTATATAATACTGCATCCATATCAATTAAAATATATATCGTCATAATATTTCTTATTATTATATTTAATTATTTTATAATCTGCATTTTATGATATTATATATTTAAAAATATTATAGTTTACACATGAAACGTCGTTGAAAAAGTGGATACGACAAATCTGAAATTTATTGTACACCTTACCTTATAAAAGTCATTATAAATCATAGAAAAATCATTAGTATACGTTCTTTAGTTCGTTATGAAGCTAACTAAGAATACTATAACTCTATGTAATATATACTTGCAGATTAAATTGTTTAAATAACATAAAATGCAAATGAAAATGTCTCCAAACTGCTGTCCAGGGAAATTCCAGCAGCAAACTTTAAATTTCAAATGTTCATAACTTTTTGTAGGGACAACCTGAGATGATTATACTTATAAAACTGAAAACCTTATTGAATTATCTTTGTTTTGGTATAAGACACGTCTCTTTTGGAGAACGTTTGTTATTTTTAAGCTATTTTACAAATTAGGGTGACGCTGAATTTCTGAACGGAACTTTCTTGTGCGTGGTTAATCAATACCACTTTTATAGTTATTAATCGCTTTGAATATACTATCCATATTAATATTATTATATCAATATTTATATCACATATTGCTTAGTTGTACATCCCACATTACCATTTTATAGTTTTATAACTTTTCGGATACCCGTTTGCATCCATCGCATTTAAGATACATATAATTGCATCCATAGATCGCATTACTACATAATAATGTGATATTAACACTCCATGTTTAATAAATTGCATCCTAATTAATATTGGAACAATAAATGTAGCCCTAATCGATAACTGTGCATCGATATCCTTGAAATTATATCTATTTACATATCATATTACATGTTCCAGTTTATTGTTCTGATAGTATTCATGCTTGTTTATTTATACACATGCTTATGTTAGTTTGATTATGAGCACCCACATGACATCTTGTGCTTCCTAACATGACCTGTTACACTTCCTACTTGACATGACATAGTACCGTACACTCTTGACATGACATGACACCTTTATACATTACCTGGCTTGACCTGATGTACCCTGGCTTTACCTGTTACCTGATCTTGTGTCTAATGCCAACAAACATAACATGTTGTCCTCATGGACCGTTCCTGTTGTCTATCCAGACAAACCTGCTTTTACCTGTTTTGGCATTAATTCTTGACTACTGAATACCTGACTTGATATACATAACTTGGGGGTATGGGGAAATCAAAGGTGAAACCTGACTTGTAACTCAACAGTTCGATACCTGTTCTGATCAGTCTTACGGGCTAGGCCAGCCCCGGAGTGATGATGCTGACATCACTCGCCTATCCTGCTACCTGTTACTGCCTAGCGGCACGTCTCGGATTCAGCCCGAGAGTCTTGACCGTGGTCCCGAGCACGCACGGGATACTATTGAGTTACATCGACGATTCATCAATTGATTTCAAAGACTTTAGAATAGAAAACATGATAGAACAGTTTAGTTTACCCACTGCACACTACCCTGTACTGATCTGATTCATATTATTGTGATTCTTGCTGGATTCATGTTTATTTTGCATTGCCTGTTACACCGTTCATATTATATTACTTGATGACGTGATGCGCTGACGTCTGGGTTTTGCATGGCCCAGATTCTGTACCGCCGTCGCAGTCCGAGCAGGAGTACTTCAGCCAGCAAGCTGAGCTGTGAGTTCAGTAGTAGTTAGTTTTATTTCCTGCATTTACTTCCAGATGTGAGCCCGCATTATGGGACATACATTTCAGCTATTTGTATTGGATCATTGCTTCCGCATTTATTTATTATTGACTCCTGTTATCTTGGATTATGGACATGTTTAGATAGTTTTATTTTGTTCTTGATATCTCTACAGCCGTAATGTGACTGTGGATGGATACTTCCTACCCACAGGTAGCATGGTTGGCCATGTCACATGCCCATTTTAGCGTACTCTGGGAAGCGGGGCGTGACATGGTTCTTTTGGTATCAGAGCGATAGGTTAGTCGGGTTGATTCTTTTGTAGTTGGGTATTGTACCCAATACATGAATCAGAATACCCGTGTTTAGGAAACATGTCCTGCCACCTTACCGTTTACCATTCTTGAATCACATTTTTCCTGATTATATCTTTTACGATGTGCAAACTTCCTTTGCATATCGACTCGAAACCTGATTCCTTGTTATCTCTAGGACTTAGGCGACTTGGGTAGAGTTATGTAATTGTGGCTATGATACCGCGGCATAGTTACAATGCGGCACTCTATTTAAGTATCTTGGAGTTCTAGTCTTAATTTATATTCAGAATCTATCATCATGCTAATGTTGGGTGTTTTGAGTTCAGGAATATGGCCGGTAAGAATTTGAAGACGTACCAAGGCGTGTGGACGAAGCCTCCATGCTTGGAGTGATAAGGGGAATGCTGGAGAATCAAAAGAGACAGACTGAGCTGATTCCGCAGCAAGCGGACTCGTTTCAGGAAGGTTTGCAGATCGTTCAGCAGTCTGTATACAATGTTGGAGCTAAACCAGTTGACCGAGTAGGGACCGTAGCAGATTTCAGACGTTTGGGTCCGTCTACATTTACTGGTTTGGAGGAGCCGTTGCCAGCAGAGCAGTGGTTAGTTGATACAGAAAACTTGCTTATTGTGGCACAGATTCCAGATGACAAAAGAGTTGATGTGGTACGCATTCAGTTAGTGGACTACGCCCGAGAATAGTGGCTTGTGGAGGAGACTCGCTTGCCCAAGCCGATCAAGTGGGCGGATTTTTCTAAGAGTTTCCTGGAGAAGTTCTTCCCGCGGACTGCACGGGAGGAAATGGAAGAGAAGTTCATCGGACTAAAGCAGAAGAGAGCACCCGTAGATGTGCATGTAGCAGAATGGACGAGACTCAGTAGTTTCGCTGGACCTTTAGTTGCCAACGATGCAGATGTTAGTGTTTATGCCCTAGAAGGCCATTACTGTATCATCCTAGTTTGTATATTACTTAATGGAAGCTTGGGATATTCACATGTATATAACAGTCTTGCTAAACATGGTAGTATGCTACTTGGTTTTTCTATCTTAATATGTGAGTATACGTATTGATAGAGCTCTTAGGATCTTGCTTGACTACCAGCGTTGTGATGGTAGTCACACTAGTGGGGGCTGAATAGTCTACAAGCACATCATTATTCAGGTCCCTAGTCGTTGGATTATCGAGACAGGGCATCGATACTCCGGAGTAGACTAGTGTGTACGCTTCTCATCCCAGTTGGGGAGATGGTCTGTCCCACAGCCGTCAGTACGTAGTACTGGAGATAGTATGCAGGTGCTCGTTAGGTTACGGGTACACCGGACAGGACTCACAGGGAACTGTTGGTTGGTTTTATACCAGTCGTCAGTGAGCAGTTCCCAGGTGACATGAGTACAGCATAGTCCGCAGACTTGACACTGCTACTTCGCCTCGAGTGTGTCCCACTGTTCTTAGATTGCTACCCTACCTCGGCTCAAAGGAGTCGTGCAAATAGGTAGCAGTTGGGTGCAGTCCCGAGCACTTGGAGGCAGTGACGGTTAGACAGGATTCGTCTCTCCCGGTATTGGGGTTGATATCGCGCTGTGTCAGAGAGCCATTACGCAAAGTCCCTGGCCAGGGCAAGCGAGATTTGCTGGTAGGTTCCAGTAGTTTCTCAGGGTGTAATGGGCTTCGCTCCGACACGACTTATACCGCTATTAGGGGACTGACGCTTGCCGCCCTCTAGGCCCGATATGCGATAGTCTTAAACGAACGGACCGGACTGTATGGAGATTGTCACATCAGACTCAGTAGGAGTTCGGATGGGTTTCCTCATCGGCCTTCTTATCGACATCTACCTGGGGACCGTTACGTACAGCTAGTGCCGCTTGCGGTCTGTGGTTAAACCCACTGCCAGCGTAGTAGTCGAGTCTCTAGAGTCCCACACAGAGAGTTTCCCTACTCTAGGCGAAACGATATAAAGGTCGTATGGTTTTACGACAAGGGTTCGGACGCATACCTGTGTTTACGCGCGTACGACTTTCGGACAGTTTTTACTAGTCGGCTTTGGTTTAAGCCAGTTACTAGTATCCGGTTATTGGATTTATACAGTCTAAAGTTTTTCCGCATTTTCGCGGATAGGAGGGGCATTCTCGTAATTGCGCGAGAAGCTTCTAGAAGATGGTGACTAAGGAGGTTAAGGTGGCATATACATTGAATGAGATTAGTGAGTCATATGAGTGATTCATCCATATCATTAATGCATCATAAATGCTTAATGACTCATGGTAATGAATCACCATTAGATATTTATGAAGCATGATTATTCATCATTTGTTTTTCTTTTATTGATAAATCTTAATGCTTCATATATATTATGATAACTCATTTTCTCATATCAATTTTATTCTTCTCACCTTCTCTCTCCTCAAGCTTCCTCTCTTCAAACCCTAATCCTCCCCTCTCATGTGTTGAGTACAAGGATTAGTTAGACTACTTAATCCATAACCCTCACTCTATATCATCTAGGTACTTTGATTAGCACTTAAAGAAACCTAGTTGCCTCAAGTTTAGAGGCAAAGCTTGGAGTAAAGCTCTCGTGGTGGATCGTCTACTACTTGGAGAAGGTCGAGGAGGAGGTGGAGTTCGTAAAGACGAAGGACACGGTTCTACAGGTATAATCACTTCACATAGTAGTTTAGAACTCCTATGTTAGTTGTTAGTTATCGTTTAGCTTCGATTCATGCGGTTAGTCGATGTTTAAGCAAACAACAAGATCGTTTTTCATATTTCCGCCTCCCCGCTAGTCGTGGGGTGTTGTACATCAACTTACAGTGGTATCAGAGCCTCGCTAAACAATAAATAACTCACTTGCAAAATTGTATGAATTTCGAACGGAAAAACGAAACCGGAAAACCCCGATATCATGAGTTTCTGTCGATTTTTAAATGAAGTCCAAAAATTTTTCAGGGAGGTTCAGAAAGCTCTAAATGACAGTAGTAGAACACCCAAGAAAATTGGGCCCATGAATCGGCTAAAGCACCGCGGAACCGCGGCGGATCCCACCGATCCGCCGCGATTCCGCCGCCGAGTTGCCGATTCATGAACCCAATTTTCCTGTGTTGGTTCTCTGTGATATTTGGTATTTTCTGGAATTTTTTATTTTTGCTCAGGTTTCAGATTTACAGAGAAGTATTGGAGCAAAATTAAATGTATTTAATCGATCGAAATTATACGGTATTTGCTTGTTGGATTATATCTGTGTTTGTATAATGTGTTCGTAAACCTCCCCTAACTGCTAGTATGTCGGTTGGCAGGGGGTTGCACATTTCTGTAATGGATTTTATCTGTTTGTGTATATGAACTGTGTTGGACTGTTGTGATGTATAGCCGGGGTTATGTGATGGGTTATTATTTAATTCATTTGATGTAAATGTAATTTGTTGTAATATTATTTTGCGGGGCACATCCAGGTTGCGGTTGTAGCCACCGTTGTATTATTTCATTTTACTGTTTTTGCTCCTAGGACAGACCCAAGGTGGGGTGCACAAACTGCCGGGCGGGTAGTTTGCCGTACCCGTTGGGGTCTTGGGTGGGGTAAAGGCTATTCATCACAACTGTGTAATCCGTATTTTGTTGCATACTCAAAACAAACACGGATTGCTTGCAAATCCAATAAAGTTCATCTGTGATCTGGAATGCCTATTATTGCGTCTGACGAATGTACAATATCTATATATGATAGCTATTTAGACGCCACTTATGTTTTACACCCGCGCTAGCCCAGCCCCCGCTCTGCCGTTAGTTAAGTAACCTAACGGGTGATGACGGGACCCCGTGGCGAATGCGGATGGCATAAGAGGACGTTGTATTTTCGTTGTTTTCTGCAATGATAGGTTAATGATGGGACGCATTATTTATAATGCAAAGAAAATAAACCAAAAAGTTGAATCGTTGGAACAATTTAAAAGAAACAACTCGGTTATTTTAAAAGAGCAGAATTTTTAATTGCGGAGCTTTAACCACTCCTTTTAAAAAGCTATCAGGTTCCTTCGATTATATCAAGTTCACTACGTTCACGGTTTCGCCAAAACCAGTCATAGCCCTCCGTCATTTCTTATGGATGGTCAGTAGTATTCAAGCTATGTTTGTTGGCTTTCATCAAGGCATAGTGTTTGGTAGCTGCTGGGGTATTCATTTGTTGCATAGATAGATGAGTTGGTTTGGGACAGTCGTATAACCTTGTTGGCTTTCGTCAAGGGTATATACGGGTGGGTTCAAATTAACAAGATAATGATGGGCAGAACTTGACATGTGTTTTATGATTTGTTGGCTTTCGTCAAGGTCATAAGAACATGGGAAAAAAATCTATATCGGGAATTTCTAAAGAAACTGAAATTTGCAAAGAGATGCATACCATTTGGAGTTTGATGAATGTTGGTAGGATTCCTTCAACATTATCATACGATGATATTTGGATTCCGATCCTACTGTGGGTATATGCTACTTATCAGGAGATTCATCACTTAACGATCAATGCTATAAACCAAGTAGGTGTCAAGAAAGGTGTCAGCGGGGTTACGCCCCCAGAGAAAAGAGGTTATTTAATTAAGGAACTTCGCGAAAGCGTTGGAAAACCTCCCTCGAAGTATCGACACTAGCCTGGCTGAACGGTTAAGCAAGTATTGTACAGTGAGAATAGTCCTGGCTAATTCTTCTTTTATGGTTTGAGGAAGGATTCGAGAAACAGTGGGAGCCATCCAGTTTAGATAAATTAAAAACCAATCTAAACTTGCAAGAGCATCATGCTAATGTGTTTTCTTCTCTCTCTCTCATTGCAGCGACCTTGTGACCATGACTAGGTTATATCTAGATAACAAGTTGACTGAATCTAACTTATATGACTGGCAAAGGTCTGTCCAGATGACCATTGCCTATGACAAGCTGGACCACCCTATTACTACTCAAGATCCCGCCGTCCCAGGTCCAGTTTCCACCGTCGCGGATATGGATATCCGTCAGACAAAGGAAAAGAATAAAGCGAAAGCCAAGTGCCTCGTGTTGGCTTCAGTTGATGGTATAAACCAGAAGCAACACGAGAAGATGGACTCAGTTTCCATCTTTCTCCATAATAAAGATTTATATGGAGAGCAATCTCATATCACAAGATATGAGGCCTCGAACGAATTAATTCAAGCGAGGTCGGCTGACGGGTCATTAGTAAGGGACGACGTCCTTACGATGACTAGCTATATTGATAAGCTCAAGGACCTGGAGACCACGTTGGGAAACAGGTCATATGCTGACTTATTTCCACAGTCCCTACCCTCTACTTATACCCTGAAAGAAACCAGGGAGACACAAGCTCTGCTTAATGGGGGACCTTCTTCTTCTACATCCAGGGCGAAAGCAAAGGATGAAAAGAAGAAGACCTCTACAAAGCCGATATACAGTGTCAGTAAAGTAGAAGGAAAGGAAAGAGCAAAAGTTTCGGGACTTGGTGTAGGCAAGGAGGGATGTTCCTATTATTATGGGAACGGACATTGGCAAAAAGATTGCAAGGCTTTGGAAGCCAGTAGCCAGGATACGAAGCATGTTGTGGCTTCAGCCTCAAGTGTGTTTGTAATTGAGAACTGTTTGTCAATTAACTCTACTTCCTGGGTACTAGATACCGGAGCAGGATCTCATATCTGTAATTCTTTACATGCTTTGAGAAACCGTAAAGTTATAAGGATAGGTGATTTGTCTCCCAGAGTAGCAAACAGAATGAGCGTGGACGCTGAATCCGTGGGAGAATATCGTCTAGGTTTGACAAGTGGGCAGATATTGATTCTGCGTAACTGTCTGTATGTACCTAGTTTGACTTGTAATATCATATCAGTGTCCTCACTTTCAAGAGAGGGATATGACTTTACATTCGTAAGCGATGTAGTTCACATCCACCTAAATCAAGTTCTGATTGGGTCCGGTACATTAGATGACGGTATATACGTATTGAATCAAGCTCAGGTTTTCAATGTCCAGAACACACTTAAAAAAAAGTCTCCAGAAATGAATCAGGCTTTCTTATGGCATTGTAGACTAGGTCACATTAATGAAACACGATTAACGAAGTTACATAGAGAAGGATATTTGAATCCGTTTGAATATCAATCTTATGCCACTTGTGAATCTTGTCTCATGGGAAAGATGACAAAGACTCCGTTTACTGGACACGGAGTAAGAGCGAGCGAGCTCTTAGGACTCGTACACAGTGACGTGTGCGGTCCGATGTCTACACATGCACGAGGTGGTTATTCCTACTTCATTACTTTTACGGATGATTTCTCTAGGTATGGACATATTTTCTTGATGAAGCATAAATCCGAGGCCTTTGAGAAATTCCAAGAATACAAGAATGAAGTGGAAAACCAAACAGGCAAAAGTATTAAGACACTGAGATCTGATCGAGGTGGTGAATACTTAAGTGCCGAGTTCCTGGGTTACTTAAAAGAGAAAGGAATTCTCTCTCAGCTTACTCCTCCATACACACCACAACACAACGGTGTATCGGAAAGGAGGAATCGAACCCTATTAGATATGGTTCGTTCCATGATGAGTAAGGCTGAGTTACCGCGATCATTCTGGGGTTATGCGCTAGAATCAGCGGCATATCTTTTGAACAAGGTTCCAACCAAGACTGTGCCTACCACGCCATATCAGATGTGGAGTGGGAAGAAACCCTATCTTCAGTACCTGAAGACATGGGGATGTCCAGCTTTTGTAAAAAAGCAGCATCCGGACAAGCTTGAGGCACGCTCAGTAGAGTGTAAGTTTGTGGGATATCCAAAGAACTCCATGGGATATTGCTTCTACTACGCAGTGGAACAAAAGGTTTTTGTTTCTCGTCATACCCGCTTCTTAGAAACTGAATTTTTAGAAAATCAGAAGAGTGGGAGCGCAGTAGAACTGGAAGGAATTCCAGAACCACAAGCTGTTACTGAAAGTTTGGTAGAACAAGAAGTTTCAGAAGAAAGGGACATACCAGCGCCTATCCGCAGAAGTAGTAGGCAGTCTCATCCGCCCGAGAGATACTACGGTTTTCTCATAGACGGGGATCGAGAAGATTGCGTCATTGATAATGATGACCCTACTAGCTTTCAACAAGCCATTCAGAGCGGCGACTCGGTAAAATGGCTGGATGCAATACGGACCGAAATGGAGTCCATGTACACTAACAAAGTATGGACTTTGGATACTCCTCCAGATGGGGTAAAACCCGTAGGATGCAAGTGGATCTTCAGAAAGAAGATTGGTGTAGATGGACAGGTTGAAACCTATAAGGCTAGACTTGTTGCAAAGGGTTTCCGTCAAAGACCTGGTTTGGACTATGACGAAACCTTTTCTCCAGTGGCTATGCTGAAATCCATTCGGGTCCTTCTTGCTATTGCTGCCTTCCACGATTATGAGATTTGGCAGATGGACGTAAAAACGGCCTTTCTAAATGGAAATTTAGAAGAGAGCGTCTATATGGATCAGCCAGAGGGATTCATTCAGAGTGGGAGCAGCGGTAAAGTATGCAAGCCGCTTAAGTCCATTTATGGACTAAAGCAGGCATCGCGGAGTTGGAACATCTGTTTTGATGATACTGTCAAAGAATTCGACTTTATCAAAAATCCAGATGAACCATGCATATACAGTAAGATTGTAGGGAGAGTTGTTGTATTCCTCGTCTTGTACGTGGATGACATTCTCCTAATAGGAAATGATATTCCTATGCTACAGTCAGTCAAAAGATTCTTGTCACAGAAATTCTCCATGAAGGACCTGGGTGATGCCACCTACATTCTGGGGATCCAGATCTATCGTGATAGATCAAAGAGGATGTTGGGACTTTCACAGTCCAGGTACATAGACACCATATTGAAAAGATTCAGTATGGAAGATTCTAATCGCGGTAACCTACCGGCTTGTCACGGAATCACCCTCTCCAAAGAGCTGTCTCCCAAGACTGATTTGGAAAAGGAACGCATGTCGATTATACCCTACGCTTCTGCGGTAGGCTCTATAATGTATGCGATGTTATGTACCAGACCAGATGTAGCATACGCATTGAGCGTTGTAAGCCGGTATCAGGCAAACCCAGGGGAGAATCACTGGATAGCAGTAAAGAACATTCTCAAGTACCTGAGGAGGACTAAGGAGATGTTCTTGGTTTACGGCGGAAATGACCTCAAGATGGAGGCCTATGCTGATTCCGGCTTCCAGAGTGACAAGGATGGCTCCAAGTCCATGTCGGGTTATGTCTTTACCCTCAATGGAGGGGCGGTCTGTTGGAAGAGTTCCAAGCAGGATACCGTTGCTGACTCAACGATGGAAGCGGAGTACATAACTGCTTGCGATGCCGCAAAAGAAGCTGTCTGGATGAAGAAGTTCCTCACAGAACTTCAGGTGGTTCCTACCAGTGTTGGTCCAATACCTCTGTATTGCGACAACAACGGCGCTATAGCTTTAGCGAAGGAACCCAGGTCCCATCAGAAGTCCAGACACATCTTAAGGCGGTATCACCTGATCAGGGAGATCGTAGATCGCCGGGAGATCGAGGTAAAGAGAGTAAATACAGAGGATAACATTGCTGATCCATTCACTAAGGCCCTACCTCAGATTCAGTTCGAGAGGCTACTCGAGATCATCGGTCTTCGATACGCCTGTACATGGCCCTAGTGCAAGTGGGAGATTGTTAGTGTTTATGCCCTAGAAGGCCATTACTGTATCATACTAGTTTGTATATTACTTAATGGAAGCTTGGGATATTCACATGTATATAACAGTCTAGCTAAACATGGTAGTATGCTACTTGGTTTTTCTATCTTAATATGTGAGTATACGTATTGATAGAGCTCTTAGGATCTTGCTTGACTACCAGCGTTGTGATGGCAGTCACACTAGTGGGGGCTGGGTAGTCTACAAGCACATCATTATTCAGGTCCCTAGTCGTTGGATTATCGAGACAGGGCATCGATACTCCGGAGTAGACTAGTGTGTATGCTTCTCATCCCAGTTGGGGAGATGGTCTGTCCCACAGCCGTCAGTACGTAGTACTGGAGATAGTATGCAGGTGCTCGTTAGGTTACGGGTACACCGGACAGGACTCACAGGGAACTGTTGGTTGGTTTTATACCAGTCGTCAGTGAGCAGTTCCCAGGTGACATGAGTACAGCATAGTCCGCAGACTTGACACTGCTACTTCGCCTCGAGTGTGTCCCACTGTTCTTAGATTGCTACCCTACCACGGCTCAAAGGAGTCGTGCAAACAGGTAGCAGTTGGGTGCAGTCCCGAGCACTTGGAGGCAGTGGCGGTTAGACAGGATTCATCTCTCCCGGTATTGGGGTTGATATCGCGCTGTGTCAGAGAGCCATTACGCAAAGTCCCTGGCCAGGGCAAGCGAGATTTGCTGGTAGGTTCCAGTAGTTTCTCAGGGTGTAATGGGCTTCGCTCCGACACGACTTATACCGCTATTAGGGGACTGACGCTTGCCGCCCCTAGGCCCGATATGCGATAGTCTTAGACGAACGGACCGGACTGTATGGAGATTGTCACATCAGACTCAGTAGGAGTTCGGATGGGTTTCCTCATCGGCCTTCTTATCGACATCTACCTGGGGACCGTTACGTACAGCTAGTGCCGCTTGCGGTCTGTGGTTAAACCCACCGCCAGCGTAGTAGTCGAGTCTCTAGAGTCCCACACAGAGAGTTTCCCTACTCCAGACGAAACGATATAGAGGTCGTATGGTTTTACGACAAGGGTTCGGACGCATACGTGTGTTTTCGTACGTACGACTTTCGGACAGTTTTTACTAGTCGGCTTTGGTTTAAGCCAGTTACTAGTATCCGGTTATTGGATTTATACAGTCTAAAGTTTTTCCGCATTTTTGCGGATAGGAGGGGCGTTCTCGTAATTGCGCGAGAAGCTTCTAGAAGATGGTGACTAAGGAGGTTAAGGTGGCATATACATTGAATGAGATTAGTGAGTCATATGAGTGATTCATCCATGTCATTAATGCATCATAAATGCTTAATGACTCATGGTAATGAATCACCATTAGATATTTATGAAGCATGATTATTCATCATTTGTTTTTCTTTTATTGATAAATCTTAATGCTTCATATATATTATGATAACTCATTTTCTCATATCAATTTTATTCTTCTCACCTTCTCTCTCCTCAAGCTTCCTCTCTTCAAACCCTAATCCTCCCCTCTCATGTGTTGAGTACAAGGATTAGTTAGACTACTTAATCCATAACCCTCACTCTATATCATCTAGGTACTTTGTTAGCACTTAAAGAAACCTAGTTGCCTCAAGTTTAGAGGCAAAGCTTGGAGTAAAGCTCTCGTGGTGGATCATCTACTACTTGGAGAAGGTCGAGGAGGAGGTGGAGTTCGTAAAGACGAAGGACACGGTTCTACAGGTATAATCACTTCACATAGTAGTTTAGAACTCCTATGTTAGTTGTTAGTTATCGTTTAGCTTCGATTCATGCGGTTAGTCGATGTTTAAGCAAACAACAAGATCGTTTTTCATATTTCCGCCTCCCCGCTAGTCGTGGGGTGTTGTACATCGACTTACAGCAGACAGGGTACGGAGGTTCATGCGCAGACTGGACGTGGACATCCAGAGGCAGATTGTCTCCCTGAGTTTGATCACTTTCTCACAAGTACTTGCGGCAGCCGAGAGCAGCAGATTTTATCTGGGATGAAGAGGAGTTTTTCTGTCGGGCCAGGCAAGTTTAGGGCTAGACCGACAAACAATATTCTTGCATCTATGGAAGTTGATGAAAGCAAAGAGCAGGCTGTTGTTCGTAATTTTATGGACGTATTTGAAGATATATCGGGTTTACCGCTGAAGCGAGACGTGGAGTTCGCAATTGATCTTATTCCTGGTGCAGCGCCGGTGTCAAAAGCGTATTATCCAATGGCACCAGTAGAGTTGGAAGAAGTCAAGAAACAGGTTGCTGAATTGCTTAAAAAGGGTTAGATTCGAAGCAGTAACTCGCCTTGGGGAGCTCCAGTTCTTCTAGTAAAGAAGAAGGATGGCACAAGAAGGATGTGCATCAACTATCGAGAATTAAACCGGGTGACTATTAAGAACAAGTACCCGATCTCTCGCATTGGAGAACTTTTTGAGCAGCTTAGTGGCGCGAGGGTATTCTCGAAGCTGGATTTACAATCCGGATATCATCAGGTCCGAGTGAAAACAGAAGATATTTGCAAGACGGCGTTCCGAACTCGGTATGGACATTACGAGTACTTAGTGATGCTCTTCGGAGTAACGAATGCGCCGGCAGTATTCATGGGCTTGATGAACCGAATCTTTTCACCGTTCTTGGATCAGTTCATTGTGGTATTCATTGACGATATTCTGGTTTACTCGAAGAGTTTTGAAGAGCATGCTGAGCAATTGAAGATCACACTGCAGACGTTGAGACAGGAGAAATTGTATGCGAAGATGAGTAAGTGCGAGTTTTGGCGGGAGGAAGTAAGGTTTTTGGGGCATGTTGTGTCTGGCGATGGCATTGCCGTCGATCCAGAAAAGATTGCAGCAGTTCGAGATTGGCCTATTCCAAAGAATGTTGCTGAGATAAGAAGTTTCCTTGGATTAGCCGGATATTACAGGAGATTTGTGGTGAACTTTGCTCGTCTGGCAGAGCCGTTGACCAAGCTTACGCGCAAGGAGATACCTTTTGTATGGGCAGATAAGTGTGCGTTAGCTTTCGAGACGTTGAAGCAGAAGTTGATAACCGCCCCTATTCTGACCATGCCCGACAATTCCAGAGGATTGGTGATTCACAGCGACGCATCTGGGGAAGGATTGGGATGCGTTTTGATGCAGCATGGGAAGGTTGTAGCATACGCATCGAGACAGTTGAAGACCCATGAGAAGAATTACCCAACTCATGACTTGGAACTTGCGGCTGTGACTTTCGCTTTGAAGGTTTGGAGACACTACCTTCTGGGCGAAAGGGTCGAAGTTTTTTTACTGATCATAAGAGCTTGAAGTATGTGTTCACACAGAAGGAGCTTAATATGAGGCAGCGTAGATGGTTGGAGCTGATGGCTGACTACGATCTTGATCTTAGGTACCATCCGGGGAAGGTTAACGTCGTGCCGGATGCGCTTAGTCGGTTACCAGCAATTCAGGTGTTAACTACGCAGAAGGAGATCGTTGAAGATTTTTGAAGATTTGACTTGGAGGTTGTGCTATCGTATTCTACGGGACAGTTGATACAGCTGCAAGTACAGTCATCATTGATCGAGAATATTAAAGCAGCACAATCGCAGGACCCTAGACTGCAAAAGTTTCGAGGACAGGTTGAAGCCGGACAACGAACAAATTTATTAACCCCCGAAGATGGTTCGTTGAGGTTTGGTACCCGTTTGTGTGTGCCAAAGGGAGATATTCGTGAAGAGCTTATGAAGGAGGCACACAGTTCAGCTTATTCTGTACATCCAGGAGGCATAAAGATGTACCGAGATATTCGACAGCATTTCTGGTGGGAAGGCATGAAACGGGAGATTGCTCGCTTTATGGCAAAGTGCTTGGTGTGTCAGCAAGTTAAGGCTGAACATCAAAGGGTTGCTGGTTTATTGCAACCACTTTCGATTCCTCAGTGGAAGTGGGAACATATAACCATGGATTTCGTGACGGCTTTACCGCGAAGTCCAAAAGGCAACCATGCTATATGGGTGATTGTTGACCGATTGACCAAGGCAGCTCATTTTATTCCTTTTCGGGTTGGTCAATCAACAGAGACTTTTGCAGAGCGGTACATGCAAGAGATTGTAAGATTGCATGGAGTACCGGTGAGCATCATGTCCGATCGGGACACTCGGTTCTTATCACACTTTTGGCGGAGTCTACAGGAAAGTTTGGGGACTCGATTGAAGTTTAGCACAGCTTATCATCCTCAAACTGATGGTCAGTTGGAGAGAACGATCCAAACTCTTGAGGATACATTGAGAGCATGCAGGTTGGACTTCAAGGGGTCTTGGGAGGATCATTTACTTTTGGTGGAGTTGTCTTACAACAACAGTTTTCAGGCAACTATTCAGATGGCTCCATTTGAAGCTTTGTATGGTTGTAAATGCCGTTCACCTGTTTGTTGGGACGATGTCGGTGAACGAAGATTATTGGGACCAGATTTGGTTGTGCAGACAGTTGAGAAGGTTAACCCTATCAGAAATCATATGAAGGCAGCACAGGACCGACAGAAGAGTTGGGCAGATACGTCAAGAAGACCTCTAGAGTTCGCCGTGGGTGATTTGGTATTCTTGAAGATATCACCGACTAGAGGGGTGATTCGTTTTGGAAGTCGAGGAAAGCTTAGTCCTCGATTCGTTGGACCCTTTGAGATCTTGGAGCGTGTTGGTGAGGTAGCGTATCGTTTGGCTTTACCGCAGTCCTTGGCGAATGTGCACGATGTGTTTCACGTATCTCAACTACGAAGGTATGTTCGAGATGAAACGCACGTATTGGATCATTCAGAGCTAACGGTACGGGAATAACTGACTTTTGAGGAGCGACCGATTGAAATTGTGGATCGAAGGGAAAAGGTCCTTAAGAACAAGGTGATCCCTCTTGTGCTTGTTTCTTGGGGTAATCACTCGCATGGAGAGTCCACTTGGGAACAAGAAGATGAAATCCGGCAGAAGTTTCCTCATATTTTCTTGTAGTTATCTATCTTTGTATTCTTGGAATTTTGAGGACGAAATTCTTTTTGTAGTTGGGTATAATGTAACACCCGAGCCCAATGCTACTAATTTCAGTTACCGTTCGAACGTAGTGTGGCACTTATTTTATTTATCTTGCTTGATGGTTAATTATTTTAAATTCTACCCGGAAATTAATTTCTGCATATAACAATTTTTGGCATCTAAAATAAAATTAAAAATATTCATCTTGGCCTGCTTGACACCCCTAATCCTGTTGTAGCGTCCGTGCATCGTGTTCTCATCCCATTCAGTGAAACGGGCGAGTTTGGACGGCTACGTACACGTACGTGTGTCCATTTTGGGGGTATGCTTTTTGATCATAAGACACTTCATTTTAAATTTTGGATCCCGCCTAAAATTCTATTATTTCAATTTCAAATTTTTGGACCCGACCCGGGCGCGATTTAGAAATGTTTTACTTTGCGCCAAAATCCCAGATTTTAATATATTTAAACCATCATATATAATTTAGTTAACCATATAATATTTTTACAATCTTTTATATCCTTCTCAATTTATTCTCTCAGCCAATCGCAACCTCCCCTTTAACCCCGTGGGCCCTACTTCTCTTTCTCTCTACTTTCTCTCTCTCCCTCTTCTCTCCCTCTCGCTCTCTCTCTCTCCCCACTTTTTTCTCTCTCTCTCTCTCATATATTCTCTCGTACTTCTCTTTATCATTCTTTCTCTTCTTGCTTCATGTCTCGTTTCTCATTTTTTTTAACTGTTCTTTTGTTGCCGGAATTCCGTCGTGCCGGTGACGCTTCTCGACGTTCCAGCGAGGTACCCCGACCCGTGTGGTTCCTTTGTTCGTCGTTTGGGTTCATTCCGTGAACCGTGCGCCCGTCGCGAGTTTTTCCCGCCGACGGTTAACGTTCCGTTTTCCCGATTCGCGACCCATCGAGGCAAGTTAATCTTGCTACATGCTATATAATTCATTTTATACCTATTTAAATAAATACCATACCTATAGTTTAAATGTAGTGCCCCATGTTTAATTTTATAACGTTTCGATGTTCCGTTTGCATCCGTTTATATCATATTAAATCTAGATCATGAAAACTTATCTTGTGACATACTAGATTACATTATACTGCATTCATATCAATTAAAATATATATCGTCGTAATATTTCTTATTCATATCTTTAATTAGTTTATAATCTGCATTTTATGATATTATATATTTAAAAATATTATAGTTTACACATGAAACGATGTTGAAAAAGCGAATACGACAAATCTGAAATTTACTGTACACCTTACCTTATAAAATTCATTATAAATCATAGAAAAATCATTAGTATACGTTCTTTAGTTCGTTACGAAGCTAACTCAGAATAATATAACTCTATGTAATATTTACTTGCAAAATAAATTGTTTAAATAACGTAAAATGAAAATGAAAATGTCTCCAAACTGCTGTCCAGGGAAATTCCAGCAGCAAACTTTAAATTTCGAATGTTCATAACTTTTTATAGGGACAACCTGAGATGCTTATACTTATAAAACCGAAAACCTTATTGAATTATCTTTTTTTTGGTATAAGACACGTCCCTTTTGGAGAACGTTTGTTATTTTTAAGCAATTTTACAAATTAGGGTGACGCTGAATTTCTGAACGGAACTTTCTTGTGCATGGTTAATCAATACCACTTTTATAGTTATAAATCGCTTTGAATATGCTATCCATATTAATATTATTATATCAATATTTATATCACATATTGCTTAGTTGTACATCCCACGTTACCATTTTATAGTTTTATAACTTTTCGGATACCCGTTTGCATCCATCGCATTTAAGATACATAAAATTGCATCCATAGATCGCATTACTACATAATAATGTGATATTAACACTCCATGTTTAATAAATTGCATCCTAATTAATATTGGAACTATAAATGTAACCCTAATCGATAACTGTGCATCGATATCCTTGAAATTATATCTATTTGCATATCATATTACATGTTCCAGTTTATTGTTCTAATAGTACTCATGCTTGTTTATTTATACACATGCTTATGTTAGTTTGATTATGAGCACCCACATGACATCTTGTGCTTCCTGACATGACCTGTTACACTTCCTACTTGACATGACATGGTACCGTACACTCTTGACATGACATGACACCTTTATACATTACCTGGCTTTACCTGATGTACCATGGCTTTACCTGTTACCTGATCTTGTGTCTAATGCCAACAAACATAACATGTAGTCCTCATGGACCGTTCCTGTTGTCTATCCAGACAAACCTGCTTTTACCTGATCCTGTGTTGGCATTAATTCTTGACTACTGAATACCTGACTTGACATACATAACTTGGGGGTATGGGAAAATCAAATGTGAAACCTGACTTGTAACTCAACAGTTCGATACCTGTTCTGATCAGTCTTACGGGCTAGGCCAGCCCCGGAGTGATGATGCTGACATCACTCGCCCATCCTGCTACCTGTTACTGTCTAGCGGCACGTCTCGGATTCAGCCCGAGAGTCTTGACCGTGGTCCCGGGCACGCACGGGATACTATTGAGTTACATTGACGATTCATCAATTGATTTCAAAGACTTTAGAATAGAAAACCTGATAGAACAGTTTAGTTTACCCACTGCACACTACCCTGTACTGATCTGATTCATAATATTGTGATTCTTGCTGGATTCATGTTTATTTTGCATTGCCTGTTACACTGTTCATATTATATTACTTGATGACATGACGCACCGACGTCTGGGTTTTGCATGGCCCAGATTCTGTACCGCCGTCGCAGTCCGAGCAGGAGTACTTCAGCCAGCAGGCTGAGCTGTGAGTTCAGTAGTAGTTAGTTTTATTTCCTGCATTTACTTCCAGATGTGAGCCCGCATTATGGGACATACATTTCAGTTATTTGTATTGGATCATTTGCTTCCGCATTTATTTATTATTGACTCCTGTTATCTTGGATTATGGACATGTTTAGATAGTTTTATTTTGTTCTTGATATCTCTACAGCCGTAATGTGACTGTGGATGGATACTTCCTACCCACAGGTAGCATGGTTGGCTATGTCACGTGCCCATTTTAGCATACTCTGGGAAGCGGGGCGTGACAATTAAAAAGCCTGAGTCGATTTTTAGTACATGATTTATTATTTTTAGAGCAGAAATAAAAATCGGCAGAAACTAGGATTTTCCAGGATGTTTTGCGGTTTTTTGTCCGGTCGAAATTCTAGATACTTTGCTAACATGTTAGGGTGTGTTTAGTTAGGCCTTGATACCACTGTAAGTCCACGTTACCTCTCCCGGTTCTTTCGGGCTTGCGGAAACGGTGAAAAACGATTTTTAGGGTTTAGGTAACATAGACTACAAAATACGGATCTTGGCTAAACTACACACTAGCAACCTAACTAGAGATTTATCTACTCGGTTAAGGGTTATACCTCTACTTGACTCCTTCTCTTGGACTCCTAGTAGCGGTCGGATGGTTCTCTTCTCGTCGCCTTCTTTTGCCGAAGATGGATCCACCTGAGGGTCTCTACCTTGAGCTCTTTTCTCGATCTTGAGAGAACTAAAGTGTCCGGCTTGCTAGAACTTCAACCTTAGGATGACTAGAGAGTGGTTTTGGGTATTTTATCTCAAAGGAAATGTTTCTCAACACATGAGATCAATTTTCCTTTGAACTAGAGGAGGAGGAAGAAGAAAGGATGAGAGAGAATGGATATGAGAGAATGAGAATAGTTTTTACAACCATAACAAATATATGTGAATTAATCCAATTAATAATATTAATCAAAAATGAAAAAGGTGATGGTTAGTTTGAAGAGACCATTATCATATCACATTAAATGTTTTTTGCAAAGATCAAAGAGCATCTTTGAAATGTAATGATGATGGTCAATGTTTCAACCATGGTCAACAAGTCAACAACCCTAACCATGACACAATTTCATTTAATTAATATTATTAATTGATATTTCACATATTCATTAGGGTTTGGAAAAAGACAACTGTCAACTGTGCATACACATCCGTTCCGAAACCCTAATGAAAATCCTCTTCCTCTGCCTCAATCAACTGCGCATACACACCCGCATTCGTATTCCGAGGAACACGAATACAATGAGATAAAACTAACCCCAAAACATATACTAGAATCCGGCTCAAACCAGAGCCCGCTAGTAACGACTGCCCGGATACCAAACGTGCACAAGTACGCGGATGTGAACGAACCCCGTTGCAAAACCATGCGACCTCTACTCTGTTTTGCCCAAAGGCGAATAACCCTCTGTGTGGGACTCTAAAGACTCGACACTACGCTGGCAGTGGGTTTAACCACAGACCGCAAGCGGCACTAGTTGTGCGTAACGGCCCCTAGGTAGATGCCGATAAGAAGACTGACAAGGTGAAACCCATCTGAACTCCTACTGAGCCTATATGTGACAATCTCCGTACAGTCCGGTCTGTTCGTCTAATAATATCGCATGGCGGGCCTAGGGGGGTGGTAAACATCAGTCCCCTAATAGCTGTACAAGTCGTGTCGGAGTGTAGCCCAGAACACCCTGAGATAACACTGGAAACCTACCAGTATATCTCACTTGCCCTGGCCAGGGACTACTTATGTAATGGCTCTCCTAGACACAGCGCGATATCAACCTCCAATACCGGGAGAGACGAATCCTGTCTAACCGTCACTGCCTCCAAGTACTTCGGGACTGTACCCAAATACTACCTGTTTGCACGACTCCTTTGAGCCGTGGTAGGGTAGTAATCAAAGTACAGTGGGAACACACTCGAGGCGAAATGACAGTGTCAAGTCAGCGGACTAAGCTGTACTCATGTCACCTGGGAACTCATAACTGACGATAGGTATAATACCAACCAACAGTTCCCGACGAGTCCTGTCCAGTGTACTCGTAACCTAACGAGCACCGGCATACTATCTCTAGTACGACGTACTGACGGCTGTGGGACAGACCGTCTCCCCCGCTGGGATGAGAAGCGCATACGCTAGTCTACTCCGGAGTATCGATGCCCTGTCTCGATAGTCCTACAACTAGGGACTTGTATAAGGATGTGCTTATAGATTACCCAGCCCCTACAAGTGTGACTGCCATCACAACGCCGGTAATCAAGCAAAGATCCTAAGGGCTCTACTAATATGTATAAGCGATATGCTAAAAAAACACATGCACATATTAAAGCAGAGACAAACCAAGTAGCATACTACCATTTCGAGCAAGATTGTCTATACAACTGTGAATATCCCAAGCTTCCATCAAGTAATATACAAACTAGTATGGTACAGTAATGGCCTCTAGGGCATATACACTAACAATCTCCCACTTGCACTAAGGCCATGTACTGGCGTATCGAAGACCTATCATCTCGATCAGTCGCTCGAACTGAGTCTGGGGCAAGGCCTTCGTGAATGGATCTGCAGTATTATCTTCTGAAGTAACCCTCCGAACCTCGATCTCCTGGCGATCCACGATCTCCCTGATCAGGTGATACCGCCTTAAGATGTGTCTGGATTTCTGATGGGACCTGGGTTCCTTCGCTAAAGCTATAGCCCCGTTATTGTCGCAATACAGAAGTATTGGATCAACAATGGACAGAACCACCTGAAATTCTTTCAAGAACTTCCTCATCCAGACGGCTTCTTTTGCGGCATCAGATGCAGCGATATATTCCGCTTCCATAGTCGAGTCAGCAACGGTTTCCTGTTTGGTACTCTTCCAACACACCGCCCCTCTATTGAGGGTAAAGACAAAACCTGACATGGACTTGGAATCATCCTTGTCACTCTGGAAGCTGGGGTCAGCAAAGGCCTCAATCTGGAGGTCTTTTCCGCCATACACCAAGAACATCTCCTTAGTCCTTCTCAGGTACTTGAGAATGTTCTTTGCCGCTATCCAGTGCTTTTCCCCAGGGTTTGACTGATACCGGCTTACCACACTCAGTGCATAAGCTACATCTGGTCTGATACACAACATCGCATACATTATAGAGCCTACCGCAGAAGCGTAGGGTATAATAGACATGCGATCCCTTTCCAAATCAGTCTTGGGAGATATCTCTTTGGAGAGGGTGATCCCGTGACAAGCCGGTAGATTACCGCGCTTGGAATCTTCCATACTGAATCTTTTCAGTATGGTGTCGATGTACCTGGACTGTGAAAGTCCTAATATCCTCTTGGATCTATCACGATGGATCCGGAACCCCAGAATGTAAGAGGCATCACCCTGGTCTTTCATGGAGAACCTGTGCGACAAGAATCCTTTGACAGATTGTAGCATAAGAATGTCATTTCCTATCAAGAGAATGTCATCCACGTATAAAACGAGGAATACGACAGTTCGTGCTACAAATCTACTATAGATGCATGGTTCATCTGGATTTTTGATAAAGCCAAATTCTTTGACCGTCTCATCAAAACAGATGTTTCAACTCCGCGATGCCTGCTTTAGTCCATAAATGGACTTAAGCAACTTGCACACCTTTCCGCTGCTCCCACTCTGAATGAAACCCTCTGGCTGGTCCATATAGACACACTCCTCTAAATTTCCATTTAGAAAAGCGGTCTTTATGTCCATCTGCTAGATTTCATAATCGTGGAAGGCAGCAATGGCAAGAAGGATCCGAATGGATTTCAGTATAGCCACTGGAGAAAAGGATTCGTCATAGTCCAAACCAGGTCTTTGACGAAAACCCTTTGCAACAAGTCTAGCTTTATAGGTCTCAACCTGTCCATCTACACCAATATTCCTTTTGAAGATCCACTTGCATCCTACGGGTTTTACCCCGTCTGGAGCAACGTCCAAAGTCCATACTTTGTTGGTGTACATGGACTCCATTTCGGTCCCCTTTGCATCCAGCCATTTTACCGAGTCAACGCTCTGAATGGCCTGTTGGAAGCTAGTCGGCTCATCATCATTACCAATGATGCAATCCTCTCTATCCCTGTCTATGACAAAAACGTAGTATCTCTCGGGCAGATGAGACTGCCTACTACTCCTGCGGAGCTGCGTAGGAATGTCCTATTCTTTCGAACCTTCTGGTTCTACTAAGCTTTCAGTAATAGTCCGTGGTTCTGGAATTTCTTCCAGTTCTACTGCGCTCCCACTAATTTCCTTTTCTAAGAACTGGTGTTCCAGAAAGTGGGCATTACGAAAAACAAAGACCTTTTGTTCCTCTGCGTGATAGAAAAGATACCCCCTGGAGTTCTTTGGGTATCCCACAAACTTGCACAGTACTGAGCGTGCCTAGAGTTTGTCCGCATGCTGCTTTTTGACAAAAGATGGTGTTAGTGTATATGCCCTAGAGGCCATTACTGTATCATACTAGTTTGAATATTACTTAATGGAAGCTTGGGATATTCACCTTGTATATACAATCTTGCTCAAAATAGTAGTATGCTACTTGGTTTGTTTCTACTTCAATGTGTACATGTGTTTATTTTAGTATATCGCCTATACACATTAGTGGAGCCCTTAGGATCTTTGCTTGATTACCAGCGTTGTGATGGCAGTCACACTAGTGGGGCTGGGTAATCTATAAGCACATCCTTATGCAGGTCCCTGGTCGCAGGACTATCGAGACAGGGTATCGATACTCCGGAGTAGACTAGCGCATGCGCTTCTCATCCCAGTGTGGGAGACGGTCTGTCCCACAGCCGTCGGTACGTCGTACTTGAGATGGTATGCGGGTGCTCGTTGGGTTACGAGTACACTGGACAGGACTCGTCGGGAACTGACTAGTTGGTATTATGCCTATCGTCAGTTATCAGTTCCCAGGTGACATGAGTACAGCTTAGTCCGCTGACTTGACACTGTCACTTCGCCTCGAGTGTGTTCCCACTGTACTTTGATTACTACCCTACCACGGCTCAAAGAAGTCATGCAAACAGGTGGTAGTTGGGTGCAGTCCCGAAGCACTTGGAGGCAGTGACGGTTAGACAGGATTCGTCTCTCCCGGTATTGGGGGTTGACATCGCGCTGTGTCTAGGAGAGCCATTACACGAGTAGTCCCTGGCCAGGGCAAACGAGATATACTGGTAGGCTTTCAGTGTTATCTCAGGGTGTTTTGGGCTTCACCCCGACACGACTTGTACCGCTATTGGGGGACTGACGTTTACCGCCCCCTAGGCCCGCCATGCGATGTATCAGATGAACAGACCGGACTGTACGGAGAATGTCACATTCAGGCTCAGTAGGAGTTCAGATGGGTTTCGCCTCGTCAGTCTTCTTGTCGGCATCTACCTGGGGACCGTTACGCACAGCTAGTGCCGCTTGCGGTCTGTGGTTAAACCCACTGCCAGCGTAGTGTCGAGTCTTTAGAGTCCCACACAGAAAGCTATTCGCCTTTAGGCAAAAGAGTAGAGGTCGCATGGTTTTGCGACAGGTCGCATGGTTTTGCGACAGGGTTCGGTCACATCCGTGCACTTGTGCACGTACAGTGTCCGGACAGTTCACACTAGCGGGCTTTGGTTTAAGCCAGATCCTAGTGTACCTTTTGGGATTGGTTTTATCCAGTGTGCATTCGTGTTCCTCGGAACGCGGATGCGGGTGTGTATGCACAGTTGACGGAGAGACAGAGGCAGAGGATTCTCATTAGGGTTGTTGACCGTTGACAGTTGACTATTGACTTTTTGCTCAACCCTAATGAGAATATGATATGTGATTAACAATTATATTAATTAAGTATTATGGTGACATGGTTGTTGAGGGATTGACTTTGTTGACTTGTTGACTTGTTGACTTTGTTGACCGGTTGACTAGGCTTGACTAGTTGACCATCATGATAACTATAGCTATCATTTCATGGCAAAGACTTTTGCTTGCTTGCTCTTTTGTGCAAAATGAGTGCATGAAATGATATGGCTATGGTTGCTTAAACCATCACATAATACTTGATTGATATGAGGTGTTATGATTGTTTTGGATTATGAGAGCCAAATGAGAAAAGTCTTCTCTCATTCTTTCATGCTCATTCTCTCTCTTGTTCTTGAGCTCTCATCTTCTCCTCTTGCTCTCCCTCTCTTGACTCTATGATTCACTTGTCTCATGAGTTGAGAACCAAGAACCATAGATAAAATCCCATACAAACTCTTCTCTACTCACTCTAGTTCACAAGGTTTAGCAAACCGAGTGAACTAGTTTCTTCAAAGTTCGAAGAAGGAGCTAAAGGTTGAAGCTTTCAGGTGGATCTATCTTCGGCGCAAGGAGACGACGGGGAGAAGCCGATTCGGACGACCATCGAAGCTTGAAGACGAAGGAGTTCGAGAAAAAGAAAGGTATAACCCCCTAACCGAGTAGTTAGCAACTCGTAGTTAGGTTGTTAGTTAGATGTTTAACAAAGATCCGGTTTTGAGTCCATGTTACCACCTCTAGAAAATTGTTTTTCACCAAATTCCGCATGCCCGAAAGTACCGGGAGAGGTAGCATGGACTTACAGTGATATCAGAGCCTAGTTAAACTCTATCTAACATGTTAGCAAAGTAGCTAGAAGATCGATCAAAGAAAAAGTCGCAAAACGAACCCCGTTTTTAAATTTTCTGTCGATTTTAAAAGTGCTGGAAATTTTTTTTGGGATACACCAAAAATCGACTCAGGGTTTTCTGAAGAAACTGCAAAAATTTGACCCCCTAACTCGATCAAAGCGCCGCGGAACCGCGGCCGAGTTGACTCGGTCATGGGGTTTCTTCTTTGCAGTTTGCTCATAGGGGTATTTTGGGATTTTTGGAATATATATTTTCTGCCCAGATTTTCCAGAACGAAAATTTTATTTTTGGGGTCCTGAAAATCCGTATTTTTGATCGAACTTCTAAAAGACTTTAGCTGACGGGTTTTTCTGTAATGTGATATTTGTATTGAACGTCTGCTAATCGCTATATGTCGGTTAGTGGGGGTTATACAAATCTGTGATCTGTAATGTTGCTGGAATGTGTATATGAATATGTTGGATTGTCGCGGGTGAATAGCCGGGGGTTGTGAGACGATAGTTTTCTTTTCTTTCAATTCATGTAAATTTGTAAATTGATGTAATAATTATTTGTATAGCCGCACAACCGGGTCGGGGTTGTAGCCGTCATTGTATAATTTCTTTTTACTGTTTTTGCTCCTAGGATAGACCCATGGAGGGGGTGCACAAACTACCGGGTATGCCGAAGTGCCGAGTGGCCTACTCACGGAGTTGAGGGAGGTTGCTTCGCTTCGGGTACTTGGCGGGTAGTTTGCCGCACCCGTAGGGGTCTTGGGTGGGGTATTGGCTATTCACCGCGACCGTGTAATCTGCTTTTCGTTACAGGCTCGTACGAATTGCGGATTCCTAGTATATCCAATGTATTCATCTGTGATCTGAAATGGCTATCATTGCAGTATATCTATATATGATATTATTTAGGCGTTGCTTATGTTTTACAGCCGCGCTAGCCCAGCCCCCGCTCTGTCGTTAGTTAAGTAACCTAACGGGTAATGACGGGGCCCCGTGGTGAATACGAATGGCATAAGCGTACGTCATATTTTGGTTGTTTTCTGCAATGGTAGAATTAAATGATGGGACGCATTAAAAGAACTAATGCAAGAATATCATGCATTAAAAGAACTAATGCAAGAAAATAAACCAAGTTAAAAGTCGTTGGAACACTTTCGAAAACCCACTCGGTTCTTTTCAAAACTAACTTTTAAATGCGGAGCTTGAGCCACTCCTTTTAAAAGCTATCTCGTTCCATCGACTATATCAAGTTCACTACGTTCACGGTTTAGCCAAAACCATTCGTAGCCCTCCGTCGTTTCACATGAATAGTCAATAGTATTCAAGCTGTGTTTGTTGGCCAAAGTCAAGGCATAGTGATTGGTAGCTATTGGGTATTCATGTGCAGCATAGATAGATGTGTTGGTTTGGAACAGTCGTACTGCCTTGTTGGCCAAAGTCAAGGGTAGGTGCGGGTGGATTCAAATTAACCTGGAGAACGACGGGTAGAACTTGACATGTGACTTATGATTTGTTGGCCAAAGTCAAGGTCATAAGAGCATGGGGCAAAAATCCACATCGGGAGTTTCATAAGTACTGAAACTTGCTAGATTTGCATACCACTTGGAGTGTTATGATTCTGGTAGGATTCCTTCAGTTTCGTCACGCGATTATATTTGGATCCCGATCCTACTGTGAGTATATGCTACTCCTCGGGAAATTTCTCATTTAACGATCAATGCTATAAACCAAGTAGGTGTCTAGAAAGGTGTTAGCGGGGCTACGCCCCCAGGGAAAAGAGGTTATTTAATTAAGGAACTTCGCGAAAGCGTTGGAAAACCTCCCTCGAAGTACCAACACTGGCCTGGCTGAACGGTTAAGCAAGTATTGTACGGTGAGATTGATCCTGACTAATTCTTCCTTTTTGGTTTGAGGAGGGATTCGAGAAACAGTGGGAGCCATCCTGTTTAGACAAATTAAAAACCATTCTAAACTTGCAAGAGCATCATGCTGAGTGTTTCTTCTCTCTCCTAATTGCAGCGACCAATCGACATGACTGGACTTAAGTTACTCCTAGATAAAAACATACTGACAGGGCCAAACTACAAAGATTGGCTCAGGAATGTCAAAATGGCAATCACTTACGACAAGCTGGGGTATCTTCTTACCACCAAAGCTCCCCCTGTCCCTGGTCCCACTTCCAGCGTCGCGGATAAAGAAATCCGTAAGACTTAGGAGATTGATAGCGCGAAGGCCAAGTGCCTCGTACTTGCCTCTATGGACAATGAACATCAGAGGAGGCACGAGAATATGGACTTGGAATCCATATTTCTTCATACAAAAGAACTGTATGGAGAGCAATCTCGTATCGCAAGATACGAAGCGTCGAAAAAGTTATTTTCGGCAAGGATGGCCGTCGAATCATCAGTAGCAGAACACATGCTTAAAATGATCGGCTACATTGAGGAGCTCGCGGACCTAGGGACCACATTGGAGAGTGAGCTCTATACGGACTTAGTTCTCCAGTCCCTTCCTTCCACTTACGCCCAGTTTATACTGAACTTCAACTTACAAGAAAAAGAAGTTGAACTTTCAGAGCTCCTCAACATGCTGAGGAGCGCAGAGGGCACCCTACAGAAAGGTAGGGAAACATCCACTTTGTTTGTAGGAGGATCATCTTCTTCTAGGTCCAAGTCGAAAGCCAAGGGAAAGAGGAAGAAAGCCCCCGCCAAACCAAGAGGCGGTGTTAGTAAAGTGGATACGAAGGGAAAAGCTAAAGCAACAAAGAAAGTGGGGAAGCTTGTGGATAAGGAAGAATGCTTCTATTGTCATAAGAAAGGACACTGGAAGAATGATTGCAGGGCCTGGAAGGCCAGAACACAGGAATTGAAGCAGGTTGCAGCTTCAGCTTCAGGTGTGTATGTTATTGAAAACTGTCTTTCAATAAACTCTACTTCCTGGGTACGGGATACCGGATCAGGATCTCATATCTGTAATTCTTTGCAGGCGTTGAGAAACCGTAGTATTTTGAAAGCAGGTGACATGACCCTCAGAGTTGCGAACGGAGCTAGCATGGATGCTAAAGCCGTGGGGGACTATCACCTGGGAATGTCAGATGGACATGTTTTGGTTTTGCGTAATTACTTTTTTGTACCCAACGCAACTTGTAATATCATTTCTGTATCTTTGGTTTCTAAAGAAGGTTATGAATTTGCGTTTGTAAGAAATGTTGTAAACATTCACCTTAATCAAGTTCTGATTGGGTCGGGTACATTGAGCAATGGTATATACGTATTAAACCAACCACAGATTTTCAATGTCCAGAATACACACAAAAGAAAGTCTCCGGAAATAAATCAGACTTTCTTATGGCACTGTAGACTGGGTCACATCAATGAGAGAAGGTTGACTAAGTTACATACAGAAGGATATTTGAATGCGTTCGAATATCAATCGTATGCCACTTGTCAATCCTGTCTCAAATGAAAGATGACAAAGACTCCGTTCACTGGACACAGAGTAAGAGCGAGCGAGCTCTTGGGACTCGTACACAGCGACGTGTGCGGTCCAATGTCTACACATGCGCGAAGCGGTTATTCTTACTTCATTACTTTTACGGATGACTTTTCAAGGTACGGTTATGTCTTCTTAATGAAACATAAGTCCGAAGCCTTTGGAAAATTCCAGGAATATAAGAATGAAGTAGAAAAACAAACCGGCAAAAGTATCAAGATTCTAAGATCGGATCGAGGTGGAGAATACTTAAGTGCCAAGTTCCTGGATTATTTAAAAGAGAACGGAATTCTCTCTCAGCTTACTCCTCCATACACTCCGCAACATAACGGTGTATCGGAAAGACGGAACCGAACCCTATTGGATATGGTACAGTCCATGATGAGTAACGCTGAGTTACCGCGATCATTCTGGGGGTATGCGCTAGAATCAGCTGCATACCTTTTGAACCGAGTTCCAACTAAGACTGTGCCTACTACACCATATGAGATGTGGTGTGGGAAGAGACCCTATCTTAATCACATTAAGACATGGGGAAGTCCAGCTTTTGTCAAAAAGCAGCATGCGGACAAGCTCGAGGCACGCTCAGTACAGTGCAAGTTCGTGGGATATCCAAAGAACTCCAAGGGATATTTCTTCTACTGCGAAGAGGAACAAAAGGTTTTTGTTTCTCGTCATGCCTACTTCTTGGAAACTGAGTTTTTGGAAAACCAGATAAGTGGGAGCACAGTAGAACTGGAAGAAATTCCAGAACCACGAGCTATTACTGAAAGCCTAGTGGAACCAGAGGGTTCAAAAGAACAGGACATTCCTACGCCGCTCCACAGGAGTAGTAGGCAGTCTCATCCGCCCGAGAGATACTACGGTTTTCTCATAGACGGGGATAGAGAGGATTGCATCATAGATTATGATGAGCCTACTAGCTTCCAGCAGGCCGTTCAGAGCGTTGACTCAGTAAAATGGCTGGATGCAATGCGGACCGAAATGGAGTCCATGTACACCAACAAAGTATGGACGTTGGACATTGCTCCAGACGGAGTAAAACCCGTAGGATGCAAGTGGATCTTCAAAAGGAAGATTGGTGTAGATGGACAGGTTGAGACCTATAAAGCTAGACTTGTTGCAAAGGGTTTTCGTCAAAGACCTGGTTTGGACTATGACGAAACCTTTTCTCCAGTGGCTATGCTGAAATCCATTCGGATCCTTCTTGCCATTGCTGCCTTCCACGATTATGAGATCTGGCAGATGGACGTAAAGACCGCTTTTCTAAATGGAAATTTAGAGGAGTGTGTCTATATGGACCAACCAGAGGGTTTCATTCAGAGTGGGAGCAGCGGAAAGGTGTGCAAGTTGCTTAAGTCCATCTATGGACTAAAGCAGGCATCGCGGAGTTGGAACATCTGTTTTGATGAGACGGTCAAGGAATTTGGCTTTATCAAAAATCCAGATGAACCATGCATCTATAGTAGATTTGTAGCGAGAACTGTAGTATTCCTCGTTTTATACGTGGATGACATTCTCTTAATAGGAAATGACATTCCTATGCTACAATCTGTCAAGGGGTTCTTGTCATACAGGTTCTCCATGAAAGACCTGGGTGATGCCTCATACATCCTGGGGATCCGGATCCATCGTGATAGATCCAAGAGGATATTAGGACTTTCACAGTCCAGGTACATCGACACCATACTGAAGAGATTCAGTATGGAAGATTCCAAACGCGGTAACCTACCGGCTTGTCACGGGATCACCCTCTCTAAAGAGATGTCTCCCAAGACTGATTTAGAGAGGGATCGCATGTCTATTATACCCTACGCTTCTGCGGTAGGCTCTATAATGTATGCGATGTTGTGTACCAGACCGGATGTAGCTTATGCACTGAGTGTGGTAAGCCGGTATCAGTCAAACCCTGGGGAGAAACACTGGATAGCGGTAAAGAACATTCTCAAGTACCTGAGAAGGACTAAGGAGATGTTCTTGGTGTATGGCAGAAAAGACCTCCAGATCGAGGCCTTTGCTGACTCCAGCTTCCAGAGTGACAAGGATGATTCCAAGTCCATGTCGGGTTTTGTCTTTACCCTCAATGGAGGGGCGGTGTGTTGGAAGAGTTCCAAACAGGAAACCATTGCAGACTCGACGATGGAAGCGGAATACATCGCTGCATCTGATGCCGCAAAGGAAGCTGTCTGGATGAGGAAGTTCTTGAAAGAACTTCAGGTGGTTCCGTCCATTGTTGATCCAATACCTCTGTATTGCGACAACAACGGGGCTATAGCTTTAGCGAAGGAACCCAGGTCCCATCAGAGATCCAGACACATCTTGAGGCGGTATCACCTGATCAGGGAGATCGCGGATCACCAGGAGATCGAGGTTCGGAGGGTTGCTTCAGAAGATAATACTGCAGATCCATTCACCAAGGCCTTGCCCCAGACTCAGTTCGAGCGGCTGATCGAGATGATAGGTCTTCGATACGCCAGTACATGGCCTTAGTGCAAGTAGGAGATTGTTAGTGTATATGCCCTAGAGGCCATTACTGTATCATACTAGTTTGTATATTACTTAATGGAAGCTTAGGATATTCACCTTGTATATACAATCTTGCTCAAAATAGTAGTATGCTACTTGGTTTGTTTCTACTTCAATGTGTACATGTGTTTATTTTAGTATATCGCCTATACACATTAGTGGAGCCCTTAGGATCTTTGCTTGATTACCAGCGTTGTGATGGCAATCACACTAGTGGGGCTGGGTAATCTATAAGCACATCCTTATGCAGGTCCCTGGTCGCAGGACTATCGAGACAGGGCATCGATACTCCGGAGTAGACTAGCGCATGCGCTTCTCATCCCAGTGTGGGAGACGGTCTGTCCCACAGCCGTCGGTACGTCATACTTGAGATAGTATGCGGGTGCTCGTTGGGTTACGAGTACACTGGACATGACTCGTCGGGAACTGACTAGTTGGTATTATGCCTATCGTCAGTTATCAGTTCCCAGGTGACATGAGTACAGCTTAGTCCGCTGACTTGACACTGTCACTTCGCCTCGAGTGTGTTCCCACTGTACTTTGATTACTACCCTACCACGGCTCAAAGGAGTCATGCAAACAGGTGGTAGTTGGGTGCAGTCCCGAAGCACTTGGAGGCAGTGACGGTTAGACAGGATTCGTCTCTCTCGGTATTGGGGGTTGACATCGCGCTGTGTCTAGGAGAGCCATTACACGAGTAGTCCCTGGCCAGGGCAAACGAGATATACTGGTAGGCTTCCAGTGTTATCTCAGGGTGTTTTGGGCTTCACTCCGACACGACTTGTACCGCTATTGGGGGACTGACGTTTACCGCCCCCTAGGCCCGCCATGCGATGTATCAGACGAACAGACCGGACTGTACGGAGAATGTCATATTCAGGCTCAGTAAGAGTTCAGATGGGTTTCGCCTCGTCAGTCTTCTTGTCGGCATCTACCTGGGGACCGTTACGCACAGCTAGTGCCGCTTGCGGTCTGTGGTTAAACCCACTGCCAGTGTAGTGTCGAGTCTTTAGAGTCCCACACAGAAAGCTATTCGCCTTTAGGCAAAAGAGTAGAGGTCGCATGGTTTTGCGACAGGTCGCATGGTTTTGCGACAGGGTTCGGTCACATCCGTGCACTTGTGCACGTACAGTGTCCGGACAGTTCACACTAGCGGGATTTGGTTTAAGCCAGATCCTAGTGTACCTTTTGGGATTGGTTTTATCCAGTGTGCATTCGTGTTCCTCGGAACGCGGATGCGGGTGTGTATGCACAGTTGACGGAGAGACAGAGGCAGAGGATTCTCATTAGGGTTGTTGACCGTTGACAGTTGACTATTGACTTTTTGCTCAACCCTAATGAGAATATGATATGTGATTAACAATTATATTAATTAAGTATTATGGTGACATGGTTGTTGAGGGATTGACTTTGTTGACTTGTTGACTTTTGTTGACTTGTTGACTTTGTTGACCGGTTGACTAGGCTTGACTAGTTGACCATCATGATAACTATAGCTATCATTTCATGGCAAAGACTTTTGCTTGCTTGCTCTTTTGTGCAAAATGAGTGCATGAAATGATATGGCTATGGTTGCTTAAACCATCACATAATACTTGATTGATATGAGGTGTTATGATTGTTTTGGATTATGAGAGCCAAATGAGAAAAGTCTTCTCTCATTCTTTCATGCTCATTCTCTCTCTTGTTCTTGAGCTCTCATCTCCTCCTCTTGCTCTCCCTCTCTTGACTCTATGGTTCACTTGTCTCATGAGTTGAGAACCAAGAACCATAGATAAAATCCCATACAAACTCTTCTCTACTCACTCTAGTTCACAAGGTTTAGCAAACCGAGTGAACTAGTTTCTTCAAAGTTCGAAGAAGGAGCCAAAGGTTGAAGCTTTCAGGTGGATCTATCTTCGGCGCAAGGAGACGACGGGGAGAAGCCGATTCGGACGACCATCGAAGCTTGAAGACGAAGGAGTTCGAGAAAAAGAAAGGTATAACCCCCTAACCGAGTAGTTAGCAACTCGTAGTTAGGTTGTTAGTTAGATGTTTAACAAAGATCCGGTTTTGAGTCCATGTTACCACCTCTAGAAAATTGTTTTTCACCAAATTCCGCATGCCCGAAAATACCGGGAGAGGTAGCATGGACTTACAGATGGACATCCCCAGATCTTCAGATATTGAAGATAGGGTTTCTTCCCACTCCATAACTCATATGGTGTGGTAGATACAGTCTTAGTTGGAACTCGGTTCAAAAGGTATGCGGCAGATTCTAGCGCATATCCCCAGAATGATCGCGGCAACTCCGCATTACTCATCATGGACCATACTATATCCAATAGGGTCCAGTTCCGTCTCTCCGATACACAGTTATGTTGCGGAGTGTACGGAGGAGTAAGCTGAGAGAGAATTCCATTCTCTTTTAAGTAATCCAGGAACTCGGCACTTAAGTATTCACCACCTCGATCAGATCTTAGTGTCTTGATACTTTTGCCTGTTTGTTTTTCTACTTCATTCTTGTATTCCTGGAACTTTTCAAAGGCTTCAGATTTATGCTTCATTAAGAAGACATGTCCGAACCTTGAAAAATCATCCGTAAAAGTAATGAAGTAAGAATTACCACTTCGCGCATGTGTTGACATTGGACCGCACACGTCACTGTGTACGAGCCCCAAGACCACGCTCGCTCTTACTCCGTGTCCAATGAACGAAGTCTTTGACATATTTCCTTTGAGACAGGATTGACAAGTTGCATATGAATGATATTCGAACGGATCCAAATATCCTTCTGTATGTAACTTCATCAACCTTCTCTCATTGATGTGACCCAGTCTACAATGCCATAAGAAAGCATGATTGATTTTTGGAAACTTTCTTTTGTGTGTATTGTGGACATTGAGGTTGGTTTAATACGTATATACCATTGTTTAATGTACCCGACCCAATCAAAACTTGATTAAGGTGAATGTTCACAACATTACTTACAAATGCAAATTCATAACCTTCTTTAGATAATAAAGATACAGATATGATATTACAGGTTGCATTGGGTACAAAATAACAATCACGCAAAACCAAAACATGCCCATCTGACAATCCCAGGTGATAGTCCCCCACGGACTCAACATCCATGCCAGCTCCGTTAGCAACTCTGAGGGTCATATCACCTGCCTTCAAAACCCTACGCCTTCTCAATGCCTGCAAAGAATTATAGATATAAGATCCTGATCCGGTATCCAATACCCAGGATGTAGAGTTTATTGATAGACAGTTTTCAATAACATACACACCTGAAGCTGAAGCCGTAACTTGCTTCAGATCCTGGGTTCTGGCTTTCCAAGCCCTGCAATCTTTTTTTCAGTGTCCACTCTTGTGACAGTAAAAGCATTCTTCCTTTCCCACAAGCTTTCCCGCTACCTTTGTTGCCTTTGCCTTTCCCTTCGTATCCACTTTACTAACACCGCCCCTTGGTTTGGCGGGGGCTTTCTTCTTCTTTCCCTTGGCATTCGCCTTGGACTTAGAAGAGGAATATCCTCCTATAAACAAAGTGGATGTTTCCCTGCCTTTTTGTAGGGTGCCCTTAGCACTCCTCAACATGTTCAGAAGTTCGGAAAGTTCAACCTCCTTTCCTTGCATGTTGAAGTTTAGGATAAACTGGGCGTAAGTGGAAGGAAGGGACTGGAGAATCAAGTCCGTATAGAGCTCGTTCTCTAACGTGGTCCCAAGGTCCGCGAGCTCTTCAATGAAGCCAATCATCTTAAGCACGTGTTCCGCTACCGATGATCGCCAATTTTGTCGAAAACAACTTTTTCGAGACTTCGTATCTGGCGATATGGGATTGCTCTCCATACAGTTCTTTTGTATGAAGAAATATGGATTCCAGGTCCATATTCTCGTGCCTCCTCTGATGTTCATTGTCCATAGAGGCAAGTACGAGGCACTTGGCCTTCGCGCAATCGATCTCCCATGTCTTACGGATTTCTTTATCCGCGACGCTGGAGGTGGGACCTGGGACAGGGGGAGCTTTGGTGGTAAGGAGATACCCTAACTTGTCGTAAGTGATTGCCATTTTGACATTCCTGAGCCAATCTTTGTAGTTTGGCCATGTCAGTATGTTTTTATCTAGTAGTAACTTAAGTCCAGTCATGTCGATTGGTCGCTGCAATTAGGAGAGAGAGAAGAAACACTTTAGCATGATACTCTTGCAAGTTTAGAGTGGTTTTTAGTTTGTCTAAACAGGATGGCTCCCACTGTCTCTCGAATCCCTCCTCAAACCATAAAGGAAGAATTAGTCGGGATCAATCTCACTGTACAATACTTACTTAACCGTTCAGCCAGGCCAGTGTCGGTACTTCGAGGGAGGTTTTCCAACGCTTTAGCGAAGTTCCTTAATTAAGTAACCTCTTTTTCCTGGGGGCGTAGCCCCGCTAACACCTTTCTAGACACCTACTAGGTTTATAGCATTGATCGTTAAGTGAGAAATTTCCTGAGGAGTAGCATATACTTACAGTAGGATCGGGATACAAATATCATCGCGTGACAAAACTGAAGGAATCCTACCAGAATCATCACACTCCAAATGGTATGCAACGCTAGCAAGTTTCAGTTCTTTTCAAACTCCCGATGTGGATTTTTGCCCCATGCTCTTATGACCTTGGCGTGAGGTCAAAATGTCATAAGTCACATATCAAGTTAAACCCATCATTATCCAGGTTAATTTGAACCCACCCGTACCTACCCTTGACGTAGGCCAAAATGGCAGTACGACTCTCTCAAACCAACGCATTCTATCTATGCAACAGATAAATATCCGGCAGCTACCAATCACTATGCCTTGGCGTGAGGTCAAAATACATAGCTTGAATACTACCGAATATTTAACTGAAATGATGGAGGGCTACGAATGGTTTTGGCAAAACCGTGAACGTAGTGAACTTGATATAATCGATGGAACGAGATAGCTTTTAAAAAGGAGTGGCTCAAGCTCCGCATTTAAAAGTTGGTTTTTGAAAAGAACCGAGTGGTTTTGAAAGTGTTCCAACGACTTTTACTTGGTATATTTTCTTGCATTAATTTTAATGCGTCCCATCATTTAATCCTACCATTGCAGAAAACAACGAAAATATGACGTACGCTTATGCCATCCGCATTCGCCACGGGGTCCCGTCATCACCCGTTAGGTTACTTAACTAACGACAGGCCGGGGGCTGGACTAGCGCGGATGCAAAACATAAGCAACGCCTAAATAGATATCGTATATACATATATAGCAATGATAGCCATTCCAGATCACAGATGAATACATTGGATATATTAGGAATCCGCATTCCGTTTGAGCCTGTAACGAAAAGAGGATTACACGGTCGCGATGAATAGCCAATACCCCACCCTACACCCCTACGGGTGAGGCAAACTACCCGCCAAGTACCCGAAGCGAAGCAACCTCCTTCAACGACGTGATTAGGACACTCGGCACTTCGAGATACCCGGTAGTTTGTGCACCCCACCTTGGGTCTATCCTAGGAGCAAAAACAGTAAAAAGAAATTATATAATGGCGGCTACAATCTTATCCCGGATGTGCGGCCAAATAAATAATATTACATCAAATTTACGTATTACATGAATTGAAAGATAAACAAAACTCTCATCTCACAATCCCCCCGGCTATTCATCCGCGACAATCCAACGAATTCATATACACATACCATCAACATCACAGATCATAGATATGCATAACCCCTACTAATCGACGTATAGCGATTAGCAGACGTTCAGTACATATATAACATTACAGATACAACCTATTAGCCAAAGTCTACAGAAAATCGACCAAAATACGGATTTGTAACCACCCCAAAAACAAACTTGTTCTCTGGAAATTCTGGGCAGAAACAAACCATCTCAAAAATCACAAAACACCACCAGAAGAAAACTGCAGGAGAAACGATCCACGGCCGAGTCAACTCAGCCGCGGAACCGCGGTGAGTTGGTCGGTTCACTGGATCATTTTTCTTGCCTGTTCATTAAAAAGCCTGAGCCGATTTTTAGTACATGATTTATTATTTTTAGAGCAGAAATAAAAATCGGCAGAAACTAGGATTTTCTGCGGTGTTTTGCTGTTTTTTGTCCGGTCGAAATTCTAGATACTTTGCTAACATGCTAGGGTGTGTTTAGTTAGGCTCTGATACCACTGTAAGTCTACGTTACCTTTCCCGGTTCTTTCGGGCTTGCGGAAACGGTGAAAAATGATTTTTAGGGTTTAGGTAATATGGACTACAAAATACGGATCTTGGCTAAACTACACACTAGCAACCTAATTAGAGATTTATCTACTCGGTTAGGGGTTATACCTCAACTTGACTCCTTCTCTTGGACTCCTAGTAGCGGTCGGATGGTTCTCTTCTCGTCTCCTTCTCTTGCCAAAGATGGATCCACCTGAGAGTCTCTACCTTGAGCTCTTTTCTCGATCTTGAGAGAACTAAAGTGTCCGGCTTGCTAGACCTTCAACCTTAGGATGACTAGAGAGTGGTTTTGGGTATTTTATCTCAAAGGAAATGTTTCTCAATGCATGAGATCAATTTTCCTTTGAACTAGAGGAGGAGGAAGAAGAAAGGATGAGAGAGAATGGATATGAGAGAATGAGAATAGTTTTTACAACCATAACAAATATATGTGAATTAATCCAATTAATAATATTAATCAAAAATGAAAAAGGTGATGGTTAGTTTGAAGAGACCATTATCATATCACATTAAATGTTTTTTGCAAAGATCAAAGAGCATCTTTGAAATGTAATGATGATGGTCAATGTTTCAACCATGGTCAACAAGTCAACCAAGGTCAACAAGTCAACAACCCTAACCATGACACAGTTTCATTTAATTAATATTATTAATTGATATTTCACATATTCATTAGGGTTTGGAAAAAGACAACTGTCAACTGTGCATACACACCCGTTCCGAAACCCTAATGAAAATCCTCTTCCTCTACCTCAATCAACTGTGCATACACACCCGCATTCGTGTTTCGAGGAACACGAATACAATAAGATAAAACTAACCCCAAAACATATACTGGGATCCGGCTCAAACCAAAGCCCGCTAGTAACGACTGCCCGGACACCAAACGTGCACAAGTGCGCGGATGTGAACGAACCCCGTCGCAAAACCATGCGACCTCTACTCTGTTTTGCCCAAAGGCGAATAACCCTCTGTGTGGGACTCTAAATACTCGACACTACGCTGGCAGTGGGTTTAACCACAGACCGCAAGCGGCACTAGCTGTGCGTAACGGCCCCCAGGTAAATGCCGATAAGAAGACTGACGAGGTGAAACCCATCTGAACTCCTACTGAGCCTGTATGTGACAATCTCCGTACAGTCCGGTTTGTTCGTCTAATAATATCGCATGGCGGGCCTAGGGGGTGGTAAACGTCAGTCCCCTAATTGCGGTACAAGTCGTGTCGGAGTGTAGCCCAGAACACCCTGAGATAACACTAGAAACCTACCAGTATATCTCGCTTGCCCTAGCCATGGACTACTTGTGTAATGGCTCTCCTAGACACAGCGCGATATCAACCCCCAATACCGGGAGAGACGAATCCTGTCTAACCGTCACTGCCTCCAAGTGCTTCGGGACTGTACCCAACTACTACCTGTTTGCACGACTCCTATGAGCCGTGGTAGGATAGTAATCAAAATACAGTGGGAACACACTCGAGGCGAAGTGACAATGTCAAGTCAGCGGACTAAGCTGTACTCATGTCACCTGGGAATTGATAACTGACGATAGGTATAATACCAACCAACAGTTCCCGACGAGTCCTGTCCAGTGTACTCGTAACCTAACGAGCACCCGCATACTATCTCCAATACGACATACTGACGGCTGTGGGACAGACCGTCTCTCCCGCTGGGATGAGAAGCGCATACGCTAGTCTACTCCGGAGTATCGATGCCCTGTCTCGATAGTCCTACGACTAGGGACCTGTATAAAGATGTGCTTATAGATTACCCAGCCCCCACAAGTGTGACTGCCATCACAACGCCGGTAATCAAGCAAAGATCCTAAGGGCTCTACTAATATATATAAGCGATATGCTGAAAGAAACACATGCACATATTAAAGCAGAGACAAACCAAGTAGCATACTACCATTTCGAGCAAGATTGTCTATACAACCGTGAATATCCCAAGCTTCCATCAAGTAATATACAAACTAGTATGATACAGTAATGGCCTCTAGGGCATATACACTAACAAGGAGTTGTCTAGGCGAAGTTAAAGTGTTCGATCGAACATCGAAACCGGGTTTTTACATGCTCTCTGAAAATTTTTCAAAATTTAGAATTTTTCATATTAAAAATATTCAGAAAATTGTGCAGGGTTTTCTATGGATCTCTAAGAAAAACGATGGCCTAACTCAACCAAACGACCGCGGAAGCGCGGCTAAAACATTCTTTTGGCGGCGGTTCCGTGGCGCCGTTGGTGAGGCAGGGAGCGTGCTTTCTTGTGTTGATCCGTAGGTATTTGAGGGCACTCTCTGGGTTTTCTTAACAGTGACTCAAGTGTTGAGCTCTCTGGGAATTTTGAGTGTTTGATGAATCGATCGAAATGTTTAATATCGCCTAGTTTTTCTGATTGTGATACAATATTTGGAATCCACAATAATTAGTTCTGTGAAAACTAATCACTGTTTTATAAATCTAGTAATCTAGTCTCTTTTGATCGGTTACCACGGGGTTTTGATTCGGATCAAAACTCCATCACAATCTTGTATAGTACACGAACACTCGCCGGGTAACACTATTCGATAGCCATATCCCATAGCCCCGACCAAGTGACTGTAAGAGAACCCCGTTGCCAAAAGAATCCATACGGGTGCTCGCGGTCGCGTTGTTCCGCCTAAGTGCACTTCGTCGACTGCATCGGGGGTGCGGTCGTCTACTAATGTTTCCGACGAGCATTCGATCAACTGTTGTGAATCTTGTTGAATTGCCCGACTGGATATTGAAAAGTGTTTTCAATTTGAGACTAAAATGCCAGGTTTATAACGTTAAGCATGAAATTCGGAATATGTGATATTCCGGGTTTATAATATCTAAGGAATTTATATGGTTAGGCATGAAATCCGAAGTATGTGATATTTCGGTTTTATGATGTCTAAAGTGGTTGTGGATTCTAATTATTGTAGTTTTCATTTCTTTTCTGCGACCGTAAGTGTAATATGCGCTGTATCGCCGGTTTCGTTGCTATACGTCAACGACAATTGAGATACGTATGTTTACTTACGTTGATGGCATGTGATGTTATGTGTTGCTGGGATATATTATATTGGATCGTCGTGTTTGAATAGCCGGGGGTTTTTGCGTGAGATGAGAGTTTTTCATTTTCATTCATGTAAAAATTTGTATGTAATATTCTTTTATTGGGGCACTTCCGGGTTGAGAATGATGTCACCATTGATGTATATTATTTACTTTTCCGCATTAGGATAGACCCAAGGCGGGGAGCACAAGTAACTGGGTTCTAGAGTCCAGTGGGAGACCATCTCGAGGAGTCGAGTCCCGGTCTCCTAACTCTATAATTGGTAGGGTTGCTTACCGCTCTCGTAGGGGTATAAGGATGTGGGTCTCACGACCGTGAAATCCGTATTTTTTACTGGCTTAATTTAAAACATGGACCTCCTAATATATCCAATATTTCATATGTTGACTTCTGCTGTAATGTTCTGTGATGAGATCATATAACTGTGTGAGACGAACGCTTTATATTATATATATGATATATAATAAACGTTGCTTATGTTTTGCATCCGCACTAGTCTTGACCCTGCTCTGCCGTTAGTTAACTAACCTAACGGTGCATGACGGGACCCTGTGGTGAATGCGAATGGCATAAGTGTACGTTATATTTTCGTTTCTTTATCTGTGATGCTTAGCAAGCATAAATGATGGGACTTCATTAATGAGATTAATGAAAAAGAAAGAAACCTAATGATATTATAGAATCAAATTTTCAAAAAGGTAGCTCTAGTTATTGCTTTGCATAGCGGTATTTTTTATGAATATCTAGCACCTCATTCGATGAGCAAAGAGCCGAGATCTCTTCACCGGGAATGACCTCTTTAGCAAAAGCTGGTAAATCCTACAAGCCACTCGGTTTGTTTTGAAAACTATTCGATTTTAAAAGCGGAGCTTAAACCACTCCTTTTCTAAATCACTCGATTCTACAACGATATCAAGTTCATTACGTAAAAGGTTTTCTTAAAAACCTGTCGTAGCCTTCCGTCATTTCAGATAAGTATTATTTAGTATTCGTGCTACGTTTGTTGGCCTACGTCAAGGCCTAGTGTGCAGTAGCTAATTAGTACTTATCTGCAGCATGTGATGCGATTGGATTATGGTAGTCGTGCAACTTTGTTGGCCTGCGTCATGGGTCGTGCGGGTGGGTTTAATTCAATCACGAAATGTACGAGTTGAACTTGACTAGCGGACTATGGTTTGTTGGCCTGCATCAAGGTCATAGGAAGCTAGGGGCAAAAACATTATTGGGAATTTCAAGTGTTGAAATTTGCAATGAGATTGCATACTATCTATGAGATAGTTGGATCCCGATACCCACTGCGACTAAGAGTTACTCCTGGGAGAGTTTTGCACTTTACAATTAGCTAATCCAGCAGGTGTCTAGAAAGATGTCAATGGGGTTATGCTTCTGGAAAAATGAGGTTTATTTTAATTAGGTCCGTGCGAAAGCATGGGGAACCTCCCTCAAAGTACCGACACTGGCCTGGCTGACCGGTTAGCGAACTTGTAGGGTGTAATTAATCCTGGGTTGTCTTACCTTTTAGGGTTTGAAGGAAGATTTGATAAAAACAGTGGGAGCCATCCTGATTAGATAAGATAATAACCAATTTAATCTTGCAAGAGCATACGTTAAAGTTTTTTCTTCTCTCTCTCCAGGTAGCGACCATGACATGCCTTAATCAAGATAATAATATGGATGTATTGACCGAACCTGCTTATTATACTGAGTTGGGGAACGTTGGTTCCTCTCTATCTTATAACTGTTATAAGTCTGAGCAGGAAATAGGGGAATATCCGGATTCCTACGCCACCCAAACGAGGAATGAGCATGCTGATGCATCTTCTTCGGATGTGTTCGTTACCGAGAACTGTTTCTCAGTACACTCTACGTCCTAGGTATTAGATACCGGATCAGGATCCCACATATATAATATGTTACATGAGCTAAAGAAAGATAGAGAACTGGGAAAAGATGATCATTCTCTAAAAGTAGGGAATGGTGCAGCCAAAGCAGTTGGTGAATATCACCTTGTATTACCAAATGGAAATACATTGTTCTTGAACGACTGTTATTACGTACCATTTATGATATACAATTTAATATCAATTTCTTTATTAGATAAAGAAGGATATAACTTTGTAGTAGAAAAAATGTTATGAACGTTTTCCTAAATCAAGTGTTGATTGGGTTTGGTACGTTATGTAACGGTTTATATGTTCTAAATCAAAATGCAGTTCTTAACGTACAGAACACACACAAGAGGAAAAGTTCAGAAATGAACGAATCCTTCTTGTGGCATTGTAGACTGGGTCATATCAATGCGACACGACTAGCTAAATTTCATAAGGATGGATATTTAAACCCGTTTGAATTTCTATCTTATGAAACTTGCCAGTCATATCTCAAATGCAAAATGACCAAAATTCCGTTTACTGGATACGGAGAAAGAGCTACTGAACTACCAGGTCTAATACATAGTGATGTATGCAGTCCTATGTCTACACATGCCAGGAATAGTTTCTCGTATTTTATCACATTCACCGATGATCTCTCAAGATTCAGACATGTGTTCCTGTTGAAACACAAATCTGAATCTTTTGAACTGCGAAGTAGAGAACCAAACGGGTAAAAGTATTAAAATCATTCGATCTGATCGGGAAGGAGAAAACTTGAGTACGGAGTTCCTAGATTATTTAAAAGAGAATGGAATTCTCTCTCAGCTTACTCCTCTATATACACCATAGCACAACGGTGTATCGGAGCGGAGGAATCGCACCCTATTAGATATGGTGCGCTCTATGATGAGTATTGCTGAGTTACCTATTTCCTTTTAGGGTTATGCGCTTGAGACAGCCGCATACCTATTGAATAGAGTTCCAACCAAATCAGTGCCTACCACTCCCTATGAGATATGTAATGGGAAAAGACCATCTCTTAAATGAGTTAAGAAATGGGGTTGTACGGCCTAGGTCAAAAAAAATCCGGACAAGCTCGAGGTAAGGTCAGTTCTGTGCAAGTTTTAACGATATCCCAAGCATTCGCAAGGGTATATCTTCTACCACGGTGAGGAACAAAAGTTGTTTATTTCTCGGAATGCCACCTTTTTAGAAAAGGAATTTCTTATGAAAGAAATTAGTGGTCATGAGGTAGAACTGGAAGAAGTTCCAGCAACACAAACTACAGCTGATGATTTGGTGGAACCGGAGGATTCAATAGTCCCCGACGAACCTCAGCCTCTCCGCAGATCTAGTAGGGTTCCTCATCCACCTGAGAGATACTACGGTTTTTTCATTGACAGTGGGAGCGAGAATTACATCATGGAAGATGATGACCCAACTAGTTTCGAGCAGGCCATCACGAGTGGGGACTCTGTGAAATGGCTGGATGCAATGCGATCTGAGATGGAATCAATGTACACCAACAAAGTATGGACTTTGGAAGTTGCTCCTGAAGGGGTAAAGCCCATAGGGAGAAAGTGGATCTTTAAGAAGAAACTTGGTGTAGATGGAAAAGTTGAGACTTTCAAAGGTAGACTTGTTGCAAAAGGTTTTTGTCAATGACCAGGTGTCGATTATGAAGAAACCTTTTCTCTAGTGGCTATGATTAAGTCCATCCGGATCCTACTTGCCATCGCTGCATACCATGACTACGAAATCTGGCAGATGGATGTCAAGACCGCTTTTCTAAATGGTGATTTAGAAGAGAGCATGTACATGACTCAGCTAGAGGGCTTCGTAGATAGTGGGAGCAGCGGAAAGATGTGCGAGCTGCTTACATTAATCTACGGATTAAAGCAGGCATCGCGGAGTTGGAACATCTGTTTTGATGTGGCAGTCAAAGAGTTTGACTTCATCAAAAACGTAGATGAACCTTGTATATACAAGAAAGTTTTAGAGTGTAAGGTTTTCTTCCTCGTACTGTACGTGGATGGCATACTCTTGATAGAAAATGATGTTCCTATGCTACACTCGGTCAAGCTCTTCTTATCACAAAGTTTCTCCATGAAAGATCTGGGTGATGCCTCTTAAATCTTGTGGAGAAACACAGGATAGCTGTGAAGAACATTCTTAAGTATTTGAGTGACTAAAGAAATATTCTTGGTGTATGGTAACAGTGAACTCCATGTCGAGTCCTTTACCGATTCGAGCTTCCAGAGTGATAAGGACAACTGAAAGTCAGTCTCGGGTTTTGTCTTTACCCTCGGTGGAGGTATGGTATGTTGGAAGAGTTCTAAGCTAGATACCGTAGCAGACTCGACGATAAAGGCTGAATACATCCCTACCAACGATGCTGCCAAAGAGGCTGTCTGGATGAAGAAGTTAATGAGATGAACTTGATGAGGTTCCTACCATTGAGCATCCAATGCTTGTGTATTATGATAATAATGGAGCTGTGGCTTTGGCCTAGGAACCTCGGTCCTATCAGTGATCCAGACATATACTTAGGCGGTATCACCTGATCCGGGAGATAGTTGATCGTCGGGAGATCAAGGTCAGGAGAGTTGACACGAAGAATAGCACGACAGATCCACTTACGAAGGCCATTCCCCAGATAAAATTTGAGAGACTCTTCGGGATGTTGGGTATGAGATACTACAACAACCGTCCTTAGTGAAAGTGAGAGATTGTTAGTTGTATGTATGCCCTAGAGGCCATTATTGTACGTGATTGTATATTATAATGAATGTTTGGACATATATAGAGTGAACTTTCTTGCTCGACATGATAGTATGCTATCTGGTTGCTCTTTATCTTAACATGTAGACTAGTATTGTGATACTATCTTGCTCTCACATGTTGGTAAAGCCCTTAGGATGTATACTTGACTACCAGGATTATGACAAAGATCATACTAGTGGGGCTAGGGTAGTCCACAAGTTCATCCTTTAATTGTTCGTAGTCGAGAGAGTATCGAGACAGGGCATCGATATTCCAAGGTAGACTAGTGTGTACGTTTCTTGACCCTGTATGGGGCGATGGATGATCTCACATCCATTGGCGTTTGACATCAAAGATTGTACACAGGTGCACATTGGAGAATGGGTACACCGAACTGGACTCGCCGAGAACTCCTAGATGGTATTATACCTATCGTCAGATAGCAATTCTCTGGTGACACTGGTACAGGTTAGTCTGTAGACCCGAGATCGTCATAGAGTCTTGTGTGATTCCCACTGTGTTTGATTTCCTCCCTACCACGCTCAAGAGAGCGTGCAAACAGGTGGATTTTGGGTACAGTCCCGAGTCACATGGAGGCAATGAGCGATAAGAGGTGTTCCCTTATAAAAAAGAGATGAGGGAAACCTCCTCACTAAAACAGCCCCACGTATTTAACACGTGAGTGCCTATATGCAACGCATATAGGCACAGCAATTAAAATAATTTCTAGGCTAAAATAGCCCCACGTGTTTAACACGTGAGTGCCTATATGCAACGCATATAGGCACAACAATTAAAAAAATTGCTAGGCTAAAACAACCCCACGTGTTTGGCACAACAATTAAAACAATTGCTAGGCTAAAACAACCCCACGTGTTTAACACGTGAGTGCCCATATGCGTTATTAAAACAATTGCTAGGCTAAAACAACCCCATGTGTTTAACATGAGAGTGCCTATATGCAACGCATATAGGCACAAGCAATTGAAACAATGGCCAGGCTAAAACAGCCCCATGTGTTTAACACGTGAGTGCCTATATGCAACGCATATAGGCACATCAATTAAAATAATTGCCAGGAAAAAACAGCTCCACGTGTTTAACACGTGAGTGCCTATATGCAACGCATATAGGCATAGCAATTAAAACAATTGCTAGGCTAAAACAGCCCTATGTGTTTAACACGTGAGTGTCTATATGCAACGCATATAGTCACAGCAATTAAAACAATTTCTAGGCTAAAACAGCCCTACGTGTTTAACACGTGAGTGCCTATATGCGGTGGCCGGGCTAATAAGCCTCACATGTTAAACACGTGAGGGCACGTCCCTACGTAGAATTAAAATTCTACTCAATAAGGAACCGTTGGATCAAAGATCCAATGATGATAGAATTCAATTCTATCAAACTTTTAAATGGGAAATGATATTTTCTGTTAAATAGAAAGTTGGCGGATCAAAGATCCCATGAGTTGGAAAATATTTTTCATATCTCTTTAAAACAAAGAAAAATTGTGCTCCGTTAAACCAAGCACCCTTGGATTAAAAATCCAACGGTGATTAAAAATCATCAATCTACAGAATAAATTCTGTACGGGAAAATATTTTCCTAATCTTGTTTAAGAAACAAGAAAATATGTTCTGTAAGACAGAAACCCTTGGATCAAAGATCAAACAGCGGGTAAAACCCCTAAATCAATTGAATTCTCTCAATGAGAGATTTTCTAAAACTAATTAATAAACTTCTCTCCACTATATAAAGAACCCAAGACTCTAAGTTAAAAAAGAGAAGGGACAGAAGAGAGCATACAAAACAAGGAGAAAAAAGAGAGAAAGAGAATTCAATTATCTAAAAGAAGAAGATCCCCTTCTTAAAAAAAACCCTAGGTAAGAAGAAAATGCAGAGATTATCTTATCCCTTCATCGCCTCTTTAAGGGTTTAACCTTTCATATAAGAACTTAGTTCTTCTTTTGGTTGAGGTCTGCAGAAGCAGATCTCCCCACAAGTTGAGAATTTAATTCTCATCGGGGAGATTCTTTTCTGTTATGCAGATTCAAAATTTAGGGGAAAGAACTAAGTTCAAAGAATTTAATTCTTAAAAAAGTATATAGGAATTTAATTCCTCTGATAAAACTAAGGTTTAACCCTGTTATAAGAATTTAATTCTTATAAAACAAGAAACTTGAAATTCTCTAAACTCAGATCCCATCATCGTTAATATGAGATCAAAACCTTCATGCACATAGAAGATTGATGATTCATTAGTGTTCAACACTATAACGAAACCTCACGTGTTTTCCCACGTGAGCACGTCTGATGAACAAAAAAGAATGGCTGAGATCGAGTCACGTGTTTCACATGCGAACATTTAAAAAGAACAAGAAGTGCCTTCTAGGGCAGTCACATGTTTTCTACGTGACCCCCAATCAAGTGCTTAGCACTTATATGAAAAGGGAAAAGACCCAAAAACATCGCTCACATTTTGGAGGTGCCTCACATGTTCGCACGTGAGCACCACAGGGTTTAAGTTCTTAGCACTTATAAAAAAAAGATAAATAAAATCCAGAGAACAGTTCCCATTTCGGAAGCCTCACGTGCTTACACGTGAGCCGAATGCTTAGCACTTATAAAAGAAGAGGGCAGTAAAACCCGAAAAGGCAGTACCCAACTTTGGAGCTCCTTACGTGCTCACACGTAAGTGCCACAAGAATTAAGTGTTTAACACTTATATATAAACGAGGACTTGAACCCAATGTACAGTGCCAGCTTTAAGGTGCCACACGTGCCACACGTGAGCACCCCAGGAATCCAGTGTTTAACACTGCTTTAGAACCTCACGTGGGAACACATGAGTGTTGAACGTATACTAGTGCTTAATACTATGGGAAATCAACTCCAACCTCAAATTGGCTATGTCTTCTTGAGATTAAAATATCTTCGATCTCCTAATAGACCGAGCCTCTATGCTCATGACTTCCCAAACTAATGAAGAAATCTTAGTCTCAAAATACGACTAATGATTTCTGGGATCGACCATCAATTCCTTTCCCCTAAAACATGGAATTGCTTCAAGGGCACATCTCTCTACACCTCTGATATATTTCGTTGTAATTCCTCAACGTCTTCAAATAGTTAGCGGGTTCCGACAACCAACTGCTTTTGGGTGCACTTCCCAAAATGGCAACAACAGACCGTAACGTCCTTAAACTAAAATCCCACATCAAAAATGGTGATCTGCGGACTGAAATGTCCTTAAACTAACGACGGACCGAAACGTACTTAAACTAAAGCAATAGAGCCCAAATGCTCTTTTGGTGGGTTTGAATGATCCCAAAATCCTGTTGAGTAGATTTTAGTCTCAAATTGGACTAACGTATCCTCAACAAACATTAAAGTTGATCTTAATCTCAAACGAGATTAACGATCTTTAAATCAAACCAAACCCAAATCTAAGAATATACAGATTTGGACTAATCCACGCCCTACGGGCGACAACATAAATTAGTCTCCGTTATCCACGGGCAACAAAAAATAAAACAAACACACACGATACAAAGTGAACTTCTGCAGTAGGAGAAAGTGGTTATCGTGATGCGATAACGTAATTAATTGCAGGAGTTTGCGCTTGCAAGGAAGAGCGTCCCCACAATCAAAAACCCCTCACAACAAGAGCGAATCTGACGAAGTCTGCTACAACGGCCGCATCCGTCCAAACCTCCGATACACGGTGCCATAAATCAACTTGGCATCTTTGGAGAGGTTGACGGATAAATCCAAATAGCATCTGCCCCAAAATTTAGGCAAGATGATCCATCCAGTTTTGTCTCCGTTTTCAGCGGTGAACAGATTCTGGCACGCCCGGTGGGACCTTTCCTATTTCCACTCCACACTTCGTGTGTTGTGTTCGCGAAAAAATTGCAGTTTACTATGGTTGCCCCTGGATTCGAGGTACTAAGATTTGGTGTCTTGCTCCTGTGCAGAGAAAAGAAGATCAATGGCTTCTAAGTATACCTGCAACAGCAAATCCCGCTCCGTCCCCGTTGGAGGAGTGACATACAGGCCAAATTCGGCCTGCACCTTTTCAGTGCTAGTGGAACAGGTGACTCAGGCCACCACTGGATTGTTCTTCGGGACCATGCTCCCGCCAGCAAGCTTCAGCGTCCCAGTGCCATCACAGGAAGCTCCAAAGAAGTCGGTCTTCGATCGACTTGCAGCCACCACGGCCCCTCTCAACAGGTTGTCCAAGTGTTCTACCTCAGTCTTCAATAGACTGAGCCAGAGCTCCAGTGGGCCTGCAAAGAGGCTTGCAATAGCTGAAGGGGTTGTCCCGAAATGGATAGCCATTCCAGCTCCGACAGGAGAAGTCGTCAAAGGGGCTTCTCCTACTAAAGGATCAATCTTCGCAAGATTGGTTGTTCCAATTCCTGCTACGGGTGAAGTCATCAAAAAAGCTTCCCAAACCAGAAAGTCGACCTTCGAAAGATTGACCGTCCCCTCTTAACTGTTTCCCCCAATAATAGAAGAGCAAGGCTCTGTTCAAAATTTGGAAAGAGGCAGCGCCTCACGTGCCTTGCACGAGGGCGCCAACGCCGAGAGTTAAAAAACTCTGAGGCAGCGCCTCACGTGCCTTGCACGAGGGCGCCAGCGCCAAAAAAACTCTGAAGGAGCGCCTCACATGCCTTGCACGAGAGCGCCGGCACCAAGAGTTAAAAACTTTGAGGCAGCGCCTCACGTGTCCAGCACAAGGGCACCGGGGCCGGAACTAAGAGTTCTTTGCAGTTGGATCAAAGATCCAACGGAGATGATAAATCATCAAAATGCAGAATTAAATTCTGTTGAGGAAATATTCCTCAAACCTTTCTGAACGAGAAAGTCACTCTCTGTAAAATAGAGCACCGTTGGATTAAAATTCTAAGGGTGATTAAAAATCACCAAGCTACAGAATAAGCTCTGCATGGGAAAATATTTCCTCAATCTTTCTGAACAAGAAAGATTACGCTCTGTAAAACAGAGCACTATTGGATTAAAGATCCAATGGTGATTAAAAAATCACCAAGATACAAAATAAGCTCTGTATGGGAAAATATTTCCCCAATCTTTCTAAACACGAAAAATTACGCTATGTAAAAAAGAGCACCGTTGGATTAAAGATCCAAAGGTGATTAAAAATCACGAAGCTATAGAATAAGCTCTGTATGGAAAATATTTTCCCAATCTTGTTAAAAACAAAAAAATATATTCTGTAAAACAGAAGTCCTTAGATCAAAGATCCAACGGTGGATAAAATCCCCAAATCAATTAAGAATCTCTCAATGAGAGATTTCTTTAACTAAATCAACAAACTTGCATCCACTATATAAAGGCCCTAAGACCTCAAGTCTTGTACAGAAGAACCCCCCCCCATAAACTTCAAGTCCAAAAAAAAGAGCAAGCAAAATAAAAGCTTTAAGAGAGAAGAAGGAAGAAGAACTTTCTTCAAGGTAATTAAAGATAATAGAGATCATAGTATCTCATCTGCATATCCGAGGGTTTAACCCTCATAAAGAACATAGTTCTTTCCCCTGGATCTGAGATCCATGAGACAAGTCTCCCACAAATGAGAATTTATTTCTCATGGGGACGAATTTTTTCTTGGGGATCGAAGATCCAGGGGAGAACAGAGAATTGAACATTTTCAGAAAAATGCACAAAAAAAGAAACAGCGCCAAGCGCCTAATGTACCCCGCACGTGGACGCTGCTTAAATAAAAAGTGCTTAGCATTCAATAGTTGGTGCTCAACGCCAAGCACCTCACGTGCCCATCACATGGGCGCTGCCTAAATAAAGAGTGCTCATCACTCAATGCTTGGCGCTCAGCGTCAAGCGCCTCACATGCCCATCACGTGGGCGCTGCCCAAATAAAGAGTGCTCGGCACTCAATGCTTGGTGCTCAGCACCAAGCGCCTCACGTGTTCCCTACGTACGCGCCATAAAGAGTGTTTAACACTCCATAAAAAACCAAAAAAAGAGAGGATAAAGTAAAAGTTGAGTGTCAGAGCCCATATCAATGCTCAACAAGGAGAAAGGACTGAGCCCAAACAAGTGTTTAACACTTTATTCAAAGACTAAGTGGGGTGAGTCCAAGTTGACCAAAAGTCCCTAATTCATATCAACCGAGCCCATGTGCTCACCATTTTCTAAATTGGTCTCAGTCCTAAACACGACTATTGATCTTCCAACGGATATTGGTTCAAGGGTACATCTCCTCACACCTCTGATAAATGTCGTTGTAATTCTTCAGCGTCTTCAGAGAGGTGGTGGGTCCCGATAACCAACAACTCTTTAGTGTACTCCCAAATTGACGGCCACATCCCAATATGGACCGTAATGTCCTTAAACTAGCTATGGACCGTAATGTCCTTAAACTAGTCGTGGACTGCAACGTCCCTAAACTAAACCCTCATACCAAAAATGGTGATCTATGGACCGTAACGTCCTTAAACTAAAGAAATAGAGCCCAAATGCTCTTTTGTTGGGTTTGAATGATCCAAAATCCCTGCTGAGTAGATCTTAGTCTAAAATTAGACTAACGTATCCTCAACAAACTTTTAAGTTGGTCTTAATCTCAAACGAGATTAACGATCCTTAAATCAAACCAAACCCAAATTTAAGAAAATACGGATTTGGACTAATCCATGCCCTACGGGCGACAACACAAATTAGTCTCCGTATACAATCTACAGGCAACCAAAAATAAAACAAACACACACGACACGAAGTGAACATCTGGAGCAGGAGAAAGTTGTTATCTCTACACGGTAACGTAATTAACTGCAGGGGCTTGCGCCTGCAGGGAAGAGCGTCCCCACAATCAAAAACCCCTCAGAAATGAGGGGGAATCTGACGAAGTCTGCTACAACGGCCGCATTTGTCCAGACCTCCGATGAACGGTGCCATAAATCAACTTAGCATCTTAAGAGAGGTGGAAAGATAAATCCAAATAGCATCTGCCCCTAAATTCAGGCAAGACGACCTACGCGGTTTCGTCTATGTTTTTGGTGGTAAACAGATTCTGGCAGGCCTGGTGGGACCTCTTCCTCTTTCCACTCCACATTTCGTGTGTCGTGTTCGTGAACGAATCACGGTTTAATATAATTTCCCCTGGATTTGAGGTACTAAGATTTGGTGTCTTGCTCCATGCAGAAGAGAAGATGACATGGATGGCTTCCAACTGCACAAACTGCAACAACAACTACCACTCCATCCCTGTTGGAGGAGTGACTTATGGGCCCCAAGCAGCCTCCATCTTTGCGATGCCAGTAGAGCAGGTGACTCAGGCCACCGCTGGATTGTTCTTTGGGACCATGCTCCTGCCAATAAGCTTCAATGCTTCAGTGACATCACATAAGGCTCCAAAGAAGTCGGTCTTCGATCGGCTTGCAACTACCACGGTCCCTCTCAACGGGTCGACCAATTCCAACGCCTCAGTCTTTAACAGACTGGGCCAAGGCTCCAGTGGGCCCGTAAAGAGGCCTGCAATACATAAAGGGTTTATCCCGAAGTGGATAGCCATTCCAGCTCCGGTAGACGAAGTCGTTAAAGGGGGTTCTCCTGCTAAATATTGGTCTTCACGAGATTGGCTGTTCTAACTTCTGCTACAGGTGAGGTCGTTATAAGTTCTTCTCATATTCGAAAGTCAGTCTTCGACAGGTTAGACGTTCCCTCTCAACGGACGTCAGTTTTCGATAGGTTGGCACCAACAGCAGCCTCTCATCAAAGCAAAGGGCATGACGAGGTCGCTTATACAACTGAGGTGATCCTATCCGCAGGACATGCTCGACGACGCCACTGGCACCGAGTAAGGAAAGCTGGGGGCAAATCTCTTTCTGGGCTTACCCCACCAGCTCCAACGGTGGAAACTAATGCTGCTGTTCCAATGGGGAACAGTTTCGAGCTACTTAGGAGGGTGCGCAAGAACTCTCCAACCGCCATACTGAAGAAGTCTCCTCCGCCTGTCGAAAACACAACACAGGTGAAGCCGGAACAGCCTCCTCAGCGGTTGTCCTCCAAGATCCACAGAGTTTGGCGGAAAGTCCAAGACTCTGTAATTGACAAAGATTACTCTCGCCGGCTGAAAAAGACAAAGGCTCGGTAAGAGGAGGACCATCCAACCGCCATACCACGAAAGGTATCATCTGCATAGGTGCCTACCGCAACGGCCCCCTCAACCCCGACCTCGGTAAGAGGAGAAGGCCAGAGAAGATCCCCCTACCCACGGTAAATTTCAAAGGCAGTGGACCCAAACGCCCCAAGTCTGGGGGCAAGGTTGTGCATACAGTCTACACGGCATCCGGAAAAAAGGATAGTCGTGCTTCCATGAGTCATCGACCACTCACACGGTCTGTGACGAAAGCTCAGGAGCAACAACAAAAGCTCTAAGAGATGTTGACAAGGATGGCCACACTTACTGGGCAGAAAGAAAGCCCGGAAGTATCGTCGGAACAACGCCAAGAGCAGGAGACCAACACCAAATTCCTACGGAGGGTTCTTGAAAAGAAAAACAAAGAGGTCGCGGAACAAGCGGCTAATATAAAACAAATGGCGCTTCTGTTCCAAGACATGGTGCAGATGATGATCCAGCCAGATCCTCCGGCCGAAGGCCCTCCAATAATCATTGAAGACGACAGAGGGGAGACATCAAACCCTCCTCCGGCTTTATTAGCAACCAGGGAGGAGACGATCTTCAAAGCTACCCCTGATGACTACATAGCTCTACAAATACGAGCTTATCAAGAGAACGAAGCGGCAAGACAAGTCGTCAGAACTGGGCGACCTTATCTAGACTGGTATGAACAAATTAAGTACCCGATAGAATATACGATCACCAAATTCCATGTGTATAAGGGGACGGGCAATCTGCATCAACACGTTGCTCAATTCAGAGCTTTGTGCGGTATTATTGGGGGGGCGATGACAAACTGTTGCTTCGCCAGTTTGTTGGCAGCTTGTCGGAGACGGCATTTGAATGGTACTCCGAGCTCCCAAATGAATTTGTCAAGATATTTACGGAGATGCAACTACTGTTCACACAGCGGTTCGCAAGCGCAAGCGAGCGCACCCCAATCACGGCATTAATCAACGCTAGAGTGAAACCGGGAGAGACCTGGGTTCAATACGCAATTCGGTGGCGTAACCTATGGTTAAAGTGTGAACATCGCATAGAAGAAGCTCCTGCTGTGGGCATGTTCGTGGGGACCCTTGATCTTCAGGCAACTATATCCCAGTTTTTGATGTTCTTCATGCCGACCACTTTCCAGGCCTTTGATTGACAAACTGGCCCAAATGGACTAGATGGGCTATAGGCCGTCCTCTTCAAAGAAAAATCTTCGGAATGAAAAGGGCAAAGGGAAAGCGACCTTCGTCGCCAATGCTCAACACTAACCGAGTGACCCGAAACCGGTCGTTCGCCAAAGCAACAAACCAAGATCTCTTGAAGCAAAGTTGAGACGTCTTTACTCGTTCCCCTGGGATAAAACGAGGAGATTATTCGATCTGGCGGTACGCAACAGGCTGATCACTCTGCCGGATCCGAGACGCCCACTACAATCGAACGACGTCAAAAATCCCAATTACTGCCCCTACCACCGAATAGTGGGCCATCCAATCGAAGATTGCTATGTCTTTAAAAACTGGGTCGAAGACCAGTACCAATAGGGCAAGTTCGTGATGTCCGAAAACTGGAAAATAAACCCGCCACAGCAGCACGCTCCTAAAAAGGTGGATATGCCGGGGGCATCATGCTCATTTGTGGAAGAAGCTCCGTGGGAAGTGGTCCTTTCAGCTAAAACTAAAAGGATGCTGAAGGATCTTCAAGCATGTCCGGCGATTAGGTGGAAAAGCTCGCTGGAGCCTGAAATTATTAACGGAATGCTGAAACCGTGCCCAACGCCAAAAGTTGGTAACGATGGACAAAACCTCCAGGCCAAGCCTCCGAAGTCCTCAAAGAAAAAGAAGAAGGCTAAGAAGCCCATCCAGCTTGACGGCAATCGTACGGGTCTGCAGAAATACATCGATGCACTGGAGGAATAAAACCAAGAGGCACGGACCCCAGTCACACTGGAAGAGTCCTTCAAGCATGTTCTTGAAGACGGAAACAGTGACATTGATGAAGGAGATGATTCTTCGGAAGAACCCGAGAATTATATAGCGAGTTGCCACATGATCTCTCACTCATCGATAAATGGCAAAGAAGCTCCTGACGTAGAAAAAATGGGGGCAGATCCAGAACCAAAATCCATGGAACCGTCAGATGACCTCATCAAAAAGCTGCTGAATGAAGCTCTTCAAAAGTGTAAAGCTGATCAAGAACGTGAAGCGGCTATTTACGAAAAGGCCAAGCGTCGGTGTCAGGCCGAAAAAGCTCCGGTGATGAGAATCCATAAAGTACCTCAACCGGATCAAAGTGCCCTTGCCACCAGCAAGAGCAGAATCAAGATAAGGAAGCAATTCACCAAAGCTCTGTCAATGGGAATGAAGCTGCCACCTTTCAAAGAAAATACATCCGGGAGTACATATCCCGACGAACCGGATGCACATCCGAACTACTACTTATACCATCGGAAGGTCACACACCCTACCGAAGAGTGCAACGCCTTCAAGAAGTGGTGGCAGGGATACGTTGCCTATCGACAACGATTCAAGCAAATGAATCGCAAAGCCCTTAGGGAGCAGAGAAGCGTGATAGACAAGCGTGAAGGAACGGCTGGCAACTGTCATATGGTAGGTACCGGTACAACAAGAGCAAAATCTCAAGTTCTTACCTTCGGGAGCGATTCTGACGAAGAAATAGCCCTCGGCCCTCTCTTCAAGGAATCCACCTCTGAAAAGAAGAAGAGATGGGGAACTGTGAGAACATTCAGCTGCGTAACCGTACGTTGCCTGAAAAGAATCTCGGACCCTCAAACAAAGGTTCGGGAAAAAGAGACAAAGGGGAGGAAAAAGTCCCTGAGGAGATTATTCTCGATGATAGAGTCGTCGAAGAGCTCACAGCCAAAGACCCGCCCAAGAAAAACAAGGTGGATTACAATGTCCTGGCACATCTGAGAAAGATACCCTCACAATTAAGCATTTTGGATGCCCTTCTCCTGTCTAAAGAGGCATGAGATTCTCTGATCAAGGCATTATAAGGCCCTACCAGTTTCAAGCCTTCCTGGCGGAAGAAAAGATGAAGGAAGAACTGGAAGAACTCCACATGGGTGATATCACCTTCAGCGATGAAGACCTCCTTCTCGGAACGTGCGACCACAACCATCGGCTGTATGTAGCTCGGTATTGTCACGATATCAAGATAGGGAAGATCCTGGTGGAGAACAGGTCCTCCGTCAACCTTCTCAATGTAAGGGTGTTAAAGGTGATTTGCATGAACGTGCAACACCTAGCTCGGGATAAAATTACCATCTCCGGTTTTGACTCCCAATCATCACAAACGTTCGGGTTTGTAATATTGACATTACGCTTCGGGCTGCTCGTCACTGACATCAAATTCCATGTTATTGACGCCAAGACTTGCTACAACGCTTTGCTTCGCAGGCCTTGATTACATGAGTACAACATCATCCCTTCTACACAACATCAATGTATGAAGTACTTCAAGGATAGCCTCGAGTACACAGTTACAGGGGAGCTAAACCCATTCTCCGTAAATGAAGTCCGCATATATGAAGACGCCAAGTAATTATTACCAGACTTCGAAGACATGGAAAGATGTCCCAAACCGGAGAATAAACAAAAAGCCATCACCACTATCTCGATCTTTGGGAGCGATACAGAGGAGGACGAAGAGATGGTCTACTCGGGACAACCCTAAGGCAATAGGCCAAGACCATCTACTCCTATTCTAGTCTTTGGCTGTGACTCTGGGGCCGAGGCCAACACAGTGTTCTCCGTTCGCCCGTCAATACAGACCTTTGCTGGAGCTGACCAAAGTTTACAAATTACCATGGTTCCGCAGCGGTATTACAAATAACTTGATGCACTTGATACGTACAGCGTGTAAGAGGTTTCCTACTTTGATTGAGAATAGAATTTCTTTTTCCGCTGTCCTGCAAACCTTCTACGTCCCTCCTAAGAAAAAGGGTAAGAAGGCGATCCTTTTCTATCAATCCACGGAGACCAAGATGGAGAAAGACCTATGGCACGGTACTGAACCTGCGCTCGACAGACTTCAACTAATCCGTCTTCCCGGATACTACGCAGAGGGACTGAAAAGGCTATTAAGATGCCAAGGTGTACCCTTCAGACAGACTGCTCGACAAGCTCAGTTCTATAACAAGATTTGGGATGTTCCCAGGACTCAGCGGAAGATGCCCAACAGGAGAATGGAGACGACTGGCCTTAGATATGTTCGATCCAATAAAAGGCAACGATTCCATGGCTGCCGTGTCATAAATAATTCCGGTGGAGAAACGAATGCGTTTCCAGATGGCGTTGATGTCGAACCAGAGCGATATCTCGCTGTGAGAATACCAAGCCCGTCATTCGAAGAACAGATTGACAAGCTGATAAGAGAAGCGGGTCAAAAGGTTCGGGATGACCATAGCCGCGAAATGGCCATTTACGAGAAAGCCAGGACGCAGCGTATCATTCAACAGGCTACGGAAGGAGAAGACGATGATGCCCTTCATCCTCAGCCCGCTGTGCACTCTCTTAGCAAGGAAAAAGTCCGACGCAGAAGCAATGACAAGATCAAGAATGGGGACGGCGTTCAAAGATAGCAAAGAGGATCCAAGAAGCCACGGGAACGAGAAAAAGTCAGCCGAAACCCGTCTTTTATGAAGAAGATGGGTCGAGAATACTCTTTCCCTCAAGAAAAGACAAGGAAAATATTCAACCTTGTCATGAAGTATCAAATGATGACACTCCCGGAGTCTCGATACCCCGAACAGATAAACGAGGTCCATCACCCAGATTATTTCTCCTATCACCGAGTAGTGGGACATCCTCTTGAAGACCGCTTCACCTTCAAAGACTGAGTTGAAGATCAGTATCAGCAAGGCAGGTTTGCTTTATCCGACAATTGGAGGGTAGCCCCGCCACGAAAGCATGAGCCAAAAGCAACCTACACTGCAGGGAAAAGTCTAAATCAGCATCGAGCTTGGAAACAAGCTCGTACCTGCCATATGATAACATTCTCAAAGGAAGGAGAGCATGAGAATATGGACGACCTCTCCCAGTGCTTCGCAAATGAAGATGAGAACGAGGCGATCTCAGAATTTCCACCGGCGCTAAAAGGGCTAGAAGATGGGATACACACCACGGCAGACAACTTGAGGAAAATTGACTTGGGGACGGCAGACGACCCAAGACCAACATTCGTCAATGAGCCGTTGTCTGAAAAACAGGTAGCCACGCTAAAAGACGTGCTTATGCAGTAGAAAGACTGCTTCACATGGAACTATTCCAAAATGCCAGGATTAGATCCAGAGATAGCTGTGCATAAACTGGCGATATCGCCGGACGTCAAGCCAGTCAAACAGGCGCCAAGAAGAATGCGGCTCGAGCTTGAGATGGGTATCAATGCCGAAGTCAAGAAGCTAATCGACTCCGGCTTTATCCAAGAAGTTCAATACCCTGACTGGATCGCCAATATCATTCCGGTAATGAAGAAAAATAGGACAGTACGCATCTGCGTAAATTTTTAGGATCTCAACAAAGCTTGTCCGAAGGATGACTTCCCAGTGCCTGTTACCGAGTTGATGATCGATAACACATCCACCCATGAAGTCTTCTCCTTCATGGATGGATCCTCAGGGTACAACCAAATCAAGATGCACCCTGAAAACCAAAAGCACACTGCTTTCCAGACTCCGCTGGGCATATTTTGCTACAAAGTGACGCCCTTCGGTCTAAAGAACGCTGGCGTCACCTACCAGAGGGCCATGACAAAGATTTTGATGACCTCATACATGAGATTGTTGAATGTTATATTGACGACCTCGTGGTGAAAAAAAATTGTACGAGGAGCATTGGGAGCATCTGAAGATAGTGTTCCAGCGCTTTCGGCAATACAACCTGAAGAAGAACCCTCTGAAATGCGCGTTTGGAGTATCCTCAGAAAAATTCCTGGGACTCATCGTACGACATTGAGGCATCGAAATAGACCCGTCAAAGATAAAGGCGATTATGGAAATGCCTTCGCCAAGAACTCTCAAGCAACTACGGTCTCTCTAAGGAAAGCTCGCGTATATCCGACGGTTCATAGCTAACCTTTCCGGCAACTGCCGCCCCTACAGTCATCTAATGAAGAAGGGGACCCATTCGTTTGGGATCATAAATACTAAAGCGTATGGGACGAAATCAAGCAATATCTGTAGAACCCGCCGGTACTGACTGCTCCAGTTAAATGAAAGCCCCTCATCCTGTACACAACAGCCCTTGAAGATTATTTAGGCGCGCTATGGGCATAAGAAAACGACCAGGGGAAGGAGAGAGTTCTCTACTATTTGAGTCGAGTTCTCCTGGGGGCAGAAAACAATTACTTCCCCGTCGAAAAGCATTGTCTAGCACTGATCTTCACGGTGACGATGCTTCGACATTACGCCTTGGCACATGAAGTCCACCTCTCAAAGGTGGATCCTCTCAAATATTTTATGTCAAGGGCCATACTAATGAGGAGGCTTTCCAAATGGGCCCTCCTCTTGATGGAGTTCTCGATAGTATATTGACCCCTCAAGGCACTAGAAGGCAAGGCCATCGCTGACCTTCTCGCTGAGCATCTGATACTAGCTAATTCTCTCTTAAACTGCGAGTTGCCGGACGAATACGCGTTTGATGCAATCGGCGGGGAGAAAGAAAGGAGTGATACCCGATGGGAACTCTACTTCGATGGGACATCATCTATGAAAAGGCGGAAGCAAAGCACCCCCATAATCAAAGCTGGAGCAGGCCTTATCTTTGTGACTCCACATGGAGGGATAATGCGTTTTTCCCCTTCCTTAACGGAGCCAAGAACAAACAACGAAGCGGAATATGAAGCTTTGATAGCAGGTCTCGAGATTGCCATTGACATGGGAATCGAGAACCTCCTCATATATGGAGACTCCTAGCTGGTCGTTAGCCAAGTAAATGGCGACTATCAGACGTGTAAGCCAGAGCTGGTAGAATATGGCAAAAGAGTGCAGCAATTGCTATCTCAAATCCCCTCGTACGTCCTGAAAAGCATACCACAAGTGGAAAATAGTAAGGCGGATGCGTTAGCCAAACTCGCTAAAGAACTGGCTGACGAAAACCTCGATGGCGTAAGGAACATTGTGCAAAGCCGCCGGATTCTCATGCCAGCAGTAATGTCTCGGAAGTCGTCTGAAGAAAAGGAAGCGGCTGAACAAGCGGCATTCCAAGTAGAGAACGAAGAAATGGCTAAGGATTGGAGAGAAGTCTTCATAGACTACTTCAAATCCTATTGAATGCCTGAAAATGCATCCTCAAGACATCAGCTCATGAAACGACCTCTTCCTTTTGCCTTCATAAAAAATACTCTATATAAGAGATTATTCGACTGCCAGTGGTTGAGATGCCTGGAACTAGAAGAAGCAAGGAGAGTTGTCCAAGAAACTCACGACGGACTCTGCGGTTCTCATCAGGCTGGACCCAAGATGAAGTTGAAGATCAAGAGAATGGGCTATTACTGGCCTATGATGATTCAAGACTGCCTCAAATATACGAAGCAGTGTTGTTCCCCTCCGAATGGCGGCCAAGACATGGGCGTCTTGCCTGAGATTCGGGGCAGATGCTAATTGGTGCTATCCGTCCACCTCTCCGAAGATGCCAAGTTGATTTATGATACCGTGCATCGGAGGTTTAAACGGATGCGGCCGATGTAGCAGACTTCGTCAGATTCCCCCTCGTTTGAGGGGTTTTTGTTTGTGGGGACGCTCTTCCCTGCAGGCACAAGCCCCTACAGTTAATTACGCTACCGCATCGCGGTAACAACTTTCTCCTTCTCCAGCTGGTCACTTCGTGTCGTGGGTGTTTGTTTTGTGTTTGGTTGCCCGTGGATTGTATACGGAGACTAATTTATGTCGTCGCCCGTAGGACGTGGATTAGTCCAAATCCGTGTCTACTTAGATTTGGGTTTGGGGTTTTGGTTTGAGGATACGTTAGCCGTATTTAAGGCTAAGATCAACTCAAACGTTTGTTAAGGATACGTTAGTCTAATTTGAGACTAAGATCAACTTAACGGGATTATTTAGATCCGACAAAAGAGCGTTTTGGGGGCTCTATTGTCCCAGTTTAGGGACATAGTGATCCATCATTCCCATTTTGGGGACGGATGTTGGTTTAAGGACGCATAAGTCCATGAGTTTAAGGATCCCACAGTCCGTATTAATGTGTGGTTGTCGGGACCCGTCACCTCTCTGACGACGTTGAAGGATTACAACGACAAATATCAGAGGAGTTCAGAGATGTACCCTTGAACCAAAGTTGGTTGAGAGATCTATAGTCCAATTTGGGACTAAAGTATGTTTGAAGGTTTGATTTAAGGACACGTTAGCCATACTTGAGGCTAAGATCAACTTAAACGTTTGTTAAGGATACATTAGTCCAATTTGAGACTAAGATCAACTTAACGGGATCGTTTAGATCCGACAAAAGAGCGTTTGGGCTCTATTGTTCCAGTTTAGGGACATAGTGGTCCATTGCCAGTTTAAGGACATAGTGGTCCAATACCAGTTTAAGGACGTAGTGGTCCATCATTCCCGTTTTGGGGACAAATGTTAGTTTAAGGACGCATTAGTCCATGAGTTTAAGGACCCCACAGTCCGTATTAATCTATGGTTTTCGGGACCCGTCACCTCTCTGAAGATATTGAAGGATTACAACGACAAATATCAAAGGAGTTCAGAGATGTACCCTTGAGTTAGTTGAAAGAGCAGATGTGCTCAGTTCAAAATGATTTGAGGACTTATGGCCAGTTTGGGCTAAGTCCAATTATGTTTGAAATATTGGCCCTTTGTTGGCTCATTGAAGGAGAGGCTTTGCCTCTAGAAACTTAGCCAATTGGGCTTAAGCTAGTGTTAAACATTAAAGACCAACAGTGTTGAACACTGGAATTAAGATTAGCAAGTTAGTGTTTAACACTAAAAGATAATCAGTGTTAAACACTAGCAACGGTGCTTTCAAATTAGTGTTAAACACTAAAGCAAATCAGTGTTAAACACTGGTAGCATAGATTTCAAATTAGTGTTAAACACTAAAGCAAATCAGTGTTAAACACCGGGAACTGAGTTTTCACATTAGTGTTAATCACTAAGAAAATCAGTGTTAAACACTGCAAATAGAGTTTTCCAAATTAGTGTTAAACAATAGGAAAATCAGTGTTAAACACTGCAGATAGAGTTTTCCAATTAGTGTTAAACACTAAGAAAATCAGTGTTAAACAATGCAAATAGAGTTTTCCAATTAGTGTTAAACATTAAGGAGGGAGGGGTCACGTGCGGACACGTGAGAGCGCCCTGATTTCCCTTATTTTATTCTGCAGGTAAGTGTTTAACACTTTTAATTTCCTAGCCATCACGTGTGGGCACATGATAGGCATCCATCCATTCGATATTAAAGGGATTCGTTAGGGGTCACGTGAAGGCGCCCTAAATGTGGAGCCAGATCTCCTTTTGGTTTATCCTCAAATCTGCGAACAAGTGTTGAACACTTTTATTTTTATTTTAGAGCATCACGTGTTGGCACGTGATGGGGATCTGTGCGCCAATTGTTAAAGCATTTGCTGAGGGGTCACGTGATAACACGTGAGAGCGCCCAAAGCTTTCATTTCCTCTGCTTTTTCTTTCTGCGTTTTGGGAGTCACGTAGGAGCACGTGAGGTGATGCTTCAAAGTTCTTCGCAGGGGATCTTTTCAAGGGCCACGTGGGGGCACGTGACCCTAGTTCTTTTCATGAACAGAGATCTTTTAAGAATTGAATTCTTTGTAGGGTTAAACCCTAATTATGATTTTGGAGGAATTAAATTCCTTTTGTGAAAGAATTAAATTCTTTTTTAGGATAAAACCCTGATTTCTTTTCAAAGGAATTAAATTCCCAGATATGTAAAAGATTTAAATTCTTGATTAGGGTTAAACCCTAGTTTTGTTTTAGGAGAAATTAAATTCCTGTGAGTTTGGGAGAATTAAATTCTCAAAACTAAATTCCCCTTCTAAGTTTAGGATCTGCATGGCAGGATCTCGATCCGATGAGAATTAAATTCTCATCCTATGGGGAGATGTGCTCTGTACAGATCTTCAACCAGAAGAAGAACTAAGTTCTTTGTTTGCAGAAGAGTTAAACTCTTAAATTTTGAGAATTAAATTCTCTTTTTGAAGTTGATCTTTTTCCCTTTTCTCACCTAGGGTTTTCTTTGTTAAGAATTAAATTCTCCTTTCTTTTCTTCCCTCTTGAGAATTAAATTCTCCTCTCTCTATTTTTCTTTCCAAAAAGGTAGATCCCCTCTTCTCTTATTTTCTTGGCTCCTATTTATAGGAGAAGGAAGAGAATCAATTCGTTTATCAAATCTCTCATTGAAAGATTTGATTTGATTTCATAATTAATATGATCTTTTAGATCATTCAGTGAACTTTATTCTCCGCTGGATTTTAAATCCAAAGATATTCTGTTTGTTATTTTCGGTGAGATTTTAGGGAAATCTTTCCTTGTATCAAATCTTTCCATAAATTGGTGATCTTTAATCACCATTGGATTTTTAATCCAGCAGTCCCATAATCCTTTTCCATTTTGAAAGATTTAGAGAAATTTAGAATTTTAATTCTATTTTGAAAGATTTTAGAGAAATTTAGAATTTTAATTCTATTAAACTGTAAGGCTTTCAAAGCCTGTTACGTGCTGGCACGTGATCCTTGGTCACGTGTGAGCACGTGACCCTTGGTCACGTGTGAGCACGTGACCCCCAAATTGGTTCCTTTAACAGCCGCTTGTTTATATTGTTGTTTTAACCATCACGTGTCAACACGTGACCATTGGTCACGTGTGAGCACGTGATACCTCATTGAGGTAACTTCTGATTTTTAATCAGGGAACAGATTTTAGAATTTAATTCTATTCATTATTTTAGAGGCCTTAAAAGCCCATCACGTGTCTGCCCGTGACCCATGGTCACGTGTGAGCACGTGATGCCCCATTGGGGTCTTTTCTGAGTTTTTATTATATCTTTTAACTCCTCCAGCGGGTTCTTAAAGGTCCATCACGTGTGGACACGTGATGCCTCATAACTTTTGATCCCGGACGAGTTATGAGGCCCATAATATATCAAATCGAAGGGTTTTTCGAGATGCTTCCAATACCATCAGAATTTAATAGTTACTCCTTCGGGAACTTATCAAAATACAGGCCGGAAGATATTGGTTCGCATTTCCTTAAGCGTATCGCTGTCATTTGATACCTTGGGCTCTTTTGCGCAGAAATTTTTGGCGGGAACAAATGTCCCCCACTACTTTGCCCACGTAAGTATGTACATGGGTGAAGTAGTGCAAAGTTATGCATGGTCACCGAATCGAGGGCTTAGGAGACAAGTTTAGGGTCCTTGTAACCTAAGACTTTTTAAATTTATGAGCCGTGAGGGTCTCACAAAGACTTTTCTCCCTACGGATCGAGAGGATCTCGTAGGTGTATTTTCTCCTTAGGGTCGTGAGGACTCCTAAGTGTGTTTTCTCTCATAAGTCGTAAGGATCTTATAAGAGAATTTTCCCTCTTACGAGTCGAGAGGACCTGTAAGCGGTTGTTTCCCTCCTTGTCGAGATTCGACTTTGGAGAGTGTGACCCGTGGATAGTATGTAAGAGACCATTTTGGGCCGACTTGTAGGGTCCCAGTGCTTAGGAAACAGGGTTTTTAATCCCTACTGCCTAAGGCTTTATCTCACGAGTCGAGACGAATCGAGAAGTTCCCGCAAAGACATCAATTTCCTCATGAGTCAAAACGAATCGAGCAGATCTCGCAAGAATATCCTAACGTCACAGTTAACCTCTGCTCTTTACGACAGAAGTCCGTTAGGGTCTGTGGTACTTACGGTTTTGGCCGTCGTACCGACGCATAAACTGATATATTCCTCGATAGGCAACGTGTTGTTCGAGTAGCCCTGCGACTGCCGTGTCTCTGATCCCTTCGGGGGCTGGACAAGACGTCTTCAAGCAATCCTCTTTGGCAGTTTGACCGTCGGAAGAGCAAGCGTTAGGAATTTGCCATGCCGCTTTTTACTTGAGGTTAGGCTCATTTTGGAGAGCCCTGATGAGTCATAACCACTCCGTGCTGGTGTGGGATGATCTCCGATAGTCTTTCAGGTTTTATATGACTTGCCTTTAAGACCCTGAAGTTAGGAATTTGGCCTTTGCTTTGTTTGCTGGCATTGCGTCCTCTGTATCGAGACAAATTTCATGGTTGTCTCTAAGTTGCTGGTGAACCGTCGAGGTTTGGAACTAGGGATTTTGCCGTGGCTCCTTTTGGTGATGTTGCGTCTGCTGTATCGAGACGAACGTCGAGGTGGTGACCACTCCGCACTGGTGCGAGATAATCTCCGATTGTCTTTCAGGCTTTATATGACTTGCCGTTAAGACCCTGAAGCTAGGAATTTGGCCTTCGCTTCGTTTGCTGGCATTGCGTCCGCTGTATCGATACGAATGTTGTGGTTGTCTCTAGGTTGCTGGTGAACCGTCGAGGTTTGGAACAAGGGATTTTGCCGTGGCTCCTTTTGGTGATGTTGCGTCTGCTGTATCGAGACGAACGTCGAGATGGTGACCACTCCGCACTGGTGCGAGATAATCTCCAATTGTCTTTTAGGCTTTATATGACTTGCCGTTAAGACCCTGAAGCTAGGAATTTGGCCTTCGCTTCGTTTGCTTGGTGTGTCCTAATCCTGTTGGAGGAAGAACGTTGTTGTTGACATCTCGTCTGCTGTATCGAGACGAATGTCGTGGTGGTGACCACTCCATGTGGGATGATCTCTGATTGTCTTTTCGGTTTTATATGAGTTACCGTCAAGACATTGAAGCTAGGAATTTGGCCTTCGCTTCGTTCGCTTTGGCGCGTCCGAATCCTGCTGGGGGAAGAACGCTGGGGTGACATTTCATATGCTGTATCGAGATGATCGTCGAGGTGGTGACCACTCCGCGCTGGTGCGAGATGATCTCCAATTGTCTTTCAGGCTTTATATGACTTGCCGTCAAGACCCTGAAGCTAGGAATTTGGCCTTCGCTTTGTTTGCTTTGGCGCGTCCGAATCCTGCTGGGGAAGAATGCTGGGGTGACATTTCATCTGTTATATCGAGACGATCGTCGAGGTGGTGACCACTCCGCGCTGGTGCGAGATAATCTCCGATTGTCTTTCAGGCTTTATATAACTTGCCGTTAAGACGCATGAAGCTAGGAATTTGGCCTTTGCTTCGTTTGCTTTAGCGCGTCCGAATCCTGCTGGGGGAAAAACGCTGGGGTGACATTTCATCTGCTGTATCGAGACGATCGTCGAGGTGGTGACTACTCCGCACTGGTGCGAAATGATCTCCGATTGTCTTTCCGGTTTTATATAAGTTACCGTCAAGACGTTGAAGCTAGGAATGTGTCCTTCACTTCGTTTGCTTTGACTGTGTCTGCTGTATCGAGACGAATGCTGAGGTGGAGCTGGGATTTTGCCGTCACTCCGCTTTGTTTCGACCATGAGGTCTTTTGTTGATGTTGCTTCTGCATCCTGTTGGACTGTGAAGGAACGCCATTATTGACATCTCGTCTACTGTATCGAGACGAATGTTGAGGTGGAGCTGGGATTTTGCTGTCGCTCCGCTTGATGGTGTAACATCTGTGTCATGCTGGAATGAGGAGGGCCACCGTTGTTGGTCTTCGGGCTGCAGATGTGGCCATTGAGATTTGGAACTAGGGACTTTGCCATGGTTCTGTTTTGTTGCGACTCTGAGGTCGATTGTTGACGTCATGTCTGTATCTGGTTGGAGTGAGGAGAAACACCGTAGGTAATCTCTAAGTTGTCGATGTTGACGTCGAGACCCTGAAGCTCGGGATCTTCGTTTGCTTCATTTGTTGACATCGTGTCTGTAATATTGCGGCAAATGTCGAGATTGTCTCTAGGTTGTCTATGAACCGTCGAGATTTGACTTCGCTTTCTGATGGAGCCTGTTGGGAAGGTATAGTTCCCTCTTTATCTGTGCCCCTGGATTGTATACAGGGATCGATGCGATTTCACCTGTAGGGCAAAAAGTTTCATTCTTTCATTTTTTTTATTCTTTCCGCGATGCTCTATCATTTCAGCTTTTTATATCGCGAAAATCGCGATTGCCCAATCATTTCGGCTATTTTTCGCGGTGCCCAATCATTTTGGCTATTTTTCTTTTTTACTCGCTGCTTTTTATTGCGAGTTGCCCAATCATTTCGGCTATTTTGCATGCATACATTTTTACTTGCTGATTTTGTTTGCAAGTTGCCCCATCATTTTGGCTATTTCGTATGCATTTTTTTTTGGCTCGCTGATTTTTTTCTTGCGAGTAGGGGATTTGGGATCTGATACCAATCTTGGCATCAGCATCGCTGCGGCTGGAATATTTCCAGGAGCGAATCATCATTTGCCGTAAAAGGACTTGGAATTTGATACCGGTCTAGGCATCAGTATCGCTACAACTGGGATATTGCCAGGAGCGAATCATCATTTGCCTTGACAGGGCTTGGAATTTGATACCGGTTTAGGCATCAGCATCGCTGCAACTGGGATATTGCCAGGAGCGAATCATCATTTGTCTCTGTCGATGTTGAACAAAGGTGGCTTAGTAAACAGGGTTAAGGGTCCTGTCGGCTAAGGCTTTTGACTTCATGAGCCGTAAGGGTCTCACAAAGGTATTTCTCCCTACAAGTCGTGAGGATCTTGTAGGTGTGTTTTCTCCTTGGGAATCGTGAGGATTCCTAAGTGCATGTTCTCTTGTAAGTCGTAAGGATCTTACAAAAGGGTTTTCTCCTTATAAGTCGAGAGGACTTACAAGTGTTGTTTGCTGTACAAGCATATCTCTAGTCACGGATGGGACTTTGTTAGGGAAATATTTATTCGTGCCCGTGGATTGTATACAAGGGTCAATATGAGCCGCTTGTAGGGCAATATCGAAGGTTGTGGGGGTTGCTTAAGAACAGGTTAAGGTTTCTGTAACTTAAGACTTTCAAATCTTATGAGCCGTGAGGGTCCCATAAGAGAGTTCTCCTTACAAGTCGTGAGGATCTCGCAAGTGTATTTTCACCTTAGGAATCATGAGGATCCCTAAGTGTGTTGCTCCCTTGTGAGTCGTAAGGATCTCACGCGGGTGGTTTCTCCTTATAAGGTCGAGAGGACCCTGTAAGTGTCTTTTAACGAGGTTGCGCCCTTTCGGGTTTTCACAAACACTCACCGGTAGCCCTGCTGTTTTTACTCACGGAGCCCTTTCGGGTTTTCATCCGTGCCCATTTTGCTTATGGGCATACCATTTTCTTTTTTTTTCTTTTGATTTTTTTTATTCTTTCTTTTTTTTTAATTCTAACGAGGTTGCGCCCTTTCGGGTTTTCATAAGACTCGCTGGTAGCCCTGCTGTTTTTACTCACGGAGCCCTTTTGGGTTTTCATCCGTGCCCATTTTGCTTGTGAACATACCGTTTTTTTTACCACGCCGGCCTGAGGATGCCGCGGGTTGATAGTAGTTTAACGACGTTTCGGTCATTTACAAGTTTTAGGACATTGCGGTCCGTCGTCGCCGTATTTAAGGCGAATCTCTAGTTTACTGACTTTTCGGTCTAGCATCGCCGTATTTGAGGCGAATCTCTAGTTTACTGACTTTTCGGTCTATGGGGATTTCCTTATGAATGAGCATGATGCCTCCGGCATATCCATCTTTCTCGAGGCATGTGGTTGTGGCGGGCTCACCTTCCAGTTTTTGGACAGCGCGAGTTTGCCTTGTTGGTATTGGTCTTCCACCCAGTTTTTGAAGACGTAACAATTTTCGAGTGCGTGACCCATTACTCTGTGGTAGGGATAATAGTTAGGATTGTTAACGTCACCTGGCTGCAACGAACGTTTTGGATCTGGCAGAGTGATGAGCCCGCTGTGCACTGCTAGCTCGAACAATCTCTTTGTTTTATCTTTGGGAAACGAGTAAGGACGTTTCAACTTCTCATTGAGGTATCGCGGCTTGTTGTTTTGACGACAAAACGGTCTCAGGTTACTCAGCTGTTGTTGAGCGTTGGCGGCGAAAGTCGCTTTTCTATTCCCCTTATCCCTTTTGTTCGATCCCTTGTTTGCGGGTTCGAGATTCTTTTCGGGTAGCGTGCGATTGCGCAGCTGAACGTTCTTGCAGCTCTTCTTTTCTTCCTCTTTTCCTGAGGTGGATTCTTTGAAGGGAGGGCTGAGAGTCATTTCTTCTTTAGAATTGCTCCCGAAGGTGAGAGCTTGCGATCTTCTGCCGTCAACCATGTAACCGTTGCCGGCAGTTTTCATATGCTCATTTGTCGTGTTCTGTTTCCGACGAGCTTCGCGCTTCAATCGTTGAACGTGCTGCCGGTGAGCAACGTATCCTTGCCACCAGTTTTTAAAGGCATTGCATTCTTCAGTAGGGTGTGCAATCTTCTGATGATATAAGCAGAAGTTAAGATGTATGTCCGCTTCATCAAGGTATATATCGGTGGGAGAATTTCCTCTGAAAGAGGAGAGCTTCATTCCTATCGATATGGCTTTGGCGAATCTTTTCCTTATCTTGAACCTTTTTTTATTTGTGGCGGATGTACTTTGATCCGGTGGGAGTGTTTCGACCCTTTCATCTAGTCGCCGGCGTTTGGCTTTCTCGAATATGGCCATCTCGCGCTCTCGATCAGCTTTGCTTTTAAGACGGGCTTCATTCAGTAAGGCATCGATCATCTCGTCTGATGGCCACAGAAGTTCTGGTTCAGGACCCGCCCTTGGTTTCTCGGTGCAAGGAGCCTCTTTATCATCTATCAATGAGTGAGAGATCACATGACAACTTGCTACGTAGTCCTCAGATTCATCTGATGAGTCTTCTCTATCATTTTCATCCTCGAGGACGTGGCTGAGGAACTCTTGGAGCGTGATTGGAATCCGCGCCTTCAGGTTATACTCTTCCAGCACGTCAATCTGTTTCTGCAAATCCGTGCGCTTGTCGCCGGGCTTCACAGGCTTCTTGGATTTCTTTTTGTTTTTCTTTGAAGATTTTGACGGCTGGGTGTGAGTGCTGGGGCCTTCACCATCGATCTTTGGAGTTGGGCGCGGCTTCAGTATCCCTTCAACGATCTGGGGTTCTAGCGAGTTCTTCCACCCGATCGCCGGGCATGTCTGGAGATCATTCAGCATCTTTTTGGTTTTGGCTGACAGCACGACCTCCCACGAAGCTTCTTCAACAAAAGAACAAGTTGCCCCCGGTGTGTCCATCTTCTTTAGAGTGTGCGGTTATGGTGGGTTTATTTTCCACTTCTCGGACAGCGTAAACTTGCCTTGTAGATACTGGTCCTCGATCCATCCTTTAAAGACGAAGCAATCCTCGATCGGGTGACTTACCGTTTGGTGGTAAGGACAATAATTGGGATCGTTGACATCGCCTGGCTGCAACGGACGCTTTGGACTCGGCAGATTGATGAGTCTGTTGCGCACTGCCAGCTCGAACGGTCTTCTCATTTTATCCTAAGGAAACGAGTAAGGACATCCCAGTCTCTCCTCGAGGGATGGGCGTGGACGCATATTGTTTTGACGGACAACCGGCTTCAAGTTGCTCGACTGTTGTTGAGTATTAACGATGAAAGTTGCTTTCCCTTTCCCCTTTTCATGCCGAGGATCCGTCTTTGAATGAGATGGTGTGTGACTCATCTGATCCATTTGGGCCAACTTATCAATTAAAGCCTGAAACGTGGTCGGTTTGAAGAACATCATGAATTGCGAGATGGTTGCTTGCGGATCAAGAGTGCCCACGAACATACCTACCGCAGGTGCTTCTTCGATCCGCTGTTCGCATTTTGACCACAGATTCCGCCATCGTGTTGCGTATTGAACCCACGTTTCGCCTGGCCTTATCCTGGCGTTGATCAGTGCTGTTATCGGGGTGCGTTCACTAGCACTCGCGAATCTTTGTGTAAACAACAACTCCATCTCCATAAATGTTTTGACAGAGTCGTTAGGTAGCTCCGAATACCATTCGAATGGCGGTTCCGCTAAGCTGCCGACAAATTGTCGAAGCAACAGTCTGTCATCGCCTCCAGTATTGCCGCATAAGGCTATGAATTGAGCGACATGCTGATGTGGATTCCCTGTCCCCTTGTACACATGGAATTTAGGGATCGTATATCCCGGCGGGTAACTGACTTGGTCATACCAGCCCGGATAGGGTCACCCAGTTCTAACAATTTGCGCAGCTGCTTCATTCACTTGATGAGCCCGTATTTGATGAGCTATAGTCATCCAGCGCAGCCTTGGAAATGGTTTCATCTTTGGCTGTTGAAAGAGTCGGAGGAGGATTAGATGTCTCTCCTCTATCGTCTTCAGTAATGATCGGAGGGTCTTCAACTGGAGGGTCCGGCTGTAGCATCATCCCTACCATATCTTGGAAGAGGAGCGCCATTTGCTTTATGTTAGCCGCTTGCTCTGCGGCTTCTCTGTCCTTCTTTTCGAGGACTCTGCGTAAGAAGTCAGCATCAGTTTCTTGTTCGTGACGCTGCTCTGATGATGCCTCCGGGCTTTCTTTTGGCCCGGTGAGTGCGGCCATTGCAATCATCATCTCCTGAAGCTTCTGTTGCTGCTCCTAGGTTTTCGTCACGGATCGGGTGAGCGGTCGGTGACCCGTCAAAGCACGGCTTTCCTCCTTTCCAGAAGCCATGTATACGGTGTGCACCACCATGCCCCCAGACTTGGGGCGTTTGTGCTCAGCGCTTTTACGGATCGCCATGTTCACAGAGGCTTTTTGCGGCTTCCTTTTCTTTTGAGTGATTGACGTTGAAGGAGCCGTTGCAGTGAGCACCCAAGTAGCTGCTGCTCTTTGTGGCTTTGAGTAGTCCCTCTCCTGCTGAACCTTCATCTTTTTCTGTCGGCGGAGATAGTCTTGATCGATCATCGACTCTTGAACCTGTCGCCAGACTTTGTAAATTTTAGGGGACAGCCGTTGAGGGGGCTGCTCTAGTTTCTTCTCTGGAGTATTCTCCACAGGTGAAGGAGTTCGCTTCAGCACCGCAGTAGGAGAGTTTCTACGCACCGTGTTCAGCAATTCAAAGCTGTTCCCGGTTGGAACAGCAGCATCGATCCCCACCGTTGGAGCTGGCGGAGTTATCCCAGAGGGGGAGTTGCCCCCAGCCTTCCTCACTCGGCGCCAGTAGCGACGTCGAGCGTGTCTTGCGGATGGAGTCACCTCCGTTGTTGGATAAGCTTCTTCATGCCCCCTGCTCTGGGTAGGGGAAGCAGCTTTGAGGACCTCGCCTGGAGCAGCAACCGGAATGGTCAGCCTTGTAAAAACTGACTTCTTGGAAGGAGGAGCCTTTTCAATGATTTGGTCCGCTTGAGCCGGGATGGCTAACCGCTTTGGGATGGCAACTTCGGGTATCGCGGGCTTGTAGACGCTCTGGCCCAATCTGTTGAAAACTGAGGTATTGAAGTTGGGCGAACCATTGAGAGGGGCCGCGGCAGTAGCAAACTGATCAAAGACCGACTTCTTTGGAGCTTCTTGCAATGTCGTTGGGGCATTGAAGCTCATTGATGGGAACATGGTCCCAAAAAATAGTCCAGTGGTGGCTTGAGTCACCTGCTCCACTAGCATTTTGAAAAGGGAGGCCGCTCGGGGCCTATAGGTCACTCCTCCAGCAGGGACAGAGCGAGAGTTGTAGCTGCAGGTAGTGCAGTTGGAAGCCATTGATCTTCTGTTTTCTGCACAGAGCAAGACACCAAATCTAAGTACCTTGAATCCACAGGCAACCACAGCAAACCGCGATTTGTTCGCGAACACGACACACGAAGTGTGGAATGGAAAGAGGAAAAGGTCCCAACGGGCGTGCCAGAATCTGTTCCCCTCCGAATGGCGGCCAAGACATGGGCGTCTTGCCTGAGATTCGGGGCAGATGCTAATTGGTGGTATCCGTCCACCTCTCCGAAGATGCCAAGTTGATTTATGACACCGTGTATCGGAGGTTTAAATGGATGCGGCCGATGTAGCAGACTTCGTCAGATTCCCCCTCATTTGAAGGGTTTTTGATTGTGGGGACACTCTTCCCTGCAGGCGCAAGCCCCTGCAGTTAATTACGCTACCGCATCGCGGTAACAACTTTCTCCTTCTCCAGCTGGTCACTTCGTGTCGTGGGTATTTGTTTTGTGTTTGGTTGCCCATGGATTGTATACGGAGACTAATTTATGTCGTCGCCCGTAGGACGTGGATTAGTCCAAATCCGTGTCTACTTAGATTTGGGTTTGGGGTTTTGGTTTGAGGATACGTTAGCCGTATTTAAGGCTAAGATCAACTCAAACGTTTGTTAAGGATACGTTAGTCTAATTTGAGACTAAGATCAACTTAACGGGATCGTTTAGATCCGACAAAAGAGCGTTTGGGGGCTCTATTATTCTAGTTTAGGGACATAGTGGTCCATCATTCCCATTTTGGGGACGGATGTTGGTTTAAGGACGCATAAGTCTATGAGTTTAAGGACCCCACAGTCCGTATTAATGTGTGGTTGTCGGGACCCGTCACCTCTCTGATGACGTTGAAGGATTATAACGACAAATATCAGAGGAGTTCAGAGATGTACCCTTGAACCAAAGTTGGTTGAGAGATCTATAGTCCAATTTGGGACTAAAGTATGTTTGAAGGTTTGATTTAAGAACACGTTAGCCATATTTGAGGCTAAGATCAACTTAAACGTTTGTTAAGGATACGTTAGTCCAATTTGAGACTAAGATCAACTTAACGGGATCGTTTAGATCCGACAAAAGAGCGTTTGGGCTCTATTGTTCCAGTTTAGGGACATAGTGGTCCATTGCCAGTTTAGGAACATAGTGGTCCATCATTCCCGTTTTGGGGACAAATGTTAGTTTAAGGACGCATTAGTCCATGAGTTTAAGGACCCCACAGTCCGTATTAATGTGTGGTTTTCGGGACCCGTCACCTCTTTGAAGACGTTGAAGGATTACAATGACAAATATCAGAGGAGTTCAGAGATGTACCCTTGAACCAATGAGTTGGTTGAAAGAGCAGATATGCTCAGTTCAAGATGATTTGAGGACTTATGGCCAATTTGGGCTAAGTCCAATTATGTTTGAAATATTGGCCCTTTGTTGGCTCATTGAAGGAGAGGCTTTGCCTCTAGAAACTTAGCCAATTGGGCTAAAACTAGTGTTAAACATTAAAGACTAACAGTGTTGAACACTGGAATTAAGATTAGTAAGTTAGTGTTTAACACTAAAAGATAATCAGTGTTAAACACTAGCAACGGGGCTTTCAAATTAGTGTTAAACACTAAAGCAAATCAGTGTTAAACACTGGTAGCATAGATTTCAAATTAGTGTTAAACACTAAAGCAAATCAGTGTTAAACACCGGGAACAGAGTTTTCACATTAGTGTTAATCACTAAGAAAATCAGTGTTAAACACTGCAAATAGAGTTTTCCAAATTAGTGTTAAACACTAAGAAAATCAGTGTTAAACACTGCAGATAGAGTTTTCCAATTAGTGTTAAACACTAAGAAAATCAGTGTTAAACACTGCAGATAGAGTTTTCCAATTAGTGTTAAACACTAAGGAGGGAGGGGTCACGTGCGGACACGTGAAAGCGCCCTGATTTCCCTTATTTTATTCTGCGGGTAAGTGTTTAACACTTTTAATTTCCTGGCCATCACGTGTGGGCACGTGATAGGCATCCATCCATTCGATATTAAAGGGATTCGTTAGGGATCACGTGAGGGCGCCCTAAATGTGGAGCCATATCTCCTTTTGGTTTATCCTCAAATCTGCGAACAAGTGTTGAACACTTTTATTTTTATTTTAGAGCATCACGTGTTGGCACGTGATGGGGATCTGTGCGCCAATTGTTAAAGCATTTGCTGAGGGGTCACGTGATAACACGTGAGAGCGCCCAAAGCTTTCATTTCCTTTGTTTTTTCTTTCTGCGTTTTGGGAGTCACGTGGGAGCACGTGAGGTGATGCTTCAAAGTTCTTTGCAGGGGATCTTTTCAAGGGTCACGTGGGGGCACGTGATCCTAGTTCTTTTCATGAACAGAGATCTTTTAAGAATTGAATTCTTTGTAGGGTTAAACCCTAATTATGATTTTGGAGGAATTAAATTCCTATTGTGAAAGAATTAAATTCTTATTTAGGATAAAACCCTGATTTCTTTTCAAAGGAATTAAATTCCCAGATATGTAAAAGAATTAAATTCTTGATTAGGGTTAAACCCTAGTTTTGTTTTAGGAGGAATTAAATTCATATGAGTTTGGGAGAATTAAATTCTCAAAACTAAATTCCCTTTCTAAGTTTAGGATCTGCATGGCAGGATCTCGATCCGATGAGAATTAAATTCTCATCCTATGGGGAGATGTGTTCTGTACAGATCTTCAACCAGAAAAAGAACTAAGTTCTTTATTTGCAGAAGAGTTAAACTCTTAAATTTTGAGAATTAAATTCTCTTTTTGAAGTTGATCTTTTTCCCATTTCTCACCTAGGGTTTTCTTTGTTGAGAATTAAATTCTCCTTTCTTTTCTTCCCTCTTGAGAATTAAATTCTCCTCTCTCTGTTTTTCTCTCCAAAATGGTAGATCCCTTCTTCTCTTTTTTTCTTGGCTCCTATTTATAGGAGAAGGAAGAGAATCAATTTGTTTAGCAAATCTCTCATTGAAAGATTTGATTTGATTTCATAATTAATATGATCTTTTAGATCATTCAGTGAACTTTATTCACCGCTGGATTTTAAATCCAAAGATATTCTGTTTGTTATTTTCGGTGAGATTTTAAGGAAATCTTTCCTTGTATCAAATCTTTCCATAAATTGGTGATCTTTAATCACCATTGGATTTTTAATCCAGCAGTCCCCATAATCCTTTTCCATTTAGAAAGATTTAGAGAAATTTAGAATTTTAATTCTATTTCGAAAGATTTTAGAGAAATTTAGAATTTTAATTCTATTAAACTGTAAGGCTTTCAAAGCCTGTCACGTGCTGGCACGTGACCCTTGGTCACGTGGGAGCACGTGACCCCCAAATTGGTTCCTTTAACAGCAACTTGTTTATGTTGTTGTTTTAACCATCACGTGTCAACACGTGACCATTGGTCACGTGTGAGCACGTGATACCTCATTGAGGTAACTTCTGATTTTTAATCAGGGAACAGATTTTAGAATTTAATTCTATTCATTATTTTAGAGGCCTTAAAAGCCCATCACGTGTCTGCACGTGACCCATGGTCACGTGTGAGCACGTGATGCCCCATTGGGGTCTTTTCTGAGTTTTTATTATATCTTTTAACTCCTCCAGCGGGTTCTTAAAGGTCCATCACGTGTGGACACGTGATGCCTCATAACTTTTGATCCCGGATGAGTTATGAGGCCCATAATATATCAAATCGAAGGGTTTTTCGAGGTGCTTCCAATACCATTAGAATTTAATAGTTACTCCTTCGGGAACTTATCAAAATATAGGCCGGAAGATATTGGTTCGCATTTCCTTAAGCGTATCGCTGACATTTGATACCTTGGGCTCTTTTGCGCAGAAATTTTTGGCGGGAACAAGTGTCATTCGTGCCAAATTCATGGGGGCTTCATCCACCAGCATCCAAATCCGCTACACCCAACGCTGGTTAGCTGGCCGTTCGAAATGTGGGGGACCGATATAATTGGGCCCATTGAACCAGCTTCATCAAAGGGACATCGGTTCATACTAGCAACAACCGATTACTTCTCCAAGTCGGCCTACAGAAGCCATAAGATCAGTCACGTCGCACAACAGCATAATATAGATTGGAGATATTCTTCAGTTTATAATCCCCGAGCTAACGGTCTAGCTGAGGCTTTCAACAAGAGCTTGACAAAGATCATAAAGAAAACGGTGTTCAGAAATAAAAAAGATTGGCACGAGAGATTGCATGAAGCTCTCTGGGCCTATCGGATCACGTTCAAGACGGCCACGAACACAACGCCATTTGCGTTTATTGGCTATAGTGCCCTTAAGGCAATTATCGTAATCGCAGGCAGGTAATTATGATGATTGAGGGAGGACCTATATCGGTAGAACAGTCTTACTCGAGATGATAGTATGCTATCTGGTTTGTATTTATCATCATGTACATTGTAACAATCCTAATTTTCCTATACAATTTTTTTTTTAATTTTTAAAAATCCATAAAAGAGTATTTAAACCTGAGCACAATATATATATAAGTAATTATTTTGTTTTTAAATAACTCCATTTTTAAAGTACAAAGAATTGATTTAAATTCAATGTATACTTGGGGTATTTATTGCGGCTGATATCTCTTTAAGTATTTATTTCACTCCAAAATTACAAGAAGGAGCGTGTATCTCATTGGTAATACCTTGCACTGCTGAACCAAGCCACCAGAGTTCAAATCCCTTGCCCCACATTATTTTTGTATTTATTTTTTTTGGAAAGTCAACGGTAAAAAGGCCATAACTCCCAAAATATGTACTGGACATGAAAAAGTAAATATACCAAATTGTACCCCCGAAGTTTCCCCAGCCTATGGTGGCCTGACTCGGCCCGACTCGGCGCCGCCGGCCGGCGACTCGGCAGACTCGGTCCGGCGCGGCCGGCCGGACTTGGCCGGACGACCGAGTCACCAACAGAGAAAAGTCTCCCCTTGACTTGGTCCACCCCCCTGCACACTTTAATTGCTTGGATCGGTTATCATTTGGCCAATAAATCCCTTTTAATCCTAGGTTTAATGATTTTTATATATTTTTTATATTTTTTTTAATTAAAACCCTAACCCTAGCCTAACCCTATATAAACACCCCTACCTTCTACCCTCTCACCCTACATTCCTAAGTCTACTCTTTAAAAATTTCAAGAGAACTTGGTACGTCGGAAAACGAGCAAAAGGCGAAGCGCTGCCGAAATCGACGGCGAAATCCCGGCGATCGTACTAGGACCTCTACACGACGTTTCGACGCACCGACAAACCCACTACCTTCCTATCACTCTCTACGTTGTCCAAACCCGTAAGTCCCTCTTTTCTACGTTTCTTTTCTTCCATTAAAATACGACTTTTCAAACCCGACGGAAATCGGAACAAACCGATTTCCGATTCGGTTTTCTATCAAAACTCACTTATCATTAATTCCATAATGCTTAAACATATTCATGTTGACTACAAATCACTTAAAAATTAATTTGAACAAGTTTTCACACATGAAATGATAGCCTTTTCAATATATTGTATTTTTCCACTTAAATACCATAATGTTTAGTTTTCACATTTAACCCCTAAACTTTACTATACATTAACGTAGATCACGAGGTAATGACCTACCTCCACACACACTCATATAAAATCATAACACGCTACTTTGAAAACTTAGAATACGATAAAACAGGATTTTATATTAAAATACCCTTTTTTTAATAAACCTTTTCTAAAAGTTCTAAGTTATATACAATTTTAATACAATATCTTTTAATAGGAAATACGATAAGTTATGGACATCGATCGTTTATCTAAACCTGAGTTTGTGGTGTCTAGGCAAGTGTGTCAAAGGCAAGTGGTTACTTAATTAGGGACATTACTTGTAGTAGAGAGCCTCCCACTTACCTGGCACTTACCTGGCCGCAATTGGCGGTGAAGAGGCGATTTGAGACTTCTTATGACTTGTCGTTTAGACCATTTAGAAATAGGCTGGTTGGCTTAGGAAACCCTAGAAACTAAAATACGGAAATTTACACCTTTTACAAATAAATACCTCATCTTTATAAAACAGTTTTCTAAATGATTAGTACTTATTAAATCTTTGCA